>CM035836.1:153511536-156276046 GCA_020510985.1 Pholidichthys leucotaenia
TTTTCCTTGCTCTGTTGTGCACCATGCTAATATTTGTTCTGTATTGGCCCTGGTCGTTTTTTTTTTGTGTTTTTTCTTTTTGTTACTCTCGTCTGCCGAGCCTTTTCCTCCCTCCACCCGCCCTGGTGGGATTTCGTAGCCTTCTGGGTGGGGGGGGAGGCTTGGATGTTATGTTTACACCCAGAGTGCGTCCTTCGGGGGGGGGGGGGGAGTACTGTCATGGTCTGAGTGCCAATCTCGTCCGCGCTCGGGTCATGCAGTGTTTCCTTCCCATTCTTTAGTAATTCCTTGTGGGCTCTCTGAGCCCTTATTTTGACAGCGTCTCTGCGGGGCTTCCGGCTGTCAGGAGCCGATCTCAGCAGTGACAGCTGGCCTTGATCTGATTCAGCTGTTAACGCCTCATCAGCTGATTAATTATCTCGCCCTACTTAAGGGAGCAGCTTAGGTTACTCCGGGCTGCGACCTCATTCATGAATGGATAACGCTGGTCTCCCCAACGTTAGGCTGGAGTCCCTACGTCCTGGCTCCAGTCATCCTCTAACTCCTCGCTACTCTTCATAAGTTTATTCATTATTCTGTATGTATCGTCATTGTGTTCCTGCCTTAGTCTTTATTTGTGTTTTGCCCCTCGTGGCTCATTATTTTGTACCTTTTGTCCTTATTTAATAAAAATGCAAACTCACTGGTCGCCTATAGCATCTCATTGCGGTCCGCGAGGGCCGCACCATAACACAAAGATTGCGAATGGACTGTTGCCCGGGCAACAGTAGCCTGTATGGCTGCCAAATCGGTACCCGGAACAAGTCCAGTACCCCGCAAAAGTACTTTACTCGATGTTGCATGCGTAATGCTTTTACACCGTGACAAATGTATTTAATTTACAATTGAATAGATATAGTTTTCAATAACTTGTAGATTTTTATTAAATACTTGGTCACATCTTCAATATTCAAATGTATAATTTTTAAACAATATTCTGTCTTTGATGCTGGGTACCGATCTTGCTCAGGGTACCAATTTGGTTGTCATGGGTGACCTCCAACCGACAGGGAATGACAGACTCTGACACAGGCAGGACTACAGTTTAACTCAGGTTTTTACCTTAGGTTTATTTTCCCATACAACACAAAATTAAACCAGCATGGAGGCTGAACATAAAGCATAAAGCGATTAGTGAGAAGCTGAAAACTCAAATACAGGACACGTATAGACAAAATCACGGAACTGAAGTCAAAGGGTAATCCACGGTATGAGGCTACACAAAATGAATGCAGAGGAGGACATATATAGGGAAACAGGTAATCAAGGGAGCACAGGACAACTGGGGATAAAAATCAGGGGCTAATCAGCAACACATGAGGAGAAATGGTTATGACTACAGAAGACACAAGGGACTGAGAATGATAGGCAAACGAGTGCAGGGAACACACACACACACACACACACACACACAAGACTTCCGCAGATGACCAAGGGGACACACACAACAATAACAATTGAAAATGGGGACGACATGACAGACTGAGGACCGAGGAAGAGACCCTGCCCAGACCATGATATTGGCAGCCACAGCCCATACTAACTTTGTCACAAATGTAATGTGTAAGTGGCCCAATACTTTTGTCCATACAGTAGTTGGTGTCCATTCTTTATGCTCAGCAAATCTGGCTATCGGGCAAGTAAAGTTCAGATTAAAGAGTATGTAGAGGAAAAAGATCAGGTGAGGTACGACGAGCTGGAAGGTTGCAGAGTTTTATTTCCTCCAACATAATGAGACGCACTTGTAGCGCTGTGCGCTACAGTGCTGTACTATGCTGTGCTGTCTGTGCTGTGTCGTGTTGCTGAGGCATGTATTGTCAGCTCTTTTATATGTTATACAAACAGAGAGAATGCATGGCACATTAGCATATTGATATATATATCAGTCAATACATATGATTAGCCTGATCCACTGGCACCTGGACGTCTTCTCCTTAATCCGGGGATGTATAAACAATAGTCCATTGTTTTGGTTGTCCCCCCAGGGGCTCTCTGTCCGTATGTGAATGGTCCTCTGCTTCTTCCGGACCTTCTGAGTGCGATGATGAATGGCCCTGTACATTGTGGTGGGTCACCACAGGGCTCCCCCCAGAACGCTCAGAAGGGGCTGTGACCCCCCCCCCCCCGTTGTTTGGGCTCCAGCTCCGGTAGAACTGTCCTGCTGTAGAGGAGTGTCGGATGGCTTGTCAGCCCATGGGGGGGACGGGGGAGGGGTGGAAAGGACAGTGTGCTCCGCTCAGAGTTCCAGCACGTTGAATGGCCGTGGATCGTGGGCACCAGGGCCGGTGTGCGTCGTGCGTAATGGAACCAGACGGCGATCGGCCGGCTTTAGGGAGTGAGGTGCGGGAAGAGCGCTGTGGAGGAGGAGGGGGAGGGGGTGGGAGTAAAGGCGCTTTTCCACTTGGCCCAGTTTGGCCTCATTTCGCACGGTATGGGACGGTACAGTTCGGCCCGCATTGTTTTCCACTGCACTAGGGTGTCATTTGGAGTGGGTGGGAAATAGTTACAGGGAGGCGGCGCAACCCTCTCCCTCCCGCTACGTAAAACAAGTGCAACTGGCGTAAATCAAGCGTAACATTACGCAAAACACAAGTTGGCAGGATAAGAGGCGTCTGCGTTCTCTGGCTGTTTTTGCCAGAATAAAGGCAAAAATGGAGAACAGAAGGCAAACCCACAATACGACACACTCTGGAAAGGTACTGGAGCATTTAGAAGCCATGAGGATGCGAACTACATTACGTATGACGGTAAGCTAATGATTGCTAATGCTACTTTGCTTTTAAGTCTGCCGTACAACATTGTAATATTGGCAAGTTATCGCTATTAGGTCCTAAAATATGTATTCTGTGTGTGTGTTTCAGATGGCTCTCTTCTGGCAAAAATATTGCTTCAAACGGTCGGCGATTACATTCAGCATAGTGATGTGACTCCCAAGTTCACGGATGCGAAGTGGCTATAATGTCTGTAGAAATGTTTAGCTTCCTGTGAAATAAATTGATCTGATCTGTGTCAAAATCATGGAGAGACTGTTGAGACGTCATGGGATTTACCTGCTCCAGCCAGTGGTGTCGTGGCAAAACATGGATCAGGTGCCATATGAGCTGTTAAATATATATTTCAACAGGTAAACAGTACTGAGTTAGGCATAAGATATATTTAACAATTATGATGCATTTTAAGCCAAAACAAATGGATCTAGGATTAAAAGTAATTAAAATAATGCAGTCACAAGGTTACATGGAGAAATACGTGGATTAACTGGAAATATATCGTATTGAGTATTGCTGACTACATGTAGATACTGTATAAATATATATTCTCTGCATCAACAGTGAACTATACTTGTATTCATATAGTATTGCCCTGGGAATTTTGACAATAAACCTTTGTACTTGCAGATGTCTCTATTTTGTTTTACAGTCTTCAGCAAATAATTGTGTTGGTTACTTTTCTTAAAAATGAGCCATTATTTTCAAAGTCACTGATGGTTCGTAATGTTGACTCTTTTCCCACCGGTGTCTTAACAGATAAAATAGAAAATCATGATGCAAACAAATCACTAAATTGTTTATTCCAATCAGCAGCAAATTACAGATTATTTAGAATGTGCAAAATTCAAACTGTAAAAAAAAAAAAAAAAAAAAAAAAAAAAAACTGGAATGGGCCACACACGCCAGCCACGCTGCCTCACTGAGAAGCAACTGGATCGGCCCCTCATACTGGTCCCGGTTCAGCAGATCTTCAGCCTGCACCTCTAAATAGTGAGGCAAGGTCCGGTTTGGGTGGATCGTTTTCCCCTTGCCGAGATGAAAGACAGAAATGGGTGGTGGATAATTAAAGAAAATTTAAAACATATCTGAGAAATGAATGAATCTTTATTTCGGATAGATTATATTAAAAGAAAGGAACAGAATAACAGAACAAAGGGGGAAAAAAAATCCAATAAGATCAAATTAAACAGGAACTCCTCGGATTATACAATTCAACATAACTTATCCGAAATAGGTGATGGCTGAAGCCGCAGCTTATATTGCCCACCCATGTTCCAGCTAAGAATTCAAAAATAAAATAAGAGTGATTACAAATCAGAACAAAGCTAAGACAAAACGTGACAAAAACTAAGCAACAGCACAACACAGACTGGATATGATAATCCATATGTGATTTTACATGTCGTTTTGTATATACAGCCGTGGACAAAATTGTTGGTACCCCTCTGTTAATGAAAGAAAAACCCACAGTGGTCACAAAAATAACTTGAATCTAACAAAAGTGGTAACAAAAAAAAAATTCTATGAAAATTAACCAATGAAAATCAGACGATGCTTTTGAACTGTGGTTCAACAGAATTATTTTAAAAAACAAACTCATGAAACAGACCTGGACAAAAATGATGGTACCCCTAGAAAAGATTGAAAATAATAGGCCATAGGGACATAAACATGACCACAGGGACATGTTCAACCAAGATGTGTCCTCTAATTAACATCACAGGTGTCTACAAACTTGTAATCAGTCAATCCGCCTATTTAAAGGGTGACAAGTAGTCACTGTGCTGTGACCATTGTGGGTTTTTCTTTCATTAACAGAGGGGTACCAACAATTTTGTCCACGTGTGTATGTTTGGAGTATTTCTTCCTTTAGTTTTTGTTTAAATTGTCCAAGCTTTGTACATGATTTTAATTCAGGTCCAAAAGCGTTCCACAGTCTGCCTCCTTGCACTGAAACACAGTGTTGCTTGGTGGTAGTTCTCACTGAAGGTTTTTGAAATATACATGTTCCTCTGAAATGATATTGTTATTTGGAACAACTTTTGGATATTTGCGGGCAGTGATAGATTCTTAGCTTTAAACATTATTACTGCAGTTTTAAAGGCAACCAGATCTTTCAATTTGAGAGCTTTTAATTTAAGAAAAAGTGGGTTTGTTGGTTCCCTGTAAGCAGCTTTGTTTATTATTCTAATAGCTCTCTTCTGAAGCATAACGACTGGATAATATGTTTTATATGTGTTTCCCCATACCTCAGTACAATATGTCATGTATGGGTATTGGTATCCTCTGAAGAGCTGGAGCAGGTGGCTGGGGAGAGGGAAGTCTGGGCTCCTCTGCTTGAACTGCTGCCTCTGCGACCCGGACCTCCGGAAAAGTGGTAGAAGATGGATGGATGGATGTCGATGTATGGGAGTATTAATGAATGATACAAAGTCTATAGTGTGGGTTGATTCAGCAAATATTTCACTCTGTGCAGTATTGCAATTGATCAGAATCAGAATCAGAATCAGAATCAGCTTTATTGGCCAAGTATGCACAACACATACAAGGAATTTGACTTTGGCTAAAAACTTGCTCTCGTTGTTCAGGTGAAGGATTTAAATAAGGATTCAATGACAACCAGAGTATGTACAGTAAATTACAGTCTGTCCACGTTTCTATAAAAAGGATGCAAATATATACAGGAATATATGCAGTTATTTACTCGGACTAACCACACTTTGCAGAAATATATGAAAAAATATACAATCACACAGTATTTCAATGTGGACTCAGATTCAGTGATATAATGTGAATGAAGTAAAAAGCAGTGTGAGAGTTATGTGCAATGTAATAATGGATGAAAAGTCATGAGTACAGCAACAGGTAGGACTAGGTGAATGTTAGGAGTTCATCAGAGTGATGGCTTGAGGAAAGAAACTGTTCCTGTGACGGGTGGTTTTGACCTTCAGTGATCTGTAACGACGACCAGAAGATAGAAGTTCAAACAGTTTGTGGCCGGGGTGTGATGGGTCAGCACAGATGTTTCCCGCCCGTTTCCTGGTTATGGACCGATATAAGTTCTCAATGGAGGGTAGGTCGGTACCAATGATCCTCTCCGCAGACTTAATGATCCGCTGCAGTCTGGTCTTGTCCTGTTTAGTGGCAGATCCAAACCAGACAGTGATGGAAAAGCAGAGGACAGATTGGATGATGGCGGTGTAGAAGACAACCAGCAGCTCCTGAGGCAAATCAAACTTCTTGAGCTGACGCAGAAAAAACAACCTCTGCTGGGCCTTTTTCCGGACAGTGTCAATATGGGAGGACCACTTCAGGTTCCGGGAGATTGTGGTACCCAGAAACTTGAAGGAGTCCACAGTGGACACTGTGCTGTTGAGGATGGTGAGTGGGGGGAATGAAGGGGGGTGTCGCCTGAAATCCACAGTCATCTCCACCGTTTTGGCTGGGTTAAGTTCAAGATGGTTCTGGCTGCACCAGAGGATCAGCTGCTCCACCTCCCGCCTGTATGCAGACTCATCATCATCCCGGATCAAACCGATGACTGTGGTGTCGTCCGCAAACTTCAGGAGCTTCACCGAAGGGTCCTCTGAGGTGCAGTCGTTGGAGTAGAGGGAGAAGAGCAGTGGGGAAAGGACACATCCTTGGGGGGCGCCAGTACTAATTTTAATGATGCTAATGATACAAAGTCTATAGTGTGGGTTGATTCAGCAAATATTTCACTCTGTGCAGTATTGCGATTGATTTGCATATTTTACCTTTAATATAATTAATCTGACTTCCAACAGAGTTTTTTATTGATTATTATGCCAAGGATTTTAATTTTGGATACCCTTTCAATCTCTACACCATTTACACTGAGTTGTTGTGATGGTGTGAAATAACGTTATCAATAAAAGTTTAGCCACCGCTGTGTCGCCCTGGTTTCAAGTGTGGGTGGTGTTTTGTGCTTGTATTGCTAAAATATAAAAGGAAGCATTACAATGGGACTCAAATATTTGTAATGTGTTCTATTACTGAATGAGTTTAAAGATGAAATACTATAGACTACACATATAAGCTAAATTCTAATGGTGACTGAACATCTCCCATTCTCCAAGGTGCAAGATACACTATTATGATTATAACTCATAGAGGATCACAGAAATGACCTGATAAAAATAAATAAACAAGCAGTTTATTTTATGGTGGCTACTATTGGATGTGCCATTCATTTTCAGTTACTCTGTAATTAATATTCACACAAATAAATCTCAATTCAGTCCCTTTCATATTAAGTGGAAATTGTGCTACTTTAAATTTGGCACTTTACCTATACTTTAACTTAAAGCGAGGTAGTCGGACCTGGGAAAAAAATGCTTTTTTTGCGTGCATGGAAAGAAAATCCTACAGATACATATAGCGTGATTGTCTGCGAGTGCGAATGACCTGTTCCACGAGAAAATGTACGTTTTTTGGTCCGTGGCTGTTTACATCGGCCAGGATACTTTGTGCGCCGATGGGCCGTAGGGATCCTGTATTTTACATCCAGAAAAAAACAGTGAAACGGGAACAGCAGGAAGAGCCATAGTATCGTCATCTAATCATTTTATAACACATTTCACAACTAATAATAGTAACATTTCCACAAAAAATGTGCTATATTAACAACATGATCGCATTTTGCACACGGCTCGCTCTCCGGCGGCAGCCCCGAGAAGTAAACAAATGCAGGGACGCTTGAATTCTTTCGTCCCGAAAATATCATTTTTGAATATTAATTACAGCTAAACGGGAGCAGTTTCGATGCCGACATTTCACATACAAATCCTAATATACGTGTTCTATACACCATCGGCTTTTGCGTATCCGACTACCTCGCTTTAAAAAGCAAAAGATTTGACTATAAATATGATGTTGTGGAGTGTGTGAATAAAGAGGCAGGTTTATGGACAGACGGATTTATTACACACTCACATCTCTCAAGCACAGAAAAGACTGAATCATTTCAGCACGATTGCTCCTCTTTACCCAATTCCCTCTTCACACATTTACATGGCATTTTCTCATCACACAGCATGACATTTACATTACACTGACTTCACCCCCCTAGGTCCCTGACTCCTTCCTGCTATATCCCCAGGAACTCCCTGGGCATTGTTCTCCCATGCTTATTCACTGTCTCTGTCTGAGATGCTAAATCATCTGACTCCCCCAAGGTCCCACACCACCACCCCCCCAGCATCTTAGATAGAACATCAGTCCACACGCTCTTTTGGCTTCAATCTCCTCCCATATCTGCTGTAACTGGGGTTTACCGCCTCCGTGGCGCTGCTGTGCCAGTGGGGGGCTGCTGGGAGTGTGTCTGACTGCGGGTGGGCCGTGGTGAGGGGGGGGGAACTTCGGTCTGTCCGTGTGGCTGCCCTGGTGAATCGTTTCCCTGGGGAGCTCTCTGTGGGGGTCTTCCATGCTGAGGGGCCTGATCCAACAGCACTTGCTCGTCCGCCACTACAAAGGCGGGTTTGAGTCTGTCTATGCAAATTTTCTCCCACCGATCCCCCAAGTCTAGCAAAAAATGCTTATACCCTGTTTCCAGCACTCTGAACGGTCCATCATAGGGTGGGCGCAATGGAGGGCGGTGGGCGTCGTGTCTGACGAACACGAACTCCGCGTTCTTCAAAGTTTTAGGCATGAAAGCACGCGGAAAACAGTGGTGGGCCGGGCCCGGCAGCGTGCTTGTGTCTGCACTACGCTGCAAAAGTTGAGACGGGCAGCTGTTCGGCGCGGGATTATCTGGCAGAAATTCCCCAGGCAGCCGTAGGTGCTGCGCAAAAACAAGCTCTGCCGGGGAAGCTTCCAAATCCTCTTTTGGCACGGAGCGCGACCCCAATAGAACCCACGGCAACCTGTCTACCCAATTTGCATCCGTCAGTGAAGCCCTGAGTGCTGCTTTCAGTGACCTATGAAAACGCTCGCATAACCCATTGGCCTGTGGGTTGTACGTGGTTGTGCGGTGAAATGCAACACCCAGGCTGCAGGCCATCACGGACCAAAGTTCGGAAACAAACTGAGGGCCCCTATCGGACGTGATGTCCGACGGGATTCCAAAACACGCCACCCATGCTGTCAAAAAAGCACGCGCCACGTCTGCAGACGTGGTTGCCACCAGTGGGACTGCTTCTGACCAGCGTGTGGTGCAGTCCACCACTGTCAGAAGGTGTGTGCACCCCTGCAACAGCGGGAGGGGGCCCACGAGGTCCATGTGAACATGGTCGAATCTTTTAGCCGGTATCCTAAACGGCTCCAAAGGAGCCTTGGTGTGTCTGTGCACTTTGGCTCGTTGGCACGCTACGCAGGCTGCAGCCCACTCCTTCACTTGTTTGCGCAGGCCTGGCCACACGAACTTCGCTCCCACCATTTTGACTGACGCGCGCACTCCTGGGTGCGCCAAAGTGTGAACTGACTCAAACACGCGGCGGCGCCACGCGACCGGGACCACAGGGCGCGGGCGCCCCGTGGAGACGTCGCAGATTGGGGGGGGCTGCCGTCTTGCAGCACTCTGCTCTCCAGCCTTAACCCTGTTGGTCCAGACTGGAGCGCGCGCACGTCTGTATCGCTAATCTGCTCTGCGGCCATGGCTGTATAATCTATCCCTACACAGACCGGGGCCACTACCGCGCGCGAAAGGCAGTCCGCCACCACATTCAGTTTACCCGACACATGTTGAATATCGGTCGTAAACTCCGAGATCGCGGCCAGCTGTCTCTGCTGCCGGCCCGACCATGGTTCCGAAACCTTGTCCATCGTGAATGTCAGCGGCTTGTGGTCCACGAACGCGGTGAAGCTGCACCCTTCCAGCCAGAACTGGAAGTGGCGTATGGCCAGGTGGAGAGCAAGCAACTCTGTTGAACGCGCTGTATTTATGCTCACTGTCGCGCAAAGCCCTGCTGAAAAAAGCGAGCGGCTGCCAAGAACCGGCGACACGCTGCTCCACGACGGCCCCTATGGCCACGTCCGAGGCGTCGGTAGTGAGCGCTATCCGGGCAGCCAGGTCCGGGTGCACCAACAGTGCGGCGTTTGCCAGAGCTGCTTTCACCTCAGAGAACGCCTGCTCTTGCTCCGGAGTCCATTCGATTCCATCCGCGGGTTTCCGTCTCTTGAGCGCGGCGTATAGTGGCTGCATGAGCTGAGCTGCGTGGGGGAGGAAATGGTTATAAAAATTAACCATCCCCAAAAATTCTTGTAGCGCCCTGACCATCTGAGGCCAGGGAAAATTCGCCACAGCGCGCACTTTGTTGGGCAACGGGATCGCTCCTTCCGGAGAGACACGGTGCCCCAAAAAATCAATCTCCGTCACGCCGAACTGGCATTTCGCCGGGTTGATTATTAACCCGTGCTCCTCCAACCTCTGGAAAACCGTCCTGAGGTGGGTTACGTGTTCGTCTTCGGACGCAATGGCTACCAGGATATCGTCCAGGTAGACGAACACGAACGGGAGATCGCGCAGCACTGCATCCATCATGCGCTGGAACATCTGTGCCGCTCCTTTTAACCCAAATGGCATGCGCAGGAACTCGAATAAGCCGAACAGAGTTATTACCGCTGTTTTGGGTATGTCCTCCGCGCGCATTGGGACCTGGTGGTAACCGCGAACCGGGTCTATTTTGGAAAAAATGCGTGCTCCGTCGAGGTGAACGGAAAAATCCTGTATGTGGGGAATCGGGTAGCGGTCGTGCGCTGTGGCGTTGTTCAACCTGCGGAAATCACCGCACGGTCGCCACGACCCCTCAGCCTTAGGGACCATGTGCAGCGGGGATGCCCATGGGCTGTTCGATCGCCTGATGATGCCCAACCTTTCCAGGTTGGCGAACTCCTCGCGTGCTATGGCCAGTTTAGCTGAGTCCAAGTGCCGAGGTCTTGCGAAAATGGGCGGCCCGGTGGTGGTGATAAAGTGTTCCACCCCGTGTTTAGTGATGGCCGCCGAAAACGTTGGGACCGTGAGTGCTGGGAACTGAGTGAGCAGTGCGTGGAACTTACTGCCTGGAGCTGTGACGTTGGCTTGTGCTGTTGGCCGGGTCCCTCGAGCTATACAGGGGAGAGAATCAAAGGACAGTGCATTAACCAGGCGCCTGTTAGCAACATCCACAAGTAAACCATGCGCACACAGAAAATCAGCTCCTGGGATCGGGAAACTCAGTGCTGCTATGACAAAAGTCCACTCGTACGAGCGGCCGTGTAGAGATAAGGCCAGTGTTCTCTCACCGAACGTCTTAATTTCCGAGCCGTTTACTGCCACAAGTCCGGGGCCGCTAGTTCCTGCCAGCCGGTCAGCGTAGGATGGCAGGATGATGCTCTTCTGGGCTCCGGTGTCAACAAGGAAGCATCTTCCCGAGCGCAAGTCCGTCACGTAGAGCAGCTTGTTCTCTTCACCGGCGGTCGCAGCTGCTACCGACTGCCGGCCTTGGCGTTTCCCGAGCGCTTGAACTGGCATGGTGGCGCACATCTGCGTGCGTTCTCTCCGAAGTGGCGGTGGTAAAAGCAGAGCGTGTCTCTCTGGCGCTCCTTGGCCCCCGCTGCCGCTACCATCGGTGGCTCCTCGCCTCCTCTGGTCGTCTTGCTGGGGTCCGCCGCCGCCGCGTTGACTGTGATCGCCCTGGTGTTGAGGATGATCCGGTCTGCCTCCTGGGCTAGCGCACGGTAGTCACGCGCGGTCAGCAACAGCGAATTGGCAAGAACCACTCTTGCCTCTGTTGGAAGGTTCCGGACGAAAAGGTGGGCAAACAGAAAGTGCCCGTCGTCCGTGCACATTAACGCCAGCATCTTCTCCATCAGGTTGACGGCCGAACCATCTCCTAACTCGGTCCGCCTCAGGAGCCTCTCCGCTCTCTCACATTCCGAGAGCGTGTAGCGCCGGGTCAGCGCAGCCTTGAGAGCCTCGTATTTGTTGCAGACTGGAGGCTGATCGAGCAGGCTCGCTACCTGCTGGGCTGTGCGAGCGTCCAGCGCTGCTACCACATGGTAGAACTTGGTTTCGTCTGCCGTTACCCCCCGGAGGGCGAACTGGGCCTCAGTGTGGTGGAACCAGGAGCGCGGGTTGTGCTACCAAAAGTCCGGTAGCTTGACTGGAACCGCGCACGTGTTGCTGGGGGTTCCAGTCCAGGCTGTCTGTGGGATGGCTGCTGTGTCACTGGGGCTTCCCGACCGGGCCGGCTCCGGGGTTCTTGCCTCGTGTTCCATAATTCGTCTAGGGTCACCAGTGTGGAGTGTGTGAATAAAGAGGCAGGTTTATGGACAGACGGATTTATTACACACTCACATCTCTCAAGCACAGAAAAGACTGAATCATTTCAGCACGATCTCTCCTCTTTACCCAACTCCCTCTTCACACATTTACATGGCATTTTCTCATCACACAGCATGACCTTTACATTACCCTGACTTCACCCCCCTAGGTCCCTGACTCCTTCCTGCTATATCCCCAGGAACTCCCTGGGCATTGTTCTCCCATGCTTATTCACTGTCTCTGTCTGAGATGCTAAATCATCTGACTCCCCCAAGGTCCCACACCGCCCCCCCGTCACACCGCCCCCCCCCCCCTGTTGTTTACCTGTCACAATACATTGGTGTCAAAACGTCACCATTCCGAGCAGATCCTGTTTGGAATCTACAATGAAAATACACACAAATTAAGTACATGCACAGCACGAAAGTGCAACATGTAAAAAAAACAAAAACAAAAAAAAACAACACCTTTTGAACCAGGATTACAAGTAGCTTATTTCATCAGATATTGTCAACACAAAAAAGCAACATACAAGGACGGACATAGCATTGAGCTAGGTCATCGTTTAAACACGATTAAGTTTTCGTCTGTCCTAAGTGAACTTTCCACTGTTGGAAAAAATGACGTAAAACATGAATATCACATCACTCACCGTCCTGTATATCACAATATCACGGCTTCAACTGCTGAAGTTGGGTGCGTCGCGGCTGTACATTCAATTCAATTCGGGTGGCTGGGTCTAATTCCCGGTGCGTCTCCATCTATTTTGTGGTGCGTCTGCTTGTGCTCCCCACTGTAAGCTCCATCTGCTTCCCTCTGCATTCTCTCGTCAACCAAAATGCACAGGAAACTCTGCTGGACCGCTGTGTTAAATTTCTGCTGATTTCTGTTAAGCCATTCTATCATTGTTGTTTATAATATCACTTGATCGCGGGCTCACTGACGAAAAATTGCAAATGGCGGCCAGCAAGCGATTCTCGAAAGTCAGAGTAACGCCGACTCTTATGACACTACGCCCAGACCAATGAATGGCCAGCAATGGTGTGACGAAACCGTGCTGGTACCCTTCGGACCTACTCTTGATTGGTGCCGATAAAAGTGGAACAGTTCCAAAATAACAGAACTGTTAGGCCATTGGGTGCCGAATGGAAAAACGGACAAAGGGGGCCGAACCGTGCGAAACGAGGCCAAACTGGGCCAAGCGGAAAAGCGCCTTAAGTGAGTGCCGGCCTGGGACGTCAAAGGTGTCTGGGCCGTGCAAAAATTGCGTGTGGATCCGCGATGGTGAGGGACTTTCCCGGTCACCCTGGCGGTGATCCACAGTGGCTGTGAAAAAAAATTGAGTCTCTGACTCCTCTCGCAGCTCGATCCAGCGAGGATGTGGGGAAGGCGTGCGGCCAGATTCCCCGAGGATGCGTAGCGGCTGTAAAACAACTGCAGCTGTGTGAGGGACTTGGCGGTTTGGCTTTTTGGTGCGGAAGCAGCCCTAAAGCCATCGAGGACAGCAATCGGCTAAATCCCCCTTGTGCGCCGTGGCTGAGAAACCCATACAAAGTCCTGTGTGTGGGCTGCACGTCTGCTTCAGGTGCGTGAGCAGCCCTGAAGGTTCCGAGGGTGGCGATCGGCCGTGTTTCTCGGGCATGTGCAGCGGCGGAGGACGCTGTATCGGTCTGTGGATCTGGCTTGACCCTGTGCATGGCGCGTGCGTGGCGCAGTGACCACTTAGCTGGCAGTTGCGCTGTCCTCGTAATCCTGAGGTGTGCGTGCTGGGCTTCTGTGCGTGGGAGGTCCGCTGTCGGGAGTTTAATCAAAGTTGGGGAGCTCGGTGGAAATCAACGCAGATGGCGTCAATGATCGTCCCCGTTCAGGCTGCTTCCTTCGTTTCGCTCGTGTCGCCTGTTCATGGTGCGTGTCGGTCCAAGCGTTGCCCGCTCCGGGGAGTGCGCTCCGGTGAGGATGAAGAGGTTGCAGGCGTTCTCTGGTCCTCTGGGGTCCACAGCGCGGTGAGAGGGAGCAGACGGTCATTCTCTCTCGTCAGGTCACCAGTGTGAAGGAATAAGATCAGGCGAGGGGCGCACCATGACACGTCGGGTCACCAGTGTGGAGGAAAAAGATCAGGCGAGGTACCATGAGCTGGAAGGTTGCAGAGTTTTATTTCCTCCAAAATAATGAGACGCACTTGTAGCGCTGTGCGCTACAGTGCTGTACTGTGCTGTGCTGTCTGTGCTGTGTTGTGTTGTGTTGTGTTGCTGAGGCATGTATCGTCAGCTCTTTTATATGTTATACAAACAGAAAGAATTCATGGCACATTAGCATATTAAGATAAGATAAGCCTTTATTAGTCCCACAATGGGGAAATTCCAGGATTGCAACAGCACCGGGATAGCAACACTCAGAGCAACAATCAGAAGGCAAGAGAAAAAAACAAGAGCAGCGAGTATACATATGTACATATAAATATAAGTATGTGGCTGCACGGTGGCGCAGTGGTTTAGCACTGTGGCAGCACAGTTTTACCCTCGGCCGGGGGATCGCGGGGATCATGAGATCGTTGGTTCGATCCCAGCCCCCGACCAACAGTGAGCTGTGTGGAGTTTGCATGTTCTCCCCGTGTTGCGCGGGTTTACTCCAGGATTTCTCCGGTTTCCTCCCGCACACCAAAAACATGTAGGTTTAGGGCGCTCGCGCACGCAGCGACCAGCAGCCGGTGGCTTGTCACCAGACTGCAAACCAAGTCTACCTACGGGTACAAATAAGTAACAAAAAAAAAAAAAAAAAAAAAAAAAAGTATATATATATATATATAGACACACAGTGCGGAGCATTGTAACTAGATGGGATAGGTATATAAATAAATAAACACAGTGCGGAGCATTGTAGCTGGAAGGAATAAATATATGAGTATATAAACACAGTGCGGAGTATTGTAGCTAGATGGAATAAATATGTAGATATATAAACACACAGTGCGGAGCATTGTAGCTAGATGGAATAAATATGTAAATATATAAACACACAGTGCGGAGCATTGTAGCTAGATGGAATAATATGTAGATATATAAACACACACAGTGCGGAGCATTGTAGCTAGATGGAATAAATATATGAATATATAAACACACAGTGCGGAGCATTGAAGCTAGATGGAATAAATATGTAAATATATAAACACACACAGTGTGGAGCATTGTTGCTAGATGGAATAAATATATATATAAACACACACAGTGCGGAGCATTATATATTGTATTGTGGAGAATGGGGAAAGATGAGGCTGAGTTTATTTCTCAAGTCAGATTTATTCACATTCTCCAACATCATCCAAACACAGAAAGAGAAAAAGAGAATGAATCTTCCAACATCTGTCCCTTTTATACCCAGGACATCAAACATAAAGTCACATGGTACTTAATCCCAGTCACAATGTAACTTCCCCCCGATCTTAACACACTCCACCTCTCAGTCTCTGGCCGCTGGGCGAAATCCCCCAAGGCTATCTCTTTTCATGCCAAAGATTAAACTTCACACCCTCGTGTTATCTCCAGAGCGGCTCAGTCCTTTGTTCCGTCTCAGATGTGAAGCCTAAGGTGGTATACGTATGAATCATGCAGTCATATACATATGTGCATATATGTGCCCCACAGTATATTGTATATATAATATTATACATATAATATTGTATATTATACATTATATATATATTGTATATTGATATACAGTACATATCAGTCAATACATATGATTAGCCTGACCCACTGGCGCCCGGATGTCTTCTCCTTAATCCGGGGATGTATAAACAGTAGTCCATTGTTCTGGTTGTCCCCCCAGGGGCTCTCTGTCCGTATGTGAATGGTCCTCTGCTTCTTCCGGACCTTCTGAGTGTGATGATGAATGTCCCTGTAGATTGTGATGGGTCACCACAAGTATTTTTTTTTTTTTTTTGCATCCAACTTTCCTCAAGAAAGCAAAGAAACTTATCAAGTTACACACATGGACGAAATTGTTGGTACCCCTCTGTTAATGAAAGAAAAACCCACAATGGTTACAGAAATAACTTGAATCTGACAAAAGTGGTAATAAATAAAAATTCTATGAAAATTAACCAATGAAAATCAGACAATGCTTTTGAATTGTGATTCAACAGAATTATTTTAAAAAACAAACTCATGAAACAGGACTGGACAAAAATGATGGTACCCTTAACTTAATATTTTGTTGCACAACCTTTTGAGGCAATCACTGCAATCAAACGATTTATGTAACTGTCAATGACACTTCTGCACCTCTCAGCGGGTATTTTGGCCCACTCCTCATGAGCAAACTGCTCCAGTTGTCTCAGGTTTGAAGGGTGCCTTCTCCAGATGGCACGTTTCAGCTCCTTCCACAGATGTTCAACAGGATTTAGATCAGGGCTCATAGAAAGCCACTTTAGAATAGTCCAATGTTTCGCTCTTAGCCAGGTGTTTTTAGCTGTGTGTTTTGGGTCATTATCCTGTTGCAAGACCCATGACCTGCGACTGAGACCAAGCTGTCTGACACTGGGCAGCACATTTCTTTCTAGAATACCTTGATAGTCTTGAGATTTCATTGTACCCTGCACAGATTCAAGACACCCTGCGCCAGATGCAGCAAAGCAGCCCTAGAACATAACAGAACCTCCTCCATGTTTCACAGTAGGGACAGTGTTCTTTTCTTGGTATGCTTCATTTTTGCCTCTGTGAACATAGAGCTCATGTGCCTTGCCAAAAAGTTCCAGTTTTGTCTTGTCTGTCCATAGGACACTCTCCCAGAAGCTTTGTGGCTTGTCAACATGCAGTTTGGCAAATTCCAGTCTGGCTTTTTTATCATTTGTTTTCAACAGTGGTGTCCTCCTTGGTCGTCTCCCATGAAGTCCACTTTGACTGAAACGACGACGGATGGTGCGATCTGACACTGATGTACCTTGACCTTGGAGTTCATCATGAATGTGTTTAGAGGTTGTTGTGGGCTCTTTTGTTACCATTCGTATTATCCGTCCCCTCCTGTGGCCACGTCCAGGGAGGTTGGCTACAGTCCCGTGGATCTTAAATTTCTGAATAATATGTGCAACTGTAGTCACAGGAACATCAAGCTGCTTGGAGATGGTCTTATAGCCTTTACCTTTAACCCCTTGCACTCCGGGCAATTTTCCTAAAAATGCCAAAAAATAACGTGCCCAAAGTAAATCGAAAGCTGTTCTTCAACCCTTTGCAGCATCTTCATGGGGTTGGTCTCATTTAAAAGAAAACACTTTGAATTTTTTGGCAAAAAAAACATAATCTCTCTACGTGCTCCGGCCACTGAGTTACAGTCATCTAAACATACTGAACTTGAAGAAAAAAAATTTGGACACGGTGTTTTTTTGGATACAAATGCTTGCAAATAACACACAACTGTCCGATCCGGCTGGAAAATGCAACAGAAATGTAGAACCAAGTGTTATCCAGCTGAGATCCAAATTTGGTAACAATACCACAAAAAATGAATATTTTACACAGCTTTGTTCTCAGGCTGTTCCCAGGCATTTTGGAACTGTGCCAAATTGTGCCAAATGGCACAGTGTAGAAGCATGCTCGAATAACGAGGCTGAGTTTCAGTCATAAAACCAGCTTTATTTGACAGAACGCAGCTTCTAGCATTCTCAAAGCAGGAAAGAGAAAGAATCATACTTCAACACCCTTTTATACATTTCCAGCATCAGAATTCAAGTCACATGGTGTCTTCAGTCAACATACAGTTACAAAGCATCCCCTTGAAGCTTCACCATTGTCTCTCATTTCCTGATGAACCGGAATACCCTCCGGGGCGTCTTCTGTGGGACAAAGAGACAAATCTCACACTTCCTTGTTACCTCCTGTAGATTCGAGTCCTCAGTCCTTGCAGACGTGACACCCCACAATACACATTCAGTCCTGTCTCTGTGGCAGCGTGAGCCCACAATGTGTGTCGGCCACACTACCCCCCCCCAAACGTCTAGTAAGGCAAAATCTAAATGGCATAACAAAAAGAAAAACACAAAGCACTCCATACATCGCTAATCAATCCACCAACTGCCTAGGTTTTAATCTTCTGCCGAATCTGCTGCAACCTGGCTTGGCTGCACCTGCAACATCTCTCTGCACCTGTGGATTAAAGCCGTTAGCACCTCTCTGTGAAGACTTTGGAGAATGTCCCCTCGGTGGCCTGCCCCGGCGGGGGGGCCTCGCGAGCTGCACCTCCTCGTCAGCCAGAACAAAAGCGGGTTTGAGTCTGTTAATACAAATCAGCTCCCGTCTGCCCCCTAAATCTAGCAGAAAATGCTTCTGCCCGGTCTCCAGCACTCGAAACGGTCCGTCGTAAAACGGCCGCAAACTTGGACGCTGGGCGTCATGTTTAACAAAAACAAACTCTGCATTTTTTAAAGCCTTGGGCACAAAAACGTGTGGGAAACTGTGATGGACTGGGCCAGGAAGCGTGTTTGCTCCTGAGCCGCTCTGCCACGGCTGAGCGGGGGGGCCACTAGGTGCGGGATTATCAGGAAGAAATTCCCCGGGCAAACGAAGCGGTTGAGCGAAAACTAATTCAGCCGGGGAAGCGTGCAGATCTTCCTTAGGTGCAGAACGCAACCCTAATAAAACCCATGGAAGTTTGTCTACCCAATTTGTATCCGTTAGCGACGCTCTGAGGGCTGCTTTCAATGACCTGTGAAAGCGTTCGCATAAACCATTAGCCTGGGGGTTATACGCGGTGGTGCGATGAATCTTCACCCCCAAGCTGCGGGCCGTCGATGACCACAGCTCGGAAATAAATTGGGGACCCCTGTCGGACGTTATGTCCGACGGTACACCAAAACGCGCAACCCATGCTGCTAAAAATGCTCGCGCAACTTCTTCCGCTGTGGTTGATGTCAGAGGAACCGCCTCTGGCCAGTGCGTGGTGCGGTCTACCATCGTCAAAAGATGTGTGTGCCCGTGTGATAACGGAAGCGGGCCGACCAGGTCAATATGCACATGATCAAAACGCTTAGCGGGGATGTGGAAAGGTTCTAACGGGGCCTTAGTGTGTCTGTGTATTTTAGCTCGCTGACACGCTACGCAGGCTGCTGCCCATTCCTTGACCTGTTTGCGCAACCCGGGCCAAACAAATTTCTCCCCCACCAACTTAATCGATGCGCGCACCCCCGGGTGCGCGAGAGAATGGACCAAGTCAAAAACACGGCGACGCCACGCGGTTGGCACCACAGGGCGGGGCCGTCCCGTGGAGACATCGCAGATTAGCGGGGCCATACCGTTTTGTTGCACCCTGTGCTCCAGCCTTAACCCTGTTGGTCCAGACTGGAGCGTGCGCACGTCCGCGTCGTTAACCTGCTCTGCAGCCATAGCTGCATAATCTAACCCAACACAGACCGGGGCTGCGCGCGCTCCCGCGTCGCTGCCCGGGCCCGCGTCCATGGCTACAGAGTCTGCCCCTATGGGGCTTGGCGGTGCTACTGCACGCGAGAGGCAGTCTGCTACAACATTGTGTTTACCCGCGACATGCTGAATATCAGTAGTGAACTCCGATATTGCGGCTAGTTGCCTTTGTTGCCGGCCTGACCAGGGTTCTGAAATTTTGGCCATCGCAAACGTTAGCGGTTTATGATCCACAAAAGCGGTGAAACGTCGCCCCTCTAACCAGAACTGAAAATGACGGATGGCCAAGTGTAGGGCCAAAAGCTCCCTGTCAAACGCGCTGTATTTCCGTTCACTATCGCGCAAGGTCCTGCTGAAAAACGCGAGGGGTTGCCAGGTACCTGCCACAAACTGTTCAACTACCGCCCCCACCGCTACATTGGAAGCGTCAGTGGTGAGCGCCATGCGGGCCGTTGGAACTGGGTGCGCTAACAAAACTGCGTTTGCCAGGGCTGATTTGACCTGGGCAAAAGCGCGCTCCCGCTCCGGAGACCATTCAACTTTATTTGCGGGCTTTTGTTTTTTTAACGCGGTATACAATGGCTGCATGAGTCGTGCTGCGCTTGGGAGGAAACGGTTGTAAAAATTAACCATCCCTAGAAACTCCTGAAGCGCCTTGACCGTTTGAGGTTGCGGAAAATCCGTTATGGCACGCACTTTATTTGGAAGGGGAACTGCTCCCTCTGCCGAAACGCGATGTCCCAAAAAATCAATCTGCGCCACCCCAAACTGACACTTTGCTGGGTTAACTATTAACCCGTGCTCTGCCAACCTCTGGAAAACTGCTGTGAGGTGTTTTTCATGTTCGCCTTCGGACACGCTGGCTACCAAAATATCGTCCAAATAAACGAGCACGAAAGGCAGGTCGCGTAAAACTGCATCCATCATGCGTTGGAAAGTCTGCGCGGCCCCCTTGAGGCCAAAAGGCATGCGCAAGAACTCAAAAAGGCCGAAAGGCGTTATGACCGCTGTTTTGGGTACATCCTGCGCGCGCACTGGCACCTGGTGATAGCCGCGCACCAAGTCTATTTTAGAAAAAATGCGCGCCCCCGCCAAATGGACAGAAAAATCCTGAATGTGCGGAATCGGGTAGTGGTCATGAGCTGAAACGTTGTTCAACCTGCGGAAATCGCCGCAAGGCCGCCACGAGCCATCAGTTTTTGGGACCATGTGTAACGGCGAAGCCCAAGAGCTCTTGGAACGTCTAACAATGCCCAGTTTTTCCAGATTAGTGAACTCCTCGCGCGCGATGGCCAGTTTAGCTGGGTCCAAGCGCCGAGCCTTTGCAAAAACGGGAGGGCCTGTGGTTGTTATGAAATGTTCTACTCCATGTTTGGCCACCGTTGCTGAAAACGTGGGGACTGTGAGTGCTGGAAACTGAGCAAGCAGAGTGTGAAACTTACCACCCGCAGCTGAGACGCTGGCATGTGCAGTTGGCGGGGCCACCCGAGCTGTGCAGGGAATAGAATGAAAGGACAGTGCATTAATCAGACGTCTATTAGCAAGGTCAACCAATAAACCATGTGAGCACAAAAAATCAGCCCCTAACATGTTGAAACTGACTGCTGCTACAATAAATGTCCACTCAAATGAACGGCCCTGTAAGGACAGAAGCATGGTCCTCTCACCAAACGTTTTAATCGTGGAGCCGTTCGCTGCTGACACTGACACCCAGGGGGCTTTAGAAGGCGACAGCCGTTCCACGTAGGTGGGTGTGACGAAGCTCAGCTGAGAGCCCGTGTCCACAAGGAACTGTTTCCCCGAGCGTGCATCCGTCAGGTAAAGCAGCCTGTTCTCGTTGCCGAGGGCCGCGGCTGCTACCGGCCCTCGGTCTTGGCGTTTCCCTGGCACTTAAAATTGCACGGTGGGACGCACCTGTGCGCTCTCTCTGCAAAACGGCGGTGGTAGAAGCACGAGCCGTTCTCCGCTCCGCGTCGTCTGGCTCCTGTCGCCGCCGTCGTTGGTGCGTCTGGCGCCGCGGCCGCTGGACCCGCACTGTCTCCAGACGCCGTTCCCGGACTGGCCGCCGCGGCCGAGACCGCGTTCCGCTTGTGGGCGTCGACCAACCTCTGCGCCTCCTTGCTCAACCCATGGTAGTCTCGCCTGGCCAATCGGGGTGACTCTGCCAGGGCCACTCTCACTGCTGGTGGTAGGGTTCGAAGGAAAAGGTGGGCGAAAATGAATTCGCCATCCTCAGAGGCTTTGAGCTGCAGCATCTTCACCATCAGGTCCGCAGGTCTATCGCTTTCGGCCTCCGTCAGCGCCAGGAGCCCATCTGCTCTTTGTTGGACTGAGGGGGTGAAATGGCTGATCAGCGCGTCCTTCAATGCGCTGTACTTGTCGCTGTCTGGTGGATGATTAACCAGATCTTCCACTCTCTGGACCGTGTCGCTGTCCAGCTTCGCTACCACGTGGTAGAATCTTGTGTCATCGTTGGAGATTCTCCGGAGGTTGAACTGCGCCTCGATTGCGCTAAACCATGAGCGCGGGCTGTGCTGCCAGAAATCGGGCAGCCGGATCATGGAGGCGGCCATCAGGCTGGCTTCCACCGAGCCCCGCTCGGGAGAATTCTGTCTGCTCATTTTCCATCGTAGGTCACCAGTGTAGAAGCATGCTCAAATAACGAGGCTGAGTTTCAGTCATAAAACCAGCTTTATTTGACAGAACGCAGCTTCTAGCATTCTCAAAGCAGGAAAGAGAAAGAATCATACTTCAACACCCTTTTATACATTTCCAGCATCAGAATTCAAGTCACATGGTGTCTTCAGTCAACATACAGTTACAAAGCATCCCCTTGAAGCTTCACCATTGTCTCTCATTTCCTGATGAACCGGAATACCCTCCGGGGCGTCTTCTGTGGGACAAAGAGACAAATCTCACACTTCCTTGTTACCTCCTGTAGATTCGAGTCCTCAGTCCTTGCAGACGTGACACCCCACAATACACATTCAGTCCTGTCTCTGTGGCAGCGTGAGCCCACAATGTGTGTCGGCCACACTAGTTTGGAAAAATGTCTAACTTTTGAATAATTCAATGTAGAATCTTCATTTTAGGCTCAAAGGAAAGGTCACACTCAGGGCTGTGTCTGTGTGTGTGTGGGGGGGGGGGTCGCCCCCCCACCCCCGCTACCAAGGACGGAGTTCGGCCCTCGCTACATGACGGATTACACTCGTTGCATGTTTCCACAGCAATGCTGTCACAGCGGCTTCCCCCCCCCTCGCTACTGTGTGTGTGTGTGGGGGGTTGTCCTCCCCCCCCCCACTCGCTACAGAGGATGGACTTCGGCCATCGCTACACAACGGATTAGCCTCATGTGGTGATGTGGGACAGCAGTGCAATCACCGCGCCCCCCCCCGCTGCAGAAGAATAGCAGGGGTGGGGGGGGGGCGTTCACAGCCTGTACACTGCGAGCAACCCCTTGTACCGCGGCGCACGAACTTCAGACTTCATGAACCGCACAGCTGTAATTTACCGATCGGTCAAAAGTCATTTTGGATTACATTTTCAGGGATAGAGAATAATTTAGCTTATAACACCTTACCTCTTCACAGCAGTGTCCTGGCGAACTTCTCTTCCTCATTGTCAGACGAACGCGACGCTGGTCCGCTCTGGTTCTGGTCTCGCGACTCGATCAAAACATAATTCCATTATTGCGGTTTTGTGCTTCCATGATTGCGGTTTTTGGCGAACGATTTTTCAAAACACATAACAGTAGTAATTAAAAAAAGACTGGCGAAGGCGTGTGTGTCACTCAGCCTTCGTCGTCAGCCTCCGTCGGTCTATGACCATGGAAGAAATCATAACGTCTACTCTGCTGGAACCAATACAAAATAAGCACCGCCTGTGGCCGAACATGCCGATCCACGAATGGCACTCCCTGTCACACAGGTTGCATTTGTGGATGGTCTCCATGCTGCTGGGTCTGTGGGGCTCTTCCTGCATCCTTTTTTGATCCGCTCCAGCAGCCAGTCTTCACCCAGCCTTAAAAAAAAAACAGCTCACGAACTTCTCTGCTTCAATTGGCTCACTGCATTCAAAACGTTGGGAGGCGGGTCCTCCTTCCTAGGTTTTCATTCATTGGCTCTTCATGGTTTCAGAAACCCAATTCAAGGCTCTTATTAGTCGAATGAGAGGTCAATCAGATGAACTAATCTGTTCGCGGCTGTGTTTGCAGCTTTTTTTTTTCAGTGGCGCCTGGAGGCCACACCACCTACACCACCACCATCAATATCCTTCATGCATCATGCGTCCGAGGGCACACGAGTGCGCTCTCGTGCGCCCTCATGCGCCCTAGGACGCAGAGACTTGCCCGCCCGCGGAACAACGGAGTGCAAGAGGTTAACATGCTTGTCTATAATTTTCTTTCTAATCTCCTGAGACAACTCTCTCCTTTGCTTCCTCTGGTCCATGTTTAGTGTAGTGCACACCATGTCACCAAACAGCACAGTGACTACTTGTCACCCTTTAAATAGGCCGACTGACTGATTACAAGTTTGTAGACACCTGTGATGTTAATTAGAGGACACATCTTGGTTGAACATGTCCCTATGGTCACATTATTTTCAATCTTTTCTAGGGGTACCATCATTTTTGTCCAGGCCTGTTTCATGAGTTTGTTTTTTAAAGTAATTCTGTTGAACCACAATTCAAAAGCATTGTCTGATTTTCATTGGTTAATTTTCATAGAATTTTTATTTATTACCACTTTTGTCAGATTCAAGTTATTTCTGTGATCATTGTGGGTTTTTCTTTCATTAACAGAGGGGTACCAACAATTTTGTCCACGGCTGTAAGTGTTAAAAAAAAACTGCCTCTAGTAACTTCATCCAGCTTGGTTTTCCTGGTTGTTTTCCTCTACTACTAAAAGCTACAGCTAATATCCGAGATATTAAAAAAGAGTATTATGTGAATATTTCTTGTGCTTGTTTATTCCTATGCTAAGCTGTCCATAGCAATAATAAACCCTCTTTGTTAGTACATCTTTATGCAAGCCATATTTACCCCCTTAAATGCTTTTAAAGCTTTGAGATTTGACTTTGGTGAATAAAGCCATTACCCAGGGTCTTGTTGGAGACCTTCATCTCCTTGATGCCTACCTGCCAGGCACCACAGCCATTACCTCCATGTTTGCTTGTTATTGTTCCAATTTTCCAGCCACTGAGGAGCGGCCAACCTGAAACAACTGAGTTACTCATTAATGGCCTTATCAGGAGAATCTGCACCCTTCACTACCCAATCTGTTGCCTACCAGCCGTGTGTGTATGTGAATGCTGTGACATATTCAATATATGTGCATGCATATGCTGGCGGTGAAAACGTTAGTCTCCGTCTGATTGGGGGGTAGGTGAGAGATGTGAGAACCAAAAGAAAGAAAGCTAATGTGAATCGGATTATTAGATCTGTCTTTCCCAAAAATTAAACACGTATAATAACATAAAAAATATCAATGTGTAGAAGAGCTGGAAATGATGAGGCGGTTTTGTATTAAAAACAGAGTCTTTAATGAACAACTCTTCTATCTTGTCTCATCTGGTGCAGAGCTTGGCAGAAGGCAAAAGAGAAAGATTTCTGCCCAGCTCGCTGGTTAAATACAGGCACACATCAAAGACATGCAAAACACAAGCCGACATCCCCCGTATCTTAATCCCCCCATTGTCCTGTTAACTCCTCCCTTCGTCTTGGGAGGTGATGGGAAAACCTCTCCTCGCCTTAGGGGGTGAAGGTGTCAAGTCTGTCGCCGCCGCGTCCTGTGACGTCGTTGGTCTTCACACGGCGGTGAGATTCCTTTGTCCTTTCGGAGGTGTGAAGTTCCTTTGCATATGTTGCTCCAAACATTTCCACATGCTCTAACGTATGCAGGTATGGAATATATGAGTAATATATACCACAGGCCCCCCAAACAACTAGGAAAGGACACAGAAATATTCACAGTCTAGGGTAATTACTAAGACATACTACGTGTTACAGCTGTTGCCACAGAAGAAACTTTCAAGCAGCCATGCTCCTAAGAGAGTTCAGTGAAAACATAACAGCATAGTATAATCATAAGTCAGTCCTAAACTGTTGCGGCACAATTAGCGAAAAATTGCAGAGTGGTGTAATCAGTCCCTGTGCAGTCTGGGTTTTAATCTTCTCCCAAAGCTGCTGTAGGTTGGTTTAGGCGTCCTGCTGGGACCTTGTTGTGAGGAATCTGCAGTGTGGGAAGGAGAGAGATTATTTGTTCCCTGCCTGGGGGCTGAGACTTTTTCCTTGGGGGGTCTGCCTCGCCGAGGTGCTCGCGCCAACTGTGCAGGTTCGTCTCTCAACAAGAAGGCAGGTTTGAGTCTGTCAATGCTGACCGTTTCATTTCTATCCCCATAATCAAGCACAAAGTGTTTGTAACCATTTTCCAGCACTCTGAACGGGCCATCGTATACTGGGCGTAACGTTGGTTTTAGGGCTTCATGCTTAACAAAAACAAACTCGGCGTTTTTTAAAGTTTGAGGAACAAAAACTCGTGGAAAGGAGTGATGAGCTGGACCGTGGAGAGAGTCCGGTCCGTTACTGCCTAAAAACCTTGGGACTGGGAGGTGCCCTGGTTCCGGGTTTTCTGGTAAAAATTCACCTGGTAGTCTGATAGGCTGAGCAAAGACTAATTCTGCAGGGGAAGTGTCTAAATCCTCTTTAGGTGCCGCACGCAACCCCAATAAAACCAAGGGAAGTTTATTTACCCAATTTGTGTCCGTTAATGAGGCTCTGAGGGCGGCCTTTAAGGACCTGTGAAAACGCTCGCATAACCCATTAGCCTGAGGGTGATAAGCGGTGGTACGGTGAATTGTTGCCCCTAAACTGTTGGACATGGCTGACCAGAGCTCTGAGACAAATTGAGGCCCCCTATCTGACGTGATGTCTGATGGGACGCCGAAACGTGCCACCCAATTTGTTAGAAAAACGCGAGCGACTTCCTCCGCTGTAATTGCCGCTAGAGGGACTGCCTCTGGCCAGCGCGTGGTGCGGTCTATCATTGTTAGCAGGTGTGTGAAACCCTGGGAGGAAGGCAGTGGCCCCACGAGGTCGACATGAATGTGGTCGAACCTTCTAGTAGGGATGGGAAAAGGCTCCAGAGGGGCTTTTGTGTGTCTGTGTACTTTGGCACGCTGACAAGGAATGCAAGTTTTTGCCCATTCTTTTACGTTTTTGCGCAGGCCTGGCCACACAAACTTTTCGGCAACCATTTTGACCGAGGCGCGCACACCTGGGTGCGCGAGGGAGTGAATTGCGTCGAAAATACGGCGGCGCCAAGCAGCTGGTACTAACGGGCGAGGTCGGCCGGTTGAAACATCGCATATTAGGGGGGGCACGCCGTCGCGCAACCCTTTTTTCTCCAGCCTTAACCCTGTTGGTCCAGACAGGAGCGCGCGCATGTCCGCATCACTGCCTTGTTCTTCCGCCATGGCTGCATAATCTATCCCTTCATGGATAGGTGCTGCATGTGTATTTGCGTTAGAGAAAAGCTCAGCTGCTGAGGCAGTGTAATCTGTCTCCTCGTGCTCTGGTGGTGCCACAGCGCGAGAGAGACAGTCCGCTACTACGTTAAGTTTGCCTGCTACATGTCGAATGTCTGTGGTGAACTCTGAAATCGCAGCTAGCTGTCTTTGTTGTCTGCCCGACCAAGGTTCTGAAATTTTAGCCATAGCAAAAGTGAGCGGTTTATGGTCCACAAAAGCCATGAAACTCCGCCCTTCTAACCAAAACTGGAAGTGGCGGATGGACAAATGGAGCGCCAGCAGCTCCCTGTCAAAAGAGCTGTATTTGCGTTCCGTCGGGTTTAGCGATTTGCTAAAGAACGCTAAAGGTTGCCAGACCCCCTTGACAAGTTGTTCTACAACTGCCCCTATGGCCAAGTCTGAAGCATCTGTGGTTAGAGCAATGCGGGCCGAGGGATCTGGGTGGACTAACATTGTGGCGTTAGCTAGGGCGTTTTTAACTTCCGCAAAAGCGCGTTCGCGTTCCGGGGTCCATTCGACCGCGTTGGAAGCTTTCTTTTTTTTGAGCGCGTCATACAGGGGCTGCATGAGCTGAGCTGCATGAGGGAGGAAACGGTTGTAAAAATTAACCATCCCCAAAAATTCCTGTAGCGATTTGACCGTTTGGGGCCGTGGAAAACCTTCTATCGCATGAATTTTGTCTGGAAGCGGAACTGCCCCTTTCGGGTAGACTCTATGTCCTAAAAAATCAATTTGCGATACGCCGAATTTGCATTTGGCTGGATTAATTATTAATCCGTGCTCTTCTAGCCTCTGAAAAACGGTAGTGAGGTGCTGCTCGTGCTCTTCCTCAGATGAGCTGGCTACCAGCATGTCGTCGAGGTAGACGAAAACAAAGGGGAGGTCGCGTAAGACTGCGTCCATCATACGTTGAAAAGTCTGAGCAGCGCCTTTGAGGCCGAAAGGCATTCGCAGGAATTCAAAAAGGCCGAAAGGGGTTATAACCGCTGTTTTAGGAATGTCTTCAGCTCGGACTGGGACTTGGTGATAACCGCGGACTAAGTCTATTTTTGAAAAAATGCGCGCACCCGCTAAATGTAGTGAAAAGTCCTGTATGTGAGGGATGGGGTAGCGGTCATGCGCTGTAGCGTTGTTTAATCTGTGGTAATCTCCGCACGGTCTCCAAGAACCGTCGGATTTAGGAACCATGTGAAGTGGTGAAGCCCAGGGGCTCTTTGAGCGTCTAACAATGCCCAATTTTTCTAGAGTTGCAAACTCGTCACGTGCTATGTTGAGTTTGGGGGGCCTGTGGTATATATTACTCATATATTTATGGTGGGTGGGACAGCACTGTGTGTATCTGTGTCGTTTGAGACTGGTTTTTGAAATATAGACTTCATTGTATGTTAGAATGGACAGGTGTTAATGTTGATCTGTAAAAAATACAGTAAATTGTTTACTTGGGGTATTAAAGGTAGTAATTTGTATAAAATTCACATGGGTGTATCGATGGAAAAGAGGAGTTGGAATTAATAAGTGTTCACTTCTTCCTTCTCCCTTTCGAACAGTGTATACTGTAACTTTATTGCATTTGCTATTTGCTTGTTTTTTGTTACATTTTTTGTGTTTGAAATAAACTATCTATCTATCTATCTATCTATATTCCATAGGCCTCCCATCACGTCGGGGTCACCAGTGTAGAAGAGCTGGAAATGATGAGGCGGTTTTGTATTAAAAACAGAGTCTTTAATGAACAACTCTTCTATCTTGTCTCATCTGGTGCAGAGCTTGGCAGAAGGCAAAAGAGAAAGATTTCTGCCCAGCTCGCTGGTTAAATACAGGCACACATCAAAGACATGCAAAACACAAGCCGACATCCCCCGTATCTTAATCCCCCCATTGTCCTGTTAACTCCTCCCTTCGTCTTGGGAGGTGATGGGAAAACCTCTCCTCGCCTTAGGGGGTGAAGGTGTCAAGTCTGTCGCCGCCGCGTCCTGTGACGTCGTTGGTCTTCACACGGCGGTGAGATTCCTTTGTCTTTTCGGAGGTGTGAAGTTCCTTTGCATATGTTGCTCCGAACATTTCCACATGCTCTAACGTATGCAGGTATGGAATATATGAGTAATATATACCACAAATGTTAATTAAAATGCTACCTTTTCCTTTTAGGATTAATTTCTACAGTGGAACTGGTTCACATGACACACTCAGAGCCAGTATAAAATGTGTCATATCTGAATATCAGGTCCAGGGTCAGCTTTACCACTGTGATAAACTCTGATTAAAAGCTGACTAAGGAGGTACAAACCACCACCACTTCTCCAATGTTTTCTCTTCCTCAACTTGTGTGTTTTTGTAGGTAAAAAAAAATTTCAGGGACTTCCGGTCTGGACGCCATGGCGACTGCAGCTTAACACTGAAGCTCTCAGACCCAATCCAAGATAACACCTTGAAAATCAAACTTAACGAATTTTTGGAGGAGTGAAAATCAAAAGACAAAATCATCATGTCTAAAGGAAAACAGAAGAAACTGAAATTCTCCAGGCCAGGACACGTATCGGCCGGAGAATCTGAACTGGAAGATCTCCGTTCAGAAGACGAGGAACTGGTGGTAGCTAACAAAAAGGTCAGCCTGAAATCACTATTTGAAGAGCTACGACGATTTCGCCGAGAGGTTACGGCCGAATTTCGGGAATTCAGAGAAGAATTGAAAAGGACAAACGGCAGAGTGGACCAGGCCGAGAACCGAATCTTGGAAGCAGAGGAACGAATAAAAGTGCTCGAAGATTCTGTGCTGGACCTACGCAAAAGACAAGCATCTATAGAGGCTAAGCTAGCCAACCAAGAAGGAAGACAGAGAAGAGACAATATAAGAATTCATGGTCTGATAGAAGGAGCCGAAAACGGTTTTAACTCAATGGCAGAATGCGTGGAATCTTTACTAAGAGAGAAATTGGATATTCCACAAACCACCGACTTAAACATAGAAAAGGCACATCGTTCATTAGCTGCTAGGCCAGCGGCGGAAGCGCCCCCACGTTCGGTGTTGGTAAGATTTTCCAATTTCAAAATAAAACAAGAGGTTGTCAGACTGGCTTGGCAGAAAAAAGGATTTATGCACCAGGAGAGAAAAGTCTTCGTGGAACACGATTACGCCCCGGAGGTCCTTAAAAAGCGCAGGGAATACAATGACGCGAAAAAGGTGTTAAGAGAGAAGAAATTGCGCTTTCAGACGCCATTTCCTGCGAAGTTAAGGGTCTTCTACGGCGAAGAAACATGTCTCTATAATTCGGCGGAAGAAGCAACAGCTGACATGGCGAGAAGAGGGCTCCCGGTAACGGTATTTAAACCCGCAGCAGACCCGAGTGAGAAGATCAAAACGCAAACATGGACAACACAAAGACCTTCAAAATCCACGGGCCAGCAGCGGGAAACCCAGCGCCAGAGCGTCGCGGATAAACTGTCCGTTTTCAGGTTGGAATAGCGACCTTTTTTTTTTTCTTGAATCAATCTGCACATCCAACCCCCCTCATACAAGGTAACAAACATTAAAGGAGATGCGTATTCAGCATGTGGTAAAACATTTCATGGAACAGTCATAATATTTGAAACAAATAAGTCTTTTTAATAAAAAAAAAAAAAAGAAAAAAAAACTTGTTAAAATAGAAATGTGACAATAATCCACATGTTCTCCTCACACTAACAAATACTGTTTTTGCGTGAATGTTTGATGTGATGGGGGTGGGAGGGTGCACACAATTTCACAGGGTATAGGCATAAAAGGGAAAAAAAAAATCATTACAAGTTCGGATTGGGTTCTGAAACTCACGTTAAAAGCATGGGACAACTTACAGGGGTAAGAGAGGGCCCTCAACACGTAACAGAGTTTGAGGAATTTCCCTCAGAGCTTTCACTCCATCAAGGCTCTTACAGGGTCTTTAAAAAGACCTCAGCTCAGGAAGTTCTTTTGACAGTTTTTTGTTTTAAAGTTTTATACACAATGTTCTTAATGTTTTTCTTGTTTTTAATGTTCTTTCAGTTTCTGAGTAGCACAAAAGAGGGCCACCACACAGTTATACTAAACAAAACAACACAATGGAGAAACAGGGTGTAACCAAAATAATTTCATATAATGTAAAAGGAATCCTGAATCCAGTTAAAAGATCCAAGATTCTAGGCAAAATGAAAAAAGACAAAGCAGGAATAATATTTTTACAAGAAACCCACCTAACAGACGTGGAACACAATAAACTCAGTAGACAAGGGTTTAAAATGATCTCTTCATCTTCATATAAGTCAGGGAGGAGGAGGGGAGTAGCGACATTGATATCAACCAAAATTACATTTGAAAAAAAATCAGAACACAAAGATAAAGAAGGGAGATACAGTTTGGTAACTGGGCGGCTAGAGGGAGAAGATATCACCCTGCTGAATGTGTATGCTCCCCCAGGGGCTAACTGGAAATTTTATAAAAATGTATTTGACCTAATGATAACTAAAGCTCAAGGTTTAGTGATATGTGGTGGGGACTTCAGTCTTAGACTGAATCCATACTGGGATGCTTCTGGTAATTCTCCACATCAAAATAACACCCAAAGCAGGAAGACTCGGATGCTACTAAAAGAAATGGGAATCTGTGATGTGTGGAGGGAACTCAACCCCAGTGTAAAAGACTATACATTTTACTCAACTCCACATTCATCTTACTCAAGGATTGACTATTTTTTTATGTTTAATAGAGACATTGGAAGAGTAGAAACATGTAAAATAGGACTGATGGAGCTCTCTGACCACAGTCCGATCTACATGGACTTAAATATCCAAAAATACACAAATAATACATTTTCTTGGAGGTTAAATTCAAATGTCCTGAAAGGACCATTGAAAGATGAATTGGAATCAGATATTCTCAGATATTTGGAAGAAAACGATAATGGAGAAGTATCCCCTTTAATACTGTGGGATGCATGCAAAGCTGTAATAAGAGGAAAGATTATTGCAAAACTGGCAACCCAAAAGAAACTAAGACAAGAAAAACTATCCACATTAGAGTCAGAACTTAGGAACCTAGAAAAAGAACACAAAGGCAACACTCATTCTACTGACTCGCTCAAGATTAAGGAAATTAAAAACCAAATAAATGAGATCTACACAATAGAAATCCAGAAGAAACTTACATTTTTGAAACAAAAATACTATGAAGCAGGCAGTAAATCGGCAAAATTGCTAGCCTATAAATTGAGGAAACATCAAACAGAAAGAGCAATCTACAAAATCAGAGACCCAGTATCAAAGGAAATAAAATTCAGAATTCAGGATATTCTTAAAAGCTTCGAGAATTACTATAAGAACTTATACTCCCACAAAAAACATAAAAACGCACCCGAGGCATTCCTAAACACATTAAACCTTCCCCAACTTACGGAGTCACAAAATAAAACACTACTGTCAGAAATACATCCTAAAGAATTGGAAAAAGCAATTATGAAACTTAAAGCTAACAAATCCCCAGGAGCTGATGGCTATACAGCAGAGTGGTACAAAACCTTTAAACAGCAACTATCTCCTCTCCTCCTGAAAACATTTAATTATGTCCTCCACACAGGGGAAATCCCCCCCTCCTGGAGAGAAGGGGTCATTGCAGTTATACCTAAACCTGAAAAGGATAAACTGGAGTGCTCCAACTACAGACCAATCAGTGTACTAAATCAGGACTATAAGCTTTTTACCATTATCCTTGTCAAAAGGTTAGAAAATATACTGACAGACCTAATTCATTTAGACCAAACAGGTTTTATAAGACAAAGACAGACACAAGACAACATTCGACGCACTTTACACATAATTCATCATATAAAAAAATATAACTTAAATGCAGTCATATTGGGATTAGATGCTGAAAAAGCATTCGATTCGGTTGACTGGTCTTTTCTATATAGAATCTTATCCAGTTTCAATTTTCATAACAACTTCATTAAAACTATACAGGCATTATATAAAAAACCAACAGCTAAAATAAGGATTAACGGTAATTTATCATCATCTTTTGAACTGGAAAGAGGATGTCGTCAGGGTTGCCCCCTGTCTCCACTGCTCTTTGCAATCTTCATAGAACCTCTGAGCCAATGGATAAGACAAAATCAAAAAATTCAAGGTATTACACTTGGTCAGAAGGAACATAAAATAGCACTCTTTGCTGATGACATTTTAATATACCTAGGGCAGCCGGACACTTCTTTACCAGAACTAACCTCAGTTTTTTCAGAGTATGGAGATTTATCGGGGTACAAATTAAACATGCATAAAACCCAAATTTTAACATTCAACTATGACCCAAATCATTATTCACTAAGCAAACTCAAAACTAACTGGGAGTCGGAATCTATGAAATATCTGGGGGTCAATATCCCGAAACAACTCAACAAAATTATATCACTAAACTATGATCCACTGGTGACAAAAATAAAATCTGACCTAGCAAGATGGAATATGATACCATTCTTGGGTACTGCACAAAGAATTGAAGCAGTCAAAATGAATATACTTCCACGTCTTCTATACCTTTTCCAAACAATACCGGTAGAACCTCCCAAAAAAACATGGCAGGAGCTGGACAGAAGGATCTCAAGATTCATATGGCAGGGCAAGAGACCTAGAATCAGATATAGAACCCTACAGCTAAACAAAGACAAAGGTGGGCTCGCGCTGCCAAATATCAGGGACTACTTTAAAGCCGCACAAATTAAAACTTTAGTAGAGATATGTAACCCAGTCTACACTGCACAATGGAAGTAGATCGAATGCCAAATAACAAGTGACATCCCCCTACAGGCGATAATAGGGAACAATGCCTTACCTAAACTTTTGAATAGCACTAACCCGTGGATAGAGACCCCGCTAAAAATTTGGTTTAAGATAGTCAGAGAGAATCAAACTAAAGAGCCCTATCGACTTCTGCAATGGATTGCCTATGATCAAGACTTTACTCCTAATAAAACAGACACCAGATTTAAAAAGTGGAAGGAGAAAGGGCTGATAAAATATTACGATTTTTTTAAAGGGCAAATCTTAAGAAGTTTTGAAGATTTGAAAAAACAAGGCCTAATAAATCAAGACCTTTACAGGTTCTTCCAGCTTAGACACCACATAAACAATATACTTAAAAAGGAGGATTTGGAAAGGGCCCAGTCAGGTGTTCTGAAGGTCTTCTTAATGGCATATAAAGGGATCCCAGGGATCAGATACATGTCTAAAATATACCAAGGTCTTCAAGACTTAAAAGGAGACAACACATCTTATATAAAAGAGAGATGGGAAAAAGAGGGGAATTTCACTTTACAACTGGAAATATGGGAAAAGCTAAATAAACAGCAATGGAAAAGTACCTCATCCCTGCAGTGGAGAGAATTTGGATGGAAAAACTTGGTAAGATTTTTCAGAACACCTGCACAAAACAAATTTACCCATAAGGGATTGAACTGTTGGCGCTTGTGTGGTGAAAAGACTGCAAATCATTTTCATGTGTTTTGGTCATGCCCAGTTATCCACCAATATTGGACCAATGTACAGACAATATTGGGGAAAATATTCAAAATAACAGTTCCCTTTTCTTTTGTAACTTTGTATTTGGGTTTACTACCGGACTCACTGGAAAGACGAGGAGAAAAATACTTATTCAATGTTTTAATATTGGCAAGTAAAAAAGCTCTAACTAAAAAATGGATGTTGAAGGACTGTCCTACACCTGAAGATTGGATTAACGTGATCCAAGACATTTACTCGATGGAAAAGTTGACATTCGCACTGAGACAGGACATGGATGGGTTCATGAACTTTTGGCAACCCTGGATCGCATATGTGTCTTCCATTAGATCTAATCTTTGACAAATACCATTTCAATAATGGCTCTGCTCTTTGTTCCAAGGCTACTCAGATGCTCCTTTACCTTTATTTACTTACTTTTTCTTTTTGTTTGTTTTTTGCTGGTTTGTTTGTTTTTTTGTTTTTTTTGTTTTTTTTCTCTTTAATTTCACTTTTTCTTTCACTTTAAAAAAAAAAAAAAAGGGGTGTTGTAAGAATTATTCTTCCAATGTTGTCAGATATCAGAAAATAAGGGAACATGTGATGAAAATGTAAACAATGCATTGCTGTAACGACCTGTATACCCTTTACAAAAACTTAAATAAAAAAAAATAAATAAATAAATCTCAGATCTATCCAGGTTTACTCCTTTTCCGGTGGAGACTATAAAGCATTTTTACTGTACAATTCAAGGGAAGTTAAACTAAACAAAGGAAGTGATGACTTTCAGATCCTTCACAAAGACAGGCTGTTACTCATCTCAGCTGCAATTGTGTTTTATCTTAGTGAAGCCTGACCCAGCTGGAATAACATTAGGAATAAACATAGAACTTGTTTCTTATTTTTGCTATGCTGTGCATGTATGGCAAAACTGTATTACTGTATCACTGCCAATATTAGTGCATTAAAAACATGGTTTTGTTATCTTATCAAGAAAATATCACAAAGCAATTTTAATCTCAATATGTAAGTGTGGGATGGGCAGTTGCTAAGGTCACCAAACTTGGTACATACAGTAGTATGAGTAGGAAACACCAGAATCCCCATGATACAATACAATAATATTATCATGATATTGCAATACGGTGAGTACTTACTGTGATTTCCCACCTCGATCTCTGTCTAGTTCAACTCTTGGCTAGATTTCATGAGTCACTCCTTTGCTATACTTGTCATATGTGCTCCTACGGAGCAGAAGGACATATCCAAACGCTGAATTGTGTCAGTGCAATTTATTAAAGAAAAGAATAAACACAAGGTGCTCCAACAAACTTAGTGGCGAGCGACAAAGGACTACTTACAAAATGACGCACCAGAGGGGATGGAGCTCTGGTAGAGATGTGGGTAGACAATCAAAATAGCCGCACTGCCACAGTGAAACAGCAGTGTTTAAATACACACAGAGAAATGAGCTGCAGGTGTGAATCACTGAGCAAGCAGGAGCCTAATTAAAACCACTCCCACTCTGTGATTCCGCGGACAGGCACGTCTCTGCGTCTCACTGCCCAATGAAAAAAAAAAGCTGTATTTCTGGTCTTTCAGTACAGACACAGCTGTAAACATAAAGCCAAAGGAGTGTTTGATTGGTTTAGAATGAGATTGACATCTCATTTGACCAATAAGAGCCTTGATTTGGTTTTTTAAACCTTGAATAACCAATGATCGAAAACCTAGCAAGAAGGACCTGCCCATCAACGACCGCAAATACAACGAGCCAATTGAAGCTGAGTAATCTGACGATGGACGTGTTGTTTAGCCAATCAATTTCTGACTTCAATGACACCCTACATACACTTGTTCCGTGTTTATATTTCCGGTAAAATGCCATGCGTTCCTGTGCGTAAAATCTCTTTTGACTCAGCCGCTGTGTGACGCACAGTCCTTTGTGATGCTGTGCGGAAGGGTAAGGGTAACATTAGCCATTATTTTACTTGTTTTGAAAAATGGTTCACAAATTAAATCGAAAGGGCATGGTCTTTTCGGTCGGGTGACCAGGACGACGAATCAGTAAAAAAACAATTGAAGGTTGCAACAATGAATAGCTGACAATCATCAGACGCCAGCGGACAGTACCAGCGACAGTGCAGTTGTGGACAGGTAAGTCTTTTAATCTAAATTATTCTTTATCAATAAAAATAGTAATAAAAATAACTTTTGACCAGTCGGTAATTACAAGGGTCCCGCATGGTGACAAGTTTTTGTGTGTGCTGTGTAGGGGGGGAGGGGTTATTTGTTACTGTGTATATTGCAGAAAAATTTAATAATTTTTTTAGTATTTTTATTTCACTGTAGGCTATATTTTCCTGTAAAAAAAAAAAAAAAAAAAGGAACTGTGCTGTGTATGTCTGGGTTATTATGCCTTTGTTTTACCGTGTAAACATGATCTGGTTAAATGGAGCCCTGACCAAGTGAGCACACTAATGTGGACCCCAGGTGGACCTCGGTATTCAATCTGTACATTTTCAATCCAATGATTTACAAAGTGATTCATAATTTTCTAAAGCCTCATTCAGAACATTATAGTCCCACAGACTGGTTTTCATCTGGGGCAGCATTTATAAATCACTGGATGGAGAATGCACCTGTACATGTACAGATTGGACTCCGTGGTCCACTTGGGGTGCGCACTTGGTCAGGGGTCCAGTTGACCTGTATCTGTGTAAACTGGTGAGATAGTGAACTCTGGAAAAATTAGAGGGGGGAGGGTTGTTTTTGTGTATACTTTAATGAAATGTATTAATTTTTAGCATAATTTTTCTTACACTGTAGGCTATTTTTGCCTGTAAAAAAAAACAGGAACTGTGCTGTGTATGCCTGGGTTATTACCCCTTGGTTTTACTGTGCATACTGCTGAGATAGTGAACTCTGGAACACAGTTTTCCAAACTGTGCCATTTGGCACAGTTTGGCACAGTTCAAGAACGCCTTGTTACAACCTGAGAAAAAAGCTGTGTGATATTCATTTTTTGTGGTATTGTTACAAAATTTTGACCTGAGCTTGAAAACACTTGTTTCTACATTTCTGTTGTGTTTTCCAGCCAGTATCTGACAGCTGTATGTTATTTGCAAGCATTTGTATCTAAAAAAAAAAAAGCACCCAGGCGAACTTTATTTTCTTCAAATTCAGTATGTTTAGATGATTGTTACTCAGTGGCTGGAGCACTTAGAGAGATTATGACTGTTTTGCCAAAAAAATTCAGAGTGTTTTCTTTTAAATGAGACCAGCCCCATAAAGATGCTACAAAGAGTTGAAGAACAGCTTTTGATTTACTTTGGGCATGTTATTTTTAGGCGTTTTTAGGGAAACTGAACAGAGTGGAAGAGGTTTTAACCTGCCCACAGTTGAGCTGAGAGGGTAAGATGTGGGCTGTGGGAGAAAGTGTCTGGGAAAAGGGGAAAAGGGGAGGCCCAAGTGAAAACAAACCCAAAAATACATACAAGAAACTAACAGAATCAAACTAATCAGACAAACAATACTTGGAATAAAGTGAGGGTCTGAGCTCAGAGAAAACCTGAGCTCAGACACACGACAATACTGACCTAACCAGCCAGCGCAGCACCATCTAATGGATTGAAAAGTCAATTGTTGTTTATTACTCTGGTACCCAAAAAAAATGAATTTGTATTTGCAACATTAATCACTATTTTTTATTAGTATTGCAATACTGTGGGCAGGGCAGCGGTGCTCAGCAGCAGCTGGGGTGAGACAGACGCTGCATGGAGAGAAGTCCCAGCTCATATTAGCATGACAAATTATACTCAGTACGCACGATATAGGCATTTTATGTATTGCGGGTGGCCAAATGTACCGATACATTGAATATTGTATTCGGTGTATCACCCAGCCTGAATGGTCTTTGGTATGACCCAATCGTGAACCCACAACCCTCTGGCTGTGGGGCAGATACTCAACCACTAATCATAATTTAATAGTAGTGTTTCTTAACTTTAATAACAAAATAGTTGCAGTCTTAAAGATTCAACCTAAATAAATAAAGGTGTGTAGCCTAGTGGTAGAGCATCCACCCCACAGCTGGAAGGTCATGGGCTCACGACCAGATAACGAAGGGCATCCAGCTTAAAAATCCTTGCCAAATCAAATATGCAGATCATCACATTATCAGATGATGAAATGCTGTGGTGATCCTGAAAGGGTACTACTGGAAGAGGAAGAAGATTAAAATTTAACTGCAGAGTGGCTATAGCTTTGATACATCTTTTAAACGTTGGTTAATGGTCATCTCTGGCCTAATGCCGACGTCTAGCTAATGTTTTGCCAATGTGCAAACGATCTTTAGAATCAGAATCAGAATCAGGTTTATTGCCATTGTTCATGTAGTACACAAACTAGGAATTTGTCTCGGTACAATGCTGCAACATTAAACATGATAGGATAAGAGAAATAAACTATACATGTAATAAAGTGTAGGATAAGATGTATCCCATATAAAATGTATCCCAATGGAAACGTTCCAACATTGACCTTCCTAGCTTAGGGCTGCGCTCCGTAGCTAAGGAGGATTTGGCAGCCTCCCCCAGCAGAACTTGTTTCTTTCTCAGCCGCCGCTAATCTCCAGAGAGTTTCTACCAGAAAACCCCACGGCAAGGCTGATCCGCCCTCACAATTTTTACACAGACGGAGGCTGGGAGTGACCCAGCCTGGCCCACCATTGTTTTCCCCGCACATTCGTCCCAAGAAGCTTGCAGAAGGCCGGTTTTGTTTTTGGCAGGCACGATGCACACCGGACCCTGGCGCGAATGCCCACCGTTGTTGGCTGCGCAAGTTGGCGAGTCCTCGGCAGGGACTTGCACTCGCTGGTGACATGATGTGTCCCCCCCCTTCCCTCCACAGACTGACATGGCCGCCGGTACACCTCACCAGCAGGATGGTTCTACTGGATCGGCAACCACGCGCTACAGCCGCTATGGCTGCCAGCTTGAGCCCAAAGGACAGGGGGGTTAGAGCCCCTTCTGGGTGATCGGTGGGGGGCTGTGTGGGGGTATGGTGTGGGGGTTTTCTCCACCCAGAAAGGCTGGGGGAAACAGGAGGACAATGGACCGAATGAGGAGGTGTCACCGGGGGTTATCAGACGGGACATTTAGTTCTATGCAGCCCCCAAGGAGAGTAAGAGCCGCTGTGGCCGTTCAGAGAAGAAAGGTGTGAAAGCGGTGCCGGTGTATGTTATGTTAATGTGCCACACGTTCCTTTGTTAAACAACAATGTATGATAGTCGGAAGCTCCAGGTCTCCATGCATGGAAATGAAGATATAAAAGGGGAGTGCACAGAGACCTGAGGGAGTTAGCCTCAGTGCTGTAGCATTGTTTCACCGTTTTGCTGTTATGTTGTTGGAGAAGGAATAAAGCCTTGTGTCATTCAGCTCATTGCCTCACCTATTCCTTTCTCCACAAAGGGACATTTACCCAGTCAAAAGTTCATGTAACATCAAAATGATTATGGAAACATTTTTTTAATGTGAAAATCTTACATACTCTTGCTTTAAAGAAAGAGATGGGGGAGCTGCTGCTACAGAATGCAGAGGAGAGGCATGGGTCTGCATCTCTGAGTGACAGTTTTCAGGATCCATAGACTCGAATCATGTTTGGTATGGAGGGAGTTTTTAGTCATGACAGATGCAGTCTCTGACTACACTTATATTCACTCTTATTGGGCCACACAGGTTCCTATTTTTTGTACAATACTCATTTAGCCAATCGCATCACCGTGGTTGTCTGAAGTTTATGATGGGTTTTCTGAAAATAAATCCAACTGCACTTTATTAGCCAGAACACTCAACTATATACAGAGTGGGCTGTGCCCGTCTGATGTCACCCTGTGGGTGGGCACGGCATCCCAGACACCCAAATCTCATACATAACATCTCCCCCTTTTACAAACTGTGAAACCACACGCACATTTGAACCACCCAAATTTAGAACCTGAATCACACACTAAGAACAGGGACAATAATATGCTGTAATAGAACAACCTATCACATTCACAGCAAAATAATCAAAATGGACCACGTCTCCTTAAAATACATAAAATAATCCCATATTACACACATTCACTCACATATACACTACTGTTCAAAAGTTTGGGGTCACCCAGACAATTATTTTATGTTTTCCATGAAAAGTCACACTTATTTACCACCATGAGTTGTAAAATGAATAGAAAATATAGTCAAGACATTGACAAGGTTAGAAATAATGATTTGTATTTGAAATAATAATTTTTTCCAGATACTCAACCTGCTCAAAGGAAGGTCAGTTTTATAGCTTCTCTAACCAGCTAAACTGTTTTCAGCTGTGCTAACATGATTGCTCAAGGGTTTTCTAATCATCCATTAGCCTTCTGACGCAATGAGCAAACACATTGTACCATTAGAACACTGGAGTGATAATTGCTGGAAATGGGCCTCTATACACCTATGTAGAAATTGCACCAAAAACCAGACATTTGCATCTAGAATAGTCATTTACCACATTAGCAATGTACATTAGATATTAGAGTGTATTTCCGGTTAGTTTAAAGTTATCTTCATTGAAAAAAAACAGTGCTTTTTTTTCAAAAATAAGGAAATTTCAAAGTGACCCCAAACTTTTGAACGGTAGTGTATATGCAGGCATTCACATCAGGAAAATAAAATATCAGGTAACCCCAATGTCTCTGGGTAGCCACCATCCAGAAAACTGCCTCTGAGGCCCCGGGCACCCCCACAGCACATGTGCCCCTGGCCTCCGTCCACCTCCAGGGTCGAAACCCCCCTCCCTGGCGAACATGTCCTTTTTACGCCACCATCTTCTAGACCGCCACGGAGGGCCTGGGCATACCCACGGCATCCTTAAGTCTGGCCACTACTGCCCCCCAGGGTCAAAACACCCCTCTCTGGCCAACATGTCTCTAACTTTCAAAACTGTTTTTTCGTCTCTGGGCTGAACTCCGCCATCGATCCGCAGGGGAACCCGGCCCAGTCTCCCGTGCCCGCCACGTCATCTCAGGACCTCCTTCCTGTGTCGTGCTGTCCCGCCGATCCGGTCCAAACTCTCACCCCAACGATGGTATTTGGCGCTCTGCAGAACCGCACCAATTTTTCCCGCTCCACTCTCATGTCCTCCAGCCTCGGCAGCCCTCTTCACGGGGACCCCGCAGTGCCGTCCGGTTCCCACACCAAGGTTACCGTGGCCACCGGCACTGGGGTCAGCCCTCGCTGGGTTATCGTCACAACAGTCACAATTAACACCCAGCTTGCGTCCCGAACCGCGCCGTCAACCATGTCTGGCTGTAGCTGCTGTCCCTCGGGACCCTCTGTGACACTCCCGTCGACTCCATCTCCCGACCCGGGCACGTCGTCACTGCTCTCGGCCCCCTTGCTCCACGTGTCTTGCTGCGTAGCCTCCATATCCGGCCGCTGCTCACCTCCGGGACATGCACCATCACCCTTGCCGGGCCCACTCACCAACCTGGGCTCCTCACCGCTGCATCCCGTGCTCTTGGTGTTGGTGCTCTGCTGCGCTGTCACTGTGTCCTGTGGCTGCTTCTCCTCCCCAGGGCCTTCAGCCTGCCCGGCCTCGCTCGCCCACTTTTGGCATGAAGTTAGCTCCTCAGCTAGCCCATCAGTTTCCAGCGCCAAGAGCTCCATCACATGCAGCTTCATGGCCCTCGTCTGACCGTTGAAGTGCCTGGCCAGCCGCTCGACAGCATCCTTGTAGAGGTCTGCTCCACCCAGAGCACCGAAGATCCTTTGGCCCTCCACGCCAAGACTGTGGGCCAGGAGCACCCCCCAACGTCTCCCATCTAGCCTGTGCAGGCCCAGCGCCCTAATATATTCCTCAAATGAGGCTCTCCACTCCGGCCAGAGGATCACAGGCTCCCCCTCGTGCTCCAAAAATGGTGCCAACGGCCGAGGCAATTAGCACACTCCCATTAGTCTCCTCGTCGCCAAATGTTATATCGTGAAAATGACATGAGACGGAGAGCTTCTTGAGGGACATCCAACTGCACTTTATTAGCCACAACACTCAACTATATACAGAGTGGGCCATGCCCGCCTGACGTCACCCTGTGGGTGGTGGGCACGGCATCCCAGACACCCAAATCTCATACATAACACCGACTTTTACTGACATTTTGAAAAATCAGAGAAATCAGTCCAAACGTTGGTGAAATTATGTTCGTGAGCACACACCAACTTTTACAAACTTTTGTGAACTTTTGCTAGCATTTGCCAGCATTGCATTCAGCGTTGTCAGACTTTTGCCAGCTTAGGCTAGCGTATGTTTAGCTGTTGCCAACTTAGGTTAACTTAAGCAAAGGAATACTCAGCGCAGTTCAGCTGACATCAGCGTCAGGCGGCGCTCATATAAAGATGAGCGTTTGTGGAGGCTTGCTGCAATCCTGGACCTGCTTTTTTGGGTGGATTCACACTACAACATTTGGACCAACTTTTACTGACATTTTGGCAAAAGTCTGACTCTGCTGGCAAAACTTGATAAAAGTTGGTGTTTGTTGGCAAACGCTGGCAAAAGTTGTATTCGTTGAGAATTTTCAGCATGCTGAAAATTTGCTGACGTTTGGAAATAAGTGTTGGTGAAAGTTGTGCTCAATTTGTAATAGTTCCTGAGTGCTGGGCTAAGTTATGCAGAGTTCGCCTAAGTCAGCTTATGTAAGTTAAGCTCCATTAGCAAACGTTGACTGAAATGCTGGTGAAAACAGATGTTTTTAGATCAAAACTCAGTTCAGACATGCAGGAACAAAAGAGAAATAGAGAGAAAGGGGAGTTTAAAAAAATAGAAAATACAAGAGGACAATGTAGAGTATTTGTTTGGTGATAACATGATGTGTATGACATATATTTTTCGGGTCGCGGGGGGCTGGAGCCTATCCCAGCATCTTTGGGCAAGAGGCAGGTTACACCCTGGTCAGATCACCAGTCCATCGCAGGGCAAACGCAGAGAGACAGACAACCATTCACTCTCACAGTCATACCTAAGGACAATTTAGAATCCCCAGTTTGATGCCAATTAACCTAACTTGCATGTTTTTGGCATGTGGGAGGAAACCGGAGAAATCCCTGAGTAAACCCACGCAGACACGGGGAGAACATGCAAACTCCACACAGATCACTGTTGGTTGGGGGCTGGGATCGAATCCAGGATCCCCGGGCCAAGAGTGAGTTGCTGTGCTGCCGCAGTGCTAACCACTCCGCCACACCGCGCTGCCCCATATATATACGTGTGTGTGTGTGTGTGTGTGTGTGTGTGTGTGTGTATGTATGAATGTATAACGGACATTTGTGAGTTTGTGTGCAGGTGATGGGTGTGGTTTGGTGGGTGGTTTTGTGTCTTTGCAGTGTTATTTTTCTACCACTAGACTGTGCTGTTGTGCAAATGTGTCTTTTGCAGTAAGGATTACTGGTTGCCTTGGAAACTACAGCCATTTTTTGTTTTGTTTTTTTTGCTGTCTGAAAAAAACATTTTCTTTGTCCATGGAATAAAGGTTTTTCTTGAAATTTTCAGTCACAGTCTGTCTACTACTGTATATATATATATATATATATATATATATATATATATATAAATACACACACATATACACACACACACACATATACATACGTACATACATACATAAAATCTCCCAAAAATGTGGCAGCCCAAAAGAAAAAAAATCTCCTCATTTAGAAATTTACTGTTTTTAATTTTCTGCTCCATGTGTCATCATTCTCCAGGATTTATTGGTTCAGCTTCCATAGATAGAATCAACCAGCGCTGATGTGGTGTCAAAAGGTAAATGACATTTAACGGGATTTTATGTTATTTTAATGGAGAGAGGTGTAACAGTCAGAGGTGTAACAGTCAAAATATAATCACCCGTAATTTTATTTATATGATGATTCATTCATAGCTTTTTTTATTCCATCCACATTCACATTTTAATTGCGGACTTAGTGTTGGAGTCTATAGCATTATTTTATTGTTTTTTTTAGATGAATGAATCAATGAATGAATGAATGAATGAGCAGGGGAAAAGGGTATACAGAAGTAATTACATAGGAATATCAAACAAAAATAAATACTAAAACATATTCCCAAGGGAGATGTGTTCACTCCAGGAGCAGGTCCAAAATGGCAGGAAGCCTCCACAAACCCTGATCTTTATATGAGCATCACCTGACGCTGATGTCAGCTGAACTGCGCTGAGTATTTCTCTGATTTTTCAAAACGTCTGTAAAAGTCGGTCTAAACGCTATAGGGTGAACCCAGCTTTAACTTAGGCTGACTTAGGTAAACTCTGCATAACTTAGCTCAGCGCTCTGGAACTTTTACTAAATGAGCACAACTTTCACCAATGTGAATTTCCAAATGTCGGTAAATTTTCAGCAGGCTGAAAATTTTCAAAGAACTCCACTTTTGCCAGCGTTTGCCAACAAACACCAGCATTCATTAACTTTTGCCAGCAGAGCTAGACGTTTGCCAAAACATCAGTAAAAGTCGGTCCAAACGATGTAGTGTGAATCCACCTTAAACAAATGAAAGAGCTTTGGTTTATAATTATCAACTCTGAACTGTGTGAATGTTTGTTACAGTGAATATAATAATCTGAATCACTAGAATATTTTCAAAACATAAATGCCAAACTGTAAAATTTTCTAAAACATTCATGCATAATTGTAACATTTTTTTAAAAAAAAATGGGTTAAGAGATTTTCTGAAAACAGAAGGATGATAATAGTGCTGACATTTATGTTGTAAAATAATATAATGTTGATCTGTCCATCATCATCTTCAATTGCCATAAACTAATGCTTGAGACAAAATAACAGAAGAATAGTACTGCTATTTTCAGACCACGAAATATCAGTCATTCTTTGTTTCTTATGCCTGTATTTGGTTTTAGGACACATCCATATGGCTTATCTCTGTGTACAAATGGTCCAGTAAACTGATTGAACGCACACACTCAACAGAACACAGGCCATTTATTGATGGGAATACCTGTGACTCCTGCAAATACTGAGCCGCTAAGTGCTCTCAGGACACATAAAAACCAGCCAAGTATTTACTGGCTACCATTTTTGTTAACGAGTGCAAAGGCTGAATAATCTAAATTGGGTTAAACATGACAAATGAGCTTAATAATGAGATCTCTGTTAGCACTGTGACTTGATTGATAGCATTAGAAAGCAACCGACTCGCAACATTTCTTTGCTTGTTGAAACAAAGCCAAATCTAAGAATTGCTGACGTCTATAGATCTCAGTTAAAAGAAAAGGATTTATCTGTAGCTTATCTCTTATTTGGTATTTTTGAGTTACATTTAAATTTAATGGGGTCAGTGATTGGTACATTTTAGGGCAATGACTTCATATGCTAGTTTGATGAACTCTATACGGGCATTTAGGGATTTGTGTTGGGGAAATATGTACCGTATTAGAAAATGTACTGTAAATAGATTATTTTAAATGTAGAAAAACCTTCACCTGAATGATTCAAACCACTGTTGAGAAAGCACTGATTCTGTTTCTAAATTGCTTAACTTCATACATTTTACCAGTTAATTTTATCTTTCAAAGCTCAAATAGAAACAACTTTAACTGTCTAGTGATGTTATCAATGATGATGTAATTAGAATCAATGTACTCTAATGGTGTTTCCACCACAAACACCAGCTACACACACACACACACACACACACACACACACACACACCAATCAGTTAAATAGAATACACAGTGCTTCCAGTGTCCTGACAGTTTTTTTTTCTTCAGATCACCATTTCTCTCCCTCTCCCGATGAGGGAGAGGGACCTTCCTCTGGTAACATATCATCACTTCCTGTGTTGCTGGCTGTCTGTGGTTAGCGTTCCTCATTCTCCCGAGGATTTTGCCTTTAATTGTATTTTAATCACTTTTTTCCATCTACCGCTAGCTCTTACTTATGTTTAACAAGCCTCTTGCACCTGTGTGCGCACTCAGTGTCATCTAATCACCCTCTTTAGCCTTCTGTTCACCTTTCATCACTGTTTTTGTTAGCTTCGGGTTAGCCATTAGCTATGGCTACTAGCTCTCCTTCCTCTCCTCCTCTGGTGTGCTCTCTATGTCAGATGTTTAGCAACACCTCTGCCTCTTTTAGTGATAACAGTAAATGTAATAAACATTGTCTTTTTGAGGCGCTCGAGGCAAGGTTGTCTGATTTGGAATCCCGGCTCTGCTGTATTGAAACACCGTCTGCGCCAATTAACGACGGACGTCCCTTAGCTGCAGTGGAGCTCCCTAGCTTAGGGTGGCCTGCTAACGGTCCTCCAGTCCTCCTCAGCAGCGAGGAGACTGGGTGGGTGATGGTGAGAAGGAAGCTTGCCACAAAGCCCCGGTTAACAACCAACCTGTTCATGTTTCTAATCGCTTTTCCCCACTCAGCAACACACCCACTGAGGAAAAAACTCTGATCATTGGCGACTCTGTAGTCAGAAACTTGAACCTAGACTCCAGCAGCCATAGTCAAAGGCATTCCTGGGGCCAGAGCAGGCAACATCGAGTCAAATTTGAAAATGCTGGCTAAAAGTAACTCCACAATTGTTATTCACGCTGGCATTAATGACATCCGTCTCCGTCAGTCGGAAGTCTCAAAACTTAATGTGGAATTGTGTGTGACTTTGCAAAAACAATGTCTGCCTCTGTAGTATTCTCTGCCCCCCCCCCCCCCAGTCTGACCAGTGATGACATGCTTAGCCGCTTGTCATCCTTCAACCGCTGGCTGTCTGTGTGGTGTCCTGCAAACAATGTGGGCTACACAGACAATTGGAACTCATTTTGGGGAAAACCTGGTCTTATTAGACGAGACGGCGTCCATCCCACTTTGGATGGTGCGTCTCATTTTTCTAACAATCTGGCATCATTTTTATCCAAATTTCCAAAACCTTGACAACTCAGAGTTGGGACCAGGAAGCAGTGTCGCAGTCTTACACGCCTCTCTGCAGCTCCTCTTCATCCGCCACCCCTCAACTTAGCCCCTGTCTTCCCCATCAGAGAATCATTGTCCGCTCCCTTCAAAGTTAATAAAAATATAACGTATAAGCATCCCAAAGTGATTAAACAAAAAACTGGTAAAACTCAAATTAAACATGAAGCCTCTAAATTTAATGATTTGGCCTCTGTCCCTCCTCATAATTTAAAAATTAAATGCGTTTTGTTAAATATTAGGTCTCTAAGGGACGGACGTCCCTTAGCTGCAGTGGAGCTCCCTAGCTTAGGGTGGCCTGCTAACAGTCCTCCGGTCCTCCTCAGCAGCGAGGAGACTGGGTGGGTGACGGTGAGAAGGAAGCTTGCCACAAAGCATAAACTGTAAACCCTTTTATTCACTGCGAGAGTTCTCCTCGTTTATTCTGGTCGGAATTTATATCCCGCCTGCTGCTTGTACAACGGAGGCACTGCAGCACCTCGCTGACCAGATAGCAGACGTGGAGGAAAAACATCCAGACTCTCTGCTTATCATTCTGGGTGATTTCAATAGAGCTAATCTCACAAATGAGCTTCCTAAATACAGACAGCATATTAAATGTCCCACCAGGGACACAAATACACTCGACCACTGTTACACAGTTTTAAGAAACGCCTATCATGCTGTCCCCCGTGCAGCTCTGGGTTTTTCTGACCACTGTCTGCTCCATCTTATTCCAACATACAGACAGAAACTAAAAACTTCCAAGTCTGTTGTAAGGACAGTGAAGAAATGGACTGAGGAATCAAAGCTGGAGTTACAAGCCTGCTTTGACTGCACAGACTGGGGTGTTTTTGAAGATGCAGCCATTAACCTAAATGAACTCACTGAGACTGTGACATCATACATCAGTTTTTGTGAGGACATGTGTGTGCAGACCAAGACCTTCTGCACATACAACAACAATAAACCCTGGTTCACTCCTAAACTGAAGCAGCTACGTCAGACCAAGGAGGAGGCCTACAGGACTGGTGACTGGACTCTGTACAAGCGGGCCAGAAACATGCTGACGAAGGAGGTCAGGCTTGCTAAGAGGAGCTACAGTGAGAAGTTACAAAAAAACTTCTCAGCCAACAACTCTGCTTCTGTATGGAGAGGCCTGCAGAATATCACCAACTACAGGAGACCATCCCCCCACCCTGTGGAAAACCTCCAGCTGGCTAACGACCTAAACAGCTTTTACTGTAGGTTTGAAAAGAACCTACAGTTCTCACCTCCCACCCACACAAAAGGATTATCTGCAGCCCCAGGAACTCCATCCCTCCTCCACTCTGACCTCCCACCAGCACTAACGATCTGTGAAGAGGAGGTGCGCCGGGTCTTTCAGAGACAAAAGATCAAGAAGGCTGCAGGACCTGATGGTGTGTCTCCGTCCTGCCTGAGAGTCTGCTCCAACGAGTTGGCCCCCATCTTCACCCGGATCTTTAATAGATCACTGGAGCTGTGTGAAGTGCCTTCCTGCTTCAAACACTCCATCATCATTCCAGTTCCCAAGAAACCCTCTGTTACAGGATTAAACGACTACAGACCTGGTGCCTTGACCTCTGTGGTCATGAAATCCTAGGAGAGATTGGTGCTGAACCACCTGAAGGTCGTCACAGGCCCCCTGATGGACCCACTGCAGTTTGCCTACCAGTCAAACAGGTCAGTGGATGATGCAGTGAATATGGGACTACACTACATCCTGCAACACCTCGACTCCCCAGGGACGTACGCCAGGATCCTGTTTGTCGACTTCAGCTCAGCGTTCAACACCATCATCCCAGGCATTCTTCATCAGAAACTCCTCCAGCTCAAGGTGCCCCCCTCCACCTGCCAGTGGATCTCCAGCTTTCTGACTGACAGGTGGCAACAGGTGAAGCTAGGGAGATTTACATCCAGCTCCCGAAAAATTAGTACTGGCGCCCCCCAAGGATGTGTCCTTTCCCCACTGCTCTTCTCCCTCTACTCCAACGACTGCACCTCAGAGGACCCTTTGGTGAAGCTCCTGAAGTTTGCGGACGACACCACAGTCATCGGTTTGATCCGGGATGGTGATGAGTCTGCATACAGGTGGGATGTGGAGCAGCTGATCCTCTGGTGCGGCCAGAACCATCTTGAACTTAACCCAGCCAAAACGGTGGAGATGACTGTGGATTTCAGGCGACACCCTCCTTCATTCCCCCCACTCACCATCCTCAACAGCACAGTGTCCACTGTGGACTCCTTCAAGTTTCTGGGTACCACAATCTCCCGGAACCTGAAGTGGTCCTCCCATATAGACACTGTCCGGAAAAAGGCCCAGCAGAGGTTGTTTTTTCTGCGTCAGCTCAAGAAGTTTGATTTGCCTCAGGAGCCGCTGGTTGTCTTCTACACCGCCATCATCCAATCTGTCCTCTGCTTTTCCATCACTGTCTGGTTTGGATCTGCCACTAAACAGGACAAGACCAGAGTGCAGCGGATCATTAAGTCTGCGGAGAGGATCTTTGGTACCGACCTACCCTCCATTGAGAACTTATATCGGTCCATAACCAGGAAACGGGCGGGAAACATCTGTGCTGACCCGTCACACCCCGGCCACAAACTGTTTGAACTTCTATCTTCTGGTCGTCGTTACAGATCACTGAAGGTCAAAACCACCCGTCACAGGAACAGTTTCTTTCCTCAAGCCATCACTCTAATGAACTCCTAACATTCACCTAGTCCTACCTATTGCTGTACTCATGACTTTTCATCCAATCTTACATTGCACATAACTCTCACACTGCTTTTTACTTCATTCACATTATATCACTGAATCTGAGTTCACATTGAAATACTGTATGACTGTATATTTTTTCATATATTTCTGCAAAGTGTGGATAGTCTGAGTAAATAACTGCATATATTCCTGTATATATTTGCATCCTTTTATAGAAACGTGGACAGACTGTAATTTACTGTACATACTCTGTTGTCATTGAATCCTTATTTAAATCTTATTTAAATCCTCCACCTGAACAACGAGAGCAAGTTTTTAGCCAAAGTCAAATTCCTTGTATGTGTTGTGCATACTTGGCCAATAAAGCTGATTCTGATTCTGATTCTGATTCTGATTCTAACTCCCAAGTCTCTGCTAGTCCATGATCTGTTAATTGATCATCAGATTGATTTAATATCCCTTACAGAGACTTGGTTAGGGCAAGAGGACTATGTTGGGTTGAATGAATCAACTCCCTCTGGTTATTTAAACTGTCAAGATCCCAGAAGTTCTGGTCGTGGAGGAGGAGTAGCAACAATTCACCATTCCAAATTACTAGTTAATGTAAAGCAAAAAACACGTTATAATTCCTTTGAGGGCCTGGTCCTCAGTATTGGGCATTTTAGCAATTTTAGACTAAACCCACATTTATTTGCCATAGTTTATCGTCCTTCATCAACCTACTCAGAGTTCTAATCTGAATTTGCCAAATTCTTAGCTGATTTAGTGCTGAAATCACATAGAATAATTATAGTAGGGGACTTGAATATACATGTAGATGTAGATAGTGATTGCCTTAATATGGCATTTAATTCAATCAATCAATCAATCAATCAAAGACTTTATTCCAGACTCAAGGTCCATCAAGAGAAAAATAAACAAGTAAAGTAAAAAAACAAGACAGTTGAAACAATCAAAAAGTTACAAGAAACACTAAGACATAACTGCTTAAAGAAGTACAAAGACAGTACAGACTTTAAAAAGACTTAAAAAGACTACTGTACCAGTGCCTTCTAAACTGTGACTGACAGCGAATAGAACTGAGCTTAATGCTAGACATGACTTGAATGATTTCATTTCTAGATACATCAAGCCGACAGATGAATTTATACATAAAATTCCTTATTACTGCATGCAGAGTATTTACACGTGATGAGACAAATAACTCGGAGGCACTGCACCATCGAGGCTTTTTAAGTAAAATTCTTAAGGCATCATTGTAGGCAACCTGTAATTTCTGCATACTTAGTTTCCTATAATTTATCCATAAATGAGCAGTGTATAAAGGTGTACAATAGGTTTTAAAAAGAACCAGTTTCACCTCATCTGAACAAAAACCAAATCTGTGTGCAAGAATATTTGCTTGCATGTAGATTTTGCAGCGTTGTCTGAAAATATCATCATCATCAGTCATTCTATCATTAATAACATGTCCCAGATATTTAATTTTATCCCTGACAATTAATTCCCTGCCTGCCAATTCAAAGACAGGGAATTTCATTAACAAATCTTCTTTAGTGCGGCAGATCAGCACACAACTCTTATTTGTATTATATTTTATGTCATTTTCCTCTCCATAAGCACTACACACTCTTAATAACTCCTGAAGACCAGCACTACTTGGACTGAGAATAACTAGATCATCAGCATACATAAAATGATTCACTAACTTATTCCCTATTAAACACCCAGTTTTACAGGCATTCAGTTGCTTTGACAACTCATCCATGTAAAGATTAAATAGAATAGGGGACAATATACTGCCCTGTCTGACACCACTGCTCACACCAAATGGTGATGAATGACTCTTCCCCCATTTCACCAGCATCTTCTGATGTGCGTACCAGTAAATCAGGATACGTACTAAGTACTTGGGCACCCCCCTGTCAATCATTTTCCTAAACAGTATCCTGTGATTAACACGATCAAACGCCTTGGAGGCGTCAATAAAGCACAGAAAAACTGAAGAATTTTGATTTCTGTACTTATTTATAATTTCTTTTAAGGCATATATGCACAGATCTGTTCCATGATGGGGTTTGAATCCAAATTGATGATCAGTAGATTAGACTCAATATTAGACTCGATGGGGTTTTCTCAGAAAGTAGGAAATTCTACCCATTATCTTCACCATACGTTGGACCTTGTTCTGACATATGGCATAGAAATAGAAAATCATGGTAGTTTCTCCTCATAACCCTGCACTGTCAGACCATTGTCTGTTAACCTTTGATTTTACTATTTCTGACTATTTGGCTCCTAAGGAAAAATATTACTACAGTAGATGCCTCTCAGATGATGTTATCAAATTTATGCAGATTTATGCATGGCATAATTCCATGTGTTGACACATGGTAGATCTATGCCATGTGTCAGCACAACGGAAATAAGCTATAGACAGCTTGCTCCTTCTGTAATTGATAGCATGGTAGATAGTGTTACGGCTTCTCTGCATCAGACTCTAGACTTGGCGGCCCCTTTAACCCCTTGAACTCTGGTCAATTTCCCTAAAAACGCCTAAAAATAACATACCCAAAGTAAATCAAAAGCTGTTCTTCAACCCTTTGCAGCATCTTCATGGGGTTGGTCTCATTTAAAAGAAAACACTGAATTTTTTGGCAAAACAGTCATAATCTCTCTAAGTGCTCCTGCCACTGAGTAACAGTCATCTAAACATACTGAATTTGAAGAAAATAAAGTTCGCCTGGGTGTTTTTTTAGATACAAATGCTTGCAAATAACACACAGCTGTCAGATACTAGCTGGAAAATGCAACAGAAATGTAGAACCAAGTGTTATCAAGCTGAGGTCAAAATTTTGTAACAATACCACAAAAAATGAATATATTACACAGCTTTTTTCTCAGGTTGTTCCCAGGCGTTTTTGAACTGTGCCAAATGGCACAGTTTGGAAAAACGTCTATAACTTTTAAATGATTCAATATAGAAGCTTCATCTTGGGCTCTAATGAAAGGTGACACTCAGGGCTGTGTGTGTGTGGGGGGGTTGTTTGTTCATTCATGAATGAATGAATGAACAAACAAGCCCCCCACACACAAAGAAGCATGCCACGTAAAAAATGTGTAACCTTTTTTTACAAGAAAAAATAACCTACAGTGCAATAAAAATTATACTAAAATATCTGCAATGTAGAGGATAACAAGCCCCCCCCCCCCCCCCCGCTACAGAGGAGCTCGGTGCACAAAAAAACTTGTGGCCATGATGGACCGTTGTAATTACCGATCGGTCAAAAGTCATTTTTATTACTATTTTCATTGATAAAGAATAATTCAGCTTATAACACTTACCTGTCCACAACAGCAGTGTCGTTGGCGAACATCTGTTCCTCATTATCAGACGAACATGAAGCTGGTCCGGTTATTACGGACTCGTGGTTCTGGTCACCCGACTCGGTCAAACCATCTCCGCTTCCATGATTGCGGTTTTTGCGAACCATTTTTCAAAACAAATAAGAACAATAGTAATAAAAAAAGACTGGCTAACGGCTGAGAGTGGCAAACGCTACCGTTACACACAGGTCTCAATGTGTGTCACCCAGCGGCTTAGGCAAAAAAAATTTTACGCACGGCGACGCACGCGTTGCAATCGTCGAACTTCTCTGCTTCAATTGGCTCGTTGTATTCGTGGTCGTTGGTAGGCAAGTCCTTCTTGCTAGGTTTTCAGTCATTGGTTCTTCAAGGTTTCAGAAACCCAATTCAAGGCTCTTATTAGTCGAATGAGAGGTCAGTCAAATCTAAACCAATCAAACACTCCTTTGGCTTTCTGTTCGTGGCTGTGTCTGTACTGGAAGAATGGAAATGCAGCTTTTTTTTTTCAGTGCTCACTGAGACGCACTATGACGCAGAGACGTGACCACCAGCGGAATCCCGGAGTTCAACAGGTTAAAAAAGAAAAAGTCTAATCAGAGATTTCTAACTCTTTGGTTCAACACAGAAACTCGTAGTTTAAAACAGAAGACTCGTCAATTAGAAAGAAAATGGCACTCCACTAATTTAGATGAACTCTATTTAGCTTGGAGAAATCATCTTTTAATTTATAAAAAATCTCTGAGAAAAGCTAGAACGAGTTATTATTCTGCATTAATAGAAGAGAACAAGAATAATCCCAGGTTTCTTTTCAGCACTGTAGCCAGGCTGACAAAAAGTCAGGACTCTGTCAATTCTAGCATTCCCTTAGAGCTTACTAGTCAGGACTTTATGAACTTTTTCAATAATAAAATTTCATCTATCAGAGATAAAATCAGTCAGATTCTTCCCAACGTTAACTTAAATACAGTAACTACTACAACTCCTTCAACTGACATCTGTTTGGATCAGTTTACTCCAATTGACCTTTTAGAGTTAGACAAAATAATTTCCTCATCCAAGCCTTCAACTTCTCTTTTAGACCTTATTCCTACCAGGTTATTTAAAGGAAGTCTTCCCATTTATTGGTAGCTTTATTCTTCAAATAATCAATTCTTCATTAACTTTAGGCCATGTACCGCAGGCTTTTAAAACTGCTGTAATTAAACCCTTACTCAAAAAGCCAACACTGGATCCAAGAGTTTTAGCTAACTATAGACCAAACTCTAATCTCCCTTTCATTTCAAAAATCTTAGAAAGAGTTGTTGCTACACAATTATTTGACCACTTGCAGGGAAATGGTTTATTTGAAGAGTTTCAATCTGGGTTTAGAATCCATCATAGTACTGAAACAGCCTTAGTGAAGGTCACTAATGACCTCCTGATCGCATCTGATAATGGACTTGTTTCTGTACTTGTCCTTTTAGATGTTAGTGCAGCTTTTGATACTATCGATCATAATATTCTACTTGATAGATTAGAACACTATGTTGGACTTAATGAAACTTTGTTGCAGTGGTTTAGATCTTATTTATCTGATAGGTTCCAGTTTGTTCATGTCAGTAATGAGTTTTCTTTCAAATCAAAGCTCAGTCATGGAGTTCCACAGGGATCTGTGCTAGGCCCTACTCTTTTTAGTTTATATATGCTTCCGTTAGGCAACATTATTAGAAAGCACTGTATACATTTTCATTGTTATGCAGATGACACACAATTATACCTGTCAATGAAGCCTGATGATAGTAATCAATTAGCCAAGTTAGAAGCCTGTCTTAAGGAAATCAAAGCTTGGATGACTTGTAATTTCCTGCTATTAAATTCAGATAAGACTGAAGTCATTCTTGTTGGTTCAGAAAACCTTAGAAATACCTTTCCAAATCAAACTTTTAGTTTGGATGCAGTTGCTCTTTCTCTTAATAGCTCTGTGAGGAACCTTGGAGTTATTTTTGATCAAGATCTGTTTTTCAATTCACATATTAAATTCGTTTCTAAGACTGCCTTCTACCATTTGTGTAATATTGCCAAGATCTGGAGCATCTTGTCTCAGAGTGATGATGAGAAACTGATCCATGCTTTTGTTAGCTCTAGATTAGATTATTGTAACTCTTTATTATCAGGTTGTCCTAAAACATCTCTAAAAAGTCTTCAGTTGATCCAAAATGCTGCAGCAAGAGTTTTAACAGGTACTAGAAAGAGAGATCAAATCTTTCCGGTTCTGGCCTCCCTTCACTGGCTTCCCAGAGTTTAGAATTAAGTTTAAAATCCTTCTTCTCACTTTCAAAGCTCTAAACAATTAGGCCCCTTTTTATTTAAAAGATCTGATATTACCCTATTATCCTAACAGAGCACTACGCTCCCAAAGTGCTGGATTACTTGTAATACCTAGAATCTCCAAAAGTACACTGGGGGGGCAGAGCGTTCAGTTATCAAGCTCCTCTCTTGTGGAACCAGCTGCCAATCTGGATTCAGGAGTCAGACTCGATCTCTGTTTTTAAGAATAGGGTTAAAACCTTCCTTTTTGATATAGCCTACAATTAGGGAGGGATCATGTGTCTCTGAACCCTTCCTTAGTTATGCTGCTAATAGGTTTAGACAGCCAGGGGACCTCCAATAATTGCACTGGGGTTCACTCCTTTCTTCACTCTCAATGAAATATATATATTTTTTTGTTGGTTATTAACATCTGTTTGCTTTCTCCCATAGATTGAGTCCCCATCGTGCTGTTTGCTCTCTACATGTCTGTTCTTTTCATCTTCTCTATCCCCTTACCCCCCAGCCAGCCGCAGCAGATGACTGCCCCTCCCTGAGCCTGGTTCTGCTGGAGGTTTCTTCCCGTTAACACCCTCCTGTTGTCCTCATATTCTGTATACATCCCGTGTCCTCCAGGTCAAAATGACCCGTCTTCACTAAACCCCCAATATAAGCAGCTTAACTGAATTTTAAAGCAAGAAATTTCTTTGTGTCTGTGTGTGTGCGTGTCTGTGTGTCTGCCACATTTATAGGACATCATAGGATGGCCTATGATCTCTGCCTGATCATCATAGGACGTCCTATAAACTCAGGCATCATAGGACTCGTGAAGCCGTCATAAAGATATGATGTCTATATGACTTCACATAGACATACTGTATGTGTCTTTATGATGTCATATAGACCATCACTCACGATGCCTAGACATTTAATGAGTCTTTATGATGTCATATGGCTCATAGATAAATGTGTCTTTATGATGTCATGATGCCATATACGTAGACCATCGCTTGCGATGCCTAGACTAATGTGTCTTTATGATGTTATTGTTGCTCAAGATGAAGAAACTAAGCAAGAAACTGCAAGTTTGTCTGTCACACGTCTTGCTGGTCTTGACTCACGGTTATCAAATCGTAGCAGTCTTGAGTAGGTGTGAAAGACTTTGAGTGGCATTGTGGCTCGGAAAATTGGCCTTCCACTCTCTGCATCCCATAGACTAGCTGCAGCCTCACCTCAGGACCTGTATACACCTGCTAAGATTAGCAGCCCTAAGTAGGCCTGCAGGTCAGTCTCATCCATCTTTTTCTAGCTGTCTCCATATTTGCTAAAACCCTCCAGATTTGTCATCTCCAGGATTATTTTTTGTATTGCTGGTGTGATGAACAGGTAGAATGTAGGGACAATGACATGGGCATGAGAAACGGCATACCTTGTGGGTCCTGGGGTCATCTTTATGACATTTTGTTCTGCCCCCTGCCGTGTTGGTCATATGCTGCAGAGGACCATGTTATTTTGCAGTTTTTTGAAAGGAAAGTGTCTCTTTCAGCTTCAGGGTTTTCTTCTTCTTCTTCTGAAGATGATTCATCATGCTCTGGGTTGTATTCCTCCCCATCTTCTTCTTCTAATACATCCTCCACTTCCTCTGCTGAATCAGAGTTGTCTTGCTGGACATCTGAAAAAATCAGCTCTATAGCCTGTTCGACGGTATAAGATAAGATAAGATAAGATAAGCCTTTATTAGTCCCACAACGGGGAAATTCCAGGATTGCAACAGCACAGGGATAGCAACACTCAGAGCAACAATCAGAAGGCAAGGAAAAAAAAAAAAAAACAAGCAAGAGCAGCTAATATACTGTACATATGTACATATTACTATAAAATATATATATATACACACACACACACAGACACACAGTGCAGAGCATTGTAGCTGGATGGAATAAATATATGAATATATGAACACACAGTGCAGAGCATTGTAGCTAGATGGAATAAATATGTAAATATATAAACACCCACAGTACGGAGCATTGCAGCTAGGTGGAATAAATATGCAAGTATATAAACACACACAGTGCGGAGCAATGTAGCTAGATGGAATAATATGTAGATATATAAAAACACAGTGCGGAGCATTGTAGCTAGATGGAATAAATATATAGATATATAAATATAAACACACCCAGTGCAGAGCATTGTAGCTAGATGGAATAAATATGTAAATATATAAACACACACAGTGCAGAGCATTGTTGCTAGGTGGGATGAAACAGCATAACCGTCTATTTAGTTATCCTACATGGTATGATTATGTGCCCATACATATTCTCACCCTCCATAGCGACCGGTATGTTCCTAGTTGTATGCCGGAGAGGACCATTGTGTAAGTCTATTGCATCTTTTGCATTCAAAAAAAAAACAAAAACAAAAAAAAAAAAAAAAACTATTAGTTTGTTACGTCTTTTTGCTATCTCTGCGAGCAGCCCTGCTTAGGTTGTACAGTCTGACAGCCATTGGTAGGAAGGACCTACGAAACCTCTCGGTTGTGCACCTGGGATGATGTAGTCTGCTGCTAAATGAGCTCCTCAGTGCATCCAGTATGTCCTGCATAGGGTGGAACTCGGACTCCAGCAGAGATGACAGTTTAGCCACCGTCCTTCTCTCTCCTATCTCCTCCATCGGATCAAGGCGTTGCCCCAGGACAGAGCTAGCTTTCTTAATCAGTTTGTTCAGTCTCTTCCTATCGGCTGCAGTAATGCCACTGCCCCAGCAGACCACTCCAAAAGTGATGGCTGATGCCACCACCGTGTCATAGAATGACTTCAGCAGCACCCCTTGTACACCAAAAGACCTGAGTCTCCTCAGCAGGAACAGCCTGCGCTGTCCCTTCTTGTAGAGTGCGTCAGTATTGTGTGACCAGTCTAGTTTATTGTTCAGATGAATACCCAGGTACTTGTAGGATGTCACCATCTCGATGTCTGTTCCCTGTATATTTACTGGTGCTGTGAGGGGCTGCCCATGCCTGCGGCAGTCCACCACCAGCTCCTTAGTTTTCCTCGCGTTGATCTGGAGGCAGTTCCGATGGCACCAGTCCACAAAGTCCTGGATAAGCCCTCTGTACTCAGCTTCATCTCCGCTGGAGATGAGACCAACGATCGCAGAGTCATCAGAGAACTTCTGTAGATGGCAATGTGTTGTGTTGTGTGAGAAGTCCGCAGTATAAAGAGTGAACAGGAAGGGAGCCAGCACCGTTCCCTGGGGGGCCCCCGTGCTACTGATGATCGTGTCGGAAACACAGTCCCGGGTTCTCACAAACTGAGGCCGGTTCGTGAGGTAGTCCAGGATCCATGATGACAGGTGCTGGTCCACCCCTGCGCGCAGCAGCTTGTCCTTCAGGATCATCGGTTGGATGGTGTTGAAAGCACTGGAGAAGTCAAAGAACATGATCCTCACCATATTCCCGGGCTTCTCCAGGTGGGACAGAGAACGGTGAAGGAGGAAGATCACCGCATCCTCCACCCCAATGCCATGCTGGTAGGCGAACTGGAGTGGATCCATCGCTGGTTCCACCAGGGGGCGGAGATGAGCAAGGAGCAGTCTCTCCAGGGTCTTCATCAAGTGGGACGTCAAGGCCACCGGTCTGAAACTGTTCAGGTCTTTGGGGTGGGAAGTTTTTGGTACAGGTACCACACAAGATGTTTTCCACAGCTGTGGTACCCTCCCCAGTTTCAGGCTCATGTTGAAGATATACGTCACAATCCCACACAGCTGGTCTGCACAGGACTTGAGGAGCTTTGCGCTGATGCCGTCCGGTCCCGACGCCTTCCTCGCCTTGATCTTCCTCAGCTCCGTCCTCACCTGGGTCTTGGTCAGGGTCAGGATGGGGGGCTGTGTGTTGGGAGTGGGGGGGGTGTCGGTGGAGTGGGGAGTGGGTAGCAGGACTTGATTTCTTAGAGGCAGCAGTGGTTGTTGTGCAGACAGGGGGGAGGGCGGTTGGTCAAATCTATTGAAAAACAGATTCAGGTTGTTCGCCCACTCCCTGCCCCCCGTGGCCTGGGGGGAGGTATTCTGGAGCCCCGAGATGGTTTTGAGGTTTCTCCAGACCCCGCTGATGTCGCTCTGTTGCAGCTTGTCCTCCATCTTCTTCCTGAAGCTGTCCTTGCCTTCTCTGATCTTTCTCCTCAGCTCCCTCTGTACGGACTTCAGCATCTCCCTGTTCCCCGACCTGAAGATCCTCTTCTTCTCTCTCAGAAGTGTTTTTATCTCAGGGTTGATCCAGGGTTTGTTGTTTGAGTGACGCCGTATGGTCTTGGTGGGAACGGATTTGTCCACACAGAAGCTGAGGTAGCCCGTGAAGGTGTGAATGAGGCCATCGATGTCCTCACCATGTGGATCGCAGAGCTGCTTCCAGGCAGTGGCTTCAAAACAGTCCTTTAGAGTGTCCATTGTCTCCTCAGACCATAACTCCACAGTGTGCATGGCCGGAGGTTGTCTGTGCACTAGGGGTTTGTACACCGGTCGGAGATGAACCAAGTTGTGATCCGATCTCCCAAGTGGGGGGAGTTGTGATGAGGTGTACGCCTCCTTAGTGTTTGCGTAGAACAAATCCAGTGTTTTATTGTCTCTAGTGTGGCATGTGACATACTGGGTGAAAGTGGGCAGAATGGGAGACAGTGAAACGTGGTTGAAATCGCCTGAGATGAGGAGAAGAGCATCTGGGTGTTCTGTCTGCAGCCTGCTGGTTACTGAATGGATGACGTATAACGTGCACTCATGGCTTCAGCACAGAGAGAATTCGGGGTACTGTCATCTGCAGCACCTTTATAACCTCTGGAAATCCACCTGTCTTGTCTTGTTTACGTCTGCTACTGATTGATCTAAGACCGATCAAAGACACTGCAGTCCGCGAGAAGGCCACCTGTCTTGTCTTGTTTACATCTGCTATTGTGTTGTTTACGTCTGCTACTGATTGATCTGAGACAGAACTAAAACATTCTCACATTCTGTGGTGTGTAAATAACTCAGTGACCGTGATTTCAACTCAATTTGACTGTCGGGTCATTCTGACCCGAAGACGATCTTTGTACCTTTTTTTGTACAGCTTACATGGAAATGTGGATAAAGGCAACAATTCACTTATCCTAATGTTGGGGTCAATCTAGGAAAAGTCATAAAATTTTAAGTTGAAAAAATATTGTTTAGGGGGATTTTTTTTGGTTTTTAACACAGTGACGGGTCATTTTGACCCGAGGACAACAGGAGGGTTTTAAAAGGAAGTTTTTCCTCTCCACCGTCACCAAGCGCTTGCTCACAGGAGATCGCCTGATTGCTGGGGTCTTTCTACAATTGTGGGTGTTTCCCCTACAGTTGAAAGTGCTATGAGATGACTGTTGTTGTGAAATGGCACTATATTAAAAAAGTTGAATTGAATTGAATTGGATAAATCAGCCAAACAATCCTGAGAATGGAAACCATTTAGTTTCAGACAGCGAGTAACAATGGCAATCAAGCCCATATCAGCAAAAGCATTAAGACTATGTGAACAATAGTGAGGGGGTTTGTGTTTGATGAAAATGGCTTTGCAGGTAACTTCATCAGAGAAGTACAAAGTCTAACCTGATTGTAAAGTATGGTGTTGAATTAAAGGTGGTCAGGCAGTTTTTAACCGATACTTACTACCCTGTAGTATTGATATATTTACCTTAAAAATGTCATAAAGCAAAATACAAGTGCACTAAATATATAATGTGTATTTTGCCTAAATTTGGGAAATAATGAAGCAAAACAGAGGATTCATTACAGCTATTAAGTGATTATAATCTTTCAGTTGCAGATTTCTTTGATTAGAATATTTGTAATTTTCACCCATGTTAATATTAACTGTAGTGAGACTGTCCTCTAGTAGAAAATGACCATAAAAGACTTATTTAAAGGCACTGGATTAAAACATAGCCCAACCACAGCCATGCTGCTGGGTCACTATGTAATGTAATGTAATGTAATATAATGTACTTTATTTATATAGCCCTTTAAAACAACCCATAGGTGACCAAAGTGATTTACAGAAAATAAACAACATTAAAAACACACAGAGCATTAAAAACAAACAAAAAAACAAACAAAAAAAACTAAAAATAAAATAAAAACAAATGCCAAGACAAATATCACCACTACTGGGTATTAAAAGCCATCCTAAACAAATATGTCTTAAGTTCTGATTTAAAAAGGGCCAGGTCAGAGATAGCACGTAGGTCAGGGGGGAGATTATTCCAGAGCCTGGGGGCGGCAACAGAAAAGGCTCGGTCACCCCAATGTTTATACCTTGACCTAGGCACATCCAGTAAAAGCTGATGGGATGACCTCAAAGCCCTGCCTTGGTCACAGACAGTCAAAGTCTCAGACATATAAACCGGAGCAAGGCCATTTAGAGCTTTAAAAACAAAAAGCAAAAGTTTAAAATTAATTCTAAAATGGACTGGAAGCCAATGAAGTGAATAAAGGATCGGAGTAATGTACTCTCGCCTAGGTGTGTTGGTCAAAAGACGGGCCGCTGCATTTTGCACAAGTTGAAGGCGGCCGAGAGAAGACTGAGAAATGCCAACATAAAGTGCATTGCAGTAATCAAGTCGAGACGTGACTAAAGCATGGATGGCTATCTCAAGATCATGATGGCTCAGGAAAGGTTTGGCTTTGGATAACAAACGTAATTGATAAAAGCTCATCTTGACTACATTGTCAATCTGTTTATCAAATTTTAAATGGCTGTCAAAAATCACCCCCAAATTTCTGACAGCTGAACTGAGCCTTAAAGAGAGGGTACCAAAGCCAGCCGTTACAGTATCCCCAAACACAATACATTCTGTTTTTTCTTCATTTAAGTGGAGAACATTTTGGCTTAACCACAACTTAATATCAGTGATGCAATCCAATAGAACACTTTGTGAGTTAGTTTATTCTGGGTTCAAAGGTAAATAAAGCTGCAAATCGTCTGCATAACAGTGGAAAGACATGTTATGCCTGGCTATTATTGACCCGAGTGGCAGCATATATAATGAAAACAGAATAGGGCCAAGGATAGAGCCCTGTGGGACCCCACAGGAGAGAGAGGCACTAGAAGAGGACAAGTCACCAATCATTACAGAAAAAGTTCTATTAGAAAGGCAGGATTCAAACCACTTAAGTGCAGTGCCATGGATGCCAACATAGTGATTCAGGCGTGACAAAAGGATAGTGTGGTCCACAATGTCAAAGGCTGCTGTAAGATCTAGCAGCACTAAGACCACAGGACATTTGGCATCAACAGACATCATAATATCATTGTGCACCTTAAGCAGGGCAGACTCAGTGCTGTGACGAGATCTAAACCCAGATTGAAACTTCTCAAAAATAGAATTGTCTTCTAAAAAAGACTGCAACTGTATAAAAACAGCTTTTTCTAAAACTTTAGATAAAAAGGGCAAATGAGAAATGGGTCTAAAATTAGATAAAACTGAAGGGTCAGGGTGAGGTTTTTGAAGAAGGGGCCTAACCACAGCATGTTTAAAAGCAGGTGGGACAAATCCTGAACTAAGGCAGGAATTAATAAAAACCAAAAGACCAGGCCCAACAATATTAAAAACCCTTTTCAGGATTCCAGCGGGAACAACATCCAGTGAGCAATTTGTAGGCTTCAGAGACCTTACTATATCAGCAAGTGATGATAAAGAAACCAACTCAAACTGTTCAAACACAGCAGAGTAACCCGGGACAATAGACAAGCTTCCATTAAAACTGTTATTAATAACTCGTCTGACAGAGTCCACTTTATCAACAAAAAAGTGAAGAAAAGTCTCACATGTTGTAAATGAAACATCTGTTACAGTCTGAGTGCATGGGTTTATAAAAGAGTTAATTGTGTTAAATAGCACTCTAGGACAGTGACTGCTGCTGGAAATAATATCAGAGAGATACTGAAATTTTGCCTTTTGCACGGTCCTCTGGTAATCAGCAAGACAATCCCTAAAAATTCCCAGAGACACATGTAATTTGTCCTTTTTCTATCTCCGTTCAGCGTGCCTGACCCGCTGTCTAATGGCACGGGTAGTGTCGTTTAGCCAGGGATCTGTTTTTGGTTTAGCCATTTTAAGCCGAAATGGGGCAATAGAGTCCAAAATCCCAGAGCAGGTGGTATGAAAGGAGGAAAGAATATTATCCGGATGGGAAGGGGAAACGAGTCCATTCAAGGCAAAAAACTGTGAATCCCTAAAAGCAGCAGTAAACTCCTCTGGTGTTGAAGAAGTGATGATGCGACGCCAGCATGATGGAGTCACAGGCTTGCTGGGTGATGAAGGGGTCAACAATTCAAAAATGATGGGGAAATGATCCGAGATGACAGACTCCAAAATTTCTTTGAGAAAGACTGATAGTCCAACAGAGATAACAAGGTCCAGAGTGTGACCAAGACGGTGTGTAGGTTTGTCCGCTAAAATATCTAAATTAAATGTCGCCAACAGTCTTTTAAAATCAGATGCCAGCTGATCAGATGGACAACAGACATGAATATGTCTATGGTAGAGGACATACTCTGGGTCGTTTATTCAACCAATCTGGCAGAATCAGTTCTACTGCTGGGTTGTACTTTTCCCAGCTGCTGGGTTAACAATTGCACCAAACATAAATTGTTATAAGAACAAACTTTAGTCATGCCACCATATTGACAGGTGAGTGAGTCAAGTATACTTAGTCTAGATTAAGTTTTATGACCTAATAAACTTGTTACGTAAACTTGTTGGCCTGTATGACCAGGGGGAAACGACTGGTGGTATCTAACATGGGAACTGGAGTGCAGCGCTCTACCTGTGTCACCAATTGCATCAGATGCTTTCATTGTTATGTCACATATTTCGCTCCAGATATTGACATTGACCAAATGCCAGAGATGTATTAAGGATTTGTACCTTCATGACTATGTCACCACCCTGCAGCTGGGTCAGCATTACCAAACCAGCTGTTCAGCTGCTAATAAACCATTGAACAAAGCCAGAACAAAGCAACCAAGTTTTCACAATACTCCAAACAACCCACAATTTTGACTCACCACAAATAACCCAGCAAGGTGTTTAGAAAACTAGCCCAGCTTTTTTGTGTTTGTGCGTGTATTGTGACCTAGAGTTATGTTTTGGAAAAAAAAAAGACTTCTAGTGGTTGTGAAAATCACTACATGAAGTGATAGCAGTAAATTAGAGGTGCAAAATAGTTCAAGTCAGTCCCTCAACTTTGATAGTTGTCAGGGGGAACTGAGGGCAAAAGAAGCAGACGTCCTCTTCCATGCAATTCCGTTAGCACCCATCGCCAGAAGGTTGGGCATGCTTATGTTTGTTCTTTCTTTTATGTTGTCTACCAGCTCTTTCTTTGATGTCCACACCTGTGTCCGCTTTGGACAGTGCCTTGCAGGATGGTCTTGGAAAGGCTGTCATGGCGTGTCCATCCATCCATCCATCCATCTTCTACCGCTTTTCCCGAGGTCCGGGTCGCGGAGGAAGCAGTTCAAGCAGAGAAGCCCAGATTTCCCTCTCCCCAGCCACCTGCTCCAGCTCTTCAGAGAGGATACCAAGGTGTTCCCAGACCAGCTGGGAGACATAGACTCTCCACCGAGTCCTGGGTCTGCCCCGGGGTCTCCTCCCAGTGGGACGTGCTCGAAACACCTCAAGTGGGAGGCATCCAGGAGGCATCCTAATCAGATGCCCATACCACCTCAACTGACTCCTTTCAATGTGGAGGAGCAGCGGTTCTACTCTGAGCCTCTCCCAGATGACTGAGCTCCTCACCCTATCTCTGAGGGTGAGTCCAGCAATCCTACAGAGAAAGCTCATTTCAGCCGCTTGTATCCGTGATCTTGTTCTTTCGGTCATTACCCAAAGCTTGTGACCATAGGTGAGAGTAGGAACGTAGATTGACTGGTAAATTGGCAGCTTTGTCTTAGAACTAAGCTCCCTCTTCACCACAACAGACCGGTACAACGTCCGCATCACTGCAGATGCTGCTCCGATCCATCTGTCAATCTCTCGCTCCATTTTCCCCTCACTTGTGAATAAAACCCCAAGATGCTTAAACTCCTCCACTTGGGGCAGAAGCCTGTCCCCAACCCAGAGAGGACAATCCACCTTTTTCCGGCTGAGGACCATGGACTCAGACTTGGAGGTGCTGATTCTCATCCCAGCCGCTTCACACTCAGCGGCAAACCGTCCCAGCAAGAGCTGTAGGTCATTGCTGGATGAAGCCAACAGGACAACATCATCTGCAAACAACAGAGATGAGATCCTGTGGTCACCAAGCATGACACCCCCAAACTCTCACAACGGTCGTACAGAGACCGAATAGCTCGTAACAACAAGCCCGATACCCCATACTCCCGAAGCACCCCCCACAAAAAAACATGGGGGACGCGGTCAAATGCCTTCCCCAAGTCCACAAAACACATGTAAACTGGTTGGGCAAACTCCCACAAACCCTTGAGAATTCTCGAGAGGGTAAAGAGCTGGTCCGATGTGCCACGGCCAGGACGAAAACCACATTGCTCCTCCTGAATCCGAGGTTCGACCAACGGCCGGACTCTCCTCTCCAGTACCTTGGCATAGACCTTCCCAGGGAGGCTGAGGAGTGTGATCCCTCCAAAGTTGGAGCACGCCCTCCGGTCCCCTTTTTTGAAGAGAGGAACCACCACCCTGGTTTGCCAGGCCAAAGGCACTGCCCCCAACCTCCACGCAATGTTGCAGAGGCATGTCAACTATGACAGCCCAACAACATCCAGGGCCTTGAGGTACTCAGGGCGAATCTCATCTACCCCCGGGGCCCGGCCACCAAGGAGATTTTTAACCACCTTGGCGACCTCAGCCCCTGTGATAGGCGAGTCGTCCCCCTCGTCCACAAACCCTGCTTCCTCTGTGGAAGGCGTATCAGTGGGATTGAGGAGATCCTCGAAGTATTCCTTCCACCGCCCGACGATATCCCCAGTCGAAGTCAACAGCGTCCCATCCGCACCATACACAGTGTGGACAGGGAGCTGCTTTCCCCTCCTGAGCCGCCGGACAGTTTGCCAGAATCTCTTCAAGGCCGACCGAAAGTCTTGTTCCATGGCCTCACCGAACTCCTCCCATACCCAGGTTTTTGCTTCAGCAACCACCCGAGCTGCACTCCGCTTGGCCTGCCGGTACACCTCAGCTGCTTCGAGAGTCCCACAAGCCAGCCAAGCTTGATAGGACTCCTTCTTCAGCTTAATGGCCCCCGTCACCACTGGTGTCCACCACTTGGTTTGGGGATTACCACCACGAGATGCACCGACCACCTTGCAGCCGCAGCTCTGGGCTGCCGCTTCAACAACAGAGGTTGAGAATATGGCCCATTCAGACTCCATGTCTCCAGACTCCCTCGGAATGTGGTTGAAGTTCTTACGGAGGTGGGAGTTGAAGACCTCCCAGACAGGGGCCGAAGCCAGACGTTCCCAGCACACCCTCACTATACGTTTGGGTCTGCCAGGTCTGAATGACATCCTCCCCTGCCATCGGATCCAACTCACCACCAGGTGGTGATCAGTTGACAGCTCTGCACCTCTCTTTACTCGAGTGTCCAAGTCATGGCGTGTGAGATAGCCAAATCATGCCAGCTTGTGGCATTTGGCAGTTGCAAGGAGAGGTTCCTGTGGGCCCACGTATTTCTCAACAACACTCTGCACATAGTCATTTGTTTTATGTTGTCTGTAGGAAATGCGGAGTAGTTAAAGTAGACCCTAACCATTACCCTCGCCTGTGTCTTTAATCCATAAAATAATTAAAAGTGAACAAAGACTGGTGTGAAAAAAGACACCAGCAAGATTCAAGCTCCTGTCTGTTGCATGGAAGATTGGTTTGAGTAATGCAAGAAATGCAGGACATGTATTCAAATGCAGGACTCTATTCATAATAAAGGTGTGAATGTGTGTGTGAATGGTTAAGGGATAGCGCCGTACCGTGGCTGCTTCATCCATCCAGGTGGATGCCCTCAATTTCCCCTCTGGGGATCAATAAAGTATACAAAATCAAAAAAAAAAAAAAAAATCAAATAATGGTCTACGGGGTCATACTGAAAAGGTTAGAAGATGTAAGCTATTTGATGTTTCAGTTGGAGGACTTATGGACAGAGGTCCAAATATCCATGTCAACTTTTAGGCTGACTGGATATGAATCTGTCTAGACACACAAACAGGTAAAGTTATTTTATTTCAGCAGAGTTTAGAACATATTTGGTTTTTAACATCTTTCTTTTTGCCTTTATCATAGTTTATGCACCTAAAAAAATAAACATTTAGAAGTCTTTTTCTTATCAGTCAGTCTTTTTTCTTATCAGTTGGCTGCACGGTGGCGCAGTGGTTTAGCACTGTGGCAGCACAGTTTTACCCTCGGCCGGGGGACCACGGGGATCATGAGATCGTGGGTTCGATCCCAGCCCCCGACCAACAGTGAGCTGTGTGGAGTTTGCATGTTCTCCCCGTGTTGCGCGGGTTTACTCCGGGATTTCTCCGGTTTCCTCCCGCATACCAAAAACATGTAGGTTTAGGGCGCTCGCGCACGCAGCGACCAGCAGCCGGTGGCTTGTCACCAGACTGCAAACCATGTCTACCTACGGGTACAAATAAGTAACAAAAAAAAAAAAAAAAAAAAAAAAAAAAAAAAAAAAAAAAGTCATAGTACCTACATTTAAAATCCCTACTCTCACCTCCACACTCCTGCCTTTCCTTTTCTCTCGCTGCCTCCAAACACGCCTTCCCCCTCTCCTCCTTCTCAATCTTTGTCCAACAGTAGTCCAGTTTCCACCGGCACACTGTTGTTTAACTGCACCAGTGGCAGTTGTTGTTAACCTTTGACCAGTCTGGTATGGAAGTCTCATTCATCATGATCCGTGTGTTTGATTTGGCCAAGATTTTATGCTGGATGCCCTTCCTGACACAACCCTCCCCATTTACCCGGGTTTGGGATCGGCATTAAGAGTACACTGGTTGTGCATCCCCCTGTGGCTGGGTTAATGCATGAATTCTCTATATTTCACTTAATTTTTCAAAGCTTGTGAACTTGTGAACTGCTTGTGCCAATTCTTACAAAAACATGATTAAGTAAATTTTACGAGTTATTTGTGTCAGAGTAGTAGCAGGTTTTCAGATAATTATCTTCCCATAATAGAGGAAGACCTCTGACCTTCATATCAGCCACAACCAAACAGGAGTGTACTCACTGACTTGCAGAGTGATCTTCAGGATTGGTGCTATGTGCCAGTGAATTGTCAACAGGCTGACCCACTGACCTGTTTCTAATGCTCCAGCATATGGAGAGTGAGTGGACAGTGTCACCACAGTAAGTACCTGTTTTATTCACTGGGGTCTTTTTGTTCCCTTTTTCATTGCAGGAGGCACAAATGTTTCTAATAATGATGGAAAAGAGAGTTCAACTTTCAAGGGACACAAAGCAGAAGGAGCAGGCTTTTAGTTTGTGGCGATGCCTGTTGCTTTTTTTTAGGGTCCAGTCAGCAGTGAAAATCACTTTTGTAGCTCTGCATACATGACTCCTTTTGTTCTGCTGTCATGAGTCGACAGTTGTTCAGGACGCACTGCTGGTGGGAGGGGGGTCTTCTCAGGTAAATTTGGGATGCTAATAAAGCAAAAATGTGTTAGGTAGTAACTGTTTTTGCAGCTTAAAATACAGAAGGAGCTCAAGGCTACTCATCCTGATACCATTCCACTTGTGTTGGAGTGTTCTTGAGAACTCTGATCCAGCTTTGCAAGGGACGCACGCTTTCGAACTCAGCTGTATTCACAGCCGTTGGTAGGCGGGTCCTTCTTGCTAGGTTTTCAGTCATTGGTTCTTCAAGGTTTCAGAAACCCAATTCAAGGCTCTTATTAGTCGAATGAGAGGTCAATCACATCTAAACCAATCAAAGCACTCCTTTGGCTTTCTGTTCGCGGCTGTGTCTGTAGTGGAAGAACGGAAATGCAGCTTTTTTTTTTTTGCCCTCGTGCGTCCTAGGACGCAGAGACATGTCTGCCCGCGGTACACCGAAGTGCAACAGGTTAAATCACCCTTATTGTCATTCAACCGTACAACCAATCATGTACAGTAGAACGAGATTGTGTTTTACCTATCTACAGTGTTAATCACACACACCCCAAGTGTAGAATCAGAGGGCCGCTGCCATGCAAGGCGCCGCCACAAATTTCCCTCCTCCATTCCATTATTGCTGAGCACCAAGCTGGACGGCAGGAAGTTCCACTTTTATATGGTCTTCGGCATGACCCGGCCGGGATTTGAACCCCTGCCTCCCGGGTGTGGGGCGGATGCTCTACCAACTGAGCCACCACTCCAGTAGATAGGACACAGGTTGATAGAGGTGGTGATGTGTAAATGCAAGTACTGGGAAGTGTAGCAAGTTAAAATCAAAGTGGTGTGCAGGTGTGTGCAGGTGGGAATAATGATAAAATTCTTCCACCTGCCCACACTTGTATACCACTTGGGCCTGTGTGTGCTACACTTTGGGGCTGCATGTGTCCTTGAGCTTGTTCAGGTCTCCTTTGAAGGTGGTCCAGGTGTCAGAGCCATAAAAAAGGACAGGCATAATCAGCGTGCAGAAGAGCTGCATCTTGGTCTTTAGAGAGATGTTCGACTTCTTCTTCTTCTCCACAATGACATTACCTATGACACCATCCATGAACAATGGCAGCAACAAATGACCCATGAATAACAAACAACAAACGCAGACTGTAGTGGTTTGTCCATATCTGCAGGATGAGCACTGACCAGCTACAGCACCAACTCCTGTGGTGGCCGAGCAAATTGACGATGACTTAAAACCTTGGAGCCTTGACCTCACTCAAGCTAAGGCCAGTGCTATGGACTGTAAAACATGGGACAGCAATGTCAGTGGCATCTGTCAACCACCCACGACAGCATACTGGTTGGGCAGACAACCCCCCACCCCCGCCAAAAAAAAAAAAAAAACACCGGCAAGGGACCCAAGAAGAATGATGTGTTCTTATTGGTTTATTTATGAGTGTATTAAGCCTATATATGGTTAAAAATGTGTGCTTTGAGCTCCTTGTTTATGAAAACGCTAACTGGCTGACCTGATCTATCCCACAAAAACAATGTCCATGGATGTTTTGGGCATCGCAGATGGATAGAGGTTTTCACAACCATTTCACTGGCTGCAGTTCACTTTATGGTAATGAGGGGTCACTGAAACCAGTCTCTCCAAAGCTTCCGTACACTACCCTTAAATGTTTTGGCTTTACAGTTAGTTTTTATTCTTTTTCCTCTTGATTCAGTGCATTGTAAGGTTAAAAAAGGAAAGGAGGATGCTACTTGCTAATGAAAAAAGTAGTCTTTCTGTGTGTAGTTTTTCTTATGCTCCCTACATGGTTTCACTCCACGTGGTCCTGTTTCCTCCTGCACAATGACAGTTAAATCTATCTATAAATGCACGGAATCTCTGTCTGTATGTGTCTGTCTGTCTGTCTGTCTGTTCCATGCATATCTCTTGAACCGTTTGTCAGACTTACCTAAGATTTTGAGGGTGTGCATCCCTAAGTATGGAGTTGTTCAGTCAAAATATGTAATTTTTGTCAATAAAAGTTTAGTCATCACTCTCTCCTCATGCTCTGGCTTCTAGAGGTGTGGACGGGGTTTTGCATTGACTCCATACTGATTGGACAGTACATGGCATCACGGCATCAGTAACCACAGCACTCCGTGAGCAAAACAAGAAAGCCAAAAGTGACAAATTTGACTAGAAAAAGATAATACAGAAGATTTAATGCTTAAAAAAATTATACCATAAAGTTGCCATGATTGCATAGGTCTAAAGGATAATTCGGCATATGTGGAGAACATGAGGCACGTGAGCAGACTGGGCAGAGCATCAGCAGGGACCCAGGTCTGACAAAGCAGTGGCCCGAGCGGGCAGACCATGGTCCTTCACGGGGAGGCACGCCCAGCCTGCCCAGTCAGTGGTAGATGGGAGTCCCAGTATTATGTATAAATGGGTTTTGATGAAATTTTCATCAGAAGTTGCCTTTGGACCAAGGATGAACCCATTAGATTTGAGGGCAATTTTTTTTTTTTTTATTTTGTATGCTATATAGTATACTCTGGGCAGCACGGTGGCGGAGTGGTTAGCACTGCGGCAGCACAGCAACTCACCCTTGGCTGGGGGATCCTGGGTTCGATCCCAGCCCCCGACCAACAGTGATCTGTGTGGAGTTTGCGTGTTCTCCCCGTGTCTGCGTGGGTTTACTCAGGGATTCTCCGGTTTCCTCCCACATGCCAAAAAAAACCCCAAACATGCAAGTTAGGTTAATTGGCATCAAACTGGGGATTCTAAATTGTCCTTAGGTATGACTGTGAGAGTGAATGGTTGTCTGTCTGTCTGTGTTGGCCCTGCGATGGACTGGCGATCTGTCCAGGGTGTACCCTGCCTCTCGCCCAAATATGCTGGGATAGGCTCCAACCCCCCACCGCGACCCAAAAAGGATTAAGCGGAAGAAGATGGATGGATATAGTATACTCTATACTGCTTAGAGGGAAATTCAGGGCATCCACCTGGATGGATGAGGCAGCCACGGTACGGCGCCAATCCCTTCACCATTCACACCTAGGGCCACTTTAGAGTCTCCGGTTAACCTAAGTTTCATGCTTTTTTGGGGGGGGGGGGGCGGGGGCTGTGGAAGGAAACCGGAGTACCTGGAGTAAACCCATGCAGATGTGACTGAGATCATCCTGCGCAGTTCGCCCCACACGGGACACGAACCCGCGACCTACCAGTCAACTACACAGTTCGAGCATGGGAGACACAGCACGATCGCGCTGAGCTAAAGGTCTGACCGATAGCTCAGCGCTACCGATACTGTATGAGGCTTTTTCGGGAGGGAGGTTTTACTAACGTTCTACGCCGAACAGTGCTAGTTGGCATCCGTTACACTCTCCCCCTTAAACCTCACTCCCATCCCGGGTTCACGGCACCATTGTGACTGAGATCATCCTGCGCAGTTCGCCCCACACGGGACACGAACCCGCGACCTACCAGTCAACTACACAGTTCGAGCATGGGAGACACAGCACGATCGCGCTGAGCTAAAGGTCCGACCGATAGCTCAGCGCTACCGATACTGTATGAGGCTTTTTCGGGAGGGAGGTTTTACTAACGTTCTACGCCGAACAGTGCTAGTCGGCATCCGTTACACAGACACAGGGAGAACATGCAAACTCCACACAGAAGGGTCACCGATGGTCAGGGGTGGAATCGATCCCGTGACCTTCTTGCTGTGCTGCCACAGTGCTAACCACTGCACCACTGAGCCGCCCAAATGAAATCTGAACCAGTATCTATATTCCGGAGCCCCTTTTTTCCCACTTTTTTATGTAACATTGTTAGTTATGTCTTTTTTCCCCCCTCAAGATTTTTGTTCATATCATGAAAAATAATTGGTTAATCACCCTGCAAATACACAGCCACGGACAAGTTATGATACCAACAGCCTTGCTGAAGGTATGCACTTATTGACTACCTTCTAGTTTATTATGTTGCTGATTGTCAGCATAATAAAAAAATAAAGCATTTGGAATTCATGAGGACATTAAAAAAAATGCTGTTTTTTTTTTTTTTTAGAAACATTTGGTCCATTAGAAAGCTTGTATATCATGAATATTACAATAAAGTTATCAATGATTCACTTTGAAAGTTGCTTAGATCCTCATTGCCTATTTTGTTGCCTAAGTGGGGGGCTCATAAAACTTGTTTACACTAAAAGGAAAATATTTTGGGCTTTGCATGTTCCCTATTGACTCAAATGAGTTTGATACACGTAAACAATTTTTATCATCTACTGTGCACGCAGGTCCACGAGGGAAACGCATTGGCTGAGACGTGCAGAGTGGAGCGTGACGTCTGTGAAAGGGCTAAATTTAGACTGGAGCTTCAGCTACAGCTTGAATAATAAGTGAGGACGACAGAGGGGGGGGGGGATGGATGTTTGAGAAGAAACAAACTGTACATTAGAGGGGAAGGAAACCTGGTATTTGTTTCTTCCTATCAGCTGCCTTATTTGTGCATGTACTGTACTGAAGATGCACAGCAGCAGCAGCACAGCAGCAGCTGGGAATCCGCAGGAACAGCTGATGGCTGTGACGGAAAGATGGAAGGGTTCTTGCAGAGGTGGGGGCGGGGCGGGGCAGGGGCGGGGCTAATTATACACATGACTAAGTACAGCAACGTGTTTATTGATGAAATGAACTTTGGTGCTTAATCTTCGAGGCACAGGTCGGATGACTATCAGGCAGCCCCGAAGACTTTTGGAAGACTTTTCTGATTTTGCTCCAACACAGAAATCAGCGTTTGAGAGGATGCGTCTCTCTTCAGCTCACGCCTGGAACGAGGAAACACTGAGAGCTCTTTTGTTGTCTTTTTAAGCGTTAATTTGTCTCCGTTTCACCACACAGGAGAGGCGAACTTACCACGATCGCTGGAATATGCGCGTTTTCTGCTGATAAAGCGGACTTATCACGGAGCGCCACCTGCGCCGTCTCTAAGACACTTTTTGGTTGTCGTCTGTGTCACATTCACCAGCAGCGCTTTCCGCACAAGGTTCCTAATTACAGTTTTTGCGGGGTTTTTTTTTTTTCTTTTGACGACTCTTGAATTCTTAGCAGTGAAAAGCTGCTGACAGCAGCAGAAACCAGCAGCCTCCACGCTCAGACAAGTGCGGATCCTTCCAGAGGTTCGTGCGCCCAGAGGAGACTCCTGCGCTCGAGGCAAGACGCGCGCGCCACCAGCATCACGAACTCAAAAAAACAACAACACATAGATAGTTTTTTTTTTTTTTTAATCACTAATACGAAACAAGTCCAGCCATCAGAATGACAGCAAACGGCACAAGACAACGCAGCAGCACGTCGAGCTCTGGCAAGGATGCTGCAGCTGAGGAGGAGGCCGCCGGAGGAGTCGCGCTCAAGAAGGAAATCGGGCTGGTGAGCGCGTGCGGTATAATAGTTGGTAAGTGACGACCATTAAAACGTAAGAGGCACGTGCTGAAACCACTTTTTGTATGTGCGACTGTAATGAAACTTTAACTTGCGCGCGCCCATTCATGTTGCATGTTATAAGTTTGTGCGCCCCCCCCCAAAAAAAAAAAATATGTGAAAATGGGCTGAGAAAAGAGGACAAATTCTTCTCTTTAAGTAGGGTGATTCAATTTATTCACCGTCCAAAGACAGTGGACTTTCATGCTTATTTTCCCCTCCATGTAGCTTTTTTCATGATTCACAGTTTATAATAATCCTTAATATTTCTGTTGGGTGCATTCCCCTGTTATCTGCTCCCTGGAAAGTCATTTTGATTGGCTTTCTTCTGATTGGCGGCCCCTCATTAACCTACTTTGAACAGAATTTGGGGGGGGGGGGGTTCTGAGGTTATTATATTACTGCTGTCGCCTCTCTGTGATATAAGGCGTGGGGGGGGGGGGGTTAAATCAGGGTGTTTAGTGCACTCTGAACTTTGTGATGCCAAGAAATGCAATGTCCTTTGACTCATTTAACAATCCTCAACATCTACAACACAAAGTCATACATCCATCCATCCATCCATCCATCGTCTACCGCTTTTCCGGAGGTCCGGGTCGCGGAGGCAGCAGTTCAAGCAGAGAAGCCCAGACTTCCCTCTCCCCAGCCACCTGCTCCAGCTCTTCAGAGGGGATACCAAGGCGTTCCCAGACTAGCTGGGAGACATAGTCTCTCCACCGAGTCCTGGGTCTGCCCCGGGGTCTCCTCCCAGTGGGACGTGCCTGAAACACCTCAAGTGTGAGGCGTCCAGGAGGCATCCTAATCAGATGCCCATACCACCTCAACTGACTCCTTTCAATGTGGAGGAGCAGCGGTTCTACTCTGAGCCTCTCCCGGATGACTGAGCTCCTCACCCTATCTCTGAGGGTGAGTCCAGCAATCCTACGGAGAAAGCTCATTTCAGCCGCTTGTATCCGCGATCTCGTTCTTTCGGTCATTACCCAAAGCTCGTGACCATAGGTGAGAGTAGGAACGTAGATTGACTGGTAAATCGACAGCTTTGCCTTAGAACTAAGCTCCCTCTTCACCACAACAGACCGGTACAACGTCCGCATCACTGCAGATGCTGCTCCAATCCGTCTGTCGATCTCTCGCTCCATTTTCCCCTCACTCGTGAACAAGACCCCAAGATACTTAAACTCCTCCACTTGGGGCAGGAGCCTGTCCCCAACCCGGAGAGGACAATCCACCTTTTTCCGGCTGAGGACCATGGACTCGGACTTGGAGGTGCTGATTCTCATCCCAGCCGCTTCACACTCAGCGGCAAACCGTCCCAGCAAGAGCTGTAGGTCATTGCTGGATGAAGCCAACAGGACAACATCATCTGCAAACAACAGAGATGAGATCCTGTGGTCACCAAGCATGACACCCTCCATTCCCTGGCTGCGCCTAGAAATCCTGTCCATAAAAATTATGAACAGGACCGGTGACAAAGGGCAGCCCTGGCGGAGTCCAACTCTCACTGGGAATGACTCCGACCGAGTGTTGGCAATGCGAACTAAACTCTCACAACGGTCGTACAGAGACCGAATAGCTCGTAACAACAAGCCCGATACCCCATACTCCCGAAGCACCCCCCACAAAAATCCACGAGGGTTTTCCACCCCCCCTCATGGATCGTCACCTTATCGTGGTGGGGGGGTTTGCGTGCCCCAGTGATCCCAGGAGCTATGTTGTCCGGGGCAATTTGCCTCTGATAGGGTCTCCCAAGACAAACTGGTCCTGGGTGAAGGGCCAGACGAAGAACGATCCAACAGACTCTCATGATAAATTGTATATCAAGGATTCAGTGTACCCCGCCCGGTATGGGGTTACCGGGGCCCCACCCTGGAGCCAGGCCTGGGGGAGGGGCTCGAAGGCTAGCGTCTGGTGGCCGGGTTTCCACCCATGGGACCCGGCCGGGCTCAGCCCGAAGGAGTTACATGGGTCCGCCCTCCAGTAGGTTCACCACCTGCAGGAGGGATCATGGAAGTCCGGTGCTATGTGGATTAGGTGGCAGTCAAAGGCGGAGACCTTGGCGGACTGATCCCAAAGTCATACAACAATTATTAAACTAGCAAAAGTAAACAGACAAATAAAGGTCGATATTTAACACTAAAGGGAATGCGGTATCAGTGAGTATAGCATTGTCTTGATTTGGTCATTGACCTGACATTTGCCTATATATAGATACGGTGGGGATAAAAAGTATTTAGTCAGCCACCAATTGTGCAAGTTCTCCCACTTAAAAGGTGAGAGAGGTCTCCAATTTTCATCATAGGTATACCTCAACTATGAGAGACAAAATAGAAAAAAAAAATCCAGAAAATCACATTGAAGGATTTTTAATGAATTAATTGGTAAATTCCTCGGTAAAATAAGTATTTGGTCAATAACAAAAGTTCATCTCAGTACTTTGTTATATACCCTTTGTTGGCAATGACAGAGGTCAAACGTTTTCTGTAAGTCTTCACAAGGTTTTCACACACTGTTGCTGGTATTTTGGCCCATTCCTCCATGCAGATCTCCTCTAGAGCAGTGATGTTTTGGGGCTGTCGCTGGGCAACACGGACTTTCAACTCCCTCCAAAGATTTTCTATGGGGTTGAAATCTGGAGACTGGCTAGGCCACTCCAGGACCTTGAAATGCTTCTTACGAAGCCACTCCTTCGTTGCCCGGGCGGTGTGTTTGGGATCATTGTCATGCTGAAAGACCCAGCCACGTTTCATCTTCAATGCCCTTGCTGATGGAAGGAGGTTTTCACTCAAAATCTCACGATACATGGCCCCATTCATTCTTTCCTTTACACGGATCAGTCGTCCTGGTCCCTTTGCAGAAAAACAGCCCCAAAGTATGATGTTTTCACCCCCATGCTTCACAGTAGGTATGGTGTTCTTTCTCCTCCAAACACGACAAGTTGAGTTTTTACCAAAAAGTTCTATTTTGGTTTCATCTGACCATATGACATTCTCCCAGTCCTCTTCTGGATCATCCAAGTGCTCTCTAGCAAACTTCAGACGGGCCTGGACGTGTACTGGCTTAAGCAGGGGGACACGTCTGGCACTGCAGGATTTGAGTCCCTGGCGGCGTAGTGTGTTACTGATGTAGCCTTTGTTACTTTGGTCCCAGCTCTCTGCAGGTCATTCACTAGGTCCCCCCGTGTGGTTCTGGGATTTTTGCTCACCGTTCTCGTGATCATTTTGACCTCACGGGGTGAGATCTTGTGTGGAGCCCCAGATCGAGGGAGATTATCAGTGGTCTTGTATGTCTTCCATTTTCTAATAATTGCTCCCACAGTTGATTTCTTCACACCAAGCTGCTTACCTATTGCAGATTCAGTCTTCCCAGCCTGGTGCAGGTCTACAGTTTTGTTTCTGGTGTCCTTTGACAGCTCTTTGGTCTTGGCCATAGTGGAGTTTGGAGTCTGACTGTTTGAGGTTGTGGACAGGTGTCTTTTATACTGATAATGAGTTCAAACAGGTGCCATTAATACAGGTAACGAGTGGAGGACAGAGGAGCCTCTTAAAGAAGAAGTTACAAGTCTGTGAGAGCCAGAAATCTTGCTTGTTTGTAGGTGACCAAATACTTATTTTACCAAGGAATTAACCAATTAATTCATTAAAAATCCTTCAATGTGATTTTCTGGATTTTTTTTTTCTCATTTTGTCTCTCATAGTTGAGGTATACCTATGATGAAAATTGGAGACCTCTCTCATCTTTTAAGTGGGAGAACTTGCACAATTGGTGGCTGACTAAATACTTTATTGCCCCACTGTATGTTGTTCTACTAACACTATCACCGCACAAAAACATGTAGTTTCTAGCTGCTACTCTTGAATGTTGCGAACCAATACAAATAACATAGAATAAAATGGCTTTATCGTAATTTTGACATATATTCAACAAAATTTGTTATTGTTGAACAGTTATTGTTTATACTACAGACTATTCCAGAGTCCTGGCCTGGTCCATTAGTATTTTGACCGAGCTAATTACGTCTTACCTCTCAATGATGCTTGCATAGTCACATGTCAAAATAATTCCTCTGATAGGCTATTGTTACGTGGTAGCCACATGAGGCACTTGTAAATTAATTCAGCAGCCACGCATGAATATCAAGTGATGGACATAGAATCTGACCAATTAACAAAAATGTGATCTTTTTTATTGGCTCATGATAGGCTCTGATTTTCGTAGGCCCCTGGGCTTCAGCCCAGCCTAGGCCATTAATTAAGGCGGCCTTAAATATACGGGACAACGCACATCCGGCTTGGGACAAACATATTAAGCCCGATAACGGGACAGTTGGCAACCCTAGTCTAGTAGCCTGCTAACTAGCTTGATAGTTAACACTTGATAGGTATCTCCGCTTTTGCTACATTCTCTTTACCACTTTCTTAAAGGTGTCTTTAGTTAAAACAGAGAGTTAGGAAAAACTGATTACTTTGTGAGGCTTGATGTTTTAATCTAAACTTTGGGGTAAATAATTTTAAAAGTGAGATACCCGCTAGCTAGTATTTGATTTGTATTGTATACATCCTTTTTTGGTGCCTTCTTAAGCCATCTTTACTAAGTAGTAAAGAGTTGGCAGCATGTTTTACGTTGAAAGTTAGTATTGCATGCTTCTAAACTTTGGAACCCAGAACACAACAGTGCATTTTCAGGGTTGAGAAGTTTCATTTCATTTGCCCAATTGAATTGCCTGGTTGAAACTAACAGTTGACATTAACTACCCCTGCTGTAAAAGGCTACTATCAGCACATTAATATTAACAAAACAAAATGGTACAACCCTCTGAGTGTGTATGGTGCAGAACCGCGACATACCCCCTAGTGGTCAAGAGTGGTAAATATTTTTTGTCAATAAAATAGTTCGGATTTCCAAGGCTATAACTTGAAAGTGGTAAGCGATAAAGGCTTACTGTCAATTAGAAAAATGTAAAATATGATCCAAAGTTTCAGATAGGAATAAATTTATGCATCTAATTTGCATAATGTCACAGCACCTCTTTAAATTCCATAACTCAGTCAAAACTGGACTTTGAACCATTTTTTTGTGTAAATACATCCAGTCTTTTGACACCATTTTTTTGTACAGAGGTACCTCATCATCCTATCTTCAAACTATATGAACAAGAAATCAGTACATTTAAAGAACAACCAGAAATTTCTCACTTACTTTTGACAAAGTCAGTGAGAAGGCAGGCGCAGTGCTGTGCTCTGCCACTAGAGGCACCAAATTCTCACACTCAAAGGGTTAAAATGTCTTTGTGAATGAGCAGAGACCAACTAGCTTGATGCCCACACGAGTGTAACACTTTGATTTCCTTGTATCAGGAACAGTCACATGACCTCTGGTCCATTCCAGTCCAGTTGTTATCCGGTAAAGCAATCATCAGCTCTCTGTAGCCTGACCTGTATTGAGTATGTCATCATCGCCTTCACATGATTTATTCATTCAGGGCTACTTCCAGCGTCACGTGACCAACTACTTAGGCACAGTGAAATGGTTTTAGAAGGCAGGAGAGCGACATATGAGAGGTCACACACTGGCCTGCAGCTTTGTGGCAAGTTCAGAGCTCTGCAACATGTGGCACGAGGCTTGGCAAAGAAATATCACAAATTTACAAGAAAAAACTTGCATATTTATGAGTAAAATGTATGCAGATTTACAAGACTAAAACTGCAAACAGAAAAACTCAACAGAATATGAGAATATTTTAAAGTTCACAAGAAAAAAACTCCTAAATTTGCAGGAAAAATCTATGAATGAAATTAAATATTAAAAAAATACAAATGTACAAAGGAAAAAAATGTAAAGCTACAACAAAAAGTTGCAAATTTATGAGAAAAGGGAATTTTCAGTTCGGTGCATCATGGAGGTTAACAACTCCAGATGTATCTGAAAGTTATCTTAAAATAGTGCATTTAATTGCAAATAAATTTTGTGTTTCAAGCAGTACCTCACTGCATCCTTTTCCAGTTTTCTTAATGGCCAAACAATGAAGATATAAGCTTAACTGTAGGTTTACTTTTCCTCCTGCCCCTTCTTGCAAAGGGGAACTTTTTCTTTTCAGTAATGCAATCACTCCTACTTCCTCCAATTCAGTGAGCAACAGACTGTGGTTGATTGACAACCATTATCCTCTTTGTGTTTTGTCTACATGAATATGAACATACCTAAGCTTTTCTTATGAGAAAATCAGTTTTTATCAAAAGAAAAGTTTTTCTGTTGAAAAAAGTCTTATTCGAAAAGACCAAAAATTCTAAGGTTTATAATCTTGCAATCTGAATGCAGCTTTTGTTATAATGCACTCATAAGACAGGTTTTATAATAGTTACAGGCTAATTTAAACACAGCTGGCTGGGAAAAGTTATCTGCGTTGCCTTTATTTCGATATTATGTAATAGGAAAGAAATTTAGGAGGGTTTTCTGCTAATTTTTAGTTTTATATTCACCTGACTGAAAACACTCTTTTGATTCCTTACACAGCAGCTGATAAAAGTTTTTTTTTTTTTTAAAAAAAGGGTAGAAAGTAAAATTAGTGAACTGCAAGACCATTGGGAGGACAGACGTGCAAGATGCCATGCCAAGGGCAAGATCCCCAATTGTCAGCGATCACAGGGATTGGTAGTGTTTCCATTAAGTATTTTATGACTGGTACCTATTAATCTCTAATTTATCATAGTTGATTTTACACTTTATAAGCTGTAATTTTTAACTTTTTAGAAACCATTGATTTAAAAGGGACGTGGAATAATTTCTTAAATCTGTTTTCTGTGTTTCTAGTTTGGATGGATAGTATGTGAGAGTGCCAGTACCAGAGGAAAAATGAATTTGGAGTCCAATAGAGTAACTGGTAACAATTCAAGAACATTACCTCTTGTTATCATGCATCCAATAGAAATTATATCTGATGACCCAAAGAAATAAAACCTAAAACTCCTTTAGATGCACTGTAGTAGCCAGCAAAGGCTCACAGATGTGGTGCCAGATAATAGTCACTAAAATGACAAACACTCAGAGATAAAGCCACCAGATGACTCACTGATCAATAAAACTCTGAGGCTCATGATGGCGGTTCTTGTCTCTGTAGTGTGTGGTCTCCATGTTGACCTTGACAGGAGGAGCACAAGGAGGGCGGTGACTCACTCATTCATGTGTTTCCACAGTAACAGAAGAGGAGAGAAAGGGTGAGTAATGCGAGTGAATGTGTTCACTCACGTAGGGGACCCCGGGAGGTTTATTGCAGTAGAGAGACAGGAAGAAGCTCGGAAAGGAGAGATACACTACAGGTAGGTAGAAGGGAAAAAGGAGAGCGAGGGAGAAAGAGATGAGAACCACTGCAATAAAAAGATATCTGATTGCTTAAATGCTTAATGTTACACTAGATAAGCTGCATTTCTGCTCTGGTTAGAATTAAAAGCACTAAAAGTAAGCACTGAAAGCACTATATCAAAATGAAGCTATAGTTTAATTAGCGATTTGACCTTTTTAGGCCAGCATAAGTGGTTCAAAACATAGAGGAGATCCAGCTAATGTGCTTACATGCTTGCCCTCCATATACAACCAAAAAACTAAGGTGACATTGCAGCATTTCACAGTTTTAAAACCACATGACTGACTACAAAGGTGGACTATACCAAATACTGTATATTGCTCCCATGCTGGTTACAAATCTTGTTTTTCCCTCATAGTATCACCAGAATTTGCGATTCACTTCCAGGTTGCTGTGTTGTTTCTTTTGCTCATTAAATGCACATTTGTAGGCAGTGATATTTAAGGTTTGCCATTAAAACTTCTTGGTTAAGGTTAGGTAAAAGGTGACGGGTGGGTGAGAATTGAATTCTATCCTACTAAAAAACAACACCCAAATTTCAAATCAAAATATTGTGATTTAGAGCATTTATTTACAGTAAATGACAACTGGCCAAAACAACAACAAAAAAAGATGCTGCTTTTTGATTTATATCAAATAATGCAAAGAAAACAAGTTCCTATTCATTCTTAAACACTACAGTGCATAAGTTTTAACTTAGGAAGAAGTTAATTCTGTATTTGTAAAATAACTCTGATTATTAATCACTGCTTTCATGCGTCTTACTGTACTTAGATGATCTCCTAATCAGTACCTCCTTAAGTATATTGATGTGTCCTTGTGTTGGAATTCAACAGATACTCGAAACAAAGTTGTATATGAATGCTATGATTTCTCTATGATTTCTCACACATGAACTACTGTATGACCATCTGGATTCAGACTGGTAAAGCCATACATTGAAAGACTCCATAAACAGGCTGAAAACATTGAATGAAAGGTCAAATCCGTATCATCATTGTAAAATTTTGAATATATTTGAATTTTTAAAATCCCCTCCTTGGATTGCCACCATATCGTGATTGTTATGGCCTGGGAACTCTCGTTGTCCGTTTTGAGCCCCTGTTGGGTGGGATGGACTAACCTGTTGTCTTTTTCACCGTTAGGCAAGGTAGGCTCACACCTATAAAGTCTTTTTCACCCTTGGGTAAGGTAGACTCACACTTGTATAACCATGCCAGGATTTGAACTGTTAACCCTGTGCTCAGTGTGATGGTCTTGGAGGTGTTGCTGCCGACCCGCACGCTCTGTGGCCTCCCTGTGAGATAGTCCAGCACCCAGTTACACTAGCTATGAGCTCGTAGTGGAGGTGAAGCTTAGTGTCAGGAAACGGCACCACTGATTAATTTCTTATGGAATGTTTTGTGGAAGGATTTGTAACACCTCCCCCTTAAGGGAAGTGGTGCCGTTGAGAAACCCGGCCCAGGCAAACCCCCATTTTCTGTTACAGCCCTACTAGGCCAAGGCCAGAATCGTATATTTATCCGGGAACTTTTTTTTGTCGCTGATATCCATTCCGACTCTTTACCGTCAAAGTTGACTAACCTATTGTCTTGTTCACCATTAGGCAAGGTAGACTCGCAACAGTCTTTTTCACCTTTTTAGGTAAGGTATACTTACACCTTTAAACCCATGCTAGGATTTGAACCCCTGACCTTGTAACTCAAATCCTCACACTCCAACCTCTGATCCAAAGAGGAGTTCCTCCACTAGCTGAGAACTAGTAGCGGAGGTGACGCTTAGCATCAGGAAACTGCACTAGTGAGTAATTTCTTATGGAATGCTTTTGTCAAAGGATTTGTAACAGTGGTGAAGGGGTTTGTGTGCCCTAATGATCCCGGGAGCTATGTTGTCAGGGACAACTTGGTGAAGGGCCAGACCAAGAGTGGTCCAGTGGAACCCTATGAAAAGGTTACAACAAGGATCCAGTATACCCAAAGGAGCCACATGGGTCTGGTCTCCAGTGGACTCACCACTTGCAGGAGGGATCATGGGTATCATGGTGCTACCAATGTGAACCGTGTGGCAGTCTGGGTACTCTGTTTGGACTCCTGCCCTCCTGACCCGGACCCCAGGATAAGCTGTAGAAGATGGATGGATAGATATCAGTTTTGAAAATGGGAAAACATGATCAAATATGTAGACATTTTAGCCGTTTTGCATGTTTGGCTCTCTCACACATTTGACTCATGAATTTATAAAATATAATAAGAACTCTTCTACTAGAAGTAACATCAAAGGGGATTGCAAAATATTCTTATCATTGACCAAGTAACTCATTTATATTCGGTTCAGTTTATATTGTCGTGTGTGGGAGCAACATGAACTCTGTTGACTTGTCTGATCTTTTCGTTTAGAACATGTCCCGCTGGGTTTCCATGAAAAGGGCTGAGCACATGAAGACATCAAATGGTTTATGGTCTATTGTACGGTACAGATGTTTATAACCCCCCTCCACATACACACAAATACACATAATAGCAGAAACATGCAAGGCCATGAATTGGGATAAGACTTGGACTTGTGGCCACTTCAAGAAGGCTCCTCCTTGATTATAGTATTTTATTAACCTGCCTATCTTGGCCATGTCTGAGCTGTGCTGCAGTCTATGAGTTATGTCATGGAATTGCTGGATAAATCCCAGCTTGATTAAATATAAAATCCAGATTTACTCTTTTGTTAAAGGTTCTTGTTTTTGAAGTTGCAGAGCCTAATCCTGAATTAGTCAGATCAGTGTGACAAATAATTCCCTTTATGTTTGTTCCTGTTTTGTTTTATTACTGATGTAATCATTAACATGGGATTTGTGTCATAAATTGCTGTTGTGCAGAAATAATTACATGCATGTACACCAGCATACACAGATATGCACATTGTGTGAAGACAGTGTGTGAAGTTCCGGCTGAGGCCCAAGCAGCAGGTTGCCTCGTCAGCTTGGTGGCTGTTTGAACAGGAATTTACCGCTGGGAGGAAATGTAAGAACTAACCTCAGATCAGTGTTATATCATAATGTTGCACAAACGCACGGTGGGTGTGCTGCTGCAGTGAGGTGGGTTTGGTTCAGATAGGGAAATTGCACTGGGAAATTGCACTATAATTTCCCAGTTTGGGATCAATAAAGTACATCTATCTATCTATCTATCTATCTATCTATCTATCTATCTGTCTATCTGTCTGTCTGTCTGTCTGTCTGTCTGTCTATCTATCTATCTATCTATAATTGCAGTGGTTCCTTCTCTTTGGGGTCTTACTGATGTTAGAGTCCATGCTACATGGATATTTGGATTCTGAGATGTTTAATAATAATAATACTTTAGATTTAATAGTGCTTTTCGAGGTACTCAGACACTTTACAAAGGGGAGAAGAAAGAATGACAAATAAGGCTGAGAAAGTATCAGTGATTGAAAGCAATTTTTAATAGGTGGGTCTTTGGGGATTTTTTTTTTTTTTTTTAATGCTGGGAGTGAGGAAAAGACTCCGATGGTCATGGGGAGTGAGTTCCAGATGTTGGAAGTAGTGAAAAGGTCCTGTCTCCCCACAACTCGAGCAAGGGTTGCTCATTAAAGATTACTCATTTCCCATGGACTCAGAGGAACCAAGCTTGGCACAGTTATTAGTCTTTCTCTACATAGGTACCATGGAGGGTCACACAGTTCTCCCATTACTTAATGCATCTGTGGCGACCTCACCTGTAGAAGTCAGCTGGTCGTGTCAGAAGCCACAACTTAACCTCAGAAATCAGCATTTCACTGTCTTGGAAGTGCTTGCCCTTCAAAAATGACTTCATGGTTGAAAAGAAGTGGAAGCGAGGTCGGGAGAGAAATGAGGGTGAAGAAGGACTTTATAGCTGCAGGACAGTGCTTCCGTCTGGGCAACATGTGAGTTGAACCGGGGCGTTGTCTTGCAGGAGGTGGATACCTTTGGTCAGCATGCAGTGCCTCTCAGTTTTGATTGCCTTCCACAATTTCTGCAGCAGTGAAGCGTACTAAGTCCCAGTAATTGTAGTACCCTTTGCCAAGAAAGCCATCATCATTACTCAAAGCTCATCCTAAAAGACTGTGAGCATGAGCTTGTCCACCGAGGGTTGGACATGTGCCTTCTTCAGAGGTGGTGAATAATGCTTCCATTGCTTTGACTGGGCTTTAGTCTCTGGATCATAGTGAAGGACCCATGTTTTGTCCTGTGTAATTAGTCTGTTGAAGAAGCCCTCCCGGTTTTCTTGGCACATGACAAAAAGAGCCTGGGAGCACATAACTCGTTCCTGCTTCTGGAAAGGTGTGAGCAACTGGGAATCCGCCGTGTAGACAACTTCCACATGTGCAAATGGTCATGGATGATTTTTTTTTCCACAGACCCCCACACTTAGTCCGGGCAGGGGAGGGTATGTCAAAGGTAGTAGAGCAGTAAAACAGAGTTTGTGGGAGGGAGTGTGCTGATATAGGAGCTCAGTGAGGTACGGTGAGGTCATTGAGGTCTTTGTAAATCATGAGGATGATTTTGCAATGAATTCTCTGAGGGATGGGGAGCCATTGGAGCTTGTAGAGGGTGGAGGTGATGTGGCCATGGATCCAAGTGTGGGTGAGAAGATTAACAGCAGAGTTCTGAATGTGTTGTAACTTACTGAGGATTTTTGATGATGATCCATATCGTAGGCTGTTGCAATAGTCCAGACTGGAGGTGATGAAGGCATGGATGAGAGTTTCAACACGGATGGGTAACATCAAATTGATGAAGCAAGCAAACAAGTGACCACTGATTGCCTCTGAAATTCATCATCATTTAATGTGGACCCAGAAAGTGTTATTAAAATGGATGGAATAGGACTTCCGGTCAGGACACCATGGTGATAGCTTAACGCTGAAGCTCCAAGACTCCATCCGTGAAAATACCTTGAAAATCAGATTTAACGGATTTTTGGAAGAGTGAAAATCAAAAGACAAAGTCATTATGCCTAAAGGAAAACAGAAGAGATCGACATTTACCAGGCCAAGACGCGCATCGGCCGGAGAATCTGACCTGGAGGACAACAACCACTTGGAAACAGAGGAGCTGAATGAGGCTAGCAACACGGTTAGCTTAAAAACGATATTTCAAGAATTAAGAGAATTTCACCGAAAGTGTTGGGCAAAATTTCGTGAAATTAAAGACGAAATAAAAAGGACAAACAACAGAGTGGACCAGGCTGAGGACCGAATCATGGAAGCAGAGGAAAGAATAAAAGGGCTGGAAGAAACTGTGCTGGAATTACTCAAACGACAGACAAGACTGGAGGCTAAGCTAACCGACCAAGAAGGAAGACTAAGAAGGGCCAACATAAGAATTCATGGTCTGAAAGAAGGAGTCGAGGACGGTTTCACCACAATGGCTGCATGCGTGGAAACCATACTGAGAGAGAAGTTGGAAATTCCCCAATCCACCGATTTGAAAATAGAAAGGGCGCACCGTTCATTAGCCACAAGGCCGTCGGCGGAAGCGCCCCCACGATCGGTGGTGGTGAAGTTTTCCAACTTCAGAACAAAAGAAGAGGTTTTGAGACTGGCTTGGCAGAAAAAAGGATTTGTGCACCAAGAAAGGAAAGTTTTTGTGGAGCACGACTATGCCCCGGAGGTCCTTAAAAAGCGTCGGGAATACAACGACGCTAAAAAGGTACTAAAAGAGAAGAAACTGCGCTTTCAAACTCCATTTCCGGCGAAGCTGCGGGTTTTTTACGGGGAAGAGACGTGTCTGTACAACTCGGCGGAAGAAGCAACCAGGGATATGGCGAGAAGAGGGCTCCCGGTAACGGTGTATAAACCCGCAGCAGACCCGATCGAAAGAATCAAGGCTCAAACGTGGTGCACACAGAGACCCTCAAAATCCACGGGCCAGCAGCGGGAAACGCAACGCCAGGACTATAAGGAAAAACTGAACGCTTTCAGGAGGGAATAACGGTATTTTTAATCAATCTGCGCATCCAACCCTCCTCCTACAAGGTAACAAACAATAAAGGAGATGCAGAATCAGCAAGTATGAAGTGGTAAAACATTTCATGGAACAGTCATAATATTAGAAACAAATAAGTCTTTAAAAACAAAAAGAAAAAAAAAAACTTGTTAAAACAGAAATGTGACAATGAACCACATGAACTCTCCACACTAACAAATACTGTATTAACATGATTGTTTGCTGTGATGGTGGTGGGAGGTTGCGCACAATTTCATAGGGTATAGGCATTAAAAAAAAAAAAAAATCATTACAAGTTTGGATTGGGATCTGAAATTCACGTTAAAAACATGGGACAACTTACAGGGGTAAGAGAGGGCCCTCAACACGTAACAGAGTTTGAGGAATTTCACTCAGAGCCAACGCACCATCAAGGCTCTTCTAAGGTCGCTAAAAAGACCTCAGCTCAGGAAGATCTTTTGACAGTTTTTTGTTTTAAAGTTTTATATACTATGTTCTTAATGTTTTTTATGTTCTTAATGTTCTTTCAGTTTCTGAGTAGCATAAAAGAGGGCCACTACACTGTTATACTAAATAAGACAATACAATGGAGAAACAGGGTGTAACCAAAATAATCTCATATAATGTAAAAGGGATCCTGAATCCAGTTAAAAGATCCAAGATTCTTGGCAAAATGAAAAAAGACAAAACAGGAATAATATTTTTACAGGAAACCCACCTAACAGACTTGGAGCACACTAAACTTAATAGACAAGGGTTTAAACTGATCTCTTCATCTTCATATAAATCAGGGAGGAGGAGGGGGGTAGCGACATTGATCTCAACCAAAATTCTGTTTGAAAAAAATTCAGAACACAAAGATAAAGAAGGGAGATTTAGCATGGTACTTGGTCGGCTAGAGGGAGAATATATCGCCCTGCTGAATGTATATGCACCTCCAGGGGCTAACTGGAAATTTTATAAAAATGTATTTGACCTAATGATAACTAAAGCCCAAGGTTTAGTGATATGTGGTGGAGACTTCAATCTAAGACTGAATCCATACTGGGATGCATCAGGTAATTCTCCACATCAAAATAACACTCAAAGTAGGAAAACTCGGATGCTACTAAAAGAAATGGGAATCTGTGACGTGTGGAGGGAATTCAACCCCAGTGTAAAAGATTATACATTTTACTCAGCACCACATTCATCATACTCAAGGATTGACTATTTTTTTATGTTTAATAGAGACATTGGAAGAGTAAAAACATGTAAAATAGGACTGATGGATCTCTCTGACCACAGTCCGATCTATATGGACTTAAATATCCAAAAATACACAAATAATACATTTTCTTGGAGGTTAAATTCAAATGTGCTGAAAGGACCACTGAAAGATGAATTGGAATCAGATATTCTCAGATATTTGGAAGAAAATGATAATGGAGAAGTATCCCTTTTAATACTGTGGGACGCATGCAAAGCTGTATTAAGGGGAAAGATTATCGCAAAACTGGCAATCCAAAAGAAACTGAGACAAGAAAAACTAATCACATTAGAGTCAGAAATTAAGAAACTAGAAAAAGAGCACAAAGACAACACTCATTCTAATGACTCGCTCAAAATTAAGGAAATTAAAAAACAAATAAACGAGATCTACACAATAGAAATCCAGAAGAAACTTACATTTCTGAAACAAAAATACTATGAAACAGGTAGCAAATCGGCAAAATTACTAGCCTACAAATTGAGGAAACAACAAACGGAGAGAGCAATGTACAAAATCAGAGACCCAGTATCAAAGGAAATAAAATTTAGAATTCAGGAAATTCTTAAAAGCTTCGAGAATTACTACAAGAACTTATACTCCCTCAAAAAACACAAAAACGCATCCAAAGCCTTCCTAAATACATTAAATCTTCCCCAACTTACTGAGTCACAAAATAAAACACTACTGTCAGAAATACAACCTAAAGAATTAGAAAAAGCAATTATGAAACTTAAAGCTAACAAATCCCCAGGAGCAGATGGCTATACAGCAGAGTGGTACAAAACCTTTAAACAACAACTATCTCCTCTCCTCCTGAAAACATTTAACTATGTCCTCCACACAGGGAAAATCCCCCCCTCCTGGAGAGAAGGGGTCATTGCAGTCATACCTAAACCTGAAAAGGATAAACTAGACTACTCCAACTACAGACCAATCAGTGTGTTAAATCAGGACTATAAACTTTTTACCGCTATCCTTGCCAAAAGGTTAGAAAATATACTGACAGACTTAATTCATTTAGACCAAACAGGTTTTATAAGACAAAGACAGACACAAGATAACATTAGACGCACTTTACACATAATTCATCATATAAAAAAAATAATTTAAATGCAGCCATATTGGGGTTAGATGCAGAAAAAACATTTGATTCGGTTGACTGGTCTTTCCTATATAGAATCTTATCCAGTTTGAATTTTCATAATAACTTCATTAGAACTATCCAGGCATTATATAAAAAACCAACAGCTAAAATAAGGATTAACGGTAAATTATCATCATCTTTTGAACTGGAAAGAGGATGTCGTCAGGGTTGCCCCTGGTCTCCACTGGTCTTTGCAATCTTCATAGAACCTCTGAACCAATGGATAAGACAGAATCAAAAAATTCAAGGTATTGACATAATGCACGGCTCAGGAGACACACACGCAGGCTCAGAGTAGCTCAAATAGCTTTATTAACAACAAGGGTGTATGAATGTGTGTCTGCGAGATGTAAATGTGTTGGTGGTGGCGTCTGCTTCGGGCACAGAGGCAGGAGACCGTACAGCCGGACAACCCTATGGGAAAAGCACAGGGAGAAGGGTGACGGGCACACACCAACACAGGAGATGCAAAAGTTGGAGAGGAGCTTACTTGGAGTGAGCAGGTGGCTGGCACAGCAAGGACGAGGTCCGGTAGACAGCAACCTGGAGAGCCCGGTGCAGCAGCGAGGGAATGGAGACGGAGAGGAATGGTCCGCCGCCGGGAAATCCACCTGTGCACAGGGGAGCAGACTTGAAAGGGAAAAGGTAAGGGCTTCTTACCGTGATGCTTGCTGAGGTGTAAGAAGTAACTCACAGCAATCCAGCGAGTGAAGTCTGACGGCTTCAGGCCGAAGCCCAGGGCGAGGCGGCTTAAATCCCTCGCCGCTGATGATGTGCAGGTGTGCGTGCAGCTGGCGCCGCTGATGAGCGGCGAGGCGTGACAGTACTCCCCCCTCTAGCAGCGCCTCCTGGCGATGGTTTCTCCGGGTGCGCTCGGTGGAACTCAGTAATGAGGGATGGATCCAACACAAACGACGAGGGTACCCACTGCCGATGTTCTGGCCCATAGCCCTCCCAGTCCACCAAGTACTGCAACCCATGACCCCGGCGCCGGGAGTCCAGGATGGAGGAGACAGGCCAGGCCGGATGGCCATCAATCATCCGGGGCGCGGGTTGCGCAGCAGGAGGAGGGCAAAGGGGGTCGGAGACTGCCAGCTTCACCTTGGATACGTGGAAGGTGGGATGGATGCAGAGGGAGGGGGGAATAGCTACACGCACAGCCACCGGGTTGATGATCCTGGTGATGGGGTATGGGCCCATAAAGCGCTGTGCCAGCTTCCTCCTCTCGCCCTTTAAAATCACGTCCTGGGTCGACACATAGACTCGCTGACCAACTCGGTACACTGGGGCAGGTCTTCTGTGCCGGTCCGCCATGGCTCTGTTGCGCTCCGCCATGTGTAAAAGCGCATTGCGCGCTGACGCCCAGATGGAGCGGAACTGCCTGAGATGCGCCTGAACTGAGGGGACAGTTACCTCACTCTCCTGCGCCGGGAACAGCGGGGGGTCGTAGCCCAGGGACGCCTTAAAGGGGGACATCCCTGTAGCAGAAGAGCGAGCGGTGTTGTGGGCGTATTCAACCCAGGCGAGGTGGTTACTCCAGGACGTAGGTTTGGACGCCGTGACGCAGCGGAGCGCAGCCTCCAGCTCCTGGTTGGTCCGCTCACACTGCCCATTGGTTTGGGGGTGATGGCCGGAGGAGAGGCTCACCTTGGCTCCCAGGGCGTTGCAGAATGACCTCCAGACCTCTGAGGAAAATTGGGGCCCCCGGTCCGAGACCACGTCCACCGGAATCCCGTGCAGCCTGACCACGTGCTGGATTAGGAGGTCCGCCGTCTCCAGGGCGGTTGGAAGACCTCGTAGGGGGATGAAGTGTGCCGCCTTGGAGAAGCGGTCCACGATGGTCAGGACGGTGTCGAAGGTGTTTGAGACTGGGAGTCCGGTGACGAAATCCAGGGCGATATGCAACCAGGGCCTGCCAGGGACGGGCAGAGGCTGGAGCAAACCCGCTGGAGGGGCATTACCTGATTTGCTGGTGGCACACACTGGGCAGGCCCGGGCGTAGCAGGCAGCGTCCCTCCGCAGGCCCGGCCACCAGAAGGACCGTTGGAGGAGGTCGATCATCCGGGAGGAACCAGGGTGGCAGGTGAGCTTGGACGTGTGCAACCAGTGGATGACCTCCCCCCGAACTGTGGATGGCACGAACAGCCTCCCCTCCGGTCCGCCGCCAGGGTCAGGTTCCACTTCCTGCGCCTTCCGGATCTTGCTTTCAATGTCCCAGGTGACGGCTCCCACGACGCACGACCTGGGTAGGATGGTGTGGACCGTGTCCTCCGACTCCTCAGGGGCAAATTGCCAAGAGAGGGCGTCAGGCAGGCCGTTCTTGGAGCCAGGCCTGAAGGTGATGTTGAATCGGAACCTGGCAAAGAACAAGGACCAGCGCGCCTGGCGGGCATTCAGACGCTTGGCAGATCTCAGGTACTCCAAGTTCTTGTGGTCCGTCAGGACCACGAACGGCAGGTCCGCCCCCTCTAGCCAGTGACGCCACTCCTACAGCGCGAGCTTGATGGCGAGGAGCTCTCTGTCCCCCACGTCGTAATTCCGTTCCACCGTGGACAAGCGCCGAGAGAAGAAGGCGCAGGGCCGTTTGACTCCATCATCTGGCGACCGCTGGGATAGAACCGCCCCCACTCCTGTGTCCGAAGCGTCCACTTCCACGATGCACTGCAGCGCAGGGTTGACTTGGCTAAGGACCCGGGAGGAGGAGAACTCCGCCTTCAGCGCCTGAAAAGCAGCCGCGGCCTCTTCGGTCCACCGGAACGGAACCTTAGGGGACGTGAGGCGGGTCAATGGGCCGACGATGGTGCCAAAATTAGGGACGAAGTGGCGGTAGAAATTTGCAAACCCGATGAATTGCTGCACCTGTTTTCTCGATGCAGGTGTGGGCCATTCCACCACCGCCTTCACCTTCACTGGGTCCGGAAGCACCTGGTCGTGGGAGATGATGAACCCAAGGAAGGATGTTGTCTTAGCGTAGAATTCGCATTTTTCGGCCTTCACATACAACCGGTTCTCCAGCAGTCTTTGGAGGACCCGCCTCACATAGACCCGGTGCTCGTCCCTGGATTTGGAGAAGATGATAAGATAAGATAAGATAAGATAAGCCTTTATTAGTCCCACAACGGGGAAATTCCAGGATTGCAACAGCACAGGGATAGCAACACTCAGAGCAACAATCAGAAGGCAAGAAAAAAAAAAAAAAATGAGGATGTCATCCAGGTAGACGAACACAAAAAGGCCAATGAAATCCCGGAGGACGTCATTAATTAGGCGCTGAAAGACGGCTGGAGCGTTGGTCAACCCGAACGGCATCACCAGGTACTCGAAGTGGCCGTTCGGGGTACGGAAGGCTGTCTTCCACTCATCTCCCTCCCGGATCCGGACGAGGTGGTATGCACTGTGTAGATCCAGCTTGGTGAACCAAGTCGCCCCCTGGAGGGAGTGGAAGGCGGTGTCCATGAGGGGCAGGGTGTAGCGATCCTTCTCCGTAATGTCGTTTAGGGCGCGATAGTCGATGCAAGGACGGAGGGAACCGTCCTTCTTGCCCACAAAGAAGAATCCTGCCCCCAATGGTGATGACGAGGGACGGATAATCCCAGCACTCAGCGACTCCTTGAGATAGGCGTTCATGGTCTCCTTCTCCGGTGCCGACAGGCTGTAGAGTCACCCTGAGGGTAAGGGTACCCCCTGGCGGATGTTTATTGCACAGTCATAGGGCCTGTGTGGAGGAAGAGACATCGCCTTGGACTTGCTGAATACCATACCCAGGTCGTGAAATTCCGATGGCACCGGGGATAAGTCCGGGGGCGCAGCGTCCGTAGGTGTTGGGGAAGAGGACGGAGAGCAGGCAGCGGACTGTAAACAGGTGCTCATACAAAATGTGCTCCATGCCGACACCCTGGCGGACTTCCAATCCAAGACGGGGTTGTGGAGGCGTAGCCAGGGGTACCCCAGGATGACGGGCGACACAGAGTTGGGAAGGACGTAGAAAGTTATCTCCTCCCGGTGGTTCCCAGAGATGATAACAGGAACGGGGACGGTCTGATGTGTTACTCTCCCCAGGGAGGCACGGGAGAGGTTGACCAGGGAGAGAGGAGTTTTTAGCGCCTGACAGCGGATGCCCAATCGGGTTGCCAGGCTTTGTGAAATAAAACTGCCCTCCGTGCCCGAATCCACCAGTGCGTGAGTGAGATGCCCAGTGGAGTTGTGACAAAATCGGACGGGCAGCTTCAATTGGGTGAGGGGACTTAACCGATTGATGTCCGCGAGGCCCCCTACAGTGACTCGCGGACCCCGCCGTTTGGCTTCTGTGGACAAAGCTCCACCGTGTGTTGACTGCCCCTGCAATACATGCAGAGATTCAACTCACGGCGGCGTTGCCTCTCCGCAGGGGAAAGCTTTGTCCAGCCCGTCACCATCGGCTCCGACTCCTCGGGGCGCGGTGGTGGCGGCGTCGCCAGGGGGCGAGCTTGGAACTGGCGCGACGAGGCTCCACGAGGGCGAGAAGAAGACGACTTCCACCCCGAGGAGCGCTCGCGCAGCCTGTTATCCAAACTGATAGCTAGAGATGTTAGCCCCGCTAGAGTCTCCGGGATGTCCCGCCCAGCCAGTTCATCCTTCAGATCATCGTTGAGACTGTGGAGGAAAAGGCCGCAGAACGAGCGTTCATCCCAGCCCAATTCCTCCGCCGCTACCCGGAAGTCGATCGCATAGTCCGCTGCCGACCGGCTTCCCTGCTGGAGGCTGAGAAGCCGATCGACCTGGACTGTCTCGGTACGAGAATGATCGAAGACCTCCAGGAATCGTCTCACGAATTGGTCATAAGTGAGGGTGGCATAACTGGGCCTCGCCATTACGGCGTAAGTCCAGGTTAGTGCTCGCCCCTCTAGGAGATTCCCAATATAACCAATTCGGCTATGATCTGAAGGAAAGTCTCCGGGCACACGGTGGAACACGGACTCACACTGCATTATGAACCCCCGCGCTCCGCCAAGCTTACCGCTAAAGTGGGCGGGGGTCGGAATGGGCGTGAGCCGAGTCGGTGCTCCTGGAGCCTGCTGGACGGCCACTGGAGCAGCAGGAGCCACGCCACCCTGACGAGCCGGGGGGAACGGCTGTTGGGGGTCCAAGCGGTCCAATCGGTTAGTTATGCTGATCAACTGGTTTAGAATCACCTGCTGCTGGTAAGCTATTTGGTCCACTCGAGCCTCGAGAGTGGTAAGTCGGCGTACGAGCCCGCCGTCTGCCGAGCCCGCCGTCTGCCGAGCCGCTCTGCTGAAGCCGTACTGACATAATGCACGGCTCAGGAGACACACACGCAGGCTCAGAGTAGCTCAAATAGCTTTATTAACAACAAGGGTGTATGAATGTGTGTCTGCGAGATGTAAATGTGTTGGTGGTGGCGTCTGCTTCGGGCACAGAGGCAGGAGACCGTACAGCCGGACAACCCTATGGGAAAAGCACAGGGAGAAGGGTGACGGGCACACACCAACACAGGAGATGCAAAAGTTGGAGAGGAGCTTACTTGGAGTGAGCAGGTGGCTGGCACAGCAAGGATGAGGTCCGGTAGACAGCAACCTGGAGAGCCCGGTGCAGCAGCGAGGGAATGGAGATGGAGAGGAATGGTCCGCCGCCGGGAAATCCACCTGTGCACAGGGGAGCAGACTTGAAAGGGAAAAAGGTAAGGGCTTCTTACCGCGATGCTTGCTGAGGTGTAAGAAGTAACTCACAGCAATCCAGCGAGTGAAGTCTGACGGCTTCAGGCCGAAGCCCAGGGCGAGGCGGCTTAAATCCCTCGCCGCTGATGATGTGCAGGTGTGCGTGCAGCTGGCGCCGCTGATGAGCGGCGAGGCGTGACAGGTATTGCACTTGGTCAGAAGGAACATAAAATAGCACTGTTTGCCGATGACATTTTAATATACCTGGGGCAGCCGGACACCTCTTTTCCAGAACTAATCTCAGTTTTTTCAGAGTATGGAGAGTTGTCGGGGTACAAATTAAACATGCATAAAACCCAAATTTTAACATTCAACTATGACCCAAATCAATATTTACTAAGCAAACTCAAAACTAACTGGGAGATGGAATCTATGAAATATCTGGGGGTCAATATCCCGAAACAACTCAACAAAATTATAACACTAAACTATGATCCACTGATGGCAAAAATAAAATCTGATCTAGAAAGATGGAATATGATACCATTCTTGGGTACTGCACAAAGAACTGAAGCAGTCAAAATGAATATACTTCCACGTCTTCTATACCTTTTCCAAACAATACCGGTAGAACCTCCCAAAAAATCATGGCAAGAACTGGACAGAAGGATCTCAAGATTCATATGGCAGGGCAAGAGACCTAGAATCAGATATAGAACTCTACAGCTAAACAAAGACAAAGGTGGGCTCGCGCTGACAAATATCAGGGACTATTTTAAAGCCGCACAAATTAAAACTTTAGTAGAGATATGTAACCCAGTCTGCACTGCACAATGGAAGGAGATGAATGAATGAATTTATTTATTTCGGATAGTACATTACAGGTTAAAAGAAACTGTATAATATAACAACAAGGTCAAATTAGACAAAGACTCCTTCTACTATACAATTCCACGTGAGTTATCCGAAATGGGTGATGGCTGAAGCCGCAGCTTATATTGCCCACCCATATTCCATCCAAGAATTCAAAGGAGAAAAAGGAGAAAACAAGACAAGAGCGATTACAATTTAAAACAAGGCTAAGACAAAATATGACTGAGAGAAAAGAAAACTGAGCTAGTCTAAGTTAAGCGGTTACTATTCAAAAACAAATCTAAGACATAGTGTCACAGAGAAAAAAGAAAAACTAAGCTATAACACAACACAGGCTGGAAATGTCAATCCTTATGTGAGTTTACATGTCGTCTTGTAAATATGTTTGGAGTATTTCTTCCTTTAGTTTTTGTTTAAATTGTCCAAGCTTTGTACATGATTTTAATTCAGGTTCAAAATCGTTCCATAATCTGACACCTTGCACTGAAATACAGTGTTGCTTGGTAGTTGTTCTCACTGTAGGCTTTTGAAATATACATGTTCCTCTGAAGTGATATCGTTTCTCCCTTGTTTGGAACAACTTTTGGATATTTGCGGGCAGTGATAGATTCTTCACTTTGAACATTATTATTGCGGTTTTAAAGTCGATCAGATCTTTCAACTTGAGAGTTTTTTGTTTAAGAAAAAGTGGGTTTGTTGGTTCCCTGTAAGCTGCTTTGTTGATTATTCTAATAGCTCTCTTTTGAAGCATAAAGAGTGGATATATGTTTGTTTTATATGTATTTCCCCATACTTCATTACAATATGTCATGTATGGGAGTATTAATGAATGATACAAGGTGTATAGTGTGGGTTGATTCAGCAAATTTTTCACTCTGTGTAATATTGCAATTGATTTGGATACTTTACCTTTTATATAATTAATATGTGGCTTCCAACACAGTTTGTTATCAATTATTACTCCAAGGAATTTAGTTTCGGATACCCTTTCAATCTCTACACCATTTACACTGAGTTTGGGTACTGGGTAGTTGTGATGGTTGTTAAAGACTATAAATTTTGTCTTGCTTAAATTGAGCGTTAATTTGTTTGAATCAAACCACAGTTTCAGCTTTCCTAATTCCTTTCCGAGTGTATCCAGAAGTTGTTCCAAATTGTTTCCACTGCATAGCAGGTTAGTGTCATCAGCAAACAATATTAAGTCCATTTTTTCTGAAACTTTACATATATCATTTATATACATATTGAATAATAATGGTCCCAAAACTGAACCCTGTGGGACTCCACAGGTGACCTTCAGTAGCTCTGAGTTTTTGTTGTTAACACATACAAACTGATATCTATTCTTTAAGTAACTTCTTAACCAGGACAGTGCTACCCCTCTGATACCACAATTTTGTAGTTTCTTTAATAATAGATTGTGATCTACTGTATCAAATGCTTTTTTAAGATCCAGGAATACTCCAACTGAATACTCTTTATTTTCAATGGCTGTTGATATTTTTTCTGTAAATTCCATTAAGGCATATGCTGTTGTCCTTTTGTGTCTGAACCCATATTGCTGCTCACACAATAAATCATTCTTCAGTATGAAGTTGTCAATTCTCTCATAGAATATTTTTTCAAGTATCTTGGAAAATTGCGGTAATAGTGAAATTGGTCTGTAGTTGGAGAGTTCCCCTCTGTCGCCTGTCTTGTAAATCGGAATTACTTTAGCTATTTTCATTGCATTGGGAAATATACCTGATTGGAGAGACAGGTTACAGATATACGTCAGTGGTTTCACTATGCATTCGATAACAGTTTTGACTAGTAGCATATCAATACCATCGCAGTCAGTAGATGTTTTACTTTTGAACGATTTAACAATTTCAATGACCTCTCTTTCGTCTGTGTTCTTTATGAAGATGGTGTCTTTTACAGCAGTGTTATTGCATATTGAATCACCTGTTGGCACCGTAGTGGGTATTTCTCGGGCCAAATAACAAGTGACATTCCCCTACAGGCGATAATAGGGAACAATGCCTTACCTAAACTTTTGAATAACACTAACCTGTGGATAGAGACCCCGCTAAAAATTTGGTTTAAGATAGTCAGAGAGAATCAAACTAAAGAACCCTATCGATTATTGCAATGGATTTCCTATGATCAGGACTTTACTCCTAATAAAACAGACACTAGATTTAAAAAGTGGAAAGAAAACGGACTGATAAAATATTACGATTTTTTTAAAGGGCAAACTTTAAGAAGTTTTGAAGATTTGAAAAAACAAGGTCTAGTAAATCAAGACCTTTACAGGTTCTTTCAGCTTAGACACCACATAAACAAAATACTTAAAAAGGAGGATTTGGAAAGGGCCCAGTCAGGTGTTCTGAAGGTTTTCTTAATGGAATATAAAAGGATCCCAGGGATCAGATACATTTCTAAAATGTACCAGGGTCTTCAAGACTTAAAAAGGAGACAACACATCATATATAAAAGAGAGATGGGAAAAAGAGGGGAATTTCACTTTACGACTGGAAATATGGGAAAAGCTAAATAAACAACAATGGAAAAGTACCTCATCCCTGCTGTGGAGAGAATTTGGATGGAAAAATTTGGTAAGATTTTTCAGAACACCTGCACAAAACAAATTTACTCGTAAAGGGTTGAACTGTTGGCGCTTGTGTGGTGAAGAGACTGCAAATCACTTTCATGTGTTTTGGTCATGCCCAGTTATCCACCAATATTGGACCAATGTACAGACAATATTGGGGAAAATATTCAAAGTAACAGTTCCCTTTTCTTTTGTAACTTTGTATTTGGGTTTACTACCGGACTCGCTGGAAAGACGAGGAGAAAAATACTTATTCACTGTTTTAATATTGGCAAGTAAAAAAGCTCTAACAAAAAAATGGATGTTGAAAGACTGTCCTACACCTGAAGATTGGATTAACGTGATTCAGGACATTTATTCGATGGAAAAGTTGACATTTGCACTGAGACAGGACATGGATGGGTTCTTGAACTTTTGGCAACCCTGGAACGCATATGTGTCTTCCATCAGATCTAATCTTTGACAAATACCATTTCAATAATGGCACCTCTCTTTGTTCTCTCTTTGTTCCAACGCTACTCAGATGCTCTTTTATTTTTCTGCTCTTTTGCGGGGTTTTTTTGTTGTTCTTTTTTTAATTTCTCTTTTTCTTTCACTTAAAAAAGGGTGTTGCAATAATTTTTTTCCAGTGTTGTCAAAAAACAAAAAAAGGGGAATATGTGATGAAAATGTAAACAATGCAATGCTGTAATAACATGTATACCCTTTATAAAAAAAATGGATGGAATAGCACCCACTTGCAAGTGCACAAAACACCTTCCCATTACACATCTATATCCTGTTGTTGTCACCTATGTAATGTTCATCTCACTGTACTTGATATTGATTGGTTTAGATTTTGGTTTCGAGATAGGTGTGCATCCGCGTCTGTTGCACGCATAAACGTGCTACTCACCTTCTGAGGTGGTTTCTGCAACTCTGGGCATATCAGTGACTGCACTCTAAGGTGGATCTGGGGAAGATTCCACCACCTTAATAGATTAACTAGTCGGATGAGTTCTAGAAGACTAGTCGTAAAAAGGACAATTGTCATCATCAGCATTGGCACCACTTTTTCTCATCACATCGCACCTTGCTCCCCCAATCTTTCATTCTCACATCCTTTGCAAAGGTACCTTGAAAGCTTCTGCATTATCACACCATCAGACCATATTTCAGTTAAAAAGGGGGTTTCGTCTTTTCCCCAAATGCTCCCTCAGCCCATTTGACCTTTTTTTCAAGTTCTGATAGCCCTCTGTCACATTTTGTGATTTGTCCAAACGTCTGAACCTTTTTAAAAATTGTTTTCACACTAAACCAAGAAACTGCCAGACAAAGGTTTCACTGTTTGGTCTAGAGGAGGTTTAACACCTGCAATTATGGTTCTGATCAAAATAAAAAGTCAGAAAGTCTGGACCAATGCAGCTAGGTAATGTATTTTTACATTTAGGTAATATAATTTGTGTGCTTGTTCAAGTTTAAAAGCTGTATTTTTTCTTTTGCTATCTTGATTTTGTAATTTCAATCATTATTACCTTGTAGAATAAAGGAAACCATAATTATCTGATGTTTGGCAGTAGATTTGACAGGCTAGACATTTTGCTGATGCAGTTCTCATGTGCTAGTGAGACAAAGATAGTGGTTAGCAACTCCACATTAAAAAAAAATACCTTTTGACCTACTTTTAAAACAAAGGGATGTAAAAGCAAGAGGAAATCTGAAGATTCCACTTTAGTCATCAGTCTGATAGCTCTCAGGAACATGAATGCACATGACATGAATGCACGGCCTGCACGTTTGACAGCTTCAATTAATAAAAAAAGCTCACTCTCAGTTAAATCTTCCCAAATATTATGTTACCTTGAATAACACTGCATTGTAAACTTGAACAAAGTTTATGTTGGCAAAGCATTTCAGACAGTTTACAAGGAAAAAAGTTATTGCTGAGGCAGCACATGGCTGTCTTTAAAACCGTAGCTGTTAAAGGTCGTGCAGTGGAGACCTAGTCTGCCATAAAGATGTCAGTAAAATCAGGAAAAGGCTGGTTTTGTTCCTCTTTATACCTTTTGGCTGCAAGTAAGTTACGTAAAGCCTTTATAGGCATAAAGTGTCATGAGCTCACGGAGGAGGAGAAAAAGGACAAGTGGATTTAAGCGCTGGGTTCACCACACACACATTTATTAACACAACACTACACATACAGACACAAGACAGTTTGGATGCACGTTAGAGTCCTCTAGGACACCCAACACACACCGGAGGAATACAGCGGCGAAAGAAGCACAGACAGTTACTCACAGTGCGGGGCAGTCCAAGTAGTCACAGCAATAATCAATGAGCACGCAAAACAGTCCTTAGTGACGTGACGTTTGACAGGAAAATGACCATCCAACACGTACAATGGTCCAGCGGCATCTGTCCAGCAAAGAGCTGCTTTAGTTCAGACGCCGCTGGCGTGGCAAATAGGGAACACCTGGGCGAGGCGCGGGAAGGATGATTACCGGGGCTGGAAACAGCTAATGAGTCAGAAGGAGAGTGAGGGGGCATGGCTGGACCAGCAGACTGTCAGCAGCGTGAGAGAAAGTAGGTGACAAATGCTGACTAACAGCCGCCGGTCAGGCAGTGGCTAGGGACATGGAATTCAACACAAAAACACATCAAAATACATATAACCAGCAAAACCAAAACCCACAAAGAGATCGAGGCCAAGCCGGGGAAAGCCAAGCCGGCTCGGCTCGTGACAAAAAGCATTTGGAATTTGCATGTTTCGGGTAGAATGCACATTTAGACTTACGTGGACTATTTGTTGTAGATTAAACTGATCCCTGAAGAACAAATAGAACAACAGAGAACAGCTTTTGTGTTTGAGGGTGCAAAAAAGGGGATTATGTTCAAAGCTTGACATTAAAGGTCTGATGACACAATTTTGACATTTTTTTAGCATGTTGTGTAAACCCAAAAGTCATTGTCGATGATCAATATAATATTTACAACCGCACCTGCATAAACTAGTTATCAAAAAAATGCAGCCGCTGACTGGACTGTGGTGCCGCCCACTAAATAAAGGGCGGCACCCCCATGACATAAGCAACAGAATGGACGCTGGTGTTGTTGACTGGAATGCCAGCAGCTTTGTAGCTCACAGTTTCTCTGGTTTCTTGTTTTAATTTTATGGCTATGCCTTCGCGTTGTGTCGCAGGCTTAGATAAACAGCAGGCCATGAAAGACCACATCACACGCTTCAGCTCCAACTGTCATAAGCCTCCTCGTGCGCTCCTCGTGCGCTTTACGCAGGAGGAGTGTCAGGAGCCGAGCCGGCTTGGTTTCCCCCGGCTTGGTCCAGACCTCTCTGTGGGTTTAGGTGCCGCTGTTTATGTATGTCTAGTATGTATTTCAGTGTGCTTTCCTCTCCTTAGCCACTGTCTGGCCAGCAGCTATTAGACGGCCGCTTTGACCTACTTTCTGTGAGCGCATGCTGACATTTCGCCGGTCCGGCCACGTCCCTTCTCTCATTATCACCAGCTGATTTCCACTCCTGCTGATCATCTTTCCCGGTCCTTGTCCAGGTGCTTCTCATCACACCATCACCAGCAGTGCGTGTACTTAGCAGCCGTTTGCCAGTCACGCACTGCTGGTCCATAGTATTGTCATCTGTGCTGTTAGTCTGCCATGTTCGCCGTGGTTCTTGTGTGTCCTTGAAGTGATGTCGGCTCAAGGGCGCACCTGTAGCTAACACGTCTCCTCTCATTCGTTCGCTGGGCAATGCTGGCCCCCGAACACCATCAGTAAGTGTGTTTGTGTTTTTTGTACATCTTGGGAATTGTCTGTCTTTCTGTATTAAATGTGCTGTGGTGAACCCTGCACGTAAATCCTCATTATTTCATCCTCCCTCTCCGTGCGCGCCTCGTGCACTTTTACGCAGAAGGAGCACACAAGGAGGGGAAGGATGAATGGATTTACGCGCAGGACTCACTACAGCACATGTATTGAACATAAGACTGATGACAACAGTTCCCAAAAAGGTGAAGACTTACAAAAATAAACAGAAACACTTACAGTTGACATTCAGGGCCGACATCGCCCAGCGAACGGCATGGAGAGGAGCCGTGTTAACCATGGTTGCATCCCAGGGCCGACATCGCTTCAAGGGGCGCAACAGAACCACGGCTGTGTGGAGTGGGTAACACAACAATGTTGGCAATATTGGCTGGCTGACAACACGGCAGATGATGCACACAAAACATGAACAGCTGACTGTCAAAGAGAGAGGGGGCGTGGTCAGACCGGGGAATCTTGGACAGTGCCAACCTGAAAGTGGGTCAAAACAGCACATAAACCACATGTACAATACATAAAAACAACAAGAACTCAAAAGATAATACATAATTAACCCAATGCCTGAGCCTCAGAGAATACACTGCTATGATTTTATTGAAAAATCGGGTTTAAATAAATTATATTTATGAGCAAGTAATTTGTTGCAATATCTGTAACAAAAGCATACCACTCGGTGTTCCCGAGTGTTTGTCGGGAGTTTGTGTTTGTCGCTGCTGCTGCGGCGGGCATGTGTGCCTCTCCACTGTCACTCTCTGAGTCTGACTTGCTAGGCACTATGCCCGCTTGGCACGGCTCAAACCTATAAGGTCTGATGCCCCCAGATTCTTCATTATCATCCCATTCTTCTGAACTATAATTGTCTGAAGATTGGACAACACAAACCAATTCCAGACTACATGTGCTGGAACCATCGTCAATGTTTTCTGCCGCTTCCATCCTGCGTGTACAATGGGCAGCCAAGCGCTGTGTTCTGTTGCTGACGTCACAACATGGCCATGGGGTTTTCCAGCCACTGACGCAATTTGTGACGTGGCGCCCATAAAAACGTTGGATATTCGCATGAAAAAAGCCTGTTTGACTTAGAACTGCACAGACCAACCTATTTTGTCATATTGAAATTATGTGTTGCAAAATTAGATGAAGTTCAAAATCGTGTCATCAGACCTTTAACGTTTTTGCTACTGTGGCTAATGATTTTCCAAAGTTACTAGCCACTCAGCCTTTCACTAGCCACAGTTTTGTGATTGGAAAATTATGTTTAGCATGTAAGCGGAAAGCTCGCTGGCCAACACTGGCGAGCTTGCCACCTGTATGCTAGACTGTGAAGACCGGACCGCTAGGCATGCAGCTCGGCTGAGGCCGCTCTGACTGACTGACTGAAAATTATGTTTAATGTGATCAAATTTTACTATCACATGCTAAATTTTACTTGAACTAAATTTACAACATTTTTAAATGTAAACGACCCTTATACATACATAAAAATACCAAGAGAAACAATGTTTAATTATTAACAAGAATAAATACTGTAAAGTAGTCAAGAAAGATATTTGTAATATGAGAGTGAAGTACAGGTAGATTTGGGGTTCATCCAAATTCTCATTTGTACCTCTTCCCCATTGTTTACCCCCACCCCTTGGTCCTTGAAAACAAAGGCCAAGGGGTAGGGTTTAAGAAGAATTGGGACACCCCTTCGGGGCTGCACGACATCATTAGTGATTGCTGATGGATTTAATCTGAATAGACACTACCTGTTTTCACTAGAAAAAAAAATAGAAGAAAAAGAAAACTGATGAGAAAAAAGTCTCATCTCAAGGAGAAAAATCTCTCAAATTTACATGAACAATTCTAATCAGTAAAAAAATCAGAAACTTACTAGAAAAAAAGCTGTAAATTCACAGAGAAAAGCTTGGACCCCTGTGTGGGCCAGTTTTGGCCCGCAGGCCACATGTTTGAAACCCCTGGACCAGTACATTAAAAATACATAATTAGAGGTTTTACTTCCATGAAATAGCTGAAAATCATAGATATCATAGCTAATCACAGACAAACAAACGTTCACCTCAGAAGAAGCTTCATTTCCTTTTAACAGCAACATATCAAAGTTTAGTCACTTTCTGTCTCTGTCATACGAAAACTTAAATTTGCTCAGTTGCGGACAGTAAAAGGGAACTTCTTGCTCTAAAATAATCATATTTAGCCACAGTAAGAAATGCCACATGCGGAGGAGATACCCAAATATTGCTCTTGTTATGAAAGGTAAAGCATGGAGGAAGAAAATAAAATGCCTTTTTTCCCCTACCATGTGAGTTATGGAAAATGTTTTGTCAAATGCAGTTTACTCTGTGGATGATGTTGTTTTATTGGGGGGTCGGCGGTGGCGCAGGTGTAGTGTGACTGACTACTGATCGGAGGGTCATGGGTTCGATTCCCACTCTATCTGCTGTCCGCTTGTCAAAGTGTCCTTGAGCAAGACATTGAACCCCCAGTTGCTCCTGGTGGCCTGGTTAGCGCCTGTGTGTATGGCAGCTCTGCCACCATCAGTGTGGGAATGTGTGTGTGAATGGGTGGATTGCAGGATCTGTAAAGCGCTTTGGTCATCCTAGATGAGAAGAAAAGCGCTATATAAGTGAACGCCATTTACCCTTTACAGAGGTAAGAGCTGATGTGGGAGGAGAGCAGAGGTTATTGTCACTGCTGGGACAACAGGAGATCAGGGGCAGTTGTCCCTGTGATCTGATCACTGAGAGTGGCTGCTGTCTGTTCATCGCCGTTTCTCCAGACTGGAAAGAAAATGAGCCGACCTGCAGAGCCAGATTCCTGGGCTGCAGCTGGCTGACAGTGGACCAATGAGAATACACTGTGGGTGTGCAGATAGTGCTTATGGGAGTTGTAGTTTTGTCGTCTCACGTTGCGATAGGTTTATTATTTCGATGTCATTTGACAAAACTACAGCCGGCCAGAGTGGCTAGTGGGAGTTGCTGTCTTACCCGCCTCAGCCAAAATATACCCACCAGTGGCGGGTGGGCAGGTGTTAATGTCAAACTCTGATTATGTTGCCTGCAAACCCCAAAAGAACAAAATACAGTATTTTGGCCAAAAGTAAAAAATTTAAAATTAAAAGATACATCAAAAGATAAATACATCAAAAGATGCATCAAAAGATAAATAGCATAATTTCTCATTACTTCAACCTTCTGATGAACAGAGGTGGATAGTAACCAGTAACATTTACTCAAATATGTATACTTGAGTAGATCGTTTCTTTCAGTAGTTATTGTGTTACAAGATTTAGGGAAAAACTGACCTCTGACCTTGACCTCAGGGTCATTTGATCAGAGTCAAATTGCACTGTGCGCATCATCAGTGTATATCAAACCCTAGTACCATGTTTCAAAACATTTGGAAAAAACTGTAGGAGGAGTTGATTTCACAAGACAGTTACTATCTATTAACTGAGGTGAAACGAGAGATCATAAGTCAGGGGCTGTAACTCCTGCAAAAATCATTCGATTGGAGCTAAATTGCAATATGTGCATCATCAGCGTGTATCAAGCCCTGGTACTAAGTTTCAAAACAATCAAAATAAAACTGTAGGAGGAGTTGATTTCACAATAGTGGGACAGACGGACGGACGGACTGCCCCATAACATATCCCCCTTATCAGTCTTTTTGACCGGCAGGGGAAAAAAAATGCTTTTACTCACTTGCATTTAGTTGCACTCATTGAGTTACTTTTGATTTCATTAATTTGAAACTGGTTAGAAATGTGCTTATATTTATATATATATATACACACACACACACACACACACACACTAGAGGGACAGAGTTTAATTTCACTTATGAAATAGCTGCATAATAAAATAAAAGTAAACCTCAGAGAAAGTTCTTCATAACAATATGTAACTGATGAAAGTCTCTTTTTTTTCTTGGCTTAACAAAACTCACATTATCCAGTAATCAAGTTTATCCACATAGGTAGAAATATTTCAGCTTACCACACATAGTTAATGCTTGGCGGTCTGATAAGTAACTAAGTATAACTTGTCACTTATTTTTGTTTTTTATGTGTCTTATGTTTCATCAGTCCTTCATTTGGTCAGCAGCTTGCTTTGATTTTGAAGGTTTGTGAGCCTGGATAGGAGCTCTTATTTTGAAAGTTTGCTCATGCAGAGAGCTTGACTTTCATACCTGTAGAGTTCAGACTGGAAATGTTTAGCTTCATCTGGCTCCCTTCATTTTGTGTGCTTAAGATGGACCTACTTAATTTTGTTCTGTTATTCTGCTTTTTATCTCTGCTTGCAGCAGACTTCTCTGTGGGCAGGGGGTGGGATTGGAATGCTGAGCTGCTGCCGGGGAGAGAGAGACGCTGCCTGGAGTAAAGTTCCAGCTCATATTAACATGACAAACTATACTTGATATGCATGATAGAGGCATTTTATATATTGTAGGCAGCCAAAAGTACAATACATCAAATATATTCAATAGATCGCTCGGCCCTAATTTCAGGCAGTTTTTTCAAGTTTATCAGATTTCTGCCTACTGGAGCTTTAAGTGTGAAGGTGAAACTGCAGTGAATTACAGACACAGATGTCTGTTTTTTTTTTTCTTTTTCCAAATATAGTCTAGCCTAAAACAACAAGAAAACAATTTATTATGATGCCAAAACTTAAAATCAATAGCCTTCAAATCAATAAAAATAAGCTAATTAAGTTAAACAATGGTATAAATAAAAGCTAAACAGTTGCTATTTTTTTCTACAGTAGCACTTTGTAAGTAACTTTGTGAGTAGGATCCACACCTGTCTCACCAAACCTTCAGCCATTTGTTCTGTAAAATCACACCCAGTGTGTTATTATTGAAAACCTTCAACGTTTGATCGGGACACCTCCTAACTGGGCATTGAGTTCAGGCACTGTCAGATCTCAGCCTAGTCTGGTAAACTTGACTGAAGGTCCGTAACCCTGACCTTATCACGAGAGGGTGACTCTTTCATGTTGGAGCTAAGCCTAATCTCATTCCCCTTCATCATGTAACGCCTGTGTGCACGCTCAGTGAATATGTCAGAACGTTGTTCCCTCATCCCACCTACCTTTTTGCACTTGTTCACTCTGCACGCTGTCTTGTTCCATCTACTCATACAGTAGTTGAGCCAGCATATTGTACTGTATGTTCCCTGCTTGCCCAGTGGCCTGTTTCATCATTCTATTTTGATTTGCTTTTAGTTTTATAATGAATAATTGTTGGATTAGTAGAGCACACCCAGGCCAGATACTTGACCTAATATAATCTCAAAACAGTTACGGGTTGACATGCAGAATATTGACATTTGTCCCCTCCTTCTCTCTGTGTCCACCAGGTAACATTATTGGTTCGGGTATCTTCGTCAGTCCAAAAGGAGTGTTGGAAAATGCCAGCTCAGTGGGCATGTCCTTAATCGTCTGGATCATCACGGGTATCATCACTGCCGTTGGAGCGCTATGCTACGCTGAGCTGGGCGTCACCATTCCCAAGTCAGGTGGAGACTACTCCTATGTCAAGGATATCTTTGGCGGGCTGGCTGGGTGGGTAAACGCACACAAGGATCACATTACCTGATATATTTAAAAGTATTGTTCACAAGTAGTTGCCCATAGAACTCCAAAGGATTTAGGATGCAATTTTTGTGTTCATGTTATTATATATTTTTAATTCATTTTACTTAATAATTATTTTTTTTTAATTTATTTGACTTTTTTTTATCATTTCATGTTTATTTTATTCATTTTTAATTATTTTACTTTATCTCCATTCTCATCTTTTTATTTTACTTATTATTAATTAATTTATTATTTGATTAATTTTTAATTTTTAAATTTATTTATATACGTTCAGTTTTTTTAGGGGACTTCCCAAAGTCTCTGTGTTATCGTAGACACACATAGATCAATAATGGTTCCTTTTCTTGAAGCAAGTCATTGTGTCCAACAAGTATTTTCAAACCGTGAAGTCGGTTTTCTGGTCATGAAGGCAAGCAATACTGGGCATGACCTAGAATTCAAGATGGCTGCGCCCATGCACTGTACATCAACAGTAGTGAAAAAATGTTCCATTTTGTTAACACTCCAGTTTAATATGTCTCTTCTTTCCGGTCGTACACACAGTACTGCCCAATTTCTGTCTCTGAGCGTGTTACTACGGTGTTTTAATACACAAATTGCTGTGTACTGTGCGTTTTTTCAGTGGGCGTGGCTAACAATGATTAATAGCTAAGCAGACCGATTTCCTCACCTCGTACAATGAAACAAAACAAAAATAGACTAATTTTAAATGCAAATTTTAACTTTAAAGTGTAAAAATAATTTTTATGCTGTGTTATATCAGCCAAATGATGATTTATTTCAGTTAAATTTGCTTTAAAACATGAGTGAATGATCTTAGTTTTCCAAGTTGTTGATATGGACCACAGTCGACTCAGACATGACATCATTTCTACGGGTTTTCAACTTCAGACTAAAAAAGAACGCACCTTGAGCGCAATTCTGAAAATCATGTCACACAGCTGCACGGTTTTTCTTTATGTAACATTTTTTGACCAACTTTCATCCTCCAGCTTCCTTCCATTAACCCCTAAAGTTCCAACACTAAGGTTTTCAGCACGTAGCATAAAGGCTTGGGAACAGAGCTAAGTTAATTTCCTACCAAAACAATATCATTTGTTAGTGTGGATTTCACACACATTGTGCCTTTGCGGAGACTGTAAACACTGATTAGGCCATTGTTTTTTTTTTTACCTATCACAAGGATGCATGTAAACGGGGGATTTTAGGAGAGGAATTCAGGCAGTCAAAACAGCCGAACAATTGTTTATGTCCCTTTCAATACACATCAATGACTTTTTAACCTTCAGAGACTTCACATTATTAGTTTGAAGTGTCCCTTCATCAAGCATAAATAATCCATGTTCAAGTGCTGTTTGTTTTTGTTGTACTGCTTGTCATGAATGCCCCTTCGGGGCAGAGATGTGAGACCCAGGCGCTGGACTGTGAGCTTGTGAGATTTATTAACAAAAAGGAAAACATACAGTGCACCAACGTGTTCAAAATAACAGAAAAACAATAATGGAGAGACTTACGGGAAAAAATGCACTAGAGCAGAACAGGGCTCTGGCGGAGACAAGAGAGGCTGGTAGACGGAGGTAGCAACAAGGGCAAATGAGAATGATCTCCCTTAAATAGGGGTCAAAACCATTACACAGTAAGTGACAGGTGTGGGTTCACATGAGCGAGCTAAAGCGGAATAATGTGAGAGATTGGAATCAGCTGGGAGAGATGAGGGAGGAGCGGCTGAGCTGACAGCTTGACAGGGGGAGCACAAACCCGGAAACATCGCCTGACAGTTGTCAACCCAGAGAAGGACACACAAAATAAGAAGTAAACATAATCAATAGCAGACCAAGTAATACAAATAGAAATGAAACAAAACTGATGCCAAAACAGAAAAATAAAGAACAGAACTAAGCCACAAGGGCACAAAATACAGTAAAACTATCTATAAATACAAAGGAATAGCCACAAGACTGAGTCTGGCAAAAAAATCCAGAACTCAGGTTGTGACACTGCTCCTTTTGTCCACATGCATGTATATATGTGTGGGAGATTGTGGGAGGAAATGTTCCATTACATGTACTTATAAGTTCATACCTGTAGTGACAGAAATACTTAAGTCATTTTTGGGGAAATGATTGTAAAATTGTTCACGGTAGTTTAAAAACAAATTGTCTTTGTCATATCAGACGGAGGGTCTGCAACCTGGGGCTCTGGAGCCAGATGCAGGTACAGTGGTACCTCTACTTACGAACGTCTCTACATACGGAATTTTCAGGTTACGACACGCCTCAACGGGAAAATATTGCCTCTTGTTACGAAAGAAATTTCAGGATACGAAAGGCAAAAAAGTACGCGCTCCTCGCAGCTCCCGTAGTTTACCAAACGTAAACATACTTGTAGCTGCTCTGCCATTGGCTATCGCCTAGCATCTTCCTGGTATCCCATTGGCCACGAAGTGTTCGGGAAGTTCAGGCAGTTTTACGTGTGTGTACAGTACAGTATTAACTTTTATTCACTATGGGCCCCAAGAAAGTGATGGAGAAGTAAACATAATCAATAGCAGACCAAGTAATACAAATAGAAATGAAACAAAACTGATGCCAAAACAGAAAAATAAAGAACAGAACTAAGCCACAAGGGCACAAAATACAGTAAAACTATCTATAAATACAAAGGAATAGCCACAAGACTGAGTCTGGCAAAAAAATCCAGAACTCAGGTTGTGACACTGCTCCTTTTGTCCACATGCATGTATGTATGCGTGGGAGATTGTGGGAGGAAATGTTCCATTACATGTACTTATAAGTTCATACCTGTAGTGACAGAAATACTTAAGTCATTTTTGGGGAAATGATTGTAAAATTGTTCACGGTAGTTTAAAAACAAATTGTCTTTGTCATATCAGACGGAGGGTCTGCAACCTGGGGCTCTGGAGCCAGATGCAGGTACAGTGGTACCTCTACTTACGAACGTCTCTACATACGGAATTTTCAGGTTACGACACGCCTCAACGGGAAAATATTGCCTCTTGTTACGAAAGAAATTTCAGGATACGAAAGGCAAAAAAGTACGCGCTCCTCGCAGCTCCCGTAGTTTACCAAACGTAAACATACTTGTAGCTGCTCTGCCATTGGCTATCGCCTAGCATCTTCCTGGTATCCCATTGGCCACGAAGTGTTCGGGAAGTTCGGGCAGTTTTACGTGTGTGTACAGTACAGTATTAACTTTTATTCACTATGGGCCCCAAGAAAGTGATGGAGATAAGTGGAAAAGGAGAAAAGAAGAAGAAGAGAGTTTTTTTGTCCATACAAACAAAGCAAGAGATAATAGAAAGGTATGAAAAAGGGATGCGTTTGGTTGATCTCGCCAAAGAATATGGCCGTAATACATCTACGATCGGCACGGTATTAAAACAAAAGGAAGCCGAAGGATTGTTAAAAGCCGACAAAAGCAAACGTCCTTGGATCGGTTCTTCACAAAACGTCAGGCAAAAACCACTGATGAGAGAGAACATGAACCAAAGAAGGCAAAAGGTGACGACAACGACGATAGCAGTTAAACGGTAAATGAACATAATTTTTATTATTCTTTACTTTATTCTTTGTTTTTTTAAATTATGTACAACTCTCATTTTATGTTTATTGTGCAGTAATCTAATTGTAACATATATTTGTTACATGTTTTGATGCATTTTTATGATTTATAAAAAATTTATGTCCGAATTTTGGGGGGCTTGGAACGGATTAGGGCATTTACATGTAAAACGCGTCTCTACTTACGGAATTTTCACGTTACGAAAATACTTCCGGAACGAATTAATTTCGTAAGTAGAGGTACCACTGTACAGAAAAAATCTACTGGAAAAAAATAAGAAGAAAGAAAAAAGATGCAAGAAAAAGGATGCAAATTTATTGGGAAAAAATGTCAAATTTACAAGCAAAATGTAGCAAATTTCCAATATAAAGGCATTCCTATTTATAACAAATAAATCTCAAATTCTGTAAAAAGTTGTACATCTGCAAGAAAATAAGCCTGGAATTTCCTAAAAAAAAAAAAAAAAAAAAAAAGGTTTGTAAATTTACAAGAAAAGAAAAGCTAGAATCAAATTTAGAAGTAAAAGTCGCAAATTCATGACACATCAGTTTCATATTTAGAAGTAAAAAAAAAAATAAAAATAAAAAACCTTAAACTTAATTGTTTAACCATTTTATTTGGTTTTGTTAATTGATTTATATGTATTCATTTTAGAAAACTGTCACTGGAACAAGCCAAGAAAATGCAGTTTGCATTCAAATCCTTACAATGCCAAAAAGTTTGATGATTTGAATGATAAAGATTACAGTCATCTCTTAAAAGTAGAAACATTTAATCTCTATAGAGTGGAAGTTTTCAAGGACTGGTGAATTGTGACATTGCGGCGGCATGCAGAAATAAGCAGCGATGCTGTGGTTTTAAGCAGGTTTTATTAATCATACCGCCGTCACGGGAACTCGGCTCCAGCCCTTAGCGTGAGCAGGCTGAAGCCGAATTCCTCAGGCTCTCAGTGAAGAAGAGGAGAGGCGGACACGTGTGTGTCTACCAGTTGCAGGATCAGAGTGAGAGAGAGAGATTGCGTTACAGAGTTGCGCCTTAAATACTTGACCATAACAATACATGAAAGAGACATACCCCACAGTTAGAATGATCAAAGGTATAACAGAACTGGCAGGAGGTATTTGCATTTGTAAGACATACATCACAATGGGCAGATTAGCTAGACCTCGCTCTAGGTGCAAGACAAAGAGGCTAACAGGCACATCTACATATTGATCTGAGTCTCTAGGTCACAGTAAGGACAGGATGCATGAGTACAATGGATGAAAGGCAATAATTAACGTCCAGGGGTGAGACAGAAGAAACTCGTCTACCTGTAGACATTAATACACCAAAGCACATCTACATATGTAAGATGTTCAGGAAAAAGCACAGTAAGGACAAGCCATATGCACACTATACAGAATGGCGCATTACATCACAACACATGCATGTTTGCATCACAAATACATGAATGGCACATTGCATCTCAGTAGTGCAGCAGAAAAAAGAGAAAAGAGGGCTGAGTGTCCTTAGTCTGTTGTGGGGTTAAAACGAACCGCCACACACGCTCCCCCCCAGAGGACGCGGCAGGGGGCCGCAACCTCGATGATCCATCTGTGTGAGCGAGCTGTGGGAGAAGCTCGCTGCAGGCGGAGGGGGAGGGAGGGGAGGGGTAGTAAGTGCCGGCAGGAGCTGTGAAATCGTCCTGAGCCGCGCAAAAATGGCTTGTGGGTCTGCAATGTCGAAGGGCTGGTCCCGTTGAACGTGCAGCGGTCCACAAGAAGAAAAATTAGTCTCTGACTCCTCTCGTGGCCATGAAGAAAAGCAGGAGCGGCTGTAAGAGAAAAAGTAAACAAAGCATAGGGACTGTTGGCTTTGGGTGCTGAAGCAACCCCAAAGCTCCCGGGAACAGCTGACGGCTGAAATCCCGTTGTGCCGTGGCTAAGACCATTAAAAAATCCAGTGGCGAGCTGCGTGCTTGCTTCAGGTGAACGAGCAGCCCTGAAGGTTCTGTGAGCAGCGGCGGAGGATGATGGCGGTCTCTGGCGTGGCTGAGACTGTTAACAAATCCTTCGATCATGCTGCATGCGTGCCTCAGGTGAGCGTGCAGCCCTGAAAGGCAGCGGCGAAGGAGGAAAGCAGTCTGTGGAGCCGTTACTTGTCCCGTGCGTGATGCGCCGTCCTTGTAACTCCCCGAGCGTGCGCGGGGGTTCCGTGGCGTGGGTGGGCCGCTGGAGTGGCGAGTCAGGGTGCAGAAACTTGGTGGAGATCAGCGCAGACGGCGCCGATAAAATCCGGGTTGAGCTGTGGCTGTAGATTGGCCATGGTGCGTTGGAGCGGTGAGAGGAAATAGATGATCTTTAGTCCCTCAGGTCTGTGCAGATGCGTTGGAGCGGCGGGAGGGAATAGACGATCTTTTGTTCCTCAGGCTCATGCAGCTGCGTTGGAGCGGTGAGAGGAAGTAGACGATCTCCGTCCCTCGGGCTCGTGGAGACGCGTTGGAGCGGTGCGAGGCAATAGACGATCTTTGTGCCCCGGGCTCGTGCAGCTGCGTCGGAGCGGTGAGAGGGAGGAGACGATCGTTGTCGCTCGTGCGGCCATGGTGCGTTCAGTTCCAAGCGCTGCGCTCTCCGTCGGCCCTGGAGGTTGTCGTCGTGGAGAGAGGACGAGGTGCGTGCGCTCTCTGTGAGAGCGGCCGGTCCAGCGTGGATGTGCAGATCTCAGGCGTGCAGATCTCACCGTGAAGCGTGAAGCGGTCACCAGTGTCGCGGTCCAGACCACAAAGCGTGTGCGTGTCCGGGTGTTGCGTTCACTGGCCGCTCGTTTTTTTCAGCGTCAGTTCGCCATCGTGGCCGTCCAAATCAGAAGGCTGCGTCGCACAAAGCGTGTGCGTCTTCAAGGGGTCACCAACGCAGCTGTGCGGCTGTCCAGCTCGGAAGGTTGCTTTCGCACAAAACGTGTGCGTGTTCGAGGGGTCACCAGTGCAGCGGCATGCACAAATAAGCAGCGATGCTGTGGTTTTAAGCAGGTTTTATTAATCATACCGCCGTCACGGGAACTCGGCTCCAGCCCTTAGCGTGAGCAGGCTGAAGCCGAATTCCTCAGGCTCTCAGTGAAGAAGAGGAGAGGCGGACACGTGCGTGTCTACCAGTTGCAGGATCAGAGTGAGAGAGAGAGATTGCGTTACAGAGTTGTGCCTTAAATACTTGACCATAACAGTACATGAAGGAGACATACCCCACAGTTAGAATGATCAAAGGTATAACAGAACTGGCAGGAGGTATTTGCATTTGTAAGACATACATCACAATGGGCAGATTAGCTAGACCTCGCTCTAGGTGCAAGACAAAGAGGCTAACAGGCACATCTACATATTGATCTGAGTCTCTAGGTCACAGTAAGGACAGGATGCATGAGTACAATGGATGAAAGGCAATAATTAACGTCCAGGGGTGAGACAGAAGAAACTCGTCTACCTGTAGACATTAATACACCAAAGCACATCTACATATGTAAGATGTTCAGGAAAAAGCACAGTAAGGACAAGCCATATGCACACTATACAGAATGGCGCATTACATCACAACACATGCATGTTTACATCACAAATACATGAATGGCACATTGCATCTCAGTAGTGCAGCAGAAAAAAGAGAAAAGAGGGCTGAGTGTCCTTAGTCTGTTGTGGGGTTAAAACGAACCGCCACACACGCTCCCCCCCAGAGGACGCGGCAGGGGGCCGCGACCTCGATGATCCATCTGTGTGAGCGAGCTGTGGGAGAAGCTCGCTGCAGGCGGAGGGGGAGGGAGGGGAGGGGTAGTAAGTGCCGGCAGGAGCTGTGAAATCGTCCTGAGCCGCGCAAAAATGGCTTGTGGGTCCGCAATGTCGAAGGGCTGGTCCCGTTGAACGTGCAGCGGTCCACAAGAAGAAAAATTAGTCTCTGACTCCTCTCGTGGCCATGAAGAAAAGCAGGAGCGGCTGTAAGAGAAAAAGTAAACAAAGCATAGGGACTGTTGGCTTTGGGTGCTGAAGCAACCCCAAAGCTCCCGGGAACAGCTGACGGCTGAAATCCCGTTGTGCCGTGGCTAAGACCATTAAAAAATCCAGTGGCGAGCTGCGTGCTTGCTTCAGGTGAACGAGCAGCCCTGAAGGTTCTGTGAGCAGCGGCGGAGGATGATGGCGGTCTCTGGCGTGGCTGAGACTGTTAACAAATCCTTCGATCATGCTGCATGCGTGCCTCAGGTGAGCGTGCAGCCCTGAAAGGCAGCGGCGAAGGAGGAAAGCAGTCTGTGGAGCCGTTACTTGTCCCGTGCGTGATGTGCCGTCCTTGTAACTCCCCGAGCGTGCGCGGGGGTTCCGTGGCGTGGGTGGGCTGCTGGAGTGGCGAGTCAGGGTGCAGAAACTTGGTGGAGATCAGCGCAGACGGCGCCGATAAAATCCGGGTTGAGCTGTGGCTGTAGATTGGCCATGGTGCGTTGGAGCGGTGAGAGGAAATAGACGATCTTTAGTCCCTCAGGTCTGTGCAGATGCGTTGGAGCGGCGGGAGGGAATAGACGATCTTTTGTTCCTCAGGCTCATGCAGCTGCGTTGGAGCGGTGAGAGGAAGTAGACGATCTCCGTCCCTCGGGCTCGTGGAGACGCGTTGGAGCGGTGCGAGGCAATAGACGATCTTTGTGCCCCGGGCTCGTGCAGCTGCGTCGGAGCGGTGAGAGGGAGGAGACGATCGTTGTCGCTCGTGCGGCCATGGTGCGTTCAGTTCCAAGCGCTGCGCTCTCCGTCGGCCCTGGAGGTTGCCGTCGTGGAGAGAGGACGAGGTGCGTGCGCTCTCTGTGAGAGCGGCCGGTCCAGCGTGGATGTGCAGATCTCAGGCGTGCAGATCTCACCGTGAAGCGTGAAGCGGTCACCAGTGTCACGGTCCAGACCACAAAGCGTGTGCGTGTCCGGGTGTTGCGTTCACTGGCCGCTCGTTTTTTTCAGCGTCGGTTCGCCATCGTGGCCGTCCAAATCAGAAGGCTGCGTCGCACAAAGCGTGTGCGTCTTCAAGGGGTCACCAACGCAGCTGTGCGGCTGTCCAGCTCGGAAGGTTGCTTTCGCACAAAACGTGTGCGTGTTCGAGGGGTCACCAGTGCGGCGGCATGCAAAAATAAGCAGCGATGCTGTGGTTTTAAGCAGGTTTTATTAATCATACCGCCGTCACGGGAACTCGGCTCCAGCCCTTAGCGTGAGCAGGCTGAAGCCGAATTCCTCAGGCTCTCAGTGAAGAAGAGGAGAGGCGGACACGTGCGTGTCTACCAGTTGCAGGATCAGAGTGAGAGAGAGAGATTGTGTTACAGAGTTGCGCCTTAAATACTTGACCATAACAATACATGAAAGAGACATACCCCACAGTTAGAATGATCAAAGGTATAACAGAACCGGCAGGAGGTATTTGCATTTGTAAGACATACATCACAATGGGCAGATTAGCTAGACCTCGCTCTAGGTGCAAGACAAAGAGGCTAACAGGCACATCTACATATTGATCTGAGTCTCTAGGTCACAGTAAGGACAGGATGCATGAGTACAATGGATGAAAGGCAATAATTAACGTCCAGGGGTGAGACAGAAGAAACTCGTCTACCTGTAGACATTAATACACCAAAGCACATCTACATATGTAAGATGTTCAGGAAAAAGCACAGTAAGGACAAGCCATATGCACACTATACAGAATGGCGCATTACATCACAATACATGCATGTTTGCATCACAAATACATGAATGGCACATTGCATCTCAGTAGTGCAGCAGAAAAAAGAGAAAAGAGGGCTGAGTGTCCTTAGTCTGTTGTGGGGTTAAAACGAACTGCCACAACATGCACTTTTCCCAAGAATTTTTACCTGCAAATTTTTATGTTACGTACAGGTATAAAAACAGCAATACCACTCATTCTTTACCAGCGGGTATGTAAAAGAACAGCAGTCACATGTACTAAAGTATCACGTTGTGTAAGAGATGTATTTTATTAATTATTTATGCGTTAATTACAAGCTACATTTCAGTGTTGTAGCTGCTGTGTTGTGTTTGGAAACTACAACACAGTGGGAATTCTGTATGTCTTAAAATAAGCTTTGAAACCAAGTTTTAGTAGCTGAAGTTGCTACAGCTGTTGAAGTAAAAGGTAAAATCATTTAAAGATCCTATTTTTTTGCCATTTCCATGGATTACATTTTTAAGTTTTACCAACCTCACTGATTTATATGTGCAGTTTTAAAGGGCAAAAATAATTCCTAAATAAAAGCAGCTCCCATGTCCCTTGTTTTCAAAGACTTTTATGATGAAATGTGCAACTTTTTACTCATAAATTTACGGCTTTTTGTAAATTTGATTTCTTTCTTGGGCAGCACGGTGGCGCAGTGGTTAGCACGGTACCAGCACAGCGAGAAGGTCATGGGATCGATCCCACCCCCAGACCATCGGTGACCCTTCTGTGTGGAGTTTGCATGTTCTCCCCGTGTCTGCGTGGGTTTACTCCGGGCACTCCGGTTTCCTCCCACATGCCAAAAACATGCAAGTTAGGTTAATTGGCATCAACTGGGGATTCTAAATTGTCCTTAGGTATGACTGTGAGAGTGAATGGTTGTCTGTCTCTCTGTGTTGGCCCTGCGATGGACTGGCGATCTGTCCAGGGTGTACCCTGCCTCTCGCCCAAAGACGCTGGGATAGGCTCCAGACCCCCCGCGACCCGAAAAGGATTAAGCGGTAGAAGATGGATGGATGGATTTCTTTCTTATAAATTTGCATTTTTTTTACAATTTATATTTTTTGGTCTTGTAAATTGCATTGCTTTTCGATAAATTTGTGACTTTTTTCTAAACTATTTTACTACTTTTTACTCATAAATTAGCAACTTTTCCCCATAGATTCATTAATTTTCCACATAAATGTGCATATTTTTTTTCTACTCCTACATCTTGAAGTTTTGTTTGTAAATTTGTGACTTTTTTCTCACAAACTAATACAGTACAGACAGATGTACTTAAGAGAAAGTGCAGATTTTTCTTTGTAAATTACTCCTGTTGTCAAACTTGACCTGATTTTCCAGCTCCAGTGGCTTGTGTTTGCAAACAGTTGCATCATTTTGTTGTACTGATGCAACATTAGAGCATAGTGACTGAATATAAAGACTGATGGAACCTGTTCAGTCACAACTGTTCCCAAACTCGAATGTCAGTAGTTTCTGTAGGTATGTACGTATGTTCTCTGTAGAATGTGGGGAGGGTGCTTCTCACTGAGCTTCAAAGTGGCTCCAAAAACATAAATGTACCTATTTTAGTCACTGACTGGGTTTCCCGTCTAAGCTTTGTTCTTTCTTGCAGCACGGAAGTTTTATTTGTATCAATAAATCATTAGATGTTTAATTTTTTTAGCCTGCTAAATCTGAAAATAACAAAAGCAGCCTTTCATGGTTTCCTGGAGCGCAGGGTGACAGTTAAAAATAGGTGTTTTTGAAGTAAGGAGGTTTTTTTTTTAACTTATTCAAAATAGATATATATAGAAGCATTGGTTCAGTTCTGAAGGGCTACAACCAGAATGTGTTTGAAATTTAGCTCAAAACTGGGCTCAGCTAAAAGTGCCCATGTTATGTGAGTGGGACCCTTGGTCTGTAAATTATATTGTATTGTATTGTATTGTATTGCAAAAGGGGCAAAATTCATAACTTTGAGAACATGTTTGTTTACTTTTTTTTTTTAACAGAGGTATTAAATGTCAGATGGGTGTTTTTCATTTCATGTGGCATTCGGCTGCATGAGAAAACATTGTAAAAGACAGCGTTCTGAAAACAAGACACAAAAGAGGCATTCAAGGCCACAGAAGAATGCAGGGATTTTTTTTTTTTTGTTGATCTCGCTTTAATTATATTAGCACTAAACCAGATTTATTTCTTAGTGGTTTTAATTGAACTGTTTGTTTTCTTTTAAATGTTCCTGAATTTATTCTGGTTGTTTATTAATTTGTGAATTTTTTAGATTTTAAATAAGTTGTCTGGGCTAAAACTTGCTCTGACTGGCTTCCCAGACTGACAAACTGTTACAGACTTATCGGAGCTAATATTAAAACTTGAACTAGAAAAGCACTCGGAGAGCAGACCTCCGCCAAGCACCACAGTTCCCCCCATACAGTGTTTGTGTGTACGTTTTCCGATTCCTTGACCATGAAAACATATGACTAGCAATTGGATTCACAATGATAGGATTAGTGGTTTAGTAGTTATTCACGAAAATGGCATTTTGCGTAATGGCGGTTTTCTTGTGGACGGTGATCCAGATCACCACCAAAATCTAATCATCTGTAGGATACCCCATTTCTGACAATCTGTGAAAATTTCATGAAAATCCGTCCATAAGTTTTTGAGTTATCTTGCTAACAAGCAAACAAACAGACAAACAAACAAACAAACAAACAGACAGACAAACCAACGCCGATGATCACATAACCTCCCCCTTTGGCGGAGGTAAATATATGCAGTTCCTTTAAGGTATTAAGATATTACCCCAACGACGGAACAGGCTGCTCGTCACCCTGTGATGACGGATGAGGGCTGCAGCAGGCTGGGTGCCTTCTTGCCACTGGATTCAGACCCCAGCCTGTCAAGCTTGTGTGGTTGCCGTCGGCGCACCGGCCTCCTCACGTTATAAGCGTCATGCGCAGGCCTCTTCCTTTCAGGGAACCCTGATTTTGTATCCCCCTTAGGTAGACATCATCCTCAGTGATGAGGAATTGCCTATTATTACCTCCGCCAGGCCGAAAAGGCCAGGAGGAGGTTATGTTTTTGCCAGGGTTTGTGTGTTTGTCTGTTTGTCTGTCTGTTTGTCTGTTGGTTAGCAAGATAACTCAAAAAGTCTTGGACGGATTTGCATGAAACTTTCAGGCGTTGTTGGAAATGGTACAAGGAAGAACTGATTAAATTTTGGGGGTGATCCGGTTCACCGTCTGGATACAGGAATTTTTTTAAAGCATTTTTCAACACTGTGACATAGGGCCATTTTCAACATGTGCGCAGGCGCAATGGAGGCCGCTGGGCGTCGTGTCTGACCAACACAAACTCCGCCTTCTTCAACGTTTTAGCCACAAAAGCATGCGGAAAACACTGCTGGCCTCGGACCCCCAGCGTGCCTGTGCCAGCCATAGGCGCTGCGCACATTGCGCTGGCCGTCGTGTCTGACCAACACAAACTCCGCGTTCTTCAACGTTTTAGGCACAAAAGCACGCGGAAAACACTGCTGCCCTGGGCCCGCCAGCGTGACTGCTTTTGCGCCACGCTGCAAAACCTGACACGGACACCTGTCCGCCGCCCCATTATTTGCCACAAATTCCCCGCCCAGCTATAGGCGCTGCGTAAAAACGACCTCTCTGCCGGGGAAGATTCTAAATTCTGTTTTGCCGCGGAGCGCAACCCCAATATAATATAAAACCCACGGCAACCTGTCTAACCAATCTGCATCCGTCAGTGGAGGAGATGGACACACCAACACTTCAGTTTATTACCTCCGCCAACGAGGCAATGCTTTTACAACCGTAAAACGGGGCTATAAGGGACGGCGGGGTAATATGGGACACTTTTCTAAATGTAATTCTGCTTTTTTAATTTTGCTTCCGCCTAGATTTGATGAAGGATTCATGGATATGTGACAATAACAACACAACTCAGCGTCCTGCTCAAAATAAAAAAAGCAGAATTACATTTAAAACATTTCCCACAAAAGTGTCCCTTATTAACCCACCGTCCCTTATAGCCCCGTTTTACACTACTGAACCACTAATCCTATCACTATCACATTGATTGTCATTCATTAATTGTCTATTTATTGCACTGTCCATGTCAAATAAACAAATAATCATTGTGAATCCAATTGCTACTCATATCTTTTCATGCTCAGGGAATCTGAAAACGTACACACAAACACTGTATGGGGGGAACTGTGCCGCTTGGCGGAGGTCTGCGCTCTCCGAGTGCTTTTCTAGTTATTATTATTATTACTATAAGATATTAGGAGTCTCGCAATTAATTGCAGACAAAAAGTTTAAAACATTTACAGGACCAATATTTTTTTCCATAGGTTCCTGCGACTGTGGATTGCTGTGTTGGTCATCTATCCGACTAACCAGGCTGTGATCGCACTGACGTTCTCCAATTATGTCCTCCAGCCCCTCTTCCCTACCTGCTTCCCTCCGGACAGCGGTCTCCGTCTGCTGGCTGCTGTCTGTCTGTGTGAGTAACATGTCAGATATCAAGAGTTGTTTTTTTTTTCTAAAGGGAGAATCACATTAAAATCCTAAAAAAAAAAAAAAAAAAAAAAAAAAAACACTGATGCACACTTAAGACACAATAATTGTTATTTAAAAGACTTCAAAACTCTGGAGGCAATTTTTGGCTTAAAACCTGCATAGAGCAACAAAACATTTGAACCTTAAAACAGCCAAGTTATAAGTTAGACTGATCTGTCAGTGCAGCTTTTGTCTCATAAATGTGTGACTTTTTATGTAAGTTTGTTTTTTCTAGTGGTGGACACATTAATCACAGTAAATCACATTGATTGCGATTATCATATGTGCGATTAATGCAATCAGTTTTGCCATTGAGTGCATATACAGTGGGGCAAAAAAGTATTTAGTCAGCCACCAATTGTGCAAGTTCTCCCACTTAAAAGATGAGAGAGGTCTCCAGTTTTCATCATAGGTATACCTCAACTATGAGAGACAAAATGGAAAAAAAAAATCCCGAAAATCACATTGAAGGACTTTTAATGAATTAATTGGTAAATTCCTCTGTAAAATAAGTATTTGGTCACCTACAAACAAGCAAGATTTCTGGCTCTCACAGACCTGTAACTTCTTCTTTGAGAGGCTCCTCTGTCCTCCACTCATTACCTGTATTAATGGCACCTGTTTGAACTCGTTATCAGTATAAAAGACTCCTGTCCACAACCTCAAACAGTCAGACTCCAAACTCCACTATGGCCAAGACCAAAGAGCTGTCAAAGGACACCAGAAACAAAATTGTAGACCTGCACCAGGCTGGGAAGACTGAATCTGCAATAGGTAAGCAGCTTGGTGTGAAGAAATCAACTGTGGGAGCAATCATTAGAAAATGGAAGACATACAAGTCCACTGATAATCTCCCTCGATCTGGGGCTCCACGCAAGCTCTCACCCCGTGGGGTCAAAATGATCACGAGAACAGTGAGCAAAAATCCCAGAATCACACGGGGGGACCTAGTGAATGACCTGCAGAGAGCTGGGACCAAAGTAACAAAGGCTACATAAGTAACACACTATGCCGCCAGGAACTCAAATCCTGCAGTGCCAGTGGTGTCCCCCTGCTTAAGCCAGTACATGTCCAGGCCCGTCTGAAGTTTGCTAGAGAGCATTTGGATGATCCAGAATAGGATTGGGAGAATGTCATATGGTCAGATGAAACCAAAATAGAACTTTTTGATGAAAACTCAACTTGTCGTGTTTGGAGGAGAAAGAACACCATACCTACTGTGAAGAATGGGGGTGGAAACATCATACTTTGAGGCTGTTTTTCTGCAAAGGGACCAGGACGACTGATCCGTGTAAAGGAAAGAATGAATGGGGGCATGTATCGTGAGATTTTGAGTGAAAACCTCCTTCCATCAGCAAGGGCATTGAACATGAAACGTGGCTGGGTCTTTCAGCATGACAATGATCCCAAACACACCGCCCAGGCAACGAAGGAGTGGCTTCGTAAGAAGCATTTCAAGGTCCTGGAGTGGCCTAGCCAGTCTCCAGATCTCAACCTCATAGAAAATCTTTGGAGGGAGTTGAAAGTCCGTGTTGCCCAGCGACAGCCCCAAAACATCACTGCTCTAGAGGAGATCTGCATGGAGGAATGGGCCAAAATACCAGCAACAGTGTGTGAAAACCTTGTGAAGACTTACAGAAAACGTTTGACCTCTGTCACTGCCAACAAAGGGTATATAACAAAGTATTGAGATGAACTTTTGGGATTGACCAAATACTTATCTTACAGAGGAATTTACCAGTTAATTCATTAAAAATCCTTCAATGTGACTTTCTGGATTTTTTTTTTCTCATTTTGTCTCTCATAGTTGAGGTATACCTATGATGAAAATTGGAGACCTCTCTCATCTTTTAAGTGGGAGAACTTGCACAATTGGTGGCTGACTAAATACTTTTTTGCCCCACTGTAGGTGAAAGCGCGGGGGAGCCAATCGTGATTAATCGAGATTAATTGAGATTATGACCGCCAACAGTTTTTTGCATTAAATTTGTTTTTTCTTGTAAATCTACAAGTTTTATCTTTAAATATGAACCTTTTTGTGTTTCTCATAATTTTATTACTTGTCTTGTAAATTTGCTTTGTTTTTTGTGTAAATTGGGAATTTGCAACTTTTTTCTCATAAATTTGTAAATTTTTTCTTATACATTTGTGACTTTTTTAAATTAAATTTTTTAGTAAATTTCCAACTTTTTTCTTATAATTTTCCAAATTTTCTTGTAAATTTGTGACTTTTTTCTTGTAAATTTAAAACGTTCATATGGATGCTGGTCAAGTTTTTTTATCCCCCACCAGTTGAAACCCAAAGGGGTCGAAGAGCCCTTTGGGCAAAGACCAAAGTGGGATTATGTTATGGGTCAGTCCATCCGTCCGTCTGTCCCACTTTTGTGAAATCAACTCCTCCTACAGTTTTGGTCCAATTGTTTTGAAACTTTGTACCATGGTTCGATATACACCGAGGATGCACATATTGCAATTTCAGTCTCATCAGATGACCTTGAGGTCAAAGGTCAGGTCAGATTTTCCCTAAATCTTCTAAACACAATAACTGCTGAAAGAAATGATGTAGGCTTTTCAAACCGATGCAGTAGTTGTATCTAATACACATCTTGGACGATTTATACACTGTCCTCTCTATGGGTTTGAGGTCAGGGGGTCAAAGGTTCAAAGTTAACATTGCAGTTGCGCTGTGGTAAATGCTACATTTACTATTACTATAAAGCAAGTAAACCTAGGGCCACCACACCTGGTACACAGGTTCACCTTGGGATCCTAACCTCTAACTGTGGGTTTGGAGTCAAAAGGTCAAAGGTCAAGGTTAACATTCCTTATGCCTTATTGCTGTACGACTAAAGCTAGGGCCACCAAACTTGGTACACAGGTTCACCCTGTGACCCTGAAGTGTGACTGTGGTTTTGGGCTTGCAAGGTCAAAGGCTAACATCAAAATGCCTTATAAAGTATATCTCAACAACAAATACAGCTAGGGTCACCAAACCTGGTACAGATTCACTCTGAGACCATAACCTCTGACTACAGGTTTGGGGTCAAAAGGTCAAAGGTCAAGGTTGGCACTCCCTATGATCTCTTTCTATAGAACATGTAAAGCTCTCTAGGGTCTCCAAACTTGCTACACAGGTTCACCTTGAGATCCTGACCTACAACTATGGGTTGTATATTTTGTTATATATTTGTGGATGATGGGCTTATCATAATTTGGTTCTGCCACAATAATTATATTGAAAAGTTGAAAACTTCTCTCTGTCAGTAAGTACTGGAATCTTCAAAGAAAATGGAGGTGGGGGATATTGCACTCGCCTCAGAGTGCTCTTGTTTTTAATGTAATATTTATTCTGTTCATCTAGATCAGGGGTGTCCAGTCATGTGCCATGGAGGGGCAAGACCCTGCAGGTTTCCTCTTCTACCCAGTCTTTTCAGCAGGTGTTTTCACATATCAGCAATCATTGGGAAGAAATTCTGTGAAATCTGCTGTTGAAGACACTGGTTGGATGTAAAGCCTGCAGGGTCATGGCCCTCCATGGCACATGATTGGACACCCCTGATATAGACAGTAATACAAGTTTATTTTTTATACTTTTTCTTGTAATTTAAAAGGGTTTGAACTCATCACTGTAAAAAGATAGGGACTTCCAAATGCAATCTTGCATAGGGTCCCCAAAAATCTAGAAATGGCCCTGTGAAACGGGTTGTTTCACTGGTGAGATTGTGGTTTGAAGCATGTATTCTGTGCTAAAGCCCCATGTTTGCAATGACTAATTTATAGACTCAGTCGCAAGAAGTTGTGACAAGAAGTTGTAGAAAAGAAGCCGTGAAGACAAATTGAGGGATGTGTTGACACTGGCGTAACAGCCAGTTCACACACATATGTGTCAAATACTGCGGGTGGTATTCAGACACAGGAACAGACAAGAAAGAATGCTTTGTGTTGTACAGTATGTCTGTGTGAGTTTGTGTAGCCTTTTGGCGGTTACCAAACAGGACCACTGCTAGTTAATTTAACAATCTAGCCTGTCACTTAATCCTGATTGAAAGCTGAATCATTGAACAGCATGGCAGCAGGAGGCGCTGGTAAAACAGGAGCGCAGTCATTCAGGATGGAAGATGTGAGCTTAATTGTTTTTGGCTCTTTTGGCACAGCAGCACACACAACAGTTCACATACTAGAGGTGGGAAGGGTAGCCATAAATTGTACTTAATTGTTAGTATCAACTAAATACTCATTTATAAGTAACAGTCACCACCAAAAAAGTTACTTGAATAATGATTAATGGTTTTACTGTCAGCAGTTTTTGAGGGTTCTCATAAATTAGCATTTTCTAAACACGTTTTTCTGATAGATGTTATTTTTTTTTATAAATTTGTTTTTTTTTTATAAATTCGCAATTTTGTCACACATTTCTCATAAATTTGTGATTTTTTTTTCACTTGAAAGTTTTTCTCATCTAAATTTGCACCTAATTTTGCAAATTTCTAACTTTTTTTTATACAAGTGTACACATTTTTAGTCATAAATTTTGCAACTGCTGTAATTTTGTGACTTTATTCCCATCAGTTTGTGAGGTTTTCCTCCAAAATTTGTCTTTTCTCATATTTGCTTTGTTCACATAAAATTGTGACTATTTTCTCATAAATGTATGATGTTTTGTTATGAATTCTACATTCTGTTCTCATAGATTTATAAACTTTCTTTTTAAAACTTTCACTTTTTTGTGATTCAGATTTTTTCCTGACAATTTAAAAAAAATAATTGTGCAACTATTATAAATTTGTGATTTCATTCTCACAGTTTGTAAGAACCAGTGACGTAATTCCTGAACCAGAGATTTCAGCTTTGCTTTAAATAGTCTGGGCTTCATGCTGACTAAGTTCAAATGAGTGAAATCAAATGTAACTCAAAGAGCGTGACTAAATTTACTCGAGTATCGTCTTTCACCATAAATCTTTGTCAAAATACTTGACGAGGTTAATCTGATAGTAGTATGGAGAACAGCCAGTTCTATGTGAGTTGGCACAGGCTGTGGCCAACAACTGGAGCTAAAGGTGGATTCACACTACAACGTTTGGACCGACTTTTACTTGCAAACGTCTGGCTGTGCTGGCAAAAGTTAATGATTGCTGGTGTTTATTGGCAAATGCTGGCAAACGTTGTCCATCCATCCATCCATCCATCCATCTTCTTCCGGTTAATCCTTTTCGGGTCGCGGGGGGCATCTTTGGGTGAGAGGCAGGATACTCCCTGGACAGATCGTCAGTCCATCACAGGGCCAACACAGAGAGACAGACAACCATTCACCCTCACAGTCATACCTAAGGACAAGTTAGAATCCCCAGTTTGATGCCAATTAACCTAACTTGCATGTTTTTTGCATGTGGGAGGAAACTGGAGAAATCCTGGAGTAAACCCACGCAGACACGGGGAGAACATGCAAACTCCACACAGATCACTGTTGGTCGGGGGCTGGGATCGAACCCAGGATCCCTCGGCCAAGGGTGAGTTGCTGTGCTGCCGCAGTGCTAACCACTCCGCCACTGCACTGCCTGGCGAATGTTGTATTCTTTGAAAATTTTAAGCCTGCTGAATATTTACTGACGTTTGGAAATACGCATTGGTGAAAGTTGTGCGCATTTTGTAAAAGTTCCTGAGCGCTGAGCTATGTTATGCAGAGTTTAGCTAAGTCAGCCTAAGTTAAAGCTGGGTTCACATTACAGCATTTGGACCGACTTTTACAGACGTTTGACACTGATGTGAAGTTTTTCCTGTCTATAATTAACCCAAATTTCACAAATTTTTTATGCAGTTGGTCCCTCCTTTTCATTAATTTAAGACAATCAGAGGTGAGCCATGGAAGAGAACCATTTTTTTCTTTTTCTAAGGCTCCCTTTCTTGGAGAAGGACAGAATCACCTCCTTAATATTACTGATTAGTGTCTCACTGCAGAGACCAGTGTTCTCACAGGAGAGAACATTATCCCGGTTTATGTCTTTTAGTGCTCTTCCAAAGTTTTGTTGTTGGTTTTTGGGAATAGTGTTTATATTTGATTGTGTACTGGAGGAGCTGGTAGGTGAGTTAAAAAAGCATTGTTTTGTAAGTTTTCTTGAAAAGAATATTGCATTATGCAGTTAGTAGATTATGGTTTTAGTGATTCTGTCAGGTTTATTTGTGAAACCCAGATCAATTAAAGATTCTGAGTGATTTGTAATTTTAGTGGGTTGTTTGATTAGTTGGGTAAAGTTTTAATGATCAGTAATAGATTTGAGGTTTTTTCTGTCCTTAAATGCTACATTTACTATTACTGTAAAACGAGAAAAGCTAGGGCCACCAAACCTGGTACATATGTTCACTCTGAGACCATAACTTCTAACTACAGGTTTGTGGTTAAAAGGTCAAAGGTCAAGGTTGACATTCCCTATGATCTCTTACTATAGAGCATGTAAAGCTCTCTAGGGTCACCATACTTGCTACACAGGTTCACCTTGGGATCCTGACCTACAACTATGGGTTGTATACTTTGTTGTACAGTATATTTGTGGATGATGGGCTTATCATAATTTGGTTCTGCCACAGTAATTATATTGAAAAGTTGAAAACTGGTCTCTGTCAATAAGTACTGGGATTTTCAAAGAAAACAGAGGCGGATATTGCGCTCACCTCAGAGTGCTCTTGTCTATAAATTCTGTTCACCCTCACTGGAGTCCTTGTTCATCTACCAACACTTACAACCGTCAGCTACTAGCTGAATAGCATCAGCTAGGTGCTTTGGACCACCATTCACTCACTCACAAATGTTTCTGTACTTATTTTACTCCAGGCACTGGTCATATCCTGTTGACCACCTAAACCACACACCCCTGTCCACCAATGATACATTAGTTTATTCATTCTTTGAGACAAATTTATGTTAGTTGGTTCAGGCTTGCCACCTGAGCTAATCTTAGCTAAAGCGCTAGATTAGCAAAAGTATAAGAACAAGGGTGGAGTTAAATGTGGTCTTAGAGATTTAAAGAGACATGCACAGAAACCAGCTGTTGAGAAAGGCTGCAAAAAGATGATTAGCAGTTATGCTGTAATAATTAAATAATTAAAGAAAATCTGACCAAAACATATCACAGACATTTCATTAAAACATGTGTGAGCTGTTAAAATGTGGACAACGTGCAGTCAATGACCCTTTTAATGGACCGGAAGTATTTGTCGGGTATAACCCAAATCAGTGTTCCTCAGGAATGAAGAAAGGACCAACAGATCTCAGAAGTGATGAAAGGGAGGATGGGGTGAACTGGGGCTAGTTAACATTTAAAAAGACAGATACTGAAATGAGTAATTGTGAAGAATGGTGTTTAATCTGGGTAGAAAATGGTGCTGCAGCATTTAAACCCCGAGGGATTTTGATGAAAGCATGACAAAGACATTTCATTTCATTTCAAGACCTCTGGGAACATGTAAAAAAGGGCACAGTTGTTGAATTTCAACTAAATGTTGAAAGACGTCCATGTAGAATAACGAGAGCGAAAATTCTGCCGCATTTTCTTTGCATGATCAGAAAAATTTTGCAAGACAGACCAGCCCTCCCTGTTCTCTAATTGTGTGTCTGTTTGAGTTTGTGACACACTAACCTACATTTTTTTCTTCCACTTACATACAGTGAGTGTGCCGTTCAGACTGATGTGTTTAGTGAGAGAAAAGCTTGCACATGTTTGATTGCTTCACTTATTTTATATTCTCTCTCGAGCTGATTGGACAGTTCAGATGTTGTCATGTCATGCAGCTTTCACGCATTAAAAAAAAATGTCAGAGTGTGGTAGATGCTTAGTTCCTGTTTTGCCATTGTTGCTCATAGAAAAAGTGGGTTAGAGGTGAGCCATCCTCCCCAACGATGATGCTGTCCTTGTTATTGAGAGCAGCATGTGCTTGTGATTTCCTAAATTTGTCCTTTCCAGAATGTTATTCATTGCTTTTCAGGATAATCTTACACATTTATCCCCCATAAACAGATTAAGTAGCAGCCAAACCAGACTTTGCCGGTCACTAGCTGTTTTTCTGTGAAGGTGTACATTACAAAAACGCGTGGGTGGCGGGGCAGATGTCCCTGGGGTCTGTCTCTTCCTACATATAGCACGTAACGCTCATGTTCTCCAAGAAGCTCATGGTCAACTCAGCAAGTTTCCATACACGTACGCATGCAAACAGCTGCTCACAGCGCCATGATGTTCACTCACAGCTCATACACATACACAAAGATTACCTGTTCCCTAAAACAATCACTTTTAGAGGTGGTTAAGAGGTTTAGCTAATGTCCCCCTGGTTTGAGCTTACTGTGCCTGTGTGTGCTTGTAATCATCAGAAATGAAGCTGTGGTAGGCTAATCTGTGGGCACGCGCCCTCATTTCCTGTTGTTTTGTGGAGGCAAGTGCCCTGTCACAGCAGCAGATTTTGTTCTGTCTGCAGTGTTTTTGTATGTGAAGAAAATGACACACGGTTAAGCAGCTACTTATCCTCTGCAAACACTTAAAAACACAAGCCTCTCCAGCACAGCTCCATAGTGCTTCCTTTTTATGTGCAGCAGACTCACAAACGCAATGTCTGGTGTAGCCCTGCATGTCTCTACGTGTGCATCTGCAAGTGCTCCCTGCAGTTTCTGTTCTGAGCCTAATCCCACCGAGTCAAGCAAGTCAATCATTTAATGGCGCCCTGCTGGCTTAAACCCACTGGCCTGTTACACTCAGCAGTACAAATCATTTAAGATTAAAAATAATAACGGTAATAAATCAAAAAAGGAGAAATTGAAAAGCAAGTCTGAATGATTCATACGACTTGAGTTTGTTGTGCACAAAAAATTTCAGCCCCACAATTCTGCAAGAAAAAGTTGCATGTTTATAAGAAAAATATTGCAAGGTTAAGACGAAATAAAGACACATTTAAGAGAAAAGCCGCAAATTTATGTGAGCATCTCACAAATTTACAGAAAATTGTTAAAAAAAAGTCTTATGGAAGTAAATTCTTAAGAAAACATAAAAATGAATGGGGGCGGGGGACTCAAAATTTAACACAAAAATGAAAAAATTTATAGGCAAAATTAAATATGGAAAAACAGTAAGTGAGGAAAAAGTGTAAACGTATTTACAAGAAAAGTTGACATTTATGCAAACATTTGGAATGATGTAATGTTTCAAAATAGTTTATTCAAATACATAAAACATCAAAACAGAACATGTACGAATAAATATAAAAAATACGTACATATACTGTAGACCAGTGTTTTCAACCTTTTTTGAGTCACGGAACCCTTTTGACATTGAAAAAATCTCGGGGCACCCCACCAATCTAAAATGTTATAAAATGACACATTGTACCTTATTAAGGCAATATGTAATGACAATTTAGTCTTGTAATTTGTTCATACTCAGTGTGAAACCTGGCGAGATTACTTACAAAGTCAAAGGAAAGACATGAACATGCATGCATTTACTCTGGATGATGTGAGTGCACACGAGTTTGCATCTGCGCGAGTTGGATTTTGTTTGCTTGATGTTTGACTGCGATAGTTATTTGGCTCTGGTGTTCCGCTGGCAAAGTGAAAATGACGCAGCTACTTACCGGAGATGTCTCTTGTCTGACCCGCACTCTTGTGAAGGGGGTTCCGTTCACAGCAGACGTGCTTTTCTCAGCACAACACTGGCTGAGCTTCATGGTGTACAGTGTTCATCACTTGTTTAGTGCTGGGGGAGGCAGATGTTGGGATGCGGCTTCTGGAAGAGGTGGTGACATTTTCCTGTCTGGATAGTGTTGTGGGCTTAGACATGATGGCATTTTTTTTTGGGGGGGGGGGGGGTTTCATACGGCAGATGCGGGGCAGTTGTGGGGGTTGTGAAAGTGGCCCTGCCTCTTCATGGTGTGACCTGAGCAGAAGAAGAAGCGGAGGGATTGCATTTGCGCTGCCACCCACTGACATGGAGGAGCTACTGCAGGTGCCAATGCACAACAACAGCAAATTATTTGCACTTTTTTTTGCCCAAATAAGAAGAGAAAATAGGCAATTTCCTGCAGAACCTTAAATGTTCTCTCACGGACCCCTGTTAAAAAACCCTACTGTAGATAACTGACAGATTGGTGAGAAAAGTCATTACAGTGTAATTAATGGTTCCCTGCTTTGAGGGATACAGGATAAAAAAACCAGACATTTTTCTTGTTAGCTAAATTATGTGAAATTAATATCCTGAACAGTAAATCATTTCCAGCATCCCAACAAACATGTAACATGAACATTAAAAAAAACCTTTCAGAGTTATCTGTCTTGAATTCTCTGCCATTTTAAGGCAGAAATGACAAACCCACTCGCAGGAGATTGTTGCATGTATTTTATTGTGCAAATGATATAACAGTCCAGTCAAATCATAAATAGGTAGCACAGGATGAACTGGAAGAATCTCCAGGACGCTCAACAGCACTCAAGTACACAAAGGGAGAATGTTCCAACATGCAGGCAGACGGAACTGCAGCGGGGACGGTCAAAAGAGAGCCCAGGAAAGGAACCTCCAGACAGGCTGAATGGCAGGGGCGAAGCAAATTGTACTCACAGCTCTGGAACAATCCGAGACAGTCCAAGAGCGATCACAGTGCAGGAAAAACTGACAGTCAGTTTAAACACACGGTTCAAGCAACAATCACCCGACAATGCACAACAGCGAACCCAGATCTTAAGTACTACAAAACTAATCAGCTGAGTGCATACCGGTGTGGGGAAAGAAAGAGTGAGAGAGGGTGTGTAAATGTGTAGGAATGGATGTGTATGGGGGGGGTGAGTGAGTGCAAATGTGCTGAGTGAATGCAGGTTTGGACAATTGCATATGTGTGTGTGTGTGTGTGTGTGTGTGTGTAAAGGAGAGCAACAGGTAATGACAGTCAGCTGGCAGGAGGGGACACGGCTGTCGGCTGTCAGACGACAACTGAAGAGCCCAAAATAAACAGGAGACTAGACAGCCACCGTGCCATAGAACTGGGCTGGAACCCACCCCAGTTCATGACATTATCATGTTAGAACGTTCTGTAGAAGGATACATTCCCATGCCCTTCAGCAACCCCTACTGGAACTTTTGGGGAACCAAAAATTGTTTGGGTTTCCTGAACGTTACATAGGTGTTCCATGTCAAACTTTTCTACCTCATTCTTGCAATTTAATAATTCTTTTTTTTTTTTTGTTTCTAAATACTTGTGAGCAATAAGCCACATATTCACAAGTTACATAGTTACAGAAAAATAATCACCTATTACTGATATGTAACACTTTAAATTCAGGTGTTTTACCTTCATTTTAAAGCGGAAATGTTTTGCATCTCCATACAGTTGTTTCTGGCCAAAAGCTGCTTGAACTATAATGTAGAACAGCCAGTCTACAAATATTAAAAGGCAAAATTATCCTAAAAATATAATAAATGTTTATGATATGTGACTGTACATCAGTGCCACTTGCAAATAAGATTATTGTTGTTAGTTTGCCAGAAATATATTATGGAAACACGTTTCATTTAGCAACTACATCTCCTGTGGTAACTAACACTTCCTGAGAGAGTAGAGCTGTTGCAGGAAAGACACAAGGTCTAAAAGATAGCTGCTGATATTAAATGTGATGATGCAGCAGGTCAAAGGTCACTGTGTCGTTAAAAGCTGAGACACATCACACTCATTCAAATGTACAGCTTCTAATCACTGACCTGTGATCAGTTCACTGACAACTTCAAAGCTGTTGACATTATCAGTGTCAATAAGATATTTCTTATTGTGCCCTTGTCTTAGGCAATAATAGGAACAATGAAGTGAGAGTTCCTTAACATAGAAACGAGCAATAAAACAACCGTCATAAAGCAGCAAAATCATGTCAAGTTTAGTAGTCCTTTTGATTCTAAAGTTAACATTACCCATAACCTGGCTGACTTTAAGTTTTACATTCACCAGCTGCAATTAGTAGCCATGCAATGTTTGCTTTAAGAGTGTTGATGGAGAAGTATAGAAAAGGTCAGAAAGAGCTGCACTGTGTCTTTGTGGATCTACAGCGGGGATATCAAACTTATTCCTTGGAGGGCCAAGGCCCTGCAGGTTTTCTCTTCCACCCAGTCTGTTCAGCAGGTGTTTTCAGTAATTAGCAAACAGTGGGAAGAAATTTAGTGAAATCACCTGCTGAAGACACTGTTTGGAGGTAAAACGGTGTCTTCAACAGGGCAGCACGGTGGCGCAGTGGTTAGCACTGTGGCAGCAAAGCAACTCACCCTTGGCCATGGGATCTCGGGTTCGATCCCATCCCCTGAACAACAGTATGTGGAGTTTGCATGTTCTCACAGTGTCTGTGGGTTTACACCAGGATTTCTCCGGTTTCCTCTCACAGGGGCCAAAAACATGCAGGTTAGGTTAATTGACATCAGCTGGGGAGGTATGAATGAGAGTTGTCCCTTGCCCCTTGCCCCTTGCCCCTTCCCCCCAGGCTACAATTGTAAATAAGAATGTGTTCTTCATCTGTCCTGCCTGGTTAAATAAAGGTTAAATAAAAAATAAAAATAAAACCTGCTGGGTCTTAGTTTGACATGCCTGATCTAGAGAAAGCATATCATAGGGTGTCAAGAGAGGAAGTGTGGTACTGTATGAAGAAGTCAGGAGTGGCAGAGAAGTATGTGAGGGTGGTGCAGGACATGCTTGATGACAGTGAGACGGTGGTGAGGTGTGCTATAAGAGTGTCAGATGGATTCAAGGTGGGGGTGGAGTTACATCAGGGATCGGCTCTGAGCCCCTTGTTGGTGGATGACAGGCTGACAGATGAGGTCAGACAGGAGTCTCCATGGACTATGATGTTTGTGGATGACATTGTGATCTGTAGTGACAGTAGCAAGCAGGTGGAAGAGAACCTGGAGAGGCGGCGGTATGCACTGGAGAGAAGAGGAATGAAAGTCAGTAAAAGCAAGATAGAATACGTGTGTGAATGAGAAGGAGGCAAGTGTAATGGTAAAGATGCAGTAAAGGTAGTGAAGGTAGATGAGTTTAAATACTTGGGGTCAAAACTCCAGAGCAATAGAAAATACACAGGGGAGGTGAAGAAGAGAGTGGGTGAAGACGAGTGCCAGGGATGATTTGTGACAGAAGGACAGCTGCTAGAGTGAAAGAGAAGATTTGCATGACTGTATTTGCATGACTGTAGTGAGACCTGCTATGATGTACAGTATGGTTTGAAGACAGTGACACTGACAAAAAGACAGGAGGTAGAGCTGGAGGTGGCAGAGTTGAAGGTGCTAAGATTCTCATTAGGAGGGACAAGATTAGAAATGAGCATATCAGAGGGACAACTCACATTGAGTGGTTTGGAGACAAAGTAAGAGAGGCAAGGCTGAGATGGTCTGGACATGTGCAGAGGAGGGATAGTGGATATATTGGACAGAGGATGTTGACAATGGAGCTGCCAGGCAGAAGGGAAAGAGGAAGACCACAGCGGAGATTCATGGATGTAGTGAAGGAGGGCACGGAGAGGGTTGGTGTTATAGAAGAAGATGCAAGGGATGGGGTTGATGGAGGCAGATGATCCACTGTGGTGACCCCTGAAGGAAGCAGCCAGAAGAATAAGAAGAAGCTATGATTAGTAGCCATAATTTTTTAAATTTTAGAAACCACATGATGTTTTATTAAAGCTGATTAATCTGTTGTCCTTTCAGCCCCATATAAAAATCAGCAAATAGGTACTCAGGGGAGTTGTAGTTTTATAGTGTAATGGCTGAAAAGGTCTATAACTTGTGGCTCTAGTGCTGATTGCAGTTCATTTGCCCCATAACCAATGCTCCTTAAAATAAACAATTATTATTTTATTACACAAAATGTTGTTGATTTATGTGGGTGAGAAAATATTTTCACAAAAAGCAAATTTAAGAGAAAAGCCTCACAAAAATGTGTAGGAAAAAAAAGAAATTTGCATAAAAAAGGTCCCAAATTTCCAAGAACAATTTTGCTGATTTATGAGAAAAAATTTGTAAATTTCCAAGAAAGAACTTACACATTTAGGAAAAAAATACAAGGCCTTCTATAGAAAAACCTACTATTACTGTTATTGGTAGGTCAGTTTATTTTTGCTGTCTGGCCACTGTGACTACTAGTTCACCAAAGTTTAGCAGCTACTCAGCCTTTTCACTAGTCAGTGGGCAAACAGTAATATGCAAGGATTCCCCTCTTATTTTTTTTGTTAGCGCTTTATGCAAATGTGCAAATAATTACTTGTAATTTTGCAACTTCTTTTCTCCTAAAATTTTGTTTCATATCATAAATGTACAACTTTTTCCCACTTCTTTTATTACAAATTTCCACATTTTTTCCCTTAAAGTTGCACTTTTTCATTGTAATTGTGTAACTTTTTTTATTGGAAATTTATTACCTTTTTCCTTTGGATTTTGAATTTTCTTTCTTAAAGTTGCATCACTATTATTGTAAATTTGCAATATTTTACCATAAGGCTGCCACAAGGAAGGCTTTTAGTCATTAATTTGCTACTGTCATAAATTTGAGGATTTTCTTTCTCGCCATTTTTTTATACATTTGTAGCATTATTGCACATGTGCGTCTTTTTGTAAGTGACAACTAGTAAATATACCACTTTATTCTTGCAAATTTGTTTTTCTTTCCCTCCTAAAAATGATGTCTGCCTTGTGGTAAATTTGTGACATTGTGAATAAAATGGGTGACTGGCATACAGTAAATTTGCTATTTTTTTCTTATAGTGGATTTATTAAGTCAGTTGCCTTGGGCAGAGACTTACGTCAGAATCTGCCTTCTGCAAAAGTGAAAAACTGTACAAAGCACAATAAAATTTAAAGCTGTTTTACCTTCATTTTAAGGCTCAAATGTGTTTTGTGGCTCCATGCAGATTCATTGATCAAAATGTAATCAATTTGGCTCTTTCTGTTAGTTCTGGAACTTTGCTTTGTGCTTCTGAACATTATTCATCTGTACTAAAGATCATTTAACAACAAGTTGCTTCAAAAGTCAGCGTGGAATAAAGATATGTTTTTTGCGTTTCTGTTCAGTGTTGCTCACGTGGGTGAACTGTTCCAGTGTGAGGTGGGCCACCAGAGTCCAGGACGTATTCACCGCCGGCAAACTGCTGGCCCTCGCCCTCATCATCATCATGGGCATCGTGCAGATCTGCAAGGGTAAGCTGGAACCGACCACCGCCATCTGTTCTCTCTGGAATTCATACGTCTATAGTACATCACACCGAGGGGTTTTGCTCTGCGCGTAAGAGGTCACACAAACACGTGGTCAGCGGGGACATCTTCAGTATAAAGGTCACAGGGGGTCAGAGAGTCGCTGCTGTGACTTGTTGGGTTTCCGTGCTTAGGCATGGGCGAGGGACAGTTGTTATAGGGGCTCATGGGGAGGAGGCCCCTGAAACAACAAATTGTGGATATTGAGCGTTTAAGGACAAGACAAAATTCTTTGGCCATAGATGAGGGTGACAGATATACAGAATAAGCATTGTGTAAGAGCAGCTGGTGTCATGGAAATGTGTACGAATGGCACGCCAGTTAGTTATATCATGTCACATGTTATTAGAGCATATTTTTGATTTTCTACATATAGTTTCATATCACAGTTTTACTAGCATATAAATGAGCAGCTCTAGCTAGAATTACGTAAAAGAAATGACATCTGGTGGTTTGAAAAATAACTACATGAATGGAGTTGGTAACCATTTACACCTCTGTATGATTAGAGCGTTCTCCTACCTTCATTCTAATCCTAACCATTTGACTAGTCTTACCTGGGTATTTCTAGTACCTAAGGCGAACCATTTCTCTAAACTTAACCACCCAAATTTGTATTTAATTAGTAAAATAATTGTATCATGCGCTCAGAAGTAAAATACAAATTGAACGCTAATGTAGACAGGTTGGGGTTAAGAAGACTGCAAGATTGAAGAAGGGGCTTCAAGCCTCTGCTGCTGAGGGCTGTGATGCTCACAACTCACCCTGCAGGTGAAACAGTGGTATTACGGCACATCCTGACCAGCCTTAACTCTAAATTCTCTAGCATCTTTGGTCTAATGTTGTGATTTTTATTTCTATAAAAAATCCAAGATGGCGCCGCGGATGGCAGCCACTGGCTTCTGCTCTCTGATGTTTTTGATAATTTTGTGTGTTTTTTTGGACTTCTGCTCTTCTGTCCGAGTCACCTATTCAAGGGAGGAACTACTTTCACTCAGACTACCTCCCAATGCAACTTCTCCGCCAGTTTCTGCTGCTGATCTGAAGTTTTTTCAGTCGATCTTAGCTGTGGGAGCAGCGGCTATTGGCGCTGGCCGGAAACGAAGGCGGCGTGGTAAACGTGCCGGTGCGCTAGTCAGGCTGAAGAAACGAGGATTTCGCACGCCGCTCCCATCGATCCATCTGGCGAATATCCGCTCTTTGGCGAACAAAATGGATGAACTGCTGCTCCTGACTCACAAAAACCGGGATTTTAGCAGATCTGGCGCCCTTTGTTTCACGGAGTCCTGGCTGAGTGAACACATCCCGGACAGCGCGGTGCGCCTGGACGGATTCCAACTGTTTCACGCTGATCGCAGCCGAGAATTCTCTGGAAAGACTAAAGGTGGTGGAATCTGCTTCTACATAAACGAAGGTTGGTGTACTGATGTCACAGTGTTGAAGAAGTTTTGTAGCCCTAACCTAGAGTCACTGTTCATAAACTGTAAACCCTTTTATTCACCGCGAGAGTTCTCCTCGTTTATTCTGGTCGGAATTTATATCCCGCCTGCCGCTTGTACAACGGAGGCACTGCAGCACCTCGCTGACCAGATAGCAGACGTGGAGGAAAAACATCCAGACTCTCTGCTTATCATTCTGGGTGATTTCAATAGAGCTAATCTCACAAATGAGCTTCCTAAATACAGACAGCATATTAAATGTCCCACCAGGGACACAAATACACTTGACCACTGTTACACAGTTTTAAGAAACGCCTATCATGCCGTCCCCCGTGCAGCTCTGGGTTTTTCTGACCACTGTCTGCGCCATCTTATTCCAACATACAGACAGAAACTAAAAACTTCCAAGTCTGTTGTAAGGACTGTGAAGAAATGGACTGAGGAATCAAAGCTGGAGTTACAAGCCTGCTTTGACTGCACAGACTGGAGTGTTTTTGAAGATGCAGCCATTAACCTAAATGAACTCACTGACACTGTGACGTCATACATCTGTTTCTGCGAGGACATGTGTGTGCAGACCAAGACCTTCTGCACATACAACAACAATAAACCCTGGTTCATTCCTAAACTGAAGCAGCTACGTCAGACCAAGGAGGAGGCCTACAGGACTGGTGACTGGACTCTGTACAAGCGGGCCAGAAACATGCTGACGAAGGAGATCAGGCTTGCTAAGAGGAGCTACAGTAAGAAGTTACAAAAAAACTTCTCAGCCAACAACTCTGCTTCTGTCTGGAGAGGCCTGCAGAATATCACCAACTACAGGAGACCATCCCCCCACCCTGTGGAAAACCTCCAGCTGGCTAACAACCTAAACAGCTTTTACTGTAGGTTTGAAAAGAACCTACAGTTCTCACCTCCCACCCACACAAAAGGATTATCTGCAGCCCCAGGAACTCCATCCCTCCTCCACTCTGACCTCCCACCAGCACTAACGATCTGTGAAGAGGAGGTGCGCCGGGTCTTTCAGAGACAAAAGATCAAGAAGGCTGCAGGTCCTGATGGTGTGCCTCCGTCCTGCCTGAGAGTCTGCTCCAATGAGTTGGCCCCCATCTTCACCCGGATCTTTAACAGATCACTGGAGCTGTGTGAAGTGCCTTCCTGCTTCAACCGCTCCATCATCATTCCAGTTCCCAAGAAACCCTCTGTTACAGGATTAAACGACTACAGACCTGTTGCCCTGACCTCTGTGGTCATGAAATCCTTGGAGAGATTGGTGCTGAACCACCTGAAGGTCATCACAGGCCCCCTGATGGACCCACTGCAGTTTGCCTACCGGTCAAACAGGTCAGTGGATGATGCAGTGAATATGGGACTACACTACATCCTGCAACACCTCGACTCCCCAGGGACGTACGCCAGGATCTTGTTTGTCGACTTCAGCTCAGCGTTCAACACCATCATCCCAGGCATTCTTCATCAGAAACTCCTCCAGCTCAAGGTGCTCCCCTCCACCTGCCAGTGGATCTCCAGCTTTCTGACTGACAGATGGCAACAGGTGAAGCTAGGGAGACTTACATCCAGCTCCCGAAAAATTAGTACTGGCGCCCCCCAAGGATGTGTCCTTTCCCCACTGCTCTTCTCCCTCTACTCCAACGACTGCACCTCAGAGGACCCTTCGGTGAAGCTCCTGAAGTTTGCGGACGACACCACAGTCATCGGTTTGATCCGGGATGATGATGAGTCTGCATACAGGCGGGAGGTGGAGCAGCTGATCCTCTGGTGCAGCCAGAACCATCTTGAACTTAACCCAGCCAAAACGGTGGAGATGACTGTGGATTTCAGGCGACACCCCCCTTCATTCCCCCCACTCACCATCCTCAACAGCACAGTGTCCACTGTGGACTCCTTCAAGTTTCTGGGTACCACAATCTCCCGGAACCTGAAGTGGTCCTCCCATATAGACACTGTCCGGAAAAAGGCCCAGCAGAGGTTGTTTTTTCTGCGTCAGCTCAAGAAGTTTGATTTGCCTCAGTAGCTGCTGGTTGTCTTCTACACCGCCATCATCCAATCTGTCCTCTGCTTTTCCATCACTGTCTGGTTTGGATCTGCCACTAAACAGGACAAGACCAGACTGCAGCGGATCATTAAGTCTGCGGAGAGGATCATTGGTACCGACCTACCCTCCATTGAGAACTTATATCGGTCCATAACCAGGAAACGGGCGGGAAACATCTGTGCTGACCCATCACACCCCGGCCACAAACTGTTTGAACTTCTATCTTCTGGTCGTCGTTACAGATCACTGAAGGTCAAAACCACCCGTCACAGGAACAGTTTCTTTCCTCAAGCCATCACTCTGATGAACTCCTAACATTCACCTAGTCCTACCTGTTGCTGTACTCATGACTTCTCATCCATTATTACATTGCACATAACTCTCACACTGCTTTTTACTTCATTCACATTATATCACTGAATCTGAGTTCACATTGAAATACTGTGTGACTGTATATTTTTTCATATATTTCTGCAAAGTGTGGTTAGTCTGAGTAAATAACTGCATATATTCCTGTATATATTTGCATCCTTTTATAGAAACGTGGACAGACTGTAATTTACTGTACATACTCTGTTGTCATTGAATCCTTATTTAAATCCTCCACCTGAACAACGAGAGCAAGTTTTTAGCCAAAGTCAAATTCCTTGTATGTGTTGTGCATACTTGGCCAATAAAGCTGATTCTGATTCTGATTCTGATTCTAAGCACTCTGATTATAATTACAGAACATTTTTCAGTATTTCAAAGTAGAAAAACTACAAAAACTGCCTTTATAATGTGTGCACACAGTACATAAAATCACCTGAAAAGTAGCGGTTATTTATACACATTTTCATGACATGTTGGTAAGAGAGAAGGGGACAAAACAAATTTACTGTTTGATTCAGACTGTCTCTAGAAGAGATTTCAAGAAAAAAAAATGCCACTACAAAGAAGAAAGAAAGAAACAAGAACTGACTCATGGGACTTTTGCAGAATGCCTTTTACATAGTGTTTTATACACTCTAATTTGAATAGATGATCATTTTCAGCTGGATCTCCCTCAGAGAAAGCCAAAGAATTTAGTGGAAAACAGTTTGTTTATCCCCACAGCAAAACAAAGTTACCTAACCAAAGCTAAATGTGTGAAAGCTAACCCACATGACTGGATGAGGAGGTTGTATAATCCTCTCCACCCCTCTTTTTTTCACCTCCACCATTAGGAGAGTACTACTGGCTGGAGTCCACCAATGCCTTTGAGCCTTTCCAGGAATACGATGTGGGCTTGGTAGCCTTAGCCTTTCTTCAAGGTTCCTTCGCCTACGGAGGGTGGAACTTCCTCAACTATGTCACAGAGGAGCTGGTGGATCCCTACGTGTAAGACATTGAAATCCCCATTCTTAGAAAATGAAAGAGCTCATTACCTTTAAAGTATTCATGGTGTAAAAGCTGTTTGGAACAATATCAGTGATTAGCTGTCACATATACGTAAGCTGAGCCTAAGTGTTATCTTTCATCCAATTCTCTGAAATGTTTTCAACTTTGCATCAGTGAAACTAACAAAGTCCAACTGCTGGCCTACAGAGAGTAAAAGCAGCTTTACCTTGATAAACTACTTGTCCGGGTCAAAGGGGCAGCAGTCCAAGCAGAGTAGGCTAGACTGCTCCCCAGTTCACATAGCACCATGATCCCCAAGATCCCTCCTGCAGGTGGTGAGCCCACTGGAGGGCAGACCCATGTGGCTCCTTTGGGTACACTGAGTCCCTGATGTAACTTTTTCATGGGGATCTGCTGGACCGCTCTAGCCCTTCACCCTGGACCAATTTGTCTTGGGGAGACCCTACCAGCGAAAAGCAGCCCCGGACAACAGCATTAGATGATCATTAGGGCAATCAAAACCCTCCACCATGATAAGGTGATGATCCACAGAGGGAAATTACCTGAGTAATTAGTCACCAAAAAAGTTGAGGAAGAGTAAGAAAGTATACGAGAAAAGTTGCTTGAGTAGTGAGTGATGACTATACTAATTGTGACTGTTTTTTCATAAATTTACTGCTTTTTTATTCCCCGCCTGTCGAAGCCCAGAGGGGTCGAAGAGCCCTTTGGGCCCCTTTGAGCAAAGACCGAAGTGGGATTATGTTATGGGTCAGTCTGTCCATCCACTTTTGTGAAACTAACTCTTTCTTCAGTTTTGTTCCAATTGTTTTGAAACTTGGTACCATGGTTTGATATACACTGATGATGCGCATATTGCAATTTCATTCTCATCGGATGACCTTGAGGTCAAAGGTCAGGTCAGATTTTTCTCTAAATCTTGTAAACATAGTAACTACAGAAAGAAATGATGTAGGCCTTTCAAATCAATACAGTAGTTGTATCTAATACACATCTTGGACGATTTACACACTAACCTAACTATGGGTTTGGGGTCAAGGGGTCAAAGGTTCAACGTTACCACTGCAGTTGCACTATGGTAAATGCTACATTTACTATTACTATAAAACAAGTAAAGCTAGGGCCACCACACCTGGTATACAGGTTCACCTTGGGATCCTGACCTCTGACTATGGGTTTGGGCTCAAAAGGTCAAAGGTCAAGGTTAACACTTCCTGTGCCTTATTCCTGTACAACGAGTGAAGTTAGGGTCACCAAACTTTGTACACAGGTTCACCCTGTGACCCTGAAGTGTGACTGTGATTTTGTGATCCCAAAACCAAAGGTCAACATCAAAATGGCTTGTAAACTATATCTTAACAACAAAGAAAGCCAGGGTCACCAAACCTTGCATACAGGTTCACCTTGGGATCCTGACCTCTGACTATGGGTTTGAGATCAAAAGGTTAAAGGTCAAGGTTAAAATTCCTTATGCCTTACTACTGTACAAGTAAAGTTAGGGTCACCAAACTTGGTACACAGGTTCACCCTGTGACCCTGAAGTGTGACTGTGGTTTTGGGATTGCAAAGTCAAAGGTCAACATCAAAATGGCTTATAAAGTATATCTCAACAACAAAAAAGCTAGGGTCACCAAACCTGGTATACAAGTTCACTCTCTGACACCATAACCTCTGACTACAGGTTTGGGTTCAAAAGATCAATGTTGGCACTCCCTATGATTTTTTTTAATTTATTTTTTTATTTGACCGTTATTTTATCAAGTAAAATGTTTGAGAACCAATTCTCATTTACAGACATGACCTGGCCATGATCTCTTACTACAGAATGTGTAAAGCTCTCTCGGGTCACCATACTTGCTACACGGGTTCACCTTGGGATCCTGACCTACAGCTATGGGTTGTATACTTTGTTATACTGTATATTCATGGATGAAGGGCTTATCATAATTTGGTTCTGCCACAGTAATTATATTGAAAAGTTGAAAACTGCTCTCCGTAAGTATTGGGATCTTCAAAGAAAATGGAGGCGGGGAATATTGCACTCGCCTCAGAGGGCTCTTGTTAAAAAATAAATTAGGGAGTTTTTGAAATAAGTTTCTTTTGTAAATTTGCAGCCTTTCCCCAAAAAGTTTGCAGTTTTCTTTCATAAATTTACACATTTTCTCTTATAAATGTGCCACTTTTTGTAATAAATTTGGCAAGAATTGCACTCAAGTAAAAGTTTACAAAAGGAAAAGTATCATTACCTTATGAATCTAATTATTCAAGTTTAAGTCAGAGTAATCACTAAAATAATTACTTGAAGACTGAGTAAGGACTATTCTTAAGTAATATTTATGAAGTTTTTCTTTCTTTTTCACATAAAACTGCATCATTTTTCATAAATTTAAATTTTTTTCTTATAAATTTCAGACTTTTTCCTCACAAATGTGTCATTTTTATCACCTTTTTTGTTGTAAATGTGTAACTTTTTTCCACAGAAAGCATATTTTTCTATTTTTCAGTTTTGCAAATCTCTCATAAAATTTAAACTTTTTTGTGACTTCGTTTACACAAATTTTCAGTTTTTCCCATAGGCTTCTGCCCCCCCCCCCCCCCCCCCCCCGTGACCTGAAAAGGATTAAGCAGAAGGAGATGGATGGATGGATGGATGGAGAAAAATTTGACTCACTCATTTCAGATCAGTGAAATTAAAACTCAAGAGTACAGCCAAATATATTTGGGTAAAAGTATTTTTTTTTTCTGTATACATGGAAGCACAGTGGTACAGTGGTTAGCAGTTTTACCTCACAACTAGCTGGTTCCCGGTTTAAATTCCCAGGCTGGCAGGGGTGGGAACCTTTCAGTGTGGAGTTTGCATGTTGTCCCTGTGCTGTGTGGATTTACTCTGGGGCTCAGGTTTCCTCCCACAATACAAAGACATGCATGTTAGGTTAACGGGTGACTCTAAATTGTCCCTAGGCATCTGTCTCTGATAGGCCCTTAGGACAGAGGGTTAGTGTGCCTACTAGTGATGTGCTTCGAGAGGTCTTTGTGACTAGAAAAGTGCTGTATAAGTACAGGTCCTTATCTGCATGTACTCATATGAGGATAACATTATAAATCTTCCAATTCACAGCTTTTACATTTTACCATTTTCATTAACTAAATGAGTGCTGTATTGTTTCCAGAAACCTTCCTCGAGCCATTTTCATCTCAATCCCCCTTGTGACCTTCGTCTATGTCTTTGCCAACATCGCCTACGTCACAGCCATGAGTCCTCAGGAGCTGCTGGCCTCAAACGCTGTTGCTGTGGTGAGTACCCCTGGGACTTCTAAGGAGAAGATGATGAAGTTGTAAAACTGACTGTCGCCCTCTACAGGTTGGTGTTGGCCAGAGCATGAGTGTTCACTGATTCCCAACCATGGTGCACTTCTGCAGTAGAAAATGGTTATTTGGCCAGATTAGATGAATCAATCAGAAAATGCAGGAACAACAAACTAAATCACATCCTTATTTTGAAATTAAGCTAGTGGCAAGAGACAGTCCAAAAGTAATACATGAATAATTTAAATTCCTAATTTGGAATCAAAAAAGAAAATGGCTTTATTGTGCTACAAATAACAGATACAATTGTTAGATTAGCTTAATGGATAAACATTTGAACAGTCACCATATTAGGTTGCAAATTATGACCTACTATATAACGGAATTCTTTTAGACTATCATATGTACAGGGTTTTTCAAAATATATTGAATATACACTATGTAACTGAAATCATATATATAAAATTAGAACATATTGTCTCAGAATCACCTAAGCCAGTGTTTATCAGCCTTTTTGAACTACAGAACCTTTTTAACACTGAAAAAATCCCACAGGACCCCACCAATCAAAAACGCTATAAAATGACACATTATAGCTGATTACAACATATCTAATGACAATTTAGTCTTGTGATTTGTTCATACTCGGCGAGAATATGCATTTGCTCCGAACAACGCGAGTGACTGTATGAGCTGGATTTTATTCAACTCACACCAAGAGTTAATTTGAGGCTTGGTCACGATGGCCATTTGTCGTTGGTGTGCCGCTGTTGACTGGAGAGTGAATTAGTTTGAAAATGAGACAGCCACTTGTCGAAGATGTGCTTTTCACAGCACAGCACCGGCAGATCTCCATGGCGGTGCGTGTGTGTGTGGGGGGGGTGATATGGAAGTGCCACAGCTGGCACCAGTGTACAATAGAAAGATAATTTTCCACATACAGCAGAGAAAATAAGTATTGAACACATCAACATTTTTCTCATTAAACATATTTCTGATGGAGCCATTGACCTGAGATTTTCACCAGATATCAGTAACAACCCAAGTAAACCATACATACAAAGAAATCAAGGCAACTGTGTTCACAAAACAAGTTATATTTAATAAAGTGGAATGACACAGGGAATAAGTATTAAACACTTTTTCTTCAGCAATGGAGTCTTGCGAGGTGAGTGGGCATAGAGCCCACTCACCTCTTCTCTATCCCCTCACCCCCCAGCCAGTCGCAGGAGATGACTGCCCCTCCCTGAGCCTGGTTCTGCTGGAGGTTTCTTCCTGTTAAAAGGGAGTTTTTTCCTCTCCACCGTCGCCAAGTGCTTGCTCACAGGGGTTCGCCTGATTGCTGGGGTGTTTCTGCAATTGTGGGGGTTTCCCCTACAATTGAAAGTGCTATGAGATGACTTGTTGTGAAATGGCGCTATATAAATAAAGTTGAATTGAATAGAGCCCATGTCAGTTGAGTGCATTACTTATTGTTTTCTTTGAAACAGCAGTACCTGCTCACTCCAGGTCTTTCTGGAACGCTCCACAAGTGGTCTTTGGCTCTTGGATAATGCTTCTGATAATTCTTTTGACTCCTCTGTCTGAAATCTTGCAAGGAGCTCCTGGTTGTGGCCAGTTTATGGTCAAATAAAGGTTGCGAAGGTCTAAAGAGAGCTCTTTGCTTCTTCCCATCATGAGTTCTTTGTGGTGTGACAGTCTGATATTCACAGACCTTTTTAAAGGCTATCAGTCAGGACTTAACCAGCTGAAATTAATTTGCACTGATGGGGGATGGGATGGCTTCCTAAATTCTGATGGATTTCAGCTGTCTTTTGGCTTTCTATGCCTTTTTGCACCTCTTTTTCATCATGTGTTCAATACTTATTCCCTGTGTCATTCCACTTTATTAAATTTAACTTGTTTTGTGAACACAGTTGCCTTGATTTCTTTGTATGTATGGTTTACTTGGGTTGTTACTGATATATGGTGAAAATCTCAGGTCAATGGCTCCATCAGAAATATGTTTAATGAGAAAAATGTTGTCGTGTTCAATACTTATTTTCCCCGCTGTAATCAAAAGTCATCAGTTGTCATATAATAAGAGTAATATTTAGATTTTGTGAAACTGATTAGTAAACTATATCTCATTGTCTCAGACTATACACGTCACCAAACACAATTATAGCGGTTCCCATCTCAAAGCTCACCTCTTGTTTTCTGAATGATGAAAGAAGCATCCAAAGAGGAGAAAAACAGCACAAATGTACTGTGCTGTATTTTGAGAGCTACAGCTGATCCAAAGGACTGCTAGTTACTTCCCCTGGGTGCGCTTCGAAAGTGATGATGTAATTGATGTGAGTCTGTGTTTGTAGTCTTTCAATTTACGTACTTTCCCAACCTTATACTTGAACATCCCAACAAACACGTAACAAGAATGTTAAGACAGATGTTGCGCAATTTCCCTCGGGACCCTGAATGTTCTTTGACGGACCATCTGGGGTCCAAGGACCCCCGGTTGAAAAGCACTGCCCAAAGCCATGCAGGTAATCCTCGAGGTCGTCCAGCTGCAGCCTTACCAAGAGTGCTTGCAAACTGACCTCATCCTCAGTGGAGACGCCACACATCCAGCGGCTCATGGCCAATGCAATCCAGTGTAATGGATAAAAAATAAAAAAGTGCAATAGCTACGTAAAAAAAATCAAATAGAGCAAATATGAAATCATTGCCAAAATGTGTTTAGTAGAACAAATTCTTAGTCTGAATATAAAAACACAAAACTGTGAGTAAAACTGGTAACATACCTGTCTATAAAAACTGACAAAATATTGGAATTTATCAGTTAAAAGTATGGGTATCTATTAACCTTTGAGCTAAATACAGTGGATTAAGTAGGTAAATTATGAATAAAAATGTTAAATTGTTAGCTAAAAGTATACAGTATTTCAACCATATAGTTTAAAATAGATTAAACATAAAGTAAATAATTTATAAAACAGTAAAATGTATTTACTAAAAGTAGCCTAAGGTTAGCTGCTGACTCTTTTAACTAAAAAAATGTAGCTGAACTTATGAATGTTAGGCATAATTAGCAAAAAAGTGTGGTTAGGAGCTAAAAGATTTTTTTTTGTCATAAGATGAAAACATGAAATTGTGATTCAACCAGTTAATGACCCACTGATAAAGGCTAATGCTAGTCAAATATGCTACTCAAATTTATCCTTAGTTATTTATTATGATAAATACTCATTTGATTATCATACAATTGATGTAACGCACTTAATTATTTTAGAATGTATTTATTAAAAGGATAGCTAGCTATAAATAGTGGATTCCAGGTTAAAAATGTGACTTAAACACTATTAAATATGCATGTAACCACTTGGCTGCTTGTCCCTCCCTCCCGTCCGTCTTCTAACCTTCATCTTCCCATTCCTCCATCCCAGACGTTTGGTGAGAAGCTGCTGGGAGTCATGGCATGGATCATGCCCATCTCCGTGGCTCTCTCCACGTTCGGAGGAGTCAATGGTTCCCTCTTCACTTCTTCACGGTTAGTGGGCATTAATATTACAGAAGAAGGTTGCCATTTTGATATGGTATGGTGTTTTTCCAGGAAATGTAGTTAACATATTCGGTTATATTTTTTTTCTTTTTTTTTCATCCATGTGTGGGCAGTGTTCGTTTGGACGGCCATACTAGCTACACGTGAAGCATGCTGAACAACTGAACTGAGATATTAAAAAATTACTAGTATTAAGCAATCTGATAAAATACGTTCCTTTACTAAGAATTTGTGACATGACTGTTAGGATCAAGTGAAATAATGCGAAGGTCGGAAGCCTCTGCTATGGAAAATGTCATTTTAAGCAATATTTGACAAAAAAAAATCTGTGTGTAGCCACAGATACAGTAAATTTCAGCCTTAACATTACAAGACAGCTGAGTTATAAGCTAGCCTGTCAACATTTGGAAAAGTTTTTTTCTACTTTTGAATATGCAACTTTTCTCTCAAAAATTTGTGACATCTCTTTTAAATTTGCACGTTCACGTTTCTTCTTTTTCGCCTTGATTTGGAGCTTTTCTAACAAATTTGGCTTTTTTTTGTTAATTTGAGTTTTACTAAGGTTTTAGCAATGCCACGTGTCAGTTGTCCATCTGCCCACTAACAGTTTCAGAGGACTTCTCTGAGGCAATTGCCCAGATGCTCACCAAACTCACACACAGTGATCCTCAGATTGTGCTCAAGGTTATCATCAAAGGTCATAAGATTGCATACATGTAATCTGAACTTTGAACAGGCCTACTATATTGTGTTATACTGCACTGGGCAGGGGGTTGTTTTCCTTTTGGTATGTAATGCTCAGACTAAGATGGTCAGATTAGCAACTAAAAGTAAGCGCTACCACTAAAAAGGACAATCAGAAGTTTCCAGGTAGCACCAGGTATTTGGTCTGCAGCAGTGAACTATAAGTCACAACACAGTACTTTTTTTGACATGCATCACATTTCTTTACCCTTTGTCAACCTCGGTTTAGTCTTCATTATCCAAAACCCATCATAACTCCTCATAAAGCTCCTCATAAGATCTCTGCGTTCTGTATGTCAACTTGCCGATTGTTTTTTCTCTGTCCTTTTCTCTTGCAGATTGTTCTTTGCTGGAGCCAGAGAGGGTCACCTCCCCAGTCTTCTGGCCATGATTCACATAAAACGCTGCACTCCCATTCCTGCCTTGGTCTTTACTGTAAGTTCTGCTCTCCTCAGTATTACACTCCAATGCATTATCGTCTCCATCGCATATATTGTTTTTTGTCTCTAAGTTAAATGCAACAAATCAAAAACCTCTTCCTGACTATTTTACCCCCTCCCCCCCCAGTGTGTCACCACCCTTCTCATGCTGTGTACCAGTGATATGTACACACTCATCAACTATGTGGGCTTCATCAACTACCTCTTCTATGGTGTCACCGTCGCTGGGCAGATTGTTCTGCGTATTAAACAGCCCGAACTGCACCGGCCTATCAAGGTAAGTTCGTATGGTGTTTTATGTGACTTTGAGCATTTCAGAGATGACGATATTGTAGTAAATTAGCACTTCACCTTTGAATATGCATTATATGCCTCACTTGAACAAGGATACCTACAATGCTATATATCCGTCACGTTTCTGAAACCTTGAGCTTCATGCAGCGGTGTATGATATGTTCTCTTTCTCCCTTCCAGATCAGCCTGATTTGGCCGGTCATTTACCTCATCTTCTGGGCCTTCCTGCTCATCTTCTCCTTTTACTCTGAGCCTGTGGTCTGCGGCATCGGCCTCGCCATCATGCTGACTGGTGTCCCCGTCTATTTCCTGGGAGTCTACTGGGACAGCAAGCCTCGGTGCTTTGATGCCTTTGTTGGTAAGTTATTATGAAATAGGCAAATTTCCCCTGTCCTGGTAGTACTATGCAGTACTTACGCATTTTTAGGAAATAGGCTTATTTGGCACAATGCAAAGGCTGGCATGCCCAACTGTTTCCTTCCTGCTCTTGCTCTGTACTACCTGAAAATGTACTTAATATAAATGCAACTCTTCTTTGAATTGGAATGAATGTGGCTGCAGTTCACTTAGTGACCACAAGGTGCCACTAAAAGCTTCCAAAAGTTTCATGCGCTGCCAGTAAAGGTCCCATTCACTCAAACATGATCCATATGTGGGTTTTAAGGGGGGAGTGCGAGGTCTTCCTCCACCCCTGCTGGCCTCCTTCTGCCATGGGCCTGGGGCCTGGTCGGTGGCCTTGGATGTGGTGTAATGGCGTTGTCCCCAGGGCACTACTTGTCTGCTGGGTGGTGCACTGGGATATGTCTGTGGGGTTGATTGAATGAATGAATGATGGATCACAACAAGCTATGTTACATATTTATTTATATTGCAAACGAGCTCACATACTATCAGTGCTTGGGCAGCATGTTTTAATTGAGACATTTTTAAGGTAGCACATTTTGATACAGTAGTATTTTCCATCAAACGATGGTCCCAGAAGATACATAAACTATTTTACACCTCCATTCACTTTAAGGGCACCATCAGAGCATGGGAAATAGGTTTTGATAATCTATTTACGTATTCTGAAAATGGCTATGGATCAAGAATCAAAGAATAATTTCATAATTCCACCAACTGTACAGGAACTTTCTAAAGTTTGACTAAATATAGCTCACCTTAAAATTAGGATTTCTGAAAGGCTGCTTAATTTTAACTGTGCCACAGACATCGCATTATGAAAATTTTCTCCAGCACGGTAGCATGAAACGATAAACATGGAAACGGAGCTCAGAAAACGGGTCTGCGCATGCGCACACACGCAGGGTAGCGCAGCTCGATAAGTAGCACAGATTTAACACCGGACAGACAGGTGTGGTACCGCCTGGCCTTGTGGGTCGCCTCCGGCACTGGGGGGGGGGGGGGGGGGATTGGCTCCCTCTGCGGCTCCCCACTGCTCGCTTCCACCTCACCTGGGTGTGGGTCTGCTGTGCTGGGGTGTGCCCAGGGGGTGGGGGTGGGGGGACGAGACATGTTAATATGTGGAAAAAGTGCAGTGAACGGGACCTTTAAGCTTAATTTGAATCTTGCCAGTTTTCCAAGCCAGTTGTTCACTAAATTTTCAGCACATTATTTTCCTTTCTACGTTTTTATGTGACTGTACCTGAACTCATCCTAACACGTTTTGCCGCTCTCTTTCCCAGATAAAATGACATATTTGGGCCAGAAGTTGTGTGTGGTCGTTTATCCTGGTGGGAGCAAAGACAGCAGTAGCGGGAGCGGGGAGGACGGAGAAGAAATGAAGGAGGCCACATCTCCTCTGTCCAAGGAGGACTGCGACAGCCATTAGTCGGCTGACTGCTAAAGCGTACATTTCTTTGATAGCACCTGCCCACGCATGCAGACAGGAAGCTCTGTTTGTCGTGGATTAGCACACATGTCCTCACGCCTTTTTTTTAGGACTTTTTTTTTGTGCCAGATATAGTAAAAACAAAAGTTTGAAGTAATATAATATTGGATTTGGGAGTCTAGGGTCAATCAAGAGTGCAATAAACAGAGGTTAGCACCTTCCAGCATGTAACCATTTTATCAGACCCCCTGCAAGAATAACTTTTTTAAAACCTTTTTTTCCACATATATTTTTCATTAAGATTCTTACTCCTCTGTAATTTTTACATTTTTTTTTAAAAATTGGTCACATTATTAAGAATTTTGTTCGTCTTACACTCAATACACCAAAGCAACATTTTGATTGTCATTTCAGAAAACTCAAATTCAGATCAAATCTTTTCATATGGAGGAAGACACTAAAACTCTTGATTTGATTTTTTTTAGAAAGTGGTCATCACTTTGAAATGCTTTTCTCTTTTTTTTTGTAATTGCTGCATTTCATTTTATCATATTTTGTCAATGAAGTTGTTTTAGTTTTAATATGATTGTAGTGTTATTACCTTCCATTCTTCTTACAACATATTCACCTAGGCCTATTTTTTTTTACTCCAGAAGAAAACAGAAAAGCTGATTTTAAACCTTTGTATTCAGGGTAAATGCTGCACAGTTTGTTTTTTTTAACTGCATTGATTAAAATACTTAATGCCTGGGTGCCATTCCAGCTGTGATTTGACAGACTGAGGAAGCCGTTAATATTCATACTCTGGGTCAGTTTCTTTAAATTATTTTTACCAAACAAAACAGCAACAAGAGTATTGCCTCATTCCGGGAACATTGGATGTGTGAGTAATGCGCTCAATTTGGCATCATTTCCTCATTTGCTGCATTCAAGGAAAAGCTATAGTTACGGTGTTTTTATGTACAAATGACTGCATTGTTTTGGGTCTGCATTCTCTCTCTTGTAAACTAATTGTCAGCAACTCTGACTGAAAACGACATGGTGCATAGTAATTTGCCCCATAAAAACACCATAACGATTTGTCATTCTGAACTCATTACTTGGATGTTCAATATTCTGAGAATGCGGCCGTGGACTAACAAGAAATCAAAATCCACCATGTAACTTTTGAAGACTGGTTTTAGTGTCATCTAGTGGCCACAAACTGAGCTGCAGCCCAGTTCATTCTGTTCACTGCTGAGGAAGACTTTAGGATGGGATTCATGCTGCAAAGTGCGGAATAGGGAGGGGCCAGATATGGGCGGGGCTGGACATCCAGTGGTAGTAAAAGCCTGTATATCCTGGAGCGGTGAACGTTCACGAAGGTAGCAATTGTTTGGTTCATAAAAGGTTGCAGAACAGTTTGCACAGTTTTTAAGGTCCCAAACAGTTTTTCTTGTCGTCAATGTATTTTTCAGCAAAATGTTCCAAACGTAACATGTGTCACTAAAGTTTTGTTTGGTTTTTTTGGTTTGCCAAATAGTGATCACTAGCAACTGTTTAAAAACCTTTACAACAAAACTGTTTGTAGCCTTAAAAACTGTGTTTGAACTGTTTTGCAACCTTTTATGAACCCTGACAAAACCCAACAATCGCAACGTTTGTGAACGTTCTTCAGCATTCACCACACCGTGAGATACTAGCTTGATTTTCGCCAACATTCTCCTCAAAGTTGGTGAATCCAAAAATCTCTACATTCGTCAGCATTCACTGGTCCAAGACAAACTACTCGAAGGGATCCAGTCACAATGGCTACAAGGTGGAGTCAAACATCCAACCATCCCTTTCAATTCGACCCAATCCCATTCGTACTTTGGCCGGACCCTTGTGATACACCGCCAAAGCAGCTGATGTGTTTGAAATAATTAAAGATACATTTTACTTCGTGACCACTAGATGTCTCTAAAACCCGAATTTCCGAAAGTTCCACACTGTACTGTTAAAAATACAATCCAGCATAGACAACAACAATCAGTAGAAATGTCACGCTAGTTTCCCACCAAATTTTATACCTAAAATGTCGCAATCCTGACACAGACACGTGAACGCTAGTGTGAGCTGTTTGTAGTGGCAATGATTTGTCTCTCAGTGAAGCTGTTTGTGTCGCTTTCCATCTAAGTTGTGTTAAAATTGCTTATTTTGATTTATTAAAGAGTATAAGGTGAAAGCTTTAACTATTTTTGAACCATACAATCAACTAGATGACATTATAGTGCAGTATATGTTTACAGTCACCAGCAAAAACTGAACATGCACTCCTCAGTGCACTCATATGTTGTCTGGTTATGTATGCATGCCTATGCTGCAACACTCCTGCACACATAAACACATATTACATATTCTATTTTCTTCTTTAGCCTTCCTATAATCAATTAGCATCTCAGGGCATCCCCACTGCCTTCCCCTGACATACACTGCCAAAAACCTCAACAACACACCACAGAAATTCAACATGTCAGTCCAGCTTCTTAGACGTGGTGCTTTTAGATATTTATTTCTGAAGAATTTCAATCAAAAATAAGGCTGGCAAGTGCTAAATGTTTGGTCAGTATTGTGTAGATTGCACTTGTTAAACTGTCTGGGGAACAGGGTGGCTAATGTGTTTCGTACTTGTAAGGTTATTGCGCTTTTACAGCAACACCGCAACAAGCCTATATTTTGTGTTAGTTAATAAAAATCCACTTACTCATTTATTAAAAAAGTGTTCCGTGTGTTTAGTCAGTTCATATTGTGCGATTCAAGTCTTATCAAGTACCATCAATAATGAAAAAAAAAACATTTTCTCCATTTCATTCAAGTAGCATAGCGTTTATGTTCAACTTTGGCATAAATAAGGCCTGAAAACTTTAATCACCTCATATATTAAATGCTGCAACTATATGCAATATGTGTAGAATGTAACATACACTTTATATCTGCATTCTAATTTTTCTTCCCTGATGAGCTGCAACTCCCACTTCTTGCTTCAATTTAGACCAAAACTGGCCTTCAGTCTGGTGTAAATATTACATTTTATGTATTAACAGTAACTGTGTACAAAAAAAATTGATGTAACCTACTTAAATATGTTGCAACAAGAATGTTTTTTTTCTGAATCATTTGTGTAAACTTTGGTATTGTAATTTAAACTGCGTTTTAGCTACCATACTGAGTATGTTGTTGTGTTTGAAATGTAAATGTACATATCTGTGATGAGTGACTGAGAACAATAAAAACCATTTGACAGGAATTTTCATGCCGCTTTGTTATTAAGGTAGAGTAGCTCATTACAGCCTGATGAAATCACCCAGTGCTCACATCTCCTGACTGCTGACCTTGAGCACAGCCTCGACGCACACCCGCCTGAAGATCATTGTGCACAAGTTTGCCAAACACTGGGGCAGTTGCCTTGGAGGAGTGATGATTTTTTTGTGAAATTATGAATGCCCAGATCTCCTGACCTTTGATAATGATCTTGACCTCAACCTGGAGGAGGATTGTGAGTTTGTTGAGAATTAAGGCAATTGCCTATGAGGAGGAACAATTCATCACGACTGGAGTGGTAGAGCACCCACTCCACAGCTGGGAAGTTGTGGGTTCAAGACACTGCCAGAAGATCACATAAAAATGACACCTTCCACCTTGGTGCTCAGTGTAATGGAATGAGGGGAGGGAAGCTGGTCATGGCACATGCCAGCAGCCCCACAACTGTGCTCTACTGTAGATGCTTGGCTGTATGGACTGAATGACAAACTTGGCTATCTTCTAAAATCATGTAAGTGCTGAGATCTCCTGAACTTTGACCTTGAGCGCACACCTTGATGCAGACCTATGTGATGATCACCGTGCATGAATTTGATGAGAATTAGTTCAATTGCCTGGAAATAGTGATTTTTCTAAAATTACATAAGTTCCCAGGTCTCCTGACCTTGACAATGAGCACAACCTGGATGCAAACCCGCCTGAGGATCATTAGCCCCGTTTCCACAACCGGGAACCAAGAACCATTTTGCAGGAACTTTCCCCATGGTGCGTGTCTCCGCTACCAGGAACATCCCCACAAGGGGGAGTTTTCGGGGACCTTTAGCAGCCGATATAAGGCCCTGGTCAGGAGTAGGTACTTCAGAGCAGCCCTGAAAACTGGTGGGTGGGGTTTAGGATTGATTTGGTACTGACTGGATAAAACTTAGCATGAGTGCTTAATGCGGTGCTGGCTTCATGAACGGAACACGCAGAAATGAAAAGCAGCAAATTTGACCAGAAAAAGATTGTAGTGAAGAGCCATCCATCTTCTACCGCTTATCTAGGGATCTGGGTCGCATCAGTCCAAGAAGAGTAGCGAAGGCTTCCGCCCGGTTGACATATCACCATGATCCCCAAGATCCCTCCTGCAGGTGATGAGCCCACTGGAGGGTGGACCCTTGTGCCTCCTTTATGTACACTGGGTCCTTGATGTAACGTTTTTCATGGCGATCCACTGGGCCACCCTTGGTCTGGCCCTTCACCAGGACCAGTTTGCCTTGGGAGACCCTACCAGGGGCAAGTTACCCCCAGCAACATAGCATCTGGGATCATTCGGGCACTCAAACCCCTCTACCACGATGAGGTGGAGATCCACGGAGGGGGTGAAGATCTAATGCTTAAAAATAATAATCTAATGCTACCATGACTGTGAAGGGTCTAAATGGCTATTTGGAATACATGGAGAACATGAGCACTGCATACACCGGTGTGCTTGTGTGCCGATAATATCTAAAAATATAAAAGTTTATACCACCATGATTGTAGAGTAGAATGGCCAGATCAATTCTATATCACATAACAGAGGAGAGGCAAGGTTGGGCAACTCGGGACTTTTTATAGCCAGAGAGCAGACACAATACGGTCGGCCGGCCCTGCTGATGCTGCCCGCACATCTCTAGATCCCTCTGCAGTTACAATGGCAAATTGGTCCCATACGCTCCACTTTACAGGAATTCCATGCAAAATCATTTCTGTATGATTTCACCGCATTTTACTTTGCCACGCTGCGTCAGAGACGATTATGTCACCAACAAATCCTGCAGTGGAGACACAACAGGTGAGAGGACCTAATACAGGAACAACCCTTCGGAAGTTCCTGCTGCCCTTAGTGGAAACGGGTCTATTGTGTGTGTGTGTGTGTGTGTGTGTGTGTGTGTGTGTTTGGCAAGTATCAAGGCAAATGTCCAGGAGTTGCGATTCCAGTGAAATGTGGACAGACGGACGCCACACCATCATTAGCTCCTTTTGGCTTCAATGAAATGAACTAAAAAAAAACAAAATGAAATGAGCAGCCTTTTAACCACTGATTTTATTCCATCGACAGACTAATAAAACAGCACTGAGTTGGCTTAACACATTTCTCACAACAATTCTTCTGTCCGAAACAATCAAAAACATCCATGTAAACCAAAATTCTACTGCGGCAAATATGCAGTCAGCACATAAACTCAAACCACCATACTGAACGGATGAGCCTGAGCTGTTAACAAAGCAAACTGCTGTCTGTGGTCCATCATTTAGAAAATGTAGAAGGACACAAAACATGTCCTTTATTAATTATTAATTACAATAGTGGGGCTTTCGGGAAAACACACCTTTGACTATGTCAGGGATTAGCAACCTCTATCATACAGAGCCAAATTCAGCTATTTTCAGCCAAAAAAGATCATTTTTGTTGAGAAGCAAAACATATTTAAAAATTTAATTGAAGGCAAAACAGCCATGCATAAGCTGATATTGCTACAGTGCTATTGCTAATGGAGTTTTCCCTCTTATTTATGCAACTTTTGTGATTTTTTTTTTTTGTTGTATATTTTTTCTTGCAAAACTGTGATTTTTTTTTCCTTTTGCCACTTTGTTCTTGTAAATTTGATTCTCTCCTCTCATAAATTTGTGACATTTTTTTTGTGTAAACTTGTGACTTTTTTTTCCTCACTCTGACCATCTGATATTTCCTGAACAGTTGCAATGCTGTATTTTACATTGTTTTAGCATTCATGCACAAGGGTCAGCTTTATTTTCTGCCTGGATAAAACATAAATGAACACATCTGTACCATCAGTTTCACCTCTATTTTACCTTCTGTTGTAGTTTATTCACTTAGTTTTTAACACTACTTCCCAAGCTCTTTCCAACTGTTTTAGACTATAACTGCACTGCTGTAAAACTGAACAATTCAGCTGTCTCACTAAAACAATACTGCAATGGAGAAAGTGATTCTGGAAAAAAAAAAAAAGAAATCAGAGAAGAGGAAGCTGGCTAAAGAAGAGTTTCATTTACGTTTTACTACCGATGACTGTGCTGACTCCAGTAACCCCTGATCAATCAGCCTGCTTGTCTTCAGTGTATTGGCTTCGTTTAGGGCATGGCAGCAGTTGACATGTGAAGGCTACAATCCAAGTTCACAGCAGAGGCTTCCCGGGTGGTAGAGGCATCCTCCTCTCAGGGCGAGGACCAGGTGAAGGACGGATCCACCCTGGATTTTATAATCAGCTGCTGTTTTCTCATCGTTCCTGAGAGAAAGAGGAGGCACAATCAATGAGAACACATGAAGTTAAAAGTGCCTGAATTTTGCAAAGTGAAAGACGGAATAAATCAGGTCACACAAGATGTGGTTATGATATTTCTCGAAGCTGACTGAACAACTTTAATTAGATATTCCAACTTAACTGCTTTCATAAATGCACAGCTGATCAAATGTCATCAATAAGACTGAAAAACTGAAAACTGAATGGGTCAGAGGCACGTTTGCCATTTTGACTTATGACCTTGTAATGTGCCTTTTCCAGTGGGTTTTGATTTGCTCAATAGTTCACGAATTCTTCAACTTTTCAAATATAGTGCCTGCTTGGACAACTTCTTCTGACCAGTGAGACATTCAACAACTCTAAACTCTTAAAAGTGTCAAACAAAAAAGTCGTATATATGGTGGCCCAAAGAACTCCACACACTACAACTTAAAGTAACAAGTGCAAATAGGCAAACTTCAACTAATAATCATTAAAATGGCAACACACGGCTGCTGCCAAAAGTCACAACACTTTCAAATGGACAAATGTGCTGCAAAAACTCACAACATAACGGAAATTACTCCTTGGACGGACAACAAAGGTCTGTTACTGTGCGCTGACAAGTTGTCTGATTTTAGCAAACAGTGGCAGTAAAGCTAAAACTTCTGTGTGTTTCAACAGATGATGGCTTTGCAAGTAATGCTCAGCTAACATGGATCTACAGCACATGGTTTGTTATTTTATTGCATCCCTGGAGTCACTTCTGTTGTGTTGTGACTACTGCATACAGAGAATAAATAATCATGGCTATAAGAAAAATCCAAAACATGGACTGGAAGTCACTGCAAAGCAAATCTTGGTCACAAAGTGGAGCAGAAACTGGAGCACTACCCGGACAAAAGGACAAGCCTGAACATGTAATATTTTGGATTAATTTCTATAGCTGCTAAGGTCCAGTCCAGTCAGTCAAACAAGACTATCTGGGCAACCCTCCCAGCCTGAACAAAGTGAAACTGGTGAGCACCGATTCTCCTCTCTGACTTCTACTGAGTCACTGCATGGTACAGCAACTGCAGCAGGATAACAAAGAAAGTACTGCAGACAGTCACAGAGAGGCCCAAAACATCACTCAGCTACCAGCAGCTGAAGGCCTCTGATTGTCCCATGACAAGACTCACCCTACCCGTTGCCTCTTCACCCTCCTCTCCTCTGGGAGGAAATGTGTAACAGTACAGTAAATGCCTGCACCACAAGACTGAATGGCAGCATCCTCTGCAGAACTGCTGAACCATTAAAGAGACTTGAACCCAGACCTAAACCTCTACAGCACACAACCACACTTAACTCCAACCCTGCAACATCACAGTTGATTTAATATTCACCTTGACTGCTTTTTCACCACTACATATATCAGGTCTGCTTAAGTGCTTTAAGGTTTAACTGATGCTGATGTTTCCATGCCACTGAATGTTTGTATGTTTCAGAAACTGCACAGCATTATTTCTTCAACTACTTTTTCCCTATTTTTATAGTACGAGGGAGGGGTTAAAAACTTTATAGTGATCAAATTTGACCAAATGTGGTTTATTTTTCACCTTCGGTCCACACACACTTCTTCCATCGTTGTTGCAACGCTTGAATTCCTACGGTTGTAAAATTAATCACATTTGGTCAAACTTGACCACTATGAACTTTTCAGCCCCCCCCCCCCCATATATTTGTGCAGTGCAGCTTATTTGCTTTGCTACTGCTGCTATCGCTAAGAATAATAATAAGAAGCATCTCTGTTGTCATTCAGTCCATACAGCCAATCATGTATAGTAGAACAAAATTACGTTTCTCCTATCTCCAATGTTAATCACACGAAGAATCAGACGGGTCGCTGCCATGCAAGGTGCTGCCACAAACAACTTCTCCTTCCCCCATTCTATTACACTGAGCACCAAGCTAGAAGGCGGAAAGTACCATTTTATATGGTCTTAGGTATCGGCCGGTACTTGAACCCCCAACCTCCCAGTTGTGGGGCGGATGCTCTATCAGTTAGGCCACCACTCCGGCCACCAACAGTCATTTGTTGTCAAATTTGGCATTTTGTGTTTTTTTAGGTCCATATGTGACATGCAAAACACATTGTTTTTGTTTGTTTTTTTCCCGTGCAGTTATTGTGCATATAGCCGATTTTAATCTCATCATTTTTCTTTAATCTTACATCTGTTTTCCACTGTAGATCAGCCTCTGCTGTTGCGGAGGGATCCCCTCTTTCTCCTCCACCCTCTCTTTTATCCGCTCCACCTGAGGTAAAAACCGATATCAAATAAAAACAAGATCTTACATGAACTCACGGAATAAATGAAAGAATAAAAGACTGCTGTTAGATACCTTATCTGTGGGCTCTATGTCAATCTCTATCTCCTTGCCAGTTAGAGTCTGCAATAAAGACACGTTTGTGTTATTGTTCAGCAAATCATAAGAGTAAATACAACAGATACGTGAGATATTAACACTAACGATATTCCTTACCTTCACTTTGATCAACATCTTTGTTTATTTGCCTGCTGGGAAACACCGTGAATATATATGAGACTTATATTATGATTTATCTACCATCTGGATAAAGATAGTATTATTTAGGGTAGATAATTTGAGTTAAAACTCCCTTCTAAAATTTCAATGGTGGTTTCCGGTGTTCCTTCTTGTATTGGCCGTCTTCCCGGTTTGTACGTCAACTGTTCCGCTTCGCTTTATTTCACCTTTATTTTCTCCTCTTACCACCTAAATATCACATAATCTAAGTTGGACTTATTTTTTAAAATTAATTACACATTAATTCTAACACATTTCTCCAATAACAAACAAGAATTTAGCTCATTAAACCACTAGCTGACATTTACGACATTTGCGTAAGTGTGACGTAAAACCACTGGCGCCTTTGTAGTTTTTACTCCCGTTAGCACCAACGCGGTGGAGATGTTAAAAAACTACAAGGCGGCTGTCAAAGTTGGTGTCCACCGTAATAAAATTTCCCGCCAGAGAAGGGCGCCGAGAGTGGGGTCGTACTTCATTATTGGTAATACTTCTTCATTCTAAATGTCATTTACGACTTATTCGTTCATCATTTATCAGGTTGTGCTCGGAGAAACAGTTTGCAATGCTGATAATGTTGATCTGAGGTGGTGTAACCTTGAATTTTGATATGGAGGCTGAAGAAGCGACGCTGTCAGGTTTTTCAGTGTTAGGGATACTGCTAGCTCAGTAAAAAGAGATGTTACATTCATGCGACTCAGTAATGCCGCAGTTGACTCGGTTTTAAACTGCATGACTTTATTCACACTCTCAAACGTTTTTATTAACGCTTCATTCTTTGTGCATAATTTGCAGGTCCCTGCGGCTTTAACAAAAAGCTATGAATACATAAAATAGATGATGCTTACAAATCTACCAAAAAAAGTTTGAATTTACTCAGGAAAAGTTGGAAATTCACAATAACAAAGTGATGAACTTAAGGAAAAAAGATTTCAAATTATTAAGAGAAATACAATCTCAAATTTACAGTAAAAACTTCAGATCCATCCATCTTCTACCGCTTTTCCGGAGGTCCGGGTCGCAGAGGCAGCAGTTCAAGCAGAGAAGCCCAGACTTCCCTCTCCCCAGCCACCTGCTTCAGCTCTTCAGAGAGGATACCAAGGCGTTCCAAGACCAGCTGGGAGACATAGTCTTTCCACCGAGTCCTGGGTCTGCCCCGGGGTCTCCTCCCAGTGGGACGTGTCCGAAACACCTCAAGTGGGAAGCGAACCAGGCCTGGGGGAGGGGCTCGAAGGCTAGCGTCTGGTGGCCGGGTTTCCACCCACGGGACCCGGCCGGGCTCAGCCCGAAGGAGTTACATGGGTCCGCCCTCCAGTGGGCTCACCACCTGCAGGAGGGATCATGGGGGTCCGGTGCTATGTGGATTAGGTGGCAGTCAAAGGCGGAAACCTTGGCGGACTGATCCCAAGCTTTCTAAACTGGAACTTCAGGTTCATGTGAAAAAAAAAGTTGCAAATTTAGAAGGAAAAAAGTGTAAAAAAAATTTTGCAATAAAGATTGCAAATTTTAGAGAAACCCCTCACAAATTTTCAGGAAAAAAATCATTGCAACATTGCTAATTTATTGCAAAAATGTCAGAAAAAAAATTGCAAGTTTATCAGAGAAGTAAAACTGAACTTATCATTTGAATATAACTTGCAACTTTACGGAAACAAAGTTCTAAATCTAAGAAGAAAGTTAAATTTGTGCAAAAAATACCTCAAATTTACAAGAAAAAGGTGCCAAAGTTATGTGAAAAATGCAGGAAATTTAGCCAAATATAGTTACGTGACTATGATTTGAACACATGGTATGTATATAATAAAATGTATGCAAAAAGCTGCAATTTTACAACAAATGTACATATTAAACATCAATTTAAAAAAAAAAGTCTTAATCTTATCAGAAAAAAGTCATAAATGTAGAAGAAAAATTGGAAAAAGAGAAAAATGTTATTGTTCAAAACGTTTAAAAATTCTCCTATTTCCAGTGTTGGCAGGTCACTTTACATTTATAATTCATCCATCCATCCATCCATCTTCTGCCGCTTAATCCTTTTCGGGTCACGGGGGGGCTGGAGCCTATCCCAGCATCTTTGGGCGAGAGGCAGGGTACCCTGGACAGATCGCCAGTCCATCGCAGGGCCAACACAGAGAGACAGACAACCATTCACTCTCACAGTCATACCTAAGGACAATTTAGAATCCCCAGTTTGATGCCAATTAACCTAACCTGCATGTTTTTGGCATGTGGGAGGAAGCTGGAGAAATCCCGGAGTAAACCCACGCAGACACGGGGAGAACATGCAAACTCCACACAGATCACTGTTGGTCGTGGGCTGGGATCGAACCCAGGATCCCCCGGCCAAGGGTGAGTTGCTGTGCTGTCACAGTGCTAACCACTCCGCCACCGCGCTGCCATTCAGCAATTTTATTTTCATTTTTAAAGCTCATTTTTTGTGGCAGATTTTCTTTTTGACTAAAATAGAGTTTCCCAACCCCAGCTGTATGAGTACCAATGTAGAGATTTAGGGGGTTAAAGAGGAGAATGATCACATAACCTAGGCTCCAGTCCACGCCGTCACATGTCTTCTTTCTCTTACAGCTTCCCATCCTAGGATTTATTGTTTTGTTACACTGCTGCTACATCTCTTCACCAAAGCATGCCTCGCATCGAGAATGACATCAAGCTTGATTTTAAGGACGTTCTCCTACGTCCAAAGCGGAGCACTCTCAAATCTAGGAGTGAGGTGGGTCACCCGGCTGCTGTGGATGGATTTTTCCACATAAAACTGACTGACCTACATACAGATGTTTCCATTAGCTGAACTTCAGTCATCCCTGTTAGGTGGGCACACATTCATTAAACTCGTGATTTTTTTTATTTTTTTTTTGTTACCACTTTCTTTTAGGTGGACCTGATGAGGAGTTTTACCTTCAGGAACTCCAAAGGCAGTTATAGAGGGATCCCCATCATCGCTGCTAATATGGACACAGTGGGGACCTTTGACATGGCCCTGGCCTTACACCAGGTAGGCTATGGATCACATAGGATTAGTTGTTTGTTTGGGTTTTTTTTTTTTAAACAAAAAGGTTTTACTGTAAGCAATTTCCCCTACTAAAAGACTATGCCAGAGGGAGTGCTTGAAGAATTTTGAGCAAGTCTAGGTGATGCTAAATGTAATCTAAGCTGTGAATGCTATTACACAGCAGGTGGAGAAATAAAAATCGGCCCTAGTTTCCTCACTTGCCCTCACAAAAGAGCCGATTAAAAACAGGAGGTGATCAAGTCTTTCTGATCATGATTACCAAGTGCATAGCTTAGAATTGTTGACTTACATGTGGCTGCCTTTTTATCATTACACTGATAAGCAAACACACCACTACTTCTAATATTACTAGCATGCATAAAACAATTTAGTACAATATGGGACCTCTAAATCGTGTTGTTGCAATACACCCTGTTTATTTGTCTCTTCTTTGTCTGTGGTGCTAGTTTGCTCTCTTCACTGCAATCCACAAGCATTACACCGTGGACGAGTGGTTGGAGTTTGCAGCAAAGCATCCTGAATGCCTGGAGGTAAACTAAGGGTCAGTTGTCATGTAATCACCAACAGTTTATTAATGCTGGACTTCTAGTAATCCACTTTCTATTTTTCAGAGTGTGGCAGTCAGCACAGGGACCGGTGATGGGGACTTTGAGAAGATTGCCGCCATTGTCGAGGCCGTGCCACGGCTGAAGTACATCTGCGTGGACGTGGCAAACGGCTACTCTGAGCACTTTGTCCACTTTGTCAAAGATGTGAGGCAGAAGTTCCCCTCGCACACTATAATGGTAAGTCTGTGGTGGGTAAAGGTTATACGTGGGGCCGAAAAAGAAAAAAAAAGTTCTTTGATAAGTGGTGATTTTTATTTTATTTAGGCAGGAAACGTGGTGACTGGAGAGATGGTGGAAGAGCTGATCCTCGCCGGCGCTGATATCATCAAAGTAGGCATCGGACCAGGTAATTACACAGTAACGACTGGTGACTTGTTCCAGGCTTTCTGCACATTTTATAGACTAAAATTTACATTCCTAGCTGCTCCAGAATTGAATGCATTGCACTGGTGCATCTAAGAGGGGGCTTGAGGAGGGGTTAACCTAAAAAGTAAATGAAGAAATAGATAAAATAAGATAAAATAAAACGGGCTTTCAGTTCATGCATCCCTAAGACTATGATGTCACAAATCGTCCTAACATGAAACATGTGACTGGACTCCTGAGGTCCTCACCACTCACACTTAATAGAATTTGCCAAGCAGACTCAGCCTACAACACACACACACACACCAACACCAATAGATTATGAACAGTTTCTTCAGTCTCATGGAAATCCAGTGATTTTCACCTAAAATGCCTACAAACAAACTTGTTTTTCATCTCTTTTGAAAGGTTACAGTCTAATATTTTTTGGCACAACTTCAGAATAATTGGAAGTGGTAATGGCACTGAGTAATAACATTTTGAACAGAGAACACAGTCATATTTTATACGCCCTTAAATTGTGATTACTTGTGCTGCATGCTTAAATTGCTTCAGACTAGAGAAAAATATATTTTTTAATTTCACGCTGACAGTGGACCCAACACCACCACCACCACCAGAAAATTCCCTCTTTTTAAATACTTTAATGTGCCCCAATACTGCATGCCATAATACAGAAAACTAAGTACAAAAACATTAGACATTGTTATCAGTTGCTTATGTTCACTTAACTTCACATAAAGTGACTAAATTGTCTATGTTAGCCTGCAAACACTGCATGCAACTGTTGTTTCCTGTCGGACTGCAGATCAATACACACCCACAGTACTGGTCGTCTCATGACTCTGTGACTTCCTCTTTAGGCTCTGTGTGTACCACTCGTAAGAAGACCGGGGTCGGCTACCCTCAGCTCAGTGCTGTGATTGAGTGTGCAGATGCAGCCCACGGTCTTAGCGGCCACATCATCTCTGTAAGTTGACCTCTCCTATAATAATCTTGTCAGAAAGTCAGAATTTTGATATAAGATAAGATAAGATAAGCCTTTATTAGTCCCACAATGGGGAAATTCCAGGATTGCAACAGCACAGGGATAGCAACACTCAGAGCAACAATCAGAAGGCAAGAAAAAAACAAGAGCAGCATAGCAGTTGTGTAAATTAATGGTAAAGGTGCACATTTGCGTGATGTGAAACAGACTTTTTTTGCACAACATATCCAATTCATATAAGCCGACAGCAAAAATAGTTGAAAATGCAATACAGAGCTCCTCATTTGTTATAATGTGAGGTGTGTGTTGAATTTCTGTGGCATTCAGTGATTCTGATCCTATTATTTTTCCAAGCCAAACACTAAATAATTAGCCTCATCCTGCTAGCTCTCGCCGACATTGTCTAATGCAGCGGTGTCAAACTCATTTTTGCTTGGGGCCACATACCGCCGGATTTAATGTCAAGTGGACCGAACCAGTAAAATAATAGCAAAACAACCTAATGGCAACTCCAGATTTAGTACAGAGAAGTACAAGTACATTATAATATGTTTACATTTATTGGACCATTGATCTTTTACAAAACATGAACAACCTGAATGATGAATCTTCATCAAAGTATGAACAACCTGAATTTTTTTTCTTTTCTGCTCTGTTTTGAACTGAAGCTGCTGACAAACAATATCTTAACTACAATAAAAACAAATGCAATTTAAGGAACCAGATATCATATCACTGCCATCTACTGTTTAGTCCTGGAACTTGTTTGTATTTTAACAATGACTGGTTACATGGTCATGATAAACTGATTACTGGCAATAAACTGATAATGCCAATAATCAGTTTTCTCATGTTTGCATGCACTGAATAAATTGATTACTGGCAGGTAAACCACTTGAGTTAATGACCCCAATTACATGGCCTTTATCGGAATATAATCAGATAACTGCAGAAATCCATTCATAACCAGTTTATTAGTGTACATGTACACATGACCCATGTGTACATGTACACTAATAAACCAATTATGAATGGATTTCTGTGGTTTTAATCCAGATTTAGATCCTTAATCATTTTTTGGCAGGCAAAATACAGAATTATTGTTCTCTGAGACTATTTCACAAGTGCGAGAGGGCAAGTTAGAGTATTATATTCACAATTTAATCCTGAACCAAATAAAATCATTTTTAAAGCATGCAAACTATTTCAGTCAACATTAAGACCTTTAATCAATTTTTGGCAGGTGAAGTAACTATAACAGCCTTTTGAAGCTATTCACAAGTGTGACAGAGCAAGTTACAGTATTATATTCACAATTTAACCCTGAACAACCAATTCAAGTTATTTTTAAAGCATGGAAATTGTTTCAATAAACATTAAGGCCCTTAATCAATTTTTTGGCAAGTGTAATAACACATTTATAAGCTATAACAGCCCTTTGAGACTATTTCACAAGTTGAACAGAACATGTTCTATTATAATCTTCACAATTCAACCTTGAAGAACTAAATCAAATAATTTGTTGGCAGATAAAATATTTGAATCCAAGTTGGGAGCCTAAATCAATTTTTGGCAGATAAAGCATGCATTTTATGAATTCTACTTACAATATATAATTATAGGAGGTAAATAATGCACAAACATTAGTATTCATGGGAAAGAAAAGCTTTATTGACTTTTACATTGTTATACACAGATTTTGTTAATTTCAGCACACTTTCCTTAACATATAAGGCAGAACATTAAAAGCTGCAGGATAAAATGTCATATCTGATTATTGTAACACAAAACTCATGGGGCTAAAATTATGACTAATCCCTCACCACATTAAATATTCACAAACATACCTTCACTAATTGCATGGACAAAAAGTTATGGCTGCTTTGCTCAAAAGCAGCCATCAGCTTCAGAATCAGAAGAGAAACTGCTTTAGCCGAGTGAGGCGCACTCCTGCAGCGTGCCGATCAGTTTCTGGCGGCCCATCACTTTTTGGTATGACACTGGCAGCTTCTCTTGTTTTGAACATGTTCCAGCACCCGCCGAGCTGTGAGACACGGGGGTAAATGTATTTTTAAAGAACAGTTATTATATACAGTAAATACCGTGACATTTCAGTGTGTGTTGGATCCGGCATCCATAAAAAAAGACTTGTTGCATATTTTTTGTGATCTTGTGAGCGAGAAGGAATAATAGCAGACGCATGTGAGAAAAGTTTGCCATGGAGTCTTTCTAGAAGAACTCCTGTCCTCCCTACCTGCATAACAGACTCCCTCAGTGTAAATTGGGCATCATTTTTGTGTCTGTTACTCTTGTGTGACCCCAAATGGACAAATTGGGAATAGCAGGTAACTTTATTGGAAAAAGTGCTGCTCGTGTATTATATCATTTATTTTTCACACTTTGCAAATTCATCCCGCGAGCCAGTTTGGACTCTCTGGCAGGCCGATTTTGGCCTGCGGGCCGTACGTTTGACACCCCTGGTCTAATGCCTCCATAAAACCTTTTCAGCACATCAACATGCTGCTCAGTCTTTCGCCAAATAACTTCCAAATACTTATAATCAACAGGATGAAGGGAAGCTGCAGTAAAGGTTACAATAACATTAATATCAAAAATACAACATTAGCAGTTAGTAGCAGCCACATATACCAGTACATATACACAACAGATACACACATGCACTATAAAACAGGCAGATAAAACATGAAATATTGTTAATGTCTAGGCTATGAAATTTCTGAATAACAGCCCCAAAACTGTCATGATTTCCGCATCTATGTCATGTATAAATCCAATTAGTTTGTCATTAGCCTGACAATTTGACGCTATAAGGATTGGGAAGCTGCTCATCTGTCACTGAAATCTTGTATATGTATCTTGCCGGAGTAGTTTAGCTGAAATGTGTGAGTTTTTCTGAGGACACCATTGATTCTGTATGGGATTTTAGTGTGTTTCTGCCAGTCAGTCTAGACTATATGTGTTGAGGGTAGTTTGGGTGCATATCCAATTAGCGGAACACATGCAATCAAGATAAACATGCTCATAACACTGTTTTGTCTTTTCTTTTTGCAGGATGGTGGTTGTACCTGCCCAGGAGATGTCTCCAAGGCTTTTGGCAAGTTTTATTCAGTGTAATATAGAGTAGAATAGAATAGAATGGATCTTTATTGTCCACCGAGGTGGAAAATTGTCTTTGGCTCACCAGTTACAAAAGACAAAGAACAGCACTAGTTTGTAGTTAATATGAGCTCCAAACTTGTATTTCTGTCAAAGCAGTCACTATACTGTCTCTTGTGTGGAACTCAGGTGCTGGAGCAGATTTTGTGATGCTCGGCGGGATGCTAGCTGGCCACGAAGAGAGCGGGGGTGAGATCATTGAGAAAAACGGCAAGAAATACAAGCTGTTTTATGGGATGAGCTCTGACACAGCCATGAGGAAACACGCGGGGGGCGTCGCTGATTACAGGTTAGCCTTTTCTTTGACTGTTCATTTTCCTGTTCCTGTTATCCCTCTCTCATCTTCACCTCGTGTTTTGTCCTTGCAGGGCGTCAGAGGGAAAGACTGTGGAGGTTTCCTACAAAGGTCCAGTGGACGAGACAATCAAAGACATCCTGGGAGGCGTCCGCTCCACCTGCACGTACGTCGGGGCGGGGAAGCTGAAGGAGCTGAGCCGCAGGACGACTTTCATCAGGGTCACCCAGCAGCTCAACACCGTCTTCGACAACACCAGCTGAACGGTCACGTGAGAAGAAACGCATATTAATACTGTCTTAAGTTTTTAGGTTATTTGAGCATGTCATGTTTCTATTCCATTCACATTATCAGTTTATTTTTCTCACACAGACTTAGGGTGTAGGTGTGCGTAAGCTAGAGCAACAACTCCGGCTTTTTGCCTGTCCGCTCTCGTTTTTTTTTTTCCATTGCAAGGACCATAATAACCCTTTTCTCACGTATGCAGTGTGTGGCTGCCTGTGAGCAGCATCTACAAAAACATTTATAAGCCCCTCTCTGCCAAGCCTTTTAAAATTTTAGCAACAGTCTTAAAGTATTTATGAAGCCTCTTATTGCTTAAATATGTATGTAATTAGAAAATTGACATATTTTCCTAAAAAAAGATCAATCATTCCTTCACCTTTGTTTTGCACTTTATTTCCAGTTTTAATCCACACTGTTGTCTTATTTGATGTTAAAGTGTCATATGTTAGTGCACTGAATGCATATACAAAGGGCACAGGCAGTATATTATATTATGCAGGAGATGTTAGTGAATAAAGTTCTGTGCTGCTCAGTACTGATACCAAAGTTTGTTCTATTTATTTTAGTAAAGTCCACATGCAGATTTGATTCATTATGAAGCCTTTAAATGATGGGCTGGATGTAGTTTCACACTGATAATTTTATGACAATATGTTCCAACCTGTTTTTGTCATTTCATTTTCAGTTTATATGAAGTGAATTTTTTTGTTAATATTGTCAAAATATGCAGATGATGTGAAAAATTCCCATTCCACATTTTTTTTTATACTTTATTTGCCTGGTTAATAAAAACATTTCACAAATTATAACTTAATGGCTTTATTAATAAGTAGATATTTTATGGTGTGTACATGAGGGTAAAGGTCACATATACAGGTGCATCTTAATAAATTAGAATGTCATTGAAAAGTTGATATATTTCAGTAATTCAAAACGTGAAACTCATATAGAGTAATTACACACAGAGTGATATATTTCAAGCATTTATCATTCTATAAACTAGTGCATACCCATGCATGCCCATAGAAACCAAGTATAAGCAAATATCTGCTGCATGCCTGCCTTTGATCTTTGAAATGGTTACCATGGCAACAGTAACCATGGTGAAACCTGCCTTTGATTTTTGACGTCACCGCTCGTTCATAGCGAGTCCTATGATCTTTGATGATGTCATAATGAGTCCTATGATCTTTGATGATGTCATAGCGAGTCCTTTGATGATGTCATAGTGAGTCCAGTGATCGTGACAGACACACACAGATTACAGTGATGACAAACTCATTACATGGAGGGCCAAGACCCTGCATGTTTTGCTTCTATCCAGTGTCTTCAGCAGGTGTTTTCACTGATCAACAATCAGTGGGAAGAAATTCAGTGAAATCACCTGTTGAAGGCATTGGGTGGAGGTAAAACCTGCAGGGTCTTGGCCCTCCATGGAATGAGTTTGACACTCATTCCATGGAGGGAATGAGTGTCAAACTCATTCCCTATATCATGTGCTCTGCCTATGTGCCGTCATATAGACATCATGTCTTTATGACGGCGTCACGAGTCCTATGATGTCTGAGATCATAGGACATCAGGCAGACATCATAGGCCGCCCTATGATGTCCTGTAAACGTGACAGACACAGAGATTTCTTGAATTTATAGTGATTCAAGAAATGTCTGTCACGATCATAGGACATCATAGGACGGCCTATGATGTCTGCAGGATGTCCTATGATGATCCTATGATCTCAGGGTACACAGGACTCACGATGATGTTATATAGGCGATGCCATCATATAGGCAATAGGACTGGCTACCTGTGATGTAGTGTCCTATGATGCCAGCCTGGATGTCTTTACGATGTCATAGAGACCATCACTCACGATGCCTGCCTACCTATGAGGTAGTGTCCTATGATGCCTGCCACAGGAGGAGACCCTTCACCAGCAGAGGGTGCAACAGACAAAGGATGCCCAGACAGACAGGAAACGTGTGGCAGTGCGCCATGCACATGCTGAGCATCACTTGAAGCCCAAAATGCCCACAAAGCGAGCAACGCTGCACACCACGCAAGGCACAGACAAACTGAGACCCAGGAGATGCGGAATAGTTGGCTGGCCACCAACGCTGCATGCCAGGCAAGGTACAGAGAAGCTGAGACCGAATACGACACACTACTTTAAACCACACCCATTGAAAGCAAGACATTGGGAAATCTCACTCAGTAAGGCAAAATGCACTCTACAAATTCAAGAAATCTCTGTCAGTGATGCCTGCGGCATGACTGTGAACAACACAGCCGTCTCACACTGGATTTGACCGTTCAGCAACAGGCATGCACAAATGCTTGCTTATACTTGGTTTCTACGGGCATGGATGGGTATGTACTAGTTTCTTTTCATTTTGATTATGTAGAGAAATTAAAGGGTTTTATAGGTGATTTAATGTTGGTACATGTATTAGTGTAAATATGAATGTGAGTAGGAATGAAGATTTACATTCATCACACAATTCCTCGTTAGGGCACCATCCACGTTTTATAGAGGTGGAAACTCTTATGAACAAAGAATTAAGCTTAAGAATTTAGAAATTGGTAAGTTAAGCCTTATTAATTCTATTGAAAATATTTGATCAGTCTCATAATAAACCCTTGTGTGAGTTCTTGTCTCTGATGATCCAGAAGATGGACATGAAATCAAACAATAACTCCCATATGTCTTTCATTGATTTAATAAGAAATGTCAGAATAGGTTAACATATGTGGATAACTTTAAAACAGAGAATTCACGTGTATCATGGGCATCATAGACTGTTACTAAGTTACTTATGAATCAAGCATTTGTGGAACCACATGAAGTATAGTTTAATTTGTCAGCATACTGGAAATTGGAAAAACCATGAAATAGCATTGGTTAGGAAAAGTGAATGCAATTTTATGAAGAAAATGTTAACTTTATAAAAATTTAGAAAATTTGTTTTATTCTGAAAAAGAACATAAATTAATGAAAGATGACATGCATTTCGAGATTCTGATGGGCGTTTGCATAAAATTAGCTTCAAAGAACTTATACCAGGAATATTCTGAAGACAAGTGTAAATTACATAACAGACCGTCAGCCGCACAAACTTTGCGTCCCCGTGGGTAGCAGGCGGGTCCACTTTCTGTTCAACTGGACCAGGGAGGGTTCTGTTGGGAGGCTGGCAGACAGACTCCTTACCACTCTTATGGCCTCCTCCCAGGATCACAAAGGCTGGTCTCCAGCAGGCTGGGCGAGGTCATCTCTTATGCACTGGAGAAGGAATTAGTTTATGGTGCAAAGTCCCATCAGAAAGTCAAATTACATCACAAACTCATTTCTTCCGATGTTGGTGGTTTAAATGAGTTGGTCTAAGCTTTAAAAAATTAAACAAAATCTTCTTGCATGATGATTTAAAGAAAAAGAAGAATAAAATAACAAAAATGAATTTTAAAGAAAAGAAACAGGATTTACACAGAGCATGACAGGCTCTGGGCCCTTCTTAAAAAGACAGGAGAAATTGGAGGAGCAGAGAAAGCTGCTCACAGCTTGACCAACGCCCCAGAACAGACTCAACAAAGAGCAATAAAACTTAAGTTTTCCCTAGTGTTGCAGGGTGGTCCAAAACTTCATGAAATCTGAGTTGGACCAATTATATTTGAGCTTTGTTCAACAACAGTAATAAACTCGACCTAAAAAGGAAAATGCAACGTAGCTTTGAACTCTATTGGGCAGTTAAAATGCAGCTATAGACTCCTGCAGAACAGAGGAGAGAGGGGGGGAGAGAGAGGCATTTGATCTGAGAGTGAGACCCCCCCCTTTAAGACACATGTTGCTGAATAAAGCATAAATTCCTTAAATTTTAGTGACTAAGATATTCTACTTCAATAATAAGGGAACAATCAATATCTCTATATCGTACTGTGAGACTAATTTGTGATAGGAAGCATGCAAACATTTCTTCTTGAAAATAGACAGGACATATCAAAATCATATCAAATCAAATCATATCATTAAAAGCATTTGAAACCCATATTGTCCATCCCGGAGCTCAACCAAGTCTTTGTTGGCAGATACTGTCTTAAGAGAAAGAATATGAGTTCATAGTCCATAAGGCATAAATTCCACTGCAAAGGAAAAAGTTAAATATTCCTGATTCGTCCACCAGGTGGCACTGTGAAACTGTCTGGTTGTTTACTGGAAAGCAGTCCTGGCTTCCCCATCTGGTCTGGACTATGTCAATCATAAAACTGTCAATTAGAACATTCCTTTGCCAAAGAGTCTTGGAGAAAGGGATTATCTTCCACCTTATGGCTCAGGGATCGTGTTACAGCTCTTGTCCCTGGCTGAGAGAAGCAGTTTCAAGAGCAAGACTTTTGAGTTGAAAAAAATTTTCTTCAGCAAAGAATAATTTTATAAATTGGAACTCAAGGTCACGCTACAATTATTATGGCTTACAACTCATGAAAACCCAAAATTCAGTTGCTCAAAAAATAGAATATTACATAAGCTCAATTTAAAAAAAAATAATAGAAATGTTAGCTGACTGAAAAGTATTTCCATGTACACACTCAATATTTAGTTGGGGCTCCTTTTGCATGAATTGCTGCATCAGTGCAGTGCGGCATGGAGGTGATCAGCCTGTGGTACTGCTGAGATATTCTAGAAGTCCAGGTTGCTTTGATAGCGGCCTTCAGCTCATCTGCATTGTTGGGTCTGGTGTCTCTCATCTTCCTCTTGACAAACCCCATAGATTCTCTGTGGGGTTTAGATCAGGAGAGTTTGCTGGCCAGTTGAGCACAGTGATACCATGGCACATTAAACCAGGTGATTTGGAACCACAATGGAAATAAGTGCTTGCACTTTATTGTTATCCTAATTTATAGAATATATTTACAGATATGTATTGTATGTATTGCATTTATATGTACATTTTATTTATTGAATAAAATCAAATCAAAAATTGGTATTTTTGGCAGTGCAGGCAGGTGCTAAGTCCTGCTGGAAAATGAAATCACCATCTCCATAAAGCTTGTCAGCAGAGGGAAGCATGAAGTGCTCTAAATTTTCCTGGTAGATGACTGCACTGACTTTGGACTTGATAAAACACAGTGGACCAACACCAGCCGATGACACGGCTCCAAAATCAGGTGCCAAGTCCTGTCATTTGGAAATCAAGGTCCCAGAGTCTGGAGGAATAGTGGAGAGGGACAGAATCCAAGTTGCTTGAGGTCCAATCAATCAATCAATCAACTTTATTTATAAAGCACTTTAAAAGCAACACTCGCTACACAAAGTGTTGTACAGCAAGAGAACATAAAAGCAGGGCACTAACACAAAGGGTGCTAACACAGGAAAAAAAAGTAAAATAAATAAAAATCCATTTCATTCAATAAAATCAATGTCTCATACTGGGTCGAAGGCCAGGGAGTAAAAATGTATTTTGTCCAGTGTGAAGTTTCCACAGTCACTGATTATTTGGGGAGCCATGTCATCTGCTGGTGTTGGTCCACTGTGTTTTATCAAGTCCAAAGTCAGTGCAGTTATCTACCAGAAATTTCAGAGTACTTCCTGCTTCCCTCTGCTGACAAGCTTTATGGAGATGCTGATTTCATTTTCCAGCAGGACCTGGCACCTGCCCACACTGACAAAAGAACCAAAACCTGGTTTAATGAGCATGGTATCACTGTGCTTGATTGGCCAGCAAACTCTCCTGACGTAAACCCCACAGAGAATCTATGGAGTATTATCAAGAAGAAGATGACAGACACCAGACCCAACAATACAGACAAGCTGAAGGCCGCTATCAAAGCAACCTGGGCTTCCATAACATTTCAGCAGTACCACAAGCTGATCACCTCCATGCTGCACCACTTTGATGCAGTAATTCATGCAAAAGGAGCCCCGACTAAGTATTGAGTGTATACATGTACATACTTTAAAAAATAATAATAATTTTATGTAATATTCTTTTTTTAAATGTACTTTTATTCAAGATTCATATTATACATTCATATAACAAAGGCACAGTGTCATGATCTGAGCACATAGGGATTTCACCGTGCTCTGTGTCTTTGCCTTTTATTTTTCCTTATTTGTATAATGTATTTTGGATTTCTGTGCCTGTTATGTTATCTCTAGTTTGTTTTCACATATTCGGTATTGGTTCTTTGTATGATTTATTTTCCTGTTTATGTTCAGTGCAGTTTTGCTAGTTACATATTTGGGGTTTATTTGTCCTTATTTGTTTCCACTTTATTTTTGCCAGTGTCTTCTCTTTCTTTCTCTCTCGGGGGTTGCAGTTGTCAGGGGCACTTCCAGGTTTTTTCCCTGGTTGTGGACGGTGCTCCTGTCAAACTGTGAGCCCCATCTCCTCTCCTCATGACTCACAGCTGATTGCCATTTTCTCCCCAGCTCACTCATGTGATTCACACCGGTTACTATTTGTGTTTGATTGTTTCTAGCCTTATTTAAGGGCTGTTATTTTCATTTTTCTTTGTCGGAGTCTCAGCTATCATCTCCACCAGAATCCTGGCCCTGTTCTGGTGTGCTGTGAGTTTGCTTTGTATTTCAGTCTGAATTTTCTGTTGGTACACTGTGTGGGACTTTGTGTTTTTGTTAATAAATATCACAAACTGCAGTCCAGCGTGTGGATCTCTCCTCTCTGCCCCAAAGGGCAATTCATGACACAGAGCCTGAATGCAAAACAGTGGATCCACAGTAACCTAAAACACACCAAACACTGGTAAAATTGTATGTAATATTCTAATTTTTTGAGAAACTCAATTTGGGGTTTTATTAACTGTAATCCATAGCCATTAAAATTAAAAGAAAATATAGCTGCAAGTGGCAATCATTGGGTTCCAAGCAAGTGTGAACTTCAAAGTCTTGTATTGCTTAGCAACGGCATTTAAAACCTAAGGTCTGCTGCATATTAGTTTTTAAAGCAGCAATATGTAGCTTTGTTGATCCTTAAAAGGAACTCCAATTATAACGACTTATAGATTTAAAAATACAAACACTGGCCTCCACTATTAAAATACATTGTTAGAACTATATAAACATTTATTGTAGTTATAAAAATCGTTTTTGTTTACAATGTAAATCGATACATGGCAGCCGCCATGTTTTCAGGTGCGCAATGCATTCTGGGGGCGATGACGTAGAATGGTTGCAGCCGTTTTTTCTGTCTTATACAAGCCAAGAAGCGAAGCTACAAACTACTGCCATTTGTCAGTGAAAATGCCACATTGAGCGGCTTTTGGATGTAATTTCCAATCAAAGGGAAATAAAGAGAGCGGGGTGAGCCTCCATAGCTTTCCTAAAGAAGGAAAGTTGAGGAAAAAGTGGAGCGGCAGCGGCTCAGGAGGTAGAGCAGGTCGTCTAATAACCTGATGGTTGGCAGTTCGAATCCCACTCTCCCCAGATATCCTGCCGTTGTGTCCCTGGGCATGACACTTCACCCACATTGCCTCCAGTGCCCATAACACTGGGTATGAATGTGTAAAAATGTTTAAATGTTCGGTGGTGGCCGGAGAGGCCGTTGGCACGGATTGGCCGCCACATTTCTGTCACTCTATGAGTGTTTATGATATAGCGCATGCTTTGAGTGTCTATGATAAAGCGCTATATATTGTATCTGCTTCGTTTCTTTTTTTTTCACGTTCCGCCTAAACGATTGCATTTTTCACCCTCTGAATGTTAACCAAAACGCAATTTTTTTTTGGCAAACCCCTCAGACCCAGCAAAAAATTCGATAAACTGGAAAACATATGTGCCCCCCCCAGTGTCTATGATAAAGCACTGTATCACTCAAAGCACACGCTTGAGCGCACGCTTGAGCGTGCACTTTGAGTGTCTATGATAAAGCGCTATATAAATCTGATGCATTATTATTATTACCTCCGCCAGGCCGCAGGCCAGGAGGTTATGTTTTTGCCGGGGTTTGTCTGTTTGTCTGTCTGTTGGTTAGCAAGATAACTCAAAAAGTTTTTGAACGGATTTCCATGAAACTTTCAGGCGTTGTTGGAAATGGTACAAGGAAGAACTGATTAAATTTGGGGGATGATCCGGATCACCGTCTGTATCCAGGAATTTTTTAAAGGATTCTTTAACATTGTGAGATACAGCCATTTTCAACATGTGTGCAGGCGCAATGGAGGGCGCTGGTCGTCGTGTCTGACGAACACGAACTCCACGTTCTTCAAAGTTTTAGGTACAAAAACACGCGAAAAACTGTGGTGGGCAGGGCCTGGCAGTGTGCCTGTGTTTGAGCTACGCTGCAAAAGCTGAGACGGGCAGCTGTCCGGCACGGGATTATTTGGCAGAAATTTCCCGGGCAGCCATAGTGGCTGCGCAAAAACAAGCTCTCTGCCGGGGAAGCTTCCAAATCCTCTTTTGCCGCGGAGCGCAACCCCAATAAAACCCACGGCAACCTGTCTACCCAATTTGCATCCGTCAGTGAACCCCTGAGTGCTGCTTTCAGTGATCTATGAAAACGCTCGCATAACCCATTGGCCTGTGGGTTGTACGCGGTTGTGCGATGAATTGCAACGCCCGCAGCCTGGGAGTTTGGAGATGGAGGAGATGGACACAACAGCAACACTTGAGTTTATTACCTCCGCCAAGGAGGTAATGCTTTTACTACTGAACCACTAATCCTATCATTGTGAATCCAATTGCTAGTCATATGTTTTCATGGTCAAGGAATCTCAAAACGTACACACAAACACTGTATGGGGGGAACTGTGGTGCTAAACCGCCATTACGGAAAATCCCATTTTCGTCAATAACTACTGAACCACTAATCCTGTCATTGTGAATCCAATTGCTAGTCATATGTTTTCATGGTCAAGGAATCTGAAAACGTACACACAAACACTGTACGGGGGGAACTGTGGCGCTTGGCGGAGGTCTGCGCTCTCCGAGTGCTTTTCTAGTTATTATTAAAAGTGGGAGGATGCGGTTGGAAGAGTCCAACTTCCCAAAGACCCGCAGCTGTGCTCTCATCACTTTAGCCCTGAGGATTTGGAGGATTTTCGTCACCCCCAGCTCATGAAAGAGCTCACAGGTGTGTCTGGCTACAAACGACGGCTTAATGCAAACGGCATCAAAGTGTTGATGTGCTGTGATACAGGACAGATCTGTAAAGCAGGCATGCATCCTGTTATACCACTTTAACAAGTGACTGAACAAGATACATTTATAGCATCAGGTACCATGGACAGCGGCAGAAAGGAAGTGGAGCTCTTTCCAACAGATTTTTTTTTTTTTTTTTTTTTTTTTTGCTCTTTCCAACAGATGCTTTCCTTCTCCATCAGCATTGGTGAATATTTGCCACAAAAACACCATCCAACATGACCAGCTCTAGCTTCCTCGCGGCAGCTGTCTTCATTCTCAAGTCCATTTTCACTTTGTGTGTCTTCATCATTGTCTTTATTGCTTTGGCTTCGCACTGGTTCGAACTGAAAAGGCTGTTTACAGACTGCTGCTGCTACATGCAGCACAACCAATCTACGTCACTACCCAAAATGCATTGCGACGTAAACAAAAATGGTGATTTACATCGTAATAAAGTTCTTTAAAATATATAAAACTGGGAATTGTTTTCAAAAAAATTATATTATAGTTATGTTACTAACATCAAAATAAAGCATATAGAGCTAACATGCCAATATAATCGGAGTTCCTTTTAAGGTATGTTCACACCAAACACGAATGGCTGGCGTGAATCCATACAAAGTGAATGGGAAGATGCGAGTACGCGCGAATTTGCGCAATCGAGCATTTGCGTCCGCGCATTAGATAGCTTGAGATTCTGCAGTCACCGGAGTAAAAGTATCACCATTGCAAAGTAAACTAGTTTGAAAATGAAACTCACTCACCGGGAGACAGGAGGACTGGGCACTCTTCAGCTGAATCGGGATTTTGGAGTTATTTACCCACGGTTTCTGGCCACGGACGTCCTAACAAACTAGCAACATTAACACCCATCATCTGTGAAGTTTTGGAGGCTTTAGACAACATTTTCAGGTGAGCCCCCGGTCTGATAATGTAAACCTAAACATGACGTTATTTGGGGAATTTCCACAGCAGGTTGAACACAGCTGCAGAAGTTTTAAAGACAACTTCGCCTGTCTGCATCTCACTATTCATGTCTGTTCGCGTGTTTACATTGAGTTATAATGTAATCGTGCCACGCGAAAAATTTGCCTGTTTGCGTTTGGTGTGAACGCACCTTTAGGAACACCAAAAAGGCCACAAACATGGCGACCATAACACCAGTCCCAACAGCCAACCACAGGGCTTTTTGTTGGTGGTGGCTGAAGTCATGCTCTGCGATTCGCTGCTGGGACCGAGGCCACAGACCAAGGCCATATCTACTCTCTGCTCAGTAATCAAACCAACAAAAGAGCTATTGAAGGCAATGTGGGCCCAATCAGGCTATGGATGAAGTGACATTTTCATGGTCAAATCTTGGTGTACCATCCATCCATCCATCCATCTTCTTCCGCTTAATCCTTTTTGGGTCGCGGGGGGGGGGGGGGGGGGGGGGGTGGAGCCTATCCCAGCATCTTTGGGCGAGAGGCAGGGTACACCCTGGACAGATCGCCAGTCCACCATTAAAATAATTTTGCAAACATTATCTTGAGGTGAAAAGCTAACATAATGCTGCTTTAAAAAGTACATAAGAGCCATGCTGTACTTAAGTTGTTTAGAAGAATAAGACCTCTATGGCAAGATTTGAACCTGGGTCTTCCTGCTGGTCAAGCACTCACCATAACCACAACACCACACAGCTGCTGTAGTGGTCACTCCTTCTCAAATGATAAATGTTTAATTGAAAGGATTCCCAGCAGCAGTGGGACATCATTTAAAATGCACTATTGTTCTGGATCCTCGTGTGCCACATAATGGTGCACAGAGGACAGAATGAAAAGCCCAATCGCAGGAGTAGATTCATGCAGTTTATTAACAAACAGTGGCATAGCCAGGAATTTGTGAAGGGGGGGTCTGAACCCCACCACCACCACCATTCTGAAGCCCCCCCCCCCCAAAAAAAAAAATAAAATCTTACCCTGGACCGTATTTCAGAACAAACCACAAATCTCAGCAGCAAACTTGAGGGGAGTTATCAGGTGTCCCTTTGAGCATGTCTATGGAAGAAGTGAAAAACGAGATCCAAGGAGGAAAGGTGAAGGATGTGAAAAGGCTAAAGAGTAAAAGAGAAGGTTCACTGCAGGATACACTGTCTGTAATGATTCAGTTTGAGGAAACACTCCCTAAATCAGTCCAAATAGGATACCTGTATTACAGTGTCAGAAAATACATCCCAAAGCCACTCAGGTGCTACAAGTGTCAAAGGATGGGTCACACTGCTCAGCAGTGTAAAGGAAAGTTAAGATGTGCTAGATGTGGAGGGGAGCATGAATATGGTAAATGTAAAAAGGACACCAAAGTAAAGTGTTGCAACTGCGGGGGTGACCACAGTGCTGCATATGGAGGATGTGTTGTGCAGGGGGAAGCTAGACAAGCCCAGGAAATCAGAATAAGTAAGAAAATCTCATATGCGGAAACTCTAAAGATAGTTAGAGAGGCAGGAATGGTTAGAAACACAACAGGCCTTCCTCAAAGAAGTTCAGTTCAAAGGGAAGCACAGCCATCAACAAATCCCACACAAGCACAAGATCATGCCGCTGCAAGGAATTTTTGTGTTCACAAATGCAAAATGGATGACACACTGATAGTTAAGAGAACAAATTTTGTAGTTTTTATTTGCCACACCATTAATGTTGCAGCACAGCTAAAGAAGAAAAGTGACAGAATCAAAACCATTGTGGAAGCAGCAGGAATATTCCTAAAGGTGAAAGATATCAAAGCCAACCAGATTCATGGTTTATTGACAGCTGAAAATGGGGAGCCATGTGTTGAAACTTAATGTCTGAATATGGTACTACACATACTACAGTGGAATGTGAGGAGTCTTATAGCAAACGGACAAGAACTCAAGAAGTATCTTTACGAACAACAAGTTGTTCCAGAGGTAGTGTGCATACAGGAGGCATGGCTTCAACCTCATTTAGATTTTGTTATTTCAGGATATAGTTCAATCAGACAGGATAGAATTAACAGTGTAAATGGAGGAGGATGTTCCACTTTCATTAAAGATGGCCTGACGTATAGGGTGATTCCTTCCCCTGAGGATATAGAGTGTAATATTATTGAAATATGTAGGCCAAATGGACAAGGAAATATTAAGCTGATTAATTATTACAACCCACATAGGAAGTTAACAGCAAATACTTTCAGTGTTATGGCAGGGGAAGGGCATATGAAAGAGGTATGGTGTGGAGACTTTAATGCCCATAATAGCTTGTGGGGAAGCACACATACAGATAATGGAAATGTTGTGGAAGAGGTGTTAGATGAAAGATCGTTAATTTGTCTCAACAGTGGTGAAGGTACCAGGGTGGATGTGCATAGGGGCACATCATCATGTATTGACCTGACTCTGGTATCTGATTCTTTAGTGAGAGCCTGTGAATGGACGGTTATGAACAGGACAACTATGGGAAGTGATCACTTCCCAGTACGTACAGTCATTAAAACTGATGTATGTATACAAGAGGGAAGATGTTTTACAAGATGGTGTTTTGACAAGGCAGATTGGGGAAAATTTAGGCAATACTGTGTACAATCATGTCATTTGGTAACATTAGAAGGTGGCATAGAAGAGTGTTCAAGTCAGGTAACCAATCATATTCTGAATGCTGTAATAGCAATTATACCTAAGGAAACAACACAGAGTAGGGAGAGGGTTGTATCCTGGTGGAATGAGGAATGTAGTATTGCAGTAAAAGAGTGAAACAAGGCATTCGGAGAGCTGAGGAAGAATATGAATAGTGAAAACTTAATAGATTATAAAAAGAAAAGGGCAGTAGCTCAAAGGATTATTAAAACAAGGAAAAGGTCAACATAGAGAGAATTTTGTTCCACCCTAGGTAGGAAAACAGAACTAGGTGATGTCTGGGGTATGTTTAAAAAAAATGAGTGGGAAAAGGGTATCAGTTAAAGTCCCAGACAAGATGGCTGTATCAGACAAAGAAAAGGCAGAAGTCCTAGTTAGAGCATTTGCAGCAGTGCTTAGAGGAGAACATCTTGGTGAGAGTCATAGACAGCAAAGGGAGCATAAACTCAGAGAAAATGCAAACTTAAAAATGGAAGTGAAAGAAGATATGACTGCGTTAGACCTCGAGTTCACAATGTCAGAACTTAAGAGAGCTTTGCAAGATAATGGATACAAAGCTCCAGGATTTGATCAGTTAAGCTATGCTATGTTCCGGCAGTTGCCTATGCAATTAATGGAACTGGTGCTGAAATTGTTTAACAGAATATGGAAGGAGAGGGTTATCCCAAGTGAGTGGAAATAGGCTGTAATTTTACCATTTAATAAGCCAGGGAAAGATCCAGCTCATCCAGGCAACTACAGGCCAATAGCATTAACGTCACACTTAGGGAAATGGATGGAGAAGGTGTTAGTTTACAGACTCTCATATGTACTACATCAAAGACGATTAATGAACAACTATAAGAATGGTTTTAGAAGATCCACAGTGGATGCTCTAGTTAGGGTAAGTAATGATATTGAAAAGACTCTCAAAATGAAAGAAGTAATGGTTATAGTTTATCTGGATATTGAAAAGGCTTATGACTCACTGTGGAAGGATGGATTTCTTATCAAATTGAATAAAATGGGCATTGATGGTAGTATGTATAATTGGATAATGGATTTTTTAACACACAGGACAATTAGGGTTAAAGTAGGATCAGAAGTTTCTGATGACTTTGAAATTGAAAATGGTGTTCCTCAGGGGAGTGTGATAAGCCCAGTTTTATTCAACATAATGATTAATGACATGTTTGAGGATCAAGAGGATCAAGAGGGAGCCATCATCATCCACCTAGCTGCAATGCTCCGTACTGTGGGTGTTTATATATTTACATATTTATTCCATCTAGCTACAATGCTCTGCACTGTGTGTTCATATGTTCATATATTTATTCCATCCAGCTACAATGCTCTGCACTGTGTGTCTGTGTGTGTGTGTATATATATATATATATTTTATAGTAATATGTACATATGTATATTAGCTGCTCTTGCTTGCTTGTTTTTTTCTTGCCTTCTGATTGTTGCTCTGAGTGTTGCTATCCCTGTGCTGTTGCAATCCTGGAATTTCCCCGTTGTGGGACTAATAAAGGCTTATCTTATCTTATCTAACTAACTACTAACTAACCTGCACTTATATAGCGCTTTTCTAGTCACAAAGACCACTCAAAGCGCTTTCATTAATACTAACCCTCTATTCTAAGGGCCTATAGGAAACAGATATCTAGGGACAATTTAGAACAGCCAATTAACCTAACATGCATGTTTTTGGCATGTGGGAGGAAACCGGAGAAATCCCGGAGAAAACCCACGCAACACGGGGAGAACATGCAAACTCCACACAGATCACTGTTGGTCGGGGGCTGGGATCGAACCCACGATCCCACGATCCCCACAATCCCCCGGCCAAGGGTAAACTGTGCCGCCGCAGTGCTAACCACTGCGCCACCGTGCAGCCTTATCTTATCTTATCAAAACAGCACTACATGCAGATGATGGAGCCATATGGACGAGGGGAAGAAATGAGAAATTTGTGTTCAAAACATCAGGAAAGCAATGGAGAAAGTGGAAAAGTGGTCACATGACTGGGGATTTAAATTTACAAACAGTAAAACCTGCTATACGATTTTCACAAAAAAACACAGAACTGGTACAGAACCATTAACATTATATGGAGAAAGTGAGTGAGATCAAATATCTAGGATTGTGGTTTGATAGTGCATACACATGGAGAGTTCATGTTGAAAATCTGGAGACAATACAAAAAAGTCATTAATCTCATAAAAGCTGTAGCTGGACATGAATGGGGTGCAGATAAACAAGCATTAATTGACATTTACAGCGCACTAATGAGATTGACAATAGACTATGGATGCATGATTGATGGAGCAAATGACAAATGTAGAAAATGTGGAGTAAAAGAAAATGTCGAGCACATCTTATTACACTGTCACAAGAATGGAAATGAAAGAGAGAGAATGAAAAATAAAGTTCAAAAGGCCGGTAGGGAGTGGGAGTTAACTGGGATTCTGGGAACAGATGGAGATGGAGAGGCACTAAGAATCACGAGAAGGGCTTTTTTCTTTTTTTTTAAAGAACACAGGATTAAGTCATAGAATTTAGGGGTCGGGCTCAAATGACATAATATTACACACTCTTGTACAGTAGGTGGCGGTATGCACCTTTCAGTTGTTTGCTATCTGCCAGTAACCGAGAGAAGAAGAAGAAGTTCAAACATTTTATTTCTTAATAATTTTTACTGCACATATTATCAGAATACAGGGGGGCCAGGAGTATGTATACAGTCATTCATTTTATCAGCCGGGGTGGGGGGGCTGCAGCCCCTTCAGCCCCCCCCCCCCCCCCCCCGGCTACGCACCTGAACAAACCCCAAAATAACAAGTTCAGCAAACAGTCTTGATACACACAGAATGTTGAATTGATTGGCTTAAGGCCACCAGACATACAGGGACGCATCCTGGATGCTCTACTGCCTGGGGAAGGGAATGCCTAGTGCCGCAGAGATGCTGTCGGCACGGGGTGAAAGGCAAACATAGACTTATGGTGCAGGAGCGATCCGGGGCAGTCCGTGCAGTCCAGTCCGGTGGATGAGGCAGGCTGACAGAGTAACGAAGGTAATGGCGAATAGCATACACGGAGGTACACACTGCCGTGTATGAAGCTCATATAATGCTCCGGTGGTCTCTCTCTACTCTCACAGCATTAAAGTTGTCGTAATACTAATGAGGGAAGAGACCGCCAGTGTGAGGATACGTGGGCTGGACAAAATTGGAAACGTGTGCATGAGTGAGTGTATGAGCGTGTGAATGAGAATGAATGAAGTGTCTGCGTGTGTGAAACACCTATAATGCGGATCAGCTGGCGATACTGACAGGAGTAGGGGGTGTGTTCGAGCTGTCAGGGAGCGAGGACCCAAAGGACTCCCTGAAGCACCTGATGGAAAATAAATAGGAAAGCGGGACAAAATAACCACGGGTCAGAACTGGGTTTGGACCACCAAACCCAGATTCATGACACACTATATATTGTTTTCAAATGCACAGAAAAGGTATTTATTATTATTTATTTATTTTTTATTAAAAACAGGCAACAGTTTGTGCAGTTGGGTGAATTTAGGTCAAGTCGTCAAGTCAGTTAGAAATTACTTGTGGAGTTCCCCAAGGGTCAGTATTAGGCCCCAAATTGTTTAGTTTGTACATTAATGACATTTGCAAGGTATCAAATATTTTGAAACTAGTGTTTTTTGTGGATGGCACTAATGTTTTTTTGTGCTGGTGAGAATTTGCAGCAGTTGTTGAATGTGGTCACAAATTATTTTTTATCACAGAGCCCAATCAGCCTCTTTGGGGAGACTGACCACCCATCTCTGCAAACTGAAAACCAACTTGGTGCTGCTTATCAGGAGAGTGGCAGAGCATTCTCTCAGCCAACGGCTGTTTAAAACGTTCCTTCTGTCTTTGGACCTCCGTCTGTCTTCTGTCTTTGGAAGGTGTCCTTCTCCTCCTGTGCTGCTTTGATGCTGCTCTCAGAGGTTCTAAGAAACACCATATGAGCAGATACTGAACTCTGGACACTGTTCAGAGAAATATCACACAGGTTAGACACAGCCTCGATGAGACGCACACTACAGCAACCCAGCTTCTCTCTCTCACTCTTCTCCTATTTTTCCAGACTCACATTCTCATCATTAGTTTCAGCTGCAGTGCCTTCTGCTCAGCTTCAAGCTTTTCCTTGAGCTCTTTGGGCAGTAGAGAAGGTCTTCATGTTGTGTAGACGGTGCTGGTCCTCAATGGCACAGGAAACGCAGACACAGGTCATGTCATCCAAGCAGTAGTACTCCGAGAGTTTTCCATGTTGAGGGCACTTGGTGGTCCCACATAAAGCCATGGGTTCAGTGATAGGATGAATCTGCAGTAACACAGGAGTAGTCAGGTGGGCCTGGAGGTGGTGGGCGTACATGGAGATCTCACATTTCATGCAGGTCTTCAAGGCTGGCATCCTGTCTGTAAAAGTTCAAAAAGTTAAAGGGCTGATGACACAATTTTGACATTTTTTAGCATGTTGTGTAAACCCAAAAGTCATTGTCGATGATCAATATAATATTTACAACCGCACCTGCATAACATAGTTATCATCAAAAAACCGCAGCCGCTGACTGGACTGTGGTGCTACCCACCGAATGAAGAATGAGTTGGAAATGACGTAAACGACAGAACGGACGCCAGTGTTGTTGACTGGAATGCCAGCAGTTTTGTAGCTCACATTTTCTGTGGTTTCTTGTTTTAATTTTACAGCTATGCCTTCGCGTTGTGTCGCAGGCTTAGATAAACAGCAGGCCGTGAAAGATCACATCACACGCTTCAGCTCCAACTGTCATAAGCCTCCTTGTGTGCTCCTCGTGCGCTTTTACGCAGTGTATGGAGGAGGGGAAGGATGAATGGACTGACACGCAGGATTCACCACAGCACATGTATTGAGCATAAGACTGATGACAACAGTTCCCAAAAAGTTGAAGATTTACAAAAAAGAAACACAGTTGGCGTTTGGGGCCGACATCGCCCAGCGAACATAGAGAGGAGACATGTTAACCACGGTTGCACCCGAGGGCCGACATTGCTTCAAGGGGCACAACAGAACCATGGCTGTGTGGAGTGGCTAACACGTCGTGATGGTGTTGGCAATATTAGCTGGCTGACAACACGGCAGATGATGCACACAAAACATGAACAGCTGACTGTCAAATGGAGAGTGCGCGTGGTCGGACCGGCGAATGTAGGATAGCGCCCACCTGAAAGTGGGTCAAAATGGCTGCCCAACAACCACCGGCCAGAGCGGCGGCTACAGGCATGGAAAAGAAAAGGAACACAGACATAAAAACAACAAGCGCTCAAAAGATAATACACAATAAAACCAATGACTGAGCCACAGAGAACGGTCAGAACCGAGCCTACAGGATAACACAGGCTCGGTTTGTGACACCAACTGACTATATTGTATTCATTGCCACTAATTTGGACTTTTTCCTGTTATAATAATTAATTTAATATTTTGATAGTTATAGTGCATGTGTGCTATACCATTTATGAGTATTTTCTTGTGACCAAACTCTTGAAAAAATGAGGACTATCAGTTGCTTCTATTTTCTTATTATTGTTGAAAATCACATGCCAGTTGATACAAGACAAAAACAGTTAATAAACAATGACAACAAACAAAATTGCATTTTTAGTGAGACATAAATAATAGGAAATACATTATTTTTAAGGATATTGCCATTAGTAACACAGAAAATAATTTTAATTTCTAAAGGGGTTTTACAGATAATTGAACTTTATAATGATAAGTTATGGCCACGAGTATGCTCTAATTTACTAAAAAAAAAATATATATTTGCCAAGGGCATGTGTGCCTCACCACCATCACTCTGAATCTGACTCGCTAGGCACGATGCCTGCTTGGCATGGCTCAAACCTATAAGGTCTGATGCCCCCAGATTCTTCATTGTCATCCCATTCTTCGGAACTATATGTCTGGTTCTAGAAAAAGAGATCATATTTCCCCGGTTCTGTCCTCCCTCCATTGGCTACCCATTGAATTCAGAATCAAGTTTAAAATCCTTCTTCTTACTTTCAGAGCTCTTAACAATCTGGCCCCCCAATATATAAAAGATCTGATATTACCTTACCATCCTAACAGAGCATTACGCTTCCAAAATGCTGGCTTACTTGTGGTGCCCAGAATCTCCAAAAGTACGGTGAGAGGCAGAGCCTTCTGCTACCAAGCCCCTTCTCTCTGGAACAAGTTACCGCTCTGGGTCGGGGAGTCAGACTCGGTCTCTGTCTTTAAGAACAGGGTAAAATCCTTCCTTTTTAATATAGCTTTTGTTTAAGGAGGGTATTTGTGTCTTTTAACCCCACTCTTGTTCTATTGTTATCTGATCCATACTGCTGGTTGACCTCCAATATTGTACTTGGTGCGGCGGCATGAAATAAAGCAGCGTTGGTGAAGGTTTTAAGCAGGTTTATTAAATCATACCGCCTTCACGGGAACTCGGCTCCAGCCCATAGTGTGAGCAGGCTGAAGCTGAATTCCTCAGGCTCTCAGAGAGGAGACACAGTGTGTGTCAGCAGCAGTTGCAGGAATCAGATTGAGAGGGTGAACATGAAAATCAGACAGCTTATATACTCAGCTCAGACAATAGATCAAAGACATTCACAGTGTGAGATATGGGCATTTGCATATGAGAGACACACATAACAATGAGGAGATTGCTGGCCAGGAATTCACCTCTGCTCCAGCTGCAGGACAAAAGAGGTTACAAGGCGCATCTACATATTGATATCAGTGTCTAGGTCACAGTGAGGACAGGAAGCATGAAACACAATGCATGAAAGGCACATTAACATCACAGTAGTGAGCCAGAAGAAGCGGGGCTGCCTGTAGACATTAATACACACATTTCACTGTTCTGTTAATTGCTCTAGCCGAGCGCTGTGTCTGTCCAGTCTGTTGTGGGGGTTACACCAACCCGCCACACGCTCCCTCCCAGAGGGCTCGGCAGGCGACCGAGGTCTCGATAATGCAGCTTGGGCAGCGAGCAGGAGAAGCTCTGTGCAGGCAGAGGGGGGTGGGGGGGGTTAGTAAGTGCCGGCCGGGAGCGGTGAAATCGTCCGAGCCGCGCAAAAATTGCTTGTTGGTCCGCGACGTCGAGGGGCTGTCCCGTTGAGCGTGCAGAGATCACAAGAAGAAAAATTAGTCTCTGACTCCTCTCGTGGCCATGAAGAAAAACAGGAGCGGCGAGGCTGCGTAGCGGCTGTAAGAAAAAAAAGAAACAAAAGCAGAGGGACATTGGCGTGTTGACTTTAGGTGCAGGCACAACCTTAAAGCCTTCGGGGACCGCAGACTGCTGAATTCCCGTTGAGTGCCATGGCTAAGACCATAAAATCCAGTGAGCAAGCTGCGTGCCTCAGGTGTACGAGCAAGCCTGAAGGGCCAGTGTGCAGCGGCTAAGAAGGAAGGCGGTCAGTGGAGCCGTATGTGTCCCGTGCGTGGTTCGCCGTCCGCGTAACCCCCGGTGCGTGTGCCGGGGCTCCGTGCGTGGGTGGGCCAGCTGGAGAGGAGAACCAGGGTCAGGAATCTTGGTGTAGATCGGCGCAGTCGGCGCCGATAAACATCTATGATGAGCTGTGGCTGCAGATTAGTCATGGTGCGTTGGAGCATTGAGGGGAAATAGACGATCTTTGTCCCTCAGGCTCGGGTAGATGTGTAGGATCGCTGAGAGGGAGGAGGAGCGGTGAGAGGGAGAAAACGTTCTGTGTCCCTCGGCCGGTCCAGCGTGGACGTCCCGATCTCAGGCGAGGGTCGCGCCATGATGTTTTCTGCAGTTTTCCTGGTCGTGGGTGATGTCCGGAGTGCTATCCGGAGTGCGGTTGGAGTGAAGGGCAGGATGGGGACAAGAAATACAAAAGAAGAGAATATTTTATCTAGGCTAAGGATGGGACACACTAGGTTAAACAAAACTTTGCATTTGGTAGGTAAGCACCCGACAGGGATGTGCGATTATTGTGAGAGAGAGGAAGAAAGTGTGGAGCATGTCATTTTCCACTGCCAGAAGTATACCCAGGAGAGAGACAGATTAGTGGAGGGAATTAGAGAATTAGGGGTGGGTGATGCTAACTTAAGCATGATGGTGGGGGTTGGGGTAAGAAAGTTGTTGGTTTACCTTAAAGATACGGGTCTAATTAATAGGTTATAGTTTTGTTTTTTGTTTTTTTGGGCAGCACGGTGGTGCAGTGGTTAGCACTGTTGCCTTACAGCTAAAAGGTTCCTGGTTCGAATCCCCGGGCTGGCAGGGGTTGGTACCTTTCTGTATGGAGTTTGCATGTTCTCCTTGTGCTGTGTGGGTTTACTCCGGGGGCTCCGGTTTCCTCCCGCAATCCAAAGACATGCATGTTAGGTTAATTGGTTGTTCTAAATTGTCCCTAGATATCTGTTTCCTATAGGCCCTTAGAATAGAGGGTTAGTACTAGTGAAAGCGCTTTGAGTGGTCTTTGTGACTAGAAAAGCGCTATATAAGTGCAGGTTAGTTAGTAGCAGTTTTTTGTTTGGTTTTTTTTTTGGAGGGTGTTTGGGGTACAATGTCTGGTCCACACTCCAACGCTGGATGGCGGTAATGCGCCTTTAAGTTGGGTGCCCCCGCCAAAAAACAGAAGAAGAAGAGCTCTCCGCTGGACGGTGAGCAGGCCAAATTAGCTGGCGGTTGGAACTTCATCAAATGAAAGGAAGCGTCGGATCGTTAGATCTCTGAGAGAGAGCCAGAGAAATTTGTCGGTCGGTTTGGCAAGGAGGTTGGGTGACGGGACTGGAGTCTGTGGGCATGGGAAAATGGAGAGGAGGAGCAGGGTAAAGGCAGGTGTGGCGGGTCGGCGCAGCGGCGTTGTGAATGAGCCAGACTGGGAAGATTCTGATTTGTGGGATAGTGAAGACAGTATGGATACTGGGCAGGGAAGCGGGAAAGGGAGAGAGAAAAGGGAGAATAACTTTCCTGGAAATAATGCAAAGAAGGCTAGAAGTAGTGGAAGTGGTGGTGGTGCGGAGGGAGGAGGGCAGGAAGGAGCCGAATTCAAAATTATTGTAAGGTTCGAGGATGAAAAGGGGATATCCACAATGAGCCCAATTAAATTAACAACAATATTGAAAAACCAGGTTGGAGATATACTTATGGCAAAGGTGCTGAGGGATGGAAATCTACTGATTGTATGCAGGAATGAGGAGCAAAGGGAAAGAGCTGACAAAATGAGGGAGGTTGGGCGGTTCAAAGTGAAAAATACAAGCATTAGTGATAACGGATCAAAGTGGAACAAGGGTGTAATCTGGGGAGTGCCAATAGGAATTACAATGGAAGAAATTAAAGCTAATTTAAAAGGGGGGGTAGTAAAAGCAGCTCGTAGGTTACAGGCCACTTGGGAAGGACAGAGGAGAGACACTGAGGGTGTGGTGATTGAGTTTGAAGGAGAAGTGCTCCCCAAAAGTGTAAACTTGGGCTTTTTGAGGTATGGGGTAAGAGAATTTGTTCCTAATCCAATTCGGTGTTATAATTGCCAAAGATTTGGACACATAGCTAACACTTGTAGATGGAGAAAAAGGTGTGCAAGGTGTGGGGGCAACCACCAGTATGGAGAATGTGAGCAAGAAACACCAAAGTGTTGTAACTGTGGCGGGAGTCATAGTGTGGCCTATAGAGGCTGTGAAAGAATGATGAGAGAAAGGGAAATTCAGCGAGTCAGAGTACAGAGTAAAGTTTCTTATGCTGAAGCAGTGAAAAGGATGGACCAGGGAGGAGGGGAAAGAGAACTGGTACGGAATGGGGAAATCCAGGTTGATCTGAAGAGACTGGTTATTTTTATAGCAGGAGTTGTGAATGCCACAATGGAAGTAAAGTCTAAAACTGAAAGAATTCAAATAATAGTGAAAGCAGCAGCTAATCATCTTGGTTTCAGTGGTTTAACTTGGGAGGAGGTGAGGAGTGGGCTTAGTAGCCAGTCAAGTCAGGACCAATCATCGACTGGATAGGAATTGTGAGGATGGTCATATTGATTCAATGGAATGCAAGAAGTTTGTTGGCAAATGGACAGGAATTCAAAAGATATATTGAGGAACTTTCAGACAAACCAGATGTTATTTGTGTTCAGGAGACGTGGTTGAAACCCAATCTGGATTTTAAAATAGTGGGATATGTTTCTATTCGGAATGATAGAAAGGAGGGAATGGGAGGTGGGTGTGCAGCATTTGTGAGGGAGGGAATTCAGTTTAGAGAGATAGGTAAAGGGGCTGAGCTGGAATACGTGGTAGTTGAAATTTGGACTAAAGAGGGGGAATTAGTCGTCGTTAATTTGTACAATCCTTGTAAGAGGCTGATATTGAGTCAATTATGATGAGATGAGATTCAACTTTATTGTCATTACACATGTATGAATACAAGGTAACGAAACGTGACTTGGCATTTGGGCACGCTCTGCAGAGCGCACAGAAGGCCGGGGCAGCCGCTAGGCGCTAGTCATAAAGAAGAAAGGAAAAAAAGAAAAAGAGAATGGATATGACACAGTAGGCGAGAGAAAAAAACATGTTTTATCAGAATGACGCTCGGCAAGTGAGCGAAATTTTGATTGCAGGCAAAAAAACCCTCAATGCACATTTAGCAGACATTTAGCAGGAGATCACACACAAAAGTTGCGAGGCAGTGTATTGTATGCATGTAATGTTGTATGCATTGTGTAGTGTAAATGTAACAGTTGTTAGTGAGCAGCAGAGGGCGCCTCCTGGCAGTGGATAGATGTTATAATCATGTGACTTATAAACAAGTCCAGAGTCTATCTGTCTTGCTTGCAGAAGGCACATGGGCATTGTCCTTGAAGGTCCAATCCGCTGATACGACAACAACTGATTGTCGATTGTTTGGGTAGACATAAGAGCCGGTCCTTCCGCTTATCTCAATCAGGAGGAATGTAAACACGGGGCACCAAACAAGGTCAAATCAAATCAAATCAGCACAGTGCACTCAGAGAATAGAATTTGTCCTCACCCGTGTAATTCTGTGCTTCCATTATATGTGCAGGCTTAAACTGTTTTTCCATGGAGAGCACAGGGCTCCAGATGTATTCCTCCACTGAATCACTGTCATTCAGTTCACCGTTTGCCGCTACTCGTGCCCTCCCCAACTGGTCGAATTTGATGAAGGAGCTTGCCGGGTCCGCTTTGATCAGCTCTCTCACCTTCCTTCAATTTCTGATGCATCAGGGAACTCCACAGCCAAAAATAGAAGTCCTGAGATCATAACCAATAATGTTTCCACAGACGCATGAATTCCAATGTCCATGAGTCTCCTCGCAGGTTCCAATTCTTGGGCTCCCCCTTGGCCCAATTCTTGTTGAAAAATAGTGACAATAGCACATTTAAGCCGCTTCCAAATCCATAATTTCCATTTAGATTAAGATTCAGCAGAAGAAGAGCGACTAAACACAGACAAAAACGCAACATTGCAAAGCTGGGAATAGATCAGGAAGGCAGGAGAGGAGGGAAGAAAAATGCGACTGCTCTCTCTCAAGGCAAGAAGGAAAGGAATTATCTCAGATGGAGGGGATAGATGGGAGCAGGGTGGTAGTTTGTGGGGACTTTAATGCCCATAATGTGTTATGGGGGGCAAATTATACAGACATAAATGGTGAGATTATTGAAGAACTCTTGGAAGAGAAGAAGCTAGTATGTTTAAACAATGGTAGAGCAACTAGAATTGATGTACATACGGGGAGTGGTTCAGTTCTTGACTTAACGTTGGTGACTAATAATATTGCAAGTGTGTGTGAGTGGGAGGTTTTGGAGGAGTCTTCAGTGGGAAGTGATCATTTTCCAGTGTATTGTAATCTTTTCATTTCAGTGAATAGGGTAAGTGGTCACAAAAAAGGGAGGTGGGTTTTTAGCACTGCTAATTGGAAGTTATTTAAGTTTATTTGTGAGAGAGACCTTCCCCTAGTAGAGGTCAGTGAAGACATTGAAAGCATGGAGAAAAGTATTAAAACTATTTTTCTGGAAGCAGCCAATCAGTCAATCTCTAAAAGTAAAGGGAAAAGGTTAAAGAAAGCAGTGCCTTGGTGGACAGAGGAGTGCACTAGAGCTATTAAAGAGAGGAATAAGATACTTAAGGTCCTAAGGAGAACTCATAATTGGCAAAACTTGATTAAGATTGATTAAGATTGAGAGCACTAGCAAAAGCCAGGAAAACTATCCGGAGGGCCAAGAGAGAAAGCTGGCAGAGATACTGTAGCACTGTAGGTAGATCAACAGCCGTGGGAGATGTGTGGAGCATGATCAAGGCTATGAGGGGAGTCAGGAGGGAATGGCAGTATCCAATACTAAAAAGTGGGGGAGAGATTGCAATAACTGATGAGGAAAAAGCAACAATGATAGCAAAGAGCCTGACTCAAATTCATAGCTCAAGCAATTTGACTGAAGAGGGTAAAAGAGGAAGAAGTAGGACGAGTTTAGCACACCCTGGGGTTTTGGAGGAAAGGTGTGACTTTAGTAGCTCGTTGGATTCTCCTTTCACTCTAGATGAAATGGAAAGAGCGGTAAACAAATCAGGATTAACATCCCCTGGGAAAGACAGTATCTGTTACATCATGGTGAAACACTTAGGGACTTTGGCAAGGAGGAAGCTATTGGAAGTCTACAACAAAGTGTGGGGAAAGGGAAAGCTCCCAACTGCATGGAAAGAAGCTGTGATTGTTCCTATAAGAAAACCTGGAAAGGATCCCTCAGACCCAGCGAGTTACAGGCCTATAGCTCTAACATCGCATTTGGGAAAAATAATGGAGAGAATGATTACAGATAGGATTGCTTTCTATCTTGAAAGTAGGGGAATTTTGTCACCACATCAGAGTGGATTTAGAAAAGGAAGGGGAACTATGGATCCTGTTGTGTGTTTGGAGACAGAGGTACGGAAGGTTCAAGTAAACAAAGAGTCGGTAATTGCGGTGTTCTTTGACGTGGAAAAGGCATATGACATGTTGTGGAAGGAGGGGCTAATGATAAAGCTAAGTATGATAGGAATATCAGGGAGAACATTTAACTGGATAAAAGATTTTTTTGTTTAATAGGCACATTCAAGTTAGAGTGGGCAGAGCCATGTCAGATAGGTACTTGGTGGAAAATGGCACCCCCCAGGGTAGTGTTATAAGCCCAGTACTTTTTTCTATTACGATAAATGTTTTTTCTGTTGTGAACAATGATATTGGCCGTTCTTTATTTGCTGATGATGGGGCATTATGGAAAAGAGAGAGTAATTTTAAGTATATAAGAGGGAAAATACAAGAAGCGATATTGCAGTGGAGGGGTGGTCATATTCCTGGGGATTTAAATTCTCTGTTGAGAAAACAAAGGTAGTAGTGTTCACAAGGAAAAGGGTAGCTGATGCCCAGTTAACATTGTACGCTCAGGAATTAGAACAAGTCAAAGTTTTCAGGTTTTTGGGTGTCTGGTTTGATGTTAATCTAACTTGGAGGGAGCATATTCAGAAGGTGTCAGCTAAGTGCAAAAAAGTACTGAATGTGATGAGGTGTTTGACAGGGATTGAGTGGGGTGCTAGTAGAACGGCTATGAAAAACATTTATGTTGCGTTAATTAGGTCTGTATTGGATTATGGGTGTATTGTATATGGATCTGCTTCCAAAACCACGTTGAGCAAGTTAGATGTCATCCAGACCCAAGCACTGAGGATCTGCTGTGGGGCTTTTAAAGCAACTCCTGTTGCTGCTCTCCAGGTGGAAATGGGGGAAATGCCATTAAATATCAGGCGTAAACAGATGATGATGAGCTACTGGGTCAATCTGCAGGGGCACGCTCAAGAGAAACACCCTACAGTCAGAGTGTTGTTGCCTTGTTGGGAGGGGGAAAGAGGTAAAGGGGGGAATTTTGCATTTTACGCTGGGAGAGTGGCCAGGGATATGAAGTTATGTGATAGAACATATATCCCATCAGTTCCTTTGCCAGTCACTCCTCCATGGTTTTTCTACCCAGTGTCAGTTGATTTGTATTTTTTGGAAAAGATGCGAGGGTGCAGAGAATTTGGAAACGCTGCAGTTTTAGTAGAGGATCGGTTGGGAGCAATATATCACTCCCTTACCCCAGTATTCACGGATGGATCAAAGGATCCTGACACGGGCTGCACTGGGTTTGCTTTCCATATCCCTGCCTTAAAAATATCTGTTAATAGAAGAACATCTTCCCATCTGTCTGTATATACAGTCGAAATGTTGGCTTTGGTGACTGCATTGCAGAGGATTGAGGAGCTGACGATCAAGGATTTTGTCCTTTGTTCGGATTCCAGTGCAGCCTTGCTGTCAATAAAATCAGGGTCATCCGATAGCAGACAGGACTTGGTCTATGAGATACAGTGATCCCTCGCTACTTCGCGCTTCACCTTTCGCGCCCTCAGTGCATCGCGGATTTTTCAGAAATATTCATCAAAAATTCAAAATTGAGAAAAAATGGGCGGGCGCTAGCAGAAGGCAGGGAGACTACATTAGAACATCAGGTATCAACACGGAGAGCCGCTCAACTCAAAATCCACCTCTCTGACCACCGCTCCACTCCTCTCCGCCCACCTCTTCACTGCTCGAGAATCTCGCAAGCTGATTGGCCGAGACGTTTTACCTCGCAAGCTGATTGGCCGAGACGTTTTACCCAGCTTCTCTCCCTGCAGAGCGCCCATACCCACCGAAGGAAGACCGCATTCATTGTTCTTTATCGCTAGTCTCGCAGCGTGGAACTTTTTGCTGTTCTCTTGTCCCTTTTTGTGTGAAATAGTCTTCCCGTCGAGCCACTACGCCGCCTCCTGCAGCTGCCCTCGACAATCCTGCGCCTCTAGCACCTGACGATGAGGCGTCACCTGAGGAGCAGTAAAGCTCTCATTAACCTGTGCAGTACGTAAATCATCTTCATCTTGAGTTACGTATCTTGTTATAAAAATAAAAGAGTTCTAAAAACATATTTATGTACACTTTATTTACATCTACGTATGTATGTACACTTGCACACACACACACACACGTATCATATGAGAGAGAGTGAGAGAATGAACGTATGTGTTATTTATGGGTGACGTCATTAGGGGTGACGCTACTTCGCGGTTTTTCACTTTTCGCGGTCGGTTCTGGAACCCATTAACCGCGATAAGTGAGGGATCACTGTATATGAGACTTTGTATAGACTCAGAAACAAAGGGGTGGCTGTGGTGTTTATGTGGATTCCAGCTCACGGGGGTAAAGGGAAACGAGGCCGCAGATAAATTGGCTAAACAGGCTCTGGGGCACTGGGAGGTGTGGGATATTTCATTGAGTAAATCTGAGGCAAAAACGCTGATTAAAGAGTATATTAGGCAGGAGTGGCAGCATAGGTGGGACACAGGGGAAACAGGGTGACATTTGTATGCTATCCAGAGTGCGGTTGGAGTGAAGGGCAGGATGGGGACAAGAAATACAAAGGAAGAGAATATTTTATCTAGGCTAAGGATGGGACACACTAGGTTAAACAAAACTTTGCATTTGGTAGGTAAGCACCCGACAGGGATGTGCGATTATTGTGAGAGAGAGGAAGAAAGTGTGGAGCATGTCATTTTCCACTGCCAGAAGTATACCCAGGAGAGAGACAGATTAGTGGAGGGAATTAGAGAATTAGGGGTGGGTGATGCTAACTTAAGCATGATGGTGGGGGTTGGGGTAAGAAAGTTGTTGGTTTACCTTAAAGATACGGGTCTAATTAATAGGATATAGTTTTGTTTTTTGTTTTTTTTGTTTGGTTTTTTTTTTGGAGGGTGTTTGGGGTACAATGTCTGGTCCACACTCCAACGCTGGATGGCGGTAATGCGCCTTTAAGTTGGGTGCCCCCGCCAAAAAACAGAAGAAGAAGAAGAAGAAGAAGCTCTCCGCTGGATCGTTGGGTTTGTGGTGCCTCTCAACTAATGTTGTTGTTGCTGGGCAAAATCATTATCTCCTAGTTGTCTTACCTTTTTGTCCTCCTCTTCTCTCAGGTTTGCTGCCGCCTCCAGCGGTGCGTCTCCGGAGCTGTGTTTGCTCGCTCGCCTGAATAATCTCCCTCCAGGACACCAGCTTCTCCACCCAGATCTTCCAGTCACTCCTCCTCCTTCATTGCCGTCATCAATCCACTGTCTCTTCCCCCATGCTGAAGTTACTGCCGGGCTCTCTGCTTGTACCGTAAGATCCATATCCTCAGCAGTTATCTCCCAGTGCGCCATATTCATTATTAACCCTTCCTCTCGTCCCTTTCCCCTCTAGGTCGCATGTGGCTCCAGCGTACAATTATTTTCCTGTATATAGTTTTGCTTCTTGGTTGTGGGTTTCATTAATTGTGGTGTGTGTATATATTCATTAAGTTAGCGTGATTTGTATAGGGTTTGGGTTGTCATTTAAGTGGTGTAAACTTTTCATCTGCATCTGAGTGTTCTTCTGAAGTGGTTGCCTTGCACTTAAGCCTCCTCAAAATCCTAAATCATGACAGTACTTGCTGTACAATGCAGGGCTATCGAGCACAGGGTGAAACGTGAGGTATGAATTAAACTACAAGGTGCAGTATGGCAGCATAGTTATGACCAGAATTCAACATCAGAGTGAGTTATTGTACAGTGAAATGGCATATGGCAGAAAAGATTTCCTGTACCTGGCTGTTCGGCAGCAAAGCTGTAGCAGTCTGCTGGAGAAAGTGCTCTGCTGTCTGTCCAGTGTGTGATGGAGGGGTGATCAGGATTGTCTATGATGGATAATAGTTTGTTCAGTGTCCTCCTCTCCAACACATTTTTCAAATGTCTCCGGCCTGAGACCAATTACAGAGCCAGCCTTCTTGATAATCTTGTCAAGTGTGTTGGTGTCGCTGGCTCTGATTCTGCTACCCCAACAGAGAGCAGAAAAGAAGATGGCACTGGCAACAGCAGCCTGGTAGAAAAACTCCAGCATCTTGTTGCACACTTTGAAGGAACTCAGCTCAGTCTGCTCATCCCCTTCTCATATGCAGCATCGGTGTTAGATTTCCAGTCCAGTTCATTGATGATCCTGACACCCAGGTATTTGTAGTCCTAAACTACCCCCACATCTTCCCTCTCCATCCGCAATGGCTGTGAAGGCGTCCTCTTCTTCCTGAAGTCAATCACCATCTCTCTGGTCTTGCTGATGTTCAGCCTCAGATGATTCTGCTCGGTCCACTCCACAAATCTATCAGTGCCTTGTACTCTCCCCTTCTTATACACCCAACAACAGCCAAGTCATCAGAGAATTTCTGCAGGTGGCATGACTCAGAGTTGTACTGAAGGTCAGTGGTGTATCGGGTGAAGAGAAAAGGAGAAAGCACAGTCCCCTGTGGAGCTCCCATATCATTAACCACCACGTCAGACAAGGCACTGCCCAGCTGGACAAACTGTGACCTTCCTGTCAGGTAATCAGTAATCCAGGAAATCACAGAGCTGTCGACCCCCATCACCCGCAGCTTCTTGCTCAGCAGCAGTGGCCAGATTATATTAAATATTATTAAATAATAATAATAATAGTATTAAAGGTACTGGAGAAATCAGAGAACGGGATTCTCAGTGTCTCCTCCACCATCCAGGTGCAAATAAGATAAGATAAGCCTTTATTAGTCCCACAATGGGGAAATTCCAGGATTGCAACAGCACAGGGATAGCAACACTCAGAGCAATAATTAAGAAGATAAGAAAAATAAGAGCGATGAATATACATACGTACGTACACATAAATATACTGTATATACACAGCAGAGCTGAGCTGTGTATATATATTTATATACACACAAATGAGCTCATTGCAGCAGGTAGATGACAGCGTCTTCAACTCCTAAATGGGGCTGATATGCAAACTGCAGAGGGTCCAGCCATGTCTTCACCTATGGCCTCAGGTGGGCTAAGACCAGTCTCTCCAGGACCTTCATCACATGAGATGTGAGGGCAACTGGTCGATAGTCATTCAGGTCCTATGGAGATGACTTCTTGGGGACAGGAACCAGGCCTGACATCTTCCACAGCACCAGTACACTCTCCAGACTCAAGCACAGGTTATACAGGTATTTCAGTACAGGAGCTAGCTGCTTGGCACAAGTCCTCAGGATCCTGGCGGAGATGCCATCAGGGCCCACAGCCTTCCACTGACGGAGTCTCTCCAGCTGTTTCTTAACCTGGTCTGTAGTCACAGTGATGTGAGGGTTGGTGCTGATGTCCTCAGGGGGGGGAGCGAGGTGTTGCGCAGGAGGGGGTGGGGGGAGGGGTGTGTGGGTATCTGGCTGTGTTGTGGGGATGACAGACAGTGAGTTGAACCTATTAAAAAACAGATTCAGCTCATCACCTCTCTCAAGGCTCCCCGATGTCTCTGTCCCTCCCCTTACACCCAGTGATGTGTTTCATTCCAGTCCACAAATCCTTCACATCGCTCTGCTGAAGTTTATCCTCCAACTTCCTCCTGTAATTGTTCTTACACATTCTCAGCATCTCTCTCAGTTCACGCTGCACTCTCCTCAGTTCCTCCCTGTCTCCAGACCTAAAAGCCCTGTTCTTCTTGTTAAGAAGTACTTTCAGGTCACTGGTGATCCATGGTTTGTTGTTGGGGAAATAATACATGGTCTGAGCTGGCAGGGTTGTGTTTTCACAGAATCTGATGTATTCTGTGATGCAGTCAGTCATATTGTCTGTGTCCACCCCATGTGGTTCACAGAGTATGCCCCAGTCTGTCTTCTCAAAGCAGTCCTGTAGTTCATCAGCGGCCTCCTGTGTCCACCTCCTTACAGTCTGTGTGTAAGCAGTCTGCCTTTGCACAAGGGGGACATATTTGGGGGATAACAGAACCAGGTTGTGATCTGATCTGCCAAGGGGGGTCGGGCTGTGGTGCTGTATGCATCTTTGGCATTGGCATACAGGAGATCCAGTGTTTTATTTTCTCTGGTGGGACAGTCAACAAACAAGTGGTGGTTTGGTAGTGTTTTGCCCAGTGAGATGTGGGTGAAATCATCCGTGATGGCCATACAGCCATGTGAAAAAATTAGGACACCCTGTATAAGCCTGTGTTTTGTTTTGTTTTTTTTACATATTTGGACATATGGATATTTAATATCAATGTTAAAAATACTGGGAGAGTCACATATTCTAACTAAATAATTAAAAATTAAAGATTTTTTTCAAATTTTCTGTAAAATGACATTCTAAACAAATAGTGAGGAATAAATTAGGACACCCCCACATTCAATCCCACTTAAAATGGCTAAAGTAAATTTAAAAAATGCAAATAAAAAGAAAAAAAGATTAGACATAGCTAGGTGAACATTTCTCAATAAAGAACTGAATATTTAAAGGGGTGTCCAATTTTTTCATATGACTGTAAATGTGTCAGGGTGCTGCGCCAGTAAAGTGGCAGTAGTGGAAGTGATGACATCACAGGCCACTGCTGCATCAGCTGATGGAGGGACGTAAACAGTAATCACAATGGCACATGTGAACTCTCGTCCGCAGCTGTAGCGCAGGTGTAGTGTGGCCAACTACTGATGGGAGGGTCAGGGGTTCGATTCCCACTCTGTCTGCAGTCTGCATGTTGAAGTGTCCTTGACCAAGACACTGAACCCCCGGTTGCTCCTGGTGGGTCAGGCCAGTGCCTGTGTGTATGGCAACTCTGCCACCATCAGTGTGTGAATGTATGTGTGAATGGGTGGATAGCAGGATCTGTAAAGCGCTTTGCTCATCTAGAGATGAGAAAAAGCGCTATGTATATAAGTAAGTGAACGCCTTAATAAGGTCGCATACTCACAGCAAGCAGTTCAATGTCCAGGCTGTAGCACCGTTCCTTTACATAAATGTGTCCGGGATTACAACACCTCTCATTCACAAAAAGTACCAATCCTCATCCCCTCCTTATACCGCTACTTATAATGTCCCTGTCCGACCGAATAATCTTAAAGCCATGTATCGCTATGTTGTCTGGGATCTGTGAGCATAACCATGTTTCTGTAAAACACATGACACTACACTCACAATATTCCCTTTGCATCCTGACCAGTACTGTGGGCTCATCCGCCTTGTTCCCCAGCAACCTCACGTTACCCGTGATGAACATCTGTACAGTGTCAGGGTTCAGAATACCACTGAGACAGTTTAACACAAAAAATGAAATGAGTAGACAAAGTCAGAATTAGTTCAGAGTATCAATGAATCAATCATTTACTGAGACATAGATGAGCAATAGCAATAACAAATACATGCTTTTCTTCAGTCGAAGGGTCTCATAAGGAAATAACCTTAGCTTCTACACAGCGTGGATGCCCTGAAGAAGTGAGACCAATTTCCTAGCATCAGACAAAGTTTTTATCCCTGCTCTTTGTGATGGGTGGGTCTTCTGGTCCACTCATCGGATTGGCTCCTTCTTGATCTGGAGTTATCAATACTTCACTTTGCCAGAGTTACAGCTCTTTGTGCCTTTGCCTTCACCCGTGATGTGCCTCTCTCTTGCACTCAGTCACATACATACTTTTTCTATTCCCACACATTGTGTTTCACTCTCATACATACACACTCATTACACTCATGCAGTGTGCTGATTATACAATATCATCTCCCACAGTCAGACTCCACACTCCCAGGAGACCCTAATCTAGATATTTTGTCTTTTGGCTCACTGTGAGACTGACCGGGGTCCTGACCGCCTTTCTGTATATTATCAGCAGCATCTAGATACAGCTTGGTACGAGGACATATTTTCCCTTAGTAACTTTCCACATACAGCTCGTCTGCTGATCGTGACCTTCTTTTTGCTATGAAATGACACTCAGCGTTAAAATCATGACATTTTAAACAATTCATTAAGACAATAAAACATTTTTTCATCAACAACAGCCAGCTTCTGTTTTTTTTTTCTCCTCCTCCTCACCTTGGCTCCAGCCCTTCGCCCGCAGTGTCTCCTCTTCAGCTCATCCGGGATCAGGGCCTTTGCTCTGGGCAGCAGCGCTGACCTCCTCAGCACAAGCAGCTGGTCGTGTGTGTTGGATATTGACATGTTAATGATAGGCAGCACGGACATGGGGACGTACGCACAACGTAATGTTATCACAGCGTGCTTATGAATGAATGAATGAATTTATTTCGGATAGTACATTACAGGTTAAAAGAAACTGTATAATATAACAACAAGGTCAAATTAGACAAAGACTCCTTCTACTATACAATTCCACGTGAGTTATCCGAAATGGGTGATGGCTGAAGCCGCAGCTTATATTGCAACTTATATTATGAGTCTGATGGTGGGAGTCGCTGTCTTTGGCGCTCCGCCTACACAACAGCTACAGCCTGTATTATTTTAGTATTAGCTTATAGCTATTACCTCCCGACACGTGTACCACCTGTGTCTGTTATTAATAAAGTCACCATTCAGTATAACTCCAGCCTCTGCTGTCCTGTTTCCAGACATAATAAATGGTGATGAGGAGAAAAATGGATCTTCTGGAGGAAAACTCGACGTTTTTCCTGAAGATGGGCATGTGTCTGGCAACCCGGTTGGAGAGTGACATGGCTGGATGAGCCAGACTCCACTGTCTGGCGAGCAACAGCAGGTTTGGGCAACTGGAGGACAAAATAGTGCGGGACCAGCTAGCGGAGCACAACAGCAATCCGCAGCTGTGGGAGAAGCTAATCAGGCCACCCGACGACCTACCACTAGCGAAGGCGGTAGAGTTGGCATTCCAGTTGGAGGCCACTGACAAGCTCACGTCACAACTAGGTGAGCCACAACAACAAATCTCGCTAGCTTATGCAGTTACCCCAGCAGAGGTTCCTGCTAACACCATGACTCACTTGGAGGACGCCGAGGTGAATGTTACGGAGCAACGGAACATCATGGGACACCATTCGTGCGGTAACTGCGGCTCTCCGAGGCACCGAGAGCGGGTCTGATCCTGCCCACCTGGGGGGCAGTGATCCAAAGGCTGCAGAAAGCTCAATCTCTTCGCCAAGGTGTGCTGAACGACACAACTAACATCAAGGCCACCACTCAGTCCAAAAGAACCACCAAGAACCACCATCCATGCAGTGGGCTCCAGAGGGGCGGCGTACAAGTGGTGCACGGTGAGGTTAGACAACGACAGCTTACTTTTGCTGCGGGACACTGCCGCTGTGAGGTCAAGGATTAACTGGGTTACAGCAAAAAATTCTGTTCCAACCATTCTGCTGAGAAGAATCCAGTGGGGCTGTATGGCTATGGGCACACACACATTAGCGTTGTAGGGACCGTATCGCTGGCGATTCGCTTCCGGTCAAGAGTCCTCCCAGTGTTTGTTTTCCAGGGGCTCTGTGGGAATGCTGATGGTGGGAGTGCAACACACCTGGACAGTGATACAGCCGCTCCGAGCTTGACACCTCAAGGAGAGGACAGCGAGGAAAATGGTCAGAAACCGGACTCATCCATTAGCCGCGCACGGCGTCAGCAGCAAGATGCCGCCACAGTTCTGCAGGATAGAGTTCGTGGTCCAGCAGGATCCAAACAGGGGCATAGCCTGCCACCAGCATGAGAATCACACTGCCACAGCAGCAACCAGCATCAGGGATGAGAGAGCATCAACACCGAGTGCAGCCGAACAGATTGCGGCTCACAATGTTTGATTGGGTTTGGGTCCGCCGATCCAAACGTCTGGGCCTGCCGGTGTTCTTGTCTCCGCCTGTGCAGATCACCCTGCAATTGGGGCCAACCACCTTCCAGATGAATGATGGTTCGAGATGGCACCCAGGTTCGCCGCGACTGACGCCTCCAGGGCTGTGCCTACTGTGGGCTCACCTGAAGCCCTGTGGTTGAACTGTAAATGACTGTTTTTGAAATGTGTTTAGTAGAAGCACGTCTGGATCACGGTGGCAGAATCCACACAGTCGTGCTGGGCCAACCAGCGGTCTACCAGGTGGCTCAGGTTGGGGGAAAAGAAAAAAGAGAAAGCTGTTGTGAGTGCAATGTTTAAAAAAAAAAGACAGCGAGCTGGTGTGATGTGAAATGTGTGTAATGTTTTGCCTTTTTCAAGGCGGAGGTAAGTGTTGGATATTGACATGTTAATGAAAGGGAGCACAGATGTGGGGACGTACGCACAGATGTGACATCATCACGCTGTGCTTATATTATGAGTGATGGCAGGGGTCGCTCTCTTTGGTGCTCCACCTCCTCAACAGCTACAACCTGTGTTACTTTAGTATTAGCTTATAGCTATTACCCCTCCAATACGTGTACCACCTGTGTTTGTTATTAATAAAGTCATCATTCAGTATAACTCCAACCTTCACTGTCCTATTTCTAGAAATAACAGCATGTGAAAACAATGCGTTTGCCCACACCTCTATTGTTCTCCGTTGCCCCAAGGAAAAAAGTCAAAGAGACACTAGGATAAAAATAGAAAAACTTGGTCCGGTTGTGAATCCGAGTATTATTACTGAGCCCTAATGAAAAGAAACACACTATATACAAGAATAAGCTATACTTTTCTGGACTGATTTTGAGTGACTTGGTCACAAGACCTGAGAGCTATTGAAAAAAAAATACAATTGTTTTCATTAAAATAATATTATAAAATATTAGCAATAATGAAACCAAATTTTTAAAAAAAAAGGTGTACTCTGTTCAGCAGAAGAAACATTGCTTTTCTGGACTGATTTTGAGCGACTTGGTCACAAGATCTGAGAGCTATTGAAAAAAAATACAATTTTTTAAATTAAAATAATGTTATAAAATATTAGCAGTAATGAAACCAAATTTAAAAAACAAAAAGGTGTACCGTGTTCAGCAGAAGTAACAATACTTTTCTGGACTGATTTAGAATGACTTGGTCACAAGACCTAAGAGCTATTGATAAAAAAAAATGGATTTTTTTTTCATTTAAATATTATTATAAAACATTAGCAGTAATGAAACCAAATAAAAAAAGGTGTATCCTGTTCAGCAGAAGGAACTTTACTTTTCTGGACTGATGTTGAGTGACTTGGTCACATGATCTGAGAGGTATTGGGAAAAAAAATGCAGTTTTTTTTTCATTAAAAATTTTATGAAATATATGCCGTAATGAAACCAATTTTTTTTTTTTTTTTTTAAAGGGTGTACTCTGTTCAGCAGAAGTAACATTACTTTTCTTGACTGATTTAGAATAACTTGGTCACAAGACCTAAGAGCTATTAAAAAAAATGGATTTTTTTTCATTAAAATAATATTATAAAAAATTAGCAGTAATGAAAACCAAATTTTAAAAAAAAGGTGTACCCTGTTCAGCAGAAGGAACTTTACTTTTCTAGACTGATTTTGAGTGACTTGGTCACAAGACCTGAGAGCTATTGAAAAAAAAAATACATTTTTTTTATTAAAATAATATTTAAAAGATTAGCAGTAATGAAACCAAATTTAAAAACAAAAGATGTACCGTGTTCAGCAGAAGTAACATTTCTTTTCTGGACTGATTTTGAGCAACTTGGTCACAAGACCTGAGAGCTATTAAAAAAAATACATTTTTTTCATTAAAATAATATTATAAAATATTAGCTGTAATGAAACCATCCATCCATCCATCTTCTACCGCTTTTCCGGAGGTCTGGGTTGCGGAGGCAGCAGTTCAAGCAGAGAAGCCCAGACTTTCCTCTCTCCAGCCACCTGCTCCAGCTCTTCAGAGGGGATACCAAGGCGTTCCCAGACCAGCTGGGAGACATAGTCTCTCCACCGAGTCCTGGGTCTGCCCCGGGGTCTCCTCCCAGTGGGACTTGCCTGAAACACCTCAAGTGGGAGGCGTCCAGGAGGCATCCTAATCAGATGCCCATACCACCTCAACTGACTCCTTTCAATGTGGAGGAGCAGCGGTTCTACTCTGAGCCTCTCCCGGATGACTGAGCTCCTCACCCTATCTCTGAGGGTGAGTCCAGCAATCCTACGGAGAAAGCTCATTTCAGCCGCTTGTATCCGCGATCTTGTTCTTTCGGTCATTACCCAAAGCTCGTGATCATAGGTGAGAGTAGGAACGTAGATTGACTGGTAAATCGACAGCTTTGCCTTAGAACTCAGCTCCCTCTTCACCACAACAGACCGGTACAACGTCCGCATCACTGCAGATGCTGCTCCAATCCGTCTGTCGATCTCTCGCTCCATTTTCCCCTCACTCGTGAACAAGACCCCAAGATACTTAAACTCCTCCACTTGGGGCAGGAGCCTGTCCCCAACCCGGAGAGGACAATCCACCTTTTTCCGGCTGAGGACCATGGACTCGGACTTGGAGGTGCTGATTCTCATCCCAGCCGCTTCACACTCAGCGGCAAACCGTCCCAGCAAGAGCTGTAGGTCATTGCTGGATGAAGCCAACAGGACAACATCATCTGCAAACAACAGAGATGCCACCAAGCATGACACCCTCCATTCCCTGGCTGCGCCTAGAAATCCTGTCCATAAAAATTATGAACAGGATCGGTGACAGAGGGCAGCCCTGGCGGAGTCCAACTCTCACTGGGAATGACTCCGACCGAGTGTTGGCAATACGAACCAAACTCTCACAATGGTCGTACAGAGACCGAATAGCTCGTAACAACAAGCCCGATACAACAAGCCTGATCAGTCCGCCAAGGTCTCCGCCTTTGACCGCCACCTAATCCACATAGCACCAGACCCCCATGATCCCTCCTGCAGGTGGTGAGCCCACTGGAGGGCGGACCCATGTAACTCCTTCGGGCTGAGCCCGGCCAGGTCCCATGGGTGGAAACCCGGCCACCAGACGCTAGCCTTCGAGCCCCTCTCCCAGGCCTGGCTCCAGGATGGGGCCCCGGTAACCCCATACCGGGCGGGGTACACTGAATCCTTGATATAGAATTTGTCATTAGAGTCTGTTGGATCGTTCTTAGTCTGGCCCTTCTCCCAGGACCAGTTTGTCTTGGGAGACCCTATCAGAGGCAAATTGCCCCGGACAACATAGCTCCTGGGATCACTGGGGCACGCAAACCCCCCCACCACGATAAGGTGACGATCCATGAGGGGATCTCCCAGATATTTAACTTTATCCCTGACAATTAATTCCCTGCCTGCCAAATCAAAAACAGGGAATTTCATTATCAAATCTTCTCTAGTGCGGCAAATCAGCACACAACTCTTATTCGTAATATATTTTTCATTTTCATCTCCATAAGCAGTACACACTCTTAATAACTCCTGAAGACCAGCACTACTTGGACTGAGAACAACAAGATCGTCAGCATACATAAAATGATTCACTAACTTATTCCCTATTAAACACCCAGTTTTACAGGCATTCAGGTGCTTTGACAAATCATCCATATAAAGATTAAACAGGGCAGGGGACAATATACTGCCCTGTCTAACACCACTGCGCACACCAAATGCAGATGAATGGCTCTTACCCCATTTCACCAGCATCTTCTGATGTGCGTACCAGTAAATCAGGATACGTACTAAGTACTTGGGAACCCCCCATCAATCATTTTGTTAAACAATTTTCTGTGGTTAACACGATCAAACGCCTTAGAGGCGTCAATAAAACACACACAAAAAAAAACCCTGATGAATTTTGACTTCTATATTTACTTATAGTTTCTTTTAAAGCATATGTGCACAGATCTGTTCCATGATGGGGTTTAAATCCAAATTGATGATAAGTAGATTTTAATGAATACACTTAATTTTTCAAACGGTATTCTTTCCAGTACTTCAGATATTATATTGGCTATAGCTGTGGGCCTGTAATTGTCTAGGCTACACAGCTTGCCCATTTTATCTTTAATGACTGGTACCAACACAACAGGCAATAACGATTCTGGTAACATCCCATGAATCATGAGGCTGGTGAACCAGATTGCAAGAAGAGGAGCAATTCTTGAGCTAGCATATTTAAGATGCTCAGCAGAAATACAGTCTAAACCACTCGCTTTGTTATCTGATAGCTCTCTAATGGCTTTGGTCACCACATAAGTGTCAGTCAGGAACGAATCGTCCCTCTCTACTTTCCCTACTTTATAAGTTTCATCATTAATTGAATTAAACAATGAATAAAATTGCTGTCGCCATAAATCCACAATATTTTCTATACCTGAAATGCCTTCCAGAGTACAGGGTAAAGATGTTTTACAGTTACTAATACGTCTAAGCTCCTTCCAGAAATCTGTGACATTTTTATCGAACAAATTCTTGGTCAAGGAATTACTTCTCATTAGCTGCTCATTTTTAGAAGTATAACGAATAGCATACTTAAACTTTGCATTTGTACATTTTTTCATTTCAAACTCTGGCCCTTGTCTGGGTCTCCCAGCCACCACCCATGCTTTATAGGCTTCACAGGCTTCAGAATAAGGCACAGCTACGGCCTCAGTCCAGCCAGGTCTTACATTATGTGTCTTATGTATCCTCCTATAATAAGGCTTACTTGCCTTATGCAGGGAGTTAACTATAGCATCGTACATACTACAAAGATCTTTCTTATGCTCAACAATGCTACAGTTCACATCGCTGCACATCACAGCATCTCTAGGAAGACATACTTTATTCAAGGATTTACAGTATCTGTATGGACACAGTATTCAACAATTTCTTCCTTAGAAAGAGTGGCCCAGTCTAATTTTTCCACCTCATCCTGACTGATATTCTGACATAGTGCAGGTAGACAATCAACATTAATTATCATCTCAAACGGTATATGATCAGACATTGTTAACCCATAATAAATATTCATGCCACCCAAAGAGGCATGTGCATCGCCAGTGCTGATGCAATGGTCCAGCTAGGACATAGTGTGCCAAGCCTCACTTACATAGGTATAACTATCAGGAGGCATTAACACCTTACCTGACAAAATCAAGTTATTTTCATAACAAAAATGATACATATGTTTTGCAAATAAGGAGTCAATGTCAGATATGTCCAAAAACATGCAGGTTAGGGAGTTAAGGGGTGCTTGCGCACGCAGCGACCGGCAGCTGGTGGTTTGTCACCAGTCTGCAAAACAAATCTACCTATGGGTACAAAATAAGTAATAAAATAAAAAAATAAAATAAAAAAAATATGTCCGCATTCAAGTCCCCTACAATAAAAATACATGTATTATTATAATCTTGCATAAAAGAATTAATAAAAGTAAGATTATTATAAATATTCATCCTCATTCTATTGACATTCAAAGGGTGTATATACCTTAATAATAAGAAATTCCTTATCATTGTGGGAAGTGCGGAATAAAGAGGCTGAATTGCTTTTTAATTCAGGTTTATTCAAGCATCCATTCCCAGCCTTCTCTCTCAATGAGCAAAAAGAGACTGAGTTACAACCAAGCTTCACATTTATACAGTTTCACACAAAGGCTTTTCACACAACTGCATCACACAAAGGAGGGGTCACATATCCTCGTCAAAACTCCTTATTGACATTTGTCCCCTCTCCAGCCTTCAGTCCTCCACCTGCCTCCTGGAGTCGGGAAGTCCTTTCATCGCACCCCCGTCCTCTCGTTGTCCCCCGCAGGTGGTCCAGACCTATTGTCCTCTTCGGTCGTGAGGTCAATCCCCATATGTCCTTTTATGCTTAAACATATGTAGGCACAAATACACAGCTACAATCATTATAATTAAACTGCACACCAATACACCAATCTACACCAAGTTGGACCACTTTTATCAAGGAGTCCAGCTTCTTTCTCCAGAGGATAGCCACACCTCCAGGTATCCTACCCCTGAAAATCCCCTTGCTAAGATCAGATTGACAGTAAAAGAGGAAAAATCATCAGAATCCAGTCAGCAAAATTTACAAACCCTCTCAGTAATGTTTGGGCCGCCAACCATTTCCCCCAGGAACAATTAAGCTGGTTAGAGGAACAATGAAAAGTAGACCTGTTATTACTCCTGTACCCAATTCCCTTCTTGTAGTAAACCTGCCCACATTTGCACTTCCATTGCTGTTGGAAGCTACTTTGGGCATTTTCTTTTCCCAGTTGGACAAATGGGGCCAGGTCCCAGTTGTTGAGGCTCATCTTAATAGTGATGATTTCTTCCCGTTGATGCTGTCCAGTTCTGCTGAAGAAGGACAGGGTGGATGTGACAAAGTTCCAAATCACTTCCACTTTTTCAAGTTGTGGGATTTCTTCTTCTCCTTCCTCGACTGTATATGTAATTACTGCAGAAGAAACCATGAGTTGATTCCCTTTCTTCTGCAACCCCAAACCTGCTGAAACAGGTGGTGCATCAGAGTCATCATCCTTCTCAGTTGTAAGATAGCTGAGGCAGTTATCTTTACAGTGCAGACCATAGACAGGTCCATTTAGTCCATGGGCCCAGACCAGATTTTTGGGTTATTGGTACCACTCAAAGGGACAAATTCTAGTGATGCATTTTGGAATGGCCTATATCTGTGGATGATATTTTGCCATGATAGCAATTCCAAAGTAGTAGCTTAGTCATAGTTATCAGGTATTGAATATGATGCCCCATAAATCACAAAATCTGAGGCTGCAAATTTTTGGAATGATAATACCAACACATATTTACCCTATTAATGAGCAGTTACTTGTTATTACAGCATATCTGAGATACAAATAAAGCACAAAAAACAATTTTGACAGTTGGTATTGTAATACTGTGGCATTGCAAAGCACTTCCAATAGAGTACTATAGCGGCTAGTATTAGTCTGTGTCCGAATCATCTACTGCTGCTTCTTCATAATTGCAGAAGTGAATGTTATTAGAGGATATCTGAGATACAAATGAAGCACAGTAAACAGTTTTAACAGTAGATTAATGCATAATTATTGTAGGATTACAAAGTAGTCTCCTAGCAAAAGAGTAGTATTCCATTACAGTACTGTAACAGGTAACTAGAAGATCTATTCGTCTGTGTCCGAATCATCTGCTACTTCATAAGCTTCGCCATCTTCATCTTCTTCCCTCTGGTTGCTGCAGGTCTGCAGTTTGCAGTTCTGGGCTAGACATGCGGGCCAGTAGCCACACCAGGTTCTTCTTCTTTGCCAGCTGTACCTCGTCTCTGGTGTCCCTCTCTATACTTTGGGTCTCGGGTGGGCCTGCACGCACACCAGCATTGTAGGTTGGGAGCATCAGTGGTTCAGTGTTGATGCTTCTCTTCTTTGTCTTTGGAAGACAAAGCTCTGGATTCGATGCCCCGGGGCTTAGGGATTTGGGCTGCACTGCAATCCCATTCACCCGGTGAGAGGTTCCTTCCCCACTGACAGTTTCCTCTAGTCGATCGATGTTGTCCCAGGCCAGGGTAGTGAAGACTCCGGCATGTATATCTCTGGGCAGTGCTGGCTTGCCATCTGAGAGAGAAAGCTTCTGGAGACACAAGGCCGTGTCAATTTCCTCGACTTGAGAGTATGACACGCTGTGACCAAGCCGATTGAGTATGTGCACCAGCTCCACGTTTCCAGTAAGTGACTTGACAGCGAAGGGCAGAGTGATGTGCTTCATTGGCTTCACCTTACCATTGGTAATGGCATATACCAAGTCCTGGCCAAATGAGCTGCAGAGACGCTGGATTCTGTCAGATGGGTTTGAGCGGTCTGTTGAGCCTGTCAGCAGTGTGTTCAGGAACCTGGTCACTGAAGAAGGAATGACCACATCCTCCGACATCTGAGGTGGCCATGACTGTCTGTAGTCTTGCTTCTTGATGTTACCTCTCATCTGCAGTGCTGCCTTGTCGATGATGTCCTCACTCCTGTCTGATTCCATGAGTTGCACCTTTCTCTGGAGTATTTGGTATGCCTTAACAAGCTCTGGCATAGAAAGGCTGTTGGGATACACAAGTAGTTTCCCATTGTCATCTTGAGTGATTTGCAGGGCTTCTCCAAACTCAGCTACCAGTTTGCGTCGGATGTGTTTCTTGGTCAAGGCTTTCACCGTTTCCACTCCAAGAGTTACCATGCCCTCGACCAGTCTGGCTGTGAGGTTGGTCATTGGCACCACATCAGGGTTGACAAACAGTTCTTCTCTTACATAAGAGAAAAGGTCATTGTATGACTGTTGCTCTGCAGTTTCATACTCAGCATCAGTATCAGTTGGAGCAGCACTGGCACCTTTTCCACTGTCCTGTGTGGTGGTGCTTGAATCCCGTGTGTACTCATGGTAGCAAGTCCGGTGGTAATGACTGTTTACTGACAGCAGCCTTTCGGACTTTCTCATCTGCACGCAGTTCAGTGCACTGGACCAGAGGATCTCTAGTCCTATCTCCTTTCAAGTACTTGTTGGTCTTCTCACAGAAGATGCACTCTGCCTCATAAACCCTTGACTGAGATGGTGCTGGCCTCTGTGACTTTTTTCTTTCCGTTGAGCTTTTGTTTTCTTCTGTGTGCCTCTGCTTGGAAATTATAGCATCGAGGTCCCTTTTCATGGTGAAAATGCTTCGGCATTTCCGGTGGTAGGCCACAGCTGGTATGGCATCATCTGGCAATCCTTTTGCTAGGTCCAGGATCGGAGCATGCTGTCTTATTTCAGCAGCTCTCAGCAGGGTTTTCCAGGAGTTGATGTCCTTTGGAGATACTAGTTCTTCATCTGAAGATGAGCAATGGATTATGCAATCAAGGCGTGTGCGCTTGGGTGTTGTGCCACTCCCTGCTTCTTGGGTGGAATCCATTTTCAGTTAGGTACATTCATCCAGACCTGCAATGACACCAGGTATTGGTAAATTATCTCATGTAATTAATTGCATTAATTGAAACTGGCATTGAAATTACTCATTCTTGTCTATAAAGTTGTACACTATTATTCTGGTTTCGTTTTTAATAAAATGTTGCGATCCTCCAGAGCTCCAGTTTCTTTTGGCACACTATAAAAGATAACATTTAATTAATTTTCTTAACTAAGTGATAACCAAAATAAGTCTTAAATAAACATTTATATTGACTTGCCTTGCGGCGCTCCACTGGAATGCGAAAATGTGCTGAAATCAAAAATAAATCGTACTTTCTCCCTCAAAAAACACCTGAAAAGTAGAAACTGAATAAAAATTAATATTGGAAACCATCCAAGGTCAATTTCTATTAGCATTTTGTACAGTAAAAGGGAGAATAATTCAGAAATACCAGCATGTGATATTAGGCATCATGATAATTTTACTTAAAAAAAAGGAGGTGCCGTGTATCATGACTAAGCTACTCATTTGGAAATGCTATCATGCCTTAATACACATATATAGGTCCTACAAACAAAATGGCACCATAGAGGTTTTGTCCCTTTTAGTGGTACAAATATCTGACTCGACCCATGGACTAATTGTTCCAGTTCGCTGGAGACTTTTTTACCACAGAGCCCAATCAGCCAGTCAGACTCTTTGGGGAGACTGACCACCCATCTCTGGAAATTTAAAGCCGACTTGGAACTGCTTATCAGGAGAGTGGCAGAGCATTCTCCCAGCCAATGGCTACAGAAAATGCTCCTTCTGTCTTTGGACAGTGACATCCCATTGCCAAAAATCTGTGGGTCAAAGGTCAGATCTGGAGGAGTTGTAACCAGCTCCTGGTGGTTTTCAGGATCTACTAATGTCAGCAAAGAGCCCCAGAACTGACCTGCTTGTTTAACCATTTTTTCACCATTCTGCTTTATCTCCAGAATCAGTTTATCACGATCACTGCCAGGCTCCAGCCCTTTCCTCAGATCTACAGCCTTGGCCTTCTCCACATCCTGATGCACCTGAGAGTACATCTGCAGGAATCTGAAGGTGTCCTTCTCCTCTTGTGCTGCTTTGATGCTACTCTCAGTGGTTCTTAGAGACACCATACGAGCAGATACTGAACTCTGGACACTGCTCAGAGAAATATCACGCAGGTTAGACACAGCCTCAATGAGACGCACACTGCAGGGACCCAGGTTCTCTCTCTCACTCTTCTCCCATTTTTCCAGACTCACATTCTCATCATTAGTTTTCAGCTGCAGGGCCTTCTGCTCAGCTTCAAGCTTTTCCTTGAGCTCTTTGTGGGCAGTAGAGGAGGTCTTCATGTTGTGTAGATGGTGGTGGTCCTCAATGGCACAGGAAACACAGACACAGGTCATGTCATCCAAGCAGTAGTACTCCAAGAGTTTTCCATGTTGAAGGCACTTGGTGGTCCAACAGAAAGCCATGGGTTCAGTGAGAGGATGAGTCTGCAGTAACACAGGAGTAATCAGGTGGGCCTGGAGGTGGTGGGCGCACAGGGAGATCTCTCATTTCATGCAGGTCTTCAAGGCTGGTGTCCTGTCCTCTCCTGTGCACATGTCACAGAGAATGACTTGCGGATCTTTTTCCTCTCCTTTCAGCTGTATAATGTCAGACATTTTCCAAAGATCTTGAATGAAAATAAAATGACCTTCCTTCAAAATAAGATTTAAAATAATACAAATATTTTGAACTGCAAGTCTCTGCTTCCTCAAAGTCCAGTATGACACTTCAAACTGTTTCAGCAGTATCGTTTCCCATGAACGACTGCCCACTTCCAGCCTGTCTACTCAGTAAAGTGCACACCCAATGATCAAACACATGATCTACTTTTTAGGACACTGAGTCCAATCATTGCACTGGCAATCCTTTTATTATGAAGTCACTTAGACAAAAGAAGAGGAAAACAGCAACCTTGTGTGTAGCAGAATGGAATGTACGCACTCTGTTGGACAGAACAACATCACAGCGCCCAGAAAGACAGACCACACTTATGGCCCTGGAAATGAACAGGTACAATGTAGACATAGCTGCACTTAGTGAAACAAAATTGCCTGGATATGACAGCTTGGAAGACCATGGGTACATCTTCTTTTGGAGTGGGAGATCAACTCAAGAAAGGAGAGAAGCAGGAGTGGGCTTTGCAGTTAGAAAGGAGATAGCAGCAATGCTTGATGAGGAACCGGTGCCAGTCAACGACAGGATAATGACTATGAGACTCCCACTACAGCGGAAGATGTATGTCACACTCATCAGTGGATATGCCCCAACAATGACCAAGACAGAGGAGGTGAAGGAAGAGTTCTACAGTGATTTACGTGAGACTATCAGGCGTTTACCGACTGATGACAGGCTGACACTCATTGGAGATTTTAATGCCAGAGTTGGTTTGGACACCGAGAAATGGAAAGGAGTGCTAGGCAGTCATAGAGTAGGCAAGTGCAATGCTAATGGAGAACTTCTACTTGCACTATGTTCAGAGTACAACCTTGTGATAATCAACACTCTATTTAAGCACAAGGACACACACAAGAAGACATGGATGCACCCAAGATCCAAGCACTGGCACTTATTAGACTACATCATAGTCAGGCAGCGAGACAGAAGAGATGTATTGGACACCAGCGCAATGAGAGGTGTGGACTGTGGCACTGATCATGTTATGCTGAGATCTAGATTAAGGATTTGCAAATGAAAACAGCACTGCAGGACGGGTGCGAAGCCACCACGGAAGCTAAACACTAGTGCACTGAAAGGCCAAAAGAAGCAGGAAGAACTTACACAGGAAATGGATGAAAACTTGAAAGACTGGGACAGCAACAACTCAGAGAATGACATAGAAGAGAAATGGGCAACACTAAAGGATACGGTGTATCAAACTGTGAGTGATGTATTAGGCTACCCTGAGAGGAAACATCAAGATTGGTTTGATGAGCATGATGGACACCTGAAGAAACTACTAAAAGCGAGGAATACAGCTAGGCAGGAAAGCCTACAGTGTAACACAAGGTCGAAGAAGAAGAAATACTCAAAGGCTCAGAGTGAGCTACAGAAGTACACCAGAGAGATGAAGTCCAACTGGTGGGATGAAAAAGCAGAGAAACTTCAAACTGCTGCAGACAAGGAAGGACATGAAAACATTCTTCACAGGTTTGAGAGAAATCTACATCCCTAAACCAAGAGGATTGATCCAACTAAAGGCTATGGATGGTGAAATGGTTTTGCAGGAGAAAGACAAGATCCTGGACAGATTTGCAGACCACTTTGACCAACTGCTAAACAACCCTGGAGATCTCACTGAAGAGGCTAAAGAAGCTCTAGTGCAGCAACCAGCTGTATCAAGTCTGGATGAACCACCAAATTTTGGTGAACTAATGGCAGCTATCAGGACAACACAGGATGGTAAAGCTCCAGGAAGGGATGGAATTCCAGCAGAAGTGTGAAAATTTGGTGGTGTTCAGCTGACCAACTGCCTGCACAAGCTCATCCAAGAGATATGGGATGCCCAGAAAGTACCTCAAGACTGGAAGGATGTAAGTATTGTGCCTTTGTTCAAGAAAGGTGACAGGAAGGATTGTGGAAATTACCGAGGTATATCACTACTAGCCACTGTTGGTAAGATTCTCTCACGTATACTACTTAACAGACTCAGTGAACACGTCTCGCAGAATGTACTACTGGAAACCCAGTGCGGCTTTAGAAGTGGAAGAAGCACAATGGACATGATTTTCTGCTTGAAACAGGTTCAAGAAAAGTGTATCGAACAGAACATGCCGCTTTATGTAGTCTTCATAGACTTCAGTAAAGCCTTCGATACTGTTTCGCGACAAGGACTTTGGCAGGTACTCAAGAAATATGGTTGTACAGAGAAGTTTGTCAGCCTGATCGAGGCACTCCATGCAGGTATGCAAGCAAACGTGGCAATGAGTGGTTCAGTATCTAAAGACTTTTCAGTAAGCAACGGGGTGAAAAAAGGGTGTGTGCTGGCACCTACACTCTTCTCGCTATATCTGGCAGCCATGCTTGAGGTGGCCTTCAAAGACACTTCAGAAGGAGTATACATTCAAACAAGGAAAGAAGCAGACTTGTTCAATGTGGCACAGTTTAAAGCCAAGAGTAAGACATCGATAAAGATAGTAAGAGAAATGCTCTTTGCCGATGACAGTGCTCTAGTTGCACACAGCGTGGAAGATATGCAGTCTTTAGTGGAGAAATTTGCAAGACCAGCTAGCCAATTCAGCCTCCAAATCAACATCAAGAAGACAGAGTGCCTTTATCAACCACCAAAGTTCCAATTATCAACATCACTACCAGAAGAGATCAGCATTGGTACAGAGCCACTAGTCAAGTGAAAGACTTTCAAATACCTAGGGAGTACTGTTTCAGAGAATGCTAGGCTGGAGGATGAACTATCTCTCAGAATGGGAAGAGCGAACGCTGTGTTTGGAAACTTGAGGGAGAGACTGTGGAACAATCGACATGTGTCAATCCGTGTGAAATGCAAAGTGTACAGAGCGACAGTACTGGCTATTCTATTGTACGGTGCTGAAACTTGGACTGTCTACAGAGTGCAGGTGAAGAAACTCCACGCATACATGATGAGACACCTTCGAGCCATAATGAACATCTCATGGAAAGACAAGATAACCAACATAGAAGTGTTGAAACGAGCTGGTCTACAATCAATGGAGGACATGCTAATACAGATGAACCTGAGATGGCTCGGACATGTTGAGAGGATGGATCACTAGCGTCTCCCTCGGCAGTTACTCTACTCACAGTTATGCGAGGGCAAACACAATCAGGGTAGACCAAAGCTCAGATTTAAAGACACTGTAAAAAGAAACTTGAAGAAGTTGGACATAGACAGGCGTTCCTGGCAGCAGAAGGCTAAAGACAGAGCTGTGTGGAGGAATCTGATCAGACCTAAATGAAACGGTCATTGTTGCCCACGACAAACTGCTATGATGATGATGATGACAATGATGATGATGATGATGATGATGATGATAGAATACTTTTTTAAACTCTTTGATCACTTCTAGTACTTTTAAAAAGTAAAACAGGTAACTATTATGGAACTAAAGCTGCATATATTTATGTATCAGAAATGGGGATTTGAGTCTGTGACTTGGACACAAACTCAAACTTCTTTGAGTTTGCCATTCAGAAGAAGCAAATTGTCTACAAATGGAGACAATTTAGTCCTGTGACTACTCTCCCTACAAGTGAGCACCCAGCTGACCAACCCAGTTGATTCCAAATGCACAATGCAGAATGTGCTATGAGGTCAAAAGAACCCAAGAATAACAACTAAAGGCTTGAAGGAATCATTGGAACTGGTTATTGTTTCTGTTCATGAGTCTGCCATATGTAAACCATTATTTTCATTAAAATAATATTATTGTGGTCTATATTAATCATATATTCCATAACCTACATATGTTGAAGCATGTGGAAATGTTTGGTAATTACATATGTAAAGCAACTTCACACCTCTGAAAGGACAAAGGCTCTCAACCGCCAAGTGAAGTACAAAGACGTTCCCAGACATTGCGGTGGAGACCGGAGGAGCTACCCTCACCCCCTGGGGCGAGGAGAGGAAATACCAAGACAATGGGGGGATTAAGATAATGAGGGATGTCAGCCTTTGTTATGCATGTCTTTTGTTATGTGCAAGTATAAAGTCAGTGAGCCGGAGATATTCGGTCTCTTTTCCTTCTACCACCTCTGCACTGAATGAGACTTGTTAGGAGAGCTGATAAATAAACTTTGGTTTATATATCAAATCGCCTCGTCATTTCAAGCTCTTCTACACTGGTGACCCTGACGCAAGTATGGACCTGAGGCGTTCCCCCGCAATCGACTCATCCGTGGCGACCCAGGCAGACGCCAGCGCCCACGCAGACAGGGGAACAGATGGACGTCTTTCCCCCCCGGCAGAAGGGATTGAGAGGGCTCAACCGAGCACCAGCACCGCTGTGAGAGCAGAAACAAGGCATTCTCACCCTGCGGACACAGCAGTGATGGTATACACGAATGCCGTCGCTGTCAAGCTGCCAGACTTCTGGCAAGAAGACCCCGCCTCGTGGTTTCAGCAAGCTGAAGCTCAGTTTGCACTGGCGGGCATCACGGCTGACGATACGAAATTCTATCATATCGTCTCCAAACTCGACGCCGCCACTTCGAGGTGTGTGCGGAGCATGATCCAGCGGCCGCCGGCCCAAGACAAGTATGAAATACTGAAAGCAACCATCGTGGCAAATTACGTCCCCTCAGCTGAAGAGAGAGCCGAGAAGATCCTGGCGGTCTACGGCCATAGAGGGTGCAAGCCTAAAGCCCTCATGGAGGATTTGCTGCAGCTTAAAGAAGAAGACAACGACAACTTCCTCCTCCAATTCATATTCCTCAGCACGCTGCCGCCACAAATGAGAGGGACACTCGCCAACACGAGATGCAGCACCCAGCAAGACTTCCGTGTGCTCGCCAACAAAGCTCAACGGCTCGTCAACACCTGCAAGGAGCAGACACCCACAGCAGCATCCGCAGACCTCAACGCTGACGCCCAGAACCACGAAGAGCCACAACCCACTGAGCAGATCCAGGCCGCGGTGACAGCGACATGGCCAAAACTTAACAGACGGAGCGATGTCTGTTATTATCACCACCGTTTCGCCGAGAAGGCTCACAAATGTGTTCCCCCCTGCAAATTTAAACGCCAAAGCCGAGAGCCGTTAACGGCAGCGGTTCTCGGCGAGAAGAATAAGCTGTTGTATGTGACGGATGGACACACCGGCAAGCAGTTCCTCATCGACACAGGAGCTCAGCTGAGTTTCGTCACGCCCTCCCACGCAGATCGAGCCATGGGCACCCAGGGCAACGGAGCGGTGGCAGCCAACGGCTCTAACATCGACACTTTCGGCGAAAAGAGCCTGCACCTCCACATCCACGGCCGCAACTACAGATGGACATTTGTTGTAGCTGCAGTGAGGTTTAACTTGTTAGGCGCAGATTTTTTGTGTGCACATGGGTTATTAGTGGATCTAGCAAATAGGCGCTTGGTTAATGCACTGTCCTTTGCTTCTATTCCATGCTCAGCTCGAGTTTCTCCACCACCTGTGCAGGCTAACGTCACCACGGCAGGAGGTAAGTTTGAGCAACTCCTCACCCAATTTCCAGCACTCACAATTCCCAAATTCTCAGCCACTGTGGCTAAACACGGGGTTGAACACTTTATTCCCACAAAGGGCCCACCCGTATTTGCCAAAGCTCGCCGCTTAGACGCGGCCAAGCTCAACATAGCACGGGACGAGTTTACGACCCTTGAAAAATTGGGCATTGTTAGACGCTCGAAAAGCCCTTGGGCCTCGCCACTTCACATGGTTCCGAAATCCGACGGTTCTTGGAGACCGTGCGGAGATTACCACAGATTGAACAATGCTACAGCGCATGACCGCTACCCAATTCCTCACATTCAAGATTTTTCATTACATCTGGCGGGCGCGCGCATTTTTTCAAAAATAGACTTAGTCCGCGGTTATCATCAAGTCCCAGTCTGAGCGGAGGACATTCCTAAAACAGCTGTAATAACCCCTTTCGGTCTTTTTGAATTTCTGCGAATGCCTTTTGGCCTCAAAGGCGCTGCTCAAACTTTTCAACGAATGATGGACGCAGTATTACGCGACCTTCCTTTTGTTTTCGTCTACCTCGACGACATGCTGGTAGCCAGCTCGTCTGAGGAAGAACACGAGCAGCACCTCACTACGGTTTTTCAGAGGCTAGAAGAGCATGGGCTAATAATCAATCCAGCCAAATGCAAATTCGGCGTGTCACAAATTGATTTTTTAGGACACAAAGTCTCTCCGAAGGGGGCAGTTCCACTTCCAGACAAAGTTCACGCGATAAAAAGTTTCCCACGGCCACAGACGGTAAAATCGCTACAAGAATTTTTAGGAATGGTTAATTTTTACAACCGTTTCCTCCCCCACGCAGCTCAGCTCATGCAGCCACTATATGACGCGTTCAAAAAAAAGAAAGCTTCCAACGCGGTCGAATGGACCCCGGAGCGTGAACACGCCTTTGCGGAAGTAAAGAGCGCTCTAGATAACGCCACATTGTTAGTTCACCCAGATCCCTCGGCCCGCATCGCGCTAACCACAGACGCTTCGGACCTGGCTATAGGGGCAGTTGTAGAACAGCATGTCAGCGGGATCTGGCAACCTTTAGAATTCTTTAGCAAATCGCTAAACCAAACTGAGCATAAATACAGCACTTTTGACAGGGAGCTGCTAGCGCTTCATTTATCCATCCGCCACTTCCAGTTCTGGTTAGAAGGGCGGAGTTTCACGGCTTTTGTAGACCATAAACTGCTCACCTTTGCTATGGCTAAAATTTCAGAACCATGGTCAGGCAGGCAACAGAGACAGCTGGCTGCGATTTCAGAGTTCACCACAGACATTCGACACGTGGCAGGCAAACTTAACGTGGTAGCAGACTGCCTCTCTCGCGCTGTGACATCACCAGAGCGCAAGGAGACAGATTATACTGCCTCAGCAGCAGAACTCTTCACTAACGCAGACACATACGCAGCACCTATCCATGCAGGGATAGATTATGCAGCCATGGCAGAGGAACAAAGCAGTGACGCGGACGTGCGTGCACTCCTGTCTGGACCAACAGGGTTAAGGCTGGAGAAAAAGGGTCTACGCGACGGCGTGCCCCCCCTAATATGCGATGTTTCAACCGGCCAACCTCGCCCGTTAGTACCAGCGACATGGCGCCGCCGCATTTTTGACGCAATTCACTCCCTCGCGCACCCAGGTGTGCGCGCCTCGGTTAAAATGGTCGCCGAAAAGTTTGTGTGGCCAGGCCTGCGCAAAAACGTAAAAGAATGGGCAAAAACTTGCATTTCTTGTCAGCGCGCCAAAATACACAGACACACAAAAGCCCCTCTGGAGCCTTTTCCAATCCCTGCTAGAAGGTTCGACCACGTTCATGTCGACCTCGTGGGACCACTACCTTCCTCCCAGGGTTTCACACACCTGTTAACAATGATAGACCGCACCACACGCTGGCCAGAGGGAGTCCCTCTAGCGGCAACCACAGCGGAGGAAGTTGCTCGCGTTTTTTTGACAAACTGGGTGGCACGGTTCGGCGTCCCATCGGACATCACGTCAGATAGGGGGCCTCAATTTGTCTCAGAGCTTTGGTCAGCCATGTCCAGCAGCTTAGGGGCAACAATTCATCGCACCACCGCTTATCACCCTCAGGCTAATGGGTTATGCGAGCGTTTTCACAGGTCTTTAAAGGCTGCCCTCAGAGCCTCACTAACGGATACAAATTGGGTAAATAAACTTCCCTGGGTTTTATTGGGGTTGCGTGCTGCGCCTAAAGAGGATCTAGACGCCTCTCCTGCAGAACTAGTTTTTGCACAACCTCTCAGGCTCCCAGGTGAATTTTTACCAGAGAACCCAGAGCCAGGGCACCTTCCAGTCCCAAGGTTTTTAGGCAGCAACGGACCGGACTCTCTCCCCGGTCCAGCTCATCACTCCTTCCCACGGGTTTTTGTCCCTCAAGCTTTAAAAAACGCTGAGTTCGTTTTTGTTAGGCATGAAGCTTTAAAACCAACTTTCCGCCCAGCATACGATGGGCCATTCAGAGTACTGGAACATGGTGATAAACACTTTGTGCTTGATTTTGGGGATAGAAAAGAAACAGTCAGCATTGACAGACTTAAGCCTGCCTTCTTGTTGAAAGACGAGCCTGCACAGTTGGCGAGAGCACCTCGGCGGGGTAGACCCCCCAAGAGAAAAGACTCAGCCCCCCTGCAGGGAACAATTAACCACTCTCCTTCCCACGCTGCAGATTCCTCACAAGAAGGTCCCAGCAGGACGCCTAAACCAACCTACAGCAGTTTTGGGAGAAGATTAAAACCCAGACAGCACAGGGACTGATGCAAACCACTCCACAATTGTTCACTAATTGTGCTGCAACAGTTTAGGACTGACTTATGATTTTACTATGCTGTTATGATTACCACTGAACTCTCTTAGGAGCATGGCTGCTGGAAAGTTTCTTCTGTGGCAAGAGATGTAACACTTAGTATGTCATAGTAATTATCTTAGACTGTGAACCTTTCTATTGTCTTTTCTTAGTTGTTTGGGGGGCCTGTGGTCTATATTAATCATATATTCCATAACCTACATATGTTGAAGCATGTGGAAATGTTTGGTAATTACACATGTAAAGCAACTTCACACCTCTGAAAGGACAAAGGCTCTCAACCGCCAAGTGAAGAACAAAGACGTTCCCAGACACTGCGGTGGAGACCGGAGGAGCTACCCTCACCCCCTGGGGCGAGGAGAGGAAATACCAAGACAATGGGGGGATTAAGATAATGAGGGATGTCAGCCTTTGTTATGCATGTCTTTTGTTATGTGCAAGTATAAAGTCAGTGAGCCGCAGATATTCGGTCTCTTTTCCTTCTACCACCTCTGCACTGAATGAGACTTGTTAGGAGAGCTGATAAATAAACTTTGGTTTATATATCAAATCGCCTCGTCATTTCAAGCTCTTCTACAATTATAAAATATTAGCAGTAATGAAACTAAATTAAAAAAAAGGTGTACCCTGTTCAATAGAAGGAACTTGACTTTTCTGGAAAGATTTTGAGCGACTTGGTCATAAGATCTGAGAGCTATTGAAAAAAAATGAATTTTTTTCTTTAAAATAATATTGTGGATGCACAGTTCTGGGGTTTCCTCACACCCAGAGAGACAAGGGGAAGAGAGGACAATGGACTGAATGAAGAGGTGCCACTGGGGGGTATCAAACGGGACAGCTAGACTAATGCACCCCCCGGGGAGAGTAAGATCACCGGAGTCACGGAGAGAAGAAATGTGTCTAACAGTGGCACCAGCGTAATGTAATGTTAATATGCCAGCGCCCACGAATATTATGTTAATGTGCTGCATTTCTCTTTATTGGACCTTTTCCACTAGTACCCACTCAGTCCTACTCTACTCTACTCGACTCGCTTTGTAGCCTTTTCCATTAGTACCTGATACCAGGTACCTTTTTAGTACCGACTCGAGGCCAGGGTACAGCCACGCTAAGTCAGGCTGAAAATGTGACGTCAACAGACTGTAGGCTACTCATTGGTCAGGGCGTAACATCATGAAAGCGTCCTCTTCTGCAAAATCTCCAAACCGCCATTTGCAAAAGTTCACAGAGTAAACACGGTCACCTAGTAAACACGATATTAATAGAGATGGTGTTGCAGGTTTCGCAGAAATCTACACCGTGTTCCAACAGATAGGTCTTTTCTACTAGCCCCACTTAGCCCAACACCGCACCACTCAGCCCGCGTTTGAGCATTTTCCATTAGCCCCAGCACCGGTTAGCAGGCGCTATTTTCGTAACTGATCTAGGGCAGGGTCCAATCGAGCCGAGTTGGGCCGTGATGTGACGTCAAAAGACTGGTCGCCGCTCATTGGTCAGGTCGTAATGTCACTAAAGCGACCGTCTTCGCCGTCTTCTGATGACCGCCATTTGCAATATTGTCATGGACTAACTCGGTCACCGAGTAAATATGATATTAATACAGACAGCGTTGTAGGTTTTGAAGAACTCTACACCGTGGTTCCAAGGTTGTCATAGCCAGGAGCGGCACTGGGGTTAAGCTCCCAGTGCTCATAAAATGCTCCTTATGGCGTGCGTCTCGAAAAGCCTCTGACAACTAAGTCCAACTCCTAGCCTGCCCGTGTGGTTTAGTCTCTAAGCCCGGCGGAACTGCTTTTACTAATAGGAGAAGGGGCGAGAGCGGATCTCTGGCGCCTTAAAACCAGATGCTTCGGGTAGATGGTGGCTCGTCAACCTGGGAAGGTAGCCCATCTAGGGGAAGGTAAACCCTGATTTCAAACCTCCGCTGCCTTGCGGCATACCCGGTCACGGGAAAGGCTTCGGGAGTCAACCCTGAGGAAAAATCCGGAGTCGGAGCCCCTAAGGCAGTTCTATGTTGTGCTCAACATCGTTCTGGCAGCTCCTGCAACAGCGCTGGTGCCAAACTGTAGCAGCCCTGCTGTTCCTTTGGATTCATCAGTGACGTGGAGGGGGGGGACATGCTGCATGGGCAACATCTTGTCCTCCATATCTTCCTGCCCAGGCTTGAATCCTACCAACGCCCAACGCTGGAAGGTAGAACACCGGATCACTGGAGAGGACACTCCAGCTTCGCCTTTGGCGTAGACAAAACACGAGGAATGACAGTTACCGGTTATAAGCCACCGCTCAATTGGCATAGAGCGTGGTGCCAGGGGTTGTTCCCGACGGTGGGAGGGATCATCGGATCTCACTGGACAGCTACCGCCCGCCTCAAGCTGGGCAGCCCCCAGCCAATAAGGTGTTGTCCCGCCACAGCTTGCTTTCCTCATTGGGTGCATGGGGATGAGGAGAAATCCGAACAGCAGGCTGAGAACCTTCGCACCAGGCAAGACAATAAAACAAAAGAGACCAACTCTAAAACTGGGAACTTGGAACGTCCACACTATGATGACAGGACTCACTGCTAACCTCAAGGACATCAGCGACACCAGGAAGACTGCCATCATCAATAATGAGCTGAAGAGACTGGGAGTGGATATCGCCACTCTCCAGAAAACACGGTTGGCTGACGCAAGCACACTGAGAGAGAAGGACTACACGTTCTACTGGCAGGGAAAGGGCAGTGACGAACACAGGGAACACGGAGTGGGCTTCGCAGTGAAGAACACCTTGCTGAAGATGGTGGAACCGGGCAGCACTGGCTCTGCACAATTCCTCACCCTCCACTTGAACACCACTCAAGGCCCAGTCACCCTCGTCAGTGTGTATCCTCCAACACTGACAGCCACACCAGAGGCAAAGACGAGTTCTACGAGAATCTCGCAACAACTGTCAGGATCATCCCCAACTCTGAACAACTCATTCTCCTTGGAGACTTCAATGCCAGAGTGGGTGCTGACCACGACTCCTGGCCCTCCTGTCTTGGACCTTTTGGCGTGGGCAGAATGAACGACAACGGACAGCGGCTGCTCGAGTTCTGCACATATCACGATCTGTGCATCACAAACTCGTTCTTCAAGACCAAGCCCCAACACAAGGTTTCCTGGCAACATCGGTGCTCAAAGCACTGGCACCAGCTGGACTTGATCCTGACCAGGCGCACCTCACTGAAGAACGTGCTAATCACCCGTTCGTTCCAGAGTGCAGATTGCGACACAGACCATTCATTGGTGTGTTGCAAGGTCAAGCTGCAGCTGAAGAAATTCCATCGTGCTAGACAGCCTGGAAAGGCACGGATTGACACCAGCAAGATGGCTCAACCACAACCTGTTGAGCAGTTTGCCTCCACCTTTGAGAAGGAACTTGGTGTACCACAAGAAGGAGAATCTGCAAAGCAGAAGTGGGAAGAGCTGCAAAACACCATCCATCGCACAGCCTTGGCTACCTTTGGGAGAAAGACCTCGAAGTCACAGGACTGGTTTGATGCCAAGTTGACCGAGATGACCCCCGTCATTGAAGCCAAGCGCTCAGCACTTGCTGAGTACAAGAAGTACCCAAACGAGAAGAATCTCCAGATTCTCAGGGCTGCGAGAAGCAAAGTTCAGCAGACTGCTCGGCGCTGTGCCAACGAGTACTGGACTAAGCTCAGCCAAGACATTCAAACCGCTGCCATAACAGGGAACATCCGTGGTATGTACGATGGCATCAAGAAAGCACTTGGTCCGGCTCAGAGCAAGATGGCCCCCCTCAAATCCTCCACTGGGGAGATGATCACAGAAAAGAACAAGCAGATGGAGAGATGGGTGGAACACTACTCCGACCTCTACTCCAGACAGAACACCGTGACACTGTCAGCCCTTGATGCCATCAACTGCCTGCCATCCATGGATGAACTTGACGCCGAGCCAACCATCGACGAACTCAGCAAGGCCATTGATAGCTTGGCCACTGGCAAGGCACCCGGCAACGACGGCATACCCCCTGACCTGATCAAGCACTGCAAGACCGCCCTACTGCTGCCATTGCATGACGTCCTCTGCCAGTGTTGGAAGGAAGGTGCCGTACCACAGGACATGAGGGACGCCAAGATCATCACCCTCTACAAAAACAAAGGGGAGAGAAGCGACTGCAACAACTACAGGGGCATCTCCCTCCTCAGCGTTGTTGGCAAAGTCTACGCACGAGTTGTTCTCGTTCATCTACAGAAGTTTGCCGAATGTGTCTACCCCGAGTCTCAGTGTGGCTTCCGCGCTGAGCGATCGACGGTAGACATGATATTCTCCATCCGCCAACTCCAGGAGAAATGCAGAGAACAGAACATGCCCCTGTACGTCGCCTTCATCGACCTCACCAAAGCGTTCGATCTGGTCAGCAGAGAGGGCCTTTTCAAGATCCTGCCAAAGATAGGATGCCCACCAAAGTTGCAAAGCCTCAACAAATCGTTTCACACCAACATGCAGGGGATAGTGCAGCACGATGGCAACATCTCAGAGCCATTCAACATACGCAGCAGAGTGAAACAGGGCTGTGTACTTGCGCCAACCCTCTTTGGGATTTTCTTTGCTATGCTCCTGAGGCATGCCTTCAGCACAGCAACAGAGGGAATCTACCTGCACACAAGATCTGACGGCAGGCTTTTCAACCTCGCCCGCCTGAAAGCCAGAACCAAAGTACGCGAGGCTCTAATCAGAGACATGCTGTTTGCAGACGACGCTGCAGTCGCAACCCACACACAGCAGGAGCTTCAGACCCTGATGGACCGCTTCTCCCAGGTATGCAAGGACTTCGGGCTTACCATCAGCCTGAAGAAGACTAACGTCTTGGCGCAAGGCACGGAAGCACCACCAACCATCACCATCGACGACTACGAGCTGGAGGTCGTGAATCAGTTCACGTACCTTGGGTCCACCATCAGCAACAACCTCTCCCTTGATACAGAGATCAACAAGAGGATTGGAAAATCAGCCTTCACACTCGCTCGTCTCACCACACGAGTGTGGGAGAATCCCAAACTCTCTGTCAAGACGAAGATGGCAGTGTACAACGCCTGCATCATCAGCACACTGCTCTATGGGAGTGAGACGTGGACAACATACACCCGGCAGGAAAAGAGACTGAACTCCTTCCACTTGCGCTGCATTCGCCACATTCTCGACATATCCTGGCAGGACAAAGTGCCCAACACAGAAGTTCTGTCCCGCGCTGGCCTTCCCTCCATGTTCACTCTACTCAGGCAGCGCAGGCTCCGCTGGCTAGGCCACGTTCACTGTATGGAGGATGGCAGAATCCCCAAAGACGTCCTCTACGGAGAACTGGCGACTGGCAGGAGAGACGTTGGCCGCCCACAGCTACGCTTTAGAGATGTCTGCAAGAGAGACATGAAGGCCCTGGAGATCAGCACAGAGCGCTGAGAGGACCTTGCAACGGACCGCTCCAAATGGAGAGGCACCCTGACCAGACAGCTCAAGGCGGGTGAAGAGAGACTGATTGCTGCAGCAGATGAAAAAAGGACCCGCAGGAAGAACCGCCACAGACCCAGAAGCACGGAGACCACCCACAAGTGCGACCTGTGTGACAGGGACTGCCATTCGCGCATCGGCCTGTTCAGCCACAGGCGGTGCTGTTCCAGCAAAGTAGACGTTTAGGATTCTCTTCCATGGTCATCATAGACCGATGGAGGCCAACGACACCGTGGTCCAACGAAGAGGTGCGGAGTTTTCTCTGCTTTGTGGCAGATCCACAGCGAGGAGTGACCGGGACCTATATGGCTGCACAGCATAGAAACCGGACTATGGGCAAGCTGAAGACGAACGTGAGAGAACCATTGATGGTGAGTGATTTGTAATAATGTGCATCTGTTTGCTTATTTATCCTGTTGGTGGTAAGCTCACTTTTTTTGAGCCATACAGCACCGTTTTGTGCTGGCTAACTCATTTTAGCTAACGATGTTTTTGCTAGTAGCTAGCTAGTACCAACTGCTGATTCGCGCTTGTTTTCTCCTAAATATTCGCTTGTGAGAGCAAAACGATGAAATATGTTAATCCTGGTTAAAGTCCTGGTTTGTGTTTTGTATTGCACTTTGGTCCTGCGCATTAAATTGTGTGCAATTTAATGCTAGAATGTGTTTCCACATGCCAGAGGTTAGCCTCTCTGTTTATATTGTGATACTGGTGAAATGGACCACAGGAGCCGAAATCTCGTCATATTAAAAATGCTTTTTCAAACCAGTGATTTATAAAGTCATTCATATAATTTTCTAAAGCGTCAGAATAGACCCACACACCTATTCTGTGGATCCTGCAGTGCTTGTCAGGGAAACAAAGCATTTTTGTCACATCCCACCACTCACTCATTTCAGAAAGAGAAATCCGTATATTATATTGATTCATTACACAGCCAGTGATATATTTGAAGCGTTTATTTATTTTAATTTTGCTGATTACGGCTTACAGCCCCTGAAAACCCCAAATTCTATTTTGCAAAAAACTGGAATATTACATAAAATTAACTTTAAAAAATAGTTTTTAAATATAAATGTTGGCCGCTGAGGTGTTGGTTAATATGGGCTGTAGCCGTAATCATCAATATTAAAATAAACACTTTCAATATATCACTGTTCCTGTAATGAATCTATATATGGGTTTCACTTTCTGAAATGAGTGACAAAAATATTGAATTTTTTTCATGGTATTCTAATTTTTGAGATGTGCCCGTATATGTATTGAACTTGCTTGAAACTAACCAACATCCATTTCTGTCGTTCGTCTAGGCAAGACGAAATCAGCCTCCCCACAACCTACCTCGCGGGAAAATGTCCACCCCAACTGGACCTTGCCTCACTATTTACAGAGATGCAGGCTGAAGATCTGCTGGACCAGTACCAGGGGCCAATCCAGTTGCTTCTCAGTGAGAGAGCGTGGCAGCCGTGTGTGACCCATTCCAGATTTATTCTTTTTTACAGTTTGAATTTTGCACATTCCGAATAATCTGGAATTTGCTGCTGATTGTAATAAACAATTTAGTGACTTAAATGTTTGCATCATGATTTTCCATTTTGTCTGTTAAAACACCGGTGGGAAAAGAGTCAACTGTACAAAGGATTTATCGTGACCTTGAAAATAATGGCTCATTTTTAAGAAAAAAGTAACCAAAACAATTATTTTATTAACTGAAGACTGTATTGTTGGATGTATATGGAGGAATTCTGGGTCATATTAGCATCTGCTCTTCATCATAATGGGTTTGGGCAGGGGTGTCCAATCATGTGCCATGGAGGGCCAAGACCCTGCAGGCTTTACCTCCAACCAGTGTCTTCAACAGCAGATTCCACTGAACTTCTTCCACTGACTGCTGATCAGTGACAACACCTGCTGAAGAGGCTGGGTAGAAGAGAGAACCTGCAGGGTCTTGGCCCCCCATGACACCTGACTGGAAGCCCCCGGATTAGGTTTAATGGGATTTAACATTTTAACACAAACTGCTTTATGGTTCATAATTCTGTTGACAGACTTACACCAAACCAAAAGTGATTTCTCAAACTGCTGGATTGTTCTTAGACAGCTTTTCCAATCTTTCAGTATTTAATTTGTGCCACATGGTGGTAACCTTCACATATATAAAACAGAGACATCTGCAAAAACTTCACAGGTTTATTGTCAGTGCAATTCCCAGTGCAATACTACATGAATGCATGTATAGTACGCTGTTGATGCACAGAATATATATGTCTACAGTACATGTATCTAGTAAATCAATTATTTTCCATGTAACCTTGTGACTGCATTATTTTAATTGCCTTTAATCCTAGATCAAGTTTGTTTTGGCCTAAAACACATCATAACTATCAAATATATCTTATTATACGTAACTCAGTACTGTTTACTTTTTGAATACATATTTTGTGGCTAATATAGTTATTAAATTGGCGATCAAGTTGTGTCAGCTGATCATTTTTTTCTATGACACCACCTCAAACTCTGCTGCAGAAGCAGGTACGTCCATGATGTCTGAACAGTCTCTCCATGATTTTCATGCAGAGCAGAGCAATTTGTTGTACAGGAAATAAACGTTTCTACAGACATTCTTAAGCTCTATAACCACTTGTTGGTGAAGCTGTGCTGACATCAGTGACAGGCTGATGACATCAGTGAGAGGCTGTGCTGAACGCCAGACCGACCGTTTGAAGAGGTAATTTCCCAACAACAGAGCCATCTGAAACACACACACACAGTGTACATATTTTAGTACCTAACTTGCAGACATTACAGTGTAGCACGATGTACTTACAGCAAACTAGCATTAGCAACCATTAGCTTACCGTCATATATGACCTAGTTTGTATCCTCATGTCTTCGGCTCTCCCTGAAGCTGCAGAACTATTCCAGAGTGTTTCGTTTCACTGCCTATACCCTTATCTGGCGGTCCTTTTTGGTATTTACGGCGAAAAAAGCCACAGACCGAGGAGTCGCCTTGTAGAGCAGCCATATTATGTTTGCTTGGGTCGCGCGCTTCACATCACGAGAGTGTGGCGCCGCCTTGCTGTTCAAGAAATCCCACCCACCCCAGGCGTGTCAGCAGTAATGTCGAAACGCAATCGCGGCTGAATCGAGTTGTTGTGAAACGAGTCGTGTTCTCAAATCGAGGCTAAGCGGGGCTAATGGAAAAGCGCCTAAAGAGGTGCGGAGTTTTCTGTGCTTGGTGGCAGATAGTATCCAGAGTGACATGGAGCGACCCCGCAACGAAACAGATGGCAGCCCAGCATAGAACCGGACTACGGACAAACTGAAGATGAAAGTGAAAGAACCATTGATAGTGAGTGATTTGTGATCTTGTGCATCTTTTCGCTTATTTATCCTGTTGGTGGTAAGCTCACTTTTTTTGAGCAATACAGCGCCATCCTGTGCTGGCTAACGAGTGTTAGCTAGTAGCTAGCTAGCTAGTAGCCAACTCTGCTGATTCGCGCTTGCTTTGTCCGAAGTATTTGCTTGTGAGAGCAAAACGATCAAATATGTTAATCCTGGTTAAAGTCCTGGTTTGTGTACGTGTTGCACTTTGGTGCTGTGCATTAAGTTGTGTGTATTTTCTTTCCAGAATCTGTTTCCACATGCCAGGGGTCAGCCTCCCTCAGCATGTTGTGCTTATATTGTGGATACAGGTCAAGAGGACCCCAGGCTCCAAAATCTCAACATACATAAGTGCATTTTCAAACCAGTGATTTAAAAAGTGATTCATATAATTTTCTAAAGCCTCATAATTCCTATTCTGTGGATTTTCCAAAAACAGTGTTGGAACAGTGTTTTCGTGCTGTTTCTGTTCCACCAGAAATCACTGGATTGAAAATGTACTTGTGCATGTACAGAGTGGATCCTGGGGTGCTCACTGGTCAGGGAAACAAAGCATTTTTGTCACATCCCACCACTGACTTTCACAAGTGTATTTCCCTAATACAGGTACATCTCCAAAAATGAGAATATCATGAAAAAGTTCAATATTTTTTGTCACTCATTTCAGAAAGTGAAACCCATATATTATATAGATTCATTACACAGACAGTGATATATTTCAAGTGTTTATTTATTTTAATTTTGATGATTATGGCTTACAGCTCATGAACAACAGACCTTGCCACTGTGGAAAGTACTGAAATCCTTTGCTTTTATAGATAAAGCGCCAAAATTAAAGTAGCACAATTTCCACTTAATATAAAAGGGACTGAACTGAGATTTATTTGATTGTGTAAATATTAATAACAGAATTATTGAAAATGAATGGCACATCAACTGTAAAATAAACCGCTTGTTAGTGTATTTTTTTTTTTTTTTGTCAGATCACTTGTGTGATCCTTTGTGAGTTATATTCATAACTGTATGTTGTACTTTCGTGGGAGTTTGCCCAACCAGTTTACATGTGTTTTGTGGACTTGGAGAAGGCATTTGACCGCGTCCCTTGTGGATTTTTGTGGGGGGTGCTTCGGGAGTATGGGGTATCGGGCTTGTTGTTACGAGCTATTCGGTCTCTGTACGACCGTTGTGAGAGTTTGGTTCGTATTGCCAACACTCGGTCGGAGTCATTCCCAGTGAGGGTTGGACTCCGCCAGGGCTGCCCTTTGTCACCGATCCTGTTCATAATTTTTATGGACAGGATTTCTAGGCGCAGCCAGGGAATGGAGGGTGTCATGCTTGGTGACCACAGAATCTCATCTCTGTTGTTTGCAGATGATGTTGTCCTGTTGGCTTCATCCAGCAATGACCTACAGCTCTTGCTGGGACGGTTTGCCGCTGAGTGTGAAGCGGCTGGGATGAGAATCAGCACCTCCAAGTCCGAGTCCATGGTCCTCAGCCGGAAAAAGGTGGGTTGTCTTCTCCGGGTTGGGGACAGGCTCCTGCCCCAAGTGGAGGAGTTTAAGTATCTTGGGGTCTTGTTCACGAGTGAGGGGAGAATGGAGCGAGAGATCGACAGACGGATTGGAGCAGCATCTGCAGTGATGCGGACGTTGTACCGGTCTGTTGTGGTGAAGAGGGAGCTGAGTTCTAAGGCAAAGCTGTCGATTTACCAGTCAATCTACGTTCCTACTCTCACCTATGGTCACGAGCTTTGGGTAATGACCGAAAGAACGAGATCGCAGATACAAGCGGCTGAAATGAGCTTTCTCCGTAGGATTGCTGGACTCACCCTCAGAGATAGGGCGAGGAGCTCAGTCATCCGGGAGAGGCTCAGAGTAGAACCGCTGCTCCTCCACATTGAAAGGAGTCAGTTGAGGTGGTATGGGCATCTGATTAGGATGCCTCCTGGACGCCTCCCACTTGAGGTGTTTCAGGCACGTCCCACTGGGAGGAGACCCCGGGGCAGACCCAGGACTCGGTGGAGAGACTATGTCTCCCAGCTGGTCTGGGAACGCCTTGGTATCCCCTCTGAAGAGCTGGAGCAGGTGGCTGGGGAGAGGGAAGTCTGGGCTTCTCTGCTTGAACTGCTGCCTCCGTGACCCGGACCTCCGGAAAAGCGGTAGAAGATGGATGGATGGATGGATGGATGTTGTACTTTGGGGAATGGGAGTTGTTCAGTCATCAATACAATTTAGTTTATATGTGTAGTTTATAGTCTATCATCAATAAATGCATGCAGTATTATAACAGCAGGACAAATTACAAATATTTGAGACCCATTGTAGTGCATCCTTTTATAGTTTAGCAATACAAGTACAAAACACCGCCCAAACTTGAAGCCAGGGCAAGAAGAGACACAGCGGTGACAGAGCGGTGGCTAAACTTTTATTGATAAAAATTCCATATTTTGACTGAGCGAGCGCGGTGGAAGAGTGGTTAGCACTGCGGCAGCACAGTAACTCACCCTTGGCCGGGGGGATCCTGGGTTTGATCCCAGCCCCTGACCAACAGTGATCTGTGTGGAGTTTGCATGTTCTCCCCGTGTCTGTGTGGGTTTACTCCGGGATTTCTCCGGTTTCCTCCCACATGCCAAAAACATGCAAGTTAGGTTAATTGGCATCAAAACTGGGGATTCTAAATTGTCCTTAGGTATGACTGTGAGAGTGAATGGTTGTCTGTCTCTCTGTGTTGGCCCTGTGATGGACTGGCGATCTGTCCAGGGTGTACCCTGTCTCTCACCCTAAGATGCTGGGATAGGCTCCAGCCCCCCCGCGACCAGAAAAGGATTAAGCGGAAGAAGATGGATGGATGGATGGGTCACATGCTGTTTAAAGCTACTGAAGAAACAATCTTTTTTTCATAATGATATTATTAAATTGTTGACGGTCCCTAAGTAAAGCCCTCATGTCGAAGACCAGGCAATACTGCAAGCTGGTCCTGGCACCAGCTTCTGTTGCTGGGCTTCACTCTTGTCAGCTGCTGGGAGTTCCAATGGAGCCGAATATCAAACTTCAAACGTAAACCTAACCTCACCGCAGCTACACCTTGACTGGTCTAGAAAATCAAAAAGGATTGACATTTTTGGATAATTTAACAACTTTACACTATCAGTGTTTGTCGATGATCTCTGCTTAATTTCAAGCAATTTAGATGAATGGCCTAGGAGGAGTTCATTTTGAGTTCACTTACACACCATTGACAAAAAGTTGCAGAAGGTTTCAGTGAATAGAATGATGAAAGAATTTTTAGTCCAGGCCTAGCCCTTCTCAAGATATTTGCAAAAATGTAAAAGTGTTTATTATAGCGCCACCTATGTATGCAGAGCCTTGATTTTTTTGTCTCTGAGTAATGGGGAGAGTTTCTGATCAGACTGTAAAATTTCAAGTTTCCAGTATTACCACGTATTCCTCATGCACTTTAGCAGAGAAAAATAAGGGGAAGAAGAAGAATCAGAACAAAAAACAATTGGTTTTCTGCAGAATAGCTGCTTGGAACTCTATAAACACTTGAAATACATTACTCTGTGTAATGAATCTATATAATATGAGTTTAAATTTTTTAACTGAATTCCTGAAATAAATCAATTTTTCGATGACATTCTAATTTATTGAGATTCACCTGTAGTTAGGGTTCCAAGCAGCGATGCTGGGAAACCTTTTCTTCTTCTTCTCCTTCTCAACCTTAGCATGAACTACAGCTTTTGAGAGCTTTTATTTGTTAGGATTCGAGGTTTTGATTGCTTGTTCTACTCAATAAGAACAGTACCCATGGTACAATCTTTCAGCTTTATTGTTGATTACGTCATTTATAGCACATATGTCAAATAAAGGGCAAATATTATCTTCATGATGTTCAAATCAAATCAACCTTTATTGTCATATTGCTGTACATACAAATGTAGTGCAGGCAAGATGAAATTGCATTTCTCTCGGCATCCATATAAGTAAAATAATATGATTTAAGACACACTCACACACACCCTCACCCCCCACCCCACCACAGCCATTCACACTTCCCTGAGACATACTTGAAAACTAACCAGGACTATAATATCCAAATAATATCCATAATGTCCATAGGTGCAGTAGTGTGTATGAGAGATTCCGGATCATCTGTTCAGCATCCTAACAGCTTGTGGAAGGAAGCTGTTAATCAGTCTGGTGGTTCTGCTTCTGATGCTCCGGAATCGTTTGCCAGATGGCAGAAGTTCAAAGTGTTTATTCAGAGGGTGAGAATGGTCCTTGACAATGTTCAGTGCCCTGCTCCTACAACGGTTCTGAAAAAGTTCTTGGACAGAGGGGAAGGAGACTCCAATTACCCTCTCAGCTCCCTTAACTATTCTCTGCAGGGCTTTTTTGTCTGACATACTGCAGCTGGAGTACCATGTAGCAATGCAGTATGTCAGAACACTCTCCACCACACCTCTGTAGAAGGTCCTGAGGATGCAGATGGGGAGAGAGGCCTATTTGAGTTTCCTCAAGAAGTGCAGTCTCTGCTGAGCCCGCTTCCTGATCCCCAAGGAATTCTTACTCCAGGTCAGGTCCTGCGAGATCTGCACTCCGAGGAACTTGATGTTCTCCACTCTCTCCACTGAACGGCCGCCGATGCAGAGAGGGACGTGTTCAGGCTGTGACCGCCGAAAGTCGATAATCATCTCCTTCGTTTTGTCCACGTTGAGCACCAGATTGTTCTCGCTGCACCAGCTCTCCAGGTCTCTCACTTCTTCCCTGTACATTGATTCCTCATCCCTCTGAATAAGTCCCACCACTGTGGTGTCGTCTGCAAACTTAATAATCTGGTTCCCCTCGTGTCTGGATACACAGTCATGTGTTAGAAGTGTAAACAACAGCGGACTGAGTATGCAGCCTTGAGGGGATCCGGTGCTCAGCGTGATAGAGTTGGTGATGTTACTTCCAGCCCGGACAGACTGAGATCTCTCAGTCAGGAATTCCAGGATCCAGAGACATGTGGCGGTGTTCAGACCAAGAAGGAGTAATTTCTCCATCAGTCTCTGGGGAATAATGGTGTCGAATGCTGAACTGAAATCAATGTACAGGAGTCTGGCGTAGGTGTCTTTCTGATCCAGGTGGATGATGACCGAGTGCAGGGTGGTGACTATAGCATCCTCCGTGGAGTGGTTTGAACTATATGCAAACTGGAGCGGGTCATGTGATGCAGGGAGGCAGGCTGTGATGTGTGGTTTGACAAGCCGTTCAAAACACTTCATCACAATTGGTGTCAGCACAGCAGGACGATAGTCATTCAGACAGGACACAACTGGTTTCTTTGCCACCGGTACTATGGTAGAGGTCTTAAAGCATCTGGGCACGATGGGCTGACTCAGGGAGATGTTATAAATGACAGTCAGGACATCCGCCAACTCGTTCGCGCAGTCTCAGAGCACACGTCCTGGGATGTTGTCTGGACCTGCAGCTTTATGTGGGTTGACCCTGGTTAGGGTCCTCCGTGTGTCCGCAGTGTTGATGGTGATAGCTGGCCCAACCGATGGTGGGGATGGGCCAGCCCTCCCTCTGATTGTCGGGTTTGATGCTTCAAAACGTGCAAAGAAGTTGCTGAACCTGTCTGGAAGCAAAGCGTCATCATCATCGACCCCCTGCCTAGACTTATAGCCCCTCAGTGTCCGAACTCCCTGCCACATCTGCTTGGTGTTCCTAATGTCACAGAGGTGTCCCTGGATTTTCTCCGCATAGGCGCGCTTCGCCGTCTTAATACCCTTAGAGAGCGCAGACCTGGCTGAGCGGAGGGCGATCCTGTCCTTCGCTCTGAAGGCTGCATCTCTGGCTGTGAGCAGTGAGCGCATCTCTCCAGTCATCCAGGGCTTATGGTTTCCCCGTACAGTGATAATCTTCACTATAGTGACATCCTCTGTGCACTTCACGATGTAGCTGGTGACCGTTTCAGCATATTCCTCCACATCTGTCTTGTCTTCCTGGGAGGCTGCTATTTTGAAGACCTCCCAGTCTGTGTGCAGAAAACAGTCTTTCAGTGCAGAGGTTGCACTCTCTGACCAAATCCTGATTTGTTTCACTACTGGCCTGCTGCGCTTCAGTAGAGGTTTGTAGGCAGGCACCAGCATCACGGATATGTGGTCAGAAAGGCTGAGGTGGGGGCGAGGTGTTGCCTTATATGCATCTGTGTTTGTGTACACCAAGTCCAACATATTCTCTGCTCTGGTCTTAAAGTCTACACATTGTTTAAAGTTGGGGAGCACAGTCTTTAAACTGGTGTGGTCAAAATCCCCCGCAGCCACCACAAAACTGTCCGGGTGTGAAGTTTGGATTTCACTAATAGCATCGTGCAACTTTCCGAGTGCCACTTTAGCATTAGCATTAGCGTTAGCGCTCAGCGCTATGTAAACAGCAGCTACAAACACGTTGCTGAATTCCCTCGGCAGATAATATGGCCGACAATTTACAATAAGGAACTCTGCCAATGGAGAGCAGTGTTTAGATACTAACGTGGCGTTAACGTACCAGTTCTTGTTAACATAGATGCATAGCCCCCCCCCCCCCCCCCACGGCTCTTACCGGAGCTCGCAGTTTCTCTGTCTGCCCGGAACGCCGTCGTACCTTCTAGTTGAATGGCCTCATCAGGGATGTTGTCGTGGAGCCATGTCTCCGTGAACGCGAGCACACAGCAGTCCCTCCACTCTCTCCGGGTTTCTCTCAGCAGACGCAGCTCGTCCAGCTTGTTGTCGAGGTTATCATATCATATCAGTTATCATTGAGGTCAGGGTTACACTGAAATTCCATAACAAAAGGAGTAAAATCGTGAAGCTTTACAATCATGCACAACATAAGAGTGGATACATTTATTAACACTAGATGGAGACAAATATTCTAAACTGGAAGGTAGAAAAAGTAGAAACACTCCAGGAAACTCAACAAAGCTTTGTTGGTTCGTCCTGAAACAGATGATTATTTCTGTGAAGACTTCTTTACCCAGAAATATTACATGTCTGTTTCTGTAGATGTGTATTTTGTACACTGAAATCTATCATTACATGTTTATGACTCTTGCACAGCAATATGTTCCATTTATATTAGAGGAACTGGAGTGGTGGCTCAGTTGGTAGAGCATCCGCCCCACAACCGGGAGGCAGGGGTTCAAATCCCGGCCAGGTCATACCAAAGACCATATAAAAATGGTACTTTCCGCCTTCTAGCGTGGTGCTCAGCATAATAGAACGGGGATAGGAAAGTTACGCACAGAGCTACCAGAGGACTGACCCCCCACTGTAGCTTTCACTACTTACAGTAGCTGTGTGGCCTAGGGTCAGAGAAACGGAGATAGGCGCCGGCCCATACACCAGAAATGGTGTTCCACATGCTGTGGAAGGGAATTAACTAGCTAAAATATTATTAGAAATGACAGCTTTGGTCAATGATTGATGGTAAAAGAGGAAAAATCAGCAGAATCCAGTCAGCAAAGTTTACAAACCCTTTCAGTAATATTCAGGCCGCCAACAATTTCCCCACAGGAACAATTAAGCTGGTTAGAGGCACAATGAAAAGTAGGCCTGTTATTACTCCTGTACCCATTTCCCTCCTTGTAGTAAGCCTGCCCACATTTGCACTTCCATTGCTGTTGGGAGCTACGTTGAACATTTTCTTTTCCCAGTTGGACAAATGGGGCCAGGTCCCAGTTGTTGAGACTCATCTTAATAGTGATGATTTCTTCCCATTGATGCTGTCCAATTCTGCTGAAGAAGGACAGGGTGGATGTGACAAAATTCCAAATCACTTCCACTTTTTCAAGTTGTGGGATTTCTTCTTCTCCTTCCTCGACCGTATATGTAATCATTGCAGAAGAAACCATGAGTTGATTCCCTTTCTTCTGCAACCCCAAACCTGCTGAGATAGGTGGTGCATCAGAGCCATCATCATTCTCTGTTGTAAGATAGCTGAGGCAGTTATCTTTACAGCACAGACCATAGACGGGTCCATTGTTCAAGTTCTCTGGAGACTTTTTTATCACAAAGCCCAATCAGCCAGTCAGACTTTTTGGGGAGACTGACCACCCATGTCTGGAAACTTGTTCTTCTTTTTTTAGATTTGATTGGCATTTGGGTGAAAACCGAATTGGTGCTGCTTATCAGGAGAGTGGCAGAGCATTCTCCCATCCAGTGGCTACAGAAAATGCTTTGATGATTATGGCTTACAGCCCATGAAAACCCCAAATACAGTTTCTCAAAAATTAGAATATTACATAAAATTAATTTTAAAAAATAGTTTTTAAATAGAAATGCTGGCCATTGAAATGTTGGTTAACATGGGCTGTAAGCCATAATCATCAATATTAAAATAAATAAATACTTGCAATATATCACTGTCTGTGTAATGAGTCTATATATGGGTTTCACTTTCTGAAATGAGTGACAAAAAATATTGAACTTTTTCATGATATTCTAATTTTTTGAGATGTACCTGTATATGTTTTGAACTTGCTTGAACTAACCACCATCCATTTCTGTCCTTGGTCTAGGCAAGAGGAAAGGAAAAGCAGCCACCCCATAACGGACCTCGCTACTGTAGAAAGTACTGAAATCCTTTGCTTTTATAGATAAAGCGCCAAAACTAAAGTAGCACAATTTCCACTTAATATAAAAGGGACTGAACTGAGATTTATTTGATTGTGTACATATAGATTACAGAATAATTGAAAATGAATGGCACATCAACTGTAAAATAAACCACTCGTTAATGTAATTATTTTTTTGTCAGATCACTTGTGTGATCCTTTGTGAGTTATGTTCATAACTATATGTTGCACTTTGGGGATTGGGAGCTGTTCAGTCATCAATATAGTTTAGTTTATTATGTGTAGTTTATAGTCTATCATCAATAAACTCATCCATCCATCCATCCATCCATCCATCCATCCATCTTCTACCGCTTTTCTGGAAGTCCGGGTCGCGGAGGCAACAGTTCAAGCAGAGAAGCCCAGACTTCCCTCTCCCCAGCCACCTGCTCCAGCTCTTCAGAGAGGATACCAAGGCATTCCCAGACCAGCTGGGAGACATAGTCTCTCCACCAAGTCCTGGGTCTGCCCCAGGGTCTCCTCCCAGTGGGACGTGCCTGAAACACCTCAAGTGGGAGGCGTCCAGAAGGCATCCTAATCAGATGCCCATACCACCTCAACTGACTCCTTTCAATGTGGAGGAGCAGCGGTTCTACTCTGAGCCTCTCCCAGATGACTGAGCTCCTCACCCTATCTCTGAGGGTGAGTCCAGCAATCCTACGGAGAAAGCTCATTTCAGCCGCTTGTATCCGCGATCTTGTTCTTTCGGTCATTACCCAAAGCTTGTGACCATAGGTGAGAGTAGGAACGTAGATTGACTGGTAAATCAACAGCTTTGCCTTAGAACTCAGCTCCCTCTTCACCACAACAGACCGGAACAACGTCCGCATCACTGCAGATGCTGCTCCAATCCGTGTGTCAATCTCTCGCTCCATTCTCCCCTCACTCGTGAATAAGACCCCAAGATACTTAAACTCCTCCACTTGGGGCAGGAGCCTGTCCCCAACCCGGAGAGGACAATCCACCTTTTTCCGGCTGAGGACCATGGACTCGGAGTTGGAGGTGCTGATTCTCATCCCAGCCGCTTCACACTCAGCGGCAAACCGTCCCAGCAAGAGCTGTAGGTCATTGCTGGATGAAGCCAACAGGACTACATCATCTGCAAACAACAGAGATGAGATCCTGTGGTCACCAAGCATGACACCCTCCATTCCCTGGCTGTGCCTAGAAATCCTGTCCATAAAAATTATGAACAGGATCGGTGACATAGGGCAGCCCTGGCGGAGTCCAACTCTCACTGGGAATGACTCCGACCGAGTGTTGGCAATAAGAACCAAGCTCTCACAACGGTCGTACAGAGACCTAATAGCTCTTAACAACAAGCCCGATACCCCATACTCCCGAAGCACCCCCCACAAAAAACCACGAGGGGCGCAGTCAAATGCCTTCTCCAAGTCCACAAAACACATGTAAACTGGTTGGGCACACTCCCACAAACCCTCGAGAATTCTCGAGAGGGTAAAGAGCTGGTCCGATGTGCCATGGCCAGGACGAAAACCACATTGCTCCTCCTGAATCTGAGGTTTGACCAGCGGCCGGACTCTCCTCTCCAGTACCTTGGTATAGACCTTCCCAGGGAGGCTGAGGAGTGTGATCCCTCTAAAGTTGGAGCACACCCTCCGGTCCCCTTTTTTGAAGAGAGGAACCACTACCCTGGTTTGCCATGCCAAAGGCACTGCCCCCAACCTCCACGCAATGTTGCAGAGGCATGTCAACCATGACAGCCCAACAACATCCAGGTCCTTGAGGTACTCAGGGCGAATCTCGTCCACCCCCGGGGCCCGGCCACCAAGGAGATTTTTAACCACCTTGGCGACCTCAGCCCCTGTGATAGGCGAGTCGTCCCCCTTGTCCCCAAACCCTGCTTCCTCTGTGAAAGGCGTATCAGTGGGATTGAGGAGATCTTCGAAGTATTCCTTCCACCGCCCGATGATATCCCCAGTCGAAGTCAACAGTGTCCCATCCGCACCATACACAGTGTGGACAGGGAGCTGCTTTCCCCTCCTGAGCCGCCGGACAGTTTGCCAGAATCTCTTCGAGGCCGACCGAAAGTCTTGTTCCATGGCCTCACCAAACTCCTCCCATACCTGGGTTTTTGCTTCAGCAACCACCCGAGCTGCACTCTGCTTGGCCTGCCGGTACACCTCAGCTGCTTCAGGAGTCCCACAAGCTAACCAAGCTTGATAGGACTCCTTCTTCAGCTTAATGGCCCCCCTCACCACTGGTGTCCACCACTTGGTTCGGGGGTTGCCACCACGAGATGCACCGACCACCTTGCGGCCGCAGCTCTGGGCCGCCGCTTCAACAACAGAGGCGGAGAACATGGCCCATTCAGACTCCATGTCTCCAGCCTCCCTCGGAATGTGGTTGAAGTTCTTCTGGAGGTGGGAGTTGATGGACAGGGGCCTCAGCCAGACGTTCCCAGCACACCCTTACTATACGTTTGGGTCTACCAGGTCTGAATGGCTTCCTTCCCTGCCATCGGATCCAACTCACCACCAGTTGGTGATCAATTGACAGTTCTGCACCTCTCTTTACCAGAGTGTCCAAGACATACGGTCGCAGGTCTGATGACACGATAACAAAATCGATCATTGACCTGTGACCTAGGGTGTCCTGGTGCCAGGTGCACATATGGACACCCTTATGCTTGAACATGGTGTTCGTTATGGACAAACTGTGGTTAGCACAGAAGTCCAATAACTGAACACCACTCGGGTTCAGATCGGGCAGGCCGTTCCTCCCAATCACCCCCTCCAGGTTTTACTGTCGTTGCCCACGTGTGCATTGAAGTCACCCAGTAGGACAATTGAGTCTCCAAGAGGAGCACCCTCCAGCACCCCAGTCACAGACTCCAAAAAGGGTGGGTACTCTGAAACATCATTTGGTGCATAGGCACAAATGATGGTCAGGACCCGTTTCCCAACCCGAAGTCCCAGGGAAGCAACCCTTTCATCCACTGGGGAAAACTCCAATATAGAGGCAGCAAGGTGGGGCGATACAAGAATACCCACCCCTGCTCGTCGCCTCTCGCCCGGGCAACTCCAGAAAAGGCCAAGCTCCAGCCCCTCTCTAGGAGACTGGTTCCGGAACCGGAGCTATGTGTTGAGGTGAGGCCGACTATATCTAGCCGGTATCTCTCAACCTCGTACACCAGCTCAGGCTCCTTCCCCACCAGAGAGGTGACATTCCACGTACCAAAAGCCAGTTTAGAAAGCTTGGGATCAGTCCGCCAAGGTCTCCGCCTTTGACCGCCACCTAATCCACATAGCACCGGACCCCCATGATCCCTCCTGCAAGTGGTGAGCCCACTGGAGGGCGGACCCATGTAACTCCTTTGGGCTGAGCCCGGCCGGGTCCCATGGGTGGAAACCCGGCCACCAGACGCTAGCCTTCGAGCCCCTCCCCCAGGCCTGGCTCCAGGGTGGGGCCCCGGTAACCCCATACCGGGCGGGGTACACTGAATCCTTGATATAGAATTTATCATGAGAGTCTGTTGGATCGTTCTTAGTCTGGCCCTTCACCCAGGACCAGTTTGTCTTGGGTGACCCTATCAGAGGCAAATTGCCCCGGACAACATAGCTCCTGGGATCACTGGGGCACGCAACCCCCCCCCCCCCCCCCACTATAAGGTGATGATCCATGAGGGGATCAATAAACTCATGCAGTATTATAATAGCAGGACAAATTACAAATATTTGAGACCCATTGTAGTGCATCCTTCTATATTTTAGCAATACAAGTACAAAACACCGCCCACACTTGAAGCCAGGGCAAGAAGAGGCACAGCAGTGACAGAGCGGTGGCTAAACTTTTATTGATAAAAATTCCATGTTTTGACTGAGCGACTCCACACTCGGTAATGCACACCCTCAGTTAAAGTACTAGATTCCATTCAACTGAATGTATTAATTCATTATGATTGCTGAGGCCACAGTAAAAACAAATGATTTTAAACATAACCCAGCCTTTGTAAAATCTACTTTACTGAAGCGCAGCGACATGAAAATTGTGATTAAATACAACAACAAAGCACTTTGTCACATTCCACCACTGGCTTTTAGCAACAAGTGTATTTCCCAAATATGTTTTAAACTTGCTTTAATTAACCACCACCTATTTCTGTCTTTTGTCTAGGCAAGAGGGAAACAATCCACCCAAACCGGATCTTGCCTTACTATTTACAGAGATGCAGGCTGAAGATCTGCTGAACTGGGACCAGTGTGAACAGCACATCCAGCTGCTTCTCAGTGAGGCAGTGTGGCCGGCGTGTGTGACCCATTCTAAGTTTTTTTTTTTTTTTTACAGTTTGAATTTTGCACATTCTGAATAATCTGGAATTTGCTGCAGATTGTAATAAACAGTTTAGTGACTTATGTGTTTGCATCATGATTTTCTATTTTGTCTGTTAAGACACCGGTGGGAAAAGAGTCCACAGTACAAACCATTTATCAGAGACTTTGAAAACAATGGCTCATTTTTAAGAAAAAGTAACCAAAACAATCATTATATTCACCGAAGACTGTATTGTTGGATTTTTTTTTTTTTTTTAAATTTGCAACAAACTGGGGATTCTAAATTGTCCTTAGGTATGACTGTGAGAGTGAATGGTTGTCTGTCTCTCTGTGTTGGCCCTGCGATGGACTGGTGATCTGTCTAGGGTGTACCCTGCCTCTCACCCAAAGATGCTGGGATAGGCTCCAGCCCCCCCGCGACCCGAAAAGGATTAAGGAGACGAAGATGGATGGATGGATGGATGTATTGTTGGATGTGTCAGTGCAGAAGACACTGCACACTTTAGTGACAGTACCAGTATATGGAGGAATTCTGGGCCAGATTAGCATCTGTATTTTCTAATAATGGAATAGAGCAGGGTGTCCAATCATGTGCCATGGAGGGCCAAGACCTTGCAGGCTTTACATCCAAACAGTGTCTTCAACAGCAGATTCCACTGAATTTCTTCCACTGACTGCTGATCAGTGAAAACACCTGCTGAAGAGACTGGGTAGAAGACAGAACCTACAGGGTCTTGGCCCTCCATGACACATGATTGGACACCCCTGGGTTAGTGTTTGATGGGGTTTAACATTTGAACACAAACTACTTTATGGTTCATAATTCTATTGACAGGCTTACACCAAACCAAAAGTGATTTCTCAAACTGCTGGATTGTTCTTAGACAGCTTTTCCAATATTTTAGTATTTAATTTGTCACTTGGTGGTAACCTTCACACATAAAACAAAAGAGACACATCTGCCAAAATTCCAAAGGTTTATTGTCAAAAATCCCAGTGCAATACTACATGAATACATGTATAGTACATTGTTGATGCAGAGAATATATATTTTTACACTATCTACATGTATCTAGTAAATCAAGTATTTTCCATGTAACCTTGTGACTGCATTATTTTAATTGCTTTTAATCCTAGATCAAGTTTGTTTTGGCCTAAAATGCATCATAATTATCAAATATATCTGATTATACCAAACTCAGTACTGTTTACCTTTTGAATACATATTATGTGACTAATATAACCCCATAACTACAACCTGGCGATCAAGTTGTGTCAGCTGAACAGTTTTTGCCATGACACCACCACAGACTGGGGGGCTGCTGAAGCAGGTACATGACATGATGTCTCAACAGTCTGTCCATGATTTTAATGCAGATAAGAGTAATTTGTTGCACAGGAAGCTCAACGTTTCTACAGACATTCTTAAGTTCTATAACCAATGATTGTTTGTGAAGCTGGGGTGACATCGGTGAGAGGCTGCCTTGAACGCCCAGACACACGGTTTGAAGTTGTAATTTTCCCACAACAGAGCCATCTGAAACACACAGCATACATATTTTTGTACCTAATAGCGATAACTTGCAGACATTACAACATAGTATAACATACTTAACGCAAACTAGCATTAGCAATCATTAGCTTACCGTCATATGTGATCTAGTTTGCATCCTCATGTCTTCCACTCTGTGGTTTCCGAGACATTTCAGTACTTTTCCGGAGTGTTTCGTCTCGCTGCCTTTCCCCTTCTCTGGTGGTCCTTTTTGGCCTTTACCATATGTATGAGGGTCAGAAGTGCTGGGTCTCTACAGTGACCCTGATAGCACAGTAGCTCAGCAGAGCTCAGAAGTGTGTTTGCTGTTGTGTTGGAAGAATAATAAAGCCTTGTGTCATCCAGCTCGTTGCCTTCGCCTATTCCTTTTCCTCCACAGTGGTGACCCTCGATATGAGATGGAGCGTCTATCTCTTTCACCATACTGTGAAATCTGAATTACCATGAAGAGCGCTCGCCTATTCTTTTCTCCACACTGGCGACCTGAAGGGCCAGGGAGAGTGAGCCGCCATGGGACACAAGACGCGCCATGGATAGCGAGCCGAGCATTGCCCCGGAGACTCCTGGAGGGAGAACATCAGCGCCACCTGCGCTGTTTCAGTCAAGCTCCCAAACTTCTGAATTCATGACCCGGCAGCGTGGTCTTCACAGATGGAAGCCCAGCGCACTCCATGGGATAGCTATGGCTGACACAAGATACGGCTATGTGGTCGCTGCACCCACACCTACAGAATATTTGGCAGTTTCCCTGACAGAGCATATATTTTTTTCAGCCGCTACGCGTCCTCAGGGAATTGGGACAATCACCTTCCCCATATTCTTTTAGGGCTGCATGCCGCACCTAAAAGAAGGATTTGACAGAACTTATTTTTCTCAGCCACTGCGGATCACTGGAGAGTTTTTTCACGGATAATCCCACACCCGAGGGTGACCCGCCCATACAGTTTTTGCGCGGCCTAGAGGCTTTTAACATACCGGGCTGGCCCACCATTGCTTTCCCCACACCTTCCTGCCAAAAAGCCTGCAGAATGCCGGTTTTGTTTCCTTCAGGCACAATGCACACCGGAACCCGCTGCGCCCACCATACTACGGACCCTTCAACGTGCTGGAACCTGGGGCGGACCATAAGGTATTTCCCCCCTCACCCTTTCCCTCCACAGACTGACATGTCCTCCGATACACTTCACCAGCAGGACGGTTCTGCTGGACCGACAACCCCCCGCTGCAGCTGCTATGGGCGCCGACTTGAGCCAAAGGACCAGGGGGTTAGAGCCCCTTCTGGGTGTTCGGGGGGGGGAGGGGGCTGTGTTGGGGGACAAATATATTAGCAGTAATGAAACCAAATTAAAAAAAGTGTACCCTGTGCAGCGGAAGGAAATTTACTTTTCTGGACTGATTTTGAGCGACTTGGTCACAAGATCTGAGAGCTATTGGAAAAAAAATGCAAAGTTTTTCATTAAAATAATATCATAAAATAAAAGCAGTAATGAAACCACATAGAAAAGGTGTATCCTGTTCACCAGACTTGATAATATTTTTCTAAACTGATTTTGAGTGAATGGGTCACATGCTGGGCAGCGCGGTGGTGGAGTGGTTAACATTGCGGCAGCACAGCAACTCACCCTTGGCCAGGGGATCCTGGGTTCCATCCCAGCCCCCGACCAACAGTGATCTGTGTGGAGTTTGCATGTTCTCCCCGTGTCTGCGTGGGTTTACGCCGGGATTTCTCCGGTTTCCTCCCACATGCCAAAAACATGCAAGTTAGGTCAACTGGCATCAAACTGGGGATTCTAAATTGTCCTTAGGTGTGACTGTGAGAGTGAATGGTTGTCTGTATCTCTGTGTTGGCCCTGCGATTGACTGGCGATCTGTCCAGGGTGTACCCTGCCTCTCGCCCAAAGATGCTGGGATAGGCTCCAACCCACCGCGACCCTAAAAGGATTAAGCGGAAGAAGATGGATGGATGGATGGGTCACATGCTGTTTGAAGCTATTGAAGAAACAATCTTTTTTTTCATAATGATACTATTAATTTGTTGACGGTCCCTAAGTAAAGCCCCTCGTGTAGAAGACCAGGCAATATCAGAAGCTGGTCCTGGCGTGAACTTATGTTGCTGGGCTTCTCTCTTGTCAGCTGCCAGGAGTTCCAGTGGAGACAAATATCGAACGTCAAACCTAAAACTAACTTCACGGCAGTTACAACTTGACTGGTCTAGAAAATCAAAAAGGATTGACATTTTTGGATAATTTAACAACTTTTCATTATCAGTGTTTGTCGATGATCTCTGCTTAATTTCAAGCAATTCAGATGAATGGCCTAGGAGGAGTTCATTTTGAGTTCACTTGCACACCATTGACAAAAAGTTGCAGAAGGTTTCAGTGAATAGAATGATGAAAGAATTTTTAGTCCAGGACCAGCCCTTCTCAAGATATTTGCAAAAATGTAAAAGTTGTGGTATATATGACTCTTATATCCCATATCTACATATGTTAGAACAAGTGGAAATGTTTTGTGACAGCATATGTAAGGAACTTCACACCTGGAAAGGACAAAGGATCTCCCCCGCCGGGTTAAAGTCAATGGACCTCCCAAGACGCGGCGGCGGAGATGGACTTGACACCTTTACCCCCTAAGGCGAGAGGAGGAGTTCCCATCACCTCCCAAGACAAGGAGAGGAGATAGCAGAACAATGGGGGGGTTAAGCTAACGGGGGGATGTCAGCTTTTTCAATGTGTGGCTCTGATGTCAGCTTTTTCAATGTGTGGCTCTATGTGTGCTTGTATTTAACCAGCGAGCGGAGCAGAGATCACTCTCTTGCCTTCTGCCAAGCTCTACACCTGATGAGACTCGATAGAAGAGCTATTCATTAAAAACCCTGTTTTTAATACAAAAATCGCCTCGTTATTTCAGCTCCTCTACACTGGTGACCTTGACGCGAGAATATGGACCGGAGGCGTTCTTCAAGCTGCTCATCCATGGTGACTCGGGCATACGCCAGCAATGACGCAGATGAGGGAACAAGCAGACAGCTTTTCCCCACGGCAGAGGGCACTGAGAGAGCTCAACCGAGCTCCAGCACCGCCGTGAGTGCCGAGGCAAGGCACTCTCACCCGGCGGGCACAACAGTGATGGTGTGCACGAACGCCGTTGCTGTCAACCTGCCAGACTTCTGGCGAGAAGACCCCGCCTCTTGGTTTCAACAAGCTGAAGCCCAGTTTATACTGGCGGGCATCACAGCAGACGATATTAGGTTTTACCATATTGTCTCCAAACTCGACTCCGCCACTTCGAAGTGTGTGCGGAGCTTGGTCCGGCGACCACCAGCCCGGGACAAATATGAGACACTCAAGGCGACCACCGTGGCGAATTATGTCCCGTCAGCGGAGGAAAGAGCCGAGAGGATCCTGGCGGTCTACGGCCACAGAGGGAGCAATCCGAGGACCCTCATGGAGGATTTGCTACAACTCAAGGAGGAGGATAATGATAATTTCCTTTTCCAATTCATTTTCCTCAGCACGCTACCACCGCAGTTGAGAGGGACACTCGCCAGTATGAAGTGCAATAATCATCAGGATTTCCGCACACTGGCCAACGAGGCTTACCGGCTCGTCAACGCCTGCAGAGAACGGACACTCACAGCGGCATCTGCAGATCTGAAAACTGACACCCCAAGCCTTGGAGAGACTCAACCCACGGTGACAGCGGCGCGGCCCAAGCGCAACGAGCAGAACGACGTCTGCTATTATCACCACCGCTTCGCAGAGAAAGCCCGCAAATGCGTTCCTCCCTGCAAGTTTACGATATCGTGGAAACGCCAAAGCCGAGGGCCATTAACAGCAGCGGTTCTCGGCGAGAAGAATAAGCTGTTATACGTGACGGATGGATACACAGGCAAGCAGTTCCTCATCGACACGGGAGCTCAGCTGAGTTTCGTCATGCCCTCCCACGCAGATCAAACCATGGGCACCCGGGGCAACGGAGCAGTGGCAGCCAACGGCTCTGACATCGACACGTTCGGGGAAAAGAGCCTGCACCTCCTCATCCACGGCCGCAGCTACAGATGGACATTTGTTGTAGCAGCGGTGAGCTTTAACTTGTTAGGCGCAGATTTTCTGTGTGCACACGGGTTATTAGTGGATCTTGCAAATAGGCGCCTGGTTAATGCACTTTTTTGCTTCTATTCCATGTTCAGCTCGAGTTTCCCCACCACCTGTGCAGGCCAACGTCACCACAGCGGGAGGTAAGTTTGAACAACTCCTCACCCAATTTCCAGCACTCACAACCCCCAAATTCTCAGCCACTGTAGCCAAACACGGGGTTAAACACTTCATTCCGACAACAGGACCTCCTGTTTTTGCCAAAGCTCGCCGCTTAGACGCGGCCAAGCTCAACATAGCAAAAGGATGAATTTGCAGCTCTCGAAAAATTGGGCATTGTTAGACGCTCGAAGAGCCCCTGGGCTTCACCACTTCACATGGTTCCGAAATCCGACGGTTCTTGGAGACCGTGCGGAGATTACCGCAGGCTAAACAACGCTACAGCGCATGACCGCTACCCCATTCCTCACATTCAGGATTTCTCACTACATTTAGCGGGTGCGCGCATTTTTTCAAAAATAGACTTAGTCCGCGGTTATCACCAAGTCCCAGTCCGAGCTGAAGATATTCCTAAAACAGCGGTTATAACCCCTTTCGGCCTTTTTGAATTCCTAAGAATGCCGTTCGGCCTCAAAGGCGCTGCTCAAACTTTTCAACGGATGATGGACGCAGTCCTGCGCGACCTACCATTTGTTTTTGTCTACCTCGATGACATGCTGGTAGCCAGCTCATCCGAGGAAGAACACGAGCAGCACCTCACTACCGTTTTTCAGAGGCTGGAAGAGCACGGACTTATAATCAACCCAGCCAAATGCAAATTCGGCGTATCGCAAATTGATTTTTTGGGACATAGGGTCTCCCCGACAGGGGCATTTCCGCTTCCAGACAAAGTTCGTGCGATAGAAGGTTTTCCACGGCCTCAAACGGTTAAATCGCTACAGGAATTTTTGGGGATGGTTAATTTTTACAACCGTTTCCTCCCCCACGCAGCTCAGCTCATGCAACCCCTATATGACGCGCTCAGAAAAAAGAAGGCTTCCAACGCGGTCGAATAGACCCCGGAGCGCGAACGCGCTTTCGCGGAAGTAAAAAACGCCTTAGCTAACGCCACAAAGTTAGTCCACCCAGATCCCTCAGCCCGCATTGCTCTGACCACAGATGCTTCTGACCTGGCTATAGGGGCAGTTGTAGAACAACTTGTCAACGGAGTCTGGCAACCTTTGGCATTCTTTAGCAAATCGCTAAACCCAACGGAACGCAAATACAGCACTTTCGACAGAGAGCTGCTAGCGCTTCATTTGTCCATCCGCCACTTCCAGTTTTGGTTAGAAGGGCGGAGTTTCACGGTCTTTGTGGACCATAAGCCGCTCACTTTTGCTATGGCTAAAATTTCAGAACCATGGTCGGGCAGACAACAAAGACAGCTAGCTGCGATTTCAGAGTTCACCACAGACATTCGACACGTAGCAGGCAAACTTAACGTAGTAGCGGACTGTCTCTCTCGCGCTGTGACACCGCCAGAGCACGAGGAGACAGATTACGCCGCCTCAGCAGCGGAACTCTTCACTAACACACACACATACGCAGCACCTATCCAGGATGGAATAGATTATGCAGCCATGGCGGAAGAACAAAGCAGTGATGCAGACGTGTGCGCGCTCCTGTCCGGACCAACAGGGTTAAGGCTGGAGAAAAAAGGGTTGCACGACGGCGTGCCCCCCCTAATATGCGACGTTTCAACCGGCCGACCTCGCCCGTTAGTACCAGCTGCTTGGCGCCGCCGTATTTTCGACGCAATTCACTCCCTCGCGCACCCAGGTGTGCGCGCCTCGGTCAAAATGGTTGCTGAAAAGTTTGTGTGGCCAGGCCTGCGCAAAAACGTAAAAGAATGGGCAAAAACTTGCATTCCTTGTCAACGCGCCAAAATACACAGACACACAAAAGCCCCTCTGGAGCCTTTTCCAATTCCTGCTAGAAGATTCGACCACATTCACGTCGACCTCGTGGGGCCGCTACCTTCCTCCCAAGGTTTCACACACCTGTTAACAATGATAGACCGCACCACGCGCTGGCCAGAGGCAGTCCCTCTAGCATCAACCACAGCGGAGGAAGTCGCTCGCGTTTTTCTAGCAAACTGGGTGGCACGTTTCGGCGTTCCATCAGACATCACGTCAGACAGAGGGCCTCAATTTATCTCAGAGCTCTGGTCAGCCATGTCTAACAGTTTAGGGGCAACAATTCATCGCACCACCGCTTATCACCCTCAGGCTAATGGGTTATGCGAGCGTTTTCACAGGTCCTTAAAGGCTGCCCTCAGGGCCTCACTAACGGACACAGATTGGGTAAATAAACTTCCCTGGGTTTTATTGGGGTTGCGTGCAGCACCTAAAGAGGATTTAGACGCTTCTCCTACAGAATTAGTTTTTGCCCAGCCTATCAGACTCCCAGGAGAATTTTTACCAGAGAACCCAGAACCAGGACACCTTCCAGTCCCAAGGTTTTTAGGCAGCAGTGGACCGGACTCCCTCCACGGTCCAGCTCATCACTCTTTTCCACGAGTTTTTGTTCCTCAAACTTTAAAAAATGCTGAGTTCGTTTTTGTTAAGCATGAAGCCATTAAACCAACGTTATGCCCAGTTTACGATGGCCCGTTCAGAGTGCTGGAAAATGGTGACAAACACTTTGTGCTTGATTATGGGGACAGAAAGGAAGTGGTCAGTGTTGACAGACTCAAACCTGCTTTCTTGCTGAGAGACGAACCTGCACAGTTGGCACGAGCACCTCGGCGTGGTAGACGCCCCAGAGGAAAAGTCTCAGCCCCCAGGCAGGGAACAAATAATCTCTTTCCTTCCCACAATGCAGATTCACCACGAGAAGGTCCCAGCGGGACACCTAAGCCAACCTACAGCAGTTTTGGGAGAAGAATAAAGCCCAGACAGCACAGGGACTGATACCAACCACCCCGCAATTATTCACTAATTGTGCTACAACAGTTTAAGGCTACTTATGATTTCACTATGCTGTTATGTTTACCACTGAACTTTCTTAGGAGCATGGCTGCTAGAAAACTTCTCCTGTGGCAACAGTTGTAACAAGCAGTATTTCATAGTTATTATCTTAGACTGTGATTCTTTCTGTGTCCTTTCCTAGTGTTTGGGGGGCCTGTGGTATATATGACTCTTATATCCCATATCTACATATGTTAGAACAAGTGGAAATGTTTTGTGACAGCATATGTAAGGAACTTCACACCTGGAAAGGACAAAGGATCTCCCCCGCCGGGTTAAAGTCAATGGACCTCCCAAGACGCGGCGGCGGAGATGGACTTGACACCTTTACCCCCTAAGGCGAGAGGAGGAGTTCCCATCACCTCCCAAGACAAGGAGAGGAGATAGCAGAACAATGGGGGGGTTAAGCTAACGGGGGGATGTCAGCTTTTTCAATGTGTGGCTCTGATGTCAGCTTTTTCAATGTGTGGCTCTATGTGTGCTTGTATTTAACCAGCGAGCAGAGCAGAGATCACTCTCTTGCCTTCTGCCAAGCTCTACACCTGATGAGACTCGATAGAAGAGCTATTCATTAAAAACCCCGTTTTTAATACAAAAATCGCCTCGTTATTTCAGCTCCTCTACAAAGTGTTTATTATAGCGCCCCCTATGTATGCAGTGCCTTGATTTTTTGTCTCTGAGTAGTGGGGAGAGTTTCTGATCAGACTGTAAAATTTCAAGTTTCCAGTATTACCACGTATTCCTCATGCACTTTAGCAGAGAAAAATAAGTGGAAGAAGAAGAATCAGAACAAAAAACAATAGGTTTCCTGCAGAATAGCTGCTTGGAACTCTATAAACACTTGAAATACATTACTCTGTGTAATGAATCTATATAATATGAGTTTAACTTTTTTAACTGAATTCCTGAAATAAATCAACTTTTCGATGACATTCTAATTTATTGAGATTCACCTGTAGTTAGGGTTCCAAGCAGCTATGCTGGGAAACCTTTTCTTCTTCTTCTCCTTCTTTTTCTTCTTCTCCTCCTTCTCAACCTTAGTATGAAGTACAGCTTTTGAGAGCTTTTATTTGTTAGGATTTGAGGTTTTGATTCCTTGTTCTACTCAATAAAAACAGTACCCATTGTACAATCTTTCAGCTTTATTGTTGATTATGTCATTTATAGCACATATGTCAAATAAAAGGCAAATATTAGCTTCATGCAGTTATCACTGAGGTCAGGGTTACACTGAAATTCCATAACAAAAGGAGTAAAATCGTGAAGGTTTGCAATCATGCACAACATAAGAGTGGATACATTTATTAACACCAGATGGAGACAAATATTCTAAACTGGAAGGTAGAAAAAGTAGAAACACTCCAGGAAACTCAATAAAGCTTTGTTGGTTCATCCTGAAACAGATGATTATTTCTGTGAAAACTTCTTTACCCAATGATATTACATTTCTGTTTCTGTAGATGTGTATTTTGTACACTGAAATCTATCATTACATGTTTATTACTCTTGCACAGCAATATGTTCCATTTATATTATTGGAAATGACAGCTTCCGTCAATGATTGACAGTAAAAGAGGAAAAATCAGCAGAATCCAGTCAGCAAAGTTTACAAACCCTCTCAGTAATGTTTGGGCCGCCAACCATTTCCCCACAGGAACAGTTAGGCTGGCTGTAGGGACAATGAAAACTACGCCTGTTATTACTCCTGTACCCATTTCCCTTCTTGTAGTAAACCTGCCCACATCTGCACTTCCATTGCTGTTGGGAGCTACTTTGGACATTTTCTTTTCCCAGTTGGACAAATGGGGCCAGGCCCCAGTTGTTGAGGCTAATCTTAATAGTGATGATTTCTTCCCGTTGATGCTGTCCAATTCTGCTGAAGAAGGACAGGGTGGATGTGGCAAAGTTCCAAATCACTTCCACTTTTTCAAATTGTGGGATTTCTTCTTCTCCTTCCTCGACCGTATATGTAATCATTGCAGAATAAACCATGAGTTGATTCCCTTTCTTCTGCAACCCCAAACCTGCTGAGACAGGTGGTGCATCAGAGTCATCATCCTTCTCAGTTGTAAGATAGCTGAGGCAGTTATCTTTACAGCACAGACCATAGACAGGTCCAGTCTTCAAGTCTGCTGGAGACTTTTTATCACAGAGCCCAATCAGCCAGTCAGACTCTTTGGGGAGACTGACCACCCATCTCTGGAAATTTAAAGCCGACTTGGAACTGCTTATCAGGAGAGTGGCAGAGCATTCTCCCAGCCAATGGTTACAGAAAATGCTCCTTCTGTCTTTGGACAGTGACATCCCATTGCCAAAAATCTGTGGGTCAAAGATCAGATCTGGAGGAGTTGCAACCAGCTCCTGGTGGTTTTCAGGATCTACTAATGTCAGCAAAGATCCCCAGAACTGACCTGCTTGTTGAACCATTTTTTCACCATTCTGCTTTATCTCCAGAATCAGTTTATCACGATCACTGCTAGGCTCCAGCCCTTTCCTCAGATCTACAGCCCTGGCCTTCTCCACATCCTGATGCACCTGAGAGTACATCTGCAGGAATCTGAAGGCGTCCTTCAACTCTTGTGCTGCTTTGATGCTACTTTCAGCGGTTCTTAGAGACACCATACGAGCAGATACTGAACTCTGGACACTGCTCAGAGAAATATCACACAGGTTAGCCACAGCCTCGATGAGACGCACACTACAGGGACCCAGCTTCTCTCTCTCACTCTTCTCCCATTTTTCCAGACTCACATTCTCATCATTAGTTTTCAGCTGCAGGGCCTTCTGCTCAACTTCAAGCCTTTCCTTGAGTTCTTTGTGGGCAGTAGAGAAGGTCTTCATGTTGTGTAGACGGTGCTTGTCCTCAATGGCACAGGAAACACAGACACAGGTCATGTCATCCAAGCAGTAGTACTCCAAGAGTTTCCCATGTTGAGGGCACTTGGTGGTCCCACATAAAGCCATGGGTTCAGTGAGAGGATGAGTCTGCAGTAACACAGGAGTAATCAGGTGGGCCTGGAGGTGGTGGGCGCACATGGAGATCTCACATTTCATGCAGGTCTTCAAGGCCAGCGTCCTGTCCTCTCCTGTGCACATGTCACAGAGAATGATTTGATCTTTTTCCTCTCCTTTCAGCTGTATAATGTCAGACATTTTCCAAAGATCTTGAATAAAAATAAAATGACCTTCCTTTAAAAAAAAGATTTAAAATAATACAAATATTTTGAACTGCAAGTCTCTGCTTCCTCAAAGTCCAGTATGACACTTCAAGCTGTTTCAGCAGTATCCTTTCCCATGAAAGACCGCCCACTTCCAGCCTGCCTACTCAGTAAAGTACACACCCAATGATCAAACACGTGATCTACTTTTTAGAACACTGATGAGTCCAATCATTGCACTGGCAATCCTATTATTATGAAGTCACTCTATAAAACGACTACTTTTTTAAACTCTTTGATCACTTCTAGTACTTTTAAAGAGTAAAGCAGGTAACTATTATGGAACTAAAACTGGATATATGTATGTATCAGAAATGGGGATTTGAGTCTGTGACTTGGACACAAACTCAAACTTTTTTGAGTTTGCCATTCAGAAGAAGCAAATTGTCTACAAATGGAGACAATTTAGTACTGTGACTACTCTCCCTACAAGTGAGCACCCAGCTGACCAACCCAGTTGATTCCAAATGCACAATGCAGAATGTGCTATGAGGTTAAAAGAACCCAAGAATAACAACTAAAGGCTTGAAGGAATCACTGGAACTGGTTATTGTTTCTGTTCATGAGTCTGCCATATGTAAACCATTGAACAGCATTGAACACCATTATTTTCATTAAAATAATATTATAAAATATTAGCAGTAATGAAACTAAATTAAAAAAAGGTGTACCCTGTTCAGCAGAAGGAACTTGACTTTTCAGTAAAGATTTTAAGTGACTTGGTCATAAGATCTGAGAGCTACTGAAAAAAAAATGTATTTTTTTTTCTTTAAAATAATATTGTGGGGGCATAGTTCTGGGGTTTCCTCACACCCAGAGAGACAAGGGGAAGAGAGGACAATGGACTGAATGAAGAGGTGCCACTGGGGGGTATCAAATGGGACAGTTAGGCTAATGCACCCCCCGGGGGAAGTACGATCACCGGAGTCACGGAGAGAAGAAAAGTGTCAAACAGCGGCGATGTTGAGAATATCAAAAATGAGAATATCATGAAAAAGTTCAATATTTTTTGTCACTCATTTCAGAAAGTGAAAGCCATATATTATATAGATTCAATACACAGACAGTGATATATTTCAAGTGTTTATTTATTTTAATTTTGATGATTATGGCTTATAGCCCCTGAAAACCCCAAATACAGTTTCTAAAAAAATTAGAATATTATATAAAATTAATTTTAAAAAATAGTTTTTAGGACTTCCGGTCTGGACGCCATGGTGATAGCAGCTTAACGCTGAAGCTCCCAGACCTAATCCAGGAAAACATCTTCAAAATCGGACTTAACGGATTTTTGGAAGAATAAAAATCAAAAAGACAAAAACATCATGCCTAACCAAAAACAGAAGAAACTGACATTTTCCAGGCCAGGACGCGCAGCGGCCGTAGAATCTGAACCGGAGGACCTCCGTTCAGAAGACGAGGAGCTGGACGTAGCTAACAAGAAGGTTAGCTTGAAAACGTTATTTGAAGAATTACGACGATTTCGCCGAGAGGTTTGGGCCGAATTCCGTGAATTCAGAGATGAATTAAAAAGGACGAACAGCAGAGTGCACCAGGCCGAGAACCGAATCTTGGAAGCTGAAGAAAGAATAAAAGTGCTTGAAGATTCTGTGCTGGATTTACACAAAAAACAGTCAAGACTGGAGGCTAAGCTAACCGACCAAGAAGGAAGACAGAGAAGAGACAACATTAGAATTCACGGTCTGAAAGAAGGAGCTGAAGATGGTTTCAACACAATGGCGGAATGCGTGGAATCCTTACTGAGAGAGAAGTTGGATATTCCACAAACCACTGATTTGAAGATAGAAAAGGCCCATCGTACATTAGCCGCAAAGCCAGTGGCGGAAGCGCCCCCATGTTCGGTGGTGGTAAGATTCGCCAATTTCAAAATAAAACAAGAGGTTGTAAGACGGGCTTGGCAGAAAAAAGGATTTATGCACAAAGAGAGAAAAGTCTTCGTGGAACACGATTACGCCCCGGAGGTTCTTAAAAAGCGCCGGGAGTACAACGACGCCAAAAAGGTGCTGCGGGAACAGAAACTGCGCTTTCAAACGCCATTTCCTGCGAAGTTAAGGGTCTTTTACGGTGAAGAGTCATGTCTCTATAATTCAGCGGAAGAAGCAACAATTGACATGGCGAGAAGAGGGCTCCCGGTAACGGTGTTTAAACCCGCAGCAGACCCAAGCGATAGGATCAAGGCTCAAACGTGGTCCACACAGAGACCTTCAAAATCCACGGGCCAGCAACGGGAAACCCAGCCCCAGAGCTACAAGGATAAGCTTTCCAGTTTCAGGAAGGAATAGCGACCTTTTTTTTTTTTTCAGTCATTCTGCACTTCCAACCCCCCTCCTACAAGGTAACAAACATTAAAGGAGATGCAGAATCAGCATGTGGTAAAACATTTCATGGAGCAGTCATAGCATTAGAAACAAATGTCTTCTTAATTTAAAAAAAAAAAAAAAACTTGTTAAAATAGAAATGTGACAATGACCCACATGTTCTCCCCACACTAACAAATACTGTATTAGAGTGAAGGTTTGCTGTGATGGGGGTGGGAGGGTGCACACAATTTCATAGGGTATAGGCATAAAAAAAAAAAAAAAAAATCATTACAAGTTCGGATTGGGATCTGAAATTCACGTTAAAAACATGGGACAACTTACAGGGGTAAGAGAGGGCCCTCAACACGTAACAGAGTTTGAGGAATTTCCCTCAGAGCCTACACTCCATCAGGGCTCTTACAGGGTCTTTAAAAAGACCTCAGCTCAGGAAGTTTTTTTGACAGTTTTTTGTTTTAAAGTTTCGTACACTATGTTCTTTATGTTTTTTATGTTCTTAATGTTCTTTCAGTTTCTGAGTAGCATAAAAGAGGGCCACCACACTGTTATACTAAATAAGAAAATACAATGGAGAAACAGGGTGTAACCAAAATAGTCTCATATAATGTAAAAGGGATCCTGAATCCAGTTAAAAGATCCAAGATTCTACGCAAAATGAAAAAAGACAAAGCAGAAATAATATTTTTACAAGAAACCCACCTAACAGACGTGGAGCACACTAAACTCAATAAACAAGGGTTTAAAATGATCTCTTCATCTTCATATAAGTCAGGGAGGAGGGGGGGAGTAGCGACATTGATATCAACCAAAATTACATTTGAAAAAAAATCAGAACACAAAGATAAAGAAGGGAGGTACAGCTTGGTAATTGGGCGGCTAGAGGGAGAAGGTATCACTCTGCTGAATGTATATGCACCACCAGGGGCTAAATGGAAATTTTATAAAAATGTATTTGACCTAATGATAACTAAAGCCCAAGGTTTAGTGATATGTGGTGGAGACTTCAATCTAAGACTGAATCCATACGGGATGCAACAGGTAATTCTTCACATCAAAATAACACTCAAAGTAGGAAAACTCGGATGCTACTAAAAGAAATGGGAATCTGTGACGTGTGGAGGGAATTCAACCCCAATGTAAAAGGTTATACATTTTATTCAACGCCACATTCATCTTACTCAAGGATTGATTACTTTTTTATGTTTAATAGAGACATTGGAAGAGTAAAAACATGTAAAATAGGACTGATGGATCTCTCTGACCATAGTCCGATCTATATGGACTTAAACATCCAAAAATACACAAATAATACATTTTCTTGGAGGTTGAATTCAAATGTCCTGAAAGGACCACTGAAAGATGAATTGGAATCAGATATTCTCAGATATTTGGAAGAAAACGATAATGGAGAAGTATCCCCATTAATACTGTGGGATGCGTGCAAAGCTGTAATAAGGGGAAAAATTATTGCAAAACTGGCAACCCAAAAGAAACTGAGACAAGAAAAACTAATCACATTAGAGTCAGAACTCAAGAACCTAGAAAAAGAACACAAAGGCAACACTCATTCTAATGACTCGCTCAAGATTAAAGAAATTAAAAATCAAATAAATGAGATCTACACAATAGAAATACAGAAGAAACTTACATTTCTGAAACAAAAACACTATGAAGCAGGCAGTAAATCGGCAAAATTACTAGCTTATAAATTGAGGAAACAACAAACAGAAAGAGCATTCTACAAAATCAGAGACCCAGTATCAAAGGAAATAAAATTCAGAATTCAGGATATTCTTAAAAGCTTCGAGAATTACTATAAGAACTTATACTCCCACAAAAAACATAAAAACGCATCCGAGGCATTCCTAAACACATTAAACCTTCCCCAACTTACGGAGTCACAAAATAAAACACTACTGTCAGAAATACAACCTAAAGAATTGGAAAAAGCAATTATGAAACTTAAAGCTAACAAATCTCCAGGAGCAGATGGCTATACAGCAGAGTGGTACAAAACCTTTAAACAGCAACTATCTCCTCTCCTCCTGAAAACATTTGACTATGTCCTCCACACAGGGGAAATCCCCCTCTCCTGGAGAGAAGGGGTCATTGCAGTTATACCTAAACCTGAAAAGGATAAACTAGAATGCTCCAACTACAGACCAATCAGTGTATTAAATCAGGACTATAAGCTTTTTACCATTATCCTTGCCAAAAGGTTAGAAAATATACTGACAGACTTAATTCACTTAGACCAAACAGGTTTTATAAGACAAAGACAGACACAAGACAACATTAGACGCCCTTTACACATAATTCATCATATAAAAAAATATAACTTAAATGCAGTCATATTGGGATTAGATGCTGAAAAAGCATTCGATTCGGTTGACTGGTCTTTCCTATATAGAATCTTATCCAGTTTCAATTTTCATAACAACTTCATTAGAACTATACAGGCATTATATAAAAAACCAACAGCTAAAATAAGGATTAACGGTAATTTATCATCATCTTTTGAGCTGGAAAGAGGATGTCGTCAGGGCTGCCCCCTGTCTCCACTGCTCTTTGCAATCTTCATAGAACCTCTGAGCCAATGGATAAGACAAAATCAAAAAATTCAAGGTATTACACTTGGTCAGAAGGAACATAAAATAGCACTCTTTGCTGATGACATTTTAATACACCTAGGGCAGCCGGACACTTCTTTACCAGAACTAATCTCAGTTTTTTCAGACTATGGAGATTTATCGGGATACAAATTAAACATGCATAAAACCCAAGTTTTAACATTCAACTATGACCCAAATCATTATTCACTAAGTGAACTCAAAACTAACTGGGAGATGGAATCTATGAAATATCTGGGGGTCAATATCCCGAAACAACTCAACAAAATTATAACACTAAACTATGACCCACTGGTGACAAAAATAAAATCTGACCTAGCAAGATGGAATATGATACCATTCTTGGGTACTGCCCAAAGAACTGAAGCAGTCAAAATGAATATACTTCCACGTCTTCTATACCTTTTCCAAACAATACCGGTAGAACCTCCCCAAAAAACATGGCAGGAGCTGGACAGAAGGATCTCAAGATTCATATGGCAGAGCAAGAGACCTAGAATCAGATATTGAACCTTACAGCTAAACAAAGACAAAGGTGGGCTTGCGCTGCCAAATATCAGGGACTATTTTAAAGCCGCACAAATTAAAACTTTAATAGAGATATGTAACCCAGTCTACACTGCACAATGGAAGGAGATCGAATGCCAAATAACAAGTGACATCCCCCTACAGGCGATAATAGGGAACAATGCCTTACCTAAACTTTTGAATAACACTAACCCGTGGATAGAGACCCCGCTAAAAATTTGGTTTAAGATAGTCAGAGAGAATCAAACTAAAGAGCCCTATTGACTTCTGCAATGGATTGCCTATGATCAAGACTTTACTCCTAATAAAACAGACACTAGATTTAAAGAGTGGAAAGAGAAAGGGCTGATAAAATATTACGATTTTTTTAAGGGGCAAACTTTAAGAAGTTTTGAAGATTTGAAAAAACAAGGTCTAATAAATCAAGATCTTTACAGGTTCTTTCAGCTTAGACACCACATAAACAATATACTTAAAAAGGAGGATTTGGAAAGGGCCCAGTCAGGTGTTCTGAAGGTCTTCTTAATGGCATATAAAGGGATCCCAGGGATCAGCTACATTTCTAAAATATACTAAGGTCTTCAAGACTTAAAAGGAGACAACACATCATATATAAAAGAGAGATGGGAAAAAAAGGGGAATTTCACTTTACAACTGGAAATATGGGAAAAGCTAAATAAACAGCAATGGAAAAGTACCTCATCCCTGCAGTGGAGAGAATTTGGATGGAAAAATTTGGTAAGATTTTTCAGAACACCTGCACAAAACAAATTTACCCATAAGGGGTTGAACTGTTGGCGCTTGTGTGGTGAAAAGACTGCAAATCATTTTCATGTGTTTTGGTCATGCCCAGTTATCCACCAATATTGGACCAATGTACAGACAATATTGGGGAAAATATTCAAAATAACAGTTCCCTTTTCTTTTGTAACTTTGTATTTGGGTTTACTACCGGACTCACTGGAAAGACGAGGAGAAAAATACTTATTCAATGTTTTATTATTGGCAAGTAAAAAAGCCCTAACTAAAAAATGGATGTTGAAGGACTGTCCTACACCTGAAGATTGGTCTAACTTGATCCAAGACATTTACTCGATGGAAAAGTTGACATTCGCACTGAGACAGGACATGGATGGGTTCATGAACCTTTGGCAACCCTGGATCGCATATGTGTCTTCCATTAGATCTAATCCTTGACAAATACCATTTCAATAATGGTTCCGCTCTTTGTTCCAACACTACTCAGATGCTCTTTTACTTTTAATTACTTATTTTTCTGTTTGTTTGTTTTTTGCTGTTCTGTTTGTTTGTTTGTTTGTTTGTTTGTTTGTTTGTTTGTTTTATCCTCTTTAATTTCACTTTTTCTTTCACTTTAAAAAAAAAGGGGTGGTGTAATAATTATTCTTCCAATGTTGTCAAATAGCAAAAAATAAGGGAACATGTGGTGAAAATGTAAATAATGCAATGCTGTAATGACCTGTATACCCTTTACAAAAACTTCAATAAAAAAAAAAAAGTTTTTAAATAGAAATGTTGGCCATTGAAATGTTGGTTAACGTGGGCTGTAAGCCATAATCATCAATATCAAAATAAATAAACACTTGCAATATATCACTGTCTGTGTAATGAGTCTGTATATGGGTTTCACTTTCTGAAATGAGTGACAAAAAATATTGAACTTTTTCGTGATATTCTAATTTTTTGAGATGTACCTGTATATGTTTTGAACTTGCTTGAACTAACCACCATCCATTTCTGTCTTTGGTCTAGGCAAGAGGAAAGGAAAAGCAGCCACCCCACAACGGTCCTTGCCACTGTGGAAAGTACTGAAAGCCTTTGCTTTTTTAGATAAACTGCCAAAACTAAAGTAGCACAATTTCCACTTAGTATAAAAGGGACTGAACTGAGATTTATTTGATTGTGTGAATATTAATTAGAGAATAATTGAAAATGAATGGCACATCAACTGTAAAATAAACCGCTTGTTAGTGTATTTATTTTTTTGTCAGATCACTTGTGTGATCCTTTGTGAATTATGTTCATAACTGTATGTTGCACTTTGGGGAATGGGAGTTGTTCAATCATCAATATAATTTAGTTTATATAAGATAAGATAAAATAAGCCTTTATTAGTCCCACAATGGGGAAATTCCAGGATTGCAGCAGCACAGGGATAGCAACACTCAGAGCAATAACTAAGAAGATACGAAAAATATAAATAAGAGCAGTGGATATACATATGTACACATAAATATATAAATATATATACAAAGTGCGGAGCATTGTAGCAAGATAGAATAAAGAGCATAACCGTCTTCTTAGTTATCCTACATAGTATGAATATGTACCCATACATATTGTCACCCTCCGTAGCGACTGATATTGTCCTAGTTGTATACTGGAGGGGACTATTTGTGTAAGTCTGCTGCGTCTTTTGCATTCAATACTATTAGTTTTTGCTATCTCTGCGAGCAGCCCTGCTTAGGTTATACAGTCTGACAGCCGTAGGTAGGAAGGACCTGCGAAACCTCTCAGTTGCGGACCTAGGATGATGTAGTCTACTGCTAAATGAGCTCTTCAGTGCATTCAATATGTCCTGCATAGGGTGGGACTCGGACTCCAGCAGAGATGACAGTTTAGCCACCATCCTTCTCTCTCCTATCTCCTCCACTGGGTCAAGGCGTTGCCCCAGGACAGATCTAGCTTTCTTGATCAGTTTGTTCAGTCTCTTCCTATCGGCTGCTGTCATACCATTGCCCCAGCAGACCACTCCAAAAGTGATGGCTGATGCCACCATTGTGTCGTAGAATGTCTTCAGCAGTGCCCCTTGTACATCAAAAGACCTGAGCCTCCTCAGCAGGAACAGCCTGCGCTGTCCCTTCTTGTAGAGTGTGTCGATATTGTGTGACCAGTCTAGTTTATTGTTCAGATGAACACCCAGGTACTTGTAGGATGTCACCATCTCAATGTCTGTTCCCTGTATGTTTACTGGTGCTGTGAGGGGTTGTCCTTGCCTGCGGCAGTCCACCACCAACTCCTTAATTTTCCTCGTGTTGATCTGGAGGCAGTTCCGATGGCACCAGTCCACGAAGTCCTGGATTAGTCCCCTGTACTCAGCTTCATCTCCATTGGAGATGAGGCCGACAATCGCAGAGTCATCGGAAAACTTCTGTAGGTGGCAGTGTGTTGTGTTGTGTGAGAAGTCCGCAGTATAAAGGGTGAACAGGAAGGGAGGCAAAACCGTTCCCTGGGGGGCCCCCGTGCTACCGATGATCGTGTTGGACACACAATCTCGGGTTCTCACAAACTGTGGCCGGTTAGTGAGGTAGTCCAGGATCCATGATGACAGGTGCTGGTCCACCCCTGTGCACAGCAGCTTGTCCTTCAGGATCATCAGTTGAATGGTGTTGAAAGCACTGGAGAAGTCAAAGAACATGATCCTCACCGCATTCCCGGGCTTCTCCAGGTGGGACAGAGAATGGTGAAGGAGGAAGATCACTGCATCCTCCACCCCAATGCCGTGCTGGTAGGCGAACTGGAGTGGATCCATCACTGGTCCCACCAGGGGGCGGAGGTGAGCAAGGAGCAGTCTCTCCAGGGTCTTCATCATGTGAGACGTCAAGGCCACTGGTCTGTAGCTGTTCAGATCTTTGGGGTGGGACGTCTTTGGTACAGGTACCACACAAGATGTTTTCCACAACTGTGGTACCCTCCCCAGCTTCAGGCTCAGGTTGAAGATGCGCTCCACAATCCCACACAGCTGGTCTGCACAGGACTTGAGGCGCTTCGCGCTGATGCTGTCTGGTCCCGAGGCCTTCCTCGCCTTGATCTTCCTCAGCTCCGTCCTCACCTGGGTCTTAGTGAGGGTCAGGTTGGGGGGCTGTGTGCTGGGAGTGGGGGGGGGGGGGGTGTTGGTGGAGTGGGGTGTGGACAGCAGGTCTTGATGACTTTAGATGCAGCAGTGGTTGTTGTGCAGTCGGTGGGGAGGGCGATTGGTCAAACCTATTAAAAAACAGGTTCAGATTGTTCACCCACTCCCTGCCCCCCGTGGCCTGGGGGGAGGTATTCTGGAGCCCAGAGATGGTTTTAAGCTTTCTCCAGACCCCGCCAATGTCACTCTGTTGCAGCTTGTCCTCCATCTTCTTCCTGAAGCTGTCCTTGCCTTCTCTGATCTTCCTCCTCAGCTCCCTCTGTACTGACTTCAGCATCTCCCTGTTCCCCGACCTGAAGATCCTCTTCTTCTCTCTCAGAAGTGTTTTTATCTCAGGGTTGATCCAGGGTTTGTTGTTCGAGCAACACCGTATGGTCTTGGTGGGTACAGTGTTGTCCACACAGAAGCTGATGTAGTCCGTGATGGTGTGAGTGAGGCCATCGATGTCCTCACCATATGGATCGCAGAGCTGCTCCCAGGCAGTGATTTCAAAACAGTCCTTTAGTGCGTCCATTGCCTACTCAGACCGTAACTTCACCGTGCGCATGACCGGAGGTTGTCTGTGTACTAGGGGTTTGTACACCTGCAGGAGATGAACCAAGTTGTGATTCGATCTCCCGAGTGGGGTGAGTGGTGATGAGGTGTACGCCTCTTTAGTATTTGCATAAAATAAGTCCAGTGTTTTATTGTCTCTAGTGTGGCATGTGACATACTGGGTGAACGTGGGTAGAATGGGGGACAGTGAAATATGGTTGAAATCGCCTGAGATGAGAAGAAGAGCATCTGGGTGTTCTGTCTGCAGCCTGCCAGTTACTGAGTGGATGACGTCATGCGCTGTCCCAGCGTCGCCGTGGGATTTGCATAAATAACAATGCAGATCACGTGTGAGTATTCCCTCGGAAGATATGTAGGCCGCATGCTAACAGCTAGCAACTCGATGTCTTTGCTGCAGTGCTGTTCTTTAACCGTGATATGTCCTGGTCTGCACCAGTTGCTATTGACATACAGTACATTATCACTCCTCCGCCCCTTGTCTTCCCACTGTCTGGTGTCCGGTCTGCCCGTTTTGCGTGGCAACCCTCCAGTTCGATGTTAGCATCTGCTGCTAGTTCTGGTTGCCACGTCTCTGTAAACAACATCAAACTACTCTCTCTGAAGACGCTCTCGTAGCGGGAGATAGCCGCTAGTTCATCAGTCTTACTGAGTAGCGATCGAACATTCCCCATAATAACGGATGGGAGGATGGGTCTGTACCTTATATTCCTCGCCCGCCGTCTTACTTCAGCTCGACATCCGCACCGTTTCCATCTTATTTCACCCGGTATGTCGAGTTTTTGCGTTAGCATCGTGGGCCGGTTAAGTGCTAACAGCTGGTCTCTATTGTACTGCCTCCTGCAAGAAACAGTGGCTCCGTCTGCTGGCTCAGGAGACATTTGGGCAATCTACGTGTTTGGATGGAATAAAGGTGACGCTGGATCAGAAAGATTGGCAAGAGAGCCAGATAGTAAATAGAAATAGGCAGAAATTGATCCGCTTTTGCAAAAAGGCAGCCTACTCGTGTGGCGCCGGAAGTGAAGAGTGTTACAAAAGTAGTAGTACATATAGTTATATGTGTAGTTGATAGTCTATCGTCAATAAACGCATGCAGTATTATAATAGCAGGACAAATTACTAATATTTGAGACCCATTGTAGTGCATCCTTTCATAGTTTAGCAATACAAGTACAAAACACTGCCCACACTTGAAGCCAGGGCAAGAAGAGACACAGCGGTGACAGAGCGGTGGCTAAACTTTTATTGATAAAAATTCCATATTTTGACTGAGCGACTCCACACTCGGTGATGCACACCCTCAGTTAAAGTACTAGATTCCATTCAACTGAATGTATTAATTCATTCTGATTGCTGAGGCCACAGTAAAAACAAATGATTTTAAACATAACCCAGCCCTTGTAAAATCTACTTTACTGAAGCGCAGCAACATGAAAATTGTGATTAAATACAACAACAAAGCCCTTTGTCACATTCCACCACTGGCTTTTAGCAACAAGTGTATTTCCCAAATATGTTTTAAACTTGCTTTAATTAACCACCACCCATTTCTGTCTTTTGTCTAGGCCAGAGGGAAACAATCCGCCCAAACCGGATCTTGCCTTACTATTTACAGAGATGCATGCTGAAGATCTGCTGAACTGGGACCAGTGTGAACAGCACATCCAGCTGCTTCTCAGTGAGGCAGTGTGGCCAGCGTGTGTGACCCATTCTAAGTTGGGTTTTTTTTTTTTACAGTTTGAATTTTGCACATTCTGAATAATCTGGAATTTGCTGCAGATTGTAATAAACAATTTAGTCACTTATGTGTTTGCATCATGATTTTCTATTTTGTCTGTTAAGACACCGGTGGGAAAAGAGTCAACAGTGCAAACCATTTATCAGAGACTTTGAAAATAATGGCTCATTTTTAAGAAAAAGTAACCAAAACAATTATTTTATTTACTGAAGACTGTACTGTTGGATGTGCCAGTGCAGAAGACACTGCACACTTTAGTGACAGTACCAGTATATGGAGGAATTCTGGGCCAGATTAGGATCTGTATTTTCTAATAATGGGTTAGGGCAGGGGTGTCCAATCATGTGCCATGGAGGGCCAAGACCCTGCAGGCTTTACATCCAAACAGTGTCTTCAACAGCAGATTCCACTGAATTTCTTCGGCTGATTGCTGATCAGTGAAAACACCTGCTGAAGAGACTGAGTAGAAGAGAGAACCTGCAGGGTCTTGGCCCTCCATGGCATATGATAGGACACCCCTGGGTTAGGGTTTAATAGGGTTTAACATTTGAACACTCAAACTGCTGGATTGTTCTTAGACAGCTTTTCCAATATTTTATTATTTAATTTGTCACTTGGTGGTAATCTTCACACATAAAACAAAAGAGACACATCTGCCAAAATTCCAAAGGTTTATTGTCAAAATTCCCAGTGCAATACTACATGAATACATGTATAGTACATTGTTGATGCAGAGAATATATATTTTTACAGTATTTACGTGTATCTAGTAAATCAAGTATTTTCCATGTAACCTTGTGACTGCATTGTTTTAATTGCTTTTAATCCTAGATCAAGTTTGTTTTGGCCTAAAACGCATCATAATTGTCAAATATATCTTATTATACCAAACTCAGTACTGTTTACCTTTTGAATCCATATTATGTGGCTAATATAACCCCATAACTACAACCTGACGATCAAGTTATATCAGCTGAACAGTTTTTGCCATGACACCACCACAGACTGGAGGGCTGCTGGAGCAGGTACATACCATGATGTCTCAAAAGTCTGTCCATGATTTTCACGCAGATCAGAGCAATTTTTTGCAAAGGAAGCTAAACGTTTCTACAGACATTCTTAAGTTCTATAACCAATGATCATTTGTGAAGCTGGGGTGACATCAGTCAGAGGCTGCCTTGAACGCCCAGACCCACGGTTTGAAGAGGTAATTTTCCCACAACAGAGCCACCTGAAACACACACACAGCATACATATTTTAGTACCTAATAGCAATAACTTACAGACATTACAACATAGTATGACGTACTTAACGCAAACTAGCATTAGCATTCATTAGCTTACCGTCATATGTGATCTAGTTCGCATCCTCACGTCTTCCACTCTATGGCTTCCTAGATGCTCCAGTACTTTTCCAGAGTGTTTCGTCTCACTGCCTGTCCCCTTCTCTGGTGGTCCTTTTTGGCCTTTACGGTGACAAAAAGCCAGAGACCGAGGAGTCGCCTTGTACAGCTGCCATGTTATGTTTTGCTTGGGTCACGTGTTTTACCTCATGGGAATGTGGTGCCGCCTTGCTGTAAAAAAAATCCCACCCACCCCAGGTGTACCCAGCTACAATGGAAACAGAAGCGAAGAGAGTAGAGTAGAGTAGAGTAGAGTAGAGTGGGTACTAGTGAAAAAGGGCCATACGTGTGAGGGTCGGAAGTGCTGGGTCTCTACATATGGAAATAAAAGCATTAAAGAGGGAGGTACAGAGACCCCGATAGCACAGTAGCTCAGCAGAGCTCAGAAGTGTGTTTGCTGTTATGTTGAAAGAATAATAAAGCCTTGTGTCGTCCAGCTCGTTGCCTTCACCTCTTCCTTTTCCTCCACAGTGGTGACCCTCGATGTGAGATTGAGCGTCTACCCCTTTCACCATGCTGTGGAATCTGAATTATCATGAAGAGCGCTCACCTATTCCTTTCTCCACACTGGTGACCTGAAGGGCCAGGGAGAGCGAGCCACCATGGGACACAAGACGCACCATGGATCGCGAGCCGAGCATTGCCCCGGAGACTCCTGGAGGGAGAACATCAGCGCCGCCTGCGCTGTTTCAGTCAAGCTCCCGAACTTCTGAATTCATGACCCGACAGCGTGGTCTTCACAGATGGAAGCCCAGCGCACTCCATGGGATAACTATGGATGACACAAGATACGGCGATGTGGTCGCTGCACCGGACACATGCGCCATGCACCAGGGATAAGCTGACTCCAGGAACTTATATATTGTTCTCAGCCGCTGTGCATCCCCTGGGAATTGGACCGATTGCCTTCCCCAGATCCTTTAGGACTACGCTCCACACCTAAAGAATTCTGGCAGCTTCACCAACAGAACTTATATTTGTTTCCCAGCTGTTGCACATCCCTGGGGAATTAGGCTGATCACCTTCCCTAGATTCTTTTAGGGCTGTGTGCCAGACCTAAAAGAAGGATTTGACAGAACTTATTTTTCTCAGCCGCTGTGGATCACTGGAGAGTTTTTAGCGGAAAATCCCGTACCCGAGGCTGACCCGCCCACACAATTTTTGCACGGCCCAGATGCATTTAACGTACCGGGCTGCCCCACCATTGCTTTCCCCACACCTTCGTGCCAAAAAGCCTGCAGAATGCCGATTTTGTTTCCTTCAGGCACGATGCGCACCGGATCCCGCTGTGCCCACCATACTACGGACCCTTCAACATGCTGGAACCTGGGGCGAAGCATAAGGTATTTCCCCCCCTCACCCTTTCCCTCCACAGACTGACATGTCCTCCGATACACTTCACCAGCAGGACGGTTCTGCTGAACTGACAACCCCCCGCTGCAGCTGCTATGGGCGCCGACTTGAGCCAAAGGACTGAAGGGTTTGAGCCCCTTCTGGGTGTTCGGGGGGGGGGGCTACATGGAGGCACAGTTTTGGGGTTTCCTCCCACCCACAGAGACAAGGCGAAGAGAGGACAATGGACTGAATGAAGAGGTGCCACCGGGAGGTATCAGATGGGACAGTTAGGCTAATGCACCCCCCGGGGAGAGTAAGATCACCGCAGTCACGGAGAGAAGAAAAGTGTGTCACAGCGGCGCCAGCATAATGTTATGTTAATATGCCAGCGCCCGTGAATATTATGTTAATGTGCTGCATTTCTCTTTGTGATGAGGGTCGGAAGTGCTGGGTCTCTACAAATGGAAATAAAAGTATAAGAGAGGGATGTACAGAGACCCTGATAGAGCTATAGCTCAGCAGAGCTCAGAGGTGTGTTTGCTGTTATGTTGGAGGAATAATAAAGCCTTGTGTCGTCCAGCTTGTTGCCTTTGCATATTCCTTTTCCTCCACAATATTATAAAATATTAACAGTAATGAAACCAAACAAAAAAAAAAAAAAAGGTGTTTCCTATTCAGAAGAAGGAACTTTTCTTTTCTAGACTGATTTTCAGTGACTTGGTCACATGACCTGAGAGCTATTTAAAAAAAATTCGATTTTTTTCAATAAAAACTGACATGATGGTTGGACCCAGGGGACAGAAGACAGACTCGAGTAGTACAATTCAATTATTTTATTCACCCAAGTGTGTAATATTCATGGGTGTATGTTTGAGTGTGTGAAGTGCTGGATGCGTGCTGGAGCTGAGTGAGTCTTGCCGCTGCCTGGCAACCCTAGGGACACAGAGCAGAGGTGTTAATACTGCACCACAGCGGGGAATGTAGTAATGAGTGCCGCTTACTTGCAGGTGATGATGTTGAGCCTCTGCTTGCTCTGAGAGCGTTGGCCAGGAGGAGGGTGTGCTGCTTGGCATTGTGAGACGGAGGAGCAACTCCGGAGAGGAGGAGGAGTGATACCGCCGCCAAGGAGGGCTGATCCGCCGCCAGGAGGATCCACCTGTGCACAGGGGAGAACAACTTGGCAAGGTGAGTGCGAGGGTAGCTTACGTGACGAGGCATGGAGAGCTTGGTCAGGCGAAGCATGGGTCTATGACTGAGATCGTGGGACGTAGCTCTGTGATGCTTACAGATGACTCCGTGCTGAGCTGTCAGCGGGTCTGGCTCTTATAGCTCGCTGGAGATTGATGGCAGGTGTGCGCGCAGCTGGGACTGATGACGGCCCAGCGGCCGCCATGACAGTACTCCCCCCTCTAGAGGTGCCTCCAGGAACCTGCCCCATCCTACCTGGATGCGCCCAATGGAAGTCACGGATGAGCTGCTTGTCAAGGATCAACGCTGGGCGAATCCAGGACCAGTGTTCGGGGCCGAATCCCTGCCAATCCACCAGATACTGAAAGCCCCGACCCCGCCGGTGGACATCCAAGATAGCGATAACCCCCCAAGCCAGGTGGTCGTCGATCATCCTTGGTAAGGAAGACACCACAGGGGGCGGGCAGAGGGGATCGGAGACGAAGGGCTTCACCTGGGAGACGTGAAAGGTAGGGCAGATGCGCATGGAAGAGGGGAGAGCTAGGCGCACAGGCACAGGGTTGATTATGCAAGTAATAGGGTAGGGCCCAATGAAACGCTTAGTCAGCTTGCGTTTCTCGGCCGGCACACTGACAAACCTGCTGACCCACCTTGTACTCTGGTGCTGGTCTCCTGTGGCGGTTGGCCATCCTGGTGTTGCGCTCCACAGTCCTGAGGAGAGCCCTGCGGGTGGTGGTCCAAACCCGGTGACAGCGCCTTACGTGAGCCTGAACAGAAGGCATTGCCACCTCCTTCTCCTCCTCCGGGAACAGTGGCGGATCGTGCCCCAACGATGCCCTGAAGGGGGACATCCCAGTTGCCGAGGACATCGTGGAGTTGTGGGTGTATTCGATCCAAGGCAAAAAGGTGCTCCAGGAAGAGGAGCTAGATGAGATGACACAGTGAAGGGCGGCCTCCAGCTCCTGATTCGCCCGTTCACACTGGCTGTTACTTTGGGGGTGGTACCCCGATGACAGGCTTACCGTAGACCCCAACGCCTGGCAGAAAGCCTTCCAAACCTGGGAGACAAACTGAGGGCCCTGATCTGAGAGAACGTCTGAGGGGATGCCATGGAGGCGGACCACATGCTGCACCAGAAGATCCACCATCTCCTGTGCCGATGGCAGCCCCCGAAGAGGCACAAAGTGAGCCGTCTTGGAGAAGCAGTCTACGATCGTCAGGACTATGGTGAAGTGGTTGGAAGGAGGAAGACCTGTTACGAAGTCCAAAGCCACGTGAGACCAGGGGCGAGTAGGGACCGGCAAGGAGTGGAGCAGACTGGCCGGGGGAGAAGAAGAAGATTTCCTGGTGGCACACTGTGCGCAGGCCCGGACGTAGTTGGTCACATCCCTCCTCAGCCCTGGCCACCAGAACGCCCTTTGGAGAAGTGCGATGGTGCAAGAAATCCCAGGATGACACACTAGTTTTGAGGCATGGGCCCACTGGATAACCTCACTCCTGACCGCTGTGGGAACGAACAATCGCCCCGGAGGGCCACCCTCCGGATCGGACTCTGCCTCCTGAGCCTTCATCACCTTATCCCGGATCTCCCACACGAGGGCGCCCACAACGCTGGACGGCGGAAGAATGGTCTCCTCCTGTTCTTCAGATGTCTCCGCTGAGAACTGCCTGGTTAGGGCGTCTGGCTTCAGGTTCTTGCTCCCGGGACGGTAGGTAATAGTAAAATTGAACCACCCAAAAAAGAGGGACCAGCGGGCCTGGTGGGAGTTCAGTCGTTTCGCCATCCCCAGATATTCCAGATTTTTATGATCGGTCCAGACGACAAATGGCTGAGCAGCCTCCTCCAACCAGTGTCTCCACTCCTCCAGGGTGAGCTTAACTGCTAGCAACTCAATGTCACCAATGCCATAATTCCTCTTGGTGGGTTGCAAGCGGCGAGAGAAGAAGGCGCACGGCCAAATCACCCTGTCAACAGGCGAACGTTGGGAGAGCACCGCTCCTACTCCGGAATCAGAGGCGTCCACCTCCACCAGGCACTGGAGATCCGGGTCCACCTGCGTCAGGACACAGGACAAAGCAAACTCCTCCTTAAGTTTCTTGAACGCCGCAGCAGCCTCCTCGGTCCAGCAGAAGGGGGTCTTGGGGGATGTGAGGCTGGTCAACGGGAGGGCAATAATTCCAAACCTGGGCACAAAACAACGATAAAAGTTTGCAAATCCCAAAAACCCCTGCAGCTGCTTTCTGGAAGAGGGGGTGGGCCAATCCACCACCGCCTTGACCTTGGCTGGGTTGGGGAGCACTTGATTATGTGAGATCATGAAGCCCAAGAAAGATGTCTTCCTGGCATGAAACTCACACTTCTCGGCCTTGATATACAACTGCTTCTCCAGGAGACGCTGAAGGACCCACCTAACGTGTACCTGATGCTCCTCCAGAGATCGCGAGAAGATAAGGATGTCATCAAGGTACACGAACACGAAGGAGCCCATAAAATCTCGGAGGACATCATTGATGAGACGCTGGAAGAGGGCCGGAGCGTTGGTCAACCCAAACGGCATCACCAGGTACTCGAAATGGCCGCTTGGGGTCCGGAAGCCCGTCTTCCACTCGTCGCCCTCCTTGATCCGCACCAGGTGGTAGGTGTTGCGGAAATCCAATTTGGTGAACCAAGAAGCCCCCTGGAGAGAGTCGAAGGCCAAGTTCATGAGGGGCAGCGTGTACTTATCCTTGATAGTGATCTCATTGAGGCCCCGGAAGTCGATGCAGGGGTGCAGGGAGCCATCCTTCTTCCCTACAAAAAAAAATCCCGCCCCCACCGCAGACGAAGATGGCCGGATGATCCCAGAGCTGCGTGATTCCTTAATATAAGCATCCACTGCCTCCCGCTGCGGAGCAGACAGGTTGTATAAACGGCTCGACGGAAGAGAGGCACCAGCCCGGAGATTAATGGCGCAGTCGTAGGGGCGGTGGGGGGGCGAGGGACAGCGCCCATGACTTGCTAAAGGCAACCCCCAGATCGTGATAAATCTCCGGTACCCTGGACAGGTCGGGGGGGGGGGAATGCAAGTGGGGTCACAGACACTGATGGGGCACACGCTGCAGACTGAAGGCATGCACTAAGGCAGAATGGACTCCATGAGATGATGTTCCCCGCCCGCCAGTCAAACGTGGGATTGTGCAGCCAGCAGCCAGGGGTAGCCCAAGATGACAGGTGAGGTAGAGGTGGGTAGCACCAAAAAACGAATGTCCTCCTGGTGGTTTCCAGAGATAATAACAGACACGGGGGCCGTCTGTTGAGAAACAGCTGTTAGCGGAGTCTTTGACAGGGTGATTAAGTTGACAGATGGCCGGAGAGTTTGACAGGGGAGGCCCAAGCGGGTTTCCAGGTCTCCTGAGATGAAACTCTGCTCAGCCCCTGAGTCAATGAGTGCATGAGTGGAGTGTTCTATGTGTCTGGAAATGAGCCGGATGGGAATAAGGCAACTAGTGAGGGGCTTTGATGGAGCTACGTCCGTGAGTCCCCCTACTGTGATCCACGGACCTCCTCTTTTACCCAATTCGTACACTCGGCTACTTCGTGGGAAGCACTGCCACAATAAAAGCACAACCCCAGATCCTTACGGCGCTGTCTCTCAGTGGCCGAAATTCCCGAGCGCCTGATTATCATATCATCCTGCCCCGGAAGTTCCTCCAGAGGGGGCAGGGCCAATTGGGATGGCCGAGGGGAGCGAGAACGTGGTATGCTCGAGCAGCTAGAGGCTCTTCACTCGGCGGCACACTCCTTCAGCCTATTGTCCAAACTTATGGTAAGAGAGATTAGTTCATTCAGTCTATCAGGTTTGTCCCGGGTTGCTAATTCATCTCTTAATTCGGGGCTCAGGCTGCTGATGAAAATACTACACAGCGAGGCGTCCTCCCACCCGACCTCTGCTGCTACTACCCGGAAATCGACAGCAAAATCAGCAGCAGCCCTGCTGCCCTGCCGAAGGTTTAACAGCCGGGAAGTTAGCACAGAATCCCGATCGGTGTGGTCAAAAACCTCGGTGAAGTCCGCTAAGAATTGTTGGTAAGATAAAATGGCATAGCTGGGCTTAGCCATTACCGCATAAGCCCAGGCTAGCGCTCTACCCTCTAGCAGGTTAGCTATGTAGTCTATCTTGCTATGGTCAGAGGGGAAAGTCCCCCAGGACCCGATGGAAAACAGTCTCACACTGTAACAAAAAACCCCGTGCCTCCCCGAGCTTCCCGTTGAAGCGAGCGGGTGTTGGCACGGGAGTGAGACGAGTTGGGGGGTTCTGGCTAACCTGGCTAGGTGGAAGGCTAGCAGGGCCTGGTGGCGCCCCGGCGGCCGGGGGAAACGCCTGTTGTCCTTCCAGGCGATCCAGCTGGCTGTTAATCTGTGCTAATTGGGTGAAAATTACATTCTGTTGATAAGCTAATTGTTCTACACGAGCATCTAGGGTGTTAAGACGGCGCGTTAGCACACTGTCCGCTGGGTCACTTTGACGGAGTCGTACTGACATGATGGTTGGACCCAGGGGACAGAAGACAGACTCGAATAGTACAATTCAATTATTTTATTCACCCAAGTGTGTAATATTCGTGTGTGTATGTTTGAGTGTGTGAAGTGCTGGATGCGTGCTGGAGCTGAGCGAGTCTTGCTGCTGCCTGGCAACCCTAGGGACACAGAGCAGAGGGATTAATAATGCACCACAGCGGGGAATGTAAAAATGAGTGTCGCTTACTTGCAGGTGATGATGTTGAGCCTCTGCTTGCTCCGAAAGCGTTGGCCAGGAGGAGGGCGTGCTGCTTGGCGTTGTGAGACGGAAGAGCGACTCCGAAGAGGAGGAGGAGTGATACCGCCGCCAAGGAGGGCTGATCCGCCGCCAGGAGGATCCACCTGTGCACAGGGGAGAACAACTTGGCAAGGTGAGTGCGAGGGTAGCTTATGTGACGAGGCGTGGAGAGCTTGGTCAGGCGAAGCATGGGTCTGTGACTGAGATCGTGGGACGTAACTCTGTGATGCTGACAGATGACTTCGTGCTGAGCTGTCAGCGGGTCTGGCTCTTATAGCTCGCTGGAGATTGATGGCAGGTGTGCGCGCAGCTGGGACTGATGACAGCCCAGCGGCCGCCATGACAAAAATATTGTTATGAAATATATGCAGTAATGAAACCAAATTAAAAAAAAAGGGCACCTTGTTCAGCAGAAGTAACATTACTTTTTTGGACTGATTTTGAGTGACTTGGTCACATGACCTGAGAGCTATTGAAAAAAAATGCAATTTTTTTCATTAACATAATATTATAAAATGTTAGCAGTAATGAAACCAATTTTTTAAAAAAAAGGGGGTATCCTGTTCAGCTGAAGGAACTTTACTTTTCTGGACTGATTTTGAGCAACTTGGTCACAAGATCTGAGAGCTATTTAAAAAATGCAATTTTTTTCATTAAAATAATATTATAAAATAAAAGCAGTAATGAAACCATATAGAAAGGGTGTATCCTGTTCACAAGACTTGAGAATATTTTTCTAAACTGATTTTGAGTGAAACGCCTGTTACAGCCATCTGGCTGTTAATCTGTGCTAATTGGGTGAAAATTACATTCTGTTGATAAGCTAATTGTTCTACACGAGCATCTAGGGTGTTAAGACGGCGCGTTAGCACACTGTCCGCTGGGTCACTTTGACGGAGTCGTACTGACATGATGGTTGGACCCAGGGGACAGAAGACAGACTCGAATAGTACAATTCAATTATTTTATTCACCCAAGTGTGTAATATTCGTGTGTGTATGTTTGAGTGTGTGAAGTGCTGGATGCGTGCTGGAGCTGAGCGAGTCTTGCTGCTGCCTGGCAACCCTAGGGACACAGAGCAGAGGGATTAATAATGCACCACAGCGGGGAATGTAGTAATGAGTGCCGCTTACTTGCAGGTGATGATGTTGAGCCTCTGCTTGCTCTGAGAGCGTTGGCCAGGAGGAGGGTGTGCTGCTTGGCATTGTGAGACGGAGGAGCAACTCCGGAGAGGAGGAGGAGTGATACCGCCGCCAAGGAGGGCTGATCCGCCGCCAGGAGGATCCACCTGTGCACAGGGGAGAACAACTTGGCAAGGTGAGTGCGAGGGTAGCTTACGTGACGAGGCATGGAGAGCTTGGTCAGGCGAAGCATGGGTCTATGACTGAGATCGTGGGACGTAGCTCTGTGATGCTTACAGATGACTCCGTGCTGAGCTGTCAGCGGGTCTGGCTCTTATAGCTCGCTGGAGATTGATGGCAGGTGTGCGCGCAGCTGGGACTGATGACGGCCCAGCGGCCGCCATGACAGTACTCCCCCCTCTAGAGGTGCCTCCAGGAACCTGCCCCATCCTACCTGGATGCGCCCAATGGAAGTCACGGATGAGCTGCTTGTCAAGGATCAACGCTGGGCGAATCCAGGACCAGTGTTCGGGGCCGAATCCCTGCCAATCCACCAGATACTGAAAGCCCCGACCCCGCCGGTGGACATCCAAGATAGCGATAACCCCCCAAGCCAGGTGGTCGTCGATCATCCTTGGTAAGGAAGACACCACAGGGGGCGGGCAGAGGGGATCGGAGACGAAGGGCTTCACCTGGGAGACGTGAAAGGTAGGGCAGATGCGCATGGAAGAGGGGAGAGCTAGGCGCACAGGCACAGGGTTGATTATGCAAGTAATAGGGTAGGGCCCAATGAAACGCTTAGTCAGCTTGCGTTTCTCGGCCGGCACACTGACAAACCTGCTGACCCACCTTGTACTCTGGTGCTGGTCTCCTGTGGCGGTTGGCCATCCTGGTGTTGCGCTCCACAGTCCTGAGGAGAGCCCTGCGGGTGGTGGTCCAAACCCGGTGACAGCGCCTTACGTGAGCCTGAACAGAAGGCATTGCCACCTCCTTCTCCTCCTCCGGGAACAGTGGCGGATCGTGCCCCAACGATGCCCTGAAGGGGGACATCCCAGTTGCCGAGGACATCGTGGAGTTGTGGGTGTATTCGATCCAAGGCAAAAAGGTGCTCCAGGAAGAGGAGCTAGATGAGATGACACAGTGAAGGGCGGCCTCCAGCTCCTGATTCGCCCGTTCACACTGGCTGTTACTTTGGGGGTGGTACCCCGATGACAGGCTTACCGTAGACCCCAACGCCTGGCAGAAAGCCTTCCAAACCTGGGAGACAAACTGAGGGCCCTGATCTGAGAGAACGTCTGAGGGGATGCCATGGAGGCGGACCACATGCTGCACCAGAAGATCCACCATCTCCTGTGCCGATGGCAGCCCCCGAAGAGGCACAAAGTGAGCCGTCTTGGAGAAGCAGTCTACGATCGTCAGGACTATGGTGAAGTGGTTGGAAGGAGGAAGACCTGTTACGAAGTCCAAAGCCACGTGAGACCAGGGGCGAGTAGGGACCGGCAAGGAGTGGAGCAGACTGGCCGGGGGAGAAGAAGAAGATTTCCTGGTGGCACACTGTGCGCAGGCCCGGACGTAGTTGGTCACATCCCTCCTCAGCCCTGGCCACCAGAACGCCCTTTGGAGAAGTGCGATGGTGCAAGAAATCCCAGGATGACACACTAGTTTTGAGGCATGGGCCCACTGGATAACCTCACTCCTGACCGCTGTGGGAACGAACAATCGCCCCGGAGGGCCACCCTCCGGATCGGACTCTGCCTCCTGAGCCTTCATCACCTTATCCCGGATCTCCCACACGAGGGCGCCCACAACGCTGGACGGCGGAAGAATGGTCTCCTCCTGTTCTTCAGATGTCTCCGCTGAGAACTGCCTGGTTAGGGCGTCTGGCTTCAGGTTCTTGCTCCCGGGACGGTAGGTAATAGTAAAATTGAACCACCCAAAAAAGAGGGACCAGCGGGCCTGGTGGGAGTTCAGTCGTTTCGCCATCCCCAGATATTCCAGATTTTTATGATCGGTCCAGACGACAAATGGCTGAGCAGCCTCCTCCAACCAGTGTCTCCACTCCTCCAGGGTGAGCTTAACTGCTAGCAACTCAATGTCACCAATGCCATAATTCCTCTTGGTGGGTTGCAAGCGGCGAGAGAAGAAGGCGCACGGCCAAATCACCCTGTCAACAGGCGAACGTTGGGAGAGCACCGCTCCTACTCCGGAATCAGAGGCGTCCACCTCCACCAGGCACTGGAGATCCGGGTCCACCTGCGTCAGGACACAGGACAAAGCAAACTCCTCCTTAAGTTTCTTGAACGCCGCAGCAGCCTCCTCGGTCCAGCAGAAGGGGGTCTTGGGGGATGTGAGGCTGGTCAACGGGAGGGCAATAATTCCAAACCTGGGCACAAAACAACGATAAAAGTTTGCAAATCCCAAAAACCCCTGCAGCTGCTTTCTGGAAGAGGGGGTGGGCCAATCCACCACCGCCTTGACCTTGGCTGGGTTGGGGAGCACTTGATTATGTGAGATCATGAAGCCCAAGAAAGATGTCTTCCTGGCATGAAACTCACACTTCTCGGCCTTGATATACAACTGCTTCTCCAGGAGACGCTGAAGGACCCGCCTAACGTGTACCTGATGCTCCTCCAGAGATCGCGAGAAGATAAGGATGTCATCAAGGTACACGAACACGAAGGAGCCCATAAAATCTCGGAGGACGTCATTGATGAGACGCTGGAAGAGGGCCGGAGCGTTGGTCAACCCAAACGGCATCACCAGGTACTCGAAATGGCCGCTTGGGGTCCGGAAGCCCGTCTTCCACTCGTCGCCCTCCTTGATCCGCACCAGGTGGTAGGTGTTGCGGAAATCCAATTTGGTGAACCAAGAAGCCCCCTGGAGAGAGTCGAAGGCCAAGTTCATGAGGGGCAGCGTGTACTTATCCTTGATAGTGATCTCATTGAGGCCCCGGAAGTCGATGCAGGGGTGCAGGGAGCCATCCTTCTTCCCTACAAAAAAAAATCCCGCCCCCACCGCAGACGAAGATGGCCGGATGATCCCAGAGCTGCGTGATTCCTTAATATAAGCATCCACTGCCTCCCGCTGCGGAGCAGACAGGTTGTATAAACGGCTCGACGGAAGAGAGGCACCAGCCCGGAGATTAATGGCGCAGTCGTAGGGGCGGTGGGGGGGCGAGGGACAGCGCCCATGACTTGCTAAAGGCAACCCCCAGATCGTGATAAATCTCCGGTACCCTGGACAGGTCGGGGGGGGGGGAATGCAAGTGGGGTCACAGACACTGATGGGGCACACGCTGCAGACTGAAGGCATGCACTAAGGCAGAATGGACTCCATGAGATGATGTTCCCCGCCCGCCAGTCAAACGTGGGATTGTGCAGCCAGCAGCCAGGGGTAGCCCAAGATGACAGGTGAGGTAGAGGTGGGTAGCACCAAAAAACGAATGTCCTCCTGGTGGTTTCCAGAGATAATAACAGACACGGGGGCCGTCTGTTGAGAAACAGCTGTTAGCGGAGTCTTTGACAGGGTGATTAAGTTGACAGATGGCCGGAGAGTTTGACAGGGGAGGCCCAAGCGGGTTTCCAGGTCTCCTGAGATGAAACTCTGCTCAGCCCCTGAGTCAATGAGTGCATGAGTGGAGTGTTCTATGTGTCTGGAAATGAGCCGGATGGGAATAAGGCAACTAGTGAGGGGCTTTGATGGAGCTACGTCCGTGAGTCCCCCTACTGTGATCCACGGACCTCCTCTTTTACCCAATTCGTACACTCGGCTACTTCGTGGGAAGCACTGCCACAATAAAAGCACAACCCCAGATCCTTACGGCGCTGTCTCTCAGTGGCCGAAATTCCCGAGCGCCTGATTATCATATCATCCTGCCCCGGAAGTTCCTCCGGAGGGGGCAGGGCCAATTGGGATGGCCGAGGGGAGCGAGAACGTGGTATGCTCGAGCAGCTAGAGGCTCTTCACTCGGCGGCACACTCCTTCAGCCTATTGTCCAAACTTATGGTAAGAGAGATTAGTTCATTCAGTCTATCAGGTTTGTCCCGGGTTGCTAATTCATCTCTTAATTCGGGGCTCAGGCTGCTGATGAAAATACTACACAGCGAGGCGTCCTCCCACCCGACCTCTGCTGCTACTACCCGGAAATCGACAGCAAAATCAGCAGCAGCCCTGCTGCCCTGCCGAAGGTTTAACAGCCGGGAAGTTAGCACAGAATCCCGATCGGTGTGGTCAAAAACCTCGGTGAAGTCCGCTAAGAATTGTTGGTAAGATAAAATGGCATAGCTGGGCTTAGCCATTACCGCATAAGCCCAGGCTAGCGCTCTACCCTCTAGCAGGTTAGCTATGTAGTCTATCTTGCTATGGTCAGAGGGGAAAGTCCCCCAGGACCCGATGGAAAACAGTCTCACACTGTAACAAAAAACCCCGTGCCTCCCCGAGCTTCCCGTTGAAGCGAGCGGGTGTTGGCACGGGAGTGAGACGAGTTGGGGGGTTCTGGCTAACCTGGCTAGGTGGAAGGCTAGCAGGGCCTGGTGGCGCCCCGGCGGCCGGGGGAAACGCCTGTTGTCCTTCCAGGCGATCCAGCTGGCTGTTAATCTGTGCTAATTGGGTGAAAATTACATTCTGTTGATAAGCTAATTGTTCTACACGAGCATCTAGGGTGTTAAGACGGCGCGTTAGCACACTGTCCGCTGGGTCACTTTGACGGAGTCGTACTGACATGATGGTTGGACCCAGGGGACAGAAGACAGACTCGAATAGTACAATTCAATTATTTTATTCACCCAAGTGTGTAATATTCGTGTGTGTATGTTTGAGTGTGTGAAGTGCTGGATGCGTGCTGGAGCTGAGCGAGTCTTGCTGCTGCCTGGCAACCCTAGGGACACAGAGCAGAGGGATTAATAATGCACCACAGCGGGGAATGTAAAAATGAGTGTCGCTTACTTGCAGGTGATGATGTTGAGCCTCTGCTTGCTCCGAAAGCGTTGGCCAGGAGGAGGGCGTGCTGCTTGGCGTTGTGAGACGGAAGAGCGACTCCGAAGAGGAGGAGGAGTGATACCGCCGCCAAGGAGGGCTGATCCGCCGCCAGGAGGATCCACCTGTGCACAGGGGAGAACAACTTGGCAAGGTGAGTGCGAGGGTAGCTTATGTGACGAGGCGTGGAGAGCTTGGTCAGGCGAAGCATGGGTCTGTGACTGAGATCGTGGGACGTAACTCTGTGATGCTGACAGATGACTTCGTGCTGAGCTGTCAGCGGGTCTGGCTCTTATAGCTCGCTGGAGATTGATGGCAGGTGTGCGCGCAGCTGGGACTGATGACAGCCCAGCGGCCGCCATGACAAAAATATTGTTATGAAATATATGCAGTAATGAAACCAAATTAAAAAAAAGGGCACCTTGTTCAGCAGAAGTAACATTACTTTTTTGGACTGATTTTGAGTGACTTGGTCACATGACCTGAGAGCTATTGAAAAAAAATGCAATTTTTTTCATTAACATAATATTATAAAATGTTAGCAGTAATGAAACCAATTTTTTAAAAAAAAGGGGGTATCCTGTTCAGCTGAAGGAACTTTACTTTTCTGGACTGATTTTGAGCAACTTGGTCACAAGATCTGAGAGCTATTTAAAAAATGCAATTTTTTTCATTAAAATAATATTATAAAATAAAAGCAGTAATGAAACCATATAGAAAGGGTGTATCCTGTTCACAAGACTTGAGAATATTTTTCTAAACTGATTTTGAGTGAATGGGTCACATGCTGGGCAGCACAGTGGCGGAGTGGTTAGCACTGCGGCAGCACAGCAACTCACCCTTGGCCAGGGGATCCTGGCTTCCATCCCAGCCCCTGACCAACAGTGATCTGTGTGGAGTTTGCATGTTCTCCCCGTGTCTGCGTGGGTTTACTCTGGGATTTCTCCGGTTTCCTCCCACATGCCAAAAACATGCAAGTTAGGTCAACTGGCATCAAACTGGGGATTCTAAATTGTCTTAGGTATGACTGTGAGAGTAAATGGTTGTCTGTCTCTCTGTGTTGGCCCTGCGATGGACTGGCGATCTGTCCAGGGTGTACCCTGCCTCTCGCCCAAAGATAAGATGCTGGAAGAGGCTCCAACCCCCTGCGACTCGAAAAGGATTAAGCGGAAGAAGATGGATGGATGGATGGGTCACATGCTGTTTGAAGCTATTGAAGAAACAATCTTTTTTTTCATAATGATATTATTAAATTGTTGACGGTCCCGAAGTAAAGCCCTCATGTAGAAGACCAGGCAATACTGGAAGCTGGTCCTGGCACCAACTTCTGTTGCTGGGCTTCACTCTTGTCAGCTGCCGGGAGTTCCAATGGAGCCAAATATCGAACTTCAAACATAAACCTAACCTCACCGCAGCTACACCATGACTGGTCTAGAAAATCAAAAAGGATTGACATTTTTGGATAATTTAACAACTTTTCATTATTAGTGTCTGTCGATAATCTCTGCTTAATTTCAAGCAATTTAGATGAATGGCCTAGGAGGAGTTCATTTTGAGTTCACTTACACACCATTGACAAAAAGTTGCAGAAGGTTTCAGTGAATAGAATGATGAAAGAATTTTTAGTCCAGGCCCAGCCCTTCTCAAGATATTTGCAAAAATGTAAAATTGTTTATTATAGCGCCACCTATGTATGCAGTGCCTTGATTTTTTGTCTCTGAGTAGTGGGGAGAGTTTCTGATCAAACTGTAAAATTTCAAGTTTCCAGTATTACCACGTATTCCTCATGCACTTTAGCAGAGAAAAATAAGGGGAAGAAGAAGAATCAGAACAAAAAACAATAGGTTTCCTGCAGAATAGCTCCTTGGAACTCTATAAACACTTGAAATACATTACTCTGTGTAATGAATCTATATAATATGAGTTTAAATTTTTTAAATGAATTCCTGAAATAAATCAACTTAAGATAAGATAAGATAAGATAAGCCTTTATTAGTCCCACAATGGGGAAATTCCAGGATTGCAACAGCACAGAGATAGCAACACTCAGAGCAACAATCAGAAGGCAAGAAAAAACAAGAACAGCTAGTAAACATATGTACATATTACTATAAATATATATATATATATATATATATATATATACTATATATATATGTATATATATATATATAGACACACAGTGCGGAGCATTATGGTTGGTGAATGTGCAGCAGAAAGTCCAAGCTCTCTCTTTGCGGATGCGGCGGGCCAGCTGGAAGTCTTTGGGCATGATGGTGACCCCTTTAGCAAAGAAGAGACCACCAGGTAGGCCTCGCCGGCCTCCTGCAGAGCCACGACAGCGAAGCTCAGGAAGTGCAGGTCGGTCTTGGAAGTCCTGAGCGATCTCCCTCACCAGGCGCTGGATGGGCAGCTTACGGATGAGCAGCTCCGTGGATTTCTGGCAGCGACGGCTCTCTCTCAGAGCCACAGGCCTGTAACAGTGAGGCTTCTTCACTCCGCCGGTGGCCGGAGCGCTTCTCCAAGCAGCCTTGGTGGCCAGCTGCCTCCCGGGGGCCCCCTCCTCCAGCAGATTTTACAGGCGGTCTGCCTGGTTCTTGCCATCGCTTTTTATCATTCCGTCTTATATTTCCCGCACGCCGCCCAAACTCCAGCCCGGCACCCGCATCGTTTTTGCTACAGTTCCAGGTATATCGAGTCTCTCCGCTAGCATCGGGTGACGGCCGAGTGCTAGCTAGCACTAGCTCTTCCCTGCTGTAACGTCTCCTGCTGTAAACAGAGGCTCCGTCCGCCGACTCGGGAGACCTTTGGGGCGATCTGTGTGTCCGTGATACTGTATATATATAGAGTGAAAGGTGTAGAAAGAAGAAGGAAGATAAAAAAAAAAAAGGCTGTTGCAACAGGCAGCCAACTCATGTGGCGCCGCCGGTCCGGCGGAACTGGAACCGGAAAACTTTTCAATGACATTCTAATTTATTGAGATGCACCTGTAGTTAGGGTTCCAAGCAGCAATGCTGGGAAACCTTTTCTTCTTCTTCTTTTTCTTCTTCTTCTCTTTCTCAACCTTAGTATGAACTACAGCTTTTGAGAACTTTTATTTGTAAGGATTCGAGGTTTTGATTGCTTGTTCTACTCAATAAAAACAGTACCCATGGTACAATCTTTCAGCTTTATTGTTGATTATGTCATTTATAGCACATATGTCAAATAAAAGGCAAATATTATCTTCATGCAGTTATCACTGAGGTCAGGGTTACACTGAAATTCCATAACAAAAGGAATAAAACCGTGAAGCTTTACAATCACGCACAACATGAGTGGATACATTTATTAACGCTAGATGGAGACAAATATTCTAAACTGGAAGGTAGAAAAAGTAGAAACACTGCAGGAAACTCAACAATGCTTTACTGGTTCATCCTGAAACAGATGATTATTTCTGTGAAAACTTCTTTACCCAGAAATATTACATTTCTGTTTCTGTAGATGTGTATTTTGTACACTGAAATCTATCATTACATGTTTATTACTCTTGCACAGCAATATGTTCCATTTATATTATTGGAAATGACAGCTTTGGTCAATGATTGACAGTAAAAGAGGAAAAATCATCAGAATCCAGTCAGCAAAGTTTACAAACCCTCTCAGTAATGTTCGGGCCGCCAACCATTTCCCCACAGGAACAGTTAGGCTGGCTAGAGTAACAATCAGAAGTAGGCTTGCTATTACTCCTGTACCCATTTCCCTCCTTGTAGTAAACCTGCCCACATTTGCACTTCCATTACTGTTGGGAGCTACTTTGGACGTTTTCTTTTCCCAGTTGGACAAATGGGGCCAGGTCCCAGTTGTTGAGGCTCATCTTAATAGTGATGATTTCTTCCCATTGATGCTGTACAGTTCTGCTGAAGAAGGACAGGGTGGACATGACAAAGTTCCAAATCACTTCCACTTTTTCAAGTTGTGGGATTTCTTCTTCTCCTTCCTCGACCGTATATGTAATCATTGCAGAAGAAACCTTGAGTTGATTCCCTTTCTTCTGCAACCCCAAACCTGCTGAGACAGGTGGTGCATCAGAGCCATCATCCATCTCTGTTGTAAGATAGCTGAGGCAGTTATCTTTACAGCACAGACCATAGACAGGTCCAGTCTTCTAGTCTGCTGGAGACTTTTTATCACAGAGCCCAATCAGCCAGTCAGACTCTTTGGGGAGACTGACCACCCATCTCTGGAAATTTAAAGCCGACTTGGAACTGCTTATCAGGAGAGTGGCAGAGCATTCTCCCAGCCAATGGTTACAGAAAATGCTCCTTCTGTCTTTGGACAGTGACATCCCATTGCCAAAAATCTGTGGGTCAAAGATCAGATCTGGAGGAGTTGCAACCAGCTCCTGGTGGTTTTCAGGATCTACTAATGTCAGCAAAGATCCCCAGAACTGACCTGCTTGTTGAACCATTTTTTCACCATTCTGCTTTATCTCCAGAATCAGTTTATCACGATCACTGCTAGGCTCCAGCCCTTTCCTCAGATCTACAGCCTTGGCCTTCTCCACATCCTGATGCACCTGAGAGTACATCTGCAGGAATCTGAAGGCGTCCTTCAACTCTTGTGCTGCTTTGATGCTACTTTCAGCGGTTCTTAGAGACACCATACGAGCAGATACTGAACTCTGGACACTGCTCAGAGAAATATCACGCAGGTTAGCCACAGCCTCGATGAGACGCACACTACAGGGACCCAGCTTCTCTCTCTCACTCTTCTCCCATTTTTCACTGATTTTGAGTGACTTGGTCACATGACCTGGGAGCTATTTAAAAAAATTGATTTTTTTTTTCAATAAAAATATTGTTATGAAATATATGCAGTAATGAAACCAAATTTTTTTTTTTTTTTTTAAAAGTGTACCCTGTTCAGCAGAAGTAATATTACTTTTTTGGACTGATTTTGAGTTACTTGGTCACATAACCTGAGAGCTATGAAAAAAAATGCAATTTTTTTCATTACAATAATATTATAAAATGTTAGCAGTAATGAAACCGAACTTTACTTTTCTGGACTGACTTTGAGCGACTTGGTCACAAGATCTGAGAGCTACTGAAAAAAAAAAGCCAATTTTTTTCATTAAAATAATATTAAGATAAGATAAGATAAGATAAGCCTTTATTAGTCCCACAATGGGGAAATTCCAGGATTGCAACAGCACAGGGATAGCAACACTCAGAGCAACAATCAGAAGGCAAGTAAAAAAAGAAGAGCAGCGAGTATACATATGTACAGTGGGGTAAAAATGTATTTAGTCAGCCACCAATTGTGCAAGTTCTCCCACTTAAAAGATGAGAGAGGTCTCCAATTTTCATCATAGGTATGCCTCAACTATGAGAGACAAAATGACAAAAAAAAATCCAGAAAATCACATTGAAGGATTTTTAATGAATGAATTGGTAAATTCCTCAGTAAAATAAGTGTTTGTTTTGCTGTCCCTTCTTGTAGAGTGCGTCAGTATTGTGTGACCAGTCTAGTTTATTGTTCAGGTGAACACCCAGGTACTTATAGGATGTCACCATCTCAATGTCTGTTCCCTGTATATTTACTGGTGCTGTGAGGGGTTGTCCTTGCCTGCGGCAGTCTACCACCAGCTCCTTAGTTTTCCTCGCGTTGATCTGGAGGCAGTTCCGATGGCACCAGTCCACAAAGTCCTGGATAAGCCCTCTGTACTCAGCTTCATCTCCGTTGGAGATGAGGCCAACGATCACAGAGTCATCAGAGAACTTCTGAAGATGGCAGTGTGTTGTGTTGTGTGAGAAGTCCGCAGTATAAAGGGTGAACAGGAAGGGAGCCAAAACCGTTCCCTGGGGGGCCCCCGTGCTACCGATGATCATGTCGGACACACAGTCCCGGGTTCTCGCAAACTGAGGCCGGTTAGTGAGGTAGTCCAGGATCCATGATGACAGGTGCTGGTCCACCCCTGCGCACAGCAGCTTGTCCTTCAGGATCATCGGTTGGATGGTGTTGAAAGCACTGGAGAAGTCAAAGAACATGATCCTCACCGCATTCCCGGGCTTCTCCACGTGAGACAGAGAGAGGTGAAGGAGGAAGATCACCGCATCCTCCACCCCAATGCCGTGCTGGTAGGCGAACTGGAGTGGATCCATCACTGGTCCCACCAGGGGGCGGAGGTGAGCAAGGAGCAGTCTCTCCAGGGTCTTCATCATGTGGGACGTCAGGGCCACTGGTCTTTTTTTTGTTTTTTTGTTGTTTTTTTTTTTGTTACTTATTTGTACCCGTAGGTAGACTTGGTTTGCAGTCTGGTGACAAGCCACCGGCTGCTGGTCGCTGCGTGCGCGAGCGCCCTAAACCTACATGTTTTTGGTGTGCGGGAGGAAACCGGAGAAATCCCGGAGTAAACCCGCGCAACACGGGGAGAACATGCAAACTCCACACAGCTCACTGTTGGTCGGGGGCTGGGATCGAACCCACGATCCCCGCAATCCCCCGGCCGAGGGTAAAACTGCTGCCACAGTGCTAAACCACTGCGCCACCGTGCAGCTGTTCAGATCTTTGGGGTGGGAAGTCTTTGGTACAGGTACCACACAAGATGTTTTCCACGACTGTGGTACCCTCCCGAGCTTCAGGCTCAGGTTGAAGATGTACTCCACAATTCCACACAGCTGGTCTGCACAGGACTTGAGGAGCTTTGCGCTGATGCCGTCCGGTCCCGACGCCTTCCTCGCCTTGATCTTCCTCAGCTCCGTCCTCACCTGGGTCTTAGTGAGGGTCAGGTTGGGGGGCTGTGTGTTGGGAGTGGGGGGGTGTTGGTGGAGTGGGGAGTGGGCAGCAGGACTTGATGTCTTCAGAGGCAGCAGTGGTTGTTGTGCAGTCAGGGGGGAGGGCGGTTGGTCAAACCTATTGAAAAACAGATTCAGATTGTTTGCCCACTCCCTGCCCCCCATGGCCTGGGGGGAGGTATTCTGGAGCCCAGAGATGGTTTTAAGGTTTCTCCAGACCCCACCGATGTCGCTCTGTTGCACCTTGTCCTCCATCTTCTTCCTGAAGCTGTCCTTGCCTTCTCTGATCTTTCTCCTCAGCTCCCTCTGTATGGACTTCAGCATCTCCCTGTTCCCCGACCTGAAGATTCTCTTCTTCTCTCTCAGAAGTGTTTTTATCTCAGGGTTGATCCAGGGTTTGTTGTTTGAGCAACACCGTATGGTCTTGGTGGGTACGGTGTTGTCCACACAGAAGCTGATGTAGTCCATGATGGTGTGAGTGAGGCCATCGATGTCCTCACCATGTGGATCGCAGAGCTACTCCCAGGCAGTGGTTTCAAAACAGTCCTTTAGCGTGTCCATTGCCTCCTCAGACCATAACTTCACTGTGCGCATGACCGAAGGTTGTCTGTGCACTAGGGGTTTGTACACCGGCCGGAGATGAACCAAGTTGTGATCCGATCTCCCGAGTGGGGGGAGTGGTGATGAAGTGTACGCCTCCTTAGTGGTTGCGTAGAATAAGTCCAGTGTTTTATTGTCTCTAGTGTGGCATGTGATATACTGGGTAAACGTGAGTAGAATGGGAGACAGTGAAACATGGTTGAAATCGCCTGAGATGAGGAGAAGAGCATCTGGGTGTTCTGTCTGCAGCCTGCCAGTTACTGAGTGGATGACGTCACACGCTGTCCCAGCGTTCGCCGTCAGATTTGCATAAATAACAATGCAGATCACGTGTGAGTATTCCCTTGGGAGATAGGTAGGCCGCATGCTAACAGCTAGCAACTCGATGTCTTTGCTGCAGTGTTGTTGTTTAACAGTGATATGTCCCGGTCTGCACCAGTTGTTATTAACATACATTATCACTCCACCGCCCCTTGCTTTGCCACTGTCTGGTGTTCGGTCTGCCCGTATCGCGTGGAAACCCTCCAGTTCAATGTTAGCATCTGCTGCTAGTTCAATTAGCCACGTCTCAGTAAATAACAAAAGGCAGCACTCCCGGTATATGCTCTCGTAGTGGGAGATAGCCGCTAGCTCATCTACCTTTCCCAATATCGATCGTACATGCCCCATAACAACGGATGGGAGGGTGGGTCTGTACCTTATATTCCTTGCCCACCGTCTAACACCAGCACGACACCCACGTCGTTTTCGCCTCAGTTCTCCCGGTATGTCGAGTTTTTTCGTTAGCACCGAGTGGCGGTTTAGTGCTAACAGCTGTTCTCTGCTGTACCGTCTCCTGCTATAAACAGTGACTCCGTCCACCGGTTCGGGAGACATTTTGGGTGATCTGTGTGTCCATGATGTATAAGGTGTGTAAGGTGTCGCCGGATCAGAAAGTTGTCACCGGATCAGAAAGTTAGAGGAAGAAAAAACTCAGAATTGAGCCGCTGTTGCAAAAAGGCAGCCGACTCATGTGGCGCCGGAAGTAGAAAAAGATTAAAATTATAAAATAAAAGCAGTAATGAAACCATATAGAAAAGGTGCATCCTGTTCACCAGACTTGATAATATTTTTCTAAACTGATTTTGAGTGAATGGGTCACATGCTGGGCAGCGCGGTGGTGGAGTGGTTAGCATTGCGGCAGCACAGCAACTCACCTTTGGCCAGGGGATCCTGGGTTCCATCCCAGCCCCCGACCAACAGTGATCTGTGTGGAGTTTGCGTGTTCTCCCCATGTCTGCGTGGGTTTACGTCAGGATTTCTCCGGTTTCCTCCCACATGCCAAAAATATGCAAGTTAGGTCAAATGGCATCAAACTGGGGATTCTAAATTGACCTTAGGTATGACTGTGAGAGTAAATGGTTGTCTGTCTCTCTGTGTTGGCCCTGTGATGGACTGGCGATCTGTCCAGGGTGTACCCTGCCTCTCATCCAAAGATGCTGGGAGAGGCTCCAACTCACAGCGACCCAAAAAGGATTAAACAGAAGAAGATGGATGAATGTGTAGCGGGATTATATAATAAAATATTTGTCATAAGGTACAGGAATTATTTATTTTATTTAATAGTGGGTGTGAAAGGGGGCGGAGTTAAACCGTCACTTCTATACCCGCTAAATTAAATAAAAGCACTCGTAAAAGGGGGCACCAGTCACAATGGACAATAATATTAACTTTAATTTTAATTAATTTTGTACCTTCAATTACTTAATGAATCAGTCTCAAAATTTTAAGTGAGTTCTTCTCCTGTTGTGATTAGGAAACAGGTATATGCGAAAGGAAAACGCTTCATCTTCTCTCATTCACCCTTTATTAAACTCATTCAGGTTACATGGCATGGCATTCAAATGATGGATAAACAGATTCAAATGTACGATATCACATCAACTGTTATTGGATTCCTGAACATAAAATCCAGCGTTAAACCTCTGTAGAACCAAGGAGGAACCAGACTTATGTTTCAACGGTAAATGAAACTGAAATGTCTAACAAAACAACGCAGTTTTATGGGGAAAATTCATAAGCTGATTATCTAAAAATGAACTTCTGAATTAATCTACAAAAATTAAGGGCAGTTACTTAAAAATGACTAAGAGTCTTCCTTCAATTTATAGCTTTATCCTGTGGCTGAGAGACTAATTGAGCCCTGAAATACGGGCTATATTTAATTGTTCGGATATCACGTTTTAACCCAGAAGATAGGAAAAGTAGGAGTTTCACTCACACAACAGCTGTAGGTCCACGTTTCAGCGGGTCGATACCGCTGGGTTTTGAAGTTAGGACATCGGAGGAAGCGGCTGCTGTTATAATTCCTCACAGCCGTGGAAGTGATAACTCAGCTGGGGGCCCTTCAAGGAGACAGTGGCAGCCGTGGATGGTTTGTCTCAGGGCGGTGTGAAAATCCTTGGAACGAGTCCAGCCGAATCGGTGAAGTCTCTAGGAGTGGGATAGACCAAAAAAACTGAAGGAACCACTTCTCAGTCAGGCGGATATGAGGCCAGGAAGAGAGTCTAAAAACACAGTCTCTGTTCACTTTAAATTAGGAAGATTAAAGGTCCACTTTAACGGCGTGAAAAGTCATTAAAAAAATGAGAAAAACATTTACTAGGATAAGAATGGCTTCTGAGGTGAAGGAAAAAGTTTGAGAATTTGATTCTCGGAGAAAGCGAGCTCTAAAGAAAAAGGTGATTTCTCCTCAGTAGCCAGAAAAACTAACGCAGGATTTGACAAACTTCACAAAGAACAATTTAGATAAAATAAAGCTACACAGTGACATAACGCACGGCTCAGGAGACGCACACACACAGGCTCAGAGTAGTTCAAATAGTTTATTAGCAACAGGGGTGAATGGGTGTGTGTCTGCGAGATGTAGATGTGTTGGTGGCGGCGTCTGCTTCGGGCACAGAGGCAGGAGACCGTACAGCCGGACAACCCTATGGGAAAAACACAAGGAGAAGGGTGACGGGCACACACCAACACAGGAGATATGATAACAAGAGAGGAGCTTACTTGGATGGGATAGATGGCTGGCACAGCAAGGGACGAGACCCGGTAGACAGCCACCTGCAAGGCCCGGTGCAGCAGCAAGAAGATGGAGACGGAGAGGGAAAGTCCGCTGCCGGGAAATCCACCTGTGCACAGGGGAGCAGACTTCAAAGAGACAAGGTAAGGGCTTCTTACCGCAATGATGGCTGAAGAGGTAACAGTTCTCACAGCAACAATGATGAGTGAATCTGACGGCTTCAGGCCGAAGCTCAGGGCGAGGCGGCTTATATCCCTCGCCGCTGATGACGAGCAGGTGTGCGAGCAGGTGGCGCCGCTGATGAGCGGCGCGGCGTGACAGTACTCCCCCCTCTAGCAGCGCCTCCTGGCGATGGCTTCTCTGGATGCACTCGGTGGAAATCAGCGATGAGCGACGGGTCCAACACAAACGACGAGGGAACCCACTGTCGATGTTCGGGCCCATAGCCCTCCCAGTCCACCAAGTACTGCAACCCACGACCCCGGCGCCGGGAGTCTATAATGGAGGCGACGGACCAGGCCGGATGGCCATCAATCATCCGGGGCGCGGGTTGCACAGCAGGAGGAGGGCAAAGGGGAGCGGAGACTGCCAGCTTCACCTTGGACACGTGGAAGGTGGGATGGATACGGAGGGAGGGGGGAATAGCTACACACACAGCCACCGGGTTGATGATCCTGGTGATGGGGTAGGGTCCCATAAAGCGCTGTGCCAGCTTCCTCCTCTCGCCTTTCAATGTCACGTCCTGGGTCGACACGTAGACACGTTGCCCAACTCTGTACGCCGGGGCAGGTCTTCTGTGCCAGTCTGCCACGGTTCTGTTGCGCTCTGCCGTGCGTAAAAGCGCATTATGCGCTGATGCCCAGATGGAGCGGAACTGCCTGAGATGCGCCCTAACTGAGGGGACAGTTACCTCACTCTCCTGTGCCGGGAGCAGCGGGGGGTCATAACCCAGGGACGCCTTGAAGGGGGACATCCCTGTAGCAGAAGAGCGAGCGGTGTTATGGGCGTATTCAACCCAGGCAAGATGGTTACTCCAGGACGTGGGTTTGGATGTTGTAACACAGCGGAGCGCAGCCTCCAGCTCCTGGTTGGTCCGCTCACACTGCCCGTTGGATTGGGGGTGATGGCCGGAGGAGAGGCTCACCTTGGCTCCTATGGCGTTACAAAATGATCTCCAAACCTCAGAGGAAAATTGGGGGCCCCGGTCCGAGACCACGTCCACCGGAATCCCGTGCAGCCTGACCACGTGTTGGATGAGGAGGTCCGCCGTCTCCAGGGCAGTTGGAAGACCACCTAGGGGGACGAAGTGCACAGCCTTGGAGAAGCGGTCCACGATGGTCAGGATGGTGTCGTAGGAGTTGGAGACTGGGAGTCCGGTGACGAAATCCAACGCGATGTGCGACCAGGGCCTGCCAGGGATGGGCAGGGGCTGAAGCAGACCCGCTGGAGGGGCATTTCCCGACTTGTTGGTGGCACAAATTGGACAGGCCCGGGCGTAGCGGGCGGCATCCCTCCGTAGGCCCGGCCACCAAAAGGACCGCTGGAGGAGGTTTATCATCCGGGAGGAGCCAGGGTGACAGGTGAGCTTGGAGGTGTGTAGCCAGTGGATGACCTCTCCTCGAACCGCAGATGGCACGAACAGCCTCCCCTCCGGTCCGCCGCCAGGGTCAGGTTCCACTTCCTGCGCCTTCCGGATCTTGCTCTCAATGTCCCATGTGACGGCTCCCATGACGCACGACCTGGGTAGGATGGTGTGAACCGTGTCCTCCGACTCCTCAGGGGCGAATTGCCTAGAGAGGGCGTCGGGCAGGCCGTTCTTGGAGCCTGGCCTGAAGGTGATGGTGAACTGGAACCTGGCAAAGAACAAGGACCAGCGTGCCTGGCGGGCGTTCAGGCGCTTGGCAGATCTAAGGTATTCCAAGTTCTTGTGGTCCGTCAGGACCACAAACGGCAGGTCCGCCCCCTCTAGCCAGTGACGCCACTCCTGTAGCGCGAGCTTGATGGCGAGGAGCTCTCTGTCACCCACGTCGTAATTTCTCTCCGCCGGGGACAAGCGCCGGGAGAAGAAGGCGCAGGGCCGCTTGATACCGTCGTCTGGCGACCGCTGGGATAGCACCGCCCCCACTCCTGTGTCCGAAGCGTCCACTTCCACGATGCACTGCAGCGCGGGGTTGACTTGGCTCAGGACCCGGGAGGAGGAGAACTCCGCCTTCAGCGCCTGAAAAGCAGCTGCGGCCTCTTCGGTCCATCGGAACGGAACCTTAGGGGACGTGAGGCGGGTCAGCAGGCCGACGATGGTGCCAAAGTTAGGGACGAAGCGGCGGTAGAAGTTCGCAAATCCAACGAACTGTTGCACCTGCTTCCGTGATGCAGGTGTAGGCCATTCTACCACCGCCTTCACCTTCTCTGGGTCTGGAAGCACCTGGTCATGAGAGATGATGAACCCCAGGAAGGATGTTGTTCTGGCGAAAAATTCACACTTCTCAGCCTTCACGTATAGCCGATTCTCCAGCAGTCTTTGGAGGACCCGCCTCACGTGGACCTGGTGCTCGTCCCTGGATTTGGAGAAGATGAGTATATCATCCAGGTAGACGAACACAAAGAGGCCGATGAAATCCCGAAGGACGTCGTTGATGAGGCGCTGAAAGACGGCTGGAGCGTTGGTCAGCCCGAACGGCATGACTAGGTATTCGAAGTGGCCGTTCGGAGTACGGAAGGCTGTTTTCCACTCATCTCCCTCCGGATCCGGACGAGGTGGTACGCGCTGCGTAAATCCAGCTTGGTGAACCAAGTCGCCCCCTGGAGGGAGTGGAAAGCGGTGTCCATGAGGGGCAGGGTGTAACGATCCTTCTCCGTGATGTCATTAAGAGCACGGTAGTCTATGCAAGGACGAAGGGATCCGTCCTTCTTGCCAACGAAGAAGAATCCCGCCCCCACGGGTGATGACGATGGGCGGATTATCCCAGCACTCAGCGACTCCTTAAGGTATGTGTTCATTGTCTCCTTCTCTGGCGCCGACAGGCTGTAGAGCCGTCCAGAAGGTAAGGGCGCCCCCTGGCGGAGATTGATGGCGCAGTCGTAAGGCCGATGAGGAGGGAGAGACATAGCCTTGGATTTGCTGAATACCATACCCAGGTCGTGAAATTCTGGTGGCACCAGGGACAGGTCCGGAGGTGCAGCGTCCGTAGGAGGGGAAGAAGCGGACGGGGAGCAGGCAGCGGACTGAAGACAGGTGCCCATGCAGAACGTGCTCCATGCCGACACCCCGGCGGACTTCTAATCCAGAACAGGGTTGTGGAGGCGTAGCCAGGGATACCCCAGGATGACGGGCGACACAGAGTTGGGCAGGACGTAAAAGATCATCTCCTCCCGGTGGTTTCCTGAGATGATTACTGGAACGGGGATGGTCTGGTGTGCAACTCTCCCAAGGGAGGCACGAGAGAGGTTGACCAGGGAGATTGGGTTTTTCAGTGCCTGGCAGCGGATGCCCAATTGGGTTGCCAGGCTTTGTGAAATAAAGCTGCCTTCTGCGCCCGAATCCACCAGTGCGTGGGTGAGATGCCCAGTGAGGTTGTGGCAGAAACGGATGGGCAGCTTTAATTGGGTGAGAGTGTCTAACCGGTTGGCATCCGTGAGGCCCCCTACAGTGACTCGCGGACCCCGCCGACTGGCTTTCCGTGGGCAAAGCTTCACCGTGTGTTGGTCATCTCCGCAATACATGCAGAGATCCAACTCACGGCGGCGTTGTTTCTCCGCAAGGGAAAGCTTTGTCCAGCCCGTCACCATCGGCTCCGACTCCTCGGGGCACGATGGTGGCGGCGCCACCAGGGGGCGAGCCTGGAACAGGCGCGGCGAGACTCCACGAGGGCGAGAAGAAGAAGACTTCCGTCCCGAGGAGCGCTCGCGCAGCCTGTTGTCCAAACTAATCACCAAGGATGTCAGCTCCGCTAGCGTCTCAGGGATATCCCGTCCAGCTAGTTCATCCCTCAGATCATCATTGAGACTGCGGAGGAAGAGGCCACAGAGGGAGCGTTCCTCCCAGCCTACCTCCTCCGCCGCTACCCGGAAGTCGACCGCGTAGTCCGCTGCCAACCGGCTTCCCTGCTGGAGGGCGAGAAGCCGATCGACTTGGACCGTCTCGGTAAGACTATGGTCAAAGACCTCCAGGAAGCGTCTCACGAACTGGTCATAAGTGAGGGTGGCATAACTGGGCCTCGCCATTACGGCGTAGGTCCAAGTTAATGCTCGCCCCTCCAGGAGATTCCCGATATAACCAATTCAGCTATGATCTGAGGGAAAGTCCCCGGGCACCCGGTGGAACACGGACTCACACTGCATAATAAACCCCCGCGCTCCGCCGAGCTTACCGCTAAAGCGGGCGGGGGTTGGAATGGGTGTGAGCCGAACTGGTGCACCCGGAGCCTGCTGGACGGCCACTGGCGCGGCAGGAGCCGCGCCACCCTGACGAGCCGGGGGGAACGGCTGTTGGGGGTCCAAGCGGCCCAACCGGTTAGTAATAGCTAACAACTGATTAAAGATCACTTGTTGCTGATAGACAACCTGATCCACTCGAGCCTCGAGAGTGGAAAGCCGGTGTGCGAGCCCGCCGTCTGCCGAGCCGCTCTGCTGAAGCCGTACTGACATAACGCACGGCTCAGGAGACGCACACACACAGGCTCAGAGTAGTTCAAATAGTTTATTAGCAACAGGGGTGAATGGGTGTGTGTCTGCGAGATGTAGATGTGTTGGTGGCGGCGTCTGCTTCGGGCACAGAGGCAGGAGACCGTACAGCCGGACAACCCTATGGGAAAAACACAAGGAGAAGGGTGACGGGCACACACCAACACAAGAGATATGATAACGAGAGAGGAGCTTACTTGGATGGGATAGATGGCTGGCACAGCAAGGGACGAGACCCGGTAGACAGCCACCTGCAAGGCCCGGTGCAGCAGCGAGGAGATGGAGACGGAGAGGGAAAGTCCGCCGCCGGGAAATCCACCTGTGCACAGGGGAGCAGACTTCAAAGAGACAAGGTAAGGGCTTCTTACCGCAATGATGGCTGAAGAGGTAACAGTTCTCACAGCAACAATGATGAGTGAATCTGACAGCTTCAGGCCGAAGCTCAGGGCAAGGCGGCTTATATCCCTCACCGCTGATGACGAGCAGGTGCGCGAGCAGGTGGCGCCGCTGATGAGCGGCACGGCGTGACACACAGGACCTTGAAACGGTGGAATAAAATCTTCCCAGACTTATCTAATCTCATTCTGTCTCTTTCTTGTCTGCTTTTTCTTCTCTAACTTTAACTTAACTTAACTGCATAGCTTGTCTCTGTGTAACCTGTGTGTTTCCCTTGCTCTCTAACCTACATTTTAACTTAACATTTACTTCTTTCTGTGTGTTTCTTTTCCTTTCTGCTTGTCTTGTTCTAATTCTGAATTTGTGTGTTTTTTTCCTAAATCTTACCCATGCAGAGCAGCTTCTACTACTTTTAAATGACCCCGCCTGGTCATAAACTGGTGATGTCGATCGCAAGACTGACCAATCGACTTTATCAAAAGCAGTTTGAAATGGCTGCCATCCAATGTGAGAACCTTTCTTTGTTTGAGAGCAGCCAATCAAACGAAGACACCATCCCATGAAATTGCAGAGAAAAATCAACACTCAGTCAGTTCTTATGAAATTAGGTGCTCAATATAAAATCCAACTAAATTAAATGACTTGGCTAATATTTGGTGATCATGAATTTATACCATTACTCTAATATTACATTTGTTTGAATAACACTCATGAACATAACATTTCTTATACATAATTATAATACATGCATTCATATTTAGATCAAAGCTTAATGTAGTACAGCAAACCATGGTTGGTGATAAAAAGGGATGATTTTCAGTGTCCTTAGGATCCAGGGGAGAAGAGGATAAGCTGAAAGAAACTTAATGTTTAGAACAAATTAAAAGTCATCCTACATACTGAAACACATTTTGTAGGTATCCGCTAGGAGGTACTGTTGAGCTGTAGATGATTTCTTTTAGGTCCATGGAATCTGGAAGAGACAATCTGGAAAACATTGGAGGTTATAGACCTGTCTGATTAAGCCGTTTATGACCCTTTTAAGAGCATTGGTTTCCTGTAAAGGAGGATGTTATCCAAATGCAGTGTTCATGTTGGAGGTCTGGTCTCCCGAGTTTTATGTCCCTTTGAGCCTTTAAAAGCAAATTCTGATCCTTACAATCTCTGCAAGAGGCAACTGTTTACATTGGGGTCCTGGGAAAACATCTTTGGGTCAGGACTGGATGAGGCCTGGATGAGTCAATATGAAAGCCAGTGATATTCCTGTAGAATGCAGAAAAGTGGTATTCCTGTAGAAGGAATAAAGTGAAATTCCTGTACAATGGAGAGAAGTGATCATCTGTCTTGGTTTGAGGAGACGATGATGCTACAGATGAATGGGCCACATGCTTTTTTAAGCTATTAAAGAAACAATCTTTTTTCCATAATGATACTATTAATTTGTTGAAGGTCCCTAAGTAAAACCCTCACGTAGAAGACCACGCAATACCGAAAGCTGGTCCTGGCATGAATGTCTGTTGCTGGGGTTCTCTCTTGTCAGCTGCCGGGAGTTCCAATGGAGCCAAATATCAAATGTCAAACGTAAAACTAACATCACCGCAGTTACAACTTGAAGGGTCTAGAAAATCAAAAAGGACTGACATTTTTGGATAATTTAGCAACTTTTCATTATCAGTGTTTGTCGATGATCTCTGCTTAATTTCAAGCAATTTAGATGAATGGCCTAGGAGGAGTTCATTTTGAGTTCACTTGTACACCATTGACAAAAAGTTGCAGGTTTCAATGAATAGAATGATGAAAGAATTTTTAGTCAAGGCCAAGCCCTTCTCAAGATATTTGCAAAAATGTAAAATTGTTTATTATATTGCCACCTATGTATGCAGTGCCTTGATTTTTTTTGTCTCTGAGTAGTGGGGAGAGTTTCTGATAAGACTGTAAAATTTCAAGTTTCCAGAATTACCACGTATTCCCCATGCACTTTAGCTTAGAAAAACAAGGGGAAGAAGAAGAATCAGAACAAAAAACAATAGGTTTCCTGCAGAATAGCTGCTTGGGACTCTATAAACACTTGAAATACATTACTCTGTGTAATGAATCTATATAATATGAGTTTTTTTTTTTTTTACTGAATTCCTGAAATAAATCAACTTTTCGATGACATTCTAATTTATTGAGATGCACCTGTAGTTAGGGTTCCAAGCAGCGATGCTAGGAAATCTTTTCTTCTTCTTCTCCCTCTTTATCTTCTTCTTCTCTTTCTCAACCTTAGTATGAACTATCGCTTTTGAGAGCTTTTATTTGTTAAGATTTGAGGTTTTGATTGCTTGTTCTACTCAATAAAAACAGTACCCATTGTACAATCTTTTAGCTTGTACAATGGGCAGCACGGTGGTGCAGTGGTTAGCACTGTTGCCTTACAGCTAGAAGGTTCCTGGTTCGAATCCCCAGGCTGGCAGGGGTTGGAACCTTTCTGTATGGAGTTTGCATGTTCTCCCTGTGCTGTGTGGGTTTACTCCGGGGGCTCTGGTTTCCTCCCACAATCCAAAGACATGCATGTTAAGTTAATTAGTTGTTCTAAATTGTCCCTAGATATCTGTTTCCTATAGGCCCTTAGAATAGAGGGTTAGTACTAGTGAAAGCGCTTTGAGTGGTCTTTGTGACTAGAAAAGCGCTATATAAGTGCAGGATAGTTAGTTAGTTTATTGTTGATTATGTCATTTATAGCACATATGTCAAATAGAAGGCAAACATTATCTTCATGCAGTTATCATTGAGGTCAGGGTTACACTGAAATTTCATGACAAAAGGAGTCAAATCGTGAAGCTTTACAATCATGCACAACATCAGAGTCGATGCATTTATTAACACTAGATGGAGACAAATATTCTAAACTGGAAGGTAGAAAAAGTAGAAACACTCCAGGAAACTCAACAAAGCTTTGTTGGTTCATCCTGAAACAGATGATTATTTCTGTGAAATCTTCTTTACCCAATGATATTACATTTCTGTTTCTGTAGATGTGTATTTTGTACACTGAAATCTATCATTACATGTTTATTACTCTTGCACAGTAATATGTTTCATTTATATTATTGGAAATGACAGCTTTGGTCAATGATTGACAGTAAAAGAGGAAAAATCATCAGAATCCAGTCAGCAAAGTTTACAAACCCTCTCAGTAATGTTCGGGCCGCCAACCATTTCCCCACAGGAACAGTTAGGCTGGTTAAAGGAACAATGAAAACTACCCATGAAATTACTCCTGTACCCATTTCCCTCCTTGTAGTAAACCTGCCCACATTTGCACTTCCATTGCTGTTGGGAGCTACTTTGGACATTTTCTTTTCCCAGTTGGACAAATGGGGCCAGGTCCCAGTTGTTGAGGCTCATCTTAATAGTGATGATTTCTTCCCGTTGATGCTGTCCAACTCTGCTGAAGAAGGACAGGGTGGATGAAGCAAAGTTCCAAATCACTTCCACTTTTTCAAATTGTGCGATTTCTTCTTCTCCTTCCTCAACCGTATGTGTAATTATTGCAGAAGAAACCTTGAGATGATTCCCTTTCTTCTGCAACCCCAAACCTGCTGAGACAGGTGGGATTTCTTCTTCTCCTTCCTCGTCCTTATATGTAATCATTGCAGAAGAAACCTTGAGTTGATTCCCTTATTTCTGCACCCCCAAACCTCTTGAGACAGGTGGTGCATCAGAGCCATCATCCTTCTCTGTTGTAAGATAGCTGAGGCAGTTATCTTTACAGCAGAGACCAAAGACAGGTCCAGTCTTCAAGTTCGCTGGAGACCTTTTATCACAGAGCCCAATCAGCCAGTCAGACTCTTTGGGGAGACTGACCACCCATCTCTGGAAATTTAAAGCTGACTTGGAACTGCTTATCAGGAGAGTGGCAGAGCATTCTCCCAGCCAATGACTACAGAAAATGCTCCTTCTGTCTTTGGACAGTGACATCGCATTGCCAAAAATCTGTGGGTCAAAGATCAGATCTGGAGGAGTTGTAACCAGCTCCTGGTGGTTTTCAGGATCTACTAATGTCAGCAAAGATCCCCAGAACTGACCTGCTTGTTTAACCATTTTTTCACCATTCTGCTTTATTTGCAGAATCAGTTTATCACAATCACTGCCAGGCTCCACCCCTTTCCTCAGATCTACAGCCTTGGCCTTCTCCACATCCTGATGCACCTGAGAGTACATCTGCAGGAATCTGAAGGTGTCCTTCAACTCTTGTGCTGCTTTGATGCTGCTCTCAGCGGTTCTTAGAGACACCATACGAGCAGATACTGAACTCTGGACACTGCTCAGAGAAATATCACGCAGGTTAGCCACAGCCTCAACGAGACGCACACTGCAGGGACCCAGCTTCTCTCTCTCACTCTTCTCCCATTTTTCCAGACTCACATTCTCATCATTAGTTTTCAGCTGCAGGGCCTTCTGCTCAGCTTCAAGCTTTTCCTTGAGCTCTATGTGGGCAGTAGAGAAGGTCTTCATGTTGTGTAGATGGTGCTGGTCCTCAATGGCACAGGAAACACAGACACAGGTCATGTCATCCAAGCAGTAGTACTCCAAGAGTTTTCCATGTTGAGGGCACTTGGTGGTCCCACATAAAGCCATGGGTTCAGTGAGAGGATGAGTCTGCAGTAACACAGGAGTAGTCAGGTGGGCCTGGAGGTGGTGGGCGCACATGGAGATCTCACATTTCATGCAGGTCTTCAAGGCTGGCGTCCTGTCCTCTCCTGTGCACATGTCACAGAGAATGATTTGCGGATCTTTTTCCTCCTCTTTCAGCTGTATAATGTCAGACATTTTCCAAAGATCTTGAATGAAAATGAAATGACCTTCCTTGAAAAAATTTTTTCAAATAATACAAATATTTTGAACTGCAAGTCTTTGCTTCCTCACAGTCCAGTATGACACTTCAAACTGTTTCAGCAGTATTGTTTCCCATGAAAGACCGCCCACTTCCAGCCTGCCTACTCAGTAAAGTGCACACCCAATGATCAAACACATGACCTACTTTTTTATCACACTGATGAGTCCAATCATTGCACTGACAATCCTTTTATTATGAGGTCACTCTATAAAACGACTACTTTTTTAAACTCTTTGATCACTTCTAGTACTTTCAAAGAGTAAAGCAGGTAACTATTATGGAACTAAAGCTGCATATATTTTTGTATCAGAAATGGGGATTTGAGTCTGTGACTTGGACACAAACTCAGACTTTTTTGAGTTTGCCATTCAGAAGAAGAAAATTGTCTACAAATGGAGACAATTTAGTACTGTGACTACTCTCCCTACAAGTGAGCACCCAGCTGACCAACCCAGTTGATTCCAAATGCACAATGCAGAATGTGCTATGAGGTCAAAAGAACCCAAGAATAACAGCTAAAGGCTTGAAGGAATCACTGGAACTGGTTATTGCTTCTGTTCATGAGTCTGCCATATGTAAACCATTGAACAGCATTGAACACCATTATTTTCATTAAAATAATATTATAAAATATTAGCAGTAATGAAACTAAATTAAAAAAAAGGTGTACCCTGTTCAGCAGAAGGAACTTGACTTTTCTGGAAAGATTTTGAGCGACTTGGTCATAAGATCTGAGAGCTATTGAAAAAAAATGCATTTTTTTCTTTAAAATAATATTGTGGGGGCACAGTTCTGGGGTTTCCTCACACCCAGAGAGACAAGGGGAAGAAAGAACAATGGACTGAATGAAGAGGTGCCACTGGGGGGTATCAAATGGGACAGCTAGGCTAATGCACCCCCCGGGGAGAGTAAGATAACCAGAGTCACGGAGAGAAGAAAAGTGTCTAACAGCGGCGCCAGTGTAATGTTATGTTAATATGCCAGCGCCCACGAATATTATGTTAATGTGCTGCATTTCTCTTTATGGGCCCTTTTCCACTAGTACCCATTCAGCCCTACTCTACTCTACTGGACTCGCTTTGTAGCCTTTTCCATTAGTACCTGGTACCAGGTACTTTTTTAGTACCGACTCGAGGCCAGGGTACAGCCACGCTAAGCCAGGCTGAAAATGTGACGTCAACAGACTGCAGGCCACTGATTGGTCAGGGCGTAACGTCATGAAAGCGTCCTCTTCTGCAGAATCTCCAAACCGCCATTTGCAAAAGTTCACCGAGTAAACACGGTCACCAAGTAAACACGAAATTAATAGAGATGGTGTTGCAGGTTTCGCAGAAATCTACACCGTGGTCCAACAAAGAGGTGCGGAGTTTTCTGTGCTTGGTGGCAGATAGTATCCAGAGTGACATGGAGCGACCCCGCAACGAAACAGATGGCAGCCCAGCATAGAACCGGACTCCGGACAAGCTGAAGATGAAAGTGAAAGAACCATCGATCGTGAGTGATTTGTGATACTGTGCATCTTTTCGCTTATTTATCCTGTTGGTGGTAAGCTCACTTTTTTGAGCAATACAGCGCCATCCTGTGCTGGCTAACGAGTGTTAGCTAGTAGCTAGCTAGCTAGTAGCCAACTCTGCTGATTCGCGCTTGCTTTGTCCGAAGTATTTGCTTGTGAGAGCAAAACGATCAAATATGTTAATCCTGGTTAAAGTCCTGGTTTGTGTACGTGTTGCACTTTGGTGCTGTGCATTAAGTTGTGTGTATTTTCTTTCCAGAATCTGTTTCCACATGCCAGGGGTCAGCCTCCCTCAGCATGTTGTGCTTATATTGTGGATACAGGTCAAGAGGACCCCAGGCTCCAAAATCTCAACATACGCAAGTGCATTTTCAAACCAGTGATTTATAAAGTGATTCATATAATTTTCTAAAGCCTCATAATAGACCCACATTCCTATTCTGTGGATTTTCCAAAAACAGTGTTGGAACAGTGTTTTTGTGCTGTTTCTGTTCCACCATAAATCCCTGGATTGAAAATGTACTTGTACATGTACAGAGTGGATCCTGGGGTGCTCACTGGTCAGGGAAACAAAGCATTTTTGTCACATCCCACCACTGACTTTCACAAGTGTATTTCCTTAATACAGGTACATCTCCAAAAATGAGAATATCATGAAAAAATTCAGTATCTTTTGTCACTCATTTCAGAAAGTGAAACCCATATATTATCTAGATTCATTACACTGACAGTGATATATTTCAAGCGTTTATTTATTTTAATTTTGATGATTATGGTTTACAGCCCATGAAAATCCCAAATTCAGTTTCTCAAAAAATTAGAATATTACATAAAATTACTTTTAAAAATAGTTTTTAAATAGAAATGTTGGCGGTTGAAATGTTGGTTAACATGGGCTGTAAGCCATAATCATCAATATTAAAATAAATAGACACTTGCAATATATCACTGTCTGTGTAATGAGTCTATATATGGGTTTCACTTTCTGAAATGGGTGACAAATATTGAACTTTTTCATGATATTCTAATTTTTTTAGATGTACCTGTATATGTTTTGAACTTGCTTGAACTAACCACCATCCATTTCTGTCTTTGGTCTAGGCAAGAGGAAAGGAAAAGCAGCCACCCCACAACGGACCTCGCCACTGTGGAAAGTACTGAAATCCTTTGCTTTTATAGATAAAGCACCAGAACTAAAGTAGCACAATTTCCACTTAATATAAAAGGGACTGAACTGAGATTTATTTGATTGTGTGAATATTAATTACAGAATAACTGAAAATGAATGGCACATCAACTGTAAAATAAACCGCTTGTTTATGTATTTATTTTTTTTGTCAGATCACTTGTGTGATATGTGCTGGAGATCAACACAGAGCGCTGGGAGGACCTTGCAACGGACCGCTCCAAATGGAGAGGCACCCTGACCAGACAGCTCAAGGCGGGTGAAGAGAGACTGACTGCTGCAGCAGATGAAAAAAGGACCTGCAGGAAGAACTGCCACAGCTCCAGCAGCATGGAGACCACCCACAAAACCTGTGTGACAGGGACTGCCATTCGTGCATCGGCCTGTTCAGCCACAGGCGGTGCTGTTCCAGCAGAGTAGACGTTTAGGATTCTCTTCCATGGTCATCATAGACCGACGGAGGCCGACTTGACTTGTGTGATCCTTTGTGAGTTATATTCATAACTGTATGTCGCACTTTGGGGAATGGGAGTTGTTCAATCATCAATATAATTTTGTTTATATGTGTAGTTTATAGTCTATCGTCAATAAACACATGCAGTATTATAATAGCAGTGTGGGTGACCCCCACAACAGCCACGGACAAGCAGAGCGCTCAGCTGGAGCAATTAACATAGCAGTGTGATCTATGGACTGATAACAATATGTAGATGTGCCCTGTAACCTCTTTTGTCCTACAGCTCTGGAGCAGAGGCGAATTCCGGCCAGTAATCTTCCTATTGTTATGTATGACTCAAATGCAAATGTTCATGCTTCCTGCTCTGACTGTGATGCAAATGTCCCATGCCTTTCATGCATTGTCTGTAGTGGGGTATAAAAACTGCATATGCTCTGTAACTCTCTCTCTCTCACTGCTCATCTGACTACACGCATTGCCTATCTGCTGGAGAGCCTCCGGGCTCGCTCTGGCGCGCATGCACGGCGCCGGAGTGAGTTCTGTGATGGCGGGATGAATAATAATTAAACGCCCTTAAAAACCCTCAGTTCGCCGCTTATTATTTCATGCCGCCACAGCAGGACAAATTACAAATATTTGAGACCCATTGTAGTGCATCCTTTTATAGTTTAGCAATACAAGTACAAAACACCGCCCACACTTGAAGCCAGGGCAAGAAGAGACACAGCGGTGACAGAGCGGTGGCTAAACTTTTATTGATAAAAATTCCATATTTTGACTGAGTGACTCCACACTCGGTGATGCACACCCACAGTTAACATACTAGTGACATGGTTCAGGTGACCCACAGAACGGACACGACTCAGGGTAAACACAATTAACGTACTTTATTTGTTAACATGAGTGACTGAGTGCGTGAATGTGGTTATATGGTGTAGAGCGTGCCCAAATGCCAAGTCACGTTTCGTTACCTTGTATACATGTGTAATGACAATAAAGTTGAATCTCATCTCATCTCATCGCTAATGTTGTGTAGTGCAATCCGTGTATCCCAGCTGGGCCGGCAGAGCACTGTACAGACTGGCAACCCTGTAAAGAGACAATGGCCGTTAGCTTACAGTACACCTATGCAGCACGTCAGATGTTAAAGGGCTTACTGTCAACAGATGTTAAAGCGTCTTAAGGTGGTGCCGAAGCTGCAGCCAGGGAAGACAGTGTCTGTGGGCAGGTTAGCTGGAGGTGGAATAAGAGTCCGCCACCTGGAGGGAGAAGGAGGTCCGCCGTTGCGGTTGCCTGTGCACAGGAGAATGGACAGGTTAGAAGCAATAATGCTTACTTGGTTGTTGGTCCGAGCGAAACCAACCCGGACGTCGTACTGCTGGGCTTGGAAGCCGATGGCAGGAGAATTCAGTGCAGGGAAGAACAGAGGCAGGGTGTGGCGTGATTCACGGAAAGAATCAGACGACTCCGCACACAGCACCTGTCCTGATGGGAATAAATAGGGCCGCAGGAGATGACAGGCAGGTGCGTACACAGGTGCCGTAATTGGCGGCCATGACAACTAGAGTCCATTCAACTGAATGTATTAATTCATTCTGACTGCTGAGGCCACAGTAAAAACAAATGATTTTAAATGTAACCCAGCCCTTGTAAAATCTACTTTACTGAAGTGCAGCAACATGAAAATTGTGATTAAATACAACAACGAAGCACTTTTTTGTCACATTCCACCACTGGCTTTTAGCAACAAGTGTATTTCCCAAATATGTTTTAAACTTGCTTTAATTAACCACCACCCATTTCTGTCTTTTGTCTAGGCAAGAGGGAAACAATCCACCCCAAACCAGGCCTTGCATCACTATTTACAGAGATGCAGGCTGAAGATCTGCTGATCTGGGACCAGCTTGAGCAGCACATCCAGCTGCTTCTCAGTGAGGCAACATGGCCGGCGTGTGTGACCCATTCTAAGTTGTTGTGGGTTTTTTTTTACAGTTTGAATTTTGCACATTCTGAATAATCTGGAATTTGCTGCAGATTGTAATAAACAGTTTAGTGACTTATGTGTTTGCATCATGATTTTCTATTTTGTCTGTTAAGACACCAGTGTGAAAAGAGTCAACAGTACAAACCATTTATTAGAGACTTTGAAAATAATGGCTCATATTTAAGAAAAAGTAACCAAAACAATTATTTTATTTACTGAAGACTGTATTGTTGGATGTGCCAGTGCAGAAGACCCTGCACACTTTAGTGACAGTACCAGTATATGGAGGAATTCTGGGCCAGATTAGCATCTGTATTTTGTAATAATGGGTTAGGGCAGGGGTGTCCAATCATGTGCCATGGAGGGCCAAGACCTGCAGGCTTTACATCCAAACAGTGTCTTCAACAGCAGATTCCACTGAATTTCTTCCACTGACTGCTGATCAGTGAGAACACCTGCTGAAGAGACTGGGTAGAAGAGAGAACCTGCAGGGTCTTGGCCCTCCATGGCACATGATTGGAGACCGCTGGGTTAGGGTTTAATGGGGTTTAACATTTGAACACAAACGTCTTTATGGTTCATAATTCTGTTGACAGACTTAGACCAAACCAAAAGTGATTTCTCAAACTGCTGGATTGTTCTTAGACAGCTTTTTTTTTTTTTTTTTTTGTTACTTATTTGTACCCGTAGGTAGACTTGGTTTGCAGTCTGGTGACAAGCCAGACTGGTGACAAGCCACCGGCTGCTGGTCGCTGCGTGCGCGAGCGCCCTAAACCTACATGTTTTTGGTATGCGGGAGGAAACCGGAGAAATCCCGGAGTAAACCCACGCAACACGGGGAGAACATGCAAACTCCACACAGCTCACTGTTGGTCGGGGGCTGGGATCGAACCCACGACCTCATGATCCCCGCGATCCCCCGGCCAAGGGTAAAACCGTGCTACCACAGTGCTAAACCACTGCGCCACCGTGCAGCTTTTCCAATATGTTAGTATTATATGTTGGTATTTAATTTGTCACTTGGTGGTAGCCTTCACACATAAAACAAAAGAGACACATCTGCCAAAATTCCAAAGGTTTATTGTCAAAATTCCCAGTGCAATACTGCATGAATACATGTATAGTACATTGCAGATGTACTATACATGACAACGGACTGAATGAAGAGGTGCCACTGGGGGTTATCAGACGGGACAGTTAGGCTAATGCACCCCGCGGGGAGAGTAAGATCACCGGAGTCACGGAGAGAAGAAAAGTGTGTAACAGCAGCGCCAGCATAATATTATGTTAGTGTAACGTCGGGGCCATTTTAAGGGAGCCAGGGATTTCCCAGCATGCTTTACCAGTTTGAAACGTTACTGTGTGTGTTAAATGTGTTACTTCTGAGTTATACTGCTGTGTCATTATAACTGCATTATAATGGCCCAGCAGTGTTTAGCAGGATTAGGGCAAGATGTATCATGTGTGTGTAACCGTGATGTAAACAGAGGTCTGTGAGAATGACCTCCCCGGCTCTGTGTACTAAGTTGCAGGTTGGGGGTCGGGGTGTGTGAAAATAAATCTGGTTGATCACAGCCATCTGCTCCATTGTCTTTTTGTGTGAACCCTTGCAAACGTCACACTGGTGTCAGAAGTGGGATATGGAGCGAGATGAGGATCCAGGCGGAGGTACAGCGGCCGGAGCGATTCATCGCTCAGCCGGGAATGGAGTGTAGAGCTGAGACGCCAGCCCCTGGAGAGCTTCGCCGCGATGGACGGAGCAGAGCAAACCAGCCCCGCTTCCCGCCCTTTTCAGGGCAGGACGGGCTGGCGATTCCAGAGCGACTAGGAGCGGCAATCGACCGGGAGATGACAGTCTCATCCATTCAGCAGCGGGCCAAGATTCCCCGCTACAACGGCGAGACCCTGTTGGATGACCGCCTGGCCCAGGTCGAGCTGGCTCCCGCGCTGATCATCAGAGGAAACCACCGTGCTGAGAGCGAGTGGAGGAGGAGCTACGGCAGATCACAGCAGCGCGTGCACGAAGGAGACAGCCGTGGCGACGCGAGGAAGGACGGCTTCCGCTGCACAGAGCCAGGGTACATGGCATGGTACTGCCCCGCACACAGCGCACGACAAACTGGCCCCTCGCCGACGTTAAATTAGAGCGAGGTGGCATGGACGGGGAAAAAGCCCCCTCCTGCAGATGCTTCCCCCGGCAGATGACGTCACAGAGGCGCAGGAGCGACGCAGCGGAGCGAGCAGGACGAAGATGCGGCCACTTTCCAGGCGCGGCAAAGGCTGGACGCATGGATGCGGGCCAGCGGCCGCCTGGGAGAACTGGCAGCGGTGGGAGTCGGCCGGAGCGGGCCTGGGACTCCCGCTGCCAGGGAAGGGACTGTGCGTGGTCCTACAGAGGCTGTCAGATGTGTCCATCCGCCCGCTGATGGCCAAACCGGAACCCTACCCCAACCAGATGCTCTGACCGAGACTCAGATGGCCCGTGCATGCCGCCCTGGCACCGGGCTGACTCGCGTTGGATTTCTGAAAGTGGACTTTGAATTTTCTGGGGACAGAAACCAGTCCAGGGGGGGGCAGTGTAACGTCGGGGCCATTTTAAGGGAGCCAGGGATTTCCCAGCATGCTTTACCAGTTTGAAACGTTACTGTGTGTGTTAAATGTGTTACTTCTGAGTTATACTGCTGTGTCATTATAACTGCATTATAATGGCCCAGCAGTGTTTAGCAGGATTAGGGCAAGATGTATCATGTGTGTGTAACCGTGATGTAAACAGAGGTCTGTGAGAATGACCTCCCCGGCTCTGTGTACTAAGTTGCAGGTTGGGGGTTGGGGTGTGTGAAAAATAAATCAGGTTGATCACAGCCATCTGCTCCATTGTCTTTGTGTGAACCCTGCAAACGTCACATTATGTTAATATGCCAGCGTCCGTGAATATTATGTTACTGTGCTGCATTTCTCTTTATGTATGAGGGTCGGAAGTGCTGAGATTCTACATATGGAAATAAAAGTATAAAAGAGGGAGGTAACGAGACCTTGATAGCGCAGTAGCTCACCAGAGCTCAGAAGTGTGTTTGCTGTTATGTTGGAGGAATAATAAGGCCTTGTGTCGTCCAGTTCGTTGCCTTCACCAATTCCTTTTCCTCCACAATATTATAAAATATTAACAGTAATGAAACCAAATAAAAAGAGGTGTATCCTGTTCAGCAGAAGGAACTTTACTTTTCGAGACTGATTTTGAGTGACTTGGTCACATGACCTGAGAGCTATTGAAAAAAATGCAATTTTTTTCATTAAAATAATATTCTAAAATAAAAGCAGTAATGAAACCATACAGAAAAGGTGTATCCTGTTCACCAGACTTGATAATGTTTTTCTAAACTGATTTTGAGTGAATGGATCACTTGCTGGGCAGCGCGGTGGTGGAGTGGTTAGCATTGCGGCAGCACAGCAACTCACTCTTGGCCAGGGGATCCTGGGTTCCATCCCAGCCCCCGACCAACAGTGATCTGTGTGGAGTTTGCATGTTCTCCCCGTGTCTGTGTGGGTTTACCCAGGGATTTCTCCGCTTTCCTCCCACATGCCAAAAACATGCAAGTAAGGTCAACTGGCATGTTGATTCCTACCCTTTGCACTGCCACTTTCAGCTGCTTCCCTCCAGACGGAGGTTTGCTGTCCCAAAAAGTAAAACCCAGCACGACAAAAACAGCTTTGTTCCTGCTGCTGTTAAAGAGTTGAACAAGATGTAACAATATATTGCACATAATTTAGTTACCTATTTATTAATTTTATTTTATATTTACTTATTTTTGTAGGTTTTTTATTTGGGTTCTAAATCTTTTATTGGGTTTTAGACTTTTGAGTTTTTAACCTCTTTGACTAGTCTTTAACTTTTTAATATGACCCTTCTCTCCTATCTCCTTGTTTTTTTCTCTTATCTCTTTGTCCTATGTCCTGATTGGTGGAGCCTTGAGTACTTTTATCATGTTTATAGTCAGCTTCATGTGTGCCTGTGTTTGTGCTCATGTTCAATGTAATTGTGGTTTGTAAATATGGATGTCACCTGACTGCAAAACAAACCTACTTACAGGAACAAATAAAGTAACCTGAACCTGAACCTGAACCTGGCATTAAACTGGGGATTCTAAATTGTCCTTAGGTATGACTGTGAGAGTGAATGGTTGTCTGTCTCTCTGTGTTGGCCCTGCGATGGACTGGCGATCTGTCCAGGGTGTACCCTGCCTCTCACCCTAAGATGCTGGGATTGGCTCCAGCCCCCCCGCGACCCGAAAAGGATTAAGCGGAAGAAGATGGATGGATGGATGGGTCACATGCTGTTTTAAGCTATTGAAGAAACAATCTTTTTTCCCATAATGTTACTATTAATTTGTTGACAGTCCCTAAGTAAAACCCTCGTGTAGAAGACCAGGCAATACTGGAAGCTGGTCCTGGCACGAACTTCTGTTGCTGGGCTTCTCTCTTGTCAGCTGCCGGGAGTTCCAGTGGAGCCGAATATCGAATGTCAAACGTAAAACTAACTTCACCGCAGTTACAACTTGACTGGTCTAGAAAAGGATTGATATTTTTGGATAATTTAACAAAGATCTTTACTTAATTTTAAGCAATTCAGATGAATGGCCTAGGAGGAGTTCATTTTGAGTTCACTTGCACACCATTGACAAAAAGTTGCAGAAGGTTTCAGTGAATAGAATGATGAAAGAATTTTTAGTCCAGGTCCAGCCCTTCTCAAGGTATTTGCAAAAATGTAAAAGTGTTTATTATAGCGCCCCCTATGTATGCAGTGCCTTGATTTTTTTGTCTCTGAGTAGTGGGGAGAGTTTCTGATCAGACTGTAAAATTTCAAGTTTCCAGTATTACCACGTATTCCTCATGCACTTTAGCAGAGAAAAATAAGGGGAAGAAGAAGAATCAGAACAAAAAACAATTGGTTTCCTGCAGAATAGCTGCTTGGAACTCTATAAACACTTGAAATACATTACTCTGTGTAAAGAATCTATATAATATGAGTTTAATTTTTTTTTACTGAATTCCTGAAGTAAATCAACTTTTTGATGACATTCTAATTTATTGAGATGCACCTGTAGTTAGGGTTCCAAGCAGCGATGCTGGGAAACCTTTTTCTTCTTCGTCTTCTTCTTTTTCTTCTTCTTCTCCTTCTCAACCTTGGCATGAACTACAGCTTTTGAGAGCTTTTATTTGTTAAGATTCGAGGTTTTGATTGCTTGTTCTACTCAATTAAAACAGTACCCATGGTGCAATCTTTCAGCTTTATTGTTGATTACGTGATTTATAGCCCATATGTCAAATAAAAGGCAAATATTATCTTCATGCAGTTATCACTGAGGTCAGGATTACACTGAAATTCCATCACAAAAGGAGTAAAATCGTGAAGCTTTACAATCATCCACAACACAAAAGTGGAAACATTTATTAACACTAGAAGGAGACAAATATTCTAAACTGGAAGGTAGAAAACGAAACACTCCAGGAAACTCAACACAGCTTCGTTGATTCATCCTGAAACAGATTATTATTTCTGTGAAAACTTCTTTACCCAATGATATTACATTTCTGTTTCTGTAGATGTGTATTTTGTACACTGAAATCTATCATTTCATGTTTATTACTCTTGCCCAGCAATATGTTCCATTTATATTACTGGAAATGACAGCTTTGGTCAATGATTGACAGTAAAAGAGGAAAAATCAGCAGAATCCAGTCAGCAAAGTTTACAAACCCTCTCAGTAATTTTTGGGCCGCCAACCATTTCCCCACAGGAACACTTAGGCTGGTTAGAGGAACAATCATAACCAAACATGTTATTACTCCTGTACCCATTTCCCTCCTTGTAGTAAACCTGCCCACATTTGCACTTCCATTGCTGTTGGGAGCTACTTTGGTCATTTTCTTTTCCCAGTCGGACAAATGGGGCCAGGTCCCAGTTGTTGAGGCTCATCTTAATAGTGATGATTTCTTCCCGTTGATGCTGTCCAATTCTGCTGAAGAAGGACAGGGTGGATGTAGCAAAATTCCAAATCACTTCCACTTTTTCAAGTTGTGGAATTTCTTCTTCTCCTTCCTTGACTGTATATGTAATCATTGCAGAAGAAACCTGGAGTTGATTCCCTTTTTTCTGCAACCCCAAACCTGCTGAGACAGGTGGTGCATCAGAGCCATCATCCTTCTCAGTTGTAAGATAGCTGAGGCAGTTATCTTTACAGCACAGACCATAGACGGGTCCATTGTTCAAGTTCTCTGGAGACTTTTTATCACAGAGCCCAATCAGCCAGTCAGACTCTTTGGGGAGACTGACCACCCATCTCTGGAAACTTGTTCTTCTTCTTTTAGATTTGATTGGCGGTTGGCTGAAAACCGAATTGGTGCTGCTTATCAGGAGAGTGGCAGAGCATTCTCCCATCCAATGGTTACAGAAAATGCTCCTTCTGTCTTTGGACAGTGACATCCCATTGCCAAAAATCTGTGGGTCAAAGATCAGATCTGGAGGAGTTGCAACCAGCTCCTGGTGGTTTTCAGGATCTACTAATGTCAGCAAAGATCCCCAGAACTGACCTGCTTGTTTAACCATTTTTTCACCATTCTGCTTTATCTCCAGAGTCAGTTTATCACAATCACTGCCAGGCTCCAGCCCTTTCCTCAGATCTACAGCCTTGGCCTTCTCCACATCCTGATGCACCTGAGAGTACATCTGCAGGAATCTGAAGGTGTCCTTCTCCTCTTGTGCTGCTTTGATGCTGCTCTCAGAGGTTCTTAGAGACACCATACGAGCAGATACTGAACTCTGGACACTGCTCAGAGAAATATCACGCAGGTTAGTCACAGCCTCAATGAGACGCACACTGCAGGGACCCAGCTTCTCTCTCTCACTCTTCTCCCATTTTTCCAGACTCACATTCTCATCATTAGTTTTCAGCTGCAGGGCCTTCTGCTCAGCTTCAAGCTTTTCCTTGAGCTCTTTGTGGACAGTAGAGAAGGTCTTCATGTTGTGTAGACGGTGCTGGTCCTCAATGGCACAGGAAACACAGACACAGGTCATGTCATCCAAGCAGTAGTACTCCAAGAGTTTCCCATGTTGAGGGCACTTGGTGGTCCCACATAAAGCCATGGGTTCAGTGAGAGGATGAGTCTGCAGTAACACAGGAGTAGTCAGGTGGGCCTGGAGGTGGTGGGCGCACATGGAGATCTCACATTTCATGCAGGTCTTCAAGGCTGGCGTCCTTTCCTCTCCTGTGCACATGTCACAGAGAATGACTTGCAGATCTTTTTCCTCTCCTTTCAGCTGTATAATGTCAGACATTTTCCAAAGATCTTGAATGAAAATAAAGTGACCTTCCTTTAAAAAAAAAAGATTTAAAATAATACAAATATTTTGAACTGCAAGTCTCTGCTTCCTCAAAGTCCAGCATGACACTTCAAACTGTTTCAGCAGTATCGTTTCCCATGAAAGACCGCCCACTTCCAGCCTGCCTACTCAGTAAAGTTGTTTTTTTTTCAAAACTTTATTAAGAACAAGGTGAAAGTACAGAGTTTTGACGTAGATGGTGATAAACATGGCAATTAACAATTTTTTATCTAAATTGTGTAGTTCAGTCAACAGTCTTACAAGAGGTAAGAAGGATAAAATAAAGTAGTAAGAATAGTAAATAATAATAAGATAAAGTAACTAAAAGCATAATAAAAGTAGACAAAAAGAGAAAAGGGGGGTTCTTTTCAGTCCAGAGTGTCCAGAGTTCTAGGGGTTTTCCATGAGTTTCCGATCATCGACCAAACAGTGGAGTTTCACAGCATTCCGCTTCTTCATGTGAGATTGAGATTCAACTTTATTGTCATTACACATGTATGAATACAAGGTAACGAAACATGACTTAGCATTTGGGCACACTCTGCAGAGCGCACCCAAGGCCGGGGCAGCCGCTAGGCGCCAGTCATGTGGCGCCAGTCACGTGTTTCAGTGATGAGAAAAAAAGGCAGAGTTCTTTATGAAATACATTAAAATTTGGTTTGCATTTTAAAAATCTATTTTTGTGTCCATAAAATTTTCCCAAGATTACGAGGGTGTTAATAGACATATCATGCAATGAGTTCTTAATAATAAAGCCATACAAAATATTCTGACAGCTAAAAACAGGGGTTGGTACATGTTTAGATAACCAGTGATGAAAATCATCCCAAAACGCAATGGTGTACATACAGTCAAAGAAAATGTGATCTGTACTTTCTATATGTTCATTACAAAAGGAACAGTTATTGTTCTCAAAGCCAAAGCGTTTACTTAGAAACTCAGCAGAAGGATAAATTCCATTTAAAACTTTGTAATGGATCTCTTTTGCTTTTGGTGAAATAGGAAATTTAAAGAATTTAGATCTTAGAATTTGAGCTTCTTTTTTGGAGAAAAAATTAAGAATAGCAGCTCTAGAAACTGTTGCTGGGAAGATTTCTTTATTAAATATTTTCCTAATCGTTAAATTGTTTAATTCTGAGTCATCTAGGCGGAAACCATTCACCAAAAGCAAAGGGAGGTTTGGGCAAGAGCCAAATCTATTTAAAGTTGAGGCCATTAGTATAACTGTCTGAGGTATTGCCTCCATTACTTGGTTATATTCTCGTTTATCATTTATGTTATATTTAGCTCAGAAATTCTCAAAAGTTAAAATGCTCCCTGTGCTGTCTAATAAGTGTAGTACAGACCAAATGCCCTTATTTTGCCAGTTTTGTAGGAATATTGATTTGTGTTTATATAGTACATATCTACAATTCCACAGAGGGGTCATATGAGGGCTAAAATTATGTTTATAAATCAATCTCCAATATAGTAAGACCTGTTGATGAAATGAGGAGAGTTTATAGGGGAGCTTTTTTGGGTCATAGTCACATCTGAGCAGGAATTCAATGCCCCCAAATTTAGCAAAAATTTCATTGGGAATATGAAACCAGAAATGTTTGGGTTGTTTAATAAATTGTCTCAGCCAGTTAATTTTGATGGTGCCATTAATGCATTCAAAGTCTATAGCTTTAACACCACCTTCCTCATATTCTTGAATCATGGTACCTTTTTTAATATAATGTGTTTTCCCTTTCCAGATATAATTGAAAATGGTTTGATTGATGGCTTTAACTGCATCTTTGGGTATTGGCAATGAATGGGCTGGATAAATAAATCGGGAGATGCATTCCATTTTTGTCAGAAATGTTCTTCCTATGATGGAAATATCTCTTTGAGACCAGGAGTTGAGCTAAGTTTTTGATTTCTCCAAGCAATTCCATATATTGAGCTTGACTAATTGATCAGCATCTTTAGTGATATGCATACCCAAATATTTCACTGTTTGTTTGACGGGAATGGTATGAATGGCTGATAGACTGCAATCATGAATAGGTAATAATTCACATTTACCTAGATTCAGTTTAAGCCCAGAGGCTTTAGAGAAAACATCTATATAATTAAGAATTTTAGGGACTTGATCAGAGTTGTGCATGAATATGGCTGTGTCGTCAGCCAGTTGGCTGATTGTTAGTTGTTTTCCAAATACTGTTAATTTATCAAAGTCAGAGTTTTTTATAAAAATTGAGAGCATTTCAGCTGCTGCAATGAACAACAGAGGCGAAACCGGGCAGCCTTGTTTTATTCCTTTGCCTATTGAAAATCTAGGGGAGGTACCATGTGGTAATAGAACTGAGCTGTTGGTATCCGTGTAAATTAGTTTTATAAAGTCTAAAAAGTGCTCCCCAAAACCAAAAAGCTCTAAGGTCCTAAACATAAATTTGTGTTCAATCATATCAAAAGCTTTAAAAAAATCCAAAAATAAAATAAACCCCTCGTCAATTAGGTCCCTATAGTCAAGTAAGTCCAATACAAGGCGTATATTGTTGTGTATTGAGCGCCCTTTAATAAAACCCGATTGTGTCTCTGAGATAAGATCAGTGATGCCAGTTTTGAGTCTGTTGGCATAAATATGTGTTAAAATTTTGTAATCATTATTAAGTAAAGTAATTGGTCTGAGATTATCAATCAATTTTGGGTCCTTGCCAGGTTTGGGAATTAATGTGATGACTCCTTGTTTCATAGTATTTGGTAAAACTGATGTAGCACGGATTTCCTTTAACATATTAAAAAATAAGTCTTTTAGGTTAATCCAGAAGTGTCTGTAAAAATTGGCTGTCAAGCCGTCTGAGCCAGGTGATTTGTCTAGAGCTAAGGATTTTAAAGCTTTCTCAACTTCCTCCATTTGGATCTCTGCGTCACATGATTTTCTAAAATATTCATCAATTTTCGGTATCCGTCCTGAAATGGACTCAAAGAAACCCTCTGCATTAGTGTGTGAGTAAAAGGAGGAGTATAATTCACTGTAAAATTTAAATATTTCTTTAGAGATCCTCACAGAATCAGTACATTCTTTACCATCAATTATAAGAGACTTAATGGCATTTCGTTCTTGTCTTCTTTTCTCAAGCCTACAGAAGTATGCTGAGCTTCTCTCTCCCTCCTCTTGAAGAGGATGATAAAATAAAGGCAGCGTTGGATTTTTAAATAGCTTTATTATCACCCGCCTTCATCAGAACTCGGCTCCAGACCATAGTGTGAGCAGGCTGAAGCCTCGTTCCTCCAGCTCTCAAAGAAGAGACAGTGTGTGTGTCTCGCAGCAGATGCAAAATCAGAATGAGTGAATGAGAGACAGATTAACAGCACAGTGCAGCTTATATACTCAACTCAAACAATAGATCAAAGACATTCACAGCAGTCAATCTGGGCATTTGCATATCAGAGGTACAGACAGGATGCATGAACACAATGCATGGGTGGCACATTAACCTCACAGCTGTAAACGCAGCATGCAGCGGAAAAAAACCCAGGAGTGCGAGCTGACTGTCTCTGTGTTGTGTCTCTGTGTTGTGGGGGTTGAATTCAAACCGCTACACTGCTCCCCCCCCAGAGGGAACGGTAGGGGACCGTGACCTCGATGTTGCAGTCTGGGCAGCGAGCAGGGTGAAGCTCTGTGCAGGAGGGGGGGGGGGGGGTAGTACATGCTGACGGGGCGCGGGAAAATCGTTCAAGTCGCGCCAAAAGTGTTTGCTGCTCCGCGATGTCCCGTCTGAACATGCAGAGGTCAGAAGAAGAAAAATTAGTCTCTGACTCCTCTCGTGGCCGTGAAGAAAAGCAGGAGCGGCGGCAAGAAAAAAAATAAAAGCAGAGGGACTGGCGTGTTGACTTTAGGGCAGACGTAACCCAACAGCCTCGGGAACCGCAGACAGCTGAATTCCCCTTGTGTGCCGTGGCTAAGACCATAAAATCCAGTGAGCAAGCTGCGGGCCTCAGGTGTACAAGCAAGCCTGAAGGGCCAGTGAGCGGCAGAAGGAAGGCGGTCAGTGAAGCCATTCTTGCCCCGTGCGTGGTGTGCCGTCCTCGTAACTCCCCGGTGTGCGCGCGGGGGTTCCGTGCTTGGGTGGGCCGCTGGAGAGGGAATCAGGGTCGGAAACTTGGTGGGGATTGGCGCAGTCTGCGCCGAAAAACATCTCTGATGAGCCGTGGCTGCAGATTAGCCATGGTGCGTTCAGGTCCACGTGTGCTCCGTCGGCCATGGGAGTCGCCCGCATGTGCTCTGATGTGGAGGAGCTGTGCGGCCGGTCCCGCGTGGATGTGCCGATCTCAGCGAGGGTGCGCCATGACGTTCTCTGCCGCTTACCCGGTCTTGGTTGATGTCCTGAGAGCGGCTCGCCCGCTGTGGGCTCTGCGTCGAGGTCTGCCTGAGGCCGCAGGGAGGGAAAACCAGTCAGGCCGCTGTGACGGAGCATTCATGCCCGGGTGCTGCGTTCGCTGGCCGCTCGTTTTCTTCAGTCTCGGGTCGCCAGCGTGGCTGTTCAGATCAGAAGGTCGCGTTTGCACAAAACGTGTGCATCACGTCGGGGTCACCAGTGAAGAGGATGATAAAATAAAGGCAGCATTGGATTTTTAAATAGCTTTATTATCACCCGCCTTCATCAGAACTCGGCTCCAGACCATAGTGTGAGCAGGCTGAAGCCTCGTTCCTCCAGCTCTCAAATAGGAGACAGTGTGTGTGTCTCGCAGCAGATGCAAAATCAGAATGAGTGAATGAGAGACAGATTAACAGCACAGTGCAGCTTATATACTCAACTCAAACAATAGATCAAAGACATTCACAGCAGTCAATCTGGGCATTTGCATATCAGAGGTACAAACAGGATGCATGAACACAATGCATGGGTGGCACATTAACCTCACAGCTGTAAACGCAGCATGCAGCGGAAAAAAACCCAGGAGTGCGAGCTGACTGTCTCTGTGTTGTCTCTGTGTTGTGGGGGTTGAATTCAAACCGCTACACTCTATCCATTTCGCTCTTGACCTAATATATGCTCCTTTGGCTTTATTAATATAGATGTTATCTAGGGAAGAGTGCAATAAAATCAGTTTTTGTTTGTCCTCTTCACATAAGGAGTGTTTGTTGCATATTAAATGGATCTCTTTTACAATATCCATTTCTTTTTGTTTATTGGCTCGGCTTATGACTTTGCTGTATGAAATGGAAACCTACTCAGTAAAGTGCACACCCACTGATCAAACACGTGATCTACCGTATTTTCCAGACTATATAGCGCACCTAAATATAGGCCGCACCCACTAAAATTTAAAAGAAATGCGTATTTTGTCACACATAAGCCTCACCAGACTACAAGCCGCCGATATCCAGGCTGAGAAATAAGATATTTGCATAGAAAGATTTTGTACCATAAGTGTTTATTCATATACCTGAACTGATTGCTTCCGAACAGTGCCTGTAACACGGCAGTAAAAGTGCTGATCAAACAAAACAGAAAGGTCATTGATGGTTTTATTCATCTTCCTCCTGTGCACTAAAACAAAGTTGCTTTATTTTTCTTCCTCCTGCGTACTGAAACCACCGTCACTTTTTTCTTCCTGCGCACTGTTACAGCACCTACGGTATTAAAGCCGCTTTATTCTCCCGTGCACTGAAACCACAAGTCACTATTCATCTTCCTCCTGAGCATTGAAACTACTGAACACCAAACCACTGTCACTTCATTTCTCCTGCGCACTGAAGCCACAAGTCACTTATTCATCTTCCTCCTGCGCACTGAAGCCACTGAAGTCGTCCTCTTCAGTGTCGGAGTTGAACAGCCTCAGATAATCTTCCTCACATACCTTTTCAGTCTCTGTTTTGGTGTTGCTCCAGTCACTCTCATCTCGAGGCAAAGTTGCCTCTGAAGCTGCGCTGCTCTCTTCACGCAGCAGTCTGGCCTTTCGGAACCCGTTGATGATGGTGGATTCTTTCACACTCCTCCATGCTGTTAAGATCCACTGACAGACGTCAGAAAAAGATGCTCTTCGCATGCGGCCAGTTTTTGTGAAAGATTTCTCACCGATGGTCATCCAAGCCTCCCACTCACCCCGGAGAGCCGCTTTAAATGCTCGATTCACACTGATGTCCAGTGGCTGCAAATACTTTGTTGTACCTCCAGGAATCATAGCTGGAATTGAGTTTGTTTTCTTGATAGCTGCTTTCACAGAATCTGTGATGTGGGCTCTCATACTGTCCAAAACAAGCAGTGCTTTTTTCTGGTGAAAAAGTCCTCCCGGGCGCTTACCGTAGCACTCTGTTAACCATTCCTTCATTAGGCTTTCCAACATCCACCCTTTTTTGTTAACTTTAACGACTATGTCCTTCGGAAGTTTTTCTTTTGGCATAGTTATCCGCTTAAAAATCACCATTGGTGGAAGCTTTTGTCCGGATGCGGTGCAGCCCAGAACACATGTGAAATGCGTCCTCTCGTGTCCACTTGTTTTCACCATAATGGATGATGCACCTGACTTGTTAACAGTCCTGGTTAGAGGTAGGTCAAACGTCAAAGGTACTTCATCCATATTTATGATGTTGTCTGGTCCGATGGAGTTCTCTGCTATCTTTGTTTCAATGAATTTGTGGAAGTTTGCAATATTTTCTTCATAGTCAGAAGGGAGTTGCTGACAGAGAGTTGTCCGCGTCCTGATGGACAGGCTTTTTCGTTTCATAAATCTGAAACACCATGACGGTCCACCTTGGAAATTTTCAATATTCATTTCCCGGGCGATTGTTTTGGCTTTCAGCCGGATCTGCACAGTGGATACACCTCGGCCGCTTGCTCTCTGTGTGTTCACCCAGTCCTCAAGAACATCTTCAAGTTCAGGCCACCTGCTTTTATGTCCTCTGAAAGCCTTTCTTGTCTTTTGGCATTGAATCAATTCTTCCTGCTGCCGCCTCCAACGTCTCACCATAGATTCGTTAACGCCAAGCTTACGTGCAGCCGCTCTATTTCCTTCATGGATAGTCAGATCGATGGCCTTCAACTTAAAAGCTGCATCATAGGAATTTCTTCGTGTGTTTTCCATTATGAGGAGGTGAGGGTGTAAAAATATTACCATATTTTGCTGTTGTGCGTCTTGGGCTGCATGTGCTAAGAATAAAAACTGGCGCTTTCTTGTTTGCACTGACTCCCACTGCCTGTCTCGTTTTTGCACTTCCTGCTAGAGCGCCCCCTGAGGGCTGAAGAAAAATTCATAGAAAAGCCGCATCTCTATATAAGCCTCATGGTTCAAAGTGTGGGGAAAAAGTAGCGGCTTATGGTCCGGAAAATACGGTAATATTATATTAATATGCCAGCGTCCGTGAATATTATGTTAATGTGCTGCATTTCTCTTTATGTATGAGGGTCGGAAGTGCTGGGATTCTACATATGGAAATAAAAGTATAAAAGAGGGAGGTAACGAGACCCTGATAGCGCAGTAGCTCACCAGAGCTCAGAAGTGTGTTTGCTGTTATGTTGGAGGAATAAGGCCTTGTGTCGTCCAGCTCGTTGCCTTCGCCAATTCCTTTTCCTCCGCAATATTATAAAATATTAACAGTAATGAAACCAAATAAAAAGAGGTGTATCCTGTTCAGCAGAAGGACTTTACTTTTCGAGACTGATTTTGAGTGACTTGGTCACGTGACCTGAGAGCTATTGAAAAAAAATGCAATTTTTTTCATTAAAATAATATTCTAAAATAAAAGCAGTAATGAAACCATACAGAAAAGGTGTATCCTGTTCACCAGACTTGATAATGTTTTTCTAAACTGATTTTGAGTGAATGGATCACATGCTGGGCAGCGCGGTGGTGGAGTGGTTAGCATTGCGGCAGCACAGCAACTCACTCTTGGCCAGGGGATCCTGGGTTCCATCCCAGCCCCCGACCAACAGTGATCTGTGTGGAGTTTGCATGTTCTCCCCGTGTCTGTGTGGGTTTACCCAGGGATTTCTCCGCTTTCCTCCCACATGCCAAAAACATGCAAGTAAGGTCAACTGGCATGTTGATTCCCACCCTTTGCACTGCCACTTTCAGCTGCTTCCCTCCAGACGGAGGTTTGCTGTCCCAAAAAGTAAAACCCAGCGCTACAAAAACAGCTTTGTTCCTGCTGCTGTTAAAGAGTTGAACAAGATGTAACAATATATTGCACATAATTTAGTTACCTATTTATTAATTTTATTTTATATTTACTTATTTTTGTAGGTTTTTTATTTGGGTTCTAAATCTTTTATTGGGTTTTAGACTTTTGAGTTTTTAACCTCTTTGACTAGTCTTTAACTTTTTAATATGACCCTTCTCTCCTATCTCCTTGTTTTTTTCTCTTATCTCTTTGTCCTATGTCCTGATTGGTGGAGCCTTGAGTACTTTTATCATGTTTATAGTCAGCTTCATGTGTGCCTGTGTTTGTGCTCATGTTCAATGTAATTGTGGTTTGTAAATATGGATGTCACCTGACTGCAAAACAAACCTACCTACAGGTACAAATAAAGTAACCTGAACCTGAACCTGAACCTGGCATCAAACTGGGGATTCTAAATTGTCCTTAGGTATGACTGTGAGAGTGAATGGTTGTCTGTCTCTCTGTGTTGGCCCTGCAATGGACTGGCGATCTGTCCAGGGTGTACCCTGCCTCTCACCCTAAGATGCTGGGATAGGCTTCAGCTCCCCCGCGACCCGAAAAGGATTAAGCGGAAGAAGATGGATGGATGGATGGGTCACATGCTGTTCTAAGCTATTGAAGAGACAATCTTTTTTTCCATAATGATACTATTAATTTGTTGACAGTCCCTAAGTAAAACCCTCGTGTAGAAGACCAGGCAATACTGGAAGCTGGTCCTGGCGTGAACTTCTGTTGCTGGGCTTCTCTCTTGTCAGCTGCCGGGAGTTCCAAAGGAGCCGAATATCGAATGTCAAACGTAAAACTAACTTCACCGCAGTTACAACTTGACTGGTCTAGAAGATCAAAAAGGATTGACATTTTTGGATAATTTAACAACGATCTTTACTTAATTTCAAGCAATTCAGATGAATGGCCTAGGAGGAGTTCATTTTGAGTTCACTTGCACACCATTGACAAAAAGTTGCAGAAGGTTTCAGTGAATAGAATGATGAAAGAATTTTTAGTCCAGGTCCAGCCCTTCTCAAGATATTTGCAAAAATGTAAAAGTGTTTATTATAGCGCCCCCTATGTATGCAGTGCCTTGATTTTTTTTCTCTCTGAGTAGTGGGGAGAGTTTCTGATCAGACTGTAAAATTTCAAGTTTCCAGTATTACCACGTATTCCTCATGCACTTTAGCAGAGAAAAATAAGGGGAAGAAGAAGAATCAGAACAAAAAACAATAGGTTTCCTGCAGAATAGCTGCTTGGAACTCTATAAACACTTGAAATACATTACTCTGTGTAATGAATCTATATAATATGAGTTTAATTTTTTTTAACTGAATTCCTGAAGTAAATCAACTTTTTGATGACATTCTAATTTATTGAGATGCACCTGTAGTTAGGGTTCCAAGCAGCGATGCTGGGAAACCTTTTCTTCTTCGTCTTCTTCTTTTTCTTCTTCTCCTTCTCAACCTTGGCATGAACTACAGCTTTTGAGAGCTTTTATTTGTTAAGATTCGAGGCTTTGATTGCTTGTTCTACTCAATAAAAACAGTACCCATGGTACAATCTTTCCGCTTTATTGTTGATTATGTCATTTATAGCACATATGTCAAATAAAAGGCAAATATTATCTTCATGCAGTTATCACTGAGGTCAGGGTTACACTGAAATTCCATAACAAAAGGAGTAAAATCGTGAAGCTTTACAATCATGCACAACACAAGAGTGGAAACATTTATTAACACTAGATGGAGACAAATATTCTAAACTGGAAGGTAGAAAAAGTAGAAACACTGCAGGAAACTCAACAAAGCTTTATTGGTTCATCCTGAAACAGATGATTATTTCTGTGAAAACTTCTTTACCCAGAAATATTACATTTCTGTTTCTGTAGATGTGTATTTTGTACACTGAAATCTATCATTACATGTTTATTACTCTTGCACAGCAATATGTTCCATTTATATTATTGGAAATGACAGCTTTGGTCAATGATTGACAGTAAAAGAGGAAAAATCATCAGAATCCAGTCAGCAAAGTTTACAAACCCTCTCAGTAATTTTTGGGCCGCCAACCATTTCCCCACAGGAACAGTTAGGCTGGTTAGAGGAAGAATGAAAACTACGCCTGTTATTACTCCTGTACCCATTTCCCTCCTTGTAGTAAACCTGCCCACATTTGCACTTCCATTGCTGTTGGGAGCTACTTTGGACATTTTCTTTTCCCAGTTGCACAAATGGGGCCAGGTCCCAGTTGTTGAGGCTCATCTTAATAGTGATGATTTCTTCCCGTTGATGCTGTCCAATTCTGCTGAAGAAGGACAGGGTGGATGTGGCAAAGTTCCAAATCACTTCCACTTTTTCAAGTTGTGCGATTTCTTCTTCTCCTTCCTCAACCGTATATGTAATTATTGCAGAAGAAACCTTGAGATGATTCCCTTTCTTCTGCAACCCCAAACCTGCTGAGACAGGTGGTGCATCAGAGTCATCATCATTCTCAGTTGTAAGATAGCTGAGGCAGTTATCTTTACAGCACAGACCATAGACAGGTCCATTCTTCAAGTTCGCAGGAGACTTTTTATCACAGAGCCCAATCAGCCAGTCAGACTCTTTGGGGAGACTGACCACCCATCTCTGGAAATTTAAAGCTGACTTGGAACTGCTTATCAGGAGAGTGGCAGAGCATTCTCCCAGCCAATGGTTACAGAAAATGCTCCTTCTGTCTTTGGACAGTGACATCCCATTGCCAAAAATCTGTGGGTCAAAGATCAGATCTGGAGGAGTTGCAACCAGCTCCTGGTGGTTTTCAGGATCTACTAATGTCAGCAAAGATCCCCAGAACTGACCTGCTTGTTTAACCATTTTTTCACCATTCTGCTTTATCTCCAGAGTCAGTTTATCACGATCACTGCTAGGCTCCAGCCCTTTCCTCAGATCTACAGCCTTGGCCTTCTCCACATCCTGATGCACCTGAGAGTACATCTGCAGGAATCTGAAGGTGTCCTTCTCCTCTTGTGCTGCTTTGATGCTACTCTCAGAGGTTCTTAGAGACACCATACGAGCAGATACTGAACTCTGGACACTGCTCAGAGAAATATCACGCAGGTTAGTCACAGCCTCAATGAGACGCACACTGCAGGGACCCAGCTTCTCTCTCTCACTCTTCTCCCATTTTTCCAGACTCACATTCTCATCATTAGTTTTCAGCTGCAGGGCCTTCTGCTCAGCTTCAAGCTTTTCCTTGAGCTCTTTGTGGGCAGTAGAGAAGGTCTTCATGTTGTGTAGACGGTGCTGGTCCTCAATGGCACAGGAAACACAGACACAGGTCATGTCATCCAAGCAGTAGTACTCCAAGAGTTTTCCATGTTGAGGGCACTTGGTGGTCCCACATAAAGCCATGGGTTCAGTGAGAGGATGAGTCTGCAGTAACACAGGAGTAGTCAGGTGGGCCTGGAGGTGGTGGGCGCACATGGAGATCTCACATTTCATGCAGGTCTTCAAGGCCAGCGTCCTTTCCTCTCCTGTGCACATGTCACAGAGAATGATTTGATCTTTTTCCTCTCCTTTCAGCTGTATAATGTCAGACATTTTCCAAAGATCTTGAATGAAAATAAAATGACCTTCCTTTAAAAAAAAAAAGATTTAAAATAATACAAATATTTTGAACTGCAAGTCTCTGCTTCCTCAAAGTCCAGTATGACACTTCAAACTGTTTCAGCAGTATTGTTTCCCATGAAAGACCGTCCACTTCCAGCCTGCCTACTCAGAACACACCCAATGATCAAACACGTGATCTACCGTACTTTCGGGACTATATAGCGCACCTAAATATAGACCGCACCCATTAAAATTTAAAAGAAATGCGTATTTTGTCACACATAAGCCGCACCAGACTATAAGCCGCTGTTATCCAGGCTGAGAAATAAGATATTTACATAGAAAGATTTTGTACCAAAAGTGTTTATTCATATACCTGAACTGATTGTTTCCGAACAGTGCCTGTAACACGGCAGTAAAAGTGCTGATCAAACAAAACAGAAAAGTCATTGATGGTTTTATTCATCTTCCTCCTGTGCACTAAAACAAAGTTGCTTTATTTTTCTTCCTCCTGCGTACTGAAACCACCGTCACTTTTTTCTTCCTGCGCACTGTTATAGCATCTACGGTATTAAAGTCGCTTTATTACCTCCGCAAGGCCGAAAAGGCCAGGAGGAGGTTATGTTTTTGCCAGGGTTTGTGTGTTTGTGTGTTTGTCTGTCTGTCTGTTTGTCTGTTGGTTAGCAAGATAACTCAAAAAGTCTTGGACGGATTTGCATGAAACTTTCAGGCGTTGTTGGAAATGGTACAAGGAAGAACTGATTACATTTTGGGGGTGATCCGGTTCACCGTCTGGATACAGGAATTTTTTTAAAGCATTTTTCAACACTGTGACATAGGGCCATTGGAGGAGATGGACACACCAACACTTCAGTTTATTACCTCCGCCAAGGAGGCAATGCTTTTACAACCGTAAAACGGGGCTATAAGGGACGGCGGGGTAATATGGGACACTTTTCTAAATGTAATTCTGCTTTTTAAATTTTGCTTCCGCCTAGATTTGAGGAAGGATTCATGGATATTTGACAATAACAACACAACTCAGCGTCCTGCTCAAAATAAAAAAAGCAGAATTACATTTAAAACATTTCCCACAAAAGTGTCCCTATTAACCCGCCGTCCCTTATAGCCCCATTTTACACTACTGAACCACTAATCCTATCACTATCACATTGATTGTCATTCATTAATTGTCTGTTTATTGCACTGTCCATGTCAAATAAACAAATAATCATTGTGAATCCAATTGCTACTCATATCTTTTCATGCTCAGGGAATCTGAAAACGTACACACAAACACTGTATGGGGGGAACTGTGCCGCTTGGCGGAGGTCTGCACTCTCCGAGTGCTTTTCTAGTTCTCCCGTGCACTGAAGCCACAAGTCACTTATTCATCTTCCTCCTGCGCACTGAAGCCACTGAAGTCGTCCTCTTCAGTGTCGGAGTTGAACAGCCTCAGATAATCTTCCTCACATACCTTTTCAGTCTTTGTTTTGGTGTTGCTCCAGTCACTCTCATCTCGAGGAAAAGTTGCCTCTGAAGCTGCGCTGCTCTCTTCACGCAGCAGTCTGGCCTTTCGGAACCCGTTGATGATGGTGGATTCTTTCACACTCCTCCATGCTGTTAAGATCCACTGACAGACGTCAGAAAAAGATGCTCTTCGCATGCGGCCAGTTTTTGTGAAAGATTTCTCACCAATGGTCATCCAAGCCTCCCATTCACTCCGGAGAGCAGCTTTAAATGCTCGATTCACACTGATGTCCAGTGGCTGCAAATACTTTGTTGTACCTCCAGAAATCATAGCTGGAATTGAGTTTGTTTTCTTGATAGCTGCTTTCACAGAATCTGTGATGTGGGCTCTCATACTGTCCAAAACAAGCAGTGCTTTTTTCTGGTGAAAAAGTCCTCCCGGGCGCTTACCGTAGCACTCTGTTAACCATTCCTTCATTAGGCTTTCCAACATCCACCCTTTTTTGTTAACTTTAACGACTATGTCCTTCGGAAGTTTTTCTTTTGGCATAGTTATCCGCTTAAAAATCACCATTGGTGGAAGCTTTTGTCCGGATGCGGTGCAGCCCAGAACACATGTGAAATGCGTCCTCTCGTGTCCACTTGTTTTCACCATAATGGATGATGCACCTGACTTGTTAACAGTCCTGGTTAGAGGTAGGTCAAACGTCAAAGGTACTTCATCCATATTTATGATGTTGTCTGGTCCGATGGAGTTCTCTGCTATCTTTGTTTCAATGAATTTGTGGAAGTTTGCAATATTTTCTTCATAGTCAGAAGGGAGTTGCTGACAGAGAGTTGTCCGCGTCCTGATGGACAGGCTTTTTTGTTTCATAAATCTGAAACACCATGACGGTCCACCTTGGAAATTTTCAATATTCATTTCCCGGGCGATTGTTTTGGCTTTCAGCCGGATCTGCACAGTGGATACACCTCGGCCGCTTGCTCTCTGTGTGTTCACCCAGTCCTCAAGAACATCTTCAAGTTCAGGCCACCTGCTTTTATGTCCTCTGAAAGCCTTTCTTGTCTTTTGGCATTGAATCAATTCTTCCTGCTGCCGCCTCCAACGTCTCACCATAGATTCATTAATGCCAAGCTTACGTGCAGCCGCTCTATTTCCTTCAAGGATAGCCAGATCGATGGCCTTCAACTTAAAAGCTGCATCATAGGAATTTCTTCGTGTGTTTTCCATTATGAGGGGGTGAGGGTGTAAAAATATTACCATATTTTGCTGTTGTGCGTCTTGGGCTGCATGTGCTAAGAATAAAAACTGGCGCTTTCTTGTTTGCACTGACTCCCGCTGCCTGTCTCGTTTTTGCACTTCCTGCTAGAGCGCCCCCTGAGGGCTGAAGAAAAATTCATAGAAAAGCCGCATCTCTATATAAGCCTCATGGTTCAAAGTGTGGGGAAAAAGTAGCGGCTTATGGTCCGGAAAATACGGTAATATTATATTAATATGCCAGCGTCCGTGAATATTATGTTAATGTGCTGCATTTCTCTTTATGTATGAGGGTCGGAAGTGCTGAGATTCTACATATGGAAATAAAAGTATAAAAGAGGGAGGTAACGAGACCTTGATAGCGCAGTAGCTCACCAGAGCTCAGAAGTGTGTTTGCTGTTTTGTTGGAGGAATAATAAGGCCTTGTGTCGTCCAGCTCGTTGCCTTCGCCAATTCCTTTTCCTCCGCAATATTATAAAATATTAACAGTAATGAAACCAAATAAAAAGAGGTGTATCCTGCTCAGCAGAAGGAACTTTACTTTTCGAGACTGATTTTGAGTGACTTGGTCACGTGACCTGAGAGCTATTGAAAAAAAATGCAATTTTTTTCATTAAAATAATATTCTAAAATAAAAGCAGTAATGAAACCATATAGAAAAGGTGTATCCTGTTCACCAGACTTGATAATGTTTTTCTAAACTGATTTTGAGTGAATGGATCACATGCTGGGCAGCGCGGTGGTGGAGTGGTTAGCATTGCGGCAGCACAGCAACTCACTCTTGGCCAGGGGATCCTGGGTTCCATCCCAGCCCCCGACCAACAGTGATCTGTGTGGAGTTTGCATGTTCTCCCCGTGTCTGTGTGGGTTTACCCAGGGATTTCTTCGCTTTCCTCCCACATGCCAAAAACATGCAAGTAAGGTCAACTGGCATGTTGATTCCCACCCTTTGCACTGCCACTTTCAGCTGCTTCCCTCCAGACGGAGGTTTGCTGTCCCAAAAAGTAAAACCCAGCGCTACAAAAACAGCTTTGTTCCTGCTGCTGTTAAAGAGTTGAACAAGATGTAACAATATATTGCACATAATTTAGTTACCTATTTATTAATTTTATTTTATATTTACTTATTTTTGTAGGTTTTTTATTTGGGTTCTAAATCTTTTATTGGGTTTTAGACTTTTGAGTTTTTAACCTCTTTGACTAGTCTTTAACTTTTTAATATGACCCTTCTCTCCTATCTCCTTGTTTTTTTCTCTTATCTCTTTGTCCTATGTCCTGATTGGTGGAGCCTTGAGTACTTTTATCATGTTTATAGTCAGCTTCATGTGTGCCTGTGTTTGTGCTCATGTTCAATGTAATTGTGGTTTGTAAATATGGATGTCACCTGACTGCAAAACAAACCTACCTACAGGAACAAATAAAGTAACCTGAACCTGAACCTGAACCTGGCATCAAACTGGGGATTCTAAATTGTCCTTAGGTATGACTGTGAGAGTGAATGGTTGTCTGTCTCTCTGTGTTGGCCCTGCAATGGACTGGCGATCTGTCCAGGGTGTACCCTGCCTCTCACCCTAAGATGCTGGGATAGGCTTCAGCTCCCCCGCGACCCGAAAAGGATTAAGCGGAAGAAGATGGATGGATGGATAGGTCACATACTGTTCTAAGCTATTGAAGAAACAATCTTTTTTTCCATAATGATACTATTAATTTGTTGACAGTCCCTAAGTAAAACCCTCGTGTAGAAGACCAGGCAATACTGGAAGCTGGTCCTGGCATGAACTTCTGTTGCTGGGATTCACTCTTGTCAGCTGCCGGGAGTTCCAAAGGAGCCGAATATCGAATGTCAAACGTAAAACTAACTTCACCGCAGTTACAACTTGACTGGTCTAGAAGATCAAAAAGGATTGACATTTTTGGATAATCTAACAACAATCTTTACTTAATTTCAAGCAATTCAGATGAATGGCCTAGGAGGAGTTCATTTTGAGTTCACTTACACACCATTGACAAAAAGTTGCAGAAGGTTTCAGTGAATAGAATGATGAAAGAATTTTTAGTCCAGGTCCAGCCCTTCTCAAGATATTTGCAAAAATGTAAAAGTGTTTATTATAGCGCCCCCTATGTATGCAGTGCCTTGATTTTTTTGTCTCTGAGTAGTGGGGAGAGTTTCTGATCAGACTGTAAAATTTCAAGTTTCCAGTATTACCACGTATTCCTCATGCACTTTAGCAGAGAAAAATAAGGGGAAGAAGAAGAATCAGAACAAAAAACAATAGGTTTCCTGCAGAATAGCTGCTTGGAACTCTATAAACACTTGAAATACATTACTCTGTGTAATGAATCTATATAATATGAGTTTAATTTTTTTAACTGAATTCCTGAAATAAATCAACTTTCCGATGACATTCTAATTTATTGAGATGCACCTGTAGTTAGGGTTCCAAGCAGCGATGCTGGGAAACCTTTTCTTCTTCGTCTTCTTCTTTTTCTTCTTCTTCTCCTTCTCAACCTTGGCATGAACTACAGCTTTTGAGAGCTTTTATTTGTTAAGATTCGAGGCTTTGATTGCTTGTTCTACTCAATAAAAACAGTACCCATGGGACAATCTTTCCGCTTTATTGTTGATTATGTCATTTATAGCACATATGTCAAATAAAAGGCAAATATTATCTCCATGCAGTTATCACTGAGGTCAGGGTTACACTGAAATTCCATAACAAAAGGAGTAAAATCGTGAAGCTTTACAATCATGCACAACACAAGAGTGGAAACATTTATTAACACTAGATGGAGACAAATATTCTAAACTAGAAGGTAGAAAAAGTAGAAACACTGCAGGAAACTCAACAAAGCTTTATTGGTTCATCCTGAAACAGATGATTATTTCTGTGAAAACTTCTTTACCCAGAAATATTACATTTCTGTTTCTGTAGATGTGTATTTTGTACACTGAAATCTATCATTACATGTTTATTACTCTTGCACAGCAATATGTTCCATTTATATTATTGGAAATGACAGCTTTGGTCAATGATTGACAGTAAAAGAGGAAAAATCATCAGAATCCAGTCAGCAAAGTTTACAAACCCTCTCAGTAATTTTTGGGCCGCCAACCATTTCCCCACAGGAACAGTTAGGCTGGCTAGAGGAACAATGAAAACTACCCATGAAATTACTCCTGTACCCATTTCCCTCCTTGTAGTAAACCTCCCCACATTTGCACTTCCATTGCTGTTGGGAGCTGCTTTGGACATTTTCTTTTCCCAGTTGCACAAATGGGGCCAGGCCCCAGTTGTTGAGGCTCATCTTAATAGTGATGATTTCTTCCCGTTGATGCTGTCCAATTCTGCTGAAGAAGGACAGGGTGGATGTGGCAAAGTTCCAAATCACTTCCACTTTTTCAAGTTGTGCGATTTCTTCTTCTCCTTCCTCAACCGTATATGTAATCATTGCAGAAGAAACCTTGAGTTGATTCCCTTTGTTCTGCAACCCCAAACCTGCTGAGACAGGTGGTGCATCAGAGCCATCATCCTTCTCAGTTGTAAGATAGCTGAGGCAGTTATCTTTACAGTGCAGACCATAGACAGGTCCATTCTTCAAGTTCGCAGGAGACTTTTTATCACAGAGCCCAATCAGCCAGTCAGACTCTTTGGGGAGACTGACCACCCATCTCTGGAAATTTAAAGCTGACTTGGAACTGCTTATCAGGAGAGTGGCAGAGCATTCTCCCAGCCAATGGTTACAGAAAATGCTCCTTCTGTCTTTGGACAGTGGCATCCCATTGCCAAAAATCTGTGGGTCAAAGATCAGATCTGGAGGCTTCTCCACTCTTCTCTCTCTCACTCTTCTCCCATTTTTCCAGACTCACATTCTCATCATTAGTTTTCAGCTGCAGGGCCTTCTGCTCAGCTTCAAGCTTTTCCTTGAGCTCTTTGTGGGCAGTAGAGAAGGTCTTCATGTTGTGTAGACGGTGCTGGTCCTCAATGGCACAGGAAACACAGACACAGGTCATGTCATCCAAGCAGTAGTACTCCAAGAGTTTTCCATGTTGAGGGCACTTGGTGGTCCCACATAAAGCCATGGGTTCAGTGAGAGGATGAGTCTGCAGTAACACAGGAGTAGTCAGGTGGGCCTGGAGGTGGTGGGCGCACATGGAGATCTCACATTTCATGCAGGTCTTCAAGGCCAGCGTCCTTTCCTCTCCTGTGCACATGTCACAGAGAATGATTTGATCTTTTTCCTCTCCTTTCAGCTGTATAATGTCAGACATTTTCCAAAGATCTTGAATGAAAATAAAATGACCTTCCTTTAAAAAAAAAGATTTAAAATAATACAAATATTTTGAACTGCAAGTCTCTGCTTCCTCAAAGTCCAGTATGACACTTCAAACTGTTTCAGCAGTATTGTTTCCCATGAAAGACCGTCCACTTCCAGCCTGCCTACTCAGTAAAGTGCACACCCAATGATCAAACACGTGATCTACCGTACTTTCGGGACTATATAGCGCACCTAAATATAGGCCGCACCCATTAAAATTTAAAAGAAATGCGTATTTTGTCGCACATAAGCCGCACCAGACTATAAGCTGCTGTTATCCAGGCTGAGAAATAAGATATTTACATAGAAAGATTTTGTACCAAAAGTGTTTATTCATATACCTGAACTGATTGTTTCCGAACAGTGCCTGTAACACGGCAGTAAAAGTGCTGATCAAACAAAACAGAAAAGTCATTGATGGTTTTATTCATCTTCCTCCTGTGCACTAAAACAAAGTTGCTTTATTTTTCTTCCTCCTGCGTACTGAAACCACCGTCACTTTTTTTCTTCCTGCGCACTGTTACAGCAACTACGGTATTAAAGTCGCTTTATTCTCCCGTGCACTGAAACCACAAGTCACTATTCATCTTCTCTTGAGCATTGAAACTACTGAACACCAAACCACTGTCACTTCATTTCTCCTGCGCACTGAAGCCACAAGTCACTTATTCATCTTCCTCCTGCGCACTGAAGCCACTGAAGTCGTCCTCTTCAGTGTCAGAGTTGAACAGCCTCAGATAATCTTCCTCACATACCTTTTCAGTCTCTGTTTTGGTGTTGCTCCAGTCACTCTCATCTCGAGGCAAAGTTGCCTCTGAAGCTGCGTTGCTCTCTTCACGCAGCAGTCTGGCCTTTCGGAACCCGTTGATGATGGTGGATTCTTTCACACTCCTCCATGCTGTTAAGATCCACTGACAGACGTCAGAAAAAGATGCTGTTCGCATGCGGCCAGTTTTTGTGAAAGATTTCTCACCGATGGTCATCCAAGCCTCCCACTCACCCCGGAGAGCCGCTTTAAATGCTCGATTCACACTGATGTCCAGTGGCTGCAAATACTTTGTTGTACCTCCAGGAATCACAGATGGAATTGAGTTTGTTTTCTTGATAGCTGCTTTTACAGAATCTGTGATGTGGGCTCTCATACTGTCCAAAACAAGCAGTGCTTTTTTCTAGTGAAAAAATCCTCCCGGGCGCTTACCGTAGCACTCTGTTAACCATTCCTTCATTAGGCTTTCCAACATCCACCCTTTTTTGTTAACTTTAACGACTATGTCCTTCGGAAGTTTTTCTTTTGGCATAGTTATCCGCTTAAAAATCACCCTTGGTGGAAGCTTTTGTCCGGATGCGGTGCAGCCCAGAACACATGTGAAATGCGTCCTCTCGTGTCCACTTGTTTTCACCATAATGGATGATGCACCTGACTTGTTAACAGTCCTGGTTAGAGGTAGGTCAAACGTCAAAGGTACTTCATCCATATTTATGATGTTGTCTGGTCCGATGGAGTTCTCTGCTATCTTTGTTTCAATGAATTTGTGGAAGTTTGCAATATTTTCTTCATAGTCAGAAGGGAGTTGCTGACAGAGAGTTGTCCGCGTCCTGATGGACAGGCTTTTTCATTTCATAAATCTGAAACACCATGACGGTCCACCTTGCAAATTTTCAATATTCATTTCCCGGGCGATTGTTTTGGCTTTCAGCCGGATCTGCACAGTGGATACACCTCGGCCGCTTGCTCTCTGTGTGTTCACCCAGTCCTCAAGAACATCTTCAAGTTCAGGCCACCTGCTTTTATGTCCTCTGAAAGCCTTTCTTGTCTTTTGGCATTGAATCAATTCTTCCCGCTGCCGCCTCCAATGTCTCACCATAGTGTGGCGCAGATATTGAGTTCATATCTCCCCACAAATGTATGACTATATGTGTATTGGGGACTCCATGTCTGGTGGGACAAAAGAGGTCTGGACCTGCAGAGATCTACAGGAGATGACGAGTAGGTGTGAGTTTTGGCCTTTGTCTCGGAGAGGACGTCCCAGGAAGATTCCCGGACCATCGAGGGATAAGAGACAATAGTGAGACATGAAAGAGTGCATTGTGACTGAGACTATGTGCCATGTAATTATATGTTTGCTTAAGCAACATGTGACCGGGGGTTGTGGCTCCAGCAGAGTATAAGAATGTGGTATTTGATTGCTCAGTCTCTTTTCCTGCCTAGAGATTGATAGAGCATGTGTTCACTCAATAAAGTTGACTCTGAGAAATAAACTCAGCCTCATTCTTGAACGCATTCTCTACACTGGTGACCCTACGACAAAGTATTGACGACCTTCATACACCAGACTCATCAGGAGCCAACCAGGCTAGCGCAGCTACCGCAGTCCAGCTGCCCAATTTCTGGCAGCACAGCCCACGTGCCTGGTTCAACACGGTCGAGGCGCAGTTTCACCTCCGGAGAATTTCAGCAGATGCAACGAAATTCTACCATGTGGTAGCAAAGCTGGACAGCCTCACAGCACAGCGGGTGGAGAGCCTGACTAACCATCCACCAGAAGTCGACAAGTACGGCGCATTGAAAGCCGCGCTCATCCGTGCTTTCACCCCCTCGCTGGGAGAGCGGGCAGAGAAGCTCCTGATGTTGACTGAAGGCGAAGCAGACAGGCCTGCTGACCTGATGGCGAGGATGCTGAGTCTGAGAGGCGAGGACGATGACGGCTTTATCTTCGCCCATCTTTTCCTCAGGACACTACCGTCAGCGGTGAGAGTCACCCTGGCCAGCTCGCAGCGGCTGACCAATCGAGATTACCACGAGCTGGGCCAGGAGACACAGCGACTCGTCGACGCCCATAGACGGCACACGGCCACGACGGCGGCAGCGGAGCTGAGTGCAACGCCCGGAGACGGCAGGGGGCCAGAGGCTGCAACACCAGATGCGCTGACGTCAGCAGCGGCGGAGACCAGGAGACGCGGGGCGCGCAACGCCCTCTGCTTTTATCATCAACGCTTCGCCGAGAGGGCACACAAATGCATTCCCCCGTGCCAGTTCAAGCGCTCGGGAAAACGCCAGGCCCGAGAGTCGGTAGCAGCTGCTGCTCTCGGCGCGAAGAATAAGCTGCTCTACCTCACTGATGGGAAATCAGGGAGGCAGTTCCTGGTGGACACGGGCTCCCAGCTGAGTTTCATCACACCTCTCCACGCTGATCGGCTGGCGCCTTCCAGCGGACCCCTGGTGTTGGCGGCGAACGGTTCGACGATCAAGACCTTCGGGGAGAAGACCCTCCCCCTGTCTTTTCACGGTCGGACATTTGAGTGGACCTTCGTCGTGGCAGCAGTCAGTCATAACATGTTAGGTGCTGATTTTTTGTGCTCGAATGGTTTATTGGTTGATCTTGCTAATAGACGTCTGGTTAATGCACTGTCTTTTCACAGCATTTCCTGCACAGCCCGGGTGGTCCCGCCCACTGCACAGCCCAACCTCACAGCTGCGGGTGGTAAGTTTCAAACACTACTCACTCAGTTTCCAGCACTCACAGTCCCAACATTTTCAGTGTCAGTGGCTAAACATGGGGTGGAGCACTTTATAACTACTACTGGCCCCCCCGTTTTTGCAAAAGCTCGGCGCTTGGACCCAGCTAAACTTGCCATAGCACGCGAGGAATTCGCCAGCCTGGAAAAACTGGGCATCATTAGACGCTCTAACAGCCCCTGGGCATCACCACTACATATGTTCCCCAAGGCTGATGGCTCGTGGCGGCCTTGCGGTGATTTCCGCAGGTTGATAACGCTTCAGCTCACGACCGCTACCCGATTCCGCACATCTGTTGAGGATGCCTTTCACAAACGAGACTGAGTTTATTTCTCAGGGTTGGTTTATTGACAGGTCACATCCTCCAACAAGAACAGAATCTCAGAAAAGAGGTAGAACAATCATCCTTCACAGTTCTTATACCCCCACATCAAATAACACACCCCCAACCCACAGTCCTTGAGTAAACATACAGCCCCCGAGGCTCCTTGGCGTCTCCATTGTCTCTCTCATCCTTCTAGCCTCCGGGGCTGCTGCTGGAATATTCTCTCCCACTTCCCGTCTCCTAAAAGACCAACTTCACACCTCCCGTAGGTCTCTGCAGGGTCAGGTCCTCTTTGGCCATTGAGACGTGAAGCTTCCAGAATATGCACCATCATGCCTACTAGGTATATGTGGGTGAATATGAATGCCATATATGCGCCCTAAATATGCGCCATATAACCCCCCCAAACGTCTACATAAGGACAAAGTACACCCCAAAATGCATAGAAACATGTCATATCACACAGAATAGCAAAATGGCACAACATATCACACTTCCAACTGCTTGGGCTTCAACCTCCTGCCATATCTGCTATGGGCAGGTTTCGATCTGCCTGTAGCTGTTTCTTGCATCTGTGGATTAGAGTCATTAGCACATCCTTGTGAAAGCTTAGAAGAGTGTCCCCCCCGGTGGCCTGCCGCGACGGGGAGCCCTGGCTAACTGCATTTGTTCATCAGCCAACACAAAAGCGGGTTTGAGTCTGTTAATGCAGACTAATTCTCTCCTGTCACCCAAATCGAGCAAAAAATGTTTTTCCCCAGTTTCCAACACTCTGAACGGTCCATCATAAGGCGGCCTTAAACCTGGCCTCTGAGCGTCGTGTCTGACAAAGACAAATTCTGCATTCTTTAAGGCTTTAGGCACAAAAACGCGTGGGAAACTGTGATGAACTGGGCCGGGGAGGGTGTTTGATCCCATGTCGCTCTGCCGCAGCTTAGCGGGCGGGCGATTTGGTGTGGGGTTCTCTGAAAGGAATTCGCCCGGTAACCGGAGGGGTTGGGCAAAAACTAGCTCAGCCGGAGAGGCTTGCAAATCTTCCTTAGGTGCTGAACGCAACCCTAATAAAACCCATGGAAGTTTATCAACCCAATTTATGTCCGTGAGAGCCGCTCTGAGGGCTGCTTTCAATGACCGGTGAAAGCGTTCGCACAAACCATTGGCCTGAGGGTTATAAGCGGTAGTGCGGTGAATTTTCACCCCCAGACTGAGGGCCATGGATGACCAGAGCTTGGAAACGAATTGGGGACCCCTGTCAGACGTTATGTCTGACGGGACTCCAAAACACGCGACCCAAGCCGTTAAAAATGCGCGCGCAACGTCTGCTGCTGTAGTTGACGCCAGGGGGACCGCTTCTGGCCAGCGCGTTGTGCGGTCTACCATGGTTAGAAGGTGTGTGAAACCCTGCGACAGCGGGAGGGGTCCCACCAAGTCGATATGCACGTGGTCATAGCGTTTGGCCGGGATGTGAAAAGGTTCTAAGGGGGCCCGCGTGTGCTTGTGTATCTTTGCTCTTTGACACGCTGCGCAGGCTGCGGCCCACTCTTTGACCTGTTTACGCAGCCCCGGCCAAGCGAATTTTTCTCCCACCATTTTGATTGATGCGCGAACTCCCGGATGTGCCAGCGAATGGATTAAATCAAAAACGTGGTGGTGCCATGCAGCTGGGACCACGGGGCGCCCCCGCCCCGTGGTCGCAGATTAGAGGAGGCATACCTGTCTGATGCACCCTGTGCTCCAGCCTTAGCCCTGTTGGCCCAGACTGGAGCGCGCGCACATCCGCATCACTAACCTGCTCGGTGGCCATGGCTGCATAATCTAAGCCTACGCAGACCGGGGCTGCGAGCGCTTCCGTGCCGCAAGCCTGGCCCACGTCCATGGCCACCGTGTCTGCCCCCTGGGGGCCTGGCGTTGCAACTGCGCGTGAGAGGCAATCTGCCACTACACTGTGTTTGCCCGCCACATGTTGAATGTCGGTGGTAAACTCTGAAATCGCGGCCAGCTGTCTCTGCTGTCGGCCCGACCACGGCTCTGAAATCTTGGCCATTGCAAATGTTAATGGTTTGTGGTCTACAAACGCGGTGAAACGGCGCCCTTCCAGCCAGAACTGGAAGTGGCGGATGGCCAAATGCAGGGCTAAAAGCTCCCTATCGAACGTGCTGTATTTTCGCTTGTTATCGCGCAATGTTTTGCTGAAAAACGCAAGCGGTTGCCAGCTCCCTGCTACCAGTTGCTCGACAACCGCCCCCACTGCTACGTCGGAAGCGTCCGTGGTTAGTGCCATGCGAGCTGCTGGCACGGGGTGTGCCAACAGCACAGCGTTTGCCAGGGCCGACTTGACCTGGGAGAAAGCGCGCTCCCGTTCCGGGGACCACTCGACCTTATTTGCAGGTTTTTGTTTCTTTAGTGCCGCGTACAGTGGGTGCATGAGCTGTGCCGCGCTGGGGAGGAAACGGTTAAAAAATTGACCATCCCCAAAAATTCTTGCAATGCTTTAACTGTCTGCGGTTGGGGAAACTCCGTTATCGCGCGTACTTTATCGGGCAGCGGGACCGCTCCTTCTGGAGAAACGCGGTGGCCCAAAAAATCGATTTGCGCTACCCCGAATTGACATTTCGCTGGGTTAATTATCAGCCCATGCTCTGTCAGCCTCTGAAAAACCGCTGTGAGGTGGTGTTCGTGTTCGACTTCGGATGCGCTGGCTACCAAAATATCATCCAAATAGGCGAACACGAAAGGGAGGCCGCGCAACACCGCATCCATCATGCGTTGGAACGTCTGTGCGGCGCCTTTGAGGCCAAAAGGCATGCTCAAAAACTCGAAAAGCCCAAAGGGGGTTATTACTGCCGTTTTGGGTATGTCTTGAGCGCAGACTGGGACTTGGTGATAACCGCGGACCAAATCTATTTTGGAAAAGATGCGTGCCCCCGCCAAATGCGCCGAAAAATCCTGGATGTGCGGAATCGGGTAGCGGTCGTGTGCTGAAGCATTATTTAACCTGCGGAAATCACCGCAAGGCCGCAAAGAGCCGTCAGCCTTGGGGACCATATGCAGGGGTGACGACCAAGGGCTGTTAGAGTGTCTAACAATGCCCAGTTTTTCCAAGTTGGCGAATTCCTCGCGCGCGATGGCCAGTTTAGCTGGGTCCAAGCGCCGAGCTTTTGCAAAAACAGGGGGGCCGGAGGTAGTTATGAAGTGCTCGACCCCGTGTTTAGCTATTGACGCTGAAAATGTTGGGACCGTGAGTGCTGGGAACTGATTGAGTAGTGCATGAAACTTACCACCCGCAGCTGTGACATTAGGATGTGCAGAAGGCGGGGCCACCCGAGCTGTACAGGAGATAGAGTGGAAAGACAGTGCATTTACCATACGTCTATTAGTAAGATCAACTAATAAACTGTTTGAGCATAAAAAATCAGCACCTAACATGTTGATGCTAACTGCAGCTACGACGAAAGTCCACTCGAAGGTGCGCCCGTGGAAGGATAGAAGGAGCGTCTTCTCCCCATAGGTTTTGATCGTCGAGCCATTTGCACCAGGGGTCCGCTGGAAGGCGCCAGCAGATCCGCGTAGGAAGGCTTGACGAAACTCAGCTGGGAGCCTGTGTCCACCAGGAAATCCTTCCCAGAATTCGCGTCCGTCACGAAAAGCAGCTTGTTCTTCGCGCCGAGAGCAGCAGCTGCTACCGACTCTCGGTCTTGGCGTTTCCCTGGCGCTTGTATCGGCACGGTGGGATGCATCTGCGCGCCCTCTCGGCGAAACGTCGATGGTAAAAGCAGAGGGTGCCGTCCGCTCCGCTTCTCCTGGTCTCTGCCGCTGCTGATGTCAGTGGGTCCAGTGCTGCGGTCTCCCCTCATCTCACGGGGGTGCGCTCAGCTCCGTTGCCGCCGTCGTGGCTGCATGTCGTCGATGGGCATCGACGAGCCGCTGCGCCTCCTGGCCCAGCCCGTGGTAGTCGCGGTCGTTGAGCAGCTGTGAGCTGGCCAGGGTGACTCTCACTGCTGGCGGTAGTGTTCTGAGAAAGAGGTGGGCGAAGATAAAACTGTCGTCATCTTCGCCTCTCAGGTTCATCATCCTCGCCATCAGATCTGCCGGCCTGTCTGCTTCCCCTTCTGTCAGCGCCAGAAGTCTCTCTGCTCGCTCTCCCTGCGAGGGAGTGAAAGCTCGAATGAGGGCGGCTTTCAGTGCGCCATACTTGTCGTCCTGGGGCGGGTGGTTGGTCAGGCTCTCCACCCGCTGCACTGTGAGGCTGTCCAGCTTCGCAACGACATGGTAGAACCTCGTTGCGTCGGCTGAGATTCCCCGAAGGTGGAACTGCGCCTCCACAGTGGTAGACCAGGAGCGCGGGTTATGTTGCCAGAAATCGGGCAGCTGTAGTGTGGTAGCTGCGTTAACCCGGTTGGCTCCTGAAGAGTCCGGTGCGGGAAGATCGTCACCACCGGCCATAGTTTGTCGTAGGTCACCAGTGTAGAGGATGCCTTTCACAAACGAGACTGAGTTTATTTCTCAGGGTTGGTTTATTGACAGGTCACATCCTCCAACAAGAACAGAATCTCAGAAAAGAGGTAGAACAATCATCCTTCACAGTTCTTATACCCCCACATCAAATAACACACCCCCAACCCACAGTCCTTGAGTAAACATACAGCCCCCGAGGCTCCTTGGCGTCTCCATTGTCTCTTTCATCCTTCTAGCCTCCGGGGCTGCTGCTGGGACATTCTCTCCCACTTCCCGTCTCCTAAAAGACCAACTTCACACCTCTCGTAGGTCTCTGCAGGGTCAGGTCCTCTTTGGCCATTGAGACGGAAGCTTCCAGAATATGTACCGTCATGCCTACTAGGTATATGTGGGTGAATATGAATGCCATATATGCGCCCTAAATATGCGCCATACATCCAGGATTTTTCGGTACATTTAGCGGGAGCGTGTATTTTTTCTAAAATAGATTTGGTGCGCGGGTACCATCAAGTCCCAGTCCGCGCTCAGGACATACCCAAAACAGTGGTAATAACTCCTTTTGGGCTTTTCGAGTTTTTGCGTATGCCGTTTGGACTCAAGGAGGCTGCGCAGACGTTCCAGCGCATGATGGATGCAGTTTTACGCGACCTCCCTTTCGTGTTCGTCTACTTGGATGATATTTTGGTAGCCAGCACGTCCGAAGACGAACATGAAAGCCACCTCACAGCGGTTTTTCGGAGGCTGGCAGAGCACGGGTTAATAATTAATCCAGCAAAGTGCCAGTTTGGGGTTGCGCAAATCGATTTTTTGGGGCACCGTGTTTCACCAGAAGGAGCGGTCCCTCTGCCCGATAAAGTACGCGCAATAACGGATTTTCCCAAACCTCAGACGGTCAAAGCATTGCAGGAATTTTTGGGAATGGTTAATTTTTATAACCGTTTCCTCCCAGGCGCAGCGCAGCTCATGCAACCATTGTACGCGGCACTTAAAAAGCAAAAACCTACGAATAAGATCGAGTGGTCCCCGGAGCGGGAGCGCGCATTCTCCCAGGTCAAATCAGCCCTGGCGAACGCCGTTTTGTTGGCACACCCGGTGCCAACGGCACGTATGGCGCTCACCACAGACGCTTCTGATTTAGCTGTGGGGGCGGTTGTTGAACAGTTCGTGGTGGGGAGCTGGCAACCCCTCGCGTTTTTCAGCAAAACCTTGGGCGATAACGAGCGGAAGTACAGCGCGTTCGACAGGGAGCTTTTGGCCCTGCATTTGGCCACCCGCCATTTCCAGTTCTGGCTCGAGGGGCGCCGTTTTACCGCGTTCGTGGACCATAAGCCGTTAACGTTTGCGATGACCAAGATTTCAGAGCCTTGGTCAGGCCGGCAACAAAGACAGCTGGCCGCGATATCGGAGTTCACCACCGATATTCAGCATGTCGCGGGCAAACACAATGTGGTGGCAGACTGTCTTTCACGTGCAGTAGCAGCACCAAGCCCTGTGGGGGCAGGCTCGGCAGCCGTGGCCGCGGGCCAAGTCTGTGGCGCAGAAGCACTCGCAGCCCCAGTCCACATGGGTTTAGATCACGCAGCCATGGCCGCGGAGCAGGCTGACGATGCAGATGTGCGCACGCTCCAGTCTGGACCAACAGGGTTAAGGCTGGAGCACAGGGTGCTGCAGATAGGTATGCCCTCTCTAATCTGCGATGTCTCCACCGGGCGGCCTCGCCCCGTAGTTCCGGCTGCATGGCACCACCTCGTTTTCGACTTAATCCATTCTCTGGCGCACCCGGGGGTGTGCGCATCGATTAAAATGGTGGGAAAAAATTTGTTTGGCCGGGGTTGCGTAAACAGGTCAAAGAATGGGCAGCGTAGCGTGTCAACGAGCCAAAATACACAAACACACTAGGGCTCCTTTGGAACCTTTTCACATCCTGGCTAAACATTTCGATCATGTTTCGATCATATCTCCCGAGAGAACACTCACACGTGATCTGCATTGTTGTTTATGCAAATCCGACGGCGAACGCTGGGACAGCGCGTGACGTCATCCATTCAGTAACCAGCAGGCTGCAGACAGAACACCCAGATGCTCTTCTCCTCATCTCAGGCGATTTCAACCACGTTTCACTGTCTCCCATTCTGCCCACTTTCACCCAGTATGTCACATGCCACACTAGAGACTATAAAACACTGGATTTGTTCTACGCAAACACTAAGGAGGCGTACACCTCATCACAACTCCCCCCACTTGGGAGATCGGATCACAACTTGGTTCATCTCCAACCGGTGTACAAACCCCTAGTGCACAGACAACCTCCGGCCATGCACACTGTGGAGTTATGGTCTGAGGAGACAATGGACACTCTAAAGGACTGTTTTGAAGCCACTGCCTGGAAGCAGCTCTGCGATCCACATGGTGAGGACATCGATGGCCTCATTCACACCTTCACGGGCTACCTCAGCTTCTGTGTGGACAAATCCGTTCCCACCAAGACCATACGGCGTCACTCAAACAACAAACCCTGGATCAACCCTGAGATAAAAACACTTCTGAGAGAGAAGAAGAGGATCTTCAGGTCGGGGAACAGGGAGATGCTGAAGTCCGTACAGAGGGAGCTGAGGAGAAAGATTAGAGAAGGCAAGGACAGCTTCAGGAAGAAGATGGAGGACAAGCTGCAACAGAGCGACATCAGCGGGGTCTGGAGAAACCTCAAAACCATCTCGGGGCTCCAGAATACCTCCCCCCAGGCCACGGGGGGCAGGGAGTGGGCGAACAACCTGAATCTGTTTTTCAATAGATTTGACCAACCGCCCTCCCCCCTGTCTGCACAACAACCACTGGTGCCTCTAAGAAATCAAGTCCTGCTACCCACTCCCCACTCCACCGACACCCCCCCACTCCCAACACACAGCCCCCCATCCTGACCCTGACCAAGACCCAGGTGAGGACGGAGCTGAGGAAGATCAAGGCGAGGAAGGCGTCGGGACCGGACGGCATCAGCGCAAAGCTCCTCAAGTCCTGTGCAGACCAGCTGTGTGGGATTGTGACGTATATCTTCAACATGAGCCTGAAACTGGGGAGGGTACCACAGCTGTGGAAAACATCTTGTGTGGTACCTGTACCAAAAACTTCCCACCCCAAAGACCTGAACAGCTTCAGACCGGTGGCCTTGACGTCCCACTTGATGAAGACCCTGGAGAGACTGCTCCTTGCTCATCTCCGCCCCCTGGTGGAACCAGCGATGGATCCACTCCAGTTCGCCTACCAGCATGGCATTGGGGTGGAGGATGCGGTGATCTTCCTCCTTCACCGTTCTCTGTCCCACCTGGAGAAGCCCGGGAATATGGTGAGGATCATGTTCTTTGACTTCTCCAGTGCTTTCAACACCATCCAACCGATGATCCTGAAGGACAAGCTGCTGCGCGCAGGGGTGGACCAGCACCTGTCATCATGGATCCTGGACTACCTCACGAACCGGCCTCAGTTTGTGAGAACCCGGGACTGTGTTTCCGACACGATCATCAGTAGCACGGGGGCCCCCCAGGGAACGGTGCTGGCTCCCTTCCTGTTCACTCTTTATACTGCAGACTTCTCACACAACACAACACATTGCCATCTACAGAAGTTCTCTGATGACTCTGCGATCGTTGGTCTCATCTCCAGCGGAGATGAAGCTGAGTACAGAGGGCTTATCCAGGACTTTGTGGACTGGTGCCATCGGAACTGCCTCCAGATCAACGCGAGGAAAACTAAGGAGCTGGTGGTGGACTGCCGCAGGCATGGGCAGCCCCTCACAGCACCAGTTAATATACAGGGAACAGACATCGAGATGGTGACATCCTACAAGTACCTGGGTATTCATCTGAACAATAAACTAGACTGGTCACACAATACTGACGCACTCTACAAGAAGGGACAGCGCAGGCTGTTCCTGCTGAGGAGACTCAGGTCTTTTGGTGTACAAGGGGCGCTGCTGAAGTCATTCTATGACACGGCTCTGAGTGCTGTTGTTCCTTTGCTGCTATAATGGTGGCATCAGCCATCAGCTATCACTTTTGGAGTGGTCTGCTGGGGCAGTGGCATTACTGCAGCCGATAGGAAGAGACTGAACAAACTGATTAAGAAAGCTAGCTCTGTCCTGGGGCAACGCCTTGATCCGATGGAGGAGATAGGAGAGAGAAGGACGGTGGCTAAACTGTCATCTCTGCTGGAGTCCGAGTTCCACCCTATGCAGGACATACTGGATGCACTGAGGAGCTCATTTAGCAGCAGACTACATCATCCCAGGTGCACAACCGAGAGGTTTCGTAGGTCCTTCCTACCAACGGCTGTCAGACTGTACAACCTAAGCAGGGCTGCTCGCAGAGATAGCAAAAAGACGTAACAAACTAATAGTTTTTTTTTTTTTTTGAATGCAAAAGATGCAATAGACTTACACAATGGTCCTCTCCGGCATACAACTAGGAACATACCGGTCGCTATGGAGGGTGAGAATATGTATGGGCACATAATCATACCATGTAGGATAACTAAATAGACGGTTATGCTGTTTCATCCCACCTAGCAACAATGCTCTGCACTGTGTGTGTTTATATATTTACATATTTATTCCATCTAGCTACAATGCTCTGCACTGGGTGTGTTTATATTTATATATCTATATATTTATTCCATCTAGCTACAATGCTCCGCACTGTGTTTTTATATATCTACATATTATTCCATCTAGCTACATTGCTCCGCACTGTGTGTGTTTATATACTTGCATATTTATTCCACCTAGTTGCAATGCTCCGTACTGTGGGTGTTTATATATTTACATATTTATTCCATCTAGCTACAATGCTCTGCACTGTGTGTTCATATATTCATATATTTATTCCATCCAGCTACAATGCTCTGCACTGTGTGTCTGTGTGTGTGTGTGCGTATATATATATATTTTATAGTAATATGTACAAATGTATATTAGCTGCTCTTGCTTGCTTGTTTTTTTTCTTGCCTTCTGATTGTTGCTCTGAGTGTTGCTATCCCTGTGCTGTTGCAATCCTGGAATTCCCCCGTTGTGGGACTAATAAAGGCTTATCTTATCTTATCTTATGTGCATGTCGACTTGGTGGGCCCCCTTCCGTTGTCGCAGGGGTGCACACACCTTTTGACGATGGTAGATCGCACCACGCGTTGGCCTGAAGTGGTCCCTCTAACGTCAACTACTGCAGCGGACGTTGCATCCGCGTTTTTAACGGCTTGGGTCGCGCATTTTGGAGCCCTGTCGGACATAACGTCCGACAGAGGTCCCCAATTCATTTCCGAACTCTGGTCATCCATGGCCCACAGCCTGGGGGTGAAGATCCACCGCACTACCGCGTATAACCCTCAGGCTAATGGTTTGTGCGAACGCTTTCATAGGTCATTGAAAGCAGCCCTCAGAGCGTCTCTCACGGATACAAATTGGGTGGATAAACTTCCATGGGTTTTATTGTGGTTGCGTTCTGCACCTAAGGAGGATTTGCAAGCCTCCCCGGCTGAATTAGTTTTTGCTCAACCCCTCCGTTTGCCGGGGGATTTCCTCCCCTGACAACCCCGCACCAAATTGCCCCCCCACTCAGCTGTTGAAGAGCGGCACAGGATCAAACGCCCTCCCTGGCCCAGTGCATCACAGTTTTCCACGCGTTTTTGTGCCAAGAGCTTTAAAGAATGCGGAGTTTGTTTTTGTTAGACATGATGCTCAAAGACCAGGTTTGCGACCCCCTTACGACGGCCTTTCAGAGTGTTGGAATATGTCAAATAAAAGGCAAATATTATCTTCATGCAGTTATCACTGAGGTCAGGGTTACACTGAAATTCCATAACAAAAGGAGTAAAATCATGAAGCTTTACAATCATGCACAACATAAGAGTGGATACATTTATTAACACTAGATGGAGACAAATATTCTAAACTGGAAGGTAGAAAAAGTAGAAACACTCCAGGAAACTCAACAAAGCTTTATTGGTTCATCCTGAAACAGATGATTATTTCTGTGAAAACTTCTTTACCGAATGATATTACATTTCTGTTTCTGTGATGTGTATTTTGTACACTGAAATCTATCATTACATGTTTATTACTCTTGCACAGCAATATATTCCATTTATATTATTGGAAATGACAGCTTTGGTCAATGATTGATGGTAAAAGAGGAAAAATCAGCAGAATCCAGTCAGCAAAGTTTGCAAACCCTCTCAGTAATGTTCGGGCCGCCAACCATTTCCCCACAGGAACAGTTAAGCTGGTTATAGGAACAATGAAAAGTAGGCCTGTTATTACTCCTATACCCATTTCCCTCCTTGTAGTAAACCTGCCCACATTTGCACTTCCATTACTGTTGGGAGCTACTTTGTACATTTTCTTTTCCCAGTTGGACAAATGGGGCCAGGTCCCAGTTGTTGAGGCTCAGCTTAATAGTGATGATTTCTTCCCATTGATGCTGTCCAATTCTGTTTAAGAAGGACAGGGTGGATGTGGCAAAGTTCCACATCACTTCCACTTTTTCAAGTTGTGGGATTTCTTCTTCTCTTTCCTCGACCGTATATGTAATCATTGCAGAAGAAACCATGAGCTGATTCCCTTTTTTCTGCAACCCCAAACCTGCTGAGACAGGTGGTGCATCAGAGCCATCATCCTTCTCTGTTGTAAGATAGCTGAGGCAGTTATCTTTACAGCACAGACCATAGACGGGTCCATTGTTCAAGTTCTCTGGAGACTTTTTATCACAGAGCCCAATCAGCCAATCAGACTCTTTGGGGAGACTGACCACCCATCTCTGGAAACTTGCTCTTTTTCCTTTAGATTTGATTGGCAGTTGGCTGAAAACCGAATTGGTGCTGCTTATCAGGAGAGTGGCAGAGCATTCTCCCATCCAATGGCAACAGAAAATGCTTTGATGATTATGGCTTACAGACCATGAAAACCCCAAATACAGTTTCTCAAAAAATTAGAATATTACATAAAATTAATTTTAAAAAATAGTTTTTAAATAGAAATGTTGTCCGTTGAAATGTTGGTTAACATGGGCTGTAAGCCATAATCATCAATATTAAAATAAATAGACACTTGCAATATATCACTGTCTGTGTAATGAGTCTATATATGGGTTTCACTTTCTGAAATGAGTGACAAAAAATATTGAACTTTTTCATGATATTCAAATTTTTTGAGATGTACCTGTACACTCTACGTGCAACACATCAGATTGATTGTCTTTGATTAATTGTCTATGTTTATTACACAGTCCCTGTCAAATAAACTAATCTACTACTACTATATGTTTTGAACTTGCTTGAACTAACCACCATCCATTTCTGTCTTTGGTCTAGGCAAGAGGAAAGGAAAAGCAGCCACCCCACAACGGACCTCGCCACTGTGGAAAGTACTGAAATCCTTTGCTTTTATAGATAAAGCGCCAAAACTAAAGTTCCACTTAATATAAAAGGGACTGAACTGAGATTTATTTGATTGTGTAAATATAAATTACAGAATAATTGAAATGAATGGCACATCAACTGTAAAATAAACCGCTTGTTAATATATTTATTTTTTTGTCAGATCACATGTGTGATCCTTTGTGAGTTATGTTGATAACTATATGTTGCACTTTGGGGATTGGGAGTTGTTCAGTCGCCAATATAATTTAGTTTATATGTGTAGTTTATAGTCTATCATCAATAAACTCATGCAGTATTATAATAGCAGGACAAATTACAAATATTTGAGACCCATTGTAGTGCATCCTTCTATATTTTAGCAATACAAGTACAAAACACCGCCCACACTTGAAGCCAGGGCAAGAAGAGACACAGCGGTGACAGAGCAGTGGCTAAACGTTTATTGATAAAAATTCCATATTTTGACTGAGCGACTCCACACTCAGTGATGCACACCCTCAGTTAAAGTTCGAGAGTACATTCAACTGAATGTATTATTTCATTCTGATTGCTGAGGCCACAGTAAAAACAGATGATTTTAAATGTAACCCAGCCCTTGTAAAATCTACTTTGCTGAAGTGCAGCAACATGAAAATTGTGATTAAATACAACAACAAAGCACTTTGTCACATTCCACCACTGGCTTTTAGCAACAAGTGTATTTCCCAAATATGTTTCAAACTGTTTTAAACTTGCTTTAATTAACCACCACCTATTTCTGTCTTTTGTCTAGGCAAGAGGGAAACAATCCACCCCAAACCGGACCTTGCATCACTATTTACAGAGATGCAGGCTGAAGATCTGCTGATCTGGGACCAGCTTGAGCAGCACATCCAGCTGCTTCTCAGTGAGGCAACATGGCCGGCGTGTGTGACCCATTCTAAGTTGTTGTGGGGGTTTTTTACAGTTTGAATTTTGCACATTCTGAATAATCTGGAATTTGCTGCAGGTGGAAAAAACAGTTTAGGGACTTATGTGTTTGCATCATGATTTTCTATTTTATCTGTTAAGACACCAGTGGGAAAAGAGTCAACAGTACAAACCATTTATTAGAGACTTTGAAAATAATGGCTCATTTTTAAGAAAAAGTAACCAAAACAATCATTTTATTCACCGAAGACTGTATTGTTGGATGGTTTTTTTTTTAATTTGCAACAAACTGGGGATTCTAAATTGTCTTTAGGTATGACTGTGAGAGTGAATGGTTGTCTGTCTCTCTGTGTTGGCCCTGCAACGGACTGGTGATCTGTCCAGGGTGTGCCCTGCCTCTCACCCAAAGATGCTGGGATAGGCTCCAGCCCCCCGCGACCCGAAAAGGATTAAGCAGAAGACGAGGGATGGATGGATGTATTGTTGGATGTGTCAGTGCAGAAGACCCTGCACACTTTAGTGAAAGTACCAGTATATGGAGGAATTCTGGGCCAGATTAGCATCTGTATTTTCTAATAATAGATTAGGGCAGGGGTGTCCAATCATGTGCCATGGAGGGCCAAGATCCAGCAGGCTGCATAAGGTATTCCCCCCCTCACCCTTTCCCTCCACAGACTGACATGTCCTCCGATACACTTCACCAGCAGGACGGTTCTGCTGGACTGACAACCCCCCGCTGCAGCTGCTATGGGCGCCGACTTGAGCCAAAGGACCAGGGAGTTAGAGCCCCTTCTGGGTGTTCGGGGGGTGGGGGGCTGTGTGGGGGCACAGTTCTGGGGTTTCCTCACACCCAGAGAGACAAGGGGAAGAGAGGACAATGGACTGAATGAAGAGGTGCCACCGGGGGTTATCAGACGGGACAGTTAGGATAATGCACCCCGCGGGGAGAGTAAGATCACCGGAGTCACGGAGAGAAGAAAAGTGTGTAATAGCGACGCCAGCATAATGTTATGTTAATATGCCAGCGTCCGTGAATATTATGTTAATGTGCTGCATTTCTCTTTATGTATGAGGGTCGGAAGTGCTGGGATTCTACATATGGAAATAAAAGTATAAAAGAGGGAGGTACAGACACCTTGATAGCGCAGTAGCTCACCAGAGCTCAGAAGTGTGTTTGCTGTTATGTTGGAGGAATAATAAGGCCTTGTGTCGTCCAGCTCGTTGCCTTCGCCTATTCCTTTTCCTCCGCAATATTATAAAATATTAACAGTAATGAAACCAAATAAAAAGAGGTGTATCCTGTTCAGCAGAAGGAACTTTACTTTTCGAGACTGATTTTGAGTGACTTGGTCACATGAACTGAGAGCTATTGAAAAAAATGCAATTTTTTTCATTAAAATAATATTCTAAAATAAAAGCAGTAATGAAACCATATAGAAAAGGTGTATCCTGTTCACCAGACTTGATAATGTTTTTCTAAACTGATTTTGAGTGAATGGATCACTTGCTGGGCAGCGCGGTGGTGGAGTGGTTAGCATTGCGGCAGCACAGCAACTCACTCTTGGCCAGGGGATCCTGGGTTCCATCCCAGCCCCCGACCAACAGTGATCTGTGTGGAGTTTGCATGTTCTCCTCGTGTCTGTGTGGGTTTACCCAGGGATTTCTCTGCTTTCCTCCCACATGCCAAAAACATGCAAGTAAGGTCAACTGGCATGTTGATTCCTACCCTTTGCACTGCCACTTTCAGCTGCTTCCCTCCAGACGGAGGTTTGCTGTCCCAAAAAGTAAAACCCAGCACTACAAAAACAGCTTTGTTCCTGCTGCTGTCAAAGAGTTGAACAAGATGTAACAATATATTGCACATAATTTAGTTACCTATTTATTAATTTTATTTTATATTTACTTATTTTTGTAGGTTTTTTATTTGGGTTCTAAATCTTTTATTGGGTTTTAGACTTTTGAGTTTTTAACCTCTTTGACTAGTCTTTAACTTTTTAATATGACCCTTCTCTCCTATCTCCTTGTTTTTTTCTCTTATCTCTTTGTCCTATGTCCTGATTGGTGGAGCCTTGAGTACTTTTATCATGTTTATAGTCAGCTTCATGTGTGCCTGTGTTTGTGCTCATGTTCAATGTAATTGTGGTTTGTAAATATGGATGTCACCTGACTGCAAAACAAACCTACCTACAGGAACAAATAAAGTAACCTGAACCTGAACCTGAACCTGGCATCAAACTGGGGATTCTAAATTGTCCTTAGGTATGACTGTGAGAGTGAATGGTTGTCTGTCTCTCTGTGTTGGCCCTGCAATGGACTGGCGATCTGTCCAGGGTGTACCCTGCCTCTCACCCTAAGATGCTGGGATAGGCTTCAGCTCCCCCGCGACCCGAAAAGGATTAAGCGGAAGAAGATGGATGGATGGATGGGTCACATACTGTTCTAAGCTATTGAAGAAACAATCTTTTTTTCCATAATGATACTATTAATTTGTTGACAGTCCCTAAGTAAAACCCTCGTGTAGAAGACCAGGCAATACTGGAAGCTGGTCCTGGCATGAACTTCTGTTGCTGGGATTCACTCTTGTCAGCTGCCGGGAGTTCCAAAGGAGCCGAATATCGAATGTCAAACATAAAACTAACTTCACCGCAGTTACAACTTGACTGGTCTAGAAGATCAAAAAGGATTGACATTTTTGGATAATTTAACAACGATCTTTACTTAATTTTAAGCAATTCAGATGAATGGCCTAGGAGGAGTTCATTTTGAGTTCACTTGCACACCATTGACAAAAAGTTGCAGAAGGTTTCAGTGAATAGAATGATGAAAGAATTTTTAGTCCAGGCCCAGCCCTTCTCAAGATACTTGCAAAAATGTAAAAATGTTTATTATAGCGCCACCTATGTATGCAGTGCCTTGATTTTTTTCTCTCTGAGTAGTGTGGAGAGTTTCTGATCAGACTGTAAAATTTCAAGTTTCCAGTATTACCACGTATTCCTCATGCACTTTAGCAGAGAAAAATAAGTGGAAGAAGAAGAATCAGAGCAAAAAACAATAGGTTTCCTGCAGAATAGCTGCTTGGAACTCTATAAACACTTGAAATACATTACTCTGTGTAATGAATCTATATAATATGAGTTTAATTTTTTTTAACTGAATTCCTGAAATAAATCAACTTTTCGATGACATTCTAATTTATTGAGATGCACCTGTAGTTAGGGTTCCAAACAGCGATGCTGGGAAACCTTTTCTTTTTCGTCTTCTTCTTTTTCTTCTTCTTCTCCTTCTCAACCTTGGCATGAACTACAGCTTTTGAGAGCTTTTATTTGTTAGGATTCGAGGTTTTGATTGCTTGTTCTACTCAATTAAAACAGTACCCATGGTGCAATCTTTCAGCTTTATTGTTGATTATGTCATTTATAGCACATATGTCAAATAAAAGGCAAATATTATCTTCATGCAGTTATCATTGAGGTCAGGGTTACACTGAAATCCCATAACAAAAGGAGTAAAATCGTGAAGCTTTACAATCATCCACAACACAAGAGTGGAAACATTTATTAACACTAGATGGAGACAAATATTCTAAACTGGAAGGTAGAAAAAGTAGAAACACTGCAGGAAACTCAACAAAGCTTTATTGGTTCATCCTGAAACAGATGATTATTTCTGTGAAAACTTCTCTACCCAGAAATATTACATTTCTGTTTCTGTAGATGTGTATTTTGTACACTGAAATCTATCATTACATGTTTATTACTCTTGCACAGCAATATGTTCCATTTATATTATTGGAAATGACAGCTTTGGTCAATGATTGACAGTAAAAGAGGAAAAATCAGCAGAATCCAGTCAGCAAAGTTTACAAACCCTCTCAGTAATTTTTGGGCCGCCAATCATTTCCCCACAGGAACAGTTAGGCTGGTTAGAGGAACAATGAAAACTACGCCTGTTATTACTCCTGTACCCATTTCCCTCCTTGTAGTAAACCTGCCCACATTTGCACTTCCATTGCTGTTGGGAGCTACTTTGGTCATTTTCTTTTCCTAGTTGCACAAATGGGGCCAGGCCCCAGTTGTTGAGGCTAATCTTAATAGTGATGATTTCTTCCCGTTGATGCTGTCCAATTCTGCTGAAGAAGGACAGGGTGGATGTGAAAAAATTCCAAATCACTTCCACTTTTTCAAGTTGTGCGATTTCTTCTTCTCCTTCCTCAACCGTATGTGTAATTATTGCAGAAGAAACCTTGAGCTGATTTCCTTTGTTCTGCAACCCCAAACCTGCTGAGACAGGTGGTGCATCAGAGCCATCATCCTTCTCTGTTGTAAGATAGCTGAGGCAGTTATCTTTACAGCACAGACCATAGACGGGTCCAGTCTTCAAGTTCTCTGGAGACTTTTTATCATAGAGCCCAATCAGCCAGTCTGACTCTTTGGGGAGACTGACCACCCATCTCTGGAAATTTAAAGCTGACTTGGAACTGCTTATCAGGAGAGTGGCAGAGCATTCTCCCAGCCAATGGCTACAGAAAATGCTCCTTCTGTCTTTGGACAGTGACATCGCATTGCCAAAAATCTGTGGGTCAAAGATCAGATCTGGAGGAGTTGTAACCAGCTCCTGGTGGTTTTCAGGATCTACTAATGTCAGCAAAGAGCCCCAGAACTGACCTGCTTGTTTAACCATTTTTTCACCATTCTGCTTTATCTCCAGAATCAGTTTATCACGATCACTGCTAGGCTCCAGCCCTTTCCTCAGATCTACAGCCTTGGCCTTCTCCACATCCTGATGCACCTGAGAGTACATCTGCAGGAATCTGAAGGTGTCCTTCTCCTCTTGTGCTGCTTTGATGCTGCTCTCAGAGGTTCTTAGAGACACCATACGAGCAGATACTGAACTCTGGACACTGCTCAGAGAAATATCACGCAGGTTAGCCACAGCCTCAATGAGACGCACACTGCAGGGACCCAGCTTCTCTCTCTCACTCTTCTCCCATTTTTCCAGACTCACATTCTCATCATTAGTTTTCAGCTGCAGGGCCTTCTGCTCAGCTTCAAGCTTTTCCTTGAGCTCTTTGTGGGCAGTACAGAAGGTCTTCATGTTGTGTAGACGGTGCTGGTCCTCAATGGCACAGGAAACACAGACACAGGTCATGTCATCCAAGCAGTAGTACTCCAAGAGTTTTCCATGTTGAGGGCACTTGGTGGTCCCACATAAAGCCATGGGTTCAGTGAGAGGATGAGTCTGCAGTAACACAGGAGTAGTCAGGTGGGCCTGGAGGTGGTGGGCGCACATGGAGATCTCACATTTCATGCAGGTCTTCAAGGCCGGCGTCCTGTCCTCTCCTGTGCACATGTCACAGAGAATGACTTGCAGATCTTTTTCCTCTCCTTTCAGCTGTATAATGTCAGACATTTTCCAAAGATCTTGAATGAAAATAAAATGACCTTCCTTTAAAAAAAAAAGATTTAAAATAATGCAAATATTTTGAACTGCAAGTCTCTGCTTCCTCAAAGTCCAGTATGACACTTCAAACTGTTTCAGCAGTATCGTTTCCCATGAAAGACCGTCCACTTCCAGCCTGCCTACTCAGTAAAGTGCACACCCAATGATCAAACACGTGATCTACCGTATTATCCAGACTATACAGCGCACCTAAATATAGGCCGCACCCACTAAAATTTAAAAGAAATGCGTATTTTGTCACACATAAGCCGCACCAGACTATAAGCCGCCGATATCCAGGCTGAGAAATAAGATATTTACATAGAAAGATTTTGTACCATAAGTGTTTATTCATATACCTGAACTGATTGCTTCCGAACAGTGCCTGTAACACGGCAGTAAAAGTGCTGATCAAACAAAACAGAAAGGTCATTGATGGTTTTATTCATCTTCCTCCTGTGCACTAAAACAAAGTTGCTTTATTTTTCTTCCTCCTGCGTACTGAAACCACCGTCAGTTTTTTCTTCCTGCACACTGTTACAGCATCTACGGTATTAAAGTCGCTTTATTCTCCCGTGCACTGAAACCACAAGTCACTATTCATCTTCCTCCTGAGCATTGAAACTACTGAACACCAAACCACTGTCACTTCATTTCTCCTGTGCACTGAAGCCACAAGTCACTTATTCATCTTCCTCCTGCGCACTGAAGCCACTGAAGTCGTCCTCTTCAGTGTCAGAGTTGAACAGACTCAGATAATCTTCCTCACATACCTTTTCAGTCTCTGTTTTGGTGTTGCTCCAGTCACTCTCATCTCGAGGCAAAGTTGCCTCTGAAGCTGCGCTGCTCTCTTCACGCAGCAGTCTGGCCTTTCAGAACCCGTTGATGATGGTGGATTCTTTCACACTCCTCCATGCTGTTAAGATCCACTGACAGACGTCAGAAAAAGATGCTGTTCGCATGTGGCCAGTTTTTGTGAAAGATTTCTCAACGATGGTCATCCAAGCCTCCCACTCACCCCGGAGAGCCGCTTTAAATGCTCGATTCACACTGATGTCCAGTGGCTGCAAATACTTTGTTGTGTAGTGGAGCTGAAATAACGAGGCGGCTTTGAATTAAAAACAGGGTTTTTAATGAATAGCTCCTCTATCAAATCTCATCAGGTGCAGAGCTTAGCAGAAGGCAAGAGAGCGATCTCTGCTTCGCTCGCTGGTTAAATACAAGTACACACAGCACCACGCATTGAAACAGCTGACGTCAGAGTCCACTCATTGAAAAAGGTAACATCTCCCCATTATCTTAACCCCCATTGTCCTGCCATCCCCTCTCCTTGTCTTGGGAGGTGATGGGAACTCCCCCTCTCGCTCCAGGGGGTAAAGGTGTCGAGTCCGTCTCCACTGCCGCGTCTTGGGAGGTCCATTGTCTTTAACCCGGCGCGGGGGATGTTCTGTCCTTTCTAGTGTGAAGCTCCTTACATATGCTGTCACAAAACATTTCCACTTGTTCTAACATATGTAGACATGGGATATAAGAGTCATATATACCACAGGCCCCCCAAACACTAGGAAAGGACATAGAAGGAATTACAGTCTAAGATCACAACTATGAAATACTACGTGTTACAACTGTTGCTACCGGAGAATTTTTCTAGCAGCTATGCTCATAAGAAAGTTCAGTGGTAAACATAACAGCATAGTGAAATCATAAGTAGCCTTAAACTGTTGTAGCACAATTAGTGGATAATTGCGGGGTGGTTGGTATCAGTCCTTGTGCTGTCTGGGCTTAATCCTTCTCCCAAAACTGCTGTAGGTTGGCTTAGGTGTCCCGCTGGGACCTTCTCGTGGTGAATCTGCATTGTGGGAAGGAAAGAGATTATTTGTTCCCTGCCTGGGGGCTGAGACTTTTCTTCTGGGGGGTCTACCCCGCCGAGGCGCTCGTGCCACCTGTGTAGGCTCGTCTCTCAGCAAGAAGGCAGGTTTAAGTCTGTCAACACTGACCACTTCCTTTCTGTCCCCATAATCAAGCACAAAGTGCTTGTCACCATTTTCCAGCACTCTGAACGGGCCATCATAAACTGGGCGTAACGTTGGTTTAATAGCTTCATGCTTAACAAAAACGAACTCAGCGCTTTTCAAAGTTTGAGGAAGAAAAACTCGTGGAAAAGAGTGATGCGCTGGACCGTGGAGGGAAACCGGTCCACTGCTGCCTAAAAACCTTGGGACTGGAAAGTGTCCTGGTTCTGGGTTCTCTGGTAAAAATTCCCCTGGGAGTCTGATAGGCTGGGCGAAAACTAATTCTGCAGGAGAAGCGTCTAAATCCTCTTTAGGTGCTGCACGCAACCCTAATAAAACCCAGGGAAGTTTATTAACCCAATTTGTGTCCGTTAGTGAGGCCCTGAGGGCAGCCTTTAAGGACCTGTGAAAACGCTCGCATAACCCATTGGCCTGAGGGTGATAAGCGGTGGTGCGATGAATTGTTGTCCCTAAACTGTTAGACATGGCTGACCAGAGCTCTGAGATAAACTGAGGCCCTCTGTCTGATGTGATGTCTGATGGAACACCGAAACGTGCCACCCAGTTTGCTAGAAAAACGCGAGCGACTTCCTCCGCTGTGGTTGACGCTAAAGGGACAGCCTCTGGCCAGCGCGTGGTGCGGTCTATCATAGTTAGCAGGTGTGTGAAACCTTGGGAGGAAGGTAGTGGCCCCACGAGGTCGACGTGAATGTGGTCGAATCTTCTAGCAGGAATTGGAAAAGGCTCCAGAGGTGCCTTTGTGTGTTTGTGTATTTTGGCGCGTTGACAAGGAATGCAAGTTTTTGCCCATTCTCTTACGTTTTTGCGCAGGCCTGACCACACAAACTTTTCAGCAACCATTTTGACCGAGGCGCGCACACCTGGGTGTGCGAGGGAGTGAATTGCGTCGAAAATACGGCGGCGCCAAGCAGTTGGTACTAACGGGCGAGGTCGGCCGGTTGAAACGTCGCATATTAGGGGAGGCACGCCGTCGCGCAAGTTTTTTTTCTCCAGCCTTAACCCTGTTGGTCCGGACAGGAGCGCGCGCACGTCTGCATCACTGCTTTGTTCTTCCGCCATGGCTGCATAATCTATCCCATCCTGGATAGGTGCTGCGTATGTGTGTGCGTTAGTGAAGAGTTCCGCTGCTGAGGCGGTGTAATCTGTCTCCTCGTGCTCTGGCGGTGTCACAGCGCGAGAGAGACAGTCAGCTACTACGTTAAGTTTGCCTGCTACGTGTTGAATGTCTGTGGTGAACTCTGAAATCGCAGCTAGCTGTCTTTGTTGTCTGCCTGACCATGGTTCTGAAATTTTGGCCATAGCAAAAGTGAGCGGCTTATGGCCCACGAAAGCCGTGAAACTCCGCCCTTCTAACCAAAACTGGAAGTGGCAGATGGACAAATGAAGCGCCAGCAGCTCTCTGTCAAAAGTGCTGTATTTACGTTCAGTTGGGTTTAGCGATTTGCTAAAAAATGCTAAAGGTTGCCAGACCCCCTTGACAAGTTGTTCTACAACTGCCCCTACAGCCAAGTCTGAAGCATCTGTGGTCAGAGCAATGCGGGCTGAGGGGTCTGGGTGGACTAACATTGTGGTGTTAGCTAGGGCGCTTTTTACTTCCGCGAAAGCGCGTTCGCGCTCCGAGGTCCATTCGACCGCATTGGAAGCTTTCTTTTTTCTGAGCGCGTCATATAGGGGTTGCATGAGCTGAGCTGCATGGGGAAGAAAACGGTTGTAAAAATTAACCATCCCCAAAAATTCCTGTAGCGACTTAACCGTTTGAGGCCGTGGAAAACTTTCTATCGCAAGAACTTTGTCTGGAAGCGGAATTGCCCCTGCCGGGGAGACCTTATGTCCCAAAAAATCAATTTGTGATACGCCGAATTTGCATTTGGCTGGATTGATTATAAGTCCGTGCTCTTCCAGCCTCTGAAAAACGGTAGTGAGGTGCTGTTCGTGTTCTTCCTCGGATGAACTGGCTACAAGCATGTCATCGAGGTAGACAAAAACAAAGGGTAGGTCGCGTAGGACTGCGTCCCTCATCCGTTGAAAAGTTTGAGCCGCGCCTTTGAGGCCGAATGGCATTCTTAGGAATTCAAAAAGGCCGAAAGGGGTTATAACCGCTGTTTTAGGAATATCTTCAGCTCGGACTGGGACCTGGTGATAACCGCGGACTAAGTCTATTTTTGAAAAAATGCGCGCACCCGCTAAATGTAATGAAAAATCCTGAAAGTGAGGAATGGGGTAGCGGTCATGCGCTGTAGCGTTGTTTAGCCTGCGGTAATCTCCGCACGGTCTCCAAGAACCGTCGGATTTCGGGACCATATGAAGTGGTGAAGCCCAAGGGCTCTTTGAACGTCGGCAAATGCCTAATTTTTCAAGAGCTGCAAATTCGTCCCTTGCTATGTTGAGCTTGGCCGCGTCTAAGCGGCGAGCTTTGGCAAAAACAGGAGGTCCGTTTGTTGGGATGAAGTGTTTAACCCCATGTTTAGCTACAGTGGCTGAGAATTTGGGGGTTGTGAGTGCTGGAAATTGGGTGAGGAGTTGCTCAAACTTACCTCCCGCCGTGGTGACGTTGGCCTGCACAGGTGGTGGAGAAACTCGAGCTGAGCATGGAATAGAAGCAAAAGATAGTGCATTAACTAGGCGTCTATTTGCAAGATCCACTAATAACCCGTGTGCACACAGAAAATCTGCGCCTAACAAATTAAAACTCACCGCTGCTACGACAAATGTCCATTTGTAGCTGCGGCCGTGGATGAGGAGGTGTAGGCTCTTTTCCCCGAACGTGTCGATGTCAGAGCCGTTGGCTGCCACTGCTCCGTTGCCCCGGGTGCCCATGGCTCGATCTGCGTGGGAGGGCATGATGAAACTCAGCTGAGCTCCCGTGTCGATGAGGAACTGCTTGCCTGTGTATCCATCTGTCACGTATAACAGCTGATTCTTTACGCCGAGGACCGCTGCTGTTAATGGCCCTCGGCTTTGGCGTTTCCCGACCTCGTAAACTTGCAGGGAGGAACACATTTGCGGGCTTTCTCTGCGAAGCGGTGGTGATAATAGCAGACGTCGTTCTGCTTGTTGTGCTTGGGCCGCGCCGCTGTCACCGTGGGTTGAGTCTCTCCAAGGCTCGGGGTGTCAGTTCTCAGATCTGCGGATGCCGCTGTGGGTGCCCGCTCTCTGCAGGCGTTGACGAGCCGGTAAGCCTCGTTGGCCAGTGTGCGGAAGTCTTGATGATTCCTGCACTTCATACCCACTAGTGTCCCTCTCAAATGCGATGGTAGAGTGCTGAGGAAAATGTACTGGAAAAGGAAATTATCATTGTCCTCCTCCTTGAGCTGTAGCAAATCCTCCATGAGGGTCCTTGGATTGCCCCCTATGTGGCCGTAGACCGCCAGGATCTTTTCGGCTCTTTCCTCCGCTGACGGGACATAATTTGCCACGATGGTAGCCTTGAGTGTTTCATATTTGTCCCGGGTTGGTGGTTGCTGGACCAAGCTCCGCACACACTTCGAAGTTGCGGAGTCGAGCTTGGAGATGATGTGATAAAATTTGGTATCATCTGCTGTGATACCCGCCAGTATAAACTGGGCTTCGGCTTGCTGGAACCAAGATGCAGGGTCTTCTCTCCAGAAGTCTGGCAGCTTGACAGCGACGGCGTTCGTGCACACCATCATTGTCGTGTTCGCCGGGTGAGAGTGCGTTCCTACGGCTCTCGCGGCGGTGCTGGAGCTCGGTTGAGCTCTCTCAGTGCCCTCTGCCGCAGGGAACAGCTGTCTGCTTGTTCCCTCGTCTGCGTCGTCGTTGGCGTGTGCCAGAGCCACCATGGATGAGCAGCTTGAAGAGCGCCTCCGGTCCATATTCTCGCGTTAGGGTCACCAGTGTAGTGGAGCTGAAATAACGAGGTGGCTTTGAATTAAAAACAGGGTTTTTAATGAATAGCTCCTCTATCAAATCTCATCAGGTGCAGAGCTTAGCAGAAGGCAAGAGAGCGATCTCTGCTTCGCTCGCTGGTTAAATACAAGTACACACAGCACCACTCATTGAAACAGCTGAAGTCAGAGTCCACTCATTGAAAAAGGTAACATCTCCCCGTTATCTTAATCCCCATTGTCCTGCCATCCCCTCTCCTTGTCTTGGGAGGTGATGGGAACTCCCCCTCTCGCTCCAGGGGGTAAAGGTGTTGAGTCCGTCTCCACTGCCGCGTCTTGGGAGGTCCATTGTCTTTAACCCGGCGCGGGGGATGTTCTGTCCTTTCTAGTGTGAAGCTCCTTACATATGCTGTCACAAAACATTTCCACTTGTTCTAACATATGTAGACATGGGATATAAGAGTCATATATACCACAGTTGTACCTCAAGGAATCACAGCTGGAATTGAGTTTGTTTTCTTGATAGCTGCTTTCACAGAATCTGTGATGTGGGCTCTCATACTGTCCAAAACAAGCAGTGCTTTTTTCTGGTGAAAAAGTCCTCCCGGGCGCTTACCGTAGCACTCTGTTAACCATTCCTTCATTAGGCTTTCCAACATCCACCCTTTTTTGTTAACTTTAACGACTATGTCCTTCGGAAGTTTTTCTTTTGGCATAGTTATCCGCTTAAAAATCACCATTGGTGGAAGCTTTTGTCCGGATGCGGTGCAGCCCAGAACACATGTTCAGGTTCAGGTTCAGGTTACTTTATTTGTACCCGTAGGTAGATTTGTTTTGCAGTCTGGTGACATCCATATTTACAAGCCACTAATTACATTCAACATAGACACAAACACAGGCACACATGAAGCTGACTATAAACATGATAAAAATACTCAAGGCTCCATCAATCAGGGTATGAAAAGACAAAGAGATGAGGGAGAAACCAGAGATAAGAGAGAAGGGTCATATTAAAAGTTAAAAGTTAAAAACTAGTCAGAGGTTAAAAAAAAAAAAACTCAAAGGTCTAAAACCCAATAAAATATTTAGAACTCAAGTGACATCATACAAAAATAAGTAAATATAAAATGAAGTTAATAAATAGGTACCTAAATTCTGTACAATATATTTTTATAGCTTGTTCAACTCTTTGACAGCAGCAGGAACAAAGCTGTTTTTGTAGCGCTGGGTTCTACTTTTTGGGACAGCAAACCTCCGTCTTGAGGGAAGAAGCTGAAAGTTGCAGTGCAAAGGGTGGGAGCCATCATTTAAAATGGAGGTAGCCATCCTCTGTACTTGTCTGGTGTACAGGGATGTCAGGCTCAGCTGTGGCTCACCAAGCAAACGACTGGACCATCTAACTACCTGATCCAAGGGTTTCCTCTGTTTTAGTTTTATCTGACCAAACCATGACACTAAAGAAAAGGATAAAACAGATTCAATAAAAGCCTGATAAAACATTGTCATTATGGTTCGGTCAATTTGGAAGCGTGCAAGTTTCCTCAAACAATGCAAATTTTGCTGGCCCTTTTTGCACACCCTTTCACAGTTCACTTCAAAGTTTAAATTACTATCAATAATCGTCCCGAGATATTTGTACAATTGTACACATTCGGTGGTCTGTATGGCTGTGTAGTTGTGCATGTACATGTTGGACATATGCATATGTGATCTAACCTCACGATGAAGGAGACGCAGAGTCTGAGACCCCTGCGGAGGACAGCGAGAGAAGACATAGGTGTGGACAGAAGACTCCCTGACCTCTGAGGCTCGAGAGGAGAGAGGGGGGAGTAATGTAAATAAAGGGATTATGAATGTGAATAAAGGGATTATGATGGAGATGTGTGACCTCCCCTGCGAGGGAGATTCCTTTATGTGAGAATGTTTAAAGGTGAGGACTTTGGTGTGTTTCCTCCTCTTTGTTCGCTGCTCAAGAATGAGAGCAGACTGTGGGAATGGTTGCTTGAAATAAACTTGAATTAAATGCAATTCAGTTTCGTTATTCAAGGCTCCCCACAGTCTGGCCTTTTAGTACAGTGACTTTGTGCCTGGGAGTTTTCCTCCTAAAGTCAATAATCATATCTTTCGTTTTTGTTGTATTCAGCTGCAGGTAGGAATCCTCACACCAGTGAACAAAATCATCAACTACTGGGACGTGGCCACTCTCACCATCCTGGAGGAGACTGACAATGACTGAGTCATCAGCATACTTTATAATGTGTCTGTTGTCATGTCTGCTCCGACACATGTTTGTGTACAGGATGAAGAGTAGTGGTGACAACACACACCCCTGAGGAGAGCCAGTAGAAGAGCACTTTAGGTCAGACAATGTACTGTGACGTTTGCAAGGTTCACACAAAGAAAATGGAGCAGATGGCTGTGATCAACCAGATTTATTTTGTACACCCCAACCCCCCCAACTTGCAACTTAGTACACAGAGCAGGGGAGGTCATTCTCACAGACCTCTGTTTACATCACGGTTGCACACACATAACGTTTTCATCTGGCAAAGTATGCTGGGAAATTCACTTAACATGGCCCCAACGTTACACTGCCCCCCCCCCCTGGACTGGTTTCTGTCCCCAGAAAAATTAAAGTCCAATTTAAAAGTCCAATACAAACTCATCCAGGTGTCGGGGCGGTCTTCGGCGCCGGTGGCCAACACGTACAGGCCCCCTAGTGTCCATCTGGGTCTCGGTCGGGGTATCGGGCCGGGATGGAAGCTCCGGTTCGTCCACCAGCGGTGCAGATGGCCGATACGGGGCGAGACGGTCACGATGAAGGACCACAACCCGGTCCCTTTTTCTAAGCCTCACCCTGTACACCACATCTGACAGTCTCTCCAGGACCACGCATGGCCCCGACCACTGGCTCGCCAGCTTCGGTGATCGTCCTCTCTTCCTCTCAGGGCAGAAAACCCAGACTCGATCTCCCGGTGCAAAGTCCCTCCCCTGGCAGCGGGAGTCGTATGCTCGCTTCTGCCGACCCCCTGCCGCTGCCAGGGCCTCTCGATCCAGCTCGTGCACCGTGTGGAGACGTTCTTTCAAACAAAAAAAATAATCCAATCCGGGTTTTCCCTCCACCTCCGGCTTAGGGGGGCAACCGAATACCAAATCCACCGGTGTGCGCAGCTCGCGTCCAAACATGAGCGCCGCAGGGGTGCACCGGGTTGATTCCTGAGCAGCCGTCCGGTACGCCCACAAAACAAAAGGCAGGTGCAGGTCCCAGTCTCGCTGTCGCTGGTCCACTAGGATAGCGAGCTGGGTGGTGAGGGTCCGGTTGAATCGTTCGACCAGGCCGTCGCTCTGTGGATGCAGTGGGGTGGTCCGGGTCTTCCGGATGCCCAGCCGTTTGCAGACCTCTCCGAAGACCTCCGCCTCGAAGTTCCGACCCTGATCGCTGTGCAGCTCCTCCGGTGCGCCAAACCGACAGAACATTTCATCCACCAGCTTTGATGCCGTCGTAGCGGCGCTCTGATCCGGGACCACGTACGCCTCTGGCCACTTAGTGAAATAATCCATCGCGACCAGCACGTAGCGGTTCCCCCGGTCCATGGTCGGGAAAGGGCCCAGGATGTCCACTCCCACTCGCTCCATCGGTGCTCCCACCCGGTACTGCTGCAGGGGAGCGTGGGATCGCTGAGTTGGTCCCTTCTGAGCTGTGCATGTGTCACAGCGATGAACGTGGAGCTCCACGTCCTGATGACAGCCGGGCCAGTAGAACCGGGCCCGAAGGCGCTGCAGCGTCTTTGTCACCCCGAAGTGGCCCGCTCCTACCGCCCCATGAACCAGCTGGAGTACTTTGGGCCGGAGTCAACGAGGAACCAGCAGCTGCCAAATGTGCCGCTGCCCAGCTGGAGTCTGCCACTGCCGATACACCACGCCCTCATGACAGCGGAGGTTGGCCCACTGGGAGTGTAGGGCCTTAGTCTCTGGGTCCAGCGGTGACACAACCTCCCAGGCAGGCCGCTGTCCTGCGTCCAGCCACTGCCGAACCCGCGAAATGACCGGGTCTCTGTCCTGCTCGCTCTGCAGCTGCTGCGTGCCAAGAACCTCTATGACGTCATCGCTGGGGAGAACTGCCTGATCATCTGAGGGGCTGTGCATCGCTGCGTGATTCCTGCTCGCAGCGGCTCGGAGAGCGGCAGCCCGTGGGGCGATTTGGTCCCGATCTTCAGCCCGTTGACAGAAGGCTGTTTTTTGGCGGGCCTCGGATGACAGCTCTACCTGCCAATAGCCGCTGCGTAGATCCAGCGAGCTGAACCAGCTGGAGCCGGCAATGTGGTCCAGTGCGTCATCGATGCGGGGCAGGGGGTAGGAATCTTTCCTGGTGGCATCGTTCAGGCGTCGGTAATCCACACAGAACCGCCACGACCCGTCCTTCTTCTTGACCAGCACCACAGGCGCTGCCCAGGGGCTGCTGGAGGGCTCAATAACATCTGCCTCCAGCATTTCTCGCACTTTTTGTTCCACCGCTGCCCGCCTTGAAAAGGGTAGCCGGCGTGGGTGGAGTCGAATCGGCCTGGCCTCACCAGTGTCGATCTCGTGCTGCACCAACCCGGTCCGACCGCATTCCTCATCCTTCGCAGCGAAAACACCCACGTAATAGTCCAATAGCTCCCGCAGCTGGCGTCTCTGTTCCGGGTCCAGCCCGCTGCAGCTCTGCTGAAATAATTCCTCCACCGCCTGCTGCGTCTCTGCTGACACGTTGGCCCCTCCCCTTGCTGTCCCTGTGTGTGCTCGTGCTCCCTCTGTCCGCGCTGGTGACGTCATCGTGTCTAGTCCTCGCGGTGGCCTGCCTGGTCCGGTCTGTCTTGGCGATCCCTCGATTGTGCGTGCCCCCGTGTCCCTTCTCTGGGTTCTGCTGTGGAGCGTGATGGTCCGGTTTCCCAGCTGGAGGGAAGGTCCGGTGGTGTCGATCTTGGCACGCCAGGCTGTGAGCAGGTCTAATCCAATAATACAGGGGTCTTGGATGTCAGCCAGCCAGAACGGGTGTCTTATGTTCTGACCGGCCACCCCCACCACCAGCACTCTCCGCCCCTTCAGTCGGGCGCGCTCACCGGTAGCTGTGGTGACGCAGCGCTCGGTGGGTTCCCACCCCCGCGGGACCGTATTGTTCGTGCCCGGCAGCACACCGGGTCGAACCAAGGAGATTGTAGAGCCGGTGTCAATCAGGGCCCGGATCGACGTCTTCCCCAAGCTGCACTGTAGTTAGATCCCTGGAGAGTGTCCAATTCGGCCCATGCGTGGTGCCGGCTCCTCGGGGGAAACATCTGCGGGAGGCGACCTGTTCCCGTTCACGCCACCTCGCTCTAGTTTAATGCCGGCGAGGGGCGTTCTTCTCCGGGGACGCGCCGCCGTGGTCTGCCGTAATTCCTCCTCTTCCTCCTCGCTCTCCATCGTGACCTGGAAGGTTCTCTGTCTGTGCGTTGGCGCTTCAACTGTGCGATTCATCAGCGGCTCCACCCGCTCTGCTTTTGCCACTGCAGTCTCCCAGTCGCTCGCGGCGTGGATCGGTACGTGGCTCTGGAGCTGGGCCGGGCGGAGACCTTGGATGAAGCTCCGGAGGGCGAGCTTCTCTACCGCCTCCGGTGCGAAATCCGGGTAGCTGCGCCGGGTTAGCAACCGTATGTCTACAGCATAGGTTCCTAGGCTTTCCTGGTTGCTTCTACGGCGGCGGGTCAGCTGTTCCTGGGCGTGCTCAGCGTCCGCCGTTCTCCCAAATCGTCTCTGGAGCGCCCCTTGTAGCGCTGGCCAGCTGTAGCGCTCCTCAGGCAGGAGATCAGAAAGCGTGCAGAGAGCTCTCCCTTCCAAGGCCAGCGCGACTTGCACGGCGGTTTCCTCTGGTGACCAGCCATTCAGCGCAGCGGCCAGCTCGACCTGGGTCAGGTAGTCATCCAACGTGGCCTCGCCGTTGAAGCGGGGAATCTTGGCCCGCTGCCTAACAGATGGGATGGCCGCCTCCTGATCGATCGTCACTCTCGATCGCCGTGGGATCGCCAGCCCGTCCTGTCCTGAAAAGGGCGGAATGCGGGGCTGGTTTGCTCTGCTCTGCCCGCTCTGTCTTGAAAAAGACAGAAGGCAGGGTGCGCTGGCCCCGTCAGGTCCGCCGCCGCTTCGTTCGTCCCGGCTCCCGGGGGTGGTGTCTCAGTCCCATCGTCCATCATCAGCTGAGCAATGAACTGCTCCAGCTGCTGGATCTCCATTCTGATCCTGGCATCCATCTGCTCCATGCCCACTCCTGACACCAGTGTGACGTTTGCAGGGTTCACACAAAAAGACAATGGAGCAGATGGCTCTGATCAACCAGATTTATTTTGTACACCCCAACCCCCCAACTTGCAACTTAGTACACAAAGCAGGGGAGGTCATTCTCACAGACCTCTGTTGACATCACGGTTGCACACACATAACGTTTTCATCTGGCAAAGCATGCTGGGAAATTCACTTAACATGGCCCCAACGTTACAGTACCATTGACCCTTACTCTCTGCGTCCTGTTGGTTAAGAAATCCAGAATCCAACCCACCAGATTATTGCTCAAATCAAATTGTTGCAGGAGCCTTTCAACTAAAATATGAGGTTGGATTGTATTAAAGGCAGAAGAAAAGTCCACAAATAAAAGCCTGGCATGTGTCCCATTAAAATCCAGATGTTTAAAAAGCATGTTAAACATAGTGACAGTGGCATCCTCCACTCCTCTGTGAGGCCTATAGGCAAACTGCAGAGGATCCAATGCATGTTCTGTCTGCCTTAGGACCTCACATCTGACCAGTTTTTCAAAGATTTTCATTAAAATTGAAGTCAAAGCAACTGGTCTAAAGTCGTTTACCATTTTAGGACAGCTGGATTTTGGAACGGGAACAACCACGGCTTCTTTCCCGATCTTAGGCACATGTTGTGTCTGTAAGGACTGTAAGGATGTGAAATGCGTCCTCTCGTGCCCACTTGTTTTCACCATAATGGATGATGCACCTGACTTGTTGACAGTCCTGGTTAGAGGTAGGTCAAACGTCAAAGGTACTTCATCCATATTTATGATGTTGTCTGGTCCGATGGAGTTCTCTGCTATCTTTGTTTCAATGAATTTGTGGAAGTTTGCAATATTTTCTTCATAGTCAGAAGGGAGTTGCTGACAGAGAGTTGTCCGCGTCCTGATGGACAGGCTTTTTCGTTTCATAAATCTGAAACACCATGACGGTCCACCTTGGAAATTTTCAATATTCATTTCCCGGGCGATTGTTTTGGCTTTCAGCCGGATCTGCACAGTGGATACACCTCGGCCGCTTGCTCTCTGTGTGTTCACCCAGTCCTCAAGAACATCTTCAAGTTCAAGCCACCTGCTTTTATGTCCTCTGAAAGCCTTTCTTGTCTTTTGGCATTGAATCAATTCTTCCTGCTGCCGCCTCCAATGTCTCACCATAGATTTGTTAATGTCAAGCTTACGTGCAGCCGCTCTATTTCCTTCACGGATAGCCAGATCGATGGCCTTCAACTTAAAAGCTGCATCATAGGAATTTCTTCGTGTGTTTTCCATTATGAGGGGGTGAGGATGTAAAAATATTACCATATTTTGCTGTTGTGCGTCTTGGGCTGCATGTGCTAAGAATAAAAACTGGCGCTTTCTTGTTTGCACTGACTCCCACTGCCTGTCTCGTTTTTGCACTTCCTGCTAGAGCGCCCCCTGAGAGCTGAAGAAAAATTCATAGAAAAGCCACATCTCTATATAAGCCTCATGGTTCAAAGTGTGGGGAAAAAGTAGCGGCTTATGGTCCGGAAAATACGGTAATATTATATTAATATGCCAGCGCCCGTGAATATTATGTTAATGTGCTGCATTTCTCTTTATGTATGAGGGTCGGAAGTGCTGGGATTCTACATATGGAAATAAAAGTATAAAAGAGGGGGGTACAGAGACCCTGATAGCGCAGTAGCTCACCAGAGCTCAGAAGTGTGTTTGCTGTTTTGTTGGAGGAATAATGAGGCCTTGTGTCGTCCAGCTCGTTGCCTTCGCCAATTCCTTTTCCTCCGCAATATTATAAAATATTAACAGTAATGAAACCAAATAAAAAGAGGTGTATCCTGTTCAGCAGAAGGAACTTCACTTTTCGAGACTGATTTTGAGTGACTTGGTCACATGACCTGAGAGCTTTTGAAAAAAAAAGTGCATTTTTTTCATTAAAATAATATTCTAAAATAAAAGCAGTAATGAAACCATATAGAAAAGGTGTATCCTGTTCACCAGACTTGATAATGTTTTTCTAAACTGATTTTGAGTGAATGGATCACAAGCTGGGCAGCGCGGTGGTGGAGTGGTTAGCATTGCGGCAGCACAGCAACTCACTCTTGGCCAGGGGATCCTGGGTTCCATCCCAGCCCCCGACCAACAGTGATCTGTGTGGAGTTTGCATGTTCTCCCCGTGTCTGTGTGGGTTTACCCAGGGATTTCTCCGCTTTCCTCCCACATGCCAAAAACATGCAAGTTAGGTCAACTGACATCAAACTGGGGATTCTAAATAATCCTTAGTTATGACTGTGAGAGTGAATGGTTGTCTGTCTCTCTGTGTTGGCCCTGCGATGGACTGGCGATCTGTCCAGGGTGTACCCTGCCTTTCGCCCAAATATGCTTGGAGAGGCTCCAACCCCCACCCCCACCCCCACCCCCGCAACCCGAAAAGGATTAAGCGGAAGAAGATGGATGGATGGATGGATGGATGGATGGGTCACATGCTGTTTTAAGCTATTGAAGAAACAATCTTTTTTTCCATAATGATACTATTAATTTGTTGACAGTCCCTAAGTAAATCCCTCGTGTAGAAGACCAGGCAATTCTGGAAGCTGGTCCTGGCGCGAACTTCTGTTGCTGGGCTTCTCTCTTGTCAGCTGCCGGGAGTTCCAGTGGAGCCGAATATCGAATGTCAAACATAAAACAAACTTCACCGCAGTTACAACTTGACTGGTCTAGAAGATAAAAAAGGATTGACATTTTTGGATAATTTAACAACTTTTCATTATCAGTGTTTGTCGATGATCTCTGCTTAATTTCAAGCAATTCAGATGAATGGCCTAGGAGGAGTTCATTTTGAGTTCACTTGCACACCATTGACAAAAAGTTGCAGAAGGTTTCAGTGAACAGAATGATGAAAGAATTTTTAGTCCAGGTCCAGCCCTTCTCAAGATACTTGCAAAAATGTAAAAGTGTTTATTATAGCGCCACCTATGTATGCAGTGCCTTGATTTTTTTCTCTCTTAGTAGTGGGGAGAGTTTCTGATCAGACTGTAAAATTTCAAGTTTCCAGTATTACCACGTATTCCCCATGCACTTTAGCAGAGAAAAATAAGTGGAAGAAGAAGAATCAGAACAAAAAACAATAGGTTTCCTGCAGAATTGCTGCTTGGAACTCTATAAACACTTGAAATACATTATTCTGTTAATGAATCTATATAATATGAGTTTAATTTTTTTAACTGAATTCCTGTAATAAATAAGCTTTTTGATGACATTCTAATTTATTGAGATGCACCTGTAGTTAGGGTTCCAAGCAGCGATGCTGGGAAACCTTTTCTTCTTCTTCTCCTTCTTCTCCTTCTTCTTCTCCTTCTCCTTCTAAACCTTAGCATGAGCTACAGCTTTTGAGAGCTTTTATTTGTTAAGATTCAAGGTTTTGATTGCTTGTTCTACTCAATTAAAACAGTACCCATGGTACTGAAGCGGCATGAAATAATGCAGCGTTGATGTTGGTTTTAAGTAGAGTTTATTAAATCATACCGCTGTCACGAAGCTCGCCCAATGGGCGGCTCGGAGGCTCTCCAGCAAGGAGACACAGAGTGTGTGTGTCAACAGCAGTTGCAGAGTGAGAGAATGAGCGAATGAACATGAAAATCAGACAGCTTATATACTCAGCTCAGACAATACATCAAAGACATTCACAGCAGTCGATCTGGGCATTTGCATATGAGAGGCACAGACAGTTCAGGATGCATTAACACAATGCATGAGTGGGACATTACCATCACAGCAGTGAAACCATGCATGAATGGCAGATTACTTCACAGCATGCAGCGGAAAAACCAGAAGAGCGAGCTGTCTGTCCCAGTCTGTTGTGGGGTTGCCACACCGCTCCCCCCCAGAGGGCAAGGCAGGCGGCCAAGACCTCGATATTGCAGCTTCGGCAGCGAGCAGGGAAAGCTCTCTGCAGGAGGAGGGGGAGGGAGGAGGGGGGTAGTACGTGCCGGCCGGGATGGTGAAATCGTCCGAGCCGCGCAAAAATTGCTTGCTGCTCCGCGATGTCGAGGGGCTGTCCCGTTGAACGTGCGGAGGTCACAAGAAGAAAAATTAGTCTCTGACTCCTCTCGCAGCCATGAAGAAAAACAGGAGCGGCGAGGCTGCGTAGCGGCTGTAAGAAAAAAAAAAAAAAAGCAGAGGGACTTGGCGTGTTGACTTTAGGTGCAAGCACAACCTTAAAGCCTTCGGGGACCGCAGACAGCTGAATTCCCATTGAGCGCCATGGCTAAGACCATAAAATCCAGTGAGCAAGCTGCGTGCCTCAGGTGTACGAGCAAGCCTGAAGGGCCATTGTGCAGCGGCGAAGAAGGAAGGCGGTCAGTGGAGCCGTATGTGTCCCGTGCCTGGTGCACCGTCCGCGTAACCCCCGGTGCGTGTGCCGGGGCTCCGTGCGTGGGTGGGCCAGCTGGAGAGGAGAACCAGGGTCAGGAATCTTGGTGGAGATCGGCGCAGTCAGTGCCGATAAACATCTATGTTGAGCTGTGGCTGCAGATTAGTCATGGTGCGTTGGAGCATTGAGGGGAAATAGACGATCTTTGTCCTTCAGGCTCGGGTAGATGCGTAGGATCGCTGAGAGGGAGGAGGAGCGGTGAGAGGGAGAAGACGTTCTGTGTCCCTCGGCCAGTCCAGCGTGGACGTCCCCATCTCAGGCGAGGGTCGCGCCATGACGTTTTCTGCAGTTTTCCCGGTCGTGGGTGATGTCCGGAGAGTAGCTCGCCTGTGTTGGCTCCGCGTCGAGGTCTCCCTGAAGCAGAAGGGAGGGCAGATCATTTGCGTCAGGCTGCTGTGTTCGCTGGCAGCGTGTTTTTTTCAGCGTCGGGTCGCCAGAGTGGCCGTCCAGACCAGAAGGTTGCGTTGCACAAAGCGTGTGCATTCTCGGGGTCACCAGTGAAGCGGCATGAAATAATGCAGCGTTGATGTTGGTTTTAAGTAGAGTTTATTAAATCATACCGCCGTCACGAAGCTCGCCCAATGGGCGGCTCGGAGGTTCTCCAGCAAGGAGACACAGAGTGTGTGTGTGTGTGTCAACAGCAGTTGCAGAGTGAGAGAATGAGCGAATGAACATGAAAATCAGACAGCTTATATACTCAGCTCAGACAATACATCAAAGACATTCACAGCAGTCGATCTGGGCATTTGCATATGAGAGGCACAGACAGTGCAGGATGCATGAACACAATGCATGAGTGGGACATTAACATCACAGCAGTGAAACCATGCATGAATGGCAGATTACTTCACAGCATGCAGCGGAAAAAACCAGAAGAGCGAGCTGTCTGTCCCAGTCTGTTGTGGGGTTGCCACACCGCTCCCCCCCAGAGGGCAAGGCAGGCGGCCAAGACCTCGATATTGCAGCTTCGGCAGCGAGCAGGGAAAGCTCTCTGCAGGAGGTGGGGGAGGGAGGAGGGGGGTAGTACGTGCCGGCCGGGATGGTGAAATCGTCCGAGCCGCGCAAAAATTGCTTGCTGCTCCGCGATGTCGAGGGGCTGTCCCGTTGAACGTGCGGAGGTCACAAGAAGAAAAATTAGTCTCTGACTCCTCTCGCAGCCATGAAGAAAAACAGGAGCGGCGAGGCTGCGTAGCGGCTGTAAGAAAAAAAAAAAAAAAGCAGAGGGACTTGGCGTGTTGACTTTAGGTGCAAGCACAACCTTAAAGCCTTCGGGGACCGCAGACAGCTGAATTCCCATTGAGCGCCATGGCTAAGACCATAAAATCCAGTGAGCAAGCTGCGTGCCTCAGGTGTACGAGCAAGCCTGAAGGGCCATTGTGCAGCGGCGAAGAAGGAAGGCGGTCAGTGGAGCCGTATGTGTCCCGTGCCTGGTGCACCGTCCGCGTAACCCCCGGTGCGTGTGCCGGGGCTCCGTGCGTGGGTGGGCCAGCTGGAGAGGAGAACCAGGGTCAGGAATCTTGGTGGAGATCGGCGCAGTCAGTGCCGATAAACATCTATGTTGAGCTGTGGCTGCAGATTAGTCATGGTGCGTTGGAGCATTGAGGGGAAATAGACGATCTTTGTCCTTCAGGCTCGGGTAGATGCGTAGGATCGCTGAGAGGGAGGAGGAGCGGTGAGAGGGAGAAGACGTTCTGTGTCCCTCGGCCAGTCCAGCGTGGACGTCCCCATCTCAGGCGAGGGTCGCGCCATGACGTTTTCTGCAGTTTTCCCGGTCGTGGGTGATGTCCGGAGAGTAGCTCGCCTGTGTTGGCTCCGCGTCGAGGTCTCCCTGAAGCAGAAGGGAGGGCAGATCATTTGCGTCAGGCTGCTGTGTTCGCTGGCAGCGTGTTTTTTTCAGCGTCGGGTCGCCAGCGTGGCCGTCCAGACCAGAAGGTTGCGTTGCACAAAGCGTGTGCATTCTCGGGGTCACCAGTGAAGCGGCATGAAATAATGCAGCGTTGATGTTGGTTTTAAGTAGAGTTTATTAAATCATACCGCCGTCACGAAGCTCGCCCAATGGGCGGCTCGGAGGTTCTCCAGCAAGGAGACACAGAGTGTGTGTGTGTGTGTCAACAGCAGTTGCAGAGTGAGAGAATGAGCGAATGAACATGAAAATCAGACAGCTTATATACTCAGCTCAGACAATACATCAAAGACATTCACAGCAGTCGATCTGGGCATTTGCATATGAGAGGCACAGACAGTGCAGGATGCATGAACACAATGCATGAGTGGGACATTAACATCACAGCAGTGAAACCATGCATGAATGGCAGATTACTTCACAGCATGCAGCGGAAAAAACCAGAAGAGCGAGCTGTCTGTCCCAGTCTGTTGTGGGGGTTGCCACAGTACAATCTTTCAGCTTTATTGTTGATTATGCCATTTATAGCACATACTGTATGTCAAATAAAAGGCAAATATTATCTTCATGCAGTTATCACTGAGGTCAGGGTTACACTGAAATCCCATAACAAAAGGAGTAAAATCGCGAAGCTTTACAATCAGGCACAACATAAGAGTGGATACATTTATTAACACGAGATGGAGACAAATATTCTAAACTGGAAGGTAGAAAAAGTAGAAACACTCCAGGAAACTCAACAAAGCTTTACTGGTTCATCCTGAAACAGATGATTATTTCTGTGAAAACTTCTTTACCCAATGATATTACATTTCTGTTTCTGTGATGTGTATTTTGTACACTGAAATCTATCATTACATGTTTATTACTCTTGCACAGCAATATGTTCCATTTATATTATTGGAAATGACAGCTTTGGTCAATGATTGATGGTAAAAGAGGAAAAATCAGCAGAATCCAGTCAGCAAAGTTTACAAACCCTCTCAGTAATGTTCGGGCCGCCAACCAGTTCCCCACAGGAACAGTTAAGCTGGTTATAGGAACAATGAAAAGCGTGCTTGTTATTACTCCTGTGCCCATTTCCCTCCTTGTAGTAAACCTGCCCACATTTGCACTTCCATTGCTGTTGGGAGCTACTTTGGACATTTTCTTTTCCCAGTTGCACAAATGGGGCCAGGTCCCAGTTGTTGAGGCTCATCTTAATAGTGATGATTTCTTCGCATTGATGCTGTCCAATTCTGCTGAAGAAGGACAGGGTGGAAGTGGCAAAGTTCCACATCACTTCCACTTTTTCAAGTTGTGGGATTTCTTCTTCTCCTTCCTCGACCGTATATGTAATCATTGCAGAAGAAACCATGAGCTGATTCCCTTTTTTCTGCAACCCCTAACCTTCAGAGACAGGTGGTGCATCAGAGCCATCATCCTTCTCTGTTGTAAGATAGCTGAGGCAGTTATCTTTACAGCACAGACCATAGACGGGTCCATTGTTCAAGTTCTCTGGAGACTTTTTATCACAGAGCCCAATCAGCCAGTCAGACTCTTTGGGGAGACTGACCACCCATTTCTGGAAACTTGCTCTTCTTCTTTTAGATTTGATTGGCAGTTGGCTGAAAACCGAATTGGTGCTGCTTATCAGGAGAGTGGCAGAGCATTCTCCCATCCAGTGGCTACAGAAAATGCTTTTGTAGGAGTCAAGAATTGAGGCGACTGGATGATTTTTCCAGTAACTGCTTTAATTCCCCATTCATCCTACGTCCTCTCTCGATCGGAGTGAAAAGAGCCAGGACGCAGTCACACACATACATTTATACATTCATCTTCCAACAATACATCACACAAAAGTCACAATACTCAGCTACATCCTTTCATCTCTAATAGAACACCCAGAGTCCTTCTGTTCTCCTTTCCGACCCCCAAAGGTCAGGCCGGGTAATCTTCTCCTCTCTCCTGAGTCCCCATGGGGTGCAGACACGTCTTCCTCTCGAGGTGTGAAGTCAATACACATGGCTAGCTCAAAGTCTCTCTTGGCTGAATTCAGCCAGCCACACGTGAGTTACATAGGTTATAACTATGGGCTCCACACTTTGATGATTATGGCTTACAGACCATGAAAACCCCAAATACAGTTTCTCAAAAAATTTGAATATTACATAAAATTAATTTTAAAAAATGGTTTTTAAATAGAAATGTTGGCCGTTGAAATGTTGGTTAACATGGGCTGTAAGCCATAATCATCAACATTAAAATAAATAAACACTTGCAATATATCACTGTCTGTGTAATGAGTCTATATATGGGTTTCACTTTCTGAAATGAGTGACAAAAAATATTGAACTTTTTCATGATATTCTCATTTTTTGAGATGTATCTGTATATGTTTTGAACTTGCTTGAACTAACCACCATCCATTTCTGTCTTTGGTCTAGGCAAGAGGAAAGGAAAAGCAGCCACCCCACAACGGACCTCGCCACTCTGGAAAGTACTGAAATCCTTTGCTTTTATAGATAAAGCACCAAAACTAAAGTTCCACTTAATATAAAAGGGACTGAACTGAGATTTATTTGATTGTGTAAATATAAATTACAGAATAATTGAAATGAATGGCACATCAACTGTAAAATAAACCGCTTGTTAATATATTTATTTTTTTGTCAGATCACTTGTGTGATCCTTTGTGAATTATGTTAATAACTATATGTTGCACTTTGGGGAATGGGAGTTGTTCATTCACCAATATAATTTAGTTTATATGTGTAGTTTATAGTCTATCGTCAATAAACTCATGCAGTATTACAATAGCAGGACAAATTACAAATATTTGAGACCCATTGTAGTGCATCCTTCTATATTTTAGCAATACAAGTACAAAACACCGCCCACACTTGAAGCCAGGGCAAGAAGAGACACAACAGTGACAGAGCAGTGGCTAAACGTTTATTGATAAAAATTCCATATTTTGACTGAGCGACTCCACACTCAGTGATGCACACCCTCAGTTAAAGTTCGAGAGTACATTCAGCTGAATGTATTAATTCATTCTGACTGCTGAGGCCACAGTAAAAACAGATGATTTTAAATGTAACCCAGCCCTTGTAAAATCTACTTTACTGAAGTGCAGCAACATGAAAATTGTGATTAAATACAACAACAAAGCACTTTGTCACATTCCACCACTGGCTTTTAGCAACAAGTGTATTTCCTAAATATGTTTCAAACTGTTTTAAACTTGCTTTAATTAACCACCACCTATTTCTGTCTTTTGTCTAGGCAAGAGGGAAACAATCCACCCAAACCGGACCTTGCATCACTATTTTCAGAGATGCAGGCTGAAGATCTGCTGATCTGGGACCAGCTTGAGCAGCACATCCAGCTGCTTCTCAGTGAGGCAACATGGCCGGCGTGTGTGACCCATTCTAAGTTGTTGTGGGGGTTTTTTACAGTTTGAATTTTGCACATTCTGAATAATCTGGAATTTGCTGCAGATTGTAATAAACAGTTTAGTGACTTATGTGTTTGCATCATGATTTTCTATTTTGTCTGTTAAGACACCAGTGGGAAAAGAGTCAACAGTACAAACCATTTATCAGAGACTTTGAAAATAATGGCTCATTTTTTAAGAAAAAGTAACCAAAACAATCATTTTATTCACCGAAGACTGTATTGTTGGATGGTTTTTTTTTTTTTAATTTGCAACAAACTGGGGATTCTAAATTGTCTTTAGGTATGACTGTGAGAGTGAATGGTTGTCTGTCTCTCTGTGTTGGCCCTGCGACGGACTGGTGATCTGTCCAGGGTGTGCCCTGCCTCTCACCCAAAGATGCTGGGATAGGCTCCAGCCCCCCGCAACCCGAAAAGGATTAAGCAGAAGACGAGGGATGGATGGATGTATTGTTGGATGTGTCAGTGCAGAAGACCCTGCACACTTTAGTGAAAGTACCAGTATATGGAGGAATTCTGGGCCAGATTAGCATCTGTATTTTCTAATAATAGATTAGGGCAGGGGTGTCCAATCATGTGCCATGGAAGGCCAAGATCCAGCAGGCTGCATAAGGTATTCCCCCCCTCACCCTTTCCCTCCACAGACTGACATGTCCTCCGATACACTTCACCAGCACGACGGTTCTGCTGGACTGACAACCCCCCGCTGCAGCTGCTATGGGCGCCGACTTGAGCCAAAGGACCAGGGAGTTAGAGCCCCTTCTGGGTGTTCGGGGGGTGGGGGGGGGGGCACAGTTTTGGGGTTTCCTCACACCCAGAGAGACAAGGGGAAGAGAAGACAATGGACTGAATGAAGAGGTGCCACCGGGGGTTATCAGACGGGACAGTTAGGCTAATGCACCCCGCGGGGAGAGTAAGATCACCGGAGTCACGGAGAGAAGAAAAGTGTGTAACAGCGGCACCAGCATAATGTTATGTTAATATGCCAGCGTCCGTGAATATTATGTTAATGTGCTGCATTTCTCTTTATGTATGAGGGTCGGAAGTGCTGGGATTCTACATATGGAAATAAAAGTATAAAAGAGGGAGGTACAGAGACCCTGATAGCGCAGTAGCTCACCAGAGCTGAACGCTCTGAAGACAGTGGAGATGATTGTAGACTTCAGGAAAGTCACAACCCCTCTGCCCCCCCTCACCCTCTCAGGCTCTCCCATCACCACTGCTGATTCCTTCCGCTTCCTAGGCACTACCATCACCAGGGACCTCAAATGGGAGCTGACCATCAGCTCACTCATCAAAAAAGCCCAGCAGAGGATGTTCTTCCTGCGGCAGCTGAGGAAGCTCAAGCTACCCACCAAGATGTTAGTGCAGTTCTACACAGCCATCATCGAGTCCATCCTCACCACCTCCATAACCGTGTGGTACGCAGGAGCCACTGCCAGGGACAGACTAAGGCTGCAGCGCGTCGTGCGCACTGCTGAGAAGGTGATCGGCTGCAAGCTCCCATCTCTCCAGGATCTGTACATCTCCAGGACCCGGAGGCGTGCTGGCCGGATCATAGCCGATCCCTCACACCCTGGTCACGTACTGTTTGCCCCCCTCCCCTCTGGTAGAAGACTTCGGTCCATCCAGACTAAAACCTCCCGTCACATGAACAGCTTCTTCCCCTCTGCCATTAGACTGCTGAACACTAAGTGACTCTCGTGCACCATGTACAGCAGCTCAACCAGACTCATGTTAATCATCACTGTTTTCTTCCTGCATTACCGACTGCACTATATAGTTCTCCACAGTATCTGCTGCTGGCTAATATATATTTTAACTGTTGACCAGTATCACTTAATCTTATCCTACACTTTATTACATGTATAGTTTATTTCTCTCATCTTATCATGTTTAATGTTGCAGCATTGTACCGAGACAAATTCCTAGTTTGTGTACTACATGAACAATGGCAATAAACCTGATTCTGATTCTGATTCTGATTCTGATTCTGAGCTCAGAAGTGTGTTTGCTGTTATGTTGGAGGAATAATAAGGCCTTGTGTCGTCCAGCTCGTTGCCTTCGCCAATTCCTTTTCCTCCACAATATTATAAAATATTAACAGTAATGAAACCAAATAAAAAGAGGTGTATCCTGTTCAGCAGAAGGAACTTTACTTTTCGAGACTGATTTTGAGTGACTTGGTCACATGAACTGAGAGCTATTGAAAAAAAATGCAATTTTTTTCATTAAAATAATATTCTAAAATAAAAGCAGTAATGAAACCATATAGAAAAGGTGTATCCTGTTCACCAGACTTGATAATGTTTTTCTAAACTGATTTTGAGTGAATGGATCACATGCTGGGCAGCGCGGTGGTGGAGTGGTTAGCATTGCGGCAGCACAGCAACTCACTCTTGGCCAGGGGATCCTGGGTTCCATCCCAGCCCCCGACCAACAGTGATCTGTGTGGAGTTTGCATGTTCTCCCCGTGTCTGTGTGGGTTTACCCAGGGATTTCTCCGCTTTCCTCCCACATGCCAAAAACATGCAAGTAAGGTCAACTGGCATGTTGATTCCCACCCTTTGCACTGCCACTTTCAGCTGCTTCCCTCCAGACGGTTTGCTGTCCCAAAAAGTAAAACCCAGCACTACAAAAACAGCTTTGTTCCTGCTGCTGTTAAAGAGTTGAACAAGATGTAACAATATATTGCACATAATTTAGTTACCTATTTATTAATTTTATTTTATATGTACTTATTTTTGTAGGTTTTTTTTATTTGGGTTCTAAATCTTTTATTGGGTTTTAGACTTTTGAGTTTTTAACCTCTTTGACTAGTCTTTAACTTTTTAATATGACCCTTCTCTCCTATCTCCTTGTTTTTTTCTCTTATCTCTTTGTCCTATGTCCTGATTGGTGGAGACTTGAGTACTTTTATCATGTTTATAGTCACCTTCATGTGTGCCTGTGTTTGTGCTCATGTTCAATGTAATTGTGGTTTGTAAATATGGATGTCACCTGACTGCAAAACAAACCTACCTACAGGAACAAATAAAGTAACCTGAACTTGAACCTGAACCTGGCATCAAACTGGGGATTCTAAACTGTCCTTAGGTATGACTGTGAGAGTGAATGGTTGTCTGTCTCTCTGTGTTGGCCCTGTGATGGACTGGCGATCCGTCCAGGGTGTACCCTGCCTCTCGCCCTAAGATGCTTGGATTGGCTCCAGCTCCCCTGCGACCCGAAAAGGATTAAGCGGAAGAAGATGGATGGATGGATGGGTCACGTACTGTTTTAAGCTATTGAAGAAACAATCTTTTTTTCCTTAATGATACTATTAATTTGTTGACAGTCCCTAAGTAAAACCCTCGTGTAGAAGACCAGGCAATACTGGAAGCTGGTCCTGGCGCGAACTTCTGTTGCTGGGCTTCTCTCTTGTCAGCTGCCGGGAGTTCCAATGGAGCCGAATATCGAATGTCAAACGTAAAACTAACTTCACCGCAGTTACAACTTGACTGGTCTAGAAGATCAAAAAGGATTGACATTTTTGGATAATTTAACAAAGATCTTTACTTAATTTCAAGCAATTCAGATGAATGGCCTAGGAGGAGTTCATTTTGAGTTCACTTGCACACCATTGACAAAAAGTTGCAGAAGGTTTCAGTGAATAGAATGATGAAAGAATTTTTAGTCCAGGCCCAGCCCTTCTCAGGGTATTTGCAAAAATGTAAAAGTTGTAGAGGATGACTTCACAAATGAGACTGAGTTTATTTCTCAGGAAAGGTTTATTTGGAGTCTACATCCTCTAACAAGAAAAGTATCTCAGCAAAAGAGGCAGAACAATCCTTCATCACAGCTCTTATACTCTCCAGAGACACAAAACCCCCAACATCAAATATCACATCCCCAACCCACAGTCCTTCAGTAAACATATAGCCTCCGAGGCTCCTTGGCGTCTCTATTGTCTCTCAACTCCTCAGCCTCGGGGGCTCCTGCTGGGACATTCTCTCTGACTTCCCGTCTCTCAAGAAACCACTTCACACCTCCCGAGGTCTCCGCCGGGTCAGGTCTTCTTGGATGTTTAGACGTGAAGCCTCCAGAGTATGCACCGTCATGCCTACTAAATATATGTGAGGGAAAATGCATACCATACATGCATACCATATATGCGCCCTAAATGTGCGCCATATAACCCCCCCCCAAACGTCTAAATAAGGACAAGTTACACCCCAGATGCATAGAATCATGATATATCCACACAGAACGAAAAAAATTGGCACAACATATCACACATCCCACTGCTTGGGATTCAACTTCCTGCCATATCTGCTGTGAGCAGGTCTCGCTCTGCCTGCGGCTGTCTCTTGCATCTGTGGATCAGAGTCATTAGCACATCGTTGTGAAAGCTTAGCAGAATGTCTCCCCGGCGGCCTGCCACGGCGGCGGGCCCTGGCCAACTGAACTTGTTCATCAGCTAACACAAAAGCGGGTTTGAGTCTGTTAATGCAGACTAATTCCCTCCTGTCTCCCAAATCGAGCAAAAAATGCTTTTCCCCGGTTTCTAACACTCTGAACGGTCCATCATAAGGTGGTCTTAAACCTAACCTCTGTGCGTCGTGTCTAACAAAGACGAATTCTGCATTCTATAAGGCTTTAGGCACAAAAACGCGTGGAAAACTGTGATGAACTGGGCCAGGGAGGGTGTTTGATCCCGTGTCGCTCTGCAGCAGCTGAGCAGGGGGGCGATCTGGTGCGGTGTTCTCAGGAAGGAATTCTCCCGGTAACCGGAGAGGTTGGGCGAAGACTAGTTCGGCCAGAGAGGCTTGCAAATCTTCCTTAGGTGCTGAACGCAACCCTAATAAAACCCATGGAAGCTTATCAACCCAATTTGTGTCCGTGAGAGCCGCTCTGAGGGCTGCTTTCAATGACCGGTGAAAGCGTTCGCACAAACCGTTGGCCTGGGGGTTATACGCAGTTGTGTGATGAATTTTCACCCCCAGGCTGAGTGCCATGGATGACCAGAGCTCGAAAACAAATTGGGGTCCCCTGTCAGACGTTATGTCTGACGGGACTCCAAAGCGCGCGACCCAAGCCGTTAAAAAAGCGCGCGCAACGTCTGCTGCTGTGGTTGACGCCAGGGGAATTGCCTCTGGCCAGCGCGTAGTGCGGTCCACCATAGTTAGAAGGTGTGTGAACCCCTGTGACAGCGGGAGGGGTCCCACCAAGTCGACATGCACGTGGTCGAAGCGTTTGGCTGGGATGTGAAAAGGTTCTAGAGGGGCCCGCATGTGCTTGTGTACCTTTGCTCTTTGACACGCTGCGCAGGCTGCAGCCCATTCTTTGACCTGTTTACGCAGCCCCGGCCAAACAAACTTCTCTCCCACCATTTTGATCGATGCGCAAACGCCCGGATGTGCCAGCGAATGTATTAAGTCAAAAACATGGCGATGCCACGCAGCTGGGACCACGGGGCGGGGGCGCCCCGTGGAGATATCGCAGATTAGGGGGGGCATACCTCTTTGATGCACCCTGTGCTCCAGCCTTAGCCCTGTTGGCCCAGACTGGAGCGCGCGCACGTCCGCATCGTTAACCTGCTCGGCGGCCATGGCTGCATAATCTAACCCAACACAGACCGGGACTGTGAGTGCTTCCGCGCCGCAAGCCTGGCCCGTGTCTACAGCCGCCGAGTCTGCCCCCTGGGGGCCTGGCAGTGCAACTGCGCACGAGAGACAATCTGCCACTACATTGTGTTTGCCCGCCACGTGTTGAATGTCGGTGGTAAACTCCGAAATCGCGGCCAGCTGTCTCTGTTGTCGGCCCGACCAAGGCTCTGAAATTTTAGCCATTGCAAATGTTAATGGTTTGTGGTCTACAAACGCGGTGAAACGGCGCCCTTCCAACCAGAACTGAAAGTGGCGGATGGCCAAATGCAGGGCTAAAAGCTCCCTATCAAACGCGCTGTATTTTCGCTCGTTATCGCGCAATGTTTTGCTGAAAAACGCAAGCGGTTGCCAGCTCCCTGCTACCAGTTGCTCGACAACCGCCCCCACTGCCACATCGGAAGCGTCCGTGGTTAGCGCCATGCGAGCTGCTGGCACCAGGTGTGCCAATAACGCAGCGTTCGCGAGGGCCGATTTGACCTGTGAGAAAGCGCCCTCCCGGTCCGGGGACCACTCGACCTTAGCTGCAGGTTTTTGCTTCTTTAGTGCCGCGTACAATGGGTGCATGAGCCGTGCCGCGTTGGGGAGGAAGCGGTTATAAAAATTGACCATCCCCAAAAATTCTTGCAGTGCCTTAATTGTCTGCGGTTGGGGGAAATCCGTTATCGCGCGCACTTTATCCGGCAGCGGGACCGTGCCTTCAGGCGACACGCGGTGCCCCAAAAAATCGATTTGCGCTACCCCGAATTGGCATTTCGCTGGGTTAATTATCAGCCCGTGTTCTGTCAGCCTCTGAAAAACGGCTGTGAGGTGGCGTTCGTGTTCGACTTCGGATGCACTGGCTACCAAAATATCATCCAAATAAGGGAACACGAAAGGGAGGCCGCGCAATACTGCATCCATCATGCGTTGGAACGTCTGCGCGGCGCCTTTGAGACCGAAAGGCATGCGCAAAAACTCGAAAAGCCTGAAAGGGGTTATTACTGCCGTTTTGGGTATGTCTTGCGCGCGGACTGGGACTTGGTGATAACCGCGCACCAAATCTATTTTGGAAAAGATGCGCGCCCCCGCCAAATGTGCCGAAAAATCCTGGATGTGCGGAATCGGGTAGCGGTCGTGTGCTGAAGCATTATTTAACCTGCGGAAATCACCGCAAGGGCGCCACGAGCCGTCAGCCTTGGGCACCATGTGCAGGGGTGACGACCAAGAGCTGTTCGAGCGTCTAACAATGCCCAGTTTTTCCAAGTTGGCGAATTCCTCGCGCGCGATGGCCAGTTTAGCTGGGTCCAAGCGCCGAGCTTTTGCAAAAACAGGGAGGCCAGAGGTAGTTTTGAAATGCTCAACCCCGTGTTTGGCGACTGACGCTGAAAATGTCGGGACCGTGAGTGTTGGAAACTGATTGAGTAATGCATGAAACTTACCACCCGCAGCTGTGACATTGGGATGTGCAGAAGGCAGGGCCACCCGAGTTGTGCAGGAGATAGAGTAGAAAGACAGTGCATTTACAATACGTCTATTAGCAAGATCAACTAACAAACTGTTTGAGCATAAAAAGTCAGCACCTAGCATGTTGTTGCTAACTGCGGCTACGACGAAGGTCCACTCGAAGGTGCGGCCGTGGAGGGATAGAAGGAGCGTCTTCTCCCCATAGGTTTTGATCGTGGAGCCGTTCGCTGCTAACACCAGGGGTCCGCTGGCAGGCGTCAGCATGTCCGCGTAGGCAGGCTTGACAAAACTTAGCTGGGAGCCTGTGTCCACCAGGAATTCTTTCCCTGAATTTGCGTCTGTCACGAAAAGCAACTTGTTCTTCGTGCTGAGAGTCGCAGCTGCTACCGGCTCTCGGTCTTGGCGTTTCCCTGGCGCTTGTATCGGCACAGTGGGATGCATCTGCGCGCTCTCTCGGCGAAGCGTCGATGGTAGAAACAGAGGGTGTTGTCAGCTCCGCTTCTCCTGGCCTCTGCCGCTGCCGACGTCAGTGGATCCGGTGCTGCAGCCTCTGGTCTCCCCTCGTTCAGCTCTGCCGCTGCCATCGTGGTTGCGTGCCGTCTATGGGCGTCGACGAGCCGCTGCGCCTCCTGGCCCAGCTCGTGGTAGTCACGGTTATTGAGTAGCTGTGAGCTGGCCAGGGTGACTCTCACTGCTGACGGTAGCGTTCTGAGGAAGAGGTGGGCGAAGATAAAGCTGTCGTCATCCTCGCCTCTCAGGCTCATCATCTTCGCTATCAGATCTGCCGGCCTGTCTGCTTCCCCTTCTGTCAGCGCCAGGAGCTTCTCTGCTCACTCTCCCAGCGAGGGAGTGAAGGCTCGAATGAGGGCGGCTTTCAGTGCGCCATACTTGTCGTCCTGGGGTGGGTGGTTGGTCAGGCTCTCCACCCGCTGCACTGTGAGGCTGTCCAGCTTCGCGACGACATGGTAGAACCTCGTTGCGTCCGCTGAGATTCCCCGAAGGTGGAACTGCGCCTCCACAGTGGTAAACCAGGAGCGTGGGTTATGATGCCAGAAATCGGGCAGCTGTAGTGTGGTAGCTGCGTTAACCCGGTTGGCTCCTGAAGAGTCCGGCGCGGAAAGCTCGCCGCCACCGGCCATGGTTTGTCGTAGGTCACCAGTGTAGAGGATGACTTCACAAACGAGACTGAGTTTATTTCTCAGGAAAGGTTTATTTGGAGTCTACATCCTCTAACAAGAAAAGTATCTCAGCAAAAGAGACAGAACAATCCTTCATCACAGCTCTTATACTCTCCAGAGACACAAAACCCCCAACATCAAATATCACATCCCCAACCCACAGTCCTTCAGTAAACATATAGCCTCCGAGGCTCCTTGGCGTCTCTATTGTCTCTCAACTCCTCAGCCTCGGGGGCTCCTGCTGGGACATTCTCTCTGACTTCCCGTCTCTCAAGAAACCACTTCACACCTCCCGAGGTCTCCGCCGGGTCAGGTCTTCTTGGACGTTTAGACGTGAAGCTTCCAGAGTATGCACCGTCATGCCTACTAAATATATGTGAGGGAAAATGCATACCATACATGCATACCATATATGCGCCCTAAATGCGTGCCATAAAGTGTTTATTATAGCGCCACCTATGTAAGCAGTGCCTTGATTTTTTGTCTCTGAGTAGTGGGGAGAGTTTCTGATCAGACTGTAAAATTTCAAGTTTCCAGTATTACCACGTATTCCCCATGCACTTTAGCAGAGAAAAATAAGGGGAAGAAGAAGAATCAGAACAAAAAACAATAGGTTTCCTGCAGAATAGCTGCTTGGAACTCTATAAACACTTGAAATACATTACTCTGTGTAATGAATCTATATAATATGAGTTTAATTTTTTTAACTGAGTTCCTGAAGTAAATCAACTTTTTGATGACATTCTAATTTATTGAGATGCACCTGTAGTTAGGGTTCCAAGCAGCGATGCTGGGAAACCTTTTCTTCTCCTTCTTTTTCTTCTTCTTCTCCTTCTAAACCTTGGCATGAGCTACAGCTTTTGAGAACTTTTATTTGTTAAGATTCGAGGTTTTGATTGCTTGTTCTACTCAATAAAAACAGTACCCATTGTACAATCTTTTAGCTTTATTGTTCATTATGTCATTTATAGCACATATGTCAAATAAAAGGCAAATATTATCTTCATGCAGTTATCATTGAGGTCAGGGTTACACTGAAATTCCATAACAAAAGGAGTAAAATCGTAAAGCTTTACAATCATCCACAAGACAAGAGTGGAAACATTTATTAACACTAGATGGAGACAAATATTCTAAACTGGAAGGTAGAAAAAGCAGAAACACTCCAGGAAACTCAACACGGCTTCGTTGAGTCATCCTGAAACAGATGATTATTTCTGTGAAAACTTCTTTACCCAATGATATTACATTTCTGTTTCTGTAGATGTGTATTTTGTACACTGAAATCTATCATTTCATGTTTATTACTCTTGCACAGCAATATGTTCCATTTATATTATTGGAAATGACAGCTTTGGTCAATGATTGACAGTAAAAAAGGAAAAATCAGCAGAATCCAGTCAGCAAAGTTTACAAACCCTCTCAGTAATTTTTGGGCCGCCAACCATTTCCCCACAGGAACACTTAGGCTGGTTAGAGGAACAATGAAAAGTGTGCCTGTTATTACTCCTGTACCCATTTCCCTCCTTGTAGTAAACCTCCCCACATTTGCACTTCCATTGCTGTTGGGAGCTGCTTTGGTCATTTTCTTTTCCCAGTTGGACAAATGGGGCCAGGTCCCAGTTGTTGAGGCTCAGCTTAATAGTGATGATTTCTTCCCGCTGATGCTGTCCAATTCTGCTGAAGAAGGACAGGGTGGATGTGGCAAAGTTCCAAATCACTTCCACTTTTTCAAGTTGTGGGATTTCTTCTTCTCCTTCCTCGACCGTATATGTAATTACTGCAGAAGAAACCAGGAGTTGATTTCCTTTTTTCTGCAACCCCAAACCTGCTGAGACAGGTGGTGCATCAGAGCCATCATCTTTTTCTGTTGTAAGATAGCTGAGGCAGTTATCTTTACAGCACAGACCATAGACGGGTCCACTGTTCAAGTTCTCTGGAGACTTTTTATCACAGAGCCCAATCAGCCAATCAGACTCTTTGGGGAGATTGACCACCCATCTCTGGAAACTTGTTCTTCTTCTTTTAGATTTGAATGGCGGTTGGCTGAAAACCGAATTGGTGCTGCTTATCAGGAGAGTGGCAGAGCATTCTCCCAGCCAATGGTTACAGAAAATGCTCCTTCTGTCTTTGGACAGTGACATCGCATTGCCAAAAATCTGTGGGTCAAAGATCAGATCTGGAGGCGTTGTAACCAGCTCCTGGTGGTTTTCAGGATCTACTAATGTCAGCAAAGATCCCCAGAACTGACCTGCTTGTTTTACCATTTTTTCACCATTCTGCTTTATCTCCAGAATCAGTTTATCACAATCACTGCCAGGCTCCAGCCCTTTCCTCAGATCTACAGCCTTGGCCTTCTCCACATCCTGATGCACCTGAGAGTACATCTGCAGGAATCTGAAGGTGTCCTTCTCCTCTTGTGCTGCTTTGATGCTGCTCTCAGAGGTTCTTAGAGACACCATACGAGCAGATACTGAACTCTGGACACAGCTCAGAGAAATATCACGCAGGTTAGCCACAGCCTCGATGAGACGCACACTGCAGCGACCCAGCTTCTCTCTCTCACTCTTCTCCCATTTTTCCAGACTCACATTCTCATCATTAGTTTTCAGCTGCAGGGCCTTCTGCTCAGCTTCAAGCTTTTCCTTGAGCTCTTTGTGGGCAGTAGAGAAGGTCTTCATGTTGTGTAGACGGTGCTGGTCCTCAATGGCACAGGAAACACAGACACAAGTCATGTCATCCAAGCAGTAGTACTCCAAGAGTTTTCCATGTTGAAGGCACTTGGTGGTCCCACATAAAGCCATGGGTTCAGTGAGAGGATGAGTCTGCAGTAACACAGGAGCAGTCAGGTGGGCCTGGAGGTGGTGGGCGCACATGGAGATCTCACATTTCATGCAGGTCTTCAAGGCCGGCGTCCTGTCCTCTCTTGTGCACATGTCACAGAGAATGACTTTCGGATCTTTTTCCTCTTTTTTCAGCTGTATAATGTCAGACATTTTCCAAAGATCTTGAATGAAAATGAAATGACCTTCCTTTAAAAAAAGATTTAAAATAATACAAATATTTTGAACTGCAAGTCTCTGCTTCCTCAAAGTCCAGTATGACACTTCAAACTGTTTGAGCAGTATCGGTTCCCATGAAAGACCGCCCACTTTCTGCCTGCCTACTCAGTAAAGTACACACCCAATGATCAAAGAAGTGATCTACTTTTTAGGACACTAATGAGTCCAATCATTGCACTGGCAATCATTTTATTATGAAGTCACTCTATAAAATGACTACTTTTTTAAACTCTTTGATCACTTCTAGTACTTTTAAAGAGTAAAGCAGGTAACTCTTATGGAACTAAAACTGGATATATTTATGTATCAGAAATGGGGATTTGAGTCTGTAACTTGGACACAAACTCAAACTTTTTTGAGTTTGCCATTCAGAAGAAGAAAATTGTCTACAAATGGAGACAATTTAGTACTGTGACTACTCTCCCTACAAGTGAGCACCCAGCTGACAACCCAATTGATTCCAAAGGCACAATGCAGAATGTGCTATGAGATCAGAAGAACCCAAGAGTAACAGCTAAAGGCTTGAAGGAATCACTGGAACTGGTTATTGTTTCTGTTCATGAGTCTGCCATATGCAAACAGTTGAAGAGGCATGGTGTCAGGACACCACAAAGGAAACTGCTGCTTTAAAATAAATGGTCACTGCACACCTAAATTTTACCAAAGAGCACCTTCACATTCCATGGCGCTACTGGAAAAATGGTTTGTGGACTGACGAAACTAAGGTTGAGTTGTTCGGGAAGAACACGTGGCGTTTTGTGTGATGAAAAGGTGCACCGCATGCTAACATGGAAACATCATCCCAATGGTGAAATATGGTGAAGGGAGCAGTGTTAGGTGTCATTCATGGGCAGTGCCCCCCCCCCCCGATTAGTTACTGTGGTCCCCCCCCCAAAGCCCCAGACTAAGCATTTGACATCAAACTTTGCTTTAATAATTAATGTATATTTATGAAAAGTCAAATTTTAAAGCATATGAGAATGCAGTCCCTCCCTTCCGTGTCGAAAGAGTGTGAGGGGCCAGACCACCTGCAGCAATTCTTCAAAGTAACCCACAGTCTTTAATTCACTTTAGGATGCCAGCCTTGGCTTTTATGATTAGTGTGCAAAATGTTGAGTAATTTTGTGTCTCACTTAACTTGTCAGGAGCCGAGCCGGCTTGGTTTCCCCGGCTTGGTCCTGCCCCCCGTGGGTCTAGGTACCATTGAATATGTGCTTATTATGTATTTCAGTGTGCCTCCCTCACTCTCAGCTCCTGTCCGGCTGGCGGCTGCTCTGACCTACTCTCTGTGAGCGCTGCGGACAGCAGCCGGCTTGGCCACGCCCCCTCTCTTGTTAGTACCAGCTGTGTCTTTTCCTGTGCGCCATCTTCCCGCTCCTCGCCCAGGTGCTGCCAATTTCACCATGCCCAGCAAAGCGTGTACATAAGCAGCTTGTACCAGTTATGCATTGCTGGGTCTTCATCTAATTGTATGTGTTTTTTGCTGCATTGTTCTGAGATGACCTTAATCAACTGTATGCCACTACGTGTAGCCATTCTACATCACCGTATTTCTCTTGCGCCCGCACAGCGACTCCGGCTGTGGGACGCCAGCGTGGCTGCACGTCTATTCTCATGCGTTCACTGGGCGATGCCGGCCCTCGAACGCAACCTGTAAGTTATTTTTGTTTTTTTGTATGTCTTCACCCTTTTTGGAATGGTGTGTGTGGGGAGACTTGAATAACGAAACCGAATTGTCTTCCATTCCAGTTTATTCAAGAAATCATTCCACTGTCTGCTCTTATTCTTGAGCAGCGAACAAAGAGCGTGAACACACCAAAGTTCTCTCATTTAAACATTCTCACATCAAACCATTTCCCTCGCGGGGGAAATCACACATCTATATCAAAGTCTCTTTATTCACATTCATTAGCCTTTTATTTACATAACTCCCCCTTCTCTCCTCTCGAGCCTCAGTGGTCAGGAAGTCTTCTGTCCCCTGTCCTCCGCAGGGGGTCCAGGCTCTGTGGCTCCGCACCGCAGGGGGCTGGCTCTCCTTCATCGTGAGGTTAAATCACATATGCAGTGTCCAACATATACATGTCTCACAACACAGCCATATAACCCCCCCCAAACGATGAAGAACAGACTAATTCCCAAAATTTAATAGCACCTTACTCACTACTGAATAATCAACACCAACATTCAGTCTGTGCGCCGCTTGGGCTTCAGCCGTCTGCCGAATCTGCTGTGCGTTGGCCCCGCCTTGCCTGCGGTGCTGTTCTGCTTCAGGTCTGTTGACTGAGGAAGAGAGTGGTTAATTGCCCTCTGCGGGGGCCTGCCTCGTCGAGGCGCCACCGCGACCGGTACAGAAACGTCCTTCATGACAAAAGCAGGTTTTAGTCTGTCAATGCTGACTGTCTCTTTTCTGTCTCCAAAATCTAGCACAAATTGCTTATCACCTGCCTCCAGCACTCGAAATGGCCCTTCGTAAGGTGGTTTGAGCGTTGCTTTAAGGGCTTCGCGCCTGACAAAAACGAAATCGGCATTTTTCAAAGCCTTGGGGACGAAAACTTGTGGAAAAGCGTGATGAACCGGACCCGGGAGCGTGTCTGCCCCCGTGCCGACTAACGGTCCCAGAGCAGAGAGAGGTGGGGGCTCTGGGTGCTCTGGTAAAAACTCGCCCGGCAGCCTCAGAGTTTGTGCGAATACCAGCTCCGCTGGGGAGGCGTCTAAGTCCTCTTTAGGCGCAGAACGCAACCCTAATAAAACCCATGGAAGTTTATTTACCCAATCTGCATCCGTGAGCGACGCTCTGAGTGCTGCCTTCAAAGACCTATGAAAACGCTCGCATAAACCATTAGCCTGAGGGTGGTAAGCCGTAGTGCGGTGAATTTTGGCTCCTAAGCCGTTGGCCATCGCTGACCACAGCTCAGAGATGAATTGCGGTCCTCTATCGGACGTAATGTCCGACGGAACCCCGAAGCGCGCCACCCAAGCCGTTAAAAAAACGCGAGCCACCTCCGCGGCCGTGGTCGTCGCAAGTGGGACCACTTCCGGCCAACGTGTGGTGCGGTCCACCATTGTCAAAAGATACGTGAACCCCTGTGATGCCGGTAGGGGGCCCACAAGGTCGACGTGCACATGGTCGAACCTTCTGGCCGGAATGCGGAACGGTTCTAACGGGGCTCTTGTGTAACTGTGAATTTTGGCCCGTTGACAGGAAATGCAGGTTTTTGCCCATTCCTTCACGTGCTTGCGCAGGCACGGCCAAACAAACTTTTCCGCCACTAGTTTCACCGACGCGCGCACCCCCGGGTGCGCCAGTGAGTGGACCGAGTCAAAAACACGGCGGCGCCACGTGGCCGGAACCACCGGACGCGGGCGCCCCGTCGACATGTCGCAGATCAGGGGGGGCATACCGGTTTGTAAACACTTGCTCTCCAGCCTCAACCCTGTTGGTCCAGACTGGAGCGCGCGCACGTCTGCGTCCGCCCCCTGGTCCGCTGCCATGGCTGCGTAATCTATACCCACGTGCACCGGGGCTGCGCGCGCCACCGTGCCGCTCTCCTGCGGCGCGGTCACGGTGGCCCGTTCTGCCTCTGCGCGTGTTGGGGTCGTGAACGCGCGTGAGAGACAATCCGCTACTACATTGAATTTGCCCGCGACGTGCCTAATGTCAGTGGTAAATTCCGAGATTGCGGCCAGCTGCCTCTGCTGCCTGCCGGACCACGGATCTGAAATTTTGGCCATGGCGTATGTGAGCGGCTTGTTGTCCACATAAGCGGTGAAGCACCGTCCTTCCAGCCAGAACTGGAAATGACGAATAGCCAAATGCAGCGCCAACAGTTCTCTGTCAAACGCGCTGTATTTTCGTTCAGCCGCGCTTAAAGATTTGCTAAAGAAAGCCAAAGGCTGCCAAACTCCGGCTACCTGTTGCTCAATAACGGCCCCTATGGCTAAATCTGAAGCGTCTGTCGTCAGCGCGATACGTGCTGCAGGGTCTGGGTGGGCCAGGAGCGCAGCGTCAGCCAAGGCTTTTTTAACCTCTGTGAACGCGCGCTCCCGCTCCGGGGACCATTCGACCGCCTGGGTCGGCTTTTGTTTTTTGAGCGCGGCATATAACGGTTGCATGATTTGAGCTGCGTGGGGCAGGAACCGGTTATAAAAATTCACCATCCCCAAGAATTCCTGTAGTGATTTGACCGTTTGTGGACGGGGAAAATCCGCTACCACGCGTACTTTCTCTGGTAACGGAACCGCTCCCTCCGGGGAGACGCGGTGACCCAAAAAATCAATCCGCTCAACGCCGAACTGGCACTTGGCTGGGTTAACTATTAAGCCGTGCTCTCCCAGCCTCCTAAAAACCGCTGTGAGGTGCGTTTCGTGTTCGTCCTCTGAAGTACTCGCGACCAAAATGTCGTCGAGGTACACAAACACGAAAGGGAGATCGCGTAACACGGCATCCATCATCCGCTGAAATGTTTGCGCCGCCCCTTTGAGACCAAACGGCATGCGTAAAAATTCGAAAAGTCCGAACGGGGTTATTACCGCTGTTTTAGGAATGTCCTCCGGTTGGACCGGGACTTGGTGATAGCCGCGAACTAGATCAATCTTTGAAAAAATGCGCGCCCCCGCCAGGTGCACCGAAAAATCCTGAATGTGCGGGATGGGATAACGATCGTGTGCCGTAGCGTTGTTTAGCCTGCGGTAATCCCCGCACGGTCTCCAGGAGCCATCGGCTTTCGGTACCATGTGCAGCGGCGAAGCCCACGGGCTCTTCGACCTACGAACGATGCCCAGCCTCTCCAGGCTGGCGAACTCCTCGCGCGCAATGGCGAGCTTAACTGCATCCAAGCGCCGAGCTTTTGCAAACACGGGAGGACCAGAAGTGGGGATAAAGTGTTTCACCCCGTGCTTCGCGACCGTCGCTGAAAAAGTGGGCACAGTGAGCGCTGGAAATTGGGTGAGGAGTGTGTGAAACTTACCACCTGCTGTAGCGACGTGGGTCTGTACTGGTGGCGGGGACACTCAAGCTGAACAGGGGAGAGAGTAAAAAGAGAGTGCATTTACCAGCCGTCTATTAGCAAGATCAACTAACAGATTGTGTGAACACAAAAAATCCGCGCCCAACATGTTGAAACTCACCGCCGCTATTACAAAAGTCCATTCATATGTGCGGCCATGTAAGCATAAAGGCAAGGTCCTTCTCCCGTAGGTGTTGATGTTCGAGCCATTTGCCGCTGTAGCTCCGTTACCGTGGGGTCCAGCCACCCGGTCCGCGTATGTTGGGGTGATGAAGCTCACTTGTGCTCCGGTGTCAATGAGGAACACTCGTCCGGAGCGCGCATCCGTGATGTAGAGCAGCTTGTTGCGTTCTCCGAGGGTCGAAGCTGCTAGCGACCCCCGGTCTTGCCGTTTCCCGAACTCCTGAAGATGCAGGGCGGCACACACCTGCGTGCCTTCTCTGCGAACCTCCGATGGTAAAAGCAGAGATCTTCTCCTCCGCTGTGTCGTGCCCGCGCCTCTGTCGCCGGGCTATTGGCTCCCCCTCGTCGCGGTCGTGTTGCTGCCGTCGTCGGCCAGTCTGGTTCTGCCGCCTCTGGCTCCCCGCTGTCTCGGGTCGCTGCTGTGGTTGCTTGCCCGCCGCAGGCGTCCAGGATCCCATCTGCCTCCTGGGCCAGCTCCCGGAACTCCTCCAGGGTGTGACACTTTTTGCCGGCCAGCGTGCTTCTCGCATGCGCCGGGAGGTTGGAGAGGAAGATGAACTGAAAAATGAAATCATCGTTGTCCAAACCTCTCAGCTGTATCATCTCCTCCATCAGGGCGCTCGGCCTGTGTCCACCTTGGTCTAGCAAAGACAGGATCCTCCTCGCCCTCACTTCAGCCGAGGGGGTGAAAAACTTGATGAGGGTGGATTTCAGCTTGCCGTACCTGTCGGTCGCGGGTGGCTGCTCCACCAAGCTTTGCACGCACCGAGCTGTGCTGTTGTCCAGTTTAGCGATGACATGGTGGAACTTAGTGTCATCCACCGTTACTCCTGCGAGCGCGAACTGCGACTCTGCTTGCAGAAACCACGACCGTGGGTTATCCTGCCAGAAATCAGGCAGCTTAACGGCCACTGCGCTCGCCAGCTCTGAGCGCTGTGAGTCCGGGACCCTGAGAATTTCTTCGTTCATTCTCAACGTCGTCAGTCACCAATGTGGGGAGACTTGAATAACGAAACCGAATTGTCTTCCATTCCAGTTTATTCAAGAAATCATTCCACTGTCTGCTCTTATTCTTGAGCAGCGAACAAAGAGCGTGAACACACCAAAGTTCTCTCATTTAAACATTCTCACATCAAACCATTTCCCTCGCGGGGGAAATCACACATCTATATCAAAGTCTCTTTATTCACATTCATTAGCCTTTTATTTACATAACTCCCCCTTCTCTCCTCTCGAGCCTCAGTGGTCAGGAAGTCTTCTGTCCCCTGTCCTCCGCAGGGGGTCCAGGCTCTGTGGCTCCGCACCGCAGGGGGCTGGCTCTCCTTCATCGTGAGGTTAAATCACATATGCAGTGTCCAACATATACATGTCTCACAACACAGCCATAGTGTGGCTTTACGTTAATAAATATGTGTGGTGAACCCAGCACGTAAATCCTCATTATTTACCCCTCGCTGTGCGCTGTGGAAAAGCGCACGGGGAGGTTCATGACATAATTTGTCTATCCATAAATGCAAGGAATCTGTCTGTGTGTGTCTGTGTGTGTGTCTGTTCCTCACATACAGTGGATAAAAAGTCTTCACACCCTTGTTGAAATGCCAGGTTTTTGTGATGTAAAAAAATGAGACCAAGATAAATCATTTCAAAACCTTCCCCACTGTGGCACACATATATGCACATATGTATATGATTGTATGATTCATACGTATGCCACCTTAGGCTTCACATCTGAGACGGAACAAAGGACTGAGCCGTTCTGGAGATAACACGAGGGTGTGTAAGTTTAGTCTTTGGCATGCAAAGAGATAGCCTTGGGTGATTTCTCCCAGCGGCCAGAGATTGTCAGGTGGAGTGAGTTAAGACCGGGGGGAAGTTACATTGTGACTGGGATTAAGTACCATGTGACTGTATGTTTGATGTCCTGGGTATAAGAGGGACAGATGTGGGGATATTCACTCTCTTTCTGTGTTTGGAAGAAGGTGGAGAATGTAAATAAAACCGACTTGAGAAATAAACTCAGCCTCGTCCTCCACCATTCTCCACACCCACCATTAATGTGACCTGTAATCTGTACAACCCAATTGAAAAACAAACTGAAATCTTTTAAGGGAAAAAATCAAAAATAAATAAACAACAACCTGCTTGCATAAATATGCACACCCTAAAAAGAATACTTTGTTGCATCACCTTTGGCTTTTATTACAGCACTTGTGGCACACATATTTGAGATGCTTAGGCTGCATATGTATATTACTGTTACCTCACGTCTTAGAAGGAACAATAAGTCTGGGCCTCCTGGGGACAACAGGAGGGTGTGAGATGTGTCTTTAGAAATGGCCTTGAAAAGACTTCCTGACCACCAGGGTTTTAGGTGGAGAAGAGAAGACCTGGAGGGTGATGTATTGTCTCTGGTGATTGAATGACAATGTGACTCTGGACTTTGATGTCCCGGGTATAAAAAGGGGAGATGTGGGAGGATGGTTCTCTTTTCTGTTTGAGAGGATGTTGGAGACACGTGAATGTTAATAAACCTGAAATGAGAAATAAACTCAGCCTCATCTTTTCACGCTCTCCACACTGGTGACCTTAAGACGTATAATGAGCAGAAGCAATTCCCCCGAACCAGACTCGCCAAGGAACAGCCGAGCAAACGCAGTCTCAGTCAAACTACCAGAATTCTGGCAGGACAACCCGGACTCATGGTTCCTCTTGGCCGAAGCTCAGTTCGCTCTCGGGGGAATAACAGCAGATGACACAAAGTTCTACCACGTCATCGCCAAACTCGACAGCCGCACAGCTCGACATGTGCAGAGCCTGGTGCAGCGCCCACCCACTGGCAACAAATACGGCGGGTTGAAGGCTGCGCTCATTCAGCGCTTGAGAGAGCAGAGAGACTCCTGGCCCTGCACGACTTGGGAGAAAGCACGCCTGTCGACCTGATGGAAGACATGCTGAGGCTGAGAGGCTCAGACGACGACGATTTCCTCTTCACGCACATCTTCCTGAGAACTCTACCGTCGGAGACGAGGGCGACCCTGGCGGGCTCTCGGTTTGTGACCCAGCGGGACTTCCGTCCAGGAGGCACAGCGGATTCTCAACGCCAGCAGACGGCACACGGCCACCGCAGCAGCGACAGACCTCGGCGCGATGGCCGGGAATGGCAGGGAGCCAGAGGCGGCAGAGGCAGACCCACCGACAACGGCGGCGGTGAAGACCAAACATCGCGGAGGAGACGACCTCTATTTTTACCATCGCCGCTTCGCAGAGGGGGCACGCAAGTGTATACCACCGTGTCAGTTCAAGAGCTCGGGAAAACGCCAGAGTCGGGAGTCGGTAGCAGCCGCGGCCCTCGGTGAACAGAACAAGCTGCTCTACCTGACGGATGCGCGTTCTGGGAAGCAAATCCTCGTGGACACAGGCTCCCAAGTGAGTTTCATCACGCCAACCTATGCTGACCGGCTGGCAGGCCCCGGGAGTCACGGAGCATCAGCGGCGAACGGCTCGAGCATTAAGACCTTCAGTGAAAGGACTCTGCTTCTGTCCCTGCACGGCCATACATATGAATGGACTTTTATTATAGCTGCGGTGAGTTTCAACATGTTAGGTGCTGATTTTCTGTGCTCACATGGGCTGTTGGTTGATCTTCCTAATAGACGCTTGGTTAATGCACTCTCGTTTTACTCTAATCCCTGTGCAGCTCAAGTGACCCCACCCACAGCACAAGCCAACGTCGCTACGGCAGGCGGTAAGTTCCACACTCTCCTCACTCAGTTTCCAGCACTCACGGTTCCCACGTTTTCAGCAGCCGTCGCTAAACACGGAGTGGAGCATTTTATTACTACCGCCGGTCCTCCCGTTTTTGCAAAAGCTCGGCACTTGGATGCAGCTAAACTGACCATAGCGCGCGAGGAGTTCGCCAACCTGGAAAGGTTGGGCATCATCCGGTGTTCGAAGAGCCCATGGGCTTCCCCACTCCACATGGTCCCTAAAGCTGACGGCTCGTGGCGACCTTGCGGTGATTTCCGCAGGTTGAACAACGCTACAGCGCACGACCTCTACCCAATCCCCCATATTCAGGATTTTTTGGTTCATCTGGCGGGGGCGCACATTTTTTCTAAAATAGACTTGGTCCGCGGTTACCATCAAGTCCCAGTACGCGCTGAGGACATTCCCAAAACAGCAGTAATAACTCCGTTTGGCCTTTTTGAGTTTTTGCGCATGCCGTTTGGGCTTAAAGGTGCCGCACAGATGTTCCAGTGCATGATGGACGCGGTGTTACATGATCTCCCTTTTGTGTTCGTCTACCTGGACGACATTTTGGTAGCCAGCGCGTCCAAAGATGAACACGAAAAGCACCTTACGGCAGTTTTCCGGAGGTTGGGAGAGCACGGGCTAATAATCAACCCAGTGAAGTGTCAGTTCAGGGTGGCGCAGATTGATTTTTTGGGGCACCGCGTCTCCCCAGAGGGAGCAGTTCCACTGCCGGACAAAGTGCGCGCAGTAGCAAATTTTCCCCAGCCACAAACGGTCAAAGCACTACAGGAGTTTTTGGGAATGGTGAATTTTTATAACCGTTTCCTCCCCCGCGCAGCGCAGCTCATGCAACCATTGTATGACGCGCCTATAAAACAAAAACCCTCAAATGCAATCGAATGGTCCCCGGAGCGGGAGCATGCATTCTCGGAGGTCAAAAAAGCCCTGGCAGACGCTGCGTTGTTGGCTCATCCAGACCCAACGGCCCGCATAGCGCTCACTACTGATGCGTCAGACGTGGCCATAGGGGCGGTAGTAGAGAAGCATGTTGCCAGGGCTTGGCAGCCGCTTGCCTTTTTCAGCAGGACCTTGCGCGATGCCGAGCGAAAATACAACGCGTTTGACAGGGAGTTGTTAGCGCTCCACTTAGCCATTCGTCACTTCCAGTTCTGGCTGGAAGGTCGTTGTTTCACCACGTTCGTTGACCACAAGCCCCTCACTTTCGCGATGGCCAAGGTTTCGGAGCCGTGGTCGGGCCAGCAGCAGAGGCAGCTGGCTGCAATTTCAGAGTTTACTACTGATATTCAACCCGTAGCAGGTAAACTTCATGTAGTGGCAAACTGCCTCTCGCGCGCCGTAACCGCTCCAGTCCGCGCAGGGGTAGATTATACTGCCATGGCCGCAGAGCAAAATAGCGGCGCCGAAGCATACGTGGCCCCAGTCCACGTGGGGATAGATTATGCAGCCATGGCCGCTGATCAGGGTAGCGATGCGGACGTGTGCGCACTCCAGTCTGGACCAACAGGGTTAAGGCTGGAGAGCAGGAGGCTGCAAGATGGTATGCACCCCCTAATCTGCGATGTCTCTACCGGACGACTGCGTCCAGTGGTGCCGGCCGCGTAGCGCCGCCGTGTTTTTAACTCGATTAACTCTCTGGCACACCCGGGGGTGTGCGCGTCGGTAAAAATGGTAGGAGAGAAGTTTGTGTGGCCGAGCCTGTGCAAGCACGTTAAAGAGTGGGCAAGAGCCTGCATGGCTTGCCAGCGAGCCAAAATACACAAACACACTAAAGCCCCCTTAGAGCCGTTTCACATCCCGGCCAAGAGGTTCGATCATGTGCATGTCGACCTCGTAGGCCCCCTACCGTCGTCACAGGGGTGCACACATCTTTTGACAATGGTGGACCGCACCACGCGTTGGCCTGAAGTGGTCCCACTGGCATCAACCACAGCCGAGGAGGTGGCGCGCGCGTTTTTAACAGCTTGGGTAGCGCGTTTTGGGGTCCCATCGGATATTACGTCCGACAGGGGGCCTCAATTTGTTTCTGAGCTTTGGTCAGTGATGGCCCGCAGCCTGGGGGTAACAATCCACCGCACTACCGCGTACCACCCCCAGGCTAATGGTTTATGCGAACGTTTCCATAGGTCATTGAAAGCAGCCCTCAGACCGTCGCTTACGGATGCAAATTGGGTAAACAGACTACCATGGGTTTTATTGGGGTTGCGTTCTGCACCTAAAGATTACTTAAAAACCTCTCCAGCTGAGTTGGTGTTTGCGCAACCGCTCTGGCTGCCAGGGGAGTTTCTTCCTGATAATCCTGCGCCAGAGCGCCTCCCTGCTCAGCGGTCACTGAGCGACACGGGAGCGAGCACGCTTCCTGGCCTCGTTCATCACACTTTTCCGCGTGTTTTTGTACCTAAATCTTTAAAAAACGCCGAGTTTGTTTTTGTCAGGCATGAGGCTCAGCGCCCAACCCTGCGACCACCTTATGATGGCCCATTTAGAGTGCTGGAAGCAGGTGATAAGCATTTTTTGCTAGATTTAGGGGGCAGGAGGGAAACAATTGGCATAGACAGACTCAAACCTGCTTTTGTGATGGCTGATGAAGCTGTGCAAGTGGCGAGGGCTCCTCGACGTGGCAGACCTCCCAGGGAGCATGCCCCAGAGCCCCCACAGGGATTGACTAACAGTTCTCATCCTCAGATAGCAGATTCACAGCAGGATGGCGCCGCGGGAGCGGCGAAGCCGGCTTACAGCAAGTTCGGAAGACGGTTGAAGCCCAAACAGCATATGGACTGATGTTTGTGATTTTATCATGTTGTGCAGACTATGTTGTATTGTTTCATCTTCGACGTTTGGGGGAGTCATGTGGCACACATATTTGAGATGCTTAGGCTGCATATGTATATTACTGTTACCTCACGTCTTAGAAGGAACAATAAGCCTGGACCTCCTGGGGACAACAGGAGGGTGTGAGATGTGTCTTTAGAAATGGCCTTGAAAAGACTTCCTGACCACCAGGGTTTTAGGTGGAGAAGAGAAGACCTGGGGGGTGATGTATTGTCTCTGGGGATTGAATGACAACGTGACTCTGTACTTTGATGTCCCGGGTATAAAAAGGGGAGATGTGGGAGGATGGTTCTCTTTTCTGTTTGAGAGGATGTTGGAGACACGTGAATGTTAATAAACCTGAAATAAGAAATAAACTCAGCCTCATCTTTTCACGCTCTCCACACACTCAGTCTTTTTAGGTAGGAGCCTATCAGCATGGCACATCTTGATGTGGCAATATTTTCTCACCCTTCTTTGCAAAAATGCTCCAAATTCGTCAGATTGCGAGGCCATTTCCTGTGCACAGCCCTCTTCAAATAACCCCACAGATGTTCAACTGGATTCAAGTCTGGACTCTGACTGGGCCGTTCCAAAACCTTAATCTTCCTCTGGTAAAGCCATTCTTTTGATTTGGATGTGTGCTTTAGGTCATTGTTGTGCTGAAAGATGAAATTCCTCTTCATCTTCAGCTTTCTAGCAGAAGCCTGAAGGTATTGTGCCAACACTGTCTGGTATTTGCAACTGTTCATAATTCCCTCCACCTTGACTAAGGCTGTCACAATCTGAGGGCGGCTCAGATCGGATCGGATCAGATCGGATCAGAATCTGCCATCTCATTTATATTTTTATTCTGTTGTGTTCTCCCTCTGGGTTGACAGCTGTCAGTGACGTTTCCAGGGTTTTTGCTCCATGTGGGGGGGGGTCCCTATGAGCTGTTAGTCCATTCTCTCCCCTCTCATTGCTCTCAGCTGGTCTAAATTGTATCTTTATCTCCTGCCCGCTCATGTGACGCACACCTGCTATCATCTGCGTCATTTCTTTCTAGCCTTATTTAAGGGCTGTTCTTTTCATATCTTGTTGCCGGAGTCTCAAGTTTCTTCCCCCTCTTTCTCACCAGAACCCTGCCCTTGTTCTGGTGAGCTTAACTCGTAAATTTGTTTGTTTGTTTGACAGTTTGGATTTTTTGTGTTGGTGCACTGTGTGGACTTTGTGTTTACATTTCACAAACTAGCAGTTCAGCATCAGTTTCTTTCTCTCTGCCCTGAGGGTCAATTCATGATAGCAGACTTCGGCCAGTAAGAGACCCAGCTGCTGCTAGTTTGTAGTCCATTTTGTTTTCTTGGGGTTTTTTTTTCTCCTTTCACCCAGGGCTAACCATGTCTGTCACCCCTGATTTCTCAACCCTGGGACTGGGTGAAGTAGAGCAGTGATCTGTGTGCGTGTTGGAGAACATCATCACCCAGGCTCGTGCCTCCCGTACCCCCGAAACAGCCCGAGAGTGTCTGGAGGGTGTGGCGCAGGTACTCAAGGCATGCCCCAGCCTGTGGAACCACCCAGAGCTCACAAACCTACTCATCTCCATAGTCGTCCCACAGTCTATGAGTCTGGGGGAATCCACTCAGATGTCTGTGCCTGCGCTGACGAAGAGCAACCGCCCACATACACGGAAGCCTCCAGCCTCTTGCCGCTCTCCAGTGGCAGCTCTGCCTCCTCCTCCCAAACACTGGCCCGCTCCATTGGCCGAGGAGCAGGAGGAATGCAGGTAGGTCATATTAGCAGAGACTGAGCTACTTCTTGAGTATAAGCCATGGCTCCTCCCAGATCTCACTCAGGAACTGAAGGAGGTTCCAACGGGCCCTCTTCCACCTCTCCAGGAGCCGACGTCTCCGCTTCCCTCTCCCTGCTGTCCCCCAGGGAAATCTCGCCGGAGGAACACCTCCACCTCTCAGGCAGCAGTTTCTGCCTTGCCAAGGCAGGAGACTCCCACAGCAGTGCCCTCTTTGTGTTTTTCCTCTCCGGCTGTTACGCCAGCTTTCTCTCTCTCCACAACTGCTGTATCCTGCTTCTCCTTGACGCTCCCTCCCACTGCTGCCGGGTCAGTCATTTCCTTCCTGGCTCTGCTCGTCAGTGTCTGCAGGGGTGGTTCCTCCACATTCCACTGGGGGGCCTACATCCACTGAAATAATGGAGAGGGATGATTTCCACCCAGCTGCAGCAGAAGACATTGCACCCAGGGAACTCAGGCAAGTGTTTTTCAACTCTCATTCAATTAAATATGAATTTTCTTGCCTGATTCTTGGCAGTGAGGCTCAGATTACGCAGTCCTCTGAGTCCTCGCCATCTGCTGCAGCCATAAACTGTTCACCTGCTCTCCCTGTGTCTCCTCCTGTCCCTCTTGAGTGTCCGCTGGCCCCAGAACTGAGCCGCTGGGGCTATGGAGGAGCCTGCAGCCCTGGAAGACCTGATTCCAGCCTCACAGCCATGGTTTAGATGGAGGGAGAGTGCTGCGACTGAGCTGAAGCCTGTGCCAATGATGAAGCATCCCCTGGCCTCAGCAGAACAGGATCCAGCGCCAGCAGGAAGCCGACCCCCTGTGTCTGTGCTGAGCAAGACACCTGCATGGGCCACATTGCTGGGGGGTTCCGGGACTGCATTGACCACCATGCCTGCTGCTGAGGCCGCCACAGCAGAGTCCAAGCTGGACCTCCAGAGGACTGGGCCTAAGAAACCATCATCTGGATTGAAGGAGTCCTGGATGGTGGTGGAGCTTGAGATCAGGCAAGTGCTCTCCTTTGTCTTTGCTGTTTCTATTTTGGAGAGATCTTGCGTGGCTGTTGGTGCGGAAAACCAGGTGCAGTCGTCGGCTGCGCCTGAGCTCACCTCGCCGGGCTCCACTGCCGCCAGTGACCCTGACCCTGTGTCTCTGCCTGTCCTGTCTGAGCTTTTCCCCAGGATCACAGAGGATCATCCAGCTTTGCCAGAGGTCTCTGTGGAGTCGGGCTTGCTGCTTGAGGTTTTTGTAGGCTTTCCCTTCAGCCGAGGTCATCGCGGGTGCTTCGTCCCAGCCGGGGGCTTCTGTAGGTGCTGCTTCCCCTCCGGATGAGGTCTTCGCGGGTGTTCCGTCCAAACCCGGGACCTCCGGGAGTGCTGCTTCCCTGTCAGCTGAGGTCATCGCGGGTGCTCCATTCCAGTCCGGAACGTCCATGGGTGCAGCTCCTCCTTGGACCGGGTACATCGAGGGTGCAGCTCCTCCTCGGTCCAGGTCCATCGAGGGTGCAGCGCTGACCCAGTCTGGTCCACCGAGGGTGCAACCTCGCTCCAGCCTGGAACCAACATGAGTTCAGTATTGCTCCAGCCCATAGCCACCACAGGTGCTGCTTTGCTCCAGTCCAGGACCATCGAGGGTGCTACTGGCCAGCCCAAAGGCGCCGTCGTGGTCCCCCTCCTCTGCCAGACAACATCATGGTTCCCTCTCCTCTGCAAGAGGCCGTCGTGGTTCCCCCTCCTTCGCCTGATGTCGTCAAAGTTTCCCCTATTCCTCCAACCTCCTCATTTCTGGTCGTCCCTGTTGGGTGGCCACCCCCTGGACCACCTTTACTGTGTTGGTGGCTAAAGAACTCTGGCCGACTGCCTGACAGACTGTGCCATTGGGTTGAGTGGCTCATATTCTCTGGCAGGCCACCAGACTCTTACCACCTTGCTGTCTGCCAGGCCTGGGACTTCGGCTGGCCACTGGAACAGTTTAGCCCTTTGGTCCAGAGGGCCTAGGTGCCCGGTTCTGTGTGGGTCCTGAGCAGGGCTTTTGTTTTTTACTGTTTCGTCTTAGTCTGGGCTTTGCTGGGATGTTAATTCTGAGAGTTTTTCTTATTTTCTCTGGTTTGTTTCAGTCCCTCCATGCCTGGGTCCCCCTCCTCCCACCCGGGGTGGGGTTGTTTTCTTGTTGGGGTGGGGGGGTTTTTTTGTATGTGTGGGGGGTCTTTTCTTTCGATGTTGCTGGAGTGTCTGGTTTCCACCCCTTGGGAAGGGGGGCTCTATCACGATCTTAGCATGGAGGGATTTCACCGCGCTCAGTCTTTTTGCCTTTTGTCATATTTATACAGTGTTGTTGTTTTGAGTTGCTATTCCTGTTATTTTATCCTTGATTGATTTGTCACATATTCTGTATTGTTTCTTAGTATGATTTATTTTCTTGTTTACATTCATTATAGTCTGTTATTTATATTTTTGAGGTTACTTGTCTTTATTTTTGCCATCTCATTATATTTTTATTCTGTTGTGTTCTCCTTCTGGGTTGACAGCTATCAGTGACGTTTCCAGGGTTTTTGCTCGGTGTGGGTGGGGTCCCTGTCAGCTGTCAGCCCATTCTCTCCCCTTTCATTGCTCCCAGCTTGTCTAAATTGTATCTTTATTGTCTCCTGCCCACTCATGTGACCCACACCTGCTATCACTTGTGTCATTTCTTTCTAGCCTTATTTAAGGACTGTTCTTTCCATTTCTTGTTGCCGGTGTCTCGAGTTTCTTCCCCCTCGTCCTCACCAGAACCCTGCCGTTGTTCTGGTGAGCTTAACTCATAAGTTTGTTTGTTTGGATTTTTTGTGTTGGTGCACTGTGTGGACTTTGTGTTTTTGTTTCTTAATAAATTTCACAAACCAGCAGTTCAGCATCAGGATCTTTCTCTCTGCCCTGAGGGGCAATTCATGACAAAGGCCCCAGTTCCAGCTGAAAAAAGGGCCCCTGAGCACCTCCATGCTTCACTGTAGGTATGGTGTTCTTTTGGTGATGAGCAGTGTTGTGTTTGCACCAAATATACCTTTTGGAATTATGGCCAAAAAGTTCAACCTTGGTTTCATCGGACCATAACACATTTTCCCACATGCATTTGGAAGATTTCACGTGTTTTTGCAAAATGTAGCCAGGCGTGGATGTTTTTCTTCGTAAGATAAGGCTTCCGTTTTGCCACCCTACCCCATAGCCCAGACATATGAAGAAGATGGGAGATTGTCACATGTACTAAAAAGCCAGCACTTGCCAGAATTTTCTGCAGCTCTTTCAATGCTGCTGTTGACCTCTTGGCAGCCTCCCTGACCAGTTTTCTTCTTGTCTTTTAATCAATTTTGGAGGGACGTCCAGTTCTTGGTAATGTCACTGTTGTGCCATATTTTCTTCTCTTGATGATGACGGTCTTCACTGTGTTCCATGGTATATTTAATGCCTTGGAAATTCCTTTGTACCCTTCTCCTGACTGATCCCTTTGAACAAAGAAATCCCTCTGATGCTTTGGAACCCCTCTGAGGACCATGGCTTGTGCTGTAAGATGTGACTACAAAAATGTCAAGAAAAGCCTACTAGAAGAACTGAACTTTATTTGGGGTTAACCAGAGGCTTTTTAAATGGCGGCAGTTGTGTGCTAACTCCCATTTAACATGAGTTTGAATGTGATTGGTTAATTCTGAACACAGGCACATCCCCACTTATAATAGGGTGTGCATATTCATGCAACCAGGTTATTGTAAGTTTTTGTTTGTTTGTTTGTTTGTTTGTTTCCCCTTAAAAGATTTCAGTTTGCTTTTCAATTGTGTTGTACAGGTTACAGGTCACATTAATGGTGGAAAAAGTTTTGAAATGATTTATCTTGGTTTCATTTTTTTACATAACAAAAGCCTGGCATTTGAACAGGGGTGTGTAGACTTTTTATATCCACTGTATCTCTCAAACCGTTCCTCAGACTGGCCTCAGATTTTATAAGTGCTTTGCTGAAGTTAGGAGAGTGTGCATTGAACTTGCACTGGGTTGTTGTGTCCCGTGGTTCCAGGTAGACACGGGCTCCCTGCCCTGCAACTCCCCTGTGGCTCCTGGAGGCTCATACTGGGTGAGGATCTGAGGCGAGTCCAGTTACTGCCCCTTCTCTGGGCAGTGCTCCTCCTGTGAGCATGGGACAGCTGTACCCTCGTCATCATCATCTGGTTGCGTCCCACTCATCTATACTGGTCAAACTGAGTCTGTTACTGTCGCAGATGGACAAGCCCAGTTGATAAAGCAGGTCACATCCTAATATGTTGCTAATATGTTGTCTCCATGCGTGGCCACTTGGAAAACAATGCCAGTAATGACTCTTGACGTGTAGCAGACCGTTACTGTGATGGTTCCTACATTGCTGACTTGGTAGCCACCATACCCCTACAGCACCGCTGGGTTCTTACCAATCGGGTGGTTGGGAAAGAACTTCAACGTGGCCCAGTTCAATACTGATCTCACTGCAGCGGTGTCGAGCAGGAGCGACAAGCTAACATCATCCAGCTCCACCATGGAGAATGCAAACGCTGTACCTCTGGACCTCACCGTGTGGATGGTTGTCGTGGGCGAGTGACTTGGGTTGGCCAGCGGGATCAGCGATGGTGCTGACCGGCAAACTTTATCAAAGTGGTTGAATTTTCCACATCTTTTACATCATTGCCCCCTAGCTGGGCAGGAACGCGCTTTCTCCCAGTGCATAGCGGAGACACAGCTGCCACATGAGAAGCGCTTTGTAGAGGTCCTCCAGTCCACGGTGTTTGCTTTGGCCTCCTCTGCTGTATCACCGGGTTCCTCCATGCTCACTGCGTATGCGAGCGGTGTGTGGCTCGGCTGCCGCTGTTGTTGCTGCACACCTAGCTCCGATGCTAACCTGTTGGCGGTCCCCAGCTGGAATGCTAGCTTGATGGTGTTAGCTAGCGTCATGTCGTTTGGCGCCATTAGCATCTTTGTCCGCAGCCATGGGTTGCAATTACACGGAGCACGAGGGAGAGAATGAAAAACCCAATCGCAGGAGTAGAGAGTGCTGAGTTTATTTCAGTTCACAAAATAACAAGTCCAGTGATCACCACAAACAGCTCAGTCAAACCACACAAAATTATGGAGAGGTGTAACATACAGGGCACCTGCCGAATGCTCTACAGCCTGGTGAAAATGGAGCCTAGTGCTGCAGTGCTGCATTGGGAAAAAAACAGGAAAAGCAAGCAGCCTAGTGCCACAGTGCTGCTAACACAGGAAAAAAGGCTAAAGACACTTACAGGTCTGAAGCTAATCCGGGGCGAGCCGTGCAGTCTGGAGGGAGAGGCAGAGAAGCGGGACCAGCCGAAACACCAAGGAATGGATTGTCTTAAAATGTCAGGGTGAGTTGAACGCAGGGAGTAAATACCATACACAGAGGAACACGGTGCCACGTATGAAGGGGAATGCCATGACAATCTCCTTCCGCAGCAGCGGCAAACAAATACTCCAGAAGCTAACGAGGAAAGAGATTGCCGGTGTGAGAATGCGTGGGCAGAACTGATTGGGAACAGTGAGTGAGAGGGCATGTGAATGAGAGTGAATGGAGCACGTGCATGTGTGTGTGTGCGTGTGGGTGTGTGTATGTGTGTGAACACCAATGACAGAGCAGCTGACGGTGCTTGAGAGGAGGAGGGGGCGTGCCAGAGCTGTCAGGAGAAGACTAGGACAAATCATAATAATAAGTCAGAACGGATTGATGATAGGCAGTCCCCGGCCAGCTGATGCAGGTCTGCAACATACCGTTTTCCTGACTCGCCGGTCAGCTGGTGATGCTGCCGAAACAGAACCCTCCGGATGATGGCGTTCTCAAGAGCATGAAAATGTCGCACCATTAGCTCAACAACGTCCTCGACGCTATCACTAGCACCCAAGGTAGCGAGGATACGCAGTCCTTCCATACCCAAATTATGAACCAATATTGCCCGAGCCGCATCATCTTCAGTTCACCAAGGTTTAGAGCCACCAAGTAATTCTGGAACATCATCTCGTCCAAGGAACCAGCAACTCGCCGGGTAGCTCCAGAAACGGCGGAATGGTAGCAACTCCTGCATCCATACTTTTATCCTCATCGCCAAATGTTATGTCGGTAAATGAGGGTCAATGATGAGACTGAAGGTGGAACTGAACACGACTTTATTATGGGCTCACTGCACAGTACAGACACTCCCGTCAGGCAGAGGTGAGGTCAAAGAGACTGTCCCCTTTCCACACAGCCCTCTTATACCCCGGGTGGCGACGGAACCGGAAAAGGTGGAGACACCACCCATGTCACACCATAATATGTCCGAAGAACAACACCACAAAGGGTTCACACAATAATGAGAGAGGATTTGGAATGAACAAGCTTTTATTTCTTCACTCTGACTAATTACACAGAACAGAGGGGAGGTCATTCACTCAGCCACTCACCTCACTCAGGGTGACACAGATGTTACGCCCTCTGCTCCACACTTCGGGAGAGGTACGTGGTGCTTTTGAACAAGAAATAATGAAGAGAGTCGCGGTCTACGTCTTCACTCCATCTCACTTTATTCAAAAAGAGCCTTGGACACTTCTGCGCAAGCGCACAACACAGTTCCCTCTCCGGGCAAAAGCAATCAATTTGTGAATCATCAAACTCTCAACAAACCGTAAACAGCGCACACAGCATCCAAACCCCATAATACTGTACTGAAGTTTTTGAATGTAACAATCATGTGCAAGAACAATAATGAAACATTAATCTTTTTAACTCTCATCCCTAACTGTATATATTGTCTACAATCAGCTTTTTAACTGACTTTTTAACCTGTAATCTGCTTCTTAACCCGTGTATGATGCGCTCTTAATTAACCCATTAATCCCCATTTTTAACCAGTCACATACTATTAATCCCCATTTTTAACCCGTCACACAGACATGTAATCTCTCACACACAGGGAAAACAACACTATCACAACTAGACTTCCATCCATCCATCCGTCTTCTTCCGCTTAATCCTTTTCGGGTCGCGGGGAGCTGGAGCCTATCCCAGCATCTTTGGGCGAGAGGCAGGGTACACCCTGGACAGATCACCAGTCCATTGCAGGGCCAACACAGAGAGACAGACAACCATTCACTCTCACAGTCATACCTAAGGACAATTTAGAATCCCCATTTTGATGCCAATTGACCTAACTTGCATGTTTTGGGGGGTTTTTTGTTTTGTTTTGTTTTTTGGCATGTGGGAGGAAACCGGAGAAATCCCAGAGTAAACCCACACAGACACGGGGAGAACATGCAAACTTCACACAGAAACTGGAAAGCTTAGTTCAATTTCTCTAGCCACACTCAGGCCTGATCACTGCCACACCTGTTCTCAATCAAGAAATCACTTAAATAGGACTTGCCTGACAAAGTGAAGTAGACCAAAAGATCCTCAAAAGCTAGACATTATACTGTGATCCAAAGAAATTCAGGAACAAATGAGAAGCAACCTAATTGAGATCTATCAGTCTGGAAAAGGTTCTAATGTGGCGGGTTGATTCAACCCCCCCACAACACACAGGACACTCAGCTCTTTTCTCTAGGTTTTTCCCGCTGCACTACTGAGATGTAATGTGCCATGCATGTATCGTGATGTAATGTGCCATTCATGTATAGTGTTCATGCGTCCTGTCCTTACTGTGACCTAGAGGCTGAGATCAATATGTAGTTGTGCTTTGGTGTAAACCCCCACAAACAGACTGGTCAAACACAGCGCTCGGCTAGAGCAAATAACAGAAAAGTGAAATGTGTATTAATGTCTACAGGCAGACTCATTTCGTCTGGCTCACTTCTGTGATGTTAATGTTGCCTTTCATGCATTGTGCTCATGCGTCCTGTCCTCACTGTGACCTAGGGACTGAGATCAATATGTCTCTCAAATGCAAATGTCTTATGCCTGTTCTGTTATCTCTTTGATCATACCAAATGCTGGGGTATGTCCTTTGATGTATTGTTGTAGTCCAGTATATATGCTGCAACTCTGTAATGCAAACTCTCTCACTCTCATTCTGATCCTGCAACTGCTGCTGCTGGACACAGACTTTGTGTCCTCCTTCTCTGAGAGCCGTGGGCTCGCTCCCGGCACGCATGCACGACGCCGGGAGCGGAGCTCGTGACGGCTGGATGATATAATAAAGCTTCACTTAAAACCACAGCATCGGGGACTTCCGGGAAGATGGCGGAGAGACATAACGCTTAAACAGAGAGCTCTCCCTAGCCGGATTAAAAATCATCGGTAAATGGCCAACTCGACATAAGCGGATCAATAAACTAAGGGATGAAAACACGAAGGAGCCGGGCACAAGGACAAAAGCAGAGTAAAATTAAAGAATTCCTCTTAAACAACGCAGGAGAAACCGCTGAACACGGGGCTCAAAAAAACGAGGTGACCGCAGCAGAGAAAATGGAGGACACACTCGATACCATGAACACTGGCATCGCCAGTTTGGGTAAAGAGTTGAGAGACTTCAAACGGCAGCTACAACAGGATTTAGCGGCTCTTAAGGAGGAGCTGAAAAAAGAGATTAAGGAGGAAATTATGGGCCTCCGAAGAGAAATGGAGCGCAAGCTAGCAGAAAACATGGAGGAGCTGCGCTCCCAGCGGGCGTGTATGACAGAAGCGCAGGCCCGAATATCAGAGCTGGAAGATTGGAATAGCGAGGCAAGCGAACAGCTGCAGACCCTGACGGCACAAATGCAGAGGATGCAGGAGAAAGTAACCGACTTGGAGAGCAGGTCCAGACGGGGCAATATACGCATCTTCGGGATCCCGGAGGGCATTGAAGGCAACTCGATGACGAAATTCATGGATCAGTTCTTAAAAAAAGAGCTGGAACTGCCCAGCGAAGCGGATCTGCAGATTCAACGAGCGCACAGAGCCTCGGCACAGAACCCGAACCCACGCTCTCCACCCAGGTCAGTTGTGGTAAACTTTCTGAAATATGATGTAAAGGAAAGAATCCTGACACGAGCGTGGAAAAAAAAGATACGAATCGGCGACAAGCAGATATTCTTTGATCATGACTACCCGGCAGAAATTGTGCAGCAGCGGAAGAAATATGCCAACATTAAAAAAACGCTGAAAGAAAAAAAAATTAGATTCCAAACGCCGCTAACGAAGATGAGGATTCATTGGGAGAACGGCGTAAGAACCTACAACACAGCCAGAGAGGCAGCGCAGGACATGATGGAGCGGGGCCTTGAGGTGTACGTGCCGGAGGAAACGGTAGGAGCAGCGGAGGCCCTGAACGCATCACGACAGCCGGAGTGGAGGCGAGTGAACGGCAAAAGACGGGGGGAGACGTGGCGCAGCGGGCCCAGGAAAGACTACAAGGCTTTCAACTGAAAGCCTAGATTATAACAAAGATTAAGAAAGACACAGAAGAAATGAAGGCCAAGAAGACAAGGTAAAAGAGAAACAGACGGCTAGGAGAGGTTTAAGTGATATTTGTTGGACATTTCTAGACTAATGACTATTACTTGGATAGTAAATACAGGTCTAGGGAGGGCCCTACACTCGGTGAGGACATTCCCTCCACCCACCAACAGGGACCAGTGGGCAGAAGAAAGGCCCAAAGTACGGACGTTAAGATTTTTTAATGTGTTTTTATATAAATATGTGTTATTTTTGTTGTTAAAGGGGCTAGGAGCACAGGTTAAAAAAATGGAAAAACATGATTATGGGTAAAAATCTGAAGATAATAACACTAAACGTGAATGGTCTGAACTCACCTGTTAAAAGGGAAAGTGTGGGGAGACTTGAATAACGAAACCGAATTGTCTTCCATTCCAGTTTATTCAAGAAATCATTCCACTGTCTGCTCTTATTCTTGAGCAGCGAACAAAGAGAGTGAACACACCAAAGTTCTCTCATTTAAACATTCTCACATCAAACCATTTCCCTCGCGGGGGAAATCACACATCTATATCAAAGTCTCTTTATTCACATTCATTAGCCTTTTATTTACATAACTCCCCCTTCTCTCCTCTCGAGCCTCAGTGGTCAGGAAGTCTTCTGTCCCCTGTCCTCCGCAGGGGGTCCAGGCTCTGTGGCTCCGCACCGCAGGGGGCCGGCTCTCCTTCATCGTGAGGTTAAATCACATATGCAGTGTCCAACATATACATGTCTCACAACACAGCCATATAACCCCCCCCAAACGATGAAGAACAGACTAATTCCCAAAATTTAATAGCACCTTACTCACTACTGAATAATCAACACCAACATTCAGTCTGTGCGCCGCTTGGGCTTCAGCCGTCTGCCGAATCTGCTGTGCGTTGGCCCCGCCTTGCCTGCGGTGCTGTTCTGCTTCGGGTCTGTTGACTGAGGAAGAGAGTGGTTAATTGCCCTCTGCGGGGGCCTGCCTCGTCGAGGCGCCACCGCGACCGGTACAGAAACGTCCTTCATGACAAAAGCAGGTTTCAGTCTGTCAATGCTGACTGTCTCTTTTCTGTCTCCAAAATCTAGCACAAATTGCTTATCACCTGCCTCCAGCACTCGAAATGGCCCTTCGTAAGGTGGTTTGAGCGTTGCTTTAAGGGCTTCGCGCCTGACAAAAACGAAATCGGCATTTTTCAAAGCCTTGGGGACGAAAACTCGTGGAAAAGCGTGATGAACCGGACCCGGGAGCGTGTCTGCCCCCGTGCCGACTAACGGTCCCAGAGCAGAGAGAGGTGGGGGCTCTGGGTGCTCTGGTAAAAACTCGCCCGGCAGCCTCAGAGTTTGTGCGAATACCAGCTCCGCTGGGGAGGCGTCTAAGTCCTCTTTAGGCGCAGAACGCAACCCTAATAAAACCCATGGAAGTTTATTTACCCAATCTGCATCCGTGAGCGACGCTCTGAGTGCTGCCTTCAAAGACCTATGAAAACGCTCGCATAAACCATTAGCCTGAGGGTGGTAAGCCGTAGTGCGGTGAATTTTGGCTCCTAAGCCGTTGGCCATCGCTGACCACAGCTCAGAGATGAATTGCGGTCCTCTATCGGACGTAATGTCCGACGGAACCCCGAAGCGCGCCACCCAAGCCGTTAAAAAAACGCGAGCCACCTCCGCGGCCGTGGTCGTCGCAAGTGGGACCACTTCCGGCCAACGTGTGGTGCGGTCCACCATTGTCAAAAGATACGTGAACCCCTGTGATGCCGGTAGGGGGCCCACAAGGTCGACGTGCACATGGTCGAACCTTCTGGCCGGAATGCGGAACGGTTCTAACGGGGCTCTTGTGTGCCTGTGAATTTTGGCCCGTTGACAGGAAATGCAGGTTTTTGCCCATTCCTTCACGTGCTTGCGCAGGCACGGCCAAACAAACTTTTCCGCCACTAGTTTCACCGACGCGCGCACCCCCGGGTGCGCCAGTGAGTGGACCGAGTCAAAAACACGGCGGCGCCACGTGGCCGGAACCACCGGACGCGGGCGCCCCGTCGACATGTCGCAGAACAGGGGGGGCATACCGGTTTGTAAACACTTGCTCTCCAGCCTCAACCCTGTTGGTCCAGACTGGAGCGCGCGCACGTCTGCGTCCGCCCCCTGGTCCGCTGCCATGGCTGCGTAATCTATACCCACGTGCACCGGGGCTGCGCGCGCCACCGTGCCGCTCTCCTGCGGCGCGGTCACGGTGGCCCGTTCTGCCTCTGCGCGTGTTGGGGTCGTGAACGCGCGTGAGAGACAATCCGCTACTACATTGAATTTGCCCGCGACGTGCCTAATGTCAGTGGTAAATTCCGAGATTGCGGCCAGCTGCCTCTGCTGCCTGCCGGACCACGGATCTGAAATTTTGGCCATGGCGTATGTGAGCGGCTTGTTGTCCACATAAGCGGTGAAGCACCGTCCTTCCAGCCAGAACTGGAAATGACGAATAGCCAAATGCAGCGCCAACAGTTCTCTGTCAAACGCGCTGTATTTTCGTTCAGCCGCGCTTAAAGATTTGCTAAAGAAAGCCAAAGGCTGCCAAACTCCGGCTACCTGTTGCTCAATAACGGCCCCTATGGCTAAATCTGAAGCGTCTGTCGTCAGCGCGATACGTGCTGCAGGGTCTGGGTGGGCCAGGAGCGCAGCGTCAGCCAAGGCTTTTTTAACCTCTGTGAACGCGCGCTCCCGCTCCGGGGACCATTCGACCGCCTGGGTCGGCTTTTGTTTATTGAGCGCGGCATATAACGGTTGCATGATTTGAGCTGCGTGGGGCAGGAACCGGTTATAAAAATTCACCATCCCCAAGAATTCCTGTAGTGATTTGACCGTTTGTGGACGGGGAAAATCCGCTACCGCGCGTACTTTCTCTGGTAACGGAACCGCTCCCTCCGGGGAGACGCGGTGACCCAAAAAATCAATCCGCTCAACGCCGAACTGGCACTTGGCTGGGTTAACTATTAAGCCGTGCTCTCCCAGCCTCCTAAAAACTGCTGTGAGGTGCGTTTCGTGTTCGTCCTCTGAAGTACTCGCGACCAAAATGTCGTCGAGGTACACAAACACGAAAGGGAGATCGCGTAACACGGCATCCATCATCCGCTGAAATGTTTGCGCCGCCCCTTTGAGACCAAACGGCATGCGTAAAAATTCGAAAAGTCCGAACGGGGTTATTACCGCTGTTTTAGGAATGTCCTCCGGTTGGACCGGGACTTGGTGATAGCCGCGAACTAGATCAATCTTTGAAAAAATGCGCGCCCCCGCCAGGTGCACCGAAAAATCCTGAATGTGCGGGATGGGATAACGATCGTGTGCCGTAGCGTTGTTTAGCCTGCGGTAATCCCCGCACGGTCTCCAGGAGCCATCGGCTTTCGGTACCATGTGCAGCGGCGAAGCCCACGGGCTCTTCGACCTACGAACGATGCCCAGCCTCTCCAGGCTGGCGAACTCCTCGCGCGCAATGGCGAGCTTAACTGCATCCAAGCGCCGAGCTTTTGCAAACACGGGAGGACCAGAAGTGGGGATAAAGTGTTTCACCCCGTGCTTCGCGACCGTCGCTGAAAAAGTGGGCACAGTGAGCGCTGGAAATTGGGTGAGGAGTGTGTGAAACTTACCACCTGCTGTAGCGACGTGGGTCTGTACTGGTGGCGGGGACACTCGAGCTGAACAGGGGAGAGAGTAAAAAGAGAGTGCATTTACCAGCCGTCTATTAGCAAGATCAACTAACAGATTGTGTGAACACAAAAAATCCGCGCCCAACATGTTGAAACTCACCGCCGCTACTACAAAAGTCCATTCATATGTGCGGCCATGTAAGCATAAAGGCAAGGTCCTTCTCCCGTAGGTGTTGATGTTCGAGCCATTTGCCGCTGTAGCTCCGTCACCGTGGGGTCCAGCCACCCGGTCCGCGTATGTTGGGGTGATGAAGCTCACTTGTGCTCCGGTGTCAATGAGGAACACTCGTCCGGAGCGCGCATCCGTGATGTAGAGCAGCTTGTTGCGTTCTCCGAGGGTCGAAGCTGCTAGCGACCCCCGGTCTTGCCGTTTCCCGAACTCCTGAAGATGCAGGGCGGCACACACCTGCGTGCCTTCTCTGCGAACCTCCGATGGTAAAAGCAGAGATCTTCTCCTCCGCTGTGTCGTGCCCGCGCCTCTGTCGCCGGGCTATTGGCTCCCCCTCGTCGCGGTCGTGTTGCCGCCGTCGTCGGCCAGTCTGGTTCTGCCGCCTCTGGCTCCCCGCTGTCTCGGGTCGCTGCTGTGGTTGCTTGCCCGCCGCAGGCGTCCAGGATCCCATCTGCCTCCTGGGCCAGCTCCCGGAACTCCTCCAGGGTGTGACACTTTTTGCCGGCCAGCGTGCTTCTCGCATGCGCCGGGAGGTTGGAGAGGAAGATGAACTGAAAAATGAAATCATCGTTGTCCAAACCTCTCAGCTGTATCATCTCCTCCATCAGGGCGCTCGGCCTGTGTCCACCTTGGTCTAGCAAAGACAGGATCCTCCTCGCCCTCACTTCAGCCGAGGGGGTGAAAAACTTGATGAAGGTGGATTTCAGCTTGCCGTACCTGTCGGTCGCGGGTGGCTGCTCCACCAAGCTTTGCACGCACCGAGCTGTGCTGTTGTCCAGTTTAGCGATGACATGGTGGAACTTAGTTAGTGTCATCCACCGTTACTCCTGCGAGCGCGAACTGCGACTCTGCTTGCAGAAACCACGACCGTGGGTTATCCTGCCAGAAATCAGGCAGCTTAACGGCCACTGCGCTCGCCAGCTCTGAGCGCTGTGAGTCCGGGACCCTGAGAATTTCTTCGTTCATTCTCAACGTCGTCAGTCACCAATGTGGGGAGACTTGAATAACGAAACCGAATTGTCTTCCATTCCAGTTTATTCAAGAAATCATTCCACTGTCTGTTCTTATTCTTGAGCAGCGAACAAAGAGAGTGAACACACCAAAGTTCTCTCATTTAAACATTCTCACATCAAACCATTTCCCTCGCGGGGGAAATCACACATCTATATCAAAGTCTCTTTATTCACATTCATTAGCCTTTTATTTACATAACTCCCCCTTCTCTCCTCTCGAGCCTCAGTGGTCAGGAAGTCTTCTGTCCCCTGTCCTCCGCAGGGGGTCCAGGCTCTGTGGCTCCGCACCGCAGGGGGCCGGCTCTCCTTCATCGTGAGGTTAAATCACATATGCAGTGTCCAACATATACATGTCTCACAACACAGCCATAGAAAGAATAATAAGAAAATTCAAGAAAGAAAAAGCCGAAATTATATTTATGCAAGAGACACATTTGAGCAAGACAGAACATGTGAAACTAAAGAGATTTGGCTATAAGAACTCCTACTACAGTTCATTTAAGGGAGGAACTAAAAGGGGGGTTATGATACTAATCTCAAATAAAATACAATTTGAATGTGAACAGGAAATCCAGGATAAAGAAGGCAGGTATGTAATAATAAAGGGTAGCATAGATGGAATGCAGATCACATTAGTGAACATCTATGCCCCACCAGAAAGTGACAAGGGTTTTTTTCAACATCTGTTTGATCTCATAGCAACACACAGTGAAGGAGTCCTGATTTGTGGAGGAGACTTAAATGCTGTCATGGATCATGAAGTTGACACAACAAGTGTTAAGAAGACAAAAAAACATGTAACAAAATTCATAAGAACCTCACTGGCAGAAATGGGTATGGTAGACATTTGGAGGGACCTGCACCCACTCGAAAAAGACTATACACATTATTCAGCAGTCCATAAAGTACACTCTAGAATAGATTACTTCCTTATGAATGAAGGTGACAGACACAGGGTGAGAAATTGTTGGATTGGAGGGGCAGAAATATCAGATCATAATCCTATATACATGGAAATAAATTTGAACAATAGAAAACGACAAACAACATGGAAACTTAATGTAGGACTGTTAAATGATGATAAAATGAAAGAAAGAATAAAAGTAAACATAAATGAATATATCCAAGAGAATGACAATGAAGAAGTAGACCCAACAATACTATGGGATGCACTAAAAGCCGTGTTAAGAGGTAAATTAATTGTTGAAACAGGAAAAGCAAATAAGACTAAACTGGAAGCATATGAACAAAGATGTGAGAGACTGAGGGAATTAGAACATAAACATCAAAGCACAAATGACCCAAAAATATATCAAGAAATTAAAGAAGAAAAAATAAAGATAAAAGAAACACAAATGGATGAAATTGAAAGGAAAAATAGATATCTAAAGCAAAAATATTATGAAACGGGACCAAAAGCCACAAAACTGCTGGCAAAACGGTTAAGAAAACAACAAACAATGAATAATGTATATAAGATTAAAGACCCCACCACAAATAAAACCACAGTTAACCCAGAAAACATCGAAGAAATATTCCATAATTTCTACCAAGAACTATACTCGCAACCTGAAGAAACAAATACTAAAGATATTAAAAAATTTCTATACACATTGGACTTGCCATCAATAGGAAATCAACAAAATGGAAAGCTAACAGCAGAAATAACAACACAAGAGATTAGAGATGTGATTAAGTCACTTAAAAATGGTAAATCACCAGGTAGTGATGGATACCCATCTGAGTTTTATAAACTGTTTATAGAAGAACTCACGCCACAACTCCTAAAGTCATTTAATTGGACGCTGAACAACAACAAAATACCTCCATCATGGAACGAAGCAATCATTTCAGTTATTTTAAAACCAGGGAAAGATAAAGAACAATGCGGAAACTATAGACCAATCTCTTTATTAAATGTAGATTATAAAATATATACAACAATTATATGTAAACGAATAAAGACATTCTTGACGGAATTGATAGAAGATGATCAAACTGGTTTCATAGAGGGACGCCAAACACATGACAATATCAGGAGAACAATACATATAATTAATCAAATACATAAAGAAAAGAAAAGCGCAGTAATAATGAGTCTAGACGCAGAAAAAGCATTTGACAGGGTTAACTGGAAATTCCTATATAGTGTGCTGGAACGCTTTGGATTTAACGAAAAATCAGTACAATGCATAAGGACGCTGTATCAAGAACCTGTGGCAAGAATCAAGATAAACGGTAGCTTAACAGACAAAGTAAATATACAAAGATCAACTAGGCAGGGATGCTGCTTATCGCCCACCTTGTTTGCTCTGTTCATAGAGCCACTGGCTCAAGCGATACGACAAAATAAGAAATTAAAAGGTGTAACAATAAAGGGGGCAGAACACAAGATTGGGCTATTTGCAGACGATATTATAGTTTACCTTGAACAACCAGATGAATCAATAATGGAAATGATGAACTTGATAGAAAATTTTGGAAAATTATCAGGATACAAGATAAACATAACAAAAACACAAATACTGACATTCCACTATAACCCTCTAAACCAGATAACTGATAAGATCAAACTAAACTGGAAACAAAAAGAAATAAAATACCTTGGAGTGAACATACCTAAAGATCTAAGCAAAATCTATCAAGCAAACTATGATAGGTTGGAACAAGAAATAAAAAAAGATATTGATAGATGGTCAATCTTAAATATGGATCTGAATTCAAAAATTGAGACAGTCAAAATCAGCATACAACCTAGATTACTTTACCTCTTCCAGGCTCTACCAACAGAGATTCCAGATGCCCAATTCTCAAAGTGGGACAGGATGATATCGAGATTTGTTTGGGGAGGTAAAAAACCAAGAGTGAAATATAAAACTCTCCAATTACCAAAAGAGAAAGGAGGCATGGGCCTACCGAGTCTAAAGGAATATTACTACTCAGCACAAATAAGATATATCATATGTTGGTGCGACGAGGGATATGAGGCAAAATGGAAAGAAATGGAAAAGGAAATTGAGGGACTCCCAGTGCAAAGCATAATAGGAGATAAAGATGCATATAAGCAAATCAAACAAATAGACCCAATCACTAAATTTACTTTAGAACTGTGGTATAAAATAGTACAAAAGTATAATATAAAGGAAGACATAAAACTATTGAAATGGGTAGCATTTGACAGTCAGTTTGAACCGGCAAAACAAGATAGGGGATACAAAAATCTGGTGAACAAGGGAATCACAGCATGGGGCAATATCGGAAAAAAAGATCTCGGGAGCTTTGTAAACATCAGGAGAAAATTTAAACTAGAAAGATCGGAATTCTTCAGATATCTGCAGATGAGAGACTATTATATGAAGAAGATTAGGCATAACCTCCAAACAGATGTGAGCGAGATTATACAATTCATTTTAAGCTCATATACAGGAAATAAAACAAGAATTATTTCAAAGCTATATCAGAAACTTATGGCAAACAATCATTCAAGTAACTATATAAAGGAGAAATGGGAGAAAGAGCTCAATTTAAACATAACAGAAGAAAGCTGGCAGGAAATATGGAAAACACAACACACATCAACAAATTCAAGAACATGGAGGGAATTTGGATGGAAAAACCTGATTCGCTTTTTCATTACACCACAGATTCAAGGAAAGTATACAAATACCCAATCTTTATGCTGGAGGGGATGTGGGGCTCAAAATGCAGACCACTCGCATATGTTTTGGAAATGCTGCAAAATCTCATCATTCTGGAAATCTATACATGTGACAATACAGAGGATATTAGGATATAATATACCAATGAACTGTAACCTGATGTACCTATGTGATCTTAAAAGAGACAATGTTATACAGGCGGAGGACAGATATCTAGTTAAAATCTTGTTGATTGCATGTAAAAAAACAATCACAAAAAAATGGCGATCAGAAGTTCTTCCTGACCAAGAGCAATGGACTGACATTATTGAGGACATACGTATGATGGAAAAACTAACATATCGACAAAGAATGCAAGAAGGACTATGGGAAAAAAAATGGCGGAAATGGACACACTACAAAGTGCAACAACGAGACAGATATTGAAAGAATAACCAACGACGCTGGAAAAACCAGAAGAATTAAGAGATGGAAACTAAAAACTTGATGCTCCAACATTTGTCCCCCCCCCCTTTTTTTTTTTTTTTTTTTTTCCTTTTTCTTTTTTACTCTAGCCCCTTTGTTTTTGTTTTTTTTTAAATGTAGACTGTGATCTGAATGCAATATATATAATGAAAAATGAATAAAAATCTTAAGTTACAAAAAAAAAACCCACAGCATCGCTGTTTATATCTTTTCATGCCACGCCGCACTAAAGCCATTTCTAAAGCTTTGGGACTCCAGCAAACCACAGTGAGAGCCATTATCCACAAATTGCAAAAACATGGAACAGTGGTGAACCTTCACAGGAGTGGCTGGCCAACCAAAATTACCCCAAGAGCGCAGTGACGGCTCATCCAAGAGGTCACAAAAGACCCCACAACAATATCCAAAGAACTGTAGGCCTCACTTGCCTCAGTTAAGGTCATTGTTCATGACTCCACCTTAAGAAAGAGACTGGGTAAAAGTGTCCTGTATGGCAGAGTTCCAAGATGAAAACCACTGCTGAGCAAAAAGAACATAAAGGCTGATCTCAGTTTTGCCAGAAAACCTCTTGATGATCCTGAAGACTTTTGGGAAAATACTCTGTGGACTGATGAGACAAAAGTTGAACTTTTTGGAAGGTGTGTGTCCCATTACATCCAGCATAAAAGTAACACAGCATTTCAGAAAAGGAACATCATACCAACAGTAAAATATGGTGGTGGTAGTGTGATGGTCTGGGGCTGTTTTGCTGCTTCAGGACCTGGGAGATTTGCTGTGGTAAATGGAACCATGAATTCTGCTGTCTACAAAAAAATCCTGAAGGAGAATGTCTGGCCATCTGTTTGTGACCTCAAGCTGAAGTGCACCTGGGTTCTGCAGCAGGACAATGATCCAAAACACACCAGCAAGTCCACCTCTGAATGGCTTTTGTAGGAACAATTAGTTGTAAGTATGATAAGGTACAAGGATTATTTAATTTTTACACAGAGGTGTGTATGAAAACAGAGGTTTACTTCGTGACCACAAACACTCACAAACAAGAGGGAAACACTCATGGGGCGCCAGTCCAAACTTGGACAATTTATTAATAACTAATCCTTGAACCTTTCATTTACCATTCTCAATATTCATGAATTCTTCTGCCGTGACCCAGGAAAGCACACACACAAAAGAAATCAAGCAGAAACTTCTAGATACCGTTAACAGTTTTAATAATCAAACTCAGGTTAAATGACATTACATTCAATTGATTTGTAAGCAGATGAAATGATCAACAAGTATCAAATGTTATATTAAAGCGTACCTATGGTGGTCGTGAAAAAAAAGATATTATATTGAGCCCCTGTCTCACGTTCTAGTTCAAGTTTAAGTTGAAATTCACGTTCAAAGCAATTTGATATAAATCCATTGCTGATGTGCTGGTTCAGCTATGTCAGCAAAACATGGGTACAGCCATACTAGCGGCTACATGGCCTTCCAGGACGCTTCCTGTGACGTAATTTCGTGGCTACCGCGATCTGGATCAGTATTGGCTGAGCCTCGAGTACCCGGATGTGCAGCGGCTTTGGGGATATTCAAATTCAAACGTTTATTTCAAACTCAGGGTTCATATTAAATGCAGAACTGAAACGAGTAGAAAATAAATAAATAAATGCTTAAATTCGGCGCGTCCTCTTGTCTGATCTGAGGTCGTTAACAGCCGCAACACGGCAAATAATTCGGCTCCTCCCTCGCCGCTATAAAGAGCGGCAGACAGCGCGTTGCGTTGTGTGAGGACCAAAATTCAAACGTTTATTTCAAACTCAGGGTTCATATTAAATGCAGAACTGAAACGAGTAGAAAATAAATAAATAAATGCTTAAATTTGGCAGGTCCTATTGTCTGATCTGAGGTCGTTAACAGCCGCAACACGGCAGATAATTCGGCTCCTCCCTCGCCGCTATAAAGAGCAGCAGACAGCGTGTTGCGTTGTGTGAGGACCAAAATTCAAACGTTTATTTCAAACTCAGGGTTCATATTAAATGCTGAACTGAAACGAGTAGAAAATAAATAAATAAATGCTTAAATTCAGCTGCTTGTCTCCTCTGATCTCATAACTGCTGCAACACGGAAAATGATTCTACAACTATATACAGAGCAGCAGACACTCGGTGCTCTTGTAAAAACAAAAACATACAATGCGATATGGATATCGCAACATGGCGGAATGTAAAGCCTTTGGATGTCTGAATAATAAGCGAAAAAAAACAAAGAAACACTTTTTTTGTGTACCCAAACCCAGCTCACCTTGTCAGAAGATCGGAGCGGAAACAGGGCACAGACGAATAATTTCAGACGAAACTGCGTTGTGTGTGAGGACCACTTCGTCATTTTAACCCTCAGAAGACCTTTCTGGCTCAAACCTGTAGCCATGTTGGACAAATTCTTCCTCAGAGTCCGACAATTCAGCCATAATAGAATAAAAACACTCACAACAGCACCCTAGTCTCTCATACAGGGGGAGCATTGACTGTTGAGTATCAACGAAGTGACGTCACATCCGCATGTGTCATGGCTGCGCCCACAGTTTTCATTGGCTGCCCATGGCCAAGGTCCTATTTGAATATATGTCTGGTGGTATATGGCTGGCAAGAATTATTTACCAAAATAAGAAATACTTTTTCATAATGTTTTCAAGTCAAATGCGTCTTCACGACCACCAGAGGTACGCTTTAACTGGTAATGGATTCCTGAGCATAAAGTCTATAGTTAAACCTTTGTGGAAACAAGGGAAACCAGATTTTGAATTTGTAACTGTAATGCAATGGGAGACTGTGAATTAACTGTAGCAAAAATATGTATAAAATTGGATGCAATTTTATGGAGAAAATGATAAAAGCTGATTATATGAAAAAGGCAATTCTCAGTTACTCTACAAAAAAAATGGAGGTTATTGAAAAGGAGAATATTATTTTTTCTTCAGCTTTATAGCTCCTATCATAGCTTATGGACTAACTTTTAACATGAAAAATTGGTCATATTCAATTAGAATTAGACATCACATTTAGCCCAGCAGATAGAAAGTTGGAGTGTGGCTTACGAACAACTGTGTCTTGAGAGTCCAGTGATGATCTTGAATGCCAGCAGATGGCAAAAGGGGGAAAAGACTGCAAGCAGTCCTTCCCAATTGTGGCAGCGGTTCTAGCTTTTACAGACTCAGCCGAAGGGTGACAGTGGAGCCGGCAGTAGAGTGAGCAGCTGGCCCCGGGGCAGTTGTGATGTCTTCTCTTAGGCAACAGATCCTTCCCTGGCCCGCAACTTTGGAATGTCCACCAGCCGACAAGAGCCACAGGCTGAAGGAAAAATGTATGTAAGAGTTCCACTGTGGGGAGCGTGAAATAACAAGGCTGAATTATTTCTCAATTCAGGTTTTAATGTAGCTTTCACATCCCCAACGATCTCTCAAGAACAGAAGAGAGAGAGCTGCATCAGAACCCCCACATTTATACATCAACATCAAAGGAAAAATTACACATCTCTGTCAAAACCCCGCATTGACAATAACTCTCCCCCGAGTCCCTTACTCCTCCGCCTGGCCCCAGGAGGTCAGGAAGTCCTTTCAGCTCCTTATCACAGTACCTCCGTCCTCTTGTCGTTATCCACAGGCGGTCCAGACATATTGTCCCATCCTAAGACGTGAGGTCAATCCACATATGCAATCCTAAGCATCTCACTTTATACTCATACATATGTAGGCAAAAATACATGCGCCACATAAACCCCCCCCCAAACGTCGAAGAATGGACAATATCTCATAGTTCAGAAAATATGACAACATCAACAGCATGATTTACACAACATGATCAAATCACACATCAGTCAGTACGCCGTCTGGGCTTCAAACGTCTTCCAAATCTGCTGTAAGCAGGCCTCGCCGTCCCTGCGGCGCCGTCCTGCAAAGAATCTGCCAACTGAGGAAGAGAATGGTTATTTGATCCCTGTGGGGGCTCCAGGACTTGTTCCCTGGGGGGTCTGCCACGTCGAGGAGCCCTCGCTACCCGTACAGACTCGTCGTTCATCACAAAAGCAGTCTTTAGTCTGTCAATACTAATTGTTTCCTTTCTGTCCCCAAATCTAGCACAAAATGCTTATCACCTGTTTCCAGCACTCTAAATGGGCCATCATATGGCGGGCGGAGGCCTGATCGTGAAGCCTTGTGCCTGACAAAAACAAACTCAGCATTTTTTAAAGCTTTGGGAACGAAAACACGCGGAAAAGTGTGATGAACGGGGCCCGGGAGCATGTCTGCTCCCGTGCCACTCAGTGGCCCCAGAGCAGGGGGACGCCCAGGCTCCGGATGCTCTGGTAGAAACTCACCGGGCAGCCTGAGAGGTTGTGCAAAAACTAACTCCGCTGGGGAGGCATTTAAATCCTCCTTGGGCGCAGCACGCAACCCCAATAAAACCCATGATAGTTTGTTTACCCAATCTGCATCCGTAAGCGACGCTCTGAGGGCTGCCTTCAAAGACCTATGAAAACGCTCGCATAAACCATTAGCCTGGGGGTGATACGTGGTAGTGCGATGAATTGGCACCCCTAAGCTGCTGGCCATCGCTGACCAAAGCTCAGAGACAAATTGAGGCCCTCTGTCGGACGTAATATCCGTCAAAAAGCCGTCAAAAATAAATAGCCGTCAAAAATGCGCGAGCCACCTCTGCAGCCGTGGTCGATGCTAGTGGGACCACTTCCGGCCAGCGTGTGGTTCGGTCCACCATTGTCAAAAGATGTGTGAACCCCTGCGACGACGGTAGGGGGCCCACGAGGTCGACATGCACATGATCGAACCTCTTGGCCGGGATGTGGAACGGTTCAAAGGGGGCTTTTGTGTGCTTGTGAATTTTGGCCCGCTGGCAAGCCATGCAGGTTCTTGCCCACTCTTTCACGTGCTTGCGCAGGCTCGGCCAAGCAAACTTCTCCGCTACCATTTTCACCGAAGCGCGCACCCCTGGGTGTGCCAGGGAGTGCACCGAGTCAAAAACGCGGCGGCGCCAAGTGGCCGGTACCACCGGGCGCGGTCGCCCAGTAGAGATATCGCAGATTGGGGGGGGCATACTGGTTTGCAAACTTCTACTCTCCAGCCTTAACCCTGTTGGTCCAGACTGGAGCGCGCACACGTCCGCATCTCTACTCTGTTCCGCCGCCATGGCTGCATAATCTATCCCCACGTGCACTGGGGCCGCGTGCGCTTCCGCGCTGCTATTTTGCCCTATGGCTGCGGTAGTATAATCTACCTCCGCGGGGACTGGTGCTGTCACCACGCGAGAGAGGCAGTCTGCCACTACATTGAGTTTACCCGCTACGTGCTGAATATCAGTAGTAAATTCCGAAATTGCGGCCAGCTGCCTCTGCTGCCGGCCCGGCCAAGGTTCTGAAATTTTGGCCATCGCAAAAGTGAGCGGTTTGTGGTTGACAAACGCTTTGAAACACCGACCTTCCAGCCAGAACTGGAAATGGCGAATGGCTAAGTGGAGCGCCAACAGCTCCCTGTCAAACGTGCTGTATTTCCGCTCGGCCCTGTGCAAGGATCTGCTGAAAAATGCCAGCGGCTGCCAAACCCCTGCAACCTGCTGTTCCACAACCGCTCCTATGGCCACATCTGATGCGTCAGTGATGAGCGCTATGCGGGCCGTTGGGTCTGGGTGAGCTAGAAGCGCAGCGTCAGCAAGGGCTTTTTTAACCTCCGTGAATGCGTGCTCCCGCTCTGGGGACCACTTGATCGTATTGGAGGGTTTTTGCTTTTTAAGCGCAGCATATAACGGTTGCATGAGCTGCGCTGCGTGGGGTAGGAAATGGTTATAAAAATTTACCATTCCTAAAAATTCCTGTAATGATTTGACCGTTTGTGGTCAGGGAAAATCTGCCACTGCACGCACCTTGTCCGGTAGTGGGACTGCCCCTTCTGGGGAAACGTGGTGCCCTAAAAAATCGATCTGCGCCACGCCAAACTGGCACTTGGCTGGATTAATTATTAACCCATGCTCTCCCAACCTCCAAAAAACCGTAGTGAGGTGTTTCTCGTGTTCCTCCTCGGAAGTGCTGGCGACTAAAATGTCGTCGAGGTAGACGCATACAAAAGGGAGATCGTGTAACACGGCGTCCATCATTCATTGGAAGGTTTGTGCAGCGCCTTTAAGACCAAACAGCATGTGCAAAAACTCAAAAAGTCCAAAAGGGGTTATTACCGCTGTTTTAGGAATGTCCTCGGGCCGGACTGGAACTTGATGGTAGCCGCGAACCAGGTCTATTTTAGAAAAAATGCGCGCCCCAGCTAGATGTACTGAAAAATCCTGAATGTGTGGGATTGGGTAGCGGTCATGCGCTGTGGCGTTGTTTAATCTGCGGTAATCGCCGCAAGGTCTCCACGAACCGTCAGCTTTAGGGACCATATGCAGCGACGAGGCCCATGGGCTCTTCGAACGGCGAATAATACCCAGCCTTTCCAGGCTGGCGAACTCCTCGCGCGCTATGGAGAGCTTAGTGGCATCCAAGCGCCGAGCTTTCGCGAAGACGGGGGGGGGGGGGGCAGCTGTAGTGATAAAATGCTCCATCCCGTGTTTCGCAACTGTTGCCGAAAATGTGGGAACTGTGAGTGCTGGAAACTGGGTGAGGAGTGTGTTAAACTTACCGCCTGCTGTGGCAACGTTGGTCTGCACTGGTGGCGGGGACACTCACGCTGCACAAGGGACTGAATAAAAAGAGAGTGCATTTACCAGCCGCCTATTGGCAAGATCAACTAACAAACCATGTGAGCACAGAAAATCAGCACCTAACATGTTGAAACTCACCGCCGCTATAATAAAAGTCCATTCATAAGTGCGGCCATGTAAGGACAGAAACAGAGTCCTCTCTCCAAAGGTGTCGATGCTCCAGACGTTCGCCGCCATTGCCCCGTTACCCCGGGGGCCTGCCAGCCGGTCAGCATAGGTCGGGGTGATGAAACTCACTTGGGCCCCGGTGTCCACGAGGAAGTGTCGCCCGGAACTCGCATCTGTGATGTAGAGTAGCTTATTCCGTTCTCCGAGAGCCGAGGCTGCTAACGACTCCCGGTCCTGGAGTTTCCCGAGCTCTTGAAGTTGCACGGCGGCACACATCTGTGCGCCTTCTCTGCGAAACGCCGATGATAAAAGCAGAGGCCATCTCCCCCGCTGCATTGGGAACGCGCCGCTGCCATTGTTGGTGGGGTTGGTTCTGCTGTCTCCGGCCATTCGCTGCTCCCGGACGCCGCACCGAGGTCTGCCGCTGCTGCTGTAGCAGTCTGCTCACCGCAGGAGTCGAGGAGCCGCTGTGCCTCCCGGGCTAGCGCACGGAAGTCCCGCTGGGTCACACAACGCATGCTGGATAGCGTCCCTCTCATCTGCACTGGAAGGTTTCTCAGGAAGATATGCTTAAACAAAAAATCGTCGTTGTCTGAGTCCCTCAGCTGCAGCATCTCCTCCATAAGGTCGACTGGCCTGCGTCCGCCCCAGTCGTGCATAGCCAGGAGTCTCCTAGCCCTCTCTTCGGCTGAGGGCGTAAAGCATTGGATGAGGGCAGTCTTCAGCTCGCCGTATTTGTCATCGGCAGGCGGTTGCTGCACCAGGCTCCGCACGCACCAAGCTGTGCGATTGTCGAGCTTTGCCATGACGTGGTAAAACTTAGTGTCATCTGCCGTTATTCCCCCGAGTGCGAACTGTGCCTCAGCCTGGAGGAACCACGAGTCCGGGTTGTCTTGCCAGAATTCTGGAAGTTTAATGGAGACGGCGCTCGCTCGGGCAGACTCCGACGAGTCTGGATCGGGGGACTCGCTTCTCGGCATTCTCACGTTTCTGGTCACCAATGTGGGGAGCGTGAAATAACGAGGCTGAATTATTTCTCAATTCAGGTTTTAATGTAGCTTTCACATCCCCAACGATCTCTCAAGAACAGAAGAGAGAGAGCTGCATTAGAACCCCCACATTTATACATCAACATCAAAGGAAGAATCACACATCTCTGTCAAAACCCCGCATTGACAATAACTCTCCCCCGAGTACCTTAGTCCTCCGCCTGGCCCCAGGAGGTCAGGAAGTCCTTTCAGCTCCTTATCACGGTACCTCCGTCCTCTTGTCGTTATCCACAGGCGGTCCAGACATATTGTCCCATCCTAAGACGTGAGGTCAATCCACATATGCAATCCTAAGCATCTCACTTTATACTCATACATATGTAGGCAAAAATACATGCGCCACACCACCCACGAAATCCTAGTTTTTCTGACGTTGTGGCATGTGGGTGAAGCAGTGTCGAGGGAAAAAGTTCAAAAATCAAAAATCACGATCAGTCCACTTTAACAATGAGTTAAGGAAAATCAATAGAAAAAGTTTAGCAGAATAAACACGACATCTGACATCTAACGCACGACACCACAGTCGAGGACGGAGGAGTTAAGTCTTACCTGCCACAACACAAACAGCACAGATAGATCTCCAAAAATTACCACAGATGACGAGATGAGTCACACGTTGATGCCATAGACAGCAATGACACTGAAGAAGAAGGCACATACCAAAAGCAAATTCATTCCATCACTGTAAGTGATATGTGCATGCATAGCATTAACAGCAAGCCGTCCAGAGAGGAGGCATACACAATCTTGAATGTGAAACCACCTGACCTACCAGACTGTGGTCACACATTACGTCTCAGGATTGATACAGGCACATCAGACAACACTACATACCTTCAAACAGATGTATGGCAAAGATGTGCATACCCGGAAAAGGTTGCGAAGAAACTATACTAAGGCTACCAACAAGTCAATTGCTAAAACTCGTAACCATCAATGTGGATACAGTAGCCATGAATTGAAAAGCCAGCCAGGAAAAAGTACAGACAGCAAAAGCAGAAATACTAAAAGCCATTTCAGCAGTCACGGACCTTAAAAAGGCATACCCAGACCAGTTTGACAAAACTGGCAACTTCAGTGGAACAGCCAAGCTCATGCTGAAAGAAGATGCCGAACCATTCATTGACCCACTATGTAAGTGCAGCATTCACATTAAAGACAAGCTACAGGCTGAACTGAATAAACTAGTTGAACAAGATGTGATAAGAAAGGTGGAAGAGCACACAGACTGGTGCTCCAGCCTTGCATACCACACAAAAAAGGATGGATCCTTATGTATATGCTTGGACCCTCAAAAGCTAAATGCCAGTCTTAAGAGATGACCACACAAAGTTCCAACAGTGGAAGAACTGAATTCAATGTTTGCAAATGCAAAGATATTCACAAACTTGACACAAAAACTGGGTATTGGTAAATAAACCTTGATGAAGACTCACAACTGCAAACAACATTTCAAACTCCATTTGGCAGATACTGCTGGAAACAGTTGCCATTCGGACAAAGTGTCTCTCAAGATCTCTTCCAGGCCAAGATGGACCAGATCCTCGAGGGGCTTGGAGGTGTTGTCAGCATAGCCGACGACACAGCAGTCTTTGGAGAAATGAAAAAGAGCATGACAAGAACCTGATTACCCTGATGGAACGAACAGCTGAAGCAGGTATAGTGTTCAACAGTGACAAATGCACAATAAAACAGAAAAGCATCTCATTCTTTGGCAACCTGTATACAGACCAAGGCTTCAGGCCAGATCCAGCTAAGATCAGGGATATCAAAAAAATGCCAACACCCCAAGACAAAGAAGAACTGCACAGGTTCATGGAAATGCTAACCTAGGTACCTATCATCGTACGTACCAAAGTTTGCAGACAAAGCACACACACTGAGAGGGTTGTTTAAAAGGTGATGTACCATGGGCATGGGACACTGACCACCAAAAATGTTTTGAGGATCTGAAATCAACAATTACCAAAAATGACTGCCTGAAATACTATGACTCAAACACACCATTAACCCTTGAGGCAGACGCATCACAGAAAGGAATACGCATAGCCTTAGTGCAGAACAACAGACCAATTGCTTTTGGATCAAAAACACTTACTGACTGTCAATCCAGATACAGCAACATAGAGCGAGAAATGCTTGCAATTGTGTGTGGAATGCAACATTACCACACCTACCTGTATGGAAAGTCATTCCTTGTGATAACAGACCACAAACCACTTGTCACTATATGTGCAAAAACCACTGCATGCTGCACCACCACAACTACAGCGCATGCTGGTAATGGCACAAGGCTACAACTACAAGGTCACGTACAGGCCAGGAACCCAGATAGTCCTGGCAGATACTCCAAATCGACTACCAAACCCTGAAAACCACAGCGACATTGAGTTAGATGAGCACATCGACGAAGTAGATACAGAGATCGAGGATCCAGAGCTTCACACTGTCTTGTTAATAAATTTTTCTCCTGAAAAGCAAGATGTTCTCCGAAAAGAAACTGCCAAAAATCTCAGACTCAACGCATTGAAAGAGATAATTCACCAAGGATGAATAGACAACATCAGAGACCTGCCAAAAAACTTTCGTGCTTATTGGTCCTTCAGAGATGAGCTCACGATCAAAGCAGGAGTCGTCTTCAAAGGCAGACAGGTACTCATTCCAGACTCCATGACTGACGACATACTGACACAGCCACATGTAGGCCATCAAGGCATAGAGAAAACACGTCGTATGGCAAGAGAAAGTGTGATCTGAACACACATGAACAATGACATAGAGAAAGTGTGTAGATTCAAGGATTCAAAGATTTTGTTGTCAGTACTACCATGCGTGCAGAACATACAGATGTGGACAAAATTGTTGGTATCCCTCTGTTAATGAAAGAAAAACCCACAATGGTCACAGAAATAACTTGAATCTGACAAAAGCGGTAATAAATAAAAATTCTATGAAAATTAATCAATGAAAATCAGACAATGCTTTTGAATTGTGGTTCAAGAGAATTATTTTAAAAAACAAATTCATGAAACAGGCCTGGACAAAAATGATGGTACCCTTAACTTAATATTGTGTTGCACAACCTTTTGAGGCAATCACTGCAATCAAACAATTTCTGTAACTGTCAATGAGACTTCTGCACCTCTCAGCAGGTATTTTGGCCCACTCCTCATGAGCAAACTGCTCCAGTTGTCTCAGGTTTGAAGGGTGCCTTCTCCAGACGGCATGTTTCAACTCCTTCCACAGATGTTCAATAGGATTTAGATCAGGGCTCATAGAAGGCCACTTTAGAATAGTCCAGTGTTTCGCTCTTAGCCATTCTTGGGTGTTTTTAGCTGTGTGTTTTGGGTCATTATCCTGTTGCAAGACCCATGACCTGCGACTGAGCTCAAGCTGTCTGACACTGGGCAGCACATTTCTCTCTAGAATTCCTTGATAGTCTTGAGATTTCATTGTACCCTGCACAGATTCAAGACACCCTGTGCCAGATGCAGCAAAGCAGCCCCAGAACATAACAGAACCTCCTCCATGTTTCACAGTAGGGACAGTGTTCTTTTCTTGGTATGCTTCATTTTTGCGTCTGTGAACATGGAGCTGATGTGCCTTGCCAAAAAGTTCCAGTTTTGTCTCGTCTGTCCATAGGACATTCTCCCAGAAGCTTTGTGGCTTGTCAACATGCAGTTTGGCAAATTCCAGTCTGGCTTTTTAATGATTTGTTTTCAACAGTGGTGTCCTCCTTGGTGGTCTCCCATGAAGTCCACTTTGGCTCAAACAACAACGGATGGTGCAATCTGACACTGATGTACCTTGACCTTGGAGTTCACCATGAGTGTGTTTAGAGGTTGTTCTGGGCTCCATTCATATTATCTGTCTCTTCCATTTTTTCATCAAGGTTCCTCCTGCGGCCACGTCTAGGGAGGTTGGCTACAGTCCCATGGATCTTAAATTTCTGAATAATGTGTGCAACTGTAGTCACAAGAACATCAAGCAGCTTGGAGATGGTCTTATGGCCTTTACCTTTAACATGCTTGTCTATAATTTTCTTTCTAATCTCCTGAGACAACTCTCTCCTTTGCTTCCTCTGGTCCATGTTTAGTGTGGTACACACCATGTCACCAAACAGCACAGTGGCTACTTGTCACCCTTTAAATAAGCCGACTGACTGATTACAAGTTTGTAGACACCTGTGATGTTAATTAGAGGATACATCTTGGTTGAACATGTCCCTATGGTCACATTATTTTCAATCTTTTCTAGGGGTACCATCAGTTTGTTTTTTAAAATAATTCTGTTGAACCACAATTCAAAAGCATTGTCTGATTTTCATTGGTTAATTTTCATAGAATTTTTATTTATTACCACTTTTTTCAGAAGTTATTTCTGTGACCATTGTGGGTTTTTCTTTCATTAACAGAGGGGTACCAACAATTTTGTCTACGTCTGTACAGTAGAATTGAAATGGCGTTTCTCTCTCTCTACATTGGTGTGCATTTTATATAAAGAAAGGAATTAGGCTGGATTAAAAAAAGAAAAACAAGAACAAACAGTGACAGCAGCAGTCTATATACAGTGATGCAACCCGTGTTGCCAATAGCAGCCAGAAGGACTCTGACCTCCATAGAGGTAAACAATTACCGGTAATAAACCCAGCAATCCTATATTCAGACAGCTAGAGATGAATATCTGTAGTGCAAATCAATGTGGTAGTGTAGGTGCAGATAGTGACAGATATGATTGCACATGATCAGTATTGCAGTGATATACAGACAGCAGCAGATATGGCATTTGTGCAAATGGTTGTGGTTAAAGTGCAGAGACATATAGCAGCAAAAGTACAACAGGACAACAGTATTATTGTTGGTGTGCCAGTCTTTCTTTGCCAACATCTGAGGTAGTTATTGTGCAGGTGTTACTGTCTGGAAAGCAGGGGGGAGTGAACAGAGTTCAGGGTCCTGATGGCCTGATGAACGAAGCTGTTCAGCAGTCTTGTGGAGCGGGCCCGACTTTCCATCCAGGTAGGTGTTGTAGTTGCATTCCATACACAATTGCAAACATTTCTTGCTCTATGTTGCTGTATCTGGATTGACAGTCAGTAAGTGTTTTTGATCCAAAAGTAGTTGGTCTGTTGTTCTCCACCAAGGCTATGCCTAGTCCTTTCTGTGATACGTCTACCTCAAGAGTTAATGGTGTGTTTGGTTCATAGTATTTCAGATCTTGCAGTGTGTCTGTAGAACATCAGGACGCAAACCTCAAAGAACCTCTTATTCCACACAAAATACCATCAAAACCCTGGCAATCTCTAGCTTCCAACCTGTTCAAGGTTAATGGGCGTCACTTCTTACTGACAGTGGACAGATATTCCAAATTCCCAGTTGTGGATGAAATGACTGCACCCACGTCTAGCCATGTGGTTGCACGAAAAATGCAAATGTATATGTCTCTATTCGGATGGCCGGATGAGATACTGACAGACAATGGACCACAGTACACAGGACACACATTCCAAAAATTCATGACAGACTCTGGAATCAAACACATCACAAGTTCACCCCATTACCCAAAGAGCAATGGATTTATTGAGAGGCATGTGAGACACATCAAATCAGTTGTCCAAAAGACGCTGAAAGCAGGTGGAGATCTACAGGTAGCTTTACTGCAGGTCAGGGCGACACCCATAGACTGTAAACTACCACCACCTGCTGAACTAATGTTTGGCAGAACAGTCACAACCTTTTTGCCGAGTCGGGGAGACCCAGGCAAGGAAGAACATAGACTTCAATTACAACAGAGAGCTGCAGACATGAAAGAACATCACAACCACAGCAGCTGCAAGGAACTAACCCCACTCTGTCCTGGACAACATGTGACAGTGCTGAACAGAGACACAAGGACATGGCATCCAGCAGTCATTTTAAAAAAAAGTGTGACGAGTGAAGGAGCTACATTGTACAAACACCAAATGGCAGCAAAATCAGACGGTGTTGGAGTCATCTGCGTGAACTACAACCCACATGAGCAGAAATGCATAAAAAAGGTTCACTTTGCTGCCCCAGAAAGTCAAGAGAAAACTCATGAACATCACAGGGAGCCAACAGAAGTATGTCCTACACCACCCTGTGAGACAAACATCAACACAGAGGAACCAAGAAGTCTAAAACAAATATGCACAAGATATGGAAGGGCTATAAACAGGCCAGCCCACTAAAAAGACTATGTTTAGAGTCGGGGTAATATCACATCTCTACATGTGTAACATACTCTATCAACTCTAGTCATTGTATTATGTTTAATAGTTTTCATTAGCACAAAGTGAGTACTACTTGAAAAAAATGTGTGTTTGCAATGTAATGCATAACTGTTGCACTGTTGATGTTTCGCCTTACTGTTATGCAGATAAATGTTTTGTTCCCTATATTTAACACCAGTGGGGCATTTTAGCTAAGCAGGGGGAATGCAGTGTTATGGGATTTATGAATAGGAACTGTGTAAAGTGCTACCCGGACCTGTATTGGTGTAACATGAGTGTGGATCTGTGATAAATGTGTTCACAACTGCAAGTAAGAGATAAAGGTTTGGTTCAACTATAAACAAGCTCTCCTCATTGAATTCACACCACATCTGAAAACACTTCAGGCTGCCCCTGCTCATTTGTCAAAAGTGCAGTGTACACACCCAACAGGGCTGGCCCAAGGCATAGGCCATATAGGCTGTTTCCTAGAGCCAGTGTTGCCAGATGGGAAATGTTGAAATATCGTACCAGTGGCTTAAAATCATCATACTTACTATATCGATACCAACGTTTGGTATTGCTATTGATTAATATAAGCGTAATGATATCGATACTCTAGCCAAATCTCAATCTCCTCCCTAAACCCTCAAGCCCTGAGCCCTTGTAGACTTGGCTGCCACCAGTAGTGCAGTAGTTCAGTTGCAGTAGTAGTAGTTCAGTAGTGCTCATGTGTGCGAGTCTGTGAGGGGATGAAGTGGCTCAAAATGGTAGAAATGGGACACACTTTGTTACCTTGGCAACACTAAAAGTCTTTTTTATTTAATTTACTTTATTAAAAAGATTAGGAAACAAAAATAGTGTATATAAGAGATCACAAAAATAAAATCACAGTACAAAATAAAAACAGATTCCAAACAAAACTAAAATTAGAAACAAACAGGGGTACAATGACAAAGGATAAAAGGAAATGATCCTGAAAGTTCAAGGCTGTGTGTGTTTCGGGATCTTTAGAGGCATACTGAAATAAAGGGGATCAAATTATGTCTTATTTCATTTTCAGTGTTACCATTTTAATAGAAATCTATCTTTTAACCTATTTATTTTAACCAAACTTTTAATTTGTGTGACATGAAAACGTGACCAACTATTGTGGGTCTCGGACTTTATTTCAGATTTACTACTTTTTTCAGGAATGAACTGAATTAAATGTACTGCAGCCTCTTAAGATGATTTAATTCATTACAACTGCAAATCATCTTTTTTTAAACTGCATAATTAACCAAAATGTAATTAAATTGCTTAAATGTTGTGTAATGCAGAATAAACTCAGAGTCTTTGTGTGTTATATATTTTTATTTTGGCAAAGATCTTAAATTCTTGTTAAGGCAGTATTTTTTGTGAGGGGGTGGGTAGAACAGGGGTGAAGGGGTGGTCAGTGATGAACAAGCGACCAATCAGGAGCTTTCCCTTGAGAAACCCCAACATGGCGCTCTGAACTGTGGGTAATTCCCTTACCTTCCCCTCTGGTCCGCTTTGGTCCGCGTGCGCTTTGGAGGAGTCCAGCATGCACGCAGCGTTGTACATGCACACTTTTTTTTCGTTTATCAGGCCAAGTGGTTGACGCATGCACACAACTGTTATTTGTAGTTTCGCCCCAGCCCTATTAGCGCAAATGTGCTAACACGCCGGTTTGTTCACCAGCTAAACACGAGTGACGCACATTTTTTTTGTGGGAACAACAATGGTGTCGTTTCAAGGAAAAGGAAGAATTACTGTTTTCCAGTGCTCTTCTCCACTCAAGCTGTTGCTGCTGCTTCAAAAGGATTCATGTATGTTTATTCTTGTCTTCTGTGTCCTCATTGTCTTCCTCGTCTACTTTGTCTTTGTATGCTGTGTTGGTAGCGCCACCTCGTAAATGAGAAGTTCAGTCTTGCGCATGCACTGTCAACGCGTTCAGGTCCTGGGCATGCTGCGTGGTCATAAAGTTTGGGCTGCACCCGGTTGTCTTCAGAAGAGCCCTGCAGACACTAGCAGACAGGAGACGATGACGTAAATTTCGTCACACAAGGTTTCCAGTTGCACGTACGCGGACAGTGGAGGTGCAGCATGGATCCAGCTTAAGTCAGCATACCATGCTGACTTTGAGAAAGGGTCATTTAAGGGCTCATAAAGTCAGCGAATGAGCAGTCAGGCACTTCCTGATTTCAGATTGGGACAGCCCTAAACCCTCAGTCACTTGAAGGCCCTGACAGCTGAATCAGTAAATGCATTTTGAGTGCTGATGCCTCGGTGCCAGAACCTTGGCGGAGGTATGTGTTCTCAGATCATCACCAAAAGGTTATGGGTTCCTCTCTGGCCCAAGGACCACCTCTGGTAAAAAATTTAATCCAAATCCATCCAGTAGTTTTGGAGTACATGCACAGTGAAAATAATCTGCAGTTCACATGCCCGTACTGTCTGCGGCAGCCAAGAGCCACCAACCTGATTTGAACAGCTGCAATCCAAACACAAAAGAAGAGCACAGTGGCAGATTTTTAAACGGCAGAGGTGATGGAGGTACATGAATACAATGACAATCAAGACGAACAGGAGCTTTTGCTGTTTAGTGGCAGAGGAAGAAAACAGATGGGCAAAAAGACGGACATTTGTTCACCCACTATTGGCGAATTGCTCAGTACTTCCCTCTGGCAGTAGTTTCCGGGTGCATGCACAGTTCATTGCGACCATTTGCGAATGAGGAATGTTGGGACTTGTAGTTTGGACAGTACAGGTGAGTTAATTTGTGAAAACAATGCCTTATCTCAGAATTCTGGCAAATTAAAAGTTGAGAAAATATGGCGATACAATGATATAAGCCTTTAGTTCCATTTAATTTTGACCGGGTGAGCTGAAACAGACAGGCAGACAGAACCATACACACATTGTGGACAGAGCCACACACAGACACGCTGAGTGATTACTGTGAGGCATAAAAAGAAACATTGTATGAATACCAAAACAAGTTGGACAAGCCGTTTCAATCTAAAGCTGAAGGGGCTTTTGTAAGATCCAGAAGACATTGGTTGGAAGATGGTGACCAGAACCCTGCATACTTTTTTAGATTAGAAAAATCTCAGGCTAAAAACAATACCATCCACCAATTTAGGATTGACAATGCCAGTGATGATACAAACCAAACTGCAAAATTCTCCTCCAGTTTTCATAAAAATCTATACAAATCTCAATACTGTGAAGATAGTGCTAAATTATTTGTAGAATCACTGACTGATATTAACACAATTAGCTCTGCAGACCAACAATTCTGTGACCGCCCAATCACTCTTAAGGAAGAAACAGACTCAATTAATAGTTTAAAGGTTAACAAATCTCCTGGTGTGGACGGAATTACATCAGAGTTCTTTAAAGTTTTTTCTAATGAACTTGCAGTTTTTTATGAAAGTATTAACCAAGGTACCCCCCCTCCCACTGTAACACAGGGTCTTATAACCCTTATCCCCAAGCCTAATAAAGATTTGCTTCTTACTGATAATTGGCAACCAATGAGTTTATTAAGTAACAACTATAAAATCTTAGCCACTATTTTTGCTAAATGGATAAAAACTGTCTTGGACAGCATCATAGATGAAACACAATCAGAGTTTATGACAGATAGACATCTCCAATAATATTTGGCTTGTTCTTGATATCTTGGATGACTCAAATCTGATCAGTGATGAGAGCTTCATCCTTTTAAGATAAGATAAGCCATTATTAGTCCCACAATGGGGAAATTCCAGGATTGCAACAGCACAGGGATAGCAACACTCAGAGCAACAATCAGAAGGCAAGAAAAAACAATAGCAGCTAGTATACATATGTACATATACAGTATATATATATATATATATATATATATATATGTGTGTGTGTGTGTGTGTGTGTGTGTGTGTGTGTGTGTGTGTATATATATATATATATATATATAGTGTCTATATACGTATATACGTGTATATATATATATATATATATATATATAGACACACAGTGCGGAGCATTGTGGTTGGTGGATGTGCAGCAGAAAGTCTAAGCTCTCTCTCCGCGGATGCGGCGAGCCAGCTGGATGTCTTTGGGCATGATGGTGACCCTCTTGGCGTAGATGGCGCACAGGTTGGTGTCCTCGAAGAGACCCACCAGGTAGGCCTCGCTGGCCTCCTGCAGAGCCATGACAGCGGAGCTCTGGAAGCGCAGGTCAGTCTTGAAGTCCTGAGCGATCTCCCTCACCAGGCGCTGGAAGGGCAGCTTACGGATGAGCAGCTCCGTGGATTTGTGGTAGCGACGGATCTCTCTCAGAGCCACGGTACCGGGCCTGTAACGGTGAGGCTTCTTCAGTCCGCCGGTGGCCGGAGCGCTTTTCCGAGCAGCCTTGGTGGCCAGCTGCTTCCTGGGGGCTTTTCCTCCAGTAGATTTACGGGCAGTCTGCTTGGTTCTTGCCATCGCTCTTTATTATTCTGTCTGTCTGGTTTTGGCAATTTTTTTGAAAAACTATTCAGACTGTGTATGCCAACAGTAACAGCTCAATTAAATTAAAAAATGGAACTTCCCCCAGATTTGACCTAAACCGTGGTATACATTAGGGCTGCCTTATATCACTATATTTATTACTTTTGTCTGCACAACTTCTAGCCAATCACATCAAATCTTCTGTACTGAAAGGAATAACAGTTATAAAAAAAATTATAATCAGCCAACTGGCTGATGACACAATACTTTTTTTGAAGGATTCTTCTCAAATACAAATTTCATCCCATCTAGCAACAATGCTCTGCACTGTGTGTGTTTATATATTTACATATTTATTCCATCTAGCTACAATGCTCCGCACTGTGTGTTTATATATCTACATATTATTCCATCTAGCTACATTACTCCGCACTGTGTGTTTATATATTTACATATTTATTCCACCTAGCTGCAATGCTCCGTACTGTGGGTGTTTATATATCTACATATTTATTCCATCTAGCTACAATGCTCCGCACTGTGTTTATTTATTCATATATTTATTCCATCCAGCTACAATGCTCTGCACTGTGTGTCTGCGTGTGTGTATATATATATATTTTATAGTAATATGTACATATGTATATTAGCTGCTCTTGCTTGCTTGCTTTTTTTCTTGCCTTCTGATTGTTGCTCTGAGTGTTGCTATCCCTGTACTGTTGCAATCCTGGAATTTCCCTGTTGTGGGACTAATAAAGGCTTATCTTATCTTATCTTATCTTATCTTAATTGCTCTTTGTCATGGCGGCCGCTGGGCCATCATCAGCCCCGGCTGGGCACACACCTGCCGCCAATCACCAGCAGGCCTTAAAAGCCGGCGTCACTGATGGCTCAGCACGGAGTCGTCTGCCTTCTTCTCCACGCAACGCGTCAGGGATTCATCCTCTTGCCAGAGCATCCACGATGCATCCTCGTCAAGCCTCGTCACGTAAGAGTCAGTATATCTTACCTTGTCAAAGTGTTATCCCCTGTGCACAGGTGGACCTCCCTGGCGGCAGACTTGTTTTCCCAAATAACGGAGCCTCTCCTCCTCGGGACTCCTCCACCTCACCGCAGCATCAAGCTTCACTCACACCGAGCCACAGTGAGCCGCAGAGCCAGCAAGAGTCTTCCAGCGTCACCTGCTAGTAAGCAGTACTTGTTGTTACACCTCTGTACTGCGAGCAGCACTAATCCACCTGTGCTTGTGTGTTCCAGGGTTGCCAGGTCGCGGTGGGACTCGCTCAGCTCCAGCGGTTCCTCAGCATCACACTCACTCACACCTTCACACACATCACACACTTGATTTAATAAATAATTGTCTAAACGGTCTACTCGTGTAAGTGTCTGTCTCCTGGGTCAAGCAGTCATGTCAGTACGACTCCGTCAAGACGACTCAGCAGACGGCGCGCTGTCGCGCCATCTTAACACTCTTAGCGCCCGGGTAGACCTAGTAGCCCATCAACAGACAGTTATTTTAAATCAGTTAACCCTAATTAACAACCGGCTGGACCACCTGGAAGGACACCAGGCGATCCCCCCGGTCACCCGGGCCTCACCAGCCCCTGCTAATTTACCGGCTAGTCAGGCCCACCAACCTCCCTTACCTCGCCTCACTCCTGTACCTACCCCCACCCGCTGTAGCGGCAAACTCAGGGAGGCACGAGGTTTCCTGCTGCAGTGTGAAACAGTGTTTCATCGTGTTCCCGGCGATTTTCCTACAGATCATAGCAAGATAGGGTTTATTTCCAATCTGCTCGAGGGAAGAGCGTTAGCTTGGGCATATGCGATTATGGCGAAGCCCAGCTACGCTCAGTTAACTTACCAACAATTTGTAGCAGATTTTTTGGAAATTTTTGACCACACGGATCGGGACGCGGTGTTAGCTGATCGCCTATTAAATCTTCAGCAGGGCAGTAAATCTTCAGCAGGGCAGTAAATCTGCAGCCGATTTCGCTGTGGACTTCCGGGTTTTAGCTGCAGAGGTGGGGTGGGGGGACTCCGCTCTGTGTAGTATTTTCCTCCGTGGCCTTAGCTCAGAGCTGAGGGATGAGCTAGCGGCACGGGAAAAACCAGATAGACTAGGTGAATTAATCTCACTAGCCATTAGTGTTGACAACAGGCTGAAGGAGCGGGCAGCAGAACGTAGGGCTGCCAGCTGCTCGGTTAAACGACGCCCCCGCTCCTCTCGGCCATCCCTGCCAGCTCTGCCTCCGCCGGAGGGACTTCCAGAGCAGGAGGAGATGATTGTAGGACAGTCGCGTGTTTCGGTGGCTGAGAGACAGCGCCAAAGGGATCGGGGCCTGTGTTTTTACTGTGGTAGTGGGTCCCACGGGGTGGCTGAGTGTAACAATTGGTTAAAAAGGGAGGTCCGTGGGTCACAGTAGGGGACTCACCGACGTAGACCAGAAAAAGCCCCTCACCCATTGTCTCATAGCCATTAGACTAATCTACAAACACAGGGAACATACAACACACACTCTTATCGACTCTGGGGCTGAGCAAAGCTTTATTTCTGAAGACCTGGCAACCCGTCTGGGCCTCAGCTGTCAACCCCTCCACCCGCCTGTCAACCTTATCACGCTGTCTAAGACCCCGCTCACCACTGTTTCCCGCCAGACAGCCCCTGTTTCGGTGATTACCTCTGGAAACCATCGGGAGGATATCCGGTTCTGGGTGCTGCCCATCTCCATGTCGCCTGTTATCCTGGGTTATCCATGGCTACGCCTTCACAACCCCACGTTTGATTGGCAGGCGGGGAACATCACAGCGTGGAGCTCCTTTTGTCTCAGTGCCTGTCTCCAGTTTGCAGCGTGTGCCCCCTCTGTCTCAGTGACCCCTCCCACGCTCCCGCCCCCGGATCTATCCAGAGTACCAGAGGTCTACCACGATCTGGGAGTGGTATTTAGTAAGTCACCGGCGCTGTCCCTCCCCCCCACTGGCCCTACGACTGTGCGATCAACCTCCGGGCGGGGGCCCCACTACCGGCGAGTCTATTATACAGCCTGTCGGCTCCGGAGCGGGAGGCCATGGACACGTACATTAAGGAGTCCCTCAGCTCCGGAATCATCCGTCCATCCTCTTCGGCGGTGGAGGCAGGATTCTTTTTTGTGGGAAAGAAGGACGGTTCCCTGCGCCCCTGCATCAACTTCCGGGGCCTAAATGAGATCACCATTAGGGGCAAGTATACACTGCCCCTGATGAACTCGGCCTTTGACTCCCTCCAGGGGGCGTCATGGTTCACGAAGCTGGACCTTCGCAACGCCTATCATCTGGTGTGCATCAGGGAGGGCGACGAATAGAAGACGGCTTTCCGGACCCCAAGCAGCCACTTTGAATACCTTGTGATGCCATTTGGGTTAACCAACGCTCCGGCCGTTTTCCAACGTTTGATTAAATTAAATCACCCTTATTGTCATTCAACCGTACAACCAATCATGTACAGCAGAATGAGATTGTGCTTTACCTATCTACAGTGTAAATCACACACACCCCAAGTGCAGAATCAGAGGGCCGCTGCCATGCAAGGCGCCACCACAGAGTTCCCTCCTCCATTCCATTTATTGCTGAGCACCAAGCTGGATGGCAGGAAGTTCCACTTTTATATGGTCTTCGGCATGACCTGGCCGGGATTTGAACCCCTGCTTCCTGGGTGTGGGGCGGATGCTCTACCAACTGAGCCACCACTCCGGACAATGATGTCCTCCGGGACTTTCTGAATTCCTTCGTGTTTGTGTATTTGGACGACATCCTGATCTTTTCACGCACGTTGGAGGAGCACCAGGTGCATGTTCAACGGGTCCTGCAGCGCCTTCTGGAGAACCAGCTATTCGTCAAGGCCGAGAAGTGCGAATTCCACACGAATTCAACGTCCTTTTTGGGATTTATCATCGCCCATAACCAAGTGCTCCTGGATCCGGCCAAGGTCAAGGCGGTGGTGGATTGGCCCACTCCTACGTCCAGGAAGTAATTACAGGGGTTTTTGGGCTTTTGCCAACTTTTACCATCGGTTTGTGCCGAAGTTCGGGATCATCGCTCGCCCCCTGACTAGGCTTATGTCCCCCAAGACCCCCTTCCGCTGGAGCGAGGAGGCTGCCGCGGCGTTCAGGAACCTGAAGGAGGAGTTCGCCTCTGCCCGCGTTTTGACCCAGGTGGACCCGGACCTGCAGTGCTTGGTGGAGGTGGACGCCTCGGACTCTGGAGTTGGGGCGGTCCTTTCCCAGTGCTCCCTCGTGGACGGGGTGATTCGCCCGTGCGCTTTCTTCTCCCACTGGCTGACGCCCGCCAAGAGGAACTATGGCATCGGGGACAGGGAGTTGCTGGCTGTCAAGCTCGCCCTGGAGGAGTGGAGGCACTGGCTGGAGGGGGCTGCCCAGCAGTTCATCGTCTGGACAGATCATAAGAACCTGGAGTATCTCCGGACGGCCAAGCGGCTAAACTTCCGCCAGGCTCGCTGGTCTCTCTTCTTTGGGCGGTTTAACTTTACCATCACCTACCAGCCAGGGAGCAAGAACACCAAGCCGGACGCCCTCTCCAGGCAGTTCAAGGTAGAGTCGTCTGGGGACCATAATGAGACCATTCTGCCGGCGTCCTGTGTGATGGGCGCCCTCGTGTGGGAGATCGGGGACAGAGTCAGGAAGGCACAGGAGAATGAGCCCGACCCGGGTGGGGGTTCCCCGGGCTGTTTGTTCGTTCCCTCGTCGGTCAGGGGTGAAGTTATCCAGTGGGGTCAAGCCTCCAAGTTGGCATGCCACCCGGGAATCTCCCGCACTGTCAACCTGCTCCAGAGAGCCTTCTGGTGGCCAGGGCTGAGGAGGGATGTTACCAACTATGTCCGGGCCTGCGCTCTTTGCGCCACCGGGAAATCGCCATCTTCCCCCCCGGCAGGTCTTCTCCACCCTCTACCGGTCCCTTCTCGCCCCTGGTCCCATGTGGCTCTGGATTTTGTGACAGGCCTGCCCCCTTCGGACCATTTCACCGTGGTGCTGACAATAGTGGATCGCTTTTCCAAGGCCACCCATTTTGTACCACTCCGGGGACTGCCTTCGGCATGGGAGACGGCGGACCTCCTGGTTCAGCATGTGGTTCGCCTTCACGGCATCCCTGCAGACATCGTCTTGGATCGAGGCCCGCAATTCGTTTCCCAGGTCTGGAAGGCGTTCTGCACGACGTTGGGGGCCACGGCGAGTCTTTCCTCGGGGTATCACCCACAGAGTAATGGTCAGTGTGAGCGAGCCAACCAGGAGCTGGAAGCTGCGCTCCGCTGCGTCATCTCGCCTTGTTCCTCATCCTGGAGTGCGTTACTGCCCTGGATTGAGTACGCACACAACGCCACGGTGTCCTCAGCAACGGGAGTGTCTCCATTCAAGGCATCTTTGGGGTATGACCCCCCGCTGTTCCCGGAGGAGGAGAAGGAGGTGGCTGTCCCTTCCGTGCAGGCCCATGCCAAGCATTGTTGCCGGATCTGGACCATCACCCGCAAAGCTCTCCTCAAGACCACGGAACTCAATATCCGGGTGGCCAACCATCATAGGAGACCTGCTCCGGATTATCAGGTGGGTCAGCGGGTTTGGCAATCCACGAAAAATATCAGTGTGCCGGCCGAGAAACGCAAGTTGACTAAACGTTCCATCGGTCCATTTGAGATTTCTCGGCTCATTAACCCAGTGACTGTGCACCTAGCTCTCCCCCCTTCCATGTGCATCTGCCCCTCTTTTCATGTCTCCCAGGTGAAGCCCTACATCTCCGACCCCCTGTGCCCGCCCCCCGTGCCCCCCCCCCGAGGATGATCAACGACCACCCGGCTTGGGGGGTTACTGCCATCTTGGATGTCTGTCGGCGGGGCCAGGGTCTTCAGTATTTGGTGGACTGGGAGGGGTTTGGTCCTGAGCACCGTTCCTGGATTCGCCCAGCGTTGATTCTGGATAAACAACTCATCCGCGATTTCCATCGGGCGCTTCCAGGTAAGATGGGGCAGGTGCCTGGAGGCACCTCTAGAGGGGGGAGTACTGTCATGGCGGCCGCTGGGCTGTCATCAGCCCCGGCTGCGCACACACCTGCCGCCAACTCACCAGCAGGCCTTAAAAGCCGGCGTCACTGATGGCTCAGCACGGAGTCGTCTGCCTTCTTCGCCACGCAACGTGTCACGGATTCATCCTCTTGCCAGAGCATCCACGACGCATCCTCGTCAAGCCTCGTCACGTAAGAGTCAGAATATCTTACCTTGTCAAAGTGTTATCCCCTGTGCACAGGTGGACCTCCCTGGCGGCGGACTTGTCTTCCCAAATAACGGAGCCTCTCCTCCTCCTCCTCCTCGGGACTCCTCCACCTCACCACAGCATCAAGCTTCACTCACACCGAGCCACAGTGAGCCGCAGAGCCAGCAAGAGTCTTCCAGCGTCACCTGCAAGTAAGCAGTACTTGTTGTTACACCTCCGTACTGCGAGCAGCACTAATCCATCTGTGCTTGTGTGTTCCAGGGTTGCCAGGTCGCGGTGGGACTTGCGCAGCTGCAGCGGTTCCTCAGCATCACACTCACTCACACCTTCACACACATCACACACTTGATTTAATAAATAATTGTCTAAATGGTCTACTCGTGTCAGTGTCTGTCTCCTGGGTCAAGCAGTCATGTCACTCTTGATGTCATTCAGGTTTTTTCCAGTGCCTCAGGTCTTCACTTAAATGTGAACAAACGTGAACTAATGGCTGTTAAGACCTGTGAGCGTTCCTCTGTTTGCAAAATCCCAATTAAGGAAAAAGTCACCTACCTGGGAATTGTTATAACAAAGAACCAAAATACTAGATGTGATTTGAATTTTACCCCAATTATTGAGAAAACTAAGAGACAACTTAACCAATGGATTCAGAGGAACCTATCCTTAAAGGCAAGAATGTTGCTGTCCAAAGCTGAGGGTATTGTTATGACTGTAAATACGTTGGTACAAGGATGAGGCCAAAGGTCGAACTCAGCTTTATTAATAGTTGGAAAATCCAGGGACACCTCTGTGACACAAGGAACACCAAACGGATGTGGCAGAGAGTTCGGGCGCTGACAGATTATAAGTCTAGGCAGGGGGTCGATGATGATGACGCTTCGCTTCCAGGCAGGCTCAACAACTTCTTTGCACGCTTTGAAGCATCAAACCCGACAATCAGAGGGAGGGCTGGCCCATCTCCACCATCTGTTGGGCCAGCTATCATCATCAACGCAGCGGACGCACGGAGGACCCTAATCAGGGTCAACCCACGTAAAGCTGCAGGTCTGGACAACATCCCGGGACGTGTGCTCCGAGTCTGTGCGAGCGAGTTGGTGGATGTCCTGACAGACATTTATAACATCTCCCTGAGTCAGGCCATTGTTTCCAGATGCTTTAAGACCTCCACCATAGTACCAGTGGCAAAGAAACCAGTTGTGTCCTGTCTGAATGACTATCGTCCTGTTGCACTGACACCAATTGTGATGAAGTGTTTTGAACGGCTTGTCAAACCACACATCACAGCCTGCCCCCCTGCATCGCATGACCCACTCCAGTTTGCATATCGTTCAAACCGCTCCACGGAGGATGCTATAGTCACCACCCTGCACTCGGTCATCACCCACCTGGATCAGAAAGACACCTACGCCAGATTCCTGTACATTAATTTCAGTTCAGCATTCAACACCATTATTCCCCAGAGACTGATGGAGAAATTATTCCTTCTCGGTCTGAACACCGCCACATGTCTCTGGATCCTGGACTTCCTGACTGAGAGACCTCAGTCTGTCCGGGTTGGAAACAACATCTCCAACTCTGTCACGCTGAGCACCGGATCCCTTCAAGGCTGCATACTCAGTCCACTGTTGTTTACACTTCTAACACATGACTGTGTGTCCAGACATGAGGAGAACCAGATTATTAAGTTTGCAGACGACACCACAGTGGTGGGACTTATTCAGAGGGATGAGGAATCAGTGTACAGGGAAGAAGTGAGAGACCTGGAGGGCTGGTGCAGGGAGAACAATCTGGTGCTCAACGTGGAAAAAACGAAGGAGATGATTATCGACTTCCGGCGGTCACGGCCTGAACATGTCCCTCTCAGCATCAGCGGCCGTTTGGTGGAGAGAGTGGAGAACATCAAGTTCCTCAGAGTGCAGATCTCGCAGGACCTGACCTGGAGCAAGAATTCCTTGGGGATCAGGAAGCGGGCCCAGCAGAGACTGCACTTCTTGAGGAAACTCAAACAGGCCTCTCTCCCCATCTGCATCCTCAGGACCTTCTACAGAGGTGTGGTGGAGAGTGTTCTGACTTACTGCATTGCAACATGGTACTCCAGCTGCAGTATGTCTGACAAAAAAAGCCCTGCAGAGGATAGTTAAGGGAGCTGAGAGGGTAATTGGAGTTTCCCTCCCCTCTGTCCAAGAGCTTTTTTAGAACCGTTGTAGGAGCAGGGCACTGAACATTGTCAAGGACCACGCTCACCCTCTGCATAAACACTTTGAACTGCTGCCATCTGGCAAACGATTCCGGAGCATCAGAGGCAGAACCACCAGAATGATTAACAGCTTCCTTCCACAAGCTGTTAGGATACTGAACAGTTGATCTGGAATCTTTCATACATACTACTGCACCTTATGGACATTATGTATATTATTTGTATATTATAGTTCTAGTTTGTTTTCAAGTATGTCTCAGGGATGGGTGAATGGCTGTGTTGGGGTGGGGGGTGAGGGGGTGTGTGAGTGTGTCTTAAATTATGTTCTTTTTACTTATGTGGATGCCGAGAGAAATGCAATTTCATCTTGCCTGCACTACAGTTAAAAAAAAGCTTAAACACAAATTTACTGACAAACCATGGCTAACCAAAGGACTACAAAAGGCGTGTAAAAAGAAAAATTTATTATATAAAGCTTTCATAAAGAAAAGGACAAAAGAAGCAGAGCAGCGGTATAAAACATACAAAAATAAGTTAACATATATAATAAGATGTAGTAAAAGAGACTATTACAGTCAAGAACTGGAAAAAAACAAAGACAATATTAAAAATACATGGACAATAATCAACAGTATCCTTGGAAATAAAAGCAGAAATACCAGCTACCCAACTAACATTCCAAAAAATAATAAATCGACTCTGAATGTGAATATAGCTTCACCTGCAGATGAATTTAATAATTTTTTTGTTAACATTGGACCTAAACTGGCCCGAGAAATACCCACTACGGTGCCAACAGGTGATTCAATATGCAATAACACTGCTGTAAAAGACACCATCTTCATAAAGAACACAGACGAAAGAGAGGTCATTGAAATTGTTAAATCGTTCAAAAGTAAAACATCTACTGACTGCGATGGTATTGATATGCTACTAGTCAAAACTGTTATCGAATGCATAGTGAAACCACTGACGTATATCTGTAACCTGTCTCTCCAATCAGGTATATTTCCCAATGCAATGAAAATAGCTAAAGTAATTCCGATTTACAAGACAGGCGACAGAGGGGAACTCTCCAACTACAGACCAATTTCACTATTACCGCAATTTTCCAAGATACTTGAAAAAAATATTCTATGAGAGAATTGACAACTTCATACTGAAGAATGATTTATTGTGTGAGCAGCAATATGGGTTCAGACACAAAAGGACAACAGCATATGCCTTAATGGAATTTACAGAAAAAATATCAACAGCCATTGAAAATAAAGAGTATTCAGTTGGAGTATTCCTGGATCTTAAAAAAGCATTTGATACAGTAGATCACAATCTATTATTAAAGAAACTACAAAATTGTGGTATCAGAGGGGTAGCACTGTCCTGGTTAAGAAGTTACTTAAAGAATAGATATCAGTTTGTATGTGTTAACAACAAAAACTCAGAGCTACTGAAGGTCACCTGTGGAGTCCCACAGGGTTCAGTTTTGGGACCATTATTATTCAATATGTATATAATGATATATGTAAAGTTTCAGAAAAAATGGACTTAATATTGTTTGCTGATGACACTAACCTGCTATGCAGTGGAAACAATTTGGAACAACTTCTGGATACACTCGGAAAGGAATTAGGAAAGCTGAAACTGTGGTTTGATTCAAACAAATTAACGCTCAATTTAAGCAAGACAAAATTTATAGTCTTTAACAACCATCACAACTACCCAGTACCCAAACTCAGTGTAAATGGTGTAGAGATTGAAAGGGTATCCGAAACTAAATTCCTTGGAGTAATAATTGATAACAAACTGTGTTGGAAGCCACATATTAATTATATAAAAGGTAAAGTATCCAAATCAATTGCAATATTACACAGAGTGAAAAATTTGCTGAATCAACCCACACTATACACCTTGTATCATTCATTAATACTCCCATACATGACATATTGTAATGAAGTATGGGGAAATACATATAAAACAAACATATATCCACTCTTTATGCTTCAAAAGAGAGCTATTAGAATAATCAACAAAGCAGCTTACAGGGAACCAACAAACCCACTTTTTCTTAAACAAAAAACTCTCAAGTTGAAAGATCTGATCGACTTTAAAACCGCAATAATAATGTTCAAAATGAAGAATCTATCACTGCCCGCAAATATCCAAAAGTTGTTCCAAACAAGGGAGAAACGATATCACTTCAGAGGAACATGTATATTTCAAAAGCCTACAGTGAGAACAACTACCAAGCAACACTGTATTTCAGTGCAAGGTGTCAGATTATGGAACGATTTTGGACCTGAATTAAAATCATGTACAAAGCTTGGACAATTTAAACAAAAACTAAAGGAAGAAATACTCCAAACATATTTACAAGACGACATGTAAATTCACATAAGGATTGACATTTCCAGCCTGTGTTGTGTTATAGCTTAGTTTTTCTTTTTTCTCTGTGACACTATGTCTTAGATTTGTTTTTGAATAGTAACCGCTTAACTTAGACTAGCTCAGTTTTCTTTTTCTCTCAGTCATATTTTGTCTTAGCCTTGTTTTAAATTGTAATCGCTCTTGTCTTGTTTTCTCTTTTTTCTCCTTTGAATTCTTGGATGGAATATGGGTGGGCAATATAAGCTGCGGCTTCAGCCATCACCCATTTCGGATAACTCACGTGGAATTGTATAGTAGAAGGAGTCTTTGTCTAATTTGACCTTGTTGTTATATTATACAGTTTCTTTTAACCTGTAAAGTACTATCCGAAATAAATACATTTATTCATTCATTCATTCATTCAGTTGTACAGTATGTACAGCAACATGACAGTAAAGGTTGATTTGATTTGATTTGACACACAATACAACCACCAGGCAGGGGCATCGGCAAAGAGGCCCTAAAATGGATGTCCCCTGGTATTTATAGGGCGCCACTATGCTGCACTTCACAATAATGGCATAAATCACAATGTCACAGGTATATCCAGACTAACATATGCTGCTGTCTCATTAGATATTAACAAACATACTTTTAAAGATAGTGACACTCTACTCTGCAATTTTATCTGAAAAAATAAAACCTATTATATTAAAAAAATCTGTTTTGATGAATAACTATAATAAAGGGGGTCTAAATTTTCTTGACTTTAGCATTTGAAATAACAATTTTAAGGTTAACTGGTTAAAAAAACTTTTTAAGAAACCCTTCCTATATTTGGAATTTTATTCCCAACCAAATCTTTTCTAAGTTGGGTGGATTTTTTTTTTTTTTTATTTCCCTGGGTAACTCCTTTTCCTTTTTCTCATATGCTGTATGTACTCTGTTGGTTGGGTTGTCTACTGTGTCATACTGCTGTTACACTGTAATTTCCCAGTTTGGGATCAATAAAGTACATCTACGTATCTATCTATCTAGTCCCATCTCTTTGTCAAATTTCTATAAGCAAGCACTCTTGGCCTGGTCTCTTATCTATAAATACAATTTTCTCCAAACAGATATTTTATTTGGAACAACAGGGATGTGTGCTATAAAAACAAATCTTTATTCTTTGACAATTGTGTCAGGAATGGTATTATACTTGTGAGACAGCTTTTCAATTAAAAAAAAAGACATCCTTCTGAATTACCAAGAATTTCTTAACAAATTTAAGATCCCAGTGAGTCCTAAACAGTTTGCTATAGTTTGCAATGTCATACCATCTGGTGTCATCATGCTCATAAGGATCGCTGTTTTCCACCTGGTGATGGGACTGTGTTTTGATCCAAAGGACACCCTGTTGGCAAATTGTGTTATTAACCCGGGTCATGTAAAAAAAAAATAAAAAATTTGAAATTTATTTCAAGCCAATTGTATATCAGTCCCAAATATAATTGTGACTTGGAATATTCTTGTTCAGAACATAAGCTGGGAAAGAACTTTTTGTTGGACTCGCCAACAAATACTTGCTTACAAACAAAGTCAAAGAAATTGCTTTCAAGATTCTTCATTGTTGTTATCCTGTCAAATCTTTCTTGGTGAGATACAAGAAGGACATCGATGTATCTTGCACCTTCTGTAACACACACACCAGGAAACAGTCTTCCATCTGTTTTGAACCTGTGAGCATACCCAACATCTGTGGGGAGGCATCTGTTGCTTTGTCTTGGACAACTTTTGTGATGGTTTTGTTCTTCACTTGAAAAATGTGCTGTTTAATTTTGTGGACTATAAAAGAGAACTGGAAAGTGAATTTCATTTATGTAATTTTATTGTATTAATAGCCAAATTTTATATTTGTAAATGTAAAGTCTAAAAGGTCAAACCTTACTTTGGTACCTTTGAAAAAGAGGTGAAATTTTACTTTCAAACAGTATCTACCTCTTGTAATACAAAAGCTATGAAAACCCTAAATTTGTGTTCCAAATTCAATTTAATTTAATCTCTTTGTGTTTATTATTTATCTTCTGCACCCTTTATATGAATTCTTTTTTTTTTTTTTTTTTTTTACATTTGCTTTGATTAAAACTCCTGGCGTTTCTGTTCTTGTTCTGTGTATTGTGCTCTCTGGCTCACGTTTTTATATGTATTTTTGTAAATTTTAAATAAAGAAGTGAGTTTAAAAAGAAAAAAGGACAGCTACTTTCCTTACTGAGGAGTTGGCAACATTGATTCTGAAGAATTGAACAATATTATTGAAGTGAACCTGTAATCAGAATTAGGGATGAGCGACACCAGCACTTTTCCTTTCGATATGATACCATTAATTTATGGGACTTTTTCTTCGATACTGATACTTTTTGCCCCTTAAAAGAAAATCACATGATTGCAGTTTCTGTTGTGTTTGGTTTTGGGGACATATTGTGTGACACGGGTGGTGGCTCCACCTTTCCAGTTCCGCCACCACCTGGGGTATAAGAGGGCTGTGAAGGAGAGGGGTGGTCTCTTGGCCTCCTCTCCACCTGACAGATGCGCCTGTATTGTGAGACAGAGTCACAAATAAATCTGTGTCCAGTTCAATACTCAGTCTCATCCTTGGCTTCCATTACCGACATAACATTTGGTGACGAGGGTAAAAAGGTATGGACGCAGATGTTGCATCAATTTGGCCATTTTTGGAGCTTCCTGGTGAGCCACGCCCGTCCCTTGGATGAGGTGGTTTGCCACCTTTCAAATGTATTTGGTAGCATTGGACCTTGGAAGACTGGAGAAGTTGGGGGCATGGGCACTGTTGGTTCACAATCTAGGAATGGAAGGTCAACGTATCTTAAGCACTTTGGGCGAGAGTGATAGTTTTCAGGAAGTGGTGGAGCTTCCTTGCTCACCTCCGCCCCCTGGTGGGACCAGCGATGGATCCACTCCAGTTCGCCTACCAGCATGGCATTGGGGTGGAGGATGCAGTGATCTTCCTCCTTCACCGTTCTCTGTCCCACCTGGAGAAGCCCGGGAATGCAGTGAGGATCATGTTCTTTGACTTCTCCAGTGCTTTCAACACCATCCAACCAATGATCCTGAAGGACAAGCTGCTGTGCGCAGGGGTGGACCAGCACCTGTCATCATGGATCCTGGACTACCTCACTAACCGGCCACAGTTTGTGAGAACCCGGGACTGTGTGTCCGACACGATCATCGGTAGCACGGAGGACCCCCAGGGAACGGTTTTGGCTCCCTTTCTGTTCACCCTTTATACTGCGGACTTCTCACACAACACAACACACTGCCATCTACAGAAGTTCTCTGACGACTCTGCGATCATCGGCCTCATCTCCAATGGAGATGAAGCTGAGTACAGAGGACTTATCCAGGACTTCGTGGACTGGTGCCATAGGAACTGCCTCCAGATCAACGCGAAGAAAACTAAGGAGCTGGTGTTGGACTGCCGCAGGCAAGGACAACCCCTCACAGCACCAGTAAACATACAGGGAACAGACATCGAGATGGTGACATCCTACAAGTACCTGGGTGTTCATCTGAACAATAAACTAGACTGGTCACACAATACCGACGCACTCTACAAGAAGGGACAGCGCAGGCTGTTCCTACTGAGGAGACTCAGGTCTTTGGTGTACAAGGGGCGCTGCTGAAGACATTCTACGACACGGTGGTGGCATGAGCCATCACTTTTGGAGTGGTCTGCTGGGGCAGTGGCATTACAGCAGCCGATAGGAAGAAACTGAACAAACTGATCAAGAAAGCTAGCTCTGTCCTGGGGCAGCGCCCTGACCCAGTGGAGGAGATAGGAGAGAGAAGGACGGTGGCTAAACTGTCATCTCTGCTGGAGTCCGAGTCCCACCCTATGCAGGACATACTGAACGCACTGAGGAGCTCATTTAGCAGCAGACTACATCATCCTAGGTGCGCAACCGAGAGGTTTCGCAGGTCCTTCCTACCTACGGCTGTCAGACTGTATAACCTAAGCAGGGCTGCTCGCAGAGATAGCAAAAAAACGTGACAACCTAATAGTATTGAATGCAAAAGACGCAATAGACTTACACAATGGTCCCCTCCAGTATATACAACTAGGACATTATCGGTCGCTACGGAGGGTGACAATATGTATGGGTACATATTCATACTATGTAGTATAACTAAGTAGACGGTTATGCTGTTTATTCCATCTTGCTACAATGCTCCGCACTTTGTATATATATTTATGTGTATGTATGTATATCCACTGCTCTTATTTATATCTTCCGTATCTTCTTAATTATTGCTCTGAGTGTTGCTATCCCTGTGCTGTTGCAATCCTGGAACTTCCCCATTGTGGGACTAATAAAGGCTTATCTTATCCTGTCTTATCTTAATGGCGCGACATTTTTGTGCCCCGGAAAACATCATTGTCCGCAGGGTCCAGTTTCGACAGCGCCTCCAGCGAACTGGCGAGTCGGTGCAGCTGATGGTAGCAGACCTACGACAGCTGGCCAAGGGCTGTCAGTTTGGAGCGTTGGAGGAAGAGATGGTCCGTGACCAGTTGGAGGAACATACTGTTTGCCCGGCTACAAGGTTGAAGATCCTTACATACTCGGGCGAGCTGACGTTATCCAAGTCCATCAAGTTAGCTCAGCAGTTTGAGGCAGCAGACAAGCTATCACGGAGCTTGGCGAGAGAGCGTCACATTGCCAATTTGAACCACAGTCGATGGCGCAGGCAGTGGACCGGACAGTGACGATGGCGTGGAGGATGACGAAGACTACGCTAATGCTGTCCGGATGAGGTCTGCCTTGGGATCACCCAGGTGTTTGGGTTGTGGGTCCACCAAGCACCGTTATAAGGCCAGAGAGTGTCCAGCAAGAGGAAGATCCTGCGGCAAGTGTAGACTCTTGCATCGTTTCATCAGGGCATGTTGCAGGTTTGAGCGAGGGGATCCGAGACGTAAGGACAACCCCTTCCCAACTTCAACTCCCACAGTTATTCACGCCGTATCCCCAAGTACCAACGGCCATTCCTACTGTATGGTGGAACTGGACGGGGTAACAGTGCCGTTGCTGATTGACACAGGAGTGGTGAGGTCCGTGTTAAATTGGGCAACCGTGAGGAGTTTCTTCCCACAGTATCGGGTTAGAGGTGATTCAGTGCCGCTGTGTGGATATGGTGGAGGAAGATTGGCCACGGTGGGGTCAGTGGAACTGACAGCTAGGTTCAAGTCGGCGGAGGTATCCAGCTTGAAGTTCATTGTGACTGCCCGTGGAGAGAACATTATGGGGTGTGATTTGTTTTATGCATTGGGCTTTGCTATCACCAGCAGCGTTGGAGATGAGTGGTCGAGCTGTGGTTTGTGGGACCAGCCGGTTCCACGAACAATGGACAGAGCTGTGTGGGGTGAACCTCTGCCTAGTAATCTGGACAATGAGCAGAACCAACCCCACCCAGGGCCATCGTGGGAGGGTCCCGGTGCCACCGCCCAAGTAACCCTAGCTGAGGGTACTGGGCGGCATGGTGGGACGCCCGCGACGGCGGGTGGCGCTGAGTGGCTGGCCCATTCTACTCCCAGAGTTTGGCTGGAAGGGACCGGAGAGCAGGGGGTCACAATGGCAACTCTGGAAGAGAGCGGGGCAGGACCGGCTGGCACAGTGAAATGACATGCCAAACAGAGACACTGGAAGCCAAGTAGGGCTCCTCTTGGGGTCGCAGATGTGGTCCAACCCAGGGAGGAGGCCCGGTCGAGAGGTGTTCGGGCTAAATGTCGGAGAGAAGATGACCAGGGGTGGCTGCAGGTGGTGGCTGTTGGGGAGGATGCCTACCTCCAGCTATCTGATGGCTCGTGGAGGCATCCCAATGAGCTGTGGCGCTGGGGAGAAGAAGCAGGTGTTTGGACCTGCGGACGTGGGTTGTCCCAGAGAGTGAAGAAAAGAAGGTGCACCAGAGTGGAATCATCTGACAGTTTTCCGGGGGGTGGTTCCTCTCCTGGGGCAAGCTGACAGTTGGATGGTATATATTATGCATGATGATGGAAAGGGGGACAACCGGTGTGTTATTTAGTTCTGCTAATGGGGATTATTTTGTGTTTTATATTATTTTTAGGAACATGGCAGTTTTGTTTAGTGGGACTGTTCGTTTAGTGTAGACAGTAGAATAATCCGTCTTGTCGTGTGGGGGTGGGACAGTAGTCCACCTGTTCTAACCCTAGTTTTAGTTGTTTTGAGTGAATGTGATAGGCCTTTTAGGTATTTCTGTTTAGTTTTTTAGTGCGTGATTTGGGTTCCAAATTGGGGAGGGTCTCGATTGTATGCATGTGTTTGGACCATTTTGAAGGGGAAGAGGGGAAGTGTTGGGTTGGGTTTTGGGGACATATTATTGTGTGACACGGGTGGTGGCTCCACCTTTCTGGTTCCGCTGCCACCCTGGGTAGAAGAGAACTGTGAGGGACAGGGGTGCTCTCTTGGCCTCCTCTCCGCCTGACGGATGCACATGTACTGTGAGAGAGAGTCATAAATAAATCCGTGTCCAGTTCAACACTCGGTCTCATCCTTGGCTTCCATTACCGACATAACAGTTTCGTGAACGACTTTATTGCAAGGGCAATATGAATAAAACTCATGAACATAAATACTTGAAAGAAATGCTTATAAAATGATAATATAATAGTGTGGAGAGCGTGAAAAGATGAGGCTGAGTTTATTTCTCAATTCAGGTTTATTCACATTCACGTATCTCCATCATCCTCTCAAACAGAAAAGAGACCCATCCTCTCACGACTGTCCTTTTTATACCAGGACATCAAAGCACACAGTTACATCGTCATTTTAATGCAAAGACACAATACATCTTCTTCCAGGTCTTGCCCCTTTCACCCCCACATCGCTGGTGGTCAGGAAATCCCTCCAGGCCATCTCTTTGCATAACACAGAACACAGTTGGCATCCTCCTGTTATCCCCAGGAGACTCAGACCTATTGTTCATCCTCAGACGTGAAGCAACATTAATATACAAAAGGAGTCTATGAAACTACATATGTGTGTACCACATGACCCCCCCAAACGTCTAAGATGAAGCAATAAAACACAGTCTGCATATCTTGATAAAATCATAAACATCAGTCTAAATGCTGCTTGGGCTTCAACTGTCTTCCGTACTTGCTGTAAGCGGGCTTTAACCCTCCTGCAGCGCCATCCTGCTGGGGAGCTGCTGTCTGTGGATTAGAACTGTTAGTCAATCCCTGTGGGAGCTCTGGGGAAGGCTCCCTAGGGGGTCTGCCGCGCCGAGGAGCCCTCGCCAACTGCACAGTTTCCTCAACCATCACAAAAGCAGGTTTGAGTCTGTTTATGCCAATTGTTTCCCTCCTGCCCCCCAAATCTAGCAAAAAATGCTTATCACCTGTTTCCAGCACTCTATATGGTCCATCATAAGTTGGTCGCAGGGTTGGGTGCTGAGCATCGTGTCTGACAAAAACAAACTCCGAATTTTTTAAAGCCCTAGGTACAAAAACGCGCGGAAAACTGTGATGAACAGGGCCAGGAAGTGCGCTCGCTCCCGTGTCACTCAGTAACCACTGAGCAGGGGGGCATTCTGGCGCCGGATTATCCGGGAGAAACTCCCCGGGCAGCCGGAGTGGCTGCGCAAACACCAACTCAGCTGGGGAGGTTTTCAAGTCCTCTTTAGGTGCAGAACGCAACCCCAATAAAACTCACGGTAGTCTGTTTACCCAATTTGCATCCGTAAGCGACGCTCTGAGGGCTGCTTTCAATGACCTATGGAAACGTCGCATAAACCATTAGCCTGGGGGTGGTACGCGGTAGTGCGGTGGATCGTTACCCCCAGGCTGCGGGCCATCGCTGACCAAAGCTCGGAAACAAATTGAGGACCTCTGTCGGACGTAATATCCGACGGAACTCCAAAACGCGCTACCCAAGCCGTTAAAAACGCGCACGCGACCTCCTCGGCTGTGGCTGATGCCAGTGGGACCACTTCAGGCCAACGCGTGGTGCGGTCCACCATTGTCAAAAGATGTGTGCACCCCTGTGACGGCGGAAAGGGGCCTACGAGGTTGACATGCACATGATCGAACCTCTTGGCCGGGATGTGAAATGGCTCTAAGGGGGCTTTAGTGTGTTTGTGTATTTTGGCTCGCTGGCAAGCCATGCAGGCTCTTGCCCACTCCTTAACGTGCTTGCGCAGGCTCGGCCACACAAACTTCTCTCCTACCATTTTGACCGACGCGTGCACCCCCGGGTGCGCCAGAGAATGAATCGAGTCAAAAACACGGAGGCGCCACGTGGTCGGCACCACCGGACGCGGTCGTCCGGTGGAGACATCACAGATTAGGGGGGGCATACCATCTTGCAGCACCCTGCTCTCCAGCCTTAACCCTGTTGGTCCAGACTGGAGCGCGCACACGTCCGCATCGCTAACCTGATCCGCGGCCATGGCTGCATAATCTATCCCCACACGGACTGGGGGCGCACGTACTTCCGCGCCGCTAGCTTGCTCCATGGCCATGGCAGTGTAACCTACCCCTACGTGGACTGGAGCAGTTACGGCACGCGAGAGACAGTCTGCCACTACATTAAGTTTACCCGCTACGTGTTGAATATCGGTAGTAAACTCTGAAATTGCAACCAGCTGCCTCTGCTGCCGGCCTGACCACGGCTCCGAAACCTTGGCCATCGTGAAAGTGAGCGGCTTGTGGTCGACGAACGCAGTGAAACGACGACCTTCCAGCCAGAACTGAAAGTGGCAAATGGCCAAGTGGAGCGCTAACAACTCCCTGTTGAACGCGCTGTATTTTCGCTCGGCGTCGCGCAAAGACCTACTGAAAAAGGCAAGCGGCTGCCAAGCCCCGGCAACATGCTGCTCTACTACCGCCCCTATGGCCACGTCTGACGCGTCAGTAGTGAGCGCTATGCGGGCCGTTGGGTCTGGATGTGCCAACAACGCAGCGTCTGCCAGGGCTGTTTTGACCTCCGAGAATGCGCGCTCCCGCTCCGGGGACCATTCGATTGCATTTGTAGGTTTTTGTTTTTTTAGCGCGGCATACAGTGGTTGCATGAGCTGCGCTGCGCGGGGGATGAAACGGTTATAAAAATTCACCATTCCCAAAAACTCCTGTAATGCTTTGACCGTTTGTGGCTGGGGAAAATTTGTTACTGCGCGCACTTTGTCCGGCAGCGGAACTGCTCCTTCTGGAGGGACGCGGTGCCCCAAAAAATCAATCTGCGTCACCCCGAACTGACACTTCGCTGGACTGATTATTAACCCGTGCTCTCCCAACCTCCGGAAAACTGCCGTGAGGTATTTTTCGTGTTCCTCTTCGGACGCGCTGGCTACCAAAATGTCATCCAGGTAGACGAACACAAAAGGGAGATCGCGCAACACCGCGTCCATCATGTGTTGGAACGTCTGCGTGGCGCCTTTAAGCCCAAACGGCATGCGCAAAAACTCAAAAAGGCCAAACGGAGTTATTACCGCTGTTTTGGGTATGTCCTCAGCGCGTACTGGGACTTGATGGTACCCGCGGACCAAGACTATTTTAGAAAAAATGCGCGCCCCCGCCAGATGAACGGAAAAATCTTGAATATGGGGGATTGGGTAGCGGTCGTGCACTGTAGCGTTGTTCAACCTGCAGAAATCACCACAAGGTCGCCACGAGCCGTCAGCTTTAGGGACCATGTGGAGCGGGGAGGCCCATGGGCTATTCGAACGCCGGATGATGCCCAACTTTTCAAGGTTGGCGAACTCCTCGCGCGCTATGGTCAATTTAGCTGCATCCAAGCGCCGAGCTTTTGCAAAAACGGGGGGACCGGTGGTAGTAAAAAAATGCTCCACTCCGTGTTTAGCTACGGCTGCTGAAAATGTGGGAACCGTGAGTGCTGGGAACTGAGTGAGGAGAGTGTGGAACTTACCGCCTGCCGTAACGACGTTGGCTTGTGCTGTGGGCGGGGTCACTCGGGCTGCACAGGGAATAGAGTAAAAAGAGAGTGCATTAACCAAGCGTCTGTTAGGAAGATCAACCAACAAACCATGTGAGCACAGAAAATCAGCACCTAACATGTTGAACTTCACCGCAGCTATAATAAAAGTCCACTCATATCTACGGCCGTGCAGGGACAGCAGCAGAGTTGTCTCACCGAAGGTGTCAATGCTCGAGCCGTTCACCGCCGATGCTCCGTGACTCCCGGGGCCTGCCAGCCGGTCAGCATAGGTTGGCGTGATGAAACTCACTTGGGAGCCTGTGTCCACGAGGAATTGCCTTCCAGAACGTGCGTCCGTCAGGTAGAGCAGCTTGTTCTGTTCACCGAGGGCCGCGGCTGCTACCGACCCCCGGCTCTGATGTTTCCCGAGCTCTTGAACTGACACGGTGGTATACACTTGCGTGCCCTCTCTGCGAAGCGGCGATGGTAAAAACAGAGGTCGTCTCCTCCGCAATTTTTGGTCTTCACCGTCGCCGTTGTCGGTGGGTCTGCCTCCGCCGCCTCCGGCCCCCTGCCATTCCCGGCCATTGCGCCGAGGTCTGCCGCTGCTGCGGTGGCCGTGCGCCATCTGCTGCCGTTGAGAATCCGCTGTGCCTCCTGGGCCAGCGCGCGGAAGTCCCGCTGGGCCACAAACTGTGAACCTGCCAGGCTCGCTCTCGTCTCCGACGGTAGGGTTCTCAGGAAAATGTGGGTGAACAGGAAATCGTCGTTGTCTGAGCCTCTCAGCCTCAGCATGTCTTCCATCAGGCCGACAGGCGTGCTTTCTCCCAATTCGTTCAGGGCCAGGAGTCTCTCTGCTCTCTCCTGGGCTGAGCGAGTGAAACGCTGAATGAGCACAGCCTTCAACCCGCCGTATTTGTCGCCAGCGGGTGGGTGCTGCACCAGGCTCTGCACATGTCGAGCTGTGCCGTTGTCGAGCTTGGCGATAACGTGGTAGAATTTCGTGTCATCTGCCGTTATTCCCCCGAGAGCGAACTGAGCTTCGGCCAAGAGGAACCAGGAGTCCGGGTTGTCCTGCCAGAATTCTGGTAGTTTGACTGAGACTGCATTCGCCCGGCTGGTTCCTGGCGAGTCCGGCTCGGAGGAATTTCCTTCGCCCATGATACGTCTTAAGGTCACCAGTGTGGAGAGCGTGAAAAGATGAGGCTGAGTTTATTTCTCAATTCAGGTTTATTCACATTCACGTATCTCCATCATCCTCTCAAACAGAAAAGAGACCCATCCTCTCACGACTGTCCTTTTTATACCAGGACATCAAAGCACACAGTTACATCGTCATCTTAATGCAAAGACACAATACATCTTCTTCCAGGTCTTGCCCCTTTCACCCCCACATCGCCGGTGGTCAGGAAATCCCTCCAGGCCATCTCTTTGCATAACACAGAACACATTTGGCATCCTCCTGTTATCCCCAGGAGACTCAGACCTATTGTTCATCCTCAGACGTGAAGCAATATTAATATACAAAAGGAGTCTATGAAACTACATATGTGTGTACCACAACAGAACAATGAGCAAAGTAAATAAAAATAAAATGAAACATAATTCAATTATAATAAAAACAAGACGTAAAATGAATGCAAAATTAATCAAATTTCTTAATTTGGTGAAGATTCTCAGTCATCCAGGTGGGTAAGTATGCTGTATGAAAGCTCAGTCAAGTCAACTGGATTCAATTTTTTTTTACTTCTGAAATATTTCACCATACATCCAAATTCTATGGTAATACCAAGCAGCATATATGTGTAAAAAAATTTTCACAGTGCAATGTATTTTTTAAACGTTATTTTTTATTTTGCACTATTATTTTACAAACTTAAATATTGCTTATTTTGTTTATTTTTCAAAATTATGCTGCTTGGTATCACCATAGAATTTGGATGAATGGTGTAACATTTCATTAGTAATACGTGATATCGCGATATTATTTTTTTTTTTAAGTATCGACTCCAAAGTATCGACCAGCTGTATCGATACGCCAATCCCTAATCTGAATGCTCTGGTTTGTGAAGGGAGTGACCCATATTTGCTTAAAGGTAATGACTTCACGTATACTTAAACCAAAGTTGGTTCATAATAATGTATTCTTGGTGCTGTCAGAAAAAGAGAGGAATAGCTTTTTTGGTTGCGACAAAAGTTAGGCTATTATTAAAACTTTCGCTTGTGAAGCTAACCTTAAACTAGCTAAATGGTGCTGGAAACGTACGTTAACGCTGAAAAAATACAAATATGCTCACACGAAGCACCTCAAGTCCTTTGAGGTGTTAAGCAGTGACTTATTTTGATATGGTTTGTGGTCAAAGACTTTATTTGACGTATTTTTAATAAGAATGGAGTTTAACTGCTACAGTAGCGTTGCTAGCTTGCGTTAGCATCAGCAATGCTAATCAAGTGTTAAGTTTAGGAATGCGATCTGTAATATGGAGCATGCAGTCAAACAAAATTATATAAGATATTTTATTTTTACTGGAGTACATAGGTGGGTAATACTGAGTTACAGTTTCTCAAGTAATATTTCACAAAATTGTACTTTATGAACAGTATTGCAGGATACTTTTAACTTGAGTATATTTATATAGAAAAAAAATACTTAAGCACATTTGACTTACTCTTTCAGTTAATTTTGATTTGAGTAATTTGTTTCATCATTCATTTTTTTTCTTCCCATCAGTTTTTTGTCTTCTCTTATTTAACTAAAATTGTTTTTTCTTTTCCAGTTCAGGAAATATTTGATTCATTAGTATTTCTTTATTTAACTTGGGTTTTATTAGAGGGTCTATGTTGCGAGATTATATTTGATTTTCCTCAGACTGAAACATTGTAAAAACAAACTGGTGAGAATAAAGCTGCAAACTTTTAAATAAAAGTTGTAAGCATACAGGGGGAAAAAAACGTGCAAATTTGCAAGAAAAATATTGACAATTATGAGAGAATGTTGCAATTGTAGAAACTGGATTGTGTGTGTTTTTTTAAATAGATCTTGCTTGACCAAAACTGTTGATGATTTGGCTGAGAATATCTATTTTTTATATAATTAACACTGTGTTGTAAAGATATACATTTTATGATTACATGAGTTTTACATATGGTTTGAGTAATTATTACATACTAAAATGTATTGGTTGGAATCAAATGGAAGACATTTTATTCATCATAAGATTATTATGAGATTAGCAAAAGAAAACTCATACCTGCCATGCAAATCATCTTTGGAAAAAAATCATAACTTTTGACTAATGTGTATGTTGTATGATTTCAATGGTCAGGTACACATTCACACAAATACACATGCTGATAACGGATGTTGTAATCAGTGTCTGCTCTCTGCAGGGGCTCTTACCACAGCTAAAATGAGACACATCATCCAAAACGTCCTCTCCCCTGAACCAGAAGTCACCATGCATGAAGAGACTCCAGCTTTATCAAACGTGCTTTATCAAATGGTCCTTCCTGTGGTCTCTGAGGCTAAGCTCGTATGGGTGAGTTTTCAAAACATCGATGTAAAGTTGGAAGCTGCAGCAGAACTCAACAAGGCCTTTGATAAGTTTCCATACCTGACGCACAAACAAACCGTTAAGCTGGCACAATGCTGCTCCCTGCACACAGACCAGGTGAAGGCCTGGTTCATGGCAGAAAGGCTCCGCTATGGCATCAGCTGGGACTATAAAGACATCCAAGACATCCGGAGAAAGCTGAAATTAAATAAAAAAAATAAAGATGAGCCACAAAATGGGATGGAAAAAGATGTGCAGGAGAACAAGAAAGAGAAGACGACGAAGAAAGCTGAGAGGATGGATGGGAACACCAAGGAGGATCAGCATGGAGGAAGAAATGAAAAAATTATGGCGGTTAATGAGAAGAAGAAGAAGAAGAAGCAGGAAACAAAGCAGGGGCTGTCTGATGTGCAAAAAGAAAAATATAAGAGCAGTACTCAGAAGAAGAGGAAAAGAATTACACTGACAGGCAAGAGAGGAAAGAAGAGAATGAAGGAAGAAAATGAGGGTGCAATGGAGAAAGTTGGAAAAGTAGAGTGTAATAAAACAGAGAGTGAGGGACAGAAATTCATCCAGCCACAGACAACACCTGTCAGGGAAAAACAGAAGGAAAAAGTAAACAAAACAATAACATCGGTCCAAGAGCAGCCTGCTAATCAGAGTGCTATGGTGCCTTATGTGGGTGACGGCTGTCTGCTCAACCTGCAGTCTCAAACCCAAACCTCCAGTCCATCTCAGCTGACCAACAACCAGGCAGACATAATGAAGATATTTGATGAACCCAGCTTGGCTTCAGAAATTTGTACGAGTCCTGCAAATGGCAGCTTTGAGGGGAAAATGGAGAAGGAAACGAACCACAGTCCTGTTGTCAGTGACAGTGGGACACTGATAACGCTCACGGAGGTGAATAACAGTCCTGTTTTCGAAGAAGGGTCATCTGTTTTCACCCAGCCAATGGATTCTCCGGTGACTTACTCATGTGCACACCATGTCAGGTTCCACAACACCAAGAGGCGGCACCAACTGACCATGATGAAGCAAGCTTTCTTGCGGTGTCAGTATCCCAGCCGCGAGCAGTACGACCACCTGGCAAAGCAGATTGGCATCCCCCGCTTGTCTTTGGTCCAGTTTTACCGTGACATGCGCTATTCCATCAAGAAAGGAAAGCCCCGCTGGATGAACAAGGAGCAACACCAGCAGGCACTAGCCAACATACAGTATCGGCAATTGATGAATGCGTTAAGTAAAACACTGCTGCGTAAGACAAACAACACCTTGATGATGCTCAAGAATAACAAAAACTACACTGTGGAAGAATGTTTGAAGATTGTGTCAGAGTAGAAGGGAAGGTTACATGTTTTAGTTCTACATGTTTTAGTTTGCATTTTAAAGGTTCCATATTGTGCATCTACAAGGAATTCATTTGACATCCTCAAAGATAAATATATATAGTGTCAAAGATCAAAAACACTAACGTTTTTGTAGTTTACAGTTCATCAGAAAATCTGTAAAGTTCTGTCTGAAAGATTCGGTTTTCTGTGTGCTCTTGGGTGCTGTTTTTTTTTTTTTTTTTTTTTGAGTGGGCCAATCACAAGTGAAGAGGTAGAGGACTGAAGACAAGGCCTGTTGATTTAATTGCTTAACTAAATAAGGGCAGTGTGTTTTTCTTTGAAGTGAGTGTTTAAATATTTTAATGTTGTGCATATGAACCACATTACTGTGTCAATAAAGGAAGTTTTATAAAACGTTTGTGCATTTTATCTTGAATATTGTCAAACTCATCATACAGTTGCATTTACAGTATAAGACCAATGTCTGCAGATACAACCTTAGCGAATGGTCCTGTTATCAGCTGTTACAATTAGACAATAAACAAATGACACATTTCTAAAACTGCAGCCATGCAATCAAATGCTTTACAGTAAAAGCAAACAGACATACCAGTCACTATTAATTAGTACAGCTTATTCACCCTGTTATTTAAAGCTATATATAAATGGGACGATATGAGCTCCATCAGTTCCACCTGGCTGCGTACTCGGTCCGTTGTGACTGCCAGAAATCTGCTCCTTCGATGATGCGGCGGATCATGGAGGCGGAAGTGAGAAGCAGGTGTCCGGCAGCCTGAAGGAGAGTGGAAGCCATTCTCAACACCTCTCTGAGAACAGAACAAAGATGAGAGACAAGAAATGTGCTCATTTATTCATCCAGCATGCTCATGTCATAGTTAACGTCAACCACAAAGAAATGTGCTTTTTACCATAATTTCATAATGATGTAATTTTACATTTAAACGTGGCCTAGTTGGTAGAGTATCTGCCCCACACCTGGGAGGCCTGGGTTCAAATCCCAGCCGGGTCATGCCAAAGACCATATAAAAGTGGAACTTCCTGCCATCCAGCTTGATGCTTAGCAGTAATGGAACAGAGGAGGGAAATTTGTGGTGGTGCCTTGCATGGCAGTGACCCCTCTGATTCTAGATGTGATTAACATTGTAGATAAGAGAAATGTAATTTCGTTCTACTGTACATGTTTGGCTGCATAGATTGAATGACAAAGTTGTCTTTACCTTTTTTATCTTTGTTTTTTAATATAAATTTGTGAGGTTTTTTTTCTTTTTTCATAAATAAGCTAATTTTCTTGTCACCTTTTTTTCTGTGAAAGCTACAGACCCTTGGGTTATACTTCGATTATTTGTACTTAAAGATTTGTGGTGATGAATGTTACCTCAGGACTTTCTTGGGCCCAAGACACTGAAAATCAGCGCTGACAGAATACAGGCCTTGAAATGTGGCCTTCACACTCAAGGATCCAAACACATCCTTTGGGCTCATCCTGTAAAGGTCAAAGGTGACTCTTGCAATGTCTCTCCCAGTCCGTTGCTTGTTGTGATCTACAGATTTGGACAAAACTGCACCCTGGGCAGGATAAAAATTAGTGAATTACTGTAGAGATGTACCTTAATATGAACTGATAAATTAGGGGTAACTATTGTGTGATTTTGCTCCTATATGATTAATGACCCTGCTTTTTTTTGGGGGGGGGGGGAGTGTCAAACATACCTGCTGTGGTCTCCACGTCTGTCCAGGCTCCAGGGCCATGAGCATGACATTGTCGGGTAAGGTCATGAGGAAGTCATCAGAATCTACCTCTGTACCGTCCTCCTCACAGACCAAGTATAGAGAGGCTGCAGACAGGGACAGCAGAAACACCTGGCACACCTACCAGGACAGGGACACAGGATTTGTCCAATTCATGAAGTGGATCACAATTAATTTACATATATTACCGCAGTGATAGGAAATCTGTACAAGTGTTATGCGATTTGTTATGAGTTATGCCACAGGTGCCAATATCAAGGCAAAAAATTCACACACCCACTAATTGCAGCTTTCTTGCAAATTTACAACTTTTTCTCTAAATTTGAGACTTTTCACCAGACTCCTGTTATAAATTTGCAGCTTTTCCCATAAATTTCACTCTTCAGCCTTCTTGTAAATTTACTAATTTTATCTCCAGTTTCATAATTTTTGACTTTACCACAGTCTTGTAATTTACAGATTTTTCCCCAGTCTTGCAAATTTGCAACTCTCGCTAAATTTGTAACTTTTCACCAGTCTCATCTCATAAATTTGCAGCTTTCCGCCCTCATAATTTTGCGACTTTTTCTCTAAATTTGCAACTTTTCAGCAATCTTGTAAATTTGCTTTTTTGCACTTGTAAATTGCAAACCATTCTACATGTTTGCTATTCTTAAATTTACATTTTTTTTTTCAGTAAAAAAAAAACTGCCTGGCTTTATCATTATCCTCCTGTTGGCTCTCATTAAAACTGAATTTGACACCACTGACTTATTGAAACACCTAATATTTATTACTTTTATACCCTTTTTAAAGTCCATAATAGCTGAAATCCAGTAACTGACTGAGCCTCTTGAGACACCAGAACTGTATGCATATTTTTTTTTTTTAAAAAAAGCTTTCACTATAAAAGCATATTATGTGGAGCAGTTTTAAACTGGTACCCAATGATATGGCACCAAATTCTCGGGCCCACATACAATGGTATATGTGTGCCCCTCACCGTATAAAAATCTATATCTCACCGTATATAAGAGTTGCAAATTAGCTAATAGCTATACACTCTATGTGCAACACATCAGATTGATTGTCTTTGATTAATTGTCTATGTTTATTGCACTGTCCCTGTCAAATAAACTAATCTACTACTACTACTATCTAACATGGCTTCAACAGTTCCAAGTTTTCGATGGGTGCCCTGTTCATTGATGGCCATCAAAGGCAGAGTAGTCAGAGACTGTACTCAAGTAAAATTAATGTTGCTGTTGTCTACTAGAAAATATACTTGAGTAGTAACAACTTTACTTTCACAAAGTATTTTTTCACTAAAATTCAAAACACTTCTGATAAATGTGTGTAGCTTTTCATGTAAATTTGACTCCCTTCTTGTAAATTTGGTACTTTAATGTCATTTGTGGTCTGTTTTTCCCTCATAAATTTGAGATTTTTCTATTCACTTCTCCAGCATACCATTTTCTTATACATGTGCAACCTCTTGACACATAAATTTGCAACTTTTTATAATGTGGGATTAAAAGTAACTCAAAGAGTGCAACGAAATGTACTTGAATAAAAGTACACCGTTTATAAAAAAGTATGCCCCCCCCCCCTTCCCTGGATATTTTAACTCTGTTGCTTTCATAAATGAAATCATGGTCAATATAATTTGACTTTTTTGACAAAAATTTGAAAAAAAGCTTCTTTCATGTGAAAGTCAAAACAGGTTTTTATAAACTACTGTCAGTTAATTAAAATGATATAGGGTAAAGCAATTGATTGCATAAGTATTCACCCCCTTCAGTATTTAGTAGATGCACCTTTGGCTGTAATCACAGCACTGAGTCTGTGTGGCTATGTCTCAATCAGACTGGTACATCTGGACACTGTAATTTTTCTCAATTTTTCCTTACAAAACAGCTCAAGCTCTATCAGGTTGCTTGGGGATTGGGCAAGAACAGCTTTTTTCAAGTCCAGCCACAAATTCTCGATTGAAGTCGGGGCTTTGACTTGGCCACTCCAGAACGTTCACCTTGTTGTCTTTGAACCATTTCTGTGTAGCTTTTGCTGTATGCTTAAGGTTGTTGTCTTGAGAGAAAATAAATCTTCTCCCAAGTTGTAGTTCTCTTGCAGGCTGAATCAGATTATCCTCCAGGATTTGGTGATATTTTCCTGCATTCATGTTCCCCTCTACCTTTACAAGCCCTCCAGGGCCTGCTGCTGAGAAGCATCCCCAGAGCATGACGTTGCAACGACCATGCTTCACAGTGGAGATGGTGCATTTGTGGTGATGTGCAGTGTTTGGTGATTGCCAAACACAACGTCTAGTCTGATGGCCAAAAAGCCCAATTTTTCGTCTCATCAGACCAAAGAACCTTCTTGCAGTTGACTTTGGAGTTTCCCATATGCCTTTGAGCAAATTCCAGGCGAGATTTCATGTGAGCTTTTTTTTCAACAGTGGCTTTCTCTTTGCCACTCTCCATACAGCTTCGACTGGTGAAGAACCTGGGCAACAGTTGTTGCACGTACAGTCCCTCCCATCTGGGCCACTGAAGCGACTCCTTCAGAGTGGTTGTAGGTGTCCTGGTGGCCTCCCTCACCATTCTTCTTATTGCTCGATCACTCAGTTTATGAGAACGACCAGCTCTAGGCAGATTTAGACGAGAGCCATACTGCTTCCGTTTCTTAATGATGGATTTAACTAAACTCCGTGGGATGCCCAGTGAGTTGGAAATCTTCTTGTAGCCATCTCCTGTCTTATACTTTTCAATGATCTTTTCTCTGTGTTGCTTGGAGTGTTTTGTTTTTTTTGTCTTTATGTTGCAACTGTAGCAGGAATACTGATGAACCAGAGACTGAACCTCCCAGACACACGTGTTTTCCTACTACGGTTACTTGACACACATTAACTGCAATCAGGTGAGCTCCATTTCATTAATTGTGAGACTGCAGGCATCAACTAGCTGGACCTAGTGATGGCCAAATGAGGCTTTCTGGAGGACCTGAGGCCTTTCATCAAAATGGTTCACATAAACAAGGCCTCATGTGGAACTTCATTTTCTCTACCAGGCCATCTAGTGGACAAAATGTATACAACATGCTGATTTTTACAAGGGTATTGTTGGTTTAATGTGCATTTTTTCAATTTCAATAAATGTGCTGTCTTTTAAGAAACATCAACGATAAAAGATAAAAAAAAATAATAAAACTGAGGTGACTACAGTGAATGTGCTTGCGCTACTTATCCATTTTTTTTAAGAAATTGTGGAGCGTGTAAATAACGAGGCGGATTTGACTCAAACAGTTTATTACACATCTCACACAGAAGCATAGTCAGAATGAATACTCAGCAGAGACTCTCCTCTTAAAAAGCATGGCATTCTTCTAGAAGCTTCAAACACACAAAAGGTCACATTGCATTCACTTCCTTAATCCTTTAACATCCTTCTAGAAGTTTCTAACACACAAAAGATCACACTGCATTCATCCTTCACACTTCCCTGTTATCTCCCAGGGAGACTCTGCTCTTTGTTCTTGTCTAAGATGCTATACCATTATGCACTCCCCATGTGTCACCAAACGACCCCCCCCCCCCCCCCGAGCGTCTTGGATAGAACAATAGAATGACAGTCCATATGCTGTGGTTAAATCATTAAACATCAATCCACATGCTGCTTGGGCTTCAGCCTTCTCCTGTATCTGCTGTAACCAGGATTCACCGCCTCCGCGGTGCTGTCATGCTGGGGGGCTGATGTTTGAGGGGTAAAAGTCTGTCCGTGTCGGTGCTCTGGGGAATCTTTTCTCTGGGAAGCTCCCCGTGGGGGTCTTCCACGCCGAGGGGCCCTCGCCAACAGCACTTGCTCGTCCGCCACAACAAAAGCGGGTTTGAGTCTGTCTATGCCAATCTTTTCCCTCCTACCCCCCAAATCTAGCAAAAAATGCTTGTCCCCTGTTTCCAACACTCTGAATGGTCCATCATAAGGTGGGCGCAGTGGAGGGCGATGGGCATCGTGTCTGACAAAAACAAACTCCGCGTTTTTCAAAGTTTTAGGCACAAAAATGCGCGGAAAACTGTGGTGAGCAGGGCCCGGCAGCGTGCTTGTGTCTATGCTACGCTGCAACAGCTGAGACGGGGAGCTGCCCGGCGCGGGATTATCTGGAAGAAACTCCCCGGGCAGCCGAAGTGGCTGTGCAAAAACGAGTTCAGCCGGGGAAGCTTCCAGATCCTCTTTAGGCGCAGAACGTAACCCCAATAAAACCCACGGTAGCTTGTATACCCAATTTGCATCCGTCAGTGACGCCCTGAGAGCCGCTTTCAATGACCTATGAAAACGTTCGCATAACCCATTAGCCTGTGGATTGTACGTGGTTGTGTGGTGAATAGTGACACCCAGGCGGGCCATTGTTGACCAGAGTTCGGAAACAAATTGAGGGCCTCTGTCGGACATAATAGCCGACGGGACTCCAAAACGCGCCACCGATGCTGTTAAAAACGCGCGCGTGTAACGGATGCCAACTAGTACTGTTCGCCGTAGAACGTTAGTAAAACCTCCCTCCCGAAAGCCTCATACAGTATCGGTAGCGCTGAGCTATCGGTCGGACCTTTAGCTCAGCGCGATCGTGCTGTGTCTCCCATGCTCGAACTGTGTGTTAGTTGACTGAGAGGTCGCGGGTTCGTGTCCCGTGTGGGGCGAACTGCGCAGGATGATCTCTGTCACAATGGTGCCATGAACCCGGGATGGGAGTGAGGTTTAAGGGGGAGAGTGTAACGGATGCCAACTAGTACTGTTCGCCGTAGAACGTTAGTAAAACCTCCCTCCCGAAAGCCTCATACAGTATCGGTAGCGCTGAGCTATCGGTCGGACCTTTAGCTCAGCGCGATCGTGCTGTGTCTCCCATGCTCGAACTGTGTAGTTGACTGAGAGGTCGCGGGTTCGTGTCCCGTGTGGGGCGAACTGCGCAGGATGATCTCTGTCACACGCGCCACCTCCTCAGCTGTGGTTGCCGCCAGTGGAACCACTTCCGGCCAGCACGTGGTGCGGTCCACCATTGTCAGAAGGTGCGTGCACCCCTGTGATGGCGGAAGGGGGCCCACGAGGTCCACGTGAACATGGTCGAACCTCTTAGCCGGGATGCGAAATGGCTCCAAGGGAGCTTTCGTGTGTCTGTGTACCTTGGCTCGTTGGCACGCCATGCAGGCTGCTGCCCATTCTTTCCCTTGTTTGCGAAGGCTCGACCACACGAATTTCTCTCCTACCATTTTGACCGACGCGCGCACTCCCGGGTGCGCCAAAGAATGAATCGAGTCAAACACGCGGCGGCGCCATGCGGCCGGTACCACAGGACGCGGTCGCCCCGTGGAGACATCACAGATTGGGGGGGCATGCCGTCTTGCAGCACCCTGCTCTCCAGCCTTAACCCTGTTGGTCCAGACTGGAGCGTGCGCACGTCCGCATCACTAACCTGCTCCGCGGCCATGGCTGCATAATCTATCCCCACACAAACTGGGGCCGCCACGGCGCGCGAGAGGCAGTCTGCCACTACATTCAGTTTACCCGAGACATGCTGAATATCGGTAGTAAACTCTGAGATCGCGACCAGCTGTCTCTGCTGCCGGCCCGACCACGGTTCTGAAACCTTGGCCATCGCGAATGTTAGCGGCTTGTGGTCAACAAACGCGGTGAAACTGCGCCCTTCCAGCCAGAACTGGAAGTGGCGAATAGCCAGGTGGAGAGCCAGCAACTCCCTGTCGAACGCGCTGTATTTACGTTCACTGTTGCACAAAGTCCTGCTGAAAAAGGCGAGCGGCTGCCAAGCCCTGGCTATGCGCTGCTCCACGACCGCCCCTATGGCCACATCTGAAGCGTCAGTGGTGAGCACTATGCGGGCCGTTGGGTCTGGATATGCCAGCAATGCGGCGTTTGCCAGGGCTGCTTTGACTTCTGAGAACGCTTGCTCTCGCTCTGGGGACCATTCGATCTTATCCGCGGGTTTCTGTTTTTTGAGCGCGGCGTACAGTGGTTGCATGAGCTGCACTGCGCGGGGAAGGAAACGGTTATAAAAATTCACCATTCCCAAAAATTCCTGTAGCGCCCTGACCGTTTGCGGCCGGGGAAAATCTGCTACTGCGCGCACTTTGTCAGGCAGCGGAACTGCTCCTTCGGGAGAGACGCGGTGCCCCAAAAAATCAATCCGCGTCACCCCGAACTGACATTTCGCTGGGTTTATTATTAACCCGTGCTCTTCCAACCTCCAGAAAACCGCCGTGAGGTGGGTTTCGTGTTCGTCTTCGGACGCGCTGGCTACCAAGATATCGTCCAAGTAGACGAACACGAAAGGGAGATCGCGCAGCACTGCATCCATCATGCGTTGGAACGTCTGTGCAGCCCCTTTAAGCCCAAATGGCATGCGCAAAAACTCGAATAAACCAAACAGAGTTATCACCGCTGTTTTGGGTATGTCCTCAGCGCGCACTGGGACTTGGTGGTAACCGCGGACCAGGTCTATTTTAGAAAATACGCGCGCTCCTGCCAGGTGAACAGAAAAATCCTGAATGTGAGGAATTGGGTAGCGGTCGTGCGCTGTAGCGTTGTTCAACCTGCGGAAATCCCCGCAAGGTCGCCACGAACCCTCAGCTTTAGGGACCATGTGTAGCGGGGAAGCCCAGGGGCTGTTTGAACGCCTGATGATGCCCAACTTCTCCAGGTTGGCGAACTCCTCGCGCGCTATGGCCAGTTTAGCTGCGTCCAGGCGCCGAGGTTTTGCAAAAACGGGCGGCCCGGTGGTGGTGATAAAATGCTCCACCCCGTGTTTAGCGATGGCTGCCAAAAATGTGGGGACCGTGAGTGCTGGGAACTGAGTGAGCAGTGTGTGGAACTTACCGCATGCAGCTGTGACGTTGGCTTGTGCTGTCGGCTGGGACGCTCAAGCTATACAGGGGATAGAATCAAAGGACAGTGCATTAACCAGGCGCCTGTTAGCGACATCAACCAACAAACCATGTGTGCACAAAAAATCAGCCCCCAGTATATTGAAATTCAATGCTGCTATGGCAAAAGTCCACTCAAATGTACGGCCGTGTAGAGACAGGAGTAGAGTCCTCTCACCAAAGGTCTTAATCTCCGAGTCGTTTGCTGCTGCCATCTCGGGGCCGCTAGATCCTGCCAGCCGGTCGGCGTAGGTCGGCAGGATGAAACTCATCTGGGCGCCGGTGTCCACGAGGAAATGTCTCCCCGAGCGTGCGTCCGTCAAGTAGAGCAGCTTGTTCTCCTCCCCGAGGGTCGCGGCTGCTACCGACCCCCGGTCTTGGCGTTTCCCGAGCGCTTGAACTGGCACGGTGGTATACATTTTCGTGCCCTCTCTGCGAAGCGGCGGTGGTAGAAACAAAGGGTGTCTCCCCCGCGTTCTTTGGCCCCCGCTGCTGCTGTCGTCGGTGGCTCTGCTGCTGCCGTCGATGGCTCCTCGCCTCCTCCGGCTGTCGCGCCAAGCTCCGTCGCTGCCACCATGGTCGTGAACTCTCTGCTGGCGATGATGATCCGGTTTGCTTCTCGGGCCAGCGCACGATAGTCCCGCTTGGCCAGCAACGACGAATTGGCCAGGGTCGCTCTCGTCGCTGACGGAAGGTTCCGGAGGAAGAGGTGGGTAAAGATGAAATGGTCGTCGTCCGTGCCCTTTAATCTCAGCATCTTCTCCATCAGGTCAATGGCCGACCCATCTCCTAACCCAGTCCGCGTCAGGAGTCTCTCTGCTCTCTCACCCTCCGAGAGTGTGTAGTGCTGGATGAATGCAGCCTTCAGCGCGCCGTACTTGTCGTTGGTTGGTGGCTGATCGAGCAGGCTCTCCACGTGCTGAGCCGTGCAGGCGTTGAGCGTTGCGACCACATAGTGGAACTTCGTGTCATCCGCCGATATCCCCCGGAGGGCAAACTGCGCCTCAACTAGGTGGAACCAGGAGTGCGGGTTGTGCTGCCAAAAATCCGGTAGCTTGATTGCCACAGCATATGCTTGGCTGGGGGCTCCCAACGAGGCTGGCTCCGGGGATCTTTTGCCGTGTTCCATTATTCGTCTTGGGTCACCAGTGTGGAGCGTGTAAATAACGAGGCGGATTTGACTCAAACAGTTTATTACACATCTCACACAGAAGCATAGTCAGAGTGAATACTCAGCAGAGACTCTCCTCTTAAAAAGCATGGCATTCTTCTAGAAGCTTCAAACACACAAAAGGTCACATTGCATTCACTTCCTTAATCCTTTAACATCCTTCTAGAAGTTTCTAACACAAAAAAGATCACACTGCATTCATCCTTCACACCTCCCTGTTATCTCCCAGGGAAACTCTGCTCTTTGTTCTTGTCTAAGATGCTATACCATTATGCACTCCCCATGTGTCACCAAAAAATAACTTTTAAACAGTCATACTGTCTTTCTCAGTACATTCATCTCTGTCCTTACTGTCATGCAGGGCACAATAGTGCCTCAACATAATGATGTGTAATAATGACCCAAGCTCTTTTAAACACAAGAGGCACTTCACCTTGCAAATAAAAATGAAATTAAAAGAACGACGCAGCTGGGATTCAAACCCAGATCTCCCACTTGCGAAACAGTTATTTTACCGCTAAGCCATCACCTCGGTTGCAACAACTAGCCACTATTTGTCAAAAATACATCAATAGGAGAAATGCGCTCAAAATGTTCCCAAACAGGAGAAGTCCGTGTTTTTGGTGCTGGCTCCATGTGAAAATTGGCTGTGACAAATCCCTTAAACAGTCAAACATGGCAAAACAAAACGTGAGGGATGGGGATTTCCATTGGGTACTGCTTGCTCACTTTATTTGCAAAATCATGAATAGCTTCCTGACCCAGTCACGTGGTTCGACGTCAACACATACGTCACGAGTCACACCTCGAAACATGCCTCGCCAAATATTTCCTGGATAAGATCGGATCACCGTTCGCAGCACCGGTGCCTGCCTTCCCATCACTGGCTGGACCTCTGTTGAATTAGGTCAGTCACTTTAAAAGGGTGAATATTTATGCAAACACTTATTTTACATTATATATCACTCTATCATCATCACTCTATAAATTCAAGAAATCTCTGTGTGTCTGTCACGTTTATAGGACATCATAGGATGGGCTATGATGTCTGCCTGATGTCCTATGATGATCCTATGATCTCAGGCATCATAGGACTCGCGATGCCATCATAAAGATATGATGTCTATATGACGGCACATAGACAGAACACATGATATAGACACAGCACATCATACAACACCCTATGATGTCTGCATGATGTCCTATGATGATCCGACGATATCAGGCAGCATAGGACTCGCAATGCCATCATACAGACAAATGAGCCTTTATGATGTCATATAGACCATCACTCACGATGCCTAGACTAATGTGTCTTTATGATGTCATATGGCTCAAAATTGGCAAGGTGAATAAGTCACAGGGCCAGTCTTTACAGCACGTTGGGTGTTTTCTGCACAACAGATTTCTGCAGCCATGGCCAATTCTATGTTGCCACGAGCAGAGTTGCCAGATCAAGCAGTCTTTGTGTTGTTGCTCAAGATGAAGAAACTAAGCAAAAGCGTCACTTTCTCAGCAATGTCGTTTTTAAAGAGGTGCTGACACAGTAAAAATGTGTAACCTTGAAGAATGCCAGTCTACACTACAAATGTGTAAAATGCCAAGCAAAGCACTGATTTTCTCCAAGTGCTCCGGTTTCTTGGTTTCTATGGGCATGCACGGGCCTTCCTGAACAGGGTCGAAAGCCACTTTTTGCTCAGATCTATTTTCATGATCCTGCCCATGAACTGGAATTACAACACACCTATCCCTCAACCAGTGGTCTGAACGAAGAAGAAGAAGACCCACCAGATGGAGAGCAATAGAGTGAGGAGAACTGCTGTACGTCAGAAAGGATGCCGTGAACATGAAACCTCAGGTTCCAGCAGTACGCTGCAGGCATGACTGTGAACAACACAGCTGTCTGAGACAGGAGGAGACCCTTCAGCAACGGGCATGCAGAAATACTTGCTTATACTTGGTTTCTACGGGCATGGATGGGTATGTATGGGTATGTACTAGTTTTAATTAACTGACGGTAGTTTGTAAAAATCTGTTTTCACTTTGACATGAAAGAAGTTTTTTTTTTTGCAAATTTTTGTCAAAAAAGCTAAATTATATTGACCATAATTTATGAAAGTAATAAAAGGTTGAAACATCCAAGGGGGTGAATACTTTTTATAGGCACTGTAGTTTTACTCAAGTAACATAAAAAGTTTTTTTTTTTTTAATTTAACCTTTATTTATACAGGGGAGGTCCATTGAGAGGCAACCTCTCTTTTTCAAGGACGCCCTGTTCACATTCACACCTGGAAGCTGTCCAGTTCAACCACAGACTGACCTGTGGCCACTGAGCAGCTCGGGTTAAGGGCCTTTGCTCAAGGGCACCACAGTGGGGTTAACAAGGGTGGGGCAAACACTGCTACGTTATCTGCCCCACCCAGATCTGATCCTGCTGGTCCAGGGATTGAACCAGCAACCTTGTGCTAATCAGTCCACATCCCTAACCATTAGGCCATCACTGCCCTTCTATAGTTTCTTACTATAGAAATATTCAGAAAATTAAAATTTTAAGAAAAACAAAACACATTTACCACAACATAATTAACATAAAAACTTATTCATCACTGCTAATTAATCATTTTTCTAATTAGGCCCTTTTCTTTAATTTTCCTCATTCTCACTCTCTCTTTGAGCTCCTCCAAGGTCCCTGCTGTGATGCCTTTCCTGGTCTCCCTGCTGTGACAACAGACTCTGAAAGGGCGCTGGGGTGGGGACCACACTCGCTTGGTTACAGATCTAAAGGAAAAAAATAAGACAAAAACAAAGAAAAAGTTATGTATTTGACTCCAATTTTACCTAAATTTTGACTTGTCTTAGGAATCTTAAGCAGCTACAGTAAATTGAATTCTACTAGTGGTACATTTATTATATTCCATTATGCCCCTTAATAAGCTAAATATGACCCTGTAAATGAGTCATTTCCGTTTCTATTTTCTATAATACATTAAATCAGTTATTCACTTCATCTCACTTCACTTTTTCATTATAATACTTCACAAGTACATAAATAAACTTTTAAATCTAATTATACAGAATAATCATTGCACATCAAGAACTCCAGTAATTTTCAAAATTGTGCTTTACTGAACAGTTTTATTGTAGGATACTTTTTATTCTTATTTCAGTGCATTTATGAGGAAAAACGTGTACTTTTACTCAAGTACATTTGGTCATTTGAGTAACTGTTGTTTTCACTGATTTGTAAGCTGGTTAGAAATGTGGGGGTTTTTTAATGCTTTTTAACTGAATTAAAATTAGGGTTAAAATTGTTCTATTCTGACTCAGAAGATATTTTATTTATTACGGTTTACTGTTTCTTAATATGATTTGGATTATGTTAAAGAGTGCTCATGGATAATTTAAATTTTAGTTTCCTCGGACTAACACATTTAAAAACCTCCAAAGTTGAGGGTAAAGTTACAAATTTAAAATATAAAATTGTAAATTTATAAGAAAAATATTGTAACGCCGGGGGCTGTGATCGGGGGGGAGGGAATCCTCCCGGGAGTGAAGAAACAGATGCCTGCTATATTCCAAATCCTCTTTCATTATTGAGTGAACCCTTAAAATGTCACAATATCTCAAACTTATGATGAAAACACACAAATTTATGAGACTAAAGTCTCAGAACATACAAAAAAGTCACAAACTGATGATTAAAACACATGTTTGTGAGTACAAAATTATGCAAAACATCTAATTTAGAAGGAAAATTTACTAAATTAAAGAGAAAAAAGGACACATTTAGGAGAAAAAACAAATTGGTGAGTAAAGTTGTTACTCATTAGTACTCAATGTAACTTTTTTCTCAGGTATTTTTATTTGTGATTACTTTTGTTCATGCTAAAGTAATTAATATCAGCTGATGCTACTTTTTACTTGAATATGAGTTCTGGCTACTCTCCCCATGGTTTTTATCAACTTATTTAAGATTACCATTATTCCCAGGGCTTTAACAGCAGTAAAGTATTAAGAGCAAAGCTTGAAATGTACATTATGAACATGTTTAAAGTTATAGTAGTTGACTTACTTGATAAATAAAGATGTCGTGTCCATGGTCATCAGTCTTATTTCTCTGCTCCTTTCTCAGAGGTGTTTTGATGTGACAGACAGTATGCTATCAGTCCGTGTTTGACCCAGCAGCAGGACTTTGGCCTGAACAGTCTGATAATTCAGATCCACAACAGAACAGGGCAAAGTTTCCAATGATTATGTGTGAGTGTGCATTTGAGTCATCACAGCATTTATCTCAATAGGCCATTACTGGCTCTAGATTGTTGAGGTCAGGTTTAAAACCATTTACTGTAGGTATACAAGGAATGGAGGTTATTATTTCTAATCTCCTCTTCTAATTTAATTTTTTCTCCTAATTAAAGGGATACTTAAGCCTGTATTATAGTTGGCCTAGTATGGCCTCACTCACACCATCACGGACTACATCAACTTCTGTGTGGACAACACCGTACCCACCAAGACCATACGGTGTTGCTCGAACAACAAACCCTGGATCAACCCTGAGATAAAAACACTTCTGAGAGAGAAGAAGAGGATCTTCAGGTCGGGGAACAAGGAGATGCTGAAGTCTGTACAGAGGGAGCTGAGGAGGAAGACCAGAGAAGGCAAGGACAGCTTCAGGAAGAAGATGGAGGACAAGCTGCAACAGAGTGACATTGGCGAGGTCTGGAGAAACCTTAAAACCATCTCTGGGCTCCAGAATACCTCCTCCCAGGCCACGGGGGTCAGGGAGTGGGCGAACAATCTGAACCGGTTTTTTAATAGGTTTGACCAACCACCCTCCCCCCCCCCCCGACTGCACACCAACCACTGCTGCCTCTAAAGTCATTGAGACCTGCTGTCCACACCCCACTCCACCAACACCCCCCCACTCCCAGCACACAGCCCCCCAACCTGACCCTCACTAAGACCCAGGTGAGGACAGAGCTGAGGAAGATCAAGGCGAGGAAGGCCTCGGGACCGGACGGCATCAGCGCGAAGCTCCTCAAGTCCTGAGCAGACCAGCTGTGTGGGATTGTGGAGCACATACTGAGCACATACAACATACTATTAGCAGTCTGAATGACTATCGACCAGTAGCATTAACACCCATTGTTATGAAGTGCTTTGAGAAAATGGTATTGAAACATCTTTTGCCTAGTCTCCCCCCAGACTTTGATCGGTACCAGTTTGCCTACAGGGGGAGCAGATCCACTGAAGATGCTATTGCTATAGCTCTCCACTCGGCATTCAGCCATTTAGAAGACAAGGGGAGCTATGTAAGAATGTTGTTTGTTGACTATAGCTCGGCATTTAATACAATTATTCCCAACATTCTCATCACCAAATTGCTTCAGCTTGGTCTACCTACTCACACTTGCAGCTGGATTAAGGACTTCCTAACAAACAGAACACAGACTGTTAGACTCGGACCCCATTCCTCCTCTACAGTCATGCTTAACACAGGCTCGCCACAGGGCTGTGTGTTGAGCCCCACTTTGTATTCATTGTAGACATATGACTGCATACCTGTTCATCCCACAAACATTATAGTGAAGTTTGCAGATGACACAACAGTAGTGGGGCTCATATCAGGAGGAGATGAGTCCGCATACAGAGATGAAGTCCAGAAACTGGTGAGATGGTGCTCAGATAATAATCTGCTATTGAATAAAAAAAAAACCAAAAGAACTCATTATTGATTTCAGGAAGCATAGCAGTGAGCCGCCTCCTCTATATATAGACAAGGAGCGTGTGGAGGCTTTTAAGTTTCTGGGTGTTCATATTTCTCACAACCTTACCTGGGCAGTTAACACCATAGCTACGATAAAAAAGGCTCAACAACGTCTACACTTTCTGAGGCTCCTCAAGAAGAATGGCCTGAATGCACAGTTGCTGGTTTTATTTTATCGCTCTGCTATTGAGAGCATTTTGTCATATAGCATCACGGTTTGGTATGAGGGCTGTTCAGCCGCAGACCGCAAAGCCTTCCAGAGAGTGATCGAGACTGCGCAAAAAATCACTGGCTGTTCTCTCCCTTCTCTGGAAGAGATTTCCAGGTCTCGGTACCTCAACAGAGCTACTGCTATCATTAAAGACTGTGCTCATCCAGGCCATGATTTCTTTCACTTGCTCCCCTCGGGAAAGCGGTACAGATCCCATTAAACCCGGACTACCAGGTTTAATCATAGATTTTTCCCAGCAGCAGTACGTATTTTGAACGGATTTATGTAACACGCACAGACTGCTGATATTATTTTGTTATTTTAGGTTATTTTGTGACAATAACCCTGTGTGTATAAGCTGGTTTTTTATATTTATCGCTCAGTATGTTTTCATTATTGCTACGTACACTACCGTTCAAAAGTTTGGGGTCACTTACAAATTTCCTTATTTTTGAAAGAAAAACACTTTTTTTCAATGAAGATAACTTTAAACTAATCAGAAATACACTCTATACATTTCTAATGTGGTAAATGACTGAATGATTCTAGCTGCAAATGTCTGGTTTTTGGTGCAATATCTAGATAGGTGTATAGAGGCCCATTTCCAGCAACTATCACTCCAGTGTTCTAATGGTACAACGTGTTTGCTCATTGCGTCAGAAGGCTACTGGATGATTAGAAAAACCTTGTGCAATCATGTTAGGTCTGCAATGCTGTAATTGCTGCAAATGGAGGATTCTTTGACGAAAGCAAAGTTTGAAGGAAAAAATTATTATTTCAAATACAAATCATTATTTCTAACCTTGTCAATGTCTTGACTATATTTTCTATTCATTTTACAACTCATGGTGGTAAATAAGTGTGACTTTTCATGGAAAACACAAAATAATTGTCTGCGTGACCCCAAACTTTTGAACGGTAGTGTACATATTGTATTCAACTTTTAGGTAATATTGTTTCAAGCATTATTTATTGTTGTAATTATAAGAATGTTAAATGCATGAGTGAACTGTGAGTGTGATAGTTTGTTTTTAGGGAGCAGCATCTCAATTTCATTGCATTGTTTATTAACAATGGAATGACAATAAAGGCACTTTGACTTTGATTTTGACATCTTCAGCGTGAGCCTGAAGCTGGGGAGGGTACCACAGTTGTGGAAAACATCTTGTGTGGTACCTGTACCAAAGACTTCCCACCCCAAAGACCTGAACAGCTACAGGCCAGTGGTCCTGACGTCTCACATGATGAAGACCCTGGAGAGACTGCTCCTTGCTCACCTCCGCCCCCTGTTGTCCCCTGTCCTTGTGTGTCCGACTCGATCGTCGGTAGCACGGGGGCCCCCCAGGGAACGGTTTTGGCTTCCTTCCTGTTCACCCTTTATACTGCAGACTTCTCACACAACACAACACTGCCATCTACAGAAGTTCTCTGACGACTCTGCGATCGTTGGCCTCATCTCCAACGGAGATGAAGCTGAGTACAGAGGACTTATCCAGGACTTCGTGGACTGGTGCCATTGGAACTGCCTCCAGATCAACGCGAGGAAAACTAAGGAGCTGGTGGTGGATTGCTGCAGGCAAGGACAACCCCTCACAGCACCAGTAAACATCCAGGGAACAGACATTGAGATGGTGACATCCTACAAGTACCTGGGTGTTCAACTGAACAATAAACTAGACTGGTCACACAATACCGACGCACTCTACAAGAAGGGACAGCGCAGGCTGTTCCTACTGAGGAGGCTCAGGTCTTTTGGTGCACAAGGGGTGCTCCTGAAGACATTCTACGACACGGTGGTGGTATCAGCCATCACTTTTGGAGTGGTCTGCTGGGGCAATGGCATTACAGTGGCCGATAGGAAGAGACTGAACAAACTGGTCAAGAACGGTAGCTCTGTCCTGGGGCAGTGCCTTGACCCAGTGGAGGAGATAGGAGGGAGAAGGACTGGCTGCACGGTGGCGCAGTGGTTTAGCACTGCGGCAGCACAGTTTACCCTCGGCCGGGGGATTGCGGGGATCATGAGATCGTGGGTTCGATCCCAGCCCCCGACCAACAGTGAGCTGTGTGGAGTTTGCATGTTCTCCCCGTGTTGCATGGGTTTACTCCGGGATTTCTCCGGTTTCCTCCCGCATACCAAAAAAAAACATGTAGGTTTAGGGCGCTTGCGCACGCAGCGACCGGCAGCCGGTGGCTTGTCACCAGACTGCAAACCAAATCTACCTACGGGTACAAATAAGTAACAAAAAAAAACAAAACAAAAAAAAAGGATGGTGGCTAAACTGTCATCTCTGCTGGAGTCCGAGTCCCACCCTATGCAGGACATACTGAACGCACTGAGGAGCTCATTTAGCAGTAGACTACATCATCCTAGACGCGTGACCGAGAGGTTTCGCAGGTCCTTCCTACCTATGGCTGTCAGACTGTATAACCTAAGCAGGGCTGCTTGCAGAGATGGCAAAAAAACATGACGAACTAATAGTATTGAATGCAAAAGACGCAACAGACTTACACAAATGGCCCCCTCCAGTATACAACTAGGACAATATCAGTTGCTATGGAGGGTGACAACATGTATGGATACATAGTCATACCATGTAGGGTAACTAAACAGACGGTTATGCTGTTTATTGCATCTAGCTACAATGCTCCACACTGTGTGTATATATATATATATATATATATATTTATGTGTACATATGTATATTCACTGCTCTTATTTTCTTATCTTCTAAATTATTGCTCTGAGTGTTGCTGTCCCTGTGCTGTTGCATTTCTGGAATTTTCCCATTGTGGGACTAATAAAGGCTTATCTTATCTTATCTTATAGTTGGTCTTTTTCAGAATAAATTGCAAACCAAATGTTTACGCTGTTAACATACTTCGTGTGTGCGCGTGTGTGTGTCTTGAGAGTTTAATTGTGTAATGTTTCCTTACTCTGTGATTTTGTATAGGTTAGCAATAGAGGTGGACAGTAACCAGGTCACGTTGTGGTTTACTGTGTAGTTTTAAAGGAAGGTAGATTTGACTCTTTCTTGAGAATGTTTCTGAAGGGTAAAAGATAAATTAAATAATTTCTCTTCTATTGTGGCTCAAGAATAGACCCATTTCTCACTAATTAAGCAGAATATGCAAATGCAAAGGGTCCCCTCAGCCACAAGTTCATCCTTAACATTTTTGGGGGGAGAATTGAAATTACCTGCAATTTTTTTTTCTCTTAAATTATCATCTTTTTTTCTCATAAATTTGCCTTATTTTTTCTTGTAATTTTCCAACTTTTTTCATAAATTGGCAACTTTTACCCCTCATAATATCACATGTTAATTTAATGTATTTTTTCTTTTGCAGCATGCTTTTTTCCCCCTCCACATTTTCAGAAAATAATTCTGCCTTGCTGGTAAAATTAACTTTGAAATTAACAATGCTTTAACATTAGTTGCATTCATTTCATAACAAAAGAGCTTTGAAAATCATAAAAAGCGCTATATAAAATGAATCCATTAATAGCATAATAATGGGGGTGTGGGACAACCCCCACAGGCTAAGGACAGACAGCTCGCTACTCCTGGTTATTTTCCGCAGTGCTAGTGTGATGTTAATGTGCCATTCATGCTTTGTGTTCACACGTCCTGTCCTCACTGTTGACCTAGAGACAGATCAATATGTAGGTGTGACTTGTCACCTCTTTGTCCTGCAAGCTGGAGCAGGGGCTGGCAACCTGCCTATTTGATATGTATGTCTCTCTCATATGCAAATGCCCATGCTCTTTCATGCTTTGTCTGTAACCGGTATAAATACCGCACATATCAAGTAACTCACCCTTTTTCTGCTACTGCTCAACTGACAGCACTTGTCTTCACGCTACTGAGAGCCCTCAGGGCTCGCTCTGGGCCGCTCTGCACAGCACCAGAGTGAGCTCGTGTTGGCGATGGGATTTAATAAAGGCACTTTAAACTCCTCAGTTCGCTGCTTATTATACCATGTCGCCACACTGGTGACCCCGAACATGCACACGTTTTGTGCAAAGCAACCTTCTGGTCTGGACCGCGACACTGGTGACCGCTTCACGCTTCACGGTGAGATCTGCACGCCTGAGATCTGCACATCCACGCTGGACCGGCCGCTCTCACAGCTCCTCCACACGAGAGCGCACGCACCTCGTCCTCTCTCCACCACGGCAACCTCCAGGGCCGACGGAGAGCGCAGCGCGTGGACCTGAACGCACCATGGCCGCACGAGCGACAACGATCGTCTCCTCCCTCTCACCGCTCCAACGCAGCTACACGAGCCCGGGGCACAAAGATCGTCTACTGCCTCGCACCGCTCCAACGCATCTCCACGAGCCCGAGGCACAAAGATCGTCTACTGCCTCGCACCGCTCCAACGCATCTCCACGAGCCTGAGGGACAGAGATCGTCTACTTCCTCGCACCGCTCCAATGCACCACGACTGAACGACGCAGCAGACAACAGGGATGATCTCCAGCAAGCTCCCTGACCCTGGTTCTCCTCTCCAGTGGCCCACCCACGCACGGGACCCCGGCACACGCACCGGGGAGTCACGGGGACGGCGCACCAAGCACGGGACACATACGGCTCCACAGACTGCCTTCCTCCTTCGCCGCTGCCCTTCAGGGTTGCTCGCTCACCTGAGGCACGCATGCAGCATGCTCGAAGGATTTGTTAATGGTCTCAGCCATGGCACACATAGGGAATTCAGCTGTTTTGCGATTCCCGAGGACTTTAGGGCTGCGCCCGCACCTAAAGTGACACGCCACGTCCCTCTGCTTTTGTTTTTTCCCTCACAGCCGCCCCTGCTTTTCTTCATGGCCACGAGAGGAGCCAGAGACTAATTTTTCTTCTTGTTATCTCCGCATGCTCAACGGGACAGCCCCTCGACATCGCGGATCAACAAGCAATTTTTGCACGGCCTGGACGATTTCACCGTCCCCGGCAACCCCCATCCCCCTCCACCTTCACCGGCAGAGAGCCTTCCCTGCTCGCTGCCATGCTGCACTATCGAGGTCTCGGCCCCCAGCCGAGCCCTCTGGGGGGGAGCAGTGTGGGACAACCCCCACAGGCTAAGGACAGACAGCTCGCTACTCCTGGTTATTTTCCGCAGCGCTAGTGTGATGTTAATGTGCCATTCATGCTTTGTGTTCACACGTCCTGTCCTCACTGTTGACCTAGAGACCGATCAATATGTAGGTGTGACTTGTCACCTCTTTGTCCTGCAAGCTGGAGCAGGGGCTGGCAACCTGCCTATTTAATATGTATGTCTCTCTCATATGCAAATGCCCATGCTCTTTCATGCTTTGTCTGTAACCGGTATAAATACTGCACATATCATGTAACTCACCCTTTTTCTGCTACTGCTCAACTGACAGCACTTGTCTTCACGCTACTGAGAGCCCTCAGGGCTCGCTCTGGGCCGCTCTGCACAGCACCAGAGTGAGCTCGTGTTGGCGATGCAATTTAATAAAGGCACTTTAAACTCCTCAGTTCGCCGCTTATTATACCATGTCGCCACAGGAGGACAAATGTGGTTTATTTTTCAACCACAGGGATCCAAGCTCTGCAACACAATGGAAGAAGTATATGGACCGAAGGGGAGACTATGGAGAACAATAAACCACATTTGGTCAAATTTGACCACTATGAACTTTTCAGCCCTGTATAGATGAAGAAAAGTTCAAAAATAAGAAATTGTGGTGCACATATGTGGGTTCCATATGCTTCACATGTGAATGACTGTATGCTTGTTGTAGGCTTCACGTCTCAGAGGAACAAAAGGAATTGAACCTCCTAAGGGTGACAGGAGGATGTGAAGTCTGACCTTTTGTATGCGAAGAGATGACCGTGAGGGATTTCCTGACCACCAAGGCTTTAGATGGATACGAGGAGACCTGGTGGCGGATGCATTGTGATTTGGGATTAAAAGACAATGTGAATGTATGCTTTGATGGTGTGAATGTATGCTTTGATGTCCTGGGGTATTTAAGGAACAGAATGTGGGGGATTCCTTCCTCTTCTACTTTGGAATGTTGGAGAATGTGAATAAAACTGGTCTTGAGAAATAAACTCAGCCTCGTCCTTCACAAATCTCCACAAAATAATAAAACATCAGGGTGTGGTACACACATATGTAGTCTCATAGACTCCATTTGTATATTAATGTTGCTTCACGTCTGAGAATGAACAATAGGTCTGAGTCTCCTGGGGATTACAGGAAGGTGCGAATGTGTTCTGTGTTATGCAAAGAGATGGCCTGGAGGGATTTCCTGACCACCAGCGGTGTGAGGGTGAAGGGAATAAACCTGAATTGAGAAATAAACTCAGCCTCATCTTTTCACGCTCTCCACAAGGGAAAAATAAAATATAATGTATGGTATTTAGATGGAAACAAGCTTTGCAATATTTTCTATATTCACTGTAAAATAAACGCATTACATAAAAATATGGGGCGCATAGTGACTCTCGGTGCACGGCGGTGTAAATTTTACACCAGCAAATAAAAGTACTGCTTGGGACTTTTTGTAACTAATTAAAAGTTACGAATGCAAATATTTTCACTTTAGGTCAATTCTATTTCCCGTGTGTAATTTGCCAACATTTATGTTTATATAAAGTTTATTAGAAAGATCATATTTCTGTTGCTGCCTAAAATAACATAAAGCATTTGCTGATGTTGACGTCTTGCGTCATATCCTAGAAAGAAGACTAGAGACGCTTGTTTTATACACCCGAGCGCACCCTGGAGCGGTGCTTCATACCTGAAGTGTCTATTGCCATTCTCGAAGCACCGCCAACGCTGCGCACTCTAAATTAGTATTTTCACTGGTTTTCTGCGACGGCGGGAGGATAGAAGGGCGCTTGATAGCCTGTGTTGCTACTACCGTTTACAGCAGAAGTGTCAACCGTAACTTATTTCGATAACTGGTAAGGTTTGTAACATTATCTTGTTGATAATTTTGTAAACTCTTAATTGCACTGTGAATTACGCGTCTCTTGTTCTCCAGGTAGAGCAACTTGAATCGGTCGCTAAGCTAACATCAACCCAACTTCTTAACGTCAACAGTTGGTCTCCTCATGGACACCAGAGAACCCCAAGTCAATGGTAATGTAAACGGAATTGATGGTCTGATTCATTTTTACCGTTCACACAGTGAAGTCAAACGGTGTAAACATATATAAATTATACTTAAGCTTCAGTTGTCTGTCTCTTCAAATATGTAAGACGGGGGCTGTGCAACCTGTGCCCGGAGCTGCACGCAGCTCTTTCAAATGAAAAAAGAAAGAAAGCAAGAATAAGTGGCAAAAACTTGATACTTGAAAACTTAATATTTCCTTGTTATCGAATCCAGTTCAGAAGTGCAATTATATTAAATAGTAATATTAAACTTTATTTTTCATCGAAGCAAAGCAACTCAAATTTAACAATAAAAACATTTAACAAAAAAGGAGATAAGAAATGGTTAAATAGTCATTACGTAAGTAGTTAAAACACAACTAAAAGCAATGTAAAAATTATTAAAAACAAATGGCATAAAAATCCACTTGGTACAAATAACATCACTACTCTATAAATTCAAGAAATGTCTGTGTGTCTGTCACAATCATAGGATGGCCTATGATGATCCTATAATCTCAGGGTACATAGGACTTGCAATGATGTCATATAGGCAATAGGACTGGCTACCTGTGATGTAGTGTCCTATGATGCCAGCCTGGATGTCTTTATGACGTCATATATACCATCACTCACGATGCCTGCCTACCTATGATGTAGTGTCCTATGATGCCTGCCACAGGAGGAGACCCTTCACCAGCATAGGGTACAACAGACAAGGGATGCACAGACAGGAAACGTGTGGCAGTACGCCATGCACGTGCCGAGTCACTTGAAGCCCGAAATGCACGCCAAGCTAGCAACGCTGCACACCATGCAAGGCACAGACAAGCTGAGACCCAGGAGATGCGGAATAGTCGGCTGGTCACCAACGCTGCACGCTAGGCAAGGCACAGAGAAGCTGAGACCGAATACGACACACTACTTTAAACCACACCCATTCAAAGCAGGACATCGGGAAATCTCATTCAGTCAGGCAGAAGGCACTCTATAAATTCAAGAAATCTCTGTCAGTGATGCCTGCGGCATGACTGTGAACAACACAGCTATCTCACACAGGAAGAGACCCTTCAGCAGCAGGCATGCACAGACGCATATCGCGCTGTCCCTCGAGCTGCGCTGGGATTATCTGATCACGTGATGGTTCACCTCATTCCCACATACAGACAGAGATTGAAGCTCACTAAACCTGTTGTGAGCACTACGAAGATACGGACCAGTGATGCTGAGGAGAAGCTGGAAACGTGCATGGAAATATCTGACTGGGGCATGCTTAAAGGAGCCACGCATGATCTGGATGAGTACACGGACACTGTGAACTCATATATCCACTTTTGTGAAGAGAACATTCTTCCATCACGCACCAGGGTGAGTTACTCTAATGACAAACCCTGGTTCACAGCTAAGCTCAGACAGATCAGGAAGGAGAAGGAAGCAGCGCTGAAAAGTGGAGACAGGGACTGCTACAGGGAGGTTAAATACCGGTTTAACAGAGAGCTGAAGAGGGCTAAATCTGTGTACTCAGAGAGACTCCAGCAGCAGTTCACTGCTAATGATTCGGCTTCCGTTTGGAGAGGACTGAGGCAGATCACCAACTATCGGCCTCAGGCTCCTAAAGGTCAGGATGACAAAGCCCTTTGTCAGAGACTGTCCCAACACTATGCCCGTTTTGACACCTCGTCATCTGTGTCCAACTCCCCCCCTCCCTCCAGCTCCACAGCCTCCACATTCCCTACTTCATTTAAGGCACCCCCCCCCCCTCCTCCCCCCCCCCCTTATCATCAGTGAGCAGGATGTGCTCAAACAGTTCTCCAGACTGAACCCGCGCAAGGCCCCCGGCCCAGACGGCGTGTCTCCCTCCACCCTGAGACTCTGTGCGAAACAGCTGGCTCCTGTATTCACAGACATTTTTAACACCTCCCTTAAGTTATGCCACGTGCCGTCCTGCCTCAAATCCTCCACCATCATCCCTGTCCCCAAGAAGCCACGGATCACTGGACTTAATGACTACAGACCTGTAGCGCTCACCTCTGTAGTCATGAAGTCCTTTGAGCGCCTGGTCCTGTCCCACCTCAAGTCCATCACCACCCCTCTCCTGGACCCGCTGCAGTTTGCCTACCGAGCCAACAGGTCTGTAGACGATGCAGTCAACCTGGCCCTCCACTCCATCCTGCAGCACCTGGACTCCCCGGGAACCTACGCCAGGATCCTGTTTGTGGACTTCAGCTCCGCATTCAACACCATCCGCCCCGCTCTGCTCCGGGACAAGCTGTCCCTGCTCAACGTGCCTGACTCCCTCTGCAGGTGGATCATCGACTTCCTGACGGACCGGAGGCAGCATGTGCGGCTGGGAAAGACTGTCTCAGACTATACTAGCATCAGCACCGGATCACCCCAGGGCTGTGTACTTTCCCCCCTACTCTTCTCCCTTTACACCAACTCCTGCACCTCCAGCCACCAGTCTGTCAAGTTGATCAAGTTTGCGGACGACACCACCCTCATCGGGCTCATCTCCAACGGCGACGAGTCCGCCTACAGGAGAGAGGTGGCCCAGCTGGCGTCCTGGTGCAGCAATAACAACCTGCAGCTGAACGCTCTGAAGACAGTGGAGATGATTGTAGACTTCAGGAAAGTCACTACTCCTCTGCCCCCCCTCACCCTCTCAGGCTCTCCCATCACCACTGCTGATTCCTTCCGCTTCCTAGGCACTACCATCACCAGGGACCTCAAATGGGAGCTGACCATCAGCTCACTCATCAAAAAAGCCCAGCAGAGGATGTTCTTCCTGCGGCAGCTGAGGAAGCTCAAGCTACCCACCAAGATGTTAGTGCAGTTCTACACAGCCATCATCGAGTCCATCCTCACCACCTCCATAACCGTGTGGTACGCAGGAGCCACTGCCAGGGACAGACTAAGGCTGCAGCGCGTCGTGCGCACTGCTGAGAAGGTGATCGGCTGCAAGCTCCCATCTCTCCAGGATCTGTACATCTCCAGGACCCGGAGGCGTGCTGGCCGGATCATAGCCGATCCCTCACACCCTGGTCATGTACTGTTTGCCCCCCTCCCCTCTGGTAGAAGACTTCGGTCCATCCAGACTAAAACCTCCCGTCACATGAACAGCTTCTTCCCCTCTGCCATTAGACTGCTGAACACTAAGTGACTCTCGTGCACCATGTACAGCAGCTCAACCAGACTCATGTCAATCATCACTGTTTTCTTCCTGCATTACCGACTGCACTATATAGTTCTCCACAGTATCTGCTGCTGGCTAATATATATTTTAACTGTTGACCAGTATCACTTAATCTTATCCTACACTTTATTACATGTATAGTTTATTTCTCTTATCTTATCATGTTTAATGTTGCAGCATTGTACCGAGACAAATTCCTAGTTTGTGTACTACATGAACAATGGCAATAAACCTGATTCTGATTCTGATTCTGATTCTGATGCACAAATACTTGCTTATACTTGGTTTCTACAGCCATCGACGAGTATGCACTAGTGAAACCAAAGCAATATGAGAAAAGAGATTATTAAAAAAAAAGAAATTGAGATACATTTTGCACATATCGCAATAAAAGTTACTTAAAAGTTAAGCCACAGATATCCTTTTAACTTAATTTTGAAGATATCAAGCCAGCTGGCTTGACTTACATCTTTTTTTTTTATAGGCAGTGACTTCCATTGTTTTGGGATGTCATTTAGAAAAGCTACATCCTCAAACAAAACAAAAACTACCTTTGGGTTGTCATCATTTTAGTCTGCTGCAGCTTGAAATTGGAATGGACTGCAGAAAACTCCAGAAATGGACAATCTCATTTCCAAATCCACTTTCAAAAAATCTATTACGGACATTTTCATTGACTCGTGCAACTGCTTTTTGACCCAATGTCGTTTTCGGTCAACCTTTCTGCAGCATACAGTAGTTTCATATGCACTACTCACAAAAAGGTAGGGATATTTGGCTTTCGGGTGAAATTTCAGGATGCACCTAAAATGCACTGTAACCTTTACAGGTGAACTGAATATGACCTTCTCTAACCTTTTGAATGCACATGTCCAACTGTTCAATGTTTCAGTACTTTCTGCATAATTTGCTGTTCTCTAACAAGGTGCTTAACGGCAAAATTCACAGCAGGTGTTTGATCCAGCAATCGGCCAATAAAATTTCTGGTTCAGTTAGAATTGGTATTTAAACAGTCCTCTTCATCATGCTGTTCACATTTTGATATTGTGAGACCAAGACGATGCCTAACAATGGATCAACAGTACCTCGCCATTGCGAGGCTTTAAACAGGATGTTCTCAGAGGGAAGTGGCCACTGAGCTTAGAGCGTCACAGAGTGTCATCAGCAGGTTGCTACAGAGAGACTGTGAGAAGTGGATGTCCTTTGGCCACATCCCACGCTGATGACCGCTTCATTGTGAACAGTGCCCTGCGGAACCAGGTGATGAATACTCAACTCCAGGCACATTTAAGAGAGGTGAGAGGCACCCAAGTGTCACGCCACACCATTCAAAACTGTTTATATCAGCATGGTCTGCGTGCTAGATGACCTGCAAGGGTACCTGACCACACCACCAGGCACAGGTATCATCATCTTGCACGGCCAGGGATCATTTACGCTGGACAAGGGACCAGTGGGCCTCAGTGCTGCTCTCTGGTGAAAGTTGATTCATGTTGAGCAGAAATGATGGCCACCAATGATGTTGGAGACATCAAGGAAAGTGCTATGCATCAGCCACTGTTGTCACCAGACGAGCCTTTGGTGGTGGTGGTGTTATAGTCTGGGCAGGTGTGTCTAGTCCACACAGAACTGCCCTACACCTTGTAAATGGTACAGTGACAAGCCAATACTACCTGAATAACATCATTAATCCAGTCATTGTGCCCCTGCATGAACAACACAGGCCTAATTTCATCTTCATGGACTACAGTGCTCCAGCTTATTGAGGTCACATCATTAGGGAATGGTTGCTCGTTGCTGGAGGCTGGGGTACCTCAAATGGAGTGGCCTGCACTTTCTCCAGACCCGAATCCCATAGAAAACCTGTGGAATCAGCTGAGTCGCCGTGTAGAGGCTCGTAACCCTAAACCCCACAGCCTCAATGACCTGAGGGCCACTCTTCAAGAAGAGTGGAATGCCATGCCTCAGCAGACAATAAGTCGACTTGTGAACAGCATGAGGCGTCGCTGTCAAGCTGTAATTGATGCTCAAGGGCACATGACAAGTTATTGAGACACTGACATTTTTTGTTCTTGTGGTATACTCACCACTGCTGTTGGCTTTTGTTTCAGTAAATTGTTTGAGATGAGGAAATCACCATTGCATGCCTCTACTTAAATGGCCTACTTTCATGATATAATCTCACTGTAGCGTGAACTTTTTACATTTTCCATGAATTTCACCCCAAAGCCAAATATCCCTAGCTTTTTGTGAGTAGTGTATGCCATTTTTGTCTGTTTATTTCCTCTCTCTTACTGTTGCTACATCTTTTATGTTGTCTTTGTTTTGTGTCCACTGTTGGTACCAATGATGTTTTAGATTTTAAATGACATTTATTGTCATATATAAAATTGCATTTTTTTCTGATTATCTTTAATGTATACTTCCACGTTTAACTACTTTTAATTGTTTTTTATTTTATCCCCTTTCTCAAGAGGCTTTGCCTTTTGCCAGACTGCCACTGTAAATAAGAATGTGTTTTTAATGACTTTCCTGGGTAGATAAAGGTCAAATGAAATAAAAACAAATTCCTCATGGCTGTTATTGTCAACCTTCAATAGACCATCTACAGATGACCACAGGATTCTTGAGGGAATGTATTGAATAAGTGTTCTATCACTGTACCTTGGGTCAAGGTTATTTAGAACTTTGCATACAAGGAGGACCTTATGATATAATCCGTATGTTACAGGAAGCCAGTACAGTCCCTAAAACCAGACTAATGTGCTCACTTTGCTTGGTTTTGGTTAACAGATGAGCTGCAGAATTTTGACTGAGTTGAAGTTTCCCTAAAGAGCTTTTTGAAAGCCAGTAAAAAGTGCATTACTCTTTGGCTAATGAATGGCCTTACTGTAGCAATGTTTCCAAGTTGGAAAAATTAAGTTTTTGTCAAAACTTGTATTGTCAGGTTTAAACCTAAGTTGATAAATTCCTCAACCTGTTAAACAGCATTTCTCTTTTTGCTTTTGGCCTGAGTTGAAAGATTTCAGTTTTGTCTTGTTAACTTTCAGAAATGATTGCTCATCCATGTATTTGTAGTCTGAAGACAAGCAGTGATTGAGTTTATTGCTGCAGCATCATTAGGTTCAGCCACTATATATAGTTGTCTGTCATCAGCGTGACTATGGAAAGAAACATTGTGCTAGGGCTGTCACGATAACCGCAATTACGTAATACAGTGCTATGGACACGCCTACTGCGGAGGAAAACGAGCAAACGCAACAACTGCGATGTTCACTTTTTTTGCGTGTGTGTGGCTATAGCTTGTTCATTTATGTGCCCCTATTGATTATTATATAAATTGCTAAATGAAGTATATTTTTATTGCCAACAGCATCTTGGCACCCGGTACTCTAGAAGCTTCCACAGCACACGGTGCTGCCACCATTTGAGGCACTCTCTCCAGATGGACTCCAGCAGGCAGTTGGTGGTGAAAACGTTTGGACTCCTTGTTAAATACAGGCATAACAGTGAGCACCGAAAAGGCACAAAGAGTGTTAGTTCCTTCTGACCGGAGTGTGCATGATCCTGACTGTGTATGCGCTCTGAGAGCAGCTTGTTTGAACATGATTTTTCAGACAGCGGCAAAAATCACGGCAACAAGAGCCACGTGGGATCCTGGACGGAGACTGTCCTGCTTACAAGCTGAATGTTGCTGCAGTCTCCAGTCCACACACCCTGTAGTTATGCCACTGCTTTACGAAAATGATCTTTTTTTTTTTTTTTTTTTTTAACAGAATCATTCCTGTAGAAAGAGAGGAGCTCCGCACAGTTGTGACACACAGACATAAAGTTGAGAGCGGAGCTGCAGCGACACTCTCACAGCTTCCCTCATTTGCCACATAAGTTATAAACCCTGTTTAAATTACGAATCCACAGGGTCCTAAAAACATTTGCAATAATACCACATACCGCGGTGTTGAGCTGTTCACCGTCACCATAGGGGAAACACCTCTACTGCAACAGCCCTATATTGTGCTGTCTCATAATGTCATACAGTGGTTATAAAAAGTCTACATAGACCACCATCAGTGTGTGAATGGGTGGATAGCAGGATCTGTAAAGCACTTTGGTCATCTAGAGATGAGAATAAAAGTGCTATATAAGTGAATGCCATTTACCATTTTACTCCTGTTCAAATGCCATGCTACTGTGACATAAAAAAAAATGAGACCAAGATAAATGATATCAAAACTTTTTCCACCATTAATATGACCTATAACCTGTACAGCCCAATTGAAAAACAAACTTAAATCTTTTAAAGAGAAAAATAAAAAACTTACAATAACCTGGTTGCATAAATATGCACACACTCTTATAACTGGGGATGTGGCTGTGTTCAGAATTAAGCAGTCACATTCCAACTCATGTTAAATGGGAGTTAGCATACACCTGCCACCATTTAAAGTGCCTCTGACTAACCCTAAATAAAGTTCTGCTGTTCTAGTAGTCTTTTCCTGACATTTTTGTAGTCACATCTTGCACACAAGCCATGGTCTGCAGAGAGCTTCCAAAGCATCAGAGGGATCTCATTGTTCAAAGATATCAGTCAGGAGAAGGGTACAAAAGAATTTCCAAGGCATTAAATATACCATGGAACACAATGAAGACCGTCATCATCAAGTGGAGAAAATATGGCACAACAGTGGCATTACCAAGAACTGGACGTCCCTTCAAAATTGATGAAAAGACGAGAAGAAAACTGATCAGGGAGGCTGTGAAGAGGCCAACAGCAACATTGAAGGAGCTGCAGGAATTTCTGGCAAGTACTGGCTATTTAGTACATGTGACAGTAATCTCCGATCTTCTTCATATGTCTGGGCTATGGGGTAGGGTGGCAAGACGGAAGCCTTATCTTACGAAGAAAAACATCCAAGCACGGCTTCATCTTGTAAAAATACATTTGAAATCTCCCAAACGCATGTTGGAAACTGTGTTATGGTCCGATGAAACCAAGGTTGAACTTTTTGGCCATAATTCCAAAAAGTATATTTGGTGCAAACACAACACTGCTCATCACCAAAAGAACACCATACCTACAGTGAAGCATGGTGGCAGCATCGTGCTTTGGGGCTGTTTTTCTTCAGCTGGGACTACGGCCTTAGTCAAGGTGGAGGGAACTATGAACAGTTCTAAACACCAGTCAGTGTTGGCACAAAACCTTCAGGCTTCTGCTAGAAAGCTGAAGATGAAGAGGAACTTCATCTTTCAGCACGACAGTGACCCAAAGCACACATCCAAATCAACAAAAGAATGGCTTCACCAGAAGATTAAGGTTTTCGAATGGCCCAGCCAGAGTCCAGACCTGAATCTGATTGAACATCTGTGGGGTGATCTGAAGAAGGCTGTGCACAGGAGATGCCCTCGCAATCTGACAGATTTGGAGCATTTTTGCAAAGAAGAGTGGGCAAATATTGCCACATCAAGAAGAGTGGGCAAATATTGCCACATCAAGAAGAGTGGGCAAATATTGCCACATCAAGAAGAGTGGGCAAATATTGCCACATCAAGATGTGCCATGGTGATAGACTCCTACCCAAAAAGATTGAGTGCTGTAATAAAAGCCAAAGGTGCTGCGACAAAGTATTAGTTAAGGGTGTGCATGTTTATGCAACCAGGTTATTGTTTTTTTTAGTTTTTCCCCTTAAATGATTTCAGTTTGTTTTTCAATTGGGTTGTACAGGTTATGGGTCACATTAATGGTGGAAAAAATTTGAAATGATTTATCTTGGTCTCATTTTTTTACATCACAAAAACCTGGTATTTGAACAGTAGTGTATAGACTTTTTGTATCCACTGTATATACTATATACAGTGGATACAGTGGATTATATACTATATAGACAGAATAATAACGGACCAAGACAGCTGCCTTGTGGAATCTGAACTATATCTAATTTTCTTTCTTCTGTACAGATGTCAGCCTTCCTTTTGCTGCGCTGAAGCTCCTGGCTCCACCTGTACGTCTAGTGTCTGCAGCCCTGTGGAAGGTGCTGAAGCAGAGGGATGTGATGCAGTATGGGGTGGTGGAAGAATTTGTGACATCGGCCTGCGAGACCATTCCAAGGCTGCTCACCATGAGGCACCAGAGCAGGCTGGTTGTGGGGCTGAGAGCAAGGGTAATAAGTATTTGGCCCTGTTCATGCAACAATGGTTTTAGCCCAAAACTGACAAATTCCTATGTTGGTTAGGTTGCCACTGGGGTTTTGGGGATGTGAATTCGTAAATATTTGAAGCCAGTTTCCAGAGTGGAGTCTTTCTGAAACGTCGACCGCAGTGTCACTGTGTAAATGGCATTCACGTATATAGCGCTTTTTTTCTCATCTCTAGATGAGCAAAGTGCTTTACAGATCCTGCTATCCACCCATTCACACACACATTCACACACTGATGGTGGCGTAGCCGCCATACACTGGCGCTGGCCTGACTCACCAGGAGCAACTGGGGGTTCAGTGTCTTGCTCAAGGACACTTTGATATGCAGACTGCAGACAGAGTGGGAATCGAACCCCTGACCCTCCGATCAATAGTCGGCCACACTACACCTGTGCCACAGCCGCCCCCAGTGGTACACTGCCGGAAAATGGTGACATCACAACCCCACGTCTTGTATGGATTTCAGCCAGTCCACAAAGAACAACTCCAACCTGCATCTTTTACACATTAATCATTTGACCAAGCTTCTGTAAAACATTTTTTGTTTGAAGGTCCCATGGGGTCTTCCTCACCTCGGCAGACATGCCAAAAATAGTCAAAAATCTCAAAAGTGTGATTGTAAAAAAAAAAAAAAAAAAATTCTGCACATTTGCTGTGGACATTAAACATTGCAGAAGAAGGGGAAGAGCATGGGGCATATGGCCCTAGGAACATGGTTATTAAAGATAAGCCACAGCTTTCCTTTATATTTTATCTTGCGTGTGTTACTATGGCATTTATGATATTAATGTGTTGACAGCTGCCAAAAGGATATCAATGAGCATTAGCCAGAGCTTAAAAGATAAAGTATTGTTGGTTGTGGTCTTTTTTTGGGTTTGGACAATCATATTACTAAATCGCCATCTTTACCATAAATACAGCATGTCCCCCAGGAAAGCCTACAGATAGGTTATACAGTAATGGCTTGGCTCTGTCTTGGAGCCCTTAGGGAAGTGACTGTAGCACAATTACATGATAGAACAATTACACACAATTATAATGAATGAATAATGTTGCAGGCCTGACAAAAGTTATCCTTTTTGTCTTATTAAAAAAAAAACCATTTACTTTCAGTTTGTCCTGGAGCTTTGCTCCACCCAGCATGATGTTAAGGTGATCGAGGCTCATCTGGAAAGGATCCGTGTTCCAACTGCCGCCTATATGGTAAATTTGTCCAGAATCACACCACAACTTGCACAGCCAGCTTACCTTTTTATTACAGGCTATTCCAATTCTAGTCTACAATTACAGATTTCTTTCTTTTTCCATTTTTTTCATGGATTTATTTCAGTAATTAGCAGTGGTAGCCCTGCAGGATATAGTTGATGTTTGTGTGTTTACGTGCTTAGGTAAGGTTTTTGTGCCCAATTTAAACAAGTCAGTGGCAACAGTCTGGTCTTCGTTGAAAAAAAAATACCAAATATTATGTTTGGTGTATATCATATTCTCCATTATGTCCATTACTCACGTCACTCTGAACATTCAGTAATTTAATGAGACTGCATATACAGTATATGTCCCTCTGTGGATTGCCACCTTGTCATGATGGAGGGGTTTGAGTGCCTTAATGATCCCAGGCACTGTATTGTCGGGGGGTAACTTGTCCCTGGAATGGTCTCCCAGGACAAATTGGTCCTGGGTGAAGGGTCAGTCTCAGAGTGGTCTAGTGGATCTCCATGAAAAATAGTTACATCATGGACCCAGTTTACCCAAAGGAGGAACATGAGTCCGCCCTCCAGTGGATGCACCACCTGCAGGAGGGACCATGGGGATCATAGTATTGTGTGAACCAGGTGGCAGTATGGGCTACTCTGCCTGGACTGCTGTCCCTGCAATCTGGATCCCTGGATAAGTGGTAGAAGATGGATGGATGGATGCAGACTTAAGATGAAAACCCTTAACATTTGAGTTTCATTATGATGTATTAATTTAATAAAAGCAGACATCATATCAGGTGACAATGTGGATGTATCATCAGTGCAAACTTTAACTTATTTTTTATAAACCATAGCAGGCATTCTCATGAACTGCAGTAGTGAATCACTTTTTAAAGATATTTTTTCTGTATTTCTTCTCAGAGGAAGGATTTAAAACTGATCACTTCCATCAAAAATTTCCATTCTTTTGTGTACAAATTGCTGAGGGACCCATCTTACCATGAACACTTCTACAAGGTGAGCACCTTTCTCTCCTGAAGGCAGTCAAACATTAGATAGTTTTAATCTCATTTTAGCTGATGTATTCGTGTTCTCTCTTTTGACAGGAAGTTTTTCCTGTGGAATATGGCCCAGCGTTTGACCAAGAACTGGAGAAGCTTTTGTGGGAGTTTCTGATTCGACTGGACCAGTTACTTCCTGTCCCTAACCTAGCTCAGGTAATGAATGCTGTTGAACTGCTTTGGTTCATTTGATACACATGACGTCACAGTACACAAAGCCACTGTTGTTATGCAGCACAGAGTGGCAAAAAGATGAGTGGCAGCATTAATGTAGTAAAGCGAAAACACAAAAATGACACATATTTTGTTACAGCAGCACATGGAGTGTCAGCCCGTGGTACGGAGAAGATCATTTCATCTTTTCACCTTGTATTAATTTATTTTTTTTAAAAAGGCTCTCATACAGGAGCCTATGTATGCTTGTTCTACTAACACATTGCTACAATGAAGTACCGTGCTTTGTTGAACATTCTCACTCCGGACCTAACAGCAAACATTTCCAAATGCCAAACTCTCAACACCATGATCCTGTGACCTATTTCTTCAGTTTTACAGTTAAGCCAAAAGTGATCTAAGCTCTTAACAATCAGGCCCCTTTTTATTTGAAACATCTGATACTAGCTTATCATCCTAATAGAGCATTACGCTCCCAAAATGCTGGATTACTTGTAATACCTAGAATCTCCAAAAGTACAATAGGATGCAGAGCCTTCAGTTATCAAGCTCCTTTCCTGTGGAACCAGTTCCCAATCTGGATTCAGTAGTCAGACTCGATTTCTGTTTTTAAGAATAGGATTAAAACCTTCCTTTTAGATATAGCCTACAATTAGGAGGGATCATGTGTCTCTGAACCCTCCCTTAGTTATGTTGCTAATAGATTTAGACAGCCAGGGGACCTTCAATAATGTACTGGGCTTCTCTCATTTAATGTTTGCTCTCTACATGTCTGTTCTTCTTATCTTCTCTATCCCCTCACCCCCCCACCCCCCACCCCAGCCAGTCACAGCAGATGACTGCCCCTCCCTGAGCCTGGTTCTGCTGGTGGTTTCTTCCTGTTAAAAGGGAGTTTTTCCTCTTCATCATTGCCAAGCACTTGCTCACAGGGGATCGCCTGATTGCTGGGGTCTTTCTGCAGTTGTGGGGGTTTCCCCCCCATTTGAAAGTGCTATGAGATGACTGTTGTTGTGATGTGGCGCTATATAAATAAAGTTGAATTGAATTAAATGGTGTAGTTGCTGAATGTGGGTTTTTTTTTTCAGTTTTTCAGCTATTTTAGAACAGTTTTGCTAGAGCTCGACTTTGACAGGAAGTCGCAGTGTGCTGTATAAAAGGCGCACTGCTGCCTTTACTGGCCCCACATAGTTATTACAATACCTTTTTCGCCAGCTCCATTACACGGCAATGGTGAGTTAAATTTGTGTTTATTTTGAAAACAAAGCCTTATCTCAAAATTCTGGCAAATTAAAAGTTGAGAAAATATGGCGATACAATGATAGAAGCCTTTAGTTGCACTTAATTTTGGCTGGGCAAGCTGAAACAGACAGGCAGACAGATACAACCAACCAACCACACACACACAGACAAACTGACCAATTACTGTATGCCTTCATTTTCACCGAGGCATAAAAACCCATAATAAACCAAATAAAAATCCCAGCAAACAGGGAGAACACAAGGAAAGCTGTGATATTGTCATACAGTGCTACTAAATGCATCACAGTGTTTTTTGTGAGCGTTGTAACAAGTAGTTTTATATGAAGTGCCTAGAATCGAGAATACAGTTCAACTGCCTTTAATTTGGACATATGTAGTTTGTTTTACTCACAGTTTTGTTTTCATTGCTACCTGCCTCATCCATGTTAATGGATATTTTGTCACTCTGTCTGTGTGGGTGTGTGTGTCCAGGAGTAGAACTGACATCTATTTTATGTCTTTTTATTATTTCTTATGCCTGCTGTAAGAGTTTCTGCACTTCTGTAAAAATCAATCCAACATTTCCTGTTAATGCATGTAGTTCTAATTTTAATAAATGAAAAATTACAGTTAATGCTGTTTTTCCTTATTTTCTGGCAGACTGCGGCATGGCTCAGTAAAGCCCCCCCTGTCCTGGAGGAGTGTGCACGAGCCGCCACTCAGCCACAACTCCTGAAGATTTTGCTTCAGCATGAAGTCTGTCTGGGTCACCTGGAATCTGCAGGTTGAGTCAGATCAGCTCCAAATAATGATCACAGAGAAGATCTGAGGTACAGATCTCTGAATTTTTTTTTTTTTTTTTATTTCATCTTTGCAGCATCACTACCTCCAAACATGGGAGACACCATCTTGGCTTCACTGTCCCTGCCGCCATCCGGAAAAGTCCCATCAAATCACTCAACAGCTGACCCAAAGCCTTCAGCATATCAGTCAGTTTTCACACAGGCCAAAGATGAAACTCAATTAGTTACTCCTGTTTTTGGACTTATAACTGATGAAGATGTGCCAGTCCTGAGATCTAGCAGCAAAAAGAAACAGCTAAGCGATGAGCTAGACAACTCTAGGAATGCAACAAACGAGGAACCGGAGCTGGAAGAGAGTTTGAAGTTCACTTTGGTTAAACAGAGGCAATCTGAGGATAATGGCGCAAAAGTAAGTTTCTTAACACACCGTGGAATAAAACGCAAGAACTCTGAGAGAAGAAGCTCTGAATCTGAAGAAGATGAGGAAGTTTTCAGCCCGATCACATCTGAGAAAAAACAAAAAAAAGGCAAGTGCAACAAAGAAGTCCTGAGAACGCATATGAGGCTGCTGGGCGTCAAAGCGCTCCACTTACCGGAAGATGAATACCTCCGCTCCATTTTTGTCACTTGTCTGTGCAGCCAACCAAGAGTTGTTGTCAAAAAACTGTCAGCCGTGTCTGTTAGCGCTAACAAGTCTGGCAAAGGAGGAAAATCATGCTATAAGGCACCAATGCATGCGGGGAAGAAGTCGCCAACCAAAGAAAGAGAACACCGTAACTTTTGGTCTGCCTCAGCGTTTTCTGCTTCAAACAATAAAGAGTAAGAAGATTTGATTAAGTCACACCTTGAATTTATATAAATAAATTATGTATTTTTGTTTTTATACCTTGCAATAAAAACTAAACTGTTATATGCAAAAAGCTGAGAATTCATAACTTTAAATTGCCAAACACAATAAAAACTTTGGTTCTGGATCAATATTTGTCATTTCTTGGTTTTGGTCTGCTTCTTTTTTATACATTGTATAATAATAACCTGCTAGATAGAAACCTCTAGATCATGCAGCCACATCTTAGTGGTTATAAATTCCTGCAGTGACAGTTTTACACTTTTTACTGGTCACCATTTAATAGCTATAAAAACTTGTTTCCCTTCAACAGAAATCGGCCTGTACCACAGAGAGTGAATAAACCTCCCTGTCGGCAGAGGAATAACGCAGGTGATTTAACAATTAGTTTTTTAAGTGTAATCAGCAATAACCGCAGCAGCAGCGCAGAGTTAACTTTAAGGTCTGTTTACTTATTCAGACATGTCGGCCCTTCCAGAGGAAGATGAGCATGTGGCTGATTCAGAGGACGAGGCCACAAAAAACTTCAAAGAGAGGGTATGTATGCTCAAAGTACACTTACTCATTCAGGTGAAGGCAAAATGAACTAATGCCCTCATCATTTTTGTCCACATTTCACGAGAATCGCCACTTCCTCCTAGGCAATTGCCCATATGCTCACCAAACTCACCATGATCCTTGGGTGGGGCAGCATCCAGGTAGTGCTAAAGGTCAGGATGCAGGTTGTCAAATAGTACAGATCCAAAAGTCAGTCAATATATTAAAAAAAGTGGTAAATATATGTCAACCTGAAATTCATTTTTACCGCTCATCCTCTAAAAGGGTGAAGGGGTATTGTCGTCACCCAGCCGGGTAGATGGGTGATTGCAGCATCAGCACCTACCTTGAGAACACTATAACTAAAGAAAGAAGTGACGTAGGCTTTTCGAATCTATACCATAGTTTTATCTAAGAAACAAGTCCAAATTTTCGTGACCTTGACCTCAGAGGTCAGTTTTTCCCTAAATCTTGTGAATGCAATATTACAAAATGATTTAGGCTTTTCAAATTGATACTATAGTTGTATCTAAGAAAAATCTTGGACAGGTTAGTCTGTACTGACTATGGGTTTGAGGTCAAAAGGTCAAAGTTGGCATTCCCTCTGTCCTATTACTATAGAACGAGTAAAGCTAAGGTCATCAAACTTGGTACACAGGTTCATCCTGTGGTCCCGAGCCCAAGGTATGGGTCTGGGATCAAAAAAGTTTTCGATTTTCAAATTTTGGTTTTCATGATTTTTTTCATTAGGTTTTCATGGGTTAAAGCCATGGCAATCACACTGACACACTGTCTAAATTAGGGGTGTCCAGTTATGTGCCATGGAGGGCCAAGACCTTGTAGGCTTTACCTCCAACCAGTGTCTTCAACAGCAGATTTCACAGAATTTCTTCCCACTGATTGCTGATAAGTGAAAACACCTGCTGAAGAGACTGGGTAGACGAGAAAACCTTCGGGGTCTTGGCCCTCCATGGCACATGATTGGACATCCCTGGTCTAAATACTGGCAGCTGCCTGTATTTTTTAGGATTTTCAACAAAAAAGGGTGCATGGGTAATAAGTTGATTAATGTGTTAACTTTCTGGTGATTCTAGTGATGGGTAGATGAGGCGTCATGATGCGTTTCGACACATTGCAAAACTGTATTGATACTGTGTCACTGAATACTGACACCTGCTGGACCTTAAAAATCCCTACAGGCAACATAGTTGACAGACTCAACTGACACTGATTTGATGACCTAGTATATATAATATACTGCTCCAAAAAATAAAGGGAACACTGTCCCTCAAACTGTCCACTTAGGAAGCAACACTGATTGACAATCAATTTCACATGTTGTTGTGTGATTTTGTTGTCAGCACATTCAACTATGTAAAGAACAAAGTATTTAATAAGAATATTTCATTCATTCAAATCTAGGATGTGTTATTTATTGTTCCCTTTATTTTTTGAGCAGTATATAATTTAAGTCATTGTATTTTATATTGTATTATTTCATCTCTTCATTTTAATTTCAAATATCATTGATATTTTTAGATACAGTTAATAAATAATGTGAACATGTATCATAACGTGAAAATCTAAGTGAACATGTTGTGAATGAGGATGCTTGTGGACTGGGATTTTTTTTTTTTTTTTAACAAATTTTTATTTAAAAAAAATTAGTTTTTCCAACGTTTTGAACTTCAGTCTGTTACGCTTTTTGGACACAACTTCTCCAGCTGTCGAAAAAATCCACTCACATGGCACAGATGAGGCTGGAGTGCAGAGAAATTGTAATGCAAGCTGAAAGAGGTTGGGATAGATGGTCTTTTGGTTGTCCCAGTATCTCAGAGGATCCTGGGACCTGGCAATATTGCCCTCTGCCAGGTATCTTTGCACCTTCTGGATGGCATCAGCTGTGGCACTTTTGGTCTGCCTGCCCACTTATATGTCAAGAGGTTGCCAAAGGTTATCTAAAAAACAACAAATTGGCATTTTAGTACATGATTTCCAAACAACAAATAATAATGCTGAATAACATGCCTGAAGTGGGTGCAGACAGCTGTTGTGAAGACGGTCCCGGCTGGGGCTCATTTGTGCGTCCCGATTACAGACGCACATTCTGATCGCAGTCTACTGATGGCCTCATTGCACTTGGAGGAACTGCGGAACCCGAGTGATTTAAATCTGGGGTCTAGAAGTGTTGCTAGGGTCAACTCACTTAATGACTCCAGATTGGAAGCAGTGTCTGTGACTCGACGCTTCAGGTGTTCATGTACAGTGGGGCAAAAAAGTATTTAGTCAGCCACCAATTATGCAAGTTCTCCCACTTAAAAGATGAGGTCTCCAATTTTCATCATAGATATACCTCAACTATGAGAGACAAAATGAGAAAAAAAAAATCCAGAAAATCACATTGTCTGATTTTTTTTAAAGAATTTATTTGCAAATTATGGTGGAAAATAAGTATTTGGTCACCTACAAACAAGCAAGATTTCTGGCTCTCACAGACCTGTAACTTCTTCTTTAAGAGGCTCCTCTGTCCTCCACTCGTTACCTGTATTAGTGGCACCTGTTTGAACTCATTATCAGTATAAAAGACACCTGTCCACAACCTCAAACAGTCAGACTCCAAATTCTACTATGGCCAAGACCAAAGAGCTGTCAAAGGACACCAGAAACAAAATTGTAGACCTGCACCAGGCTGGGAAGACTGAATCTGCAATAGGTAAGCACCTTGGTGTGAAGAAATCAACTGTGGGAGCAATTATTAGAAAATGGAGGACATACAAGACCACTGATAATCTCCCTCGATCTGGGGCTTCACGCAAGATCTCACCCCGTGGGGTCAAAATGATCACGAGAACGGTGAGCAAAAATCCCAGAACCACACGAGGGGAACCTAGTGAATGACCTGCAGAGAGCTGGGACCAAAGTAACAAAGGCTACCATCAGTAACACACTACGCAGCCAGGGACTCAAATCCTGCAGTGCCAGACGTGTTCCCCTGCTTAAGCCAGTACATGTCCAGACCCGTCTGAAGTTTGCTAGAGAGCATTTGGTTGATCCAGAAGAGGATTGGGAGAATGTCATATGGTCAGATGAAACCAAAATAGAACTTTTTGGTAAAAACTCAACTTGTCGTGTTTGGAGGAGAAAGAATGCTGAGTTGCATCCAAAGAACATCATACCTACTGTGAAGCATGGGGGTGGAAACATCATGCTTTGGGGCTGTTTTTCTGCAAAGGGACCAGGACGACTGAGCCGTGTAAAGGAAAGAATGAATGGGGCCATGTATCGTGAGATTTTGAGTGAAAACCTCCTTCCATCAGCAAGGGCATTGAAGATGAAACGTGGCTGGGTCTTTCAGCATGACACTGATCCCAAACACACCGCCCGGGCAATGAAGGAGTGGCTTCGTAAGAAGCATTTCAAGGTCCTGGAGTGGTCTAGCCAGTCTCCAGATCTCAACCCCATAGAAAATCTTTGGAGGGAGTTGAAAGTCCGTGTTGCCCAGCGACAGATCCAAAACATCACTGCTCTAGAGGAGATCTGCTTGGAGGAATGGGCCAAAATACCAGCAACAGTGTGTGAAAACCTTGTGAAGACTTACAGAAAACGTTTGACCTCTGTCATTGCCAACAAAGGGTATATAACAAAGTATTGAGATGAACTTTTGTTATTGACAAAATACTTATTTTCCACCATAATTTGCAAATAAATTCTTTAAAAATCCTCCAATGTGATTTTCTGGATTTTTTTTTTCTCATTTTGTCTCTCATAGTTGAGGTATACCTATGATGAAAATTGGAGACCTCTCTCATCTTTTAAGTGTGAGAACTTGCACAATTGGTGGCTGACTAAATACTTTTTTGCCCCACTGTAGGTGTATGGCTGCCTGTGTGTGCAAGGTTGAAGCATTACGCTCTAGTGTAAGATAGAGCATTTTCATCATCGGGGTGACCTTTGACCCTGACACTTGCCTCTCTTCAGACAACTCCACTGTAGCTGGATGGAAAGGAGCAAGCACAAGAAGTGTTTCTCCTATGATGGTATACTCATCAGCTGTAAGTGGAGTCAAATCTGTTTTAAGAGAGGCCAGAGATACCCACACTGGTTCCCTCTCATCATGTAGCCTTGACAACATTTCATATGTGCTGTTTCAGCATGTTGGCACCTCATTGATAAGTTTCAGGGTTGGTCGTCCCATCTGTTGCTGCACTTGAGCAAGCTTCTCCTTGGCTGTAGTGCTTGATCTGAAGTATGCGACAATGTGCCTAGCTTTGTGTCTGATGGATGTAAGTGTGGGGATCTGATCACATGATTTACTAACTAATAAATTTAGACTCTGTGCAATGCAAATTGAGTGCCGAATTTGGGAGCTGTCGAGTGGATGCAATCATGTTTGGTGCTGCGTTGGTCACAAGACACTTTACTTTATTGGTTATGGCCCAGTCCTCCATCATGCCCCTTTTGACTTGGGCCAGATTGTCAGCAGTGTGACTTTGTGGAAAGTACTGCACACCCAACACAGACGTACACAACTGCAAATTCTCATTAATGTAGTGACAGGTAAGAGCCAAGTAAGCCTCCATGTTCACAGATGTCCACATGTCAGCTGTTATACTCACTGCCACAGCTTGCTGTACTTCCTTTTTCACTCATTCCTGTTCCTCCTCATACTTTTTGGCCACCATTTGTTTGGTGGTCTGAAAATTACACCAAGTCAAACCAAAAGCAAATCCATATATTTAAATTAAAGATTAAATAAATTGGATATATCAACTACTACTTTAGATAATTTACACACAAACCTTTCTGGTGGGCAAAACATATGAGGGCTGAAGGGCCTGAACCAGTTCCCTGAACCCTTCACTCTCCACAATGCTGAGGGGCTGGCAGTCCTTCAGGATGAAATTGAGAAATTGAGCAGAGCCTCATCCAGCGTCTGCTTCCTGAAAGCTTGATGGTTAAAAATGAAGTAAAGAATAAATTAATAGGAATTAATTATCAATAAAGCAACTGTGAGTAAGTTGTAGAATGGCTGTATACCTGAGTCTATCCTAAGTGTATCTGGGACTTCATTGTCATGCCTGGCCCTATAATGCCTCAGCATTGAGAAGGTGCTTTTGTTTAAATATGAAAGTTCGGTCGAATAAATGCGACATTTAACCTGCAGAAAATAATATGAATAGTAAACTAAGAGTCATTCTGAAATGAATTTGAATTCAGATAGATCGAGTGGAAACTCTGAGAGGAACAGGATGAAACAACAAGGAAATTAAAACAAATACTGTGGAGGTATAAATAGTCCACAGCGCGGCAGAAGGGAGAGACAGTCCAATCACGTCAGCGTCACCAGTGTGGAGGCTTAAAATAAGTGCAGGCGGACACGGCGATGCTGAAGGTTTAAGAGTTTTATTGCTCCATCATCATTGAGATACACAGTAGCTCACACACAGCGCACTGACAACAGAGCACACAGCGCTACTGTGTGTCTCAATGATGATGGAGGAATAAAACTCTTAAACCTTCAGCATCGCCGTGTCCGCCTGCACTTATTTTAAGCCTCCACAATACCTTATTTTCCGATATGAGATCAAAATGGTCCCACACAGCGGAAACCTTTCTTTTAGCTTGAGGCTGCTCGTGCTCCATAATTCTTGAGGAATTTGCCAATGAACTATCCACAACACATCAGAGATTCTTTGGGCAGATGCACCCCGTTGACAGATGCGCTTCCTTATAAATGCAGTTTGGCGCGTCATTGTCAGTTCGAAACAGTACCTGTATCGGTCACGTGACTTTCTTAAAGCGATACGCACACCAACACGGGGTTTTGCTCTATGAGCTCGATGCATGCGCCGACGCATCGGTGTTGCCGGACCCATCACTATGATTGACTAATTGTTGCAGTACTAAGATATAATACATGTAAATATAGAGGGAGACGAAGGTTAATTTATGACTTTGTGGTGAGTTCATCAGGCTGGAATGAGCTGCTCTATCATTCAGTCTAGTTTAACATTTGAAAGTTGGTGGGGGGTGGTCATGATGATTTTTAAGCTTTTGGATGAAACAGTTTTCATGTTTGAGTATGCTAATGTGGCTCCAGTCTTTTATCAGTCAATATTTACATGATTGGCATGATCGGCAGCATGGTGGCGCAGTGGTTAGCACAGTGGCAGCACAGCAAGAAGGTCATGGGATCGATTCCACCCTTGACCATCGTGGGTTCGATCCCACTCCCAGACCATCGGTGACCCTTCTGTGTGGAGTTTGCATGTTCTCCCCGTTTCTGTGTGGGTTTACTCCGGGCACTCCGGTTTCCTCCCACATGCCAAAAACATGCAAGTTAGGTTAATTGGCATCAAAACTGGGGATTCTAAATTGTCCTTAGGTATGGATGTGAGAGTGAATGGTTGTCTGTCTCTCTGTGTTGGCCCTGCGATGGACTGGCGATCTGTCCAGGGTGTATCCTGCCTCTCGCCCAAAGATGCTGGGATAGGCTCCAGCACCCCCGCGACCCGAAAAAAGGATTCAGCGGTAGAAGATGGATGGATGGATGGATGGATATTTACATGATACACTACTCACATAAAGTTAGGGATATTTGGCTTTCGGGTGAAATTTCAGGATGCACCTAAAATGCACTATAACCTTTACAGGTGAACTTAATTTGACCTTCTCTAACGTTTTGAATGCACATGTCCAACTGTTCAATGTTTCAGTACTTTTTGCGTAACTTGCTGTTCTCTAACAAGGTGCTTAACGGCAAAATTCACAGCAGGTGTTTGATCCATGAATTAACAAATAAATTTTCTGGTTCAATTAAAATTGGTATTTAAACAGTCCTCTTTATCATGCTGTTCACATTTTGACATCATGAGACCAAGATGACACCTAACAATGGATCAACAGTACCTCGCCATTGCGAGGCTTCAAGCAGGATGTTCTCAGAGGGAAGTGGCCACTGAACTTAGTGTCACAGTGTCTCATCAGCAGGTAGCAACAGATACAGAGAGACTGGACGAGTCACAGAAAGGCATTGAAGTGGACGTCCTTTGGCCATATCCCATGCTGATGATCGCTTCATTGTAAACAGTGTCCTGCAGAACCGGATGATACAGACGTGGACAAAATTGTTGGTACCCCTCTGTTAATGAAAGAAAAACCCACAATGGTCACAGAAATAACTTGAATCTGACAAAAGTGGTAATAAATAAAAATTCTATGAAAATTAACCAATGAAAATCAGACAGTGCTTTTGAATTGTGGTTCAAGAGAATTATTTTAAAAAAGAAACTCATGAAACAGGCCTGGACAAAAATGATGGTACTCTTAACTTAATATTTTGTTGCACAACCTTTTGAGGCAATCACTGCAATCAAACGATTTCTGTAACTGTCAATGAGACTTCTGCACCTCTCAGCAGGTATTTTGGCCCACTCCTCATGAGCAAACTGCTCCAGTTGTCTCAGGTTTGAAGGGTGCCTTCTCCAGACGGCATGTTTCAGCTCCTTCCACAGATGTTCAATAGGATTTAGATCAGGGCTCATAGAAGGCCACTTTAGAATAGTCCAGTGTTTCGCTCTTAGCCATTCTTGGGTGTTTTTAGCTGTGTGTTTTGGGTCATTATCCTGTTGCAAGACCCATGACCTGCGACTGAGACCAAGCTGTCTGACACTGGGCAGCACATTTCTCTCTAGAATACCTTGATAATCTTGAGATTTCATTGTACCCTGCACAGATTCAAGACACCCTGTGCCAGATGCAGCAAAGCAGCCCCAGAACATAACAGAACCTCCTCCATGTTTCACAGTAGGGACAGTGTTCTTTTCTTGGTATGCTTCATTTTTGCGTCTGTGAACATAGAGCTGATGTGCCTTGCCAAAAGGTTCCAGTTCCAGTTTTGTCTCGTCTGTCCATAGGACATTCTCCCAGAAGCTTTGTGGCTTGTCAACATGCAGTTTGGCAAATTCCAGTCTGGCTTTTTTATGATTTGTTTTCAACAGTGGTGTGCTCCTTGGTCATCTCCCATGAAGTCCACTTTGGCTCAAACGACGACGGATGGTGCGATCTGACACTGGTGTACCTTGACCTTGGAGTTCACCGTGAATGTGTTTAGAGGTTGTTCTGGGCTCTTCTGTTACCATTCGTATTATCCGTCTCTTCCTGCGGCCATGTCCAGAGAAGTTGGCTACAGTCCCGTGGATCTTAAATTTCTGAATAATATGTGCAACTGTAGTCACAGGAACATCAAGCTGCTTGGAGATGGTCTTATAGCCTTTACCTTTAACATGCTTGTCTATAATTTTCTTTCTAATCTCCTGAGACAACTCTCTCCTTTGCTTCCTCTGGTCCATGTTTAGTGTGGTACACACCATGTCCCCAAACAGCACAGTGACAACTTGTCACCCTTTAAATAGGCCGACTGACTGATTACAAGTTTGTAGACACCTGTGATGTTAATTAGAGGACACATCTTGGTTGAATATGTCCCTATGGTCACATTATTTTCAATCTTTTCTAGGGGTACCATCATTTTTGTCCAGACCTGTTTCATGAGTTTGTTTTTTTAAGTAATTCTGTTGAACCACAATTCAAAAACATTGTCTGATTTTCATTTGTTAATTTTCATAGAATTTTTATTTATTACCACTTTTGTCAGATTCAAGTAATTTCTGTGACCATTGTGGGGTTTTCTTTCATTAACAGAGGGGTACCAACAATTTTGTCCACGTCTGTAAATGCCACTCAAATCCAGGCACATTTAAGCGAGGTCAGAGGCACCCAAGTGTCGCATCATACCATTCAAAACCATTTATATCAGCGTGGTCTGCATGCTAGAGGACCTGCAAAGGTACCTGACCACACCACCAGGCACAGGTATCATCATCTTGAATGAGCCAGGGAGCATTTACACCAGACAAAAGACCAGTTGGCCTCGGTGCTGTTCTCTGACGAAAGTCGATTCACATTGAGTAGAAATGATGGCTGCCACCGATGTTGGAGACGTCAAGGAGGGCGCGATGCATCAGCCACTGTTGTCACCAGACGAGCCTTTGGTGGTGGTGGTGTTACAGTCTGGGCAAGTGTGTCTAGTCAATACAGAACTGCCCGACACCTTGTGAATGGTAAGGTGACAAGCCGATATGACCTGAATAACATCATTAATCCAGTCATTGTGCCCCTGCATGAACAACACAGGCCTAATTTCATCTTCATGGACGACAATGCTCCAGTTCATCATGGTCGCGTCATTAGGGAATGGCTGCTGGAGGCTGGGGTGCCTCAAATGGAGTGGCCTGCACTTTCTCCAGACTTGAATCCCATAGAAAACTTATGGGATCAGCTGAATCACCGTGTAGAGGCTTGTAACCCTGCACCCCACAACCTCAATGACCTGAGGGCCGCCCTTCAAAAAGAGTGGAATGCCATGCCTCAGCAGACAATAAGTCAACTTGTGAACAGCATGAGATGTCGTTGTCAAGCTGTAATTGATGCTCAAGGGCACATGACAGGTTATTGAGACGCTGACATTTTTTGTTGTGGTATACCCACCACCGGTGTTGGCTTTTTCAATAAATTGTTTGAGATGAGGAAATCACCATTGGATGTGTCTACTTAAATGCCCTACTTTCATGATAATGTCACTGTAGCGTGAACTTCTACATTTTCCATAAATTTGACACATTCAAAGGAGTTATAATACCATCAACTTTTCTTTGATGTCAAAACAGAAATAAAGAGTTGATATTAAGAATAAACTGTAATTACTACATAAGAATTGTCAATCAAAATAAATGAACTGAGGAGAAGTAATGGCTAAAATGTTTAAAGTAGTTTATTTAAAGTATGGTGGCCAACAGCTAATTTGGGCTTAGTAGCCTGAAATTGTACTCATTGTACAAGTATAGTAACAGTATTCACAAAAAAAAAAAAAACCTTTGGTAAAAGTGTGGTGACCCACCACAATCTACATGGACATTCAATCTTCACACTCAGCTAGCCGGCAGGAAGCAGAGGACAATTTGCATATGGACAGAGAGCCCCTAGGGGACAATCAGAACAATGGACTATTGTTATATATCCCCGGATTAAGGAGAGGAAGTCCGAGTGCCAGTTGGTCACGCGATTGATATGTGTTGACTGATATGTATATCAATATGCAAATGTGCCATGCATTCTCTCTCTTTGTATAACATGTATAAAAGAGCTTGCTATACATACCTCAATAGCACACACAGCACAACACAGTGCTACAGTGTGTCTCATGATGTTGGAGGAAAATAAAACTCTTGACACCTTCCAGCTCGCTGCATCTCGCCTGAACTTACTTTTCCTTCACAAAAGTAACAAAATGTCTATTGAAAACATGACTTAAATAAGCAACAGTGTTTGTGTGGGTTTTCCTCATAAATTTGTGACATTTTTCTTGTAAATTTATAAAAATTCTCTTATAATTTTTTTTTTTTTCCCTCTGCAGGTAATGTTTTAAGTTCTGAATGGATTTTGATGAAATTTTCAGGAAAGGTGTGTAATGGCATGGAGAACAGATGATTACATTTTGGTGGCGATCGGAACATGATCTGGATCCAGGAATTTTTTGAAAATTGTTTTATCTATTAATATGGCGCTTTTCATGTACTGCCCCTTTAAGACGTGTCCACTGAGTTACACGTGTCGCCATGCCATAGGTCCACGCACATCTGCAACCCGGAAGTTGCAGACGTGCATAGTATGTGATGATTGCCATTTTTTCATCTGAAGACGACAAGAAAAAGCAAGCCAGGGTGCCCTTGCGGCACAGCAAGGTATCAACAAATGACGATTTCAATGCATTTCTGTGGCAATGTTAGCTAAATTTAAACAAAGAAAATGCTGAAATGGTGCGTGACTGGCTCATGTAGCCATCGCCATCTTATGAAAGATGGTGGTAGCAATCATAAATACAAGTTTTTTAGATTCATATCGGCCAGCAGAGATTACCAAAGGAGTATATTGTGGGCTGCTTTTTCATAATGGGATGAGAAACTCGGTAGGAATATTTATTCCAATTTGAGCCGCTAATCAGCCTCAGAGTACAGTAAGCGTATCAAAACTGCAATTAAACTAGTTTAAAAGTACAGTATCTCACAAAAGTGAGTACACCCCTCTCAGTTTTGTAAATATTTTATTATATCTTTTCATGGGGCAACACTGAAGATATGACATTTTGATACAATGTAAAGTAGTCAGTGTACAGCTTGTATAACAGTGTAAATTTGCTGTTCCCTCAAAATAACTCAACACACAGCCATTAATGTCTAAACCACTGGCAACAAGTGAGTACACCCCTAAGTGAAAATGTCCAAATTGTTACCTAAGTGTCAATATTTTGTGTGGCCACTATTATTTTCCAGCACTGCCTTAACTCTCTTGGGCATGGAGTTCACTAGAGCTTCACAGGTTGCCACTGGAATCCTCTTCCACTCCTCTATGACAACATCACGGCACTGGTGGATGTTAGAGACCCTGGGCTCCTCCACCTTCCGTTTGAGGATGCCCCACAGATGCTCAATAGGGTTTAGGTCTGGAGACATGCTTGACCAGTCCATCACCTTTACCCTCAGTTTCTTTAGCAAGGTAGTGGTCGTGTTGGAGGTGTGTGGGGGGTGGTTATCATGTTGAAATACTGCCCTGCGGCCCAGTTTCTGAAGAGAGGGGATCATGCTCTGCTTCAGTATGTCACAGTACATGTTGGCATTCATGGTTCCCTCAATGAACTGTAGCTCCCCAGTGCCGGCAGCATTCATGCAGCCCCAAACCATGACACTCCCACCACCACGTTTGACTGTGGGCAAGACACACTTGTCTTTGTACTCCTCACCTGGTTACCGCCACACACGCTTGACACCATCTGAATCAAATAAGTTTATCTTGGTCTCATCAGACCACAGGACATGGTTCCAGTAATCCATGTCCTTAGTCTGCTTGTCTTCCGCAGACTGTTTGCAGGCTTTCTTGTGCATCATCTTTAAAAGGGGCTTCCTTCTGGGATGACAGCCATGCAGACCAATTTGATGCAGTGTGCGGCATATGGTCTGAGCACTGACAGGCTGTACCCCCACCCCTTCAACCTCTGTAGCAATGCTGGCAGCACCTCATGTGTCTATTTTCAAAAGAAAACCTCTGGATATGAGGCTGAGCACGTGCACTCAACTTCTTCGGTTGACCATGGCGAGGCCTGTTCTGAGTGGAACCTGTCCTGTTAAACCACTGTATGGTCTTGGCCACCGTGCTGCAACTCAGTTTCAGGGTGTTGGCAATCTTCTTACAGCCTAGGCCGTCTTTATGTCGAGGAACGATTCTTTTTTTCAGATCCTCAGAGAGTTCTTTGTCATAGGTGCCCTGTTGAACTTCCAGTGACCAGTATGAGAGAGTGTGAGAGCGACAACACCAAATTTAACACACCTGCTCCCCATTCACACCTGAGACCTTGTAACATTAATGAGTCACATGACACCAGGGAGGGAAAATGGCTAACTGGACACAATTTGGACATTTTCACTGAAGGGTGTTCTCACTTTAGTTGCCAGCAGTTTAGACATTAATGGCTGTGTTGAGTCACCTTGAGGGGACAACAAATTTACACTGTTATACAAGCTGTACACTGACCACACTGTATCAAAGTGTCATATCTTCAGTGTTGTCCCATGAAAATATATGATAAAATATTTCCAAAAATGTGAGGGGTGTACTCACTTTTGTGAGATACCGTAAGACTGACATACCTGCTGACAAATGGACCAAAGCTCTGTAGAGCTGAAACGAAGTGTCGGGATTAACGAGGGCTAACGAGTGTAAACAAACCCCATCTCCCATATGGGAGACAGGAGGTTGTTTGTCCTGTGAGCTCTGGTGGATAAATTTTAACTACTGGACGGATTTCAGTGAAAATTTTACCAGAGGTAGCCCTTGGGCCAAGGATGAACCCATTAAATTTTGGTGATGATCTGAGAGTGCATACTTCCAGCAAGGACCTTATTTGTATTTGTGCAACAGGATTACACAAAAACTACTGGATGGATTTGGATGAAATTTTCACCAGAGGTGGCCCTTGGCCTACAGAGGAACCCATCACACTTTGGTGATGATCCGAGAACACATGCCTCCACCAAGGCACTTGTCTTCTCACAGTGTGTTAGCAAGAATCCTCCAAAACAATACGGGATCGACTTTGATGCAATTTTCACCAGAACTGGCTCGTGGCCTACACACAAACCCATTACATTTTGGAGGTGATGCATGAGGGACGGAAGGACATTTGTGGAGGTATGCACACTCTTGAGTGCTTTTCTAGTTTTCAGATGAATTTGCATTTTCTTTCACACAGATTTGCAACTTTTTACACATAAATTTACACTTTTTTTCTTGTACTAATTTTAGGTTTTCCTCTTACATATGCTAATCCGAGGAAAAATAAAATATAAACTAGTCACATGTATAATATTAGAGCACTCTGAGAGTACATACCTCTACCAAAGCTTCGTCCATCTGTGTGTCCATCCGTACCTCTGTACCGCCAAATTCATCCAGTAGTGTTTTTTTTTTTGCATAATCCTGCTGACAGATGGACGATCACGTTACATTCCGAAATAGGGCCTTGGTGGAGGTATGCGCACATGGATCACCTCCAAAATGTAATGGGTTCATCTGTAGCCCAAGGGCCACATCTGGTGAGAATTTCATCAACATCTGTCCAGTAGTTTTACGTAATCCTGCTAACAATGAGGCAAACGAATAAACAATCTGCTCTGATCACAATGCCTCCCTGGAGGTAAAAATATAATCCAAGTTATATGAAGAAACAATAATAAATCAAATACTTCCTGAGCAACAACAGAAAAACACTAATTTCTAATCTGACAGGAAAACTTCACTCACATTTAAATTCAAATCTCTCAAATCAAAAGTAATATTTAGAGTATGAATTTTTTAAATAAAAAAAAAATGTAAAATTAACAGAGTAAATAACAATGTAATCCTATTTCTGACAGTGTTGGTATTATTTAATGATATTAATATGGTAGCTAAGCAAAGTGTATGAATTGTTGGAGTACCAAACCAATAGTTATGGGTAAATTGGAGATATGGTTTGGTAACCATAATCATCACTAAAAAATAGTCCATTGATCACATTTAAACATGCTTTGTGGCTACTGACGACTGTTCATAAAGTATTCTCTTCACCCCCCAGCTGTTCATGAAGCGGTACTACAAGACCAAACACGACACGTTTGTCCCCACTCTGAGAGAGTTCTGGAAACCCGGGATGACCCACCGTAACCTGTCTGCTGGCAGTCACTGCAGAAGATAAAATGGCCTCCCGGCCAGAGCAACAGCATGAAGACTCTGAAGATTTAGTTAGAAAATGCAAATATAAAATAACTTTGAAAGCTAGTCACTGCAGCTGTTTTTTTTTTTTTTTTTTTAATGTCAGATTCATATGAATTTTAACTTTAAAGCTACTTTTTCATGGAAAGCAAACTCCTTAAATTTTGTGTAATTTTTTCAGAGTGTGGTTTTGTTGTAAATTACATTTTTGATTTTTTTTTTTTTTATTATTAAAGAAACCTGCAATATGCAACATTCTGAATTCATAAAGCTTTAATTGCATTTTCCCCACTTTTTTCCATTAGTTTCTCTGGATCAAACTGGTGACGTTTATTTGGCCCACAGATGATAGTTAAAAATGAACAGAGGCTGCCCTGAGCTGCTCTCATTCTAGCACTCTCCTAATGTAGCATAACTATTTTAGTCCTATAGATTATTAGCATTATATTAGTCCTATAATATTAGATGATGCAGTATAAAATGGCACATTTAACAGAGAAAGTCTGACATTTATTCAAAGTGTAAGACTGCAAATGTTCACATCGTGATTACAAGTAGAAATCTTGACATTTAAATTCACAGAACGTGAACAGCAACCCATTTATATTAGGGAATCATTTCTATCATACGGTGATGCAGGGAGCTCTTCAATGCAGATTTAGGAAACAGGTGCAAATAAAATGTCAATACAGATGCTAGAAAAAGTGAAGAGTTGCAACTAGAGAATTGTACTATAAGTGGGACACAAAGTGACAGACCACATACAGTACTGTAGACACGTTACCCTAGTCAAACATGTTTGTGTTTCAAGAGATGATGTATTTGCAGGCTGATAGCAAACGGGTAAGGCTAGGCTAACATGTATCTGGTGTATGGTCCATCACTTTCCTGTGTCCCCAGAGTCACTTCTGTTGTGCTGCGAGTTTTTCAGCTTGTTAGTGTGACTGCAAGTGTTGTTTCTGAAGCACTTGTGCATTGCCATTTCAACAGTTATTTTTTTCTTAATCTGATTTTGTTTTGTCTATTTGCATTTGTTTCTTTAAAATGCAATGCACTGAGCTCTCAGGACCGCCATACTATTCATTTATTCTGTAAGAAAAATGATGAAAAAGTGGAAAAACATTGTTTACTCTTATCAACAAAGAAGCACAATTACAAGTTAGACTTGTTGGAGTTTCAGAGTCGACCGCTCATCCCTCCAGTCACCGTGATGGTCTCTCCTGTGATGTAGGAGGCATCCTCGGAGCACAAGAACGCTATTATCCCTCCAATCTCTTCTGGCTCTCCGACTCTGTAGTGAAAGATAACATTTTGTTCTGAAACTGTCACACAGTGTTCAAAGTGTTTTATTTGTCAGTACTTCTAAGTACAGGACATACAGTAGAATTGAAATGCTGTTTTTCTCTCTTAGTGGCGTGCACAATATATAAGACAAGAAGGAATAAGGATGGAAAACAACATATGTACAGTAATGCTACCTGTAGTGCAAATAAAGGTAAAAACACAGCAATCCTATGTACAGTAAACCATAATACCAGTAAATTGCAAGTTCAGTGTGGTAACGGGTGCAGACAGTACAGATTGGTCTGCACATGATCAGTACAGCAATGACGACAGTGTAGAAAATCAGTAATAATTATGTATGTGATGCAAAGCTTCACCTTTTAATGCAGAGCTGCCTCTTGAAGTCATCCATGATGTCTTCATTTTGCCATAACTGGACCAATCAAAGAGCAGAACCATATTAAAGGAGACACACATTGCAACAAACGCTTAAATAACAAACAAGTGTGCCGTCTCTTCTCACAGCAGAACTGAAGCGAGTCTTGATAACTCCGGGGGCCACACAGTTTACCCGGATGTTGCTCTGAGCCAGCTCAGGAGCGAGGGCCCGGGTCAGACCCAACAGGGCCGTCTTGCTCACGCTGTAAGGGCCCAAAGCCTGCGGGAAAGAGGAGGGAGCTGGTTTAAAGATGGACTAAACTAAATAAAGAAGAAAAAACAATGAAAAAACACAAAGATAAGTCGCTTCTGTTAGTGTGGCTACTTCCTGTTCAGTAGGCAGCTGACCGTCAAAGAGAATAGGATTTCACATGTGACGAGCATATAAATATAGATGTATTTGTACATTTTTTTTCCATTCAGTGCAACAATTTTCCAAGAGTTTGGGTATTATATTCATAGTAATAAAATAGATCTCAAGTTGGGTGAGTTACATAAAGTTTTTTTTTTTTTTTTTTACAGTTTTTTTAAATTGTCAAGCTACTGATGTGATCGTATTTTGAGGGGAAATGCAATCCCTTGGTGGAGGTCTGAGCTCTGTATGCTTTCTAGCACGTGTTGGCAACTTCTAGTATGGAAGGAGCAACTTACATGGAGCATCAAAGCATATTTGAGATTTAGTACAACCAAATTGAGGCAAATTTTTTTGTAGCAATTTATTTCAGTTTCAGCATTTATGTTTTGAACTAAGATCTATTCTTGAGGCTGTGTATGTACCACCCCAATTCCGGGGAAGCTGGGGCGTTGTGTAAAATGTAAATAAAAATACAATAATTTGCAAATTATTGTAAAGCCGGTGGCTTGTCACCAGACTGCAAACCAAATCTACCTACGGGTACAAATAAGTAACAAAAAAAAAAAAATCCTTTTCAACCTATATTCAATTGAATACAAAGATGAGATATTTAATGTTTAAACTCATAAACTTTATCATTTCTTTGCAAATATTCACTCATTTTGAATTTGATGCCTGCAACACATTCCAAAAAAGCTGGAATATTCCAGACAAATTCTTTTGTCTGGAATAAAACAAACAAAAGACTGGAAAAGTTGAGGAATGCTCAAAAAACACCTTTTGGGAACATTCCACAGGTGAACAGTTTAATTGGAAACAGTTGAGTGTCATGATTGGGTATAAAAAGAGCATTCCTGAAAGGCTCAATCGTTCACTAGCAAGGATGGGGTGAGGTTCACCACTTTGTGAGCATGGGCAAATAATCCAGCAGTTTAAGAATGACATTTTTCATTGTACAATTGCAAGGAATTTAGGGATCCCATCATCTACAGTCCATAATATCATCAAAATACTGCAATTTCCCAGTTTGGGATCAATAAAGTACATCTATTTAAAAGATTCAAAGAATCTACAGAAATTTCTGCACATAAGGGGCAAGGCTGAAAACCATCATTGAATGCCCATGAACCTTCAATACCTCAAGTGGCACTGCATTAAGAACTGATATTCTGTAAAGGATATGACCACATGGGCTTAGTAACATTTCGGAAAACAATTGTCAGTTAACACAGTTCATCGCTACATCTACAAGTGCAAGTTAAAACACAGGCAAAGTGACAGCCATATATCAGCAACACCCAGAAATGCCGCCAGTTGCTCTGGGTCTGACCTCATCTGAGATGAACTGACCCAAAGTGGAAAAATGCTCTGTGGTCTGACGAGTCCACATTTCAAGTTGTTGTTGGAACTCACGGATGTTGTGTCCTCCAGGATAAAGAGGAAAGGGATCATCCGGATTGTTATAAGTGTTAAGTTGGAAAAAGTAGCATCTGTGATGGTATGGGGGGGTGTTAGTGCCCATAGCATGGGTAACTTGCACATCTGTGAAGGCACCAATAATGCTGAACGGTACATACAGGTTTTGGAGCAACATATTGTATGCTGCCATCCAAGCAACGTCTTTTTCAGGGATGTCCCTGCTTATTTTAGCAAGACAATGCCAAGCCACATTTTGCATTTGTTACAACAGCGTGGCTTCGTAATGGAAAAAGTGCAGGTACTAGACTGGCCTGCCTGCAGTCCAGACCTGTGTCCCACTGAAAATGCATGGTGCATTATGAAGCACAAAATATGCCAATGGAGAACTTGAATTGTTGAGCAAATTAAGTCGTACATCAAGCAAGAGTGGGAAAGAATTCCACCTACAAAGCTTCAACAATTAGTGTCCAGAGTATTAAATACTCATTGAGTGTTGTTAAAAGGAAAGGTGATGTAACACAGTGGTAAACATGCCCCTGTCCCAGCTTTTTGGAACATGTTGCAGGTCTCAAATTCAAAATGAGTGAATATTTGCAAAAAAAAAAAAAAATAGCAAGTTTATCAGTTTGAATATTAAATATCTTGTCTTTATAGTGTGTTCAGCTGAATATAGGTTTTAAAAGGATTTACAAATCATTGTATTTTGTTTAAATTTATGTTTTACACAATGTCCCAACTTCACTTGAAATGTTTTTTTTATTATTATTTTAACGTCCGTTTTTTCCATTACTAATGGGTTAGACGAGTTGTTGTTACGGCAGATATCGGCGTATCTGCCATATCCTTACAGTAAAAGCTTCGAGTTTTTATGCTGGATGCCCTTTCTGATGCAACCCTGCCCATTTTATCCGGGCTTGGGACCGGCGCAGGGAGTACATTGGCTTGTGCACCCTCTGTGGCTGGGTAACCAACGTTTTCCCTCCTCCGTTCCATTATTGCTGAGCACCAAGCTGGACGGCAGGAAGTTCCACTTTTACATGGTCTTTGGCATCACCCGGCTGGGATTTGGGCCGGATTCTCTACCTCTAGGCCACCACTCCGGTCCAGGGTTGTAAGTGAAATTGCACAGCATCTCAACAGATGATTGAAGAAAAAGGATGTCTTGCATGAAAAAAAATCCCTGATGTTGTGGAAATGTGAAATGACGAGGCAGAGTTTATCTCACGAGTCAGGTTTATTCACATCTTCCAACATCAGCATATATAAACATCATTTATATATCCAGGACCTTCAAAGCTCACAGTCACATTGTATTTAATCACCAGTAATAATACATCTTTCCTTAAATCCTATCACATCCTCCTCATAGCCTCTGGCAGACCAGGAAATCCCCCAAGGTCGTCTCTTGCATTCCAAAGACTAAATTTTCACATCCTCCTGTTATCTCACAGGAGGCCCAGTCCAACAAGAGTTGCAAATCAGCTAATAGCTATACACTCTTTGTGCAACACATCAGATTGATTGTCATTTGATTAATTGTCTATGTTTATTGCACTGTCCCTGTCCTTTGTTCTACTCTGAGATGTGAAGCTTAAAGTCATACATATGTGGCCCACATGACCCCCCCCCCCAAACATCTAAGATGGAACAACAGAATAACAGTTTGCATGTTATGGTAAAATCATTACACATTAATCCACGTGCTGCTTGGGCCTCAGCCTCCTCCCGTATCTGCTGTAAGCGGGCTTCGCCACTTCTGCGGCGCCATCCTGCTGGGGAGCTGCTGTCTTAGGGTGAGAACTGTTTGTCACTCCCTGTGGGTGTTCTGGGGAATGTCCCCGAGGGGGTCTGCCGCGCCGAGGAGCCCTGGCCAACAGCACATCCTCGTCCGCCACCACAAAAGTGGGTTTGAGCCTGTTTATGCCAATCTTTTCCTTCCTGCCCCCCAAATCTAGCAAAAAATGCTTGTCCCCTGTTTCCAGCACTCTAAATGGTCCATCATAAGGTGGTCGCAGCGGTGGGCGATGGGCATTGTGTCTGACAAAAATAAACTCCGCGTTTTTCAAAGCCTTAGGCACAAAAACGCGCGGAAAACTGTGGTGAACGGGGCCAGGCAGCATGCCCAACTCCGTGCCATGCTGCAACCGCTGAGATGGGGAGCTATCTGGTGCTGGATTATCTGGGAGAAACTCCCCGGGCAGCCGAAGTGGCTGCGCAAAAACTAGCTCAGCCGGGGAGGCTTCTAAGTCCTCTTTAGGTGCAGAACGCAACCCCAATAAAACCCACGGTAGCCTGTCCACCCAATTTGCATCTGTCAGCGACGCTCTGAGAGCTGCTTTCAATGACCTATGAAAACGTTTGCATAACCCATTAGCCTGCGGATTGTACACGGTTGTGCGGTGGATCGCTACCCCCAGGCTGCGGGCCATTGCTGACCAAAGTTCGGAAACAAATTGAGGACCTCTGTCGGACGTAATGTCCGACGGGACTCCAAAGCGCGCTACCCATGCTGTTAAAAACGCGCGCACCACCTCCTCGGCTGTGGTTGACGCCAGTGGGACCACTTCTGGCCAACGCGTGGTGCGGTCCACCATTGTCAGAAGGTGTGTGCACCCCTGTGACGGCGGGAGGGGGCCTACGAGGTCCACGTAAACATGATCGAACCTCTTAGCCGGGATGTGAAACGGCTCCAAGGGAGCTCTCGTGTGTCTGTGTACCTTGGCTCGTTGACAAGCCATGCAGGCTGCTGCCCACTCCTTAACTTGTTTGCGCAGGCTCGGCCATACAAATTTCTCTCCTACCATTTTGACCGACGCGCGCACTCCCGGGTGCGCCAGAGAATGAATCGAGTTGAAAACGCGGCGGCGCCACGCAGCCGGTACTACCGGACGCGGTCGTCCCGTGGAGACATCGCAGATTGGGGGGGGGGGGCATACCGTCTTGCAGCACCCTGTTCTCCAGCCTTAACCCTGTTGGTCCAGACTGGAGCGCGTGCACGTCCGCGTCGCTAACCTGATGTGGCTGCATAATCTATCCCTACACGGACTGGGGCCGCGCACTTCCGCGTCGCTAACCTGATCCGCGGCCATGGCTGCATAATCTATCCCTACGCGGTCTGGGGCCGCCACGGCGCGCGAGAGACAGTCTGCCACTACATTCAGTTTACCCGCTACGTGCTGAATATCGGTAGTAAACTCTGAGATGGCAGCCAGCTGTCTTTGCTGCCAGCCCGACCACGGTTCTGAAACCTTGGCCATCGCGAATGTCAGCGGCTTGTGGTCAATGAACGCGGTGAAACGGCGTCCCTCCAGCCAGAACTGGAAGTGCCGAATGGCCAAGTGGAGAGCTAACAATTCTCTGTCGAATGCGCTGTATTTTCGTTCACTATCGCGCAATGTCCTGCTGAAAAAGGCGAGTGGCTGCCAAGTCCCGGCTACATGCTGCTCCACGACCGCCCCTATGGCCACATCTGACGCGTCAGTAGTGAGCGCTATGCGGGCCGTTGGGTCTGGATGTGCTAACAACGCAGTGTTTGCCAGGGCTGTTTTGACCTCCGAGAATGCTCGCTCCCGCTCCGGAGACCATTCGATCTTATTTTTGGGTTTTTGTTTTTTGAGTGCGGCATACAATGGTTGCTGCGCTGCGCGGGGGAGGAAACGGTTATAAAAATTCACCATTCCCAAAAACTCCTGTAACGCCTTGACTGTTTGTGGCTGGGGAAAATTTGCTACCGCGCGCACTTTGTCAGGCAGCGGAACTGCTCCTTCTGGAGAGACGCGATGCCCCCAAAAAATCAATCTGCGTCACCCCGAACTGACACTTCGCTGGGTTGATTATTAAACCGTGCTCTCCCAACCTCCGGAAAACTGCCGTGAGGTGGTTTTCGTGTTCGTCTTCGGACGCGCTGGCTACTAAGATGTCGTCCAGGTAGACGAATACGAAGGGGAGATCACGCAACACCGCGTCCATCATGCGTTGGAACGTCTGCGCAGCGCCTTTAAGCCCAAATGGCATGCGCAAAAACTCGAATAGACCGAACGGGGTTATTACTGCTGTTTTGGGTATGTCCTCAGCGCGCACTGGGACTTGGTGGTAACCGCGGACCAAGTCTATTTTAGAAAAAATGCGCGCCCCCGCCAAATGAACGGAAAAATCTTTGATATACGGGATTGGGTAGCGGTCGTGTGCTGTAGCATTGTTCAACCTGCGGAAATCTCCGCAAGGTCGCCACGAGCCGTCAGCTTTCGGGACCATGTGCAGTGGGGAAGCCCATGGGCTGTTTGAACGCCTGATGATGCCCAACCTTTCCAGGTTGGCGAACTCCTCGCGCGCTATGGTCAGTTTAGCTGAATCCAAGCGCCAAGCTTTTGCAAAAACGGGCGGTCCGGTGGTAGCAATAAAATGTTCCACTCCGTGTTTAGCGACGGCTGCTGAAAATGTGGGAACCATGAGTGCTGGGAACTGAGTGAGCAGTGTGTGGAACTTACCGCTTGCAGTTGTGACGTTGGCTTGTGCTGTTGGCAGGGTCACTCGGGCTGTACAGGGAATAGAATAGAAAGAAAGTACATTAACCAGGCGCCTGTTAGTAAGATCAACCAACAAACCATGTGAGCACAGAAAATCAGCCCCCAACATATTGAAATTGACTGCGGCTATGACAAAAGTCCACTCAAATGTACGGCCGTGTAGGGACAGAAGCAGAGTCCTCTCACCAAAGGTCTTAATCTCTGAGCTGTTCGCTGCTGACGCCCCGTGACCTCTGGAAACCATCAGCCGGTCAGCGGAGGAAGGCGTGATGAAACTCACTTGGGAGCCTGTGTCCACGAGGAAATGTCTCCCCGAGCGCGCATCAGTCAAGTAGAGCAGCTTGTTCTCCTCCCCGAGGGCCCCAGCTGCTACCGACCCCCGGTCTTGGCGTTTCCCCGAGCGCTTGAACTGGCACGGTGGTATACATTTGCGTGCCTTCTCTGCAAAGCGGCGATGGTAGAAACAGAGGGTGTCTCCTCCGCAATCCCTGGCCCCCGCCGCCGCCGTCATCGGTGGGTCTGCTACCACTGTCTCTGGCCCCCCGCCATTTCCGGCCGTCGCGCCGAACTCCGTCGCTGCCGCGGTGGCCGCGCGCTGTTTGCTGGTGTTGAGAATCTGGTGTGCCTCCTGGGCCAGCGCGCGGAAGTCCCGCTGGTCCAACAACGGCGAACTGGCCAGGGTCGCTCTCGTGGCCGACAGTAGGGTCCTGAGGAAAATGTGGGTGAAGAGGAAGTCATCGCTGTCTGAGCCTCTCAACCTCAGCATGTTCTCCATCAGGTCAATGGGCGTGCCATCTCCCAAGTCGTTCAGAGCCAGGAGCCTCTCTGCTCTCTCCTCGACTGAGAGAGTGAAACGCTGGATAAGCACTGGGTGTGTTTATGTTTATATTTATATATCTATATATTTATTGCATCTAGCTACAATGCTCAGCACTGGGTGTGTTTATATTTATATATCTATATATTTATTCCATCTAGCTACAATGCTCCGCACTGTGTTTTTATATATCTACATATTATTCCATCTAGCTACATTGCTCCGCACTGTGTGTGTTTATATACTTGCATATTTATTCCACCTAGCTGCAATGCTCCGTACTGTGTTTTTATATATCTACATATTATTCCATCTAGCTACATTGCTCCGTACTGTGGGTGTTTATATATTTACATATTTATTCCATCTAGCTACAATGCTCCGCACTGTGTTTTTATATATCTACATATTATTCCATCTAGCTACATTGCTCCGTACTGTGGGTGTTTATATATTTACATATTTATTCCATCTAGCTACAATGCTCTGCACTGTGTGTTCATATATTCATATATTTATTCCATCCAGCTACAATGCTCTGCACTGTGTGTCTGTGTGTGTGTGTGTGTGTATATATATATTTTATAGTAATATGTACATATGTATATTAGCTGCTCTTGCTTGCTTGTTTTTTTTCTTGCCTTCTGATTGTTGCTCTGAGTGTTGCTATCCCTGTGCTGTTGCAATCCTGGAATTTCCCCGTTGTGGGACTAATAAAGGCTTATCTTATCTTATCTTATCTTATCTTAAGCGCAGCCTTCAACCCGCCGTATTTGTCGTTGGCAGGTGGCCGCTCCAATAGGCTCTCCACATGCCGAGCCGTGCGGTTGTCGAGCTTTGCAATCACATGGTAGTATTTCGTGTCATCTACCGTTATCCCCCGGAGGGTGAACTGTGCTTCGACCAAGTGGAACCAGGAGCGCGGGTTGTCTTGCCAAAAGTCCGGTAGCTGGACGGTAGCGGCATACGCTTGGCTGGGAACTCCTGACTCGGCTGGCCCGGGGGACCTTCTTTCGTCCATGATACGTCTTAAGGTCACCAGTGTGGAAATGTGAAATGACGAGGCAGAGTTTATCTCACGAGTCAGGTTTATTCACATCTTCCAACATCAGCAAATCAGAAAAAGAGAAATCAAACACAGACATTCGTCCTTTATATATCCAGGACCTTCAAAGCTCACAGTCACATTGCATTTAATCACCAGTAACAATGCATCTTTCCTTAAATCCTATCACATCCTCCTCATAGCCTCTGGCAGACCAGGAAATTCCCCAAGGTCGTCTCTTGCATTCCAAAGACTAAATTTTCACATCCTCCTTTTATCTCACAGGAGGCCCAGTCCTTTGTTCTACTCTGAGATGTGAAGCTTAAAGTCATACATATGTGGCCCACAATGTATTTTTTACTTTATAGACAGAGGAGGTTTATAAATGCTGAGCTTAACAAAATAAAATATACTATTAGACCCAAATATATCAAATCAATTACTGATAATTAAAATCAAATACATCTGTCATGCACCTTAAAGGTGTATGTGTCCCCTCTCACTGACCTGCATTGGTTGATATGCAGCCACAGATGATACAAATATGACATTTCCTCCTCTGAAACGAATACACAGAATCACGTTAAAACTGTTATAAGTCAGCAGAGGACATTTTAACAGTCTGGCACTCACCCCCGCTTCTCCATATGTGGCACCACCAGCTTGGTCATGAGAAAAGCTGATTTTACGTTCACATCGAGGATCTAAAAATGAAGAAATGACGCTGAAAAGACACCTTTAAATAACAATCAGTTAGAGAATAAAGCCACACATTCTTTTAAAATTCTTTTTTAATGTCAGTTTTTTCCACTACCAAGTGGGTTGGACGAGTCGCTACGGCAGACATCAATGTATCTGCTGTAGCCTTATAGACGGGAGCAGCGTTTTTACGCTGGATGCCCTTCCTGTCACAACTCTGGCCATTTATATCCAGGCTTGGGACTGGCACAGGGAGTACACTGGCTTGTGCACCCACTATGGCTGGGTAACCATCCCTCCTCCATTCCATTATTGCTAAGCACCAAGCTGGATGGCAGGAAGTTCCATTTTATGATCTTTGGGATGACCCAGCCAGGACTTGAACCCCGGCCTCCTGGTTGTGGGGCGGATGCTCTACCTGTCAGCCACCACTCCGGTCAATCCAAGCTATTATCCAACCTATTATTTTCACTTACTGTAGGAGTTTGAGATTCGCAGAAAAATTTTACAGGACGATGGGTTCAAACAATTCATTTTTTTGGAGTTAATATAATCTTAATCAAAGTTCTAGATGGCTTACTATAACAGACTGGCAAGTCCACGTAATATATGAATTTATAGGGAATTTGGGAATTTTCACCATAGCAAATATTACTTATTTTAACTAGAAATGTTCCTTGCACTCCATTGTGGTTTATAAGTGGGTTTTGCTGACTTTTTTTTTTAATTGTACGTGCCTTGTTCCAGACCTCTTCTGTGGAGTCCATTATGTTTCCAAAGAAAGGGTTGACTGCTGCATTGGACACCAGGATGTCAATGCCCCCACACTGATCCACAGTCTAGTTCAAAAACACATGAATATAAAGCAGTGATGCTGCAGACAACACAGATAAAGTGACTAGAACAAATTGTATAAGCTGAGCCACTGCTACGTATAATACAGGTTTGGTTTCACAAGAAGAATCTGCTGATATGAACCATGTTTTAAAAAAAAAATACCAAGTGACTTATTAATTTAGGAGGTTTGATTCGTTGGCTGCTCCAAAAACACCAAACTGAACATTTAGCAAATAAAAGAAGTCCAGAGTAACAGTGAAAGGTTTATGTGAAATACTGGCGCTGGTTAAAATCTGTTAATGAGTCTACCATTCAGACGTGTTTTCCATGACAGCACACCACAAAGGCAGCCACTTCTGCATGTCTGAAACACCTCAACCCTGCACAGTCCTACTGGGAAATATTTGTGGGCTGATGAAACTGAGATGGAATTGTTTCGATGAAAAAATGGGCAGTTTGCTGACTAGCTGGAGTTAAAAGGCGCACGTTGTGTTTGCCTGTATTTACTCACCATCTGAACCAGGTTTTCCCTGTCTTCCCCCTTGCCAACATTACAAGTGGTTCCCGTCACTCGGACGCCCTGGCTCTGCAGCAGTGCCACGGCCTTGTCTACATTGGCCTGCCGCCGGCTGCTCACCACCACATGGGCCCCCCTCTTACCCAAAGCCTGAGCCGCAGCCAGGCCAATGCTGAGGAAGGGGAGACGAGCACCATTATGAAGGCTCTCTGTACTTGACTGGGCCTAATGAAATTATTTGTGCATGATTTATTTTAGGGCAACATCAGTGCATTTTTACCCATCTGTGGAGGCAGTGACTATCGCCACCTTCCCAGCTAGGCTGCTCTGAGACATGCTTCTTTTCGCAGCAACACAGTTAGTCCTAAGGCACCTGAACACACTCCTCAGCATCACCTATGAGAAAAGAATATGGGCATAGGCTACTTATTCCTGTGACTACAGTGGTTAAAGACGAAGTAGGCTGAACTCTAGAAAAAACGAAAAAGGTTTAAAAATGAAGCGCCTTTCTCTTTATAATAAACCATTCCCACAAGATCAGTAAGGCAACATGTTCATGGCACAAAGTTTACAACGGTTTCAGGTATGAGAATGTCAGATGTGTTAACATGTACGTATATCGTTGACTTTACTTCAGACATATTAAAACAAAAGATAATAAATTCTCTCTTTTGTTTGGTGTATTCAGTATAGCATAAAGTTTAGCTATACTCTATGCAATGTCTTAACTCTTCCAGGCCATTGTTTTTTTAAATTACAGAATGTGAATTTTAATTTGTTTTTTAAATTTCTCTTTGTGGATGCTACTTACTACTTATTGTACTTTTTTACAGAGCTGTGTCAACAAACAATTTCTGTTACTTTGTGACAGACAATAAAGTTATTCTGTTCTATTCTTACCCTTTAAATAAAACAAAGAGCTTACTGGAACATTAAAGAGATAAACAACCAAAGGGAAAAGACTAACAGTACAAAGCAAACATCTCACTTATTCACCACAATCTACAATAACAGAGCCTTTTTTTCTAAATATTTTTTTCATAATTGTTAGGCCTATCCCCATATACGTACAGTATTTCATTACCCAGATAATCTTAACTGTTTGATTTTAATAATTATGTATAACTGAAAATGTATGAGAAAAAAGTTAATGCATTTGTTAAAAAAAAAAAAAGTTGCAAATTTACAACAAAAGCTGCAAATTTATCTCCAAGTAGTTGCGGGCTTATATGAAAAAGATCCAGATTGATAAGAAAAGCTAGGTTTTTTTTTTTTTTTTTTTTTTTTTTTTTTAAAAACACTGATTCTGACAGTCCTCTGGAGGAGATGAAAGACTGCAAAGAATATTCACATATTCAATATGAATCGCTCCTAAATATCCAGAGCCCTAAATCTGGTATATCTCGTCTCGCGAAAAGCATCATGGGAACGTGGCTACCAAACACGCTCTTTCGATACATTTAATTTATGGAAAGTTCCTGATCTACGAGCATATTGTATGCATAGGGGTCTTCCTGGTTGTACCCGCAGATGCAAGGATGAACTAGTTGCGCTTGCATTCGCGGCCACGTTGCAGAAATTGGCCAAAATGGCCCCCCTGTATGTACGCTGACATAGATTTTTTGTTGTCAAAGGACCAAGCACCTTACTTGACAGACTCTGAAATGACTACAAAGAAGGTAAGCGAGTGGTCTGACAGCTCAACTTTGGTTTTGTCATTTTGAGTAAATTTCACTACAAGGCATAGCCTGCTTACTTAGATCTATAGGTTGATACTACTATAGTTTAAGTACCACACATTTTCAATGATTTGCAATTTTATTTTATCATCATCATCATCATCATCATCATAGCAGTCTGTCGGGGGCGACAATGACTGTTTAATTTAGGTCTGATCAGATTCCTCCACACAGCTCTGTAATTCGCCTTCTGCTGCCAGGAACTCCTGACCTTGTTAACCCGGGCAACGTCCGAGCCGGTATGAGTTGCTCTTTGACTGACCATTTCATGAAACTGCATGCAAAGCATTTGAGTACCGCTAGCTTTTGCTGGACTAGCAACACATTCTTGGCAGATACCAGCCTACTTATCAATGGCCTTAATTACATGTGTGTGTGTAGATCAAGCTTCATTACCAATATACAAAGAACTATATCCTAGACCCAGGCCTGCCTGTCTGTACCTACTACTTCAGGGTTTAGACTCATGTCAATTAGGCTAGAACTTGAACAATACACAACACTATTTAATTATGTTATAATATAGACTCACTGCTTTAATCCAACAATTACGTCCGTCCGGATCCTTCAGCTCCGTGGGGAATGTATATAACGTGAATGGCGGTGGACATGTGCACACGCTGGTCCCGAAGTTACACGCATGTATGCTGCAAGTTTGCTTTTTCCACCGCTCTAGATGATACATGCCGTTCCACACTTCACTATGGCACAATGTGCACCTGGCATAACGGCGATTTAAAGCTTGAAGCAGACTTTAAAAATGGCAGTTGTTCAGGTGTGACAGTACTGTCTCTATACAAAAGCAAGGCTGCTACCGGAATGTTTGGTAGTCGTGAACTTTGAACTCACATAGTCCGTACATGCGCATTCGTAATCCGAAAGTCGCTTATTGCATCCGTGAACATTTGTTTGCACTGACTCAGTGTTGGACATGATTTTGGTTCCTAACTATTTCCCACATTTAGTTCCTTTACTGAAACACAATGTTGTGTCAGTTGTTCTCACAGGTTATTTCTAAAACAAACCTTACAAATGATGTGGATAGTCTCTCTTTTTACACAATCTGTATACTTCCTGGTAGTGATTATTATTATTATTATTATTATTTGCTTTGTACGTTGCTTGTGCTGGTTTACAGTCCACCAAATCTTTGAACATGAATGCATTTAATTGTAAAAACCGGATGTTTTCTGGTTGTCTGTAAGGGGTTTTGCTTACAATTCTTACGATTCTCTTTTGAACCATGAAAACTGAATTTGTATTTGTTTTGCAGACATCGTTTGTACCCTAAGGTTTAATTGAGTCTGTCCTGTCTCTACTTTTAAGTCACAAACATATTTCCTCTAGTGGGAATCAACAAAATGTGTCTTGTCTATTAAGGCCCCATAAAGGACACCCAAAACCTGTGGCAGTGACTGTAAACACGCTTTTGGTTTGCACCACGTTCATTGCTTCGTAACAATCTTCAACACACCCTTATTTCCGTTTCACTCAGAGCTCACGGGAGGTGCAGCAATCTGCCCCCCGACATCTCTGCAGCAACTGATAAGGTCAATTTTATGTCCGTTTTGTCCAAGCGACACCAAAATATAAGTTGCCTCCCTCGCCTTAGGGAAAGGGTCACTTTCGATAGTTGGTCGAATCAATTCATTCTTATACATATTATTTTGAAGTAATGGAAACACGATAAAGATCATTGTCTTACCCTGCCCGTGCAAAACTGACCATGCAGATGTAAAGAAAAACTTAAGTCAAGGGCAGTGGACTTTTAACTACTGGCGATTCAGTTGCCTCACATTTGGTATTTTTCCGGGTGAACGTCGCCCTGTCAGAATAAAAGCTTGTCGCGCTTTTTTTTCTATTTTTTTAAATCTAGATTTACAAAGAGCTGCGTCCATTTAACGAATGTATACGGTTTGTTATACATTAATACAAACATAGAATGCCCTATTTATTTTAGCACAACCGTTCCGCAGTTATCCCACCCACTGACGTAATCATAATGCTATAACGTAGCCGGACATAGCACACAAAACAGCCAATCAGATAAGCGGTGGGCTCGGCGCTCCAGGTAGATGCCTGATCTGACAACTGATGGATGGGGTAAAGCCATTTACAGTTTACGGCTAACGACGGAAAATCCTTCTCATGTTTATTTTTTTTTACATCAGTGAAGGAGTCACGTCCCTCTGAGGTAGGCGGAGGTAATAATGTTGCCCTCAAAGATGATTGAACGCCGATGGCCACGGATCTTTGCGGTTGAATAGAAGAGGTTTTACGTCTTATAGATGGGAAGTTTTGTCGGCAATAATTAAAAAGCAAGGTAGCCATCGTTTTACTGTGATGTAGCAACGTTATAATCGTGTACTGGGTCACATCAGAAGTCATTATTATTTTGAACATTAGCGTAAGCGGCGATGGAGGACGCAGATAAGCAGTGGCTAACATTACATTAGGGAGCTAATATAGTGTCCGTATTGCCTAGGCCGCGACTATATGGCTCCCAGTATTCTCTCTGTTAAGTAATTTATATCTGATGTGTAGCAGTCACATACACAACCATAACTGTGTTACAGAACTACTCCACGTCGGTGATTGGAATGCTAAGCTAACGCTAGTTCTCGCTGAACGGGTTGTTTCTAATGTTACTGGGCGTGGAAAGCTTAGACAGGTGTTGCCTTTGCCTGCATTTTTCGAATGTGCCATGCCTATTGCGTTTGCGTTGACTATCTTGAATGCGTTTCTGCGTGGATTTCAGGAGCCTCGTAAAGCACTCAGTCGTGGAGATGTATCTTGCCCAGAGCCAGCTGTGTCTCTGCCGACCGACACATCCGTGAGGACCGCAGAGAATCCGGATGGACGATCCGACCGGCCAGGACACTTGAGTCATAGTTTTACAGAGAAATAACAGGAACGGCAACCATGTCTGTCTCAGTGAGTACAGTGTTTCTCTTTGTACGAATGGATAATGGAATTACAGTGAAATCTGATTAAAGCTTAACTTGTAAGTAAAACGATAAATATAATCTTTGTTTTCTATCAAGGTCCCCGTTTCCTCCATTACTGTTATAGGGGGTCCCACATGGCTCAGTAGAGCCAAGTTGTCCCAGAGGGGTTGGATAGAGAATGAAAGGGGGCCTGACTCAGTTGCTCTGGGTTGGCAATTAAACGCTAAACAGCAAGGGACAGATGTGACTCTCATCCCATCCCCCTCCTCTCATCCCCTCATTACCATTAAGCCCCTGTGTCCATTTGATCATTGATCCACCCCGACTGTGTCCCTGTCTTTGCCTTCCACATGATTACACAGCTGTGAATTTTGATGCTGGCTTTTAGATTTTCCTTTTTTGTTCAGTAATCCTCGTCCTATCCTGCTGTGTCTTACGCTGACGAGATCTTCCCTATTCACTCCTATTCACTCTCCATTCAGTGGCTCTACACAATCAACCTTTTTATACTCCTGACTTGGGACTACCATGCCAGTGTACTTGTTTGTTTGTCTGTGGTTTGCAGATGTGAGACATGGTAGAGTGTAAATTTGTGGTGTTTATTTAAAAAAAAACAAAAAAAACCTTTCTTATAACCTGTGTGTGTGCACAAACTGGTGAATGACTGCTTCCTTGTTGTTGATCTCTGGTCTCATCTCCTCTTTCCCAGACAATATTGGCAAAGGCACTGTTTGACAACACGGCAGAAAGCCCAGAGGAGCTGGCTTTTCGGAAGGGGGACATCCTCATGGTTCTTGAACAGCAGCAAAGTGGCAGTCCAGACTGGTGGCTCTGCTCCCTGCATGGCAGACAGGGCATTGCCCCTGCAAACCGACTGAAACTCCTGCAGACGACCCCACCCCAAGGCTCGGAGACCTGCCGTGGTTCCAGTGAAGACTCGGTCTACTTGTCACCCGGTCCTCATCTGGCTCGGACTACTGTCAGTGGCAGTGCAGATGACATGGATGGAGTTTATCGCTCCCCGCCACCTACAGGTGAGGGACGAGGAGGAGCTACCTCAAGACCTGTGGAGCTTTGCAGAGTTGAGGGTGGGCGGCCACGCTCGCACTCTAGTTCTGGAACTCGGCCCAGACCTGACTGGGATATTGGTGTGACTGGACGCCCACGTTCACCCTCTCTGAGGGGACGAGGCACAGACATGACGGGAACACTTTATCAGACCACAGTAAATCCCACACCGGCAGCAGCTCAGCACACCAGACAGCCAGGAGCTGTCATGGCTTCGGAGTCCTTATACCTTTCCCCCAGTGGCCTCCCGAGGTCAGCTGCTCAGCCAGAGGACACTACATATCTTTTTCCCAGAGAAACACTAACAGGACCCATGGACGACTGTTACCTGGTGCCCAAAGGTACACCACTTGCGGGTGATGATGTTTACCAATCTCCAACAGGAGGACCGGTGGTCAATGCTTTATGCTCTAATGGACCCTCTTTAAACAGCGGCACTTCCCACCCCAAAGTAAGCCAGGACACACCAGGGATGTACCAAACACCCAGCCCTGCAGGAGTGAGCCTTCCCAGGACACCAGCAACAATGCTGGCACAAGCCCAAGCATCACCTCGACCCCACATCAAGGGAGTTTCCCCCACTGCTGCTGCTGCCAAGGGTAAACCCACAATGGCCTGTCACCGTGGGTCCCCTTTGTTGGTCAGAGCCGGGCAGGGCAGGGCTCCTGGCTCGCCAAACTTTGCCCGTAAGCCTCCTCCACCAGCACCTCCAGTGAGGGGAGTCACCAGGAAAGATGTACAGCAAGCTGCGGCGTCATCAGCGGATTCAGCTCCCAAACTTACACCTCAGCCCAGCGTGCAGCAGGAAGAGGACAAGCAGAAGGGAACCCCCCAGGGTCAAGAAGAAAAGACAAGTAATGGACTGGAGAAAAGCAGCAGTGCGGAGAACAAAAAGGGAGAAAATCAGGATTATGCTGACCCTATGGACGATCAGGCATGTGATTGCTACACTTTTGTCTTCTCTGTAGTTTTTAATATTTTAAAGAATAAGACAAACAATTGCACAATGTTATTGCTGTTAGGTGGAAATTATTAATAATGAATATCCATCATTCAGCTTGTGACTATATTTCAAAATTTGCAGCAGTTACTGTCATGTCAATTATTAATGAACTTTTCTGTATACTAATTGAATTTGTCCTCCGTTGCCTGGGTAGGTGTATGATACCCCTCCCAGCGGCAGGTGGCAGCAACCAGTCCCATCTGCCCTCGGGCATGACGATGGCATCTATGACACCCCTCGCAGTCTGCCCCCACAGGCTGACTTGGAGACAGAGGTAAAGAGAAAGCTAAACATTGACATGGCCTTGTTGAGCAACAGCTAGACCTGTCTGATGAGTGCCTGTTTTCCAAAGGGTATTTGCATGTCAGGAAAACCCTCAAAAGGCATTGAGTTTTTTTTTATCCTTAAATTATTGGAGGTGGTAGAAAGTCTTGCCTTTTATTTTTTGCAACGGGATAAAGTAATTAACTAGCTTAATTTTGGTCAGTTAAATCAAATTAAACCTTTTAATCATTGGTTTAATCACACATTCCATCAGGAATCATTGTTGAATGTAGCTAGATTTTTTCCCCATTGGTTGTCGTTTTTCCATCTCACTTTAATTGCATATGGTATTTTGGATTAAAAGTAATATTGTTTTTATAGAAATCCCTTTTGTAACCTTGTTCTGAAAGTGGATGCTATTTCACATATGTATGCTGCTTTATCTCTCTAAAGATTAAATCAGTATAAAACTGTTCTATCCGTTAATATTTCAAATGTAGTTGGCATTTCATGGTTTTCTACATCCTGCTATATATTTCCAGTGTGGATATTCATATTAAACATTGCCAAAGTTTCATATATTGAGGTCAGTATATGCCCAAGTAATCCTTATCTGACAGTAATCTGTCATATTTTTCCACTGATGTTAATCCTTGTAATATCCTTAATATTGTATTCCCAAACCCCGAGCTTTGGCTGTGAGCACAGGAGCCCGATTCATCGGATGGTGAAATCTTGTGTCTACAAAGGGCAGCAAATCGGAAGAATATTGGCCTGAAAGGAGGCTAGAAGGAGCTTAAATTGCTTCTTTCAGACCCTGGATGAACTGTGGGCTGAGGTTTATGTTAAGTCATGGATCATGCAAATCTAACCTGACTTTGCGCTGCTTCTAAAACTACAACACAGCACTTGACATTTTTGTGATGGTCATATTTCAGGCTGAAAAGTATCTAAATACCATCAGTACATGTATTAAGGAATTTAAATCTGTTGAATTTACTAACGAATGTCTACTACTTGTGGGAAGCCAGTGTATCAAATGCATGTCTATACAAGTGTAACTGTGAACAAAAGATAGCTGCCGCCACCAAATATCTTGATGCCATTTCTTCCCACATTCCACTATTAGTGTGTCCCCCCCCCCCCCCGAAAGTGAGGCCACACCTGTCTCTGCTGTGGGAGCCTGTCTATCCAGTCCAAATGGTGCTGCTATTTTTCTCCCAGTCGCACCCATCTGTCACGGCCATGCCAAGGATATACCGCCACTACCGCCTCCCTACCCCCAGTGGGTCCCCACTTTAAAGTTACTTGAAAATGGGTGCCAGCTGTTGGGCTATTTTTCTCTCCTTTGCCTGCACTGTATGGACTACAGGCTTCCTGCTCCGTGGCTTTGATGTTGATGTTGTTCTACCCACTGGTGGTCAGTATTTGCAGAGCTCAAATGGGTTTTCATGGCCACTCTGTCTTATTATCTTGCACATGTGTATCCTTGGCTTTAAGAAAGGCATATACAGTGGATGTAAAAGTGTACACACCCGTTTAAAAAAAAAAAAAAAAAATGAGACTATGAAATAATTTTTAATCTTATCCCATCTTTAATGTAACCTATAACCTGTACAAGTCAGTTAAAAAAATGCATCTGTTGGGGAAAATCTGAAAACATAAAAATGTACAATAAGCTGGGTGCACAAGGGTGGACACCCTGAAACTAGTGCTGTGTTTGAAATGTCCACTCATTTACTACATAGTGCACTACATTTCAATTGACGCCTATTTAAATGTAGTGCACTATGTAGTGAACGAGTGGACATTTTGAACGCAGCATTTAACACTTTGCTGAAGCATTTTTTGAATTACAGCATTCAGTCTTTTTGGGTATATATCTGTCATCAATTAAAGCAACACCATGTAAGATTTTCACTATAAAATTATGTTCCTAGAATTATTTTGTTGGTACAGCAACCTTTTATTGGGTGAATGTCTCTTCCACATAGCCTGAGTGGGCCCACATTACCTGCAGCAGCTCTGTTCTTGATAGCAACACTGAAAAGACTACAACTATGGCAACTATGACACGAATCCCAACAGCCAGTCACAGTGCACAGGTTTAGCCACCATCAATAGAGCACCCTGTGATTGGCTGTTGGGACTGAGGTTATAGTCACCATTGTTGTAGTCTCTTCAGTGTTGCTATTAAGAACAAGAAAGTTACATAGTGTTGCTTTAAAGTGACTTTAGATTGAGGATTTTCCTGACATTCACTCAGTTGCATCCTACAGCAACAGCCGTGGTTCTCAGTAGGGATGCAAGTTATAGATTAATTCATTAATCATTAGTTGATTCACCTTATCGATCAATTAACAATTAATAAGTGGCAGTTTTCCTGAGAATCTGAATTTCCCTTTGTACAATACGGTCTTTCTATCTCTAACAAAAAGCTACTGTTTTTGATATACTGAATAAAACATGCACATCATGTACAATGATTTATTGTACCATTTACATTTTTTTTAACTACAGACAATGGCATTTTTTCTGGTTTAACACATTCTGTACTGTACAGTGTGTACTATGTGCTGGTGCATTTCAGTATAATTTATTTTACAAAACTATAACCAGTATCATAACTTACTCAAAAAGGTTTGAAATATTTCCCTTTGAGTAATGAATTTCAGAGTTTATCTTTTTTAGCTATGTTGCAAAAAAAATAACTTTCACAGTGTTCTGATTTACTGAGATGCACTAGTAGACTGTTTTAACAGGAAAATAAATTGTGAGCTGCTTCATCTGTTGCATGTTAAACATTAGCTCCTTTCAGAGTATCCCGGCAATCCAAGCAAACTCTGTGCAATCCGGGCTCCCTCTGTTGTCTGATAAGATTACTTGCACTGCTTGACTCAGGCTAAATGACCTTGCAAACGACGTGGGTCGTTGGCCACCTCACCTCAGTGGACATTTGAATAGGACAACGTGGATCAACACGTGATGAAGTAGATGTCACTGTCACCGCATCACAACACAGTGACAGAGAGTGAAACTGAATCAGAAGGCTGTCTGCCATCATTTGGACAGATTATATTAATTTCAAAGCTGCAGCAGACAACTGTGTGTACCACAATTACACAAATATGACAGTGGCTGAGAGCAAAAAGTTTCTTTTAAGAGCATTTTTTGTACACTCCTGCAGAGGCTGCAGTGGCACTCTGTCTCTGTAGCGCCGACTAAGCCAGGCTCCTCTGCTGCTGTGTGTTGAAATGTAAATGCCATTATCTCAGTGGTAACATGGGTCTGGTCTTCTTGGACGTCTAGTGGTTGGTTGAAGGCAGCGGGGATGAGTTTTTGCACTCACGTAGTCCTTTTTCTTGCTCTGGTCCATTTCTCCGCCCTGCTGATTTTAAGCAGGTGGGTGGATTTTCAAGCTTGCACATCTGAACTGGCCATTCTTATTTTGGCTTGCCGACGTACCTTGGAAGGACAAGGCATTCCGCTCTGCACAGCGCATGTGCATTGGGGCTTGGCATCTCTTTTGCTCTTTTTCTTTTGTTTCAGTTGAAAGGGGGCCATGGGTGACCATTTGCACCCCTGCCTGGACTGCGACGTGGCACTACATTTTATAGAATGAACCCCCATTGAAAAGGACTGCCGAGTTATAGATCGTGGGTTCAATTCCCGGCTGGGTCATACCGAAGACTATATAAAAATGGTACTTCGTGCCTTCTAGCTTGGTGCTTAGCAAAAATAGAATGGAGGAAAGAAATTTGATTTAACTCAGTCACAGGGGGTGCACACGCCAGTGTACTCCCTGTTCCGGTCCCAAACCCAGATAAATGGGCAGGGTTGTGTCAGGAAGGACATCCGGTGTAAAAATCCTGGCCAAATTAACATGCAGATCATTGCAAGCAATCTAAGGTGATGATATGCTGTGGCGACCCTGATAGGGAGCAGCCGAAAGACAAAAAAAGCCCCAGTTTGCAAATACACACAGGGACAAAGACCTTCATTTTTGGAGACATGTCCTGAGGTCTGATGAAACAAAAATTGAGTTGTTTGGTCATAATGACCATCATTACATTTGGTGGAAAAAAGGGGAAGCTTGCAAGTCTGAGAACACCATCCCAAATGTGAACTACAGGGGTGGCAGCATCATCTTGTGGGGGTATTTTGCTGCAGGAGGGACTGATGCACTTCACAAAATACAGTAGATGGCATCATGAGGAAAGAACATTATGTGGAAATATTGAAGCAATATCTCAAGACATTAGCCAGGAAGTTAAAGCTTGGGTGCAAATGGGTCTTTCAAATGGACAGTGACCCTAAGTATACCACCAAATTAGTTACAAAGTGGCTTAAGGACAGCAAAGTTAATGTTTTGGAGTGGCCATCACAAAACCCTGATCTCAATTTCAGAAAATTTGTTGGCATAGCTGAAAAGACGTGTGAGCAAGGCGGCCGACAAACCTGACTCGGTTACACCAGTTCTGTTGGGAGGAATGGGCCAAAATTCCAACTAACTGTTATGAGAAGCTTGTGGAAGGATACCCAAAACATTTGATCCAAGTCATACAGTGGTGTGAAAAAGTGTTTGCCCCCTTCCTGATTTCTCTTTTTTTTTTTTTTTTTGTATTTTTGTCACACTTAAATGTTTCAGATCATCAAACAAATTTAAATATTAGACAAAGATAACACAAGTAAACACAAAATGCAGTTTTTAAATTGAAGGTATTTATGATTAAGGGGGAAAAAAATCCAAACCTACATGGCCCTGTGTGAAAAAGTGATTGCCCCCTAAACCTAATAACTGGTTGGGCCACCCTAAGTAGCAACAACTGCAATCAAGCGTTTACAATAACTGACGGTGAGTCTTTTACAGCGCTGTGGAGGAATTTTGGCCTACTCATCTTTGCAGAATTGTTGTAATTCAGCCACATTGGCGGGTTTTCGAGCATGAACCGCCTTTTTAAGGTCATGCCACAGCATTTCAGTCAGATTCAGGTCAGGACTTGATTAGGCCACTCCAAAGTCTTCATTTTGTTTTTCTTAAGCCATTCAGTGGTGGACTTAATGGTGTTTTTTGGATCATTGTCCTGCTGCAGAACCTAAGTGTGCTTCAGCTTGAGGTCACGAACAGATGACGGGACATTCTCCTTCAGGATTTTTTGGTAGACAGCAGAATTCATGGTTCCATTTACCACAGCAAGTCTTCCAGGTCCTGAAGCAGCAAAACGGCCCCAGACCATCACACTACCACATATTTTACTGTTGGTACCAATCAATCAATCAATCAATCAATCAGCCTTTATTGTCATGATGCTATGCATACAACTGTAGTACAAGCAAGATGAAATTGTGTTTCTCTAGGCATCCATATTGTAAAAAGAACATAATTTAAAAACACACTCACACACCCCCTCACCCCCCACCCCTACAGCCATTCACATATCCCTGAGACACATTTGGATATTACAGTAATGTTAACTTATTACAGTTGCAGTTAAAATGATAATAACTGCCTATGTATATATAAAACAATTAAAATGGCTAAGTGATATGATGTTTCTTTTCTGAAATGCTGTGCTACTTTTATACCGGATGTAATGGGACACACACCTTCCAAAAAGTTCAACTGTTGTCTCGTCAGTCCACAGAGTATTTTTCCAAAAGTCTTGGGGATCATCAATGTTTTCTGGTAAAACTGAGACAAGCCTTTATGTTCTTTTTGCTCAGCAGTGGTTTTCGTCTTGGAACTCTGCCATGCAGGCCATTTTTGCCCAGTCTCTTTCTTATGGTGGAGTCATGAACACTGACCTTAACTGAGGCAAGTGAGGCCTGCAGTTCTTTGGATGTTGTTGTGGGGTCTTTATCATGGTCCGAGCGCCGATCTTGTCCGCGCTTGGGCCATGCATCATCTCCGCCAGGCTTGACAGCAGTGTTTACCTTCTGGCTCCCCGAGCTCTTATTGTGACAGCGTTCGGAGGAGCTTCCTGCTGTCAAAGCCCAACAGCTGTGCTGCATTTACGGTCATCAGCAGTCCGGCATTTAAGTGGACGCTGAGAACAGTACAATGCAGCAGTCTCGTCAATAATTGTCAATATTCTTTGCCAGACATTGAGCGAGTGGTTCTCGTCTCAGACGTCACTTATTCCTTGTTCCTGGTCAAGATTAAGTAACTGTGTGTTAGCCTTACAATCCCTTGTGTCTTGTGTAGTGTGTTTTAGCCCACAGCGGCTCATTACTTTGTGTGTCCTTGTGTTGTGAATAAACCATCATGCAAACCTCATTGGCGACTTTTGGCATCTTATGGTGGCTTGCGAGGGCCACCGCGTGACAGTAGACTGCTGCCAAGGCACCTAAACGGAGACGCCAAACCGAGACGCCGTTCCCGGTGAGTTTGCTTTTATTGGACATTTATTCTTCCCTGTCTGGGTGACTGCTTGCTGGGAGAATGCCGTCTTCCAGGAGCTGCGTTTGGCGCCTGGGCTACGAGCTAGCGGAGGCTCTGGAGTACGCAGATGGAGCGCTCCTCACCGCTATGTTCGACGACACCCCCAATGAGATACGCTGGCACCTGGACGTTGCTGAGAATATCTTAAATCACCTCCCCCGCTACACCGACCACCCTGAAGTCAGCGCGAGGAGGGATGACATCGCCGCTCAGCGCAAGATACTCCGTGGGCTGGAGGAAGACTATGACAGGAAGCAGAGGAGGAGGCATCCTCGCTCCCCGCTATGGGATCCCGTTCCTGTCCTCGATCCAGTCCAGGAGTTCGCGCCATCCGGGGGCTGTCAAAGACGTCGGCGCCACGGCCAAGATAAACCTCAGCAGGATCCCCGTCTGGACCCGCTTCCGGTGAAGCCTGTCAGTGAACCTTTGCAAGCGGCTCCTCCTCGTCCTTCCAGGGGGCCCTCTGTCACCATCCAGCGGGAGAAGGGAGGAACAACGTCCCCTACGGCAGGCACCATCCTTCCTCCAGGGAACAGGCAAGTGCAAATTCCTTCTTCTCATCATAGTTGTGATTTACCTTGTCTGACTCCTGGGGGCGGAGTTCGGGGTTCGCAGTCCCCCGAACTCCCACCACCTGCTGTAGCCTTAATCACTAAACCTGCTGCCTCTGTGTCTCCCTCCGCTGAGTGGTCCACGACACCAGGCCTACGTCACCGGACGAGGAGGGGGCCTGCGGTTCTGGAGAGCCTGGTGCCAGCCCCGCAGCCACGTCATGGGCAGAGAAGAGGAGCAGACTGCAGCCTGGAGCCTGCGCCGACGATAAAGTGTCCCCAGGTCTCCACGCTGGAATGGTTCGAGCCAGCGGGTCGAGGGTCCCCTGCCACCACGCCGTGCGGGTTATCAGCGTGGACGTCAGCGCCGGAGGATTCGCAGACTGCAGTGACCATCATGCCGGCTGCGGAACCTGTCGTAGCCGAGTGGGAGCCTGAGGATGAACTTCTCCGCCCTGAACCTGGATCGACTAAGTCCTGGACGGCGACAGAACCCGAGTGCAGGCAAGTGCTCTACCTTGTGTTTCTCTTTTCTGTCTTGGAGCATTCCTGCCTGCCGCTCGGGGAGGCGAGTCAGGGGCAGCCGCCTGCTGTGCCTGAGCTCGTCTTGCTGGGCTCTGTTGATACCGGTGATTCTGATCCCGGTTCTTTCTTGTCTTCCGAGCCTTGTTGCAGAGTCACCGGTGCGGAGCCAGTCGTGGTCGCTGTGCTGGAGGTTCCAGGGTCGGAGGTCGTCGCCGGTGCTGCGCCAACCCAATCGGGGTCTGACATGGGTGCTGCCGAGACCCAGTGGGGGTCCGACGTGGGTGCATCCGAGACCCAGTCGGGGTCCGACGAGACCCAATCGGGTCCAACGCGGGTGCAGCCACGTCTGCAGCATCGGTATGGGTCAAGGACGGTGGAGGAGCTGCAGACCCTTCGCTGCCTGACATGGTGCGGGCTCGTTATCACCATCATTCCCCTCGTCGAAGTCATCAACCGTGCTCATCATCGCCGGGGGCCGTTGGGGGGCCTCTACGCTCGGCCCGGCTCTCCCACGTCTTTTCCCCGCCAGGGAGGCCGCCGCAGGCTGTCTTCCCATGGTTCTGGTGGCTGAGGGATGCGGGTCGGCCACCCGAGGTACTCTTTCGCCGGTTCGGCGCCCTGGGTCGGCCACCCGACACACTGTGGTTGCTGCTGGGTGACCTGGTTCGGCTGCCGGAGGATTGGACTTTCCGGGCCTGGGACTGGGGCAGGCCGCCCGATCATGTGCTGTTCCCCGTGACCACCCGTCGGCCATTGGACGCATGCAGGGAGACCGCTGGAACTGTCCCCGTGGGTTTTGGTCCCTGCCTGTCATTGTTTTTCCTGAACTGTGGGTTAAAGGTCATTCAGGGGGATAATCTGGCTCTGTGTGTGTTTTTTCTTTTTTTTCGTCCCCTCTTCTGTTTGAAGGACGTATGTGCTCCTGGTTGTTTTTTTTTTTTTTCGTCTCTCTAGCCCTGGGTTATTGTGCATTATTGGGGTATGGTATTTTCAGTGTATCGTGCTCTGTAATTGCTTTTTTTGCCCTGTGTTAATTGTTTCATGTATTTGGTTCGTGTGTTTGGGAGTCTGGTATTCGTGTTCTGTAATTGTCTCATTTGCGCTCTGTCATTATTTTGATTTGTGCATTTGAGTGTATTGTATTTTCTGTTATCATGCCCTGTGTTAATTGTCTCATGTAGTTGGGAGTTTTGTTTTTTTTTCTCTGGTTATCTATTTGTTTCTGTGATCATCATGGCTTTTGGTCTGTGGTTGATCCTCTCCCTCCGGGCCTGCCCCCATCCGCCCGCCCTGGGGGGTGGGGGGTGGGGCTTGGGTGTCAACGGGCGTTCGGAGCCCGCCCTCAGGGGGGGAGGTACTGTCATGGTCTGAGCGCCGATCTCGTCTGCGCTAGGGCCATGCATCATCTCTGCCAGACTTGACAGCAGTGTTTACCTTCTGGCTTCCTGAGCTCTTATTGTGACAGCGCTCGGAGGAGCTTCCTGCTGTCAAAGCCCAACAGCTGTGCTGCATTTACGGTCATCAGCAGCCCGGCATTTAAGCGGACGCTGAGAACAGTACAATGCAGCAGTCTCGTCAATAATTGTCAATATTCTTTGCCAGCGGTTCTCGTCTCAGACGTCACTTATTCCTTGTTCCTGGTCAAGATTGTAAGTAGCTGTGTGTTAGCCTTACAGTCCCTTGTGTCTTGTGTAGTGTGTTTTAGCCCACAGCAGCTCATTACTTTGTGTGTCCTTGTGTTGTGAATAAACCATCATGCAAACCTCACTGGCGACTTTTGGCGTCTTATGGTGGCTCGTGAGGGCCACCGCGTGACAGTCTTTTGTGACCTCTTGGATGAGTGTTCACTGTGCTCTTGGGGTAATTTTGGTCAGACGGCCACTCCTGGGAAGGTTCACCACTGTTCCATGTTTTCGCCATTTGTGGATAATGGCTTTCACTGTGGTTCACTGGAGTCCCAAAGCTTCAGAAATGGCTAGAAAATTGAACTCAGATTTCCAAAGATGTGGTAAACCACAGTTAATTTATGTTTTAATGGTGGGGGGGGGGTCACTTTTTCACATAGGGCCACATAGGTTTGGAATTTTTTTTTAAATTAAAAACTGCATTTTCTGTTGATTTGTGTTATCTTTGTCTAATATTTAAATCTGTTTGATCTGAAACATTTGTGTGACAAACATACAAAAAAAAAGAGAAATCAGGAAGGGGCAAACACTTATTCACACCAATGTACATTTTAAAGGCAGTGCTACCAAATATTAAACAAATGTATGTAAACTTCTGACTTTGAGGAAAGCAATAAAAAAATTCTCTAAAAAAACAATTTAGCAAATATAAAAAATTATTTTGAAAAGAGAAGTAATTTTGTTAATCCTACAGTGCATGTGGAAAGTAGTCAGTGCTTCACTTTTTCCACATTTTATGTTACAACCTTATTCCAAAATGGATTAAATTCATTTTTTTCCTCAAAATTCTACACACAATACCCAATAATGACAATGTGATTTATTTTTTTTTTTTAGATTTTTGCAAATTTATGAAAAATAAAAAACGAAGAAATCACATGTACATACAGTAAGTATTCACAGCCTTTGCTCAATACTTTGTTGATGCACCTTTAGCAGCAATTACAGCCTCAAGTCTTTTTGAATATGATACTACAAGCTTGGCACACCTATCTCTGGGGAGTTTCGCCAATTCCTCTTTGCAGCACCTCTCAAGCTCCATCAGGTTGGATGGGAAGTGTCGATGCACAGTCATTTTCAAATCTCTCCAAAGGTATTCAATTGGATTCAAGTCTGGGCTCTGACTGGCTCACCCAAGGACATTCACAGAGTTGTCCTGAAGCCACTCCTTTGATATCTTGGCTGTGTCCTTAGGATCATTGTCCTGCTGAAAGATGAACCATCGCCCCAGTCTGAGGTCAAGAGCGCTCTGGAACAGGTTTTCATCCAGGATGTCTCTGTACATTGCTGCATTCATCTTTCCCTCTATCCTGACTAGTCTCCCAGTTCCTGCTGCTGAAAAACATCCCCACAGCATGATGCTGCCACCATGCTTCACTGTAAGGATGGTATTGGCCTGGTGGTGACCGGTGCCTGGTTTCCTTCAAACATAACGCCTGGCATTTATGCCAAAGAGTTCAATCTTTGTCTCATCAGACCAGAGAATTTTGTTTTTCATTGTCTGAGAGTCCTTCACGTGCCTTTTGACAAACTCCAGGCGGGCTGCCATGTGCCTTTTACTAAGGAGTGGCTTCCGTCTGGCCACTCTACCATACAGGCCTGATTGGTGGATTGCTGCGGAGATGGTTGTCCTTCTGGAAGGTTCTCTTCTCTCCACAGAAGAACACTGGAGCTCTGACAGAGTGACCATCGGGTTCTCGGTCACCTCCCTGACTAAGGCCCTTCTCCCCTAGTCACTCAGTTTAGACAGCCGGCCAGCTCTAGGAAGAGTCCTGGTGGTTCCGAACTTCTTCCATTTACGGATGATGGAGGCCACTGTGGGGCAGTGGCTAGCACAGTAGCAGCACAGCAAGAAGGTCATGGGATTGATTCCACCCTTGACCATCGTGGGTTCGATCCCACCCCCAGACCATCGGTGACCCTTCTGTGCGGAGTTTGCATGTTCTCCCCGTGTCTGCGTGGGTTTACTCCGGGTACTACGGTTTCCTCCCACATGCCAAAAACATGCAGGTGAGGTTAATTGGCATCAAACTGTGGATTCTAAATTGTCCTTAGGTATGATTGTGAGAGTGAATGGTTGTCTGTCTCTCTGTGTTGGCCCTGTCATGGACTGGCGATCTGTCCAGGGTGTACCCTGCCTCTCGCCCAAAGATGCTGGGATAGGCTCCAGCCCCCCCCCCCCGCGACCCGAAAAAAGGATTAAGCGGTAGAAGATGGATGGATGGATGGAGGCCACTGTGCTCATTGGGATCCTCAGAGCAGCAGAAATTTTTCTGTACCCTTCCCCAGATTTGTGCCTCAAGATAATCCTATCTCAGAGGTCTACAGACAATTCCTTTAACTTCATGCTTGGTTTGAGCTCTGACATGCACTGTCAACTGTGGGACCTTATATAGACAGGTGTGCCTTTCCAAATCATGTCCAATCAACTGAATTTACCACAAGTGGATTCCAATTAAGCTGTAGAAATATATCAAGGATGATCAGTGGAAACAGGATGCACCTGAGCTCAGTTTTGAGCTTCATGGCAAAGGCTGTGAATACTTATGTACATTTGAATTCTTAGTTTTTTATTTTTAATAAATTTGCAAAAATCTCAAAACGTTTTTCACGTTGTCATTATGGGGTATTGTGTGTAGAATTTTGCGGAAAAAATTAATTAAATCCATTTTGGAATAAGGCTGTAACATAACAAAATGTGGAAAAAGTGAAGTGCTTTGATGTACTGTACTCGGATGTACTGTAACTGATCTAAAAGACTTTAGTCTGATGTAATGTCACAGTGAGGAAGAAAAGTTACGTCTTTTGATGCAGTGTATGTAAACTTCTGGTTTCAACTGTATATGTATGCTTTGACTATGGGGAAAGGTCACAAGATGGAAGCCGAAAACACCCAGGCCCTGCTAAATTTTGAAAAAAAGAAACAAGAAAAAATAACTTTTTGGCCATAATTCTAAAAGGTGTCTTTGGAACAAAAACAACACTGCACATCACTAAAAGAACACCATACCCACGGTGAAGCATGATTGTGGCAGCATCATGCTTTGGTGTTGTTTTCTTCAGCTGAAATTGGGGCTTTTTTCAAGGTGAAGGAACGAATGAACAATTACAAATATCTTTTAGATCAAGTTAGAAATCCAAACACCTGCTCTTTTTCTCTTCCTATAGGTCTATGATGTCCCCACATCCTCTCTTAACAAGTCTTTATCAGATCCCCAGCCTAATGAAGTCGATGACGAAGTCTACAGTGTCCCTACACTTCCAGGCATTCCTCTGGGTCCAGGAGAGTCCACCAGCAACCTCTCTGCTGAGGACATAGCTCAGTCTGGGGCCAGCAATGGAGACCATAAACGAGACTCCTGTGAACCAGATGGCGGCATCTATGACATGCCTGCTCTGACCATTGAAGTTCTTCCTCATTCTTCGTCTTTGTCTTCCACCTCCATTCGTCGCCTCTCTATCTCCAGCAATGGATCCGGTGACATACAGTGGAGAGCGTCGCTTTCTAGCCTCATCCACACAGTGTTGAACACTATCTCTAGCTCCACCTCGCCTCTGTTGTCACGGGACCTGGCTACCTCACTGGCAGAAATTCTGTCCACATGGAAAGCCAGCCACTCGGGCGATCCTCCACCGCCCCTTCAGCAGGCGTGGGCTCGTCTGTCAGACCTGCTTCCTGCATTGTCTGCCATCGGTAATGCTCCTCCGACAGAAGGGCTCCTGTCGCTGGTTCAGCGCTCTCTCGAGGAAAGCGACCTTCTTCTACAAGCTCAGGGTCGGCCCCGTCTACCCTCCCAAGATTCCCTGTCACGGAGGCCTCTGCCAGCACTCCCAGTGTCTGATGGGAAGCCATCTGGAGGTGGAATGGGTTCCCGTAAAAGTAGCTGGATCCAGGAGAGGCCTCTGCCCCCAACCCCACAACCTGCCTTCACTTTACCTCCCACTCCAGCCACTGTGACTCTCACAGTAGGCCCCGTCAATGGAGAAGATGATCCCAGCAACGAATATGCCGGCATCGGCTTGACTCCAGTCCCAGCTCCTTTACCTGCCGGAGACAGTGTGGGATATGTCAAGCTGCAGGTCAGTTTTCATAATGAGTTATTATTTCACAAAAAAGAAGAAACTGAATATGAAGTATCACTATTATTTACTTTTTGTCTGTGCCTACATTGTTATTAGAATGTCCATCAGTGTTTATTTGTGCTTCACCTCAAAATTATAAAAAAGTCTTACATTTGATCACAGGACATTAAAAAAAAGTCTTAAATTTAACTTGTTTATAGCTGCAGAAACCATGTATATGTCATGTGTCTAGTTTTATGTGTTGTTCTCTCTGATTATTTCACACCAGGGTAAACCTGATCTGCCTCCTAATGCCCTGGCCGAGAATGGACAGACACAAACGATTACTGCAGAGCCAAGGGTAAGCCATTTGTATTTTACATATGTCTTTTCTCCTGAGACGCACTCAGCGATTCACAGCACATGAGTCATTTGTGCTTGCACAGGGCACCCTGTTTACTTGGGAGCCATATGACTCATTGCGCCAGCACCAGCAGCTGTTTTGCTCCCAGTGTGGTCTTTTCATCTGCCATGTTTACCTGTGATTATACAGGTTCATGCTGTTGTTGCTGAGTTTTGTCTAATTAACCTATTCACTAAAACATTAATTCTGAGAATTTAACAACTGGGTTTGGCAGTTGGAAACTTGCAGTTTTGTACAATAAACAGTAAAAACTGTACTTGACTAAAACGTAGCTGCTACTCATAGTAGTTACTTTTTGTATACTGCTTCTATGCCTTGATCACCTATTGTGAAAATATTGCATTTTTTGTAATATTGTATGTACGGGGGGGCGGCTGAAAAATTCATAGGCTGAAAAGTTCATAGTAGTCAAATTTGGCCAAATGTGGTTTATTTTTCAACATGGTCTCCCCTTTGGTCCACACACTTCTTCCATTGGTGTTGCAGCACTTGGATCCCTGTGGTTGAAAAATAAACCACATTTGGTCAAATTGACCACTATGAACTTTTCAGCCTGTGAAACCTCTCCCCCCCCCGGTAGAACAGTGCCAGATGTGGTGGATGGGAAACAGTAATGGTGTTTATCAGTAAAAATGAAAAAAGTACTTTAAAACAAGCTATGAACATTAAGCTTTGACATGTGTTGAAGTTTAAGTTGGGCATAATGTTCACGAGAGTTTGTTGAAGGCATATTTGGAAACTGTGTGTAACAGTGTCATAAGGAATGAGTTTACTAAGTAGAAGCATGGAAAAACTAAAAAAGCAGTCGGAGAGTGCAGACCTCCGCACAAGCAGCTCATCTCCCCCAAATGACATTGTTAGTAATGCAGCAGTTTTATAAATGCAACATTTCTGCATCTGATAGTGATGAAAAATGCTAATTCAAGTTTCATTTTATAAGATTTATTGAAATAACAAATAAGTAGTATTGGGTAAACTTAGCTACAGAAATTCTGGTGTACGAGCAAAAGTAAAATTTAACCAAGTTGATACTGATTTTTCCTAAAAACTCCCTGGATCCAGGTGGTGAACCGGATCACCACAAAAATGGAATCATCTGTTCCCCATGCCATTAAACACCTTTCCTGACAAATTCTTCAAAATTCGTTCATAAATTTTTGAGTAATGTTGTTAAGAGACAGACAGACAAAGCAATATTGGTGTCGTGGCAAAAAGTGACCAGCTGCCAAAAATTGATAGCCAGGTGCCATATTGTAGTTATGGGGTTATATTAGCCATAAAATATATATTTCAACAGGTAAACAGTACCGAGTTAGGTATAATAAGATATATTTAAGACTTATGATGCATTTTGAACCAGAAACAAACTTGATGTAGGATTAAAGGCAATAAAAATAATATGTTCACAAGGTTACATGGAAAAATATATAAATTTACTGGATATATACATGTAGATACTGTATAAATACATATTCTATGCATCAACAATGGACAGTTACAGTGTAGCTTCTAAACAACAGTGAGGTTTTTGCATATAAATATTGGAATCAATTGCAATCTCATAAATGCTACCGTATCTCACAAAAGTGAGTACACCCCTCACATTTTTGTAAATATTTTATTATATCTTCATAGGACAACACTGAAGATATGACACTTTGATACAATGTAAAGTAGTCAGTATACAGCTTGTATAACAGTGTAAATTTGCTGTTCCCTCAAAATAACTCAACACACAGCTATTAATGTCTAAACTGCTGGCAACAAAAGTGGGTACACCCCTAGTGAAAATGTCCAAATGGTGCCCAATTAGCCATTTTCCCTCCCCGGTGTCATGTGACTCATTAGTGCTACAAGGTCTCAGGTGTGAATGGGGAGCAGATGTGTTAAATTTGGTGTTGCCGCTCTCATTTGCTCTCATACTGGTCACTTGAAGTTCAACATGGCACCTCATGGCAAAGAACTCTCTGAGGATCTGAAAAAAGAATTGTTGCTCTACATAAAGATGGCCTAGGCTATAAGAAGATTGCCAACACCCTGAAACTGAGCTGCAGCACAGTGGCCAAGACCATACAGCGATTTAACAGGACAGGTTCCACTCAGAACAGGCCTTGCTATGGTCAAAGAAAGAAGTTGAGTACACATGCTCAGCATCATATCCAGAGGTTGTCTTTTGAAAATAGACGTACGAGTGCTGCCAGCATTGCTGCAGAGGTTGAAGGGGTGGGGGGTCATCCTGTCAGTGCTCAGACCATATGCCACACCCTGCATCAAATTGGTCTGTATGGCTGTCATCCCAGAAGGAAGCCCCTTTTAAAAATGATGCACAAGAAAGCCTGCAAATAGTTTGCTGAAGACAAGCAGACTAAGGACATGGATTACTGGAACCATGTCATGTGGTCTGATGAGACCAAGATAAACTTATTTGATGCAGATGGTGTCAAGCATATGTGGCAGCAACCAGGTGAGGAGTACAAAGACAAGTGTGTCTTGCCTACAGTCAGTCATGGTGGTGGGAGTGTCATGGTTTGGGGCTGCATGAGTGCTGCCGGCACTGGGGAGCTACAGTTCATTGAGGGAACCATGAATGCCAACACGTACTGTGACATACTGAAGCAGAGCATGATCCCCTCCTTTCAGAAACTGAGCCGCAGGGCAGTATTCCAATATGATAACCCCAAACACACCTCCAAGATGACCACTGCCTTGCTAAAGAAACTGAGGGTAAAGGTGATGGACTGGCCAAGCATGTCTCCAGACCTAAACCCTATTGAGCATCTGTGGGGCATCCTCAAACGGAAGGTGGAGGAGCGCAAGGTCTCTATCCACCAGCTCTGTGATGTCGTCATGGAGGAGTGGAAGAGGATTCCAGTGGCAACCTGTGAAGCTCTAGTGAACTACATGCCCAAGAGAGTTAAGGCAGTGCTGGAAAATAATGGTGGCCACACAAAATATTGACATTTTGGACACAGTTTGGACATTTTCACTTCGGGGTGTACTCACTTTTGTTGCCAGCGGTTTAGACATTAATGGCTGTGTGTTGAGTTATTTTGAGGGAACAGCAAATTTAAATTAAAAAAATTAAATCACTCTTTATTGTCATTCAACTGTACAACCAATCATGTACAGTAGAACGAGATTGTGTTTTACCTATCTACTGTGTTAATCACACACACCCCAAGTGTAGAATCAGAGGGCCGCTGCCATGCAAGGCGCCGCCACAAATTTCCCTCCTCCATTCCATTATTGCTGAGCACCAAGCTGGATGGCAGGAAGTTCCACTTTTTTATATGGTCTTCGGCATGACCCGTCCGGGATTTGAACCCCTGCCTCCCGGGTGTGGGACGGATGCTCTACCAACTGACCACCACTCCGGTGGTGGCTCATTTACACTGTTATACAAGCTGTACACTGACTACTTTATATTGTATCAAAGTGTCATATCTTCAGTGTTGTCCCACGAAAAGATATAATAAAATATTTACAAAAATATGAGGGGTGTACTCACTTTTGTGAGATACTGTATATGTTATCCAAACTGCAAACACTTTGGCCAAGACTATATTTTTTTTTTTCAGATGCGATAAAACCTCAAAACATTTACACACACAGTAGGTGGACTGAGACCAGGCAGTACAGCTTAACAAACGGGCGCTCCTGGCTCCTGCAGCCCATGATCACTTTTTGGCAGCCGATCGCGCCACCCCCAATCAATTTTTTAGCACCACACTGGCAAAAATATGATCACCTCCTCTTTACGGAGGTAATAAAAATTAAACAATGTCCAGTGCTGTGTGTTTTTATATTGTATGGGTAATGTACCTTGCAAGACATCCTTAGCTTGTCTGCCGGTACTCTGCTCCCCGTGCCATTACACACCTTTCCTGAAAAGGTCATCAAAATCCGTTCATAACTTTTGGATTAATGTTGCTAACAGACAAACCAACGCTACCTTCTCCTCTTAGCGGAGGTAATACAAATAAAAATTAAACATTGTCCAGTGCTGTGTACTTACATACTGTGTGGGTAACGTGGCAGCTGCTGGTACAAGTCCTCCAAACTTTGTGTAACTCTGTGGACCTGTCTTAAAGGGGTGGACGCATCTTAAAGGGAAAGCTCAATATTATTACTATTTTTCCGCAAAAAAAAATTTCTGGATCCACATCGTGATACAGATCACCACCAAAATCTAATCATTTGTTCCCCGTGCTATTACACACCTTTCCTGAAAATTTCATCAAAATCCGTTAAGAACTTTTTGAGTTATGTTGCTAACAGACAGACAAACCAAGAAACCAACCAACGCCACTAAAAACATTACCTCCTCCCCTTGGTGGAGGTAATGAACCTTGTTGCACATCACCTCAATACGAACGCACAACCAGGTAGTATTCTGTTGTATCTTCAGTTAAATCTGCTGCTTCAGACTGATGTCATCTCTTCTTATCTCTCAGTCTGCATTCTTTCTTGCTCCTTGCTGAGTTCCTTTGTTACTCCATTGAGGGCAACAAGGAATATCTTGTAACTCCCTGGAGTCTTGCTTAATGCTATATAGGGCAGAGGCTGCTTGACAATAAGTGAAAGAAAAGCACAGTTGTTTCAATAATGGCTCTTGTTGATGTAGTCTACAGTGCATCCAGAAAGTATTCACAGTGCTTTAATTTTTCCACATTTTGTTATGTTACAGCCTTATTCCAAAATGGATTAAATTCATTTTTTTTTCTTTCAAAATCCTATACACAATACCCCTTAATGACAACATGAAAACAGCTTTTTGTTAGATTTTTGCAAATTTATTAAAAATAAAAAAACTAAGAAATCCCACGTACATAAGTATTCACAGCCTTTGCTCAATACTTTGTTGATGCATCTTTGGCAGCAATTACAGCCTCAAGTCTTTTTGAATATGATGCCACAAGCTTGGCACACCTGTCTTTGGGCAGTTTCTCCCATTCCTCTTTGCAGCACCTCTCAAGCTCCATCAGGTTGGATGGGAAGCGTCAATCAATGCACAGCCATTTTCAGATCTCTCCACAAAAAGAATAGATTTCAAAATACTGCTGTTGGTTTATAAAGCTCTGGATGGTTGGGGGCCAAAATACATTCCAGAGCTGCTACTCTATTATGAACCACCCAGAGCCCTCAGGTCATCAGGGTCAAGCCTACTATCTGTGCCTAGAGTTTGAACCAAACATGGTGAGGCAGCGTTGAGTTTTTATGCCCCTCACCTATGGAACAAACTCCTAGAAAGCATCAGGGCTGCTGACACTCTCAGCTGCTTTAAATCGAGGTTAAAAACTCTCCTATTTGCCGCAGCCTTTCAGTAGCCTACAGTGTACTGCAACTTTTATTTGTTGCATCTTATTTTTGTTTCTCTTTAATTTACTTTTTAGTTTGCTTTTAAATTCTTAGGTATTCCTTTTGCAACTTGCTGTAATGCTTTATGTAAAGCACTTTGAATTGTCTTGTATACAAAATGTGCTATACAAATAAACTTGTCTTGCACACAGGTGGACTACATCTTATGGAGAAGGAGAAATCTGAAAGAGATAGGAGACTGCAAGGTGGTGGCAGGGGAGAATGTAGCTAGACAGCATCAGATGGTAGTCTGTAGGATGACTTTGGAGAGCAAGAAGAGGAAAACAGTGAAGGCAGAGCTAAAGATTAAGTGGGGGAAGTTACAGAAGGAAGAAGGTCACACAGAGTTCGGGAAGGAGTTGATACAGGCTCTGGGTGGTAGGGAAGAATTACCAGATGACTGGGAAAGTACAGCCAAAGTATTGAGGGAAATGGGTAGAAAGGTATGTGGTGTATCCAGTGGACAGAGGAAGGAAGACGAGGAGACTTGGTGGTGGAATGAGGAGGTACAGGAAAGTATTCAAAGGAAGAGATTAGCAAAGAAAAAGTGGGATAGTCAGGGAGATGAAAGTAGACAGGAGTAGTTGTAGTCTAGGTGCATGGCAAAGAGAGAGGTGACAAAGGAAAAGGCATATAGTGAGTTGTATGAGAGGCTAAACACTAAGGAAGGAGAAAGGGGCTTGTATCAATTGGCTAGACAAAGAAATCGAGCTGGAAGGGATGTGCAGCAGGTTAGGCTGATTCAGGACAGAAATGGTAATGTACTAACAAATGATGAGAGTGTGTTGAGAAGGTGGAAGGAGTACTTTGAAGAGCTGATAAAGAAAATGAGAGAGAGAGGAGTATGGATTAAGAAAAGATGGTAAACAAGGAATTCCTGAGGATAAGCAAGGTGGAAGTGAGGGCAGCTTTGAAGAGGATGAAGAATAGAAAGGCGGTTCATCCAGATAACATACCTGTGGAGGTGTGGAGATGTTTAGGAGAGATGGAAGTGGACTTTTTAGCCAGATTGTTTAACACAATCTTGGAGAGTGAGAGGATGCCTGGGGGGTAGAAAAGAAGTGTTTTGGTACCAATTTCCAAGAACAAAGGTGATGCTCGCTCAGAGCTGTAGTAACTACAGAGGCATAAAGCTGATCAGCCACACTATGAAGATATGGGAAAGAGTTGTTGAAGCCAGGTTAAGAGGAGAGGTGACAATCAGTGAGCAGCAGTACGGTTTCATGCCAAGAAACAGGACTACAGATGCAATGTTTGCTCTAAGAGTGTTAATGGAGAAGTATAGAGAAGGTCAGAAGGAGCTGCACTGTCTTTGTGGCTCTAGAGAAAGTATATGATAGGGTGCCAAGAGAGGAAGTGTGGTACTGTATGAGAAAGTCAGGAGTGGCAGAGAAGTATGTGAGGGTGGTACAGGACATGTATGAGGACAGTGAGACGGTGGTGAGGTGTGCTATAGGAGTGACAGATGGATTCAAAGTGGGGGTAGGTTTACATCAGGGATCAACTCTGAGCCCCTTCTTGTTTGCCGTGGTGATGGACAGACTGACAGACGAGGTAAGGCAAGAGTCTCCGTGGACCATGATGTTTGCAGATGACATCGTGATCTGTAGTGAGAGTAGGGAGCAGGTGGAAGAGAACCTGAGGAGGTGGAGGTATGCTCTGGAGAGAAGAGGAATGAAAGTCAGTAGAAGCAAGAAAGAACACATGAGTGTGAATGAGAGGGAGGCAGGTGTAACTGTGAAGATGGAAAGAGTAGAGGTAGTGAAAGTAGATGAGTTTAAATACCTGGGGTCAACCATCCAAAGCAATGGAAAATGCACAAGAGAGGTGAAGAAGAAAGTGCATACAGGGTGGAGTGGGTGGAGATGAGTATCAGGGGTGATTTGTGACAGAAGGGGAGCAGCAAGAGTGAAAGGGAAGATTTACAAGACGGTAGTGAGACCTGCTATGATATATGGTTTGTAAACTGTGGCACTGACAAAAAGACAGGAGATGGAGCTGGAGGTGGCAGAGTTGAAGATGCTAAGATTTTCACTGGGAGTGACTAGGAGGGACAGGATTAGAAATGAGTATATCAGAGGGACAGCTGAGGTTGATCAGTTTGGAGACAAAGGGGCAGATTTACTAACATGCTGCGCCATCGCAAAACCCTGTTTTGGCATTAAAAAACTACTGGTGAAATTGACGAAAGGGTGCAGGACAAAGTTAGCTGTGGAAAGGCGTCAACTATGTTAATTTTGCACCTAGTCTCATTGCATATGTATTTGTGGGAGCTGTCATGTCAAAGTGCAAATTTGAGAGGAGAATATTTAAATGACTGGCGCAAGGTGATTTACTAAGGTTTGTGGTTATCAATCTCCTGGTAAATGTGCCAGGATTTAATGTCCCCAAAAAAGCTTGTCTTAATTCATCTGCGTCTGACATGAGGGCAATTGTCGGTGCCGAGACACCAGCGAGAACCAAGGGCACGTGGCTGAAGAGACAGAAGCTTTTCTTTGCGCATGACTTTATTTGGCATGACAGACCATATTAATATGAACAGAAACGATCTCACAGAGATCGGTGTTGTGCTGAACTGGACATCAGCCGGCAGAGGATTTTTTAAAAAATTTCATTTGTTTATATATAGCCTACTACTACTACTAATCATCCATCCATCCATCCATCTTCTACCGCTTAATCCTTTTCGGGTCGCGGGGGGACTGGAGCCTATCCCAGCATCCTTGGGCGAGAGGCAGGGCACACCCCGGACAGATTGCCAGTCCATCGCAGGGCCAACACAGAGAGACAGACAACCATTCACTCTCACTTCCATACCTAAGGACAATTTAGAATCCCCAGTTTGATGCCAATTAACCTCACCTGTATGTCTTTGGCATGTGGGAGGAAACCGGAGTACCCAGAGTAAACCCACACAGACACGGGGAGAACATGCAAACTCCACACAGAAGGGTCACTGTTGGTCTGGGGGTGGGATCGAACCCACGATGGTCAAGGGTGGAATCGATCCCATGACCTTCTTGCTGTGCTGCCGCAGTGCTAATCACTGCGCCACTGTGCTGCCCACTACTACTACTAATAATAATTTATTCCATTTATAACATACTTTAAATTTCGGGGCAAAATCTCAAAGTGGTACACAAATAAAAGCAAACATTAAGAGATAGTATATACAGTGACACACCAGGACATTAAAAAGCTTTCCTAAACAATAAATTTGTATCCATAAAATAGGATAGCCCTTCCTACATGCAGTGGACAAAAAAAAGCATAGATCCATAAATGTCCTCCGCAATTGCAACGTCGTAGTAACTCAGTGATGGCAGTCTCTGCTGTGGCAGTCCGAGGATTAAGTGAAATTGTATGTGTTTAATTTTATTATGTTCCAGACTTCAGAAAACATAAAATGCACATATTTATAAAAAGTCATGGACTGGGAGACCTGTAGATTTTGTTAAAACAAAGTTATTCACATAATAAAACCTCAAAGGTCGATCAGACCAGCTTAACAGTTCTTGTGTTAATAAAATAAACATGGTTAAATAATCAATTTATTCATGAGTAGTGCTTTTATAAAATTATATACAAATACTTTATCATCATCACTCTATAAATTTAAGAAATCTCTGCATATCTGTCTGTCACGATCGTAGGACATCATAGGACGGCTTATGATGTCTGCATGATGTCCTATGATGATCCTATGATGTCAGGCTACATATGACTCGCGATGTCGTCATATAGACAATAGGACTGGCTACCTATGATGTCTTGTCCTATGATGCCTGCCTGGATGTCTTTATGATCTCATATAGACCATCACTTACGATGCCTGCCTTGATGCATTTTCCGACTGGCTAACTATGATGTAGTGTCCTATGATGCCTGCCTTGACGTCTTCATGATGTCATATAGAATGCCAAGCAAAGCACTGATTTTCTCCGGGTGCTCCGGTTTCTGGGTTTCAACGGGCATGCGTGAATCTTCCTAAACAGGGTCAAAAGCCACTTGTTGCTCAGATCTATTTTCATGAACTGAAATTACAACCCACCTATCCCTCAACCAGTGGTCTGAATGAAGGAGAAGAAGACCCACCAGAACGTCAGAAAAGATGCTGTGAAGATGAAACACCTCAGGTTCAAGCAGTACGCCGCAGGCATGACTGTGAGGAGACCCTTCAGCAATGGGCATGCAGAAATACTTGCTTATACTTGGTTTCTATGCGCATGGACGGGTATGCACGGGTATGTACTAGTACATGTTAAACAAAGGAGTCTGCCATGTGAAATGAAAATCAAAACTTTGAAATTTGACGAACAGAAATAAACTATTTTACTTGCGCTTGAACAAAAGCTTAAAAAAAAGCTAAAAAAAACAAAAAAACTCTTATACTATGTTCCTCCAAACTGGCTGTGCCTGTGTTGATGACCCACTTCCTCAGGTGTGTCTGTGCACAATTTTGCGGTGCTCTTGGTGGATGGGTGGTCATTACTGAAATGAAGTGACTGCGTCTGTGTTCATAATTTTGTGTGGTGTTAGTAGATCACTGGCAAAAATTGGCCACACCTTTAGGCACTCTGTCTAACCTGCACACTTGCCAATTTGCCCTGCTTTAGTAAATCTGCCCTAAAGTAAGCGGGGCAAGGCTGAGATGGTTTGGACATGTGCAGAGGAGGGATAGTGGATATATTGGAGAAAGGATGTTGAAGATGGAGCTGCCAGGCAGGAGGAAAAGAGGAAGACCACAGAGAAGATTTGTGGATATAGTGAAGGAGGACATGGAGAGGGTTGGTTTTACAGAGGAAGAGGCAAGGGATAGGATGAGATGGAGGCAGATGATCCACTGTGGTGACCCCTAAAGGGAGCAGCCGAAAGAAGTTGATGTAGTCTGTACATTTGTGTCTGATGTGCTCATACTTAAATTCTGTGTGAGACTTTTCCAATTTAATGTAAACTAAGTTTACAGGAAATGATTTTCTGTGAACGGATGCCATAAATTGTCTGTCCTGATCATTTAGATTGAACAGCTTGTGCAGAGGTTAATGCTCTCCAATAATGTATCTTGTGTAATTTATGAAACTTAGTGATTCCTCATTTGCTCTTATTTTGAAGCCTTAATATTTGTGGCTGTGGTGAGGCATTTACTGAGAAATAATGCAAAGTTTGTTGGATAGAAAATGAATGCAAAGTTCCATCCATCCATCTTCTACCACTTTTCCGGAGGTCCGGGTCGCTGAGGCAGCAGTTCAAACAGAGAAGCCCAGACTTCCCTCTCTCCAGCCACCTGCTCCAGCTCTTCAGAGAGGATACTGAGGCGTTCTCAGACCAGCTGGAAGACGTAGTCTCTCCAGCGAGTCCTGGGTCTGCCCCGGGGTCTCCTCCCAGTGGGACACGCCCGAAACACCTCAAGTGGGAGGCGTCTAGGGGGCATCCTGATCAGACGCCCAAACCAAGGTACTGGAGAGGAGTGTCCGGCCATTGGTCGAACCTCGGATTCAGGAGGAGCAATGTGGTTTACGGCCTGGCCGTGGCACATCAGACCAGCTCTTTATCCTCTCGAGAATCCTCGAGGGTTCGTGGGAGTTTACCCAACCAGTTTACTTGTGTTTTGTGGACTTGGAGAAGGCATTTGACTGTGTCCCTCGTGGCTTTTTGTGGGGGGGTGCTTCGGGAGTTGAATGTAACAATTTTTAAAAAATTTTTGGTTTATTGTAAACCTTTTATTACCTCCGCCAAGGAGGTAATGTTTTTACCGGGGTTTGTCTGTCTGTCTGTCTGTCTGTCTGTCTGTTACCAACATAACTCAAAAAGTTATGAAAGGATTTTGATGAAATTTTCAGGAAAAGTGTGTAATGGCACGGAAAACAGATGATTAGATTTTGGTGATGATCTGACAGTGCATACCTCCACCAAGGGCTTTGTTTGTATTTGTGCTGCAGGATTACACAAAAACTACTGGATGGATTTGGATGAAATTTTCACCAGAGGTGGTTCTTGGGCTATAGAGGAACCCATTATATTTTGGTGATGATCTGAGAATGCATACCTCAGCCAAGGCTCTTATCTTCTCACAGTGTGTTAGCAACAATACTCCAAAAGTTATGAACGGATTTTGATGAAATTTTCAGGAAATGTGTGTAATGGCACGGGGAACAGATGACTACATTTTGGTGATGATCTGAGAGTGCATACCTCCACCAAGGCCTTTGTTTGTGCAGCAGGATTACACAAAAACTACTGCATGGATTTGGATGAAATTTTCACCAGAGGTGGTTCTTGGGCTAGAGAGGAACCCATTATATTTCGGTGATGATCTGAGAATGCATACCTCAGCCAAGGCTCTTATCTTCTCACAGTGTGTTAGCAACAATACTCCAAAACTGATGGACACACTTTGATGCAATTTTCACCACAAGTGGCTATAGGCCTACACACAAACCCAATACATTTTGGAGGTGATCCATGAGAAACGGAAGGAGCCTTGGCCGAGGTATGTGCTCTATGAGTGCTTTTCTAGTTTATAGAAATGCTTTATAAAGGTTGATTTAAGCTTCAAAATTTAGCGAGTTGTTTGCAACTCAGCAGTGGCTCAGAAGCTAGAACAGGTTGTCCAATAACTAGAGGGTTGGTGGTTTGAATCCCGCTCTCCCTAATTATCCTGCTGTTGTGTCCCTGGCCAAGACACTTTACCCACCCTCCCTCCAGTGTTCATGACACTGGGAATGAATGTGTATAAATGTTCAGTCGTGGTCGGAAAGGCCATTGGCACGGATTGGCAGCCATGTTTCTGTTAGTCTGCCCCAGGGCAGCTGTGGCTACAGTAGTGGCTTACCACTACCATTGTCTGTGGAGCCAGTGAATAATGGACTCACTGTAAGCGCTTTGAGATGTCACTTGACATAAATCTAAAGAAGCCATTGGGACCCAAAGCTGATGTGGAATCACTGGATAATTTGTCATGTTAATAATAATGCATCAGATTTATATAGTGCTTTCACATCCTTTTTGACTTTGTGGCATCAGTTTCCTTTAAAACTACATTTGTCATCTTTCTTTAACCAGTTAACACCATCTCCTCCCCTGCCGATGTCTCTTTCCCTGGAGGACTCGGAGCTCTTGTCCTTCTACTCCTCTCAGAGCCTCGCCCACCTCTCCTGCCTGGCAGACGCGATCGACGTGCTCTATAGCAGCGTGAAGGGGAACCAGCCACCCCGCATCTTTGTCGCCAGAGGAAAGAGTCTCATTGTGACGGCGCACAAGCTGGTGTTTATTGGAGACACACTGTCCCGCCTTCTCACGTCTGCCGACCTCCGAGCCAAAGTACATGGAAAAGCCGTCCTCAGCCTTGCTTTAAAAAATACATAAAATCAATTCTCATTATAATAGCTGTGTAATATTTGTGGTTTTGTTTTCCCATTTAATTTCCACTTTCAGATCACTACCTCGGGGGGGCGACTCTGCCAGGCCTTGAAGGCGGTTGTGGTGGCCACAAAAGGCGCCGCCCAAAACTACCCATCGGTGTCGGCCACCCAGGAAATGGTGGACCGTGTCGCTGAGCTCTCCCAACAAGCAGCCGGCTTCTCCTCTCTACTCCAGCGTCTGGCAGAGATCTCATCATGATATACCTGACCGCTTATGTGAAAACTTTTTTCTACACTACACATATATAGTCTCCTCTTTGAAATGCCTTATTTTTTTTGTTTGTTTTCACACTCTTAATTACATTACATCTTGAAAGGGATTGATGGGAGTGAAGCTGAATCCTGAGACAAGTGTTGAACCTTGATGTCGCTAAGCTGGGTTTCTACTATTTGTCATGTGTGTGTGTGTGTGTGTGTGTAGGTTTGCCTTTGTTTATTATCTACTGACTTCTGTGCTTTGATGCCAGGAAAAGTTTTTTTTACATGTTAATTTATTGAATATTTGCAGCTCCTGTCCGGTTTGCGTGTTCCCGTGGGCTTCTTATTTTGGGAAATTTGCCTCAGTGTCCTTGCCAAATTTTCTTCTCTCTTTCATAATAGCCATTCTTCCTTCCTCTCTGTATTTATTCAGCCATCCCTCATTTCCAAAAACAGCGTGGATGAAGGCCCAGCATCCTGCCTGCCCTGTAGTGTGACACCTTAAAGGCCTTTTTGTGATGATCACTCAGAAACTGTCAGCTCAGAATGTTGTATATTTTGGGTTTTTACAGGAGAATTGTGTGGAGGTCTGTCAGGTTTCCCCAACTTCCACTCTTGGTCTGTGCAAGTTTGTGTTGTTTTAGTGCCCATCCCCAGTAGAAAGCAAAGATCACCTTCAGTATTCTCTTTAACTGTTTTTTGTTATGTTTTGTTTTTTTTACTACAGACATCTGTCAGCACCTTGTTCACTTTACATTTACACACTTGTACACATCTCGATGAAAACTGGAAACCCTTTCTTATACAGAGAGATGATTAATGGAAATACAGAGGGTGAATAATGACAGTTGGGCGAAGAGTTGCCTCATCCTTTTCTTTCCCACAGTCATGTGATTTCCTGGTAGTGGGTAAGAAACCTGTTGACTGAGTTCATTTGTCTCAACATGTCTTGCTGTGACCTGTATCATCACTTTCTTTCTTTCTTTGAATTTGCTTGCTTATCATCTCTACTGTCTGTTTCTACTCACAAAAAGTTAGGGGTATTTGTCTTTCATTTGAAATTTATGGAAAATGTAAAAAGTTCATGCTACAGTGATATATCATGACAGTAGGGCATTTAAGTAGAAGCATGCAGTGGTGATTTCCTCATCTCAAACAATTTATTGAAGCAAAAGCCAACAACAGTGGTGGGTATACCACGACAAAAAATGTCAGTGTCTCAGTAACTTGTCATGTGCCCTTGGGCATCAATTACAGCTTGACAGTGATGTCTCATGGTGTTCACAAGTCGACTTATTGTCTGCTGAGGCATAGCATTCCGCTCTTCTTGAAGGGTGGCCCTCAGGTCATTGAGGTTGTGGGGTGCAGGGTTACAAGCGTCTACACAGCAACTCAGCTGATCCCATAGGTTTTCTATGGGATTCAGGTCTGGAGAAAGTGCAGGCCACTCCATTTGAGGTACCCCAACCTCCAGCAGCCATTCCCTAATGATGTGACCTTGATGAGCTGGAGCATTGTTGTCAGTGAAGATGAAATTGAGCCTGTGTTGTTCATGCAGGGGCACAATGACTGGATTAATGATGTTATTCAGGCAGTATCAGCTTGTCACTGTACCATTCACAAGGTATAGGGCAGTTCTGTATTGACTAGACACACCTGCTCAGACTGTAACACCACCACCACCACCAAAGGCTCGTCTGGTGACAACAGTGGCTTGATGCATCGCACTCTCCTCGATGTCTTCAACATCGTTGGCGGCCATCATTTCTGCTCAACGTGAATCAACTTTCATCAGAGAACAGCACTGAGACCCCCTGGTCCCTTGTCCAGCGTAAATGCTCCCTGGTCCATGCAAATGATGGTGCCTGGTGGTGTGGTCAGGTACCCTTGCAGGTCTAGCATGCAGATCACGCTGATGTAAACAGTTTTGAATGGTCTGACATGACAGTTGGGTGCCTCTGACCTCCCTTACATGTGCCTGGAGTTAAGTGGCATTCATCATCTGGTTCCGCAGGGCACTGTTCACAATGAAGTGGTCATCAGCGTGGGATGTGGCCAAAGGACATCCACTTCTATGCCTTTCTGTGACTCGTCCAGTCTCTCTGTATCTCTGTTGCAATCTGCTGATGACACTCTGTGACACTCTTAAGCTCAGTGGCTACTTTCCTCTGAGAACATCCTGTTTGAAGCCTCGCAATGGTGAGGTACTGTTGATCAGTTGTTAGGTATTGTCTTGGTCTCATGATGTCAAAATGTGAACAGCATGATGAAGAGGACTGGAATTTATTGGTCGATTCATGGATCAAACACCTGTTGTGAATTTTGCCATTAAGCACTGTGTTAGAAAACAGCAAGTTATGCAAAAAGTACTGAAATATTGAACAGTTGGACATGTGCATTCAAAATGTTGGAGAAGGTCAAATTAAGTTCACCTGGAAAGGTTATAGTCAGTGCATTTTAGGTGCATCCTGAAATTTCATCCGAAAGTCAAATATTCCAAACTTTTTGTGAGTAGTGTATATCGCTTAGTATGGTGATATATTCCATGTAGGCATGGCACAATGTTGAATGCATTAAAGTGAGAGTTGAAGAGTCACTAAATTTATCATAATCAAATGTAGGCATTGTCCTTGGATTTGGAATCTATCATTTTTTTCATCAACACTACTTTTGTTTTTATATTTTATGGATTCAAATCATTCTCACAGGGGTGCTTTCATAAACATGTTCTCATTTGTGTGACTCAGTTTATTTTCCGTTTAAAGAAGACTGTGGCTTCATTACATTTTATTTGCTGCAGAGCCACCCTGTGGAGGTTTAAAGTAATACTTATTGTATCCTCTTCCATAAAAGGCTTTATCTATGTAAGAGTGTATGGTCGCTTTAACATTTTGCTGTGTATTTATTATTTCTCAAGGCTGATATCCTTTGCTTTCTCATTTGCATGGCTTTAATTTGCAAAAAAAAAAAAAAAAAAAAAATCTATATGCACAACCTTCACCGAGGTGAATTCACTGGGTGATTTGCAGTGAACAAATTTTCCTTTTTGAGAAATGGTTAAGGCTGTTTTCATGTACATGATTTTTTTCATACAGATTCTTTTATCCATTTTTGCTGACATATAAAAGTGAAATCCTGGACTTCCCAGTAATAAGTCCTTGCAACCCTTTCTTTTAACACTACATTTGATGTCTGTCATGTATTTCTATTCAAGAATACAAATACATATTTTGCATTTAAGTAAATGTGTTTGCTTTATTCATGTCATATGTTTTTCCTGAATGCAAATTTGTATATCATTTTTGAATAAAAATTGTGAACAAAGTTGAACGGATCGCCGTGGCTCGAGATCTGTATCTATAAAGTGATTCGGAGAAAAGCCGAGCGCTTCCGGAAACTGCCGATATGTGACGCCAAGCAGTGTCCGTAGCGACGCTTGTTGAGAGTTCAGACGAGCGGAGTGAGCAAAATGGCGGACGAAGATATTACGCTTGATGGAAAACCTCTACATTTGCTCCGAGTTGCAGATTTGAAAGAGGCGCTGGACCGAAGAAACCTACCAAAGAGCGGACAAAAAAACACACTCATCAAGCGACTCAAAGGGGTAAGTTTTCCGCTTCGCCGTGGACCCCTGTGCCGAGTCTGACCCAAGTTCAGCAGGAGGGAGAGCCGTTGGGGGGGTGAACGTTGGAGGCCGAAACTGTGTGTGTGTGTGTGTGTGTGAGTGAGAGAGAGCTCCAGAGCGCGAACACATGAATTCTAGACGTTACTACGCATACGTAACAGTTTTTCTTTTAGGTCTATTTTAACCTTAAACTTGACCGGCTAACCACCTAATTGCTGAGGTCACACTGAAATTCGTAACTACCGCTAGAGAACTGTTGCACACAGTTGAAGTGTGCACTGTGCACCTGTCAGGCCTAAGCTGAGCGTGTGAGCGAGCCAACAGCCGTTCACATGTACGTCACCGTGACCGCGCACGGTAACTGCCTGTATGTGTGTTGGGGTTACGGGGGCGCGCCTCGCCTTGTAAATACGGTTTTAATCCCATAAATAACCGTGAATTCATACGGTTTTCTGTGAGTTAGTTTTCAGACAGCTATTGTTTTGTACCCTGTTAACGAAAAGGCCCGTTTCAGGGATTGGATATACATTATAATAACCCTTGAAGAGTAATATTTTTAACATTAACAAGAGAATAGACTAGGCTTTATTGTCACTGTACAAGTACAACAAAATTGTGGGTGCTCCACCAGACTACTGCGCAATAAAGTAAGAGAAGGATTTGATTAAACACAGTTACAGAATACACGATTAAACATATGCCTGAAATAAAAATAAAAATAGCCTACAGGTATATGCACAGGTATGGTAGTCGCTTCACGGTTGGACCTATGTACATAAGAGCGGAGTGCACAACACACGATTGAATAAAATAGCCCAGGGATTATGAAAAATATACACAGGAATGGCATTGGTTTCATGGATGGGTCAATGTACGTGAAAGTGCAGAATGCAAAGACAGGTGTGTTATGAAAATTAAAAAGGTCCTCAGTACTGTGCATGAGAGCGTTTGGAGGGAAGGGGGTGGGGCCTCTTACTGTTTGCAGTTCGGATGGCCCAGGGGAAGAAACTGTCAGTCTGGAGGTGTAGGACCTGGTTGATCTGAACAGTCGTCCAGATGGGAGCAGGTCAAACGAGGTGGGCGGGATGTGACGGTTCTCCTGTGATCGCCTTGATCTTTCCGAGATAGGAGGATCTGAAGATGTCCTCCAGGGAGGGCAGAGGGCCACTGATGATTTTTTTGGGCGGTGTTGATGATCCTCTGCACAGCCTTCCTGCATTCGGCAGTGGAACCGACCTACCACACACCCAGCCAGTAGGTGAGCACACTGCTCCACTGAGCAGTGGTAGAAGGCCAGCAGCAGCTTCTGGTCCAGGTTGTTCTTGCTCAGAACACGGAGGAAGTGCAGCCACTGCTGGGCTTTCTTTATCCCAGAGCCTTGGTATTGACAGTCTGGGAGAGGTTGGAGGAGATGTGGGTGCCCAGGAACCTGAAGGTGGGGACGGTTTCCATGCAGTCGTCATTTATTGGGGGGGGGGGGGGGGTGTTGTCCTGTCTGTTCTTCCTGAAGTCCAGTATGAGTTGTTTGGATTTTTGGACATTCAGTTTCAAGTTGTTTGCTTGGCACCACAGCAGCAGATTCTCTACCTCTGCGCTGTATGCCTTCTCATCATCATCGGTGATGAGCCCAACCAAGGTGATATCGTCCACATACTTCACGATGGCGGTGGTGGAGAGGGTTGGAATTGGGGCTGGGCAATATGGCATAAAAACGATGTCACAATATTTCTGTGAATTTTCACAATAATGATATTCTTCACAATATCATGGAACACATACAGTTTTTTTCTTTTAAATTTATAAAGGACAGTTTCACAGGCCAGCGTTAATTATGTTCAACATATTCAGTAAAAACAGAACAGAAACTCTTATTTCTCCAGTTTATAAAGAGCAGTTTAGTTTTATCTTATCTTTAGAATGTGTTTCAACTTTCTTTTTAATTCTGTATCAAATATTACCAGAAAATCACTCTATAAATTCAAGAAATCTCTGTCAGTGTGTGTGTCATGTTCATAGGCCGCCTATGATGTCTGCATGATGTCCTATGATGTCGGCGATCATAGGACCGTCTACATGATGTTTATATGACGTCTGATAAACCGTAGTCTATATGACGTCAGATAAACCGTAAGGCTGATGCTCCTATGATCTCTGAAGGATGTCAATATGACGTCATACAGACCGCAGGACTTGCTAAAAGACATCACTCTATAAATCCTATGATGTTCCTATGATCTCAGGCATCATAAGACTTGCAATGCCGTCCTAAAGATATGATGTCTATATGACGGCACATAGATAAAGCACATGATGTAGACATAGCACATCATACAACAGGACTCACTAAAAGATATACAGTATAGACACAGGTAATCAAGTAGGACCAGTCCAGGACACAGTCCAAGGACGGTTAATTTTTTCACACATAAGGAGTTGTCCAGAACTCCTTATACAAAGATATAGAGTGATGATAATCTAGGCAGTGGTGGTAATGCACCTGTAAGCTGGTTGCCAACTGCCAATCAAATCTAAAAGAAGAAGAAGAACATAACACAGAACGGTAACAAGCAGGAGAAGAAGTAACAAGCAGGGGCAAACAGAGACAGCAGGGCATGGTTACAGAAAACGGGTTGGGCAGGGCTGCACAGATAATCACACGCACAGGGGACCACAGGGGAGACCAAGACCAAGGCAATAATGATAATTACGATAATAATAATGGTGCTGATATCACTCTATACATTCAAGAAATCTCTGTGTGTGATATAATAACAATAATAGCAACCCAAGATAATAACAATAAGGTGAAATACAGAAAATCCCAACTTAAAGCGAGGATGTGGGCTGGGACCCATCCCCTGGAGACAAGGGATATCAGTCTTCACTCTTATATATAATTCAAGAAATCTCTGTCACGATGTCATGATGTCACGATCATAAGACTCGCTAAAAGATCATAGGACTTGCTATGAGATTAAAGGCAGGCTTCACTCCCGATCATAGGACTCGCTATGACATCATCAAAAAAGACAGGCATTACTCATGATCATAGCACTCACTATGACATTACCAAAGATCAAAGGCAGGCATCAACAAACAAGTGGTGACGTCAAACATCCAAGGCAGGTTTCACCATGGCTGCTGTTGCCATGGTAACAGTAACTTTCTACAGGCATGCAGAAATGTTTGTTTACACTTGCTTTCTATGGGCATGCATGGGTATGCATGGGCATGCACAGTTTCAGGCAGGAATACTTGGTTCTATGGGCAATGCAATATTCTCTATAAATCTCTGTGTGTCTGTCTGTTCCACTCATATTCTTGAACGGTTCATCAGACTGGCCTCAGATTTTATACGTGCTGTGCTGAGGTTATGAGGGTGTGCCTCCCCGAATTTCCGCCTCCTCAGATATGCAGAAGTTTAGGAGGGGAACTCTAATGAATGTCCATAGGGGAGCTATGGCCGTTCATAGCTATGACATCATAGATGCACAGATGTTGCCATGGTTACTGTTGCCAGGTAGACACATCATCAAAGATCAAAGGCAGGCATCACTGAGAGTGGTGCCTTCAAAGATCAAAGGCAGGTTTCACCATGGTTACTGTTGCCATGGTAACCATGTCAAAGCTCAAAGACAGGCATCACCATGGCTACTGTTGCCATGGTAACAGTTACTTTGGGCATGCAGAAATACTTGCTCATACTTGGTTTCTACGGGCATACACAGGTATGCACTAGTATATATAGACACAGGTAATCAACATAACACAGAACATTAACAAGCAGGAGAAGTAACAAGCAGGGGCAAACAGAGATGGCAGGGCATGGTTACAGAAAACGGGATGGGCGGGGCTGCACAGATAATCACACACAGGGAACCAGAGAGGAGACAAGACCAAGGCAATAATGATAATGACGATAATAATAATAATAATGCTGATAAACTTTGAGGAAGACCAATGAAGAAATAAATATGCAAGAGAGAATAATAATAATTACAATAATAGCAACCCAGGATAATAATAATAATAAGGTGAAATACAGAAAATCCCAACTTAAAGCGAGGATGTGGGCTGGGACCCATGCCCTGGAGACAAGGAATATCACTTAATCACTCAATATATAATTCAAGAAATATCTGTCTTGTCATGCAGTGACCCTCGCGGGCCACCATAAGACGCCAAAAGTCTCCAGTGAGTTTTGCATTTGATGTTTTATTTTAACAAGACGAGAACACAAAGCTGTGAGCCGCTGAGGGCAAAAACACACACTACTGAATACAAGGGATCGTAGGGCTAACCCCAGCCACTACGACCTTAACTATGAACAAGAATATGAACATGAACCTGACATGAACGAGGACCAGGAATGTTTGACGATACTCCAGCAATCAACTGCTGCCAGCGCCAGCTAATAAAGCTGGTCGCTAACGAGCAGTGATGCCGAACAGCTGATTGACCTTGACAGCCGGAAACCCCACCGAGCGCTGTCACAATAAGAGCCCGGTGGAGCCAGAATGTAATCCACAGCTGTCAAGGCCGGCAGAGATGATATATGGCCCGAGCGTGGACAAGATCGACGCTCGGGTCGTAACAGTACCCTCCCTCCGAAGGCGGGCTCCAGAACGCCCATAGCCATCCATGCCACCCCCACCCCCCCACCCCCTCCAGGGTGGGCGGATGGGGCAGGCCCGGCGGGAGAGAGACACAAGCCGAGACTCAGCACAGACCATCAAAGAGAGGGAAAAAAAAAAAACCACTCAAAAAAACACATGAAACCATAGCACAGACAGGACAACAGAAGATACACTCACTAGGGCATAAAACAAGAAGAAAACAACTATACAAAGCACGATGATAAGAAATACTATATACCCAAATCAAATACACACAGGACACTTGAGACAACTGCAGAACATAAATCACAATTTCCCAAAATACACAAATAACAATTACAAGAAACAAAACACAGGATAGCAAAAAAAACAGAACAATTACAGGACCAGACTACCACTCCAAAATACATGAAACACAATTACACAGGCACGATAACAGAAAAATACAACACTCTTTAAAGCACAAATCAAGACAAGAAAAAAAAAACAATACAAAGAACGATGACCAGAATACCACTCCCAAATGCACAAATCAATTACACACAGGACAGCAAAAAAAAAACAAAAAAAAAAAAACAGAACAATTACAGGGCTAGACTACCACCAAGAATGACCTCTACCCCCGATAGTTCATGCCGACCAGCGGAGACCAAACGCCACAGGAACAGTTCAGGCGGTCTCCCCGCGTCCAACAGCCGACGGGTGGTCATGGGGGCGGAACATGACCGGGCAGCTTACCACAGTCCCAGGCCCGGAAAGTCCACTCCTCTGGTGGCCGAACCAGGTCCCCAGAAAAACACACAACATGACCAAACCGGCGAAACAGTTCCTCAGGTGGCCGAACCAGGTCGCCCAGCAATACACGCGATGTGTTGGGTGGCCGACCCGAGGCGCCGAACCGGCGAAACAGTTCTTCAGGCGGCCGACCCGCGTCCCTCAGCTACCAGTACCGGGGGAAAACGACCCGCGGCAGCTTCCCTGGCGAGAACAAAACTCGGGAGAGCCAGGGCGAGCGTAGCAGGACCCCCACAGCCCCCGGCGAAGATGTGCAGGGGCGATGACTCTGTAGAGGGGACAGAAGACCAAAATGAGCCCATACCGAGCCAGGCGGCGAAAGGACTGCCACTCTTCCACCGTCCTCAGACCACACCGGCGCTGCACCTCCGCTGGACCCCGATTGGGTCCCGGCTGCACCCACGTTGGACCCTGATTGGGCCAAAGCAGCTCCCGCGATGGACCCCGATTGGGTCTCGGGTGCACCCACGTCGGACCACGATTGGGCCACAGCAGCTCCACAAAGGAACCCGACTGGGTTGGTGCAGCTCCGCTGACGACCTCCACCCCCGAACCTGGAACCTCCAACTCAGCGACCTCGACTGGCTTCGCGCCGGTGACGCTGCAAGGAAGCTCAGAACACACAGAAGAACCGGGATCAGGATCACCGGCAGCAACAGAACCCAGCGAGACGAGCTCGGGCGTAGCAGGCGGCTGCTCCTCACTCGCCTCCCCGAGAGGCAGGCAAAAATGTTCCAAAACAGGGGACAGAGACACAAGAAGGAGCACTTGCCTGCACTCAGGTTCTGTTGCCATCCAGGACTCCGTCGATCCAGGCTCAGGGCGAAGAAGTTTGTGCGCAGGCTCTAACTCAGCTGCGTCGGGCTCCGCAGCTGGCAAGATGGTTTCCACAGCCCAAGGTTCCTTTCACACTGATGTCCATGCCGATGACTCGTATGGCGTGGAGGCAGGGGACCCTTGACCCACTGGCTTGGACCGCTCCGGCGAGGAGACCCGGGGACGCTTCATCGTCGGCACAGGTTCCGGGCCGCAGTCCGCTCTTCTCCTCTGTCCACGACGTGGCTGCAGGGCCGGATCCAGGCTTTCCAGCACCGCAGGCCCCCTCCTCACCCCGTGACGTAGACCTGGCGTTGCGGACCACTCAGCAAAGGGAGACACAGAGGCAGCAGGTTTGGTTATTATAACTACAGCAGGTGGCGGGAGCTCGGGGGGCTGCGAACCCCGAACTCCGCCCCCAGGAGTCAGACAAGGCAGGTTACAATTATGGTGTAAAGAATGAACTTACACTTGCCTTTCTCCCGGAGGGAGGATGGTGCCTGCTGTAGGGAACGTAGTTCCTCCCTCTCTCCGCTGGATGGCGACAGAGGGCCCCCTGGAGGAATGAGGAGGAGCCGCTCTCGAAGGTCTGCTGACGGGCTTCGCCGGCAGGGGGTCCAGCCGGGGATTCTGCTGAAGTTCACCTTGGCCGCGGCGCCGACATCTTCGACGGCCCCCAGATGGCGCGAACTCTTGGACCAGATCGAAGACAGGAATGGGATCCCAAAGTGGGGAGCGAGGATGCCTCCTCCTCTGCTTCCTGCCGTCTTCCTCCTCCAGCCCACGGAGTATCTCGCGCTGTGCGGCGAGTTCAGCCCTCCTCGTCATCACCTCCGGGTGGTCGTCGTAGTCAAGAGGAAGGTTGTCTAGAAGAACCTCGGCGAGATCCAGGTGCCAGCGCATGTAGTTGGAGTCGTCGTCAAAAGTAGCGGCGAGGAGCGTCCCGTCGACATACTCCAGCGTGCTCGCTAACTCCTTGCCCAGGCGCCGACCGCGGCCCCTGGATGACGGCATCCTCCCAGCCAGTAACACCCAGACAGAGAAGAACAATTGTCCACTTAAGCAAAAACTCACCGGGACGGCGTCTCGGTGTGGCGTCTCCGTTCAGATGTCCTGGTTGGAGTATACTGTCATGCGGTGACCCTCGCGGGCCATCATAAGACGCCAAAAGTCTCCAGTGAGTTTTGCATTTGATGTTTTATTTTAACAAGACAAAAACACAAAGCTGTGAGCCGCTGAGGGCAAAAACACACACTACTAAATACAAGGGATCGTAGGGCTAACCCCAGCCACTACGACCTTAACTATGAACATGAACAAGAACAAGAATATGAACACGAACCTGACATGAACGAGGACCAGGAATGTTTGACGAGGAATGTTTGACGATACTCCAGCAATTAACTGCTGCCAGCGCCAGCTAATAAAGCCGGTCGCTAACGAGCAGTGATGCCGAACAGCTGATCGACCTTGACAGCCGGAAACCCCACCGAGCGCTGTCACAATAAGAGCCCGGTGGAGCCAGAATGTAATCCACAGCTGTCAAGGCCGGCAGAGATGATATATGGCCCGAGCGCAGACAAGATCGACGCTCGGGTCGTAACATGTCTGTCACGATGTCATGATGTCATGATCATAGGACTCGCTAAAAGATCATAGGACTTGCTATGAGATCAAAGGCAGGCTGCACTCGCGATCAGAGGACTCGCTATGACGTCATCAAAAATCAAAGGCAGGCATTACTCATGATCATAGCACTGGCTATGACATTATCAAAGATCAAAGGCAGGCATCACAGATCAAAGGTAGGCATCAATGAACGAGTGGTGACGTGAAAGATCCAAGGCAGGTTTCACCATGGTTGCTGTTGCCATGGTAACAATCACTTTCTACGGCCATGCAGAAATGTTTACTTACACTTGCTTTCTATGGGCATGCACGGGTAATATAGACACAGGTAATCAACATAACACAGAACGGTAACAAGCAGAAGAAGACGTAACAAGCAGGGGCAAACAGAGACGGCAGGGCATGGTTACAGAAAATGGGATGGGCGGGGCTGCACAGATAATCACACACAGGGGACCAGAGGGGAGACAAGACCAAGGCAATAATGGTAATGATAATGACCATAATAATAATAATAATGCTGATAAACTTAAACTAAGAGGAAGACTAATGAAGAAATAAATATGCAAGACAGAATAATAATAATAATAACAATAATAATCCCCTCATGGATCGTCACCCCCTCATGGATTGTATGAAGGAATAAGGTTTATTGTCAATACTACCATATGTAATACATACAGGAGAATTGAAATTTGACTTGACATTGTCACCTTATCGTGGTGGGGGGGTTTGCGTGCTCCAGTGACCCCAGGAGCTATGTTGTCCGGGGCAATTTGCCTCTGATAGGGTCTCCCAAGACAAACTGGTCCTGGGTGAAGGGCCAGACTAAGAACGATCCAACAGACTCTCATGATAAATTGTATATCAAGGATTCAGTGTACCCCGCCCGGTATGGGGTTACCGGGGCCCCACCCTGGAGCCAGGCCTGGGGGAGGGGCTCGAAGGCTAGCGTCTGGTGGCCGGGTTTCCACCCATGGGACCCGGCCGGGCTCAGCCCGAAGGAGTTACATGGGTCCGCCCTCCAGTGGGCTCACCACCTGCGGGAGGGATCATGGGGGTCCGGTGCTATGTGGATTAGGTGGCGGTCAAAGGCGGAGACCTTGGCGGACTGATCCCAAGCTTTCTAAACTGGCTTTTGGTATGTGGAATGTCACCTCTCTGGTGGGGAAGGAGCCTGAGCTGGTGTACGAGGTTGAGAGATACCGGCTAGATATAGTCAGCCTCACCTCAACACACAGCTCCGGTTCCGGAACCAGTCTCCTGGAGAGGGGCTGGAGCTTGGCCTTTTCTGGAGTTGCCCCGGGCGAGAGGCGACGAGCAGGGGTGGGTATTCTTGTATCGCCCCACCTTGCTGCCTCTATATTGGAGTTTTTCCCGGTGGACGAAAGGGTTGCTTCCCTGCGCCTTCGGGTTGGGAAACGGGTCCTGACCATCATTTGTGCCTATGCACCAAATGATGTTTCAGAGTACCCACCCTTTTTGGAGTCTGTGACTGGGGTGCTGGAGGGTGCTCCTCTTGGAGACTCCATTGTCCTACTGGGGGACTTCAATGCGCACGTGGGCAACGACCGTGAAACCTGGAGGGGGGTGATTGGGAGGAACGGCCTGCCCGATCTGAACCCGAGTGGTGTTCAGTTATTGGACTTCTGTGCTAACCACAGTCTGTCCATAACGAACACCATGTTCAAGCATAAGGGTGTCCATATGTGCACCTGGCACCAGGACACCCTAGGTCGCAGGTCGATGATCAATTTTGTTATCGTATCATCAGACCTGCGACCGTATGTCTTGAACACCCGAGTAAAGAGAGGTGCAGAGCTGTCAACTGATCACCACCTGGTGGTGAGTTGGATCCAATGGCAGGGGAGGAAGCCATTCAGACCTGGTAGACCCAAACGTATAGTGAGGGTGTGCTGGGAGCGTCTGGCTGAGGCCCCTGTCTGGGAGGTCTTCAACTCCCACCTCCGGAAGAACTTCAACCACATTCCGAGGGAGTCTGGAGACATGGAGTCTGAATGGGCCATGTTCTCCACCTCTGTTGTTGAAGCGGCGGCCCAGAGCTGCGGCCGCAAGATGGTCGGTGCATCTCGTGGTGGCAACCCCTGAACCAAGTGGTGGACACCAGTGGTGAGGGGGGCCATTAAGCTGAAGAATGAGTCCTATCAAGCTTGGTTGGCTTGTGGGACTCCCGAAGCAGCTGAGGTGTACCGGCAGGCCAAGCGGAGTGCAGCTCGGGTGGTTGCTGAAGAAAAAACCCGGGTATGGGAGGAGTTCGGTGAGGCCATGGAACAAGACTTTCGGTCGGCCTCGAAGAGATTCAGGCAAACTGTCCGGCGGCTCAGGAGGGGAAAGCAGCTCCCCGTCCACACTGTGTATGGTGCGGATGGAACACTGTTGACTTCGACTGGGGATATCGTCGGGCGGTGGAAGGAATACTTCGAGGATCTCCTCAATCCCACTGATACGCCTTCCACAGAGGAAGTAGGGTTTGGGACGAGGGGGATGACTCGCCTATCACAGGGGCTGAGGTCGCCAAGGTGGTTAAAAATCTCCTTGGTGGCCGGGCCCCGGGGGTGGACGAGATTCGCCCTGAGTACCTCAAGGCCCTGGATGTTGTTGGGTTGTCATGGTTGACACGCCTCTGCAACATTGCGTGGAGGTCGGGGGCAGTGCCTTTGGCATGGCAAACCGGGGTGGTGGTTCCTCTCTTCAAAAAAGGGGACCGGAGGGTGTGCTCCAACTTTAGAGGGATCACACTCCTCAGCCTCCTTGGGAAGGTCTATGCCAAGGTACTGGAGAGGAGAGTCCGGCCGTTGGTCGAACCTCGGATTCAGGAGGAGCAATGTGGTTTTCGTTCTGGCCGTGGCACATCGGACCAGCTCTTTACCCTCTCGAGAATTCTTGAGGGTTCGTGGGAGTTTGCCCAACCAGTTTACATGTGTTTTGTGGATTTGGAGAAGGCATTTGACCGCGTCCCTCGTGGATTTTTGTGGGGGGTGCTTCGGGAGTATGGGGTATCGGGCTTGTTGTTACGAGCTATTCGGTCTCTGTACGACCGTTGTGAGAGTTTGGTTCGTATTGCCAACACTCAGTCGGAGTCATTCCCAGTGAGAGTTGGACTCCGCCAGGGCTGCCCTTTGTCACCGATCCTGTTCATAATTTTTATGGACAGGATTTCTAGGCGCAGCCAGGGAATGGAGGGTGTCATGCTTGGTGACCACAGGATCTCATCTCTGTTGTTTGCAGATGATGTTGTCCTGTTGGCTTCATCCAGCAATGACCTACAGCTCTTGCTGGGACGGTTTGCCGCTGAGTGTGAAGTGGCTGGGATGAGAATCAGCACCTCCAAGTCCGAGTCCATGGTCCTCAGCCGGAAAAAGGTGGATTGTCCTCTCCGGGTTGGGGACAGGCTCCTGCCCCAAGTGGAGGAGTTTAAGTATCTTGGGGTCTTGTTCACGAGTGAGGGGAAAATGGAGCGAGAGATCGACAGACGGATTGGAGTAGCATCTGCAGTGATGCGGACGTTGTCCCGGTCTGTTGTGGTGAAGAGGGAGCTTAGTTCTAAGGCAAAGCTGTCGATTTACCAGTCAATCTACGTTCCTACTCTCACCGATGGTCACGAGCTTTGGGTAATGACCGAAAGAACGAGATCGCAGATACAAGCGGCTGAAATGAGCTTTCTCCGTAGGATTGCTGGACTCACCCTCAGAGATAGGGTGAGGAGCTCAGTCATCCAGGAGAGGCTCAGAGTAGAACCGCTGCTCCTCGACATTGAAAGGAGTCAGTTGAGGTGGTATGGGCATCTGATTAGAATGCCTCCTGGACACCTCCCACTTGAGGTGTTTCACGCACGTCCCACTGGGAGGAGACCCCGGGGCAGACCCAGGACTCGGTGGAGAGACTATTTCTCCCAGCTGGTCTGGGAACGCCTTGGTATCCCCTCTGAAGAGCTGGAGCAGGTGGCTGGGGAGAGGGAAGTTTGGGCTTCTCTGCTTGAACTGCTGCCTCCGCGACCCGGACCTCCGAAAAGCGGTAGAAGATGGATGGATGGATGGACAATAATAATAGCAACCCAGAAAAATAATAATAAGGTGAAATAAAGAAAATCCCAACTTAAAGCGAGGATGTGGGCTGGGACCCATGCCCTGGAGACGAGGAATATCATCACTCTATGTATATAATTCAAGAAGTCTCTGTCTGTCACAATGACATGATCATAGGACTCCCTAAAAGATCATAGGACTTGCTATGAGATCAAAGGCAGGCTGCACTCGCAATCAGAGGACTCACTATGACATCAAAGACCAAAGGCAAGCATCACGGAACGAGTGGTGACGTCAAAGAGCCAAGGCAGGTTTCACCATGGTTGCTGTTGCCATGGTAACAGTAACTTTCTATGGGCATGCAGAAATGTTTTACACTTGCTTTCTATGGACATGCACGGGTATGCACTAGTATTATAAACCACACATCTTAAGTGCATTGAGGGGTAAACTGGGACAAAAATTCAGGTTGTGAATTTGACTTCATCCTATACCACTCTGTTGTTGGAAAACAGAAACCACCACAGTTTTAGTAGGCCAACATTTTAAAATAACAGGTATCAGTCTAGTTATAAATCTAATTATAACCTTCAGCTGGGAGGAAATTTATAAATTTGGATTGTAATAGTCAACTGATGTACTGATTATTAAAACAACTGATTGACTAATCTTAATTTAAATCTGGTGCTGCTTCTGATTTCTTCACCTTTTCAGAATAAAAACACATGGTAAGAGGCTTTAGGTAAAAAGTTACAATTTTGCATGAAAAAGGTCACAAATTTGTCACAAAAAAAAATCAAAATTAAAGAAAAAATGTACCTTTATGAAAAGATGTTTAAAAATGAGAAAAGAAAACAGATTTAGGAGAGAACACTAACAAGCAGATGAGAGTAAAGTTGGTACTGCAGACTACATACAGCTTGTAGTTTTGAAAATGATGCAGATATTTCTTAAAACATCTGAATAGTCCTGAAAACATTGCCTTATGAATGCCAGAGCAATTTAGCTATAGTTAATGCAACCTATTTATTACATTTAAAAATGTAAACCTCAAACTATAAGCTGCTACAGCAGTATAATATAACCACAGATACTCACTCACCACATTACTTCTGTCTTCATCTCATTTCTGTGCTCTGGGGCATGAGGGAGTTTTGCTCCTTTTAACATTCATTCATTCATTCATTCATCTTCTTCCGCTTAATCCTTTTCGGGTCGCGGGGGGGGGGGGGCTGGAGCCTATCCCAGCATCTTTGGGCGAGAGGCAGGGTACTCCCTGGACAGATTGCCAGTCCATCACAGGGCCAACACAGAGAGACAGACAACCATTCACTCTCACAGTCATACCTAAGGACAATTTAGAATCCCCAGTTTGATGCCAGTTAACCTAACTTGCATGTTTTTGGCATGTGGGAGGAAACCGGAGAAATCCCGGAGTAAACCCACGCAGACACGGGGAGAACATGCAAACTCTGCACAGGTCACTGTTGGTCGGGGGCTGGGATCAAACCCAGGATCCCCCGGCCAAGGGTGAGTTACTGTGCTGCTGCAGTGCTAACCACTCCGCCACCGTGCCACCTCCTTTTAACATATTATATTAAATTAATTTACTCTAGTACATTATTTCACCGGGTCAGGAAGAGGGTGTAAATAAAACAGGGAGGGAGTGGGCTTATTTATATCATATTGAATATAGATAAAGGTAAAGTCAACTTTATTGTCATTCAATCCATACAGCCAATCATGTACAGTAGAACAAAATTATGTTTCTCTTATCTACGTTAATCATATCTAGAATCAGAGGGGTCGCTGCCACGCAAGGCGCCGCCACAAATTTCCCTCCTCCGTTTCATTATTGCTGAGCACCAAGCTGGACGGCAGGAAGTTCCACTTTTTATATGGTCTTTGGCATGACCCAGCTGAGATTTGAACCCCAGCCTCCCGGGTGTGGGGCAGATGCTCTACCAACTAGGCCACCACTCCCATTTTTTTTTTTTTTTAAAGGTTCACCAGTGTGGAGGAATGATGTGATGAGACAGGAGAGCTGTCAGTTCAGAACTTTATTCAACTCCAACAACAGCACAGTTTACCCTCGGCCGGGGCATCGCGGGGATCGTGATGTCGTGGGTTCGATCCCAGCCCCCGACCAACAGTGAGCTGTGTGGAGTTTGCATGTTCTCCCTGTGTTGCGTGGGTTTACTCGGGGATTTCTCCGGTTTCCTCCCGCATACCAAAAACATGTAGGTTTAGGGCGCTCGCGCACGCAGCGACCGGCAGCCGGTGGCTTGTCACCAGACTGCAAACCAAATCTACCTACAGGTACAAATAAGTAACAAAAAAAAAAAAAAAGGGCTGACTTTTCTCCATAAGTCTTGATGGGGGAATCATTAGTGGCAGTTAATGACGGGCTGCAGCCTTCAGCCAGCCTACCAGCGCTAACTAGCAAAATAAGATTCTTCTGGGAACCAGAGTCGACCAAAAACCATCTCCCGGAACATGTGTCCTTGAGGAAAAGCAGCTTCTCCCTGTTGCAAGCGGTCGCAGCTGCTACTGACCGCTGGCTGGCCCGTTTCCCGGCATCTTGAAATGGCACAGCGGGAGACAACGCTGTGCGTCGGCGCCAAAACGCTGATGGTAGAAACACACTGTCCTGTTCTGGCATTTCCGAGTGGCTGTCCCGTCTACCACCTTCGGCTCCATAACCTCAGTGGACTCCACCGAAGATCCTGGTGTCATTGCCTGGACGCCAAAACTCCTATTCGCCAGGATAATGTGGTCTGCCTCTTCTGCCAGCATGCGGTTGTCCCTGGCAGCCAGCAGCGGTGAGTTGGCCAAAATCGTCCGTGCCAAAACCGGCAGTTTCCTCAGGAAGAGATGGGCGAAGAGAAAAGATCAGTCATCTGTGCCCAGCAAAGCCAGCATACTTTCCATTAACTCCACAGCCAAGCTGTCTCCTAACGCAGAGTGGGAGTGGGTGTAACACCATAACAGCAGCTGTTTGAGAGTGTTGTATTTCCCCCGGGGTGGGGGGTCTCGGAGTAGGCTCATGGCACGCTGAGTGGAGTGCGGGTCTAGCGAAGCCACCACGTAATGAGATTTCGTGTCGTCTGCAGAAATTCCACGGAGAGCAAACTGAGCTTTCACGTGGATGAACCAGGCAGCTGAGTCATGAAACCAGAAGTCCGGGAGCTTGATTGCCACGGGGAATGAGGCCAGGGTCTTGGGGGGGGGGGGGGGGTCTAGCGTGGGCATTCCCGAAGAGTTTATGCTGGCCTACCTGTCTGCCGTTTCCCCCAAACGAGACACTTCTGCAGGTAAATGACCATTGCATCAGACCTCCCGTCTCTCTTACCCGTGTTAGAAATCTCCATTGTACAGACAATTCCTGGGGTTGTTAACACATTTTTTTCTTCTTTTGGTTGGTTGAATAAATCAACCTGGACCAGCCACAACAAAGCGAAAATAAACCTCTGGACACTTTGGATGTCAGAAACACCACTTCAGGGTGAAGTAAAACTTTTCCCTGAAGCAGTGTTGTTGATATGCAGAAAAAAAATGTGGGCAGATTATCCACATTGGGGGCCCAAGTCTGACTGTGGGTGGTTGGTGAGAAAGTTTTTTTTTTTTTTATCCAGGAGCAGGTGGGTGGATTGGGGGGGGGGGGGTCTGAAGAAGGTACAGTTTATTGATCAGGATGTCTGGGATGATGGTGTTGAAAGCTAAGCGGTCATCCACAAAGAGCATCCTCACGTAGCTCCTTGGGTTCTCCAGGTGGCTAAGGCGCTCTGTGGAGTGTGGTGGCGATGACTTCTTCTGTAGACCGGTTCTCCCTGTAGGCGAACTAGTGGGGGTCGAAGGAGGGGTGAAGACAGTCCCTGATGTGCTGGGACACCAATCGCTCAAAACACTTCATGGCTACAGATGTGAGTGCTATGGGTCTGTTGTCATTCAGGCTGTCAGTTGCGGACTTTTTGGGGATGGGGATGATGGTGGAGGCCTTGAGGCAGGAGGGGGCAGTGGCGTACGTCAGGGAGAGGTTGAACAGCTTGGTGAGGATATCTGCCAGCTGGTCTGCACATGCTTTGACCACCGCTTCTGGGATGCCGTCTGGACCAGCAGCTCTGCGGAGGTTCACTGCTCTCAGTTGCCTCCTCACCTCATGCACTTGTAGAGAGAGGAGGGGGAGAGAGGGCAGAGGGGGACGGGTTGGGAGGGGAGGTGTGCTCAAACCGGGTGAAGAAGCTGTTAAGCTCCTCTCCCAGTGTGAGGCTGCTGTCTGGTGTTGGGGGGCACTGGCCCCTGTAGTTGGTGAGGGCCTGGATGCCTCTCCACATCTGTCGGGGGTTGTTGTCTGTGAGGAAGCCCTCCACATTCCTCCTGTAGGTGTTCTTAGCGAATTTGATGCCTCCTCTCAGGTTGGCTCTGGCAATGATGTACAGAGAGCTGTCCCTCTGCCTGAAGACTGAGTTGCACACTCTGATCAGAGCCTGGACCTCACTGGTCATCCAGGGTTTCTGGTTTGGAAAGACTGGATGTATTTGGTGACTATCACATTTTCTACACAGCATTTTATGTAGAAGAGGACAGACTCAGTGTAGTCCAGGTCCTGCTGTTCAAAGATGTTCCAATCTGTGCAGCTAAAGCAGTCCTGTAGCTGGAGGAGAGCATTTTCAGGCCAGGTTTTAATTGTTTCTTTGGTTGAGGGGGAACTCTTCCTTAGGGGGGTGTAAGCAGGTATTAAAAGCAGGGAGAAATGGTCTGATTGTCCAAGGTGAGGGAGGGGGGTGGTGCTGTAGGTGTGCTTAATGTTGCTGTAAACATGATCCAGTGTTCCTTCCCCTCTTGTGGGACACTCAACATGTTAGTGGAATTTGGGGAGTACAGTCTTGAAGCATGCTTTGTTCAAAGTCCCTGCAATAATGTGGACTGCATTGGGGTGATGTTTCTGTTGCCTGCTAACGATGTGCTGGAGGTGGCTGAGTGCTAAGCTGTTACAGTTACTGCCATTAGCTCGTGGGGTAGATAGAAGGGCCTACACAGGAAGGACATGTCCTCTAAATCCAGTGAACAATGGCTTTGAATTAGTCTGCTGTTATTATACCAAGTCTGAAGCACATAAACACAGAGCCCACCACCTCTGCCCTTACCAGAATCGGCATTGCGGTCGAAACGGTGTGAAGTTTGGCTGGGTAATTCCACAGCGGTGTCAGGGATACGTGGGTGAAGCTATGACTCGGTCACAATCAGAATACAACAATCCCGGACGTAGCGTTTGTGGGCGATCTCTGATCGCAGCTTATCCATTTTGTTGGCAAGGGATCAGGCGTTGGTGAGGGAAATTGAAAGTAACAGTGGTTTGGTGTATTGTTTGCGCAGCTGGGCTTGGAAGCCAACCCTGCCGCTTTGTTTCTTCTTTCTCGGCGCCGTCTGCACCTCTTGCTGGGCCCAATAATCCACGGAATGCCCAGAGGTCTGGCGATCTCCTCAGGGATGTGGTATTGATTGCTGGAATAAGCGCTGGGGTTGTTGGAGTTAAGTTGGTGGCCATTGCGTAGAAGTTCCTGGCAACTGTAGGTAATTAGTCTGTCGCAAAAGGGCCAAAAAAGGCAGAAAAAAACACATAAATGAGCATGAATGGCTTTGATTAATTAAAATGTTACCAATTTGTATCTATTTTTCCATACTGAATGGTTTTGTTTTTCTGTTTTTGCTATGTGTACATTAAAAAAATGCATTAAAAATCACCCCCACCCACACTCCTTGTAGCCACTTTTTTATGTATCAGTTTATTCTTTTAGACTGTGACTCTTAACTGTAAGTTTACAGTATAAAGGGGTGTACTATTAAAATATAAATAAATAGAAAAATCCTATAGTCTTTAGCTTGCATCAAGTTTCTGCTTTGTATTTCTAAATAAGGGATTTTTCTGTATTTCCACCAAAGTTTGTTTATTTTCCCAAAACAGTCAAATATAATTTTATGGCAAACTTGACTTGTATGTCTTAACCTCCCTCAAGGAGTAATATTTCTCAAATCTTCAAAGTCTTACCTGTCGTTTTATTTTTTCATATATTTTTCATTTTTGTGTATATTTATTTTATAGTCTATATAAAAATATATTTGTGTTATATGTTCATTTGATATACACCGTGTTCCAAATTATTATGCAAATAGGACTTTAGTGTCATTCAATTTTTTGTTTTTCAATTAAACTCATGGGATGGTATTGTGTCTCAGGGCTCTTTGGATCACTAATATCAATCTCAGACACCTGTCATACATAATTAGTTTACTACTTACTACTACTACTTAAGAAGGATGCTCTACATTATTAAGCATGCCAAAGGTTTCAAGCAATATGGGAAAGAAAAAGGATCTCTCTGCTGCTAAAAAGTGTCAAATAGTGCAATGCCTCGGACAAGGTATGAAAACGTTAGATATTTCATGAAAACTTAAGCATGATCATCGTACTGTGAAGAAATTGGTGGCTGATTCACAGCACAGATGGGTTCATGTAGATAAAAGCATAATGATGAAGGTTTCTGCCAGACAAATTCATCAGATTAAGAGAGCAGCAGCTAAAATGCCATTACAAAGCAGCAAACCGGTATCTGAAGCTGCTGGTTTCTCTGGAGTCCCACGAACCCCAAGGTGTAGGATCCTCCAGAGGCTTGCAGTTGTGTATAAATCTACTATTTGGCCACCCCTAACCAATGCTCACAAGCAGAAACGGTTGCAGTGGGCCCAGAAATACATGAACACAAATTTTCAAACAGTCTTATTTACTGATGAGTGCTGTGCAACCTTGGATGATCTAGATGGATGGAGTAGTGGATGATTGGTGGATGGCCACCATGTCCCAACAAGGCTGTAATGTCAGCAAGGAGGTGGTGGAGTCATGTTTTGGGCTGGAATCATGGGGAGAGAGCTGGTAGGCCCCTTTAGGGTCCCTGAAGGTGTGAAAATGACCTTGGACAGTGGGGTAAAAAGTATTTAGTCAGCCACCAATTGTGCGAGTTCTAACACTTAAAAGATGAAAGAGGTCTCCAATTTGCATCATAGGTATACCTCAACTATGAGAGACAAAATGAGAAAAAAAATACAGAAAATCACATTGTCTGATTTTTAAAGAATTTATTTGCAAATTATGGTGGACAATAAGTATTTGGTCAGTAACAAAAGTTCATCTCAATACTTTGTTATATACCCTTTATTGGCAATGACAGAGGTCAAACGTTTTCTGTAAGTCTTCACAAGGTTTTCACACACTGTTGCTGGTATTTTGGCCCATTCCTCCATGCAGATCTCCTCTAGAGCAGTGATGTTTTGGGGCTGTCGCAGGGCAACGTGGACTTTCAACTCCCTCCAAAGATTTTCTATGGGGTTGAAATCTGGAGACTGGCTAGGCCACTCCAGGACCTTGAAATGCTTCTTACGAAGCCACTCCTTCATTGCCCAGGCGGTGTGTTTGGGATCATTGTCATGCTGAAAGACCCAGCCACGTTTCATCTTCAATGCCCTTGCTGATGGAAGGAGGTTTTCACTCAAAATCTCACGATACATGGCCCCATTCATTCTTTCCTTTACACGGATCAGTCGTCCTGGTCCCTTTGCAGAAAAACAGCCCCAAAGCATGATGTTTCCACCCCCATGCTTCACAGTAGGTATGGTGTTCTTTCTCCTCCAAACAGGACAAGTTGAGTTTTTACCAAAAAGTTCTATTTTGGTTTCATCTGACCATATGACATTCTCCCAATCTTCTTCTGGATCATCCAAATGCTCTCTAGCAAACTTCAGACGGGCCTGGACATGTACTGGCTTAAGCAGGGGGACACGTCTGGCACTGCAGGATTTGAGTCCCTGACGGCGTAGTGTGTTACTGATGGTAGCCTTTGTTACTTTGGTCCCAGCTCTCTGCAGGTCATTCACTAGGTCCCCCCATGTGGCTCTGGGATTTTTGCTCACCGTTCTCGTGATCATTTTGACCCCATGGGGTGAGATCTTATGTGGAGCCCCAGATCGAGGGAGATTATCAGTGGTCTTGTATGTCTTCCATTTTCTAATAATTGCTCCCACAGTTGATTTCTTCACACCAAGCTGCTTACCTATTGCAGATTCAGTCTTCCCAGCCTGGTGCAGGTCTACAATTTTGTTTCTGGTGTCCTTTGACAGCTCTTTGGTCTTGGCCATAGTGGAGTTTGGAGTCTGGCTGTTTGAGGTTGTGGACAGGTGTCTTTTATACTGATAACGAGTTCAAACAAGTGCCATTAATACAGGTAACAAGTGGAGGACAGAGGAGCCTCTTAAAGAAGAAGTTACAGGTCTGTGAGAGCCAGAAATCTTGCTTGTTTGTAGGTGACCAAATACTTATTTTCCACCATAATTTGCAAATAAATTCTTTAAAAATCCTTCAATGTGATTTTCTGGATTTTTTTTTCCCCTCATTTTGTCTCTCTGAGGTATACCTATGATGAAAATTGGAGACCTCTCTCATCTTTTAAGTGGGAGAACTTTCACAATTGGTGGCTGACTAAATACTTTTTTGCCCCACTGTATATAGAGTTTCTGACAGACCACTTTCTTCCATGGTACAAAAGGAAGGGCCATGCCTTCCGTAGCAAAATTATCTTCATGCATGACAATGCACCATCTCATGCTGCAAAGAATACCTCTGTGTCATTGGCTGCTATGGGCATCAAAGGAGAGAAACTCATGGTGTGGCCCCCATCCTCCCCTGATCTCAACCCTATTGAGAACCTTTGGAGCATCCTCAAGTAAAAGATCTATGGGGTGGGAGGCAGTTCACATCAAAACAGCAGCTGTGGGAGGCTATTCTGACATCTTGCAAAGAAATTCAAGCAGAAACTCTTCAAAAACTCACAAGTTCAATGGATGCAAGGATTATAAAGGTTATATCAAAGAAGGGGTCCTATCTTAACATGTAACTTGGCCTGTTTGGCGTGCCTGACTCCCTCTGCAGGTGGATCACCGACTTCCTGACGGACCGGAGGCAGCATGTGCGGCTGGGGAAGACTGTCTCAGACTCTGTTAGCATTAGCACCGGATCACCCCAGGGCTGTGTACTTTCCCCCCTACTCTTCTCCCTTTATACCAACTCCTGCACCTCCAGCCACCAGTCTGTTAAGCTGATCAAGTTTGCGGACGACACCACCCTCATCGGGCTCATCTCCAACGGCGACGAGTCCGTGTACAGGAGAGAGGTGGCCCAGCTGGCGTCCTGGTGCAGCCACAACAACCTGCAGCTGAACGCTCTGAAGACAGTGGAGATGATTGTGGACTTCAGGAAAGTCACAACCTCTCTGCCCCCCCTCACCATCACAGGCTCTCCCATCACCGCTGCAGATTCCTTCCGCTTCTTGGGCACCACCATCACCCGGGACCTCAAGTGGGAGCCAACCATCAGCTCCCTCATCAAAAAGGCCCAGCAGAGGATGTTCTTTCTGCGGCAGCTGAGGAAGCTCAAGCTACCCACCAATATGTTAGTGCAGTTCTACACGGCCATCATCGAGTCCATCCTCACCACCTCCATAACCGTGTGGTACGCAGGAGCCACTGCCAGGGACAGACTAAGGCTGCAGCGCGTCGTGCGCTCTGCTGAGAAGGTGATCGGCTGCAAGCTCCCATCTCTCCAGGACCTGTACACCTCCAGGACCCGGAGGCGTGCTGGCCAGATCATAGCCGATCCTTCACACCCTGGTCACGTACTGTTTGCCCCCCTCCCCTCAGGTAGAAGACTTCGGTCCATTCAGACTAAAACCTCCCGGCACATGAACAGCTTCTTCCCCTCTGCCATCAGACTGCTGAACACTAAGTGACTTATTGACTCTCGTGCATTAAGTACAGCAGCTCAACCAGACTCTTGTCAATCATCACTGTTTTTCTGTTGCATTACCGACTGCACTATGTGGTACTCCACAATATCTGCTACTCGCTAATATATTTAAAACTGCTTTGACTAGTATTACTCATTCTTATTCTACACTTATTGCATGTTTAGTTTTTTAGTTTTTATCTCTTTTATCTTATCATGTTTTAATGCAGCATTGCACCGAGACAAATTCCTAGTTTGTGTACTACATGAACAATGGCAATAAATCTGATTCTGATTCTGTTAAGATGTTTTTGATTGAAATAGCTTTTGATTTCAGTAAATATGACCTCCTAATGCTGCAAATTCAACAAATGACCATTTTCAGTTCTTTACAACCAATAAAATGTTTTGAAACTCTGTTGTGCATAATAATTTGGAACAGTGCATTTTAAGTTTTTTTTTTTTTATTTTTGCAAAAAAAAAAGAGTTATCATTGGGAGGTTTGTTCAATAAAATTTGAATTATGCTCTAACGGTTGATGACTTGAAATTATACTGACTGTCATTTCCATTGACTGTTTAGGAAAATCAGACAAATATCATTTGCATAATAATTTGAAACGCAGTGTGTATATATCTGCTAAGAAAATAAATGAATTAGGGCTGCAGGTAATCGCCCACTCTAATCGAAGATTACTCGAATAATTTACTTTTTTTAAGAAACTTGCATTGACCAACATTTGTGGAACTTTTTCCTAAAGAGCAGTAGTAATTGTACCAAACACTCAATAACACAGGTACACATTTATTGCAATGCGTATTGCAATGTTTATTGCATAGAATGTAACTTTAAACGGTACATTACACCATAAAGTTGCATTCGCTAGCCGTTAGCGTCTGTTAGCATCCGTATGCCAGCGGCGCTGGCTATATGTCTTTTGGTCATATAAGCATAATTAGTGTAGCTGACAATATTCTATTCATCTTAATTTAAAATCTCAATCACGTACCTTGTCAGGTGCACTGACTGCATGATGTGGGATGCTTTCTGCCGAGACACTGTAACATCCAACGTTGTAGCATGCTAGCTCGCTGCTCGGCTTTACCATGTACACACTGCACAGTGTTTTCCTTCAGTTTGAGCTTGAAATTATTCTAGACTTGAGATACTTTATCCTTTTCGGGTTGCGGGGGGCTGGAGCCTATCCCAGCATCTTTGGGCGAGAGGCAGGGTACACCCTGGACAGATCGCCAATCCATCGCAGGGCCAACACAGAGAGACAGACAACCATTCACTCTCACAGTCATACCTAACGACAATTTAGAATCCCCAGTGTCATTTTAAAAAAAATTTTCTTCATCTTTCCCAGCCCGTCACTGTGCCGCTCTTGATAAGGCAGCGTTAAACAAATCTGCGTTTTGTTTAAGTGGCATGACCTGAAGAATGTCACACCAGAAGAAGGACATATAGACCGGAAGTGTTACATTAAATGACATGTTGACTCATAAATTTTGAATCAAGAGTTTTTTGTAATCAAATTATTCGAAGTATTCGAGTAATCGTTGCAGCCCTAAAATGAATATATAATTCGTCTACCGTATTTTTTCATGTCAGCACTCAGTAGCTTTATATTTAAAAGAAAAGTGCAGTGTGTGTGTGTGTGTGTGTGTGGCTATGTTTTTTTTTGGAGGGAGCTGTCACAGTCAAAAAGAGGAGCAGAAGTGCCCATTAATGCTAGGGGAACTGGGATGTAGAAATGAGCAGAGCGGAGCTGAACAAAGACCGCGCCAAACCGCTGTCTCCAGCAGCTGAGATGGCCGGAGCGCTGCAAACTCTGTGCGGGAGTGAGTAAAAAAAGTGTTTTTTCTTCTCACTTTCAGACACTCTGATATTTGTGTAATTGTGACACACGTTTGTCTGCTGCAGCTTCATAATTAATCTAATTTGTTAAATTCATTTTCACTCTTTGTCACTGTGCTTTGACTGTAGTCTCTTCACCATCCAATACAATATTAACTAATATACAGTAGGGGTGGGGAAAAAAGATCGATTCAGTGACAGATCGCGATACTTGGCACTGGCGACAATGCATCGATCCATAAACGCACGGATCGATTTATTTAAAATGTGCACACATATACTTTTGGGTTATCAGTTAATCAGTGGCATTTTCAGTCCACTAGATGATGCAAAGCAAGCACCCAGTCAAGTGAAGTCATCGCTTGTCTGAGTGATTTGCAGCCAGCTTTGAAAGTTAGGAAGCAGTTAGCTCAAATGTCGGGCCTTTTTGGATTTTATAGCAAAGATGGAAGAGAAGACCTTGACATGACACACAACCTGCAAGAAGCGCTGCACGGAAAAAAAAAATTAAAAACACTCGGGATGCGGCAGGCCAGCACATGTCTTGGAGCAGCGTTAGCAATGGCTAAGCTCAGGAGACATCGGCATGGAACTTTTTCTCCAAGCGTTGAGTAAAGTTTATTTATGAAGCGCTTTTCATAGACATAGTCACAAAGCGCTCCACAATAAAATGGAATGAAAGGAAGTTGATAGATAAAAATACTTTTAAAAATACAAAAACAAGTTAAAACGCAAGATTAAAATAATTTAAAAAAATCAGACTTGCCATTAAAAAGCAGTTGAAACTCAACGGAAAGCCTCCTTAAACAAAAAAGTTTTCAGCTACTTTTTAAAAGACTCCACAGAGTCAGATGGAATGGACAGAAAGAACTGGAATGGGAGTCTATTCTAAACAGCACCGTTCACCACTCTCCCTGTGTGCAGAGACGTATCTCCATGGAAAATGAAGCCCCGAAAATACTTTATTATATGAAAGAGATGTCAACAGTTTTACTTTGGGACATGATTTGAGGTTGCTTACTTACTTAATCCTTGCTTGGCTACTTAAGTGACCGTTGCGGCCAGTCATCTGAAGGCAGGGCGATCTTGGGCTAGGGCCATGAGTTCAGCCAGAGGTCTTATCATTGCAACCTGTGTCATCCAGGACAGTCTGGACCGACCTCAGGGGTGATGCCAGCCCTGGGGGAGCGGACAAGTGCTGGCAGAGAGGGCCTGCTTGGCCGCTGTCCTGTCTTCCAGCCTGGCCACGTGGCCAAGAAGCCGCAGCCTCCCTCTTCTGATGATGGTGGAGATGGGGATAGAACAGCCAGCCCTCCTGTAGACCTCATCCATTTGTGGTGTGGTGGAACCATCGGATGCCGAGGATGTTACGGAGGCAGGTCCGATGGACTGTATCCAGATGGTGGGTGGTTGTGGTGGAGAGGGTCCAGGTCTCGGACCCGTAAAGGAGTACGGGGATCACACAGGTGTTAAAGATTCACAACTTTGTGGTCGTGCAGATCTTTCTACCCTGACAGACTCTCTGGAGGCGGCCGAAAGCACTACGAGACAGCTGCAGGCGGCGAAAAATCTCTGGGTCTGATTTAGCAGGGGCTGGTGATCTTAGATCCGAGGTAGACAAAGTCGTTGACAGTCTATTTGAGGCTGAATTGAGCTGATTTGAGGTTGAATAAAGTGAAAAAAATTGAAATATATGGGATTGTGATATTCGATTATCACAATATCACGATTATCATTGAATTGTGATAGGATCGAATTGTGACCCAAGAATCGCGATCTGAATCGAATCGTGAGGTCCCTCACGATTCCCACCCCTAATGTACAGTGGAGATCAAAATCAAAGAACAGTGTATTAAAACTTGATTTATTCTAAAATATGTTGTTCTTCATTGTTCAGAATTTGACAGAATATCAGCTGTGGCTATACCACTGCTGTACTAGCATGTTGTTTTTGTTTTTTTTTAATAACCAAGGCACAAACATTTGTTTTGTAAAAAAAAAAAAAAAAAAAAAACTGAGCAAAATTAGAAAACAGTAACCACTGTGTCAGAAGAGAAGATTTAAACAATGATTTTTTTTAGGACTTTGGGATTCAAAAATTAATAGGAAGTGTAAAGGCCCTTGCTTTGAATGACTTCAACTCATCTGCAGCCACAGGACATCACTAGTTTCTGACACTGCTCTGGTTTGGGGGACAGGATTATGCGAAGACTCTCAATTAGGGCTAGGAATCATCACTAATTTCCAGAATCGATTCAATTCCGATTAATTTCTATTCAGTCCGATCCTGATTCAGTCAGGGAAATTACCATTTTAATAGCCATTTGACTTGTCCTGGGAAGAAGAAAAAAATCTTAGCAGACTTAACAGATTGCAAATTGTACCAGGAATACTCTAATACATAAATTATCACATGAAGAACTGATCCAAAATCAGTTAAAATAATGCACTTTTTATTGTTTAACTTATGAGTTCACAAAGTGCTAACAAGTGCTTTCTTTAGGGCAAAGGGTGTGTAGTGTCAAGCTAACAACCCAGAATAAGTAAACAAATTCAATGCATGAAGCATGTATACTGTACATAATCTCACTGTATTTCAGTCTCTCCAGGATTTCGCCAGCTGTTTTTGTAATTATTGCAGCCCAAAAAGCCTGAATTTGTGGGAGCTTTTCCAAAACGCTGTGATAAAACTTGTGCCATTTGTTAGAGGTTTTTTGTATTGAAAGATGTGCGAGGAAGTACATATTTTAAGTAGCTTTCTTTTTCCATAGTTTACAGTGATGCTATTTTATGTAACACCACAAGAAAAGCACAGGATTGCCAAAAAATTTCTGTTAATAAACAGTGATTTATTTAGAATTAAATGCTCAGTAAAATTGTGAAAATATGACCAACATTGTATTCCTGCTGAGAACTTAAATAAAAAAGATAAATAAAAGAATTAGCTATTACAACAACTAAATTGCATTGAATGCATGTTAGAGTATGGAGAAAATTACGGCAGCACCTTCTTAAATTTTGAATTTTAAAACTAAGTCCCCTGAAAAATTTGAGGTCTTCCGTGCTCAAATCCACAACGAAGGAGGGATGGCTCCTTCACTGACAACCTCTTCCCTTCAGAATGTCTCAGTGCAGGATGGGTCTTGGAGTGGAAACCTAGGTGGAAACCCAGTCTTCACAGATCTTCAGGGGATGTGAAAAGGAGAATATATTTCAAATTAAAATTAATCATATTTTTAAATCCCCACACCACAGTAGAGTTTAATAATTTAGTTTCTTTGATTTTCTTGTTGTTTATATTTTAACTACAAATTAACTTTCAATTTTTGAAAAGGGTTTCAGTTCATTTCCTGGGAAGATTTGATCATTTCAGTTTCATTTCAGTTGTACTGCAGCCTTTATTAATTCTGCTGTTTTCATTTTATTACCTCCGCCAGGCCGAAAAGGCCAGGAGGAGGTTATGTTTTTGCCGGGGTTTGTCTGTGTGTTTGTCTGTTTGTCTGTCTGTCTGTCTGTTTGTCTATTGGTTAGCAAGATAACTCAAAAAGTCTTGGACGGATTTCCATGAAACTTTCAGGCGTTGTTGGAAATGGTACAAGGAAGAACTGATTAAATTTTGGGGGTGATCCGGTTCACCGTCTGGATACAGGAATTTTTTAAAGCATTTTTCAACACTGTGACATACAGCCATTTTCAACATGTGCGCAGGCGCAATGGAGGGCGCTGGTCGTCGTGTCTGCAACACAAACTCCGCGTTCTTCATCGTTTTAGGCACAAAAGCACGTGGAAAACACTGCTGGCCTGGGCCCGCCAGCGTGCCTGTGTTTGCGCGCAACTGCAAAACCTCACACGGCCAGCTGTCCGCCGACGGATTCTTTGGCAGAAATTCCCCGGCCAGCCATAGGCGCTGCGCAAAAACGAGCTCTCTGCCGGCGAAGCTTCTAAATTCTCGTTTGCCGCGGAGCGCAACCCCAAAAAAATAATAGAATATAAAACCCACGGCAACCTGTCTACCCAATTTGCATCCGTCAGTGGAGGAGATGGACACAACAGCAACACTTCAGTTTATTACCTCCGCCAAGGAGGCAATGCTTTTACTACTGAACCACTAATCCTATCACTATCAGATTGATTGTCATTGATTAATTGTGTGTTTATTGCACTGTCCCTGTCAAATACACAAATAATCATTGTGAATCCAATTGCTAGTCATATGTTTACATGCTCAAGGAATCTGATAACGTACACACAAACACTGTATGGGGGGAATTGTGGCGCTTGGCGGAGGTCTGCGCTCTCCGAGTGCTTTTCTAGTTGTGATTATTATCTTCAAATAAGTGCTAGAAGTCCAAAATTAAATTTGTCATTCAATACAAACATTACTTGAAGGCAGCTGCCTCTGTCATGAAGCCCTCAAGTCCTGACTAAAAACACATCCAACATTTTTACCTCCACCAGGAGGTAATGTTTTTGCCGGGGTTTGTCTGTCTGTCTGTCTGTTTGTCTGTTGGTTAGCAAGATAACTCAAAAAGTTTTGAACGGATTTCGATGAAACTTTCAGGCATTGTTGGAAATGGTACAAGGAAGAACTGATTAAATTTTGGGGATGATCCGGATCACCGTCCAGAAGAAAACCGCCATTACGGAAAATGCCATTTTCGTGAATAACTACTGAGCCACTAATCCTATCATTGTCAATCCAATTGCTAGTCATATGTTTTCGTGGTCAAGGAATCTGAAAACGTACACACAAACACTGAATGGGCGGAACTGTGGCCGCCATTACGGAAAATGTCATTTTCGTGAATAACTACTGAACTAAAGCGGCATGATAAAATAAAGGCAGCGATGGAGTTTTAAGTTGGTTTATTGAATCATACCGCCTTCATCGGAACACCTCCCCAGCCCTCGTGCTGCGCTCTCAGAGAAGAGGAGACACACGGTGTGTGTGTCCAGCAGTAGCAGTTGCAGAATCAGAATGAGAGAATGAACATGAAAATCAGACAGCTTATATACTCAGCTCAGACAATACATCAAAGACATTCACAGCAGTCAATCTGGACATTTGCATATCAGAGGTACAGACAGGATGCATGAATACAATGCATGGATGACACTTTAACCTCACAGCTGTAAACGCAGCATGCAGCGGAAAAAACCCAGGAGTGCGAGCTGACTGTCTCTGTGTGTTGTGGGGGGGTTGAATTCAACCCGCTACACCGCTCCCCCCCCCCCAGAGGGCACGCAGGGGGCCGAGACCTCGATGTTGCAGTTTGGGCAGCGAGCAGGGAAAAGCTCTGTGCAGGTGGAGGGGGAGGGGGAAGGGGGGTAGTACATGCTGACCGGACGCGGTGAAATCGTTCGGGCCGCGTCGAAAATTGTTTGCTGCTCCGCGATGTCAAGGGGCTGTCCCGTTGAACTTGCAGAGATCACCAGAAGAAAAATTAGTCTCTGACTCCTCTCGTGGCCATGAAGAAAAACAGGAGCGGCGAGGTTGCGTAAACAAAAACCGAGGAACTTGGCGTGTTGACTTTAGGTGCGTGCGCAGCCTTAAAGCCCTCGGAAAAAGCAGACGGCTGAATCCTTTGTGCGCCGTGGCTGAAACCATCAGTGAATCCTGTGGGCGCGCTGCACGCGTGCTTGCTTCAGGTGAGCGCGCAGCCCTGAAGGTTCTGCGTGCAGCTGCGCAGGACGATGGCGGTCTCTGGAGCCATTCTTGTTCCGTGCGTGTTGCGCCGTCCTCGTCACCCCCGGTGCGTGTGCCGGAGTTCCTTGCGTGGGTGTGCCCGCTGGAGAGGAAACCAGGGTCGGAAACTTGGTGGAGATCGGCGCAGTCGGCGCCGAAAAACATCTATGATGAGCCGTGGCTGCAGATTAGTCATGGTGCGTTGGAGCGTTGAGGGGAGATAGACGATCTTTGTCCTTCAGGCTGTCCCGCGTGGACGCCCCGATCTCGGCGAGGGTCGCGCCATGACGTTTACTGCCGTTTACCCGGTCTTGGGCGATGTCCGGAGAGTAGCTCGCCTGCCGTGGCTCTGCGTTGAGGCCTCCCTGAAGCCGCAGGGAGGGCAGATCAGTCAGGCTGCTGCGTTCGCTCGTCGGCGGAGCATCACTGCCGGGTGCTGCGTTCGCCGGCAGCTCATTTTCTTCAGCGTCGGGTCGCCAGCGTGCCTCTCCAGACCAGAAGGTTGTGTTTGCACAAAACGTGTGCGTTCTTGGGGTCACCAGTAAAGCGGCATGATAAAATAAAGGCAGCGATGGAGTTTTAAGTTGGTTTATTGAATTCAACCCGCTACAGAACCACTAATCCTATCATTGTCAATCCAATTGCTAGTCATATGTTTTCATGGTCAAGGAATCTGAAAACGTACACACAAACACTGTATGGGGGGAACTGTGGCGCTTGGCGGAGGTCTGCGCTCTCCGAGTGCTTTTCTAGTTTATTATATTGTGGAGGAATAAGATCAGGCGAGATGCGACGAGCTGGAAGGTTGCAGAGTTTTATTTCCTCCATCAAAATGAGACACACATCGTAGCTCTGAGCTACTGTGCCATTGAGACATGTCACACAAGCTCTTACATGCAGTGATACAGGAAGAGAGAATGCATGGTACATTAGCATCACAGTCAATACACATGATTAGCATGACATTGGTTGGCTCGAGGACACATGCATACAGTCCCGTCTGATTGCCTCCTGTGGCTCTTTGTCCATCTGTGCATTGTCCTCTGTATGCTAATTGTCTTCCATTTCCTCCAGCCCCACTGAGTGTGAATAAGAGTCAATTTGCATTGTGCTGGGTCACCACAGGGCTCCCCCCAGAATGCTCAGAAGGGGCTGTGATCCCCCACCCCCACCCCCACCCCCGTCGTTTGGGCTCCAGCTCTGGTTCCAGCACGTTGAACAGCCGTGGATCGTGGGCACACGGGGCCGGTGCACTTCGTGCGTAATGGAACAAGACGGCGATCGGCCGGCTTTAGGGAGTGAGGTGTGGGAAGAGCGCTGTGGAGGGGGAGGGGGTGGGAGTAAGTGAGTGTCGGCCCGGGACGTCAAAGGTGTCTGGACCTCGCAAAAATTGTGTGTGGATCCGCGATGGTGAGGGACTTTCCCGGTCACCCTGGTGGTGATCTGCAACGGCTGTGAAAAAAAAATTAAGTCTCTGACTCCTCTCGCGGCTCGTTCCAGCGAGGATGTGGGGAAGGCGAACAGCCAAATTCCCCAAGGATGCGTAGCAGCTGTGAAACAAGTGCAGCTGTGTGAGGGACTTGGCGATTCGGCTTTCGGTGCAGATGCAGCCCTAAAGCCATCAGGGACAGCAATCGGCTAAACTCCCGTTGTGCGCCGTGGCTGAGAAACTCATACAGTGTCCTGTGTGCGGGCTGCATGTCTGCTTCAGGTGTGTGAGCAGCCCTGAAGGTTCTGAGGATGGCGATTGGCCGTGTTTCTTGGGCATGTGCAGCGGCGGAGGACGATGTATCAGTCTGTGGAGCCGGATTGTCCCTGTGTGTGGCGCACGCTTGGTGCAGTGACCACATAGCTGGGAGTTGCTCTGTCCTCGTAATCCTGCGGTGTGCACGTGGGGCTTTGTTGTCGCGAGCTGAGTCAGGGTCGGAGAGCTTGGTGGAAATCAACGCAGTCGGCGTTGGTGATTTCCCTGTTCAGGCTGCTTCCTTCGTTTCGCTCGTGTCGTCGTTCATGGTGCGTGTCGTGTCGGTCCCAGTGCTGCCCGCTCTGGGGAGCATGCTCTGGTGAGGATGAAAAGGTTGCAGGCGTTCTCTGGTCCTCTGGGATCCACAGCGCAGTGAGAGGGAGCAGACGGTCATTCTTTCTCGTCAGGTCACCAGTGTGGAGGGAAAAGATCAGGCGAGGGGCGCACCATGACATGTCAGGGTCACCAGTGTGGAGGAATAACATCAGGCGAAATGCGATGAGCTGGAAGGTTGCAGAGTTTTATTTCCTCCATCAAAATGAGACACACATCGTAGCTCTGAGCTACTGTGCTATTGAGATACAGTATGTCACACAAGCTCTTTTATGCAGTGATACATGATTAGCATGACATTGGTTGGTTCGAGGACACATGCATACAGTCCCGTCTGACTGCCTCCTGTGGCTCTTTGTCCGTCTGTGCATTGTCCTCTGTATGCTAATTGTCTTCCGTTTCCGCCAGCCCCACCTACATGACAGACAACTAGGTGGGCCAATAATAGAGCAGTGGGCAGGTCTCAGGGACAGCAGTGGGTTGGCTTTTTCTAATTGTGATGTTTACGATTTAGATGGAAGAGTCAAAAACATTTCTGGGAGAGAAAAACAAGATAAAGGCTGTGTGTGTTTTAAGAGAGTTGACTGTTTTGAAAACTTTTTGATAATTAGGTGACTAGTAGACTCATTTCATACAGTTAAAACCTACAAACACACCATTTTTCAGTCAATGACCCCTTTAAGCCAGAGGAAACACTGCTCAGGCATCACTGCATTAAAAAGTGATATCATTCTGAAAAGGGTATTACCATGTAGGCTTAGGAACATTTTGGAAAACTTCTGTCAGGTAACTCAGTTTGTCTCTACATCTTCAAGTGCAAGTTAAAACCCTTCAAGGCAAAGCGAAAACCATATATCAGCACCCAGAAATGACACCGGTTGCTCTGGGTCTGAGCTCATATGAGATGGTCTGACGCAAAGTGGAAAAGTGTGCTGTGGTCTAACGAGTCCACATTTCAGATTGTTTTAGGAAATCATGGACATTGTGTCCATGTTTGGAAAATTACCATCCAGATTTTTACCAGTGCATCGTTCAAAAGCCAGTATCTGTGATGGTATGAGGTGTGTTAGTGCCCATGGCATGGGTAACTTGCACATCTGTGAAGGCACCATTAATGTTAAACGGTACATATAGGTTTTGGAGGAAAATATGCTGCCACCCAAGCAATATTTATATGAGGGATGTCTCTGCTTATTTCAGCAAGACAATGCCAAGCAACATTCTGCACGTGTTATAACGGTGTGGCTTCATAGTAAGAGTGTGGGTGCTAGACTGGCCTGCCTGCAGTCCATACCTGTAGGGCTGTCGCGATAACTGCAATTATGTAATACCGCACTATGGACAAGCCTACCACGGAGGATAACGAGCAACGGCAACAACTGCAGTGTTTACTTTTTTTGTATGTGGCTAAATCTCGTTCACTTATGTTCCCATATTGATTATTAAATAAATTGTTTAGTGTATTTTTATCGCCAACAGTCGAGTCCCACCCCCCATCATGTGCTCATTCTACCGGGGCACCATTGAGAGCATCCTCACCAGCTGCATCACGGTGTGGTATGGAAGTTGTACCACCTCCTGTCGGAAGACACTACAACACACAGTGAATGCTGCTAGCAAGATCATCGGTGCCCCTCTGCCCACCCTCTCGGACATCTACCTCATCCGCCTCACCTGCAGAGCCATCAACATTGCAGGCAACACCTCCCACCCCTCACACTCCCTCTTCAGCCTCCTGCCCTCGGGGAAAAGGTACCAGAGCCTCCGGGCCTGCTACACCAGACTGCTAAACAACTTTGTTTACCAGGCCATCAGGACCCTGAACCCCCACCCCCTGACCGTAACGCACTCACCCGCACAATAACTACCTCAGCTGTTTGCACATAAAGACTGGTACACCAACAGTAATATATCTGCTGCTGTATAGCTACAGTGGGGCAAAAAAGTATTTAGTCAGCCACCAATTGTGCAAGTTCTCCCACTTAAAAGATGAGAGAGGTCTCCAGTTTTCATCATAGGTATACCTCAACTATGAGAAACAAAATGAGAAAAAAAAAATCCAGAAAATCACATTGAAGGATTTTTAATGAATTAATTGGTAAATTCCTCAGTAAATAAGTATTTGGTCACCTACAAACAAGCAAGATTTCTGGCTCTCACAGACCTGTAACTTCTTTAAGAGGTTCCTCTGTCCTCCACCCATTACCAGTATTAATGGCACCTGTTTGAACTCATCAGTATAAAAGACACTTGTCCACAACCTCAAACAGTCAGACTCCAAACTCCACTATGGCCAAGACCAAAGAGCTGTCAAAGGACACCAGAAACAAAATTGTAGACCTGCACCAGGCTGGGAAGACTGAATCTGCAATAGGTAAGCAGCTTGGTGTGAAGAAATCAACTGTGGAAGCAATTATTAGAAAATGGAAGACATACAAGACCACTGATAATCTCCCTTGATCTGGGGCTCCACGCAAGATCTCACCCCGTGAGGTCAAAATGATCTTTGGAGGGAGTTGAAAGTCCGTGTTGCCCAGCGACAGCCCCAAAACATGACTGCTCTAGAGAAGATCTGCATGGAGGAATGGGCCAAAATACCAGCAACAATGTGTGAAAACCTTGTGAAAACTTAAAGAAAACGTTTGACCTCTGTCATTGCCAACAAAGGGTATATAACAAAGTATTGAGATGAACTTTTGTTATTGACCAAATACTTACTTTACCGAGGAATTTACCAATTAATTCATTAAAAATCCTTCAATGTGATTTTCTGGATTTTTTTTTTTCTCATTTTGTCTCTCATAGTTGAGGTATACCTATGATGAAAATTGGAGACCACTCTCATCTTTTAAGTGGGAGAACTTGCACAATTGGTGGCTGACTAAATACTTTTTTACCCCACTGTATGTTTACATGGACACAAGTAACCAGATTAAAAGCCTGATTGGAATAAAAAGCCTTCATGTAAACACACCAATCTGAATATTCTAACTCGATCACGCTCATTCAGATCAAAATTTCATTCCGATTGAGAGGGGTGGGTTATGCCGATTGTTAATTCGAATGGTGCGCATGAAAACACTTATTCCGAATGTAGGGCAGAAAATATGTTGACTGCGCATGTCTGTACACCAGCTGCACATCGACGTGATGTATTTCCGCCTTAGCAGCAGCTAGCAGAAGATATAGCGGGAGTAAAACAAAACTGGTCTGTATCGTCCTGCTGTCTCCCTCTGTTCGTCATATGCAGAAGTATGTACTTGTAGCTTCATTACGGAGACCAGCAGAAACAAAAGTACAGTCTGAATAACACAATACAGGTCAATTTCGACACGAAGCGGGGCTTGCCAACACCAGAAGTTGCTTCTTCTTCTATTTTTGGAATGTCGAAATGTCGACGTGTGCATGTCAAAATGATTTATTCCATTCAAATGTGTGACACATGGAAACGCACGTCCTAATCGCATCAGCTTTTTCAGGATCCATGTAAACAGTAAAATTCTGATCTAAATTGTAATCAGATTGATGAAATTTTGCCCATGTAACCATGGCCTATGTCTCTATACTTTACTGCAACCATTTGCACAAATGCCATACCTGCTGTTTGTCTGTTATTGCAATATTGATCATGTGCAGTCCAATCTGTCACTGTCTGTACCTACACTACCACATCAAACTTGCAGCTATGAGTATTACTGCTCTACCTTTTTCTGTATATAGGATTGCTGGGTTTTATTGTTTATTTTTATTTGCACTACGGGATGTCTGGGTTTTATCTTTTGTTGTTATTTGCACTATGGGTAGCGCTACTGTACATAGACTGCTGTTGTTTTTCCAGCCTTATTCCTTTTTTTATATTGCACACACCACTGAAGAGAAAGAAACGGCATTTTACTTCTCCTGTATGTCCTCTACGTATAGTATTGACAAATAAAATCTTTGAATCTTGAATAAACATGCCCCTGTCCTAGTTTTTTTTTTGGGGGGGGGGGGGGATGTGTTGCAGGGATAAAATTAAGGGAATATTTAAAAAAAGTTTATCAGTTTGAACATTATGTAAATATTTTGTATTTATAGTGTATTTAATTGAGTACAGGTTGAAAGGGATTTGCATATCATTGTTTTCTGTTTTTACTTGCATTTTACACAGTGTCCCAACTTCATTGGAATTGGGGTTTGTATTAACATTTGTTGGGGGGAAAAAAGTTTTTTTTTTGTGCTTTGAAGGCAGGGATATGTGTTTATAAACTAAATATAAATTTTGTAATTACTGTTTTTTGTCTTTTCACTGTTTATTAACCAAGTGAGAGTCAGCCATGTTTTTTTGTGTAAAACGTGAATCATTAGAAGCGTTATTAGCTTTTTCAGTATATAGATTGGGAGGGGTTGGCCAGAAATTAACAAGTGTTGATCTGCTTCTTAATTGCTATTCTGTCAACCAAATCTAGGGTCAGAAAATACAATATATGCCAACTTTTTGGAAGCATACTTACTGTAATCCAGAAGTTAAAATAAAGGTACAATCAAATGTTATGTAAATATTTTTTCTAATCTTTGGCTGTTGGACTGCAGACTAATTTGATTGTGATTTACATAAATTCAAAACATTGTAGTGTGCCACAGGTAGTCCTGTGTTAGGCTCCACTGCTTTCTTTAGTCTTGCCATAATGTTTGATACTGATGCTTTGTATATGAACTTGATGTGTAATAGAGATGTTTGCCATTTCTTAATAGAAACTGAAAAATGCTTTATCAAAATTTTGTAAAGTTTTAGTGAAGGATATTGCCAGCAAATTCTAAACACAGAGTTTATAATTTACACCGAAGGAAGTGGTTTTGCGTGAATGTTTGTGTTTCCAATAAAAATATAGAATAATTAATATATTGGCATATTTGGTATCAATTCAGTTATACGCTACAGATGCGAAATTATTTTATTGTGACATTATTATTCAATAACCCTCCATGGATTGCCACCGTATAGTGGTGGAGGGGTTTGCTTGCCCTAATGATCCCAGGAGTTATGCTGTTGGGGAAACTTGCCCTCGGTAGGGTCTCCTGAGACAAATTGGTCCTGGGTGAAGGGCCAGACCAAGAGCAGTCTAGTAGATCCCTGTGAAAAAGTTATGTATATCAAAGACCCAGTGTACCCAAAGGAGTCACATGGTTGATCCTCCAGTGGGACAGCCACCTGCAAAAGGGATCATGGTGATCATGGTGCTATGTGAACTGGGAGGCAGTCTGGATTACTGTGTTTGGACTGCTGCCTCTGTGACCTGGACCCCCAGATATGTTGTAGAAGATAGATGGATTATTATTCAGTTTGTTTTTAAAGATATAGGTAATTTTTAGCTCATTCCGGCCAAGCCGAAAGGAGTTAATGTGATAATGTGGAGTCTGTCCGTTCATCCACATTTCACAGGAATCGCTACTCCTCCTAGGCATTTGCCTCGATGCTCACCAAACTCACTCACAATGATCCTCAAGTAGGTCTGCATCCAGGTTGTGCTCAAGGTCAACGTTTCCTCTGGCTTAAAGACCTTGGTGTGGTGGCAACATATTTTTCCTGGGGGGGGGGGAGTGCAGAAAACACATGACACTATTGTGACAGGAATATGTTAATTTTATACTATTTCTTTCTTTCTTTTTTTTTAATTTTACACAGTAACTTTGCATATGGAACTTACAATTTAAAGTATTGTACAACCCTGGCTTGAATATTGGAATATTGGGCCAGTTGGGGTCCCACCCAGACGTCCTGTGTTTGGACTTTTTAGTGGTGTTGTAGCAATGCATATTGTAGAGGAGTCAGCAGACAGCGTCTCAGTCAGGATGCAGTGATTAAACATAAGAGAATAATGGACAGGGACGTCATGGGGAGTTGGCAGGAAGAGGGAGCTGGGGGTTTAAGGGAAATGTATTGTGGGGTTAGATGTCATGCAGTGTGATGTGAAATGTCATGCAGATGTGAGATGATCTGTTGAGTTTATAAGGAGAAACCTGGTTTGGCTGTTTCATGCTTTTTATGTGTATGTCTGATGAGAGAATGTTAATAAATTTTGTCTTCTCGTAAACCGGCCTCCTCATTTCCAACACTCTCCACACTGGTGACCCTAGACATATTATGGAACACGAGGCAAGAACCCCGGAGTCGGCCCAGACGGGAAGCCCCAGCAACGCGGCAAGCATCCCACAGACGGCCCGGATGGGAACCCCCAGCAACGCGTGCGCTGTTGCAGTCAAGCTACTGGACTTGTGGCAGCACAACCCGCGCTCTTGGTTCCACCACACCGAGGCCCAGTTCGCCCTCCGGGGATTAACGGCAGACGACACCAAGTTTTACCATGTGGTTGCAGCGCTGGACGCTCGCACAGCTCAGCAGGTAGCGAGCCTGCTCGACCAGCCCCCAGCCCATGACAGATACGAGACTCTCAAAGCTGCGCTGACCCGGCACTCCACGCTCTTGGACTGTGAGAGAGCAGAGAGGCTCCTGAGGCGTTCCGAGTTAGGAGATGGTTTGGCCATCGATCTGATGGAGAAGATGTTGGCATTAATGGGCACGGACGACGGGCATTTTCTGTTTGCCCATCTTTTCCTCTGGCTAATTCGCCATTGCTGGCCGCGCGTGACTACCGTGCGCTAGCCCAGGAAGCAGACCGGATCATCCTCACCACCAGAGCGCCCGCAGTCAACGCGGCGACGGCGGTACCCAGCGAGACGACCAGAGGAGGCGAGGAGCCACTGACGGTAGCGGCAGCGGGGGCCCAGGAGCGCCAGAGAGACGCACTCTGCTTCTACCACTGCCACTTCGGAGAGAACGCATGCAGATGCGCGCCACCGTGCTAATTCAAGCGCTCGGGAAACTCCAAAGCCGGCAGTCGGTAGCAGCTGCGACCGCCAGTGAAGAGAACAAGCTGCTCTACATGACAGACTCGCGCTCAGGGAGACGGTTCCTCACAGACACCGGAGCCCAGAAGAGCATCATCCTGCCGACCTACGCTGACCGACTGGCAGGACCTAGCGTCCCCGGGCTGGTGGCAGTAAACGGCTCGGACATTAAGACCTTTGGTGAGAGAACACTGGCTTTATCTCTACACGGCCGTACATACAAGTGGACTTTTGTCATAGCAGCACTGAGTTTCCCAATCCTGGGAGCTGATTTTCTGTGTACACATGGTTTACTAGTTGATGTTGCTAATAGGCGCTTGGTTAATATTCTGTCCTTTGACTCTCTCCCCTGTACAGCTCGAGGGGCCAGGCCAGTAACACAAGCCAACGTCACGGCTCCAGGCGGTAAGTTCCACACACTACTCACTCAGTTCCCAGCACTCACGGTCCCGATGTTTTCGGCGGCCATCGCTAAACGCGGGGTGGAGCACTTTATCACCACCACCGGGCCGCCCGTTTTTGCACGACCTCGGCGCTTGGACGCAGCTAAACTGGCCATAGCGTGCGAGGAGTTTGCCAACCTGGAAAGGTTGGGCATCATCAGGCGATCAAACAGCCTATGGGCATCCCCTCTACACATGGTCCCTAAGGCTGAGGGGTCGTGGCGACTGTGCGGGGATTTCCGCAGGATGAATAACGCCACAGCACACGACCGCCATCCGATTCCCCATATTCAGGATTTTTCCGTTCACCTCGCTGGAGCACGCATTTTTTCTAAAATAAACCTGGTCCGCGGTTACCACCAGGTCCCAGTGCGCTTGGAGGACATACACAAAACAGCGGTAATAACTCCGTTCGTTTTGTTCGAGTTTCTGCGCATGCCATTCGGGTTAAAAGGAACGGCACAGACGTTCCAGCGCATGATGGACGCAGTGCTGCGCGATCTCCCGTTTGTGTTCGTCTACCTGGATGGTATCCTGGTAGCCAGTGCGTCCGAAGATGAACACGCAACCCACCTCAGGACGTTTTTTCGGAGGTTGGAGGAGCACGGGTTAATAATCAACCCAGCGAAGTGCCAGTTCGGCGTGACGGGGATTGATTTTTTTGGGGCACCGCGTCTCACCGGAGGGAGCGATACCCTTGCCCGACAAAGTGCACCCTGTGGCGAACTTTCCCCGGCCTCAGACGGTCAGGGCGCTGCAGGAATTTTGGGGGATGGTTAACTTTTATAACCGTTTCCTCCCCGGCGCAGCTCAACTCATGCAGCCGTTGTATGCCGCGCTCAAGAGACGAAAACCCGCGGATGGAGTCGAATGGACTCCGGAGCGAGAGCAGGCGTTCTCTGAGGTTAAAGCAGCCCTGGCAAACACCGCACTGTTGGCGCACCCAGACCCGGCGGCCCGGATAGCGCTCACTACCGACGCCTCGGACGTGGCCATAGGGTCCGTCGTGGAGCAACGCGTCGCCGGTTCTTGGCAGCCGCTCGCTTTTTTCAGCAGGGCTTTGTGCGACAGTGAGCGTAAATACAGCGCGTTCGACAGGGAGTTGCTGGCTCTCCACCTGGCCATATGCCATTTCCAGTTCTGGCTGGAAGGGCGCAGCTTCACCGCGTTCATGGACCACAAGCCGCAGACATTTGCGATGGCCAAGGTTTCAGAACCATGGTCGGGCCGGCAGCAGAGACAGCTGGTCGCGATCTCAGAGTTTACGACCGGTATTCTGCATGTGTCGGGTAAACTGAATGTGGTGGTGGACTGCCTCTCGCGCGCCGTTGTGGCCCCGGTCTCCGTAGGGATAGATTATACAGCCATGGCCGCAGAACAGATTAGCGATACGGACGTGCGCGCGCTCCAGTCTGGACCAACAGGGTTAAGGCTGGAGAGCAGAGTACTGCAAGACGGCAGCCCCCCCCTAATCTGCGACGTCTCCACGGGACGCCCGCGCCCGGTGGTCCCAGTCACGTGGCACCACTGCGCGTTTGAGTCAGTTCACGCTCTGGCGCACCCAGGAGTGCGCGCGTCAGTCAAAATGGTGGGAGCAAAATTCGTGTGGCCAGGCCTGCGCAAACAAGTGAAAGAGTGGGCGGCAGCCTGCGTAGCGTGCCAACGAGCCAAAGTACACAGTCACACGAAGGCTCCTTTGGAGCCGTTTAGTATACCGGCTAAAAGATTCGACCATGTTCGCGTGGACCTCGTGGGCCCCCTCCCGCCGTCGCAGGGGTGCACGCACCTTCTGACAGTGGTGGACCGCACCGCATGCTGGTCAGAAGCAGCCCCGCTGCCGGCAACCACATCCGCGGACGTGGCACGCGCTTTTTTGACATGGATGACGCGTTTTGGAATCCCGTTGGACATCACGTCCGATAGGGACCCTCAGTTTGTGTCCGAACTTTGGTCCGCGATGGCCTGCAGCCTGGGTGTTGCAATTCATCACACAACAGCGTACAACCCACAGGCAAATGGGTTATGCGAGCGTTTTCATAGGTCACTGAAAGCAGCACTCAGGGCTTCGTTGACGGATGCAAATTGGGTAGACCGGTTGCCGTGGGTTTTATTGGGGTTGCGTTCTGCGCCAAAAGAGGATTTGGAGGCTTCCCCGGCCAAGCTGTTTTTTTCTCAGCCACTGCGGCTACCCGGGGAATTTTTGCCAGATAATCCCGCACCGGACAGCTGCCCATCTCAGCGTTTGCAGCGTCGTGCAGACACAGGCACGCTGCCCGGCCTGGCTCACCACTGTTTTCCACGCGCTTTCGTGCCAAAAACTTTGAAGAACGCGGAGTTCGTGTTCGTCAGACACAATGCCCACCGCCCTCCATTGCGCCCACCCTATGATGGCCCGTTCAGAGTGCTGGAAACAGGGGACAAGCATTTTTTGTTAGACTTGGGGAGGCGTCGGGAGAAAATAGGCATAGACAGACTTAAGCCCGCCTTTGTAGTGGCGGACGAGCAAGCGCTGTTGGCTCGGGCCCCTCGGCGTGGAAGACCCCCACTGAGAACTCCCCAGGCAAACGATTCAGCAGGACAGCCACACGGGCAGAGCGAAGTCCCCCCCCCCCCGCCTTGGCCCACCCGCAGTCAGACACACGTCCAGCAGCCCCCCGCTGGCACAGAGACCCCAGTTACAGCAGATATGGGACGAGACTGAAGCCCAAAAGACGTGGTGACTGAAAACTCTGTCTGGGGAGGGGGGTGTAGCAATGCATATTGTAGAGGAGTCAGCAGACAGCGCCTCAGTCAGGATGCAGTGATTAAACATAAGAGAATAATGGACAGGGACGTCATGGGGAGTTGGCAGGAAGAGGGAGCTGGGGGTTTAAGGCAAATGTATTGTGGGGTTAGATGTCATGCAGTGTGAGATGATCTGTTGAGTTTATAAGGAGAAACCTGGTTTGGCTGTTTCATGCTTTCTGTGTGTATGTCTGATGAGAGAGTGTTAATAAATTTCGTCTGCTCGTAAACCAGCCTCCTCACGTCCAACACTCTCCACACTGTCATCCTTCTCTCCTTCCCCTGCTCTCACCTCTCCTGGACCCTCTGCCTGAACACTTTCCTCTCCTTGGCTCTTCTCTTCTGTCTCATCTTTCCCTCTCTGAGCTCTGTCTAATTCAGGTTCTCTCTCTGTCTATGGTGGTATACAAACAGGTTAGAAAATATCAAGTCGCATGTTTTGTCCTGCAGGACTTTTTTTTTGTCATGGTTTACGTAAATGACAAAAATATATTTTTTGTATTTTTATTGTAGTGTTTCTTTTTTTCCATTGAGAGAGTAGGGAAGGGAAAAAAACATTCATAATAGTAATTTACTCATTCATACTTAAATTATATGATCAGAGATGGGTGTAGTAGCCAGAAATTCTAATGTAAAAGCAGTGCTTTGAAATTAATAATTAAAAGTAGACAAGCAAAAATTTCTAGTTGAGTTAAGGGTACCAAGAGCACCCACTTAAAAACTTGAGTAATGATTTCAGTCTTGAAGGTTTGAGGTTTTTCTCCAAAATTTATAACAATTTTCTTAGTTTTCTACTTTTCTCTGTAAATCTATCTAAATTTGAAACCATTTTCCTCAAATTTGTAATTTCCTCTTGTAAAATGGACTTTTCTTGTACATTTGAGACTTTATTATAAATTTGTGGATTATTTTATGGGTAATTTTTGTCTGTTGTTTTTTTTTTTTAATAAATTTGAAACACTGGTAATTTCTTTTACTTTTTTCTTATAACAATTTACACTTTTGACCATAATTTTGCAGAGCCAGAACAGAACAATAATTTAACTCTGATTTCAAAGAAATTTTTTTTATAAAATTGTATTTAATGAAATAAATTAACTTAACTCCCACTATGAAAGAGAAATTTAAATGTCAATTGGTTGATTTGAATACTTCACTTGAATGTTTAGCTGTTAATGTATGTCTCTCACCGGTAATGAATTTCAACATTGCAGTATTGTACAACCCACCGTCACACAATTCTTCTTTTTATAATGAACTCAGAACTCAGAAAAGATTTATTGCCAAGTACATTAACAGTAAACAACTGATAACATACGAGGGATTTGACTTGACACAGAAAACGACCTGCATTTCCGGTGACGCGGCAGCGTCTGAAAAACGCGCCTGTCATCAGATGGGTACAGGATGCATAGGGAGGAAAAGGATAACACAATAGGAAAGAGCAAAAAACCATTGATTGTCAGAATACCGGTCATATATGATCAATATTATGATTACAAGAAAAAAAGCCCTCAATGCACAGTTAGCAGACAAGAATGTACACAAGGACACAAAGAGAGCAGTGAGTTGAGTGATCTTTTTCATCAGTTTATGAGTCAGTGTGGGTGTAGTGTTGAGTGTAGGTGTTGTATCAGTTAAGAACAACAAAGTCTCTTTGGCAGGAGATGTTTTGTCTTAGCTGCTGGCATTTGTTCTTGAGCCATGCAGCTGACTGTCTGTAGAGTCAATGCAGCTCAAATGTTTTGGAAACAAAAAACTGCAGATAATCTGGAGGACTTGTGTGAGGGGGTCAGATTAGTCGAATAGTACTGATCCCAGAGAAAGAAACTTTATATTCTCTTAAAGATTCAGTACTCACTTCCGGTTATGGCTGCCACGTAGGACGGACGTGTCTCGCTCTGCTCTGCTCCTGGAAAAAAAAAAATCGGCAAATAACTCTCTCATTTGGGACAGAACGTATCCCAGCATTTGGGCGAGGATATGTCGGCGAAGCCTAAGGCTGGAAAACCAGGAAAAGGAAAAAGCGAGCCGCTGAAACAGTCCAAATTAACGGACTTTCAGGTCTGTGACGCAGCAAACAAAACTCCATATATGGCGGAGGAGGCTGGCAACGCTGCGATTTCTGCGGGGAATGGCGCAGATGCGCTGATGGCAGCCATGAGTTCAATGAGAGCGGACTTTTCCTCTAGATTTGATGGGATTATGACAGCGTTGGAAGGAATAAGAAAGGAATTGGGTGACTGTGTAGAACGAACGGCGCAGATGGAGCTCCGTCTCGCTAGTGCTGAAGATGACGTCACCCGTCTTCAATTAAAGGTGCGCACTTTGGAAAAAAAAAATAAATCTCTGGAAGATAATATTTTGGATTTGGAATCTCGGTCGAGACAGAATAATTTGAGGCTGGTGGGTCTTCCAGAGGAATCAGAAGGTCGGGACGTATGTTCCTTTCTGGAAAAGTGGATTCCGGAGGTGCTGGGCAGCGAGGAGTTGCAATCAGCAGTGGTTCTGGAAAAAGCACATCGTATTGGCCCACGGAGAGATAAGGGACCGCCGAGGACCTTAATTATGAAGTTTCTTAGCAACAGAGACAGGATGAAGATCTTCAACGCTGCACGTGCTAAAGGAGAGATTAAACACCAGGACCAGCAGGTGCGGTTCTACCCAGATTTGGCCACAGGAATCCAGCAATTGAGGAAGCAGTTTGATCCCGTACGTAAGGAGCTGCGCAACCTTGGGATTCGTCATGGTGTAATCTATCCTGCGAGACTGCTGACCACGTATGAGGGCAGAACCCACATCTTCAAGACCCCAGAGGAGGCGCAGGAGTTCATCAAGAAGATCAAAGAAGAAGAAGAGACTGGTGGGAGCTAAGCATGAACAAAATATAAGGTAGAATAATTAAGCATTTGCACAGGCATCTGACTGACTTGAAGTAAATAGTAAGTTTACAAAATATAGATTGTATTATATATTAAAAAAACAAAACAAAAACAAAAACAAACAAAAAAAAAAACTATGATGTACAAAGTTGTTAAAAATTTTGGAGTTAAGTTGGAAAACTACAGAGGAGAGTTAATGTTACGTCATTAAAAGCAGTAGAGTTAGGGTGATTGGGAGGATGAAGGAGTGGCTTAGGCTGTTCCCCGTGGGTGTGGAACGGTCGATGGCTATATCGGGAGACAGAATTTTTCTTTTGATTTTGGGGGGTTTGCCACAAGTGTGGGAAGGGGAAATTTGTTTGTGTGTAGTTTGTAGGATGAATGTTCAACCACTCATGTTTTTGCTTCTCTGTATGAGCATGTTTACACTGCAAGGTAATCCCAAACTCTCTATTGATCATGGACCAAAGTGTTAATCTTAATTTAACTTCATGGAATTGCAGAGGTCTACAAAATTTAAAAAAACTTAAACAAGTTATGAATAAAATAAAGGACATGGGTTCAAGAATTGTGTTTTTACAAGAAACTCATCTGATAGAGGAGGATGTTAAAAGAATTAGGAGTAGATGGCAGGGAAGTGTATTCACCTCTTCATTTTCATCCCGAGCCAGGGGAGTTATGACTCTCATACATAAATCAGTTCCTTTTCAAGTGAAAAATGTAATTGGAGACAAATTTGGAAGATATGTAATCATTCAAGGTTCTTTGCTATTAGAAAATATAAATCTTGTGAACTTATATGGTCCCAATATAGATGATCAGAAGTTCTTTGCTAATTTATTTCTCATCTTATCATCACTTACAGGGCAACATATAATAGCAGGGGATTTTAATTGTACATTGAATCCAGGTGTGGATAGATCAACAGGACTGGATTGTACGCACATTGGATGTAGGATGACTATTAATCATTTTATGAAAGAATTGAGATTGTTAGATATATGGAGAGAAATGAAACCACAAGTTAAAGCCTATTCTTGTTATTCCAGTACCTACAAGACATTCTCACGTATTGATTATTTTTTGATTTCCACAGAATTAAGGTCCAAGATTCAAAACTGCTTTTATGATAACATCGTGATCTCTGATCATGCACCCTGTTGTCTAATATATGTAGATAAAAAATTGACAAAGGAATCAGGTAGATGGCAATTTCAGCATAAATGGCTTCAGGATGAGGAATTTGTCAAGTATATAGAAAAACAGATAGACGAGTTCTTTGACATCAATACTACACAAACATCAGCATGTGTAAAGTGGGAGGCTTTCAAAGCTTTTATTAGGGGACATATTATTAGTTATACAGGATCAAAATCTAAGAAGACTCGAGAGGAGAGAGCTAAATTGGAACATAAAATAAAAAATCTTCAGGAAAAAGTGTATGCAGGAAGTGACCCAAGGTTGGAGAATGAATTACTGATTTTGAGAGCTGAATACGACAAAAAATCAGCGAATAGAGCTGCCTCGAGTCTTCTAAGATTGAAACAATCTTTTTATGAACAAGGTGAAAAATCAGGAAAATTATTAGCATGGCAGATTAAACAATTGGAAATTAAAACACCAATTACCAGTATTATAAGTAACGGACAGGTAGTTATAGATCCTTTAGAAATTAATAGAGCCTTTAGAGATTACTATGAAAAATTATATGATACCAAAAATGAACCTGATTTAACAAAACTAAATGGGTTTTTGAACGAACTATCTATACCGTGTATTCCAAATGAAAACAGGGAGATATTGGAGTCTAAAATTAGTCAAGAAGAAGTTGGGCTAGCCATTGATAATATGAAATCAGGAAAAAGTGCAGGACCAGATGGTCTTCCAGTTGACCTTTATAAAAAATTTAAGAATAAATTAATAAAACCTTTTTTGGAAATGGTTTTAGAAGCATTTCAAAATAATAATTTACCATCATACATAAATAATGCCTTAATTATACTGCTGCCAAAACCAGGTAAGCCCTCTAATAAATGTGAAAATATGAGACCAATAAGCCTATTAAACGCCGACCTTAAGATAATCTGTAAAATTTTAGCAAGACGAATACAAGAAATTTTACCAAATATTATTAATCGAGATCAGAATGGCTTTATAAAGGGTAGACAAGGCTTCCATAATGTAAGAAGACTATTTAATATTATTTATTTTAATAAAGAAGCACCGGATACAGCTCTCCTATCATTGGACGCCGAAAAGGCCTTTGATAGAGTTGAATGGCCCTTTCTTTTTGAAGTCCTACAAAGGTTTGGACTTGGAAATAATTTCATAAAATGGGTTCAAATAATATACAATAATGCTACAGCAGAAATCCTAACAAATAACAATATTTCAAAACCAATAAAAATCAATAGAGGATGTCGACAAGGCTGTCCACTTTCACCTTTACTGTTTACTATGGCAATTGAACCTTTAGCGATAGCGATACGTTTACATTCACAAATATATGGAATTAAAGTTGGACCAACAGAACATAAAATCTCCCTGTACGCCGATGATATAATTTTGTTTATGTCGAATCTAAAAAAATCAATTCCAACCTTGTTGAATTTAATAAAGAATTTTGGGGAAATATCAGGATATAAAATAAATAAAACTAAATCTTCAATATTAATGCTAAATGAGACCCAGAGAAATTACCCAGCCCCTGAGGTAAATCAATTCAATGTTGTAAATCAGTTTAAATATTTAGGAATCCAAATTATGCCTAAGCTAGAATCAGTCGCCAGTGTCAACTATGAAGCCTTAATGTCAGATATCAGTGAGTTAACTCAGAGATGGATGTCACTACCAATGTCGATGATCGGGAGAATCAATATACTTAAAAGTAATATTTTACCTAAAATACTTTATTTATTTCAATACATTCCCTTATCACCACCTTTAGATCTATTCTCAAGAATAAAAAAAAAGTTAGTGGAATTTATATGGAACAACAGGAGGGCTAGATTACGTCTGTCTTTATTATATTTACCATTTGATCGTGGAGGTCTGAAATGTCCAAATTTTATGTTGTATTATTGGTCGGCACAACTGAGGTCTATGACATATATATTTTTCATCAAATGATCTCCCTCACTGGACTGAAATGGAATCATACAATTTACCTTTACCTCTTCCCATATTCATATACTCAGATTCGGCAAAAAAATTACAAAAACAAGTTAAAAATCCATTTGTAAAGCATATGATCAAAATATGGTGTGAAGCTAAAAACTATTTAAAAGAACCACAGTTATTGTCACAATTTAGTCCAATATGGGGTAATCAATATTTTAAACCAGGGAGAGCGGACGCTGTATTTAAAGTATGGAATTTAAAAGGGATACAAAAGATTCAGGATTTATATTTGCCATGTGCAGACAACATAATGTCTTTTGAAGAGCTGAGGATCAAATTTAATCTCAATAGAACACATTTTTTTAAATATCTTCAACTTAGAAACTTTATTCGATCAAATCAAAATAAAGCTCTCACTCGACCTATTTATTCATCCTTGGAAAAAATGATGATGAAAGATAGTAAAAGAAAGGGTATTATTTCAGAGTTTTATAACTCATTGACACTATCTTCAAGTGAAAATTCACTGAAAAGATTAAACTACTGGAAAGAAGATCTGCAAATTGAAATTTCAGAGGAACAATGGGAATTGGCTTGTAGAGAAGCTCAAACCAAATCAATAAATGCACGCCTTAAATTGATACATTTCAAATGGTTAATGCGGATGTATGTTACACCGGAGGAGTTAAATAGATATAACAAAAATATACCAGATACATGCACAAAATGCATGGAAAGTAAAGGAACCCTATTTCATTGTTTATGGGAATGTAGATTAATAAGAATGTTTTGGGAAGAGGTGAGGGTAACAATTGAAAAAATAATCTCAAAACAAATCATATTGAATCCTAAACTGTTTTTGTTGGGTCTGTACCCAGAAAAGCATAATTTTAATAAAAGTGAAAGAACATTCATAGACCTCAGTTTGCTTAATGCCAAAAAATGTATTGCACTATTATGGAAAAAGACTCATAGACCAGATGTGACTCAGTGGTTAAGACAGATGTTAACAAACCTTCCATTAGAAAGAATAACATATATACTAAAATCAAAGGAAATTGTGTTTGAGAATATATGGAGACCTTTTATTGATTATGTAAAAAATTTAAACATAACTCTTGAAGAAGAAGGTGAATGATGTGTGTGGACCTTGTAAATTCCAAACTGGTGAACATAATATGTATACTTATGTATTGGATTGTCTAGACTAAACAGAGGAGCATTGTTGAAGATTTGATTTTGTTGGTGGTTGTTGGTGTTTTTAGTGCATTTTTTTTTTTTTTTTTGTAGTACTTTAGTGTTAGTGTTTGATTGTTTGTATCATGTTTGTTAAAAAAAAAAAAAAAAAAAAGGTTCAATAAAGATATTGTGGAAAAAAAAAAAAAGATTCAGTACTTTAATCCTTCAGTGCTGGACGTTGAATCCTTCATGGACGGCTCTCAGCGTGATCATGATGTAATCCATTTTCCTAGACAGTTCTCCATTTGCCGCTGTCAGAGTCCTCTCCATTTTTTCAATTTGATGGTTAAGCCTCGCCTGGCCAGCATTTTGATAGGCTATGTCCATCTTCATCAATTTACGGTACACCAGGACAATCCCAGATCCAATCAGAACGATCCCGATGACCATTACTACGAAGACGTACAAATCTTCGACATCTTCGATGGAAAGATCAGACAGGCGCAAGAGTTTCCAATTACTTGTGTCCCTCAAATAGCCCGCAGCAGCTGTTCCTGCGGGGCAAACAACCTCCCCCGGGGCACTTTTCCTCACTGAAAAAATAGTGTCAATTGCGTTCAAAGCCCAGCTTATTAAATCCATAATTTCGTTCGATAATCAGCAGTAGAGACACGCAGACAGACGATAGCAAGCTGGGATCCAGTTAGTTAGAGGAGGAAGGAGATGAAAAGTCAGAGCTGGAGAGAAGAAAAAAGCGTCTGCTCTCTTTGGGAGGCGGAAGAAGGAAAAATGAATTAAGTGAATTAAGTGATCTGGTTAAACAACTTGAGAGGAGCAGAGAAACAATATTTTATGGTGACTTTAATATTAACTGGTTTGATAAAAAGGACAAACAGAAACTGAAAAGCCTCATGACTAAAGTAAATTACCAACAAATGATCAAAGAACCCACCAGGATAACCAAACAATCTAGAACACTTATTGACATGGTATTTGCTAATAAACCAGAACGAATAACCAGAACCTATAATCTTGTAACTCGTCTCTCAGATCATAACATGGTTCTTGCTGTCAGAAAACTTACTAAAAAGCGACTACAGTATTTTGGGGGAGTTGATATTGACAAATTAAATTTTATTATTCCCAAATCAAAAACTGCGGAGTTTGAACATTACTTAGAGAATCAAAATTGGGAGCAGCTCATGTCAGTATATGAAGTAGATGATTGTTGTAATTTTATAACTGCAACAATTACAAAGTCTATAGAAAAATTTACAAAGCAAATTAAAAGTAGACAACAGAAGATTAACCTACCATGGTTAAATAATGAAATAAGAAAACTTATGAAGAGGCGAGACTCTGCATTGAAAACATCATTAACCTCTAAACTACAAAATATCACCTTGTGTACAAAAGTTTAAGAAATAAAGTGGTACAAGAGCTGCGAAAATCAAAAGTATCTTATTACAATAAACTGATAGATCATGCAAAGGGTAACAACAGTTCCCTATGGAGGCATTTAAATAACTTAACTAATAAAAAAAAATGTTCAGAAGGGGGTAAAGAAACTTAGAATCAATGGCAAGACCATCAGTGACAAGGCTACATTGGCAAATGAATTTAATTCATATTTTGTGGACTCTGTGGAAGACTTAACAAAAAACTTTGTGCTGCCAAATGTGCTCAACAACACAAAATCAATACTTTCAACAGTTTCTTTTCACATCGATGAGGTAAATGAGGAGTTAATTGCTGGTATTGTTAAAACACTGTCAAACTCAAAAACTAATGATATCTACAATATGAGCACTTCCTTTCTCAAAACGCACAGCAAAATAATCAAACCACTGACTCATCTCATTAGTCTCTCCATTAGGTCTAGTACATTTCCATCTGGTTGGAAAAAAAGCTGTCGTCATACCAGTTTATAAATCAGGGAGTAAAGACGATATATGCAATTACCGCCCAATCTCTATTTTACCAGTCCTGTCTAAGGTTCTTGAAAAAGTTGTAGCTACACAGCTGATAGACTATTTACAAGACAGTCAACTTCTTCATCCACATCAATTTGGTTTTAGACCAGGATACTCAACAGAAACAGCAAATTGTTGCCTTATTGAAAATGTCAGACAGTCCTTGGACAGGGGTAATGTGGTAGGGGCTGTTTTTCTAGATCTCAAAAAGGCTTTCGATACTGTAAACCACAGTTTGCATTTATCCAAAATGGTATCTTTTTTAAGTTTTTGTAAAGGGTATACAGGTCATTACAGCATTGCATTGTTTACATTTTCATCACATGTTCCCTTATTTTTTGCTATTTGACAACATTGGTAGGATAGTTATTACAACACCCCCTTTTTTTTTTAAAGTGAAAGAAAAAGTGAAATTAAGGAGAATTAAATTAAAAAAACAAACAAAAACGAATAAACAAACAAACAGAACAGCAAAAAACAAACAAACAGAAAGTTAAGTAATTAAAAGTAAAAGAGCAACTGAGTAGCATTGGAACAAAGAGCGGGACCATTATTGAAATGGTATTTGTCAAAGATTAGATCTAATGGAAGACACATATGCGATCCAGGGTTGCCAAAAGTTCATGAACCCATCCATGTCCTGTCTCAGTGCGAATGTCAACTTTTCCATTGAGTAAATGTCTTGAATCACGTTAATCCAATCTTCAGGTGTAGGACAGTCCTTCAGCATCCATTTTTTAGTTAGGGCTTTTTTACTTGCCAATATTAAAACATTGAATAAGTATTTATCTCCTCGTCTTTCCAGTGAGTCCAGTAGTAAACCCAAATACAAAGTTACAAAAGAAAAGGGAACTGTTATTTTGAATATTTTCCCCAATATTGTCTGTACGTTGGTCCAATATTGGTGGTTAACTGGGCATGACCAAAACACATGAAAATGATTTGCAGTCTTTTCACCACACAAGCGCCAACAGTTCAACCCCTTATGGGTAAATTTGTTTTGTGCAGGTGTTCTGAAAAATCTTACCAAGTTTTTCCATCCAAATTCTCTCCACTGCAGGGATGAGGTACTTTTCCATTGCTGTCTATTTAGCTTTTCCCATATTTCCAATTGTAAAGTGAAATTCCCCTCTTTTTCCCATCTCTCTTTTATATATGATGTGTTGTCTCCTTTTAAGTCTTGAAGACCTTGGTATATTTTAGAGATGTATCTGATCCCTGGGATCCCTTTATATGCCATTAAGAAGACCTTCAGAACACCTGACTGGGCCCTTTCCAAATCCTCCTTTTTAAGTATATTGTTTATGTGGTGTCTAAGCTGAAAGAACCTGTAAAGATCTTGATTTATTAGACCTTGTTTTTTCAAATCTTCAAAACTTCTTAAAGTTTGCCCCTTAAAAAAATCGTAATATTTTATCAGCCCTTTCTCTTTCCACTCTTTAAATCTAGTGTCTGTTTTATTGGGGGTAAAGTCTTGATCATAGGCAATCCATTGCAGAAGTCGATAGGGCTCTTTGGCTTGATTCTCTCTGACTATCTTAAACCAAATTTTTAGCGGGGTCTCTATCCACGGGTTAGTGTTATTCAAGAGTTTAGTTAAGGCATTGTTCCCTATTATCGCCTGTAGGGGGATGTCACTTGTTATTTGGCATTCCATCTCCTTCCATTGTGCAGTGTAGACTGGGTTACATATCTCTACTAAAGTTTTAATTTGTGCAGCTATAAAATAGTCCCTGATATTTGGCAGCGCGAGCCCACCTTTGTCTTTGTTTAGCTGTAGGGTTCTATATCTGATTCTAGGTCTCTTACCCTGCCATATGAATCTTGAGATCCTTCTGTCCAGCTCCTGCCATGTTTTTTTGGGAGGTTCTACCGGTATTGTTTGGAAAAGGTATAGAAGACGTGGAAGTATATTCATTTTGACTGCTTCAATTCTTTGTGCAGTACCTAAGAATGGTATCATATTCCATCTTGCTAGGTCAGATTTTATTTTTGTCACCAGTGGATCATAGTTTAGTGTTATAATTTTGTCGAGTTGTTTCGGGATATTGACCCCCAGATATTTCATAGATTCCAACTCCCAGTTAGTTTTGAGTTCACTTAGTGAAAAATGATTTGGGTCATAGTTGAATGTTAAAACTTGGGTTTTATGCATGTTTAATTTGTACCCCGATAAATCTCCATAGTCTGAAAAAACTGAGATTAGTTCTGGTAGAGAAGTGTCTGGCTGCCCTAGGTATATTAAAATGTCATCAGCAAAGAGTGCTATTTTATGTTCCTTCTGACCAAGTGTAATACCTTGAATTTCTTGATTTTGTCTTATCCATTGGCTCAGAGGTTCTATGAAGATTGCAAAGAGCAGTGGAGACAGGGGGCAGCCTTGACGACACCCTCTTTCCAGCTCAAAAGATGATGATAAATTACCATTAATCCTTATTTTAGCTGTTGGTTTTTTATATAATGCCTGTATAATTCTAATGAAGTTGTTATGAAAATTGAAACTGGATAAGATTCTATATAGGAAAGACCAGTCAACCGAATCGAATGCTTTTTCAGCATCTAATCCCAATATGACTGCATTTAAGTTATATTTTTTTATATGATGAATTATGTGTAAAGTGCGTCGAATGTTGTCTTGTGTCTGTCTTTGTCTTATAAAACCTGTTTGGTCTAAGTGAATTAAGTCTGTCAGTATGTTTTCTAACCTTTTGGCAAGAATAGTGGTAAAAAGCTTATAGTCCTGATTTAATACACTGATTGGTCTGTAGTTGGAGCATTCTAGTTTATCCTTTTCAGGTTTAGGTATAACTGCAATGACCCCTTCTCTCCAAGAGGGGGGGGGGGGTTCCCCTGTGTGGAGGACGTAGTTAAATGTTTTCAGGAGGAGAGGAGATAGTTGCTGTTTAAAGGTTTTGTACCATTCTGCTGTATAGCCATCTGCTCCTGGGGATTTGTTAGCTTTAAGTTTCATAATTGCTTTTTCCAATTCTTTAGGTTGTATTTCTGACAGTAGGGTTTTATTTTGTGATTCCGTAAGTTGGGGAAGGTTTAATGTGTTTAGGAATGTCTCGGATGCGTTTTTATGTTTTTTGTGGGAGTATAAGTTCTTGTAGTAATTCTCGAAGCTTTTAAGAATATCCTGAGTTCTGAATTTTATTTCCTTTGATACTGGGTCTCTGATTTTGTAGATTGCTCTTTCTGTTTGTTGTTTCCTCAATTTATAGGCTAGTAATTTTGCCGATTTACTGCCTGCTTCATAGTATTTTTGTTTCAGAAATGTAAGTTTCTTCTGGATTTCTATTGTGTAGATCTCATTTATTTGATTTTTAATTTCTTTAATCTTGAGCGAGCCATTAGAATGAGTGTTGTCTTTGTGTTCTTTTTCTAGGTTCTTGAGTTCTGACTCTAGTGTGATTAGTTTTTCTTGTCTCAGTTTCTTTTGGGTTGCCAGTTTTGCAATAATTTTTCCCCTTATTACAGCTTTGCACGCATCCCACAGTATTAAAGGGGATACTTCTCCATTATCGTTTTCTTCCAAATATCTGAGAATATCTGATTCCAATTCATCTTTCAGTGGTCCTTTCAGGACATTTGAATTCAACCTCCAGGAAAATGTATTATTTGTGTATTTTTGGATGTTTAAGTCCATATAGATCGGACTGTGGTCAGAGAGATCCATCAGTCCTATTTTACATGTTTTTACTCTTCCAATGTCTCTATTAAACATAAAAAAGTAATCAATCCTTGAGTAAGATGAATGTGGCGTTGAATAAAAAGTATAATCTTTTACATTGGGGTTGAATTCCCTCCATATGTCACAGATTCCCATTTCTTTTAGTAGCATCCGAGTATTTCTATTTTGGGTGTTATTTTGATGTGAAGAATTACCTGTTGCATCCCACTATGGATTCAGTCTTAGATTGAAGTCTCCACCACATATCACTAAACCTTGGGCTTTAGTTATCATTAGGTCGAATACATTTTTATAAAATTTCCATTTAGCCCCTGGTGGTGCATATACATTCAGCAGGGTGATATCTTCTCCCTCTAGCTGCCCAGTTACCAAACTGTACCTCCCTTCTTTATCTTTGTGTTCTGATTTTTTTTCAAATGTAATTTTGGTTGATATCAATGTCGCTACTCCCCTCCTCCTCCCTGATTTATATGAAGATGAAGAGATCATTTTAAACCCTTGTCTATTGAGTTTAGTGTGTTCCACGTCTGTTAGGTGGGTTTCTTGTAAAAATATTATTTCTGCTTTGTCTTTTTTCATTTTGCGTAGAATCTTGGATCTTTTAACTGGATTCAGGATCCCTTTTACATTATATGAGGCTATTTTGGTTACACCCTGTTTCTCCATTGTATTTTCTTATTTAGTATAACAGTGTGGTGGCCCTCTTTTTTGCTACTCAGAAACTGAAAGAACATTAAGAACATAAAAAACATTAAGAACATAGTGTACGAAACTTTAAAACAAAAAACTGTCAAAAAAACTTCCTGAGCTGGGGTCTCTTTAAAGACCCTGTAAGAGCCCTGATGGAGTGTAGGCTCTGAGGGAAATTCCTCAAACTCTGTTACGTGTTGAGGGCCCTCTCTTACCCCTGTAAGTTGTCCCATGTTTTTAACGTGAATTTCAGATCCCACTCCGAATTTGTAATGATTTTTTTTTTTTTTTTTTTTTAATGCCTATACCCTATGAGATTGTGTGCACCCTCCCACCCCCATCACAGCAAACATTCACTCTAATACGGTATTTGTTAGTGTGGAGAGAACATGTGGGTCATTGTTACGTTTCTATTTTAACATGATTTTTTTTTTCCCCCCCTTTAAATTAAGAAGACATTTGTTTCTAATGCTAAAACTGCTCCATGAAAGGTTTTACCACATGCTGATTCTGCATCTCCTTTAATGTTTGTTACCTTGTAGGAGGGGGGATGGAAGTGCAGAGTGACTGAAAAGAAAAAAAAAAGACAAAAAGGTCGCTATTCCTTCCTGGAACTGGAAAGCTTATCTTTGTAGCTCTGGGGCTGGGTTTTCCCGCTGCTGGCCCGTGGATTTTGAAGGTCTCTGAGTGGACCACGTTTGAGCTCTGATTTTCTCGCTCAGATTCGCTGCAGGTTTAAACACCATTACTGGGAGTCCTCTTCTTGCCGTGTCAGTTGTTGCTTCTTCCGCTGAATTGTAGAGACATGACTCTTCACCGTAAAAGACCCTTAACTTCGCCGGAAATGGCGTCTGAAAGCGTAGATTCTGTTCCCGTAGAACCTTTTTGGCGTCGTTATATTCCCGTCGCTTTTTAAGAACCTCAGGGGCGTAATCGTGCTCCACGAAGACTTTTCTCTCATGATGCATAAATCCTTTTTTCTGCCAAGCCCGTCTTACAACATCTTGTTTTATTTTGAAATTGGCGAATCTCACCACCACAGAACGTGGGGGCGCTTCCGGCGCTGGCTTAGCGGCTAATGTACGATGGGCCTTTTCTATCTTCAAATCGGTGGTTTGTGGAATATCCAACTTCTCTCTCAATAAGGATTCCACGCATTCCGCCATTGTGTTGAAACTATCTTCAGCTCCTTCTTTCAGACCGTGAATTCTGATGTTATCTCGTCTCTGTCTTCCTTCTTGGTCGGTTAGCTTAGCCTCCAGCCTTGACTGTTTTCTGTGTAAATCCAGCACAGAATCTTCAAGCACTTTTACTCTTTCTTCAGCTTCCAAGATTCGGTTTTCGGCCTGGTCCATTCTGCTGTTCGTCCTTTTTAGATCCTCTCTGAATTCAAGAAATTCGGCCCGAAATCGTCGTAATTCGTCAAATAGCGATTTCAAGCTAATCCTTTTGTTAGCTAGGCCCGGGTCCTCGTCTTCTGAACGGAGGTCCTCCGGTTCAGATTCTGCGGTCGCTGTGCGTCCTGACCTGGGGAATGTCAGTTTCCTCTGCTTTTGGTTAGGCATGGTGTTATTGTCTTTTGATTTTTAATCTTCCAAAAATCCGTTAGGTCTGATTTTGAAGATGTTTTCCTTGGATTGGGGTCTGGGAGTTTCAGCGTTAGATTGCTATCACCATGGCGTCCAGACCGGAAGTCCAAAATGGTATCTTTTAACTTCTCTCCAGATACATTAGAATGGTTTGCATCTTATCTCCAGAATAGAGAACAGTGTGTAAAAATTCACCAGGATAAATCCTTATTTTTAAACAACCATATGGGTATCCCACAAGGGTCCATTCTTGGTCCTTTACTTTTCAGCATTTTTATTAATGACTTGCCGCTACACTGCTCAGCTGCAACATGTCAACTTTATGCAGATGATGCAGTTATTTACACAGCTGCCAAGACTCCAGCACAGGCTGCAGATGTACTGTCTACAAGTATGGTTGATGTCCAAGAGTGGCTCTTCCAGAACCATCTATTGCTGAACCTTCAGAAAACAGTTTCAATGTGCTTTTCAATCAAAAAATGTAACCTGCAACGTTTTAAAGTTAATATACATGATCAAGACATCAGTTTAGTTACAGAATTCAAATACCTTGGCATTGTACTAGGTCCTCAATTCAAATTTAATCTTCATATAAAGAAAATTTCTAAAACAGTAAAAAAAAAATCTGAACTGCTTTAAATTAATTAGATATTACATACCATACCAAGCAGCTGTACTGTATATGCATTCTATGTTTTTTTTTTCATATATCATACTGTTTGACAGTCTGGGCTCAAGCAGCCCCTTCCACAATAAAACATATAGGTTCATTATATAATCAAACTCTAAAAATCTTGGATAAAAAGCCCATTAGGTGGCATCACTGTTATATTTTAAAAAAATACAGTCTATTGAGTTTTGAGAGTTTCATTGACCTCTGTTTTCTGAAATTAATTTTCAAATGTTTCCATAAATCAGCGCCTGAGCCACTTGCTGGTTTCATCCAAAGACAGGACAGCAGCAGAGCCACCAGGAGTTCTGTTAACAATAACTGTAAAATATTCCACCGCAGAACCACATTTGGACAAACAGCTTTCTCTATAAAGGGCAGTCATATCTGGAACACAATGCCAAGTGAAATTAAAATAATAACGGACTTTAAAACATTCACTACAAAGGTTAAAAACTGGCTGAAAAGTAAACAAGAATGTACCCATGTATGAAATGATTGTCTGCATGGTGAGAGTGAATGAAGGGAAGGAATGAATGTGTTTGTTTATAGTGAGTGATGAAGGGAGGGAGGCCTGAAATAGGCAAATGTGAATCAGGTTTTTATATTGTGTATTTATAATCTTTTTTTGCATTGATGTATGTGGTTATTGTGTATTCTGTTTTCATTTTTTCTTTTCCTTATCCTTCTTTTTTACTTGTTTCTTCTTTCTAAAGCCCATCCAGGGACAAGAGTTGCAAATTAGCTAATAGCTATACACTCTTTGTGCAACACATTAGATTGATTGTCATTTGATTAGTTGTCTATGTTTATTTTATTGCACTGTCCCTGTCAAATAAACAAATAAAATAAAAAATAATTATTGAAGGTCTGGGTCTATGCTTTGTCGCCATTTGCACTATGGGTTGCATTACTGTACATAGACTGCTGCTGTTGTTTTTTCCAGCCGTATTCCTTTTTCGTTTTTGTATTGTGCACACCAGTGAAAAGAGAGAGAAACGCCATTTCAGTTCTTCTGTATGTCCTGTATGTATAGTAGTATTGACAAGTAAAATCTTTGAATCTTGAGTCTTTGAATCTAAATGACCAAAGATGCAGTTATTTCTGTTATTTATATATATATATATATATATATATATATTTTTTTTTTTTTTTTTTTTTTTTTTTTTTAGAAATCTCACCACCTCCAGACAGCAGGAAAACCTTCCCTTTTTTGAAATCCAAATGTTGACACGTTTAGTTTGTCTGAAGGCTGCTGATGGATTAAAGTCATTGACTTCGTGAATTTCGGTCATCTTAATTTGCCAGGTACATAATAATGAACATAAATTAGTTAATATTAACTAAGGTAAAGGTAAAAACTGCTTCTTTTTATTCTTGTCTTAAATTAAAAAAAAAAAAAACTAATAAGAGAAAATGAGCCAACTCCATCTCCTAGCCACACCTGTTTGCTAAGCAACTCTTTCGTTATTGCTCCTGTTACCAGTGGGTTAAAACCATGATAAATGCCTCCACTACTTACATACCTCTTTTGCTTTTTTTCCATGTTTAAAGTACTTTGATAAGCTCATGCTTCTCTCGGACAGTCACGCTAGTAGCAAGACACTCTGCCTGACGACTGGAACACTCACGCAGATGGGGCGCTTCTGAACTCCACACGGATGATGGTCACCCGTGTTGTTCGTGTGCGCACTTGTGGACCGTCATGCCTTCATGTTTTTTTCTTAAATTTATATTTCCTCATAGAGTGGCGGGAAGTTTTCGAGCGTGGCGGGCCACCATCGGAAAATGTTACCAGAGGAAATCCTGCAAGGTCAATATCAAAGGTCACGAGCTCTAGGCACTTACATGATTTTAGAAAAATCCCTACTCCTCCTAGGCAATTACCTCAATTCTCATGAATCTCATTCACAATGACCCTCGGGTAGGTCTGCATCCAGGTTGAGGTCAAGGTCATTGTCTAAGGTCAGATGATCTTGGCATTTATGATTTCCAGAAAAACATTACTCCTCCTAGGCCATTGACCTTGACTTTATGCACATCCTAGATTGGTCAGTATCTAGGCTGTGCTTAAGGTTAAGGTTAGTAGTTGGGAGATCTGAGCACCCCTGGGTGATTTCGTCAGGCCGGAATGAGCTACTCCATCATTGATGGTCTGGTTTTTAATTCCCTGCAGGCACTGATGCTGGAAAACCTACAGAAGTCATCCTCCTCATCCCACAGCGGGCTGCAGCCTAACTCTCAGGTTGGAGATTTTTAGAGACAGAAAGGTCTGAATCTTTTTTTTTTTTTTTTAAAAACCTTAGAAGTCATTTAACAAATGATATTGTACTGTTCTGTGTTGTAGATTGGGGAAGAGATGTGTCAGAACAGCTTTATAAAGCAGTACCTGGCCAAGCAACAAGAGCTCCTTCGCCAAAGGCTGGAGAGGGAGGCCCAGCAGGAGGAAGATGCTGATGGTATCACACTCACATCAGCACCCACAGGACCAAATCAGACCACAAACCAAGCCTGTTTCACAAAATCAACAGTCCTTTAGCTATCTCACGCATATTTTTGTCTTCCAGTAGTTGTGTACTTTTCCTAACATACTGTATATATTTACCCTTTCATACAACAACTTAGTCCTAATTATCGAGCAGCTACATTCTCCTTCGTCGTCGCCTTTTTCTTCTTTTGGCTGCACCCTTTAGGGGTCGCCACAGTTGGTCATCTGCTCATCTCACCCTGTCCCTTGGATCCTCTTCTGTCACACCAACCTTCTTCATCTCCACTTCTTCAGTTCTCAAACAGCTACATTGTAAGAAAATAATCTTTCTTAAAGCAGCCACTGTTTACATGAGATGATTTTAAGACTTGACACAACTGGATTTTTTAGAACACAGTAGAGCTGTCTGAGGGAGTACAATATTATCATATCTCTTGTCTTGTGTCCTTGTCTGACAGAAAGCCCCACTGCACCAGATGATGATGATGAAGAGCACTCAGAAGATGACAGCTCTTCCTCTGACTCTGACGAGGTTGGTACCCTTCACCAGCCCAACAGTGGGAAACACGGGCATTCATTTTAGTCAACTGGACATGCACATAATGCTGTGAAAAAGCTTTCTTCACTTTTTAGCTCCGTTTTCAACCATACGTAATGAAGATGATGGCTTTTGGGATTCATATTGTGTGTCCGCTGATTCTTCAAAACATCTTAAATTTCCTTATCCAACATTAGGGCCTTAATTATGATAGAGTTCTTAAAAATACCACAGATATGATGAGTATGATACTTCTGTTTTCTTGCAGTTTTGTGAATTTGTAGTTAATATTGTATTAATTCAAACAGAAAGTGAAGTGAGTAGAATGAACAGTCGTCATTTGTTAAAATTTACAGTATTTCTCATAATTTTCAACTTTTTCCCCCATGGATTTGTGACTTTTTTTGACTTTTTTTTTTTACAGTAAATTTTCCCCATAATTAATATTCCATATTTTTCCTTATGAATTTGTAACCTTTTCCCTATGAAGTTTTGAATTTTGGTTATGTGAGTAGGGGTTCATCCTGAATAATGAATATTTTGAATAACTTAATTATCTAGTGGTAATGCTGATCCTGGGGAAATGTAAATTACAGTGGTACCTCTACTTACGAATTTAATTCGTTCCGGAAGAATTCTCGTAACGTGAAAAATTCGTAAGTAGAGGCGCGTTTTACATGTAAATGCCGTAATCCGTTCCAAGCCCCCAAAATTCGGGCATAAATTTTTTATAAATCGTAAAAACGCATCAAAACATGTAACAAATACATGTTACAATTAGATTACTGCACAATAAACATAAAATGAGAGTTTAGGCTTCCGGTTATGGCTGCCACGTAGGACGGACGTGTCTCGCTCTGCTCTGCTCCTGGAGAAAAAAAAATCGGCAAATAACTCTCTCATTTGGGACAGAACGTATCCCAGCGTTTGGGCGAGGATATGTCGGCGAAGCCTAAGGCTGGAAAACCAGGAAAAGGAAAAAGCGAGCCGCCGAAACAGTCCAAATTAACGGACTTTCAGGTCTGTGACGCAGCAAACAGGGCTCCATATATGGCGGAGGAGGCTGGCAACGCTGCGATTTCTGCGGGGAATGGCGCAGATGCGCTGATGGCTGCCATGAGTTCAATGAGAGCGGACTTTTCCTCTAGATTTGATGGGATTATGACAGCGTTGGAAGGAATAAGAAAGGAATTGGGTGACTGTGTAGAACGAACGGCGCAGATGGAGCTCCGTCTCGCTAGTGCTGAAGATGACGTCACCCGTCTTCAATTAAAGGTGCGCACTTTGGAAAAAAAAAATAAATCTCTGGAAGATAATATTTTGGATTTGGAATCTCGGTCGAGACAGAATAATTTGAGGCTGGTGGGTCTTCCAGAGGAATCAGAAGGTCGGGACGTATGTTCCTTTCTGGAAAAGTGGATTCCGGAGGTGCTGGGCAGCGAGGAGTTGCAATCAGCAGTGGTTCTGGAAAAAGCACATCGTATTGGCCCACGGAGAGATAAGGGACCGCCGAGGACCTTAATTATGAAGTTTCTTAACAACAGAGACAGGATGAAGATCTTCAACGCTGCACGAGCTAAAAAAGGAGAGATTAAACACCAGGACCAGCAGGTGCGGTTCTACCCAGATTTGGCCACAGGAATCCAGCAATTGAGGAAGCAGTTTGATCCCATACGTAAGGAGCTGCGCAACCTTGGGATTCGTCATGGTGTAATCTATCCTGCGAGACTGCTGACCACGTATGAGGGCAGAACCCACATCTTCAAGACCCCAGAGGAGGCGCAGGAGTTCATCAAGAAGATCAAAGAAGAAGAAGAGACTGGTGGGAGCTAAGCATGAACAAAATATAAGGTAGAATAATTAAGCATTTGCACAGGCATCTGACTGACTTGAAGTAAATAGTAAGTTTACAAAATATAGATTGTATTATATATTAAAAAAAAACAAAACAAAAACAAAACAAACAAAAAAAAAAAACTATGATGTACAAAGTTGTTAAAAATTTTGGAGTTAAGTTGGAAAACTACAGAGGAGAGTTAATGTTACGTCATTAAAAGCAGTAGAGTTAGGGTGATTGGGAGGATGAAGAAGGAGTGGCTTAGGCTGTTCCCCGTGGGTGTGGAACGGTCGATGGCTATATCGGGAGACAGAATTTTTCTTTTGATTTTGGGGGGTTTGCCACAAGTGTGGGAAGGGGAAATTTGTTTGTGTGTAGTTTGTAGGATGAATGTTCAACCACTCATGTTTTTGCTTCTCTGTATGAGCATGTTTACACTGCAAGGTAATCCCAAACTCTCTATTGATCATGGACCAAAGTGTTAATCTTAATTTAACTTCATGGAATTGCAGAGGTCTACAAAATTTAAAAAAACTTAAACAAGTTATGAATAAAATAAAGGACATGGGTTCAAGAATTGTGTTTTTACAAGAAACTCATCTGATAGAGGAGGATGTTAAAAGAATTAGGAGTAGATGGCAGGGAAGTGTATTCACCTCTTCATTTTCATCCCGAGCCAGGGGAGTTATGACTCTCATACATAAATCAGTTCCTTTTCAAGTGAAAAATGTAATTGGAGACAAATTTGGAAGATATGTAATCATTCAAGGTTCTTTGCTATTAGAAAATATAAATCTTGTGAACTTATATGGTCCCAATATAGATGATCAGAAGTTCTTTGCTAATTTATTTCTCATCTTATCATCACTTACAGGGCAACATATAATAGCAGGGGATTTTAATTGTACATTGAATCCAGGTGTGGATAGATCAACAGGACTGGATTGTACGCACATTGGATGTAGGATGACTATTAATCATTTTATGAAAGAATTGAGATTGTTAGATATATGGAGAGAAATGAAACCACAAGTTAAAGCCTATTCTTGTTATTCCAGTACCTACAAGACATTCTCACGTATTGATTATTTTTTGATTTCCACAGAATTAAGGTCCAAGATTCAAAACTGCTTTTATGATAACATCGTGATCTCTGATCATGCACCCTGTTGTCTAATATATGTAGATAAAAAATTGACAAAGGAATCAGGTAGATGGCAATTTCAGCATAAATGGCTTCAGGATGAGGAATTTGTCAAGTATATAGAAAAACAGATAGACGAGTTCTTTGACATCAATACTACACAAACATCAGCATGTGTAAAGTGGGAGGCTTTCAAAGCTTTTATTAGGGGGCATATTATTAGTTATACAGGATCAAAATCTAAGAAGACTCGAGAGGAGAGAGCTAAATTGGAACATAAAATAAAAAATCTTCAGGAAAAAGTGTATGCAGGAAGTGACCCAAGGTTGGAGAATGAATTACTGATTTTGAGAGCTGAATACGACAAAAAATCAGCGAATAGAGCTGCCTCGAGTCTTCTAAGATTGAAACAATCTTTTTATGAACAAGGTGAAAAATCAGGAAAATTATTAGCATGGCAGATTAAACAATTGGAAATTAAAACACCAATTACCAGTATTATAAGTAACGGACAGGTAGTTATAGATCCTTTAGAAATTAATAGAGCCTTTAGAGATTACTATGAAAAATTATATGATACCAAAAATGAACCTGATTTAACAAAACTAAATGGGTTTTTGAACGAGCTATCTATACCGTGTATTCCAAATGAAAACAGGGAGATATTGGAGTCTAAAATTAGTCAAGAAGAAGTTGGGCTAGCCATTGATAATATGAAATCAGGAAAAAGTGCAGGACCAGATGGTCTTCCAGTTGACCTTTATAAAAAATTTAAGAATAAATTAATAAAACCTTTTTTGGAAATGGTTTTAGAAGCATTTCAAAATAATAATTTACCATCATACATAAATAATGCCTTAATTATACTGCTGCCAAAACCAGGTAAGCCCTCTAATAAATGTGAAAATATGAGACCAATAAGCCTATTAAACGCCGACCTTAAGATAATCTGTAAAATTTTAGCAAGACGAATACAAGAAATTTTACCAAATATTATTAATCGAGATCAGAATGGCTTTATAAAGGGTAGACAAGGCTTCCATAATGTAAGAAGACTATTTAATATTATCTATTTTAATAAAGAAGCACCGGATACAGCTCTCCTATCATTGGACGCCGAAAAGGCCTTTGATAGAGTTGAATGGCCCTTTCTTTTTGAAGTCCTACAAAGGTTTGGACTTGGAAATAATTTCATAAAATGGGTTCAAATAATATACAATAATGCTACAGCAGAAATCCTAACAAATAACAATATTTCAAAACCAATAAAAATCAATAGAGGATGTCGACAAGGCTGTCCACTCTCACCTTTACTGTTTACTATGGCAATTGAACCTTTAGCGATAGCGATACGTTTACATTCACAAATATATGGAATTAAAGTTGGACCAACAGAACATAAAATCTCCCTGTACGCCGATGATATAATTTTGTTTATGTCGAATCTAAAAAAATCAATTCCAACCTTGTTGAATTTAATAAAGAATTTTGGGGAAATATCAGGATATAAAATAAATAAAACTAAATCTTCAATATTAATGCTAAATGAGACCCAGAGAAATTACCCAGCCCCTGAGGTAAATCAATTCAATGTTGTAAATCAGTTTAAATATTTAGGAATCCAAATTATGCCTAAGCTAGAATCAGTCGCCAGTGTCAACTATGAAGCCTTAATGTCAGATATCAGTGAGTTAACTCAGAGATGGATGTCACTACCAATGTCGATGATCGGGAGAATCAATATACTTAAAAGTAATATTTTACCTAAAATACTTTATTTATTTCAATACATTCCCTTATCACCACCTTTAGATCTATTCTCAAGAATAAAAAAAAAGTTAGTGGAATTTATATGGAACAACAGGAGGGCTAGATTACGTCTGTCTTTATTATATTTACCATTTGATCGTGGAGGTCTGAAATGTCCAAATTTTATGTTGTATTATTGGTCGGCACAACTGAGGTCTATGACATATTATTTTTCATCAAATGATCTCCCTCACTGGACTGAAATGGAATCATACAATTTACCTTTACCTCTTCCCATATTCATATACTCAGATTCGGCAAAAAAATTACAAAAACAAGTTAAAAATCCATTTGTAAAGCATATGATCAAAATATGGTGTGAAGCTAAAAACTATTTAAAAGAACCACAGTTATTGTCACAATTTAGTCCAATATGGGGTAATCAATATTTTAAACCAGGGAGAGCGGACGCTGTATTTAAAGTATGGAATTTAAAAGGGATACAAAAGATTCAGGATTTATATTTGCCATGTGCAGACAACATAATGTCTTTTGAAGAGCTGAGGATCAAATTTAATCTCAATAGAACACATTTTTTTAAATATCTTCAACTTAGAAACTTTATTCGATCAAATCAAAATAAAGCTCTCACTCGACCTATTTATTCATCCTTGGAAAAAATGATGATGAAAGATAGTAAAAGAAAGGGTATTATTTCAGAGTTTTATAACTCACTGACACTATCTTCAAGTGAAAATTCACTGAAAAGATTAAACTACTGGAAAGAAGATCTGCAAATTGAAATTTCAGAGGAACAATGGGAATTGGCTTGTACAGAAGCTCAAACCAAATCAATAAATGCACGCCTTAAATTGATACATTTCAAATGGTTAATGCGGATGTATGTTACACCGGAGGAGTTAAATAGATATAACAAAAATATACCAGATACATGCACAAAATGCATGGAAAGTAAAGGAACCCTATTTCATTGTTTATGGGAATGTAGATTAATAAGAATGTTTTGGGAAGAGGTGAGGGTAACAATTGAAAAAATAATCTCAAAACAAATCATATTGAATCCTAAACTGGTTTTGTTGGGTCTGTACCCAGAAAAGCATAATTTCAATAAAAGTGAAAGAACTTTCATAGACCTCAGTTTGCTTAATGCCAAAAAATGTATTGCACTATTATGGAAAAAGACTCATAGACCAGATGTGACTCAGTGGTTAAGACAGATGTTAACAAACCTTCCATTAGAAAGAATAACATATATACTGAAATCAAAGGAAATTGTGTTTGAGAATATATGGAGACCTTTTATTGATTATGTAAAAAATTTAAACATAACTCTTGAAGAAGAAGGTGAATGATGTGTGTGGACCTTGTAAATTCCAAACTGGTGAACATAATATGTATACTTATGTATTGGATTGTCTAGACTAAACAGAGGAGCATTGTTGAAGACTTGATTTTGTTGGTGGTTGTTGGTGTTTTTAGTGCATTTTTTTTTTTTGTAGTACTTTAGTGTTAGTGTTTGATTGTTTGTATCATGTTTGTTAAAAAAAAAAAAAAGGTTCAATAAAGATATTGTGGAAAAAAAAAAAAGAGAGTTTAAAATGAGAGAAAGAATAATAAAAGAGAATAATAAAAGAGAAAGAATAATAAAAATTATGTTCATTTACCCTTTAACTGCTATCGTCGTCGATGTCGTCACCGTTTGCCTTCTTTGGTTCATGTTCTGATCCAAGGACGTTTGCTTTTGTCGGCTTGTAAGTGCTTCGTTTTGTTTTAATACTGTGCTGATCGTTGATGTATTACGGCCATATTCTTTGGCGAGATCAACCAAACGCATAAAGTTTTGGAAAAAAAAAAAAAACTTCGTGGCCAATGGGATACCAGGAAGATGCTAGGCGATAGCCAATGGCAGAGCAGCTACAGGTATGTTTACGTTCGGTAAACTACGGAAGCTGCGAGGAGCGCGTACTTTTTTGCCTTTCGTATCCTGAAATTTCGTTCGTAACTAGAGGCAATATTTTCCCGTTGAGGCGTCTCGTAACCTGAAAATTCCGTATGTAGAGACGTTCGTAAGTAGAGGTACCACTGTATATTTGAGCTGTAATAATGATGCAGAATTTACAGTAATTTCAGTTCTGGTAAACCATTAGACAAGGCTAATTGTAATGTAATAACTCATGTTTTGCCTTTTTGCACATGTGAGGTGCTGAATTTGATCAAGTGACCTTAAAAAAGGACTTGAAAAGTCATAGAGATCACATGCTTGTCTAAATATCATTACCTGACTTGATTATTTGTGCTCAGCCTCATCGAGCTGCGTCATCCCAGCCCTCAGTGTCCAGGCCTGAAGAGAGGGGAGGAGGAGACTCAGTGGTTGGTCATGGCCCTGGCCTGTCCTTCCGCCATGCAGAGGCCCCTGAGGCTTCAGGAGCTAGGATACAGCAAGCCTCTTTCTACCAAGGACACAAGGAGGCACCAGCTCCCTCTCCTCCTCGTGCAGTTGCCTCCCTGTCAGTGCGTGTTCTGGAACAGCCTAACTGTCCCCCCACTGTACCCCGAGCCCAGGAGAAAGAGGGGACTGCACCAAGTGAACCAGGATCAGCTCATCCTGTCCTCCGTCTCAGCAGATCCATCGGGGGTTCAGCAGGAAGTCGCGTCCACGAGGACAGTGACGAAGGTGACGACGGGGACGACGAGAGTGATGATGATGAGGACTGGGGACCAGGTCCCGGTGGGGCACGGAGGGGAAGCAGAGGACCTCCCCCACCGCAGCATGTTCCCCCCTCTGCTGCAAGGTCCAAACGCAAGCTGCAGCCCCCACAACACATCCCGCCACCGCAGGCACATCACACCCACATGCAGCTGCGCCACCCCACTCCTCCTCCCTCTCCACCCCCCAACCTATACCCACTTCCTGACACTCCAAAGCAAAGCCCACCAGACTCAGACCAGGAGGGAGAAGGCCCTGAAGCTCGGCGTGGTCCAAGGGTGTCATCTTTCCCTCCTCCGACAATGCAGAGGGAGGACTCTGATACAAGTTCTCGGTCCAGCAGTCCTGAACCCCCTGTAAAGCGCAGGCCAGGACCCCTTTCTCTGCTTGTGCACAGGATGGAGTCAGAGGAGGCTTTCATTGCAGCAGGGGCCACTTCACCTGCTGGTACTTCAGAGGAGATGCAGTATTCTGCTGTTGGGTCTTCAGGTGAGTCTCTGCAGCAGAAAATGGACAAGAAGAATCAACAAGAGGGGAGAGAGAGGGAGAAAGAGAGGCAGTGTGAGGAGGAAGAGAAGAGAGAAAGACAGAAAGCACAAAAACAAGAAAGAGAGAAGAAACACTTGGAAGAAGAGAAGGAGAGTAGACGACTGGAAGAGAAGAGGAAGCAACGTCTAAAGGAGGAGCAAGAAAAAGAAAGAAAACACCAGCAAGAGAAAAAAGAGAAGAAATGCCGGGATGAGAAACGAAAAGAAGAGAAAGAGGAAAAGAAACAAGATTCACACTCTTCATCAGATTCTGACTCCAGATCAGACTCTTCTTCATGCTCATCACAGTCATCATCCTCCTCAAGAGAAAAAACCCAATCCATCAAGAGTCTAAAGGTTAGTGATCTTTTACTCTAATACAATGGCGAAAAAGAATCATGTTTGTGATGCTGTGGAACATAAAAACTGATTTATGTGTCATCTGTAAAATAAAGCTATGTAGCATGTTCTGCCTTCACGTAAATGTAACTGTCATGAAAATACAAACACAAAATATTGACCTGTTCAGGGCTAACATCAATTAATTAAGCTGTCTTGCAGAGGTAAAACAATACCAGTTTTTATGGTAGTTGTTTTCAAATCTCAGACAAACCCTGTGTAGACTCGGGAACCAGGGATATCTCACAGCTTCAGTACAACAGATGACTTCAGATGCTACCTCTGAGACTTTGTGGGGATCATACTTCATAAATACAGACTTGTAGTTGACTCAAACAGAAGAATTTAAACATATCCATTCTCGTTTCATTTTTTATCCCCCGACCCCTTTGGGCAAAGACCGAAGGGGGATTATGTTATGGGTCAGTCCATCTGTCTATCTGTCCCACTTTTCAACTCCTACAGTTTTGTCCCGATTGTTTTGAAACGTGGTAGGTACCATGGTTTGAAATACACTGATGAAAAAAAAAAGGTCTAAAATCTAGGCAGAATTCAAATAGATGGGATTAATGTGTACCAAAGGAACATCTAACATTAGGTATTATGCTTGATTTTTATCCTTCATTGGTTAAAGCGCAAGGGGGGATTATTATCTCCGCCAAGGGAGGAGGTAATGTTTTCTCCAGTGTTGGTTGGTTTGTTGGTCTGTTTGTCTCTGTCTGTTAGCAACATAACTCAAAAAGTTATGAATGAATTTTGATGAAATTTTCAGGAGAGGTGTGTAATGGCATGGGGAACAGATGATTAGATTTTGGTGATCTGAGAATGCATACCTCCACCAAGGGCTTTATTTGTATTTGTGCAGCAGGATTACACAAAAACTACTGGATGGATTTGGATGAAATTTTCACCAAAGGTGGTTCTTGGGCCACAGAGGAAACCATTACATTTTGGTGATGATCTGAGAATTCATACCTCAGCCAAGATTCTTCTCACAGTGTGTCATCGGGCTGCAACCAACGACTACAGTGATCCCTCACTTATCACGGTTAATGGGTTCCAGAACCGACCGCGAAAAGTGAAAAACCGCGAAGTAGCGTCACCCCTAATGACGTCATCCATAAGTAATATGTACGTTCATTCTCTCACTCTCTGTCTCTCATATGATACGTGTGTGTGTGTGTGTGTGTACGTGTACATACATACGTAGATGTAAATAAAGTGTACATAAATATGTTTTTAGAACTCTTTTATTCTTATAACAAGATACGTAACTCAAGATGAAGATGATTTACTTCACAGGTTAATGAGAGCTTTACTGCTCATCAGGTGACGCCTCATCGTCAGGTGCTAGAAGCGCAGGATCATCAAGGGCAGCTTCCGATAGAGCTGGAGAAGCTGCAGGAGGCGGCGTAGTGGCTCGACGGGAAGACTATTTCGCACAAAATGGCACAAGAGAACAGCAAAAAGTTCCACGCGGCGAGACTAAAAGTAACACGAGCGATAAAGAGCAATGAATGCGGTCTTCCTTCCCTTCATGGGCGTTCGGCAGGGAGAGGAGGTGGGTGAAACGTCTCGGCCAATCAGCTTGCGAGATTTCCGAGCCGAGCCAACACGAGAACAGCGAACAGAGAGGTGGATTTTTTGAGTTGTGCGGCTCTCCGTGTTGATACCTGATGGTCTAATGTAGTCTCCCTGCCTTCTGCTAGCGCCCGCCCATTATTTCTCAATTTTGAATTTTTGATGAATATTTTTGAAAAATCCGCAATGCACTGAGGGCGCGAAAGGTGAAGCGCGAAGTAGCGAGGGATCACTGTATTTCAGTAGTCGACTAGTCGCCAACTATTGTAACGACTAGTCAACAAGTCATTAAGAACTGCACAAAAAAAACAATCTCTCATTTCTTTTCATTGTGAAAATTAAAACAATTTCCTTTAAAAAAAAATAAAGCATTTGGTGAACAACAAGAACAAGAATTGCAATCAGCAATAAAATTAACTTTTTTTAAAGTGCATTTTGTGCATAAACAATGCATAACATTTAACATTTGTTAAGTGTGTGTGTGTGTCTGTGAGCGTGCGCGAGAGAAAAGCATTTAAGTTTGGAAAGGTCTCATATATTTCTTCATCGAGTGGGTGAAATGGGTTCTGGATGGCAGCGTATATTCAGAGTTGAACTGGTGACTCATTTGTTGAAATCCTTCCCTGTCAACCATGGAAAGTAGCCTCATGTCTTTGACCATCATGTTTAGAATTGACTCTGTGAGAGCAGTAGCTTGTTGCTACTGAGTACACGTCTGCTTTTTCTGCAAAAAGTCATTCATGGTCCCTGTCCTCTTCTTTACGCTGCATAAATTTTATAATGAAATTGTCAGACAAAATGACATGTGGAGGAACGAAATAGTGCAGGCGGACACGACAAGCTGAAGGTTAAAGGTGTTTTATTCCTCCATCACGAGACTCACTCAGTGCTCTGTTTGTGCGCTGTGAGTGAGCTCTGAGTCGTTGTCTAAGAGCGATACAGTGAGCTTTGAGTGAGCACATTTATACCGACAAGAGAGCATGCATGGCACATTTACATAACAGTCAAGAGAGAATGCGTGGCACATTTACATAACAGTCTCACACATCAATTGCTTGATTACTGGCGCCGGAATTCCTCTCTTTGCTCCGGGGCTGTATGACAATAGGACAAAAGAGAATGTAAGGCACATTTACATATTGATCTCAGTTCGTACATATCAATCCTGTGATTGTTCTGTTTCCTGCTCAAGCTGAGTGCTCTGACTGTCCAAGTAGATTGTGGTGGGTCACCCCACACCGCTCCCCCCAGAGCGCTCAGCAGGGGAACGAGACGGCGATCATCCGGCTTTGGAAACAAGGTGCGGGAAAAGCTCTGTGCAGGAGGAGGTGGAGGGGGGTGGGGGTCACCGAGTGCCGGCCCGGGACGGCAAAGTTGTCCGGGCCGCGCAAAAATTGCATGTGGATCCGCGATGGTGAGGACTTCCCCGTTAAACGTGGCGGAGATCCACAGCGGCTGTGAGAAGAAGAAAAAAATTGGCTCTGACTCCTCTCGCGGCTCAGTCCTGCGAGGATGCGTAGCGGCTGTGAGAAAGAACAGAAGCTGGAGCTGTGTGAGGGACTTGGCGGGTTGGCTTTAGGTGCGGGCGCAGCCCTAAAGCCATCGGGGACAGCAGACGGCTGAATTCCCATTGTGTGCCGTGGCTGAGACCCATACAAAGTCCTGTGTGCAGGCTGCGTGTCTGCTTCAGGTGTGTGGGCAGCCCTGAAGGTTCCAAGGGTGGCGATCGACCGTGTTTCTCGGGCTTGTGCAGCGGCGGAGGACGATGGCAGTCTGTGGAGCCGGATTGTCCCTGGTGCGTGGTGCGCGCCTGCCGCTGTGACCACGTAGCTGAAAGTTGCGCTGTCCTCGTAACCCCACGGTGTGCGTGCAGGGCTTCTGTGCATGGAAGGTCCGCTGTCGAGAGGTGAGTCAGGGTCGGGGAGCTTGGTGGGACTCAACGCAGTCGGCGCTGATGATCTTCCCCGTGCAGGCTGTTTCTGTCGTTCGCTTGTGTTGGGTCATGGTGCGTTCTGGTCCAAGCGCTGCATTCTCCGTCCAGCCCTGGAGGTCGCCATCGTGGAGACAGGACAAGGTGCGCGCGCGCTCCCGTGTGGATGCGAAGGATGTGGGCGATCCTCTGTCTCTGGGATTCACAGCGCGGTGAGAGGGAGCAGACGATCATTGTCCCTCGGCAGGTCCCAGCGTGGAGGTCCAAGATATCAGGCGAGGGTCACACCATGACGCTTTCTGAGGCTTTCCCGGTCATGGATGATCTCCGGGGTGTTCGCCTGGTGTTCCATTATTCGTCATGGGTCACCAGTGTGGAGGAACAAATGGTCCACAGCGCGGCAGAAGGGAGAGACAGTCCATTCACGTCAGGTCACCAGTGTGGAGGAACGAAATAGTGCAGGCAGACATGACAAGCTGAAGGTTAAAGGTGTTTTAGTCCTCCATCACGAGACTCACTCGGCGCTCTGTTTGTGCGCTGTGAGTGAGCACTGAGTCGTTGTCTAAGAGCGATACAGTGAGCTTTGAGTGAGCACATTTATACCGACAAGAGAGCATGCGTGGCACATTTACATAACAGTCACAAATATCAATTTCTTGATTACTGGCGCCGGAATTCCTCTCTTTGCTCCGGGGCTGTATGACAATAGGACAAAACAGAATGTGAGGCACATTTACATATTGATCTCAGTCCATACATATCAATCCCGTGATTGTTCTGTTTCCTGCTCAAGCTGAGTGCTCTGACTGTCCAAGTAGATTGTGGTGGGTCACCCCACACCGCTCCCCCCAGAGCGCTCAGCAGGGGAACGAGACGGCGATCGGCCGGCTTTGGAAGCAAGGTGCGGGAAAAGCTCTGTGCAGGAGGAGGTGGAGGGGGGTGGGGGTCACCGAGTGCCGGCCCGGGACGGCAAAGTTGTCTGGGCTGCGCAAAAATTGCATGTGGATCTGCGATGGTGAGGGACTTTCCCATTAAACATGGCGGAGATCCACAGCGGCTGTGAGAAGAAGAAAAAAATTGTCTCTGACTCCTCTCGCGGCTCAGTCCTGTGAGGATGCGTAGCGGCTGTGAGAAAGAACAGAAGCTGGAGCTGTGTGAGGGACTTGGCGGGTTGGCTTTAGGTGCGGGCGCAGCCCTAAAGCCATCGGGGACAGCAGACGGCTGAATTCCCATTGTGCGCCGTGGCTGAGACCCATACAAACTCCTGTGTGCGGGCTGCGTGTCTGCTTCAGGTGCGTGGGCAGCCCTGAAGGTTCCGAGGGTGGCGATCGACCGTGTTTCTCGGGCATGTGCAGCGGCGGAGGACGATGGCAGTCTGTGGAGCCGGATTGTCCCTGGTGCGTAGCGCGTGCCTGGCGCTGTGACCACATAGCTGAAAGTTGCGCTGTCCTCGTAACCCCACGGTGTGCGTGCAGGGCTTCTGTGCATGGAAAGTCCGCTGTCGAGAGGTGAGTCAGGGTCGGGGAGCTTGGTGGGACTCAATGCAGTCGGCGCTGATGATCTTCCCCGTGCAGGCTGTTTCTGTCGTTTGCTTGTGTTGGGTCATGGTGTGTTCTGGTCCAAGCGCTGCATTCTCCGTCCGGCCCTGGAGGTTGCCATCGTGGAGACAGGACAAGGTGCACACGCGCTCCCGTGTGGATGCGAAGGATGTGGGCGATCCTCTGTCTCTGGGATCCACAGTGCGGTGAGAGGGAGCAGACAATCATTGTCCCTCGGCAGGTCCCAGCGTGGAGGTCCAAGATATCAGGCGAGGGTCGCACCATGACACTTTCTGAGGCTTTCCTGGTCGTGGATGATCTCCGGGGTGTTCGCCTAGTGTTCCATTATTCGTCAAGGGTCACCAGTGTGGAGGAACAAATAGTCCACAGCGCGGCAGAAGGGAGAGACAGTCCATTCACGTCAGGTCACCAGTGTGGAGGAACGAAATAGTGCAAGCGGACACGACAAGCTGAAGGTTAAAGGTGTTTTATTCCTCCATCACGAGACTCACTCAGCGCTCTGTTTGTGCGCTGTGAGTGAGCTCTGAGTCGTTGTCTAAGAGCGATACAGTGACCACATTTACAGTGAGCACATTTATACCGACAAGAGAGCATGCGTGGCACATTTACATAACAGTCCAGAGAGAATGCGTGACACATTTATATAACAGTCACACATATCAATTGCTTGATTACTGGCGCCGGAATTCCTCTCTTTGCTCCGGGGCTGTATGACAATAGGACAAAAGAGAATGTAAGGCACATTTACATATTGATCTCAGTCCATACATATCAATCCCGTGATTGTTCTGTTTCCTGCTCAAGCTGAGTGCTCTGACTGTCCAAGTAGATTGTGGTGGGTCACCCCACAATTACTCTTTAAACTGTCATGATCCTCCACACATGCACCTACAGTATTAGGCTAGCTACTAGCATTGGAGCTAATTATCTTACCGAGGAACGTGTGACTCTTCCAAAACGTGTATCCTTTTCAAATGCTCATGCATCGCCATAGTGGCCCCATGTTACGCAAGGCACACTTTACAGAGCTTGCATTTAAACAGTTTTGTTGGCTGAGTCATGTACAAAATGTTCTCAAACTTTGGAATGTTTGCTTTGCGTGAGCCCCGCTTCAGCCTCCGTCATGGTGCTGCTGCCCCTGCTCTGTTGCCGGTCACTAGCGCGCATGCTCTCATCGACTACTAAATTAATTGTCGACGAATTTTGCCGTCGACCATTTGTTGACTAGTCGTTGTAGCCCTAGTGTGTTAGCAACAATCCTCCAAAACTAATGGACAGACTTGGATGCAGTTTTCACCAGAAGTGGCTCTAGGCCTGCACACCAACCCATTACATTTTGGAGGTGATCCATGAGGGATGGAAGGAGCCTTGTTGGAGGTATGCGCTCTCTAAATGCTTTTCTAGTGTTATGGGTCAGTTTGTCTATCCAACCGTCTGTCCCAGTTTAGTGAAATCATCACCTCCTACTGTTTTGCTCCAAATGTTTTGAAACTTGACGTCATGGTTTGATATACGTACTGTGATGATGTGCATATTGCAATTTCACTCTCATCGGATGACTTTCAATTCAATTCAATTCAGCTTTATTTATAATGTGCCACATCACAACAAAAGCCGTCTCGTGGCGCCACAGTGCAGATAAAAAAAATCACACAGCCACAGAAAAACCCAGCAATCAGACGATCCCCTATGAGCAAGCACTAGGCGACAGTGGAGAGGAAAAACTCCCATTTGGAAGGAAGAAACCTCTAGCAGAACCAGGCTCAGGGAGGGGCAGTCGTCTGCTGCGACTGGCTGGGGATGAGGGGATAGGGAGGATGGAAGGACAGACATAAAGAACATAGCAGTAAGATGCCAAGTACAATATTGGAGGTCAACCAGCAGTATGGATCAGATAACAATAGAACAAGAGTGGGGTTAAAAGACACAAATAGCCTCCTTAAACAAAGGCTATATTAAAAAGGAAGGATTTTACCCTGTTCTTAAAGACAGAAACCGAGTCTGACTCCCGGACCCAGAGCAGTAACTGGTTCCAGAGAGAGGGGGCTTGGTAGCAGAAGGCTCTGCCTCCCACCGTACTTTTGGAGATTCTGGGCACCACAAGTAAGCCAGCATTTTGGGAGCGTAATGCTCTGTTAGGATGGTAAGGTAATATCAGATCTTTTATATATTTGGGGGCCAGATTGTTAAGAGCTCTGAAAGTAAGATAAAGGATTTTAAACTTGATTCTGAATTCAATGGGTAGCCAATGGAGGGAGGACAGAACCGGGGAAATATGATCTCTTTTTCTAGAACCAGTTAAAACTCTAGCAGCAGCATTTTGAATCAATTGAGGACTTTTTAAAGATACCTTTGACTTTGAGGTCAGAGGTCAGATTTTCCCTAAATTCCCTGAAAGAAATGATGTAGGCTTTTCAAATCGATACAGTAGTTGTGTCTAAGATGCATCTTGGATGACGTATACCCTGACCTGACTGTGGGTTTGGGGTCAAAATTTCAAAGTTAACATTCCATTTGCACTATGGTTAATGGTAAATGCAAAACTTACTATTACTATAAAACCAGTAAAGCTAGCGGCACCAAACCTGGTACACAGGTTCACCTTGGGATCCTGACCTCAGACTATGAGTTTGGGGTCAAAAGGTCAAAGGTCAAGGTTGGCACTCCCTTTGCCCTCTTGCTATAGAACGTATAAAAGCTCTTCTAGGGTCACGAAACCTGCAACACAAGTTCACCTCGGGATCCTACAATTATGGATTGTATACTTTGTTGTATATTCATGGATGATGGGTTTATCATAATTTTGTTTTGCCACAGTAATTATATTGAAAAGTTGAAAACTGCTCTCCATCAGTAAGTATTGGGAACTTCAAAGAAAATGAAGGTGTGGGACATTGCACTTGCCTCAGAATGCTCTTGTCAGTCCCTCCAGGATTTGCGGAAGCTTTTTTTTAAGTAGTGATAAAAGTTGCAATGTTTTGAGAGGTTTTTTTTTTTTTGCACTAAAAGTTGTGGGAAGAATTACAGATTTTAAAGCAGATGGTTTTTTTTTTCCATAGTTTACTGCAATGCTATTCTGTATACCACAAGAAAAACACAGGATTGTCAAAAATTTCCTATTAAATAGTGATTCGTAAATTAAGCAAAAGTTTCAGCTACATGGAAAAACTCTGTGCAACAACAAATACAGACTTTAACACAATTAAGTGAAAATGAAGTAGCTACTCATAAATTTGTCATAACAGTGACCAACACTGGAGGCCACTCTTGCTGTGAGAACTTAAATAATAAAAAGGATGAATAAAATAACATTGAATACATGTTAAAGAGTATAGATTTGGAAATTATGGCAGCACCTTCATTTGAAAACTCCCTAACTGCAGCAGTCCCCAATCACTCAGTACCATGTGCAGAGAAAAAGGAAATAATTTTTTTCTGTTGTTCTGTATTGTCTATTAGGGGTGTGCCATATTGTATCGTCCACAATAATACCGGTATAAATTTTGATAATGATGTAGAAACAAATATTGCGATATTTCAGGTCTGCTGCATGGCAACGTCATAACACTGCCAACAGAAGTTGCACGTGACGGCAAAACAAACATGGCGCGGGAAGGTGCTGCTCTGTTTGCATCCAGTTGGGTGGAAATATTTAAGTTTCACTTCTCTCTTTTAGACTCCTGCCATGTTAAAAAAAAAAAAAAAAAACAAAACGGTGCAGCAATGTGGATTATCTGCCTGCATTTTTTCTGTATGTCAACAACACCGCTGGAACGGTGTTAACGTCAGACAGTGTTCCACTCGAAGTCTGTATTTTCACTCCGTTTTGGCAGCTTCGTGTTTATTTTATTCAACAACCTGAAGAGGGGAAGAAAACATCCGTTCAGTGCGACGAGAGCCAAAAAGTCCCAGCAGAGGTCCGTACAACAAGAGTTACAATGCAGGTAAAGTGATTCAGCATAAAACTCAACATCTCTGTGCACTTAAGCTGTAAGTTTATATTATTTTCTTGTAATATTTGATACAGAACAAAAAAATATTTTAAACTAAATCAGAGCTGCTGTTTATAAACAGGAAAATAAGATTTATTTTTTTTTGGGGGGGGGGGGTTACCTCCACTAAGGGAGGAGGTAATGTTTTCAGTGGCTTTCGTTGGTTTGACTTTTACCAACATAACTCAAAAACCTATGAATGGATTTTGATGAAATTTTCCAGAAAGGTGTGTAATGACATAGGGAACAGATGATTAGATTTTGGTGATGATCTGAGAGTGCATACCTCCACCAAGGGCTTTGTTTATATTTGTGCAGCAAGATTACAGTGGGGCAAAAAAGTATTTAGTCAGCCACCAATTGTGCAAGTTCTACCACTTAAAAGATGAGAGAGGTCTCCAATTTTCATCATAGGTATACCTCAACTATGAGACACAAACTGAGAAAAAAAATCCAGAAAATCACATTGTCTGATTTTTAAAGAATTTATTTGCAAATTATGGTGGAAAATAAGCATTTGGTCACCTACAAACAAGCAAGATTTCTGGCTCTCACAGACCTGTAACTTCTTCTTTAAGAGGCTCCTCTGTCCTCCACTCGTTACCTGTATTAATGGCACCTGTTTGAACTCGTTATCAGTATAAAAGACACCTGTCCACAACCTCAAACAGTCAGACTCCAACCTCCACTATGGCCAAGACCAAAGAGCTGTCAAAGGACACCAGAAACAAAACTGTAGACCTGCACCAGGCTGGGAAGACTGAATCTGCAATAGGTAAGCAGCTTGGTGTGAAGAAATCAACTGTGGGAGCAATTATTAGAAAATGGAAGACATACAAGACCATTGATAATCTCCCTCGATCTGGGGGCTCCATGCGAGATCTCACCCCGTGAGGTCAAAATGGTCATGAGAACGGTGAGCAAAAATCCCAGAACCACACGGGGGGACCTAGTGAATGACCTGCAGAGAGCTGGGACCAAAGTAACAAAGGCTACCATCAGTAACACACTACGCCTACAGGGACTCAAATCCTGCAGTGCCAGACGTGTCCCCCTGCTTAAGCCAGTACATGGCCAGGCCCGTCTGAAGTTTGCTAGAGAGCATTTGGATGAACCAGAAGAGGATTAGGAGAATGTCATATGGTCAGATGAAACCAAAATAGAACTTTTTGGTAAAAACTCAACTTGTCGTGTTTGGAGGAGAAAGAACACCATACCTACTGTGAAGGATGGGGGTGGAAACATCATGCTTTGGGGCTGTTTTTCTGCAAAGGGACCAGGACGACTGATCCGTGTAAAGGAAAGAATGAATGGGGCCATGTATTGTGAGATTTTGATTGAAAACCTCCTTCCATCAGCAAGGGCATTGAAGATAAAACATGGCTGGGTCTTTCAGCATGACAATGATCCCAAACACACCGCCCGGGAAACGAAGGAGTGGCTTCATAAGAAGCATTTCAAGGTCCTGGAGTGGCCTAGCCAGTCTCCAGATCTCAACCCCATAGAAAATCTTTGGAGGGAGTTGAAAGTCCGTGTTGCCCAGCGACAGCCCCAAAACATCACTGCTCTAGAGGAGATCTGCATGGAGGAATGGGCCAAAATACCAGCAACAGTGTGTGAAAACCTTGTGAAGACTTACAGAAAACGTTTGACCTCTGTCATTGCCAACAAAGGGTATATAACAAAGTATTGAGATGAACTTTTGTTACTGACCAAATACTTATTGTCCACCATAATTTGCAAATAAATTCTTTAAAAATCCTTCAATGTGATTTTCTGGATTTTTTTTTTCTCATTTTATCTCTCATAGTTGAGGTATACCTATGATGAAAATTGGAGACCTCTCATCTTTTAAGTGGGAGAACTTGCACAATTGGTGGCTGACTAAATACTTTGTTTACCCCACTGTACATGAAAACTACTGGATGGATTTGGATGAAAATTTCACCAGAGGTGGTTCTTGGGCTACAGATGAACCCATTACATTTTGGTGATAATCTGAGAATGCATACCTCTGCCAAGGCTCTCATCTTCTCACAAGAGTTTTAGCAACAATACTCCAAAACTACTGGATGGATTTGGATAAAATTTTCACCAGAGATGGTTCTTGGACTAGAGACAAATCCATTACATTTTGGTGATGATCTGAGAATGCATACCTCAGCCAAGGCTCTTATCTTCTAATAGTGTGTTAGCAACAATACTCAAACTAATGGACAGACTTTGTTGCAATTTTCACCACAAGTGGCTCTAGGCCTACACACAAACCATTACATTTTGGAGGTGATCCATGAGAGACGGAAGGAGCCTTGGCAGAGATATGCATTCTCTGAGTGCTTTTCTAGTTCTGAATATGTTGAAGGTAAATAATGTTGGCCTGTGAAACTGTCCTTGTTGCATGAATTTAAAAAAAAAATTAAAAAAATTGTGTTCTGCAATATCGCGGAAAATATCGTTATCGTAAAAATTCACAGAAATATCATATCATTTTTAGGCAATATTGCCCACCCCATTGTCTATCAAAGTCTGTGTTTTTCTAACAAAAAGAAAATACTGAATATTCTCTCTTTTTCCGTGTCTGACTCCTACTTGTCTATCTGTCTGCGCATCTTGACACACACTCGTCTCATCAGATACTCATCTTTCCTTTACCAGGAGTCGTACCGGGAGGAGAGGCTCTCTTTGGGGGTTTGCCGGGGGCGCACGTTAGTCTGTGTCCACGTCCAGACTGGAGATTCACAGCTTTAAAGCTCATTGACAAGACATAGTAATGGCTTTACCTCTAAAGATGTGTAAAATGTTCAAGCACTGGCCGTAGTGTTATATTTGCTCGTTTGTTTGTGATTTTACAGCGTCTGTCTCCACACGGCGCTCCCACAACGGAGTACTTTTCAGGCAGGTGAACTTTTTTCAACACAAATCCGGCACGCCGTACACACGGTGAGGATGGAGCCATGGGGAGACATCCACTGGTAGGCTGGGGGAAACGGAGGAAGGAACGGTTTGGGGAAACTCGTGGGTGGGTTGTTTTTTTTTTTTAGATCAGTTTTTTGCTGATGTGTTGCATTAATACTCACTGTAAACAGAAGTGAACGTGGTGCAGCAACGCATTTGATTGGTTAAACTGAGCGTTTCAGCGTTACTCAAGGACAAATTTGATGGGTGAAACTGGCGGAAGTTGATGAGGAATAGGATTGGCCAAAATTGTGAAGTTGCGGTGATTGGACAAAGTTGCAAGGTCATGCAAAAGATGCGGCGAATCGCTGATTTCGTGTGAATTAGTGCGATCGCAACATCGCGAAATCCTGAAGGGACTGTCTTGTATAGAAGATATCTGCTATAAACTAATCTTCTAATTGTAAGAAATGTTATATATTTATTACTATTATTGAGATGCATACATACATGCAAGATTTTATAAATGTGTTGCATTTTGTTGTATTTTTAATGTTCAATCTTCTCACAGAGAGTGGCCCAAGTGCAAGAAGATGAAGATATAAGAAAGACAAAAGGGGCAGAGAAACAATACCTCTCAAAAAGGTGAGTAGTCTTAAATATATACAGATATGCGTGAAAAGTGAATGTAACTAAAATACATGGAGATGGGTCAAGTTAAGCCAATGAAAATGAACCAGTGGAATTATTTTGCTAATGTTTCACTTTCACTGTCATGTTTTTTCTAATATATTCATGATTTGTTCAAGGGTGATTGTTAACACAAAACATTTTCTACTGATGAGCTTGCATTATAATATAAGCACTGTTGTCTACCATTATTATAACTTCACTTCTACCATCCTTGGACTATTTTAACTAATTTATCAGCTATTAGCAGCAACTGGTTTTACACAAAACTGCACTGATGTAACATCAATTTTAATCAATAGATGCAAATAAATATCCTGTTTTGGTTTGCTGTGGCTGGCCAGCTTAATCACTGTGGAACAGTATGCATGTGATGTTTCCTACTTAAACCTGACTTGAACTATATTTCATTTTTAACTTTGACAACATACTGAATAATACATGTTTAAAGAGAATTGGCTTTGTAATTAATATCAATAATATCTGCACTGATGGCAAATCAACTGATGCACTATTATTTTTCTTTTTTTTCCAACGTGTGCCATTGTACAAAAAAACCCCACTCAGGAGTGTCCATGAAATCAGTTTAGGAATGTTTGGTTTTATGTATTTATTTTAGATAGTAATTACCTCCGCCAAGGGAGGACGGAGGTAATATTTTTAGTGGCATTGGTTGTTTTGTTTTTTTTGTTTTTTTTTTTGGTTTGTCTGTCTGTCTGTTAGCAACATTATTTTAAAAGTTATGAAGGGATTTTGATGAAATTTTCAGGAAAGGTGTGTAATGGCACCAGGAACAGATGGTTAGATTTTAGTGGTGATTCGATCATGATCTGGATGCAGGAATTTTTTGAATATTATTTTATATCGTCGGCCTCCGTCGGTCTATGATGACCATGGAAGAGAATCCTAAACGTCTACTCTGCTGGAACAGCACCGCCTGTGGCTGAACAGGCCGATGCGCGAATGGCAGTCCCTGTCACACAGGTCGCACTTGTGGGTGGTCTCCGTGCTGCTGGGTCTGTGGCGGTTCTTCCTGCGGGCGCTTTTTTCATCTGCTGCAGCAGTCAGTCTCTCTTCACCCGCCTTAAGCTGTCTGGTCAGGGTGCCTGTCCATTTGGAGCGGTCCATTGCAAGGTCCTCCCAGCGCTCTGTGTTGATCTCCAGGGCCTTCATGTCGTGCAGACGTCTCTAAAGCGCAGCTGTGGGCGGCCAACGTCTCTCCTGCCAGACGCCAGTTCTCCGTAGAGGACGTCTTTGGGGATTCTGCCATCCTCCATACGGTGAACGTGGCCTAGCCAGCGGAGCCTGCGCTGCCTGAGTGGAGTGAACATGGAGGGAAGGCCGGCGCGGGACAGAACTTCTGTGTTGGGCACTTTGTCCTGCCAGGATATGTCCAGGATGTGGCGAATGCAGCGCAAGTGGAAGGAGTTCAGTCTCTTTTCCTGCCGGGCGTATGTTGTCCAGGTCTCACTCCCATAGAGCAGTGTGCTGATGACGCAGGCGTTGTACACTGCCATCTTCGTCTTGACAGAGAGTTTGGGATTCTCCCACACTCGTGTGGTGAGGCGAGCGAGTGTGAAGGCTGATTTTCCAATCCTTTTGTCGATCTCTGTATCAAGGGAGAGGTTGTTGCTGATCGTGGACCCCAGGTATGTGAACTGATTCACGACCACCAGCTCGTAGTCGTTGATGGTGATGGTTGGTGGTGCTTCCATGCCTTGTGCCAAGATGTTAGTCTTCTTCAGGCTGATGGTAAGCCCGAAGTCCTTGCATGCCTGGGAGAAGCGGTCCATCAGGGTCTGAAGCTCCTGCTGTGTGTGGGTTGCGACTGCAGCGTCGTCTGCGAACAGCATGTCTCTGATTAGAGCCTTGCGTACTTCGATTCTGGCTTTCAGGCGGGCGAGGTTGAAAAGCTTGCCGTCAGATCTTGTGTGCAGGTAGATTCCCTCTGTTGCTGTGCTGAAGGCATGCCTCAGGAGCATAGCAAAGAAAATCCCAAAGAGGGTTGGCGCAAGTACACAGCCCTGTTTCACTCCGCTTCATATGTTGAATGGCTCTGAGACGTTGCCGTCGTGCTGCACTATCCCCTGCATGTTGGTGTGAAACGATTCGATGAGGCTTTGCAACTTTGGTGGGCATCCTGTCTTTGGCAGGATCTTGAAAAGGCCCTCTCTGCTGACCAGATCGAACGCTTTGGTGAGGTCGATGAAGGCGACGTACAGGGGCATGTTCTGTTCTCTGCATTTCTCCTGGAGTTGGCGGATGGAGAATATCATGTCTACCGTCGATCGCTCAGCGCGGAAGCCATACTGAGACTCGGGGTAGACACGTTGGGCAAGCTTCTGTAGACGAACGAGAACAACTCGTGCGTAGACTTTGCCAACAACGCTGAGGAGGAAGATGCCCCTGTAGTTGTTGCAGTCACTTCTCTCCCCTTTGTTTTTGTAGAGGGTGATGATCTTGGCGTCCCTCATGTCCTGTGGTATGGCACCTTCCTTCCAGCACTGGCAGAGGACGTCATGCAATGGCAGCAGTAGGGCGGTCTTGCAGTGCTTGATCAGGTCGGGGGGTATGCCGTCGTTGCCGGGTGCCTTGCCAGCGGCCAAGCTATCAATGGCCTTGCTGAGTTCGTCGATGGTTGGCTCGGCATCAAGTTCGTCCATGGATGGCAGGCAGTCGATGGCATCAAGGGCTGACGGTGTCACGGTGTTCTGTCTGGAGTAGATGTCGGAGTAGTGTTCCACCCATCTCTCCATCTGCTTGTTCTTTTCTGTGATCATCTCCCCAGTGGAGGATTTGAGGGGGGCCGTCTTGCTTTGAGCCGGACCAAGTGCTTTCTTGATGCCATCGTACATACCACGGATGTTCCCTGTTATGGCAGCGGTTTGAATGTCTTGGCTGAGCTGAGTCCAGTACTCGTTGGCACAGCGCCGAGCAGTCTGCTGAACTTTGCTTCTCGCAGCCCTGAGAATCTGGAGATTCTTCTCGTTTGGGTACTTCTTGTACTCAGCAAGTGCTGAGCGCTTGGCTTCAATGACGGGGGTCATCTCGGTCAACTTGGCATCAAACCAGTCCTGTGACTTCGAGGTCTTCCTCCCAAAGGTAGCCAAGGCTGTGCGGTGGATGGTGTTTCGCAGCTCTTACCACTTCTGCTTTGCTGATTCTCCTTCTTGTGGTACACCAAGTTCCTTCTCAAAGGTGGAAGCAAACTGCTCAACAAGTTCTGGTTGGGCCATCTTGCTGGTGTCAATCCGTGCCTTTCCAGGCTGTCTAGCACGATGGAATTTCTTCAGCTGCAGCTTGACATTGCAACGCACCAATGAATGGTCTGTGTCGCAATCTGCACTCTGGAACGAACGGGTGATTAGCACATTCTTCAGTGAGGTGCGCCTGGTCAGGATCAAGTCCAGCTGGTGCCAGTGCTTTGAGCGCGGATGTCGCCAGGAAACCTTGTGTTGGGGCTTGGTCTTGAAGAATGAGTTTGTGATGCACAGATCATGATATGTGCAGAACTCGAGCAGCTGCTGTCCGTTGTCGTTCATTCTGCCCACGCCAAATGGTCCAAGACAGGAGGGCCAGGAGTCGTGGTCAGCACCCACTCTGGCATTGAAGTCTCCAAGAAGAATGAGTTGTTCAGAGTTGGGGATGATCCTGACAGTTGTTGCGAGATTCTCGTAGAACTCGTCTTTTGCCTCTGGTGTGGCTGTCAGTGTTGGGGCATACACACTGACGAGGGTGACTGGGCCTTGAGTGGTGTTGAGGCGGAGGGTGAGGAGTCGTGCAGAGCCATATTATTTTATATATTAATATGTATTAATAATTAATAGGCGTCTGCCGAGCCAGCAACCCAGAAGCCAAACACTGCAGAAAAAGTATCAGGGGGCGTGTCCACCAAACTCATTTTTTCCTACTGTGGGCGACTATTTTCTGTTCATTCTCCATGTAGTCCAGCGTTTACAACACTGAGCGCCCTCGACGCTGAAGTGCTTTGAGTGGTGGCCGCTTTTTGTCACAGCGCTCAGGGCTGAAAAAAGTTCCAACTTTTCAGACTCTTGTACAGCTGCGCTTGTCAATGTCAGACCTTTCTAAGCAGTCAATCAGAATTGAGGAAGGGCGGGGGGAGGCTGAACTTTGCTGCATCAAACAACCTGGTACTCTTTGATCTGGCATTAACAGGATGTCATGATAAAAACTTGAAAGCAAACATGCCTACATGAGGAACATGTCCGCATCTGTCAGCATGCCAAGTGAGCGTTTGTGCCTTTGTCATGTTAATATTTCTTACAAGTTTGTTGCGGTAGATAATATGGATACTATGTGAATTTGTAGTTGATAACTGCAAAAAAAAATGGTACGATACCACACTGTTGTGTAATATTGCTTAATAATTATAAACCTTGTCAGTTAACTGTTAAGGGAGAAGAGAAGAGGAAGGAAAAAACAAAAACCGACCTGAAAGATTCAGTAAACCATGATGTTGATTTAAGGTGAAATTGCCCAGCCCCAATGTATGGTCAATACAGTTATGACAGTCTTGTTATTGTTATAATATAGTCATATTGTTTTTGCTGTCATTTCTCTGTCTGTTAATAATAATAATAATAATAATAATAATAGTAATGGATTGCATTTATATAGTGCCTTTCATTCAAATTTTCAGGAGAGGTGTGTAATGGAACACTGAACAGATGATTACATTTTGGTGATGATCTGAGACTGCATAACTCAGCCAAGGCTCTTATCTTCTCACAGTGTGTTAGCAACAATACTCAAAAACTAATGGACATACTTTGATGCAATTTTCATCAGAAGTGGCTCTAGGCCTACACACAAGCCATTACATTTTGGAGGTGATCCATGAGGGATGGAAGGAGCCTTGGCGGAGGTCTGCACTCTGTGAGTGCTTTCTAGTTGGTTTTATTTTTGTTTTGGTTTTTTTTTTGCTTTGTTTTGTTTTTGTGACCCAAATCTTGAGTGAGGAAAATACTTTTTACTTGGGGCAAACTCTACCAAGTGAGTTGTATGGTACAGTCTCTGTGTTTTTTTCTGCCATTCAGTTATATTTATACAGCACTTGTCACAATGATAAATTCCTTTGTTACTGTGACAAGTATAAGTGATTATAAATTAGGTCAGACTTTGATTAAAAAAGGGGGGAAATCAAGAAAATCTATGCATATGTTTTGAGTATTCTTTCCACCCATTCATTTTCTACTGTTTTATTACTTCCACCAAGGAGGTAATGTTTTTGCCAGTGTTGGTTTGTCTGCTAGCAACATTACTCAAAAAGTTCTGAATGGATTTTGATGAAATTTTCAGGAAGGGTATGTAATGGCACGGGGAACAGAGGATTAGATTTTGGTAGGGATGTGAGAGCTGCAATAGACTGGCGATCTGTCCAGGGTGTACCCTGCCTCTCGCCCAAAGATGCTGGGATAGGCTCCAGCCTCCCGCAAGCCAAAAAGGATTTAGCAGTAGGAGATGGATGGATGGATGGATGGATGATGATCTGAGAGTGCATACCTGGATGGATGGATGATGATCTGAGAGTGCATACCTCCACCAAGAGCCTTGTGCAGCAGGATTACACAAGAACTACTGGATGGATTTGGATGAAATTTTCACCAGAGGTCCTTGGGCTGGAGAGGAACCTATTACATTATGCTGATGATCCAAGAGCGCATACAAAGGCTCTATCTTCTCACAATGTGTTAGCAACATTACTCCAAAACTACTGCACAGAGTTTGGTGAAATTTTCACCACAGGTGGCTCTTGGGCTACACACAGACCCATTACATTTTGGAGGTGATCCAGTAATGCATACCTCCACCAAGGCTCAATGTCCTAGCAATGGTTTAGCAGGATTACACAAAAACTAGTGGATGGATTTTTACTTCCGCCAAGATTTTTGCTTGAGGCCGATATGCAGTAGCAGAGTGGAGTTTGGGTGAACAACAGCCTTGGTGGAGGTATGCACTCTCTGAGTGCCCTCTAGTTAAATATGAAACAACTAGCAGCAATACCTGGTGCAGTGTTTCCTCTGGCTTAAAGATCTTGGCGCGGTGGCAACATATTTTTCTGGAGGATGGGGGAGGCAGAAAACACATGACACTATTGCAACCAGAATATGTTAATTTTACACTATTTTTTTTTTAAATTTTGCACAGTAACTTTGCATATGGAACAAAGTATTGTACAACCAAGGTTTGTATCTTAGAATATTGAGCCAGTTGGGGTCCCACCCAGATGTCCTGTGTTTGGACTTTTTATTGCCGTTATCCTTCTCTCCTTCCTTCCTCTCCTGGACCCTCTGCCTGAACACTTTCCTCTCCTTGACTCCTCTCTTTTTCTCATCTTTCCCTCTCTGAGCTCTGTCTGCTTCAGGTTCTCGTTCTGTCTATGGTGGTATACAAACAGGTTAGAAAATATCAAGTGTCATGTTTTGTCCTGCACAATTTTTTTTTTGCCATGGTTTACATAAATGACAAATATATGTATTTTTTTGTATTTTTATTCTGGTGTTTTTTCCATTGAGGAAAAAGTAGGAAAGAGAAGGAAAAAACATTAATAATAGTAATTTACTCATGCATACTTTAATTATATGTTCAAAGGTGGGTATAGTAGCCAGAAATTCTATTCATGTAAAAGCAGTGCCATGAAATTAATAATTAAAAGCAGACAGCCAAAAATTTCTAGTAGAGTTAAGGGTACAAAGAGCCTGCTTAAAAACTTGAGTAATGACTTCAGTCTTGAAGGTTTGAGGTTTTTCTCCAAAATTTATAACAATTTTCTTATAGTTTTCTACTTTTCTCTTTAAATTTATCTAAATTTGAAACCATTTTCCTCAAATTTGAAATTTCCTCTTATAAAATTGACTTTTCTTGTACATTTGAAACTTTATTATAAATTTGTGGATTATTTTATGGCTTATTTTTGTCTGTTTTTTTAAAATAAAATTACTGTTTTTTAAATAAATTTGAAACAGACTGTGGTAATGTTTTTTTTTTTACTTTTTCCTTATAACAATTTACATTTTTGACCATAACTTTGCAGTCAGAACAGAACAATAATTTAACTCTGTTTACAAAGAAAAAAATATTAATAAAATTGTATTTAATGATTTAAATTAACTTAACCACTTGCACTCCGGGCAATTTTCCTAAAAATGCCCAAAAATAACGTGCCCAAAGTAAATCGAAAGCTGTTATTCAACCCTTTGCAGCATCTTCATGGGGTTGGTCTCATTTAAAAGAAAACACTTTGAATTTTTTGGCAAAAAAAAAACAATCTCTCTACGTGCTCCGGCCACTGAGTTACAGTCATCTAAACATACTGAACTTGAAGAAAAAAAAATCGGACAGTGTTTTTTTGGATACAAATGCTTGTAAATAACACACAGCTGTCCAATCCGGCTAGAAAATGCAACAGAAATGTAGAACCAAGTGTTATCCAGCTGAGATCCAAATTTGGTAACAGTACCACCAAAAATGAATATTTTACACAGCTTTGTTCTCAGGCTGTTCCCAGGCGTTATGGAACTGTGCCAAATTGTGCCAAATGGTACAGTTTGGAAAAACGTCTGTAACTTTTGAATAATTCAATGTAGAATCTTCATTTTAGGCTCTAATGAAAGGTCACACTCAGGGCTGTGTCTGTGTGTGTGTGTGTGTGTGTGTGTGTGGGCGGGGGGTCGTCCCCCCCCCCCCCCCCGCTACCAAGGACCAAATTCGGCCCTCGCTACATGACGGAATACACTCTTTTTTTTTTTTTTTTTCCTTGCATGTTTTCACAGCGGCTCCCTCCCCCTCGCTACTGTGTGTGTGTGGGGGGGGGGGGGGGGGACCGTGAATGGACCGTGAACGCCCCTCCCCCTCGCTACAGAAGAGGGCCATCGCTACATGATGGAATAGACTGATATGCTTCCCCCCCACGGACCGGGGAGCGTTGGGACCGTGCCCCCCCCCGCTCCTCTTCTGCAGCGGGGGGGGGGCCTTCACGGTCCGAACACGGCAAATGAACCGTTTATCACGGCGCACGCACTTCGTATTTCGTGCGCAGTACAGTTGTAATTTACCGATCAGTCAAAAGTCATTTTTGGATTACAGTTTTCAGGGATAAATAATAATTTAGCTTATAACACCTTACCTCTTCAAAGCAGCAGAGTCGTGGCGAACAGCTCTTCCCACGCGTCAGACGAACACGACGCTGCTCCGCTCGTGGATCCCGATCAACATAATTCCATTATTGCCGTTTTGGCGAATGATTTACGACTTTTGTCGTCGGCCTCCGTCTATTCTGCTGGAATGAGTGCAGGTCCCACTTGTGGGTGTTCTCCATGCTGCTGGGTGAGCCTGGGTCTGTAGGAGATTCGTACAGAGTCCTTCTGCAGCAGTAAATATCGCTTCACCCAGCCAGAATTTCTGTGCTTCAATTGGCTCCTGCGTTCACAGTAGGCGGGTCCTCCTTCCTAGATTTTCATTCATTGGTTCTTCAAGGTTTCAGAAACCCAATTCAAGGCTCTTATTAGTCGAATGAGAGGTCAATCAGATGAACTAATCTGTTCGCGGCTGTCTCTGCAAGTTTTTTTTGAGCGCCGCTTGGACGCTACTACATCACCATCACCACCATCATGCGTCATGCGCATGAGGGCTCGTGCGTCATAGGACGCAGAGACTTGCCCGCCCGCGGAACAACGGAGCGCAAGTGGTTAAATGAGCAAGGATGCCGTTATTTCTGTTATAGTATTTCTATATATTTATAGTTGTTTGTTTTTTGTTTTTTTTTTTTTAGAAATCTTACCACCTAGACAGCAGGAAAAACCTCCCTTATTTCGAAATCCAAATGTTGGCAGTTTAGTTTGTCTGAAGGCTGCTGATGGACTGACTTGGTGAATTTCGGTCATCTTAACTTGCCAGGTACATAATAGATTTTTAGATTTTTATATTTAGTATACTTTATTGATCCCCAGAGGGGAAATTGAGGGCATCCACCACCTGGATGGATGAAGCAGCCAATATACGGCGCTATCCCTTAACCATTCACACACACATTCACACCTAGGGCCACTGTAGAGTCTCCAGTTAACCTAACCTGCATGTTTTTTGGCATAATAGGGAACATAACTTAATATTGTAGTGGCTGGTGAAATATATCCTCAGCAATTCATCAGTCCCCCTTGCCTTTCCCTTCATATGAAGCCGGGTGCATATGAATTCTAACCACATATCTTAGCTAAGCGACTCTTCCATTATTGCTCCCATTTCCAGCGGGTTAAAACCATGATAAATGCCTCCAGTGCTTACATACCTCTTCTGATTTTTTTCCGCGATTAAAGTACTTTAATAAACTTATGTTTCTGTCAGACAGTCATGCTAGCGAGACACTGTCTGATGACTGACTGGAAAGCTTGTGTGGGCGGGACGCTTCTAAACTCTGTGCAGATGACAGCCATGTGCGTTGTTCACGTGCACGCTTGCGGAAGGTTATTGCTTCATATATTTTTCTTAAATTCATATCTCCTCATAAGCATGGCGGTAATTTTTCTGGCGAGGCGGGCCACCACCCAGAAATGTTACCAGAGGAAACACTACGGTGAATAAGACACGCAATCTTTAGTCCTTGATGGTACTACAACATTGATATCACGGATCTGCTTACCAACCTCTGCTCCTCCCAGAGTTCAGCTGGGCTGCAATAAATATATAGTTTATGTTGACCTGACAAAGGGCTGTCACGGTGGAGGAATTTCCCCTGTGGTGATGGTGGATAGCTCAACACTGCGATATGCAGCATTATTGCAAATGTTTTTAGGACCCTGTGGTTTCATAATTTAAACAATAACTTATGTGGCAAATAATGGAAGCTGTGAGAAACTCACTGCAGCTCCGCTCTCAACTTTATGTGCATGTGTGACAATTGTGCGGAGCTTCAGTCTTTCTAGGCATGAACTGCTGATTCTGTTAAAAAACAAAAAACAAAAATGATAATTTTCATAAAGCAGTGGCGAGAACTCCACTATTTCAACTACGGCATGTGTGGACTGGAGACTGCAGCGACATTCAGCTTATTTAAACAGGACAGCCTCCATACAGGACCCTGCGTGGCTCTTGTCTCCGTGATTTTTGGACTTTTGCCGCTGTCCGAAAAATCACGTTCAAACAAGCAGTGCACTATGCAATAGTTGTTTCACTCTCGGAGCTCAATTGTCAGGATCATAAGCACTCCGCTCAGAAGGAAATAACATGCTTTGTGCCCTTTTAGTGCTCACTGTCACAGCTGTATTTAGCAATTCGTCCAAATGCTTCCGCCACTAACTGCCTGCTGGAGTCTGTCTGGAGAGAGAGTGCCCCACACAGTGCTGGCGGCAGCAGTACCTGGTGCTATGGAAGCTTCCACAGTATTGGGTGCTGGCGGCGGCAGTACCCAGTGCTGTGGAAGCTTCCACAGTACCGGGTGCAAACATGTTATTGGCAATAAAAATACACTTAACATTTAACAATTTATTTAATAATCAATATGGGCACATAAGTGAACAACGAGATATAGCGGTTGTTGCGGTTGCTCGTTATCCTCCACAGTAGGCTTGTCCATAGCGCGGTACTACATAATTGCAGTTATCACGACAGCCTTAACCTGACATGTCTCTTCAGAAATGCAACTACACACCATGGCAATGTTTTGAATGGGATGACCTTCCATACAATTGGTCTCTTTCCCAGACAGCACCCTACATGTGACAACGTCGGCATTACATCATGTTGTGCGTCAGCGTGACTTAAAAAGCTGATGTTTCCAAATGTTGGTAGTGCGTTGAGTTTGTGTAGCATTCAGGGAGATTTATTGCTCCAGTATTCCTACATTCTCAAGGGTATGTAAAGCATTAACCCCTTGCACTCTGGTCAATCTCCCTAAAAACGCCTAAAAATAACATACCCAAAGTAAATCAAAAGCTGTTCTTTAACCCTTTGCGGCATCTTCATGGGGTTGGTCTCATTTAAAAGAAAACACTTTGAATTTTTTGGCAAAACAGTCATAATCTCTCTAAGTGCTCCTGCCACTGAGTAACAGTCATCTAAACATACTGAATCTGAAGAAAATAAAGTTCGCCTGGGTGTTTTTTTTTTAGATACAAATGCTTGCAAATAACACACAGCTGTCAGATACGGGCTGGAAAATGCAACAGAAATGTAGAACCAAGTGTTATCCAGCTGAGGTCAAAATTTTGTAACAATACCACAAAAAATGAATATATTACACAGCTATTTTTTCTCAGGTTGTTCCCAGGTGTTTTTGAACTGTGCCAAATTGTGCCAAATGGCAGAGTTTGGAAAAACGTCTGTAACTTTTGAATGCTGAAACATAGAAGCTTGATCTTGGGCTCTAATGAAAGGTGACACTCAGGGTTGTGTGTGTGTGTGTGGGGGGGGGGGTTGTTTATTCATTCATGAATGAATGAATGAATGAACAAACAAGCCCCCCACACACAAAGAAGCATGCCACGTAAAAAATGTATGGCCTTTTTTTACAAGAAAAAATAACCTACAGTGCACTAAAAATTATACTAAAATATCTGCAATGTAGAGGATAACAACTCCCCCCCCCCCCCCCCGCTACAGAGGAGCTCGGCGCACAAAAAACGGTCCGTCAAGTGGCCATGACGCACCGCTGTAATTACCGATCGGTCAAAAGTCATTTTTATTACTATTTTCAGTGATAAAGAATAATTTAGCTTATAACACTTACCTGTCCACAACAGCAGTGTCGTTGGCGAACATCTGTTTCTCATTGTCAGACGAACATGAAGCTGGTCCGCTTGTTACAGACTCGTGGTTCTGGTCACGCGACCCGATCAAACCATCTCCGCTTCCATGATGGCGGTTTTTGCAAACGATTTTTCAAAACAAATAAGAACAGTAGTAATAAAAAAAGACTGGCTAACGGCTGAGAGTGGCAAACGCTACCATTACACACAGCGGCTTAGACCAAACAGATTTTACGCACGGGACACACACGTTTCAATCGTCGAACTTCTCTGCTTCAATTGGCTCGTTGTATTCGCAGTCGTTGGTAGGCAGGTCCTTCTTGCTAGGTTTTCAGTCATTGGTTCTTGCAAGGTTTCAGAAACCCAATTCAAGGCTCTTATTAGTCGAATGAGAGGTCAATCAAATCTAAACCAATCAAAACACTCCTTTGGCTTTCTGTTCGCGGCTGTGTCTGTACTGAAAGAACGGAAATGCAGGTTGTTGTTTTTTTCAGTGCGCACTGAGACGCAGTGTGCACTGAGACACACTAGGACGCAGAGACGTGACCACCCGCGGTATCCCGGAGTGCAAGAGGTTAAAAAGTATTAATCTTTTCACTAGTTTTTTTAATTGCACAAAGTAAAATGCACAATGGGATGATAATAGCATGTAGGCATAATTTACATTTATTTACCTTATTTACTTAATGACTCACTTTATTTGTTAGTGTATAGTGTTTAAGTTTATTTCTTTATAAAAGGGACAGTGCATATTAATGAACATAAGACATGTAAATATGCAGCATACAAGATTATAGCTGGAGCTAATTTTCATCTTGTGTCCCCTGGCCGGCCAATGCCAGCCACATAAAACAGATGACACAATACAATAACAATAAACAACACAACAATAACAAAGCAAATAATACAATACAACAATAATAATAGCAGTAAGATTGCACGCTGATAGAGCGGAATAAACAAAGTTACAAGGTTTTTTATATACACTACCGTTCAAAAGTTTGGGGTCACCCAGACAATTATTTTGTGTTTTCCATGAAAAGTCACACTTATTTACCACCATGAGTTGTAAAATGAATAGAAAATATAGTCAAGACATTGACAAGGTTAGAAATAATGATTTGTATTTGAAAGAATAATTTTTTCCTTCAAACTTTGCTTTCGTCAAAGAATCCTCCATTTGCAGCAATTACAGCATTGCAGACCTAACATGATTGCACAAGGGTTTTCTAATCATCCATTAGCCTTCTGACGCAATGAGCAAACACATTGTACCATTAGAACACTGGAGTGATAGTTGCTGGAAATGGGCCTCTATACACCTATGTAGATATTGCACCAAAAACCACACATTTGCCGCTAGAATAGTCATTTACCACATTAGCAATGTATAGAGTGTATTTCTGATTAGTTTAAAGTTATCTTCATTGAAAAAAAGTATTTTTCTTTCAAAAATAAGGAAATTTCTAAGTGACCCCAAACTTTTGAACGGTAGTGTATATACACACACACACATGGTGGGGGGGGGGGGGGGGGGTCATCATGGTCAAATTTGATCAAATGTGTTTAATTTTACAACATAGTCTCCCCTTCGGTCCACACACTTCTTCCATTGGTGTTGCAGCGCTTGGATCCCTGCAGTTGAAAAATAAACCACATTTGGTCCAATTTGACCAGTATGAACTTTTCAGCCCCCCCCCCCAATAGAGAGAAAGAGGGAGAGAGAGAGAGAGATTAATTAACTATGATGTAATCTTGTTCAGAAAAAAAAATCACAATTCTGCTACAGAAAACTTTCTTTGATGTTATTTAGAATAGCTTTGAGAAAGCTTTCTTGGCCTTTTTTTGAAAGTGTGCTGGGTAGTTGACGTTAACAACTGGAAATTTTCCTGCAGGAATTTTCCCAACAAGCAGGGCTGGGCTGGGACAAGAAAATGGCATTGGCATTTTTGGTCCAGGCGGCCCACCATGATCGGTCAAACAGCAACAGCACAGATGGTCCAGTTAAACTTGTGCAAGTCTTGTGCCATTCCCCAAAGCAACAGTAAAACTGACTAGTGGGTTACATGCAAAACAGGGGAATAGAATAATTAGTGACATGATCAAACTCCTGTTTAAAAGATGGATAATTGGGAATAATTTCATAGCATAAAGCTTCTCCCCTTATAACAATCGCAGAGATGTGCAGAGACATTTTGAGGGGCTGAAGTAAGGGCACCCTCCCACTCTGACTCCTGTTTCTTGAGTAATTAACAGCCTACTGTAAATCTAATAAAGCTTTGTTTATGGCTTCATGTCCACTATTAACAATTTGTTAAGTAGCAACATTCAACCATCAAATTTAATGGTTTAACAGAGGTCAGAAATTATCCCACTTTTGTCCTTGACAAGAGAATCCCTGTGGTTTTGAAGAAAGAAAATTTTTCTCATAAATATTTTGTCATAATTTTCAAGTCTTAAAATTTTCCAAGGGTGCAAACCTCTGAGAAAAAGACAAAATTACAAGGAAAAAAGCATCACAAACATACAATAAAAGCATGTAAATGTAACAAATTTATAGGGACGATTGCCCATTTATTTAAAATATGTACTAAATTATTGAGGAAAAAAAATGCAAAAATACAAGAAAAACAAACTTGAATTTAAAAGAAAAAAGTTACGAATTCTTGGCAAAAGTTGCAAATTTATGAGGGGAAAAATTCATATGTACAGTTACAGTCATTAAGAATGTACACACAGGAAGTTGTTTAAAAGATTTCATAAATTCAGTAAGAAAAAGTAAATTAAATTGTTGAGACAAAGTTTAAAAAAATCACAAGCGAAATGGAGCTCATTGATAATAATTAAAGGAAAATTAAAGAAAAAAATGAATGAAAAGAGCAGGGAAAATTATTGAGGCAAAAGTGCAAAGGTGGAAGAAAAAATTATGCCAGTTTATGACACAAAATTCACAAATTCAAGAAAAAAATGTCAATTCATGAGCAAAAATTTTTCCATTAAGTTTCAATTTTCATGACGTTTCAAAATTTTGTTAAAGTCTATAATTTAAAAAAGAATAAAAATAATCAGCACAGTGGCGCAGTGGTTAGCACAGTGGCAGCACAGCAAGAAGGTCATGGGATCGATTCCACCCTTGACCATCGTGGGTTCGATTCCACCCCCAGACCATCGGTGACCCTTCTGTGTGGAGTTTGCATGTTCTCCTCGTGTCTGCGTGGGTTTACTCCGGGTACTCTGGTTTCCTCCCACATGCCAAAGACATGCAAGTTAGGTTAATTGGCATCAACTGGGGATTCTAAATCGTCCCTAGGTATGACTGTGAGAGTGAATGGTTGTCTGTCTCTCTGTGTTGGCCCTGCAATGGACTGGCGATCTGTCCAGGGTGTACCCTGCCTTTCGCCCAAAGATGCTGGGATAGGCTCCAGCACCCCCGCGACCCGAAATGGATTAAGCGGTAGAAGATGGATGGATAAAAATAATCACAAGAAAAAAGTAGATAATTTATGAAAACTCTCCAAATTCACATAAAAAATTCCACATTTTCAATTTAAAAAAAAAATCTGATTTAGGTGGTAGAGTAGCCTGAAACTGTACACAAGTAAAAGTAGGTTATCTTTATATATTATCACTCATACATAAGAGTAATTACCCAAAAGTAGTTTAAGAAGAAGTTACTGAGATGTGAGTTTATTCTGGACAGTTTGACGTTTTAGCCCTAAATTTATGACAGTTTTATTCTAAGTTTATTACTTTTTCCTTGTAAATTTTAAAGATTTCTATTCCACTTAAATCAGCTTTTTCCTCATTATTTGTGTTTAGTGTTAATTTAGGTTTTTTTCTTGTATATTTTAGACTTTACTCTCATAAATTTGTGAGGTTTTCCTCATAAATTAAAAATAAAATAAGCAAAGATGGATTATTTTCTGTTTTATTATAGTTATACTATTATCTAACCCCCACCCCAGGGAAAACCTCACATACTTTGAAACCTAAATGTTTGCAGGTATGCATCATACTCACTGAATAAATTCAGACAGACCCAAAAACTATGCATAACTTTGCAGAATATTCTAGCTGAGACTGGTGTCATGCATCATTATGAGATGTTAAGGTGTTACCTGTAAAGAGCTGCAGTGGCCTCCTGTCCGCTCACCTTTCCTGCTGTTGGGATAGGGAGGGCCCAGGGCAGTGTTGCCAGATGGGAAATTTTGAAGTATTGTACCAGCGGCTTAAAATTATCGTATTTTGTGTGACGTCTGCAAGGTTCACACAAAGAAAATGGAGCAGATGGCTGTGATCAACCAGATTTATTTTGTACACCCCAACCCCAACTTGCTTCTCAGTACAGGGAGGAGTGGAGGTCATTCTCCCAGACCTCCGTTTCAATCATGGTTACACACACATGATACATCTTGCCCTAATCCTGCTAAACACTGCTGGGTCATCATAATGCAGTTATAATGACACAGCAGTATAACTCAGAAATAACACATTTAACACACACAGTAACGTTTCAAACTGGCAAAGCATGCTGGGAAATCCCTGGCTCCCTTAAAATGGCCCCGACGTTACAGTATTTTGAGGAAAATTATCGTACACACCCAGTTTTCATTCTGACGTGGCTCAGGACCATCTGCTTCAGTAACACACAGATCCTGCATATTACAGCCTATAACACAGTTTTACCTTTAAATAATCTAACAGATCGGTTGAGGAAAAAAAAGCACCTCTACTTGTGTGGAGTACAGGATGAGCCTGTACTGAACGACCCAAAATATCAGTTGTACTTGACTATCTTCTGTATGCCTTCTGTTGAATCATCATATATCAAGATCTTGCTTCATAAATATTTTGGAAAGTACTCTATACATTAGGAATAAACAATCAATCCACCTTTACTACTAAAATGCCTCTGATAATTGAAACAGAAACCTGTTTCAGTTTTATTGAGAACTACAATCCAGTGACATTTTTGCAGACATTTGCACATTGCAGCAGCAACAGAAAGCTTTAGTACTAATGCCAACAACAGTTTTGAACCACCAGTTCGTTTCTCAACCTGCTTGTGATGTTGCTTACTTGTTGAGTCTGCTGTACTGTAACGCTACACGAACGATTCAATCGAGTGTACTAGTTTTTATGTGTGAATGTACTGTACTGATTCGCTTACCGGAGCTGTACTGGAAGCCAGGGATCACCAGCTGAATCACCCGCCTGAGCAGCAAACGAGCCCCGCCCACTTCATTCAGCTGACTCTCAGTTCAATGAATGGTAGACAGAGCTCCAGTACTGCACTGAGTGATTTGGTGTACAACTATTTATAACGGATCATTTTAGCTTGACTCGGCGCGTTTCAGTGAACTGTGGATCCCATCGCTAACCTCCATCCGAGGCTGTCGCTCTGCTACTGCAACGCGAGCCTTCCGTCTTCTTTTCCACACAGCCCATGCATGTGAGATGGTGCGTAAAAACAAATGTAGTATGTATGCGCAGGATCTTTATCATAATTGTGTTTGCTAATGTATTAATGTAGCCATATAATGAAGGGGTCAAATTATGGGATTTTTGAAATTATTGATCGTACATTGTACAAAGGCCATAATTATTGTATGTCTGGCAACACTGGCTCAAGGTGATGTAATGTGATGTTGCATTCAATGACACTTCGAAGTTGGACTTTATATTGGAATTAGTAGGTTAAAACATAAAGTTTGACATGTAAGTCTTTGTCTGGAGTTTTTTAACCAACTAAAATGTCCTTTATTTTAATAAAGTTAGTGGTATCCATTTCCTTTTTTAAAAAATGTCTCCGACTCTTTTCAACTCCACTTTTATGCTTTTATTTGTCCATTTTCATCCGACACTTCTGCGGCCACATAATTTCTTCCACACTAAACTCAACTCTGAAAGGGGCTGATGAGCACTGGCAAGGAAAGGGTGGAGGTTAGGGGTGCATTAAGAGATTTGTTTGGCCAGTCCAGTGTCAGTAATGAATATAAATGAATGAGCTGCTTTCAGTATTTCAAAGTGTCCTTGGTTACATAATTATATTGACATCTAAGCACAGGGCAAATGTCCAGATGGCAAGTCCAACTGTGCCAACAAGGACAGATTTTTATCTTGCATGCCTTTTTTGTTTATGGAAACCATTGAAATCAAGTGCAGCAGCATATTCCCCACCATGTCAACTACATACTGTGTGTCAAAGGTTATTTGCAGTCTGTGATTTAATCCAGACTGGACTGCAAAACTGGTTCACGTACATTCTCTGGAAACTGACACCAAAGAGTGCTTTTTCAGCTTTATTGTGACAGATCCACAACTGAACAGTGTTGGTACTATAAAGCCCGTCTAACGTGCTGTGTTTTTTTTTTTTAACGTTTTTATCATTGTTTGCAGTATTAATCATTAATTCGCCTCGGGTAAAGGTTTCACTCCATGTTCTAGCGCACCATATTTAGAGTCCAGGCTTTTATTTTGAAATTCCTGGACCGGAAGCTACCAGTAAATTCTTGCTAGCCAACATGGCCGTCCTACACGCATTGCTTCCCTGACCGACGCAGTGTGCGGTTAATCGGCGATAGAAACTAACGTGGCCGATTTTCTTTTTAATTCGCCTTCTCGGTTCGAGCCGACGTCTGAACGAAATAAACTCCACCGTGAGGGTCCCGTTTTTTGTTTTTGTTGTTTTTAATCGGCGGGGTTTCCTTTCGAGGCCGATCACAATGCTGTCCGAAGGCAACAAAAACGGGTAAGAGGAAGCCAGGAGGGCGACTCAAGGCATTGGCTTGATGGTTGTAGTACTATACCGCCTCTGATTCACAAATAAGATGGGGTACATTAGCCGGCTTCGGTGTCGTTTTTTCCCCGTGGCTGAACGCTGCGGATTTTGTACATCAGCTCCAACCTGGCAGTCAGATATTAGCTCGTCTGTACACTTTGGCCTGCTCGGGAGCCCCTTATATGTCCCTCCAGAAAAAAAAAAAAAAAGACCGGGGGTGGGGACGTCCGTGAAAGCCTTTTGTTGGGTGAAGTATGGTGTCTCCGTTCTTTGAACATTCCCCCCAAAATAGCTCTGCATCGAAAAAAGTGCTAATGAATAAATAATGACCTAGAGATTGCACAGTGTGATGAGAGGCGTGGGGATTTCTCTCTCCTTGACCTGTTTGAGCTTTCCAATGAAAGAAAATAGCATTTTAAGTCGTTTTGTTAAAGGCTGAATGTGTCTGTTTTGTTAATCATTTTGGTTAACTGGCATATGACCGTATTTTCAAGCTTGTATGACTGTTAATGGTCTCACTGTTGTCAAGGGAGATCATTAAGGCAGACATCTGGTAGCTGTACAGTCAGTGTGAATGGTCCCTTATGGTGGGATATAATAATTCTCCCAGTTGGCACCAGCACTTCCAGGTTCCTCTCATGGGAACCGGCTTCAGGTTTGATTTGATTGGCGATAATGTTTTAATATTGTGCTGTTTTGAGTCACTTTGTTGAGCTGCCACAAATAACACTATCAGATTACTCTTTTTTTTTTTTTTTTAACAAGGCTAATCAGAGTTTTCTAGATATTGCTTCCCAAGTTAAAGTTGCACTTGAGCACACTTCCTCATTCTTTCTGGCTATGTGAATGGAAAGTTGAAAGGGGCTTCTAAGCCATTAGTTGAAGAGAAAGGGGGGCTGGGATCACGCATTTAGTTACTCATTTTTTGTCTGTAATCATCTAACCTTTTCCTTCTTTTCTAGTCCGAAAAGGGTTGTGTTTCTGGTAGACGCGTGTCCCTTTATGGCTGGTGTGTCTCTGGCCTTACGCACAGCCATACACTCGGTGCTTGTGGCATGGTAGCATGGGTATCGTCATGCCATCCATGCAGTTTTGAAATGCTTGGTATTTGTTTATGCAGGTATGACTCTGATGTCATTGTCACAATACACGAGGTGTATGTCATCCCAGGGCTGTATGCTGGTATTTTTGTCAAGGAGTGCATAAAGGAAAAAAAATATAGAAGCACAAGAATAAAAGCAGAAGCAGACAGAAAAACGTTGGATTAACAGATTTTATTAATGTAATACATGTATATTTACTGGAGTGGTGGCCTAGTTGGTAGAGCATCCGCCCTCAACCGGGGGGTCATGGGTTCAAATCCTGACTGGGTCATACCAAAGATCATATAAAATGGTACTTTCCGCCTTCTAGATTGGTGCTTAGCATAATAGAACTGGGAAAGGAAAGTTAACACACAGCGTTACCCGAGGACTGCCCCCCCACTGTAGCTTTCACTACTCACAGTAGCTGTGTGGCCTAGAGTCAGTGAAATGGAGATAGGCGCTGCCCCATACGCCACGTGTATATTACATTACGGCATGCAATAGCAGGTAAAAATATCAAAACTTAAAAAACAATCAACATTAAATCGGAGTGGGCTGAAATGTTTCACTCTGTGTGTAATGAGTATTGAGAGAGGAACTTGAATTATCTTGCAAAAAAATTATTGAAATGCAGTTTTTCTATAAAGAGAACATGTAATATTGTTGTAGCTTCCAGCCCATTCTCTTCACAGCTGCTTTGACTGCTGACCCTCAGGTTCACCACCGTTGACCTCAGAGAGAGAAACGAGAAAGGGAAAAAAATAATGAAAATGTGATTATTATTACAGACGTGTAGAACATTTTTAAAGTCAGCATCATCAAATAAATTCTGTAACAGATGTCATGTTCCTACTCAACTTAAGAAATTGGTTTTCTGTAAAAATAACAAGTGGTTTTCTTCTTCATTTAGATTTGATTGGTGGTTGGCAACCAACTTACAGGTGCATTAACGCCACGTATTTCACTCTATATTTCACACCTCACATCAGATTTAATTGAATAAATCAACAAAGAAAGGACGAGACTGCAAAAGTTATTTTAAAGGAAATGATGCAACGACATCACACTGGTGTTTTTATATTACTGACATTAGTATTAAGAGTTGAAAAAATTGAACTTTAGAGAGAGCAATTTATTATTAAGTTATTAGCATTTGAATCATGTAGTCACAGAGCACATTGGAAAAAATAATGTGACAAAGCAATACATCAAATGTTGCCGTGTTAGGAGGTGTTAATGTGTTAACAATGAAATTGCTGCATAATTTCAGGGCAAAGCTTACTTGTAAAACTTTTTTTCTCCTGCTCTTCTGTTCTGATGTTGTTTTCCAGTTTCTTTGACTTCAGAGGAAGCTCTACTGTGATTGGTGCGTTGCACATGAGCAATATGAGAATTGTAGTTTTTACCAATGAGCTGTAAACTACAGGAAGAATATACATTGCCCTTTATTTTCAAAAGTAAACAGCAAAACATGTCTGAAAAGAAACAATATGTTGAATAGTGTAGTTCCTGAATATGTGTTTAGTTTGCAGAAACAACCATTTTAAAAGTGCAGCACAAGATCAGTTGTTGACAGGAAGTGCTCAGTGGGGCTGTAATAAAGGCGCACTGCCACCTCTACTGGGCCGACATAGGTATTACAATGATGTTTTAGCTGCATTGACAGTAAAGGTGAGCTATTTTTGTGTTTATTTCAAAAACAAAGCATTATCTCGAAATTCTGGCAAATTAAAAGACGAGAAAATATGGCAATACAATGATACAAGCTTTTAGTTGAACTTAATTTTGACCAGACGAGCTGAAACAGACAGGTGGACAGACCCACACACGGACGGATTGAGTAACTACCGTATGCCTCTGCATTTCACCGAGGCATAATGAAGAGAATCTGTGCAGTGTGTGGAGGAAGAGAAAATTCTCTTTTCTCACTGATATCCTTGCCAATGACTAATCTCTAGAGGAGGAGGATGACTAGGTAGAATTCAGTACTCTAAAGGCAGTAATTTTTTCTTCTCTTTTGGAAAATATGTGTTAGAGTTTAATGTCTTGGACAAGACTTAAATAATTTAAAACTGAGATTCTAATATTTTGCAGCAAGCCTGAAAAGAATTAGAAGGCATAGGTACTGTGGGGTACTATGATAACGTTAAACACGCAACAGATGAAGCCGCTCACAATTTATTTTCCTGTTAAAACAGTCTACCAGTGCATCTCAGTAAATTATAACGTGGAAGTTTATTTGTAATATAACTTGAAAAGATAAATTTTATGATATTGGTAATAGTTTTTAAAATAAATTAAAAATTGTGACATTTGTAATTTACTGAAATGTACCAACACTTAGTACGCATTATATAGTACCACATTTGTTAAACTACAAAAAATGCCATTGTCTGTAGTAAAAAAAAAAAATGTAAATGGTACAATAAATCATTGAGGAATATGATCAAGTTTTATTCAGTATATCAAAAACAGTAATTATCTTTTTATATGTTAAAGATAGACTGTAGATAGACTGCTGCTAATCAATCGATTGATAAGGTGAATCAACTGATGATTCATGAATTAATAACTTGCATCCCTAAATCGGATAGATTTGGACATATTTTATTTTTTTACATTAACCATAAGAGGTCTGTGGAGCATCCAAGGCCTAATGGTTATGGCGCCTACCATAAGAGTAAGTTGCTGAACTTCAGTGATCCCTGGTTTATTTCCTGGCCAGAGCATGCCTGCATGTCTCTCCCCTGCACTCCACCCGTTTTCTTGACCCTCTCTCAACTTTCTGTCCAATTAAATACAAAATAAAAAAAATAAAAAAAATTAAAAAGCAGTTTTGGATTTTTACACACAAAAAAATGAAGACAGGCTTTGACTCATGCTCATTGCTTTGTCTTGCTTTAACTGACTGAATTATTATTAACGTACTTAAAATAGTTGCAGGATTGCACATTTGTGTCTGGAATTTCCTGCCAAGCACTGTTTTGAAATATTCCTAAGAGATATAATGCAAACGTAAGCAGAGACTAAGCACACTGATAAAGGCCAAGGAAAATGAAAGATCCATTTCTCCACCCACAGCGTGGTGCCCGTGTCCTCATGTGGAGGCAGAGGAGGAGGTTTTTGATAATACAGCTCATGGAGGTTTAGAGGGTAGCTAAAAATATAATAATGGGATCTGCTGTTTTTCTTCCTCTCCATCTTAGATAATGCAGATCAATCAAGATGAGAGCAAGTGTTTGGCTGCATGTGGTCTGACTCACAGTAAGGGCGCATTCAGACAGCCACTGTTTGGTCCGGACCAAAGGACCAAACAGTGGCTTCCGTGGATAGCTCGGTTTATTTGGTGCCGTCTGAATGCGCGTTGGAACTCTGGTGCACACCAAACAAACAAAGTCTGGCCCCCTTGAAAATGAGGGTCTCGCTTCTCTTGTAAATGAAGTCTGGTGAGCTCCGCTTGCAGTGTGAATCTGAACGGAGTCTCCAGCAGACCAAAAGGCTGAAGTGCCCCTCTGTGTTTGTGTAACCATAGCAACATGTAATCTGAGAAGAGGAAGTGGCGTTTTCTGTAGTACCTTTTGGGTAGAAAATAACAATAAAGACAACCACGTGAATCAGAGAAATCCTTTTACCGGTTAAAGCTGAGGAGAAAAGTTAAACAATGTCTCATTTGTGGCGGACAAACAACCCGGCTGAAGGGATGGATTTCCGTTTTCAGTCCTGGCCAATCGATGAGCCAGTGTTTCCTCTGACTTAAAGAACTTGGCGCGGTGGCAACATATTTTCCCGGGGGGGGGGGGGGGCAGAAAACACATGACATGATTGTAACCAGAATATGTTAATTTTACATTATTTTGATTTTTAAAAATTTTGCACAGTAATATTGCATAATGGAACTTACAATTTCAAGTATTGTACAACCAAGGCTTGAATATTGGAGTATTGGGCCAGTTGGGGTCCCACCCAGATGTCCTGTGTTTAGACTTTTTTTGTGGTGTTAGCCTTCTCTTCTTCCTCTGCTCTCACCTCTCCTGGACCCTCTGCCTGAACACTTTAATCTCCTTGGCTCCTCTCTTCTGTCTCATCTTGCCCTCTCTAAGCTCTGTCTAATTCAGGTTTCTCTGTCTGTGGTGGTATACCAACAGGTTAGAAAATACCAAGCGTCATGTTTTGTCCTGCAGGATTTTTTTTTCATGGTTTACATAAATAACCAAAATGTGTATTTTTTGTGTTTTTATTCTACTGTTTCTTTTTTCCATTGACGAAGAGTAGGAAAGGGAAGGGGGAAAAAACATTCATAATAGTAATTTACTCATTCATACTTAAATTATATGATCAGAGGTGGGTATAGTAGCCAGAAATTTTACTCATGTAAAAGCAGTACTATGAAATTAATAATTAAAAGTAGACAACCAAAAATATCTAGTTGAGTTAAGGGTACAAAGAGCACCCACTTAAAAACTTGAGTAATGACTTGGAAGGTTTGAGGTTTTTCTTCAAAATTTATAACAATTTTCTAATAGTTTTCAACTTTTCTCTGTAAATTTATCTGAATTTGCAACACTTTTCCTCAAATTTGTAATTTTCTCTTGTAAAATTATGAATTTTCTTGTACATTTGAGACTGTTATTAAAGTGGATTATTTTATGGCTAATTTTTATCTTTTTTAATCCAATCCAACTTTATAAAGATTTTTAAAAACGACAGTTGACACAAAGTGCTGTACATCAACGATAAATAAAATATAAAATCAATAAAATACAGCTAAAGTACAAAACAGCACAAACAAAAGAATAGTCATACAATAGAGACAATAAGAACAAATAAAATCAATGTCTCAAACTGGGTCAAAAGCCAGAGAATAAAAATGGGTTTTAACCCTTTAACTGACCACATTTAATGGACGGGCCGCGCACCCCCAGTGGCACAGCGCAGCAACTGCACCTGTCAACTTATTGATGTCCCCCGGCTATACTGAGAAATTGTACTGATCTGTATTGATCTGACAGTTCAGAAGGTGGCAGACACGTGTTGGAGGAATCATGGCTGACATGGAATACAGCAAAGAAGAAGAAATCCTCTTTATTCTTCTTCCTTTTTCCGCTTTGAGCTGACAGCACCAATGTGGTCCCCGCCATGATCGGTCATCGCGGCAGCGATTTTGACTGAGACTGCATCATACAGTAAAAATAGCCACGTAATACAAACAAAATTCATGTGGGATAATCATAAGAGTTTGTAGTTGTGGTAGAGGGTGTAAATGACCGACCAAACGCGAAACTACGACCACGATGGGTGAAAAACTGAGTTACCAGCACCAAGATGGCAGCGCCCACATCGTCATGGATTCTTACAGGAAAAATGCATCAAACAGGAAAAATAGCCGTGTAATACAAACGAAATTCACGTGGGATAATCATAAGAGTTTGTAGATGTGGTAGAGGGTGTAAATGACCGACCAAACGCGAAACTACGACCACGATGAGTGAAAATGGACTGGCCACGTGGGCGAGCGAGCCCCTCCCCCCGCAACAGGTAAGACAAATATGTTTTTTTCACATTTTATTGATTTTCTGGTTCATATACTTTGAAGATTAGATAAAAACATACCCCTGTAGACAAAACTGCGTCAAAAAAAGAACCATTCTTTGTGTAAATGTGTCCAAAGTCCACTTTTGACTGAGTTATGTAATTTATATACAGTAGCTGCCGTGACATTATGCAAAATAGATGCGTAAATTTATTCCGATCTGAAACTTTGGATCATATTCTACATCTTTCTGATAGACAGTAAGCCATTATCTCTTAAAACTTTAAAGTTATAGCCTTGGAAATCTGAACTATTTTATTGACAAAAAATATTTTCCACTCTTGACCACTAGGGGTTAGGTTTACCCCTTAACCGTTTCTGTCGCCATACGGCGCATGGGGCAGCTAAAGGATTAAGAGGAGTTTTAAAACTGGACAGTGAAGAGGCCTGTCTGATGGACAAAGACAGATTATTATAAAATTACTGTTTTTCTAATAAATTTGAAACAATGTGGAATTTTTCTTCCACAATATTTTTTATTGAACCTTTTTTACAAACATAACACAAACAATCAAACACTAACACTAAACTAATTTAAAAAAAAAAATTGTACTAAAAACACCAACAACCACTAACAAAGGCAGGTCTTCAACAATGCTCCTCTGTTTAGTCTAGGCAATCCATTACATAAGTATACATATTATACATTCACCAGTTTGGAATTTACAAGGTCCACACACATCATTCACCTTCTTCTTAGAATGTGGAATTTTTAAAACTTTTTTCCTCATACAATTTAAGCTTTTGACCATAATTTTGTAGAGCCAGAACAGAACAATAACTTCAACTCTGAATTCAAAGAAATATAATTATTAAAATTATATTTAAAGAAATAAATTAACTTAAATGATCAAGGATGCTGTTATTTCTCTTATAATATTTCTATATAGGTTTTTTTTTTTTTTTTTTTTTTTTTTTTTTTATAAATCTCACCACCTCCCAGACAGCAGGAAAAGCCTCCCTTATTTTGAAATCCAAATGTTGGCACGTTTAGTTTGTCTGAAGGCTGCTGACGGATTAATGTCATTGACTTGGTGAATTTCGGTCATCTTAACTTGCCAGGTACATAATAGGGAACATAACTTAATATTGTAGTGGCTGGTGAAATATATCTTAAACAATTCATCAGCCTCCCTTGCCTTTCCCTTCATATGAAGCCGGTGTCATATTGTAAATGGACCCCCTGAAATATGGACCCCCCCTATTGAAAATGGACCCCCATTTTTATAGAAGCACCTGGACATTTTTTACTATTGATATACACATTTACAATCTGACACCGGCTGCAATATGAATTCTAACCGCATCTCTTAGCTAAGCGACGCTTCCATTATTGCTCCTGTTTCCAGCGGGTTGAAACCATGATAAATGTCTCCAGTGCTTACATACCTCTTCTGATTTTTTTTTCCGCGTTAAAAGTACTTTAATAAACTCATGTTTCTCTCAGTCGCGCTAGTGAGAGACTGCCTGACTGGAAAGCTTGTGTGGGCGGGGTGCTTCTAAACTCCTCGCGGATGACAGCCATGCACGTTGTTTATGTGCACTTTTGCGGAAAGTCATTGCTTCATATATTTTCCTTAAATTCATATTTCCTCATTAGCGCAGCAGTAATTTTTCTGGCAAGGTGGGCCGCCACCCAGAAATGTTACCAGAGGAAACCCTGATGACCTGGAATTTTTTTTCTTCCTGGTCAGTGATGGTTTTGGCTACAGTGCCCAAACGAGCAGTTGTTTTAACTGTGTGACATTGTCTAGGCAGTTTGATCCGCTGCAGTGTGAATGCAAACCAAATGAAGGTGCCAAAATTCTCGGCATTCCACGCCCAGTCGAACCGAGACCCCCGGGCTATCCTGGTCTGAATGCAGCCGAACTTAATAAGGTTGTTTTTCTTTGGCTTGGCTTGAGTTGGATTTTTTTGTTGTTGTTGTTCTGTCATAACTCAACAGGGGATGAAGACTACACAGAGTGCCCCTGAGTTTATGTCTTAGTACGAGTTGGTTAGAGAAGGGTTTGTAACCCTGGGTGTCATTTAGCTGTTGAGTTATTTATAGCAAGAGTGACCCAGATCACTGGCCTCCACCACTCCTCCTCTGACCCTTGCTGTGTTTTCCTCTATTTTTCTACACATTGTTGTCTCTTACACTCACCCTCATGCTGGTCAGTTTTGAAATCAGAGCTTGAAGGCGATCTTTATTGATATTGTTTGGATGTCCTACAGTTAGCTATGGACGATGGCGCTCTACAGCTTTCTTGAAAACTGCTCAGTAAGATTGAGTCATTTTCACGGCGCGTATTGCAGTCCCTCCTGGATTTCGTGGGATGTTTTTTTGATTTTTGCAGCCGAAAAAGCCTGAATTCGCAGGAGCTTTTTTAAAAAGTTGCGATAAAAGTTGCAATGTTTTGAGAGATTTTTTTGCACTAAAAGTTGTGGGAAGAATTACAAATTTTAAAGCAGATGCATTTTGCAATAGTTGACTGCAATGATACTGTATATAACACCACAAGAAAAGCACAAGATTGTCAAAAAAAAAAAGTGTCTATTAAACATTCATTCATTCATTCATTCATCTTCTTCCACTTAATCCTTTTCGGGTCGCGGGGGGGCTGGAACCTATCCCAGCATCCTTGGGCAGGGGCAGGGTACACCCTGGACAGATTGCCAGTCCATCGCAGGGCCAACACAGAGAGACAGACAACCATTCACTCTCACAGTCATACCTAAGGACAATTTAGAATCCCCAGTTTTTTATGCCAATTAACCTAACTTGCATGTTTTTGGCATGTGGGAGGGAACCGGAGAAATCCCGGAGTAAACCCACACAGACATGGGGAGAACATGCAAACTCCACACAGATCACTGTTGGTTGGGGGCTGGGATCGAACCCAGGATCCCCCAGCCAAGGGTGGGTTGCTGTGCTGCTGCAGTGCTAACCACTCTGCCACTGCGCTGCCCGCCTATTAAACAGTGATTTGTAAATTAAGCAGAAACTTCTGCTGTACAGAAAAACTCTTGAGCAACAGCAAATACAGACTTTAACACAATATCCATTACAACAGCTAAATTGCATTGAGAATGCATATTAAAGAGTAGAGATTTGAAAATTATTGAAATCACCTTCATTTGAAAACTGCAGCGGTCCCCAGCCACTCTTTACCGAGCGCAGAGGAAAAACTAAATAATTTAGGCTGCATTCACACGGCCACTGTTTGGTCCGGACCAAAGGACTATCCACGAAGAGTTTAGTTCATTTGGTGCCTTCTGAACGCGCATTTGAACTCTGTTGCTCACCAAACAAGCGAAATCTGGTCCGCCTGAAAATGGGGGTCTCGGTTCACTTGCAAATGAAGTATGAATGCAAATAGACTATCCATCGGAGCAAAGGGCGGAAGTGCCCCTCGGCATTAGTGTTCTTCTTTTACAAAGAGAGAAACATCTGTGTGCACACAAGGCGTCACAGAAGCAATCACCTGTGCGCATGGATCCACCAAAGGTGTGAAAACTGCTGTTGTAACTAATGGATGACAAGTAGAAGTTTTGCTAGGGACTTTGGATTATAACTATAAATGCCAGTTTCCATCTGTATATTTACAGTGCATCCGGAAAGTATTCACAGCACTTCACTTTTTCCACATTTTGTTAAGTTACAGCCTTATTCCAAAATGGATTAAATTTATTTTTTCCTCAAAATTCTACAAACGATACCCCATAATGACAATGTAAAAAAAAAAAAAAAAACATTTGTTTGGGGGTTTGTTTTTTTTTTAGATTTTTGCAAATTTATTAGAAATAAAAACTAAGAAATTATATGTACATAAGTATTCACAGCCTTTGCCATGAAGCTCAAAATTAAGCTCAGGTGCATCCTGTTTCCACTGATTGTCCTTGAGATGTTTCTACAGCTTAATTGGAGTCCATGTGTGGTATATGCATGTCAAGAGTACAAACCAAGCAGGAAGTCAAAGGAATTGTCTGTAGCTCTCCGAGACAGGATTGTCTCGAGGCACAAATCTGAGGAAGGGTACAGAAAAATTTCTGCTGCTCTGAGGGTCCCAATGAGCACAGTGGCCTCCATCATCCGTAAATGGAAGAAGTTCAGAACCACCAGGACTCTTCCTGGAGCTGACCAGCCGTCTAAACTGAGCGATCAGGGGAGAATGGTCTTAGTCAGGGAGGTGACAAAGAACCCAATGGTTACTCTGTCAGAGCTCCAGCATTCCTCTGTGGAGAGAGGAGAATCTTCCAGAAGGACAACCATCTCTGCATCAATCCACCAATCAGGCCTGTGTGGTAGAGTGGCCAGACGGAAGCCACTCATTTGTAAAAGGCACATGGCAGCCCACCTGGAGTTTGCCAAAAGGCACCTGAAGGACTTTTAGACCATGAGAAACAAAATTCTCTGGTCTGATGAGACAAAGATTGAACTCTCTTTGGCGTGAATGCCAAGTGTCATGTTTGGAGGAAACCAGGCACTGCTCATCACCAGGCCAATACCATCCCTACAGTGAAGCATGGTGGTGGCAGCATCATGCTGTGGGGATGTTTTTCAGCAGCAGGAACTGGGAGACTAGTCATAATACAGGGAAAGGTGAATGCAGCAATGTACAGACACATCCTGGATGAAAACCTGCTCCAAAGCGCTCTTGACCTCAGACTGGGGTGACGGTTCATCTTTCAGCAGGACAACGACCCTTAGCACACAGCCAAAGATATCAAAGGATTGGCTTCAGGACAACTGTGTGAATGTTCTTGAGCGGGCCAGCCAGAGCCCAGACTTGAATCCAATTGAACATCTCTGGAGAGATCTGAAAATGGCTGTGCACTGATGCTTCCCATCCAGCCTGATGGAGCTTGGGAGGTGCTGCAAAGAGGAATGGGAAAAACTGCCCAAAGATAGGTGTGCCAAGCTTGTGGCATCATATTCAAATAGACTTGAGGCTGTAATTGCTGTCAAAGGTGCATCAACAAAGTATTGAGCAAAGGCTGTGAATATTTATGTACATGTGATTTCTTAATTTTTGATTTTTAATAAATTTGCAAAAATCTCCCAAAAACTTTTTTCATGTTGTCATTAATGGGGTGTTGTGTAGAATTTTGAGGGAAAAAAATGAATTCATTCCATTTTGCAATAAAGCTGTAACATAACAAAATGTGGAAAAAGTGAAGTGCTGTGAATACTTTCCGGATGCACTGTATACTTGTTTAAGTTGAAAGAATGAGGGAGTCTTAAATAAATAATAAACTGTAAATGTGGGCAATAAAAAAAAATCTGACTTACTGACAGCTGCTTTGAATATTTGATGAGTCTTCAGTCATAACTTTTCCAAAAGGATTACAAGTAAGAAAAATGGTGATATGATGTGATGTCAGCTGGCTGGGGAGCTGTGCGAAACTGGATTTACATTAGGTGCTTCACGGTGATTTTTTTTTTTTTTTCATCATTCAGCAAAGTGACATTTTAGGGATGTATTTCAGTCTGTAAATCCTCCTTGGTTATAAATTTGATGAACATTTCATGTATAAGGCTGCATCTATTGTAAAGGAGGGAAAGCATTAAACATACCATTAAGAGCCCTTTTTTTAAAACCGAATCCGAACTATAAACACATCAAGCTTAAAGTTTAATCGCAGAGCTTATTTCTGTGAGAAATACAAGCTGCTTGGTGTGTGGATTGGCCGAAATCTATTGTAAATTGGGGTTGTAATGTACTGTTGCTGTTTATTTCTGTACACATGAATGCAGAAAAACTGTGTCGATAAAACCTCTCCACTCTGGAGACTGGTTTCAGATCTCTACACTTTCATACCTCCAAATACCCAACATCATATGCACGGACAACTAAACTGTAGACAAACTTCTACAGTTTGGGTTAAAGCATTGTCGTGTGTATGGCCCCTAAAATGCTTACCACAAAAACATGTTGCTCTGGTTCCTGCGCTTCACTCCATTTTCTCTCTCTCTCACACACATTTGGGGCAGTAGTGGCTCAGGAGGTAGAGCAGGTTGTCCAACAACCGGAGGGCTGACGGTTCAAATTCTGCCTTCCCCAGACATCCTGCCATTGTGTCCCTGGGCAAGACACTTTACCCACCTTGCCTCCAGTGTCCATGACACTGTGTATGAATGTGTATTAATGTTTGGTGGTGGTCGGAGAGGCTGTTGGTGCGGATTGGCAGTCACGTTTCCGTCAGTCTGCCCCAGAGCAGTTGTGACTGCAGTCATAGCTTACCACTATCTGTCTGTCTGTGAGTGAATGAATATTGTATCCAGTGTAAAGTATCTTTGAGTATCTATGAAAAGCACTATATAAATCTGATGCATTATTATTATAACCGTATCTCTGCAAACAAGGCAAAAACAGAGAAAAAAGTCTTAAATCAATTAAATAAAATGGAGTCCTGAGCAGAGACTACATTGAGGAATGAAGCTTGGTTATGGCTAGCCTAGGTCTTGTCAGATTGCAGTTGAGGTTCTAATTGTACTAAGTACACTGTAAAATTAACCAGCAATCTTTTTATTTCTCTATATGTTCTGTCCTCTTCCCAATTTTTTTATTCCCCTGCAGGGAGGTATCAGAGCCCAGTACCTCTGCTGTGACAAATCCCGAACCAGAATCTGAGAGCTCTACGGCTGAACAACCAGCCTCTGGGGCTGACCCAGAGAACAGTGAGGGGCACCTTGAGGAGGTAAGGTGACTGTAAGGGTGCAGGTGCCTGGGTCTTGGCTGCACTTTTCCCACTAACCTGCATCCTCATTCATATATTACAAAAGCATGCTTAGTAAATAATGAATGCAGTTTAGATTTTAACTCAAAATCAACTCAACCCCAGTGGTTTTACATAAATGGATTTGGTTGATTCTTAAAAATTGTGATTCAGTTACACATTCTGTGCATCCATTCATTGACTTAAATGATAACAAATTACTTAGTTGAACCTGTAGACAAATGTCATTTAATGAAATTTCAGGGGCTGTGTTGGAATTGAGTCAATGGAGTAAATGGGAATAAACTCATCTCTTTCATCTGCTTTTAATGGAACTCATATTTTATAACAAGCTTGTTCTTGTAGATGATCTCTTACACACATCTCTCACATTGTCTTTCTGGCCCTTGCAGAGGTTTGTTAGGTCCCATTGCTAAAATGAAAGTAGTGTTTTTAATGGCTTGCTTCTTGTATCTAAAACTGTCTGTTCAGTGGAAGAATATAATTTAACACAAATGGGATACAAGCCATAAATGATATGCTTAACTGTACGATGGTGGTCTAGTGGTAGAGCATCTGCCCCACAGCCGGGAGGTCGTGGGTTCAACCTTCTGGCTGGGTCATACCAAAGACCATATAAAAATGGTACTTCCATCCTTCTAGCTTGGTGCTCAGCATAATAAAACGGGGGAAGAAAAAAGTTGGTTGTGGCGGCGCCTTGCATGACAGCGGGCCCTCTGATTCTAGATGTGATTAACATTGTAGATAGGAGAAACGTAATTTCGTTCTACTGTACATGATTGGCTGTATGGATTGAATGACAATAAAGTTGGCTTCTTCTTCTTAAGTAGTTTTGGCAGTCTCGCACTCATTTACAGCAGAAAATCTGTTATAAATGCATTATTATCAGAAATGGCAAAGGAAAGTGGTTGATTTCTCAATGCTCACTGCTTTTGGTCTAGTTTATGTAGATATTCTTGCAGTCTGCCTTTTCCTTCTTTGAACATTCATAAAAAGTCATCCAAAAATCTTAGTTTCCAACCAACAGCTAGCAGGTACAGTTTCTCACAAAAATGAGTACATCCCTCACATTTTTGTAAATATTTTATTACAGCTTTGCATGGGACTACACTGAAGATATGACACTTTGATACAATGTAAAGTAGTCAGTGTACAGCTTGTATAACAGTGTAAATTTGCTGTTCCCTCAAAATAACTCAACACACAGCCATTAATGTCTAAACTGCTGTCAACAAAAGTGAGTACACCCCAAAGTGAAAATGTCCAAATTGTGCCCAAGTGTCAATATTTTGTGTGGCCACCATTATTTTCCAGCACTGCCTTAACTCACTTGGGCATGTAGTTGACTAGAGCTCCACAGGTTGCCACTGGAATCCTCTTCCACTCCTCCATGACAACGTCATGGAGCTGGTGGTGTTAGAGACCTTGTGCTCCTCTACCTTCCATTTGAGGATGCCTCACAGATGCTCAATAGGGTTTAGGTCTGGAGACATGCTTGGCCAGTCCATCACCTTTACCCTCAGTTTCTTTAGCAAGGTAGTGGTCGTGTTGGAGGTGTGTGTGGGGTGGTTATCATGTTGAAATACTGCCCTGCGCCCCAGTTTCTGAAGGGAGGGGATCTTGCTCTGCTTCAGTATGTCACAGTAAATGTTGGCATTCATGGTTCCCTCAATGAACTGTAGCTCCCCAGTACCACCAGCACTCATGCAGCCCCAAACCATGACACTCCTACCACCATGCTTGACTGTAGGCAAGACACACTTGTCTTTGTACTCCTCACCTGGTTGCTGCCACACATGCTTGACACCATCTGAATCAAATAAGTTTATCTTGGTCTCATCAGACCACAGGACATGGTTCCAACAATCCATGTCCTTAGTCTACTTGTCTTCAGCAAACTGTTTGCGGACTTTCTTGTGCATCATCTTTAAAAGGGGCTTCCTTCTGGGATGACAGCCATGCAGACCAATTTGATGCAATGTTCTGTGTATGGTCTGAGCACTGACAGGCTGAACCCCCACCCCTTCAACCTCTGCAGCAATACCGGCAGCACTCATACGTCTATTTTCAAAAGACAACCTCTGGCTATGACGCTTAGCACGTGCGCTCAGCTTCTTTGGTCGACCATGGCAAGGCCTGTTCTGAGTGGAACCTGTCCTGTTAAATCGCTGTATGGTCTTGGCCACTGTGCTGCAACTCAGTTTCGGGGTGTTGACAATCTTCTTATAGCCTAGGCCATCTTTATGTAGAGCAACAATTCTTTTTTTTCAGATCCTCAGAGAGTTCTTTGTCATAGGTGCCGTGTTGATCTTCCAGTGACCAGTATGAAAGAGTTGTGAAAGTGATAACACCAAATTTAACACACCTGCTCCCCATTCACACCTGAGACCTTGTAACACTAACGAGTCACATGACACCGGAGAGGGAAAATGGCTAATTGGACACAATTTGGACATTTTCACTTAGGGGTGTACTCACTTTTGTTGCCAGCTGTTTAGATATTAATGGCTGTGTGTTGAGTTATTTTGAGGGGACAGCAAATTTACACTTACACAAGCCGTACACTGACTACTTTACATTGTATCAGAGTGTCATATCTTCAGTGTTGTCCCATGAAAAGATATAATAAAATATTTGCAAAAATGTGAGGGGTGTACTCACTTTTGTGAGATACTGTACCGTATACTTTCTTTTTTGTGAGTGCTCTGTCTTTTAACATCAATAGTAAAATGCTATCTCTGCAAGATATTATACGCAAGTCCAGACAAGACAGTCTTTATTAATGTTAAAATATTACGTGGCTCAATACAACCTCCCATTGCTCTTATTCTGAAATTCAATGACTACAAACATCTCTCTTAGCTTAAATTTCCAGCAGCTATGCTAGTGAGGTCACTGTTGTGTTTTTCAATGTCACAAGCCAATCTGTTATTTATTGCCACAATTTGTGTTATCCAATTTGTCATTTAACATGAGGCTACAGTTAGTCACATTAAGCCTTCCATCATCTCACATTAAAACAGTTTTGGGGGGGGGGGGAACGGGAAGAGCATCATCCCAAATTATTGCAAGCTTTAATGGTGCTGAAGTTATTGTCAGCATGTTTTTGGTAACTGTATGTGTTTCCCCCTTTGGTCTTGCATGGCTATTGGGCCCTGACTGTGTGTAGAGATGCATTTTCGCTGATTCTTTTACAGTATTTTCATTCTTTCCTATGATTACACTGCTGCCCCTTCCCTTACATCACCCACTGTACTTCTTTCTCTTTTTTCTTTATCTCTCTTTCCCCCCTTCTTTTCATCTTTTGCCTTTGTACTCCATTTTAAACGCTTCTCTCTCACAGTATATATTTATGGTGTGACTGCTGTTTAAAACCCCACTGATTGCTTTGTTATGAAGGTGCCCATGCCTCTTCCATTGCCCTTATTGGTACCTGCTGCGTACTACTACCACCACCAACACCACCTCCACTCTTCCTCCTACAACTCCTGTCCCGCTATGCCCAAGTGCGTCGCTGGTACCTGAATTAGGCCAAAGTCTGCATCACCATGGCACTGAGTAAAGCCTGAGCCCGCGAGGCCTTCTGTGTAGCCCTCCAGAGATGAGCTGAGCCAGCAGGAGCTGGAGCTCTCACCCAGCATACCTCCACCTACAGCAGTCACAACAGCACAACAATGAGCAGTAAATCTGCTTGTTGATTTACACTGGACTGGACTGAGCTATTCTTTGCTGTAGAGGAGAATGAAGGACTAGGGGTGAAGGGTGCTGCCTCTCCACCTTTTCCCAGTCTGCAACATTGAGGGTGGTCACAGTTTGCTAGTGTCACCCCCCACAATCCAAATGTGTCTCAAGGAAAGAAAGCTGTTGTGCTCTACAGTGTTTTACCCAAAATCCTACACTGCCATCTGCTTGTGGCGTGGAGAAATGACTTTGGACTGTGAACTGCTACAAAACAACAGAGCAACTGAGGTAATTGCTTGTATGCAGTTATCATGGGACTGTTTTCATTGGACTTCCTTTGTGAATATGACCCACGGCTGTCAATGTTACACAATGATGTGGGCCTTTAATCCCACATTCAAACCACCAACTATAGCTCTATGAGGCTCAGTCTTCCTCTGCTGTTACATACTGACTAACCTTTTAAAATGGACAGGTACTCAGCTGTACTTGTGAAATGCAACTGCTGACAATATTGTTGTCCTAAACTCTGAATCAGTTACAGTTAAAGACTTTGAACACCCTGCCAAGGAGTTAGTGGTCTGACTGATTCTGCTGTGGGACTTTTTGCTGATATTTGGAGATACTGGCCAAGAAAGATGGACACACACAATGAATTGCTGCATCTTCTTTCGCTACAATAGCATGTGACATTATGGACATTTTACCAGAAGGTTCGGCATCTCCGTCTCCTCATTCAGCAGGTGTAACACATGATATCCTGCCTCTGCTGTGGGTCTTCCCGATGGACTAATGTGATGGATTGCTGCGATTTCAACACCCACAGCTTGGCCTGTGTGTGTTGTTTCATCTCACCTGCCTCTGCATAAACCTTTTGATTGCATTCCTGGATTATAATTTAAAAACTGGATTTTTTTTTTTTCCTTTTGAAAAGACTTCAGCATGATTGAAACGCGAAACATCGAACCTCATGAACTTGAATGGACAACAAGCAAATACCACAGACACCCCATATTGTTTTAGCATTTCTCTGGTGTTTTTGTGACATGTCAAAAAGGCCTCGAGGACTGGTTAACATCGGCTGTTGTGATGATGAGAGATCATGGCCTCAAGGTTTAATTTTTTGACTCATCAGACATATTTCATATGTCATGGACTCTTAACAGTAAACACACACCCTGTTCCTGTCAAGAGTCCTCAGAGACACTTTGAAAACCTTTGTCTCCCCCTCCCCCCAAAAAAAAGACTGAAACGTGACCCTGTGACCAGCAATCGGGCAAGAAAAGTCTTCCCCAGACAAAAAAAGTCCAATCCAGTGATCAGTTCCTGCCTGGTGGCTAATCTGCACTCTCAAATCGAGCCCTGCCCTCACTCCTCTGCCTTCTCTGATTGGATCCTTGTTGCCTAGATACAGTACACACTGCGGTTGGGCCATAGTCGAGCCAGTAAGGAATCGGGTGTTAAATGGTACCAGGAAATGACTTGTCATTATTTCAACTGTTTAAAATGTTTAAGTTTTTAAATCTTTTTCTTGCCTTTTGACCTTTTCTTTAAATGAGGTGTAAATTATTACCCTCTGTTGTAATTTAGTTCAAAATTTAAGTGAACTACATCTTTAATTGATATTTCTTAGTCTATAAATATTACTAAATTAAAAAAAAGCAAAAGTTCATCTACACTGGATTGATAATGTTAACAGAGCAATTCTTCAGCACTTAATGTTTTTCACTTCTGCTCAGCAGTATTTTCACAGCTATTTAAAACCATCCCATAATTACAGCACCCTATTCAGCAACATTAACAATTAAAGCTGCAGTAGGCAGAAATATGAAAACCCAGAAATAATTGACTTCCTCTTGTAGCTCCCCTTCTTTTCTCTGTCCTAAGTCCCATTCGGAGCACATGTCTTTGAGGCAGTGATAAGTGGTGAGGTGTGTGGGTGGTGAGGCACCAGTTGAAATTTGCATGTTTATGATCTGCTAATTGTATGTTATAAAATCCGGTTATATAAACAGTTTATTAACAAAAACAAGGCATTTTACTGAAGTATCTCTTAATAGAATACACAGTGAATTTAAGTTCAGTTCTGCAATGCATGTCTAGAGCTTTTATTGTGAAGAGAAGAAGCAGAAATAGTAGTACACTCCAGTTGCTTTTGTTTTGCAGAGAGGCAGTTAAAGTTCTGCTGACTAACTCCATGCCTCCATGTTTTCATTTCATTCAACTCTCCTGAATATAAACAAAGTGCAAAGACCCTTGGCTACACCAATAAAATGTATTAAGTTATTTTACAGTCAAATTTTGGGAGCCCAAAATTGATTATAGACTACTGGTTTCAGGCCAAGGAATAACTAAAATTATAGTGGCTCAGAGAGTGCATTTGCTGTGCACCCTGTAGCTCTACAATTCAATACAAATTCAAGTATATAAAACAAGTATGCATGGTCTTCTCTTTACTTGTAAATGAAATCCATCCGCCTATCCCTCTGGACAAAAATCTCAATGACTTTGTTGTAGAACTCCTCCTTGTCTTCCTTTAGTTTTAAAAGTCTCTGTCTCAATCAAGATTACTGCCAGTTTTGATTGAAAGGCCAATTTTGAGAATTTTTTAAGTTTAGCTATAAATTCTTCCATTTTCAGTCTGTGTAAAATAGAAGCACAAATGGAGTGCTCGGTACACTTGACTTTCTGATTTTACTTTTAGCTAATTTGGCGCTTGGCCTCAGCATAGAAGAGCAACAAGTACAAACCTCTATGGTGCTCAAGCACGCCCCCTCCATTTGAGCAACGGTACTGCGCAGACTCTGACCGTTATTTTTAACTAAAGTTTTGTCAGATTAATTTTTTTTAAAATTTAGTGTAATTTATTAATCCCCAGAGGGAAATTCAGGGCATCCACGGTACGGCGCCAATCCCTTCACCATTCACGCACACATTCACACCTAGGGCCACTTTAGAGTCTCCATTTAACCTAACCTGCATGTGTTTTGGCCTGTGGGAGGAAACCGGAGTACCCAGGGTAAACCCACGCAGACACGGGGAGAACATGCAAATTCCACACAGAAGGGTCACTGATGGTCAAGGGGTGGGATCAAACCCACGTCCTTCTTACTGTGCTGCCACAGTGCTAACCACTGCACCACGGGGCTGCCCAAAGACTACAAATATGTTTTACACATGTTAAGTATACTAAAAATATTGTTGAAATGATTGTAATCATTCAAAAATTACATTTAGACCTACAAGACAAATTAGTGGACAAATAATAATATATTTATAATTTATTTTTTATTTTTTTCATGATAACCTCACCTGCCTCTCCTGACCGCACATCACTGCTTTGAGGATAGTTAGCTTTTGTAGAAGAGCCAATAGCAAAGCCTTTGGCTGACAGGACCTGTGGTTGAGCAAAGAAACTATCATGAGTGTGAAAATTTCTGTAGGCTGACCAAAAGCCCAGAAGAGATGCAGTGTTGTTCTCCCGTCAGATGACTTGCATTAGAATTTCTGTAGGATGATAGTTTATTTATTTTCATATTTAAGGGCGGCTGTGGCACAGGTATAGTGTGGCCAACTACTGATCGGAAGGTCGGGAGTTCAATTCCCGCTTTGGCTGCAGTCTGCATGTCAAAGTGTCCTTGAGCAAGACTCTGAACCCCCAGTTGCTCCTGGTGGGTCAGGCCAGTGCCTGTGTATGGCAGCTCTGCCGCCATCAGTGTGTGAATGGGTGGATAGCAGGATCTGTAAAGCGCTTTGGTCATCTAGAGATGAGAAAAAAGCACTATATAGTAAGTGAATGCAATTTACCATTCTGTTTACTCCAGCTTTAATGAACACAGTGATGGTTGTTTTGAATTGATATGGCATCATACAGTTACAAAATCCAATCAAATTCACCTAACCAACACTTTGACAGTTTTTTAAATTTAACAAAGTAAACATCTTATAACATCCAACATGAGGATAATACTTATCGTTAGTCTTAGTTTGGTATTTGTGGTCTCATGTAGTGTTGTAGTTGAGACCAGTCTCCCAAAACCAAGACCACTGTGTATTGAGGTTTTGGTCTTGATGAGGCCTTGGTTTTGGGAGACTCTGGTCTTGACAAGGTCTTGACTACAACACTTGTACAACTGTTCTCAATAAAGTCCCCAAACATACTTGCTTTTACATATGTGAGAATATGTCAAGATTTATCTCAGCAGTTTTGAGCAGAGGTGGATGACGTTAATGTGTCTGCAGTCTCTATCAATAAGATACCCTAATGTGGTACAATTGGAGCCTGAGGCCTCCATTTCTCGACCCTTCCTCCACTTTCCCCGTTTCATCTCCTCTCTGTTGTTGGCTGTTTGGGTCTAGACTCAGGTTCTCATCTCACCCCACACCCCTGGGGTTTCTGTATGTTCTCTTTCTGTCTACCTCTCTTTTCAGAGCACTGCTCCTAAGGCTTTTGCTGCTCGCAAGATTTCCCTATCCAGTAAGTATACCAGTTGCACCTTTTCATGACTCCTGGACCAGAAATGACACAAAAAGACAAATACACACACCTTGGTATTTGAAGCATCTGTGTAGGAAAAAAAAAAAAAAGTGTCAGTTCACCACCATGTTGACCAATACCAGTTTGTTTTATTATTAATATATTTATGTGTTTGTTGGTAATAGGGCAGCAATAATCAGCATTTCACAAAAACAATACATTGATGATTTTCATATTTGATTTTTTGCTGTATCAGACTCAAACATGTGCTGCACCTTTGAGGAGTCTGGTTGCAATCTTAACACAGGAAGTTCTTTACATACACAATGTAAAGAACCTTCCCCTTTAGGGCAGAAATGTGAAGAGCTTTGCTGTTACAGTAACCACAACAAACATAATGGCTATTAAATAAACTTTGTTTTAAAATAACAGGGACACAGTTTGTAGAGGAAATGATTTAATCTAGGAATGTAGTTGCTTTTTTTTTTTTTTCTGACTGAATTTAAAGATTTTAAGCAACTGTTCCTGCTTTCAGGTGCTGTGCACACGACAATGTTTTTACCACAAACTCAAAGTTCGTCCACAGTTTAGCTGTCCATGCATATGACGCCAGGATTTTGAAGGTGTGAAAGTGTAGAGATTTGAAACCAGTCTCCAGAGTGGAGAGGTTTTATTGGCACCATTTTTCCGTGTCCCTGTGCATAGATAAAAACATTAACAGTGACGTTAGAGCCCCAATTTACAGTAGATTTCAGCCAATCCACATACCAAGGATCTTGTATTTCTCACAGAAATGCATGCTCTGTGATTAAACTTCAAGCTTGATGTGTTTATAGTTAGGATTAGGTTAAGGGGCAGGGGCTCTTAACGGTATCTGTAAAATGCATTTTTTTAACACAGATGAAACTTTATAGATGAAAATAATCATCAAATTTATAACCAAGGAAAATTAAGACTGGAAAACATCCCTTAAATAATGCCTACCTTTGCTGAATGATGAAAAAAAATCACTGTACAGCAGTCGTTAGTCTTAAATCCAATTTTGTGTAGCTCCTCAGCCGGCCAACCTCACATCATAGAAGTTATGACTGAAGACTCATTTTCAAATATTCAAACCTGCTGTCAATAATTCATATTTTTTTTTATTTCCCACAGTTACACAGGTCATTTACAGTGGTGTGAAAAAGTGTTTGCCCCCTTCCTGATTTCTCATTTTTTTGTTTGTCACACTTAAATATTTCAGATCATCAAATTTAAATATGAGACAAAGATAACACAAGTAACCACAAAATGCAGTTTTTAAATGAAGGTGTTTATTATTAAGGGAAAAACAAATCCAAACCTACATGGCCATGTGTGGAAAAAGTGATTGCCCCCTAAACCTAATAACTGGTTGGGCCACCCTTAGCAGCAACAACTGCAATCAAGCATTTGTGATAACTGGCAGTGAGTCTTTTACAGTGCTGTGGAGGAATTTTGGTCCACTTATCTTTGCAGAATTGTTGTAATTCAGCCACATTGGAGGGTTTTGAAGCATGAACCACCTTTTTAAGGTCATGCCACACCATCTCAATCAGATTCAGGTCAGGACTTTGACGAGGCCACTCCAAAGTCTTCATTTTGTTTTTCTTAAGCCATTCAGAGGTGGACTTACTGGTGTGTTTTGGATCATTGTCCTGCTGCAGAAGCCAAGTGCGCTTCAGCTGGCCGGATATTCTCCTTCAGGATTTTTTGGTAGACAGCAGAATTCATGGTTCCATTTACCGCAGCAAAACAACTCCAGACCATCACACCTACCACCACCATATCAAATTAAATCAAATCAAACTTTATTGTCATATTGCTGTACATACAACTGTAGTGCAGGCAAGATGAAATTGCGTTTCTCTCGGCATCCATATAAATAGAAGCAGCATGATTTAAGACACACTCCCACATACAGTGAGGTAAAAAAGTATTTAGTCAGCCACCAATTGTGCAAGTTCTCCAACTTTAAAGATGAGAGAGGTCTCCAATTTTCATCATAGGTATACCTCAACTATGAGAGACAAAATGAGAAAAAAAAACCCCATAAAATCACATTGAAGGATTTTTAATGAATTAATTGGTAAATTCCTTGGTAAAATAAGTATTTGGTCAATAACAAAAGTTCATCTCAATACTTTGTTATATACCCTTTGTTGGCAATGACAGAGATCAAACGTTTTCTGTAAGTCTTCACAAGGTTTTCACACACTGTTGCTGGTATTTTGGCCCATTCCTCCATGCAGATCTCCTCTAGAGCAGTGATGTTTTGGGGCTGTCGCTGGGCAACATAGACTTTCAACTCCCTCCAAAGATTTTCTATGGGGTTGAGATCTGGAGACTGGCTAGGCCACTCCAGGACCTTGAAATGCTTCTTATGAAGCCACTCCTTCGTTTCCCGGGCGGTGTGTTTGGGATCATTGTCATGCTGAAAGACCCAGCCACGTTTCATCTTCAATGCCCTTGCTGGTGGAAGGAGGTTTTCACTCAAATTCTCACAATACATGGCCCCATTCATTCTTTCCTTTACACGGATCAGTCGTCCTGGCCCCTTTGCAGAAAAACAGCCCCAAAGTATGATGTTTCCACCCCCATGCTTCACAGTAGGTATTGTGTTCTTTCTCCTCCAAACAGGACAAGTTGAGTTTTTACCAAAAAGTTCTATTTTGGTTTCATCTGACCATAAGACATTCTCCCAATCCTCTTCTGGATCATCCAAATGCTCTCTAGCAAACTTCAGAAGGGCCTGGACATGTACTGGCTTAAGCAGGGGGACACGTCTGGCACTGCAGGATTTGAGTCCCTGGCGGCGTAGTGTGTTTCTGATGTAGCCTTTGTTACTTTGGTCCCAGCTCTCTGCAGGTCATTCACTAGGTCCCCCCATGTGGTTCTGGGATTTTTGCTCACCGTTCTCGTGATAATTTTGACCCCACGGGGTGAGATCTTGCGTGGAGCCCCAGATCGAGGGAGATTATCAGTGGTCTTGTATGTCTTCCATTTTCTAATAATTGCTCCCACAGTTGATTTCTTCACACCAAGCTGCTTACCTATTGCAGATTCAGTCTTCCCAGCCTGGTGCAGGTCTACAGTTTTGTTTCTGGTGTCCTTTGACAGCTCTTTGGTCTTGGCCATAGTGGAGTTTGGAGTCCGACTGTTTGAGGTTGTGGACAGGTGTCTTTTATACTGATAACGAATTCAAACAGGTGCCATTAATACAGGTAACGAGTGGAGGACAGAGGAGCCTCTTAAAGAAGAAGTTACAGGTCTGTGAGAGCCAGAAATCTTGCTTGTTTGTAGGTGACCAAATACTTATTTTACTGAGGAATTTACCAATTAATTCATTAAAAATCCTTCCATGTGATTTTCTGGATTTTTTTTTCTCATTTTGTCTCTCATAGTTGAGGTATACCTATGATGAAAACTGGAGACCTCTCTCATCTTTTAAGTGGGATAACTTGCACAATTGGTGGCTGACTAAATACTTTTTTGCCCCACTGTACCTCCACCGCCCACCCCCACCCCCACCCCCCCATCCATTCACACATCCCTGAGACATACTTGGGGGGGAGGGGGGGGACCTAACTAACTATAATATACAAATAATATACAAAATGTCCGTAGGTGCAGTAGTGTGTATGAGAGATTCCGGGTCAACTGTTTAGCATCCTAACAACTTGTGGAAGGAAGCTGTTGATCACTCTGGTGGTTCTGCCTCTGATGCTCCGGAATCGTTTACCAGATGGAAGAAGTTCATAGTGTTTATGCAGAGGGTGAGAACGGTCCTTGACAATGTTCAGTGCCCTGCTCCTACAACGGCTCTGAAAAAGTTCTTGGACAGAGGGGAGGGAGACTCCAATTACCCTCTCAGCCCCCTTGACTATCCTCTGCAGGGCTTTTTTGTCTGACATACTGCAGCTGGAGTACCATGTAGCAATGCAGTACATCAGAACACTCTCCACCACACCTCTGTAGAAGGTCCTGAGGATGCAGATGGGGAGAGAGGCCTGTTTGAGTTTCCTCAAGAAGTGCAGTCTCTGCTGAGCCCGCTTCCTGATCCCCAAGGAATTCTTGCTCCAGGTCAGGTCCTGCGAGATCTGCACTCCGAGGAACTTGATGTTCTCTACTCTCTCCACTAAACGGCTGCCGATGCTGAGGGGGACGTGCTCAGGCTGTGACCGCCAGAAGTCGATAATCATCTCCTTCGTTTTGTCCACGTTGAGCACCGTATTTTACTGTTGGTATGATGTTCCTTTTCTGAAATGCTGCGTTACTACACACACCTTCCAAAAAGTTCAACTTTTGTCTCATCAGTCCACAGAGTATTTTCCCAAAAGTCTTGGGGATCATCAAGATGTTTTCTGGCAAAACTGAGACAAGCCTTTATGTTCTTTTTGCATAGCAGTAGTTCTCATCTTGGAACTCTGCCATGCAGGCCATTTTTGCCCAGTCTCTTTCTTACGGTGGAGTCATGAACACTGACCTTAATTGAGGCAAGTGAGGCCTGCAATTCTTTGGATGTTGTTGTGGGGTCTTTTGTAACCTCTTGGATGAGTCGTCGCTGTCCTCTTGGGATAATTTTGGTTGTCCAGCCACTCCTGGGAAGGTTTACCACTGTTCCGTGTTTTCACAATTTGTGGATAATGACTCTCACTGGTGTTTACTGGCGTCCCAAAGCTTTAGAAATGGCTTTATAACCTTTTCCAGACTGATAGATCTCAATTACTTTGTTTCTCACTTGTTCCTGAATTTCTTTGGATCGCAGCATGTCTAGCTTTTAAGGAGCTTTTGGTCTACTTCACTTTGTCAGACAGGTCCTGTTTAAGTGATTTCTTGATTGAGAACAGGTGTGGCAGTAGTCAGGCCTGGGTGTGGCTAGAGAAATTGAACTCAGCTTTCCAAAGATGTGATGAATCACAGTTAATTTACATTTTAAAGGGGGGGGGGTAACTTTTTCGCACAGGGCCATGAAGGTTTGGATTTTTTTTTAACCTTAATAAACACTTTAATTTAAAAACTGCATTTTGTGTTTACATGCGTCATCTTTGTCTAATATTTAAATTTGTTTGATGATCTGAAATATTTAAGTGTGACAAACATGCAAAAAATGAGAAATCAGGAAGGGGGCAAACACTTTTTCACACCACTGTATTTAACCTGTTTATTCATTTGTGACTTCCTCATTCCCTCAACTTAAAAAAAACAAAAAAACAAGTGTATGTATTTCTTGCAGGGGGAATTTGGTGTATATAGTTGTAGTTTTATAATTCAGTCCCTCTGAGTAAAACTTAGTTACAACAGCAGTTTCCATACCTTTGGTGGATCCATGTGCAGTCCCCTAGGTCTACAACCTTTTGGGGGTGGGGGGCTGCAACTAAACGATTATTTTTGTTGTCAACTATTCTAACGATTATTTTTTCGATTAGTCGACTAATCGCAATTATTTCGCTCATATCCACCATTTCTGCTTCCTCTTGGCATGGCTCATGTTCAGGGCTCCAGGTCATGTTTAACCTCACCTGTTTAAGCCTGCACACCTGTGAAAATCACTTTCAGTCCCTCCAGGATTTCACGATGTTGCGATCGCGCCAATTCATGCGAGATCAAGCCGTCATCGCATCTTTTGCGCGACCTTGCAACTTTGTCCAATCACCGCAACTTTCCCACAATTTTGGCCAATTCTCGTCAACTTCTGCCAATTTCGCCAATCAAATTTATCTCTGAGTGGCAGTCAAACGCTCAGTCTAACCAATCAGATGTATTGCTGCACTGCTCTCACTTCTGTGTTTGCACTATTAATGGAACACATCAGCAAAAAACAGTGTGTGTGATATACTGTATATATATATTTAAAAAAAAAAAAAAAACACCCACGAGTTTTCGCACACCATCCCTTCCTCCGTCGACCCCGGCCTCCCGGTGGACGTTTCCTTGTACCTCCATCCTGACCGCATGCACAAAGTCCTGGGTTTGTGTTGAAAAACGCCTGTATGAAAACTACCCCTTCACGGGAGCACATATCAGGAGAGATGCGGTAAAACCACAAACAAACAAGCAATTCTAACACTACAGCTAGTGTTTGAACATTTTATACATCTTTAGAGGTAAAATCATTACTTCATCTTGTCAATGAGCTTTAAAGCTATGAATCTCTGGTCTGGATACAGACCAGCGCACGCCCCCAAGGAGAGCCCCTCCTTCCGGTATGACTGTGTATCAAGACGCAGCAGATAGACAGACTGGCAGGAGTCGGGCAAGGAAAAAGAAAATATTGGTAATTTTTTTTCCAAAAAAACACAGACTTGGATAAACAGGCAATAAGAGCAACAGAATAAATTATTTCTTTTTCCTCTGTACGCGGTACTGAGTGGTTGGGGACCACTGTGGTTAGGGAGTTTTCAAATGAAGGTGCTGCCAATAATTTCCAAATCTCTACTTGTTAAGCATGCATTCATTGCAATTTAGCTGTTGTAATGGATATTGTGTTTAAGTCTATATTTGCTGTTGCACAAGAGTTTTTCTGTATAGCAGAAGTTTCTGCTTAATTTACAAATCACTGTTTAATCGGAAATTTTTGACAATCCTGTGCTTTTCCTGTGGTGCTATAGAATATCATTGCAGTAAACTATGGAAAAAATCATCTGCTTTAAAATTTGTAATTCTTCTCACAACTTTTAGTGGAAAAAAACTCTCAAAACATTGCAACTTCTCTCGCAACTTTTTTAAAAAGCTCCCCCGAATTCAGGCTTTTTGGGCTGCAACAATCATTAAAACATCCCACAAAATTCTGGAAAGACTGCTTTGTTGTCAGTCTCTGTCTTAATATAACATAGCCCATTATAAAACGTTCTCACAGCTAAATAGAATAACGACCCATGAAACAAGTTGGAAACTTGAACTTGACAGCTTAATAAAAAGTGTTTGGAGCAACATAATTAAATATCAAACTAAAAAATAAAGTGCAAAAACTCAAATAAGCAGCTTCTGCTGCACCATGGAAAGCTGTTGTAACTCTACATGTTCAAAACAAACTAGTCACATTAAAATCCATGAAAGTAAAAAAGAAAAGAAAGACGAAAATAAAAAGAACTTCTTCCAGTCCAAAATAACAGTTTGCAAATGCTTCAAGTTACAGTGCAGGAATGTCACCCTTCACTACACGTACAATGAAATATTTAAGCCATTTTAATTTATTTTTGATGATTGTGGTTACAGTTTTTATAAGTTAAACTAGAAAAGCACTCGGAGAGCGCAGACCTCCGCCAAGCGGCACAGTTCCCCCCATACAGTGTTTGTGTGTACGTTTTCAGATTCCCTGAGCATGAAAAGATATGACTAGCAATTGGATTCACAATGATTATTTGTTTATTTGACATGGACAGTGCAATAAACAGACAATTAATGAATGACAATCAATGTGATAGTGATAGGATTAGTGGTTCAGTAGTGTAAAACGGGGCTATAAGGGACGGCGGGTTAATAAGGGACACTTTTCTGGGAAATGTTTTAAATGTAATTCTGCTTTTTTTATTTTGAGCAGGACGCTGAGTTGTGTTGTTATTGTCAAATATCCATGAATCCTTCATCAAATCTAGGCGGAAGCAAAATTAAAAAAGCAGAATTACATTTAGAAAAGTGTCCCATATTATCCCGCCGTCCCTTATAGCCCCGTTTTACGGTAGTAAAAGCATTGCCTCCTTGGCGGAGGTAATAAACTGAAGTGTTGGTGTGTCCATCTCCTCCACTGACGGATGCAGATTGGTTAGACAGGTTGCCGTGGGTTTTATATTATATTGGGGTTGCGCTCCGCGGCAAAACAGAATTTAGAATCTTCCCCGGCAGAGAGGTCGTTTTTACGCAGCGCCTATAGCTGGGCGGGGAATTTGTGGCAAATAATTGGGTGGCGGACAGGTGGCCGTGTCAGGTTTTGCAGCGTGGCGCAAAAACAGGCACGCTGGCGGGCCCAGGCCAGCAGTGTTTTCCGTGTGCTTTTGTGCCTAAAACGTTGAAGAACGCGGAGTTTGTGTTGGTCAGACACGACGACCAGCGCAATGTGCGCAGCGCCTATGGCTGGCACAGGCACGCTGGGGGGCCCAGGCCACCAGTGTTTTCCGCATGCTTTTGTGGCTAAAACGTTGAAGAAGGCGGAGTTTGTGTTGGTCAGACACGACGTCCAGCGCCCTCCATTGCGCCTGCGCACATGTTGAAAATGGCCGTATGTCACAGTGTGGAAAAATGCTTTAAAAAATTCCTGTATGCAGACGGTGATGCGGATCATCCCCAAAATTTAATCAGTTCTTCCTTGTACCATTTCCAACAACGCCTGAAAGTTTCATTGAAATCCATCCAAAAGTTTTTGAGTTATCTTGCTAACCAACAGACAGACAGACAAACAGACAAACCCCGGCAAAAACATTACCTCCTCCTGGCCTTTCGGCCTGGCGGAGGTAATTACAAATCATGGTATTTTACTGAGATGCACTAATATTCAGAATGAGGGCTGATATTGCCACGACAAAAAGAGGGAAGATAAGAGAGTAAACCACTCCTGTAATTCACTAATTTAGTGCACTTAACACATTAGCCAGTAGAACTGAAACAGCTCAGCCATCATCCAAGAGATTATTGTCCGACAGGTAAGCTAACATAAGCAGCACATGCTAACAGTTTAATCAGTTTTCTAAAGTTGAGACAGTCACTCATTGAAAATAAGAAGCGCTAAATTTATTCGCTAACCTTACTAGTGTGGTGTTTATAAGTGGCCCAACTTCAGTCATCACCCGTAAGGAGCACAGCAGAGTCCCGCTGACAGGCAGTCGAGCCGGCGGACAGAGCGGATGGAAGAGGAGGAGGAGGAGGAGGATGGACGCGTCGCTGTAGTGCTGTGATAATAACTCACTTATTTTCGGTAAAAGGCTCTCCCATACTTTGGAAAGTTTTGGCCCCTTCTTCTCTGTGATTTTCTCTCGTGTCGCCATGATGTGCTCCTTTTCTTCTTCGCTGGAACAGTTAAACTGAACATTTCCACGTCATGCATATAAACTTTAAAATTAAACGATTCTTCGACAGTAAAAATCTGCGTCGACAAATTTTTATGATCGACGTCGTCTGTGTTTACACATAGCGGAGTTCCACCCCACTGCATGATACCAGAGCACAGAGGAGAAGAGACAGAAATGAGCTGCTCTCGTGTAAATAAGATAATATAAGGATATTCAGTTTGTTTAATAAAAGGACAAGGTAAAGACTTGTTCTGTAGTGAATGCATCTTAAAATGACTTCTGTTGTGAGCTGGCACTATATAGAGAAATAAAATTAACTTTACACTCTTTACCCCCCACCCCCATATATAACGGTAGGGGAAACCAGTGTGGTTGCTTCTATGATGTCATGTGCAGGTGGAGCCTTTTCTCCGGTTCTAAATGAAAATGTTGTCGTGTGCACCAGGCCTCAGTCTATGATGATGCACACATTTGCCATTGAATTTGTATTCATCAGAGGGCAATAAATCAGTCTTCTTCATTTATAAACTTTTTGTATTTTGTCCTGTAGGCAGTAAGAGTTCTCCAGCCACAACAGATGGAGGAGCAGGTGAGACCGAGATGGGAGCTGCAGGAGGGAGGAAGCGGCGCTGGGGCTCCAGTACAGCGGTCACCACGAAGAAACCATCGATCAGCATAACCACAGAGTCCCTAAAGGTACTGACACAGTAAACAAACTGGAGTCCAACATACCTGAGAAAGATTTAACTGGTCACAAATACTTCATATAGGCAGTTCAAACAGAATAGAACCCATGCTTAACAAAAAAAAAACAGCCGTCACTGGTGTCAAAAACAGACAGAACAATTTACATTTCTCTCTTCAGATGTTTACAGAAACACTTTTAATTTGATTTTTTGTTTTTAATTTTTTCCCCTTCCTGTTGGAATGTTTTCAAGAAAATTGAGTAAGTTTATTGCTATTTTGCTAGGGCTGGGAATCATCACTAATTTCCAGATTTGATTCTGATTCTTGAGGTTCTGAATCGATTCTGTTCTGATTCGATCCGATTCAGTCAGGGAAATTACCATTTTAATAGCCCATTTAATAGCTAGGTTTTTATTCCCCGCTGAACGAAGGCCGAAGGGGGATTAGGTTATGGGTCTGTTTGTCCGTTTGTCCCATTTTTGTGAAATCAACTCCTACAATTTTGTTCCGATTGTTTTGAAACTTGGTACCACGGTGTGATATACTCTGATGATGCACATATTGCAATTTCACTCTCATCAGATGACCTTGACGTCAAAGGTCAGAGGACAGATTTTCCCTAAATCTTCTAAACACAGTAACTACTGAAAGAAATTATGTAGGCATTTCAAACTGATACAGTAGTTGGATCTAATATACATCTTGGACGATTTACACCCTGACCAAACTATGGGTTCGAGATCAAGGGGTCAGAGGTTGAAGTTCAAAGTTAACATTGCAGTTGCACTTAGGGCTGCAACTAACGATTGTTTTGGTAGTCGACTAATCGCGATTATTTCTGTCATGTCCGCCAGCTCAGCTTCCTGCTGGCACAGCTCCTGTTTGGGGCTCCAGGTCATGTTTTACCTCACCTGTTTAAGCCTGCACACCTGTGAAAATCACTTTGTTGTCAGGCTCTGCCTTAATATAATGTAGCCTATTATAAAAAGTTCCCACAGCTAAATAAAATAAGGACCCATCAAATATGAGTTGGAAACTTGAACTTGACAGCCTAATCAGAAGTGTTTGTAGCAACACAATTAAGTAATAGATGTTAAAGTGTAAAAACTCAAATAGCAGCTTTGCTGCTCCATAAATGCTGTTGTAATGGCATGTTAAAAACAAACTAGAGTAATAGTCAACTTCATTAAAGTAAAAAAGAAAATAACAAGCTAGTCCATCCTGTTTGAAACCTTGCTGGGTCTAGAAGTTTAAAAGTTAAATTAGTCTTCAGATGAAAATTAAAAGAACTTCTTCCAGTCTAAAATAAATTTTAAAAAACCACTTTAAATATCAGTGCAGGAATGTGAGCCTTCACTACACATACAGTGAAATAATTAAGCCATTTTAAATTTATTTGTGATGATAATGGTTATCTTTTCTTTTAATTAAATTACAAATCATGCTATTCTTATTTACGGAGATGCACTATTATTCAGAATGAGGGCTGATGTTACGGTGACAATAATAGAGAATACGAAAAAGTAAGCTGCTCATGTGATTCACCCATTTACTGCAGTTAACATGTGTGACCCGTGCTGGCAAAGTGAGTCACTTTGAGGAAATTATCAAAACTGAGGTTACGTTTTTTCCATGTTCTGTATTGAAAGACCTTCAAAATGATATTTAATTTGTAGGAAGTGCACAAAAATGGACCCAGAAAAAGCCAATTTGTTTATATTTTGGCTATGTTTAAAACTGGAGTTTGATTGGCCAGGACTTATGTCTTCCACCAAAACATATGTATTTTTAGAAAGTACGATTTTTAAGCTTTCCAATGATACCAGGCACTCACTGGAGTTTTCCCGGGACTTGATGCTAGCAAACAAAGATAGAGAGTCATAATTTATGACTTCTCCTGCCTGTAGCTTGTAATGACGCGGTGCTGCCAGCATGGGTCACATATTAGCCAGCATAATGGAAGCAGCTCAGCTGTCAGCAACCATCGTAAGCGAGATTACTGTCCGACAACAGGTAAACTATTTAAACGGCATGTACTAATAGTGTGGCCAGTTTTCTAAAGCTGAGAGAGTTGCTCATTGAAAATAAGAAGCACTAACATTACTTGCTAACTTTACTGGTGCAGTCCGCTGACAGGTGGCCGGAGACGGAGGAACGGAGAGGAGGAGGGAATGGATGCATCGCTGTAATGCAGATGTGATATGACAACAGTGCTTTACAGTCTACATTTAACTTGTTTCATTTATTAATTTTTGGAAAAATCCTCCCATACGTTGGAAACTTTTGGCCTTCTCTGTGATTTTCTCTCCATGTCACCATGATGTGTTCCTCTTCTTTTTCACTGGAACAGTTAAACTGAACATTCCCGCAGCATGCACATTAACTTCAAAATTAAACAATTTGTCGACAGTAAAAAGAGAACAGAGTTTGGAATACAAGATCACACGAGAATTATACAAAATAACGCGAGATCTTGAGAAAGACCCGAGAGTGACCAAGATGAACCGATTGCGATCAGGGGATGACAACAAGGAAGTGTGATGTAGCGGCTCCCCACCTAGATTTTTGGGCTCTAAATACAACGTAAGTAGTCCGTTAATTTTAATTCTATGAAGCGTTTCTATGTTAAGTCAAGTTTTTACCTTCTCTGGCACACTGGTGGAGTAGAAGACCTCAGAAAATAACGGACAATCCTTAAATTGTTTTCAATGATCAGATGGCTATTAAATACCATGGGATTTCCTTGCGAATTGTATCCAGCATCCGTCAAAAAATAGACTCATTGCATTTTATTAGTAAACCGAATCTGATGAGCTGAATTTGTTCTATAGTGGTCCAAACCAGGTGGGGATTAGAAAATTGACGAGAATTGGAACTATTTGTTGCAGAGGCTGGATTGCAGCTGTAATGTACTGCATCCGTAGTCAGTGTAAATCCAGGATAGTCGTTTCAGCCCTAGTTGCACTATGGTAAATGCTACATTTACTATGACTATAAAACAAGTAAAGCTAGGGCCACCACACCTGGTATACAGGTTTGTCTTGGGATTCTGACTATGGCTTTGGGGTCAAAGGTCAAGGTTAACATACCATTCCAACATTCCATGCACAGAACGACTTGACACACCAACAGTAATACATCTGCTGTTGTATGTCTCTGCACCTTACTGCAACCATTTGCACAAATGCCATACTTGCTGCTGTCTGTTATTGCAATATTGATCATGTGCAGTCCAGTCTGTCTCTGTCTGCACCGACACTACTGCATTGAACTTGCAATTGCGGGTATTACAGCTCCACTTTTTCTGTATATAGGATTGCTGGGCTTTATCTTTTATTTTTATTTGCACTATGTAGGGATGTGATTTTTCCGGTAATTCGCGGAATTCCGCTTTTTTTATCTTCCAAAAATTTTCAGACCAGATGGCGGCTCGTGCACAACGCGAGGCTCAGCGTCTCTTCAGATTTTGTGGATTAGCAGCGATATTTCTGCTCATTTTGGGTCTGTTTGTTCAGAACAGCTTCGCTTTTACATCCTACACCCGAAATGAACTTTTGGACATTGGATTACAAAATAACGACCTTTTTATCAGCAACCTACATTTCATCCCTGAGCTCTGGAGAACACCCGACGCTAGGTAAGCTACCTGGCCGACCGGAAGTGCTCGCAGGCGGCGTAGAGGCCGTAAACAAAGGCGGGGGAAGCGCGGCGGGCTAAGAGCTAAGCTAAAGCTAACACCGCACCGGCTTTCTCTACCCAGCATTTTCCTCGCTAATGTACGATCAGTGGCGAACAGAATGGATGAGCTACGGCTTCGGATCACCAACAATAAGAAACTTATGAACTGCAATATCATGATTTTCATGGAAACATGGCTACATAGTGGAGTACTTGACGGTGCTGTCGAGCTGGCCGGATGGCACACTCTCCGGGCAGACAGAGCAGCTGATGACTCCGGTAAGACCAGAGGTGGGGGAGTGTGCATTTATATTAACAAGGCTTGGTGCACGAACTCTTTGTCACTGTTGGGAGACACTGCTCAGCTAACCTGGAGTTTCTCATGGTTAAATGTAGACCTTTCTATCTGCCACAGGAGTTCACTTTTCACTTTTCTTCATCTTGCCTGCTGAAGATGTTTTGGACTTTATTTAAAAAATGTTTTTAACGCCACACATGTGATGGATAATGCTTGTTGGAATATTTTAAGAATGCTATCTTCTTGGAACATGAGTCAATATTATACAGTAATAAGTGACATTCAGCTGTTTGTTTTATGTCGTTTAAGCACAGTTCTGGTGCTTAAAAATCATAAAAACCCAGGAGCTTCGGGGGGCTTTGCCCCCCTTGCCCCCCCAACGGGGCTCTGCCCCGGACCCCGCTGGAGGACTGTGTCCCCCAGACCCCCTGCTAAATTTTCAGATAATTTCCCCAACCCCAAATCACATCCCTAACTATGGGTAGCATTACTGTACATAAACTGCTGTTGTTTTTCATCCTAATTCCTTTTTATATATTGCACACAGCACTAAGAGAGAGATCTTTGAATCTTTGAATTTGCACTATTGCAATAAAACGAGTAAAGCTAGGGCCACCAAACCTGGCACACAGGTTCACTTTGGGATCCTGACTTCAGACTATGGGTTTGGGGTCAAAAGGTCAAAGGTCAAGCTTAACATTCCTTATGCCTTATTACTGTACGAGTGAAGTTAAGGTCACCAAACTTGGTACATAGGTTCACCCTGTGACCCTGAAGTATGATACTGGTTTTGGGATTGCAAGGTTAAAGGTCAACATCAAAATGGCTTATAAACTATATTTCAACAACATAGAAAGCTAGGATCACCAAACCTGGTACACGGGTTCACTCTGAAACCATGACCTCTGACTACAGGTTTGGAGTCCATAGGTCAAGGTTGACGCTCTCTTACTATAGAACTGTAAAGCTCTCTAGGGTCACCAAACTTGCTAGACAGGTTTACTTCAGGATCCTGCCCTACAACTATGGGTTGTATACTTTGTTGTATATTCCTGGATGATAGGCTTATCATAATTTGGTTCTGCCACAGTAAATATATTGAAAAGTTGAAAGTATTGGGATCTTCAAAGAAAATGGAGGCGGGGGATATTGCACTCGCCTTAGAGTGCTCTTGTTTCCCTTGCCAGGAAAAAAAAAAAACAATGTTAAGGTGCTTTCACACCTACAGGCTTTAGTTCATTTCAGTCGTGCTCAAATTTTTTTTCTCTGTTAGTGCGATTCGTTTTGTCTGGTGAGAACACAGTAATTGCACTCGGGTGCACACCAAAACAACAGTGCCAAGGCCTCAATTCCAATCAACTGGCGAACTCTGGTGCGGTCCTGCAGGTGAGAAAGGGAGCGTACTAAAACAGGACCAGCGGCAAACGGTAAAACATGTTGTGCCACTGTACATACCTGATGGATCTTTGAAAATATCTATGGCTGAGCATGTCACAGTTCTGCAGTCTTTCCTCTGGCTTAAGGACCTTGGCGCGGTGGCAACATACCCCCCCCCCCCGGGGGGGGGGGGTAAACATACCAGAATATGTTAATTTTATACTATTTATTTCTTTTTAAAATTTTACACCGTAACGTTGCATATGGAACTTACCGTTTGAAGTATTGTACAACCGAGGCTTGAATATTGGGCCAGTTGGGGTCCCACCCAGACATCCTGTGTTTCGACTTTTAGTGGTGTTATCCTGCTCTCCTTCCTCTGCCTGAACACTTTCCTCTCCTTGGCTCCTCTCTTCTGTCTCATCTTGCCCTCTCTGAGCTCTGTCTACTTCAGGTTCTCTCTCTGTCTGTGGTGGTATACAAACAGGTTAGAAAATATCAAGTGTCATGTTTAGTCCCACAGGATTTTTTTGTCATGGTTTTACATAAATGACAAAAATATGTGTATTTTTTGTGTTTTTATTCTAGTGTTTCTTTTTTTTTCCATTGAGAGAGTAGGGAAGGGAAAGAAACATTCATAATAGTAATGTACTCAAGCATACTTAAATTATATGATCAGGTAAATAAGATGGCGGCAGCGCGCACGGACGCAGCGGCCCCTCTTGGCATCAGCGAGTGTGAGAGTTTTGAGTGTTTTGATCTTCCCAGACGTACATTCTGTAAAACTTACAACCATGAGACCTTATTAAACATCAAGGTACTGCACCCTGCAAGAATCGTGGTGATCGGTTGTGACTTGGACATTCTACGCCAGCATGGAATTCTGGCGGAGTCCCCGCTGGAAGCTACCCGAGAGAGGAGGAGGCGTAAGCGGAGCGAACGCAAGCAAAAGCGTGGAAAAAGGGCCGGGATCCATGCTAGGCTAAAGGCTAACCCCTCCAGACCAGCAGTACTGTCGCTCATTCTCTCTAACGTCCGCTCCCTCGAAAACAAGCTGGACGAGCTGCGTCTGCTGAGAGAAACCCGGAGAGAGTGGAGAGACTGCTGTGTGCTTGTGTTCACCGAGACATGGCTCCATGGAAACATTCCTGACGAGGCCATTCAACTGGAAGATATGGCGATGTTCGTGCCGACAGGGAAACGGCGAGCTCCGGTAAGAGCCGGGGGTGGGGGTGGGCTATGCATCTATGTTAACAAGAACTGGTGCATCAATGCCACGTTAGTGTCTAAACACTGCTCTCCGTTGGCGGAGTTCCTTATTGTAAATTGTCGGCCATATTATTTGCCGAGGGAATTCAGCAACGTGTTTGTAGCTGGTGTTTACATAGCGCCAAGCGCTAATGCTAAAGCTAATGCTAAGAAGGCACTCGGAGAACTGCACAATGCGATTAGTGAAATCCAAACTTCACACCCGGACAGTTTTGTGGTGGTTGCGGGGGATTTTAACCACACCAGTTTAAAGACTGTGCTCCCCAAGTTTAAACAATGTGTAGACTTTAAGACCAGAGGAGAGAATATGTTGGACTTAGTGTACACAAACACGGATGCATATAAGGCGATACCCCGCCCCCATCTCGGCCTTTCTGATCACATATCCGTGATGCTGCTGCCTGCCTACAAATCTTTATTGAAGCGCAGCAGGCCCAGCAGTGAAACAAATTAGAATTTGGCCAGAGAGTGCAACCTCTGCATTGAAAGACTGTTTTTTGCACACAGACTGGGAGGTCTTCAAAATAGCAGCCTCCCAGGAAGACAAGACAGATGTGGAGGAGTATGCTGATACGGTCACCAGCTACATCGCGAAGTGCACAGAGGATGTCACTACAGTGAAGACCATCACTATGCGGGGTAACCATAAGCCCTGGATGACTGCAGAGGTGCGCTCGCTGCTTGCAGCCAGAGATGCAGCCTTCAGAGCGAAGGACAGGATCGCCCTCCGCTCAGCCAGGTCTGCGCTGTCAAAGGGAATTAAGGCGGCAAAGCGCGCCTATGCGGAGAAAATCCAGGGACACCTCTGTGACACTAGGAACACCAAGCAGATGTGGCAGGGAGTTCGGACACTGACGGGCTATAAATCTAGGCAGGGGGTCGATGATGACGACGCTTCGCTTCCAGACAGGCTTAACAACTTCTTTGCACGTTTTGAAGCATCAAACTCGATAATCAGAGGGAAGGCTGGCCCACCCCCACCATCGGTCAGACCAGCTTTTACCATCAACACAGCGGACACACGGAGGACCCTAACCAGAGTCAACCCACGCAAAGCTGCAGGTCCGGACAACATTCCGGGACGTGTGCTCCGAGACTGCGCGAGCGAGTTGGCGGATGTCCTGACTGACATTTATAACATCTCCTTGAGTCAGGCCATCGTTCCCAGATGCTTCAAGACCTCTATCATTGTACCGGTGGCAAAGAAACCAGTTGTGTCCTGTTTGAATGACTATCGTCCTGTTGCACTGACACCAATTGTGATGAAGTGTTTTGAACGGCTTGTCAAACCACACATTACAGCCTGCCTCCCCTGCATCACACGACCCGCTCCAGTTTGCATATCGTTCAAACCGCTCCACGGAGGATGCTATAGTCACCACCCTACACTCTGTCATCACCCACCTGGACCAGAAAGACACCTACGCCAGACTCCTGTACATTGATTTCAGTTCAGCATTCAACACCATTATTCCCCAGAGACTGATGGAGAAATTACTCCTTCTCGGTCTGAACACCGCCACATGTCTCTGGATCCTGGATTTCCTGACTGAGAGACCTCAGTCTGTCCGGGTTGGATACAACATCTCCAACTCTGTCACGTTGAGCACTGGATCCCCTCAAGGCTGTGTACTCAGTCCACTGTTGTTCACACTTCTAACACATGACTGTGTATCCAGACATTAGGGGACCCAGATTATTAAGTTTGCAGATGACACCACGGTGGTGGGACTTATTCAGAGGGATGAGGAATCAATGTACAGGGAAGAAGTGAGAGACCTGGAGGGCTGGTGCAGGGAGAACAATCTGGTGCTCAACGTGGACAAAACAAAGGAGATGATTATCGACTTCCGGCGGTCTCAGCCTGAGCACGTCCCCCTCAGCATTGGCGGCCGTTTAGTGGAGAGAGTGGAGAACATAAAGTTCCTCGGAGTGCAGATCTCGCAGGACCTGACCTGGAGCAAGAATTCCTTGGGGATCAGGAAGCGGGCTCAGCAGAGACTGCACTTCTTGAGGAAACTCAAACAGGTCTCTCTCCCCATCTGCATCCTCAGGACCTTCTACAGAGGTGTGGTGGAGAGTGTTCTGACGTACTGCATTGCTACATGGTACTCCAGCTGCAGTATGTCAGACAAAAAAGCCCTGCAGAGGATAGTCAAGGGGGCTGAGAGGGTAATTGGAGTCTCCCTCCCCTCTGTCCAAGAACTTTTTCAGAGCTGTTGTAGGAGCAGGGCACTGAACATTGTCAAAGACCGTTCTCACCCTCTGCATAAACACTTTGAACTTCTTCCATCTGGTAAACGATTCCGGAGCATCAGAGGCAGAACCACCAGACTGATCAACAGCTTCCTTCCACAAGCTGTCAGAATGCTGAACAGCTGACCCGGAGTCTCTCATACACACTGCTGCACCTACGGACATTTTGTATATTATTTGTATATTATAGTTAAGTTAGTTTTTTCCAAAGTATGTCTCAGGGATGTGTGAATGGATGGGGGGGTGGGGGTGGGGGGGGTGAAGCTATGTGTGAGTGTGTCTTAAATCATGCTGCTTCTATTTGTATGGATGCCGAGAGAAACGCAATTTCATCTTGCCTGCACTACAGTTGTATGTACAGCAATATGACAAAGTTTGATTTGATTTGAGGTGGGTATAGTAACCAGAAATTCTACTCAAGTAAAAACAGTGCTTTGAAATTAATCATTAAAAGTAGGCAACCAAAAATTTCTAATTGAGTTAAGGGTACAAACACCCACTTAAAAACTTGAGTAATGACTTCAGTCTTCAGGGTTTGAGGTTTTTCTCAAAAATTTATAACAATTTTCTTGTAGTTTTCTATTTTTCTCTGTAAATCTAAAATTGAAACCATGTTCCTCAAATTTGTAATTTCCTCTTGTAAAATTGACTTTTCTTGTACATTTGAAACTTTATTATAAATTTGTTGATTATTACCTCCGCCAAGGAGGTAATGTTTTTACCGGGGTTTGTCTGTCTGTCTGTTTGTCTGTTACCAACATAACTCAAAAAGTTATGAACGGATTTGGACAAAATTTTCAGGAAAGGTGTGTAATGGCATGGGGAACAGATGATTAGATTTTGGTGATGATCTGAGAGTGCATACCTCCACCAAGGGCTTTGTTTGTATTTGTGCAGCAGGATTACACAAAAACTACTGGATGGATTTGGATGAAATTTTCACCAGAGGTGGTTCTTGGGCTCGAGAGGAACCCATTATATTTTGCTGATGATCTGAGAATACATATCTCTGCCAAGGCTCTTATCTTCTCACAGTGTGTTAGCAACAATACTCCAAAACTGATGGACAGACTTGGATGCAAGTTTCACCACAAGTGGCTATAGGCCTGCACACAAACCCTTTACATTTTGGAGGTGATCCATGAGAAACGGAAGGAGCCTTGGCGGAGGTATGCACTCTGAGTGCTTTTCTAGTTTTATGGCTAATTTTTTTAAAACAAAATTACTGGGGGTTTTTTGTTGTTTTTTTTTTTTTTTTAGATAAATTTGAAACAGACTGGTAAATTTTTTTTTACTTTTTCCTTATAACAATTTACATTTTTGACCATAATTTTGCAGTCAGAACAGAACAATAATTTAACTCTGATTACTAACTAACTAACTAACCTGCACTTATATAGCGCTTTTCTAGTCACAAGTCATTACAAAGAAAAAATATTAATAAAATTGTATTTAATGAAATAAAGTAACTTAAATGACCAAGGATGCCTTTATTTCTGTTATAATATTACTTTATATTTATAGGGGTTTTTTGGGGTTTTTTTTTTTTGTTTTTTTTTAGAAATCTCCTCACCACCCAGACAGCAGGAAACCCTCCCTTATTTTGAAATCAAATGTTGACACGTTTAGTTTGTCTGAAGGCTGCTGACAGATTAAAGTCACTGACTTCGTGAATTTCGGTCATCTTAACCTGCCAGGTACATAATGGGGAACTGTAGCGGACTCTAAAGACATAATTCACCACAATATGTGTTCATGTACAGAAAGATCTGTTTAGGCAGTTATAGTTGTGAAGTGACTACACGGCCAGGAGCCATGTAGATACAGGTCTCCTAGTATCACAATATCTGGCCGGGAAGCGCCTACAATTCGATTCTTTTTTTTTTTTTATTCAGTAGTAGAAAATACACACAAATTGCAAATATGCTAATAATACAAGTAAATACCTCCTAATTTGGCTATTTGGTTAAAAAAAATTTTTTTTGAAAAATGCACATATTTATTTATTTTCCATCAGGCACATCAGGGAGCCCTTTGGGTCTTTCACTCCCTGACAGCTCGGGCACTCGGCAGCTCGGGTGTTTCACACACATACACATCTGCACTCCATTCATTCCCATTAACACGTTTTGGGGTTTTGGTTCAATACAACGCGGGAAACCACTTCTGCACGTGGGCTTTTCATTCACTAAGTGGCTCCTGGCCACTTAGCGCAGACGTAAATGGCCAGTCGTTTAGCAACGGTCATTACAGTTGTGCGCTCAGGCTTTCTCATCAGGCACCTCTCTGGGCAGCCACTGAAGGACCTCAGTTTAGAGCTAGTGTTTTTAGCTGTTGCTTTGTCACTGCCGCTGGAGAATAAAAACGGCACGCCTGCTTGTGCGAGAAAGGGAGAAATTGCCAGTCTTGTAACTTAATATTGTAGTGGCTGGTGAAATATATCCTCAGCTTTTCCTTCATATGAAGCCGGCTGCATATGAATTCTAACCACATCTCTTAGCTAAGCAACTCTTCCATTATGGCTCCTGTTTTCAGCGGGTTAAAACCATGATAAATGCCAGTGCTTACATACCTCTTCTGATTTTTTTTTTCTGCTTTTAAAGTACTTTAATAAACTCATGTTTCTGTCAGACAGTCACGCTTAGCAAGACACTGTTTGCTGACTGACTGGAAAACTCGTGTGAGCGGGGCACTTCTAAACTCCGCGCGAATGATGGCCACGTGCGTTGTTCATGTGCGTGCTTGCGGAAAGTCATTACCTCATGTATTTTTATTAATAAAATCATATTGGCTTGGTGTGGCGGTATGATTTCTGGCGTGGCGGGCCGCAACGGAGAAATGTTACCAGAGGAAACCCTGGTTCTGGAGGAAATAGGAAAATAACATGGAATAAATAGGAAAATAACATGCTAACTTATGTTATTTTCCTTCCGTAGCCACGCTTCATTTTCAAACTGTACGATTTGCCAAAAGTGGTATATGCACGTAATGTAATAAACAATAACCAGGACGATGAAAACGTTCCTTAGATTACGCTACAATTTGTATTATTTTCTCCCCAGAAATGCATAAGGTTGCGTGTCCACCAAACACGGCTTTTATCGCCCAACCGCCCTAAACGTCTTTTTTTCAGCGCTTGTGCGCTGCGCTCTGGGGGGGAAAAGTCTGTGCCCTGTATCCCAGCTACAACTTGTCACTCACAGCTCAGCACTTCTGCTTTTCCTATGGTCACACTTTCTACTTGTTTTTTAATAGCAGTCTCTAAACTAGAAAAGCACTCGGAGAGCGCAGACCTCCGCCAAGCGCCACAGTTGCCCCCCATACAGTGTTTGTGTGTACGTTTTCAGATTCCTTGACCATGAAAACATATGACTAGCAATTGGATTCACAATGATAGGATTAGTGGTTCAGTAGTAAAAGCATTACCTCCTTGGCGGAGGTACTAAACTGAAGTGTTGGTGTTGTGTCCATCTCGTGCATCTGCAAACTCCCAGGCTGCGGGCGTTGCAATTGAATGAATGAATGAATTAATCTTTATTTGGAATAGATTAAGAGTACAGGTTAAAAGAAAGTGAATAATATAACAAAGGGGGTAATAAAATCCAACAAGGTCAAATTAGACAATAACTCCTGTGATTATACAGTTCAACGTAAGTTATCCGAAATGTGTGATGGCTGAATCCGCAGCTTATATTGCCCACCCATGTTCCATCCAAGAATTCAAAAGAAAAAAGAAAAGAAATCAACAGGCCAATGGGTTATGCAAGCGTTTTCATAGATCACTGAAAGCAGCACTGAGGGCTTCACTGACGGATGCAAATTGGGTAGACAGGTTGGCGTGGGTTTTATTGGGGTTGCGCTCCGTGGCAAAAGATGATTTGGAATCTTCCCTGGCAGAGAGCTTCTTTTTGCGCAGCTACTATGGCTGGCCGGGGAATTTCTGCCAAATAATCCGGCGCCGGACAGCTGCCCGTGTCAGCTTTTGCAGCATAGCGCAAACACAGGCACTCTGGTGGGCCCTGCCCACCACTGTTTTCTCCGTGCTTTTGTGCCTAAAAGTTTGAAGAAGGCGGAGTTTGTGTTCATCAGACACGACAACCAGCGCCCTCTATTGCCCCTGCACACATGTTGAAAATGGCCGTATCTCACAATGTTAAAGAATCATTTAAAAAATTCCTGTATCCAGACGGTGATCCGGATCATGCCCAAAATTTAATCAGTTCTTCCTTGTACCATTTCCAACAAGGCCTGAAAGTTTCATCGAAATCCATCCAAAACTTTTTGAGTTATCTTGCTAACCAACAGACAGACAAACGCTGGCAAAAACATAACCTCCTCCTGGCCTTCGGCCTGGCGGAGGTAATAACAATGGACAGGAAACGTATTCTAGCATTGGTAGCAGCTCTGAATGCAAAATGTGATGACAGGGAAGAACAGGAGTCTGAGCTTGGCTGCGTAGAAAGGTCTGACATTGACGAGCTCAGCTGTAGTTTGAAAAGTTGAAATTTTTTCAGCTCTGAGCGCCCTGAGCACCGCGACAAAAAGTGGCCACCGCCGAGAGCGCTGTAGATACTGAACTACATAAAGAATGAATAGAAAATAGTCGCCCACAGTGGAAAAAAACACGTTTGGTGGACACACAGCCTTAATGCACAGTATTCATCCTACTTCCTGTAATTACCTTTCCTGTTCTCGCGGCAAAAAAAAAATTGACCAATAAGAACAGAGAATGTTCTGACATAAATCTTGCAGGGTTTAACGTGACTGAATTTGGTCCACTTGAATTTTTGCCTTTGTGAAAGGGAACCAAACCAAGGAGAAAATGATACAAAGTAACAAACTTATCAACTGATTCAGATCAAAGTAAACATATTTAGGTGTGTAAGCAACCTTGGAGACCTAATGCTGCAAATTGTACCTCTAACTTTGTTAATACATAAATTATCTCGTAAAGAACTGGCCCAAAATCGGTTACAATAATGCCCTTTTTATTATTTAACTTAAGATTTCACAAAGTGCTAACAAGTGCTTTCTTTAGTGCAAAGGGTGTGTAGTGTCAAGTTAACAACCCAGAATAAGTAAACAAATTCAATGCATGAAGCATGTATACATAATCTCGCTGTATTTCAGTCCCTCCAGGATTTCGCCGGCTGTTTTTATTGTTGCAGCCCAGAAAGCCTGAATTTGTGGGGGCTTTTCCAAAAAGTTGCGCTCAAAGTTGCAATATTTTTAGAGGTTTTTTGCACTGAAAGTTGTGTGAGGAAGTACCGATTTTCAAGTAGCTGCTTTTTCCATAGTTTATAGTGATGCTATTCTATATAACACCACAAGAAAAGCACCAGATTGCCAAAAAATCTCTGTTAAACAGTGATTTATGTAGAATTCAATGCTCAGTAAAACTGTCAAAAAATGACCAACATTGTATACTTGCTGAGAACTTAAATTTAAAAAAGCTAAATAAAATAATTGGCCATTATAAATTGCATTGAATGCATGTTAGAGTATGGAGCAAATTATGGCAGCACCTTCTTGAATTTGAAAACGAAGACCCCTGAAAAATTTGAGGTCTTCTTCTGTGCTGAAATCCACAACGAACCGGGGATGGCTCCTCCACAGACTACCTCTTTCCTGCAGAACATCTCAGTGCAGGATGGATCTTGGAGTGGAAACCCAGTCTTGACAGATAGGTTGGGGTCTGCAACCTTTGCCAACCGAAGAGCCATTTTTCCCCATCTCCAACTAAAATAGAAGTGGCTGAGGGCTGCAACAGCAATTTGACCTTTAAAATAAAGATTATGCTGCTTATGGTAAATGGCGTTCACTTATATAGTGCTTTTCACTCATCTCTGGATGACCAAGGTGCTTTACAGATCCTGCTATCCACCCATTCACGCACACATTCACACACTGATAGCAGAAATATATGAAATAATGTTTTGTATATATGCAGCTCTGAATATTATGTGGCATTAATGAATTCATACTACAACAGTGGGGGAAAAAACTGTCAAGCTTTATATATAGCTTCATTCATGAAATAAGTGTTACAAATATATTACATATTGTTTTGTGCTGAAAAGGGTATATCTGAATAGCTGTAAGTTTTTGTAGTTTTTAATTATCAGTACATTCATAAATTGCTTAAATCTGAAAAGTATCATCCATCACTTACTTTGAACAGTGAGCACACATTTTTAGTTTCTGATATTTTAATAGAGACTACAGTTTTATATGTAGAAGAAGCTACTTTTCATCCTTTTTGCATTTCCTCATAATGCTCCTTATTCAGATCTGTTAAAGTTGACATTCTGGCAAAAATCAAGTTTTGTCTGTTAACATGTCTGTAACATGTTTCTTGTGATTTACAAGGCATATCAAGAGCAAAATCATTCCAAACTCCCAAGTATGTCTTTTTCTGCTGTGAATGTCTGCTGTGAATGTCTGCTTTCCACAGGGATCTGTGTTGGGCCCTACTCTTTTTAGTCTATATATGCTCCCGCTGGGCAATATCATCAGAAAGCACTGTATACATTTTCATTGTTACGCTGATGACACACAACTACACCTGTCTATGAAGCCCGATGATTGTGATCAGTTGGCCATGCTAGATGCCTGTCTTAAGGACATCAAAGCTTGGATGACTTGTAATTTTTTACTATTGAACTCTGATAAGACTGAAGTCATTGTTGTTGGCCCAAAACATCTTAGAAATTCCTTTTCAGATTATGCCCTTAATTTAGATGCTGCCACTCTCACTCTGAACAGTTGTGTGAGGAACCTTGGAGTGATTTTTGACCAGGATTTGTCCTTTAATTCACATATTAAAACTGTTTCTAGGACCGCCTTATATCATCTGTGCAGTATTGCTAAGATCAGGAGCATCTTGTCTCTGGGTGATGCTGAGAAACTGATTCACGCCTTTGTCAGTTGGCAATTAGATTATTGTAATTCGCTATTATCTGGTTGTCCTAGAGTATCTTTAAAAAGTCTTCAATTGATTCAAAATGCTGCTGCTAGAGTTTTAACTGGTTCTAGAAAAAGAGATCATATTTCCCCGGTTCTGTCCTCCCTCCATTGGCTACCCATTGAATTCAGAATCAAGTTTAAAATCCTTCTTCTTACTTTCAGAGCTCTTAACAATCTGGCCCCCCAATATATAAAAGTTCTGATATTACCTTACCATCCTTACAGAGCATTACGCTCCCAAAATGCTGGCTTACTTGTGGTGCCCAGAATCTCCAAAAGTACGGTGGGAGGCAGAGCCTTCTGCTACCAAGCCCCTTCTCTCTGGAACCAGTTACCGCTCTGGGTCCGGGAGTCAGACTTGGTCTCTGTCTTTAAGAACAGGGTAAAATCCTTCCTTTTTAATATAGCCTTTGTTTAAGGAGGGTATTTGTGTCTTTTAACCCCACTCTTGTTCTATTATCTGATCCATACTGCTGGTTGACCTCCAATATTGTACTTGGCATCTTACTGCTATGTTCTTTATGTCTGTCCTTCCATCCTCCCTATCCCCTCATCCCCAGCCAGTCGCAGCAGACGACTGCCCCTCCCTGAGCCTGGTTCTGCTAGAGGTTTCTTCCTTCCAAATGGGAGTTTTTCCTCTCCACTGTCACCTAGTGCTTGCTCATAGGGCATCGTCTGATTGCTGGGTTTTTCTGTGACTGTGTGATTTTTTTTTAAAAAAATTTTTTATCTGCACTGTGGCGCCACGAGACGGCTTTTGTTGTGATGTGGCGCATTATAAATAAAGCTGAATTGAATTAAAAGCCCCCCCCCCCCCCCCCAAAAAAAGGCAGCTTTGGACAGACCATTATTAGCAACGTAACTATTCCTGCTTAGCCTAGTTGGTTATAACATTAACCAATCAGACAGATAGTCTTGGCTACCTCGGGGGAAGAGGGAGGAGCACCAGGATTGCGGCAGAGTGGGTTGGAGTTGGGATTTGAATCAAATCGAGCTACTCTCAGCTCACTTCACCAGCGGACGGGGCTACCGCACTGTGATTTGAGAGCAGCCACATTCAAATCTGGGCCCCCTCCTCCCTGCTTAGTTGCCGGTGGGTGGGGGACTGGTTGTTACTAAAAAGTAAACACATATTTGGCAACTACACATTTCTCTCTCGCCTCGACCGTTTCCAGAAAAATATTTTGCTTTTTACTTTTGAAGATATAGGCAGAACTTTAATGTCCGGAAGCATCTTGAACAGACTTGCAGCCCATTCATCAGGAGTCATGGCAACCAATCATGTACAAGTCCTACAGGCTGCTAATTAAAATATTCATAGATCCATGCATACTTAAGTAGGTGCAAGATTTAAAATCTCTTTCCAAGCAACTCTAAGGCAGTGAAAGGTTTGGGGGGGGGGGGTGTTTTTGTTTTTTTGTGTGTAAAAAACCACAATATGCTATTTTGGGCAATGCATATTTGTTTTTGAGGTGGTTTTAGAGCCGTCAGATTGCTCTTTTAATATAAATCTGTATCCTTCACCTGTTCTCTGGACTCTCATTTTGATAACAAGTAGATTGGTTGTCTGATAACTGTTACATCTTATTCTTTATTTTGGAATAAAACAAAAAGAATTCTAAATAACTTTCTAAATAATATAACTTAAAAAAATCATTTGATGTAAATTAAGCCAATTAGAAATAATAACAGAGTGGGGGAAAAAAGTTTAAAAAATACCTTCTTCCACTGAGCTAAATGTTGGTTATAATTTTTAAACTAGAAAAGCACTCAGAGCACATACCCCCACCAAGTCTCCTTCTGTCCCTCTTGGATCACCTCCAAAATGTAATGGGTTCGTGTGTAGGCCACAAGCCATTTCTGGTGAAAATTGCATCAAAGTCTATTCAGTAGTTTTGGAGGATTCTTGCTAACACACTGTGAGAAGATAAGAGCTTTGGTGGAGGCATGTGTTCTCAGATCATCACCAAAATGTAATGGGTTCCTCTGTAGCCTGAGGACCATCTCTGGTGAAAATTTCATCCAAATCCATCCAGTAGTTTTTTTGTGTAATCCTGCTGCAGAAATACAAACAAGGCCCTTGGTGGAGGTATGCACTCTCAGATCATCACCAAAATTTATGGATTCATCCTTGGCCCAAGGGCTACCTCTGAAAATTTCATCAAAATCCGTACAGTAGTTTTTGCGTAATCCTGCAAACACACAGACAAACCACCCTGAAAATATAACCTCCTTGGCCGAAGTAAAAATGTGTGGCATTGATGGACATATGATTCACTGTCTAAAACCCCACAGATAACAAACTAGCAGTTATCCTACAGAGAAAAGGATTAAAACATCTTTAAAATATAAGGCTCACCTCTTCATCACTGTCAGAAAATCTTCTTTTCACTCATTTGAACTCCTTTTACTATTTTTTTCCTTTTTTATTACCTCCGCCAAGGAAGTTAAGTTTTTGCCGGCATTGGTTTGTTTGTTGGCTTGTTTGTCTGTTAGCAACAATACTCAAAAAGTTATTAAGGGATTTTGATGAAGTTTTCAGGGAAGGTGTGTAATGGCACTGGAACAGATAAGATTTTCAGGGATGGCAATTTTCCGCCGATCCGCGGATTTCCGCCGATTTATTTTCAAATTGATCATTTCTGTGAATCGTCTAAATCCGTTGAGAAAATTTTAGGGGGGGGTAAGGTACCTTATTGTTACCGATTTTAGCGAAAATCAACACGATTACATAAGCGCTCGGCGCTTCCCCGGGTCAAGTCTCCCGCGATAACCTGGATGTGTTGTGTTCAAGCTACTGCTGTATTGTAAACAGCCCTGCGATTGGATAGTTGCAAACGATTGGACCAATCAAATGGCTCGTTGTATGCTTTGTCAAAAATTCATGGCGGCGTGTTCTCAGGGATGTGATTTTCTGCTAATTCGCCGAATTCCGCTTTATTTTATCTTCCAGGAAGATAAAGTACGTTAAGTACGTTAGCGGCTTGTGGTCCACGAACGCAGTGAAGGTGCGCCCTTTCAGGCAGAACTGGAAGTGGCGTATGGCCAGGTGGAGAGCCATTAACTCTCTGTTACTGGCGGCGTACAACGGCTGTATGAGCTGGGCTGCGCGGGGGAGGAAACGGTAATAAAAGTTAACCATCCCCAAAAACTCCTGCAGCGCCCTGATATTGATGTTGAGGAGAAAAAAATAGCAAAACAATTTAGTTAGATTACTTTTATGATTCCAAACAGTTTGAAATTGACAGTGCACAGTGGACATTGACTCATAACTTTTGAATATTTCAAAGACTTGGCTACATCAGTGATTGTGCAAAATGAACTGCTCAAGACTCAATGGAGGTTGAAACTGGTGATCTGAAATGAATGCTGAAATTATAAAAAGTAATGGTATGTTGGAATTTTATTTCTATTATGGAATAGATAAAATTAACTGATTTTGATTTGATCAAGTGTTAAAGCATGTGATGGATAATGCTTGTTGGAATATTTTAGGAATGCTATCTTCTTGGAACATAAGTCAATGTTATACAGTAATAAGTGGCATTCAGCTGTTTGTTTTATGTCATTTAAGCACAGTTCTGGTACTTAAAAATCATAAAAACCCAGGAGCTTCGGGGGGCTTCGCACCCCTTGCCCCCCCACCGGGGCTCTGCCCCGGACCCCGCTGGGGGACTGTGTCCCCAAGACCCCCGGCTGAATTTTCAGATAATTTCCCCAACCCCAAATAACATCCCTGGTTCGTGTTGGAATTCTGAGCTTTCGGTATTGTTTTCAGTGGAATTATGACATTTTTATCGAAGGATCAGGAGTCATCAGTGCTAGAAATAGACAAAAGTGTCAAAATAAGTTCCGATGGAATTGGCTTGAGAGAAAAGTGACGGTAAAGGTGAAAATTGGCTGAAAGTTCGACGAGGTAAAAGAAACACTCGGACAGTTTCTGAAGAAACCAGAAAAGGAGATGAAGTTCAAAGTTCAGAGACTGACGCAGCTTGCTGCCAAAAGGAAGAAAGTTTCACATTAGAAGTGACTTGGTGACCAGTGTAAATAGTGTAATAAACTCTTATAGAACTGTTAAATATGTTGGACTAAAGACAGTGAGACAACATTGAAGAAAAAGTAAGTTCTTTTCATTAAATTTAATGATTTATCCAAGTCTAGTATTTCATTTTTTTTATCATTTTTTTCAGTCTAAATTACTTCTGTTTTACTGAAAACCTCCCAGCTTCAGGGGGGCTGTGCCCCCCCCGGCTCCCCCATAAATCAATCGACCAAATTAGATTTCAGCTGAAATCAGAATTTCCTGTTGCCATCCCTGGATTTTGGACCGAAGTGGTGGCTCAGTTGGTAGAGCATCTGCCCCACACCCGGGAGGCAGGGGTTCAAATCCCGGCCGGGTCATACCAAAGACCACATAAAAATGGTGCTTTCTGCCTTCTAGCGTGGTGCTCCGCATAATGGAATGGGGAAAGTAAAGTTACACACAGAGCTACCAGAGGACTGACCCCCCACTGTAGCTTCCACTACTTGCAGTAGCTGTGTGGCCTAGGGTCAGAGAAACGGAGATAGGCGCCGCCCATATACGCCTTCATGGTGTGAAGGGATTAACTAACTATCTATCCCTGGATTTTGGTGATGATCTGAGAGTGCATGCCTCCACCAAGGTCTTTGTATTTGTGCAGCAGGATCACACAAAAACTACTGGATGGATTTGGATGAAATTTTCACCAGAGATGGTTCCTGGCCTACAGACGAACCCAATACATTTTGGTGATGATCTGAGAATGCATACCTCCGCCAAGGCTCTTATCTTATCACAGTAATAGCAACAACATTTCAAAACTAATAGACAGACTTTGATGCAATTTTTGCCAGAAGTGGCTGTAGTCCTACACACAAACCCATTACATTTTGGAAGTGATTCATGAGGGACGGAAGGAGCCTTGGCAGAGGTATGTGCTCTTTGAGTGCTTTTCTAGTTTACAAATTGGGATGGATAACTGTCAATGCAGGTCTTATTTTAGGCAAGTATATCCAGTTGCCGGCGTTTCATAATAAAAGCACATAACAGAAACAGCCATTCTGAAAATTGAATCGCTATAGAGGGCTTTTATTTTTACATAATTCAGGAAGTATTGAGTTGTGATGAAAATAAATTCATACTAATTTACACTTTGGTCATGTATGGTGAATTTGGTATTTATAGCATAAATTACTAATTTTAAGGTTATTGAGCAGGCTTTCAAGGATTGTTTCTCATTTTTAAGGATAATTAAGGCATTGATTTGAGATAATCACATTTAAGAATTTTTATTTAGAAACTGAGGCAGCCGTTTGTTTTTCGTTGTTTGTGTTCCTGTGGAGAAATTCTCGCCATATAACAAGCATACATGAACGCAGATGAATCTGTCCACACAGAATTACTCTATTTTCCTCTGTGATTTTATTTTTTCTACATTTGTCCATGTGTTACCGAGGGTGGGGGAGGATAAGCAGGAAGCTTCTGCTCTCCATGCTTTCCACATGCACTGAGGAGAGGCTGAGCAGCTCCCCGTGCATATGAGCCACTGTCAGATATGACGCAGTCACACATAGTTGACAACATAATAATTTTAAAATATATTTTACATTCATAAAAGTATGCATTTTCATTGAGAAATGTAGCCAATTGCAATAAACAATAATTTGAAAAATAAAATAATTAAAACGAACGTCATTAATTTCCATGTGTTTTGAGAAATAACTGCAGGGAGCTACAGCATGGGGGCTGAAGGGCCGCATGAGGCTCCAGAGCCACAGGTTGCCAGCCCCTGTCTTAAGGGGATCTGAAGAGGAGAAAATTAAAATTTTAAAATTAATATACTTTTTTTTTTCAATCATCCTTTATTAGTTCCACAATTGGGAAATTACAGGGCATCCAGCTGGATGGATGAGGCAGCCACAGTGCGGCACCAATCCATTCTTCATCATTCACACACACACATTCACACCTAGGACCACTTTAAGCCCCTTTTCCACTAGTACCTACTGTATATAGTCCAACTCATCTCTACATGGCTTTACACAACTCAGTTCACTTTTGTTTCCATTACACCAGAGTACCGTCTGAGGTGGGTGGGATTTTTTTACAGCAAGGCGGTGCAACACTCCCGTGACGTTAAACAAGCAACACAAACAAAACACAAGATGGCAGATTACGAGGCGACTGTTCGGTCTCTGGCTTTTTGTCAGAGTAAAGGCAAAAAGGAGAGCCAGAGAAGGCTATAGGCGGCAAGGCGACACACTCTGGAAAAGCACTGGAGCGTTCAGCAAGCTATAGAGCAGTATAAAGCGGAAGACATGAGGATACGAACTACATCACATAAGAAGGTAAGCTAATGATTGCGAATGCTACTTTGCTTTAAGTCCACCCTACTACATTGTAATGTTGGCAAGTTATCACTATTAGGTACTAAAATATGTATGCTGTGTGTGTTTCAGATGGCTCTCTTGTGGCAAAATTATTGCTTCAGCCGTGGGTCTGGGCGTTCAATACAAGCTCCCAGTGGTGGAATGTCACCCCAGCTTCATGAACGCTCAGTGGTTACAGAACTTCAGAATGTCTGTAGAAATGTTTAGCTTTCCTGTGCAACAAATTGCTCTGATCTGTGTGAAAATCACAGAGAGGCTGTTGAGACATCATGGGATGTACTGCTCCAGCCGGTGGTGGTGTGGCAAAAAGTGATCAGCTGCTAAAACTTGATCCCCAGGTGTCATATTGTAGTTACGGGGTTATATTAGCTGTAAAATATATATTTCAACAGGTAAACAGTAATGAGTTAGGTATAATAAGATATATTTAACAATTATGGTGCATTTTAAACCAAAACAAACTTAATCTAGGATTAAAAGCAATTAAAATAATGCAGTCACAAGGTTACATAGAGAAATACATGGATTTACTGGATATATACATGTACTCTATAAATATATATTCTCTGCATCAACAATGTACTATACATGTATTCATTTAGTATTGCACTAGGAATTTTGACAATAAACCTTTGTACTTTTTGCAGATCTGTCTCCACTTTTGTTTTGTGTGTGAAGATTGCCACCAAGTGACATAAATTAAATAATAAAAGATTTGAAAAGCTGTCTAAGAACAATCCAGCAGTTTGAGAAATCACTTTTGGTTTGTGCAAGTCTGTCAACAGAATTATGAGCCATAATGCAGTTTGTTAAAATGTTAAATCTGACTTCCGGTTATGGCGGCTTGCTGAAGAGACGCATGTAAGACTGCTCTGCTACTCAAATCTCTAAATCCTTTCTAAAAGCCAATTCATATGCGTCAACCGGCCAGACAACAACACCAGTGTTAAAAAGAATACCGATGCCACCAAAGAAGACAAACCGTGGCCAGATACATCAATCCAGCTTGACTAATTTTGCAACTACAACTACTAAAGATAAGCTAACTGCTAGCAACATGAATCCTACCACTGATACTGGCGCCTCCGCTAGCATTGACCACAAGAAGCAGTCGGAGGTGGACATTACTGGCACTACTGGTATTACTGAGTCCGGTACCACTTTGGCAACTATACTAGCGGCTATCAACAACATGAAGTCTGAGTTCTCATCTAAATTTGATGGTATCATCACCGCCATGGAAAACGTGAGGAAGGACTTGACAGACTGCTCAGAAAGAGTCACACAGGCAGAGGCGAGGATTTCGACAACAGAAGATAACGCAACCGTGCTCCAAGAGAAAGTGAAAAAACTAGAGAGGAAAAATAAAGACCTCGAAGAGAAAGTACTGGACCTGGAGGCTCGGTCATGTCGCTCCAGTGTAAGGCTTGTTAATCTACCTGAGGGCGCAGAGGGCGAGGACACCTGTGGCTTTCTGGGGAGCTGGATACCGGAGGCGCTGGAGTTGGCTTCACTCTGGGGGACAGTTATGGTGGAAAGAGCACACAGGCTTGGACCAAGACGACAACATGAGACTAACTCTGCACCGAGGATCCTTATAATGAAGTTCCTGAATTATAAGGACAAGGAAGCGGTGATGAGAGTGGCCAGGGCAAAACGGCAGATCCTCTACAAAAACCAGCAGGTGAGATTCTACCATGACATGACAGCGGAGACGCACAAGAGGCTGAAAGAGTTTGAGGAGGCAAGGCGGCAACTTCGGTCACTGGGGCTCCGATACAGCATGATCCCTCCTGCCCGGCTTATAGTGACCTACAAAGACCGTTCACACATCTTCAACAGCGCGGATGAAGCCGAACACTTCATTAAGAAGATCCAGTCGGAAAATGAACGGGACTGAGGTATTGCTGAGCAGAGGACACCATAAGAAATGTAATCTATATCGCGGTTGGTACATTACTCTGATATCCCGCATTTGTAGAGACAGAAGTGGAGGGCAGAGTTAAAGTTGTCTAATTTGATACACTGTTCTCAGCTCTCTCCCTCCCCTGTCTATTGATAAGAAACGTCTCTCTGATTTAATATACAATGCTTAATTCAGGAGGCTACATATAGGTATGCTTTTCATTTGTTGGGTTGTTCTAACAGAAATGTCTGAATTATAGTAGCAGAGCAGTTAGGTTTATCCAGTTTTTTTTTATTATTATTATTATTATGCATCAGCATAGTTATACTGTTCCCCACATTGTGTGGACCAGCTCTTTGCTTTCTGGAAGTCCAATATTTGAAGGGGTCGGGGGGGCACCTGGAGGGACAACTCTCAGGTGTATGTCAATGGCCAAGGGAAATTATTTTGTTTTTGGTTCCTTTTTCCCTTTGTTTGGTCTGAAATTACTTAAAATGTTGGGGAAATTCAAAGTTATTTGTCTATATGTCTGTTGCACTAAAGGTTAAAATTACATCCTGGAATTGCAGAGGGCTACAAAAAACAAAAAAGGTCAAACAAGTTATGAACAGGATTAAAATATTACAATCTAACATAGTATTCCTTCAAGAAACTCACCTAACCCATGAAGATGAACTTAAAGTGAGGAGGAGGTGGAAGGGAAAAATTTTGTCAGCCCCTTTTACCTCTCAGGCAAGAGGTGTCATGATATTGGTCCATGATTCTGTTCCTCTGCAGATTCACAAAGTTATTAAGGACAAGGCAGGACGTTACTTGATTATTCAAGGGAGAATTCTCAGGGAACAATTAATTCTGATAAATATTTATGCCCCAAATACAGACCTATTCTTTATTATTGCTTCTTTACCTGGTGCTTGCATTATGGCGGGCGACTTCAATTGCACTTTAGATCCACGGAAAGACAAAAGTTCAGGAACAGATCGATCACAATCAGGAAGCAGGAGTGTCATTCATCATTTCATGAAAGAAATGAATTTGATTGATGTGTGGAGGGAAGATAATCCCAATGATAAAAAATATTCATGCTTTTCTAGTACACATCAGTCATATTCCCGCATAGACTTTTTTCTGGTTTCAGCAATACTAAAATGTAAAATAAAGGTTTCCTATGATGCCATACTCCTGTCAGATCACGCCCCAAACTCTTTAGTCTACTATGATCCTAAATTGACTTGTGATACTCCTAAATGGAGATTTAAAACAAAATGGTTGGCGGATACAGGCTTTGTTACCTTTCTTGATGAACAGATTAAATTCTATTTTGAAACAAACACAACAGAGACCTCAGGAAGTACCAGATGGGAAGCGTTTAAGGCATTTATTAGGGGACAAATAATTAATATCACTAGCTCCAAAGCCAAAGAAACTTATAGGAATACAAAATCACTAGAAGTAAAAATAAAGAAATTAGAAGAAGAATACTACCAGTCAGGCTCTCAAGTTACTCACCAAGAACTACTTCTAAGAGCGCAATACAATGAAATATCTTCAACAAAAGCTTTATCAGGTTTACTACAACTTAGACATTCTATGACCAAGGTGAAAAACCCGGCAGAGTGCTGGCATGGCGTATCAAACAAATGCAGAATGAAAGACATAACTTCATTACAAAATGGCAATAATGAGACTATTGTGGACCCAATTGGAATAAATGAAACCTTCAAGAATTTTTTTGAAAAGCTTTATAGTTCAGAAATAGATCTAGACGTTCATGGACACAGCAGTGAAAAGAGAGACGGGAGAAGGAAACGCGGAAAGCGTGGAGGCGTGAAATTACGCCTGAGAAGACGTCAGTTTGGTAACATTCCTCTTCCTTCTATGATTTTTGGGAACGTACAATCTCTGAGGAACAAGGTGGATGAAATTCAAGGGAATGTACGCTACCAGAAGGACTTTAAGAACTGCTGTGTCATGGCTTATACCGAGTCTTGGCTTAATGCGCATGACCGGGACGCGGACCTGTGGATTGATGGCTTTGGAGCCCCACTCCGCTCTGATCGGCAGGAAGAGGTAATGGGGAAACGTCAGGGGGGCGGCGTATGTTTATATATTAATAAGCAGTACTGCACATCTGTCACGGTCAGAGAGCGCATCTGTACACCCGATGTGGAGCTGCTGTCTGTGTCACTACGCCCCTTTTATTTGCCTCGCGAGTTCCCCCAACTTTTTATCACGACTGTGTACATCCACCCGAGGGCAGACGCTGACTCCGCCTCCAACACCATCTTTGATGTGGTGCAGCGGCTGCAATCAATATCCCCAGAGGTCGCCAAACTTTATTCTTGGGGATTTTAACCATGTTTCTTTAAAGAAGACACTTAAAAACTTTTATCAGTATGTCTCCTGCCCAACCAGGTGAAAAAAGACATTGGACCTGTGCTATGGATCCACAGAGAGGGCCTATAAATCACTCCCCCTTCCTCCTTTAGGATCCTCAGATCACAACTGTGTACATTTGCTGCCCACGTATAAAACTGCTCTCAGAAGAGGCAGGGTGGAGACCAGAGACATAGATGTGTGGACAGAGGATTCAGTGCACAGTCTCCAGGAATGCTTTAACTGTACACACTGCGAGATGTTCACACTGTCCTGCGGGGATGATTTGGACTCTTTGGTGGACGTCACATGCTCATACATGGCTTTCTGTAAAAATACGATCGTTCCACGTAAACGTGTCAAAATATATCCCAACAACAAGCCATGGGTTACAAAATCAGTTAAATCCTGCTTACAGAGGAAAGCACTTGCCTTTAAACAGGGGTCTGTTTCTGAGCTACAGGTTGCCCCAAAAGAGCTGAAGGCCGAAATTTTAAGAGCAAAACAGAATTATAAATCAGAATTGGAAAGTAAGATGGCAGCAAAGAAACTTGGTTCAGCCTGGGCCAGTATGAAAACTATTGCAGGCCTTCAGAGCACAGAGCGCAGTAATCGTGTGTTTTTAGATGGTTTTAATTCAGACACAGAGCTGGCTAATGCTCTTAATTGTTTTTATGGTTGTTTTGACTCCTTTGATTTTAGCACCGAAACCCAAGATTTGAAACAAACTCAAAGACAATCAACACTTTAATATTGAGGTGCAGGATGTTAAAAGGGAGTTCTGCGCTGTAAAAGTGAACAAAAGTCAGGGCCCTGATAATATATGTGGGCGCTTGGTAAAGTCCTGTGCACATGAACTGAGTCCTGTATTTCATTACATTTTCAATAAGTCCTTACAGACACAACATGTGCCTAAGATCTGGAAAGAAGCCGTGGTTGTTCCCGTTCCAAAATCCAGCTGTCCGAAAACGGTAAACAACTTTAGACCAGTTGCTTTGACTTCAATTTTAATGAAAATTTTTGAAAAACTGGTCAGATGTGAGGTCCTAAAGCAGACTGAGCATGCATTGGATCCTCTGCAGTTTGCCTATAGGCCTCACAGAGGAGTGGAGGATGCCACTGTCACTCTGTTTTACATGCTTTTTAAACATCTGGATTTTAATGGGACACACGCCAGGCTTTTATTTGTGGACTTTTCCTCCGCCTTTAATACAATCCAACCTCATATTTTAGTTGAAAGGCTCCTGCAACAATTTGATTTGAGCAATAATCTGGTGGGTTGGATTCTGGATTTCTTAACCAACAGGATGCAGAGAGTAAGGGTCAATGGTACATTGTCTGACCAAAAGTGCTCTTCTACTGGCTCTCCTCAGGGGTGTGTGTTGTCACCACTACTCTTCATCCTGTACACAAACGTGTCGGAGCAGACATGACAACAGACACATTATAAAGTATGCTGATGACTCAGTTATTGTCAGTCTCCTCCAGGATGGTGAGAGTGGCCATGGCCCAGTAGTTGATGATTTTGTTCACTGGTGTGAGGATTCCTACCTGCAGCTGAATACGACAAAAACTAAAGACATGATTATTGACTTTAGGAGGAAAACTCCCAGACACAAAGTCACCGTACTAAAAGGCCAGACCACCGAATGTGTACAATCCTACAAATATCTTGGGACGATTATTGATAGTAATTTAAACTTTGAAGAGAACTGTGAAAGGGTGAGCAAAAAGGGTCAGCAACATTTGCATTGCTTGAGAAAACCTGCACGCTTCCAAATTGACCGAACCATAATGACAATGTTTTATCGGGCTTTTTATTGAATCTGTTTTATCCTTTTCTTTAGTGTCATGGTTTGGTCAGATAAAACTGAAACGGAGGAAATCCTTGGATCAGGTAGTTAGATGGTCCAGTCGTTTGCTTGGTGAGTCACAGCTGAGCCTGACATCCCTGTACACCAGACAAGTACAGAGGATGGCTACCTCCGTTTTAAATGATGACTCCCACCCTTTGCACTGCAACTTTCAGCTTCTTCCCTCAAGACGGAGGTTTGCTGTCCCGAAAAGTAGAACCCAGCGCTACAAAAACAGCTTTGTTCCTGCTGCTGTCAAAGAGTTGAACAAGTTGTAACAATATAGTGCACATAATTTAGGTACCTATTTATTAACTCCATTGTATATTTACTTATTTTTGTAGGATGTTATTTGGGTTCTAAATATTTTATTGGGTTTTAGACCTTTGAGTTTTTAACCTCTTTGACTAGTTTTTAACTTTTTAATATGACCCTTCTCTCTTACCTCTGGTTTTTCTCTCATCTCTTTGTCTTTTTATACCCTGATTGATGGAGCCTTGAGTATTTTTGTCATGTTTATAGTCAGCTTCATGTGTGCCTGTGTTTGTGTCTGTTGAATGTAATTGTGGCTTGTAAATATGGATGTCACCTGACTGCAAAACAAATCTACCTACAGGTACAAATAAAGTAACCTGAACCTAGATACATCTGAATTAAATAATTTCTTGGACCACATTTAGATTCCCAGCATTTCAGAAGAAATTAAAGAAGAACTAGAGAAAGACATAACTTTAATGGAATTATCTGCTGCCATTGACAGTATTAAAGGAGGGAAAACCCCGGGGCCAGATGGGATACCCATTGAAGTTTATAAAATGTTCAAACATAGAGTTATGCCACCACTATTAGAAATGTTTATGGAATCTTTTCGTAATGGAATCCTTCCAACATCCTTAAGAGGAGCTCTTATCACTTTGTTGCCAAAACCTGGCAAACCAAATAACAACTGTGAAAATTTTAGGCCAATAAGTCTTTTAAATGTGGATTTAAAAATTTTGAGTAAGATTATAGCCAGGCGACTTGAGAAAGTTATTCCAAATATTATTGACAAAGATCAAAATGGCTTTATACAAGGTAGGCAAGGCTTCCATAATGTTAGGAGAATCCTAAATATATTGATTGAGGAAAAAGGGGCAGCAGATACAGCATTACTGTCATTAGACGCTGAAAAAGCATTTGACTGAGTGGAATGGCTATATTTATTTGAGATCCTTACATGTTTTGGTTTTGGAGAAAACTTTAATAAGTGGATAAAACTACTTTATACAGAGCCATATGTTGAAATCATGACTAATCGTAATATATCTAAATCTTTTAAAATACAAAGAGGATGTAGACAAGGAGATCCCTTATCCCCTTACTGTTTATTATGGCTATAGAACCTCTGGCAATAGCTGTAAGAATGCACCAAAACATAACAGGCATATTAGTTGGGCAACAGGATCACCGTCTAGCTCTATTTGCAGATGACATAATAATCTTTCTGAAAAAGATGGAAATATCCATTCCTGAATTATTAGACCTCATCAACATATTTGGAAAAATCTCAGGATATAAATTAAATCAAAATCATCAATTATGTTCTTAAATCAATTAGAAAGTAAAAACCCTCCTAAAATAGCCACTCAATTTAAAATTGTGGATTGCTTCACATACCTGGGTATCCAAATTGTCCCACAACTTAAACATATTATAGCATGTAATTATGAACCATTAATGGAAGAAATCTCAAAATCACTAGATAGGTGGACACATATACCAATATCACTAATAGGTAAAATAAATGTCCTTAAAATGAATATACTGCCTAAACTATTGTATCTGTTTCAAAACCTCCCACTTCCTCCTCCAAGTAACTTGTTCACTCAACTAAAAAGATTATCAGATTTTTGTGGAATAATAAATGTCCCCGGACACGACTGTCATTACAGTACTTACCCTTCGATAGAGGGGGACTTAAAAGTCCCAACCCACTCTGGTACTATTGGGCAGCACAATTGAGAACATTGCTGTTCTACTTCACAGAAAGAGATGCTCCTCTCTGGAAAGAAATGGAGGAACTCCAGCTAAGTCTACCCCTCCCTACATACCTGTATTCAGCAAGCACTAAAATCCTTAAAAAGAATACAAAAAATCCTATTGTGAAAAACATGATTGTAGTGTGGCATCAAGTTAAAAAATATCTTAGAGAAATGTCCTCTCTCTCTGTCTTCAGCCCATTATGGAGGAATGACTCCTTCCCACTGGGAAAAGCAGACGGGGGATTCAAATCTTGGGTTATGAAGGGGTTGGGGGAAAATAGGAGATCTGTACAATGTGCAAAAGGTGTTGATGACATTCGAAGAAACAGTTGATAAATTTAATATACCCCGTAATCATTTCTTTAAATATCTGCAATTGAGAAATTTCATTAGATCACGACAAAATCAAACAGTAGACATCCCTGAAATGTCTGTTATAGAGAAACTAATGAACACGAATTGTTTAGGGAGGGGTTTAATTTCTAAAATGTATAAATGCCTGGTGGATGGATGTACAGAAACATCTGTAGAACGGCAGGGGGCATGGAGAGAGGATCTACAGGAGGACATCTCAATGGTAGAGTGGGAAGAAGCATGCACTAAAGCACAATCAAGAACCACTAACACCCGCCTGAAATTACTGCAGTATAATTGGTTGATGCGATCGTTTGTAACTCCAGAAAAGCTAAACAAATATAATAGTGTTATTCCTGATATTTGTATCAAATGTGAGAGAGAAAATGGTACATTTTTCCATTGTACTTGGCAATGTACAGAAATACAAAAATTCTGGCAAGAAGTGAAACAATACATTCAGAGTATTTTACAGATTCAAGTACCCTTAATCCCACAGCTGTTTATATTAGGTTTGTACCCAGAGAGCATATTAATTGCAAAGAGAATAATAGCCCTATCCTGGAAAAACATCAGAAGACCAGGAATCAACAAGTGGTTGTCTGAGCTATCTACCACTCTCCCTTTGGAGAAAATCACCTACACACTAAAACATCAAAAACATAATTTTCATCACATCTGGGACCCCTTCATTTCCTATATATCAGGAACGGACTTGTCACATGTGATGGAAGAGTGTTGAGACATGTGAACAGTGGCCCTCTGTAATACTCAACTTTGCAGGAATGTTTTGTTTTTATCCTTCTCTACTATTTAATGGACTATAATTACTTGGATCCCCATCCAAAAATTGGAACAATTGGGAAGGTGGGGTGGGGTTGATATGTTTGATATGTTTGTTCAATATGTGTAACTATTTTTTTTATGTTGTGAAAACAATAAAAAGAATGTTGGCAAAAAAAAAAATGTTAAATCCCATTAAACCATAACCCAGGGGTGTCCAATCATGTGCCATGGATGGCCAAGACCCTGCAGGTTCTCTCTTCTACCCAGTCTCTTCAGCAGGTGTTTTCACTGATCAGCAGTCACTGGAAGAAAATTCAGTGGAATCTGCTGTTGAAGACACTGATTGCAGGTAAAGCCTGCAGGTCTTGGCCCTCCATGGCACATGATTGGACGCCCCTGCCCTAACCCATTATTAGGAAATACAGATGCTAATATGGCCCAGAATTCCTTCATATACTGGTACTATAACTAAAGTGTGCAGTGTCTTCTGTACTGGCACATCCAACAATACAGTCTTCAGAAAATGAAATAATTGTTTTTCGTTATTTTTTTTCTTAAAAATGAGCCGCCATTTTCAACATCACTGATAAATGATTTGTACTGTTGACTCTTTTCCCACTGGTGTCTTAACAGACAAAATAGAAAATCATGATGCAAACACATGTCACTGAATTGTTTATTACAATCAGCAGCAAATTCCAGATTATTTAGAATGTGCAAAATTCAAACTGTAAAAAAAAAACAAAAAAAAAACTTAGAATGGGTCACACACGCCGACCACGCTGCCTCACTGAGAAGCAACTGAATGTGCCACTCACACTGGTCCCGGTTCACCAGATCTTCAGCCTGCATCTCTGTAAATAGTGACGCAAGGTCCAGTTTGGGGTGGATCATTTTCCTCTTGCCTAGACGAAAGACAGAAATGGGTGGTGGTTAATTAAAGCAAGTTTAAAACATATTTGGGAAATGCACTTGTTGCTAAAAGCCAGTGATGGAATGTGACAAAGTGCTTCATTGTTATATTTAACCACAATTTTCATGTAACTGCGCTTCAGTAAAGTAGATTTTACAAGGGCTGGGTTACGGTTAAAATCCTCTTTTATTGTGGCCTCATCAACCAGAATGAGTGAATACCTTCAGTTGAATGGAGTCTAGTACTTTAACTGAGGGTGTGCATCCCCTAGTATGGAGTCGCTCAGTCAAAATATGCAATTTTTATCAATAAAAGTTCAGTCACCACTCTGCCACTGCTGTGTCTCTTCTTGCCCTGGCTTCAAGTGTGGGCGGTGTTTTGTACTTGTATTGCTAAACTATAAAAGGATGCACTACAGTGGGTTTCAAATATTTGTAGTGTGTCCTGTTATAGTACTGCATAAGTTTATTGACCATAGACTATAAACTACACATATAAACTAAATTATAATGGTGACTGAACAATTCCCATTCCCCAAAGTGCAAGATACACTATTATGAATATAACTCAGAAAGGATCACACAAGTGATCTGACAAAAAAAATAAAAAAGCGGTTCTTGCTCTCAGTGGCTAATATTGGATGTGCAATTCATTTTCAATTATTCTGTAATTAATATTCACGCAAATAAATCTCAGTTCAGTCCCTTTCATATTAAGTGGAAATTGTGCTACTTTAGTTTTAGCACTTTATCTATACTTAAACTTAAAAAGCAAAGGATTTGAGTGCTTTGTCCACCAGTACTAAAAAAAACAACAGGGTGTGCAACTTACCAGTCATAACACATTGCTGTCGTGCTGCATTGCCAGTGTCACAGCAGATGCTGGTCGGACTCTAGAACGAAAATACACACAACTTAAGTACATGCAGAGCACAAAAGTGCAACATGTAAAAAACCACCTTTTTAACCTGGATTAACAGTAGCTTATTTCATCAGATGTCAACACAAGCGCAAAATACAAGCAGAGCACGGATTTAGCATTGATGGCTAACTAGCTAGCTCATTGTCTGCATACAGGAGACAACGTTGTTTGGTCAAAGTGAACTTTCCACTGCTGGAATAAATAACATAAAAGATGCATAATATCACACCACTCACCAGCCTCTATATCCTAATAACATGGCTTTCAATTGCTGTGGTCGGGTGCTCCCGTTATTTGCTGGTTGGTGGCCGTAAATTCATTTTGGGTGACTCCGTCTAGATCCCTCTGGATTCTCTTATCAGCCAAACGACACAGAAAAGTCTGCTGGACCACGGTGTTGATTTCTGTGAAGCCATTCTATCATTGTTGTTTATACTGACGCTTACTTGCTTGCTTACGGACGAATCTTTGCAAATGGCAGCCTGAGATTCTGTTGAAGACGTTGTGCTCATGACGTTACGCCCTGACCAATCAGTGGCCTGCAGTCTGTTGACGTCACATTTTCAGCTCAACTCGGCTCGCTCGGAACCTGAATCAGATGGGTACAAAAAAAAGTACCTGGAAGCTGGTACTGGTACTAATGGAAAAGCCTACAAAGCTTGCCGAGTAGAAGTGAGTAGGGCTAATTAGGTACTAGTGGAAAAGGGGCTTAAGAGTCTCTAGTTAACCTAACTTATATGTTTTTGGCCTGTGGGAGGAAACCGGAGTACCCGGAGTAAACCTACACAGATAAGGGGAGAACATGCAAACTCTACACAGAAGGGTCACTGATGGTCAGGGGGTGGGATCGAACCTGTGACCTTCTTACTGTGCTGCCACAGTGCAAACCACTGTACCACCGAGCTGCCTATTTTTCTTCTCTTTAATATTTTTTTTAATTTTATTTACTAATCATATTTTTAAACCCTCACACCACAGTAGGATTTAATAATTTAGTTTCTTTTATTTGTTGTTGTTTATATTTTAACCTCTTGCACTCCGGGATACCGTGGGCGGTCACGTCTCTGCGTCCTAGTGCGCCCTCGTACGCACTAGGATGCACACTGTGTCAGAGTGCGCACTGAAAAAAAAAAAGCTACATTTCCGTTCTTCCACTACAGACACAGCCGCGAACAGAAAGCCAAAGGAGTGCTTTGATTGGTTTAGATTTGATTGACCTCTCATTCGACTAATAAGAGCCTTGAATTGGGTTTCTGAAACCTTGAAGAACCAATGACTGAAAACCTAGCAAGAAGGACCCGCCTACCAACGGCTGCGAATACAGCGAGCCAATTGAAGCAAGAGAAGTTCGACGATTGAAAGCGTGCGTCCCGTGCGTAAAATCTGTTTTGTGTAAGCCGCTGTGTGTAACGGTAGCGTTCGCCAGTCTTTTTATTACTACTGTTCTTATTTGTTTTGAAAAATCGTTCGCCAAAACCGCAATCATGGAAGCGCAAAACCGCAATAATGGAATCATGGTTTGACAGGGTCGCGTGACCAGAACCACGAGTCGTAACAAGCGGACCAGCGTCATGTTCGTCTGACAATGAGGAAGAGATGTTCGCCAGCGACACTGCTGTTGTGGACAAGTATGTGTTATAAGTTAAATTATTCTTTATCCCTGAAAATAGTAATCAAAATGACTTTTGACCGATCGGTAAATTACAACTGTGCGTCATTGCCACATGACAGACCGGTCCGGTCCGTGCGCCGAGAAGGGCCCCCCCCACCCCCACCCCGCTACTCCTCTGTAGCGGATTGCAGATATTTTAGTACAGCTGTGCGTAGTAGACCGCAGCGCACGGTCTGGTCCGTGCGCCGCGGTCCGTCAGGTGGCGATGGACGATGTCTGTCCTCTGTAGCGGGGGGAGGGGGGGTTGTTATCCTCTACATTACAGATATTTTAGTATAATTTTTACTGCACTGTAGGTTATTTTTTCTGGTAAAAAATAAAAAGCCACACATTTTTTACGTGGCATGTTTCTTTGTGTGTGGGGGCTTGTTTGTTCATTCATTCATTCATGAATGAATAAACACCCCACACACACACAGAGCCCTGAGTGTCACCTTTCATTAGAGCCCAAGATCAAGCGTCTATATTGAATCATTCAAAAGTTAGACGTTTTTCCAAACTGTGCCATTTGGCACAATTTGGCACAGTTCAAAAACGCCTGGGAACAACCTGAGAAAAAAAGCTGTGTAATATATTCATTTTTTGTGGTATTGTTACAAAATTTTGACCTCAGCTTGATAACACTTGGTTCTACATTTCTGTTGCATTTTCCAGCCCGTATCTGACAGCTGTGTGTTATTTGCAAGCATTTGTATCCAAAAAAACACCCAGGCGAACTTTATTTTCTTCAAGTTCAGTATGTTTAGATGACTGTTACTCAGTGGCAGGAGCACTTAGAGAGATTATGACTGTTTTGCCAAAAAATTCAAAGTGTTTTCTTTTAAATGAGACCAACCCCATGAAGATGCTGCAAAGGGTTGAAGAACAGCTTTTGATTAACTTTGGGTACGTTATTTTTAGGCATTTTTAGGGAAATTGACCAGAGTGCAAGTGGTTAACTACAAATTACAGCCGTGGACAAAATTGTTGGTACCCCTCTGTTAATGAAAGAAAAACCCACAATGGTCACAGAAATAACTTGAATCTGACAAAAGTGGTAATAAATAAAAATTCTATGAAAATTAACCATTGAAAATCAGACAGTGCTTTTGAATTGTGGTTCAACAGAATTGCTTTAAAAAATAAACTCATGAAACAGGCCTGGACAAAAATGATGGTACCCCTAGAAAAGATTGAAAATAATGTCACCATAGGGACATGTTCAACCAAGATGTGTCCTCTAACATCACAGGTGTCTACAAACTTGTAGTCAGTCAGTCGACTGGCCTATTTAAAGAGTGACAAGTAGTCACTGTGCTGTTTGGTGACATGGTGTGTACCATACCATGTGTGTACCGTACCATATTGGCTGCACGGTGGCGCAGTGGTTTAGCACTGTGGCAGCACAGTTTTACCCTCGGCCGGGGGACCGCGGGGATCATGAGATCGTGGGTTCGATCCCAGCCCCCGACCAACAGTGAGCTGTGTGGAGTTTGCATGTTCTCCCCGTGTTGCGCGGGTTTACTCCGGGATTTCTCCGGTTTCCTCCCGCATACCAAAAACATGTAGGTTTAGGGCGCTCGCGCACGCAGCGACCAGCAGCCGGTGGCTTGTCACCAGACTGCAAACCAAATCTACCTACGGGTACAAATAAGTAACAACAAAAAAAAAAAAAAAAATACCAAACATGGACCAGAGGAAGCAAAGGAGAGAGTTGTCTCAGGAGAGTAGAAAGAAAATTATAGACAAGCATGTTAAAGGTAAAGGCTATAAGACCATCTCCAAGCAGCTTGATGTTCCTGTGACTACAGTTGCACATGTTATTCAGAAATTTAAGATCCACGGGACTGTAGCCAACCTCCCTGGACGTGGCTGCAGGAGGAGACGGATAACACGAATGGTAACAAAAGAGCCGAGAACAACCTCTAAACACATTCAAGGTGAACTCCAAGGTCAAGGTACATCAGTGTCAGATCGCACCATCCGTCATTGTTTGAGCCAAAGTGGACTTCATGGGAGACGACCAATGAGGGCACCACTGTTGAAAACAAATCATAAAAAAGCCAGAATGGAATTTGCCAAACTGCATGTTGACAAGCCACAAAGCTTCTGGGAGAATGTCCTATGGACAGATGAGACAAAACTGGAACTTTTTGGCAAGGCACATCAGCTCTATGTTCACAGACACAAAAATGAAGCATACCAAGAAAAGAACACTGTCCCTACTGTGAAACATGGAGGAGGTTCTGTCATGTTCTGGGGCTGCTTTGCTGCATCTGGCACAGGGTGTCTTGAATCTGTGCAGGGTACAATGAAATCTCAAGACTATCAAGGTATTCTAGAGAGAAATGTGCTGCCCAATGTCAGACAGCTTGGTCTCAGTTGCAGGTCATGGGTCTTGCAACAGGATAATGACCCAAAACACACAGCTAAAAACACCCAAGAATGGCTAAGAGCGAAACATTGGACTATTCTAAAGTGGCCTTCTATGAGCCCTGATCTAAATCCTATTGAACATCTGTGGAAGGAGCTTAAACATGCCACCTGGAGAAGGCATCCTTCAAACCTGAGACAACTAGAGCAGTTTGCTCATGAGGAGTGGGTCAAAATACCTGCTGAGAGGTGCAGAAGTCTCATTGACAGTTATAGAAATTGTTTGATTGCAGTGATTGCCTCAAAAGGTTGTGCAACAAAATATTAAGTTAAGGGTACCATCATTTTTGTCCAGGCCTGTTTCATGAGTTTGTTTTTTAAAATAATTCTGTTGAACCACAATTCAAAAGTAATGTCTGATTTTCATTGGTTAATTTTCATAGAATTTTTATTTATTACCACTTCTGTCAGATTCAAGTTATGTCTGTGACCATTGTGGGTTTTTCTTTCGTTAACAGAGGGGTACCAAAAATTTTGTCCATGTGTGTAACTTTGGATTTTTGAAAGGGGTTTCAGTTCATTTCCAGGGAAGATTTGTTCATTTCAGTTTAGTTCTGAGTAAAAATGGCTCGTTGTACTGCAGCCTTTATTAATTATGCCATTTTTATTTTATTATTATTATTATTATTATTGTCATCTTCAAATATCTCAAGTGCTAGAAGTCCAAAATTAAATGTCATTCAATACAAAAACATTACTTGAAGGCAGCTGCCTCTGATCATGAAGCCCTGACTAAATACACATCCAACGTTTCCATTATATTCTAATCTCATAAAATATACCTTTATTCTGCTTTTATTTACAGCTCATCAGTAGTTTGTAAAAGAAAACATCATCATGCTGGCTGAATGATTAATTTTCAACACAAATTTTTTTTTTTTAAAAATGGTATTTTTCTTAACCCAGCAGCTTCAGCAGTCTCCCTGTCGAATTCCTCCCTCCCTGTCTGGTCTGTTGTCCATTCTCCGTGTGTCTTAATTTGAAAAGTGTTTATCAGTCGTCAACTTTTATTTATGTTCCAACACAGCGTTGTACGTACAGTGGATATAAAAAGTCTACACACCCCTGTTCAAATGCCAGGTTTTTGTGATGTAAAAAATGAGACCAAGATAAATCATTTTCAAAAGTTTTTTCCCCCAATTAATGTGACCTATAACCTGTGCAACCGAATTGAAAAACAAACTGAAATCTTTTAAGGGGAAAAATAAAAAACTTAAACTAACCTGGTTATGTAAATATGCACACCATCTTATGACTGGGGATGTGGTTGTGTTCAGAATTAATCAATCACATTCAAACTCATGTTAAATGAGCGTCGGCACACATCTGCCACCATTTAAAGTGCATCTGATTAACCCCAAATAAAGTTCAGCTGTTCTAGTAGGCTTTTTCTGACATATTTGTAGTCACATCTAACAGCGCAAACCATGGTCCACAGAGAGCTTCCAAAGCATCACAGGGATCTCATTGTTCAAAGGTATCAGTCAGGAGAAGGGTACAAAAGAATTTCCAAGGCATTAAATATACCATGGAACATAGTGAAGACAGTCATCATCAAGTGGAGAAAACATGGCACAACAGTGGCATTACCAAGAACTGGACGTTCCTCCAAAATTGATGAAAAGACGAGAAGAAAACTGGTCAGAGAGGCTGCCAAGAGGCCACCAGCAACATTGAAAGAGCTGCAGGAATTTCTGGCAAGTACTGGATGTTAAGTACATGTGACAACAATCTCCCGTCTTCTTCATATATCTGGGCTATGGGGTAGGGTGACAAGACAGAAGCCTTACCTTACGAAGAAAAACATCCAAGTCTGGCTACATTTTGCAAAAATACATTTGAAATCTCCCAAACGCATGTGGGAAAATGTCTTATGATCCGATGAAACCAAGGTTGAACTTTTTGGCCATAATTCCAAAAGGTATATTTGGTGCAAACACAACACTGCTCATCACCAAAAGAACACCATACTTGCAGTGAAGCATGGTGGTGGCAGAACTCCGCCATTGCCTGGTCCCAAGCCTAGGATGCGAAAGGAGGAGGGTTGTACGTTGGGTTAGCAGCCCACCACGTAAAAAACGCTTGCTACAGAAACGCCAGCAAGATCAACAAAAAGTCATCAAACCTTGGGCGACGAGCTGAGGACTGAGGCAGCAATGTCTTATATGAAGAGCAGGGATGAAAGCCGAAAGGAAGTTTCTGTTCCGATGGAGTCCTTGGCGAAACCCAAACAACGAGTGAGAGTGGGAGCATGGAATGTTCGAACGATGTCTGCGCATGAACAAAGCCAGGCATCCACACGCAGCACTCAGATGGGCACCGCCAGGGAAGAGGAGGAGAGGCAGACCCCAGGGCACCTGGAGGAGGACAGTGGAAGAGGAAATGAAAGCGGAGGGCAAGACCTGGAACGAAGTCAGCTGGCTCGCCCAGGACTGAGATGGCTGGAGGACACTCGTTGGTGCCTTATGCCCCAGTTGGGGTGAAGAGGATTAAGTAAGTAAGTAATGGTGGTGGCAGCATCATGCTTTGGGGCTGTTTTTCTTCAGCTGGAACTGAGGCCTTAGTCAAGGTGGAGGGAATTATGAACAGTTCCAAATATCAGTCAGTGTTGGTACAAAACCTTCAGGCTTCTGCTAGAAAGCTGAAGATGAAGAGGAACTTCATCTTTCAGCACGACAATGACCCAAAGCACACATCCAAATCAACAAAAGAATGGCTTCACCAGAAGAAGATTAAGGTTTTGGAATGGCCCAGCCACAGTCCAGACCTGAGTCCGATCGAAAATCTGTGGGGTGATCTGAAGAGGGCTGTGCACAGGAGATGCCCTCGCAATCTGACAGATTTGGAACGTTTTTGCAAAGAAGAGTGGGCAAATATTGCCACATCAAGATGTGCCACGCTGATAGACTCCTACCCAAAAAGGCTGAGTGCTGTAATAAAAGCCAAAGGTGCTGCAACAAAGTATTAGTTTAAAGGTGTGCATATTTATGCAACCAGGTTATTGTAAGTTTTTTATCTTTTATTTTTCCCCTTAAAAGATTTGTTTGTTTTTCAATTTGGTTGTACAGGTATCGGCTGCAGGTTATAGGTCACATTAATGGTGGAAAAAGTTTTGAAATGATTTATCTTGGTCTCATTTTTTACATTGCAAAAACCTGGCATTTGAACAGGGGTGTGTAGACTTTTTATATCCACTGCATGTGTTTGTCTCTGTAATGACAGATTAAAGTGAGACAAACATAGACTGCATATAATAGCCATGGATGCTGTGTAGCACTAGAAAAGCCTACACCGCAAAATATTTACACTGGCAGTTGTTTATTTGTGGTTGCAAATGTTTTCACAAACACTTTTTTCTGAGTCACCTTGTTTCCCATTTTTGGAATCCATCAAGAGCCTTGCTGCAAATCCAGATGTTGTCAGCTTTTTATTTGCGTGAGGGCTGTAGATGGGAGTCGTCAGTCATGTATCATTATGTTCCATTTCATTCTCGTAATCTGTGAGATCTTGCCTTCTGGGTTTGCACAAGGTCCTATGTCATCAGTGCTTGTTTGGGTTTTTTCTTGTTTGTTTTTGGAATGAAATTCTGTTAACGTGGAGAATAAAAATACATATTTGAGATAAAACCAATCCATAAAAATGTGTTTATTATCAGTAACTTGTATATCATTTGTGACTTGTATAACATTTTTTACATAACCAGCTGACACTTTTGAAAGTGAACATTGGAAAAAAAAATTTAATATGTTAACAGTGCAAACAGTTATGTCTTCCCTTCCATCTCATCCTGTGTTCAGTCTTTGATCCCTGACATCAAAGTAAACCAGGAGGCAGTGGTGGAGCTTCACCCAGAGGAGCTGCAGTTATCTGGGGATGATGAGAACCTGGACTCGAATCGGGGCGACCCAGACAAAGGCCTCAAGATTAGACGCACTGTCACACAGGTAAGTGGTAGGGCTTGGAATTATCACATAAAAAAACTGACCACAAATCAGTTAGAATAATGCTCTTTTTATTTAACTTATGATTTCACAAAGTGCTAACAAGTGCTTTCTTTAGTGCAAAGGGTGTGCAGTGTCAAGCTAACAACCCAGAGTCAGTAAACAAATTCAGTGCATGAAGCATGTATTCATACTCTCATTGTATTTCAAGCCCTTCAGGATTTTGCCGGCTGTTTTTGTGATTGTTGAGGCCCAAAAAGCCTGAATTGGTGGGAGTTTTCCAAAAAGATGTGCTAAAAGTTGACATTTTTAGAGGTAAAGAAAAGCACAGGATTGGCAAAAATTTCCTGTTAGTGATTTACTTAGAATTAAATGCTCAGTAAAATTGTCAAAAAATGACCAGCATTGTATTCTTGCTGAGAACAAAGATAAAAGAATTAGTCATTACAACAACTAAATTGCATTGGATGCATGTTAGAGTCTGGAGAAAATAATGGCAGCACCATCTTGAATTTGAAAATTAAAGACCCCTGAAAAACTGGAGGTCTTCTTTTATGCTGAAATCCACAACAAAGCAGGGATGGCTCCTCCACTGACAACCTCTTCCCTTCAGAACATCTCAGTGCAGGATGGACCTTGGAGTGGAAACCCAGTCTTCACAGATCTCAAGGATATGAAAAAGAGAATATATTTAACTACAATTTAACTTTCAATTTTTGAAAAGGGTTTCAGTTCATTTCCTGGAAGATTTGGTCATTTGAGTTTAGTTCTATTGAGGAAAAATGGCTCGTTGTACTGCAGCCTTTATTAATTCTGCCATTTTCGTGGATGAATTACTAATTTACGACACAGATGTTAAAAAAATACAATGATATTTTACTTGTCCGCAGCAGCTGCAACAGTCTCCCTCTCTGGTCTCTTGTCATTCTCTGTGTTTTTTCCGTTTGAAAATTGTTTATCAGTCGTCGACTTCTATGTTCCAACACGATGCTGCATGTAGGACAAAACCATTTATCCCCGCTTTATGAAAAATATTTGGGAACTGTTGAGCACAGTTCCCGGACCGTGAGTTTTGTTGATAAATTAATGTTTGCAAGTCCGCTCTGTGGTTGCCTGCCAATTGTAAACACGGAAGTAATGTGAGCATGTGGCGCATGTAACTCCCGATTCCGTGATTGGTCATCACGTCAGACTTCAGCCGGCTGCTTGCGTTTTGTGTTTCACAGACTGTAAAATTATGATATTAAAAGATTGAGCCGTGGATTTTGTGGATCGATATCAGCTCAGTCAAATGTGGATCAATTCAAATTGTTGGATTGATCTTTTGAACCCACCCCTAGTAATTGGAAACGTATCTGTGCTGTTGAATAAAGAGCCTCTTTTGCCTAATGGAGAAAATTTGAACACTATGTAACCTCAGTGCCAACAAAAGTGTAATTTTTTTCCCACCTGCTCTTACGCTTTAGGTTGTCCCTGGTACCAGTCAAGAAAATGGACAAACTAATGAAGAAGAATACGAGGAAGGAGAGGTGGAAAAATCCGAAGAAGAGAAAGAGCTTAGAACTTCAAGAGACAAAAGGCAGAGCAGCATTTCTGAGGAAGCCCCAGAAACACCGAAGCCTGTCATACTTGATGAAGAAGCAAAGAAAGGTAACAGACATCCCTCAATGCAACCATCTGTTACTTGTCAACATCCTGCATCACCCCTCTGGCAGTAATTCCTCTGCTGTCTTTTTTTATACTTAAGTTGTTTCCAATTTCTCCTCTTTCCCTCAGTTGCACCCAGCGACAGCCTGGTGCGTCGCTCCATCAGTCAGCAGAAGTCTGGCGTCTCTGTCACCATTGACGACCCAGTCCGCACAAACAGGCAGCCCTCGCCGCCTCGGGGAAAAGTTTCCAACATCATCCATGTGACAAACTTGGTGGGTTGCAGCAGCTCCCATTATTAGCTTTGACATCTTGGCTAATTCTCTGATCATTTAATTATCTGCTGTGTCTGATGGCTGAGACATTTTCACACACCTGTAACACTCGCTCACAGTGGCGTTAACGCTAGCCATATCAGCTTGATCTCTAGGCAAAGTTAGCTCAGCAACAGTCTTTGTGTGTATTGTTTTCCGGGTACTAACCCAAGTCTTTCTAACATCATGTTTGTCACATGGTCACACGGGGGGGGGGGGGGGGGATTCCTAATCAAAGACTTAAGAAAAAGTCAGGTTATTAGTCAGAGCAGTGTTGAAGATGGCTTGTGAAAAACTTGGATTATAACTCACTACATACATTTGAGAAAGTACTGAGAAGTAGTTTACCTTCCAAATTTATGGGCAGAAAAGATCTCACTTTATTATTACTACGATTAATTTTCAGGTGAAGTGTTTTGTGCAGAATACTTAATGCTTGAGGGTTATTGTGTCAGGGCCAGCTGTAACACCATCATGTTAACGGCCATAATTATTAGACACAGGAAGTCGTATCCAGGTGTTAAAGCTGTAGTCAGACATCACCTCAATTCTGGAGCAAAGTGGATGACTGAACATGCATTAACAAGACTAGACATTACACAGTCTGCAACTACTGTTGTCTTGCCTGCATCATAGAAAAAAGACTTGAGGATAGATGTGAGTCACATTACATAATTTTTGCTGACACCTGGCTCTCAACAACTCTTAAGTGTTTAGAGTACCAAAAGTAGAATATGTGTAACCTCTTAAAAAGGTGTTATCTTGATTCTGATGTGCTGTAGCATAATTTTTGGAGTATTGAGTTTGTATAATTATAACAAACTATATGTACTGTATCATTAAGATGAAAGTGGCCTTCTATACTGTAGAGTCAGCTATGAATCCTCATCAGTTCAGGCTGCAATCATCATTATAGTCTACTGACTGAAAGACTGATTGGAAAATCAGAGATCTGTTACTAAAACTGCACTTTTTTTTAATGCCATCAGTTTGAACAACTTGTGACAATATGTGTCAAAATTAATTTTAGAATATCTCTATTAATCGTCGTCTTTGAAAGAAAAATATTTCCGTGTTGCATCAACTAGCTCTCTTTAATGAAAGGGAAACAAAGAAATATGCAGTAAAAAAAAAAAAAAAAACCTGCAGAACTGCAATATTTTTTAAAGATTTAACCCTGGCTTGTTTCCCCACAATTAGCAAAACTAATTTACTGTTGTCCCGTTCATGGCAAAATCAATACTGCACAACTGGGACACACCAGATAAATATTTGGCACTGATATCAATGAATCTCATCATATTCCCAATGGTTGATATTAGTCAACAAGGTCAATATTGGCCCATACCAATGTTGAGATTATACATTGGGGAAAATCAGTATTGAGCACATTAACATTTTTCTGGTGGAGCCATTGACCTGAGAGTTTCACCAGATATCGGTAACAACCCAAGTAAATCATACATACAAAGAAATCAAGGCAACTGTGTTCACAAAACAAGTTATAGTGGGGCAAAAAAAGTATTTAGTCAGCCACCAATTGTGCAAGTTCTCCCACTTAAAAGATGAGAGAGGTCTCCAATTTTTGTCATAGGTATACCTCAACTATGAGAGACAAAATTAGAAAAAAAAATCCAGAAAATCACATTGAAGGATTTTTAATGAATTAATTGGTAAATTCCTCAGTAAAATAAATATTTGGTCACCTACAAACAAGCAAGATTTCTGGCTCTCACATACATGTAACTTCTTCTTTAAGAGGCTCCTCTGTCCTCCACTCGTTACCTGCATTAATGGCACCTGTTTGAACTCATTATCAGTATAAAAGACACCTGTCCACAACCTCAAAACAGTCGGACTCCAAACTCCACTATGGCCAAGACCAAAGAGCTGTCAAAGGACACCAGAAACAAAATTGTAGACCTGCACCAGGCTGGGAAGACTGAATCTGCAATAGGTAAGCAGCTTGGTGTGAAGAAATCAACTGTGGGAGCAATTATTAGAAAATGGAAGACATACAAGACCACTGATAATCTCCCTCGATCTGGGGCTCCACGCAAGATCTCACCCTGTAGGGTCAAAATGATCACGAGAATGGTGAGCAAAAATCCCAGAACCACACTGGGGGACCTAGTGAATGACCTGCAGAGAGCTGGGACCAAAGTAACAAAGGCTACCATCAGTAACACACTACGCCGCCAGGGACTCAAATCCTGCAGTGCCAGACGTGTCCCCCTGCTTAAGCCAGTACACGTCCAGGCCCGTCTGAAGTTTGCTAGAGAGCATTTGGATGATCCAGAAGAGGATTGGGAGAATGTCATATGGTCAGATGAAACCAAAATAGAACTTTTTGGTAAAAACTCGTCGTGTTTGGAGGAGAAAGAACACCATACCTACTGTGAAGCATGGGGATGGAAACATCATGCTTTGGGGCTGTTTTTCTGCAAAGGGACCAGGATGACTGATTTGTGTAAAGGAAAGAATGAATGGGGCCATGTATCGTGAGATTTTGAGTGAAAACCTCCTTCCATCAGCAAGGGCATTGAAGATGAAACGTGGCTGGGTCTTTCAGCATGACAATGATCCCAAACACACTGCCCGGGCAATGAAGGAGTGGCTTCGTAAGAAGCAATTCAAGGTCCTGGAGTGGCCTAGCCAGTCTCCAGATCTCAACCCCATAGAAAATCTTTGGAGGGAGTTGAAAGTCCGTGTTGCCCAGTGACAGCCCCAAAACATCACTGCTCTAGAGGAGATCTGCATGGAGGAATGGGCCAAAATACCAGCAACAGTGTGTGAAAACCTTGTGAAGACTTACAGAAAACGTTTGACCTCTGTCATTGCCAACAAAGGGTGTATAACAAAGTATTGAGATGAACCTTTGTTATTGACCAAATACTTATTTTACAGAGGAATTTACCAATTAATTCATTAAAAATCCTTCATTGTGATTTTCTGGATTTTTTTTTCTCATTTTGTCTCTCATAGTTGAGGTATACCTATGATGAAAATTGGAGACCTCTCTCATCGTTTAAGTGGGAGAACTTGCACAATTGGTGGCTGACTAAATACTTTTTTGCCCCACTGTATATTTAATAAAGTGGAATGACACAGGGAATAAGTATTCAACATATGAAGAAAAAGAGGTGCAAAAGGCATAGAAATCCAAGAATCCAGCTGAAATCCATTAGAATTTAGGAAGCCATCCCACCCCTCATCAGTGCAAATTAATTTCAGCTGGTTAAGTCCTAACTGATAGTTTAAAAAGGTCTGTGAATATCAAATTGTCACACCACAAAGAACTCATGATGGGGAGAAGCAAAGAGCTCTCTCTAGACCTTCACAACCTTATTATTGCAAAACATGATGGTTCCAGTGAGCACTATTGGAGCCATCATTCGGAAGTGGAAAGAACATCATTTTACCTTAACCCGGCCATGACCAGGAGCTCCTAGCAAGACTCCATTGCTGAAGAAAAAGCATATTGAAGCGTGTTTAAAGTTTGCTGCACAACATTTGGGCAAGCCGGTAAAATACTGGGAGAATATGGTCTGATCAGATGAAGCCAAAATTGAACTTTATGGATGCCACAACACACAGCATGTTTGGAGGAGAAATGGCACTGCACATCAGCCCAAAGACACCATACCAACAGTTAAGTTTGGAGGTGGGAGTATCATGGTGTAGGGGTGTTTTTCAGCACATTGTACAGGCAGACTTCATATAATTGAAGGAAAAATGAATGGACAAATGTATAGAGAAATGATTGATAAGAACCTGTTGCCATCGACCAAGATGCTGAAGAAGAAACGAGGGTGGACATTTCAGCAAGACAATGTTCCCAAACACACAGCCAAGGAAACTTTCAACTGGCTCCAGAGAAGCAAAATAAAGCTGCTAGAATGGCCCAGTCAGTCACCTGACCTGAATCCAATTGAAAATCTATGGAACGAAGTGAAGATCAGAGCTGATAAGACACCCACGGAACCTTCAAGATTTGAAGACAGTTTGTGTGGATTAATGGGCTAAAATCACTCCTAAGCGATGCCTGCACCTAATTTCTCCATACAGGAGGCGTCTGGAAGCTGTTATTACCAACAAAGGCTTTTCTACTAAATATTAAATGAAATTCACCAAGCATGTATAATATAACTTGTTTTGTGACCACCATTGCCTTGATTTCTTTGTATCTATGGATTACTTGGGTTGTTACTGATATCTGGTGAAATTCTCAGGTCAATGGTTCCATCAGAAATATGCTTAATGAGAAAAATGTTGACGTGTTCAGTACTCATTTTCCCAGCTGTATATCGGTGCATCTGTAGTATTTTCCTCTCTGCTCTTCAGTCTCCCACTCATATAACTCAAGTTAGAAATGTCTCTCTTGCTAATGTCTGTCTTCCTCTTTAAATTCACGTGGTCAAAGCTGTCATTTTCTGTCTAATAGGTACGTCCTTTCACACTGGGCCAACTTAAAGAGCTGCTGAACCGCACAGGCACCGTGGTGGAAGAAGGTTTTTGGATTGACAAGATAAAGTCTCACTGCTACGTCACAGTCAGTACCAGCTGTTGAAATGTTTTAGCACACACTGCTAACAGCTGATGTATCTATACTTAAGCATTAATAAAGGCATTTTTAAAATTATCACCCTATATTATTGTTATACCATCCATCTGACTCCATCTTTTGATGTGCCTGTTGAGATGGGCATAGACTTTGAAAGCAAAGTTTAATCATTTAACGTTTTGTGTGTTTGTCCTTTCTTCACAGTACTCTACCACAGAGGAGGCAGTCACCACCCGGACAGCCCTACATGGGGTCAAATGGCCTCAGAGCAATCCCAAGGTCCTCAGTGTGGACTTCAGTGAGCAGGATGAGGTAATAAATAAGTGTCATGTCATCGCTGAACTTACAGCATTGATGTTGACACACATAATGTACCATGGGTTAGAGGACATCTGATGGTTGGAAGGATATTTACAGTAATTCCAACATGAATCCATCATTTATTTTCTTATTTTTTAGCTTTTTTTTAAATATTGAAGGAAAACACAAAAGAACCTTGTATTGTAATTGTTTTCATCTTGAATATTAATTTCAGTGCAATTGTTGCATTCGTGGTTGTCAAATTTTTTGCCAAATGAGATGAAAAATAAATATTTATCGTCCAACTTTAACATGTTTGGGATTTGTCTTTGTCTCTTTTTTTTTAAACAGCTGGATTTTCACAAAGGCATCATAAAACCAATGAAGCAGGAAGACCACGTTGCCCAGCCGGCTGTCCCTCAGAACCGGTTACCACCTCTGCTTCCTGAGCGGGACCGAGAAAGGGACAGGGACCGAGACAGAGACCGGGAGAGGGAGCGTGAACAAGAAAGGGGTGTACGGGATCTGTGGGCGGAGCGTGAACGGGAGATGCAGCGTCGGGAAAGGGCGCGGGGTGAGCGCGAATGGGACCGGGATAAAATCCGGGAATTTGCAAGACCAGGAGAAGACAGGCGACGGTCACGATCCAGAGAAAGGGAGAAGAGGAGGAGAGAGCGAGCCAAGAGTAAAGAGAGGAAGAGTGATAAGAAGGGTAATGAAACTTTCGGTCATTTCAAGGGAATACTCATTGAGAATCCTAAAATAAGCATATTATTACCCCTATCGAAAGCTGAGAACATAATCAACATGAATATAGTACTTTTGTAGGCTTAATTTTGTCTAGAAAGAAAAGAAACTGAATTATTTCCATTCATTCTATGCACCCACGTTGAGGCTCTGACGTCCATATTTGCCAACTGATTTTGGTGACGCCACAAGCTGAACAAATTAAAAGCTCAATGGTTCCAGCAGATCCAACCCTGCACTCTTGATTATGCATCTAAATTGTAGAAATAAATGAATATTGCAGACAATAGACCTTGTGAAGATTTTGATCACTCGGTGGCGAGATCACTGTCACTGCAAGCATGCAACTTGCAAGGAGAGGGTGAAGATATGAAGCAAAAATGATGATCAAGATTTGTCTAAAAATCATCCCGATCAATAAAGCACATATATTTGAAGAATAAGAAAAAAATAAGAAACACTCTAGGTTCTCTAAAATCTGATTAATAATTTCGGCTGAGTTGCTGATCGCTCAGTAACAACTTGTACACTTTTTTTTTTTTTTAAATTTAGAGAAAAGACAATCGCAAAGTGGATTTCTAAATTTTCTACAATATAAAAGTAAGACAAGAAACATCAGTAAATACATTTACATGTATCGGTTCACAGTGTTGTTAGAGGTAAGCTGTGACTTGTCTTCATTTCTCCTTGGTTCATCATCATGGAGGGAGGTGCACTGACTCGGGCTGCTCCGCTCTGATCCAGTGGCTCACACGGGACCAAACGGCCACCGCGGGGCTCATGTCGCCAAGGTGAAGGAGGGACCGCTGGTGGACTAGTGTATCAGTTTGGTGGAAATTTAAAAGCCACTTCAGCCACCAGCAGGATGATGAGGGAGGAGCAGCTGGGCAGGAGGACCAGAGCTAATGGCTAACAGGGAACAGCTGGATGGTGAGAAAAATCCTCTAGGATGGATTAAAGAGGAACTCACCATCCAGCTGTCTTAGACCCGATTCATGCAGGTAAGCTGCAGGGACTGCAGCCGCAGCATTAGCACTAGCTCGGTTTTCGTTATCGGCTTCAGGGTCGAAATCTCTGTCATCATTATTGATGTCTGCTAAACAGGGCTGCACAATTATGGCCAGAATGATGGTGGCGATTATTTTGATCAATATTGAAATCATAACTATTAATCACAATTATTCATTAACATTAGGAAAAACACAAATTACATAAAATTCAATTTTTTTTTTCATCCTACTTAGCAGTTGCTAGATGAAGCCTGTGGCCAAAGCACTGGAGCTTCGTCCATTTAGAGAAGCTGCATTGCTGACGTTGGATCCACTCTCTGTTGTGATGCAGATTAGTCCCTCCTCCTGCAGGCCCCAAGATGATTGCACTTCCCTCAGTCCATGGGCTATAGTTTCTCCTGTGTGGTCTTGTGGGAAAAATGACGTGCAAGCATCGACTCTTCATTTTAAAATCTCCATCAATGTAGTGAATTGTCAGGGACAGGTAGAGCTCTGTTGTTCTGCTTGAAAATAGGTCAGTCATAGTTGCAAAGTACTCGACAGTTGTGATGTCCATCTGTATTTTTCATACAGCGCAGGTAATGCAACTTTGGAGAATCAGGTGGGGATCACGTATTTCTACTCCAGTGTTTTGACCACATTTCTGAAGCCTTCGTTGCTCATACAGTATTTAGTGGACATGTCTTTGGCCAAATAAAATGCTATTGCATCATTTACTTTAGTGTGTCTTTGGGAGGCGGATGGATATGGTGAAGCTCTGTGCAGGGTTGATACTATGGTTGCCTGGGTTGGCACCGGACACAGACTGTGATTTAGTGAGGTGACATTTGCTTCAGCCTTCATGCATTTATCGTACTTGTGTTCGTGGTGTTTTTTCAGGTGGTTGAACAAGTTAGTTGTGTTGCCCTGTGGCACAGACACAGCTCTATGGCACTCTTTGCATATAATTTCTTTTTAGTCGGCATCACTTGCCCTGAATCCAAAACACATCCAGACAACGGATGATGATCCTTTCGAGACACTAGCTCCTTGCCTCCACGTGTTGCCGTACTGTCACCTTCTGCCCCCTGGTGGTCGGTTGGCTTTTGGTTGAGAAAAGGCTTGATTTGATATGCAGCAGAGCCCGCATTTTAACTGTTAATATCGCTGACGATCATGTTAATTTAACTTTGGCAGCCAAAATCATGATCACGATCAAAATTCGATTAATTGTGCGGCCCTTCTGCTAAATCACGCTTCACCTTCGTCTTCCTCTTCGTTGGTATCCACTTTGAAACTCAAATCAAGAATGCTATCTTCCATTTTCCTCAAAATATGAATGTGATCTCATTGTTTTCAGATTGTAACAAGACTAGTAATTAATTCATTGTTCAGCTCCTGGTGTCATGCATTTCAGGCCGACATTCCCAGCAAATTTTGGTCATCTGAAATCGTCACTTTTGCTGACTTTTTTTCTCTCTCCCATCACAGTTTATTCCAAAAAATGGTGATATTTGAGGAAATTATCATTTCCTGCGTAAACATACCAAATTCGGCCTAATTAAAAATCATTAAATGCCTTAGAATAGAAACACAGCAAAAATGTTTTGAGGCTGTTTTAATATTTTGACTTTTACATCATCTTTGCATGAAAAATTAATTTCTTACAGTTTATAGATCTTTAAAGTCTTCAATTGTTCATTCAAAATTAATTGTCCTTAAAAAACGATAATTATTATACAGTATATTGCCATATCTTGTGCTCATTAATAAACACTACAACAATGATCACCGATAAGAATAAACTTTGTGGTCTGAATTGATGCCCTGAAATTTTGCAGTCGGGTTAAGATGGTTTCCAAATACCAATAACCAAAATACCTGCTTGTGGTGTTGTGCGTACTTGTTTTCTTCTGTTGGTAAAAAGTGAAGCACAGTATAAAAACACTCCTTTATCCTTTATGTTGGGTGTGTTTGTGATGGAATAGCTGGTTGGACAATACATTCAGACCATTTCACACCATTTGCAAATTTTCATCTGTAAAAACTGTTCATTTGAAAGACTCACCAGGTTCTTATTGGCATATACACACTGCTGTGGAACATTTGTGTGAGTGAGATGAACCTTAGATTGTAATTATCATGGAGAGCCTAAGTCACGCCCCCTCTACTTCCATACATGGGACCTTAAATCGTAAAAGAAATCTCCATTGAAATGATTGGCAAGAGCAAAATTATCTTTTGATCACAATCGCATTTTGCCACGAGTTACAGATATGTTTGTCAATTTAAAAGATAATTTTCCACGTAAGTAACGATGTAGGTTGTTGTCTGTTTTTAAGTATAAGGTTATGAAAATGTGTAAATTAAAAGACTACGAACACAGAGGCAGGTACCTGACGTCACATGTTCAAAGCGTGCCCAGGGTGAAGTAACCAACAGTCCTCTTGATCAGTTGCAGCTCTCACAATGCAAAACAATACCTTTGTGTTGTTTTTCTCCTCTTCGGATCCTTCTTTCATTGGTCAGGGAACAGGAGGTGAGGTTTTAATAATCTCCTGCCATGATTGTGTTTGGTGATGTGGGATGATGGGAGATGTCCACTAATTGTTTTCACAAAAACTAAATATTACTCTGTTGTTATATGACAACCGACAACTTTAATTACGTGGAAAATTATCTTTTAAATTGACAAACATGTGGAGCTCGTGGCAAAATTTGATTGGGATCAAAAGATAATTCTGCTCTTGCCATGCATTTCAATGGAGATTTTTTCCGATTTAAGGTCCCATATGCAGTAGACGGGGCGTGGCTTGGGCTCTCTATTACACTTAAGGCTGCAGGCAGATCAACCTGACTGAATATTACATTAATGACAAAAACGTCTTGTTTTATTTTAAACTTGAAGCTCATATCCTGCTACATTTGAATTGTCCACGCAGAAGTCCTTTTTGGCCACGCCCACATTTTACTCCCTCACATTGTTCTTGGGGCATCAAGTATAATCCTGTACAGTGTTTGTTTGTTGTTGTTCCTGGAGATGCAGCTCTTTTCACCATTGCTGATCATCTGTGAAAATAGAGACCATTTAAAACAGGAGTTGATTTTAATTGTGTGGGTGTGGTCAGAAAGGACTCCCGCTAAGTGATCTACAATAAAAGGAGCTGAAAAGGGCTTAGGGGTGCACAAAAGAGATGAACTTCAAAGGGACAGCAGGCAAACTCTAACCAGTAGAGTTCTTAATTTTAATGAGCTACATAATTGACACAACTACAGTATCATGCACTGTTTGCAGTGATAGCCTAAATATTTCAGCCATTTCTGTTTCTTTTCTGACAGAGAAGGGTGATGAACCTCCTGCCAAATTGCTGGACGATTTGTTCCTCAAAACTAAAGCGGCTCCATGTATATATTGGCTCCCCCTCACTGAGGAGCAGGTGGGTCTGGAAGTCTTGCTATTGTGTCCTTTGTTCTTTAGGGTTTTTCTGTCTTTAATGACTTTGTACCTCCTGTTTGTGTCTACCAGATAGCACAGAAGCTTGTAGATCGTACAGAGCGTCAAAAGGAGCGCGAACGAAGGCGCAAGCTGGAAGAGGAGAAGAAGAAAAAACGTGAAGAAGAGAGGAAGGAGAGGCAGAAGAATCGGGAGAACGACGGTAGCGCGGCGGCAAGCAGCGGAACAGCTGGCCGAGGAGCCGAGGGCGACAGGGAGCGTGAGCGTGACCGTGAGCGTGACCGCGGCCGAGACAGAGAGGGGGACAGGAGGAGGGACAGCGGCCACCGGCCCAGACGGCCCTCATCTGGCCCTGTGAGTGGGCGCCGGTCTCATAGTCATAGCAATCCAAGAGACAGGCGCCACTGAGGGGAGGGGTGCTGCAGGAAAACATGAAGAGAGGGGAGGTGGTGCAGCAGAGGGTGTAGCAGACAGCAAATCTACTGGATTGCTTGATGATTAGGATCCATGTCTGCTCCTTCTGCCCGCCCCACCGTGCTTTATTTCATCCATTTTGATGCCAGCACTGTCTTCCACATTCTTCTGCCATTTCTCTTCATCATCCTACTCTTCTGTTTGGTAAAATGTCGGTTCCGCTAGCCACTGGTCCACTCTCTTTTCTTCTGCCTTTAAGAAGCAAAACTGAGTCCCTTTCCCTCTAGAGAGCAGTGTTCTTCAGTGCTGTGACTTCTCCTTTGGTCAAAGGAAAGAAACAGGGTGGTTGTTTTCTGGCTTCGACTCCTCATTTTGCCCCTCTGAGGTTTGGGAGCACGCCTCTTTATTTTAGTTCTGTGGGTGCACAGTTCCTTCCTCCTCAAAACCCTGTAATAAAAACCAGTCCAAAATAGATCTCTAACCTCCACATATTTTTTTAGGATCAGTTTTAATGTTTCTCCCTTCAGCACAAAGTGTTTTAAATATATATGTTCACAGACAACCTTGGTCAGAGTAATTATGATTTTGTTTCTTGATGTTTTATGGCTCATGTTCATTTTTTCAGACTTGGGTGGCTGGTGTGTTACAGTACCTCCCACAGACTCGACTTGTCTCAACACTGTAACTAGAAAAGTGTGACAAGATGAAATTTTTGGATATTTCCAAGTTTGTCTCAAGAGAAGCTTTTGATGATGAGAAGATATAAAATTCTGTAATAACTGGGAGACACTGAAGTCTCCATTTGTCAGAACCCTTCAAACATATTTAAGAGGTGGTGAAAATAAAATATATCTTGTGATAAGAGTACTGGTTACCATTTTTAATTTTTTTTTTAGTTTGAAACAATTTAATTTTTCCCTCCTTCTGTAAGTACCGAATGTATGGAGAATTTAAAACATGAATAAACTAACTGGTTATTTTGTCTGGATGCATTTGTGTTTGAGCATATATACTGTTGCAAAGGATGTGCATCATAAATGGCCAAAATTTAAAAAATGACGTCAGCATGTGCAAGTAAACAGTCACAAGCTCATCACTGCTGTTGTTCAAACCTGCAGTTAGAAGAATAATGGTGTTCCCGTGGATTAAAAGGATGGGACCAGAAACTAGTAAATGATTGAATGAAAATATGGGGTCTGAAATTAAGAATCAGATTTTATGTATGGATATACAGTGGTGTGAAAAAGTGTTTGCCTCCTTCCTGATTTTTTTTTGTATGTTTGTCACACTTTCAGATCAAACAGATTTAATTATGAGACGAAGATAACAAGTAAACACAAAATGCAGTTTTTAAATGAAGGTGCTTATTATTAAGGGGGAAAAAAAATCCAAACCTACATGGCCCTGTGTGGGAAAAAGTGATTGCCCCCTAAACCTAATAACTGGTTGGGCCACCCTTAGCAGCAACAACTGCAATCAAGCGTTTGCGATAACTGGCAATGAGTCTTTTACAGTGCTGTGGAGGAATTTTGGCCCACTCGTCTTTGCAGAATTGTTGTCATTCAGCCACATTGGAGGGTTTTTGAGCATGAACTTCATTTTTAAGGTCATGCCACAGCAGCTCAATCGGATTCAGGTCAAGACTTTGACTAGGCCACTCCAAAGTCTTCATTTTGTTTTTCTTAAGCCATTCAGAGGTGGACTTGCTGGTGTGTTTTGGATCATTGTCCTGCTGCAAAACTCAAGTGCACTTCAGCTTGAGGTCATGAACAGATGGCCAGACATTGTCCTTCAAGACTTTTTGGTAGACGGCAGAATTCATGGTTCCATTTACCACAGCAAGTCTTCCAGGTCCTGAAGCAGCAAAACAGCCCCAGACCATCACACTACCACCACCATATTTTACTGTTGGTATGATGTTCCTTTTCTGAAATGCTGTGTTTACTTTTATGCTGGATGTAATGGGACACGCACCTTCTAAAAATTTCAACTTTTGTCTCGTCAGTCCACAGAGTATTTTGCCAAAAGTCTTGGATTATCAAGATGTTTTCTGGCAAAACTGAGACGAGCCTTTATTTGTTCTTTTTGCTCAGCAGTGGTTTTCGTCTTGGAACTCTGCCATGCAGGCCATTTTTGCCCAGTCTTCTTTCTTATGGTGGAGTCATGAACACTGACCTTAAGGCTGAGTGTCCACCAAATGCGTTTTTTTCCGTTCTGGGCGACTGTTTTCTATTCATTCTCTAGTGAGTGCCCTCGGTGCTGAAACGCTTTGAGCAGTGGCCATTTTTTGTCGCGGCTCAGGGTGCTCGGCCTTGAAAAAACTTAAACTTTTCAGACCTTTCTAAACAGCCAATCAGAATTAAGGAAGGGAAAGACATGGGACGCTGATACAGTCTCTCCTCAGACTCTTGTTCAGTGTCATCATATTTTACATCCAGAGCTGCTAAAACACATTTCCTGTCCATTGTTATTTAGAGACTATTAAAAAATCAGTAGAAAGTCTGAACATAGGAAAAGCGGAAGTGCTGAGCTGTGAGTGACAAGCTGTTGCTGGGATACAGGGCACAAACTTTTTTTCTCGCACAGTGCACAAACACTGGGGGGAAAAAAAACGCTCAGGGCAGTCAGGCGACAAAAAATGCATTTGGTGGACACGCAGCCTAACTGAGGCAAGTGAGGCCTGCAGTTCTTTGGATGATGACGTGGGGTCTTTTGTGACCTCTCTGATGAGTCATCGCTGTACTCTTGGGGTAATTTTGGTTGGCTGGCCACTCTGGGAAGGTTCACCACTGTTCCATGTTTTTGCCATTTATGGATAATGGCTCTCACTGTGGTTCGCTGGAGTCCCAAAGCTTTAGAAATGGCTTTATAACCGTTTCCAGACTGATAGATCTCAATAACTTTCTCATTTGTTCCTGAATTTCTTTAGATCGCAGCATGTTGTCTAGCTTTTGAGGATCTTTTGGTCTACTTCACTTTGTCAGGCAGGTCCTGTTTAAGTGATTTCTAGATTGAGAACAGGCGTGGCAGTAATCAGGCCTGGGTGTGGCTAGAGAAATTGAACTCAGCTTTCCAAAGATGTGATAAACCGCAGTTTAACGGGGGGGAGGGGGAAATCACTTTTTCACACAGGGCCATGTAGGTTTGGAATTTTTTTTACCCTTAATAATAAACATTTAAAAACTGCACTTTAAATTTGTTTGATGATCTGAAATATTTAAGTGTAATAAACATACAAAAAAAAAGAGAAATCAGGAAGGGGGCAAACACTTTCACACCACTGTAAATGTGGCTCCAGGAGAGACATTTTTTTCCCCAAGTCATGCTGATCATTGTAACTACTAGATGCATTCTTGCAATCATTATTTTGAATGCTTGAGCTCTTTAACAGAAATGCCTATGGAGAAATTAGATTCACCATTTTAGTTGGCAAGCTTGTTTTTACTGTGTAGATAAAGGGGACAATCTGAAGGAAACTTGGAAAAAAACATGTGGGCCCAAACAAAGGCTTTTGCTAATGAGGATTCAGAGCAGAAACTCAACAGCAAGGTAATGGTGTTAGCAAAATGTTAAAGGGTCTTTCATGTACAAAATTGCGATTGTGGATTTTAATCTTGGGAAAAAATATTAAAATGCTCACTTTACAAAGAAACACTGGCCATTTTAGTTAAACTTCTAAAGCAGGGGTGTCCAATCGTGCCATGGAGGGCCAAGACCCCGCAGGCTTTACTTCCGACCTGTCTTCAGCAGATTTCACTAAATTTCTTCCCACTGATTGCTGACAAGTGAAAACACCTGCTGAAGAGAATGGATAGAGAAAACCTGCAGGGTCTTGGCCCTCCATGGCACATGATTGGACACCCCTGTTCTAAAGGGTGGGTGCATTCCCCAGTGGTGTCCTATGAAGTGGGCTGCATTAGCTCTTCATCCATATTAAGTGAGATTCCAAACTGTAGGGAGCAAAAGGTGTTTGGTTAAAAGGGAACTGAGAACTAAACATGGAAGAAGTGAACAACCGTTCATCACTTCACCACCAGTTGACGAGATTACCCATGATTTGTTTTAATACTTTTGTAGTATAAAACATCCAGTCACAGCAACACTTATGCATGGTTACCATGGTAATGTGCATAGAAGGGAGGTGATGTAGGGCAGTGTTTTTCAACCTTTTTTGAACCAAGGAACCCTATTTACATTGGAAAAAATCTCGTGGGACCCCACCAACCAAAAATTTTACAAAATGACACTAGCCTACTACAGCATATGTAATGACAATTTAGTCTTGTGATTAGTTTATATTGACTTAGTGTAAAACCTGAATCTGTTTAGATGAACACAAAGCTGCTATCCTGGCAGGAGCTGAACAAAGGCAGAGAGGTGTTTCAAGATGACGTTTAAGTTTCATGGGACCATGACACTGATAGCTTTTCCCCACACACCAAGCATAATGGACTCATTGCAGCTGGATTCCCAGTGAAAGTATAACCAAATAAGAGTTTTTGCTGTGTTGCTTTGTCTTCACCGTCTTGGCTTTGACTATCGTGTGGCCCTTCACCTGGATTAGAATTTTGTCCAGGGCCCAGTTAAGTCTGAATCTTTCCTCTTCAGATATTTATCCATTGCTGTTTTTCCCCATCTATTCACCATGACCTCTAGAACATCTTAACAAGGTCATTAAACTCCATAAAACACATCAAGAAGAAAACGGTAGCCATCATTTTTACATTCATACTGATATGGAAGAACCACTACAGGCACCCATGCACAATGGCAATTTATTTGCAATTTTTTGGACCATTTAAGTGAAATCAGACAATCTCCTGAGGACACTTGAATGCTCTCTCAAAGACCCCCTGGGGTCCTAGGAACCCTGGTTGAAAAACACTGATGTAGGTTGTTTCAAATGGAGAAATTTTGTTGAGGAAAGTTCCTTTAACTGATATTCCCTGAGCATGGACTAGGCTAGGGAGTAGGGAGTACTGTTGAAGTACACTGGATAGGAACTGCAGCTTAGGTTTCACAAACCAATAAGACTCTCCTTCAGTTGTCTAAGTTGGAAAAACAAATCATAGATATCTACATGTGGATGCCGCACTGGCTGCTCTTTTCATTTGCCACAGTATAGAGACATCTATAAATGCAAGAAATCTCTGTGTGTTCCGCGCGTATCTCCTGAACTGTTCGTCGGACCGGCCTCAGACTTCACACGTGCTTTGCTGAGGTCACGAGGGTGTGCATGCCCGAATTTTGGCCTCCCCGGATAGTATAACATCATCAAAGAACAAAGGCAGTCATCACTGAATGAGTGGTGAAGATCAAAGGCAGGTTTCACCATAGTTATTGTTGCCATGGTAACCATGTCAAAGATCAAAGGGGGGCATGCAAAAATGCTTATACTTGCTTTCTATGGACATGCAGAAATACTTGCTTAACCATATCAAGCGTCAAAGGCAGGCATCACCATGGTTACTGCTGCCATGGTAACAGTAACTTTCTACAGGCATGCGGAAATACTTGCTTATACTTGGTTTCTACGGGCATGCACGGGTATGCACTAGTGTTTATTTAACTTTGCTCGTGATATGAAGACAATGCATTTTTAAAATGAGTTGTCATATGTGTACCACATTATGTGGTACACATGACATCATATGACACATATGACATGTGTACCATGTCTACCACATGGCAGTATGTAAATTTCAGGATAATCCAGCTAATTTCTCTAAAACTGCAGAAAGTTAGCATATGCATAGCAAATCTAAGTCTTTCTTCACTGAGTGGCAGAAAATTTGAAACATCTCACGGGTGGATTGGCCAAATTTTAAGAGGTTAACTGAGAAACACAAAAATTCACTTGCTGGAAGTGATCCCTCAATAACTTGTTTGCGTACTTCATCCCTTTGTACAGCCAAAAGCTGTGCAAACCGGGTATTTTGTAACCTGTGCCAACATTGGTCATAACATAAACCATTGACTCCACAATATGGTGACCAGGCAGACTTGCATCCAGTCGCCAAATACAGCATCTGCATGTAGATACTATAGCTAAGAAACAAACCACTAACTGTCTCCTCACTTGTGACTGGCCAACTCAGAAAACTTTTACAAAATCAGAAAACAAGCTCATCAATGAGACTGCTGATGACTGTTTCAGACAGAACTTTAAAGGCAGCTTTTGGGTGAGCTGTAAAACAACCACAAAATGATTTTTGGTCTTTAGAACTACACATATACAGTATGTGAGGATGTCAAAGTTATGTCTTTGAGGAAAAAAAAAAAAAAAAGCACTATATGGGACCTTTAACACTGGAAGCTCCTATATAAGCAGACTAACAGATACAGGTTTACTATATTAAACTTGTGAGTTAACTGTCAAAAATTCAACTATCTGAGCATGAAGGAAAGATATTTAATACAACACGAAGAAATGACAGAAATATTTTCCCCAAATTTTACAGATTCATGTAACAAATTTTACAGTAAAATCAAATTTAAGTGCAAAATGTTTGCTAGACATAATGTACATACAAAAATCCCTTGTTCTTCTACAGCAAACAGTAGCCACATTGGGGTAAAATAAAAGCAGTAGTTTGTTTTCCCTTTCTGTTCCCTTTTAAACTTTTGTACAGTAATAGTATGACAAGTACAGCAGGTAGTACAATTGGACTGATCCAAGTAAGTAAATGAAAGTGAATTGTGGGAGAAAAAACAATCTTGATATCAGCAGGTTCAATGTGAAGGAAAAAGAACAGAAGCACAGGGTAAAATGACAAAATAATTAAGGCCAGGTTTCTAAATAACTGTATAGAGGCTGATCAGTGTGTGTTGGCAGGGGGAATGTTGTGCGAGGGGCACACTCTCTTCATATGACACAAGTGGCAAAGCAGATGAGAGTCCAGGGGGAAGCACTGCGAGCCGGGCTTATCAGACAGCTGCTTGCCACACTCCTGATGGGGAAAAAAGACTTGGCATAAGAACAGGAATGGACACGGGAAGTGAGGTCAGCCGTTTAGATACTTAAGAAAAAGCTGGGATAAGATAGGTAATACAGATGCCAAAGAATGCGGAGATCACTCACCTCACAGTGGTAGCACTCAAAGTGATAGTCCTTGTTCATGGAAACAACCCTGAGGATCTCTTCACTGCCCTGAAAAACCAAGCCACATAACAGAGCGGTCAGAGTCTGATCAGTGGAGTTTACTGATAATCATTTGTCTTCAATAACATTGCAGCAGGGGAAGAAATAGAATGAGAACTATGCAGCTGTGATAAACAAAACAAACAGAAGTGAACTCACCTCTGGGGGTAAGATTGGTTGTAAACAGGCAGCACACTTCGGGGCAAAAGTCCTGCAGTAGGACAGGAGAGTTTATCTGTCATGGAAATACTTTAAATTCCTTAAAATCCTCTTAAAAGGGACAGCTTATTCCCCTTTTCCACATCTTGACACAGCTCCCAGAGGTGATAATGAAATGCCTGTAACATGCTTTGATCAAAATACCTCATGGTTTAAATACTGCAGCACCATTTCCTACCTAGAGTAGACACCCTTCTTCAAAATGACCACTTCATTGTCTGTATTAAATTGTCAACAGACCACAGTTCACTCGACCCTTCCTCTTTTGCCACCTCTGAGGTGCCTAGTAAAGGCCAGAGTCCTTAGCTAATATTAGCTAGCTAGCTCTCTTTGTTGGAGAACCAGAGCTCATTGGAATAATACCAGAATGATACCTGAGCTAACATAAAATTGACTGAATGTGAGAATGTACAAGTCCAAATGAGGGATTGCCAGGGACAGCGGTGGGTGGTGTAAATGGTACATTGGACACAGGTCCCTGGAGTATAAGCACAGAAACAACCCCAAATGACTGAATGGCTAACATTAGAAAACTCCTGCTCGAGCATAATCAACTTTAGTAAAATAAGCTAAAAGTAATGGTTTGGGAATGAGATACATGTTCAAGTGTTGTAGATGACCCAGCTGGAATCACAGATGTTGGACGGGGTAAGTGAGTTAAGTCAAGGGGAATCACTGATGCTAGCTAAACTGGGGTAACTACGGGAGTGATCACAGGCTATCCCAGCCAAAATATTTAGCAAAGTCAGAATGAGGCTCAGATTTAGAGACACTGTAAAAAGACACTTGAAGAAGTTGGACATAGACAGGAGTTCCTGGCAGCGGAAGGCGAAGGACAGAGCTGTGTGGAGGAATCTGATCAGACCTAAATGAAACAGTCATTGTCGCCCACGACAGACTGCTATGATGATGATGCATGAGTAGAATATATAAAGAATATTTTTTTAATATGTGGTTGTACTGCTAAATGGCATTCATGTATATAGTGGTTTTTCTCACCCCTGGATCACCAAATCGCTTTACAGATCCTGCTGTTTATCTGTTCATACACTGATGACAGCGGAGCTGCCATGCAAGGCCACCAGGAGCAACTCAGGGTTCAGTATCGCACCAGGACACTTTGACGTGCAAACTGCAGAGAGAGCAGGAATCAAACCACTGACCCTCTGATCAGAGGTCAGCCACACTCTACACCTGCTCCACAGCTGCCCATGAACTAACAGTCTGAGTAACTGGGCCACCCCACTCAAAATATAACAAAACTAGGAAAGCACTCGGACAGCGCACACCTCTGCCAAGGCTCCTTCCCTCCCTCCCTCCCTTTGTCCACCTATCTCTCCGTACCTACCTGCCTCTATCCCTCCGTATATTACAAGTTAGGGACTTGGTGGAGGTGTGGACTCATGGATCACCTCCAAAATCTAATGGGTTTGTATGTAGCCCAAGAGCCACCTCTGGTGAAAATTTGATCAAACTCTGTCCAGTAGTTTTTGAGTAATCTTGCCAACACGTTGTAAGAAGGTAGAACCTTGGCAAAGGCATGCACTCTCAGATCATCACCAGAATCTAATGGGTTTGTCTGTAGCCCAAGGACCACCTCTGGTGAAAATTTAATCAAAATCCATCCAGTAATTTTTGCATAATCCTGCTAACAGACAAGCAAAAAAATGCCGGGAAAAAATATAACCTCCTTGGTGGAGGTGATAAACTAGAATTATATAAGCTCTATATAAACATCTGTGGATTAATGAAACAGCTGTGAAGACAGACGCCTAGTGGGGTGAGTAGAATATAAGGAGAGTAGCCATAAAAACCATGGTCACTAAGCAAATTTCATAGTAGCACTGTAGGTGTGTGGGTTTGCAACCTGTGGCTCTTCAGCCCCTGCGTTGTGGCTCCCTGCAGTCACATCTCAGAACACATGGAAATTAATGCAGGTCATTTTAATTATTTTATTTTTCAAATTATTATTTATTGGATACATTTTCTTTCTAAACTGGCTTTTGGTACGTGGAATGTCACCTCTCTGGTGGGGAAGGAGCCTGAGCTGGTGTACGAGATTGAGCGATACCGGCTAGATATAGTTGGCCTCACCTCAACACACAGCTCCGGTTCCGGAACCAGTCTCCTGGAGAGGGGCTGGAGCTTGGCCTTTTCTGGAGTTGCCCCGGGCGAGAGGCGACGAGCAGGGGTAGGTATTCTTGTATCGCCCCACCTTGCTGCCTCTATATTGGAGTTTTCCCCGGTGGACGAAAGGGTTGCTTCCCTGCGCCTTCGGGTTGGGAAACGGGTCCTGACCATCATTTGTGCCTATGCACCAAATGATGTTTCAGAGTACCCACCCTTTTTGGAGTCTGTGACTGGGGTGCTGGAGGGTGCTCCTCCTGGAGACTCCATTGTCCTACTGGGGGACTTCAATGCGCACGTGGGCAACGACAGTGAAACCTGGAGGGGGGTGATTGGGAGGAACGGCCTGCCCGATCTGAACCCGAGTGGTGTTCAGTTATTGGACTTCTGTGCTAACCACAGTCTGTCTATAACGAACACCATGTTCAAGCATAAGGGTGTCCATATGTGCACCTGGCACCAGGACACCCTAGGCCGCAGGTCGATGATCGATTTTGTTATCGTATCATCAGACCTGCGACCGTATGTCTTGGACACCCGAGTAAAGAGAGGTGCAGAGCTGTCAACTGATCACCACCTGGTGGTGAGTTGGATCCGATGGCAGGGGAGGAAGCCATTCAGACCTGGTAGACCCAAACGTATAGTGAGGGTGTGCTGGGAGCGTCTGGCTGAGGCCCCTGTCCGGGAGGTCTTCAACTCCCACCTCCGGAAGAACTTCAACCACATTCCGAGGGAGTCTGGAGACATGGAGTCTGAATGGGCCATGTTCTCCACCTCTGTTGTTGAAGCGGCAGCCCAGAGCTGCGGCCGCAAGGTGGCCGGTGCATCTCGTGGTGGCAACCCCCGAACCAAGTGGTGGACACCAGTGGTGAGGGGGGCCATTAAGCTGAAGAAGGAGTCCTATCAAGCTTGGTTGGCTTGTGGGACTCCCGAAGCAGCTGAGGTGTACCGGCAGGCCAAGCGGAGTGCAGCTCGGGTGGTTGCTGAAGCAAAAACCCGGGTATGGGAGGAGTTCGGTGAGGCCATGGAACAAGACTTTCGGTCGGCTTCAAAGAGATTCTGGCAAACTGTTCGGCGGCTCAGGAGGGGAAAGCAGCTCCCCGTCCACACTGTGTATGGTGCGGATGGGACACTGTTGACTTCAACTGGGGATATCGTCGGGCGGTGGAAGGAATACTTCGAGGATCTCCTCAATCCCACTGATACGCCTTCCACAGAGGAAGCAGGGTTTGGGGACGAGGGGGATGACTCGCCTATCACAGGGGCTGAGGTCGCCAAGGTGGTTAAAAATCTCCTTGGTGGCCGGGCCCCGGGGGTGGACGAGATTCGCCCCGAGTACCTCAAGGCCCTGGATGTTGTTGGGTTGTCATGGTTGACACGCCTCTGCAACATTGCGTGGAGGTCGGGGGCAGTGCCTTTGGCATGGCAAACCGGGGTGGTGGTTCCTCTCTTCAAAAAAGGGGACCGGAGGGTGTGCTCCAACTTTAGAGGGATCACACTCCTCAGCCTCCCTGGGAAGGTCTATGCCAAGGTATTGGAGAGGAGAGTCCGGCCGTTGGTCGAACCTCGGATTCAGGAGGAGCAATGTGGTTTTCGTCCTGGCCGTGGCACATCGGACCAGCTCTTTACCCTCTCGAGAATTCTTGAGGGTTCGTGGGAGTTTGCCCAACCAGTTTACATGTGTTTTGTGGACTTGGAGAAGGCATTTGACCGCGTCCCTCGTGGATTTTTGTGGGGGGTGCTTCGGGAGTATGGGGTATCGGGCTTGTTGTTACGAGCTATTCGGTCTCTGTACGACCGTTGTGAGAGTTTAGTTCGCATTGCCAACACTCGGTCGGAGTCATTCCCAGTGAGAGTTGGACTCCGCCAGGGCTGCCCTTTGTCACCGGTCCTGTTCATAATTTTTATGGACAGGATTTCTAGGCGCAGCCAGGGAATGGAGGGTGTCATGCTTGGTGACCACAGGATCTCATCTCTGTTGTTTGCAGATGATGTTGTCCTGTTGGCTTCATCCAGCAATGACCTACAGCTCTTGCTGGGACGGTTTGCCGCTGAGTGTGAAGCGGCTGGGATGAGAATCAGCACCTCCAAGTCCGAGTCCATGGTCCTCAGCCGGAAAAAGGTGGATTGTCCTCTCCGGGTTGGGGACAGGCTCCTGCCCCAAGTGGAGGAGTTTAAGTATCTTGGGGTCTTGTTCACGAGTGAGGGGAAAATGGAGCGAGAGATCGACAGACGGATTGGAGCAGCATCTGCAGTGATGCGGACGTTGTACCGGTCTGTTGTGGTGAAGAGGGAGCTTAGTTCTAAGGCAAAGCTGTCGATTTACCAGTCAATCTACGTTCCTACTCTCACCTATGGTCACGAGCTTTGGGTAATGACCGAAAGAACGAGATCGCGGATACAAGCGGCTGAAATGAGCTTTCTCCGTAGGATTGCTGGACTCACCCTCAGAGATAGGGTGAGGAGCTCAGTCATCCGGGAGAGGCTCAGAGTAGAACCGCTGCTCCTCCACATTGAAAGGAGTCAGTTGAGGTGGTATGGGCATCTGATTAGGATGCCTCCTGGACGCCTCCCACTTGAGGTGTTTCAGGCACGTCCCACTGGGAGGAGACCCCGGGGCAGACCCAGGACTCGGTGGAGAGACTATGTCTCCCAGCTAGTCTGGGAACGCCTTGGTATCCCCTCTGAAGAGCTGGAGCAGGTGGCTGGGGAGAGGGAAGTCTGGGCTTCTCTGCTTGAACTGCTGCCTCCGCGACCCGGACCTCCGGAAAAGCGGTAGAAGATGGATGGATGGATGGATGGATGGATGGATACATTTTTCAATGGAAACACATGCTTTTATCAACGTAAAATATATTTTAAATTATTTATTACTAGTGCATACCTGTGCATGCTCGTGCATGCCCATAGAAAGCAAGGGTAAGCAAGCATTTCTGCATGCCCGTAGAAAGTTACTGTTACCATGGCAACAGTAACAATGGTGAAACCTGCCTTTGATCTTTGACGTCATCACTCTTTCAGTGATGCCTGCCTATGATCTTTGATGATGTCATAGCGAGTCCTATATAGAGTGATGTTGTCAATTGTATGCATCACATTTGACAGCGGTTCGTATGCACGAAGCCGCTGAGTTTCACCATGTGTATGGAGACCACAGAGAGCCCAACAGCTTCCTGGTTATCCTCCCCCACCCTTGGTAAGACATGGACAGATCCAGAAAAAAGTAAAATCACTGAGGAAAACAGTTTAATTCTGTGTGGACAGATTCATTTGCATTCATTTATGGTTGTTACTGTATGTGGTGAGAATTCTCCACAAGAACACAAACAACGAGAAAAAAACTAGCCGCCTCATTAGTGTCTACAGGTCCATAAAAAGTCGTAAATGTGATTATCTCAAATCAGCGCCTTAATTATCCTTAAAAATGAGAAACAATCCTTGAATTCCTGCTCAATAACCTTAAAATTAGTAGCCTGCACTATAAATGGTGAATTCACTGGACATGACCGAAGTATGAATTAGTGTGAATTTATTTTCACCGTCACAATTCAATACTTCCTGAGTTATTTAAAAACAAGAGCACTCTGGGGCGAGTGAAATATCCCCCACCTCCATTTTCATTGAAGATCCCAATACTGACTGACAGAGAGCAGTTTTCAACTTTTCAATATAATTACTATGGCACAACCAAATTATGATAAGCCCATCATCCACAAATATACCAACAAAGTATACGGGGGTGGGGGTGGGGGGCTGAAAAGTTCATAGTGGTCACATTTGACCAAATGTAGTTTATTTTTTAACCACAGGGATCCGAGCGCTACAACACCGATGAAGGAAGTGTATGGACCGAAGGGGAGCCCATGTTGAAAAATAAACCACATCTGGTCAAATTTGACCACCATGAACTTTTCAGCCCCCCTCGTACAACCCATAATTGTAGGGAAGGATCCAGAGAGGAACCTGTGTAGCAAGTTTGGTGATCCTAGAGAGCTTTACACGTTCTATAGTAAGCGAGCATAGAGAGTCTCAACCTTGACCTTTAACCCCAAGCCTGTAGTCAGAGGTCAAGGTCTCAGAGTGAACATGTGTAGCAGGTTTGGTGACCCTGGCTTTATTTGTTGTTGAGACATAGTTCATAAGCCATTATGATGTTGACCTTGAAATCCCAAAACCATAGTCACACTTCAGGGTCACAGGGTGAACCTGTGTACCAAATTTGGTGACCCTATGTTTACTCATTGTACAGTAATAAGGCATAGGGAATGTTAACGTTAACTTTTGACCTTTTGACCCCAAACCCATAGTCAAGAGTACAGGATCCCAAGGTGAACCTGTATACCAGGTGTGATGGCCCTAGCTTTACTCGTTTTATAGTAATTGTAAATGTAGCATTTTCCATAATGTAACTGCAATGTTAACTTTGACCTTTAACCCCTTGACCCCAAACCCATAGTTAGATCAGGGTGTAAATCATCCAAGATGTGTATTAGATACAACTACTGCATTGACTTGAAAAGCCTACATCATTTCTTTCAGTAGTTATTGTGTTTAGAAGATTTAGGGAAATCTGACCTCTGACCTTTGACCTCAAGGTCATCCGATGAGAGTGAAATTGCAATATGCACATCATCAGAGTATATCAAACCATGATTCCAAGTTTCAAAATAATCGGAACCAAACTGTAGGTGGAGTTGATTTCACAAGTTACTATCTATGAAGTGAGGTGAAATAGGAGGTCATAGGTCAGAGGCTACATTCCTGCAAAAATCATCTGATCAGAATCAAATTGCAATATGTGTATCGTCAGAGTATATCGAACCATGGTACCAAGTTTCAAAATAATTGGAACAAAACTGTAGGAGGAGCCGATTTCACAAAAGTGGGACAGACAGACTGACCCATAACATATCCCCCTTTGGGCTTCGTCCGGCGGTGGATAATAAAAGCCCACTACAGCGATTCATTTTTCAGAATGGTTCTTTCTGTTATGTGCTTTTATTATGAAACACTGTCAGCCGGATATACTTGTCTGCAATCAGCAACCTACAGCCAGTTTTTCCTCACAATCTGTAAAATTAGTGAAAAGAGAGGAGAGAAGATTCTCCGACAGTGATGTAGAGGTGAGCCTTTTATTTTAAGGACGTTTTCAACTTTTTCTCTGCAGGATAACCGCTAGCTTGTTACTTGACGTTTTTAAATGGGGTTTGGGGCAAACAGTGAATTATATACATATGCAGATAGTCAATACCACACATTTTTTTAATTGTAAAGGCATAGCATTTAACTCAGTGGAAGAAAGTACTTTTAAAAGTTTTTTTGTTTTCCCCACTCTGCTGTAGTTATTTCTAATTGGCTTAATTTGCAACAAATGACTGTTTAAAGTTAATCAGAAAGTTGTTTAATATTCCTTTTGTTGATTCTAAAATAAATAAAGAATATGTAAAAGTTATCAGACAACTTATCCACTATTTATCAATTTGAGAGTCCAAAGAACAGGTGAAGGATACAGATTATATTAACAGATCTGAAGAAGGACCATTTTGAGGAAACAAGAAGGATGAAAAGTAGCTTCTTCTAAATAAAACTATAGTCTCAAATTAATTAAAATATCAGGAACTAAAGCTGTGTGATCACTGTTGAAAGTCGGAGATAGATGATATTTTTCAGATTTAAACAATTTATGAATGTGCTGATAAGTAAAAACTATACAAAGAGCCAAGCCAGATATAACCTTTTTAGCGCAAAAAATTTGTAATGCATTTATTATTCCGTGAATGAAGCTATATATAAAACTTGACAGTTTTTTCACTGTTGTAGTATGAATTCATAAATGCCACATAATATTCAGAGCTACATACTGTATATATATAAAGCTTTATAAGCACCATTTTAAAGGTCAAATTGCCGTTGCGGCCCTCAGCCACTTCTATTTTAGTTGGAGACGGCAAAATGGTTCTTCGGTTGGCAAAGGTTGCAGACTCCTGAAATAGCTTGTAGCTTCTTAAAGCCTTGACCAAAAAAAAAAAAAAAAAAAAAAAATCAAAACTTTCAGTGAAAAGAGGGCAAAGATTTGTAAGGGAAAAATTACACATTTACAAGAAAAATAAATTTATGAGAAAAGCTGAAAATGTATGCCAAAAAATCTCACAAATTTAGGGGAAAAAGATTGCAATTTTATGAGGAAAAATGCCACAGCAAATTTTGCAAGAAACAGTCACAAAGAGGGAGTCGCCAAAAAAGTTGCTTTTTTAAGAGTAATGTTACAAATTTATGTGAAAAGTGCTACAGGTTTGCCTGAAAAAGGTAACTAATTTACAAGAGAGAATAACATTTATGCCTGAAATATGACAAATTTAGGGAAAAGAGTTGCAGTCTTATGAGAAAAACTCTTGCAAATTTGAGGGGGAAAAAAAAATAACAAAATTTCAGAAAAAAAAAAATCAAACTTACAAATTTATGTGGAAAGACGTTGCAGTTTTACCTGAAAGGGAAATACATTTTCAAAGAAAAATGCAACAAATTTATTAGAAAAGCAGAAAATTTATGCCAAAAATCACAAATTTGGGGGAAAAAGTTGTAATTTTATGAGGAAAAACCTCTTAATATTGATGGTGTCAGGCCAGTTTGTAGTGGAAATGTTGCTGTTCTACCTTAGTTTTCAGGCTCTGATATTTTTGTGACTCTACGTGGATTTTGCAGGTCAAAAATCTCAAGAGTGTCTCCGCATAGCAGAGGTTGCCGACTCCTGGATAAATGGGTGGAGATGAAGCAGGGAGGGTGGTATCATTCCAGTGAGCTGCGGTTCTCGCATCACAACCCAATCAATTTAATGAGAGCTTCTGAGGCCAAACTCTAATAAAATGGTAAGGGTTTAGTTTTTCAGAGGTTTTTTTTGTTAGGTTTTGTTTTTTGGAGCCACTCATTCATGTACAAAAGCACTGAAAACTAAACTATTCATCATATGTCCTCTTTAAACCAAACCAACAATGACAGAGTAGCTGATTCTGGTCTGGCCACACTCCGAGGTCACCAAAAGGGTCACTGTCAGTCTGGTGACCATCCAGAAAGAGTAGCAGCAATTCTTGCAAGATGTTAACGAACACACAAACATGATGCATTAGCTCATTTTGCCTTTGCCAGGATGAGCTGAAAATCATAATCCATGGAACACTTTTTTCATGCTTTACTGTACCTTTGGCTTTATATATAGTGAACAGTGTATTTAAATAGCAGTTTAAAAGTCTCACTTGTTGTAGTCTGCCACACAGTAGATGTGGCTGTGTTGGTCAATGGTGAAAGGCACCCCATCCAGAGCCTTGGCACACACCACACACCGGAAACAGCCAGGATGGTACGAGTTCCCCAGAGCCTGCAGGATCTGATAAAATATACAGGTACATCTCATAAAATTAGAATATCATGAAAAAGTTCAATATTTTTTGTCACTCATTTCAGAAAGTGAAACCCATATATTATATAGATAGATTCATGACACAGAGAGTGATATATTTCAAGTGTTTATTTATTTTAATTTTGATGATTATGGCTTACAGCCCATGAAAACCCCAAATTCAGTTTTTCAAAAAATTAGAATATTACATAAAATTTATTTTAAAAAATAGTTTAATAGAAATGTTGGCCGACTGAAACGTATGTCCATGTACACACTCAATACTTGGTCAGGGCTCCTTTTGGATTAATTACTGTATCAGTGTGGCGTGGCATGGAGGTGATCAGCCTGTGGCACTGCTGAGGTGTTATGAAGGCCCAGGTTGCTTTGATAGTGACCTTCAGCTCGTCTGCATTGTTGGGTCTGGTGTCTCTCATCTTCCTCTTGACAATACTCCATAGATTGTCTATGGGGTTTAGGTCAGGAGAGTTTGCTGGCCAATCAAACACAGTGATGCCATGGTCATTAAACCAGGTTTTGATACTTTTGGCAGTGTAGGAGGGTGCCAAGTCCTGCTGGAAAATGAAATCAGCTTCTCCATAAAGCTTGTCAGCAGAGGGAAGCATGAAGTGCTCTAAAATTTCCTGGTAGATGACTGCACTGACTTTGGTCTTGATATAACACAGTGGACAAACTGTGGGCTGATGACGTGGTTCCTCAAATCATCACTGACTGTGGAAACTTCACACTAAACCTCAAGCAACTTAGATTCTGTGCCTCTCCACTCTTTCTCCAGATTCTGGGACTTTCATTTCCAAATGAAATGCAAAATTTACTATTATCTGAACAGAGGTCATCTGCTGGTGTTTGTCCACTGTGTTTTACCAAGACCAAAGTCAGCGCAATCGTCTACCAGGAAATTTTAGAGCACTTCATGCTTCCCTCTGCTGACAAGCTTTATGGAGAAGCTGATTTCATTTTCCAGCAGGACTTGGCACCCCCCCTACACTGTCAAAAGTATCAAAACCTGGTTTAATGACCATGGCATCACTGTGTTTGATTGGCCAGCAAACTCTCCTGACCTAAACCCCATAGAGAATCTATGGAATATTGTCAAGAGGAAGATGAGAGACACCAGACCCAACAATGCAGACAAGCTGAAGGTCACTATCAAAGCAACCTGGACCTTCATAACACCTCAACAGTGCCACAGCCTGATCACCTCCATGCCACACCACACTGATACAGTAATTAATCCAAACGGAGCCCTGACCAAGTATTGAGTGTGTACATGGACATACTTTTCAGTCAGCCAACATTTTTATTAAAAAACTATTTTTTAGCCTTACCTAAACTCTTGAATAACACTAACCCGTGGATAGAGACCCCGCTAAAAATTTGGTTTAAGATAGTCAGAGAGAATCAAGCTAAAGAGCCCTATCGACTTCTGCAATGGATTGCCTATGATCAAGACTTTACCCCCAATAAAACAGACACTAGATTTAAAGAGTGGAAAGAGAAAGGGCTGATAAAATATTACGATTTTTTTAAGGGGCAAGAAGTTTTGAAGATGTGAAAAAACAAGGTCTAATAAATCAAGATCTTTACAGGTTCTTTCAGCTTAGACACCACATAAACAATATACTTAAAAAGGAGGATTTGGAAAGGGCCCAGTCAGGTGTTCTGAAGGTCTTCTTAATGGCATATAAAGGGATCCCAGGGATCAGATACATTTCTAAAATATACCAAGGTCTTCAAGACTTAAAAGGAGACAACACATCATATATAAAAGAGAGATGGGAAAAAGAGGGGAATTTCACTTTACAATTGGAAATATGGGAAAAGCTAAATAGACAGCAATGGAAAAGTACCTCTTCCCTGCAGTGGAGAGAATTTGGATGGAAAAACTTGGTAAGATTTTTCAGAACACCTGCACAAAACAAATTTACCCATAAGGGGTTGAACTGTTGGCGCTTGTGTGGTGAAAAGTCTGCAAATCATTTTCATGTGTTTTGGTCATGCCCAGTTATCCACCAATATTGGACCAATGTACAGACAATATTGGGGAAAATATTCAAAATAACAGTTCCCTTTTCTTTTGTAACTTTGTATTTGGGTTTACTACCGGACTCACTGGAAAGACGAGGAGATAAATACTTATTCAATGTTTTAATATTGGCAAGTAAAAAAGCCCCAACTAAAAAATGGATGCTGAAGGACTGTCCTACACCTGAAGATTGGATTAACGTGATCCAAGACATTTACTCGATGGAAAAGTTGACATTCGCACTGAGACAGGACATGGATGGGTTCATGAACTTTTGGCAACCCTGGATCGCATATGTGTCTTCCATTAGATCTAATCTTTGACAAATATCATTTCAATAATGGTCCCACTCTTTGTTCCAAAGCTACTCAGATGCTCTTTTACTTTTAATTACTTAATTTTCTGTTTGGTTTTTTTTTGCTGTTCTGTTTGTTTGCTTATTCGTTTTTTTTTTTTTATTTAATTCTCTTTAATTTCACTTTTTCTTTCACTTTAAAAAAAAAGGGGGTGTTGTAATAACTATCCTACCAATGTTGTCAAATAGCAAAAAATAAGGGAACATGTGATGAAAATGTAAACAATGCAATGCTGTAATGACCTGTATACCCTTTACAAAAACTTAAATTAAAAAAAAAAACAAAACTATTTTTTAAAATAAATTTTATGTAATATTCTAATTTTTTGAGAAACTGAATTTGGGGTTTTCATGGGCTATAAGCCATAATCATCAAGGAACAGGCCATTTTCAAGCAACTTTTGGAGCAATCTGCATGGAACTGCGAAACACATTTAAGCTTTAAAGACGCACTTCGGCGGCTCTAAAACCACCTCAAAAACCAATGTGTTTTCCCAAAATAGTATATTGTAGCTTTTTATACACAAAAAAAACTTCCATTGCCTTAGAATGGCTTGGAAAGAGCTTTTACATCTTCCACCTACTTAAGTATGCACGGAACTATGAATATTCTAATTAGCTCCAACCATTCTCCTGCTCACCAGTAGGTGGAAGAAGATGTGGACTCTGAGAAGGTGATCCAACTTAAGTAAAAGCCGTAACAAGGTTTCAAATCAAATCAAAATCAAATCAAACTTTGTCATATTGCTGTACATACAACTGTAGTGCAGGCAAGATGAAATTGCGTTTCTCTCGGCATCCATATAAGAAGCAGCATGATTTAAGACACACTCCCACATAGCTCCACCCCCCACCCCCCCATCCATTCACACATCCCTGAGACATACTTGGGGAAAAAGAATAACTAACTATAATATACAAAATGTCCGTAGGTGCAGTAGTGTGTATGAGAGATTCCAGGTCAGCTGTTCAGCATCCTGACAGCTTGTGGAAGGAAGCTGTTGATCAGTCTGGTGGTTCTGCCTCTGATGCTCCGGAATCGTTTACCAGATGGAAGAAGTTCAAAGTGTTTATTCAGAGGGTGAGAACGGTCCTTGACAATGTTCAGTGCCCTGCTCCTACAACGGTTCTGAAAAAGTTCTTGGACAGAGAGGAGGGAGACTCCAATTACCCTCTCCGCCCCCTTGACTATCCTCTGCAGGGCTTTTTTGTCTGACATACTGCAGCTGGAGTACCATGTAGCAATGCAGTACGTCAGAACACTCTCCACCACACCTCTGTAGAAGGTCCTGAGGATGCAGATGGGGTGAGAGGCCTGTTTGAGTTTCCTCAAGAAGTGCAGTCTCTGCTGAGCCCGCTTCCTGATCCCCAAGGAATTCTTGCTCCAGGTCAGGTCCTGCGAGATCTGCACTCCGAGGAACTTGATGTTCTCTACTCTCTCCACTAAACGGCCGCCGATGCTGAGGGGGACGTGCTCAGGCTGTGACTGCCGGAAGTCGATAATCATCTCCTTCGTTTTGTCCACGTTGAGCACCAGATTGTTCTCCCTGCACCAGCCCTCCAGGTCTCTCACTTCTTCCCTGTACATTGATTCCTCATCCCTCTGAATAAGTCCCACCACCGTGGTGTCATCTGCAAACTTAATAATCTGGTTCCCCTCGTGTCTGTAGTGACATCCTCTGTGCACTTCGCGATGTAGCTGGTGACTGTATCAGCATACTCCTCCACATCTGTCTTGTCTTCCTGGGAGGCTGCTATTTTGAAGACCTTCCAGTCTGTGTGCAGAAAACAGTCTTTCAGTGCAGAGGTTGCACTCTCTGGCCAAATCCTGATTTGTTTCTCAACTGGCCTGCTGCGCTTCAATAAAGGTTTGTAGGCAGGCAGCAGCATCACGGACATGTGATCAGAACGGCCGAGATGGGGGAGGGGTATCGCTTTATATGCATCTGTGTTTGTGTACACTAAGTCCAACATATTCTCTCCTCTGGTCTTAAAGTCTACACATTGTTTAAACTTGGGGAGCACAGTCTTTAGGCTGGTGTGGTTAAAATCCCCCGCAACCACCACAAAACTGTCCGGGTGTGAAGTTTGGATTTCACGGATCGCATTGTGCAGTACCCTGAGTGCCTTCTTAGCATTAGCTTTAGGATTAGGGCTCGGCGCTATGTAAACACCAGCTACAAACATGTTGCTGAATTCCCTCGGCAAATAATAAGGCCGACAATTTACAATAAGGAACTCCGCCAACGGACAGCAGTGTTTAGACACTAACGTGGCATTAACGCACCAGTTCTTGTTAACATAGATGCATAGCCCACCCCCCCGGCTCTTACCGGGGGGTGGGCTATGTTCCATATGTGAACCTGCGGAAGGATCATTCTCAGTGGAGCGGAGAGCCGCTGCCCGGACCCACGTGGAGGCTGGAGGGCTGGTTACCCACTGACCGCGGATCACCTCACTGGGGGCTGGCGAGCAGTTCCCCTCGGTCCCGGTCGCCTCCTTTGGAGCACTCTCCCTGGCTCAGTGTGGTTGTGAGGCTGACGAGCGGTAAGATGTTGTGGGTTCCAGAGCATGGCACGACATGGGAGATGCCAAAGCCAGGGGACACTTCATCGTCAGCAGAGCCTTCAATGTTCCAGACCTGCCTCTCACCATCTCACGGAACATGTGGTGGAATTCCTGAGCGGAGGTTAGCAGCCCGACCAGCTCGGGGGTAGCTCCACAGATTGGGGGGTATGCTCCTATAACCCTGGCCAGGGCATCCAGACACCCCAGGGCCTTCTCCGAGGTGCGGGAGTTGTGGGCGCCCAAAAAACAGTCCTATCAGCTGGACCGCTCACAGCTCATCCGCGTAAGGACCACTGACCGCCAACCTCCACCTGCCTGCTGAGTCCTTGTTTGGTGAGGTCATACTGTCATGAACTGCCTTTCAGGCAGTTAAAGGTAAAGGGAACACTCAGGGTGCAAGCAGGATTTAAATGCAATAATGATTTATTTTCTAAACATAAAACTAAAACAAAAGGCAGCATGTGAGCTGAAAACAAAGACTAAGGCTAGGCAGGAAAAACTCAAAGCAAGGCAAGGCAATGGCAAACTTACAAGGACCAGGACACAGACAAAAACCAAGGCAGGATTAGACAATGACCTCACAATGAACAAAGAACAGAGACTCGCATACTGTATATAGGGGGAACTCATCTATAGGAGAGCTATGGGCGTTCATTAAAGATTTCCCCTAGCTACGACATGGCTATGACATCAAAGATCAAAGGCAGGCATCACTGAATGAGTGGTGACGTCAAAGATCAAAGGTAGATTTCACCATGGTTACTGTTGCCATGGTAACCATGTCAAAGATCAAAGGCAGGCATTGTCATGGTTACTGTTGCCATGGTAATAGTAACTTTCTACAGGCATGCAGAAATACTTGCTTATACTTGGTTTCTACGGGCATGCATGGCAGGCATCACCATGGTTACTGTTGCCATGGTAACAGTAACTTTCTACGAGCATGCAGAAATACTTGCTTATACTTGGTCTCTACGGGCATGCACGAGTATGCACTAGTAATTACAAGTGCCAGACATGTGGGAATAATCAAGGGCTACATGGTAACATGACAAAGCAGTTATAAGATAAGCCTTTATTAGTCCCACAATGGGGAAATTCCAGGATTGCAACAGCACAGGGATAGCAACACTCAGAGCAACAATCAGAAGGCAAGAAAAAACAAGAGCAGCTAGTATACGTATGTACATATTACTATATATATATGACACACAGTGCGGAGCATTGTGGTTGGTGGATGTGCAGCAGAAAGTCTAAGCTCTCTCTCCGCGGATGCGGCGGGCCAGCTGGATGTCTTTGGGCATGATGGTGACCCTCTTGGCGTGGATGGCGCACAGGTTGGTGTCCTCGAAGAGACCCACCAGGTGGGCCTTGCTGGCCTCCTGCAGAGCCATGACGGCGGAGCTCTGGAAGCGCAGGTCGGTCTTGAAGTCCTGAGCAATCTCCCTCACCAGGTGCTGGAAGGGCAGCTTACGGATGAGCAGCTCCGTGGATTTCTGGTAGCGACGGATCTCTCTCAGAGCCACGGTACCGGCCCTGTAACGGTGAGGCTTCTTCACTCCGCCGGTGGCCGGAGCGCTTTTCCGAGCAGCCTTGGTGGCCAGCTGCTTCCTGGGGGCTTTTCCCCCAGTAGATTTACAGGCGGTCTGCTTGGTTCTTGCCATCGCTCTTTATTATTCTGTCTTATATTTCTTGCACGCCGCCTAAACTCCAGCCCGGCACCTGCGTCGTTTTCGCTTCAGTTCCCCGGTATGTCGAGTTTCTCCGTTAGCACCGGGTGGCGGTTGAGTGCTAGCTAGCTCTTCCCTGCTGTATCGTCTCCTGCTGTAAACAGTGGCTCCGTCTGCCGACTCGGGAGACCTTTAGGGCAATCTGTGTGTCCGTGATATATATAGAGTGAAAGGTGTAGAAAGAAGAAGGAAGATAAAAGAAGAAAAGAAGAAAAAAAAGGGCAGTTGCAAAAGGCAGCCAACTCGTCTGGCGCCGGAACTGGAAGTTTTATGGAAATATTGGGGACTGGGAACAATAGGTAAACAAGTACACACACAAACCTGGACTTAGACAAGGGAAACACAGAGACCATAATAATGACACTAAGGACAGACAAGGGATGACAACATGACTAAAGACACAAGGACAATAATACTAACCATAAAAATACACAAGGATCACACAATAAAACCAAATACAAAAGACAACCACAAAATAACAAAAGGACAGCACAGGACTACACAAAACCGGACCTGAACAAAAAATACTGTCAAAATGAAAGCCAAACCAGAACAGAGGATCATGACAGGAATAACAATAAGCAAACATAACAATGACCATGATAATAATAATACTAATAAACGGGGCCACTGAGAACTAAACTAGGATTACAACAAGAATAATAATCAATCCCAAACATAACAGTAACCATGACAATAATAAGAGGGCTCCTCCTTCTTTCCCTGAGGCAGTGAACTCAGGTCTGTAACTATGCAGAGTGCTTAGCCTGATTGGTTAATGTTATAACCAATTGGGCAAAGCAGGAATGCTTACGTAGCAGGAAATACTCTGTCTAAAGTCGCCTATTTGGTTGGGTGGGTGGGGGCTTAAATGAATCTTTACAGCAAAAAAAAAAAAACAGAGATATGAGACATTTCAATGATTTCGCTCTTGATATGTCTTGTAAGTCACAAAAAACATGTTATAAACATGTTAACAACATAAAAAAACATAAATAGTGTCACTTTAAAATGAAAGTAAAACAGCCCAGTTATAAGTATAAACTGCAGTCTTAGCATCAATAATAATAAATGACGATTTTCTTTTACTTTTACTCTCAAAGCTAATGTCATAAGAAAGTATTTTTTCTTGGACATTAGTGGGGGGTTTTCTCTTGAAATTGCTTCTTTTTCCATATATTTGAAACTTTATTGCGAAATTGGTATTTTTTTTTCCTCAGAAATGTTCAATGTTTTGCCCCTGTAAATTACAACTTTTTCTTGTAAATTTGTGATTTTTTTCCCTCAAATTTGAGCTATTTTTGAGACCACCTTTACTGTAAAATTCATACATTTTATTGTAAATTTGCAGCTTATGATTTTTTTTCTCATAAATCTAAGACTTTTTACAACAATTTTAACATAAATGTGCAACTTCTCATCCATAAATTTGTAGATTTTTGAGTTAGCCACTTATTACAGAGAAAAGATCCACATGTGGCTCAGGAGCCTTATGTTGCAGACCCCTGAACATCCTAATTATGAAGCAGGGGCACCTCTTTTTATATTCAGAATTATTTTCTATTTTATGATGAATTGAACTTGAAAATCCATGTTTTATGCATTTTTTCCATATCCATGTGCATATATTCCTTCAATAGAAACATGTTATAAAGGCAAAAGGTTTTTGCTTATTTACAAATCAAGCAGTTAAACAGCATCTTTAATATCTATTAGTGCCCACATAATGAATTTAAGACCAATACTAAAGCTAAAAGTATTATAAAGTATAATATTTTATTTTTTACCTTAACCTCAATAACAAGCTATTACATTAGTCATGGAGGTAATAACAGCAGTGTATCCCAAACACAGTCACTTCTATTTATATTATGGGTATTATCCGCTTCAAATATGGTCAAATGTTTTCAGATAATCACTGCAGAGTCTGATTTCTTTATTTATCAAAAACTCAAGGCAAACATTCCAGTGAAAATCCGCCGTGGGAAACCGGCCGAGAGGAGCGAGCAGAGAGACGTCACAGAATTTCTCTTTCCTCAGAGGGATTCATCAAAGAAATGATGGGAAACAGGGATGTAAATAACTGAGGCAAGGGAAGGTTAAAGATTAGAGCCTTTCCATGGAGAATGCTTGGAGCATTTCTGAGTTCGCTCTCTCTCTCACACACACACGTGCACGTACACACACACACACACACACACACACACACACACACACACACACACACACACACAGCCCTCACCTGTTCAAGAATAAGATGGCCACACACGCTACACTTCTCTGCAGCTGCCTGGAATCCAGAAAACTGTAATTAAAACAAAGAGATTATCAGTGTTTAAACCCTCTGACTGTCAACAAGTCTGCATGAAGGAATATATGTATCAAGAGAACGCCTGTAAAGGCGAGTACGCAAGGCCGCTCAACCGCCCAACCTACAAATTTCAACCTCACCATTTTTAAGGGGAGAATTAAAATTACCTTATTTAATTTGTTCATTTTTTTCCATACTTATTTTTATTCTCATACATTTACTGTTTTTTTCTCATAAATTTGTGATTTTTTTCTTGTAAATTAGCAATTTTTTCTCATAAATTTGCTTATTTCTGTATAAAGGGTCTACTTTTTTGTAAACTTAATTTTTTTCTAGTAAATTTAGAACTTTTTCTCATTAATTTATTTTTCTTGTAAATTTGCTACTTTTATCTTGTAAATTTGTGACTTTTTGTAAATTTTAAACTTTTTGACAAATTTGCAAACTTTTAAATTTGTGGCTTTTTTCTTGTATATTTGTAGTTGTGATTTTTTTTTGCTTATAAATTTGCTATTTTCTTATAAACTAGCAACTTTATCTCTTAAATTTGCAACTTTTATTTTCATAAATTTGCTTCTTTTTTCTTAAACTTGTTACTTTTATTCTGATATAGTATTTACTATTTTTTTCTCAGAAATTTGCTACTTTATAAATGTTGCTACTTTTTTCTTGTAAATTTGCAATTTTTCTTGTGAATTAGCAACTTTTTATCAGAAATGTAATACTTTTTTGTGAAATGTCTACTTATAAATTTTTTCTTGTACATTTCCAACTTTTTTCTTTCAAACTTGACCTTTTAAATTCAGTTTTTTTCTTGTAAATTTACAACTTTTTTCTTATACATTTGCAACTTTTTCTTGTAAATTTGTGACTTTTTTCTTGTAAATTCATTACTTTTTTGTAAATTTGATACTTTTATCTCGTAAATTTGCACCTTTTTTCTCATAAATTTATGATTTTTTTGTAAATTTATTACTTTTTCTTGTAAATTTGTCACTTTTTTTGTATATTTGCAACTTTTTTTCATAAATTTGCAACATTTTTTCTTGTATTTACCATTTGTAATTTGATACTTTTTTCCTGTAATCTGCAACATTTGTATGAATTCTGGTTAAATTTCTATTCTGTGTTGTGGTTTATTAATTTTTTCTGTTCATCCTTCTAGACAATGACCAAGTTTACTTTTACAAAGTTTTTGTTGGGAGGGGAGAGACTTTCCCTCATTTTAAACGGCGTGAACACTTCTCTTTTCTGAAGGTAGCCCCCCCAACACAATCTGGCAAAGGGCCCCCAACTAGATAGAAACAGTCCTGTGTGTGTATGTGCGTGTGTGTGTGTGTGTGTGTGGGTGTGTGTGTGGGTGGGTGGGGGGGGTGACAAAACACGCTTTGACCTCAGCTCTTACCATATAATCCTCTTTACAGTACACAGAGCCGTTAACATTGTAAAAGTCCTTATTCCTCAGGGTGCGCCCTACAGAGACAGAGGTGATTCAGCATCATAAAATCTGAACATTTTTGATACATGGCTGAAAAAAAAATGATTTAAAAAAAAAAACAAAAAACAAAGGGCACCCAATCATGAGTGTCTGATTGTGCTCACCACAGGACACACAGGTGAAGCAGCGGGTGTGATAGAGGCTGTCCAGGGCCTGGCAGGCGTTATCCGCCCCGTACACGCCTTTCCCACACTTCACACAGGTTCCTGCCGGGGACACAAACGCCCATTTAGTCTGGAAGGGGGTAATCACTCGGCATTTCTTAGCACCTTGTTTACGACGCATTCCTGGAGAATGTGTCTGAAATCCTACTCCACACAGAGTGTCAACACTTGTAAATCCTCTCATTCGCACCACCTAGGGGATTTTCACACAGTTAAAAACCCCGGTTACCAATGCCAGCCTGTTTGCTCATCCACCCCGAGTGTCTCTGTTATTAAAGGGAAACTCCGCCGGATCTGGCTTTTTGGCAGTCGGTCCAGAAAATAGACGACCCTTTCTTCTGGAGTTTAGAGCCAAGACGTGCCTTTAAATTTTACTCTAAACCCCACATTAGGGGCAATTTGGAGCTTTAATGTGAAAGCACTTTTTCCTCTTGCTAGGAGGCATAACTACTACAGAGGAAGCAGCAAAATTAGTGGAAAAAAAGATTAGTTTTACAGCTTCCACTGAATCAGTAAATATCTAATATACTTAATACCAGTTAGTAAAGTAGCTTTAATTTTGTTGTTTTTTATACAAGACATTGATGTTTAGAGTCATTTTAGCTCCTCTCCGTCCCTTTAACCCAACCATTATCTAATTGGCTGCCTCACACAAACACATGGTTTGAACAGGGGGCGGGGGGGGGGGGGCATTTGTTAAGAGTTTTAAATTTTAACCATGGGTTTCACAAGGCTTCTCTGTGTTTGCAAACATGGAAAAACATGATTAGCGAGCTCTGAAAAAGCCTGGCCACCCTGTCCATCGCTAAGCATCAGACACAAATCTGAAGATTCATCCAGTCAGTTTCAACTACAAATAAACTCAAATGAGTCCATTTTTTGTGTGGTGACATCATGGCCATACATCAGTAAAAACGTGGCAGGAATAACTAAGTATGTAGAGTGGGTGGAATTTTGCTTTTAGACCATGAGCACCAGTCCACTTGGGTTCAAACTAGGGATGCAAGTTATCGATTAATTCATTAATTGTTAATTGATTCACCGTACCGATTGATTAACAAGTAATTGATACGCGGCGTTTTTCCTGAGAATCTGAATTTCCCTCGGTACAATACGGTCTATCTTTAACATGTAAAAAGTTGCTGTTTTTTCATAAACTGAATAAAACATGAACATCATATTCCTCAATGATTTATTGAACCATTTGCATTTCTTTTTCACTACACACAATGACATTTTTTTGTAGTTTAACAAATTTTGTACTGTATAGTGTGTACTATGTACTGGTACGTCTCAGTAAATTACAAATGTCATGATTTTTTATTTCTTTTAAAAACTACTACCAATATCATAAAATTTATTTTTTTTATATTTAAAAAAAACTTTCACGTACTAATTTACTGAGATGAACTGGTAGATCGTTTTAACAGGAAAATAAAATGTGAGCTGCTTCATTTATTACATGTTAAACATTATCACGGTACCCCGGCAATCCAGGCAAACCCTTCAGTTTGCCTACCAACATGGCATCGGGGTGGAGGATGCAGTGATCTTCCTCCTACATCGTTCCCTGTCCCACCTAGAGAAGCCTGGCAGCACCGTGAGGATCATGTTCTTTGATTTCTCCACTGCTTTCAACACCATACAAGCAGTGATCCTGCGGGACAAGCTGCTGTGTGCAGGGGGGACCAGCACCTGTCATCGTGGATCCTGGATTACCTCACAAACTGGCCAGAGTTTGTGACCACCAAAGACTGTGTGTCTGACACCATCATCTGCAGTATGGGGGCCCTCCAGGGAACAGTTCTGGCTCCCTTCCTGTTCACCCTCTACACTGCTGATTTTTCACACAACACACCACACTGCCATCTACTGAAGTTCTCTGATGACTATGCGATTGTCAGCCTCATCTCCGATGGATGTGGATGATGCAGAGTACAGACTCCAGGACTTTGTAGACTGGTGCCTGTGGAACTGCCTCCAGATCAATGCGTGGAAAACCAAGGAAGTGGTGGTGGACTGCCGCAGGCGTCGCCAACCCCCCACAGCACATTAAGATGGTGACATCTTACAAGTACCTGGGTGTTCACCTGAACAACAAACTGGACTGGTCACACAACACCAACACAATCTACAAGAAGGGCAGCGTAGGCTGTTCCTCCTGAGGAGACTCAGGTCTTCTGGAACGCAAGGGGCACTTCTGAAGATCTTCTACGATTTGGTGGTTGCATCAGCCATCACATTTGGAGTGGTCTGCTGGGGCAGCGGCATCACGGCAGCCGACAGGAAAAGACTGAACAGGCTGATCAAAAAAGCCAGCTCTGTTCTGGGGCAACGCCTCAACCTATTGGAGGAGACAGGAGAGAGGAGGACAGTGGCTAAGCTGTCATCTCTGCTGGAGTCCAAGTCCCACCCCAGGCGGGACATGCGGAATGCACTAAGGAGCTCATTTAGCTGTGGGCTGCACCATCCTAAGTGCTAGAGGGAGCGGTTCCGCAGGTCCTTCCTACCTACGGCTGTCAGACTTTATAATCTAACCGGTGCTGCTCGTAGAGGTCGTATTAAAAATACTAAACATCGACTTCCGGTCTGGACACCATGGTGATAGCAGCTTAACGATGAAGCTCCCAGACCCAATCCAGGAAAATACCTTGAAAATCAGATTTAACAGATTTTTGGAAGAGTGAAAATCAAAAGACAAAGTCATCATGCCTAAAGGAAAACAGAAGAAATCGACATTTACCAGGCCAGGACACGCATCGGCCGAAGAATCTGATCCGGAGGATTTCCATTCAGAAGACGAGGAGCTGAATGAAGCTAGCAAAAAGGTTAGCTTGAAAATGGTACTTGAAGAATTAAGACGATTTCGCCGAGAGTGTTGGGCCGAATTTCGTGAAATCAAAGAAGAAATAAAAAGGACGAACAGCAGAGTGGACCAGGCCGAGGACCGAATCTTGGAAGCAGAGGAAAGAATAAAAGGGCTGGAAGATACCGTGCTCGATCTACACAATAGACAGTCAAGACTGGAGGCTAAGCTAACCGACCAAGAAGGCAGACTAAGAGGAGACAACATAAAAATTCATGGTCTGAAAGAAGGAGTCGAGGATGGTTTCACCACAATGGCGGCATGCGTGGAATCCTTATTGAGAGAAAAGTTGGATATTCCCCAATCCACCGACTTGAAGATAGAAAGGGCGCACCGTACATTAGCCCCTAGGCCGGCGGCGGAAGTGCCTCCACGATCGGTGGTGGTGAGGTTTTCCAACTTCAAAATAAAAGAAGAGGTTGTAAGACTGGCTTGGCAGAAAAAAGGATTTATGCACCAAGAGAGAAAAGTTTTCGTGGAACACGATTACGCCCCAGAGGTCCTTAAAAAGCGTCGGGAATACAACAATGCTAAAAAGGTACTACAAGAGAAAAAACTGCGCTTTCAGACACCATTTCCGGCGAAGCTGAGGGTTTTCTACAGCGACGAGACGTGTCTCTACAATTTGGCGGAAGAAGCAACCTCGGATATGGCGAGAAGAGGACTCCCGGTAACGGTGTTTAAACCCGCAGCAGACCCGAGCGAAAGAATCAAGGCTCAAACGTGGTCCACACAGAGACCCTCAAAATCCTCGGGCCAACAGCGGGAAACCCAGCGCCAGAGCTACAAGGAAAAACTGGCCGTTTACAGGAGGGAATAACGATATTTTTAGTCAATCTGCACATCCAACCCCCCACACACACACACAAGGTAACAAACATTAAAGAAGATGCAGAATCAGCATGTGGTAAAACACTTAATGGAACAGTCATAATACTAAAAACAAATAAGTCTTTTTTTAAAAAAAAAAAACAACAACAACAACTTGTTAAAATAGAAATGTGACAATGATCCACATGTTCTCTCCACACTAACAAATACTGTATTAACATGAATGTTTGCTGTGATGGTGGTGGGAGGGTGCACACAATTTCATAGGGTATAGGCATAAAAAAAAAAGTTTCATAATTGCTTTTTCTAATTCTTTAGGTTGTATTTCTGACAGTAGTGTTTTATTTTGTGACTCAGCAAGTTGGGGAAGGTTTAATGTGTTTAGGAATGTTTCGGATGCTTTTTTATGTTTTTTGAGGGAGTACAAGTTCTTGTAGTAGTTCTCAAAGCTTTTAAGAATATCCTGAATTCTAAATTTTATTTCCTTTGATACTGGGTCTCTGATTTTGTAGACTGCTCTCTCCGTTTGTTGTTTCCTCAATTTATAGGCTAGTAATTTTGCCGATTTGCTGCCTGCTTCATAGTATTTTTGTTTCAGAAATGTAAGTTTCTTCTGGATTTCTATTGAGTAGATCTCATTTATTTGTTTTTTAATTTCCTTAATTTTGAGCGAGTCATTAGAGTGAGTGTTGTCTTTGTGCTCTTTCTCTAGGTTCTTAAGTTCTGACTCTAATGTGGTTAGTTTTTCTTGTCTCAGTTTCTTTTGGAATGCCAGTTTTGCAATAATCTTTCCCCTTATTACAGCTTTGCATGTGTCCCACAGTATTAAAGGGGATACTTCTCCATTATCATTTTCTTCCAAATATCTGAGAATATCTGATTCCAATTGATCTTTCAGTGGTCCTTTCAGGACATTTGAATTTATTATTTGTGTGTTTTTGGATACTTAAGTCCATATAGATCGGACTGTGGTCAGAGAGATCCATCAATCCTATTTTACATGTTTTTACTCTTCCAATGTCTCTATTAAACATAAAAAAAATAGTCAATCCTTGAGTATGATGAATGTGGTGCTGAGTAAAATGTATAATCTTTTACACTGGGGTTGAATTCCCTCCACACATCACAGATTCCCATTTCTTTTAGTAGCATCCGAGTTTTCCTACTTTGAGTGTTATTTTGATGTGGAGAATTACCTGATGCATCCCAGTATGGATTCAGTCTTAGATTGAAGTCTCCACCACATATCACTAAACCTTGGGGTTTAGTTATCATTAGGTCAAATACATTTTTATAAAATTTCCAGTTAGCCCCTGGAGGTGCATATACATTCAGCAGGGTGATATCTTCTCCCTCTAGCCGCCCAAGTACCAAACTGTATCTCCCTTCTTTATCTTTGTGTTCTGATTTTTTTTCAAATATAATTTTGGTTGAGATCAATGTCGCTACTCCCCTCCTCCTCCCTGACTTATATGAAGATGAAGAGATCATTTTAAACCCTTGTCTATTGAGTTTAGTGTGCTCCACGTCTGTTAGGTGGGTTTCTTGTAAAAATATTATTCCTGCTTTGTCTTTTTTCATTTTGCCTAGAATCTTGGATCTTTTAACTGGATTCAGGATCCCTTTTACATTATATGAGATTATTTTGGTTACACCCTGTTTCTCCATTGTGTTGTCTTATTTAGTATAACAGTGTGGTGGCCCTCTTTTATGCTACTCAGAAACTGAAAGAACATTAAGAACATAAAAAACGTTAAGAACATAGTGTATAAAACTTTAAAACAAGAAACTGACAAAAGAACTTCCTGAGCTGAGGTCAGATTCTTCTTTAGGGACTATTTTAAAGCCGCACAAATTAAAACTTTAGTAGAGATATGTAACCCAGTCTACACTGCACAATGGAAGGAGATGGAATGGCAAATAACAAGTGACATTCCCCTACAGGCGATAATAGGGAACAATGCCTTACCTAAACTTTTGAATAACACTAACCCGTGGATAGAGACCCCGCTAAAAATTTGCTTTAAGATAGTCAGAGAGAATCAAACTAAAGAACCCTATCGATTTCTGCAATGGATTGCCTATGATCAAGACTTTACTCCTAATAAAACAGACACTAGATTTAAAAAGTGGAAAGAGAACGGACTGATAAAATATTACGATTTTTTTAAAGGGCAAATTTTAAGAAGTTTTGAAGATTTGAAAAAACAAGGTCTAGTAAATCAAGACCTTTACAGGTTCTTCCAGCTTAAACACCACATAAACAATATACTTAAAAAGGAGGATTTGGAAAGGGCCCAGTCAGGTGTTCTGAAGGTCTTCTTAATGGCATATAAAGGGATCCCAGGGATCAGATACATTTCTAAAATATACCAATGTCTTCAAGACTTAAAAGGAGACAACACATCATATATAAAAGAGAGATGGGAAAAAGAGGGGAATTTCACTTTACAACTGGAAATATGGGAAAAGCTAAATAAACAACAATGGAAAAGTACCTCATCCCTGCAGTGGAGAGAATTTGGATGGAAAAATTTGGTAAGATTTTTCAGAACACCTGCACAAAACAAATTTACTCGTAAAGGGTTGAATTGTTGGCGCTTGTGTGGTGAAGAGACTGCAAATCATTTTCATGTGTTTTGGTCATGCCCAGTTATCCACCAATATTGGACCAATGTACAGACAATATTGGGGAAAATATTCAAAATAACAGTCCCCTTTTCTTTTGTAACTTTGTATTTGGGTTTACTACCGGAATCACTGGAAAGACGAGGAGAAAAATACTTATTCACCGTTTTAATATTGGCAAGTAAAAAAGCCCCAACTAAAAAATGGATCTTGAAGGACTGTCCTACACCTGAAGATTGGATTAACGTGATCCAAGACATTTACTCGATGGAAAAGTTGACATTCGCACTGAGACAGGACATGGATGGGTTCTTGAACTTTTGGCAACCCTGGATCGCATGTGTGTCTTCCATTAGATCTAATCTTTGACAAATACCATTTCAATTTTGGCACCTCTCTTTGTTCCAATGCTACTCAGATGCTCTTTTATTTTTATTTATTTATTTTTATTTATTTTTTGTTTTTTGCTTTTATTTTGTTTTTGTTCTTTTTTGTATTTTCTTATTTTGGTTTTTGGGTTTTTTTGTTCTTTCTTTAATTTCTCTTTTTCTTTCACTTAAAAAAAGGGGTGTTGTAATAATTATTCTTCCAATGTTGTCAAAAAACAAAAAAAAGGGAACGTGATGAAAATGTAAACAATGCAATGCTGTAATGACGTGTATACCCTTTACAAAAACTTAAATAAAAAAAAAATACTAAACATCACAACTTTGCAAAAGAGAGATCGTCCCATCAAATACAAAACTAAGATAATTACAATTATTATTGAGGGTGGCAACAACGCTGTTGATTCAAATGTGAAATATACTGTCTGGGTCCAAATTTCTATTCTGCTGGGTAATGCACCTAACTGTAATGCTGCTGATACCATCTCGCTGCAATGCTTCTGCACTGTGTATATAACTGTGTACATATGTATATTTATTTACTGCTTTGGCTAACCTATTCTTATCTTATTTAACTAATGCTGAGTGCTGCTGTCCCTTTGCTGCTGCAATCCTGGAATTTCCTCATTGTTGGACTAACAAAGGCTCATCTGACTTCCGGTTATGGCTGCCACGTAGGACGGACGTGTCTCGCTCTGCTCTGCTCCTGGAGAAAAAAAATCGGCAAATAACTCTCTCATTTGGGACAGAACGTATCCCAGCATTTGGGCGAGGATATGTCGGCGAAGCCTAAGGCTGGAAAACCAGGAAAAGGAAAAAGCGAGCCGCCGAAACAGTCCAAATTAACGGACTTTCAGGTCTGTGACGCAGCAAACAAAACTCCATATATGGCGGAGGAGGCTGGCAACGGTGCGATGTCTGAGCGGGGAGGCGCAGATGCGCTGATGGCTGCCATGAGTTCAATGAGAGCGGACTTTTCCTCTAGATTTGATGGGATTATGACAGCGTTGGAAGGAATAAGAAAGGAATTGGGTGACTGTGTAGAACGAACGGCGCAGATGGAGCTCCGTCTCGCTAGTGCTGAAGATGACGTCACCCGTCTTCAATTAAAGGTGCGCACTTTGGAAAAAAAAAATAAATCTCTGGAAGATAATATTTTGGATTTGGAATCTCGGTCAAGACAGAATAATTTGAGGCTGGTGGGTCTTCCAGAGGAATCAGAAGGTCGGGACGTATGTTCCTTTCTGGAAAAGTGGATTCCGGAGGTGCTGGGCAGCGAGGAGTTGCAATCAGCAGTGGTTCTGGAAAAAGCACATCGTATTGGCCCACGGAGAGATAAGGGACCGCCGAGGACCTTAATTATGAAGTTTCTTAGCAACAGAGACAGGATGAAGATCTTCAACGCTGCACGTGCTAAAGGAGAGATTAAACACCAGGACCAGCAGGTGCGGTTCTACCCAGATTTGGCCACAGGAATCCAGCAATTGAGGAAGCAGTTTGATCCCGTACGTAAGGAGCTGCGCAACCTTGGGATTCGTCATGGTGTAATCTATCCTGCGAGACTGCTGACCACGTATGAGGGCAGAACCCACATCTTCAAGACCCCAGAGGAGGCGCAGGAGTTCATCAAGAAGATCAAAGAAGAAGAAGAGACTGGTGGGAGCTAAGCATGAACAAAATATAAGGTAGAATAATTAAGCATTTGCACAGGCATCTGACTGACTTGAAGTAAATAGTAAGTTTACAAAATATAGATTGTATTATATATTAAAAAAACAAAACAAAAACAAAACAAAACAAAAAAAAAAAACTATGATGTACAAAGTTGTTAAAAATTTTGGAGTTAAGTTGGAAAACTACAGAGGAGAGTTAATGTTACGTCATTAAAAGCAGTAGAGTTAGGGTGATTGGGAGGATGAAGAAGGAGTGGCTTAGGCTGTTCCCCGTGGGTGTGGAACGGTCGATGGCTATATCGGGAGACAGAATTTTTCTTTTGATTTTGGGGGGTTTGCCACAAGTGTGGGAAGGGGAAATTTGTTTGTGTGTAGTTTGTAGGATGAATGTTCAACCACTCATGTTTTTGCTTCTCTGTATGAGCATGTTTACACTGCAAGGTAATCCCAAATTCTCTATTGATCATGGACCAAAGTGTTAATCTTAATTTAACTTCATGGAATTGCAGAGGTCTACAAAATTTAAAAAAACTTAAACAAGTTATGAATAAAATAAAGGACATGGGTTCAAGAATTGTGTTTTTACAAGAAACTCATCTGATAGAGGAGGATGTTAAAAGAATTAGGAGTAGATGGCAGGGAAGTGTATTCACCTCTTCATTTTCATCCCGAGCCAGGGGAGTTATGACTCTCATACATAAATCAGTTCCTTTTCAAGTGAAAAATGTAATTGGAGACAAATTTGGAAGATATGTAATCATTCAAGGTTCTTTGCTATTAGAAAATATAAATCTTGTGAACTTATATGGTCCCAATATAGATGATCAGAAGTTCTTTGCTAATTTATTTCTCATCTTATCATCACTTACAGGGCAACATATAATAGCAGGGGATTTTAATTGTACATTGAATCCAGGTGTGGATAGATCAACAGGACTGGATTGTACGCACATTGGATGTAGGATGACTATTAATCATTTTATGAAAGAATTGAGATTGTTAGACATATGGAGAGAAATGAAACCACAAGTTAAAGCCTATTCTTGTTATTCCAGTACCTACAAGACATTCTCACGTATTGATTATTTTTTGATTTCCACAGAATTAAGGTCCAAGATTCAAAACTGCTTTTATGATAACATCGTGATCTCTGATCATGCACCCTGTTGTCTAATATATGTAGATAAAAAATTGACAAAGGAATCAGGCAGATGGCAATTTCAGCATAAATGGCTTCAGGATGAGGAATTTGTCAAGTATATAGAAAAACAGATAGACGAGTTCTTTGACATCAATACTACACAAACATCAGCATGTGTAAAGTGGGAGGCTTTCAAAGCTTTTATTAGGGGACATATTATTAGTTATACAGGATCAAAATCTAAGAAGACTCGAGAGGAGAGAGCTAAATTGGAACATAAAATAAAAAGTCTTCAGGAAAAAGTGTATGCAGGAAGAGATCCAAGGTTGGAGAATGAATTACTGATTTTGAGAGCTGAATACGACAAAAAATCAGCGAATAGAGCTGCCTCGAGTCTTCTAAGATTGAAACAATCTTTTTATGAACAAGGTGAAAAATCAGGAAAATTATTAGCATGGCAGATTAAACAATTGGAAATTAAAACACCAATAACCAGTATTATAAGTAATGGACAGGTAGTTATAGATCCTTTAGAAATTAATAGAGCCTTTAGAGATTACTATGAAAAATTATATGATACCAAAAATGAACCTGATTTAACAAAACTAAATGGGTTTTTGAACAAACTATCTATACCGTGTATTCCAAATGAAAACAGGGAGATATTGGAGTCTAAAATTAGTCAAGAAGAAGTTGGGCTAGCCATTGATAATATGAAATCAGGAAAAAGTGCAGGACCAGATGGTCTTCCAGTTGACCTTTATAAAAAATTTAAGAATAAATTAATAAAACCTTTTTTGGAAATGGTTTTGGAAGCATTTCAAAATAATAATTTACCATCATACATAAATAATGCCTTAATTATACTGCTGCCAAAACCAGGTAAGCCCTCTAATAAATGTGAAAATATGAGACCAATAAGCCTATTAAACGCCGACCTTAAGATAATCTGTAAAATTTTAGCAAGACGAATACAAGAAATTTTACCAAATATTATTAATCGAGATCAGAATGGCTTTATAAAGGGTAGACAAGGCTTCCATAATGTAAGAAGACTATTTAATATTATTTATTTTAATAAAGAAGCACCGGATACAGCTCTCCTATCATTGGACGCCGAAAAGGCCTTTGATAGAGTTGAATGGCCCTTTCTTTTTGAAGTCCTACAAAGGTTTGGACTTGGAAATAATTTCATAAAATGGGTTCAAATAATATACAATAATGCTACAGCAGAAATCCTAACAAATAACAATATTTCAAAACCAATAAAAATCAATAGAGGATGTCGACAAGGCTGTCCACTTTCACCTTTACTGTTTACTATGGCAATTGAACCTTTAGCGATAGCGATACGTTTACATTCACAAATATATGGAATTAAAGTTGGACCAACAGAACATAAAATCTCCCTGTACGCCGATGATATAATTTTGTTTATGTCAAATCTAAAAAAATCAATTCCAACCTTGTTGAATTTAATAAAGAATTTTGGGGAAATATCAGGATATAAAATAAATAAAACTAAATCTTCAATATTAATGCTAAATGAGACCCAGAGAAATTACCCAGCCCCTGAGGTAAATCAATTCAATGTTGTAAATCAGTTTAAATATTTAGGAATCCAAATTATGCCTAAGCTAGAATCAGTCGCCAGTGTCAACTATGAAGCCTTAATGTCAGATATCAATGAGTTAACTCAGAGATGGATGTCACTACCAATGTCGATGATCGGGAGAATCAATATACTTAAAAGTAATATTTTACCTAAAATACTTTATTTATTTCAATACATTCCCTTATCACCACCTTTAGATCTATTCTCAAGAATAAAAAAAAAGTTAGTGGAATTTATATGGAACAACAGGAGGGCTAGATTACGTCTGTCTTTATTATATTTACCATTTGATCGTGGAGGTCTGAAATGTCCAAATTTTATGTTGTATTATTGGTCGGCACAACTGAGGTCTATGACATATTATTTTTCATCAAATGATCTCCCTCACTGGACTGAAATGGAATCATATAATTTACCTTTACCTCTTCCCATATTCATATACTCAGATTCGGCAAAAAAATTACAAAAACAAGTTAAAAATCCATTTGTAAAGCATATGATCAAAATATGGTGTGAAGCTAAAAACTATTTAAAAGAACCACAGTTATTGTCACAATTTAGTCCAATATGGGGTAATCAATATTTTAAACCAGGGAGAGCGGACGCTGTATTTAAAGTATGGAATTTAAAAGGGATACAAAAGATTCAGGATTTATATTTGCCATGTGCAGACAACATAATGTCTTTTGAAGAGCTGAGGATCAAATTTAATCTCAATAGAACACATTTTTTTAAATATCTTCAACTTAGAAACTTTATTCGATCAAATCAAAATAAAGCTCTCACTCGACCTATTTATTCATCCTTGGAAAAAATGATGATGAAAGATAGTAAAAGAAAGGGTATTATTTCAGAGTTTTATAACTCATTGACACTATCTTCAAGTGAAAATTCACTGAAAAGATTAAACTACTGGAAAGAAGATCTGCAAATTGAAATTTCAGAGGAACAATGGGAATTGGCTTGTACAGAAGCTCAAACCAAATCAATAAATGCACGCCTTAAATTGATACATTTCAAATGGTTAATGCGGATGTATGTTACACCGGAGGAGTTAAATAGATACAACAAAAATATACCAGATACATGCACAAAATGCATGGAAAGTAAAGGAACCCTATTTCATTGTTTATGGGAATGTAGATTAATAAGAATGTTTTGGGAAGAGGTGAGGGTAACAATTGAAAAAATAATCTCAAAACAAATCATATTGAATCCTAAACTGTTTTTGTTGGGTCTGTACCCAGAAAAGCATAATTTTAATAAAAGTGAAAGAACATTCATAGACCTCAGTTTGCTTAATGCCAAAAAATGTATTGCACTATTATGGAAAAAGACTCATAGACCAGATGTGACTCAGTGGTTAAGACAGATGTTAACAAACCTTCCATTAGAAAGAATAACATATATACTGAAATCAAAGGAAATTGTGTTTGAGAATATATGGAGACCTTTTATTGATTATGTAAAAAATTTAAACATAACTCTTGAAGAAGAAGGTGAATGATGTGTGTGGACCTTGTAAATTCCAAACTGGTGAACATAATATGTATACTAATATATTGGATTGTCTAGACTAAACAGAGGAGCATTGTTGAAGACTTGATTTTGTTGGTGGTTGTTGGTGTTTTTAGTGCATTTTTTTTTTTGTAGTACTTTAGTGTTAGTGTTTGATTGTTTGTATCATGTTTGTTAAAAAAAAAAAAAGGTTCAATAAAGATATTGTGGAAAAAAAAAAACAAAGGCTCATCTTATCTTATTTAATCTTATCTTAAACCCAGTATGATCTGGGCTCCCTCTGTTGTCTGTTACCTCAATGGTAACTTGAGTCTGGTCTGCTTTTCCATCTAGCGGCAGGATGAAGGCAGCAGGGATGGTTTTTTGCGCTTGTGCAGTCTTTTTACTTGCTGCAGTCCGTTTCTCTGCCCTGTTGATTTGAAGTAGGCAGCAGGTGGACACTGGAACATGCCACTGGAACTTGTGATTCTCCGACGAAACCTTTTTTCCCCTCTACACAGTGCATGCGCTCTGGGGGCTTAGAGTCTTCTTCTGCTTTTTCGGTTGAAATGCGGCAGTGTGTGACCGTGTGTGCCCCCGCCTGGACGGCGATGCCTCTACATTTCATAGAATAAGCTGCCATTGAAAAGGGCTGCTGAGTTATCAGTTAATTGACAACTAACTTAATTTAGTCGACTAAATTCTTATCAACAATTAATCAAAAGTCAGTTAATCTTTAACATCCCTAGTTCAAACCCAGGACCTTCTTGCTGTGAGGCAACAGTGCTAACCACTGTACCACTACGCTTCACTTCTTTTTTTCTTATATGGCTTTACCCCCTAAATTTCCAAATTTTTGGAAATATTTCTTCGTATAATTTTGAGGTTTTTTGTATAATTGCAAATGTATTCATGTAAATCTGTGGCATTTCTATCATCAGTTTCCTACCTTTTTCTTGTAAATCTATAGCATTTGTTTAAATTTTACCTTTCATAAAATTGGACAGTAAGAAAAAAAAAGATGACTAACCAAATATCAAATTTGAACAAGAATACTGCAAACAGCACATTACACGTCCGTCCACAGCCATAATCAACACCAACAACCAAAAAATCAATAACAAATTCAAGATTCAATATACTCCTTCTAGATCTGTAATAAAATTAATAACCAGTAATTGGACGGATTTTAAGCAAAGGAAACAATCTACAATTCAAAGTGGAACAAATTTAGAGAAACTATCAGAAAATCATTTAACCCCCTACAATATGCACATCTTTAATACATTATACAGACACTGTGTGAAAAGAAAATGTCCTAGCTTGCACGCTTCCAAGTTGACCGAACCATAATGACAATGTTTTATCGGGCTTTTATTGAATCTGTTTTATCCTTTTCTTTAGTGTCATGGTTTGGTCAGATAAAACTGAAACAGAGGAAATCCCTGGATCAGGTAGTTAGATGGTCCAGTCGTTTGCTTGGTGAGTCACAGCTGAGCCTGACATCCCTGTACACCAGACAAGTACAGAGGATGGCTACCTCCATTTTAAATGATGACTCCCACCCTTTGCACTGCCACTTTCAGCTTCTTCCCTCAAGACGGAGGTTTGCTGTCCCAAAAAGTAGAACCCAGCGCTACAAAACCAGCTTTGTCCCTGCTGCTGTCAAAGAGTTGAACAAGCTGTAATAATACATTGTACATAATTTAGGTACCCATTTATTAACTCCATTTTATATTTACTTATTTTTGTAGGATGTCACTTGGGTTCTAAATATTTTATTGGGTTTTAGACCTTTGAGTTTTTAACCTCTTTGACTAGTTTTTAACTTTTAATATGACCCTTCTCTCTTACCTCTGGTTTTTCTCCCATCTCTTTGTCTTTTTATACCCTGATTGATGGAGCCTTGAGTATTCTTATCATGTTTATAGTCAGCTTCATGTGTGCCTGTGTTTGTGTCTATGTTGAATGTAATTTGTGGTTTGTAAATATGGATGTCACCAGACTGCAAAACAAATCTACCTACGGGTACAAATAAAATAACCTGAACCTGAACGTAGCTTGAAAACTGCATAAGGAGTTTACTGGACAAGTCCTACGGACGGTCAGACATCAGCATACCATAATACAGTATGTCCCGTCTTTAGAGGCAAAACTGCCAAACTGGGAGTGGAAACTGACCTAACAGCAGTAATAAGAGTTTTTCCCCTCTTAAATCTTCGATTTTTGTCTCATATATTTTCAGTGCTTTTCTCCTCCACTCACATATTTTTTTGCCCTTAAATTTGGAAATTATTCATTATAAATCTGATCATTTTTTATTATTTTCAAAGTACTTTTACATACATATAAATACAGTGGGGTAAAAAAGTATTTAGTCAGCCACCAATTGTGCAAGTTCTCCCACTTAAAAGGTGAGAGCTCTCCAATTTTCATCATAGGTATACCTCAACTATGAGAGACAAAATGAGAAAAAAAAAATCCAGAAAATCACATTGAAGGATTTTTAATGAATTGGTAAATTCCTCAGTAAAATTAGTATTTGGTCAATAACAAAAGCTCATCTCAATACTTTGTTATATACCCTTTGTTGGCAATGACAGAGGTCAAACGTTTTCTGTAAGTCTTCACAAGGTTTTCACACACTGTTGCTGGTATTTTGGCCCATTCCTCCATGCAGATCTCCTCTAGAGCAGTGATGTTTTGGGGCCGTCGCTGGGCAACACGGACTTTCAACTCCCTCCAAAGATTTTCTATGGGGTTGAGATCTGGAGACTGGCTAGGCCACTCCAGGACCTTGAAATGCTTCTTACGAAGCCACTCCGTTGCCCGGGCGGTGTGTTTGGGATCATTGTCATGCTGAAAGACCCAGCCACGTTTCATCTTCAATGCCCTTGCTGATGGAAGGAGGTTTTCACTCAAAATCTCACGATACATGGCCCCATTCATTCTTTCCTTTACACGGATCAGTCGTCCTGGTCCCTTTGCAGAAAAACAGCCCCGAAGCATGATCTTTCCACCCCCATTCTTCACAGTAGGTATGGTATTCTTTCTCCTCCAAACAAGACAAGTTGAGTTTTTACCAAAAAGTTCCATTTTGGTTTCATCTGACCATATGGCATTCTCCCAGTCCTCTTCTGGATTATCCAAATGCTCTCTAGCAAACTTCAGACAGGCCTGGACATGTACTGGCTTAAGCAGGGGGACACGTCTGGCACTGCAGGATTTGAGTCCCTGGTGGCGTAGTGTGTTACTGATGGTAGCCTTTGTTACTTTGGTCCCAGCTCTCTATAGGTCATTCACTAGGTCCCCCCGTGTGGTTCTGGGATTTTTGCTCACCATTCTCGTGATCATTTTGACCCCATGGGGTGACATCTTGCGTGGAGCCCCAGATCAAGGGAGATTATTAGTGGTCTTGTATGTCTTCCATTTTCTAATAATTGCTCCCACAGTTGATTTCTTCACACCAAGCTGCTTACCTATTGCAGATTCAGTCTTCCCAGCCTGGTGCAGGTCTACAATTTTGTTTCTGGTGTCCTTTGACAGCTCTTTGGTCTTGGCCATAGTGGAGTTTGGAGTCTGACTGTTTGAGGTTGTGGACAGGTGTCTTTTATACTGACAACGAGTTCAAACAGGTGCCATTAATACAGGTAACGAGTGGAGGACAGAGGAGCCTCTTAAAGAACAAGTTACAGATCTGCGAGAGCCAGAAATCTTGCTTGTTTGCAGGTGACCAAATACTTATTTTCCACCATAATTTGCAAATAAATTCTTTAAAAATCAGACAATGTGATTTTCTGGATTTTTTTTTCCATTTTGTCTCTCATAGTTGAGGTATACCTATGATGAAAATTGGGGATCTCGCTCATCTTTTAAGTGGGAGAACTTGCACAATTGGTGGCTGACTAAATACTTTTTTACCCCACTGTAAACATTTGAGTTTTTTCCTCATCACTCAAAGTGTTTTCTCATAAAGTTACAAGTTTATTTTTCTTTTTTCAGTATGCTTTCATTAATTTGAGAATTTATTCTCAAAAGTGTGCATATTTTTCTTGGTAAATTTGTGAGCATTTGCTCGTAAAATTGCAAGGAAAAAAAACAAACTCGGAAATATATATTTCCTTGAAAATTTGTAAGTTTTTCAATAATATTTTTTTTTTCCAAACGTTAAGTACTACAGCAGGGGTGTCCAACCATGTGCCATGGAGGGCCAAGACCCTGCAGGCTTTACCTCCAACCAGTATGTTCAGCACCAGATTTCACTGAACTTCTTCCCACTGATTGCTGATCAGTGAAAACACCTGCTGAAGCAACTGGGTAGAAGAGAAAACCTGCAGGGTCTTGGCCCTCCATGGCACATGATTGGACACCCCTGTACTACAGCATCTAAAAATTTAGAATATCATGATTCATTGTAACTCACATGACTCACTGTAAAGCGCTTTGAGTATCTTGAAATGCATAAATGCAATCTATTATTATTATTATTACCTCCGCCAGGCCGCAGGCCACAGGAGGTAATGTTTTTACCAGCGTCTGTCTGTTTGTCTGTCTGTTGGTTAGCAAGATAACTCAAAAAGTTTTGGACGGATTTCGTTGAAACTTTCAGGCGTTGTTGGAAATGGTACAAGGAAGAACTGATTAAATTTTGGGGATGATCCGGATCACCGTCTGGATACAGGAATTTTTTAAAGGATTCTTTAACATTGTGAGATACGGCCATTTTCAACATGTGTGCAGGCGCAATGGAGGCCGCTGGTCGTCGTGTCTGACGAACACAAACTCCGCGTTCTTCAAAGTTTTAGGCACAAAAGCACGCGGAAAACAGTGGTGGGCCAGGCCTGGCAGCGTGCCTGTGTTTGCGCTACGCTGCAAAAGCTGACACGGGCAGCTGTCCAGCGCGGGATTATTTGGCAGAAATTCCCCAGGTAGCCATAGTGGCTGCGCAAAAACAAGCTCTCTGCCGGGGAAGCTTCCAAATCCTCTTTTGCCACGGAGCACAACCCCAATATAAAACCCACGGCAACCTGTCTACCCAATTTGCATCCGTCAGTGAAGCCCTGAGTGCTGCTTTCAGTGATCTATGAAAACGCTCGCATAACCCATTGGCCTGTGGGTTGTACGCAGTTGTGCGATGAATTGCAACGCCTGCAGCCTGGGAGTTTGCAGATGGAGGACATGGACACAACACCAACTTTTCAGTTTATTACCTCCACCAAGGAGGTAATGCTTTTACTACTGAACCACTAATCCTATCATTGTGAATCCAATTGCTAGTCATGTGTTTTCATGGTCAAGGAATCTGAAAACGTACACACAAACGCTGTATGGGGGGAAACTGTGGCGCTAGGTGGAGGTCTGCGCTCTCCGAGTGCTTTTCTAGTTACTACTATTATTCAGCCATTTATTTCAAAGACCACAGTCAATATTGTCAAAAGTTTTTTTTTTTAAGCTTGACATACAGTAGTTCACTTTATATGTTACATATGAATACAGAAAATATGAAAGTTTACTTTTTTGAACAGAATTATTTTTAAAAAAATTCACAGTATTTTCATTTTTTGAGATGCACTAGCAAATGGCCATGGTACAAGTTTTCATTCAGAATGTTCTCAACACTGGGTAACTCATGTCACTTTTTAGTTATATTTACCAGGACTTTGGGTTCTGCTTATTTTTACTAAACTGTAGGTTAGAAGGTAGAACTGAGTCTATTTGTCTCAGAAATCGCTCCATAAAGTAAAGTGGAAAAGTGACAGTCCGAGCGTCACTCCCACTGTGATCGATTTAAGGGTAGGCCTCAGCTTTTTCCTCTCTGATGCGGCTGAGGGAGTGCCACAGGAGTCAAGAATTCCTACAGCCCACTGCTTGGACAGTCCCTTCGATATTTAGACAAGTCTGAGCCAAAGCCAGAAAACCAAAGGGCCGAGACTCAGACTTTAAACATAATATGTTAAACTGCTACAGAGAGAATAAATAGCAGACAAAATGGTTTTAGTGACTAGGAAAGAATCTAAGGCACAGACAGGGGCCAGATACAGCCCTCCAGTATATTTTATCCCACCTACTAATACGTTTACAACTTTTCCCTTAATGTAAATTTGAAATTTATATTTAAAAAAAAAAACCTCATAAATTTGTGATTTTTTTTTAAACGTCTGTGGCTCCTCCATGTAAATCCACAACTTTTTCTTTCTTCATGTAAATTTGCCCTCTCCCCCATCACCGGAAATGTGACTTTTGTCTACCTCGTAACTTTCTAACTTTTTGCCTTTTCATCTAAATCTCCCAATTTTGTTCACATCCATCCATCTTCTACCACTTATCTGGTAGTCCAGACCACAGTGGCAGCAGTCCAAGCAGGGTAGCCCAGACTGCAGCCCAGTTCACATAGCACCCTCCTGCAGGTGGTGAGCCCACTGGAGGGCAGACCCATGTTGCTCCTTCGGACCCCCAAACCGGGTGGAGGACACTGGATCCATGTTGTGCTTTTTTCTTGGGGATCCTCTGGACCACTCTTGGTCTGGCCCTTCATGGCCTTGGGAGACCCTATCATGGGCAAGTTGCCCCAAGAACATAATGCCTGGGATCATTAGGACACACAAGCCCCTCCAAAACAATCGGGTAGTGATCCACAGAAGGGAACTTTTGTTCACTTATTGTAAATTTGTGACTATTTCCCCCTTTATAAATGTGCAACTTTTTCTCCACTTATAGTAAACATGTCATTTTTTCCTGTAGTAAATTTGCAATATTTTCCCTCTTGTAACTCTGCACCTTTGTCAACCCTTTCTCCTAAATTTGCAATTTTTTGTTCCCTCTTGTACATCTACAATGATTTCTTCAGTGTTTCTCCATGAATTTTAAAGGAGTCATTGACTGAAAAATTATGTTTTTGTAGACTTTAACCTTCAGAAATGTGTCTATTAGTCACATGATTACTGAAAATATAAAAACACTTAGCCCTCTTAAAAAACACACACACACAACCTTTATCTCGTTTTTCTCTCCAAGAAGCTGTTTTGACCCTTCCAGGTATTTTCCTGTATGTTAAGAAATGGGAAACATCACTAAAAGGTAAACGTCACTAGCCTTGATACCTGCACGCTGCTCTAATACTGACCAGCCTAGCTGTCTGTCTTGTAGATGGGTGGGGAGCCAAAGGAGTTAGCTTAAAGGGGTCACTGACTAAAAAATGGTGTGTTTGTAGGTTTTAACTGTCTGAAAGGAGTCTACTGGTCACCTAATTATCCCAAAATTTTCAAAATAGTCAATTATCTTAAAAAAAACAAACAAACACACAGCCTTTATCTTGTTTTTCTCTCCCAGAAACGCCAGAAACATTTTTGACCTTTTTGTGGAAATCATTAACGTCACGTTTAGAAAAAGCCAACCCACCGCCGTCCTTGAGACCAGCCCATTGCTCTATTATTGGCCCACCTAGCTGTCTGTCATGTATATGGAAGTGATGCTAAAGGTAGCCTCTTAGCCCCTGAGTTATTATCCCCCAAGCTAACACTGGTAACAGGAAGCTTGAACCGAACGCGGCTTATATTGTTATTTTCTTCAGATCTTAGTCACCCTAATAACCATCCCTGTTACCACCTGGTTCACCGGTCCACGGTCCACAATGTGCCTTGCGTTGCTCCAGCCCATCTCCCGGTGGTTTTGCCATGGTTCTGCGGCGAGGCACAGGTAATCTGGTCATGGGAAGTGGCAATTGCCTTGGCCAGCACCCAGGGAGCGGTGCAGCGCAAGCAGTTGCAGCGACCTGGGGATGCTGCCTAGAGCTAGTGGCTCAGCTCCCTCACCATCCTCCAGGCATACTCTCACGGGTAGCGTGGGGGAACTGCTTCGTGATGGGTCATCCCCCCGACTGGCCATGGGAGAGGAGCGGAGTACTGCGGAGCAAGACATTGTCCTTTGAGATCCCGTGGCTCAGCCACTGGCCTCGGTTTGCAGCAATCAGTGGAGCGTGCAGTGCTGGCGATTTAATGTGGCGTCTTGGCAGGGTTGTTGGGAGGGGTGGGTCGGGATGACGTGAGATGTATAAACAACTGCAGATCAGTGAACCAGCACTGCTAATCCAAGCTGGAAGGAGCTGGCTAGAAGCTACTCATCTAATGGCTAACTGACGTAAGAGAGAGGGTGGAGTTGAACAGCTGAAGTCTGTTTCTTAAAGTAACAGGCTATAAATCAGAGCATTTGAAGAAAGCCAAGAAAAATAAAAAACAAAATTGCTTCAATAATTAAAACAATTAAAGAAAATGTGAACAAAATACAGTGGTGTGAAAAAGTGTTTGCCCCCTTCCTGATTTCTCATTTTTTGGGATTTCTGTCACACTTAAATGTTTTCAGATCATAAATCATAAATCACAAATTTAAATATTAGACAAAGATAACACAAGTAAACACAAAATGCCATTTTAAATGAAGGTGTTTATTATTAAGGGTAAAAAATAAAAAAAATCCAAACCAAATGGCCCTGTGTGAAAAAGCGATTGCCCCCCCCCCCCAACCCCAACCCCTGTTAAAACATAAATTAACTGGTTTATCACATCTTTGGAAAGCTGAGTTCAATTTCTCTTGCCACAGCCAGGCCTGATTACTGCCACACCTGTTCTCAATCAAGAAATCACTTAAATAGGACCTGCCTGACAAAGTGAAGTAGACCAAAGGATCCTCAAAAGCTAGACATCATCCAAAGAAATTCAGGAACAAATGAGAAACAAAGCAATTGAGATCTATCAGTCTAGAAAAGGTTATAAAGCCATTTCTAAAGCTTTGGGACTCCAGTGAACCACAGTGAGAGCCATTATCCACAAATGGCGAAAACATGGAGCAGTGGTGAACCTTCACAAGAGTGGCTGGCTGACCAAAATTACCCCAAGAGCGAAGCGACGACTCATCCAAGAGGTCACAAAAGACCCCACAACAACATCTAAAGAACTGCAGGCCTCACTTGCCTCAGTTAAGGTCAGTGTTCATGACTCCACCATAAGAAAGAGACTGGGCAAAAATGGCCTGCATAGCAGAGTTCCAAGACGAAAACCACTGCTGAACAAAAAGAACATAAAGGCTCATCTCAATTTTGCCAGAAAACATCTTGATGACCCCCAAGACGTTTGGGAAAATACTCTGTGGACTGAAGAGACAAAAGCTGAACTTTTTGGAAGATGTGTGTCCCATTACATCCGGCGTAAAAGTAATGCAGCATTTCAGAAAAGGAACATCATACCAACAGTAAAATATGGTGGTGGTAGTGTGATGGTCTGGGGCTGTTTTGCTGCTTCAGGACCTGGAAGACTTGCTGTGGTAAATGGAACCATGAATTCTGCTGTCTACCAAAAAATCTTGAAGGACAATGTCCGACCATCTGTTCGTGACCTCAAGCTGTAGCGCACTTGGGTTCTGCAGCAGGACAATGATTCAAAACACACCAGCAAGTCCACCTCTGAACGGCTAAAGAAAAACAAAATGAAGACTTTGGAGTTGCCTAGTCAAAGTCCTGACCTGAATCCAACTGAGATGCTGTGGCATGACCTTAAAAAGGCGGTTCATGCTCGAAAACCCTCCAGTGTGGCTGAATTACAACAATTCTACAAAGACGAGTGGGCCAAAATTCCTCCACAGTGCTGTAAAAGACTCATTGCCAATTATCGCAAACACGTGATTGCAGTTGTTGCTGCTAAGGGTGGTCCAGCCGGATTTTTGGTTTAGGAGACAATCACTTTTTCACACAGGGCCATGTAGGTTTGGATTTTTTTTTCCCCTTATTAATAAACACCTTCATTTAAAAAAATGCTTTTTGTGTTTACTTGTGTTATCTTTGTCTCATATTTACATTTGTTTGATGATCTGAAACATTTAAGTGTGACAAACATGCAAAAAAATGAGAAATCAGGGACTTCCGGTCTGGACAACATGGTGATATAGCAGCTTAACGCTGAAGCTCCCAAACCCCATCCGTGAAAATACCTTGAAAATCAGATTTAACCAGATTTTTGGAAGAGTGAAAATCAAAAGACAAAGTAATTATGCCTAAAGGAAAACAGAAGAGATCGACATTTGCCAGGCCAAGACGTGCATCGGCTGGAGAATCTGACCTGGAAGACAACAACCACTCGGAAACAGAAGAGCAGAATGAGGCTAGCAACAGGGTTAGCTTAAAAATGATATTTCAAGAATTAAGAGAATTTCGCCGTGAGTGTTGGGCCGAATTTCGTGAAATTAAAGATGAAATAAAAAAGGACAAACAACAGAGTGGACCAGGCTGAGGACCGAATCATGGAAGCAGAGGAAAGAATAAAAGGGCTGGAAGAAACAGTGCTGGAATTACTCAAACGACAGACAAGACTGGAGGCTAAGCTAACCGACCAGGAAGGAAGACTAAGAAGGGACAACATAAGAATTCATGGTCTGAAAGAAGGAGTCGAGGACGGTTTCACCACAATGGCTGCATGCGTGGAAAGCATACTGAGAGAGAAGTTGGAAATTCCCCAATCCACCGACTTGAAAATAGAAAGGGTGCACCGTTCATTAGCCCCAAGGCCGTCGGCGGAAGCGCCCCCACGATCGGTGGTGGTGAAGTTTTCCAACTTCAGAACAAAAGAATTGGTTTTGAGACTGGCTTGGCAGAAAAAAAGGATTTATGCACCAAGAAAGAAAAGTTTTTGTGGAGCACGACTACGCCCCGGAGGTCCTTAAAAAGCGTCGGGAATACAACGACGCTAAAAAGGTACTAAGAGAGAAGAAACTGCACTTTCAAACTCCATTTCCGGTGAAGCTGCGGGTTTCTTACGGGGAAGAGACGTGGCTCTACAACTCGGCGGAAGAAGCAACCAAGGATATGGCGAGAAGAGGGCTCCCGGTAACGGTGTATAAACCCGCAGCAGATCCGATCGAAAGAATCAAGGCTCAAGCATGGTGCACACAGAGACCCTCAAAATCCACAGGTGAGCAGCGGGAAACCCAGCGCCAGGGATATAAGGAAAAACTGAACGCTTTCAGGAGGGAATAACGATATTTTTAATCAATCTGTGCATCAAACCCTCCTTCTACAAGGTAACAGACATTAAAGGAGATGCAGAATCAGCAAGTATGAAGTGGTAAAACATTTCATGGAACAGTCATAATATTAGAAACAAGTAAGTCTTTAAAAAAAAAAAAAAAAAAAAAAAAACTTGTTAAAATAGAAATGTGAGGACTTCCGGCTATGGCTGCCACGTAGGACGGACGTGTCTCGCTCTGCTCTGCTCCTGGAGAAAAAAAATCGGCAAATAACTCTCTCATTTGGGACAGAACGTATCCCAGCATTTGGGCGAGGATATGTCGGCGAAGCCTAAGGCTGGAAAACCAGGAAAAGGAAAAAGCGAGCCGCCGAAACAGTCCAAATTAACGGACTTTCAGGTCTGTGACGCAGCAAACAAAACTCCATATATGGCGGAGGAAGCTGGCGGCGGTGCGATGTTTGCGGGGAATGGCGCAGATGCGCTGATGGCTGCCATGAGTTCAATGAGAGCGGACTTTTCCTCTAGATTTGATGGGATTATGACAGCGTTGGAAGGAATAAGAAAGGAATTGGGTGACTGTGTAGAACGAACGGCGCAGATGGAGCTCCGTCTCGCTAGTGCTGAAGATGACGTCACCCGTCTTCAATTAAAGGTGCGCACTTTGGAAAAAAAAAATAAATCTCTGGAAGATAATATTTTGGATTTGGAATCTCGGTCGAGACAGAATAATTTGAGGCTGGTGGGTCTTCCAGAGGAATCAGAAGGTCGGGACGTATGTTCCTTTCTGGAAAAGTGGATTCCGGAGGTGCTGGGCAGCGAGGAGTTGCAATCAGCAGTGGTTCTGGAAAAAGCACATCGTATTGGCCCACGGAGAGATAAGGGACCGCCGAGGACCTTAATTATGAAGTTTCTTAGCAACAGAGACAGGATGAAGATCTTTAACGCTGCACGTGCTAAAGGAGAGATTAAACACCAGGACCAGCAGGTGCGGTTCTACCCAGATTTGGCCACAGGAATCCAGCAATTGAGGAAGCAGTTTGATCCCGTACGTAAGGAGCTGCGCAACCTTGGGATTCGTCATGGTGTAATCTATCCTGCGAGACTGCTGACCCCGTATGAGGGCAGAACCCACATTTTCAAGACCCCAGAGGAGGCGCAGGAGTTCATCAAGAAGATCAAAGAAGAAGAAGAGACTGGTGGGAGCTAAGCATGAACAAAATATAAGGTAGAATAATTAAGCATTTGCACAGGCATCTGACTGACTTGAAGTAAATAGTAAGTTTACAAAATATAGATTGTATTATATATTAAAAAAACAAAACAAAAACAAAACAAACAAAAAAAAAAACTATGATGTACAAAGTTGTTAAAAATTTTGGAGTTAAGTTGGAAAACTACAGAGGAGAGTTAATGTTACGTCATTAAAAGCAGTAGAGTTGGGGTGATTGGGAGGATGAAGAAGGAGTGGCTTAGGCTGTTCCCCGTGGGTGTGGAACAGTCGATGGCTATATCGGGAGACAGAATTTTTCTTTTGATTTTGGGGGGTTTGCCACAAGTGTGGGAAGGGGAAATTTGTTTGTGTGTAGTTTGTAGGATGAATGTTCAACCACTCATGTTTTTGCTTCTCTGTATGAGCATGTTTACACTGCAAGGTAATCCCAAACTCTCTATTGATCATGGACCAAAGTGTTAATCTTAATTTAACTTCATGGAATTGCAGAGGTCTACAAAATTTAAAAAAACTTAAACAAGTTATGAATAAAATAAAGGACATGGGTTCAAGAATTGTGTTTTTACAAGAAACTCATCTGATAGAGGAGGATGTTAAAAGAATTAGGAGTAGATGGCAGGGAAGTGTATTCACCTCTTCATTTTCATCCCGAGCCAGGGGAGTTATGACTCTCATACATAAATCAGTTCCTTTTCAGGTGAAAAATGTAATTGGAGACAAATTTGGAAGATATGTAATCATTCAAGGTTCTTTGCTATTAGAAAATATAAATCTTGTGAACTTATATGGTCCCAATATAGATGATCAGAAGTTCTTTGCTAATTTATTTCTCATCTTATCATCACTTACAGGGCAACATATAATAGCAGGGGATTTTAATTGTACATTGAATCCAGGTGTGGATAGATCAACAGGACTGGATTGTACGTTGCACATTGGATGTAGGATGACTATTAATCATTTTATGAAAGAATTGAGATTGTTAGATATATGGAGAGAAATGAAACCACAAGTTAAAGCCTATTCTTGTTATTCCAGTACCTACAAGACATTCTCACGTATTGATTATTTTTTGATTTCCACAGAATTAAGGTCCAAGATTCAAAACTGCTTTTATGATAACATCGTGATTTCTGATCATGCACCCTGTTGTCTAATATATGTAGATAAAAAATTGACAAAGGAATCAGGTAGATGGCAATTTCAGCATAAATGGCTTCAGGATGAGGAATTTGTCAAGTATATAGAAAAACAGATAGACGAGTTCTTTGACATCAATACTACACAAACATCAGCATGTGTAAAGTGGGAGGCTTTCAAAGCTTTTATTAGGGGACATATTATTAGTTATACAGGATCAAAATCTAAGAAGACTCGAGAGGAGAGAGCTAAATTGGAACATAAAATAAAAAGTCTTCAGGAAAAAGTGTATGCAGGAAGTGACCCAAGGTTGGAGAATGAATTACTGATTTTGAGAGCTGAATACGACAAAAAATCAGCGAATAGAGCTGCCTCGAGTCTTCTAAGATTGAAACAATCTTTTTATGAACAAGGTGAAAAATCAGGAAAATTATTAGCATGGCAGATTAAACAATTGGAAATTAAAACACCAATTACCAGTATTATAAGTAACGGACAGGTAGTTATAGATCCTTTAGAAATTAATAGAGCCTTTAGAGATTACTATGAAAAATTATATGATACCAAAAATGAACCTGATTTAACAAAACTAAATGGGTTTTTGAACGAACTATCTATACCGTGTATTCCAAATGAAAACAGGGAGATATTGGAGTCTAAAATTAGTCAAGAAGAAGTTGGGCTAGCCATTGATAATATGAAATCAGGAAAAAGTGCAGGACCAGATGGTCTTCCAGTTGACCTTTATAAAAAATTTAAGAATAAATTAATAAAACCTTTTTTGGAAATGGTTTTAGAAGCATTTCAAAATAATAATTTACCATCATACATAAATAATGCCTTAATTATACTGTTGCCAAAACCAGGTAAGCCCTCTAATAAATGTGAAAATATGAGACCAATAAGCCTATTAAACGCCGACCTTAAGATAATCTGTAAAATTTTAGCAAGACGAATACAAGAAATTTTACCAAATATTATTAATCGAGATCAGAATGGCTTTATAAAGGGTAGACAAGGCTTCCATAATGTAAGAAGACTATTTAATATTATTTATTTTAATAAAGAAGCACCGGATACAGCTCTCCTATCATTGGACGCCGAAAAGGCCTTTGATAGAGTTGAATGGCCCTTTCTTTTTGAAGTCCTACAAAGGTTTGGACTTGGAAATAATTTCATAAAATGGGTTCAAATAATATACAATAATGCTACAGCAGAAATCCTAACAAATAACAATATTTCAAAACCAATAAAAATCAATAGAGGATGTCGACAAGGCTGTCCACTTTCACCTTTACTGTTTACTATGGCAATTGAACCTTTAGCGATAGCGATACGTTTACATTCACAAATATATGGAATTAAAGTTGGACCAACAGAACATAAAATCTCCCTGTACGCCGATGATATAATTTTGTTTATGTCGAATCTAAAAAAATCAATTCCAACCTTGTTGAATTTAATAAAGAATTTTGGGGAAATATCAGGATATAAAATAAATAAAACTAAATCTGCAATATTAATGCTAAATGAGACCCAGAGAAATTACCCAGCCCCTGAGGTAAATCAATTCAATGTTGTAAATCAGTTTAAATATTTAGGAATCCAAATTATGCCTAAGCTAGAATCAGTCGCCAGTGTCAACTATGAAGCCTTAATGTCAGATATCAATGAGTTAACTCAGAGATGGATGTCACTACCAATGTCGATGATCGGGAGAATCAATATACTTAAAAGTAATATTTTACCTAAAATACTTTATTTATTTCAATACATTCCCTTATCACCACCTTTAGATCTATTCTCAAGAATAAAAAAAAAGTTAGTGGAATTTATATGGAACAACAGGAGGGCTAGATTACGTTTGTCTTTATTATATTTACCATTTGATCGTGGAGGTCTGAAATGTCCAAATTTTATGTTGTATTATTGGTCGGCACAACTGAGGTCTATGACATATTATTTTTCATCAAATGATCTCCCTCACTGGACTGAAATGGAATCATACAATTTACCTTTACCTCTTCCCATATTCATATACTCAGATTCGGCAAAAAAATTACAAAAACAAGTTAAAAATCCATTTGTAAAGCATATGATCAAAATATGGTGTGAAGCTAAAAACTATTTAAAAGAACCACAGTTATTGTCACAATTTAGTCCAATATGGGGTAATCAATATTTTAAACCAGGGAGAGCGGACGCTGTATTTAAAGTATGGAATTTAAAAGGGATACAAAAGATTCAGGATTTATATTTGCCATGTGCAGACAACATAATGTCTTTTGAAGAGCTGAGGATCAAATTTAATCTCAATAGAACACATTTTTTTAAATATCTTCAACTTAGAAACTTTATTCGATCAAATCAAAATAAAGCTCTCACTCGACCTATTTATTCATCCTTGGAAAAAATGATGATGAAAGATAGTAAAAGAAAGGGTATTATTTCAGAGTTTTATAACTCATTGACACTATCTTCAAGTGAAAATTCACTGAAAAGATTAAACTACTGGAAAGAAGATCTGCAAATTGAAATTTCAGAGGAACAATGGGAATTGGCTTGTACAGAAGCTCAAACCAAATCAATAAATGCACGCCTTAAATTGATACATTTCAAATGGTTAATGCGGATGTATGTTACACCGGAGGAGTTAAATAGATATAACAAAAATATACCAGATACATGCACAAAATGCATGGAAAGTAAAGGAACCCTATTTCATTGTTTATGGGAATGTAGATTAATAAGAATGTTTTGGGAGGAGGTGAGGGTAACAATTGAAAAAATAATCTCAAAACAAATCATATTGAATCCTAAACTGTTTTTGTTGGGTCTGTACCCAGAAAAGCATAATTTCAATAAAAGTGAAAGAACATTCATAGACCTCAGTTTGCTTAATGCCAAAAAATGTATTGCACTATTATGGAAAAAGACTCATAGACCAGATGTGACTCAGTGGTTAAGACAGATGTTAACAAACCTTCCATTAGAAAGAATAACATATATACTGAAATCAAAGGAAATTGTGTTTGAGAATATATGGAGACCTTTTATTGATTATGTAAAAAATTTAAACATAACTCTTGAAGAAGAAGGTGAATGATGTGTGTGGACCTTGTAAATTCCAAACTGGTGAACATAATATGTATACTAATGTATTGGATTGTCTAGACTAAACAGAGGAGCATTGTTGAAGACTTGATTTTGTTGGTGGTTGTTGGTGTTTTTAGGGTATTTTTTTTTTTTTTGTAGTACTTTAGTGTTAGTGTTTGATTGTTTGTATCATGTTTGTTAAAAAAAAAAAAAAGGTTCAATAAAGATATTGTGGAAAAAAAAAAATAGAAATGTGACAATGAACCACATGAACTCTCCACACTAGCAAATACTGTATTAACGTGATTGTTTGCTGTGATGGTGGTGGGAGGTTGCGCACAATTTCATAGGGTATAGGCATTAAAAAAAAAAAAAAAAAAAAAAAAATCATTACAAGTTCGGATTGGGATCTGAAATTCACGTTAAAAACATGGGACAACTTACAGGGGTAAGAGAGGGCCCTCAATACATAGCAGAGTTGGAGGAATTTCCCTCAGAGCCAACACACCAACAAAGCTCTTCTAAGGTCGCTAAAAAGACCTCAGCTCAGGAAGATCTTTTGACAGTTTTTTGTTTTAAAGTTTTATATACTATGTTCTTAATGTTTTTTATGTTCTTAATGTTCTTTCAGTTTCTGAGTAGCATAAAAGAGGGCCACTACACTGTTATACTAAATAAGACAACACAATGGAGAAGCAGGGTGTAACCAAAATAATCTCATATAATGTAAAAGGGATCCTGAATCCAGTTAAAAGATCCAAGATTCTAGGCAAAATGAAAAAAAAAAAGACAAAGCAGGAATAATATTTTTTACAGGAAACCCACCTAACAGACTTGGAGCACACTAAACTTAATAGACAAGGGTTTAAACTGATCTCTTCATCTTCATATAAGTCAAGGAGGAGGAGGAAGGTAGCGACATTGATCTCAACCAAAATTATATCGGCTAGAGGGAGAAGATATCACCCTGCTGAATGTATATGCACCTCCAGGGGCTAACTGGAAATTTTATAAAAATGTATTTGACCTAATGATAACTAAAGCCCAAGGTTTAGTGATATGTGGTGGAGACTTCAATCTAAGACTGAATCCATACTGGGATGCATCAGGTAATTCTCCACATCAAAATAACACTCAAAGTAGAAAAACTCGGATGCTACTAAAAGAAATGGGAATCTGTGATGTGTGGAGGGAATTCAACCCCAGTGTAAAGGATTATACATTTTACTCAGCACCACATTCATCATACTCAAGGATTGACTATTTTTTTATGTTTAATAGAGACATTGGAAGAGTTAAAAACATGTAAAATAGCACTGATGGATCTCTCTGACCACCGTCCGATCTATATGGACTTAAATATCCAAAAATACACAAATAATACATTTTCTTGGAGGTTAAATTCAAATGTGCTGAAAGGGCCACTGAAAGATGAATTGGAATCAGATATTCTCAGATATTTGGAAGAAAATGATAATGGAGAAGTATCCCCTTTAATACTGTGGGACGCATGCAAAGCTGTAATAAGGGGAAAGATTATCGCAAAACTGGCAATCCAAAAGAAACAGACAAGAAAAACTAATCACATTAGAGTCAGAACTTAAGAAACTAGAAAAAGAGCACAAACACAACACTCATTCTAATGACTCGCTCAAAATTAAGGAAATTAAAAAACAAATAAACGAGATCTACACAATATAAATCCAGAAGCAACTTACATTTCTGAAACAAAAATACTATGAAACAGGTAGCAAATTGGCAAAATTACTAGCCTATAAATTGAGGAAACAACAAACGGAGAGAGCAATCTACAAAATCAGAGAACCAGTATCAAAGGAAATAAAATTTAGAATTCAGGAAATTCTTAAAAGCTTTGAGAATTACTACAAGAACTTGTACTCCCTCAAAAAACACAAAAACGCATCGGAAGCCTTCCTAAATACATTAAATCTTCCCCAACTTGAAAAGACTTCCGGGAAGATGGCGGAGAGACATAACGCTTAAACAGAGAGCTCTCCCTAGTCGGATTTAAAATCTTTGATAAATGGCCAACTCGACATAAATAGAACAATAAACCAAGGGATGAAAACACGAAGAAGCCGAGCACACGGACAAAAGCAGGGTAAAACTAAAGAATCCCTATTCAACAACACAGGAGAAATCGCTGAACACGAGGCCCAAAAAAACGAGGTGACTACAGCAGAAAAAATGGAGGACGCCAAACTCGATATTATGAACGCTAGCTTCGCCAATATACACTACCGTTCAAAAGTTTGGGGTCACTTAGAAATTTCCTTATTTTTGAAAGAAAAGCACTTTTTTTCAATGAAGATAACTTTAAACTAATCAGAAATACACTCTATACATTGCTAATGTGGTAAATGACTATTCTAGCTGCAAATGTCTGGTTTTTGGTGCAATATCTACATAGGTGTATAGAGGCCCATTTCCAGCAGCTATCATTCCAGTGTTCTAATGGTACAATGTATTTGCTCATTGCTTCAGAAGGCTAATGGATAATTAGAAAACCCTTGTGCAATCATGTTAGATCTGCAATGCTGTAATTGCTGCAAATGGAGGATTCTTTGACGAAAGCAAAGTTTGAAGGAAAAAATTATTATTTCAAATACAAATCATTATTTCTAACCTTGTCAATGTCTTGACTATATTTTCTATTCATTTTACAACTCATGGTGGTAAATAAGTGTGACTTTTCAGGGAAAACACAAAATAATTGTCTGGGTGACCCCAAACTTTTGAACGGTAGTGTAAGTAAAGACATAAAAGACTTCAAGTGACAACTCCAACAGGATTTAACGGCTCTTAAGGAAGATCTGAAAAAAGAGATGAAGGAGGAAATTATGGGCCTCCAAAAAGAAATGGAACGCAAGCTAGCTGAAAACATGGAGGAACTGCGCACTCAACGGGCGTGTTTGGCAGAAGCACAGGCTCAAATATCAGAATTGGAAGACTGGAGGACCGAGGCAAGCGCGCGGCTGCAGACCCTGACGGCACAAACACAGAGGATGCAGGAAAAAATAACCGACCTGGAGAGCAGGTCCAGACGGAGCAATATACGCATCTTCGGGATTCCGGAGGGCATTGAAGGCAACTCGATGACGAAATTCATGGATCAATTCTTAAAAAAAGAGCTTGAGCTGCCCGATGAAACGGACCTGCAGATCCAACGAGCGCACAGACCCTTGGCACAGAACCCGAATCCAAACTCTACACCCAGGTCAGTTGTGGTAAACTTTCTAAAATACGACGTAAAGGAAAGAATCCTGACACAAGCATGGAAAAAAAAGATACGAGTCGGCGACAAACAGATATTCTTTGACCATGACTACCCGACAGAAATTGTGCAGCAGCGAAAGAAATATGCCAACATTAAAAAAACGCTGAAAGAGAAAAAAATTAAGATTTCAAACGCCGCTAACGAAGATGAGAATTCATTGGGAGGACGGCGTGAAAACCTACAACACGGCCAGAGAGGCAGCGCGGGACATGACGGAGCGAGGCTTTGTGGTGAGCGTACCAGAGGAAGCGGCTGGAGCAGCGGCGGCATGGAACGCATCGCGACAGCCGGAGTGGAGGCGAGTGAGCGGCAGAAGGCGGGAGACGGACGTGGCGCATCGGGCCCAAGAAAAACTGCAAGGCTTTCAACGGAAAGCCTAGATTATAACAAAGATTAAGAAGGATACAGAAGAAATGAAGGCCAAGCAGACAAGGTAAAAGAGAAACAAACGGCTAGGAGAGGTTTAAGTGATTTTTGTTGGACATTTCTAGACTAATGACTATTACTTGGATAGTAACTAGAGGTCTAGGGAGGGCCCCTCACTCGGTGAGGACATTCCCTCCACCCTCCAACAGGGAAAAGTGGGCAGAAGAAAGGCCCAAAGTACGGAGGTCGAGATTTGTTAATGTGTTTTTGTACAAATATGTGTTAGTTTTGTTGTTAAAGGGGTTAGGAGCACAAGTTAAAAAAATGGAAAAACATGAATATGGTTAAAAATCTTAAGATAATGACATTAAACGTGAATGGTCTGAACTCACCTGTTAAAAGAGAAAGAATAATAAGAAAATTCAAGAAGGAAAAAGCCAAAATTATATTTATACAAGAGACACATTTGAACAGGACAGAACATGAGAAACTAAAGAGATTTGGCTATAAGAACTCCTACTACAGTTCATTTAAGGGAGGAACTAAAAGGGGGGTTATGATACTAATTTCAAATAAAATACAATTTGAATGTGAACAAGAAATCCAGGATAAAGAAGGCAGATATGCAATAATAAAGGGAAGAATAGATGGTATGCAGATCACATTAGTGAACATCTATGCCCCACCAGAAAGTGACAAGGGTTTTTTTCAACAACTGTTTGATCTCATTGCAACAGACAGTGAAGGAGTCCTAATTTGTGGAGGAGACTTAAATGCCGTCATGGATCATGAAGTTGACACAACAAGTGTTAAGAAGACAAAAAAAACATGTAACAAAATTCATAAGAACCTCACTGGCAGAAATGGGTATGGTAGACATATGGAGGGACCTGCACCCACTCGAAAAAGACTATACACATTATTCAGCAGTCCATAAAGTACACTCTAGAATAGATTACTTCCTTATGAATGAAGGTGACAGACACAGGGTGAGAAATTGTCGGATTGGAGGGGCAGAAATATCAGATCACAATCCTATATACATGGAAATATATTTAAACAATAGAAAACGATAAACAACATGGAAACTTAATGTAGGACTATTAAATGATGAGAAAATGAAAGAAAGAATAAAGGCAAACATAAATGAGTATATCGAGGAGAATGATAATGGAGAAGTGGACCCAACAATACTATGGGACGCACTAAAAGCCGTGTTAAGAGGTAAATTAATTGTTGAATCAGGAAAAGCAAAAAAGTCTAAACTGGAATCATATGAACAAAGATGTGAGAGACTGAGGGAACTAGAACGTAAACATCAAAGCACAAATGACCCAAAAATATATCAAGAAATTAAGGAAGAAAAAATAAAGATAAAAGAAATGCAAATAGATGAAATCGAAAGGAAAAATAGATATTTAAAACAAAAATATTATGAAACGGGGCCAAAGGCCACAAAACTGCTAGCAAAACGGTTAAGAAAACAACAAACTGTGAATAATGTATACAAGATTAAGGACCCCATCACAAATAAAACCACAGTTACCCCAGAAAACATCAAAGAAATATTCCATAAATTCTATCAAGAACTATACTCGCAACCTGAAGAGACAAATGTTAAGGATATTAAAACATTTCTATGCACACTGGACTTGCCATCAATAGGAAACCAACAAAATGAAAAGCTAACAGCAGAAATAACAACACAAGAGATTAAAGATGTGATTAAGTCACTTAAAAATGGTAAATCACCAGGTAGTGATGGATACCCCTCTGAGTTTTATAAACTGTTTATAGAAGAACTCATGCCACAGCTCCTAAAGTCATTTAATTGGACATTAAACAACAACAAAATACCTCCATCATGGAACGAAGCCATTATTTCAGTTATTTTAAAGCCAGGGAAAGATAGGGAACAATGCGGAAACTATAGGCCAATCTCTTTATTAAATGTGAATTATAAAATATATACAACAATTATCTGTAAACGAATAAAGACATTCTTGACGGAACTGATAGAGGATGATCAAACTGGTTTCATAGAGGGACGCCAAACACATGACAATATCAGGAGAACATTACACATAATTAATCAAATACATAAAGAAAAGAAAAGCGCAGTAATAATGAGTTTAGACGCAGAAAAAGCATTTGATAGGGTTAATTGGATGTTCCTATATAATGTGCTGGAACGCTTTGGATTTAACGAAAAGTCAGTGCAATGTATAAAGACACTATATCAAAAACCTGTGGCAAGAATCAAGATAAACGGTAGCTTAACAGACAAAGTAAATATACAAAGATCAACTAGGCAGGGATGCTGCCTATCGCCCACCTTGTTTGCTCTGTTCATAGAGCCACTGGCTCAAGCGATGCGACAAAATAAGAAATTAAAAGGTGTAACAATAAAGGGAGCGGAACACAAGATTGGGCTATTTGCAGACGATATTATAGTTTACCTTGAACAACCAGATGAATCAATAATGGAAATGATGGACTTGATAGAAAATTTTGGAAAATTATCAGGACACAAGATAAACATAACAAAAACACAAATACTGACATTCCACTATAACCCTTTAAACCAGATAACTGATAAGATCAAACTAAACTGGAAACAAAAAGAAATAAAATACCTTGGAGTGAATATACCTAAAGATTTAAGCAAAATCTATAAAGCAAACTATGATAGGTTAGAACAAGAAATAAAAAAAGATATTGATAGATGGTCAATCTTAAATATGGATCTGAATTCAAAAATTAAGACAGTCAAAATCAGCATACAACCTAGACTGCTTTACCTCTTCCAGGCTCTACCAACAGAGATTCCTGGTGCCCAATTCTCAAAGTGGGACAGGATGATATCGAGATTTGTTTGGGGAGGTAAAAAGCCAAGAGTGAAATATAAAACTCTCCAATTACCAAAAGAGAAAGGAGGCATGGGTCTACCGAGTCTAAAGGAATATTACTACTCAGCACAAATAAGATATATCATATGTTGGTGCGACGGAGGATATGAGGCAAAATGGAAAAAAATGGAAAAGGAAATTGAGGGACTCCCAGTACAAAGCATAATAGGAGATAAGGATGCATATAAGCAAATCAAACAAATAGACCCAATCACTAAATTTACTTTGGAACTGTGGTATAAAATAGTACAAAAGTATAATATAAAGGAGGACATAAAACTATTGAAATGGGTAGCATTTGACAGTCAGTTTGAACCGGCAAAGCAAGATAGGGGATACAAAAATCTGGTGAACAAGGGAATCACAGCATGGGGCAATATCGGAAAAAAAAGATTTCGGGAGTTTTGTAAACATGAGAAGAAAATTTAATCTAGAAAAATCTGAATTCTTTAGATATCTGCAGATGAGAGATTATTATATGAGGAAGATTAGGCATAACCTCCACACAGATGTGAGCGAGATTATACAATTCATTTTAAGCTCATATGCAGGAAATAAAATAAGAATTATTTCAAAGCTATATCAGAAACTTACGGCAAACAAACATTCAAGTAACTATATAAAGGAGAAATGGGAGAAAGAGCTAAATTTAAACATAACAGAAGAAAACTGGCAAGAAATATGGAAAACACAACACACATCAACAAGTTCAAGGACATGGAGGGAATTTGGATGGAAAAACCTGATTCGCTATTTCATTACACCACAGATTCAAAGAAAATATACAAATACCCAATCTATATGCTGGAGGGGATGTGGGGCTCAAAATGCAGACCACTCACATATGTTTTGGAAATGCTGCTAAATCTCATCATTCTGGAAATCTATACATGTGACAATACAGAGGATATTAGGATATAATATACCAATGAACTGTAACTTGATGTATTTATGTTTTCTTAAAAGAGACAATGTAATACAGGCTGAGGACAGATATCTAGTTAAAATATTGCTGACTGACTTCCGGTCTGGACGCCATGGCGACTGCAGCTTAACACTGAAGCTCTCAGACCCAATCCAGGATAACACCTTGAAAATCAAACTTAACGGATTTTTGGAGGAGTGAAAATCAAAAGACAAAATCATCATGTCTAAAGGAAAACAGAAGAAACTGAAATTTTCCAGGCCAGGACACGTATCGGCCGGAGAATCTGAACTGGAAGATCTCCGTTCAGAAGACGAGGAACTGGTGATAGCTAACAAAAGGGTTAGCCTGAAATCACTATTTGAGGAGCTACGACGATTTCGCCGAGAAGTTACGGCCGAATTTCGGGAATTCAGAGAAGAATTGAAAAGGACAAACAGCAGAGTGGACCAGGCCGAGAACCGAATCTTGGAAACAGAGTAGTAGTAGATTAGTTTATTTGACAGGGACAGTGCAATAAACATAGACAATTAATCAAAGACAATCAATCTGATGTGTTGCACGTAGAGTGTATAGCTATTAGCTAATTTGCAACTCTTGTCCCTGGATGGGCTTTAGAAAAAAGAATCAAGATAAAAAATATACACAATAACCACATACATCAATGCAGAAAAATTATAAATACACAATTATAAATATTATAAATACACAAATATAACAGCCTGACTCACATTTAACATAAATATTATAAATATTATAAATACACAAATATAACAGCCTGACTCACATTTAACACATATAACATAACTCACATTTGCCTATTTCAGGCCTTCCTCCCTCCGTCACTCACTATAAACAAACACATTTATTCCTTCCCTTCATTCACTCTCACTTTGCAGACAATTAATTCATACATGAGTACATTCTTGTTTATTTTTCAGCCAGTTTTTAACATTTTTAGTGAATGTTTTAAAGTCCGTTATTATTTTAATTTCATTTGGCATTGTGTTCCAGATGTGACTGCCCTTTATAGAGAAAGCTGTTTGTCCAAATGTGGTTCTGCGGTGGAATATTTTACAGTTATTGTTAACAGAACTCCTGGTGGCTCTGCTGCTGTCCTGTCTTTGGACGAAACCAGCAAGTGGCTCGGGTGCTGATTTATGGAAACATTTGAACGTTAATTTCAGAAGACAGAGGTCAATGAAGTTCTCAAAACTCAATAGGTTGTATTTTTTTAAAACATTACAGTGATGCCACCTAATGGGCTTTTTGTCCAAGATTTTTAGGGTTTGATTATATAATGAACCTATATGTCTTATTGTGGAAGGGGCTGCTTGAGCCCAGACTGTCAAACAGTATGATATATGAGAAAAAACCATAGAATGCATATACAGTGCAGCTGCTTCGTAAGGTATGTAATATCTAATTAATTTAAAGCAGTTCAGATTTTTTTTTACTGTTTTTGAAATTTTCTTTATATGAAGATTAAATTTGAGTTGAGGATCTAGTACAATGCCAAGGTATTTGAATTCTGTAGCTAAACTGATGTCATGATCATGTATATTAACTTTAAAATGTTGCAGGTTACATTTTTTGATTGAAAAGCACATTGAGACTGTTTTCTGAAGGTTCAGCAATAGATGGTTCTTGAGGAGCCACTCTTGGACATCAACCATACTTGTAGACAGTACATCTGCAGCCTGTGCTGGAGTCTTGGCAGCTGTGTAAATAACTGCATCATCTGCATAAAGTTGGCATGTTGCAGCTGAGCAGTGTAACGGCAAGTCATTAATAAAAATGCTGAAAAGTAAAGGACCAAGAATGGACCCTTGTGGGATACCCATGCGGTTGTTTAAAAATGAGGATTTATCCTGGTGAACTTTTACACACTGTTCTCTATTCTGGAGATAAGATGCAAACCATTCTAATGTATTTGGGAAGAAGTTAAAAGATACCATTTTGGATAAAAGCAAACTGTGGTTTACAGTATCGAAAGCCTTTTTGAGATCTAGAAAAACAGCTCCTACCACATTACCCCTGTCCAAGGACTGTTTGACGTTTTCAATAAGGCAACAATTTGCTGTTTCTGTTGAGTATCCTGGTCTAAAACCAAATTGATGTGGATGAAGAAGTTGACTGTCTTGTAAGTAGTCTATCAGCTGTGTAGCTACAACTTTTTCAAGAACCTTAGATAGGACTGGTAAGATAGAGATTGGGCGGTAATTGCATATATCGTCTTTACTGCCTGATTTATGAACTGGTATGACGACAGCTTTTTTCCAGCCAGATGGAAATGTACTAGACCTAATGGAGAGATTAATGAGATGAGTCAGTGGTTTGATTAATATTTTGCTGTGCATTTTGAGAAAGGAGGTGCTCATATTGTAGATATCATTAGTTTAGATCGTTCATTAGAGGATCGAATAAAAGTGCTCGAAGATTCTGTGCTAGACCTACGCAAAAGACAAGCAGCTATAGAGGCTAAGCTAACCGACCAAGAAGGAAAACAAAGAAGAGACAACATAAGAATTCATGGTCTGATAGAAGGAACCGAAAATGGTTTTAACTCAATGGCAGAATGCGTGGAATCCTTACTAAGAGAGAAATTGGATATTCCACAAACCACCGACTTGAAGATAGAAAAGGCACATCGTTCATTAGCCGCTAGGCCGGCGGCGGAAGCGCCCCCACGTTCGGTGTTGGTAAGATTTTCCAATTTCAAAATAAAACAAGAGGTTGTAAGACTGGCCTGGCAGAAAAAAGGATTTATGCACCAGGAGAGAAAAGTCTACGTGGAACACGATTACGCCCCGGAGGTCCTTAAAAAGCGCAGGGAATACAATGACGCGAAAAAGATGTTAAGAGAGAAGAAATTGCGCTTTCAGACACCATTTCCTGCGAAGTTAAGGGTCTTCTACGGCGATGAAACGTGTCTCTATAATTCGGCGGAAGAAGCAACAGCTGACATGGCGAAAAGAGGGCTCCCGGTAACGGTATTTAAACCCGCAGCAGACCCGAGTGAGAAGATCAAAGCGCAAACATGGACAACACAAAGACCCTCAAAATCCACAGACCAGCAGCGGGAAACCCAGCACCAGAGCGTCGCGGATAAACTATCCGTTTTCAGGTTGGAATAGCGACCTTTTTTTTTTTTTTCCCCCCTTTCTCTTGAATCAATCCGCACATCCAACCCCCCTCATACAAGGTAACAAACATTAAAGGAGATGCATATTCAGCATGTGGTAAAACATTTCATGGAACAATCATATTATTTGAAACAAATAAGTCTTTGTAAAAAAAAAAAAAAAAAAAAAAAAAAAACTTGTTAAAATAGAAATGTGACAATAATCCACATGTTCTCCTCATACTAACAAATACTGTTTTTGCGTGAATGTTTGATGTGATGGGGGTGGGAGGGTGCACACAATTTCACAGGGTTTAGGCATAAAAGGAAAAAAAAAAATCATTACAAGTTTGGATTGAGTTCTGAAACTCACGTTAAAAGCATGGGACTACTTTCAGTGGTAAGAGAGGGCCCTCAACACGTAACAGAGTTTGAGGAATTTCCCTCAGAGCCTTCACTCCATCAAGGCTCTTACAGGGTCTTTAAAAAGACCTCAGCTCAGGAAGTTCTTATGACAGCTTTTTGTTTTAAAGTTTTTTACACTATGTTCTTAATGTTTTTCTTGTTTTTAATGTTCTTTCAGTTTCTGAGTAGCACAAAAGAGGGCCACCACACAGTTATACTAAACAAAACAACACAATGGAGAAACAGGGTGTAACCAAAATAATTTCATATAATGTAAAAGGAATCCTGAATCCAGTTAAAAGATCCAAGATTCTAGGCAAAATGAAAAAAGACAAAGCAGGAATAATATTTTTACAAGAAACCCACCTAACAGATGTGGAACACAATAAACTCAGTAGACAAGGGTTTAAAATGATCTCTTCATCTTCATATAAATCAGGGAGGAGGAGGGGAGTAGCGACATTGATATCAACCAAAATTACATTTGAAAAAAAATCAGAACACAAAGATAAAGAAGGGAGATACAGTTTGGTAACTGGGCGGCTAGAGGGAGAAGATATCACCCTGCTGAATGTGTATGCTCCCCCAGGGGCTAACTGGAAATTTTATAAAAATGTATTCGACCTAATGATAACTAAAGCTCAAGGTTTAGTGATATGTGGTGGGGACTTCAATCTTAGACTGAATCCATACTGGGATGCTTCTGGTAATTCCCCACATCAAAATAACACCCAAAACAGGAAGACTCGGATGCTACTAAAAGAATTGGGAATCTGTGACGTGTGGAGGGAACTCAACCCCAGTGTAAAAGACTATACATTTTACTCAACTCCACATTCATCTTACTCAAGGATTGACTATTTTTTTATGTTTAATAGAGACATTGGAAGAGTAAAAACATGTAAAATAGGACTGATGGATCTCTCCGACCACAGTCCGATCTACATGGACTTAAATATCCAAAAATACACAAATAATACATTTTCTTGGAGGTTAAATTCAAATGTCCTGAAAGGACCATTGAAAGATGAATTGGAATCAGATATTCTCAGATATTTGGAAGATAACGATAATGGAGAAGTATCCCCTTTAATACTGTGGGATGCATGCAAAGCTGTAATAAGAGGAAAGATTATTGCAAAACTGGCAACCCAAAAGAAACTAAGACAAGAAAAACTATCCACATTAGAGTCAGAACTTAGGAACCTAGAAAAAGAACACAAAGGCAACACTCATTCTACTGACTCGCTCAAGATTAAGGAAATTAAAAACCAAATAAATGAGATCTACACAATAGAAATCCAGAAGAAACTTACATTTCTGAAACAAAAATACTATGAAGCAGGCAGTAAATCGGCAAAATTGCTAGCCTATAAATTGAGGAAACATCAAACAGAAAGAGCAATCTACAAAATCAGAGACCCAGTATCAAAGGAAATAAAATTCAGAATTCAGGATATTCTTAAAAACTTCGAGAATTACTATAAGAACTTATACTCCCACAAAAAACATAAAAACGCATCCGAGGCATTCCTAAACACATTAAACCTTCCCCAACTTACGGAGTCACAAAATAAAACACTACTGTCAGAAATACATCCTAAAGAATTGGAAAAAGCAATTATGAAACTTAAAGCTAACAAATCCCCAGGAGCTGATGGCTATACAGCAGAGTGGTACAAAACCTTTAAACAGCAACTATCTCCTCTCCTCCTGAAAACATTTAACTATGTCCTCCACACAGGGGAAATCCCCCCCTCCTGGAGAGAAGGGGTCATTGCAGTTATACCTAAACCTGAAAAGGATAAACTAGAGTGCTCCAACTACAGACCAATCAGTGTACTAAATCAGGACTATAAGCTTTTTACCATTATCCTTGCCAAAAGGTTAGAAAATATACTGACAGACCTAATTCATTTAGACCAAACAGGTTTTATAAGACAAAGACAGACACAAGACAACATTTGACGCACTTTACACATAATTCATCATATAAAAAAATATAACTTAAATGCAGTCATATTGGGATTAGATGCTGAAAAAGCATTTGATTCGGTTGACTGGTCTTTTCTATATAGAATCTTATCCAGTTTCAATTTTCATAACAACTTCATTAGAACTATACAGGCATTATATAAAAAACCAACAGCTAAAATAAGGATTAACGGTATTTTATCATCTTCTTTTGAACTGGAAAGAGGATGTCGTCAGGGCTGCCCCCTGTCTCCACTGCTCTTTGCAATCTTCATAGAACCTCTGAGCCAATGGATAAGACAAAACCAAAAAATTCAAGGTATTACACTTGGTCAGAAGGAACATAAAATAGCACTCTTTGCTGATGACATTTTAATATACCTAGGGCAGCCGAACACTTCTTTACCAGAACTAACCTCAGTTTTTTCAGAGTATGGAGATTTATCAGGGTACAAATTAAACATGCATAAAACCCAAGTTTTAACATTCAACTATGACCCAAATCATTATTCACTAAGCAAATTCAAAACTAACTGGGAGTCGGAATCTATGAAATATCTGGGGGTCAATATCCCGAAACAACTCAACAAAATTATATCACTAAACTATGATCCACTGGTGACAAAAATAAAATCTGACCTAGCAAGATGGAATATGATACCATTCTTGGGTACTGCACAAAGAATTGAAGCAGTCAAAATGAATATACTTCCATGTCTTCTATACCTTTTCCAAACAATACCGGTAGAACCTCCCAAAAAAACATGGCAGGAGCTGGACAGAAGGATCTCAAGATTCATATGGCAGGGCAAGAGACCTAGAATCAGATATAGAACCCTACAGCTAAACAAAGACAAAGGTGGGCTCGCGCTGCCAAATATCAGGGACTACTTTAAAGCCGCACAAATTAAAACTTTAGTAGAGATATGTAACCCAGTCTACACTGCACAATGGAAGGAGATCGAATGCCAAATAACAAGTGACATCCCCCTACAGGCGATAATAGGGAACAATGCCTTACCTAAGCTTTTGAATAACACTAACCCGTGGATAGAGACCCCGCTAAAAATTTGGTTTAAGATAGTCAGAGAGAATCAAACTAAAGAGCCCTATCGACTTCTGCAATGGATTGCCTATGATCAGGACTTTACTCCTAATAAAACAGACACCAGATTTAAAAAGTGGAAGGAGAAAGGGCTGATAAAATATTACGATTTTTTTAAAGGGCAAATCTTAAGAAGTTTTGAAGATTTGAAAAAACAAGGCCTAATAAATCAAGACCTTTACAGGTTCTTCCAGCTTAGACACCACATAAACAATATACTTAAAAAGGAGGTTTTGGAAAGGGCCCAGTCAGGTGTTCTGAAGGTCTTCTTAATGGCATATAAAGGGATCCCAGGGATCAGATACATTTCTAAAATATACCAAGGTCTTCAAGACTTAAAAGGAGACAACACATCTTATATAAAAGAGAGATGGGAAAAAGAGGGGAATTTCACTTTACAACTGGAAATATGGGAAAAGCTAAATAAACAGCAATGGAAAAGTACCTCATCCCTGCAGTGGAGAGAATTTGGATGGAAAAACTTGGCAAGATTTTTCAGAACACCTGCACAAAACAAATTTACCCATAAGGGATTGAACTGTTGGCGCTTGTGTGGTGAAAAGACTGCAAATCATTTTCATGTGTTTTGGTCATGCCCAGTTATCCACCAATATTGGACCAAGGTACAGACAATATTGGGGAAAATATTCAAAATTACAGTTCCCTTTTCTTTTGTAACTTTGTATTTGGGTTTACTACCGGACTCACTGGAAAGACGAGGAGAAAAATACTTATTCAATGTTTTAATATTGGCAAGCAAAAAAGCTCTAACTAAAAAATGGATGTTGAAGGACTGTCCTACACCTGAAGATTGGACTAACGTGATCCAAGACATTTACTCGATGGAAAAGTTAACATTCGCACTGAGACAGGACATGGATGGGTTCATGAACTTTTGGCAACCCTGGACCGCATATGTGTCTTCCATTAGATCTAATCTTTGACAAATACCATTTCAATAATGGTTCCGCTCTTTGTTCCAATGCTACTCAGATGCTCTTTTATCTTTATTTACTTACTTTTTCTTTTTGTTTGTTTTTTACTGGTTTGTTTGGGGTTTTTTTGTTGTTTTTTGTTTTTTTTTCTCTTTAATTTCACTTTTTCTTTCACTTTAAAAAAAAAAAAGGGGGTGTTGTAAGAATTAATCTTCCAATGTTGTCAGATATCAGAAAATAAGGGAACATGTGATGAAAATGTAAACAATGCATTGCTGTAACGACCTGTATACCCTTTACAAAAACTTAAATAAAAAAAAAAAAAAAAAATATTGCTGACTGCATGTAAAAAAAACAATCACAAGAAAATGGCGATCAGAAGTTCTTCCTGACCAAGAGCAATGGACTGACATTGTTGAGGATATACGTTTAATGGAAAAACTAACATATCGACAAAGAATGCAAGGAGGACAATATGAAAAAAAAAATGGTGGAAATGGACACGCTACAAAGTGCAACAACGAGACAGAAATTGAAAGAATAACCAAAGACACTGAAAAACCAGAAGAATTACGAGGTGGAAACTAAAAACTTGATGCTCCAACATTTGTCCCAACCCCCTTTTTCTTTTTTTTTTCTTCCTCTAGCTCCTTTTTTTAAATATAGAGACTGTGATCTGAATGTAATATGTATGATGAAAAATGAATAAAAATCAAAGTTACAAAAAAAAAAAAAAAACTTCCCCAACTTACTGAGTCACAAAATAAAACACTACTGTCAGAAATACAACCTAAAGAATTAGAAAAAGCAATTATGAAACTTAAAGCTAACAAATCCCCAGGAGCAGATGGCTATACAGCAGAGTGGTACAAAACCTTTAAACAGCAACTATCTCCTCTCCTCCTGAAAACATTCAACTATGTCCTCCACACAGGGGAAATCCCCCCCTCCTGGAGAGAAGGGGTCATTGCAGTCATACCTAAACCTGAAAAGGATAAACTAGACTGCTCCAACTACAGACCAATCAGTGTGTTAAATCAGGACTATAAACTTTTTACCGCTATCCTTGCCAAAAGGTTAGAAAATATACTGACAGACTTAATTCATTTAGACCAAACAGGTTTTATAAGACAAAGACAGACACAAGATAACATTAGACGCACTTTACACATAATTCATCACATAAAAAAAACATAATTTAAATGCAGCCATATTGGGATTAGATGCTGAAAAAGCATTTGATTCAGTTGACTGGTCTTTCCTATATATAGAATCTTATCCAGTTTCAATTTTCATAACTTCATTAGAACTATCCAGGCATTATATAAAAAACCAACAGCTAAAATAAGGATTAACGGTAAATTATCATCATCTTTTGAACTGGAAAGAGGATGTTGTCAGGGCTGCCCCTTGTCTCCACTGCTCTTTGCAATCTTCATAGAACCTCTGAGCCAATGGATAAGACAGAATCAAAAAATTCAAGGTATTACACTTGGTCAGAACGAACATAAAATAGCACTCTTTGCTGATGACATTTTAATATACCTGGGGCAGCCAGACACCTCTTTTCCAGAACTAATCTCAGTTTTTTCAGAGTATGGAGAGTTATCGGGGTACGAATTAAACATGCATAAAACCCAAATTTTAACATTCAACTATGACCCAAATCAATATTTACTAAGCAAACTCAAAACTAAATGGGAGATGGAATCTATGAAATATCTGGGGGTCAATATCCCAAAACAACTCAACAAAATTATAACACTAAACTATGATCCACTGATGGCAAAAATAAAATCTGATCTAGTAAGATGGAATATAATGCCATTCTTGGGTACTGCACAAAGAATTGAAGCAGTCAAAATGAATATACTTCCACGTCTTCTATACCTTTTCCAAACAATACCGGTAGAACCTCCCAAAAAAAACATGGCAAGAACTGGACAGAAGGATCTCAAGATTCATATGGCAGGGCAAGAGACCTAGAATCAGATATAGAACCCTACAGCTAAACAAAGACAAAGGTGGGCTCGCGCTGCCAAATATCAGGGACTATTTTAAAGCCGCACAAATTAAAACTTTAGTAGAGATATGTAACCCAGTCTACACTGCACAATGGAAGGAGATGGAATGCCAAATAACAAGTGACATTCCCCTACAGGCGATAATAGGGAACAATGCCTTACCTAAACTTTTGAATAACACTAACCCGTGGATAGAGACCCCGCTAAAAATTTGGTTTAAGATAGTCAGAGAGAACCAAACTAAAGAACCCTATCGATTATTGCAATGGATTTCCTATGATCAGGACTTTACTCCTAATAAAACAGACACTAGATTTAAAAAGTGGAAAGAGAACGGACTGATAAAATATTACGATTTTTTTAAAGGGCAAACTTTAAGAAGTTTTGAAGATTTGAAAAAAACAAGGTCTAGTAAATCAAGACCTTTACAGGTTCTTTCAGCTTAGACACCACATAAACAAAATACTTAAAAAGGAGGATTTGGAAAGGGCCCAGTCAGGTGTTCTGAAGGTTTTCTTAATGGCATATAAAGGGATCCCAGGGATCAGATACATTTCTAAAATACACCATGGTCTTCAAGACTTAAAAGGAGACAACACATCATATATAAAAGAGAGATGGGAAAAAGAGGGGAATTTCACTTTACAACTGGAAATATGGGAAAAGCTAAACAAACAACAATGGAAAAGTACCTCATCCCTGCTGTGGAGAGAATTTGGATGGAAAAATTTGATAAGATTTTTCAGAACACCTGCACAAAACAAATTTACTTGTAAAGGGTTGAATTGTTGGCGCTTGTGTGGTGAAGAGACTGCAAATCATTTTCATGTGTTTTGGTCATGCCCAGTTATCCACCAATATTGGACCAATGTACAGACAATATTGGGGAAAATATTCAAAGTAACAGTTCCCTTTTCTTTTGTAACTTTGTATTTGGGTTTACTACCGGAATCACTGGAAAGACGAGGAGAAAAATACTTATTCACTGTTTTAATATTGGCAAGTAAAAAAGCTCTAACAAAAAAACGGATGTTGAAAGACTGTCCTACACCTGAAGATTGGATTAACGTGATTCAGGACATTTATTCGATGGAAAAGTTGACATTTGCACTGAGACAGGACATGGATGGGTTCTTGAACTTTTGGCAACCCTGGAACGCATATGTGTCTTCCATCAGATCTAATCTTTGACAAATACCATTTCAATAATGGCACCTCTCTTTGTTCCAAAGCTACTCAGATGCTCTTTTATTTTTCTGCTCTTTTGGGGTTTTTTTGTTTTGTTTTGTTTTTTGTTCTTTTTTTTAATTTCTCTTTTTCTTTCACTTAAAAAAGGGTGTTGTAATAATTTTTTTTCCAATGTTGTCAAAAAACAAAAAAAGGGGGAATATGTGATGAAAATGTAAACAATGCAATGCTGTAAAGACATGTATACCCTTTACAAAAACTTAAATTAAAAAAAAAAGCAATTAAAGAGATTCAGTGGAAAAAAAATGAGAAATCAGGAAGGGGACAAACACTTTTTCACACCACTGTATGTCACAAGCACTTCATTAAGACATGAGTGAGCTGTTAAAATGTGTAAAAAGTGCAGTCAATTACCCCTTTAAGTGCTAACAGTGGTACTAGGAAGCATGCATTTATATTGTTATTTTCTTTAGATTTCAGTCACCCTAATAGACCTCACTGTTTCCACCTGGTTGACTAATCCACAGTCGGTAATATACAGTATCTCCTGTCATTCTGGCTTATTTTGTTATATTTTTGCTGTGATGTTATTTCCAACTGTTAGCACCACCAAGGAGGCTAAGCCTACAGTTTAGCCACTAGTCTTGGCTCATTCACGAACGTTTCTGTGCTTATTGTACTCCAGGGACAGGACATATCCTACTGACCACTGAAACCACACACCCCTGTCCACCAGTGATACATTATGGTGGCATCAGCCATCACTTTTGGAGTGGTCTGCTGGGGCAGTGGCATTACAGCAGCCAATAGGAAGAGACTGAACAAACCAATCAAGAAAGCTAGCTCTGTCCTGGGGCAGCGCCCTGACCCAGTGGAGGAGATAGGAGATAGAAGGATGGTGGCTAAACTGTCATCTCTGCTGGAGTCCGAGTCCCACCCTATGCAGGACATACTGAACGCACTGAAGAGCTCATTTAGCAGCAGACTACATCATCCTAGGTGCTCAACTGAGAGGTTTTGCAGGTCCTTCCTACTTACGGCTGTCAGACTGTATAACCTAAGCAGGGCTGCTCGCAGAGATAGCAAAAAAATGTGACAACCTAATAGTATTGAATGCAAAAGACGCAATAGACTTACACAATGGTCCCCTCCAGTATATACAACTAGGACAATATTGGTCGCTACGGAGGGTGACAATATGTATGGGTACATATTCATACTATGTAGGATAACTAAGCAGACGGTTATGCTGTTTATTCCATCTTGCTACAATGCTCCACACTTTGTATATATATTTATGTGTATGTATGTATATCCACTGCTCTTAGTTATATCTTCCGTATCTTCTTAATTATTGCTCTGAGTGTTGCTATCCCTGTGCTGTTGCAATCCTGGAATTTCCCCATTGTGGGACTAATAAAGGCTTATCTTATCTTATTACTTCATTCATTCAGACAAATTTACATTAGCTGGCTATGAGCAAGGAGCTAGGATCTAGCCAGCTAAGATTAGCAATAGTGACATAAGAGGAGAGGGCAGAGTTAGTGATTTAAAGAGACATGCACTGAAGCTAGCCATTGTCAGAAAGGCTGTTAAAGATGATTCACAAGGAAGTGGCAATAATTAAATAATTAAAGAAAATCTGACCAAAATATGTCACTAAACATTTCATTAAGATCCGTGTGAGCTATTAAAATGTTGAAAAAGTGCAGTCAATGATCCCTTTACGGGTGGAAATCACCAAAGGCCACATGATATGATATCGCAATACTTGGGCCACGATGTGACACTGTCATAATTTTGCGATACACTGCATATTCCTGAGTCACTCCTTTGCTGTGCTGACCTAGCCAGACAGTGAGCATTTAGCACCATCTAGTGGAATGAAAAGTCAATTGGGTTTTATTACTGTGGTACCTAAATAGGTAAGTTTGTTTTTGCAACATTTATGAATCAATACCATATCACAGCCTGCTATGATGTATGACATGGAGATGGTGGCACTGACAAAAGACAGGAGGCAGACAGGATGTGGCAGAGCTGAAGATGCTAAGACTGTCACTGGGCGTGACCTGGAGGGACAGGATTATAAATGAGTATGTCAAAGGAATGGCTCAGGTTGAGTGCAGGGCTGTGCAGTATGACCAAAATTTCATATCATGATATAAGTAATTTTATTTGACAATTATATACTGTATCATGATATACATTTTCTGAAAATTCTATAGTTTATATATGATAACCAGTGAAAACAACTCTCTTTTTCTACATTTTAAATTACATACTGAAAAAAAATGAATTGTACGAATTCATCTGTCATTAATTTTATGCACTTTTTTCCTCTTGATTTTCCAGTATTGTTATAAAATTGTTTTTAATGTGCATTTGAGATGACTTCAACTTTATTCTTTATTGCTACTGGACTAATTAAAAATGATTAGAAATCAAGTCACATTAATAGCCAGTTTGTTCCTCCGACACGTTTTAATTTATTTATTATTACCTCCGCCAGGCCGAAAAGGCCAGGAGGAGGTTATGTTTTTGCCGGAGTTTGTGTGTTTGTCTGTCTGTCTGTTTGTCTGTCTGTCTGTTTGTCTGTTGGTTAGCAAGATAACTCAAAAAGTCTTGGACGGATTTCCATGAAACTTTCAGGCGTTGTTGGAAATGGTACAAGGAAGAACTGATTAAATTTTGGGGGTGATCCGGTTCACCGTCTGGATACAGGAATTTTTTAAAGCATTTTTCAACACTGTGACATACAGCCATTTTCAACATGTGTGCAGGCGCAATAGAGGGCGCTGGTCGACGTGTCTGATGAACACAAACTCCGCCTTCTTCAAAGTTTTAGGCACAAAAGCACACAGAAAACAGGGCTCGCCAGAGTGCCTGTGTTTGCACTACGCTGCAAAAGCTGACACGGGCAGCTGTCCGGCGTCGGATTATTTGGCAGAAATTCCCCGGCCAGCCATAGGGGCTGCGCAAAAACCAGCTCTCTGCCGGGGGAGGCTTCCAAATCCTCTTTTTTCCGCGGACCGCAAACCCAATAAAACCCACGGCAACCATTATCGCACCTTCTTTTGTCCAGCGGCTCCGGAACAGAGAGGAATCCCGGCGCCAGGAATGCTGCGCCTGATATGTCTCACTCTAATGCTAAAAGTGACTGCATCAGGGATTTACCACCTTGAATGAATGAATGAATGGCCTGGGCCCGCCGCAAAACCTCACACGGGCAACTGTCCGCCGACGGATTGTTTGGCACAAATTCCCCGGCCAGCCATAGGCGCTGCGCAAAAACAAGCTCTCTGCCGGCGAAGCCTCTAAATTCTCGTTTGCCGCGGAGCGCAACCCCCCAAAAAATAATATTATAGCGAACTCAATATGAGCACCCTACTTGGCTTGCCAAGTAGCTTGACCCTATTGGCGACACAGGTACAGTGCGGGACTCCGGAGCGTGAGTTCGAACCTCCCGGTGGGACGTCGCCATGTCGAGCAGCACGTTACAATATAATATAAAACCCACGGCAACCTGTCTACCCAATTTGCATCCGTCAGTGGAGGAGATGGACACAACAGCAACACTTCAGTTTATTACCTCCGCCAAGGAGGCAATGCTTTTACTACTGAACCACTAATCCTATCACTATCAGATTGATTGTCATTGATTAATTGTGTGTTTATTGCACTGTCCCTGTCAAATAAACAAATAATCATTGTGAATCCAATTGCTAGTCATATGTTTACATGCTCAAGGAATCTGAAAACGTACACACAAACACTGTATGGGGGGAATTGTGGCGCTTGGCGGAGGTCTGCGCTCTCCGAGTGCTTTTCTAGTTTATTTAGTGTGTATGACGCCACTGTCATGCACTTTTGCAACTTTAGTAATGTTTTTTCAGACAAAATTAAGAAACTCGGCAGTGAGTTAAACAGAACGATGGTCTGATACACTGTAATGTTTCCTATTAGCGACAAGTTAGCATCGTCATTTAGCATTTGCCGTCTTAGAGAGAGATAGTGTTAGCGTGGCTTACCTCCAATTAAAACGAGGTTAGAGGACTACCCTCTCTGACACAGCACGGTCATAAAAAGTCCAACATCTCTGGCTGGCACAGAAGTAGCGGCTCCACAGAAGTAGTGGCAAAACATTAGCTTGCAGTTAGCTGCTGTAGCGCACCTGGCGCACTGCGGGGGAGAGGCAGGGCGGTGACAAGTAGAAATGGGTATGTCTCTTAAATCCCGATATAAATGATACAGTTTTATATGAAACGGTAGACGTTTTTTATCGCGTCACCGATATATATCATGATATATATAGCTGAGGAGAAGCTGGAAACGTGCATGGAAATATCTGACTGGGGCATGTTTGAAGGAGCCACGCATGATCTGGATGAGTACACGGACACTGTGAACTCATATATCCACTTTTGTGAAGAGATCATTCTTCCATCACGCACCAGGGTGAGTTACTCTAATGACAAACCCTGGTTCACAGCTAAGCTCAGACAGATCAGGAAGGAGAAGGAAGCAGCGCTGAAAAGTGGAGACAGGGACTGCTACAGGGAGGTTAAATACCGGTTTAACAGAGAGCTGAAGAGGGCTAAATCTGTGTATTCAGAGAGACTCCAGCAGCAGTTCACTGCTAATGATTCGGCTTCCGTGTGGAGAGGACTGAGGCAAATCACCAACTATCGGCCTCAGGCTCCTAAAGGTCAGGATGACAAAGCCCTTTGTCAAAGACTGTCCCAACACTATGCCCGTTTTGACACCTCGTCATCTGTGTCCAACTCCCCCCCTCCCTCCAGCTCCACAGCCTCCACAATCCCTACTTCATTAAAGGCACCCCCCCCCTCCCCCCCTGCCCTTATCATCAGTGAGCAGGATGTGCTCAAACAGTTCTTCAGACTGAACCCGCGCAAGGCCCCCGGCCCGGACGGCGTGTCTCCCTCCACCCTGAGACACTGTGCGAAACAGCTGGCTCCTGTCTTCACAGACATTTTTAACACCTCCCTTAAGTTATGCCACGTGCCGTCCTGCCTCAAATCCTCCACCATCATCCCTGTCCCCAAGAAGCCACGGATCACTGGACTTAATGACTACAGACCTGTAGCGCTCACCTCTGTAGTCATGAAGTCCTTTGAGCGCCTGGTCCTGCCCCACCTCAAGTCCATCACCACCCCTCTCCTGGACCCGCTGCAGTTTGCCTACCGAGCCAACAGGTCTGTAGACGACGCAGTCAACCTGGCCCTCCACTCCATCCTGCAGCACCTGGACTCCCCGGGAACCTACGCCAGGATCCTGTTTGTGGACTTCAGCTCCGCATTCAACACCATCCGCCCCGCTCTGCTCCAGGACAAGCTGTCCCTGCTCAACGTGCCTGACTCCCTCTGCAGGTGGATCACCGACTTCCTGACGGACCGGAGGCAGCATGTGCGGCTAGGAAAGACTGTCTCAGACTCTACTAGCATCAGCACCGGATTACCCCAGGGCTGTGTACTTTCCCCCCTACTCTTCTCCCTTTACACCAACTCCTGCACCTCCAGCCACCAGTCTGTCAAGTTGATCAAGTTTGCGGACGACACCACCCTCATCGGGCTCATCTCCAACGGCGACGAGTCCGCCTACAGGAGAGAAGTGGCCCAGCTGGCGTCCTGGTGCAACAATAACAACCTGCAGCTGAACGCTCTGAAGACAGTGGAGATGATTGTAGACTTCAGGAAAGTCACTACCCCTCTGCCCCCCCTCACCCTCTCAGGCTCTCCCATCACCACTGCTGATTCCTTCCGCTTCCTAGGCACTACCATCACCAGGGACCTCAAATGGGAGCCGACCATCAGCTCACTCATCAAAAAAGCCCAGCAGAGGATGTTCTTCCTGCGGCAGCTGAGGAAGCTCAAGCTACCCACCAAGATGTTAGTGCAGTTCTACACAGCCATCATCGAGTCCATCCTCACCACCTCCATAACCGTGTGGTACGCAGGAGCCACTGCCAGGGACAGACTAAGGCTGCAGCGCGTCGTGCGCACTGCTGAGAAGGTGATCGGCTGCAAGCTCCCATCTCTCCAGGATCTGTACATCTCCAGGACCCGGAGGCGTGCTGGCCGGATCATAGCCGATCCCTCACACCCTGGTCACGTACTGTTTGCCCCCCTCCCCTCTGGTAGAAGACTTCGGTCCATCCAGACTAAAACCTCCCGTCACATGAACAGCTTCTTCCCCTCTGCCATCAGACTGCTGAACACTAAGTGACTTATTGACTCTCATGCACTATGTACAGCAGCTCAACCAGACTCATGTCAATCATCACTGCTTTCTTCCTGCATTACCGACTGCACTATATAGTTCTCCACAGTATCTGCTGCTCGCTAATATATTTTAACTGCTGACCAGTATCACTTACTCTTATTCTACACTTTATTGCATGTATAGTTTATTTCTTTTATCTTATCATGTTTAATGTTGCAGCATTGCACCGAGACAAATTCCTAGTTTGTGTACTACATGAACAATGGCAATAAACCTGATTCTGATTCTGATTCTGATATCGCACAGCCCTAGTTGAGCAGTTTGGAGACAAAGTAAGAGAGGCAAGGCTGAGATGGTATGAACATGTGCAGAGGAGGGATAGTGCATATACTTGACAAAGGATGTTGAAGAAGGCGCTACCAGGAGGAAAAGAAGAACACCACAGAGAAGATTCATAGATGTAGTGAAGGAGAACATGAAGAGGGTTGGTGCTACAGAAAAGGATGCAAAAAATAAGGTGAGACGGAGGTTGATGACCTGCTGTGGAGACCCCTAAAGGCAGCAGCCAAAAGAAGAAGATGCACTACAAAATATCACGATAATATGCTGTATCGATCCCCCCCTACCCCCACCATCCCTAATGGATGTTTGATTTCTTTTTTATTACACTTTTTAATAAAAATGAAATCATATTTATTAAAATTGATGCCTAGGCTTGGTTTAATCTGCTACCCTTATGTTGTGCTTCATTGACATTGAATTTTCACCCCTCAACTAAGGCAAAACAAATAAAGTACAAGTGTTATTGTTTTGTTTTTTTTAATTTTACCTTTATTTTACCAGGGATAAAACCAACTGAGGTAAGGACCTCTTTTACAGTGGTGCCCTGGCTAAGATGGCAGCACTTTGTTTATGGTTTAAACAGTTTTCTGAATTAAAACTCATTGATTAATGCAAAGTGTACTGCATGATTATATCTGCTCCTGTTTTTTGTTTACTCAGCATTACACCTAAACACAGGAGTGCATGTATGCCAGCAGATTCCTCTCCAACGCTGAGAGGAGTACAGTATTGTATGTCCCCGCAGGGCACACATACCTGAGCAGAAAAACAGGCTACAGCACACCACCCCTGCATACACCAAGGCAATGTTACACACACACATGACTCACACACACACACACACTGCGTTACTGTGGCCTGAAGTCACTCGGGAAGGGGGCGGGGGGGGACACACCCTGCCACAAAGAAACAATATACACACACATTTATCCAGCCACTGAAACACACTCCTACCCTGCTATGATCATGGGGCCCTAATCTTCAGTGACTCACAGTAATGGCAGGAGATGTTTATAGGGAACCATGTAATTTGTGTCTGAGGGTTGCAGCAGATTTCTGCCATATAATGGTCGTCTAGATCAGCCACATTAGCCCCCGTCGCACACCAACCTGTGGCAAACTAGCAGCACCTGCAAAATCACAAACCATCAGCTGACCGTGCTTGATATTAAGCACCCAGGTGTTATTAACACTTTCCTTTATGGCCAACCGTATGCATCTTTTAGGGTATCCAATGTCCCACGCTGCTTTCCTGTCTTGCCTTCACTTCACCCAAACTATATCGACTTGCCTGGATCAGTTTCTGAAGCCGAGGCCGCTTTTTTGCTCCTCTCTTTTATGCTTCATGTGTTATGGCTCTGCATGTCTCTGCAGGCTCCAAAGCGCCATCCGCCCATCAATACACGCTTTCATCTATTAATCTGTCCATCCATCCATCCATACAACCCTTTCATTTTGGGAGAAACCTGTTATCTGACAACAGATGAGGATGGTGGTAATAACACGGCGAGGGCAGACGCTGGAGGAATGAAGGCTGATGGAGAAGACTCAAATTAGGGGACTCTTAGACTCTAGTGTTCATCTAGATTGTTTTGTTATCAAATGGTCAGTTTTGGAGGCATCTGTAGGATTTAATTCAGAACATAATGAGAGAAGATGGTCAAAACCACTAAAATATATACAGTGTTAGAAATCACTTGATGATCCATGTAAACCATTTTCTTTCTACCCAACTACACCCTTCAGTTTTGACCCTTTGTAAGTAGCATGAATTCCCCACCACCACCACCACCACCACCACCACCACACAACCCTTCACTGAGCTGTAATGCTCAGCTAACAGCATTTGGGTAAAATAAACAAATCAGAAAGAATTCTGTTTAAAAAAACTGGATCTTACCAAAGAACTCCTGCCGGTTTTCCGTGGTCTCCCTTCCAGCTCCACCTCCTGTGTCTTCCTGGGGTATGACTGGACCTCCAGCTGATGAGGGCCCCACTGTTGTTGTGCTCGATTTGGAGAGGGATGCCAGGGCTAGAGATTGCTCCTTCAGCGTCAGGCCCTCCACCAGCACCTTCCCTTCCGATGCTGCATCTCTGAGAAGAAGCCGGGTCAGCTCCTCTTGGTACCTGGTGCCAGGCAGGTCCGAGTATCGGGCCCTCTCTCTGATTCCACCTGCTTCCTTCCCCCGGAATCCTGCCCCCACTTGCTGGTCTTCCCAAAACTCTGGGCCTGCCTGGTAGCAGGTTGCTGCTGGGCTTCCAACAGCAGGTGGGTAGGAGTGGCGAGTGTCATATGCAGCCGGACGCATCTCCACCTCTAAGTACTGAGTCCAGACTTCTACAGGGGTAACTCCAGCCCTGCTGAAAGCTCCATAACCCGCCGCAGAGCCTCCAGTCTGCATGGATGAGGATTGCTGCTGTGGAGGGAGTCCTCCAGATGCAGAGTAGCGGGAGTCATAGCCCAGACTGATGCCACTGGTCCGGTTGCTGCTGCAGCGGCTTCCCATGGGGCTCCCACCTCCCCCTCCTCCGCTGGCTGTACTGGAGGCAAAGCTGGACCTAGGGCTGACCAGCACAGACTCCTGGAGGCTGAATGATGACCGTGGACTCAGGGTTGGTCCTGGGAGGTAAAAGAAGCCTCCCCCTAAGCCTGCTCCGCTCATATCAGATGGGCGATGAGGTGGATGAGAGAGGGACGCAGGCCTGGTGGTCTCCCACATTTCGCTTCCTGTACTCAGGCGTTTGTAGAGCAGAGCTTCCTGTAGAGAGAGGCGTTTGTGCCTCTCAGGCTCAGAGAAGTACCCTGGCTCTGCCAGGCCACTCCCGTTGCCCCTGGTGGCTGATCCATATCCCGTGGCAGCAGGGTATGGTGGCGGGACAGAGAGGGGAGGTGGCTGGGACAGCAGCTGCTGTCGCCTGACGAGCTGCTGAAGCTCCAGGGAGTATCGACGTTGATTCAGGGAGGCCTTGGAGACAAACACTCCCTGAGGGTCACATTCTGGACCCAGGCCAGACTCCCGCCTGAGGTGGGAATCCACGCCTTCACCCAGGTAACAGGAAGCTCGCTGCTGACGCCTCAGTGGTGCCAAAGTGGCGGGGTGAACTGGCTGCTCACCCTCAGCAGGTACGTTGCCCACATTAGACGAAGCAGTTGGCGTACTGGGGGGCTGGGTGGGAGGCATTCCCATCACGCCACCTCCTGCACCTCCTCCCGCTCCTCTCCCACTAGCTGGAATACATGGCTCATTTGTGGCTGCAGAGGCAAGCGAGAACTGGCCAGCTCTGGCGGGCGAGGCAGCTGCAGAGTTGGGACCTGGTGGCAGACTGCTGCCCCCGCCAGTGCCTGCCGAGAAGCCACCACTGGCATTGCTGTTATTAGAGTTGCTGGCAGAGTCCTGTTTCTTCTTTGAGCTGCTGAATTTTACACTGCCAGAGTCTGTTAGCTTTAACTTCTCTAGTAACTTGCTTATTGGCCTGTCCATGATAAAAAAAAAAAATCTATTGTTTGGTCTACAAACTAATGTGCTCAAATACAGTGTGAATAGATATACAGCAGAAAAATAGAAATACAATCTAAAGCTGAAATGACAGCTTATAAATCGATATCACAATTTAAAAACCAGCTTTGACTCTAGCTCAAACAAAACAAAAACCTACACACACACACAATAAATACAAAGCGGATAAATAAGGTGTGATTTAAAACGTTACAAAGTGGCTACATGACTCGAGTCCTCTGATTTATCTGGTTCGCCGTCGTGGAAAACCCACAGGCACAGGTAGGCTGCGGTGACGAAGAATCCATGGATTCACAAGACAATTAAAGTCCATTCAAGTCAATCCAGACAGAAGACGGGAGAAGAAAACTTGTATCCAGGACACCTCTGAGTTTTCTGGACCCTCATGTGGCTCCACGTCCGCGTATAAAACACTCTGTACAAAAACCAAGTCAGTAACGACGTGGTACTTCAAGGGGCTCTCCGTTTGAAAATCACAAAGCGGACACTCGGGTAGGATGGAGGCGACAGCGGCTCATGTGGGTCCGGTGAAGACGACAAAGTAGATCCGCCTGAGCACAGATGGTAGACTCACCCGACTTCTGCCATTCATCTCAGGAAGGGGGGGGGGGGGGCAGCACGGTTATCCTTCCAAAAGAAAATCAACAACAACAACAACAAAAAAAGCGTATACACGACACAGCGTGGAGCCTGTGATCGACTCGCTTTTATCTTCCCCGTTTTTCAAAGCACAAATCCTGACTGGCACTCAGAGGAACTGCGAGCGGACAAGTTTGGAGACAGAAGTGAGGGGAGCCGTTACAGAGCCGTCGCGGCACACCGGCGTCGGACCAAATGAGCCGCTAGTTATAAATAATAATTCCTCCCCGTGTGCTCTGCTCGCTGGATAACTTTGTTTCTTTCTTCCTCCCCCCCCCACCTCAATAATTACTTTACCTCCCCCTCTCTCAGCGTCAGCGATAACGTCGAGTTAGCTAAAGCGCAGAAGCTAGTTCCAGCTATTGCCCTTCAAAATAAACGCACTGTGGTGGCAACCGTTTTAAAGCTAACAGAGATATCGAGCTATGCTTACTTGTGCGTTTATTCCGTTAAACGTGCATTATATAATTTTCATCTTTGCATTTATCTACAGTAATACTCAAAAATAATTATCTATTTTTGAAAAAGCTTTGGCCTGCTTAGCTGTTATTTTGAAGGCTATACGTTTCACTTGTTACTAGCCGTCACTGCGTCGTCACGTCCAACTTAACGCATCACCGCTCGGGCCGGGACACCTTTCCGCTCCACAAAAAAGTCTCCTGCTCCATTCATACACAAAACATCTCAGAGGATGCATCCTCTGCACTCATTTATCTAAAAAAGAAAGAAAGAAAAAAACTAATAACCGCGTCATTAATCTCACATAAAGTGCAGGGCAAAACTGTCCTGTTTTCCCATTTGACGAGATTTAAAACGTGATTCTTTTTGTCTGGAATAGATTTACTTTCCTGTATTATTATCATTTCATTTATTTCTGTCTGTTCATTGCAAATAAACTACATTACATAAAATAAACAACAGACAGAACGGGTGTCTGATAAAGCATTAATGTACAACTACATACATTATTGTGTTTGGCAACCACACAGAAAATTCTGTTCTGCTACTGGAGGAAAAGAAACTCTTCTTCTTCTTCTTCATTGGCAGTTGCCAACCAACCAACTTACAGGTGCATTACCGCCACGTACTTCACTCTATATCATCACTCTGTCTCAAAGAAGTTCAAGAATATATGTCCATTTTATACTTATGTTACCTAATTGGATTGCTGGACTCACCCTCAGAGATAGGGTGAGGAGCGCAGTCATCCGGGAGAGGCTCAGAGTAGAACCGCTGCTCCTCCACATTGAAAGGAGTCAGTTGAGGTGGTATGGGCATCTGATTAGGATGCCTCCTGGACGCCTCCCACTTGAGGTGTTTCAGGCACGTCCCACTGGGAGGAGACCCCGGGGCAGACCCAGGACTCGGTGGAGAGACTATGTCTCCCAGCTGGTCTGGGAACGCCTTGGTATCCCCTCTGAAGAGCTGGAGCAGGTGGCTGGGGAGAGGGAAGTCTGGGCTTCTCTGCTTGAACTGCTGCCTCCGCGACCCCGGACCTCCGGAAAAGCGGTAGAAGATGGATGGATGGATGGATGGTTACCTAATTGTTTACTTTAAAGCTACTCTTCATATCCCTTTAAATGGATTTAGATTCACGGTGGTTTTTAATGGCTGTCTAAACTGTGAACCTGTGTATATTTTGGGGAGTACAACACGGTCTAGCTCTTGACACATCACCTACCACTGCTTTCAATGCAAAGACTAATTTGGACTGTGGAAACACATTGCTGTTTCATCTGTGAAATGTGCTGTTTGTTAGTGGTGCATTAATAGGTGACACTTGAAAAGTATATGAGGACATATATTGTTAATATGGACAGTCACTGAATGATATTTGAGTTCCCCAAAAGCTTTGACTTTTGATAAAAATGTGTTAAACCGGTTAATGGTCTTGTTTTAAATGTGTTGTACTTTATTAATATTACGCAGGCTGTTCATTTGTTTATCTATTTATGTCTATCTATATGCAGATATACTTGTGGCATCACCCCACCTGGTACAGTTTATTGGGTATATGCAGTATGTAGATTGAGCTTGAAGCAGACATTTCATTCATAAATAGATCTGTGGTTCCAAATTTGATATACTGTATATTGTAATAATTTCTTGTGGCTGAATAAAACTGTCCTGAACCATACAAATATAGACAGAGACAAGAATATAAGAATTCAAATTGGCCTTCTCAGACTTTCAGCAGCAAATACCCCACAATTTAAGATCTGCATCTTCACTTGTTCATTTTAAGAAGCAGTTAAAGCCCATCTTTTTACTTTGGCGTTTTATTAGTTCTCTGCTGGTTGTACATTGTCTTTTATTGTTTACTGTTTTTAATTCCTATGTCTTTTATTGTTTTCTGTTTATTTACCGTTTTGTTTTATGGAAAGCACTTTGTGACCCTGTCTGTGAAAAGTGCTCTACAAATAAACTTATTATTACTATTATTAATTACATACTGTATTAGTAAACTTAAGCATAAATTGTCCAAGTACAAATCACTAGCAAGTTACTTCACCAAAAAGTTCTGGTTTCCTTTGAGTTTTTATTTTCATCATTAACATACACCATATGTCATGATTGATATGTGATAACTTGTAGGGGTCAGCCTGTAAATCAAATCTGGGGTGGGATTAGTATGGATTACTTTTAATTTACTGCAGATGTTTTAATGTTTTGCCACTTTTACTCCAGATCTAAATCATGAATACAGGTCTTTTCAGTAATATGATTTGACTCCTCCAATTTGTTGCCAAGAGAGATTTAAAACTAAAATCTATTGATGCAATGGCTTCACAAGATATAGGCTATAAATTAAAAGTGTGCTATATATTGCAGCAAGGAGACTATAGTCAGCTATAGACTAACAGTAGAGAAGTAAATTATGTTTTGCCACTCTTAGTTCCCAGTATGTGACAGGGTTCCATTTGATGAGCCCAAAGAATGTGTCATTCATTAACATCCTTCACACACCCACGCTCATTTTTGTCCTCAAGTCATCATGAGAGTGACTAACCCTCGGGTTAATGTTTATTGTGAAGGACCTCTGGATACAGATTCATGTAGTTTAGATGCAAGTGTCACAACAGAATGGGAACATGTCAAACTACTAATAAAAATATAGTATGTTTTCACACAAAAATAAACTATTTTTGTTCTTTGGACCCTCTTAAATGGTGTGTAATAATTAGAGAAATAGTTGGATTTAAAAATGTAACCAGTTCACATTTTATCAGTCATCTTTGCCCTCATTTGTGTCATTAAAGTTTGACACAACTTGGAAACACATTATGGTGGTCCAAGATGGCTGCCTGCATGGAGAAGGACCCTCCTGCTTTTTTTAAGGTACAGAAAATGCAGCGACTTTAACTTAGTGATTATATAACAGTGGAAACAAAATTAAGAATTTTTGGTGCAGTTCAGATTACCCCAAATTTTTACAAACTGTATACTCACTAAAATAAACTGGACTACACTGTTTGAAGGAAACATCAAACAATTAGTTGTTTCTTGGTAATGCTTCCCACTGTTTTGTAGCTGTAACAGAGACATGACCTAGGAAAGGGAAGTGATTATTCAAGTGAAATCTTAGGATATCACTTGATTTTTTTTAAATTTTTTTTTACTATTCCATAAAGACAGTCTAATGAAAAAAGCTGAAGCTATCTAAGATTTCTTATGTACGCTCTCTAAACTTTTTGGAAAATGAACACATCATCACTCTGTATATAATTCAAGAAATCTGTCTGTCATGATGTCACGATCATAGGACTTTGTGTTGCCATGTTTGTAACCATGTCAAAGCTCAAAGGCAGGCATCACTGAGCAAGTGGTGACATCAAAGATCAAAGGCATGTTTCATAGGACTTGTTATGACATCATCAAAGATCAAAGGCAGGCATCACTGTATGACATCATCAAAGATCAAAGGCAGGCATCACTGAACGAGTGGTGATGTCAAAGATCAAAGGCAGGTTTCACCATGGTTACTGTTGCCACTAACTATGTCAAAGATCAAAGGTAGGCATCACTGAATGAGTGGTGATGTCAAAGATCAAAGGCAGGTTTCATAGGACTCACTATGACATCATCAATGATCAAAGGCAGGCATCACTGAACGAATGGTGACGTCAAAGATCAAAGGCAGGCATCACTGTATGACATCATCAGAGATCAAAGGCAGGCATCACTGAACAAGTGGTGACATCAAAGATCAAAGGCAGGTTTCACCAGGGTTTCTATTGCCATGGTAAGCATGTCAAAGCTCAAAGGCAGGCATCACCGTGGTTACTGTTGCCATGGTAACCATGTCAGAGATCAAAGGCAGGAATGCAGAAATGCCTGCTTACACTTGCTTTCTACGGGCATGCAGAAATACTTGCTTATACTTGGTTTCTATGGGCATGCACGGGTATGCATGGGCATGCACAGGTATGCACTAGTAAAATTAAAAAAATAAAAAAAACATCTCCCTTGGAAAAATGATTCATCCACCCCACAGTTGTGCCATTTCAAGGTGCGGATTACACAGCTTGATTATTACACAAGTGTGCCTTGGGCTGGTCGTCATAAAAGCCCACTCTAAAATATGCAGGTAATTACATAATATAATGCCTCAGCTTTTGCAATGTTATGCTGACTCTTATCTGCAACAGACCACAGGTCCAATACATGCTTACTGACAAATAAAACTGTGGCCTTACGGGCAAGCATGGTGGTGCAGTGGTTAGCACTGTTGCCTTACAACTAGAAGGTTCCAGGTTTGAATCCCCAGACTGGCAGGGGTAGGAACCTTTCTGTGTGGAGTTTGCATGTTCTCCCTGTGCTGCATGGGTTTACTCTGGGGGCTCCGGTTTCCTCCCACAATCCAAAGACATGCATGTTAGGTTAATTGGTTGTTCTAAATTGTCCCTAGATAGCTGTCTCCTATAGGCCCTTAGAATAGAGGGTTAGTACTAGTGAAGCGCTTTGAGTGGACTTTGAGACTAGAAAAAGCGCTATATAAGTACAGGTCCTTATCCCTTACATTTTAATTTATTCTATATTTGCAACATAGTTTATATTTCTATCACACGCCTGTACGTTATTGCATGTGTAATAATTTGTTTATAAACTACATAGTGCAAAAGCATAACAGCCACAAAATAAATTCTTGATCAAATTTCAAATGACTTATTTCTGCATTTTTTTTTTTCATCCGTGCTTCCTCTGCTGCACTTTTAAAACTTTCCCGAGCAACTGCACTACTTTTTTTGGAATGCGCGGAAGGACACAAAGGAGCGGATAGGCTGTGGATTTTTTCGGCGTGTCTAAGTTCTCCAAGGACGATCCAGAGTAAACACGGCGCCGGCGGTGCAGGGCATTAGTCATCGCTCTGTGGCACCTAACGGACGCACCAAAACACTGCAAGCACCCATAAAACAGTGCTGCTTTTGGCCCTAAGCATGTTGGCCCCCGGAGCCTCCTTCCACATGGATCCCCCCGGGGCCCCTGCTGTCCTAGAAGCAGCCTCTGCAGACTCATCTGGGGCTGCAAGTGGGGACTTGCCTGAAAAGCTAACAGAGAAATTCTTCGGGGCTTAGTGTGGGAGCCGCTGAAAGAAAAACAACACTTTAAAGGGCAGCGAGAGCACCTGAGCTCTGGCTGAATTATAGATTACTGCCATAGATGCTTTAAGATCTTATTACCTCCGCCAAGGGGAGCAGGTAATGTTTTTAGTGGCGGTGGTTTGTCTGTTAGCAGCATGCCTCACAAAGTTATGAACTGATTTTGATGAAATTGGCCTACAGAGGACGCCATTACATTTTGGTGATGGTCCGAGAATGCATACCTCCGCCAAGGCTCTTATCTTCTCACAGTGTGTTAGCAACAATACTCCAAAACTAATGGACAGACTTTGATGCAATTTTCACCAGAAGCGGCTCTAGGGCTGCACACAAGCTCATTACATTTTGGAGGTGATCCATGAGGGACGGAAGGAGCCTTGGTGGAGGTATGCACTGAGTGCTTTTCTAGTGTATCATATTTCTTATTTGTAATGTTTAAAATAGTGATAAAAAACACTGAGATTTCGAGTCATTTCCAAACAGCATTTTTTAAGGTCCCAACCCTCTTTTCCCCTTTTCTTGATGGAATTTAAATGGAGAGTTGTGGCCAATATTAAAAAAATAAGCTACTTAAATAAATTTGCCCACTAAATAAAAAAATATAATTATGAAATAAATCCTGAAATACATAAATGATTCTGAATATATCTATATGAGCTGATATAGTTCAATAAATATTATGCCTATTACGTGATTTTTTTCAAACAATGAACTTTTATCTTTCAGTGGTAGGTAGAAATCTGGGCACCCTTTTCTCCTTTTTTAATTGAAAAGATGTAAATACTGTCTGTATAAAATATACAACATTAGTAGTAAACATTGATGCATAGTTGCTTTTATTTCATAAATGGACCAATAAAATAAAATAAATAAAAATAAGCTACACAATTGTGGTAGCCTATGGGCAAAAGTCTGCAGACACCCTACATTTTTTTTTCCACAATATCTTTATTGAACCTTTTTTTTTTTTTAACAAACATGATACAAACAATCAAACACTAACACTAAAGTACTACAAAAAAAAAAATGCACTAAAAACACCAACAACCACCAACAAAATCAAGTCTTCAACAATGCTCCTCTGTTTAGTCTAGACAATCCAATACATAAGTATACATATTATGTTCACCAGTTTGGAATTTACAAGGTCCACACACATCATTCACCTTCTTCTTCAAGAGTTATGTTTAAATTTTTTACATAATCAATAAAAGGTCTCCATATATTCTCAAACACAATTTCCTTTGATTTTAGTATATATGTTATTCTTTCTAATGGAAGGTTTGTTAACATCTGTCTTAACCACTGAGTCACATCTGGTCTATGAGTCTTTTTCCATAATAGTGCAATACATTTTTTGGCATTAAGCAAACTGAGGTCTATGAATGTTCTTTCACTTTTATTAAAATTATGCTTTTCTGGGTACAGACCCAACAAAAACAGTTTAGGATTCAATATGATTTGTTTTGAGATTATTTTTTCAATTGTTACCCTCACCTCTTCCCAAAACATTCTTATTAATCTACATTCCCATAAACAATGAAATAGGGTTCCTTTACTTTCCATGCATTTTGTGCATGTATCTGGTATATTTTTGTTATATCTATTTAACTCCTCCGGTGTAACATACATCCGCATTAACCATTTGAAATGTATCAATTTAAGGCGTGCATTTATTGATTTGGTTTGAGCTTCTGTACAAGCCAATTCCCATTGTTCCTCTGAAATTTCAATTTGCAGATCTTCTTTCCAGTAGTTTAATCTTTTCAGTGAATTTTCACTTGAAGATAGTGTCAGTGAGTTATAAAACTCTGAAATAATACCCTTTCTTTTACTATCTTTCATCATCATTTTTTCCAAGGATGAATAAATAGGTCGAGTGAGAGCTTTATTTTGATTTGATCGAATAAAGTTTCTAAGTTGAAGATATTTAAAAAAATGTGTTCTATTGAGATTAAATTTGATCCTCAGCTCTTCAAAAGACATTATGTTGTCTGCACATGGCAAATATAAATCCTGAATCTTTTGTATCCCTTTTAAATTCCATACTTTAAATACAGCGTCCGCTCTCCCTGGTTTAAAATATTGATTACCCCATATTGGACTAAATTGTGACAATAACTGTGGTTCTTTTAAATAGTTTTTAGCTTCACACCATATTTTGATCATATGCTTTACAAATGGATTTTTAACTTGTTTTTGTAATTTTTTTGCCGAATCTGAGTATATGAATATGGGAAGAGGTAAAGGTAAATTGTATGATTCCATTTCAGTCCAGTGAGGGAGATCATTTGATGAAAAATAATATGTCATAGACCTCAGTTGTGCCGACCAATAATACAACATAAAATTTGGACATTTCAGACCTCCACGATCAAATGGTAAATATAATAGAGACAAACGTAATCTAGCCCTCCTGTTGTTCCATATAAATTCCACTAACTTTTTTTTTATTCTTGAGAATAGATCTAAAGGTGGTGATAAGGGAATGTATTGAAATAAATAAAGTATTTTAGGTAAAATATTACTTTTAAGTATATTGATTCTCCCGATCATCGACATTGGTAGTGACATCCATCTCTGAGTTAACTCATTGATATCTGACATTAAGGCTTCATAGTTGACACTGGCGACTGATTCTAGCTTAGGCATAATTTGGATTCCTAAATATTTAAACTGATTTACAACATTGAATTGATTTACCTCAGGGGCTGGGTAATTTCTCTGGGTCTCATTTAGCATTAATATTGAAGATTTAGTTTTATTTATTTTATATCCTGATATTTCCCCAAAATTCTTTATTAAATTCAACAAGGTTGGAATTGATTTTTTTAGATTCGACATAAACAAAATTATGTCATCGGCGTACAGGGAGATTTTATGTTCTGTTGGTCCAACTTTAATTCCATATATTTGTGAATGTAAACGTATCGCTATCGCTAAAGGTTCAATTGCCATAGTAAACAGTAAAGGTGAAAGTGGACAGCCTTGTCGACATCCTCTATTGATTTTTATTGGTTTTGAAATATTGTTATTTGTTAGGATTTCTGCTGTAGCATTATTGTATATTATTTGAACCCATTTTATGAAATTATTTCCAAGTCCAAACCTTTGTAGGACTTCAAAAAGAAAGGGCCATTCAACTCTATCAAAGGCCTTTTCGGCGTCCAATGATAGGAGAGCTGTATCCGGTGCTTCTTTATTAAAATAAATAATATTAACTAGTCTTCTTACATTATGGAAGCCTTGTCTACCCTTTATAAAGCCATTCTGATCTCGATTAATAATATTTGGTAAAATTTCTTGTATTCGTCTTGCTAAAATTTTACAGATTATCTTAAGGTCGGCGTTTAATAGGCTTATTGGTCTCATATTTTCACATTTATTAGAGGGCTTACCTGGTTTTGGCAGCAGTATAATTAAGGCATTATTTATGTATGATGGTAAATTATTATTTTGAAATGCTTCTAAAACCATTTCCAAAAAAGGTTTTATTAATTTATTCTTAAATTTTTTATAAAGGTCAACTGGAAGACCATCTGGTCCTGCACTTTTTCCTGATTTCATATTATCAATGGCTAGCCCAACTTCTTCTTGACTAATTTTAGAATCCAATATCTCCCTGTTTTCATTTGGAATACACGGTATAGATAGTTCGTTCAAAAACCCATTTAGTTTTGTTAAATCAGGTTCATTTTTGGTATCATATAATTTTTCATAGTAATCTCTAAAGGCTCTATTAATTTCTAAAGGATCTATAACTACCTGTCCATTACTTATAATACTGGTAATTGGTGTTTTAATTTCCAATTGTTTAATCTGCCATGCTAATAATTTTCCCGATTTTTCACCTTGTTCATAAAAAGATTGTTTCAATCTTAGAAGACTCGAGGCAGCTCTATTCGCTGATTTTTTGTCGTATTCAGCTCTCAAAATCAGTAATTCATTCTCCAACCTTGGGTCACTTCCTGCATACACTTTTTCCTGAAGATTTTTTATTTTATGTTCCAATTTAGCTCTCTCCTCTCGAGTCTTCTTAGATTTTGATCCTGTATAACTAATAATATGTCCCCTAATAAAAGCTTTGAAAGCCTCCCACTTTACACATGCTGATGTTTGTGTAGTATTGATGTCAAAGAACTCGTCTATCTGTTTTTCTATATACTTGACAAATTCCTCATCCTGAAGCCATTTATGCTGAAATTGCCATCTGCCTGATTCCTTTGTCAATTTTTTATCTACATATATTAGACAACAGGGTGCATGATCAGAGATCACGATGTTATCATAAAAGCAGTTTTGAACCTTGGACCTTAATTCTGTGGAAATCAAAAAATAATCAATACGTGAGAATGTCTTGTAGGTACTGGAATAACAAGAATAGGCTTTAACTTGTGGTTTCATTTCTCTCCATATATCTAACAATCTCAATTCTTTCATAAAATGATTAATAGTCATCCTACATCCAATGTGCAACGTACAATCCAGTCCTGTTGATCTATCCACACCTGGATTCAATGTACAATTAAAATCCCCTGCTATTATATGTTGCCCTGTAAGTGATGATAAGATGAGAAATAAATTAGCAAAGAACTTCTGATCATCTATATTGGGACCATATAAGTTCACAAGATTTATATTTTCTAATAGCAAAGAACCTTGAATGATTACATATCTTCCAAATTTGTCTCCAATTACATTTTTCACTTGAAAAGGAACTGATTTATGTATGAGAGTCATAACTCCCCTGGCCCGGGATGAAAATGAAGAGGTGAATACACTTCTCTGCCATCTACTCCTAATTCTTTTAACATCCTCCTCTATCAGATGAGTTTCTTGTAAAAACACAATTCTTGAACCCATGTCCTTTATTTTATTCATAACTTGTTTAAGTTTTTTTAAATTTTGTAGACCTCTGCAATTCCATGAAGTTAAATTAAGGTTAACACTTTGGTCCATGATCAATAGAGAGTTTGGGATTACCTTGCAGTGTAAACATGCTCATACAGAGAAGCAAAAACATGAGTGGTTGAACATTCATCCTACAAACTACACACAAACAAATTTCCCCTTCCCACACTTGTGGCAAACCCCCCAAAATCAAAAGAAAAATTCTGTCTCCCGATATAGCCATCGACCGTTCCACACCCACGGGGAACAGCCTAAGCCACTCCTTCTTCATCCTCCCAATCACCCTAACTCTACTGCTTTTAATGACGTAACATTAACTCTCCTCTGTAGTTTTCCAACTTAACTCCAAAATTTTTAACAACTTTGTACATCATAGTTTTTTTTTTTGTTTGTTTGTTTTGTTTTTGTTTTGTTTTTTTTAATATATAATACAATCTATATTTTGTAAACTTACTATTTACTTCAAGTCAGTCAGATGCCTGTGCAAATGCTTAATTATTCTACCTTATATTTTGTTCATGCTTAGCTCCCACCAGTCTCTTCTTCTTCTTTGATCTTCTTGATGAACTCCTGCGCCTCCTCTGGGGTCTTGAAGATGTGGGTTCTGCCCTCATACGTGGTCAGCAGTCTCGCAGGATAGATTACACCATGACGAATCCCAAGGTTGCGCAGCTCCTTACGTACGGGATCAAACTGCTTCCTCAATTGCTGGATTCCTGTGGCCAAATCTGGGTAGAACCGCACCTGCTGGTCCTGGTGTTTAATCTCTCCTTTAGCACGTGCAGCGTTGAAGATCTTCATCCTGTCTCTGTTGCTAAGAAACTTCATAATTAAGGTCCTCGGCGGTCCCTTATCTCTCCGTGGGCCAATACGATGTGCTTTTTCCAGAACCACTGCTGATTGCAACTCCTCGCTGCCCAGCACCTCCGGAATCCACTTTTCCAGAAAGGAACATACGTCCCGACCTTCTGATTCCTCTGGAAGACCCACCAGCCTCAAATTATTCTGTCTCGACCGAGATTCCAAATCCAAAATATTATCTTCCAGAGATTTATTTTTTTTTTCCAAAGTGCGCACCTTTAATTGAAGACGGGTGACGTCATCTTCAGCACTAGCGAGACGGAGCTCCATCTGCGCCGTTCGTTCTACACAGTCACCCAATTCCTTTCTTATTCCTTCCAGCGCTGTCATAATCCCATCAAATCTAGAGGAAAAGTCCGCTCTCATTGAACTCATGGCAGCCATCAGCGCATCTGCGCCATTCCCCGCAGAAATCGCACCGCCGCCAGCCTCCTCCGCCATATATGGAGCCTTGTTTGCTGCGTCACAGACCTGAAAGTCCGTTAATTTGGACTGTTTCGGCGGCTCGCTTTTTCCTTTTCCTGGTTTTCCAGCCTTAGGCTTCGCCGACATATCCTCGCCCAAATGCTGGGATACGTTCTGTCCCAAATGAGAGAGTTATTTGCCGATTTTTTTTCTCCAGGAGCAAAGCAGAGCGAGACACGTCCGTCCTACGTGGCAGCCATAACCGGAAGTGTGACACCCTACATTTAATTAAATAATGCACTTTGGTGACACATGGGGAGTGCATAAGGGTGTAGCATCTTAGACAAGAACAAAGAGCAGAGTTTCCCTGGGAGATAACAGGGAGGTGTGAAGGATGAATGCAGTGTGATCTTTTGTGTGTTAGAAACTTCTAGAAGGATGTTAAAGGATTAGGGAAGTGAATGGAATGTGACCTTTTGTGTGTTTGAAGCTTCTAGAAGAATGCCATGCTTTTTAAGAGGAGAGTCTCTGCTGAGTATTCATTCTGTTTATGCTTCTCGTGTGAGACGTGTAATAAAATGTCTGAGTCAAATCCGCCTCGTTATTTACACGCTCCACACTGGTGACCCAAGACGAATCATGGAACACAACGAAAGACCTCCGGAGCCAGCCTCGATGGGAACCCCCAGCCACGCATGTGCTGTTGCGATCAAGCTACCAGATTTTTGGCTGCACAATCCACGCTCCTGGTTCCACCTAGTCGAGGCACAGTTCGCCCTCCGGGGGATATCGGCGGATGACACAAAATTCCACTATGTGGTCGCAGCGCTCGACGCCCGCATGGCTCAGCATGTAGAGAGCCTGCTCGATCAGCCACCAACCGAGGACAAGTACGGCGTGCTGAAGGCTGCACTCATCCAGCACTTCACACTCTCGGATGGTGAGAGAGCAGAGAGACTCCTGACTCGGACCGGGTTGGGAGATGGGTCGGCCATAGACCTGATGGAGAAGATGCTGAGGTTAAAGGGCACGGACGACAACCATTTCATTTTTACCCACCTCTTCCTCCGGAACCTTCCGTCAGCGGCAAGAGCGACCCTGGCCAATTCACCGTTGCTGGCCAAGCGGGACTATCGTGCGCTAGCCCGTGAAGCGAACCGGATCATCGTCGCCAGCAGGGAGTTCACGACCATTGCAGCAGCGACGGAGCTCGGCGCGACGCCCGGAGGAGGCGAGGAGCCATTGACGGCAGCAGCAGAGCCACCGACAGCAGCAGCAGCGGGGGCCAAGGAACGTGGGGGAGACACACTTTGCTTCTACCACCGCCACTTCGCAGAGAGGGCACGCAAATGTATACTACCGTGCCAATTCAAGCAACTCGGGAAACGCCAAGACCGGGGGTCGGTAGCAGCCGCGACCCTCGGGGAGGAGAACAAGCTGCTCTACTTGACGGACGCACGCTCGGGAAGGCATTTCCTCGTGGACACCGGCGCCCAGATGAGTTTCATCCTGCCGACCTACGCCGACTGGCTGGCAGGATCTAGCGGCCCCGAGATGGCAGCAGCAAACGGCTCGGAGATTAAGACCTTTGGTGAGAGGACTCTACTCCTGTCTATACACAGCCATACATTTGAGTGGACTTTTGTCATAGCAGCATTGAATTTCAATATACTGGGGGCTGATTTTTTGTGCACACATGGTTTGTTGGTTGATGTCACTAACAGGCGCCTGGTTAATGCACTGTCCTTTGATTCTATCCCCTGTATAGCTCGAGCGTCCCGGCCAACAGCACAAGCCAACGTCACAGCTGCATGCGGTAAGTTCCACACACTGCTCACTCAGTTCCCAGCACTCACTGTCCCAACATTTTCGGCAGCCATCGCTAAACACGGGGTGGAGCATTTTATCACCACTACCGGGCTGCCCGTTTTTGCAAAACCTCGGCGCTTGGATGCAGCTAAACTGGCCATAGCGCGCGAGGAGTTCGCCAACCTGGAGAAGTTGGGCATCATCAGGCGTTCAAACAGCCCATGAGCTTCCCCGCTACACATGGTCCCTAAAGCTGAGGGTTCGTGGCGACCTTGCGGGGATTTCCGCAGTTTGAACAACGCTACAGCGCACGACCGCTACCCAATTCCCCACATTCAGGATTTTTCTGTTTACCTGGCAGGAGCGCGTGTTTTTTTCTAAAATAGACCTGGTCCGCGGTTACCACCAAGTCCCAGTGCGCGCTGAGGACATATCCAAAACAGCGGTGATAACTCCGTTCGGTTTATTCGAGTTTTTGCGCATGCCATTTGGGCTTAAAGGGGCTGCACAGACGTTCCAACGCATGATGGATGCAGTACTGTGCGATCTCCCTTTCGTGTTCGTCTACTTGGACGATATCTTGGTAGCCAGTGCGTCCGAAGACGAACACAAAACCCACCTCACGGCGGTTTTCCGGAGGTTGGAAGAGCACGGGTTAATAATCAACCCAGCGAAATGTCAGTTTGGGGTGACGCGGATTGATTTTTTGGGGCACCGCGTCTCTCCCGAAGGAGCAGTTCCGCTGCCTGACAAAGTGCGCGCGGTAGCAGATTTTCCCCGGCCGCAAACAGTCAGGGCGCTACGGGAATTTTTGGGAATGGTGAATTTTTATAACTGTTTCCTTCCCCGCGCAGCGCAGCTCATGCAACCACTGTAAGCCGCGCTCAAAAAACAGAAACCCGCGGATAAGATCGAATGGTCCCCGGAGCGAGAGCGGGCGTTCTCGGAAGTCAAAGCAGCCCTGGCAAACACCGCATTGCTGGCACATCCAGATCCAGCAGCCCACATAGCGCTCACCACTGACGCTTCAGATGTAGCCATAGGGGCGGTCGTGGAGCAGCGCGTAGCCGGGGCTTGGCAGCCGCTCGCCTTTTTCAGCAGGACTTTGCGTGACAGTGAAAGTAAATACAGCGCGTTCGACAGGGAGTTGCTGGCTCTCCACCTGGCCATTCGCCACTTCCAGTTCTGGCTGGAAGGGCGCAGTTTCACAACGTTCATTGACCACAAGCCGCTAACATTTGCGATGGCCAAGGTTTCAGAACCGTGGTCGGGCCGGCAGCAGAGACAGCTGGCCGCGATCTCAGAGTTTACTACCAATATTCAGCATGTCTCAGGTAAATTGAATGTAGTGGCAGACTGCCTCTCGCGCGCCGTGGCGGCCCCAGTCTGTGTGGGGATAGATTACGCAGCCATGGCCACGGAGCAGGTTAGTGACGCGGATGTGCGCGCGCTCCAGTCTGGACCAACAGGGTTAAGGCTGGAGAGCAGGGTGCTGCAAGACGGCATGCCCCCCCCTAATCTGCGATGTCTCCACGGGGCGACTGCGTCCCGTGGTACTGGCCGCGTGGCGCCGCCGCGTGTTTGACTCGATTCATTCTTTGGCGCACCCGGGAGTGCGTGCGTCGGTCAAAATGGTAGGAGAGAAATTCATGTGGCCAAGCCTTCACAAACAAGTGAAAGAGTGGGCAGCAGCCTGCATGGCATGCCAACGAGCCAAGGTACACAGACACACGAAGGCTCCCTTGGAGCCGTTTCGCATCCCGGCTAAGAGGTTCGACCATGATCACATGGACCTCGTGGGCCCCCTCCCGCCATCACAGGGGTGCACGCACCTTCTGACAATGGTGGACCGCACCACGCGCTGGCCGGAAGTGGTTCCACTGGCGGCAACCACAGCCAAGGAGGTGGCACGCGCGTTTTTAACAGCATGGGTGGCGCGTTTTGGAGTCCCGTCGGATATTACGTCCGACAGAGGCCCTCAATTTGTTTCCGAACTCTGGTCAACAATGGCCCGCAGCCTGGGTGTCACAATTCACCGCACAACCGCGTACAATCCACAGGCTAATGGGTTATGCGAACGTTTTCATAGGTCATTGAAAGCGGCTCTCAGGGCGTCATTGACGGATGCAAATTGGGTAGACAAGCTACTGTGGGTTTTATTGGGGTTACGTTCTGCGCCTAAAGAGGATCTGGAAGCTTCCCCGGCTGAACTCATTTTTGTGCAGCCACTTCGGCTGCCTGGGGAGTTTCTTCCAGATAATCCCGTGCCGGGCAGCTCCCCGTCTCAGCTGTTGCAGCGTAGCATAGACACAAGCACGCTGCCGGGCCCTGCCCACCACAGTTTTCCGTGCGTTTTTGTGCCTAAAACTTTGAAAAACGCGGAGTTCGTTTTTGTCAGACACGATGCCCATCGCCCTCCACTGCGCCCACCTTATGATGGACCGTTCAGAGTGCTGGAAACAGGGGACAAGCATTTTTTGCTAGATTTGGGGGGTAGGAGGGAAAAGATTGGCATAGACAGACTCAAACCCGCTTTTGTGGTGGCGGACGAGCAAGTGCTGTTGGCGAGGGCCCCTCGGCGTGGAAGATCCCCACGGGGAGCTCCCCAGAGAAAAGATTCCCCAGAGCACCCACACGGACAGACTTTTACCCCTCAAACATCAGCCCCCCAGCATGACAGCGCCGCGGAGGCAGTGAATCCTGGTTACAGCAGATACGGAAGAAGACTGAAGCCCAAGCAGCATGTGGATTGATGTTTAATGTTTTTACCACAGCATATGGACTGTCATTCTATTGTTCTATCCAAGACGCTCGGGGGGGGGTCGTTTGGTGACACATGGGGAGTGCATAAGGGTGTAGCATCTTAGACAAGAACAAAGAGCAGAGTTTCCCTGGGAGACAACAGGGAGGTGTGAAGGATGAATGCAGTGTGATCTTTTGTGTGTTAGAAACTTCTAGAAGGATGTTAAAGGATTAAGGAAGTGAATGGAATGTGACCTTTTGTGTGTTTGAAGCTTCTAGAAGAATGCCATGCTTTTTAAGAGGAGAGTCTCTGCTGAGTATTCATTCTGACTATGCTTCTCGTGTGAGACGTGTAATAAAATGTCTGAGTCAAATCCGCCTCGTTATTTACACGCTCCACAGCACCAATTTAAAGAAAATCACCAAAAGCAACTGTCAAGGGGTGGCCAAATTTTTGTATGCCAAATATCAAAACATACTATGCCATTTCACTTCCACTTGTGGTCAATTAAGTCATTCTGACTGACTCAGCATAAAAATATGGTAGTGGTGGTCTAGTGGTAGATCATCCACCCCAAAGCTGGGAGGTTGTGGGTTTAAGCCGTTGGGTCATACCAAAGACCATATAAAAATGGTACATCACGGGACTTCCAGTCTGGACGCCATGGCGACTGCAGCTTAACACTGAAGCTCTCAGACCCAATCCAGGATAACACCTTGAAAATCAAACTTAACGGATTTTTGGAGGAGTGAAAATCAAAAGACAAAATCATCATGTCTAAAGGAAAACAGAAGAAACTGAAATTCTCCAGGCCAGGACACGTATCGGCCGGAGAATCTGAACTGGAAGATCTCCGTTCAGAAGACGAGGAACTGGTGATAGCTAACAAAAGGGTTAGCCTGAAATCACTATTTGAGGAGCTACGACGATTTCGCCGAGAAGTTACGGCCGAATTTCGGGAATTCAGAGAAGAATTGAAAAGGACAAACAGCAGAGCGGACCAGGCCGAGAACCGAATCTTGGAAACAGAAGATCGAATAAAAGTGCTCGAAGATTCTGTGCTAGACCTACGCAAAAGACAAGCAGCTATAGAGGCTAAGCTAACCGACCAAGAAGGAAAACAAAGAAGAGACAACATAAGAATTCATGGTCTGATAGAAGGAACCGAAAATGGTTTTAACTCAATGGCAGAATGCGTGGAATCCTTACTAAGAGAGAAATTGGATATTCCACAAACCACCGACTTGAAGATAGAAAAGGCACATCGTTCATTAGCCGCTAGGCCGGCGGCGGAAGCGCCCCCACGTTTGGTGTTGGTAAGATTTTCCAATTTCAAAATAAAACAAGAGGTTGTAAGACTGGCCTGGCAGAAAAAAGGATTTATGCACCAGGAGAGAAAAGTCTACGTGGAACACGATTACGCCCCGGAGGTCCTTAAAAAGCGCAGGGAATACAATGACGTGAAAAAGGTGTTAAGAGAGAAGAAATTGCGCTTTCAGACACCATTTCCTGCGAAGTTAAGGGTCTTCTGCGGCGATGAAACGTGTCTCTATAATTCGGCGGAAGAAGCAACAGCTGACATGGCGAAAAGAGGGCTCCCGGTAACGGTATTTAAACCCGCAGCAGACCCGAGTGAGAAGATCAAAGCGCAAACATGGACAACACAAAGACCCTCAAAATCCACGGACCAGCAGCGGGAAACCCAGCACCAGAGCGTCGCGGATAAACTATCCGTTTTCAGGTTGGAATAGCGACCTTTTTTTTTTTTTTTTTTTCTTTTCTCTTGAATCAATCCGCACATCCAACCCCCCTCATACAAGGTAACAAACTTTAAAGGAGATGCATATTCAGCATGTGGTAAAACATTTCATGGAACAATCATATTATTTGAAACAAATAAGTCTTTGTAATAAAAAAAAAAAACTTGTTAAAATAGAAATGTGACAATAATCCACATGTTCTCCTCATACTAACAAATACTGTTTTTGCGTGAATGTTTGATGTGATGGGGGTGGGAGGGTGCACACAATTTCACAGGGTTTAGGCATAAAAGGAAAAAAAAAAAATCATTACAAGTTTGGATTGGGTTCTGAAACTCACGTTAAAAGCATGGGACTACTTTCAGTGGTAAGAGAGGGCCCTCAACACGTAACAGAGTTTGAGGAATTTCCCTCAGGGCCTTCACTCCATCAAGGCTCTTACAGGGTCTTTAAAAAGACCTCAGCTCAGGAAGTTCTTATGACAGCTTTTTGTTTTAAAGTTTTTTACACTATGTTCTTAATGTTTTTCTTGTTTTTAATGTTCTTTCAGTTTCTGAGTAGCACAAAAGAGGGCCACCACACAGTTATACTAAACAAAACAACACAATGGAGAAACAGGGTGTAACCAAAATAATTTCATATAATGTAAAAGGAATCCTGAATCCAGTTAAAAGATCCAAGATTCTAGGCAAAATGAAAAAAGACAAAGCAGGAATAATATTTTTACAAGAAACCCACCTAACAGACGTGGAACACAATAAACTCAGTAGACAAGGGTTTAAAATGATCTCTTCATCTTCATATAAATCAGGGAGGAGGAGGGGAGTAGCGACATTGATATCAACCAAAATTACATTTGAAAAAAAAACAGAACACAAAGATAAAGAAGGGAGATACAGTTTGGTAACTGGGCGGCTAGAGGGAGAAGATATCACCCTGCTGAATGTGTATGCTCCCCCAGGGGCTAACTGGAAATTTTATAAAAATGTATTCGACCTAATGATAACTAAAGCTCAAGGTTTAGTGATATGTGGTGGGGACTTCAATCTTAGACTGAATCCATACTGGGATGCTTCTGGTAATTCCCCACATCAAAATAACACCCAAAACAGGAAGACTCGGATGCTACTAAAAGAATTGGGAATCTGTGACGTGTGGAGGGAACTCAACCCCAGTGTAAAAGACTATACATTTTACTCAACTCCACATTCATCTTACTCAAGGATTGACTATTTTTTTATGTTTAATAGAGACATTGGAAGAGTAAAAACATGTAAAATAGGACTGATGGATCTCTCCGACCACAGTCCGATCTACATGGACTTAAATATCCAAAAATACACAAATAATACATTTTCTTGAAGGTTAAATTCAAATGTCCTGAAAGGACCATTGAAAGATGAATTGGAATCAGATATTCTCAGATATTTGGAAGATAACGATAATGGAGAAGTATCCCCTTTAATACTGTGGGATGCATGCAAAGCTGTAATAAGAGGAAAGATTATTGCAAAACTGGCAACCCAAAAGAAACTAAGACAAGAAAAACTATCCACATTAGAGTCAGAACTTAGGAACCTTGAAAAAGAACACAAAGGCAACACTCATTCTACTGACTCGCTCAAGATTAAGGAAATTAAAAACCAAATAAATGAGATCTACACAATAGAAATCCAGAAGAAACTTACATTTCTGAAACAAAAATACTATGAAGCAGGCAGTAAATCGGCAAAATTGCTAGCCTATAAATTGAGGAAACATCAAACAGAAAGAGCAATCTACAAAATCAGAGACCCAGTATCAAAGGAAATAAAATTCAGAATTCAGGATATTCTTAAAAACTTCGAGAATTACTATAAGAACTTATACTCCCACAAAAAACATAAAAACGCATCCGAGGCATTCCTAAACACATTAAACCTTCCCCAACTTACGGAGTCACAAAATAAAACACTACTGTCAGAAATACATCCTAAAGAATTGGAAAAAGCAATTATGAAACTTAAAGCTAACAAATCCCCAGGAGCTGATGGCTATACAGCAGAGTGGTACAAAACCTTTAAACAGCAACTATCTCCTCTCCTCCTGAAAACATTTAATTATGTCCTCCACACAGGGGAAATCCCCCCCTCCTGGAGAGAAGGGGTCATTGCAGTTATACCTAAACCTGAAAAGGATAAACTAGAGTGCTCCAACTACAGACCAATCAGTGTACTAAATCAGGACTATAAGCTTTTTACCATTATCCTTGCCAAAAGGTTAGAAAATATACTGACAGACCTAATTCATTTAGACCAAACAGGTTTTATAAGACAAAGACAGACACAAGACAACATTCGACGCACTTTACACATAATTCATCATATAAAAAAATATAACTTAAATGCAGTCATATTGGGATTAGATGCTGAAAAAGCATTCGATTCGGTTGACTGGTCTTTTCTATATAGAATCTTATCCAGTTTCAATTTTCATAACAACTTCATTAGAACTATACAGGCATTATATAAAAAACCAACAGCTAAAATAAGGATTAACGGTAATTTATCATCATCTTTTGAACTGGAAAGAGGATGTCATCAGGGCTGCCCCCTGTCTCCACTGCTCTTTGCAATCTTCATAGAACCTCTGAGCCAATGGATAAGACAAAACCAAAAAATTCAAGGTATTACACTTGGTCAGAAGGAACATAAAATAGCACTCTTTGCTGATGACATTTTAATATACCTAGGGCAGCCGGACACTTCTTTACCAGAACTAACCTCAGTTTTTTCAGAGTATGGAGATTTATCGGGGTACAAATTAAACATGCATAAAACCCAAGTTTTAACATTCAACTATGACCCAAATCATTATTCACTAAGCAAACTCAAAACTAACTGGGAGTCGGAATCTATGAAATATCTGGGGGTCAATATCCCGAAACAACTCAACAAAATTATATCACTAAACTATGATCCACTGGTGACAAAAATAAAATCTGACCTAGCAAGATGGAATATGATACCATTCTTGGGTACTGCACAAAGAATTGAAGCAGTCAAAATGAATATACTTCCACGTCTTCTATACCTTTTCCAAACAATACCGGTAGAACCTCCCAAAAAAACATGGCAGGAGCTGGACAGAAGGATCTCAAGATTCATATGGCAGGGCAAGAGACCTAGAATCAGATATAGAACCCTACAGCTAAACAAAGACAAAGGTGGGCTCGCGCTGCCAAATATCAGGGACTACTTTAAAGCCGCACAAATTAAAACTTTAGTAGAGATATGTAACCCAGTCTACACTGCACAATGGAAGGAGATCGAATGCCAAATAACAAGTGACATCCCCCTACAGGCGATAATAGGGAACAATGCCTTACCTAAGCTTTTGAATAACACTAACCCGTGGATAGAGACCCCGCTAAAAATTTGGTTTAAGATAGTCAGAGAGAATCAAACTAAAGAGCCTTATCGACTTCTGCAATGGATCGCCTATGATCAGGACTTTACTCCTAATAAAACAGACACCAGATTTAAAAAGTGGAAGGAGAAAGGGCTGATAAAATATTACGATTTTTTTAAAGGGCAAATCTTAAGAAGTTTTGAAGATTTGAAAAAACAAGGCCTAATAAATCAAGACCTTTACAGGTTCTTCCAGCTTAGACACCACATAAACAATATACTTAAAAAGGAGGTTTTGGAAAGGGCCCAGTCAGGTGTTCTGAAGGTCTTCTTAATGGCATATAAAGGGATCCCAGGGATCAGATACATTTCTAAAATATACCAAGGTCTTCAAGACTTAAAAGGAGACAACACATCTTATATAAAAGAGAGATGGGAAAAAGAGGGGAATTTCACTTTACAACTGGAAATATGGGAAAAGCTAAATAAACAGCAATGGAAAAGTACCTCATCCCTGCAGTGGAGAGAATTTGGATGGAAAAACTTGGCAAGATTTTTCAGAACACCTGCACAAAACAAATTTACCCATAAGGGATTGAACTGTTGGCGCTTGTGTGGTGAAAAGACTGCAAATCATTTTCATGTGTTTTGGTCATGCCCAGTTATCCACCAATATTGGACCAAGGTACAGACAATATTGGGGAAAATATTCAAAATTACAGTTCCCTTTTCTTTTGTAACTTTGTATTTGGGTTTACTACCGGACTCACTGGAAAGACGAGGAGAAAAATACTTATTCAATGTTTTAATATTGGCAAGCAAAAAAGCTCTAACTAAAAAATGGATGTTGAAGGACTGTCCTACACCTGAAGATTGGACTAACGTGATCCAAGACATTTACTCGATGGAAAAGTTGACATTCGCACTGAGACAGGACATGGATGGGTTCATGAACTTTTGGCAACCCTGGACTGCATATGTGTCTTCCATTAGATCTAATCTTTGACAAATACCATTTCAATAATGGTTCCGCTCTTTGTTCCAACGCTACTCAGATGCTCTTATCTTTATTTACTTACTTTTTCTTTTTGTTTGTTTTTTACTGGTTTGTTTGTTTGTTTTTGTTATTTGTTTTTTGTTTTTTTTTCTCTTTAATTTCACTTTTTCTTTCACTTTAAAAAAAAAAAAAGGGGTGTTGTAAGAATTAATCTTCCAATGTTGTCAGATATCAGAAAATAAGGGAACATGTGATGAAAATGTAAACAATGCATTGCTGTAACGACCTGTATACCCTTTACAAAAACTTAAATAAAAAAAAAAAAAAAAAAATGGTACATCACAGCTTATTCTCACCAGAATAGAATGGGGACAGGAAAGATGTTTGTGGTGGTGCCTTGCATGGCAGTGGCCCCTCTGATTCTATAAGTAATTTGACATTGTAGATAGGAGAAACATAACTTTGTTCTGCTGTGTGGATTGAATGGCAATTAAGTTGGCTTTCTTTCTTAAAAGAGCTGGAAGATTTCATTCCTTGATAGTGGAACTTAAATAGAAAACAGTGGGTGGCAAGACACTGTCAAATGATCTCTGGGATAATGTTGTGGACAGGCACAAGTCAGGAGATGGATACAAAAATATTTCAAATGCTTTATCACTCCCTTGAAGCATACTGAAGTCCAGTATTCATAAGAGGAAGGTGTTTGGTATGACTAAGAGGCTCCCTGGATCAGGACCTTCCTCCAAATTGGATGCAAGCGTGAGGAGAAAATTGATCCAAGAGGCTACCAAAATTTTGGTAGATAATATACAACAACTTTGAAGCAATTGCAGGAATTTATGACAAAGTGTGGTCATTGTGTGCATGTGAAAACAATATCACAAATCCTCTACAAATGTGTCTTGTATGTGAGGGTTGCCAGAAAAAAGCCACTACTCAAGAAAGGCCACATACAGTTTTATCAAAATGTCCCTTGAAGATCTGAGGAGAAGTGGAAAAAAAAGGTGTTATGGTCAGATTAGACTAAAATCGAACTATTTTGGCCTAAACAATGATATTTCTGGTGGAAAGCCGAAACAGCTAACCATCCAAATTATACCATTTCTACAGTAATGCATGGAGGTGGTAATATCCTGTTGTGGGGGACATCAGGTGAGAAGGTAAATTGGATTGGGCAATGTGAAGAAGGTTCACCTTCCAACATGATGCGTGACACAAAGCACTCAGCAAAATGACCACACAATAGTAGAAGGAGAAAAAGGGGAATGTCCTTGTATGACCTAGTCAGAGTCCAGACTTAAAACACATTGAAAATCTGTGCAGTAACTTAAAAGCTGCAGTCCATAAATAGTTACAATCAAATTTAAATAAACTCAAGCAGTTCTGCAAAGAAGAGTGGTTAATATTACAAAGTCTAGATGTGCAGGATGGTAGAGAAATAATGTCATAATGACACTGTCCACAAAATTGTCTTTGCATAACTTTTTTTTCCCAGACATTTTTAAATTAACTAAAATAAAAGATTTTCTGTTTACACAAAAAGTTCATTTCTATCAAATTTTGTGCATTTTCCATATCATACATAATGCCCCAGATGTTGCACATAATGAAGGAGTAAATCCAGCTGGCATGCTCATTGCAGGAATGACCACCAGATTAACTGATCAAGCAGTCCACCACAAAGTGTGTTGCAAGAAATTCTTTAGAAAACATATGATAGGGTGCCAAGAGAGGAAGTGTGGTGCTGTATGAGGTCATGAATGGCAGAGAAGTGTGTGAGGGTGGTGCAGGACATGTATGAAGACAGTGAAACAGTGGTGAAGTATGCTGTAGGAATGACAGATGAATTCAAGGTGGGAGTGGTATTATATCAGGGATCCACTCTGAGCCCCTTCTTGTTTGCTATGGTGATGAACAGTTTGACAGATGAGGCCAGGCAGGAGTCTCCAGGGACTATGATGTTCCTAGACGACATTATGAGCTGTAGTGAGAGTAGGGAGCAGGTGGAAGAGAACCTAGAGAGGTGGAGGTTTGCACTGGTGAGAAAAAGAATGAAAGTCAGGAGAAACAAAACAGAATACATGTATGTATGTGGGAGGCAGAAGTATAGTAAAGATACACGGAATAGAGGTAGTGAAGTAAATGAGTTAAAATAGCTGGGCTCAACCATCAAGCAATGGTCAGAGCACAAGGGAGGTGAAGAAGAGAGTGCAGGCTGGGTGGAGTCGGTGGAGACAAGTGGCAGGGGTGATTTGTGACAGGATAGCAGCTAAAAGGGAAGATTTACAAGACGGTAGTGAGACCTGCTATGATGTAAGGTTTCCAGATGGTGGCACTGATGAACAGACAGGAGGCGGTGCTGGAGATAACAAAGGATGCTAATATTCACTGCTGGGGGTGACTAGGAGGGACAGGATGAGTATATCAGAGGAACAGCTCTGGTTGAGCAGTTTGGAGACAGAGTAAAGCTGGATTCATGCTGCATTTCCCCTCTGGTCCGCTTTGGTCCGTGTCTGCTTTGGATGGGCCCGGCATGCACATGGCGCTGTACATGCTCACTTTTTTTCATCTACCCAGACCAAGCAATTGACGCATGCTCACAACCATCATTTGTAGTTTCACCCCTGCCCTAGAAAGGGGATGCATTGGAACAGAATTCTTTGCAGTTATAGGACAGTTACCATAGCAGCGCAGCACTGAGTGGCAATTACATGTGACAGCTCTATTTTGTATGCAGCAAAACATAAAAATCACACAAAAATATTTAGTCATAGCAGTGCCAGCGTACGTCTTTTAACTTTAGATGTTAATACCACACCATTTACTTGACTGCAGTGATGTGCGGGTAAAGACCAAGGAGTATATGGTAAGTGAAGAACTGATTCAGAGCCTTTATTTATTTATTTATTTATTTATTGCCAATTAATCAAGATAGAATGAAAAGATTAGCTCTCCACAATACAAGCAGGTACTCTATGTACTGCTGTGACTGAATATTGTGTGTATTTTTTGAGTTTTACTGCATACACCCAAATGCTGCCACTCATTTTTGCCACTCAATGTTTTTTAACTGACATGAGTGTAGAATAGCTTGGAATAACGAGGCGATGTGACTTATAAACCAAAGTTTATTATCAGCTTCGCTCCTCTAACAAGTCTCATCTAGTGCAGCAGCAGAAGAAGTAAGAGAGCGAACACATTCGGCTCTACGTACTTATACCCACACATACAAAAGACATGCATATCAAAGCTGACATCCCTCATTATCTTAATCCCCCTCCTTTGTCTTGGTACCCCTCCACCTGGCCCTGGGAGGTCAGGGCGACCTAGCTGGTCTCCACCGCAGTGCCTCGGATGCTCTTTGATCTTCACTGGCGGTTGAGACCCTTTGTCCTGTTCTGAGGTGTGAAGTCGCTTTACATATGTAATCACCAAACATTTTCACATGCTTATACATATGTAGGTTATGGGATATATGATTAATATAGACCACAATGAGTTCCGTTCGGTTACATCATACACATACCCTCTATAGGTAATGCCAATGTGCTGACGCGGCAGGTTTTACACCAACTACAGCGAAGAAACTTGAGAGTAATGCACATTAACAACAATGGCGTCGTTTAACCGTCACTGAGCGCAAAAGTAGCTGCTGGCGGCAGAATTACAAAAAAAAAGGAGGTCTAGCGTGTGACCACTGAACGAGAACCAGGTCACGAATGAGGAATTCAGTACCTCTTCATCTTCTTCGTCTACTTTGACTTTGTATGTTGTGTCGATAGCGCCACCTCGTGAATGGGATGTTCAGTCTTGCACATGTGCTGTCAACGCGATCAAGTCATGGGCAGGCCGCGCAGTCATAAAAATTTGGGCTACACGCGGTCAACCGCAGAAGCGCTCTGCAGACGCTAGCGGACTGGAGATGATGATGTAAATTTCGTCACATAAGTCTTCCGGTTGCACGTACGCAGACAGCAAAGGTGCAGCATGAATCCAGCTTAGAGGCAAGGCTGAGATGGTTTGGACATGTGCAGAGGAGGGATAGTGGATATACTGGACAAAGAATGTTGAAGATGGAGCTGCCAGGCAGGAGGAAAAGAGGAAGAGCACAGAGATTCATGGATGTAGTGAAGGAGGACATGGAGAGGGTTGGTGTAAGAGAAGAGGAAGCAAGGGATAGGGTGAGACAGAGGTAGATTATCTGTTGTGGCAACCCCTAAAGGGAGCAGCAAGAACAATGGAAAAAGTAACAGAAAAATTTGACTTATAACCCACAGCTTTATTTTATTGGTTTTTATTTTGTTTTGATATTGAAATACTTAATTTATGCACATTTTACGTTTTTTAAAAAATATTTTCAATTAATTAAAAAATTTTTAGGTCATAGTTTTAAGATGATGTCACATGGCTGCCAGTGGCCATATGGGCGGCCATGTTGGGAGGGAAGATGCAGGGGGTGATTCTATTTCATTAAAGCCGAAAATTATGTAAATATAGTGCACTATTGTGGAATAATTGGTTGTACAAACACTGGCGGGAAGGAGAAAGTGTTGTTTTATTGATTACCTACAATTATTTTGAACCAAGGCGAGTCAACTCGGGAACTATCAGAGTTCCTAACATGCAGGTTAGGTTAACTGGAGACTCTAAAGTGGCCCTAAGTGTGAATGCGTGTGTGAATGGTGAAGGGACTGGCACTGCACTGCGGCTGCCTCATCTATCCAGGTGGATGCCCTGTAATTTCCCCATTGTTGGGACTAATAAAGGATAATAAAAATAAAAAAAAATAAAACAAAGGACAATTTGGCTTTTGTTATGTCTATATATATGGAGCCAAGGACGAGGTCAGGTGTCGAACGGAACGCAGGTTTATTAGGGAGGCACTATGCAGTATAGGCACAACCGTCAGGCAGAAGAGGTGGCCAAGAGACCACTCCTCCTGCCCACTGCCCTCCTATAGCCACCTGTACCTCACAAATAAGAGCCTAAACTATACACAACATTCTCCCTCCTACAAAAAAAAAGTCCAAAACACACATACACAATTCAGACACACCCCACTTTAGGACCAGAATCACGCACTAAAATGACGAAAACAATATATCGTAAGTGACGTAACACATTCACACCAAAACAACTAAAACTAGGAGGGACGGGTGGACTGCCGTCCTACCCCCACACGGCCAGGCGGATTATTCTGCCGCAGGTACTAAATAAGAATGAGTCCATTTATAAACTAAAATAACTGTCGTGTTCCTAAACTAAAATAAAATGCACAAAATAATCCCAAACTATATACACAATAATACACTAAACACATGCACAATAATTAAACTATATACACACGGCTGAAGGATAAATAAGCCTGTGGGCCCCCCCGAGCCGTCCTTTCACCAGGTCCGCCCCTGGAAGCAGACTGCCTCCTGGGCCACAGCAAGCTGCCTCGGCACCGGTGCGCCACCTCTTCTTCACCATCAGGTGTTTCACCCGTCTAGGCCCACCACTCACAGTCTCCTTCTGGGCACACCACAGCTCGCTCAGGTGCCCCCACGAACCGTCCGACAGCTGGAGAGAAGCGTTCTCCCGTCTGGCCATGACACGCAGCCATCCCTGGTGCTCCTCCACCTGCCATTTGGTCCTGAATTGTCGTGATTTCACCACCCCCCGAGCCCGAATCCAGTCCGTGCCTCCCAGAGGGGTTTTGTTTGGCTCGCAGTGTTTCTGCTTGGCACGTTGTTCTACTGTACCAGCCGGTCCTGCCCCGACCTCTTTTATCTTTGCTGCCACCATCGCCATTGTGACCCCTTGTTCACCGGTACCTTCCAACCGAAATCCGGGAACAGATGGAGCCAGCCACTCGGCGCCACCCTCCGTCACAGGCATCCCGCCATACCTCCCAGTTCTTTCATCCAGGGCTACTTGGGCTCTAGCACAGGAACCCTCCTTTGATGGCCCTGGGTGATATTGGTCTTGCTCACTCTTCAGGGTGCCAGACAGTTCCTCATCCCACACTGCGCCGTCTACCACGCCAAGGATTGAACGGTCCCACGTCTCGGCCGATTCGCGCTGAGTCGTCAGTTCCCACGTTCCCACCGTGGTCAGCTGTCCTCCTCCACAACCACAAAGCGGCACCAGGTCCTTCTCAATTCTGACATGCAGGGAAAAACATCTCACAGTTGTCCAATCTGGTACAGAGCCCATCGCTTCCGCATAAAACCACAACAACCCTTCCATCCCGTCCAACTCCATCATACCGTATGCGTGACCGGTGGTGCTCGGAGACACAGCATGAACAACCATGAGGGTGCAAGAGTCCTCCTTGTGCCACGGACCTCCTCGCTCAGATCTGTGGCATCCCCTGGTGAAATGAAGCAAGCGACCACACGTGCTGCAGCGCTCCACTCTTGCCAAACAATCTCTGTCTCTGAAATGGTGCTTCATGGACCCACAGCCCTCACCTTTGGGCTTTCCTGGGGCGGACCTCACATTCACAGCGCTAGTGTCGTCCTCCACATTTTCCATGCTGACTGGGTCCACTACATGTGCGGTCGGTGGTGATCGCAAATGTCGGTGTGATAAGCACTCACTCAGCTCCCGTGGCAGTTTATCCGCAGCTTCCAACTGTTGAACTAACTCGATAACTGTGGGCAGCGGCAGTTCACCCAAAAACGTAAGCAGCCTCGACCCTATCGCGGTGCTGTTGGTATACTCCACCATCTGGTCGTGAATCATCCCCTTCTCCAATAGTCCAAGCTGGCACCTGCTGACCAACAGCTCCAAGTCTGTCACAAACCGCTGAATAGACTCGCCTACCCATTAATGGTGCTGTTGAAACTGAATCTTGCAAACCATGACATTTTCCAGGGCGTGAAAATAGCGCACAATTAGCTCAACCACTGCAGCCAAGCTATCACAGTCACTCAGTGTTGCTCAGAACACGCTGTTCCTCCATTCCAGGATTGTGCACCAACAACTCACGTGCCCACAACTTCTCCAGCTTCCCAAGGTCCAGTGCCACCATGTACGTCCGGAAAACGGCACACCACCTCAGCCAGGGGACCGGTGTCTCACCGGAGAGCTCCAAAAACGGCCGAATTACAAACCCACACGCTTCCATACCTTGTTTTAGTCCACTTTTATCCTCGTTGCCAAATGTTATGTCTATATACAGTATATGGAGCCAAGGACGAGGCCAGGTGTCAAACTGAACATAGGTTTATTAGGGAGACACTATACAGTATAGGCACAACCGTCAGGCAGAAGAGGTGGCCAAGAGACTGCTCCTCCTGCCCACTGCCCTCTTATAGCCATGGGTGGTGGCGGAACCGGAAGGTGGAGCCGCCACCCCTACCTCAAAAATAAGAGCCTATACTATGCACAACAGCTTTCTCATATTAATATCAGTAGAGATGACTTGGTGTCTTCCTTGTATTCCAGCTTGCAGGTGCTCTGATCATTTTGTAATAGGGTTGAAGAAATAGTTGACTAATAATATTGTTGAAGAGTTTGTGATGCTCTGTGGACATTTTCACAGATTCATAAGCTCCCTGTTCTGATCAGCTTAGCTGCTGCCAGCAGTGCACGCGTAGCACGCACACACACACACACACACACACACACACACACACACACACACACACACACACAGAGCTAAACAAATGTATTTGTTCGTCTAACAGGACCTATCAGGAATCTGTCTGAGCCAACTTAAGCGTCATACTTTCAAGCTACAGGATATTATGAAGAGCCAGTTCACTGTTTAACCCTCTGTTATGTCGGTGATAGGAGCCAAGGACGAGGCCAGGTGTGGAGCTGTACACAGGTTTATTAGGAGACCTTCCACAATACAATAGCGTACCCGCCAGGCAGAGAGGTGGCCAAGAGACCTCCCGCTCACTGCTCTCTTATACCCTGGGTGGTGGCAGAACCGGAAAGGTGGAGCCATCACCCGTGTCTCACAAATAAGGACCCCAAACTACAAGACAACCGCCCCCCCCAAAAAGCCATAAGGCCACACACACAATTCAAACTCCCCCAATTTGGAACTCGAAACGCACCCTAAGGACAGTAACATAACAAAAATGGCCTAACACAGCCATACTGAAAAAAATACACTAGCGGGAGACGGGTAGACTGCCTTCTCACCCCTCAGGGCGAAGCGGATTATTCTGCCGCTTATATACCACAACAAACCACATAACACAAAATACCGCCATGCCTTAATCTAAACAATACATGCACAAAATACCCCCTTGAACATAACCAACCAATAAATTTGACAGTGGTTTTTTTGGGGTTTTTTTTGTTTGTTTTTTTTTACAACTTAGAACAAATCAAACATGAAAACATATCCCTGGTCCCCCTTCTCTTTCTTCAGCGAATTGTCCAACCATCAGTCTGCCCCAGGTGAAGGACCACCCACAGTGTCACCGCTGGCTGATCCGACCCCGGTGCGCCTTCTCGTCACCACCCTCGCGGATATCCCTTGTTCAGGCTCAAGCCCACCAATCTCCTCCTGGGCACGCCACAGCTCATTCAGATGCCTCCATGAGCCATCTGATAGCTGGAGATAGGCATCCTCCCATACTGGCACCACCTGCAGCCACCCCTGATGTTCTTCCATCTGACGCTTGGCCCAGATCCGTTACCGTGCCTCCTCCCAGGCCTGGACTACATCCGCAACCCCCAGAGGAGCCCTACTCGGCTTACAGTGTTTCTGCTTGGCACATCATCCTACCGTGCCAGCCGGTCCTGCCCCGACTGCTTTCATTTCTGCTGCCGCCCTCGCCGTTGTGTCACCACATCCACCGGTCTCTTCCAGTCGACATCCAGGAACAAATTGAATCAACCACTCGATGCCACCCGCAATCACAGGTGTCCCACTGTGCCACCCAGTTCCCTCATCTAGGGCTACTTGGGCTCTGGCACAGGAACCCTCCTGCGATGGCCCTGGGTGGGGTTGGTCCTGTTCACTCTCCAGGGTGCCAGGCAAGTTCTCGTCCCACACAGCTCTTTCCACTGTTCTTGGGATCGGCCGGTCCCACAAACCGCAGCCCGACCACTCCTCTCCAGTACCGCTCTTGATGGCGAAGCCCAGTCCATAAAACAAATCACATCCCATAATGTTCTCTCCATGGGCAGTCACGGTGAACTTCAGGTTATACACTTCCGCCGACTTGTAGCGAGCAGTCAGTCTCACCGTTCCCACCGTGGCCAGTCTCCCTCCACCATAACCACAGAGCGGCGCCGTATCACCTCCAATCCTATAATGTGGGAAAAAGTTTCTCACGGTTGCCCAATCTAACACGGAGCCCACTGCTCCCGTGTCGATCAGCAATGGTACTGTTACCCCGTCCAGCAACACCATACAGTAGGAGCATCCGCTGGTACTTGGGGACACAGTGTGAATAACCGTGGGAGCAGGAGAATCTTCCTTGTGCTTTGGACTCCCTCACTCAAATTTGTGGCATGCCCTGGCGAAATGATGCAAGAGTCCACACTTGCCACAGCGTTTCCTTCTCGCCGGACACTCCCTGGCCTTACAGCGGTGCTTCGTGGACCCACAACCCAAACACATGGGCGTTCCCGGGGCGGACCTCATCTTTACAGCATTAGTGTAGCCTCCATCACCCTCCACGCTGTTGTCACTGTCCGGGTCCATTGCTTACACCGTTGATTGTGGAACAGACTGTCGGTGTAACACACTCTCACTGAGCTCCCGTGATAGCTTGCCTGCCACCTCCAACTGTTGAGCTAAATCGATGGCCGTGGATAACGACAGTTCGCCCGAGAACGTAAGCAGCTTCGACCTTGTAGCAGGGCAGATAGTATGTTCCACCAGCTGGTCGCGAACCATCTCTTCTTCCAATGATCCAAACTGACAGTCCCTGGCCAGTTGACGCGGGTCTGCCACAAACCGCTGCACCGACTTGCCGACCCGCTGGTGGCACTGTCAAAACTGAATCCTTTGAACAATGACGTTTTCCAGGGTGCGAAAATGTCACACCATTAATTCCACTACTTCCTCAAAGCTATCACATTCACCCAAAGTACTCAAAATATGCTGTCCTTCCATTCCCAAATTATGAACCAACAGTGCACGTGCTCTCAATTTCTCCAGTTTCCCAAGGTCCAGCGCCACCAAGTACGTCTGAAATGTGGCGAACCATCTCGCCCAAGGGACGGGCGGCTCACCGGGAAGCTCCAGAAATGGATGGATGGATGTCACACATGCATCCATGCCTTTTGTCCTCGTCGCCAAATGTTATGTCGGTGATAGGAGCCAAGGATGAGGCCAGATGTGGAGTTGAACACAGGTTTATTAGGAGACCTTCCACAAGGCAATAGCGTACCGGCCAGGCAGAGAGGTGGCCAAGAGACCACCCCTCCCGCTCACTGCTCTCTTATACCCTGGGTGGTGGCGGAACCGAAAAGGTGGAGCCACCACCCGTGTCTCACAAATAAGGACCCCAAACTACAACACAACACCCTCCATACTCCTTGTCATATTTTTACCTTTTACTGCAGTCTGTAAAATCAGCTGTGTCCACACAGGTGAGACAGAAAATGTCTCCTGCTCAGCTGCAGGTGCTTCTAATCATTCCGGTTGATTAGACCTCTGTACAGGGACCGAGGGCGAAGCGTGTTCACCACACCTGGATCCTGCTCACCTCCTGTGAAAGAAGGCTCCAAAGAGGAGAAAAACAACACAACTTTATTCTTGAGGCTACTGGCAGGAAACCAGCAAATCAGGGACACTCCGTGCTGGAACAAGCCAGCTGCTAAAGCTAACCTTAGCTAGAGTTAAGGCTTTTCGAGAACGACGCTGAGATCCAGACTTCACCAACATTCAAGAGTGTCACTCACTTGGGAAGTCTTAATTCTTCTGAACAACAATGGAAGAAAATGGGGGCGTAGTAATCCAAGGTTTGCTGTTCTGATGCCAAAATGTCAGAACATTTTCATTAATTACAAGCTAATTAGCTTGTAGCTTTGAGGATTATTACAAGTAGGTGAGAGTCTACAAAGCAACTGCTTATTGTTAACAATAAGGTATAACGATTAGACACCATGACAACGATGTATAACTTCATCTGAAAGCACCTGGACAGGTGAGTGTGCTGAATGAAGCCAACCTTTAGCTAATGCTAAATCAAATTAGATCACACATCAAAAAAGCTGTGGGCAAAAACAGAGGAAAAACAAACAGAAGTAATTAAGTTGGGGGCTCTGTGAATAATTTATGCGTTGATGTGGATAAACATGCATGATAAGTGTTATGATGATCAAGAAATATATTTAGCTTTGTACATGTCTGGATAGGTCATGCTAGTCCACTTCTTCGTGTCTTTTGGCCAGTTTTACTTTGGAATGAGATAGGGGGCCTGCTTCTTAATTAAAACCAATTTGTCATCATACTGCTGTCTGTCATTATCAAGAGTTTCATAATAAATTTCCAGCGTTTTCAAATTTTTTTGTTCCATTTTGCTCTGTGATTGCTCCGTCCTGCATCACAATTCATTCTTGCATCACAATTCCTTTTGTCCCCCTGCCCCTTAATCCCCATGCTCTTCTGTCAGAGGAAATTACTGCATCTCCCTTCCTTCCAGTCTGAGATGAATACCACAGCATGGGTCCCCCATACCGCCCCCCCCGCCCAGAGTCTCAGACTGAGTGTTAACCCTCACGTCCTCTCGGCTTCAGCCTCCACCCATAGCTGCTGTAACGAGGGGTCTTCAGCTCCGCGGCGCTGCTGTGCCGGTGGGGGGTTCCTGGGAGTGTGTCCGTCTGTGGGTGGACAATGGGGGGGAACATTCAGCATGCTCGTGTGACTGCTCTGATGAGTCGTTTACCTGGGGAATTCTCAGGGTGGGGTCTTCCACGCCGAGGAGCTCGAGCCAACACCACCTGCTCGTCTGCCACCACAAAGGCGGGCTTAAGCCTGTCTATACAGATTTTCTCCCGGCGACCCCCCAAGTCTAACACAAAATGTTTGTCCCCGGGTTCCAGCACTCTAAACGAGCCATCGTAGGGTGGGCACAATGGGGGCTGGAGGGCATTGTGCCTGACAAACACGAACACCGCGTCCTTCAAGATTTTTGCGCACAAAAGCGCGGGGAAAACAGTGGTGGGCCGGGCCAGGTAGTGTCCCTGCGTCTGCGCTATGCCATGAACGCGGGGACAGATGGGTGTTCGGAGCGGGGCTATCTGGTAAAAATTCCCCGGGGAGCCGCAGCAGCTGAGAAAAAACAAGCTCTGCTGGGGAAGCCTCCAAATCCTCTTTTGGTGCGGAACGCAACCCTAATAGAACCCACGGCAACCAGTCCACCCAATTTGCATCCGTAAGCGAAGCCATGAGTGCTGCTTTCAGTGACCTATGGAAACGCTCGCATAACCCATTGGCCTGTGGGTTGTACGTGGTCGTGCGATGAATTGCGATGCCCAGGCTTCGGGCCATCGTGGACCAGAGGTCGGAAACAAACTGAGGGCCCCGATTGGATGTGATGTCCGAAGGGGTGCCAAAACGTGCCACCCATGTTGTCAAAAAAGCGTGTGCCACGTCTGCGGACGCGGTGGAAGCTAGCAGGACTGCTTCTGGCCATCGTGTGGTGTGGTCCACCACTGTCAGGAGGTGCGGGAACCCCTGTGATGGCAGGAGGGGGCCCACGAGGTCCACGTGAACGTGGTCGAACCTCTTAGCCGGGATATGGAATGGGTCCAAAGGGGCCTTTGTGTGCCTGTGCACTTTGGCTCGTTGGCACGCTACGCAGGCTGCAGCCCACTCTTTCACCTGTTTGCGCAGGCTCGGCCAGACGAACTTCGCTCCCACCATTTTGACTGACATGCGCACTCCTGGGTGCACCAGGGAGTGAATGGACTTAAAAACGCGGCGGCGCCAAGCGCGTGGGACCACTGGGTGAGGGCGTCCTGTGGAGACATCACAGATTAGGGGGGGCCCCCCGTCTTGCAGTACCCTGCTCTCCAGCCTTAACCCTGTTGGTCCAGACTGGAGCGCGCACACGTCCGCATTGCCGATCTGCTCCGCGGCCATGGCCGTGTAATCTATCCCTACGTAGACTGGGGCCACTAATGCGCACGAGAGGCAGTCCGCCACCACTTTAAGTTTACCGGCCACATGCTGAATGTCGGTCGTAAACTCCGAGATCGCGGCCAGCTGTCTCTGCTGCCGGCCCGACCATGGTTCCGAAACCTTGGCCATCGCATACGTTAGCGGCTTGTAGTCCACGAACGCAGTGAAGGTGCACCCTTCCAGCCAGAACTGGAAGTGGCGTATGGGCAGGCGGAGAGCCAGTAACTCTCTGTCGAACACGCTGTATTTACGCTCACTGTCACGCAAAGACCTGCTAAAAAAGGCGAGCGGCTGCCAAGAACCGGCAATGCATTGCTCCACAACGGCCCCTATGGCCACGTCTGAGGAGTTGGTAGTGAGCGCTATCCGAGCCGCCGGGTCCGGGTGCACCAGTAGTGTGGCGTTTGCCAGAGCTGTTTTAACCTCAGAGAATGCCTGCTCCCGCTCAGGAGTCCAATCGACTCTGTCCGCCGGTTTCTGTTTCTTGAGCGTGGCATACAACGTCTGCATGAGCTGGGCTGCGCAGGGGAGGAAACGGTTATAAAAGTTAACCATCCCCAAAAACTCCTGCAGCACCCTGATCGTCTGAGGCCGGGGAAAATTCGCCACTGCGCGCACCTTGTCCGGCAAGGGTATCGCTCCCTCCGGTGAGATGCGGTGTCCCAAAAAATCGATCCCTGTCACGCCGAACTGGCATTTCGCGGGGTTGATTATTAACCCGTGTTCCTCTAACCTCCGGAAAAACGTCCTGAGGTGGGTTACGTGTTCGTCCTCGGACGCGCTGGCCACCAGGATGTCATCCAGGTAGACGAACACAAACGGCAGATTGTGCAACACCGCATCCATCATGCGTTGGAATGTCTGTGCCGCGCCTTTTAACCCGAAAGGCATGCGTAAAAACTCAAACAGACCAAACGGGGTTATTACTGCCATTTTAGGTATGTCCTCCGCGCGCACTGGGACCTGGTGGTAACCACAGACCAGGTCTATCTTAGAAAAAATACGTGCCCCGGCAAGGTGAACGGAAAAATCCTGAATATGGGGGATCAGGTACCGGTCGTGCACTGTGGAGTTGTTTAATCTGCAGAAATCTCCGCAAGGTCGCCATGATCCCTCGGCCTTACGGACCATATGTAGTGGGGATGCCCATGGGCTGTTTGATCATCTGATGATGCCCAGCCTTTCTAAGTTGGCAAACTCCTCACATGCTATGGCCAGTTTAGCCGTGTCCAGGCACTGAGGTCGTGCGAAAACGGGCGGCCCAGTGGTGGTAATAAAGTGCTCCACCCCGTGTTTAGTGATGGCCACCGAAAACATCGAGACCGTGAGTGCTGGGAACTGGGTGAGCAGTGTGTGGAACTTACTACCTGGAGCTGTGACGTTGGCTAGCGTTGTTGGCCCGGCTCCTCGAGCTGTACAGGGGGGAGAATCAAAAGACACTGCATTAATCAGGCATCTGTTAGCAATACTGACTAGTGGTCCGTGTGCACACAAAAAATCAGCGCCTAAGATTGGGAAACTGCATGCCGCTATGACGAATGTCCACTGGTATGTACGGCCGTGCAGGGATACAGTCAGTGTCTTCTCACCAAAAGTCTTAATGTCTGAGCTGTTTGCGGCTGTCAGCTCGGGGCCGCTAGCTCCCGCTAGCCGGTCGGCGTAGGATGGCAGGTGAGGCTTTTTGGGAGCCGGAGTCCACGAGAAACCGTCTCCCCAAGCGTGAGTCTGTCACGTAGAGCAGCTTGCTTTCTTCACCAGCGGTCGCAGCTGCTACCGACTGCCGGTCCTGGCGTTTCCCGAATGCTTGAATTGGCATGGTGGCACGCATCAGTGTGCGTCCTCTCCAAAACAGCAGTGGTAGGAGCAGAGCGTGTCTCTCTGGCGCTTCCTGGCCCCCGTTGCCATCAGCCATCACTGGCTCCTCGCTTCTGCTGGCCGTCTCGCTGGGTTCCGATGCCGCTGCGTTCACTGTGAGGGCTCTGGTGGTGAGGATGATCCGATCTGCCTCCTGGGCTAGCGCACGGTAGTCACGTGCGGCCAGCAACAGCGAGTTGGCAAGGACCGCTCTGGCCACTGTTGGGAGGTTCTGGAGGAAAAGGTGGGCAAATAGAAAATGCCCGTCATCCGTGCCCATCAACATGAACATCTTCTCCATCAGTTCAACTGCCGACCCGTCTCCTAACTCAGACCGCGTCAGGAGCCTCTCCACTCTCTTGCCATCTGAGAGCGTGTAGCACCGGGTCAGCGCAGCTTTGACAGCCCCGTATTTGTCGCGGGCTGGGGGCAGTTGAAGCAGGCTTGCTATTTGCTGAATCGTGCGAGCGTCCAGCGCTGCGACCACGTAGTAATATCTGGTGTCATCTGCCGTTATTCCCCGGAGCACGAACTGGGTCTCGATGTGGAGGAACCAAGACTTCGGGTCATGCAGCCAAAAGTCTGGTAGTTTGACCGAAACGGCGCACGCGTTGCTGGGGCTTCCCGTCCGGGTCATCTCCGGGGTGTTTGCCTCGTGTTCCATTATTCGTCAAGGGTCACCACGTCCCTGCTGCCCGAGATCCTGCATCACAATTCATTCTCACATCACAATTCCTTTTGTCCCCCAGCCCCTTAATCCCCATGCTTTTCCGTCAGAGGAAACTACTGCATCTCTACTTCCTTCCAGTCTGAGATGAATACCACAGCATGGGGTCCCCCATAGTTTATTTTTTTAATACATTTGAAAACAAGTGATTATTTTAAATTGGTAAACGAAGAGTCGAATGTTAATAACAAACATTCTAAAAACAACTGTCATATTTACACATGTAGAGACTTGGGTGAGTCAGCTCAGACAGCGTCTCAGTCAGGATGCAGAGGGTAAACAGAGGAGGACAATAGTCGGGGAGATCATGGGGAGTTGGCAGGAAGAAGGAGTCGGGGGTTTAAGGGTGAATGTATTGTGATGTTAAATGTCATGCAATGTGAAGTGAAATGTCATGCAGATGTGAGATGAGCGGTTGGGATAAAAGGAGAAACCGTGCTTGGTTGTTTCATGCTTTTCTGTGTATGACTGATGAGAGAGTGTAATAAAACCGTCTGCTCATAAACCAGCCTCATTATTCACACTCTCCACACACATGTGAAATACTCAGTTTTATAAAATGGCTCACCTGAATTAAAAAAAACTAACTGAACTATTACAGAGTACACGTGTATAGTTTATATTTTAATTGTGTTTTTTTTAAATAATCTTACAATACAATTTAAATAGTGTATTTTATAGAGTTTTCAGTCACACACAATGTCGTCTTTTCAGGAGTCAAGTCCACAGCCCCTAGTAATTTAGCTGAATTGCATTACACTTTGACAGCAATTTTTTTTACTCCATATTTGCAAGTCTGATAATTCTGCCTGTTTTGTTTTTTTTTGGGGGGGGGGGGCTGAGGGCATTGTATTCAAGAGCTGATCACTGGTAATCAGTACACTGAAGCCAATAACATAAGTTAAGGCTACTTCTTCAGTCGGCTGGTAACTTTTCATCAGTGTGAATTAGCAGTTCCCCTTCCCTCCAAAAACATACCCGACAGTCTATTTAATGTTGCTTGTTTCTATTATAATACAGTTTTTTTTTTTTTTTTTTGAATGAATGAATTTATTTATTTCGGATAGTACATTACAGGTTAAAAGAAACTGTATAATATAACAAGGTCAAATTAGACAAAGACTCCTTCTACTATACAATTCCACGTGAGTTATCCGAAATGGGTTAGTTAAATCTGTTCATTATAAGTTTAACAATATACTTATCGATAGGTATTTTGAATATTTACCTAATATGGCTAAAAAAAAAAATGTTTTTTATGCTGCAGATCGTCAGAGCTGCTATTCACACGCCATTATAGGAAGGCCGTTGTTTGAACTATTTGAAGCTCCATGAACCACGTGACCGGGCAGCGGCGAGTTCAAAGCGTGCCGCAACTATCATATTATACGGCTATGTAAGAAAATAATGCGAATCAAATTGCTTCTTTTCCATTTTCAATGGTGTTTCCGGTTAATCTTTAGCTCCCCTTGGTGGTCTGTTCTGGTCATTGCAGACAAACATGGCGGCGCTCACCAGGACATTGTGCTGTTCAGGTGAGACAGAGGTTATTTAATACGGGCCTTTATGGTTTAATCACAAACATAGACAAATGTTAGTTTAATTTAATATAAGTATTTGTGTACTCTAATCATTGTTCGTACTAGTAACAAATAGATGGATACAGTAAAATCGACTGGGGTGCTAACGCTGCTAATGTTAACGTTTTATGAATCAAAAAACTACGTAAAACATCACAGATCACCAACGTAAGCGTCTTAACCGTGTCTCTTATGTTGTTTTTCAGTATTTAGATACTCCAGCAGACAGCTCAGCATGACGTGTGGAGTTCAGGCCGGACAGAAATGGAGGAAAGAGTGAGTTTAATTGACATATTATCCTAATTTACATTTTGACCACAAAAAACGAATGCACAACACGCTCACATTAGACTGTTCACGCGACCTTATGTCGTCAGGATATAAATTAGCGCATTTCAAGACACATCACCATATTGCCAAGAAAACACAAGGGTTCACTGTGTTACCTTCATTTTCCTTTTCAAGGGGGTGAGTTCACTTTCTCTGGCAACAGGTGAAGCCACTTAAAAAAAAAAAAAAAAAAAAAAAGTCTAGTAGACTGATTGAACTGTGTGTTTTCAGACATGGACTTTCCACAAGTGGCTCAGAATATGGACCTATGACAGATCTGCCTGACTGGTCCTTTGCAGGTATTTAAGAAGAACTTATCTTCCTTATGAAAATATTTTAATAAGTATTTTAACATCATTATTTAATTACTGCATTCTTAATTTATTTAATAAAAATAAATGTATGTATAAAAGTGCATCTGAGGCTATCGTTAAGTCTTCAACTGTCCTCCCTGGAGGCGCCACATACTGTAGTTTTTTTGGTGGTGGTGGGTTCCCGCTTATCTCTGTTTACCACTACCAGAACATCCACAGTATGTAGCATCCACTAGGTAGGAGGATCCCATTGATAGTCACACCTTAAAATAACTTTAAGGTAGTGGCTATGGATATGTAAGACGTTGCCCTATATGAAATGTCTGTTGATACGGAAGAGTTGACAAGCTGACAAAAGTATTTTCAGATCAACTCTAAGCCACCTGCTGCTGTAGTTTAAGTATGATGGTATGGTGGGTCTGTAGTCAGAAGGTTGCAGGTTTGCGTCCTGCTATCAGCCCCTTGTTCAAACTGTTTGACTTGATATGAGATGAAGTTTGGAATTAAAATTAAAGAGGTTAGCCTTAGGGTTTGGGAGTGGGTAAGGTTCAAAAGGTAGTAAATAGATATTAAAATTTTGAAACAAATAAATTCCTCAAATTTCCGTACCTGTAGCCTGCTGCTTTTAAGGTGCACATTGATAGAAAGTTCTGTTCAGTCAGATTTGAGGCGTATCTGTAGAAAACATTCTATGGCTACGTTTTGTGTATCCATAGCCGCTGCCTAACTTTAATGTTAAATTTGGCCTTCTGTTAGTCATTTGTTCCAATGAATCATTTTGTTAAGGAACAACTTAATAGTAGGACTTTCCCAAACACCAGTTTTAGGGCTTCGACTATTCAAATGCGTATTCTTTACATTCTTTTCTTCACTCTTGGTAAACTGCATCAGCATCAACTTTTCTTATAAATGTGGAACTTTATCATTAAATTTATTTATTAAATATTGTAAATATGAGATATTTTTTCTTGTAAATTTACATTTTTTCTTTTTTCAAATATGAAACTTTTTCCTTGTAATTTTAAACTTTTTTTCCATTAATTTTGCAGATTTTCTTGTACATTCAGGACTTTTTCCTCAAGTTTGTAACTTATCACAAAACTTTCATTTATTTTCTTGGATTTGCAGATTTATCAGTGTAAGTTTGTGATCTTTTCATGACTTCATGAAGTTGCTGTTTTCTTGCAAAATTGTATTTTTTTTTCTCCTAAATTTGCATTTTTTGTTGTTGTTAAATTCAGTAAAGGTAACATCTTTTTAATAAAATCAAGTATTGTGAGGGGGAAAATAAATATCTGAAGACCAAATTTTAAAACTGAATGAGTGTATTATCAGTTCAGATAACTGAATAATTGGGTACAGCCTTATGTAACAAATAGGTCTTATTTTAGATTGGATTTGTTCTTATTTCTTTGTCATTTTGATTTGAACCCTTTCCTTCTTTTTCATCATGTTTGTCATTATTATGCTGTTAAATAATGGTTTTAGCTTATATGAAATGCAGTAATGTTAGACAAATAAACTGGCCGTATTACACATTCTGGTTATTAATCATATTAGTCAAAACTTTTGTTAACCATGTCGTATTTCCTGTGGGCAGATGGCCGACCTGCACCTCCAATGAAGGGCTACCTGAGGAGAAGGCAAGAGAGGGAAGTTCTAGCGGTGCGTATCATAGAAATACCGTCAATGCTTGTTGGAAAAATCTCAACCAGTAGTCAAGAAACAGGCAGGATCAAAGTTTCAGCAAATTTAATATGCACTGATCAGCGGAAGACAATACAGAGTACAGCTTTCACAGACTGCTGCAGTGCATTGGCTGAACTAAGAGTGTTTCTGGCTAATATATATCCAAGGGACCATTGGAGTGGAGTCTCTTCTTGATAAGTTCATTCATGACTCAATGTGATAAGATTTGCTGAGCCACTTGATTATTTCATTCATAACTAAGATTGTATCTGCTGAGTCCATGCAGAAAACACTAGTGATAAGCTGTACAGTCAGTGATACAACTGAACATTCAGTCACATCAGCATCCTTCAATCTGTTTTTTCCACTACTCAGCAACTCCAAATGTGGTAACAGAGTTTCCTAGGTATACACATTAAAGGCCAAATGTCACGTAACAGGGTACTTTAAATATCTTGAAACTAGATATTAAAGGGAACCGATCTGTTCGGGTCTTGGTGCATATGCTTCAGTAACAACGGAATATTCGTTAATTTAAAACTTCCGCGCTTGGCCTGACACGGCCCCTGGAATCGCCTGGGGAAGAAGGCGGAAGTGACGAAATCGATTGTACCCTAGTTTGATGCTTGGGGTATTTCAATTGATTGTTTATATGGAGACTGGAAGGTTGAAGTGAGCAACAAGAAAGAAAAAATTGGATATTTCACCCATACCTTAAAACGGGACTATCAGGGACAGCTGGGTAATAAGGGACACTTCTCTGGGAAATGTTTTCATACCTGTCAAGTGAGACGTTTTCGCCGTACTTCAACACCGTAAAAAGCGGCTATAAGGGACGGCGGAGCAACAAGGGACACCTCTCTGGGAAATGCCCCAAATGCAACTCGTGTTGTTATTGTCAAATATTTTAAGGATTCATGGATCTTTGACAATAACAACACAACTCAGCATCCGGCGCAAAATAAAAAAAAAAAGCAGAATTCTGTATTTGTCAGGCGATCTCTCTCTGTTCCGCAACCGCTGCACAGCTGAACGTGTTAAACCATTGTCCTAATGACTTCTCATTGTAGTGAGAATAGCTCACGCTGAGCGATCAGCCCGCCCCGACAATCTGACTAATGATTGACTCCACACTTCTCATTGTAGTGAGAATAGCTCACGCTGAGCGATCTGCCCTCCGCGGCCATCAGACTGATTGAGTCCACACTGTAGTGCGAATAGCTCAGGCTGAGCGATCTGCCAGCACCAGCTGTGGGGAATCACACACAGGACGTGTTCCTCAACACACTCAATTTTTTTTTCCCGTATATTTTTCTTTTGGGCGTACAGAAATGGCAATACGCCCGTTTTTTTTTTTTTTTTTTTTTTATTTAAGTTTTTGTAAAGGGTATACAGGTCGTTACAGCAATGCATTGTTTACATTTTCATCACATGTTCCCTTATTTTCTGATATCTGACAACATTGGAAGATTAATTCTTACAACACCCCTTTTTTTTTTAAAGTGAAAGAAAAAGTGAAATTAAAGAGAAAAAAAACAAAAAACAAAAAACAAAAAAAACCAAACAAACCAGCAAAAAACAAACAAAAAGAAAAAGTAAGTAAATAAAGGTAAAAGAGCATCTGAGTAGTGTTGGAACAAAGAGCGGAACCATTATTGAAATGGTATTTGTCAAAGATTAGATCTAATGGAAGACACATATGCGATCCAGGGTTGCCAAAAGTTCATGAACCCATCCATGTCCTGTCTCAGTGCGAATGTCAACTTTTCCATCGAGTAAATGTCTTGGATCACGTTAATCCAATCTTCAGGTGTAGGACAGTCCTTCAACATCCATTTTTTAGTTAGAGCTTTTTTGCTTGCCAATATTAAAACATTGAATAAGTATTTTTCTCCTCGTCTTTCCAGTGAGTCCGGTAGTAAACCCAAATACAAAGTTACAAAAGAAAAGGGAACTGTTATTTTGAATATTTTCCCCAATATTGTCTGTACATTGGTCCAATATTGGTGGATAACTGGGCATGACCAAAACACATGAAAATGATTTGCAGTCTTTTCACCACACAAGTACCAAGTTTTTCCATCCAAATTCTCTCCACTGCAGGGATGAGGTACTTTTCCATTGCTGTTTATTTAGCTTTTCCCATATTTCCAGTTGTAAAGTGAAATTCCCCTCTTTTTCCCATCTCTCTTTTATATAAGATGTGTTGTCTCCTTTTAAGTCTTGAAGACCTTGGTATATTTTAGAAATGTATCTGATCCCTGGGATCCCTTTATATGCCATTAAGAAGACCTTCAGAACACCTGACTGGGCCCTTTCCAAATCCTCCTTTTTAAGTATATTGTTTATGTGGTGTCTAAGCTGGAAGAACCTGTAAAGGTCTTGATTTATTAGGCCTTGTTTTTTCAAATCTTCAAAACTTCTTAAGATTTGCCCTTTAAAAAAATCGTAATATTTTATCAGCCCTTTCTCCTTCCACTTTTTAAATCTGGTGTCTGTTTTATTAGGAGTAAAGTCTTGATCATAGGCAATCCATTGCAGAAGTCGATAGGGCTCTTTAGTTTGATTCTCTCTGACTATCTTAAACCAAATTTTTAGCGGGGTCTCTATCCACGGGTTAGTGTTATTCAAAAGCTTAGGTAAGGCATTGTTCCCTATTATCGGCTGTAGGGGGATGTCACTTGTTATTTGGCATTCAATCTCCTTCCATTGTGCAGTGTAGACTGGGTTACATATCTCTACTAAAGTTTTAATTTGTGCGGCTTTAAAGTAGTCCCTGATATTTGGCAGCGCGAGCCCACCTTTGTCTTTGTTTAGCTGTAGGGTTCTATATCTGATTCTAGGTCTCTTGCCCTGCCATATGAATCTTGAGATCCTTCTGTCCAGCTCCTGCCATGTTTTTTTGGGAGGTTCTACCGGTATTGTTTGGAAAAGGTATAGAAGACGTGGAAGTATATTCATTTTGACTGCTTCAATTCTTTGTGCAGTACCCAAGAATGGTATCATATTCCATCTTGCTAGGTCAGATTTTATTTTTGTCACCAGTGGATCATAGTTTAGTGATATAATTTTGTTGAGTTGTTTCGGGATATTGACCCCCAGATATTTCATAGATTCCGACTCCCAGTTAGTTTTGAGTTTGCTTAGTGAATAATGATTTGGGTCATAGTTGAATGTTAAAATTTGGGTTTTATGCATGTTTAATTTGTACCCCGATAAATCTCCATACTCTGAAAAAACTGAGGTTAGTTCTGGTAAAGAAGTGTCCGGCTGCCCTAGGTATATTAAAATGTCATCAGCAAAGAGTGCTATTTTATGTTCCTTCTGACCAAGTGTAATACCTTGAATTTTTTGATTTTGTCTTATCCATTGGCTCAGAGGTTCTATGAAGATTGCAAAGAGCAGTGGAGACAGGGGGCAGCCCTGAGGACATCCTCTTTCCAGTTCAAAAGATGATGATAAATTACCGTTAATCCTTATTTTAGCTGTTGGTTTTTTATATAATGCCTGTATAGTTCTAATGAAGTTGTTATGAAAATTGAAACTGGATAAGATTCTATATAGAAAAGACCAGTCAACCGAATCGAATGCTTTTTCAGCATCTAATCCCAATATGACTGCATTTAAGTTATATTTTTTTATATGATGAATTATGTGTAAAGTGCGTCGAATGTTATCTTGTGTCTGTCTTTGTCTTATAAAACCTGTTTGGTCTAAATGAATTAGGTCTGTCAGTATATTTTCTAACCTTTTGGCAAGGATAATGGTAAAAAGCTTATAGTCCTGATTTAGTACACTGATTGGTCTGTAGTTGGAGCACTCTAGTTTATCCTTTTCAGGTTTAGGTATAACTGCAATGACCCCTTCTCTCCAGGAGGGGGGGATTTCCCCTGTGTGGAGGACATAATTAAATGTTTTCAGGAGGAGAGGAGATAGTTGCTGTTTAAAGGTTTTGTACCACTCTGCTGTATAGCCATCAGCTCCTGGGGATTTGTTAGCTTTAAGTTTCATAATTGCTTTTTCCAATTCTTTAGGATGTATTTCTGACAGTAGTGTTTTATTTTGTGACTCCGTAAGTTGGGGAAGGTTTAATGTGTTTAGGAATGCCTCGGATGCGTTTTTATGTTTTTTGTGGGAGTATAAGTTCTTATAGTAATTCTCGAAGCTTTAAAGAATATCCTGAATTCTGAATTTTATTTCCTTTGATACTGGGTCTCTGATTTTGTAGATTGCTCTTTCTGTTTGATGTTTCCTCAATTTATAGGCTAGCAATTTTGCTGATTTACTGCCTGCTTCATAGTATTTTTGTTTCAAAAATGTAAGTTTCTTCTGGATTTCTATTGTGTAGATCTCATTTTTTTTTCCACAATATCTTTATTGAACCTTTTTTTTTTTTAACAAACATGATACAAACAATCAAACACTAACACTAAAGTACTACAAAAAAAAAAAATGCACTAAAAACACCAACAACCACCAACAAAATCAAGTCTTCAACAATGCTCCTCTGTTTAGTCTAGACAATCCAATACATAAGTATACATATTATGTTCACCAGTTTGGAATTTACAAGGTCCACACACATCATTCACCTTCTTCTTCAAGAGTTATGTTTAAATTTTTTACATAATCAATAAAAGGTCTCCATATATTCTCAAACACAATTTCCTTTGATTTTAGTATATATGTTATTCTTTCTAATGGAAGGTTTGTTAACATCTGTCTTAACCACTGAGTCACATCTGGTCTATGAGTCTTTTTCCATAATAGTGCAATACATTTTTTGGCATTAAGCAAACTGAGGTCTATGAATGTTCTTTCACTTTTATTAAAATTATGCTTTTCTGGGTACAGACCCAACAAAAACAGTTTAGGATTCAATATGATTTGTTTTGAGATTATTTTTTCAATTGTTACCCTCACCTCTTCCCAAAACATTCTTATTAATCTACATTCCCATAAACAATGAAATAGGGTTCCTTTACTTTCCATGCATTTTGTGCATGTATCTGGTATATTTTTGTTATATCTATTTAACTCCTCCGGTGTAACATACATCCGCATTAACCATTTGAAATGTATCAATTTAAGGCGTGCATTTATTGATTTGGTTTGAGCTTCTGTACAAGCCAATTCCCATTGTTCCTCTGAAATTTCAGTTTGCAGATCTTCTTTCCAGTAGTTTAATCTTTTCAGTGAATTTTCACTTGAAGATAGTGTCAGTGAGTTATAAAACTCTGAAATAATACCCTTTCTTTTACTATCTTTCATCATCATTTTTTCCAAGGATGAATAAATAGGTCGAGTGAGAGCTTTATTTTGATTTGATCGAATAAAGTTTCTAAGTTGAAGATATTTAAAAAAATGTGTTCTATTGAGATTAAATTTGATCCTCAGCTCTTCAAAAGACATTATGTTGTCTGCACATGGCAAATATAAATCCTGAATCTTTTGTATCCCTTTTAAATTCCATACTTTAAATACAGCGTCCGCTCTCCCTGGTTTAAAATATTGATTACCCCATATTGGACTAAATTGTGACAATAACTGTGGTTCTTTTAAATAGTTTTTAGCTTCACACCATATTTTGATCATATGCTTTACAAATGGATTTTTAACTTGTTTTTGTAATTTTTTTGCCGAATCTGAGTATATGAATATGGGAAGAGGTAAAGGTAAATTGTATGATTCCATTTCAGTCCAGTGAGGGAGATCATTTGATGAAAAATAATATGTCATAGACCTCAGTTGTGCCGACCAATAATACAACATAAAATTTGGACATTTCAGACCTCCACGATCAAATGGTAAATATAATAAAGACAAACGTAATCTAGCCCTCCTGTTGTTCCATATAAATTCCACTAACTTTTTTTTTATTCTTGAGAATAGATCTAAAGGTGGTGATAAGGGAATGTATTGAAATAAATAAAGTATTTTAGGTAAAATATTACTTTTAAGTATATTGATTCTCCCGATCATCGACATTGGTAGTGACATCCATCTCTGAGTTAACTCATTGATATCTGACATTAAGGCTTCATAGTTGACACTGGCGACTGATTCTAGCTTAGGCATAATTTGGATTCCTAAATATTTAAACTGATTTACAACATTGAATTGATTTACCTCAGGGGCTGGGTAATTTCTCTGGGTCTCATTTAGCATTAATATTGAAGATTTAGTTTTATTTATTTTATATCCTGATATTTCCCCAAAATTCTTTATTAAATTCAACAAGGTTGGAATTGATTTTTTTAGATTCGACATAAACAAAATTATGTCATCGGCGTACAGGGAGATTTTATGTTCTGTTGGTCCAACTTTAATTCCATATATTTGTGAATGTAAACGTATCGCTATCGCTAAAGGTTCAATTGCCATAGTAAACAGTAAAGGTGAAAGTGGACAGCCTTGTCGACATCCTCTATTGATTTTTATTGGTTTTGAAATATTGTTATTTGTTAGGATTTCTGCTGTAGCATTATTGTATATTATTTGAACCCATTTTATGAAATTATTTCCAAGTCCAAACCTTTGTAGGACTTCAAAAAGAAAGGGCCATTCAACTCTATCAAAGGCCTTTTCGGCGTCCAATGATAGGAGAGCTGTATCCGGTGCTTCTTTATTAAAATAAATAATATTAAATAGTCTTCTTACATTATGGAAGCCTTGTCTACCCTTTATAAAGCCATTCTGATCTCGATTAATAATATTTGGTAAAATTTCTTGTATTCGTCTTGCTAAAATTTTACAGATTATCTTAAGGTCGGCGTTTAATAGGCTTATTGGTCTCATATTTTCACATTTATTAGAGGGCTTACCTGGTTTTGGCAGCAGTATAATTAAGGCATTATTTATGTATGATGGTAAATTATTATTTTGAAATGCTTCTAAAACCATTTCCAAAAAAGGTTTTATTAATTTATTCTTAAATTTTTTATAAAGGTCAACTGGAAGACCATCTGGTCCTGCACTTTTTCCTGATTTCATATTATCAATGGCTAGCCCAACTTCTTCTTGACTAATTTTAGAATCCATTATCTCCCTGTTTTCATTTGGAATACACGGTATAGATAGTTCGTTCAAAAACCCATTTAGTTTTGTTAAATCAGGTTCATTTTTGGTATCATATAATTTTTCATAGTAATCTCTAAAGGCTCTATTAATTTCTAAAGGATCTATAACTACCTGTCCGTTACTTATAATACTGGTAATTGGTGTTTTAATTTCCAATTGTTTAATCTGCCATGCTAATAATTTTCCCGATTTTTCACCTTGTTCATAAAAAGATTGTTTCAATCTTAGAAGACTCGAGGCAGCTCTATTCGCTGATTTTTTGTCGTATTCAGCTCTCAAAATCAGTAATTCATTCTCCAACCTTGGGTCACTTCCTGCATACACTTTTTCCTGAAGATTTTTTATTTTATGTTCCAATTTAGCTCTCTCCTCTCGAGTCTTCTTAGATTTTGATCCTGTATAACTAATAATATGTCCCCTAATAAAAGCTTTGAAAGCCTCCCACTTTACACATGCTGATGTTTGTGTAGTATTGATGTCAAAGAACTCGTCTATCTGTTTTTCTATATACTTGACAAATTCCTCATCCTGAAGCCATTTATGCTGAAATTGCCATCTACCTGATTCCTTTGTCAATTTTTTATCTACATATATTAGACAACAGGGTGCATGATCAGAGATCACGATGTTATCATAAAAGCAGTTTTGAATCTTGGACCTTAATTCTGTGGAAATCAAAAAATAATCAATACGTGAGAATGTCTTGTAGGTACTGGAATAACAAGAATAGGCTTTAACTTGTGGTTTCATTTCTCTCCATATATCTAACAATCTCAATTCTTTCATAAAATGATTAATAGTCATCCTACATCCAATGTGCGTACAATCCAGTCCTGTTGATCTATCCACACCTGGATTCAATGTACAATTAAAATCCCCTGCTATTATATGTTGCCCTGTAAGTGATGATAAGATGAGAAATAAATTAGCAAAGAACTTCTGATCATCTATATTGGGACCATATAAGTTCACAAGATTTATATTTTCTAATAGCAAAGAACCTTGAATGATTACATATCTTCCAAATTTGTCTCCAATTACATTTTTCACTTGAAAAGGAACTGATTTATGTATGAGAGTCATAACTCCCCTGGCTCGGGATGAAAATGAAGAGGTGAATACACTTCCCTGCCATCTACTCCTAATTCTTTTAACATCCTCCTCTATCAGATGAGTTTCTTGTAAAAACACAATTCTTGAACCCATGTCCTTTATTTTATTCATAACTTGTTTAAGTTTTTTTAAATTTTGTAGACCTCTGCAATTCCATGAAGTTAAATTAAGGTTAACACTTTGGTCCATGATCAATAGAGAGTTTGGGATTACCTTGCAGTGTAAACATGCTCATACAGAGAAGCAAAAACATGAGTGGTTGAACATTCATCCTACAAACTACACACAAACAAATTTCCCCTTCCCACACTTGTGGCAAACCCCCCAAAATCAAAAGAAAAATTCTGTCTCCCGATATAGCCATCGACCGTTCCACACCCACGGGGAACAGCCTAAGCCACTCCTTCTTCATCCTCCCAATCACCCTAACTCTACTGCTTTTAATGACGTAACATTAACTCTCCTCTGTAGTTTTCCAACTTAACTCCAAAATTTTTAACAACTTTGTACATCATAGTTTTTTTTTTTTTGTTTGTTTTGTTTTGTTTTTTTTAATATATAATACAATCTATATTTTGTAAACTTACTATTTACTTCAAGTCAGTCAGATGCCTGTGCAAATGCTTAATTATTCTACCTTATATTTTGTTCATGCTTAGCTCCCACCAGTCTCTTCTTCTTCTTTGATCTTCTTGATGAACTCCTGCGCCTCCTCTGGGGTCTTGAAAATGTGGGTTCTGCCCTCATACGTGGTCAGCAGTCTCGCAGGATAGATTACACCATGACGAATCCCAAGGTTGCGCAGCTCCTTACGTACGGGATCAAACTGCTTCCTCAATTGCTGGATTCCTGTGGCCAAATCTGGGTAGAACCGCACCTGCTGGTCCTGGTGTTTAATCTCTCCTTTAGCACGTGCAGCGTTGAAGATCTTCATCCTGTCTCTGTTGCTAAGAAACTTCATAATTAAGGTCCTCGGCGGTCCCTTATCTCTCCGTGGGCCAATACGATGTGCTTTTTCCAGAATCACTGCTGATTGCAACTCCTCGCTGCCCAGCACCTCCGGAATCCACTTTTCCAGAAAGGAACATACGTCCCGACCTTCTGATTCCTCTGGAAGACCCACCAGCCTCAAATTATTCTGTCTCGACCGAGATTCCAAATCCAAAATATTATCTTCCAGAGATTTATTTTTTTTTTCCAAAGTGCGCACCTTTAATTGAAGACGGGTGACGTCATCTTCAGCACTAGCGAGACGGAGCTCCATCTGCGCCGTTCGTTCTACACAGTCACCCAATTCCTTTCTTATTCCTTCCAACGCTGTCATAATCCCATCAAATCTAGAGGAAAAGTCCGCTCTCATTGAACTCATGGCAGCCATCAGCGCATCTGCGCCATTCCCCGCAGAAATCGCACCGCCGCCAGCCTCCTCCGCCATATATGGAGCCTTGTTTGCTGCGTCACAGACCTGAAAGTCCGTTAATTTGGACTGTTTCGGCGGCTCGCTTTTTCCTTTTCCTGGTTTTCCAGCCTTAGGCTTCGCCGACATATCCTCGCCCAAATGCTGGGATACGTTCTGTCCCAAATGAGAGAGTTATTTGCCGATTTTTTTTCTCCAGGAGCAGAGCAGAGCGAGACACGTCCGTCCTACGTGGCAGCCATAACCGGAAGTCGTGTAGATCTCATTTATTTGGTTTTTAATTTCCTTAATCTTGAGCGAGTCAGTAGAATGAGTGTTGCCTTTGTGTTCTTTTTCAAGGTTCCTAAGTTCTGACTCTAATGTGGATAGTTTTTCTTGTCTTAGTTTCTTTTGGGTTGCCAGTTTTGCAATAATCTTTCCTCTTATTACAGCTTTGCATGCATCCCACAGTATTAAAGGGGATACTTCTCCATTATTGTCATCTTCCAAATATCTGAGAATATCTGATTCCAATTCATCTTTCAATGGTCCTTTCAGGACATTTGAATTTAACCTCCAAGAAAATGTATTATTTGTGTATTTTTGGATATTTAAGTCCATGTAGATCGGACTGTGGTCAGAGAGATCCATCAGTCCTATTTTACATGTTTTTACTCTTCCAATGTCTCTATTAAACATAAAAAATAGTCAATCCTTGAGTAAGATGAATGTGGAGTTGAGTAAAATGTATAGTCTTTTACACTGGGGTTGAATTCCCTCCACACGTCACAGATTCCCATTTCTTTTAGTAGCATCCGAGTCTTCCTGTTTTGGGTGTTATTTTGATGTGGAGAATTACCAGAAGCATCCCAGTATGGATTCAGTCTAAGATTGAAGTCCCCACCACATATCACTAAACCTTGAGCTTTAGTTATCATTAGGTCGAATACATTTTTATAAAATTTCCAGTTAGCCCCTGGGGGAGCATACACATTCAGCAGGGTGATATCTTCTCCCTCTAGCCGCCCAGTTACCAAACTGTATCTCCCTTCTTTATCTTTGTGTTCTGATTTTTTTTCAAATGTAATTTTGGTTGATATCAATGTCGCTACTCCCCTCCTCCTCCCTGACTTATATGAAGATGAAGAGATCATTTTAAACCCTTGTCTACTGAGTTTATTGTGTTCCACGTCTGTTAGGTGGGTTTCTTGTAAAAATATTATTCCTGCTTTGTCTTTTTTCATTTTGCCTAGAATCTTGGATCTTTTAACTGGATTCAGGATTCCTTTTACATTATATGAAATTATTTTGGTTACACCCTGTTTCTCCATTGTGTTGTTTTGTTTAGTATAACTGTGTGGTGGCCGTCTTTTGTGCTACTCAGAAACTGAAAGAACATTAAAAACAAGAAAAACATTAAGAACATAGTGTATAAAACTTTAAAACAAAAAGCTGTCAGAAGAACTTCCTGAGCTGAGGTCTTTTTAAAGACCCTGTAAGAGCCTTGATGGAGTGAAGGCCCTGAGGGAAATTCCTCAAACTCTGTTACGTGATGAGGGCCCTCTCTTACCCCTGTAAGTTGTCCCATGCTTTTAACGTGTGTTTCAGAACCCAATCCAAACTTGTAATGATTTTTTTTTTCCTTTTATGCCTAAACCCTGTGAAATTGTGTGCACCCTCCCACCCCCATCACATCAAACATTCACGCAAAAACAGTATTTGTTAGTATGAGGAGAACATGTGGATTATTGTCACATTTCTATTTTAACGTTTTTTTTTTTTTTTGTTTTTTTTTTTTTTTTTATTAAAAAGACTTATTTGTTTCAAATATTATGACTGTTCCATGAAATGTTTTACCACATGCTGAATACGCATCTCCTTTAATGTTTGTTACCTTGTATGAGGTGGGTTGGATGTGCGGATTGATTCAAGAGAAAAGAAAAAAAAAAAAGGTCGCTATTCCAACCTGAAAACGGACAGTTTATCCGCGACGCTCTGGCGCTGGGTTTCCCGCTGCTGGTCCGTGGATTTTGAAGGTCTTTGTGTTGTCCATGTTTGCGCTTTGATCTTCTCACTCGGGTCTGCTGCGGGTTTAAATACCGTTACCGGGAGCCCTCTTCTCGCCATGTCAGCTGTTGCTTCTTCCGCCGAATTATAGAGACATGTTTCTTCGCCGTAGAAGACCCTTAACTTCGCAGGAAATGGAGTCTGAAAGCGCAATTTCTTCTCTCTTAACACCTTTTTCGCGTCATTGTATTCCCTGCGCTTTTTAAGGACCTCCGGGGCGTAATCGTGTTCCACGAAGACTTTTCTCTCCTGGTGCATAAATCCTTTTTTCTGCCAGGCCAGTCTTACAACCTCTTGTTTTATTTTGAAATTGGAAAATCTTACCAACACCGAACGTGGGGGCGCTTCCGCCGCCGGCCTAGCGGCTAATGAACGATGTGCCTTTTCTATCTTCAAGTCGGTGGTTTGTGGAATATCCAATTTCTCTCTTAGTAAGGATTCCACGCATTCTGCCATTGAGTTAAAACCGTTTTCGGCTCCTTCTATCAGACCATGAATTCTTATGTTGTCTCTTCTTTGTCTTCCTTCTTGGTTGGCTAGCTTAGCCTCTATAGATGCTTGTCTTTTGCGTAGGTCCAGCACAGAATCTTCGAGCACTTTTATTCGTTCCTCTGTTTCCAAGATTCGGTTCTTGGCCTGGTCCACTCTGCTGTTTGTCCTTTTCAATTCTTCTTTGAATTCCCGAAATTCGGCCGTAACTTCTCGGCGAAATCGTCGTAGCTCCTCAAATAGTGATTTCAGGCTAACCTTTTTGTTAGCTATCACCAGTTCCTCGTCTTCTGAACGGAGATCTTCCAGTTCAGATTCTCCGGCCGATACGTGTCCTGGCCTGGAGAATTTCAGTTTCTTCTGTTTTCCTTTAGACATGATGATTTTGTCTTTTGATTTTCACTCCTCCAAAAATCCGTTAAGTTTGATTTTCAAGGTGTTATCTTGGATTGGGTCTGAGAGCTTCAGTGTTAAGCTGCAGTCGCCATGGCATCCAGACCGGAAGTCCCAATACGCCCGTTTTTGCTAAAATTGCATTTTCCCTGTATTTTCCTTAAAATATTTGACAATAACAACACGAACTACATTTAAAACATTTCCCAGAAAAGTGTCCCCCACCACTCCGCCGTCCACCACAGCCGCGCTTGGCACCAAAATACGGCGAAAACGTCTCACTTGACAGGTATGCGCCTCCATTTTCATATTGATCTGGTCAATTTCTTGACAGCAGCGGCTCTCCTCCACTGTAGTAATAATGGCTTCCGAAAAATCAATATTTATGGGGCGCCCTCGACAGACCCCCTTCGGCTTCGCAATTCTGGAGGCGATTAATGTCCAGTTCAATGACATTTTCCACTGGTTCTGCTCTCTGGTCATCGTTGGAACTGTTGTCATCAGACAAAGCATCTGATTCTGTCTCGGACGGAACCGTCTGTCTGAACCGTCTGTCTGAACCACTGACAAAAAAAAAGACAAAACTAAACTAATTTGTTCACAATCGCTGTCACTTTCCGTCATGATTGTCCAGTGTTGATAAGTGTGAATGTGGATAGGCAGGGCAGCCAGGGTACAACTGGTGATGTCAAAAACATGGGCGTGGTCTGGACTGGCTGTCACAAGCCAGCAAGCAAGGTGGGGCCTTCACCTGGTGTATTTTGTGCAATTATGTAAATACAGGTGGGTGATATGGTCTCCGGTATGAATATTTGGTTTAAGCTATGTGTATTTTATCTAAATTCGTTGTCATTTAGAAAAAAAAAATTACGTGACATTTGGCCTTTAAGCTTTTGTTGATAAATTGACTTGATTTCTCTGTCTTTCTCTCACACTACTTTATCTGCTTGCTTTACACGCTACACTGCAGAGTTTAGATTACACCCCATAATTCATTCATTGAAATCAGTTAGAACTAGAAAAGCACTCATAGAGCACATACCTCCGCCAAGGCTCCTTCCGTTTCTCATGGATCACCTCCAAAATGTAATGGGTTTGTGTGTAGGCCTATAGCCACTTGTGGTAAAAATTGCATCAAAGTCTGTCCATCCGTTTTGGAGTAGTGTTGCTAACACACTGTGAGAAGATAAGAGCCTTGGCTGAGGTATGCATTCTCAGATCATCACCAAAATATAATGGGCTCCTCTCTAGGCCAAGAACCACCTCTGGTAAAAATTTCATCCAAATCCATGCAGTAGTTTTTGTGTAATCCTGCTGCACAAATACAAACAAAGCCCTTGGTGGAGGTATGCACTCTCAGATCACCACCAAAATCTAATCATCTGTAGGATACCCCATTTCTGACAATCTCTGAAAATTTCATGAAAATCCGTCCATAACTTTTTGAGTTATCTTGCTAACAAACAAACAAACAAACAAACAGACAAACCAACGCCGATGAAAACATAACCTCCTTGGCGGAGCTAATAAGCTCTGTACACAGCTGAGCTGACACGTAAGTTTAAAATATGTTACAGATACAATGAGGTAAAGCCCCTCCCCTCTTGCATGAGGGGGTGGTTAGGCTATAAAAACTATAGGGCTCCATTTTGGGGTGGCACACTCTGGAGGAATTGCCTAAAGAGGTGTGTCCCAGCATTGCTTGTAACCATATCTCACTTTCAGTAAAAAAGGAAAATATACTTCATCTCTCAGCCTGGTTATTTGGCCGTCGTATCAAAGAACTGGGGTTTAAGGTATTTCAGACTCAACACTTTATAAAGAAAAAATCATATTCATAAATATTCATATAACTCGGTGTATCATAGAATTTTTTCCATCATTCCACCTGTGATGCCCAAAAGGCATCATAAAAGAAAAGTGGTTACAAGTTATGACGTTGAAAACCGTGCTTTTAACAATTCTTTGTCCCACTGCTTCAATCACCTCGCCAGGTGACCAGCAAAAGAGTTCACTAGTGGTTAGTGGGCACTGTTGATGAGTCCTGGATTTGAGACATTTTTGCAATGGTTGATTCCCCGCTGTGGATCTTTCTGCAACCTTGACAGCTGTGAAGGCCATCAACAGGACCTTTGTGGCGTGGTGTCAGGCAGATGATCCTCTTTCCGTTGTATAGTCACACTCGAATTATTGCTCGTTTAAATGAATCCATTAGCATCTTCACAATGTCCCCACGATGGCAATCTGGGCCCCTCCTTATAAGATAAAATAAGATAATCTTTTATTAGTCCCACAGTGGGGAAATTCCAGGATTGCAACAGCACAGGGATAGCAACACCCAGAGCAATAATTTAGAAGATAAGAAAATAAGAGCGGTGAATATACATATGTACACATAAATATATAAATATATATACACAGTGCGGAGCATTGTAGCTAGATGGAATAAACAGCATAAGGTCTATTTAGTTACCCCACATAGTATGAATATGTACCCATAGATATTGTCACCCTCCATAGCGATTGATATTGTCCTAGTTGTATTCTGGATGGGGACCATTTTGTGTAAGTTTGTTGCGTCTTTTGCATTCAGTACTATTAGGTTGTAACTTTTTTTACAATCTCTGCCAGCAGCCCTGCTTAGGTTATAAAGTCTGACAGCCATAGGTAGGAAGGACCTGCGAAACCTCTCAGTCGCACACCTAGGATGATGTAGCCTACTGCTAAATGAGCTCCTCATTGCGTTCAGCATAGCCTGCATAGGGTGGGACTCGGACTCCAGCAGAGATGAAAGCCTAGCCACCATCCTTCTCTCTCCTATCTCCTCCACTGGGTCGAGGTGCTGCCCCAGGACAGAGCTAGTTTTCTTGATCAGTTTGTTCAGTCTCTTCCTGTCGGCTGCTGTGATGCCACTGCCCCAGCAGACCACTCCAAAAGTGATGGCTGATACCACCACCAAATCGTAGAAGGTCTTCAGGAGCACCCCTTGTACACCAAAAGACCTGAGCCTCCTCAGTAGGAACAGCCTGCGCTGTCCCTTCTCGTAGAGTGTGTTGGTATTGTGTGACCAGTCTAGTTTATTGTTCAAATGAACACCCAGGTACTTGTAGGATGTCACCATCTCAATGTCTGTTCCCTGGATGTTTACTGGTGCTGTGAGGGGTTGTCCTTGCCTGCAGCAGTCCACCACCAGTTCCTTATTTTTTCTCACGTTGATCTGGAGGCAGTCCCGCAGGCACCAGTCCATGAAGTCCTGGATAAGTCCTCTGTACTCAGCTTCATCTCCGTTGGAGATGAGGCCGACGATTGCAGAGTCATCTGAGAACTTCTGTAGATGGCAGTGTGTTGTGTTGTGTGAGAAGTCCGCAGTATAAAGGGTGAACAGGAAGGGAGCCAGAACTGTTCCCTGGGGGGCCCCCATACTGCCAATGATCGTGTCAGACACACAATCCTGGGTTCTCACAAACTGTGGCCAGTTTGTGAGGTAGTCCAGGATCCACAATGACAGGTGCTGGTCCACCCCTGCGCACAGCAGCTTGTCCCTCAGGATCACCGGTTGAATGGTGTTGAAAGTACTGGAGAAATCAAAGAACATGATCATCACAGTGTTCCCAGGCTTCTCCAGGTGGAACAAGGAACGGTGTAGGAGGAAGAATCACTGCATCCTCCATCCCGATGCCATGCTGGTAGGTGAACTGGAGTGGATCCATCGCTGGTCCCACCAGAGGGGCGGAGGTGAGCAAGGAGCAGTCTCTCCAGGGTCTTCATCAGGTGAGATGTCAGGGCCACTGGTCTGTAGCTATTCAGGTCTCTGGGGGTGAGAAGTCTTTGGTACGGGTACCGCACAAGATGTTTTCCACAGCTGTGGTACCCTCCCCAGCTTCAGGCTCAGGTTGAAGATGTGCTCCAGTCTGCCTCAGTCTCCTCCTACACTCTGCCTGAGAGGAAAGAAAGAAGAATATAAGTCTTGCTTGCAAAATCCAGTGGTGCTTTGTTTTTTTCTTACAGTCATAATATTTCAAATTGAATAAAGCAGTAGCAGACAGAACTGCTTTTATTCTTAGTTTTAAATAAATGGTGCATCAGTGCAATATATAACAAATTGATCTGCACATTGGTTAGTTATTCAGTTTCCCCAATAAGTCTCCTGTTTTTTTCAACCTTCAAACAGTGTAGTGTGCTAAGGTCACTCCTCTTGACACAGTCATTCAGCGGATAATCAGGCTTTACTCCAAACTTGACCAGATTTGCAAATGTACTGTCAGATCATATCGGTTAATCAGTCAATCAGAGCTATATTTGTATAGCTCTTTTCATACAAAAACTGTAACTCGGAGTGCATAATAGACAACAGATCATTTGGATTAAGACAAGAGCATTTAATGTTGTTAAATCATATTTCTTTCATTTTATGTCTGCTCTCACTTTAATCTTGTAGAAAATAAAATTTAAGTCACCAATAGAAGAAGCATCTTCTTAGTTTTATTTTGTTTACTGCTTTTACCTATGGAGAAAGAAAACAAAAACAACCATATCCCCAAATACTTACCACTTACCTGTATACAATCTAAACCCAATTTATTTAACCTCTTGCACTCCGGTGTACCGCGGGCGGGCATGTCTCTGCGTCCTAGAGCGCACTGAAGAAAAAACCCCCTCCATTTCCGTTCTTCCACTTCAGACACAGCCGCAAACAGAAAGCCAAAGGAGTGCTTTGATTGGTTTAGATGTGATTGACCTCTCATTCGACTAATAAGAGCCTTGAGTTGGGTTTCTGAAACCTTGAAGAACCAATGACTGAAAATCTAGTAAGAAGGACCCGCCTACCAACGGCTGCAAGTACAGCCAGCCAATTGAAGCACAGAAGTTCGAAAGCTGTTTTGTGTAAGGCTGGGTGAAGAGAGACTGACTGCTGCAGCAGATGAAAAAAGGACCCTCAGGAAGAACCGCCACAGACCCAGCAGCACGGAGACCACCCGCAAGTGCGACCTGTGTGACAGGGACTACCATTCGCGCATCGGCCTGTTCAGCCACAGGCGGTGCTGTTCCAGCAGAGTAGACGTTTAAGATTCTCTTCCATGGTCATCATAGACCGACGGAGGCCGACGACGAAGGCTGGGTGACACACACGCGTTCGCCAGTCTTTTTTCTTACTACTGTTATTTGTTTTGAAAAATCGTGTGCCAAAACCGCAATCATGGAAGCGCAAAACCACAATAATGGAATCATGGTTTGACCGGATTGCGTGACCAGAACCACGAGTCCGTAACAAGCGGACCAGCTTCATGTTCGTCTGACTAAATTATTCTAAATTATTCTTTATCTCTGAAAATTGTAATCAAAATGACTTTTGACCGATCGGTAAATTACAACTGTGCGTAGGTGACCGCAGTGCACCGGGCGATGTCCGTCCTCTGTAGCGGGGGGGGGCAACACACACACACACACACACACACACACACACACACACACACACACACACACAGAGCCCTGAGTGTCACCTTTCATTAGAGCCCAACATCAAGCTTCTATATTGAATCATTCAAAAGTTAGACGTTTTTCCAAACTGTGCCATTTGGCACAATGTGGCACAGTTCAAAAACACCTGGGAACAACCTGTGAAGAAAGCTGTGTAATATATTCATTTTTTGTGGTATTGTTACAAAATTTTGACCTCAGCTGGATAACACTTGGTTCTACATTTCTGTTGCATTTTCCAGCCCGGATCTGAAGCTGTGTGTTATTTGCAAGCAAATTGTATCCAAAAAAACACCCAGGCGAAATTTATTTTCTTCAAGTTCAGTATGTTTAGATGACTGTTACTCAGTGGCCGGAGCACTTAGAGAGATTATGACTGTTTTGCCAAAAAATTCAAAGTGTTTTCTTTTAAATGAGACCAACCCCATGAAGATGCTGCAAAGGGTTGAAGAACAGCTTTTGATTTACTTTGGGTACGTTATTTTTTGGCGTTTTTAGGGAAATTGACCAGAGTGCAAGGGGTTAAAATGTGTTATTTTGCAAACAATGTTATGTTTCGATGGTAGACATGGCAAGGCAAGCTTATAGGTTAATCATCATTCACATATTAGTTGTCTCTATGGCGGGATGGATTAAAGGTGGCAGATTAAGCTCAGGATTTCAGTCAGTGTTCATGCAACCAGTAAGAGTTCACCTCAAATTAAAATGGACACTTAATTACCTGCTTGATGGACCCTTGGTCTGCATTTTACTCTGACATATAATGAATGTTTAAACCAGTAATTTTCTAGATTTCATTTACCCATAATATACTCACCTTTTATGTCAGTATTTTAACTTTCTTCAGCTTTGTTTTTTCCTGTGTTAGCAATCTATTAAAAGGTCATTAAATTCATCAACTTTGGTTTAAATTCAATAAAGTACCTCATTCATCCTACCAAGTTATCAATGGATTCAGTAAAATACCCTTTTAATTTACTAATTTATTAATCTAGAAATTCTCATTCTTATCAGGTATACAAAAAATCTTTTCAGAGATGGGTTATCATAGCAGAGTCAGCTCCCCTCCTGCTGGACATCAGTCCCCCTCATCGCAGACCAATTTGGTTCGAGGTATAGAGGCAGGAATCTTTCCTCGGAGGCGTCCCCCCACCGATGTTCAAAATGGGGCAGAAAATGGACCCACAAATGATCCCAGAACACACATTCTGCCTTTAAAATAGCTATCCAAGTTAAATTAGCTATAATTTAATTTGTTTGCTTGCCAAATAATTTAACCTATATTAATAAGTGTTAATCCCCAATAACTTTTATTCTTCAAACATTCTTATTTTATAACAATGTATCTTAAACCAACCAAAATTTAATCAGTTTTGTCTCTAAATTAATAAGATTTGCCAAGCTTGTAATATTGTCTCAAAGTGAATATATAGGGAAAAATGTAAAAACAAATTGCCAACAAATAAGAAAACTGTTCCTAAAGTATATTCCAAATATACTTTTTTTTTTTTTTTAAACCTTTTTTCTTTTTTACTCTATACATCACCCCAAGGGCAGGTAGACAAACATAGACCAAATAAACAATTCAGGACAAAACAAACAAACATTAAACAACAGAAGAGAGAAGAAAAACAGAAAAGGTAGAAGAAGGTAGATTGTCAGTGTCATCTGAAGTCATTCTAAACGTAGGAGACAATAATCAAGTCATCCAAGTCCAGTCTAAATATCTAACTTCAAAACATCAATAGTCAGTTTACTTTAGAATCAAACTATATTTCATTCATATTGTCTTGAGGCCTTCTCCCACTGACGGTGTGTCATCAGGGGTGCCTGCATTTTGATTAAGCATGCTGATAGAAAGGATCCTTCTTCAATATTATCTTTACTTAACCATGGTGTCAAAACATCTTGTGAAACACTGAATATCACTGTCACTTAAGAACGTGAATTCTAATAAAACTAAGGTCTCAGTGTCTCAGAAAGAAAAGAAAAACATTATTATTGTATCCAAGTGTCATACTTGTTGTTGTGACATAATTTTATCTACCGTATTTTTGGGACTATAAGGCGCACCGGATTATAAGGTGTAATATCAATGAACGGTCTATTTGATGGTCTATTTTCATACATAAGGCGCACCGAATTATAAGGCGCATTAAGTCATTTGAATGGAATAAATCATTTTGACATGCACACATCGACATTTCGACATTCCAAAAATAGTAGAAGAAGCAGCTTCCGGTGTTAGCAAGCCCTGCTTCGTGTTGAAATGGACCTGTATTGTGTTATTCAGACTGTACTTTTGCTTCTGCTGGTCTCCGTAATGAAGCTACAAGTACATACTTCTGCATATGACGAACAGCGGGAGACAGCAGGACGATACAGACCAGTTTTGTTTTACTCCCGCTATGTTTTCCGCAAGCTGCTGCTAAGGTGGAAATACGTCACGTCGACGTGCAGCTGGTGTACAGACATGCGCAGTAAACATAGTTTCTGCCCTACATTCGGAATAAGTGTTTTCATGCGCACCATTCCGATTAACAATCGGCATAACCCACCCCTCTCAATCGGAATGAAATTTTGATCCGAATGAGCGTGATCGGGTTAGAATATTCAGATTGCCATGTTTACATGAAGCATTTTTATTCCAATCAGGCTTTTAATCCGGTTACTTGTGTCCATGTAAACATAGCTGAGTTTAACAGTTGGATGATTTTGGCATCAAGCATGCCTAGATCCCTCTTGTCATTATCCAAGTCAGTCTCGTTGCTGTTATTTAGCTGTTCAGATGATTCCGGCCTTCGTGAAAGCTCGGACGATGCTTGAGACTGATACCTTAACCTAGGCATCCGCGATCCATTGGCAGATAGTGGTGTAACTCGCTAGCAATTTAACTTTGAACGACCTGTTGACACCAATATCTAGCGGTTGGAGTTCTTTGGTTAATCCACCCGGAATGATGGCAAGCTCCGAATTAGTTTGCTTCACTTGGGTTTTGACAGTATCGGTGAGATGGGCGCGCATGGAGTCGCAGATCAATAGGGACGGAGATTTGTGGAAAAGGCCATCCGGCCATTTTGTTGAAGCACACATTACTCCGCGAGGCTCCTGACTACCGTAATGCTCCGACAATCCATCAAGCGGTTCGGCTTCGTAGCTTACCAAAGTCGTACTAAAACATTTTTGACAGATTTTTGAGTGCCGTGTACCATATGAAATTGGTTCGAGGTCAGTAAGCACATCCAGAATTAATACATAAGGTGCACCGGATTATAAAGCGCACTGTTGATTTTTGATAAAATTAAAGGATTTTAAGTGCGCCTTATAGTCCAAAAAATACAGTATCTTAAAAATTTGAAATAGTCATTTAATAATCTTTTAAATTTTGTATGCATGTGATCACATAGTTTAGATTAATCTTTGCTTTACAAACCAAATTACAATTTACTTATTTCAAGTTATGGCCATGTAGCCAAAATACTCTAATTACTTGTTAGACTTTATAGTTTCTATTTTGTTGATCAGCATTTTATGAAATCAATTAATCATACAGTTCACAGGACTGCCTCCTCTGGATCCCAATTTTTCAAGCTTTTCTCCATAATCCATGCTCAAGTTTGTCGTGTAATGAGAAAAAACATTTTTCTAAATTTATTTTGTAGTTACTCTTGAAGGCAGAAATCTGATAAGGGTTTGAGTAAGATTCTTAATGTTCAGGGAATAGAAGAGCTCTTCAGTTTCTATTTTTATTTTGATCTCAAAATGTATATATTCCATGCATGGCTCAGATAAAACTTTTAGTAATTATCATTTTGAAATGCAAATAAATATGTAAATATGCTTTTACACTTTTACATTTTAGAAGTATATTTAGATGTTAAAAGGTTAACCATTATCTCAAACTCATTGGCTGCCATTTTAAATAATGTTTAACATAACCTTTGATTAAAATTTATCAACACTGGTGGTTTAAAAAAACTTTTCTCATCTTTGGTTTGCAGCTCGTCAAGCATTCTTTCACTCATTCACACATTTACTCATCTGTCTACTTCAGTTCTGGTCTGTAATCTGTCTGGTGTGTAATCAGTTAAGTGTGAGGGCATTAATATCATTATTCTTTTGTACTAGTAAACGTGTGATTACCTAAGAAACACTTATTACCGTGTACTCATAACTGTAAACTGTATCTCAAATGTGTATGTACTTTGTCTGACTATTGTCCTACGTATAAAAATATATCATGTTGACAGGAAAAACAAAACCAAACAAAAAGTTGATGTAGGTGCGTTTTACCACAGGTTTTTTTTTTTTTTTTTTATCATCGTCTTTGTCCATTCTTCGGCTCTCAGCTGTTAATCATATCTTCGGCACACACACACATAGAGCAGAGAATGTTCAAACTCAGTGTAACAGAATTTTTCCATCAATGCTTAAAAAAATAAAAAGGCACTTACTTGTCATTTTATTCTGTCACAGAGGCGTATTGTGATGCTGAACTCCGAGGTAGACAGAGGAGTAGAGGCGTGGAAGGAGAGGGAGGAGGAGGCCAGAAGGATGGAGGAGCACAGAAAGTCTCTGTTACTCAAACCCAAGGGAAAGTTATTAATGAAAAATAAATCTCAAAGTTAGAAGTCAATTCTGTCCTGCTTCTGTACAGTCTGTGTTCAGTATTTTTATGTGATCTTATGCGAATTTTGTTTTTCTCACTATTGATGCAATAAATGCTGTTTTGCCTCTGGTGTTGATGTAGTTCTTTCTGGTCTGACGATGTTACTTTAATGTCTCTAATCCACCACTAGAATGCAGCATTTCTCTTCGTGAGCCACTCAGAGGGTTGAAACACCATTTTGTCTCAGCAGGTTTTTTCGTGGTTAGTCAGAAGAAGGGAGGAGCTCATAAAAGAACCTCAGAAGTTCACACTGACTTCCTGGTGATCACAATACAGGAAGAATCATTTTTGACATGTTTAATAATGGGGTGATGCCAGAAGTTGTAACATTTCAGTAAATCTAAAATGAAGCTACATAATGTTAATAGTATTAATTTTAGAATTTTCTCTCTCATATATGCAACTCTTCTCCAGTAAATCTCTAACTTTTCTTTTGCATTTGTTCATGTAAATTTGTGACTAAAAATGTACAGTTTTTATAATATGGCATTTCTTATACATTAATGAGCCACTTTGTTAAGTACACGATACCTTGCTTGTACCGGTTCTGAAAGCAAAAGTGGGCCCAACCTGGTGCTACTAAGGTGTACCTAACAAAGTGGGCAATGAGTGTAAAGATGCAGTTTTTCCCACCTCAAAGAAGCTTTTTTGTTGCTTTTTTTTCCTCATAAAAGTGCTAAATTTTTGCTGTTTCCTTGCAAATTTGCAAGCTTTTCTTAAATGTACAAAGTTTCTTCTAAATTTACAACCCTTTTCTTAGAAATCACAACTTTTTGCTTCATTTTTTTTATGAATCTGTGACAATTTTTTTAAAAAAAACGCCATTTTTTGCAACCTTTTTGTCTTAAATTTGTACTGTTTTTCTTTGCAAATTTGTGGGATCCTTTTTTCTTTTAAATTGAGGCTTTTCTTGTAAATTTACTTTTATTTTCTGATGAGTTTTCTAATTTCTGTGCAGTTTTTGTTACAAAATTGGGACCCTTAAATGAGAGTACTTTTCCACCTAAATTTGTATTTTATTCATTTTTTTTTTATATGGATGAAACCATTTTTTGTGCAATGGCTCTGGACGTGCAAGCTGCAGACATTTTTGTGTGTGTGTGCATCTGTCTTTAGCTTGGGGGGTGGGAAGAAAACTGCTCCTCCTTCCACAGCTTGCTTGTCTGGAAAGATGATTAGCTGGCTGCAGCCAAATTGGTGAAAGTTTAATCCTGTGAAAATAAATATTTTTCTGGTATGAGTTCAACCTTTAAGCTGTATAAGCTTCTTTTTTTGCTCCATTTTAATGTAGAAAACAAACAAAAACAGAACTTGCTTTGAAAACTGTTGACCTTGAATCTTTCACCTTTCATTTTATGATTATTTTGTGAGACTGTGGGCAGCTGTGCTTTTGTTTAGTCAGCATTATTACAGTGTGACTTTACCCTATAAACAGACTATTTACAAAATGAGGTAAGCTTCTCCTCTCTGCTCCCTTTCTCTCTCCCTCTCTCCTCCTTGCCCGGGTCTTGTGCCGACTTCAGCAAAGCCCCATGTAATTAGGGCTGAGAGCCGCTGAGTTGCAGATTCTTTTCTGTGGAGATGGGCGTTTTTCTCCCCCATGTCCCCCTCCGCCTCCATGTCTAAACTTTTTCATAGCTGACCAAAAGAGCTGAGAGTCTGCTGTGTTATAGAAGTGTGAGGGGACATTGAGCACAGGCCACAGAGGGTGTGAAAACAAAAGATACTTGTAAAAAATAACAGCAAGGTGACATTCTTCATCCACACTCATAGACCTGCAACTGGAAACAGGCTGCAGTAAAAAAAAAAAAAAAAAAAAGCCCTAAGATTTACTTAAAATTCCTACATAAAATAGTTCCAAAAGGAGTTACCCAGATGACAGTCAACTCTACCTACCACTCAAACATAACAGTAAAGAATCTCTTAAGTCTCTTGTAGAGGATATACCAGAGAGGGGTCTGAAAGGTCATAGGCTGAAAAGTTCATAGTGGTCAAATTTGTCCAAATGTGGTTTATTTTTCAACATACAGTGGTGTGAAAAAGTGTTTGCCCCTTTCCCGATTTCTCATTTTTTTGCGTCGCACTTAAATGTTTCAGATCATCAAACAAATTTGAATATTAGATAACACAAAATGCAATTTTTAAATGAAGGTGTTTATTATCAAGGGTTAAAAAAAAATCCAAGCCTACATGGCCCTGTGTGAAAAAATGATTGCCCCCCCATGTTAAAACAGAAATTAACTATGGTTTATCACATCTTTGGAAAGCCGAGTTCAATTTCTCTAGCCACACCCAGGCCTGATTATTGCCAGACCTGTTCTCAATCAAGAAATCACTTAAATAGGTCCTGCCTGACAAAGTGAAGTAGACCAAAAGACCCTCAAAAGCTAGACATCATGCTGCGATCCAAAGAAATTCAGGAACAAATGAGAAACAAAGTAAGTGAGATCTATCAGTCTGGAAAAGGTTATAAAGCCATTTCTTAAGCTTTGGGACTCCATCAAACCACAGTGAGAGTCATTATCCACAAATAGTGAAAACACGGAGCAGTGGTGAACCTTCCTAGGAGTGGCCGGCCGACCAAAATTACCTTAAGAGTGCAGCGACAACCCATCGAAGAGGTCACAAAAGACCCCACAACAACATCCAAAGAACTGCAGGCTTCACTTACCTCAGTTAAGGTCAGTGTTCATGACTCCATCATAAGAATGAGACAGGGCAAAAATGGCCTGCATGGCAAAGTTCCAAGACAAAAACCACTGCTGAGCAAAAAGAACATAAAGGCTCATCTCAGTTTTGCTAGAAAACATCTGGATGATCCCCAAGACTTTTGGGAAAATACTCTGTAGACTGAAGAGACAAAAGTTGAACTTTTTAGAAGGTGTGTGTCCCATTACATCTGGCGTAAAAGTAACACAGCATTTCAGAAAAGGAGCATCATACCAACAGTAAAATATGGTGGTGGTAGTGTGATGGTCTGGGGCTGTTTTGCTGCTTCAGGACCTGGAAAACTTGCTGTGGTAAATGGAACCATGAATTCTGCTGTCTACCAAAAAATCCTAAAGAGAATGTCCGACCATCTGTTCGTGACCTCAAGCTGAAGCGCACTTGGGCTCTGCAGCAGGACAATGATTCAAAACACACCAGCAAGTCCACCTCTGAATGGCTAAAGAAAAACAAAATGAAGACTTTGGAGTGGCCTAGTCAGCGTCCTGACCTGAATCCAATTAAGATACTGTGGCATGACCTTAAAAAGGCGGTTCACACTCAAAAATCCTCCATTGTGGCAGAATTACAACAATTCTGCAAAGATGAGTGGGCCAAAATTCCTCCACAGCGCTGTAAAAGACTCACTGCCAGTTATCACAAACGCTTGATTGCAATTGTTGCTGCTAAGGGTGGCCCAACCAGTTGTTAGATTTAGGGGGCAATCACTTTTTCCAAACAGGGTCATGTAGGTTTGGATTTTTTTCCCCCCTTAATAATAAACATGCTCATTTAAAAACTGCATTTTGTGTTTACTTGTGTTATCTTTGTCTAATGTTCAAATTTGTTTGATGATCTGAAACATTTAAGTGTGACAAACATGCAAAAAAAATGAGAAACCAGGAAGGGGACAAACACTTTTTCACATCACTGTAGTCTCCCCTTCAGTTCACACGCTTATTCAATCGGTGTTGCAGCACTTGGATCCCTGTGGTTGAAAAATAAACCACATTTGGTCAAATTTAACCACTATGAACTTTTCAGCCCCCACCCTCCCCCACCACCTCGTTAAAAACCTGGATGCAGTTAAGTCTTCTCAATGAAAACAAGAAGGAGATTGTTGTGTTTGGATCCCTTTTAGATAGCAATAATATGCTTGGTCCTTTAGCATCTTTTAATCAACAAGCTGCAAAAGGTCATGTGATTTTCAGATTCCTTGCTTATTATTTAAAAATGTTATTAATTTTCTTTGCAACAGATACAGTATATTTTTTTGATTTTGTATACTTTATTGATCCCCAGAGGGGAAATTGAGCGCATCCACCTGGATGGATGAAGCAGCCATGGTACGGCGCTATCCCTTAACCATTCGCACACACATTCACACCTAGGGCCAATTTAGAGTCTCCAATTAACCTAACCTGCATGTTTTTGGCCTGTGGGAGGAAACCGGAGAAATCCCGGAGTAAACCCACGCAGATACGGGGAGAACATGCAAACTCCACACAGATCACTGTTGGTCAGGGGCTGGGATCGAACCAGGGATCCCATGGCCAAGGGTGAGTTGCTGTGCTGCTGCAGTGCTAACCACTGCGCCACTGCCCCGCCCATTAGCATAAAAAACAGAAGTAATAGGTGAACACTGGATACGCAAGCCACAAATCATAAATAAATCAGAAAAGACCCCAACGATCAAACGATCCCCGATGAGCAAGCACTAGGCGACAGTGGGAAGGAAAAACTCCCTTACAGGAAAAAACCTCCAGCAGAACAAGGCTCGGGGAAGGGCAATCTTCTGCCATGACTGATTGAGGTGAGGGGAGAGAGAAAAAAAAATAAGAAGTGACATACTATTCATACAGATAACACAACGTACAAGTAGAACATTTGTACAGATACGACATATGCAGTGTTGCATCGAGGCTAGGCTAGCCTAGGTTTACCCCCCCCACACACACATGCACATACCCATTCATACAGTATAAGTCCAGAGAGTGTCCAGCAAAAGAAAAGCGCTGTGGGAAATGTGGCCTGCTACACCATTTTGCACGAGCCTGCCAGAACGTTGAGCGCGGGGAATGTGGAAACGGAGGTGGCTCCCCCACGAAGACTCCAATTGTCGTGCATACGGTCGTACCTGAATCTGGTGGCTGTATGGACGGAGTCGAGGTATCGATGTTGGCGGATACGGGTGCAGTGGCTTCAATTTTAAATCTCCAGATGGTGAAGAGCTTGTTTCCCCGGTACCGCATCCAGAAAACGGCGGTCCCATTTTACGGCTATGGCAGAAGTAGGATTGCCGTACTGGGGTACGTCGAGGTGATGGCACGTTATAAGTTGAGGAGCATGGTGGTTGTCCGGGTGCTGGTGATGGCCACAGGATCCAACATTTTGGGTTGCAACATGTCCTACGGCTTGGGTTTCTCCATCGCCAGTGACACCATAGAGGAGTGGTCGGGTGGAGGTTTGTGGAATCGACCCCTGCCGGAGGTGAATGATGATGCACTCTGGGGAGCCAACTGGTCCAAATTGGTAGAAGACAGCGAGGAGGACCTTCACGGGGCACCTCCCCGAGATGGCCCCGATACCAGAGCCCAAGTTACCCTGGGTGTGGGAGTTGGGCGGGACGGTGGGGCCCCCAGGTTGGTAGGCGGGACCAAGGCATCAGTGCTGAACAGCACCGGGGCTAGACCAACAGGTGCACACTTGAAACACACTAGAAGACGGCCCTTGAAAAGGGCATCAGGCCGGACTGGGAAAAATGCCGGGTCCAAATGGGAAGCCCCACCATGGCGGAGAGATCTGGAGAGACTTGTTAGAGCTCCCCTGGGGGTTGGTGATACAGTTTGCCCTAGGGTAGAAGCTCGGTCGAGGAGATCCCATTGATGTCATGGACTGTATTGTATGATGACCAGGGGCGGCTGCAAGTGGAGGCCACCCGGAGTGACGGCTACTTGGGCCTGTCGGACGGAACGTGGAGGCCGCCAGTGGAGTTAGGTTTGGTGAAGGATGCATGTGTTCATTGTTTAGAATTCACTGTAGCTGAATAGGTGTGTTTATTGCTGGTTCTGGGGTTATTTTCTTTTATTAGAAACACAACTTATTTTATGTTCTGGACTGATAAGAACGCGGCAGAATAATCTGCTTGGCCGTGTAGGGGGCGCCGGTAGTCTACCCAGCCCCCCAGCCTGAGTTGTGTGACTGGATAGATTATTTGTTTATTTTCATATATGTTGTTTTCCCCTGTTAGTGCGTGAGTCGGGTTACAAAGTGGGGTGGGCTAATTGTGTGGCTGCATTTTTTTTTTTTTTTTGTGGGGGGGGGGGGATGTGGACGCCTCCCACTTGAGGTGTTTCAGGCACGTCCCACTGGGAGGATACCCCGGGGCAGACCCAGGACTCGGTGGAGAGACTATGTCTCCCAGCTGGTCTGGGAACGCCTTGGTATCCCCTCTGAAGAGCTGGAGCAGGTGGCTGGGGAGAGGGAAGTCTGGGCTTCTCTGCTTGAACTGCTGCCTCCGCGACCCGGACCTCCGGAAAAGCGGTAGAAGATGGATGGATGGATGGATGGATGGATGGGGGGGATGTTACAGATCCAGATCATGTCCAGAATATAACGGGTTCATCCATAGCCCAAGGGCCTCTGGTGAAAATTTCATCAAAATCTGTCCAGGGCTTTTTCCCCGATAACAAACAGAGAGACAAACGAAGCACCACAAAAATATTACGTCTTTGGTGGAAGTAACTATCAAAAAGCATTGGACTAGTTTCTCAACATCACTCTGCCAAGATGTTCCTAATCTTGGCGATATTATACAAATGATAGAAAACAGTCTTGGAAAATATGCTTGATATTCAAATTAAAGAAATTCTGACTAAAACCATTTGAGTAATGAGGTCCAACAGTTAACTTACATTCACATCAGTGAGTTATTATGATAAAATATCTTTATGGTATCAGTTCGGAGGAAATTGTTGACATAATTGAATCAAGAATATTAAACACTGATTTTGTTTTTAGCATACAGGTCAAATGTAATGAAATCCAGTGAATTACATTTGAAAAACTAACACAGTTATAATAATTAAATCATGCATAGCTGTGCTAATTAAATTCAATAACACACAAAGTTCATTTGTTTAAGCATGCTTTCTCCTCTTCTCCCACTCCACCTCCCCTACCGCTCTCCCTCCTCCTCTCCTCCCTGTGTTGTTTTGGTTTTGTGGAAATGAGAACCAGATGTTGCTCATTGTGCAGAAGTCAGCGATGGAGGGAGGGTTGGGTTGGTCCGGGTGGTATAGGTGAGGTTGTTCATCGAGGACCGAGGATAAAAGGAAGGAAGGAGACTGAAGGAAGAGACTGATGTGGTTACTTGTGAGGAATTAGCTGACAGGATTCTGTAGTTTCACCCACACAGCAGACACAGAGAGGCAGGTATGCGTGGGAGTGGGGTGCAGGATGGGATGGGTGGTGCCACCGGTGCAGCTGCAGGGTTTTTGTGGGGGGTCTGATTCAGCAACTTAGCCCCCTAACCGCTTCCTGACCTGAGCTTTGGCAACATGTTTGTCAAAATTACACAGTCTGACCTTTCTGAACAGAACATGAGCAAGAGCTGGCACCACAAACTGCAATTATCATTGTTTGTTGGACAGTAAACTTTGTGGCTTTTTCTGTATGTATGGCTTTTTTATTTCTTGGAATTTTCTATCAGAAAGTTTAAGGTTAGTTAAAAATACGACACACAACTTTTAGAACTGTGGGTTTTAATGACACCTTGTGGTCTGTAGGTGAACTACAGCCCCATTCACAACTTGGTCAGACTCCTTGATTCTTCATCAAAATAACTGGCTGTCATATATCTGAATGATGCTATTTCAAAAATTGCATATAATGTGGAGAAAGGAGGCAGCCGAGGAAACAAGCTGGACAACACAGAAACTTTATTCTTTCTCCAACATAACTTACAGCAAAAAAGATCCCGGGTCTCTGTGCATTCTTCCTTTATATCTTTAATACCATGCATCCGACCATCATACATTATGTTGAGAACAAAGCCTGTGTGGCACATGAACATGACATAATGCCAGTGCCACTCTCACACCCTTCTTCTCCCAGCGGCTCCGGCGTTTACTCCTCTCCCCAGGGGGCGCATAGTCCTTACTGTCCCGTCTGATGCCCCCCGGTGACACCTTCTCTTTCGGTCCAATGTTCCCTGGGTGGAGAACTCCAACACCATGCCCCCACACAGCACCCCCCCTCCGAACACCCAGAAAGGGCAGAAACCCCCCCATCCTTTGGGCTTGAGCTGGCGCCCATAGTGGCTGTAGCGGGGGGTTGCCGATCCAGTCGAACCGCCCTGCTGGCGGGGTGTTCAGGAGGGCAAATCAGTCTGTGGAGGGAAAAAGGGCGGGGGAGAAAACACATCAGCTTCGTGAGCGAAGGTCCCTGCCGAGGGATCACCAACTTGCGGAACCACCAACGGTGGGTGTCCGCGCTGGGGAGCTTGGGCCAACACCACCTGCTCGTCTGCCAACACAAAAGCAGGCTTCAGCCTGTCGATGCAGACGGTCTTCTTGCGTCCCCCTAAGTCTAACACAAAATGCTTCGCCCCAGGTTCCAATCTTACGGTGGGCACAGCGGGGTCTGGTGTACATCTTGCCTGACAAAAACAAAACTGGCGTTCTGCAAGCTTTTGGGGATGAAGGTGCAGGGAAAATAATGGTGGGCCGGGCCCAGTATGTTAAAAGCCTCCGTACGGTGCAAAAATTGCACAGGTGGATCAGCCTGGGGTTCGGGGTTTTCCGGTAAAAACTCTCCAGGGATCTGCAGCGGCTGAGAAAAAACGAGTTCTGCAGGGGAGGCTGCCAAATCCTCCTTAGGTGCGGAGTGCAACCCTCAAAGAACCCAGGGCAGGCGGTTGACCCAATTTGCACCCAACCAAAGTTGCGTCCGTGTAAGCATTTCGTCAGTGTTCGCTCGCCAAATGTCCTGATGGTGGATCTGTTGGCGGCTGTGAGCTCGGGACCGCTGCGTCCTGCCACCCTGTCTGCGTTGACTGGCAGGATGAAGCTTTTCTGGGAGCCGGAGTCCACAAAAAACCGTCTCCCCAAACGTGTGTCCGTGACATAAAGCCGTCTATTCCTGGCGCCATTGGTTGCAGCTGCCACTGAATTACGAATGTGCTGTCTTTCCGGCTTCTTGAATTGGCATGGCAACAGGCAGTGGTGAGCATTCAAGCTGAAATGGCGATAATAAAAACAGATCGCCCCGCTCCTTCATCTTCTGGTGTCTGTTCCGGCTACCACGAATGGCTCCTCGACCTCGCTGGAGTCCCTCATGGGTGCCGGTGCCACTGTCTGCACGCTGAGAGTTCTGGTGGTCAAAATGATGTGGTCCGCTTCCTGCGCCAGGGCGTGGTAGTCCTTAGCAACCAGCCATGGCGAGTTGGCCAGGATCGCCCTCGCTGTAGCCGGTAGGTTCCTGAGGAACAAGTGGGCGAACAGGAAAGATTTGTCATCCTTCCCCCTCAGCGCCAACATGCTCTCCATGAGCTCCACTGCTGATCTGTCCCCTAACTCCGAACATGTTAGGAGCCTCTCTGCCCTCTCACTGTCAGAAAGGGTATAGCACTAGAGAAGCATCCTCTTGAGCGCTTCATATTTTCCTTGGGCCAGCGGCTCCTGGAGCAGGCTCGTCACCTGTTGTGTGGCGTGCGCATCCAGCGCAGCGACCACGTAGTAATACTTGGTATTGTCCGTTGTTATCCCGTGGAGTATGAACTGGGCTTCTATGTGCAAGAACCACGCGGTCAGGTTGTGAAGCCAAAGTCTGGGAGCTCGACTGAAACCACGCATGCGGCGCTGGTGCTCTCCCTCCAGGAAGTCTCCGGGGCAGTGCTCAGCTTGCTTTCAATGGCACGTCTTAGGGTCACCAATGTGGAGAAAGGAGGCAGACGAGGCAATGAGCTGCACAACACAGAAACTTTATTCTTTCTCCAGTATAACTTACAGCAAAAAAGATCCCGGGTCTCTGTGCATTCCTCTTTTATATCTTTAATACCATGCATCAAGACCCGGAACTTTTGACCATCATACATTATGTTTAGAAAAAAGCCTGTGTGGCACATTAACATGACATAATGCCGGCGCTGCTCACACCCTTCTTCTCCCAGCGGCTCCGGCATTTACTCCTCTCCCCGGGGGGTGCATAGTCCTTACTGTCCCGTCTGATACACCCCGGTGACACCTCCTCTTTCGGTCCATTGTTCCCTGGGTGGAGAAGTCCAACACCATGCCCCCACAATAGTACCTTTGAAAAGGTCATTAACTGACACTGTTTTTGTAGGTTTTAACCTTTTGAAATACATCTGTTGGTCACGTGAGTATTGAAAAAATATCAAAACTCATTTTTCCTAAAAAACACATCCATCCATCATCCATCCATCCATCCATCCATCCATCCATCCATCCATCCATCCATCCATCCATCCATCCATCCACGCTCTTTACCGCTTAATCATTTTGAGAAAATGTATTGTTTTCCACCACTAAATTAAAAAAGGTATGGGGCATAGAGGAAAGAAAAAAAGTTGAAGTTACAGTAGAAAGTAAATGGTGCCATAATGTAGGTCACCTAAACAGTCCCAGGGTGAATTGGAAGCAGCTGTCCTGGCCACTTCCTGCCTGGCATGGAGAAGGACTGCTGAGCTTGACGGTTGCTCCTGCACCGCCCTGCCACACTGTATGAGTTCAGCATTAAAATGGCTGACAGAGAGAGAGAAAAAGAAAAAAGGGGGAGAATGAGGAATGGAAGCCAGTGTGGCTGCCAAAGGTCGCACCTCTATCTTCAAGACAAGAAGTAGAGCAGAGATTTTGGCAGATTTTATTGTAGCTCCAAACAGGTATCCACCTTAATTACTTCCTAAATCAGCCTGAATCAAAGTGAAAGAATGTGCTTCCTGGACAAGTCTGTGGATTTCTGTCTTTCCCCTCCCTGGAATTAGACATCCTTCACTACTACTGGACATATCTGATCCTCTATGGGTCCACTCAGTGAGATGGCATCTACAGAAAAATGGAAAATATGTACAACATCATAGACAGTTGTGATAAACTCCTACCAAAAAATATACTTTAAGTTTGTTTATTTACCAAATAAAGTTTATGTCATAAGTATACTTGTATTTAGTTAGCATACTAATGTCAGTTTATTTGTACAGGTGCATCTCATTGAATTAGAATATCATCAAAAGGTTAATTTATTTCAGTAATTCAATACAAAAAGTGAAACTCATAGATTCATTACACATAGAGTGATATATTTCAAGTGTTTCTTTCTTTTAATTTTGATGATTATGGCTACAGCTAATGAAAAACCAAAATTCAGTTTCTCAAAAAATGAGAATATCATATACACACATTTGTTATCTGTCATTTTGACAGACAGGGTTGTGAAAATTCTGTCACAATTATTATTTTAGTTTTCATATTATAGGACACCAAGTTCCTGTTTGCTTCACACATTCAGTTTTGCTCTTTAACATACAAGTTGATTTTAAACACAGGTCTTCCTCAGGGTTGCGTTTTATCTCCGGTTCTGTTCTCTGTGTACACAAATAACATTTCCTGTGACAGTGAAGGAATGACTCTTTAAATATGCAGATGACATGGCCTTGGTGGCTCATCTGACAGACAGTACTGCACTGACCCGCTATCAGCGGGCGGTCAACGGTCTAGCTCAGACTTTTAATCAAAACTCTCTGGAGTTAAACACCACAAAGACTAAGGAGTTGTGCTGTGGGAGCAAAGAGAAACTTTCATCTACTCCCTTTACACCCCTCAGTATCCAGGGTCAGGCTATTGTGCAAGTTCAAGTTTTTAAATATTTGGGAATAGAGATGGACTGCAGCCTGTCTTTTGCACACAATGTTGACTCTATTTATAAAAAAAAACCCCACAACGCCTCCACCTGTTGGGGAAACTGAGGACTTTTAATGTCAGTAGACACATTTTAACTCTGGTTTGGCCTACAACTTCCAGTCATATACAGCCCAAGGAAGATGCGCTGGAACTTCCGCAAAGCCAACTGGAAGAAATTCAGTGAAACTCTGGACCGGAGCGTTGTTACCATCCCACTCCACACCATCACTGTAGATGAAGCATACAACCGCTTCTGCAGCGCAATCTTCAAGGCTGCCCATACTGCAATCCCACGAGGCTACCGACCCCTCTATGTCCCATGTTTGGACGGAGAAAGTGCTGCCCTCCTACAATCCTATCAAACATCAGGGGACCCAGAGATAGCAGACCATCTCATTGAATCGCTAAATACAGCTCGGCGAAAGAAATGGGAGGAGACAGTTGCTGACCGGAGCTTTACCCACTCTAGCAGGAAATGTTGGAGCCTCATCCGTCGCCTAGGAGCTGCACAGAAGCCCCCTAGCCAAAGCCGAGCATCCGTCACACCCAACCAAGTTGCATCCCACCTACTGACTATCGCCAAAGCACCCCAAGACAAAGACACCAAAAGAGCAGTTACAACTGAGCTAAAAAAACACCAAAAAATGCCTGTAGAGGAAACGAACCCTGAACCCTTCGAGGCTGCTGAACTGGAGAAAGTCCTACAGAGCCTGAAATGTGGAAAGGCAGCAGGATACGATAACATCTTCCCAGAATTCATGAAAAATCTTGGCCCCCGAGCCCTAACCTGGTTGACACAATTCTACACAAGGATCACACAAACAAACTCGATCCCAAAGAAATGGCGGACAGCAAAGGTCATTGCCATCCCAAAACCTGGCAAAGACCACAAATTACCAGCAAGCTACCGCCCAATCTCCCTACTCAGCGTTCCTTACAAAATCATGGAGCGTCTAATTCTGCAACGCATTTCCCCAGAGGTAGAGGATATTCTAAGTGTGGATCAAGCAGGTTTCCGCAAGGACCGCAGTACAGGAGAACAAGTACTGGCCCTAACCACCTTCATCGAAAATGGCTTCGAGAGCAGACTGAAGACAGGGGCTGTGTTTCTCGACCTTACAGCCGCCTATGATACGGTCTGGCACAAAGGCCTCCTCCTGAAACTTATAAAGGCGATCCCTGCTTGGGCAACAGCAATTATAAAAACCCTGCTGACCAACCAAAGGTTCAGAGTCCACCTCAGTCAGAAGACAAGTGCATGGAGAATGCAGAAAAACGGACTCCCACAAGGCTCAGTTCTAGCTCCAACTCTGTTCAACCTCTACATAAACGACCTGCCTACTACAAAATCCCGCAAATTCACCTATGCAGACGACATCTGTTTGGCATTCCAAGCACCAGACTTTGAACCACTGGAACGGGTGCTCACGGAAGATCTTGCCAAACTGGACCAGTTCTGCAAAATCTGGCGTCTAAAACCAAGCCCAGCAAAAACCGTCTCCAGTGTATTCCATCTCCACAATGCAAAAGCTGCCAGAGAACTAAACATCCACCTGAGCGGACTCAAGCTTAAGCATGCCCCAAATCCAACTTATCTTGGAGTGACCCTTGATAGGACCTTATCCTTCAAGGAACATCTAAAGGGGACGGCTGCTAAGGTGAAGGTACGAAACAACCTGCTCTGCAAGCTCGCTGGTGCAAAATGGGGGGCGGCAGTCTCCACCCTGCGCACCTCAGCACTGGCCCTTTCATACTCTGTAGCAGAATATTGTGCCCCTGTCTGGTCCAGGTCATCTTACACACACCATGTAGACACCCAGCTCAACACAACCATGAGAACTATAACTGGAACAATCCGCTCAACACCACTCCCCTGGCTCTCTGTACTGTCAAACATAGCCCCTCCACACATCCGGCGAGCAGCATTAACTCAAAGGATGCTCCAAAAAGTTAAAGATTCTCCTCACTTACCAATCCATGCAGATATCTACACTCCACCCACTGCCCGACTTTCATCCAGACGGCCGATTTGGAAAAACCCTCCCCCAGCTGACTTTACCATCCAGACAGCTTGGCAAGAGGAATGGGAGACCAAGGAGGTCCCAAACAAACAGCTGGTGATAAACCCCAACCAACAGGTCCCGGGCACCAACCTCCCAAGGAGACAGTGGTCTACACTCAATCGCTTCAGGACTGGACATGGCCCCTGCTTGGCCAGCCTTTACAGATGGGGCAGTAGCCCTAGCCCTCTGTGCGCATGTGGAGAGGAGCAAACAATGGAACACATCATAGAGGCTTGCCCGCTCCAAAGACTGGAAGGAGGATTACACACCCTCCATACAGCAAACCAGGAGGCAACTGCTTGGCTTAAGGACTTTGCATTCGCTAAATAAATAAAATAACTCTGGTTTACACTTCATTAATTGAATCCATTCTCACTTTTCACATTTCATCTGGTACAGCTCCCTCTTCATCAAGCACAAAACAAAGCTTTCCCATATAGTTGATCAGGCTAGCAAAATCACTGGCTCACCACAGACACCGTTGTCTGAACTGTATCAGCGCTCTGTGATCAGGAAAGCCACCCTGATCACAGAGGACCCATCTCACCCCCTCCATCACTCTTTTCAGTTGCTGCCATCAGGCAGACGATAGAAAGTTCCATTGGCCCATAAAAACATTTACAAGAAATCATTTATTCCTTCTGCAGTAACAATCCTGAACAAACTCAAATAGTTATCATACTTTAATTAGCTATCAATATTAGTTATCAGCATTTATCTATTAATCACTATTAATTTTTAATAGTTATTAATATTTTCTGCCACATGATTTTATTTGCTGTTTCCTTTTCAGTCATGTTTCCTTTTTTAAACTGTTTTTATCCTGTGAGTCTGAACATGTTTTTGAGAGTGTTGAATGTGTTATATTGTTGTAGCTGAGTCTAAGAAGAATCTCTGTCACTGACTGGGACAGACAATAAAGTTATCTATCTATCTATCTATCTATCTATCTATCTATCTATCTATCTATCTATCTATCTATCATACAATCCTGGATACAGCATGCAGATTATTCATTTATTTATATATTAACTGAACTGATGAACAGACTGGTGAGACAATAGATAACCACTATTTAATTTGCAATATAAAGTGAACATGGGAATTAAAAGCGAAGTTACAATAGCTCAAGCTCAGTGTAATCTGTCAAAATGGCAGCCTTTAGATTTTTCTATCATTTCTACAAAAAATCTGTCAATGAACCTCAACCTCTGCTGCAAATATACTGCCTGGCGTGAAAAAGGACTGCTGGCAGGGTGGTAGTGACAGGAGGAAGATCAGATTGTCCAATAACCGGAAGGCTGGTGGTTTGAATCCCGTTCTACCCACCCTGCCCTTGTGTCCATGGGAAAGACACTTTACCCTCCTTGCCCTCACTGTGATCGTGAATGTAAATAAATATTCGGTGGTGGTCAGAGAGGCCATTGGCACAGATTGGCAGCCACGTTTCTGTCAGTCTGCCCCAGGGCAGCTACAGAAATAGCTTACTACTGCCATTGTCTGTGGAGTGAATGAATAATGGACTTATTGTAAAGTGTCTTTGGGTGTCATGAAAAGCACTATATAAATACAATCCATTATTATTATAAGTCATCTAATACAGTGGGGTAAAAAAGTATTTAGTCAGCCACCAATTGTGCAAGTTCTCCCACTTAAAAGATGAGAGAGGTCTCCAATTTTCATCATAGGTATACCTCAACTATGAGAGACAAAATAAGAAAAAAAAAATCCAGAAAATCACATTGAAGGATTTTTAATGAATTAATTGGTAAATTCCTCGGTAAAATAAGTATTTGGTCAATAACAAAAGTTCATCTCAATACTATGTTATATACCCTTTGTTGGCAATGACAGAGGTCAAACGTTTTCTCACACACTGTTGCTGGTATTTTGGCCCATTCCTCCATGCAGATCTCCTCTAGAGCAGTGATGTTTTGGGGCTGTCGCTGGGCAACACAGACTTTCAACACCCTCCAAAGATTTTCTATGGGGTTGAGATCTGGAGACTGGCTAGGCCACTCCAGGACCTTGAAATGCTTCTTACGAAGCCACTCCTTCGTTGTCCGGGCAGTGTGTTTGGGATCATTGTCATGCTGAAAGACCCAGCCACGTTTCATCTTCAATGCCCTTGCTGGTGGAAGGAGGTTTTCACTCAAAATCTCACGATACATGGCCCCATTCATTCTTTCCTTTACACAGATCAGTCATCCTGGTCCCTTTGCAGAAAAACAGCCCCAAAGTATGATGTTTCAACCCCCATGCTTCACAGTAGGTATGGTGTTCTTTCTCCTCCAAACACGACAAGTTGAGTTTTTACCAAAAAGTTCTATTTTGGTTTCACCTGACCATATGATATTCTCCCAATCCTCTTCTGGATCATCCAAATGCTCTCTAGCAAACTTCAGACGGGCCTGGACATGTACTGGCTTAACATGTACTTAACATCAGTTGACATGTACTGTTTTTTTTTTTTTTTTTCCTGTTCCGGTTCCGCCGGACCGGTGGTGCCACACGAGTAGGCTGCCCGTTGCAACAGCCTTTTTTTTTATCTTCCTTCTTCTTTCTACACCTTTCACTCTGTATATGTATCACGGACGCACGGATCGCCCCGGGGGTCTCCCGGGTCGGCGGACGGAGCCACGGTTTGCAGCGGGAGACGTTACAGCGGGGAGGAGCTAGTGCTAGCTAGCACTTGGCCGCCGCCCGGTGCTAATGGGAAACTCGACATACCGGGAGCTGTAGCGAAAACGACGCGGGTGCCGGGCTGGAGTTTAGGCGGCGTGCAAGAAATATAAGACAGAATAATAAAGAGCGATGGCAAGAACCAAGCAGACCGCCCGTAAAATCTACTGGAGGAAGAAGCCCCCCAGGATGCAGCTAGCCACCAGGGCTGCTCGGAGAGGCACTCCGGCCACCGGCAGAATGAAGAGGCCTCGCCGTCACAGGCCCGTGGCTCTGAGAGAGATCCATCGCTACCAGAAATCCACGGAGCTGCTCATCCGTAAGCTGCCCGTCCAGCGCCTGGTGAGGGAGATCGCTCAGGACTTCAAGACCGTCCTGCGTTTCCTGAGCTTCGCCGTCATGGCTCTGCAGGAGGCCAGCGAGGCCCACCTGGTGGTCTCTTCTTCGCTAAGGGGGTCACCATCATGCCCAAAGACTTCCAGCTGGCCCGCTGCATCCGCGGAGAGAGAGCTTAGACTTTCTGCTGCACATTCACCAACCAACCATAATGCTCTGCACTGTGTGTCTATATATATACATTTATAGTAATATGGACATATGTTTGCTAGATGTTGTTTTTTCTTGCCTTCTGATTGTTGCTCTGAGTGTTGCTATCCCTGTGCTGTTGCAATCCTGGAATTTCCCCATTGTGGGACTAATAAAGGCTTATCTTATCTTATCTTATCTTATCTTATCTTAAGTAGGAGGACACGTCTGGCACTGCCGGATTTGAGTCCCTGGCGGCGTAGTGTGTTTCTGATGTAGCCTTTGTTACTTTGGTCCCAGATCTCTGCAGGTCATTCAGTAGGTCCCCCCATGTGGTTCTGGGATTTTTGCTCACCATTCTCGTGATAATTTTGACCCCACAGGGTGAGATCTTGCGTGGAGCCCCAGATCGAGGGAGATTATCAGTGGTCTTGTATGTCTTCCATTTTCTAATAATTGCTCCCACAGTTGATTTCTTCACACCAAGCTGCTTACCTATTGCAGATTCAGTCTTCCCAGCCTGGTGCAGGTCTACAATTTTGTTTCTGGTGTCCTTTGACAGCTCTTTGGTCTTGGCCATAGTGGAGTTTGGAGTCCGACTGTTTGAGGTTGTGGACAGGTGTCTTTTATACTGATAACGAGTTCAAACAGGTGCCATTAATACAGGTAACGAGTGGAGGACAGAGGAGCCTCTTAAAGAAGAAGTTACAGGTCTGTGAGAGCCAGAAATCTTGCTTGTTTGTAGGTGACCAAATACTTATTTTACCGAGGAATTTACCAATTAATTCATTAAAAATCCTTCAATGTGATTTTCTGGATTTTTTTTTTCTCATTTTGTCTCTCATAGTTGAGGTATACCTTTGATGGAAATTGGAGACCTCTCTCATCTTTTAAGTGGGAGAACTTGCACAATTGGTGGCTGACTAAATACTTTTTTGCCCCACTGTATATATACTGCTAGTTTACTAGTTGTATACCTCTAAACCCCTTTTTTAAATTAAAATTATACTTTTGAAAAGAATAGTAATGGCTTTGAGTGACAGTACATCTAAGATTTACGCTGTGCTGCACCTATACTACAAGTTAACTTATACAGTAGGTATACTGCTATTTTCTACCTTATACTTCTTGACCCACGAGAAGGTGTGAATACCTACCTGTATTTATTGCATTTATTCATAAATGTATTTTTTGTAAGGGAAGGCCATCTGTCTTCCTCATCATTATAAAATTCCCAGAAGCATTCCTGCTCAACTATACATCAGTTAAAAGGGGGAAAAAGATTTTAAGGGGAACCCCACAAGCACCCAAAGTTGCAAGAACATGCTACAAAGCTGAGATAAAAAAAGTTGCTAAGTTAAAAGAAAATTAAGTTACCTGATTCTTGTGAAAAAAGCTGTATGTTCAAGAGAGAGAGAGAGTGGGGGGGGGGGGAGAGAGAGAACTTGCCTATTTGTAATATTGACAGATCAGATTGCACGTCACCAGACTGTTTTACCTCATTTAAGGCTCAAATGTGTTTTGTGGGTCCAAACAGATTTATTCATATGGCCAAAAACTTCTCAAAATACACCTTTCGTTCGTAGAGGTTGCCTATTACTGCTGTAAAAAATACAAGTTTTATGCACAAGGAAGAAAACTATTTGAACTAGAGGGTGCTCGGAGAATGCACATCTCCACCAAGGCTCTATCTTGCAATGTTAAAGAAAGTGAAAAAGTGATCCAGAATCCTCATCCTGACCTGGATCACCTCCAAAATCCAAAGAGTCCACCTGCAGTCCAAGAGCTAGCTCTGGTGCAAAGTTCTTCAAAATCTGTCCAGTAGTTTTTGGGCGGGCAGGCTGGCTGGCAGACTGACAGCTGTCAAAACATTACCTCCTTGGTGGAGGTAATAAGTTCCAGCCATACAGTTTTACAAAGCATTGAAGGTGATTCCTTAATAAAATATTTTCCCTGTAGGAGAAAATCAGTTATAGATGATCAAAAGCATGTCTGTACAGGAAATATTCCCAATAATCATACTAATAATTGCTGTAGGCTTCTATAGTCTAAAAAGCTGCTTTATCTCAAGGCATTAGAAACCATCTGTCAAATGTTTAGGTAACTTTGTTCTCATATTTTTACTAAAAGGTTCTATATGAATTTGCTGTATCTGTTACTACTTTAGCAGAGCAGCAGAGGTTTGTCTGAACAGAAAGATTATTTTAAACTATCTTATATTGCGCTCCAGGGAGAAACTCTGAGACAAATGGAAACACCAGGTGACACAGAGCGGGAGAGTTTGGTCGCTGAAGGACAAAAGAGTTCCAACAGATGTGGGGAGGAAAAAAAAGTAGAAAATGTGGAGCAGAGAGGCAGTAAAGAAAATATTTACAGTGGATACAGTATGTGCAGCTGTGTATCTGATCTGATTTAGTTTATGCTGTTTTGAAACAAGGGTTAAATGAAGGTGATACTGTTTCATATAGAGGCAAGGATCTGCCCACGAGTGGCTCCCTGATTTTGACAAAAGGTCTTAAATTAATGAGAAAAGCTCTAAATTAGGAGCTGTGATATACAGGTATTGATAACTTCACTTAGAAAAATCAGTTGATACTGTATCAATAATAAACAGTATTTTATCAGTTTTTGCCTTTTCACAAATTTAGGAATTGTACTTTTGTACACACACACACACACACACACACACACACACTAAACAAAGTTAGCTATCAATTGGACTGATAAAACCTCATAAAATTACAAGAATGAAATAACAAATTTATTAGAAAAAGTTAGTCACAGATTTCCAGGGGGTGAAAAAAAGCAAATTTGCAAGAAAAAGTTGCACATTTAGGAGAAAAAATATGCAAATTAAAAAAATCAAACAAACAAGACAAACTTAAATATATAAGAAAAGCGTCAAGTTGAAGAGAAAAATCTCATGATTTTCAAAAAAGAAAGGAAAACAATGTCAAATTTACAAGAAAAACTAACAAACTGAAAACTTCACAAAATTACACAAACAAAACCAGCAAATTTATAACAAAAAAGTAGTTTGAGACAAAAAGACAAACTTTGCAATTAAACAGAGATTCTCGAGGGGGGAAAAAATGCAGATTTGTGCAAAAAGAAATTACACATTTGGGGAAAAAAAACTGAATTTTGAAAAAATAAATATAAGAAAAACTTCAAATTTAACATGAAACAATCATTAGGTTTAAAAAAAATTAAAGGAAAAATTGGTCAAATTTATAAGAAAAAGTCACAAATCTACAAGTAAAATAAAAATACAGGAACAAAATAGCAAATTCATATGAAAAGTAGTATAATCACAACACAGAGGTACAAATCTTCAAGTTAGTCACAAATTTATTTTTAAAAAAGAAGAAAAACTATTTCCTATAACAAAAATCCAAACTCAAGAAATGCTTCAACTTTAATTGAAAAGTCTCTTAAATAAATAATAATAAAAAAACAGGAAAAATCTGATAAATTTGAAAGAAAAAAGTCACAGACTTACATCACACAAAATTACAAAAATAAAATAGCAAAAATATAAGAAAAAAAGCTAATTTAAAAAACAAAAATACTTTAATAAGACAAAATTGTAGATTTAATAGGATAAAAGTCACACTGAAGAGATAAAAGGTAACAAATCTATGTGGGAAAAGTTTCAAATTGTCAAGAAAAATGTACATTTGCAGTTTTGTTATAAGATAAGATAAGATAAGCCTTTATTAGTCCCACAACGGGGAAATTCCAGGATTGCAACAGCACAGGGATAGCAACACTCAGAGCAACAATCAGAAGGCAAGAAAAAAAACAAGCAAGCAAGAGCAGCTAATATACATATGTACATATTACTATAAAATATATATATACACACACACACACAGACACACAGTGCAGAGCATTGTAGCTGGATGGGGAGGCGGATGATGCTGGAGGCGGTCTCATGACCTGGTGGTTCATCCAAGTAGAAGTTGTTGTTCCCTTTTATGCTCAGAGAAAAGGAAGAGTTAAAATAAAGAGGACAAAAAGGAGGAGGGAGGAAGAAAGAGCAAAAACAGCAAAGATAGTTGTGGTGAAGGAGGAGTGGTTTCAGACTGAAGCCTTATAAAAAAGAACAATTTTACAGTGGGTGAGGAATTAAGAGAGAAAAGGAGAAGGAGGCCATTTGCAAATAATAAACCAAGAGGAACTTGCGAAAGAAAAATATCCCCAAACTTGTAAAATACATGTACATACTTAGTTCCCTCATCACCTGGCATTTCTTCTTTGTCTTTGCACATTATTATCTAGTCAGTTTTTTTTTTTCACTGACACACATTGCAGGATACAGCTGGCCCAAAGATGTTTCAAGAATACCAGATGTTGGACTGGAGCTGATTTCTCAGAAAAAAATGTGACTGTTCCATCATATTTTCCAACTCTTTCCTCGACATATGACTGCTGGCTCCAGATCCAAAACAACCAGGGGTGTAACTGTATCCAGACGGCCCGTCTTTGGTTCTCCTGCAGCTGACTGAGGAAGGCCTGCTGTAAAGTCAAAGGTGATAAAATGATTATCACCATACATCACATCTATTGGATTTTGCACAAGACTCTGTCCATGGGCCAGTCTTGGTTGGTATTAGGTCAAGAGAACCACGCAGAAAGCCATCAAAACATTTATGTTCATAGATACAGTGGAATGAAATAGGAAAAAAATTGTAAGTGAAATTTGTTAATACTTACTGAGGAAGCCTTGCAATGACAGCTTCAAGACCATTCCTGTTTGAAGAAATTAATCTCCCGCAGTGCTCAGGTGATTGTTTGTCCCATTCTTCTAAACAGACTGCCTTTAAATCTCAAAGATTCCAGGGGGCCCTCATGTGAATCCTGATCTTTAGTTTAGTTTTTTTTTTTTTTTCCGGATTTTCAGTTACGGAGCCATATCTAACAAACGTATATTTTTCAAAGTAATTGAGAGTTTCTTTGCTGTTTGTTTGGAATCATTATTCTGCTGGAAGGTCCACCCCTGTCTCATCTTTATCATTCTGGTGGTTGACAACAGATTATTTTCAAGAATACTTCAGTACATGGTTCCATTCATTGTTCCTTCAATTATATAACATGTGCCAGTGATGCACCCACCTCCAAGCTTCACTGTTGGGATAGAACTGTATATTTTGGGTGATGTCCAGTACCTTTTCTCCTTCAAGCATTGTGTGTTGTATGACAGCCAAAGTTGTCTATTTTCATCTCATCTGACCACAATGCATTTTCCTAGTATTTCACAGGCTTGTTCAAAGGCTGCTTAACAAACTTTAAATTAGCTTCAATGTGCCTTTATATAATGGAGTCTTGTGAGGTGAGCCTCCCATGATGCCTATTGTTTTCTCTGTAATAATTGTACCAGCTTCCTCCAAGTCTTTCTCCAGCTCTTTTGAAGTTGTCCTTGGCTCTTGGGTTACTCTCCTGACTATCTTTCTGATTCCCTGATAAGATATCTCACGAGGAGCTCCAGTACATGGCCAGATGATGCTACAGTGATGTTCCTTCTACTTGCAGACAATGACCCCAGGGTGTGTACTGGAAGATTCATATACATCTGTAACCAACTCCATCACTTTTTTTATGCAACAATCAGGTTGCAAAGGTCTTGGGAGAACTCTTGGCATTTACCCGTCATGAGATGTTTTTTGTACGACACCTTGGCAACAACCCCCCATGGATCGCCACCTTATCATGGTGGGGGGTTTGTGTGCCCTAGTGATCCCAGGGACTATGTTGTCTGGAGCAGTTTGCCTCTGGTAGGGTCTCCCAAGACAAACTGGTCCTAGGTGAAGGGCCAGACTAAGAGTGAAGAGTGATCTAAGAGTGAAGAGTGATCCAATATACTCCCATAATCAACAAAAAATCAAGGATTCAGTGTACCCCACCCGGTATGGGGTTAGCGGGGCTCTGGAGCCAGGCCTTGGGGAGGGGCTTGATGCCTAGCGCCTAGTGGCTGGGTTTCTGCCCATGGGACCTGGCCGGGCTCAGCCCAAAGGAGTTACATGGGTGCACCCTCCAGTGGGCTCACCACCTGCAGGAGGGACCATGGGGGTCCGGTGCTATGTGGATCAGGTGGCAGGTGAAGGCAGAGACCTTCGCGGTCTGATCCCTGGTTTTCAAAACTGGCTTTTGGGATGTGGGACGTCACCATTTGACCAACCGCCCTCCCCCCTGTCTGCACAACAACCACTGCTGCCTCTAAGAAATCAAGTCCTGCTACCCACTCCCCACTCCACCGACACCCCCCCCACTCCCAACACACAGCCCCCCATCCTGACCCTGACCAAGACCCAGGTGAGGACGGAGCTGAGGAAGATCAAGGCGAGGAAGGCGTCGGGACCGGACGGCATCAGCGCAAAGCTCCTCAAGTCCTGTGCAGACCAGCTGTGTGGGATTGTGACGTATATCTTCAACATGAGCCTGAAACTGGGGAGGGTACCACAGCTGTGGAAAACATCTTGTGTGGTACCTGTACCAAAAACTTCCCACCCCAAAGACCTGAACAGCTTCAGACCGGTGGCCTTGACGTCCCACTTGATGAAGACCCTGGAGAGACTGCTCCTTGCTCATCTCCGCCCCCTGGTGGAACCAGCGATGGATCCACTCCAGTTCGCCTACCAGCATGGCATTGGGGTGGAGGATGCGGTGATCTTCCTCCTTCACCGTTCTCTGTCCCACCTGGAGAAGCCCGGGAATATGGTGAGGATCATGTTCTTTGACTTCTCCAGTGCTTTCAACACCATCCAACCGATGATCCTGAAGGACAAGCTGCTGCGCGCAGGGGTGGACCAGCACCTGTCATCATGGATCCTGGACTACCTCACGAACCGGCCTCAGTTTGTGAGAACCCGGGACTGTGTTTCCGACACGATCATCAGTAGCACGGGGGCCCCCCAGGGAACGGTGCTGGCTCCCTTCTTGTTCACTCTTTATACTGCGGACTTCTCACACAACACAACACATTGCCATCTACAGAAGTTCTCTGATGACTCTGCGATCGTTGGTCTCATCTCCAGCGGAGATGAAGCTGAGTACAGAGGGCTTATCCAGGACTTTGTGGACTGGTGCCATCGGAACTGCCTCCAGATCAACGCGAGGAAAACTAAGGAGCTGGTGGTGGACTGCCGCAGGCATGGGCAGCCCCTCACAGCACCAGTAAATATACAGGGAACAGACATCGAGATGGTGACATCCTACAAGTACCTGGGTATTCATCTGAACAATAAACTAGACTGGTCACACAATACTGACGCACTCTACAAGAAGGGACAGCGCAGGCTGTTCCTGCTGAGGAGTCTCAGGTCTTTTGGTGTACAAGGGGCGCTGCTGAAGTCATTCTATGACACGGTGGTGGCATCAGCCATCACTTTTGGAGTGGTCTGCTGGGGCAGTGGCATTACTGCAGCCGATAGGAAGAGACTGAACAAACTGATTAAGAAAGCTAGCTCTGTCCTGGGGCAACGCCTTGATCCGATGGAGGAGATAGGAGAGAGAAGGACGGTGGCTAAACTGTCATCTCTGCTGGAGTCCGAGTCCCACCCTATGCAGGACATACTGGATGCACTGAGGAGCTCATTTAGCAGCAGACTACATCATCCCAGGTGCACAACCGAGAGGTTTCGTAGGTCCTTCCTACCAACGGCTGTCAGACTGTACAACCTAAGCAGGGCTGCTCGCAGAGATAGCAAAAAGACGTAACAAACTAATAGTTTTTTTTGAATGCAAAAGATGCAATAGACTTACACAATGGTCCTCTCCGGCATACAACTAGGAACATACCGGTCGCTATGGAGGGTGAGAATATGTATGGGCACATAATCATACCATGTAGGATAACTAAATAGACAGTTATGCTGTTTCATCCCACCTAGCAACAATGCTCTGCACTGTGTGTGTTTATATATTTACATATTTATTCCATCTAGCTACAATGCTCTGCACTGGGTGTGTTTATATTTATATATCTATATATTTATTCCATCTAGCTACAATGCTCCGCACTGTGTTTTTATATATCTACATATTATTCCATCTAGCTACATTGCTCCGCACTGTGTGTGTTTATATACTTGCATATTTATTCCACCTAGCTGCAATGCTCCATACTGTGGGTGTTTATATATTTACATATTTATTCCATCTAGCTACAATGCTCTGCACTGTGTGTTCATATATTCATATATTTATTCCATCCAGCTACAATGCTCTGCACTGTGTGTCTGTGTGTGTGTGTGTGTATATATATATTTTATAGTAATATGTACATATGTATATTAGCTGCTCTTGCTTGCTTGTTTTTTCTTGCCTTCTGATTGTTGCTCTGAGTGTTGCTATCCCTGTGCTGTTGCAATCCTGGAATTTCCCCGTTGTGGGACTAATAAAGGCTTATCTTATCTTACCTCTCTGGTGGAGAAGGAACTGGAGCTGGTGCACAAGGTTGAGAGAGACCAGCTAGATATAGTTGGGCTCACCTCAATGCACAGCTCTGGTTCTGGAACAAGTTTCCTGGAGAGGGGCTGGAGGTTGGCCTACTCTGAAGTTGCCCCGGGTGAGAGGCGATGGGCAGGGGTGGATATTCTTATATCCCCCCGCCTTGCTGCCTCGACATTGGAGTTCTCCCTGGTGGACAAAAGGGTAGTTTCCCTGTGCCTTTGGGTTGGGAAATGGGTCCTGACCATCATTTGTGCCTATGCACCAGGTGATGGTTCAGAGTACCCATCCTTTTTGAAGTTTCTGACTGAGGTGCTGGAGAGTGCTCCTCTTGGAGACTCCATTGTCCCACTGGGGGACTTCAATGTGCACATGGGCAATGACAGTGAAACCTGGAGGGGCGTGATTGGGAGGAATGGCCTGCCTGATCTGAACCTGAGTGGTGTTCAGTTATTGGACTTCTGTGCCAACCACAGTTTGTACATAACGAGCACCATGTTCAAGCATAAGGGTGTCCATATGTGCACCTGGCACCAGGATACCCTAGGTCACAGGTTGATGATCGATTTTGTTATCGTGTCATCAGACCTGCAACCACATGTCTTGGACACTTGGGTAAAGAGAGGTGCAGAGCTGTCAACTGATCACCACCTGGTGGTGAATTGGATCCGATGGCAGGGGCAGACGCCACCCAGAAACGGTAGACCCAAACGTATAGTGAGGGTGTGCTGGGAACGTCTAAGACCCCTGTCCAGGAGGTCTTCAACTCCCACCTCCAGAAGAACTTCAACCACATTCTGAGGGAATCTGGAGACATGGAGTCTGAATGGGCCATGTTCTCCACCTCCATTGTCGAAGCAACTGCCCAGAGCTGTGGCTGCAAGCTTGTTGGTGTATCTCGTGGTGGCAACCCCCAAACCAAGTGGTGGACATCAGTGGTGAGGGGGGCCATCAAGCTGAAGAAGGAGTTCTATCGAGCTTGGCTGGCTTGTGGGACTCCTGAAGCAGCTGAAGTGTACCGGCAGGCCAAGCGGAGTGCAGCTCGGGTGGTTGTGGAAGCAAAAACTCAGGTGTGGGAGGAGTTTGGTGAGGCCATGGACCAAGACTTTTGGTTGGCCTCTAAGAGATTCTGGCAAACTGTCCGGTGACTCAGGAGGGGGAAGCAGCTCCCTATCCACACTGTGTATGGTGCGCTGCTGACTTCAACTGGGGATATCGTCAAGTGGTGGAAGGAGTACTTTGAGGATCTCCTCAATCCCACTGACAGGCCTTCGATAGAGGAAGCAGGGCTTGAGGACAAGGGGGATAACTTACCCAACCCAGGGACTGAGGTTGCTGAAGTGGTTAAAAAACTCATTGGTGGCTGGACCCCGGGGGTGGACGAGATTCACCCTGAATACCTCAAGGCCCTGGATGTTGTAGGGTTGTCATGGTTGACACGCCTCTGCAATGTTGCGTGGAAGTCGGGGACAGTGCCTTTGGCATGGTAAACCAGGGTGGTGGTTCCTCTTTTTAAAAAGGGGGACCTTTAGGGGTTCCAACTTTAGGGGGATCACACTTCTCAGCCTCCCTGGGAAGGTCTATGCCAGAGTACTGGAGAGGCGAGTCCGACTGCTGGTCAAGCCTCAGATTCAGGAGGAGCAATGTGGTTTTCATCCTGGCTGTGGCACATCAAACCACCTCTTGACCCTCTCGAGAATCCTCAAGGGTTTGTGGGATTTTGCCCAACCAGTCAGAAAAAGGTGGAGTGTCCTCTTCAGGTTGGAGACAAGTTCTTGCCCCAAGTATGGGCTTACAATGTACAGTATGGGCTTACATCCAACAATCACCAGACCCAGCAGAATCACGTCACACAGTGCCACACTAATAGATTACATATTCACAAACATTATGGAAAATAATATCGTGAGTGGGCTTTTATTGAATGATATTAGTGACCACCTGCCGATTTTTGTTGTATATCAATGTGATTATAGGAAGATAAAGTATGCCAAAAATATTAAATATAAAAGAATAAGAAGTGAAGAATCTATGTATTTACTGGCAAAGGAATTATTAATGCAAGACTGGAAGATAGTTTGTGACGAAAATGATATAAATAAAGCATATGATGAATTTTTACAAATATTTCAATCATTGTACAATAATATGGAGGATGTGGTTAGTGGTTTCAATAAATTTTTTGTAAACGTTGGTCCTGAATTAGCAAAATCAATAGTGACACCAGAAACAAATGATAGTGGTTCTGTAAATGAAATAGAAGATAGAAATCCAGACACAATGTTTTTGAGTACAGTAACTGAAAAGGAAATTATCGAGACTGTGAATAAATTTAAGAACAAAAAATCAACTGACTGGAACGAAATTGACATGACAATAGTGAAAAAAGTAATTGTTAAACCACTCACCCACATTTGTAACCTGTCATTTCAAACTGGTAAATTTCCAAACAAAATGAAAATAGCAAAAGTAATACCACTATACAAAACAGGAGACAGTCATCATTTTACAAATTACAGGCCGGTCTCTTTACTCTCACAATTCTCCAAAATACTTGAAAAAATCTTCACTAAGAGACTGGATGATTTCATTGAAAAACACAACCTCCTTACAGACAGCCAGTATGGTTTTAGAGCAGACAAATCTACATCTTTGGCACTGATCAAACTCATAGAAGAAATTACTAGTTGTATAGATAAAAAAAGTTTGCTGTAGGAGTATTTATAGATTTAAAGAAAGCTTTTGACACCATCAACCACAGAATTCTACTGAGGAAATTGGAAAGGTATGGGATAAGAGGGGTCGGACTGAGTTGGGTGGAAAGTTATTTGAGTAACACAACAATTTGTAAAAATAGGTGAGCACAAATCACCCTTCATGAACATCTGCTGTGGTGTGCCCCAGGGGTCAGTTTTGGGACCCAAACTCTTTATCTTATATATAAATGACATATGCCAAGTATCAAAAATTCTGAAATTTATTTTGTTTGTGGGTGACACAAATATCCTTTGCACTGGTGAGAATTTGCAGCAGGTTTTAGAGGTGGTCACAACAGAAATGAAAAGGTTAATGCAGTGGTTCAACAAAAATAAATTATCTCTAAATCTGAAAAAAAACCCAAAGATTATGTTGTTTAGAAATTATAAAATAAATCATGAAATAATGATAACGATAGATGATACCAGAATAGAAACATTACAGGAAAATAAGTTTCTGGGGGTGACGCTAGACAATAAAATCTGCTGGAAACCTCATATCAGTCACATCCAGGCCATCTATCCATCCATCCATCTTCTTCCGCTTAATCCTTTTCGGGTCGCGGGGGGAGGGGGGGTGGCTGGAGCCTATCCCAGCATCTTTGGGCCAAATTGGCAAAATGTATAGAGATACTGGGGAAAACAAGACACATTTTGGACTATAAATCATTGTTCTTGCTGTACAATTCACTGTTTCTACCTTATCTTAACTACTGTGTAGAGGTCTGGGGAAACACCTACAGGACCAACCTACAGCCAGTATGCACATTACAAAAAAAGCTATAAGGATAATAAATAATGTAGGATATAGAGACTGTACCAACTCGTTGTTTTTAAAGTCACATGCCATAAAGTTCATGGATTTAGTTAAATATAAGACAGCACAAGTAATGTACAGGGCAATTAATAATCAACTCCCAAAAAAAGAGACAATGATTATAATTTGAGAGGAGACTTAAACTTCACAAAACCTAAGGTACGAACAACTAAGAAAAGTATGTGCATATCTGTCTGTGGGGTGGATTTGTGGAACAGTCTGGAGCTGGAACTAAAACTATGTACAAAAAGAAATCAGATCAAAAATAGGTATAAACATTATTTGCTGAAAGGATAGACGCTGGAGGGGTAGTATTGATTTGTACGATTCACTATGCTCACTCTGGGACACTATGGTATAGTAGGTGGGACAGTACTGTGCATATCTGTGTATATCTCTCTTGTTTGGGGCTGGGTATAGATGTATGGACCGTATGTACGTTGGGATGGATGGGTGTCAATGTTGATATGTACAAAATATAGTTAATTGTCTACTTGGGGTCTTAAATGAAGTAATATGTATATATTTCACATGGGTTGCATTTAGGGAAAAGAGGAGTTGGAGAAAACAAGTGTTAACTTCTTCCTTCTCCTTTTCGAGCACTGTATACTGTCACTTTTATTGCACTTGTCATTTGTTTTGTTTTTTTTACTTTTTTTTTGTTTGAAATAAAGTATGTATCTATCTATCTATCTAAGTGGAGGAATTTAAGTATCTTGGGGTCTCATTCACGAGTGAGGGGAGAAGGGAGCACAAGATTGACAGACAGATCGGAGCAGCCTCTGCAGTGATTCGGACGTTGTACCGGTCTGTTGTGGTGAAGAGAGAGCTGAGCTCCAAAGCAAAGCTGTCGATTTACCGGGCAATCTATGTTCCTACCCTTACCTATGGTCATGAGCTTTGGGTAGTGACCAAAAGAATGAGATCGCAGATACAAACGGCTGAAATGAGCTTTCTCCGTAGGATTGCTGGACTCACCCTTAGAGACAGGGTGAGGAGCTCAGTCATCTGGGAGAGGCTCAGAGTAGAACCGCTGCTCCTCCACATCAAAAGGAGCCAGTTGAGGTGGTTTGGGCATCTGATCGGGATGTCTTCTGGACGTCTCCCAACTGAAGTGTTTCAGACACATCCAACGGGAAGGAGACCCCAGGGCAGACCCAGGCCATGCTGGAGAGACTACGTCTCCCATCTGGTCTGGGAACATCTTGGTATCCTCTCTGAAGAGCTGGAGCAGGTGGCTGGGGAGAGGGAAGTTTGGGCTCCTCTGCTTGAGCTGCTGCCTCCGCGACCTGGACCTCCAGAAAAGCTGTGGAAAATGGATGGATGGATGGAACTTGGTAACAAAACCCCTTTAAAGCCACTCTACATGGTTAATATTAATTTCCACCGATACTTGATAACAACTTACGGATTTCAGCTGGTGCCTTGCCTTTCCATGCTGTGGTAAACTTTTTTCCTCTAATGTGTTCAGTATGTTTTCCTGTCATTCCACTTTATGATAAATAACTTTATTTATTAACTTATTTTTTTGTTTTTTTTATGTCTGGATTTCTTGAGTTAATACTACGGTCTGGGGAAAAGTTCATGTGAGTAGCCTCATGGGAAATATGGATTGAAAAATGTTGACACTTCCAATACTTATTTTCCCATTTGAATATACTGCATATACATTATGTTTAGGTCAATTTATATCCAGCAATTATTTTTGAAATAATCTAATTTTTATTTGTAAATAGTACTACAAATGTCTGTCTTCTTTTTTCAACTGTTTATCTACACTACCTGGCCAAAAAAAAAAAAAAAAAAAAGTCACCACCGTTGGAAAAAAGGCTTCACTTTGCTAGGGAGCATAAAGATTGGACTCTGGAGCAATGGAAGGTCATGTGGTCTGATGAGTCCAGATTTACCCTGTTCCAGAGTGATGGGGACATCAGGGTAGATGAAATGATGCACCCACCATGCCTCGTGCCTACTGTACAAGCCTGTGGGGGCAGTGCTATGATCTGGGGTTGCTGCAGTTGGTCAGGTCTAGTCTAGGTTCAGCAGCGTTATGTGCCTAAAGAATGAGGTCAGCTGACTTCCTGAATATACTGAATGACCAGGTTGCTCCATCAATGGTGATTCGTGTCGCAATCAAAGGTAAAGGCAGCCAAACGAAATATTAGAGTGTGGGACTTTTTTTGGGGGCCAGGCAACATATTATCAGGTACAGCAGTGTACGTTTGTATATTAAATTTCACTCATGAAATACAAAAAAAAAAAAAAAAAAAAGACAGAAAAAGATTTAATTTTTTTTATTGATAAAAAAATCATTATAAATATAATTACCATTATCATTGTTATTAAGTAAATCAGTTCATTTTTTTCACTGGTGTAAAAACAAAATCAAAACCGTGAGCACCATTTGTGTTAAAGTTCATAAATAAAATCAGTTTTTATTTTTTTTGTAACTGTGTTTCCTAATAAAAGAAACTCTCTCAGCTCACATTTATTCCCCTGATCTGATCTGATTCACCACATACTGGATGTAAACTGGGAATTTTTTCCAACCATTGTCACCTTATGCCTCTGTCCAGCAGGACTATGAATGACAATGTACAAAAAAGTAAGTAACTTTTACAAGACAACAATAATAACAATAATCATAATTATAATAACAACAATTTGCTGTAAAAACAATAATTAAAATTGCACCTTATTTTGGAAACTGTATCGTTAACTGACACACTTCAGATCTGATAAATCATGGAAAATATCACATTTAAACATATGCTTTTCTCTATCTGACTGCTTGCACTGAGATGTTTTTATTACACAAAAATGGACAGATTATTTGTTTTGCACTAGAGGGACATTTTCATGTTTATGTAGACTCTGTTCAGAGAAGTAGGATGATGCATTTAGAACATAAATGTGTACATATTCAGCTCTGCATTGTTCAATGATAATAAACACTGTGCTGAAGGAATTTGCAGCTATACACATTCGCTTTAAACAAACCATTCAACACATACAGGGAGAAAAACATGTGAGGACTCAGTATTAACATGAAACCTGTAAGTACTGATACCCAGAGGTGTTACAACTTACATTTACTCAAGTAACACTTTGACAAGATTGTATTTTATGGAGTATTGTTGTAGGACACGTTTTACTCTTATATGAGTATGTTTATGAGGAAAAACTTGTACTCAGGTGTATTTGGTCATACCCAGAAACTTTGATATTCTGCTAATCCCCCCAAAAATTGATCTTTTATTGTTAAAATGTTGGCCATGCATTAAAAATTTTAATCTATTAGTGTTTATGTCTTTATATGGTAGGATTTGCATTATATTAGAGGGCAGACATAGATTGTTGCTATACAGAATTTTATTACAAAAGCTGAAAATTTATGACAAAAAGTAGCAAATTTATTAGACAAAGCCACAAATTTATGAGGAAAAAAATAATCAATTTAAAAAAAAAACATTCAAAATTTGTAAGAAAAAGCAAACAAGAAAAAAAGTCACTAATGCATGAGGAAAAATGAGTCTAAAATTTAAGAATAAAAACTCACAAATTGCAGAGTAATTTTTTAGCAGAGACTTTCATACTCTTACCCAAATAACTACTAGTACTAGGACTAGTAGTAGAGCACAACCGAGAGGTTGTGGGTTCAAGCCCCAGATGGATCATAGCAAAGACCATAAAAATTGTACTTTCCACCTTCTAGCTTGGTGCGCAGCATAACAGGATGGGGAAAAGGGAAGTTGGTCACCTAGCTACGGGGGAAGCACAAAACCAGTGTACGGGTAAAGGGAGAGGGTTACATCAGGAAGGACATCTGGCATAAAACTCCTTGCCAAATCAAACACGCAGACCCATGATCTTGAATAGGGAGCAACCGGAAACCTGTGTACTCAAGTAACTATGGTGGTTACTTATACTTGAGCAATCAATAAAGTAAAACTATTTTACTGGAGTACAATGAAAATCTGGTGATTCTAATACCAGTGTTAAGCTGATAACAGAGTATTCAGCTTTATTTAAGTACCTGTCTTTGATATATGTATTTTCTCCCACAAAGCAATTATGATCAGATTTCTCTAGAGTTTTATGCAGTAAAAAAAAGTCAAGTACTTTGCATCAACAATCGATTTAAGAGTGAATATCATACTTGAGCAACAAATAAAGCTCTTAAGCAAAATGCATTTCTGAGGAAGACTCAGAACATCAGAAAAAGTTTTCAGAATTAGGAGTGAATCAGACAGCAGTTCAGCTGGAGTCGTCCAGTTGAAGGAAATGGATCGTGACTGGAGGCAGCTGATGAGGAAGATGAGCCCCTTCTCTACATGAGAATCTGGTTTGGTTGTTAATCTCTCAACGCACAACAGTACATGTAAATAGTTAACATACAAATATACATTTTCCTGAATCAGTTTTAAGGGCCTTTTTTTTCCTTTAGTGTGGCGCTTACAAACCACCCAAAACCTCAGCACACCGTCTCCTTTCTGTCCCTCAGTTCCTCCCTCTGTCCTCTAAATGTTCTCCTCTTTTCCTCCGTCACATCGCTGTCTCCGTCATCGTCCGGCCCTCGTTCCCTCTCCGTCTGTCCCTCTGTGGCAGTCTGTCAGTCACCTGCTGCTCTGTCTACACTTTATCCAGCAGAGATCTCTGGCAGTAGAGGAGGCGTCGGGGCGTGCCGTACTTCCTGAAGACCAAAAGCGTTCCCAGAGTGATCACTACCAGCACCAGCAGGAGGAGAGGGATCACAACGGCGACGGCCCCGACCACGGGCTCCACTTCCTCGATGATGATCACCTCTTTGCCTCCCTTTTTGGGCTCCTCGCTATCGCAGCCCATCCAGTCTACCAGCACGGACTTCGGGTAGCCAGACTCCACCTTCATGTGCTGGTTGTTGAACTTCCAGTATTTGTTGGCTTTGTAGAAATAGGTGTAGGCTAAGCGTGAAATGGAAAAAATGAAGTAGTTAAAAATAAGGTTTAGGCTGAAATTTGCTCTTCAGCTACTCTAATTACATATTGACAGAATATTTATCTAAATATTTTAGAATATTTTAAAACAAATATTGCCCAAAGTTGCTGCAAATTCATGCAATAACAGAGGTCTGCAACACATGGCCACAGGCTCCCTCTGCCTTCTCCAATAAATAAATAATACGAAACAAAATATAACACACTTTACAAACTTACCAGAAAAATTTGCAAATTTAGAAGAAAAATGTATATTTTGGAGGAAAAACTTGCAAAATTAGAGAAGAATAGTCAAACATTTGCAAGAAAAAAGTAAAAATTTGAGAAAAAAGTCACAAATTTGGAAGAAATATGTCTAAACAGAATATTGTATTTAGCAGGAAAAAGTAGAATTGCATGACAAAAGTTGTATGTTTTTGACAAAAACTTGATTTACGCGAAAAAAGTTGCAAATATATCTGCAAAAACCTGCAAATTAAGAAAAAAGTCACAAATTTACAAAAAAATCTATAGGAATTAAATATTGCATTTACAAAAACAATGTTCCCAAATAAATGTTCCAAATTTACAGTGAAAAGGTTGCAAATATATCAGAAAAAAACAGCAAAATTATTAGAAAAAGCTACAAATTTAAGAGGACAAAATCACAAATTTACAAGAAAAACAACCCCAAATCAAAAAGAACAAAATACTGTATCCAAGATGAAAGAAGCCCATAACATTCCAAGAAAAAGTTGTTAATTTACCAGAAAATGTTGCAAATTTATGAGAAAAAATTTGCATATTTAAAAGTAAAAAAAAAAATAAAATACAAAACATTACAGTTTATATTCATTTTATGACTCTGCTGTTTAAGGCTCAAGTTTGTCCAGAAGTCTTAAATATATCCTAAAGTCAAATAAAAAAGTAGATACATTTTGTCAGTTGCAAATTCATTTCTTAATTTGAGATTAAAAATAATAAATTAATTTTGTAGAAAAAAAAACTTACATCCATCTTCGCTCATGATGGCTGCTTTGATGTTATCAGGGACACCGCTCCACTTGCTGACAGGCTTTGGATAATCGGGGTCCACTGTACGCCTCTGCTCATTAAAACGGTAGTATCTAAAAAAAAAAATAAATTCACATTTAAACTAATTCACTACTCTTGTTTTGTGTTATAACTAACAGCTGGTTGATGGGTTGGTTGTATATGACGTGTAAATTGACAATATTATTATTTCCAATTTAAGGCCACCTTATCCACTCACTTCAAAAATAAAATTTGTTTAGCTCTGCAATTTCCATCACCAATCAATATTTAACTTGTCATCACTACAGGTCATCACATTGCTCTCACATTTCATTTAATTACTTGTACATTATAGTTACTTTCATCATGTATGACCCTTAGCAACAGAAGTAAAGCTGGTTTGGAGTGGACACCAACCTGCAGTCCTATTCAGAAATAAATGGAGAGAATAAAGCTGCAGAGAACCAGCCGCTATTACAAACCTACAATATATGTATGCTTTGATATCAAGCAACCTCTTGAAATTGTAAAAAAATAATGCATAAAGAAACATGGTTACAGTTACAATGTGCTTAAAATAGACCCTAACCCTAACCCTTCCTAACCCTGCAAGTATTTTAATGCCTAACCCCAGCCACCGTAACCATAACTACCTGAAATGTGTATTTAGTCAAGAGTGAGAGACATCTTGTACCTTTTAGTCCTGCCCACCATCCCCATCCCACAAGTGTAGTCTGATTTAAGAGCTTTCATAACAGGGAAATGCATTGAAAGTTGGTAATGTTACCATCTTCAAGATGGTACATGTGGTTATATTCTGATGTTAGGAACGTATTCATTCATCTTCTTAAATGCTTAATCTTTTTCGGGTCACGGGGGAGATGGAGCCGAGAGGGACATATCACCTTATCTTTGTTGTTTAACATGTATTTCACTTAAGACCTGCTTCCGTCTGAACTTAACATGGTTGGTTTTTTCGATGGTACTTCCCATTATTCACACATTGTCTAGTAGCATTTCCTGCTAGACATCACTTTGATTCTGTACCCCCTTCTCTAGGATAGATTGCTGGGTTTTTTGTGAGATTGGTTATTTGCAGGTGTATTTCTGCAGCATTTAGTTACTGAGAGAGGAAGTCACCCCAAACCAGTTTAAGCCTGCTCTCCACTCTTTTTTGTGTCAATGAATGAATGAATGAATGAATCAATCAATCAAGTTGCCTTGATTACTGAGACTCTAGGTCAGATCTTGCATGTTACACCATCCTCTGTTGCTGTGGGACCTCTTTGCAGAGGTAAACACAAAGACATTTTAGCTACACAGACGAGGTGGCGTGGGTACAGCGGTCGGTGATGTCTGCGGCCAACCAGCTATGTCCCTGCTCTAACTGAACAGGGAATGAGGCTACAGCACCAAACTTGGTACATAGGTTGACCTTGGGACTAGCACCCATGGCTGTATTTTTGAGGTTGAAAGGTCAAAGGTCAAGGTCAAAATGCCATAGAAACTATTGCTGTTTGAAATGTTCACTCATTCCTCTTATAGTGTACTATATAGGGAATCATCCATTTTGTAGTGCTGTATCAAAACTGAAAATTTCATTCACTGTACAGTGTGCTCAAAATATCCCATAATGCATTCTGAAAAGTAGTGTACAATGGGTGTGTGTTGTTCTGAAAGCACAAGTTTGGTTAGTGTCGGCGTGATGACACAGCCACTCAGTGATGTCAACACGCCAAACATATAAATGTAAAGGACGGCCATTTTGCAGCCTCTCTTTATGGCTGTCTCTGACTTGGCCTCCCAACCGTTAACACTGCTGTACCACCATAATAGTGTTTTATGTAATAAAGTTCATGTTCCCAGCAAACGCCACTCTCTGTCAGTCCTTTCACGTATTCCCAGACATACAGTAACAGATGGCGACGAAGATGACCCACGCAAAACCGAGAATGAAGATCCCAGTCACGAAGGTGCTGTCGTTTCTCAGTGAGCCTGGTGAGCCGCCTATCCCTTGGTCCCACTGGTATTATTGTAGAGTTCATAACCGCCGCCAGCCTGAGACATGCTAGCAATGCTAAGCTTAAGGGTGTGCTACTCCACTGCCTGGGCATTGAGAGACGGCATAACTTCCAAATGTTTTGATCTGTGGACGCCTACGACGACTACGATGCATGTGCTGGTTTACTAAGCAAACACTTCAATGTTCCAGGGAGCGTGATGGCCTGAAGACATGTGTTTTACCAGCACTGACAGCGTGCAGATGAGTCAAGTCAATGTTATGCCACAGAGCTCTGAGTCTTAGCGAGCATGTATGCCTTCGGGCCCTTAGAAGACAAGCTAATCAAAAAGCACAGCACAGAGAGTGAACACAGCGCAGAGAGACAGCAGCGACTGGACTCACCTCAGATCCTCACCCAGCATAAACCTCAGGGAGCCGCTGCAGAGCTGCAGGAGAGGTAGCCCATGTCTATCGGGAACTCCGGGACACAACAACCCAGTGCAGGTTCTACCAATGGTGACAGCAATACATCGCCACAGCCAGACTTCCCAGGAGAGGGGTAGAAGAGGCAGGACTACTTCCGAATCCAGGCCCGGCATCAGCCTCCAGGAGCCACCGCTGAGCCACAGGATGAAGAATCTGTGACCCAATAGGACACAGCAGAACCACCACAACCTGGTGGATGCTCCACAGCAGACATGAGAACCACACCATCACAACCACGATGCCAAGTGCAGCTGAACAGAGCGCCACTCGCAGTGACGTACTGGGTTCAGGTCCGCAGATCCAAATGCCTGGACCCGCAGTCAGCCTCAACATCATCACCACCATTGACACCCATGACGACTGCCGCGCAGCTGAGACCAGCTGCTGTCCAGATGGCTGATGGATCGAGATGGCAAGTCAGCCGTCCGCGGAAGGTAAGAGCAGCTGCCGCAGATCAAGACACAGTGTTAGAGCTGACCCAGCTGGCATGAGATCCTGGCCGGGACGTTGCTGACGAGCGAGCTGTAGCTCCAGCGGGATGGCGCCCAGGTCTGCTGCAGCCGGCGCCTCCAGGGACACGTCCACCACGATCTCACCTCAGGACTCCTTGAACTGAACTGCCTTCCTCAATATAAAAAGAAGGACTGTGTGTAACTAGGAGAGCGGCTGCCAGCAGAAGTGGCATAATGAACCACTCATCCGCGTTGGACCACATGGCGGTCCGCCCTCTGGCTCTAGCTAGTTCTAGGGTTTTACAATCACCAAATTGGGGAGGGTGAATCGATTGTGTTTCTCTCGTCTTTCCAAGGGGGTGATTGTGGTGTTCTGAAACCACAAGTTTGGTTAGTTTCGGGATGACTACATAGCCGCTCGGCGACATCATCACGCCAAACATATAAATGTCAGGGATGGCCATTTTGCAGCCTCTCTTTACGGCTCTCTCTGACTCGGCCTCCCAACCATTAACACTGCTGTACTACCATAACAGTGTTTTATATATAATAAAGTTCGTGTTCCCAGCAAACACCCCTCTCTGTCGGTCCTTCCACGTATTCTCAGACATAACAGGGTGGTCACTACATTAGCCAGTGTATCCCATAATGCAATGCACAGCCAACAGAGCAGTGAGAGGAAAGATCCACATCACGACATAAAGCCTTTTGGCTAACTCGGTTACATTTATATTTGTTTGAATGTTGATTAATGTACACTGTCTCTTTTATCAAATAAAATAAAAATTAAAATAAATTAAAAATGAAAAAATTTCATGAAAATCCGTCCATAAGTTTTTGAGCTATTTTGCTAACAAACAAACAGACAGACAGACAAACCAACGCCGATGATCACATAACCTCCTTGGCTGAGGTAAAAACTACCTTAAGTTATTTATACTTATTAATTCAGCAAAAACAATTTGATTTAATACATATTCACTACAAAATACATGCAGGTATTCTTTTTTTACCATCATTAATCTGTTTTGTTTTACTGTCTCACCATGATGATGTCATTAAGTGCACTGCAAAAACAAGCTGAGTAGTGTCCAAAAGCTGATAATTTTATTGTTACACTGCATTTACTATATAGTCCACTACATCTGAATTCACCATATAGTTGAGTAGGGAGGGAGTGAGTGGTCATTCTGAACACAGCTTATCTCTCTAGAACAATGAAAGCTACGGTTACTAAACTTGGTGCACAGGTTTACCCTGACACCCTGACCTCTGATTATGGGTTTGGAGTCAAAAGGTCAAAGTTTTAAATCTTCAGGGCTGCAAAAGGCATGGGTCTGTATCCTGGTTGAGTGCATTCTAGTTGGTCTTACTTATTTAACATTTTTCACAATGATCTATTTTTCCCTATTCGTTGATAGACTTTTTGAATTTTACCCAAGTTCCAAAGTCCAAGAACAAAGTCTTTCAAATCAAACCTTTTGGCTTATCTTTACTTACAGAGATTGTTTTTGACATGAGCTTCTACAACCTTTCTTCTCCTATCAGAAATGAAGATAAAATTTAAAGTCCTGACTTAATATAAAAGTTAAAATGTTGGGAGTATTGCTCAATGTGAAACTTTTTCTTATGAAATACTTCTATGGTATCAAACATGAAAAGAAAAACTATTCGGGAGGTGGTGTCAACAGGTGTCATAGGATATAAAGGGTCACTTCATGGACTGTATGGAAATGAAGTCTTTTATATTCTACTAACTGAACACCTATGGCAGAGTTTGAATCGACTTTTCTCCAGTGTTACCCAAACATCAGACAGCTGTCCATTTGTTTTCAAATGAGTTAAGGTGCAAAAAGCAGAGTCGGTCAGAAGTGAACTGAACTGAACTCGTGTGTGACAAGTTGTAGATAATACTTTACTATGCAAAATAGTATGAGCCTTTTTTTTCAATCAAAAACCTGACAGAGGATGAGTTTATTAAAACTAGTTTCAAGTATTAGAAGTAAAAAGAGCATCTTCTCCACATGTAAAACTAATGTGAAAGAGATCTGTCAGCAAAAAATGCATTACAGATACAGGTAACCCTTAAAAACACAAAAGACTCACTTTGAACCTCTGAAGAAGAATGTCTGTCCTGTCGGTGTGTAGACAAGAGCGGCGTCAATCTTGTCCGGTAAACCAGTGCCCACTTCTGACAGCGTCTTTGGAGAATCTTTATCCATGGTGGACTCACTGAAAACCCAGTACCTGTCACCTGGAGATGAACAGGAGGTGAAGAGAAGGATAGAAATGAAATATGAAATTAACCCTTCAGTCGATGCGATGATACAATCATCCCAAATCTGGTTTCTGTTTGAACCCACCTTTGAAGAAGACAAATTTCCCATCATCCCTTTCATAGGCGGCGTTGATGTTTGAGGGCAAGCCTTTCCAGAAATGACCAATATGCATTGGATAACCAGGCAGGACCTTGTTGTTGCGGAGACGCCAAAACCATTTATCCTGTGAAAAAAAGCACTATATTAAAGAGGGGCTGTATTTGCTGACTTTTTTTCAGACTATGAATTTTAGTGCTCAAACAACTTTTGATCTAAAAAAATGTCAAATATATTGAGTCCAACCTGTCAGACTGTTTTATTCTTTTAGGAACAAAATGAATGTGTTTGCTGTTAAATAAATGTGTTTTAAATGTGATGTATGGAACTTTTGGAAACTTGGGATTTAGACACCTCCTGGTTAAGTGAACTGCAGTCCCATTCACACCAATGAATTTTTGAGGACAGTGGGATGGACAGGACTCAAGCCTGTTTACCTTCCCAGAAATGGAGTGAGTTAGGCCGCAGTTCCCTTAATGACCACAAAGTGTCACCAAAACCAGAGTATCCAAAAAGTTCCTTGCAGTACCTTTAAAGAAAAAGGGCCTTTTTGTTACCTTGAACACAAACTTTTCCCCTCTGAGGAAGGCAATGGTGTCAAAATGACCCTCACAGATGTCCGGACCATTTTCAGGCCTGTTCGGGTTGGACGACTTTGTGGGACGAGGAGGAGGGGGAGGAGGAGGCGCCCCAGACTTTGTTCCTGTGTATGGAGGGAAAAAGTGTGTGGGGGGGAAGCTAGTCAGTGCTCATATATGCCGATTCTAAATTAAACAAATACATAGTAAAGTTACAGTCTAGTAAAAAAAGAAAAGTATTCAGAAAAAAATTTAAAGATATTATATTGTGCATTTTTGAGGGGACTGATTTTAAATTTTGACATTTTCAAGGACTTATATATGTAGTTTTATAGTGAAAAAAACTGTGTTGATTTACAGCCTTTTAAAAAGGAGCACTCTGAAGCGAGTGGAATATTCCCTGCCTCTGTTTTCTTTGAAGATCCCAGTACTCACTGACGGAGAACAGTTTTCAACTTTTCAATATAATTACTGTGGCAGATCAAGTAGGTTCATTTTGTCTTCTTTTAATTATTTACCTTTTGTTCTTATTAAAGACAAAAATAGAAAGGAGATGTCTTTACCTTCTTAATATGTTGCGACTGTGCACTGCAGCCTTTGTCAGAAGAGTCAGCTGATTGCTGCTAGGTGACATTTATCAGCTGACTTTCGTAGGCAGGGCCAGCTCAGCAGACCTGTCAGATCCACCTAGCCGGCTCCGCCTTCCAGGGCCGGCTTTCATCTGCCAACATGAAACCATGTTGGCAGATGAAAGCACGTATGAAATCATTAAAAGAAACCCCACAGAAGAAAAGAAAAAAATGCTAAAAGCCCTTCTCAAACCCCTATTAGAAAGTAAAAAAAATCACAAAGGACACATATGATCACCTGATTCCCACAGCCAGCATCACCCCCCGGATCTATGGAACTCCAAAAATACATAAAAAGGATATCCCACTGCGGCCAATAATAGACAGTATTGGATCAGTCACGTACAACTTATCAAAAGCCCTGGTTGAAATCATCAAACCCCTCCTTGGACTATCAGATTTCCACTGCAAAAACTCAAAAGAGCTGGCACAAGAACTCAAAAATATGAAAATAGAATCAGACGAGATCCTCATTTCACATGATGTCATTGCATTATTCACAAAGACACCTGTTGATGTCACACTACATATAGTGCAAGAACGCCTCAGTAATGACAGTACTCTTAGAAGACGCACCAATCTCACAGTTCATGACATATCCGAACTATTACAATTTGTTGCACAATCCACCTATTTTCAATACAGAGGAAAAATCTACAGACAAAAAGAAGGATTTGCAATGGGAGACCCACTATCAGCCATTATGAGCAGCTTTTTCATGGAGGATCTGGAAAACAAAGCCATCAACACAGCACCTACACAATGCAAACCCACCCTTTGGAAGAGATACATGGATGACATTCTGAAGAAAATAAGGAAAGGACACACACAAGAACTCACTGACCATCTGAACAGTACGGACAGCACTGGGAATATAAAATTCACACACGAAGAGGAGGAAAATTTCACCATAGCCTTTCTGGACATGAAAATCCACCACAACGATGACGGCAGCATAAAAATCACAGTCTACAGGAAACCAATCCACACAGATCAATACCTACTATGGACATCAGAACACCCCACAGCACACAACTATCAGTTGTCAGGACGTTATATGAACAGGCCACCATCATCACAGACCAAGAAGACAGACAGGAGGAGGAAAACCACATAAAACATGCACTTATACGCTGCCAATATCCAGTATGGGCCATAAACAAAGGGAAACAGCAAGTCAAAAACAAAGAAAACAAACAGGAAATAAGACGCAGAACAAAAGCTGAAATCAAAAACAAGGACACCATAACTATACCATACATCCAAGGGATCACGGAACCAATTCAAAGGATCATGAAAAAATACAAAATAAACACAGCAGTAAAACCACACAAAAAATTAAGACAGTTATTAGTACACCCCAAGGACAGAATAGAACAAGGCAAAAAATGCAATGTAATATATGAAATATCATGTAGATCATGCAACAAAACCTACATTGGAGAAACTGGAAGATCATTCACCACAAGAAAAAAAAGAACACCAGAAGGAATGTGAGAAGGAAACACAAGGACGACTCACAAGATCACAAAAAGAAAAGGCAGAACAAGAAACATTAAAATCAGCAATATCAGATCACTGCAAAGCAAATAATCACATCATGGACTGGGACAACGCAAAAATTCTTGGATCAGAGAGCAACAGACACAAACGCTGAATCAAGGAGGCCATAGAAATCAGGAAGCGGGGAAAAGACACCATGAACCGAGATGAGGGGGCCTTTATGCCTTCCCACACCTGGGATCACATTCTCCAGAGACCATCTGATGGTGGAAGGCGGGGCTGGCTCAGTGGATCTGACAGGTCTGCTGAGCTGGCCCCGCCTACGAAAGTCAGCTGATAAATGTCACCTTACAGGAATCAGCCGACTCTTCTGACGAAGGCTGCAGTGCACAGTCGAAACATGTTAAGAAGGTAAAGACATCTCCTTTCTATTTTTGTCTTTAATAAGAACAAAAGGTAAAAAATTACTGTGGCAGAACCAAATTATGATAAACCCATCATCCACAAATATACAACAAAGTATACAACCCATAGTTGTAGGTCAGGATCCCAAGGTGAACCTGTGTAACAAGTATGATGACCCTAGAGAGCTTTACACGTTCTATATATTTTATTGAGTTTTAGACCTTTGAGTTTTTAACCTCTTTGACTAGTTTTTAACTTTTAATATGACCCTTCTCTCTTACCTCTGGTTTTTCTCTCATCTCTTTGTCTTTTTATACCCTGACTGATGGAGCCTTGAGTATTTTTATCATGTTTATAGTCAATTTCATGTGTCTGTGTTTGTGTCTATGTTGAATGTAATTTGTGGCTTGTAAATATGGATGTCACCAGACTGCAAAACAAATCTACCTACGGGTACAAATAAAGTAACCTGAACCTGAACCTGAACCTTCTATAGTAAGAGAGCATAGGGAGTGCCACCCTTGACCTCTGATCTTTTGACCCCAAACCTGTAGTCAGAGGTTATGATCTCAGACTGAACCTGTGTACCAGGTTTGGTGACCCTAGCTTTCTATGTTGTTGCGATAAACTTTATAAGCCATGGTGATGTTGACCTTTGACCTTGCGATCCCAAAACCACAGTCATACTTCAGGGTCACAGGGTGAACCTGTGTATCAGGTTTGGTGGCCTTAGCATTACTCATACAGTAATAAGCCATAAGGAATGTTAACCTTGACCTTTGACCTTTTGATCCCAAACCCATAATCAGAGGTCAGGATCCCAAGGTGAACCTCTGTAGCAAGATTGATGAGCCTAGCTTTCTTTGTTGTTGAGATATAGTTTATAAGCCATTTTGATGTTGACCTTTGACCTTGTGATCCCAAAAACATAGTCACACTTCAGGGTCACAGGGTAAACCTGTGTACCAGGTTTGGTGACCCTAACTTTACTCACTGTACAGTAATAAGGCATATGGAATGTTAACCTTGACCTTTGACCTTTTGACCCCAAACCCATAGTTAGAGGTCAGGATTCCAAGGTGAACCTGTGTACCAGGTTTGGTGGCCCTAGCTTTATGCATTGTACAATAATAAGGCATAAGGAATCTTAACTTTGACCTTTGACCTCAAACCTATAGTCAGAGTTCAGGATCCCAAGGTGAACCTGTATACCAGATGTGGTGGCCCTAGCTTTACTCATTTTATAGTAATAGTAAATGTAGCATTTACCATCGTGCAACTGCTATGTTAACTTTTAACCTTTGACCCCTTGACCCCAAACCCATAGTTAGGTGAGGGTGTAAATCATCCAAGATGTGTATTAGATACAACTGATGTATCAATTTGAAAAGCCTACATCATTTCTTTTAGTAGTTACTGTGTTTAGAAGATTTAGGGAAAAATCTGACCTGACCTTTGACCTCAAGGTCATCCGATGAGAGTGAAATTGCAATATGCACATCATCAGAATATATCAAACCATGGTGCCAAGTTTCAAAACAATCGGACCAAAACTGTAGGAGGAGTTGATTTCACAAGACAGTTACTGTCTATGAAGTGAGGTGAAACAGGAGGCGATAGGTCAGGAGGCTACAGTTCCCGCAAAAATCATCCGATCAGAACCAAATTGCAATATGCGCATCCTCAGTATATATCAAAACATGTTACCAAGTTTCAAAACAATCGGACCAAAAAAGTTGGATGAGTTGATTTCACAAAAGTAGGACAGACGGACGGACAGACAGACTGACCCATAATATAATCCCCTTTCGGTCTTTGCCCAAAGGACTCTTTGACCCCTTTGGGCTTTGACTGGCGGGGGATAAAAAGCTGTCTGCGAAGCTTTGTCTGAAACAGTCAGTTTCGAGCCTAATCATTAATATTAATGAGCCCCTAATCTGATTGGGTAATAGTTTTTGAAGTGGCCAGTCACAATTGTGGAGGCAGTCAGGGTGTACTTGTTTTGCTAAGGAACTGAAATGTGACTTGTTTGTGACATCATAAAACCCAGAAAGTATGATCCGCTTGTTTCTTTAAGAACTTAACTGAATAAAGGCAGTGCCAATTTCTTTGCGACTTGAGCTCCTTAATATTTTCTAGGTTGACCTAGAAAATATTATCTATAATAATATATTATATATAATAATAATAATATCTATAATATTTATAGGTGACCCATGGCTGTATTTTGTGAGATTAAAACCCTCAAAACACCAGTTTGCACAATACAGGACTTACAGGGGTTAAACTATTGCATTTTATGGGTTATGACTTTTTTGAATGGCAGGTAGATAAGGTGTGTTCTCTTTACATCTGAGGTGGAAAAGCGGATCTTGGAATGATTCCATGTTTGGGTTGACCATGTTCCAGTCTGAAGGGCTGTTCAGAATCCCTCCAACGGGTTAACGTTTGCATTCTGTAGACTGCGTTTACGTATATGGCAATATTCAGAGTTGTTTTTGAGCCACCGCAGCTCCCGTTCAGCAGCCATGTTTCATGCATGCGCAATGAAAATAATCTGCAGTTCACATGCCTGTACTGTCGGCGGCAGCCATGAGCCACCAAACGTTTTAACAGCTGCAATCGAAACACAAAAGAAGAGCTCGGTGGTAAAGTTTTTTTTTTTTTTTTTAACTTTTAGGAATCTGTGGATTAAACGTCTTAAATATACATTTACCATAAAGTGCCTGAAACAGTTTCCCCAGCCCCAAACCACACCTGTAGCAGCTGCTGTCACAAGTTAATCTAACAGCAGCTATGTAGAAACACAAAGCAATGAAACAGGTAGGAATATAATTTACTGTTTTAGTGTTCTGGGTGAAAAATTGACAGACGAGCCACTTCACAGGAGAAGAATGCACAATGTTTATTTCAAGATTACATGAAAAACATGTTTTAATAGCGAAACACATGCATATCTGTTCACCCTCACCAGTTAATCAGTCACCAGTTAATACACCGGCATCACCACTGCGCCCCTTTGTTTTGCGTTTGGCCCAAACGATTCTGCCCCGCAGAGACTTCCATTTCTGTTTACAGACAAATTTGTCCCGGCCAACGATAGACGCTATTTCATGCCATGAATTTGCCGCCTTGGCTGCATGTTTGTAATCATGTAGAGATGAGTTGTAGAGATGGAGGTAACTGTAAACTTCTTCAATTAAACGCTCCTCAAAACTAGCATCCATGAGGGTTTACTCCGGGGGCTCCGGTTTCCTCCCACAATCCAAAGACATGCATGTTAGGTTAATTGGTTGTTCTAAAATTGTCCCTAGATATCTGTTTCCTATAGGCCCTTAGGTTGTTCCAAGGTTCCAAGGTTGTCATAGCCAGGAGCGGCACTGGGGTTAAGCTCCCAGTGCTCATAAAATGCTCCTTATGGCGTGCGTCTCGAAAAGCCTCTGACAACTAAGTCCAACTCCTAGCCTGCCCGTGTGGTTTAGTCTCTAAGCCCGGCGGAACTGCTTTTACTAATAGGAGAAGGGGCGAGGGCGGATCTCTGGCGCCTTAAAACCAGATGCTTCGGGTAGATGGTGGCTCGTCAACCTGGGAAGGTAGCCCATCTAGGGGAAGGTAAACCCTGATTTTAAACCTCCGCTGCCTTGCGGCATACCCGGTCACAGGAAAAGCTTCGGGAATCAACCCTGAGGAAAAATCCGGAGTCGGAGCCCCTAAGGCAGTTCTATGTTGTGCTCAACATCGTTCTGGCAGCTCCTGCAACGGTGCTGGTGCCAAACTGTAGCAGCCCTGCTGTTCCTTTGGATTCATCAGTGACGTGGAGAGGGGGGACATGCTGCATGGGCAACATCTTGTCCTCCATATCTTCCTGCCCAGGCTTGAATCCTACCAACGCTCAACGCTGGAAGGTAGAACATCGGATCACTGGAGAGGACACTCCAGCTTCGCCTTTGGCGTAGACAAAACATGGGGAATGACAGTTACCGGTTATAAGCCACCGCTCAACTGGCGTAGAGCGCGGCACCAGGGGTTGTTCCCGACGGTAGGAGGGATTATCGGATCTCACTGGACAGCTACCGCCCACCTCAAGCTGGACAGCCCCCAGCCAATAAGGTGTTGTCCCGCCACAGCTTGCTTTCCTCATTGGGTGCATGGGGATGAGGAGAAGTCCGAACAGCAGGCTGAGAACCTTCGCACCAGGCAAGACAATAAAACAAAAGAGACCAACTCTAAAACTGGGAACTTGGAACATCCGCACTATGATGACAGGACCCGCTGCTAACCTCAAGGACATCAACGACACCAGGAAGACTGCCATCATCAATAATGAGCTGAAGAGACTGGGAGTGGATATCGCCACTCTCCAGGAAACACGGTTGGCTGACGCAGGCACACTGAGAGAGAAGGACTACACGTTCTACTGGCAGGGAAAGGGCAGTGACGAACGCAGGGAACACGGAGTGGGCTTTGCAGTGAAGAACACCTTGCTGAAGATGGTGGAACCAGGCAGCACTGGCTCTGCACGACTCCTCACCCTCCGCCTCAACACCACTCAAGGCCCAGTCACCCTCGTCAGTGTGTATGCCCCAACACTGACAGCCACACCAGAGGCAAAAGGTGAGTTCTACGAGAATCTCGCAACAACTGTCAGGATCATCCCCAACTCTGAACAACTCATTCTCCTTGGAGACTTCAATGCCAGAGTGGGTGCTGACCACGGCTCCTGGCCCTCCTGTCTTGGACCTTTTGGTGTGGGCAGAATGAATGACAACGGACAGCGGCTGCTCGAGTTCTGCACATATCACGATCTGTGCATCACAAACTCGTTCTTCAAGACCAAGCCCCAACACAAGGTTTCCTGGCAACATCCGCGCTCAAAGCACTGGCACCAGCTGGACTTGATCCTGACCAGGCGCACCTCACTGAAGAACGTGCTAATCACCCGTTCGTTCCAGAGTGCAGATTGTGACACAGACCATTCATTGGTGTGTTGCAAGGTCAAGCTGCAGCTGAAGAAATTCCATCGTGCTAGACAGCCTGGAAAGGCACAGATTGACACCAGCAAGATGGCTCAACCAGAACTTGTTGAGCAGTTTGCCTCCACCTTTGAGAAGGAACTTGGTGTACCACAAGAAGAAGAATCTGCAAAGCAGAAGTGGGAAGAGCTGTGAAGCACCATCCACCGCACAGCCTTGGCTACCTTTGGGAGGAAGACCTCGAAGTCACAGGACTGGTTTGATGCCAAGTTGACCGAGATGACCCCCGTCATTGAAGCCAAGCGCTCAGCACTTGCTGAGTACAAGTAGTACCCAAACGAGAAGAATCTCCAGATTCTCAGGGCTGCGAGAAGCAAAGTTCAGCAGACTGCTCGGCGCTGTGCCAACGAGTACTGGACTCAGCTCAGCCAAGACATTCAAACCGCTGCCATAACAAGGAACATCCGTTGTATGTACGATGGCATCAAGAAAGCACTTGGTCCAGCTCAGAGCAAGACGGCCCCCCTCAAATCTTCCACTGGGGAGATGATCACAGAAAAGAACAAGCAGATGGAGAGATGGGTGGAACACTACTCCGACCTCTACTCCAGACAGAACACCGTGACACCGTCAGCCCTTGATGCCATTGACTGCCTGCCATCCATGGACGAACTTGACGCTGAGCCAACCATCGACGAACTCAGCAAGGCCATTAATAGCTTGGCCGCTGGCAAGGCACCCGGCAATGACGGCATACCCCCTGACCTGATCAAGCACTGCAAGACCGCCCTACTGCTGCCATTGCATGACGTCCTCTGCCAGTGCTGGAAGGAAGGTGCCGTACCACAGGACATGAGGGACACCAAGATCATCACCCTCTACAAAAACAATGGGGAGAGAAGCGACTGCAACAACTACAGGGGCATCTCCCTCCTCAGCGTTGTTGGCAAAGTCTATGCACGAGTTGTTCTTGTTCGTCTACAGAAGCTTGCCGAACGTGTCTACCCCGAGTCTCAGTGTGGCTTCCGCGCTGAGCGATCAACGGTAGACATGATATTCTCCATCCGCCAACTCCAGGAGAAATGCAGAGAACAGAACATGCCTCTGTACGTCGCCTTCATCGACCTCACCAAAGTGTTCGATCTGGTCAACAGAGAGGGCCTTTTCAAGATCCTGCCAAAGATAGGATGCCCACCAAAGTTGCAAAGCCTCATCGAATCGTTTCACACCAACATGCAGGGGATAGTGCAGCACGATGGCAACGTCTCAGAGCCATTCAACATACGCAGCGGAGTGAAACAGGGCTGTGTACTTGCGCCAACCCTCTTTGAGATTTTCTTTGCTATGCTCCTGAGGCATGCCTTCAGCACAGCAACAGAGGGAATCTACCTGCACACAAGATCTGACGGCAAGCTTTTCAACCTTGCTCGCCTGAAAGCCAGAACCAAAGTACGCGAGGCTCTAATCAGAGACATGCTGTTCGCAGACGACGCTGCAGTCGCAACCCACACACAGCAGGAGCTTCAGACCCTGATGGACCGCTTCTCCCAGGCATGCAAGGACTTCGGGCTTACCATCAGCCTGAAGAAGACTAACGTCTTGGCGCAAGGCACGGAAGCACCACCAACCATCACCATTGACGACTATGAGCTGGAGGTCGTGAATCAGTTCACGTACCTGGGGTCCACGATCAGCAACAACCTCTCCCTTGATACAGAGATCAACAAAAGGATTGGAAAATCAGCCTTCACACTTGCTCGCCTCACCACACGAGTGTGGGAGAATACCAAACTCTCTGTCAAGACGAAGATGGCAGTGTACAACGCCTGCGTCATCAGCACACTGCTCTATGGGAGTGAGACATGGACAACATACGCCCGGCAGGAAAAGAGACTGAACTCCTTCCACTTGCGCTGCATTCGCCACATCCTGGACATATCCTGGCAGGTCAAAGTGCCCAACACAGAAGTTGTGTCCCGCGCTGGCCTTCCCTCCATGTTCACTCTACTCAGGCAGCGCAGGCTCCGCTGGCTAGGCCACGTTCACTGTATGGAGGATGGCAGAATCCCCAAAGACGTCCTCTACGAAGAACTGGCGTCTGGCAGGAGAGACGTTGGCCGCCCACAGGTGCGCTTTAGAGACGTCTGCAAGATAGACATGAAGGCCCTGGAGATCAACACAGAGCGCTGGGAGGACCTTGCAAAGGACCGCTCCAAATGGAGAGGCACCCTGACCAGACAGCTCAAGGCGGGTGAAGAGAGACTGACTGCTGCAGCAGATGAAAAAAGGACCCGCAGGAAGAACCGCCACAGACCCAGCAGCACGGAGACCACCCACAAGTGCGACCTGTGTGACAGGGACTGTCATTCGCGCATCGGCCTGTTCAGCCACAGGCGGTGCTGTTCCAGCAGAGTAGACGTTTAGGATTCTCTTCCATGGTCATCATAGACCGACGGAGGCTGCCGCCGCCGACTAGTGAAAGCGCTTTGAATGGTCTTTGGGACTAGAAAAGCGCTATATAAGTGCAGGTTAGTTAGTTAGTTCCCTGGTCTGTCAAAGTTCTTTTTCGTCTTCTCCCTGTTTTTTTCGGATTATTCAATACTTCCCCCTCCGGGATGGCAAGAGTTTCCTGGCGCATGCCCAGTTCACTGCAACCACTGCGTTCTTGTATGCATGATTACTTTTTTGAGCCTGCATGCACTCAGTCAGTGCTCACCCTCTGTGTAGAGTTTGCGCACGAATGTGTCCACTGCACTCACTTGCGTACCAGTGCGTTTTTGCTACTATGAATTGGGCTTTAGGCCTAGTGGACACGACGTTTTCGTTTCGACCCAGAGAGAAACATCTGCATGCACATGACATGTCACAAAAGCAACCATGTGTGAAACCATGTGTGAAAACCATGCAACCATGTGTGAAAACTGCTGTTGTAACTAACGGAAGAGAAGACAAGTAGAAGTTTTACTAGGGACTTTGGATTATAATTATAAATGCCAGATTCCATCTGGAAGAAATATTTATATTTGTTTTTTTAAGTTGAAAGAATGGGGGAGTAATAATAAATAAATAAATAAATAACTGTAATTGCAGGCAATAAAAAAAAAATCTGACTTACTGACAGCTGGTTTGAATATTTGATAAGGAGTCTTCAGTCATAACTTTTACAAAAGCATTACAAGTAAGAAAAAATAGTAACATGATGTGATGTCAGCCAGCTGGTGAGCTGCACAAAACTGGATTTGAAACACTGGCTGTTCCACAGTGATTTTTTCATCATTCAGCAAAGGTAAGCGGCATTTTAAGGATGTATTTGTCTATAAATCCTCCTTGGTTATAAAGTTGATGGTTATTTTTATCTATAAGGCTGCATCTGTTGTAAAGGAGGGAAAACATTATACATAGTATACTGTAAAGGGCCCTTTTTTAACCTAATCCTACTTATAAACACATCAAGCTTAAAGTTTAATCACAGAGCTTATTGCTGTAAGAAATATAAGCTGCTTGGTGAGTGGACTGGCTTAAATCTATTGTAAATTGGGGCTGTAACATCCTGCTGCTATTTATTTCTGTGCACACAGATGCACAAAACTGGTGCTGAGAAAACCTCTCCACTGTGGAGACTGGTTTCAAATTTCTACACTTTCACACCTCCAAATACCGTCATCATATCATCATATGAACAGATAGCTAAACTGTAGATAAACTTCCACAGTTTGGGGTAAAATCACTGTCGTGTGCACAGCCTCTTAGTCAAAGTGTACAAATTTGCATATTAAAACACCATAGTGGCATATTCAGAGATAGAAGCTGTGTGCTTCTGTGTGTACCAACTAGAAGATATATAAATAAACCAGAAGTGCTAATAAACAGTACATTTAACACGACTTTAAGACAGACCTTGAGTGCAGCCATCTTGGACTTCAATCTCAGGAATGTTGAAGGCTGTCTGATTTTCTGAGCTAAAAACTGACATTCCCATCTAAACCCTGAAGTCAAACCTCAGATTCCAAAAGGAGTGCACTAATAGTTGCCAGCTCAACTTCTCTGAGTTACTGGACTGAGTTTTCTAATATGGCTTGCTTGATGATTATTGTACAACATCCTGTTTAAGAAATATAATAGAGTCTAAGTGCTAATAAAATTAAGTTTTGTTGGATTCTCTTCCAAATATGGTCACTTCTGGCAACAGAAAAACAAGACAATAACCATAATACCAAACTTCAGGCTCTGAACATTTGTCCATAATTCAGTGGATGATGTCATGGCAACTACACCCTTCTTTTTATCAAGTCTATGTAGGGATGGACTTTCTTTGTTAAAAACCGAAAACAGCAACAGAGACAAGAGCCTTTTTCATCATTAGTAATTCATCTCATTAACTGTCTATAGGTATCACTAAATTTCTTCCTATGAAACAACCCACCATAAATGGCCTGGATCCCCCTGCGGTCATCGTCTGGAAGCTGGAAGTTTTCTTTGTCAAACCACTGGTAGAAGGGTGCCATGATGGCTGTGGGGTCATTGGAGTGCTCCAGACCCAGAGCATGACCCAGCTCATGGACAGCTACTAGGAAGACATCATTACCTTCAGAGGGGAAAAGTCATTACAAATGATGAGTAAAATTAGCCTCCAGACCAAAGTCTAGACACATCCTGGAAGTGAAAATTAACGCATTTTAAAATAACTTGAATACATAAAGTTTCTCGTACCTCCCTGATCAACGTTCCCAGTCGTCCATGGTTCAGCAAGGTCAAAGTGAGTGTCTCCCCCGATGCCGTTACCGGGGAAATAGGCATGAGCCAGGAATCCTCCCTCACCATCAAATGGTGTGCTATCTCCATGGAAGCCCTCTGAGAAGGACAGCATGATGTCTGCGTAGTTGTTGATGTTGCCTCTGATCTGGCTGAAGGGGATCTCTCTGAAGGTGAGCGGGATCACTCTCTCCCATACCTTGAAGGCCTTTCGGATGGCCTCAAACGTGGCTTGTTGGCCTACTTTAGGGGTGTAGTTCTCTATGCTGGTGTGAAGAAGAGAAAGTTGGGAATTTAGCACAGGGAGGGATAGAAGTGACTGAAGAAATAAAACCTTCAGATATCAAACAAGAAATTGTATGAAGTTGGGACAATAAGTAGCATCTAAGGGAAATTCCATCTTAGCTGTTTCTACTTACCTAAAGGTTACCTCAGACTTTTCCCACTTCAGACCCTGCACAGCGTATCTTTTCCTCCTCAGGTTGGTTTTCAGCTCAGGGCCAAACTTGTCTGGAACGCCACATCTTGGTCGTCTCATCGCTCTGGCAACAACAAACCAATATTCTCAGTTTTGATTTCAGGTTATTAAGATAAAGATAAATGGTAACTTTGCATCTCACAATCTTTGATACAGTAGACGTCATAGATGCTAAGTAGACTGCAGACCCATTCACTCCATTCCCATGTCACAGCCTCAGCTGCGTTAATAAGGAATCTAACCTGCAGTCATTCACGGAAATGTAGCTGCAGTTCACTCAGACACCACAAGATGTCTCCAAAATCTAAGTTTTTAAAAGTTCCAAACAGTATCTTAAAATCTGTTAAATCATTGTGAACTAATTACATTTTTAATGCTAGTTGTATTTTTCCATACAATTCCCTTGAAGCCTGCATGTAAAAATAATTGATCAAGATCTTACGCCAACGTTTCAGCATCTATGGAGCCAGTGACGGTCAGTCCGTAAAATTGCTGCATGGCTGCGATCGCTGTTTTGATGGACTTTGGTGAGCGGATGGCCTGCGCTCTGACGTCACCTGGAGGCAGGTAGCCATACTGCTGCAGCCAAGCCTGAGCATGAGGAACAGAGGAACATGACAACTGATATTTAGATACTGAGCAAGTTTATTGCATCACTTTTTGTTCTCATCGGACTTGAAATCATTTTTTTTCACATTGCATCTGGAAATTTTGATTTATTATTGTTTCTATATATGAATACTGTAGTATTATATTAGAGGGCACATGTAGCTAGTTTGCATTTACTCTACCACATCTAAGAAAAAATTACAAATTTACAAGAAGGAAGTGGCAAATTAATGTTTAAAAAGATGCAAATGTAAAAAAAAAAAAAATACCAGAAAAAAATGTAAATTTCCGAGTAAAACGTTGCACATTTGCATGAAAAAAAAAATCACAAATTTAAGAGAAAAAATGCTGGAAAATTAGGCAAAATTATTCTAAAACTTCACTTATTGGGCATCACTCACTACTCCAGTAACCTTTTAGACAATTTCTTATTCTTACTCAAACAATTTTTTTTTGGGGGGGGGCAGGGGGGATGCTGATATGATAAGGTAACACTGCTTTTACTCAAGTACAATTTCTGGCTACTCTCCCCTCCTCTGGGTGCATCAAAAACACCAGGAAACACCACAAACATCTTACTCAACAATAACAGACTGGTCACCTGTGTGAACCTGTGGATGTTTGTCTACTTTCAATAATTTTTCAGAGCTTGTCTGGACCCGCTGCTCTGAGCTCAGATTAATTCAAATTGCATACTGAAGCAGGGAGACAGAGGGTGTGTGTGAGTGGGTTTTTTCTTTGCCAAAATGACTATTTATCCTAAAATCCTCCTACTCATAATGAGGTAACCTGTCATACTGAACTTCTTGTCTTTTCCTTATGTGACTGTGACTCTTAAACGCTGACACCAACTCTTCAAATGTCCCCTTGATTTGTGCTGAACTCATTAAGGGAAACTTTGTTGTGTATTTATAAGGAAGCAGGAACTGAAAAGCCAAATAAAACACAATATGAAAACGCTGATGTCATTTTCTTCAGAGTGATGACCCAGAGCTCTGTCTAGACAATCGCAGCCAAAGACAACTGGTGCTCATGCGGCTGGAAAAAGAAACATTTTCAGCAACATTTGGGTTCCTTTAAGCTTGACGTTAATATCTACAGTCCACTGCCCTCCTTGCTGTCTGTCCTCGTGTCAACCGAAACCACAACTGTTTATCTTTACACATCAAACACTGGCCTTTCTTTCCACTGGCGGCTGCTGCTGCTGGTGGTCCACTGCTGCACGGAGAGGCCGTTAAGGGGATAAGATGAGATGGGAATAAGACTGGAGAGAGATACTTTACTAGAGGGCCTTCAGAGAGCATACATTTCTAATAAAGCCTGTCTTTCTGTCTGTTTGTTTGTTAGCAGGGTTATGGAAAAACTATTGGACAGATTTTGATAAATTTTCAGCCGAGCTGGCCCTTGGGCTATGGATGAACCCATTAGATATTGGAGGTGATCTGGGTCAGGATGCAGATTCTGGGTCACTTTTTCCACTTTCTTATTGCAAAATAGGGCCTTGGCAAAGGTATGTGTTCTCGAATCACATCCAAAATCTAATGGGCTCAGCAGTAGGCCAAGGGCCACCTCTGTTGTAAATTTCATCAAATTCTGTCCAGTAATTTTTGCATAATCCTGCTAACAAATAGAGGTAACAAACAAACAGTCATGTGAAAAAATTAGGACACTCTGTATAAGCCTGTGTGTGTTTTTTTTAACATATTTGGACATATGGATATTTAATATCAATGTTAAAAATACTGGTGGATTCACGTAATACAACTAAACAATTAAAAATGAATTAAAGACTTTTTTCAAATTTTCTGTAAAATGTAATTCCAAACAAATAGTGAGGAATAAATTAGGACACCTCCACATTCATTCCCACTTAAAATGGCTGAAATAAATTTTAAAAAATGCAAATAAAAACAAAAACAAGGTTAGACATAGATACATGAACATTTCTTAATAAAGAACTGAATATTTAAAGGGGTCCAAATTTTTTCACATGGCTGCACAATATATAACAATGTATAACAATTTTATTATTATGTGCAATATGCATATTGCAAAAGACAGTTTTAACAGCGATAATAGTGTATTTTTTATTTGCTTATGTATTCATGCTTAGCAATTTTGAAGTAACATTTACATGGCCATTGTGTTATTACACTCCAACAAAGTAGGTGAAAATTCATGAATCCATGTGAACAATGTCACAAATCTATTAGAAAAAAGTAGCAAATTTTATATGAACAAAGTTGTACATGTATGTGGAAAAGACACTAATTCATGAGGGAAAAAGGCAGCAATTTTTAAAATGGAAAAACTTGCATATTTACATGGAAAACAATCATCAATTTATGATGAAAAAAGTTGCAAAATTTATATAAAAAGGTCAAAAATTGACTTGAAAAAAGTCAAAAACTTACATGAAAATGATCACAAATGTACAAGAAAAAAAAGAAAAGAAAAAGCCACAAAATTTGTGGTTTAAAAGTACTACATTTTATGTGACCAAGTTGCATATTTGTGCTGAGAAAAAAAAAATCACATATTTATTAGAAAAAACTGCCAAATTTACATGAATAATTCACAAATTTGTGAGAAAAACTGTAAAGATGCTGCACATTCATATGGAAAAAATAACAAATTTATGAGAAGTATTACAATACAACAATATCACATATGGCATGTTTTCCTGGTATTGTGCAACCCTTCTAGACAGCAGTGTTGTAATCAAGATCAGCATTTACCACCACATGACACGAAGATTTTAGGAGGCTACTGATCTTGATGCAATAAAATCTTGATTTTGTCTCGCTACGCTAATTGCTCTGGTCTTGACTAGAACACTACTAAACACAAACTATTTCTACAGAAGCTGTAAAGCCTTGTCATAGACCCCACAAACCAATATTTTGTTCATGCAGGAGTCATAGGCTATAGATTTATTTTCTGTATTGATTGTCACTTCTTAAGTGGTTTTCTTTTTAAATCAGTAGTTATTTGGGGTAGAAGATTTGTTGGTGTACCAGTCTGAATGAAAAAGGTTGTGATTATCTTACATATTTAATCATCTTCTCAAATTCTGATCTCTACGTTAAAATTGGTGAGGAGTTGTTGCATCTTTAAGAGCATGTTTCCAATTATGTACTGTATCTGCGCACAGAGTTAAGGAACATTTTTATATCCGCCACAAATTAAGATGGTGGAATTACCCCAAATTCCTTCGTTAGCGTCATCTAAACCTCAGATATCTCTCTTGTTCCACCCTATGTGCTGGTTTTCTCTTCAAGCCTGGCTCCAGTGGGTGAAAGGCAAAGTATAAGGACAGATGGAAATATAGCAGCAGGACTAACAAGCCCTTTGGAGCTTGTGTACACACAAGTTCTGCTAGTCAGGAGGTAGAGAGGCCAGAGAAGGTTAACTTATGATAAACCTGCAGAGATTCGGCTCATCCTCCTTCTGTCCACTTTTGCATATTCAGCCTGACAATCTCTTTAAGGTTACTCAAGATTATTTAAGCATCTCGTACCCTCTGAATCCCTAACACTTCTCACACCAACCAAATTTACTTCACTGCCTCTCCACTGACTGCTGCTAGTGTGTCCTGTGGCTCCAGGGTGGTGAAGTGTCTGCTTCTATAAAAACACTCCCCGCTCCACTGCATGAAAAGTCTCCCCCCACCTACACGCCATCAAGCAAGTACTCCACACACCACCAACAACCACCTCCGGTTAGATCGCCAGGTATCCCGGCATGCATCCCTCCTCCCTGGAACTCTCAGCAGCCGCCATCAAAGCTTCTATTTATTGAGACTTGTACATGGCCGGTATTGTTGGCCTGTGGGTAGCCAGTTAGCTTGGTGCACAGCCACGTGTGGTCAAAGGGCTGCTGCTGGTTTGGTAAACACAAACCTTGGGTAAGGGCAGTGATGTATGCTCTAAAAGTATAATGCACAGACACAGAAGCACAACCAGTGTAACGTAAAGCAGACTGCAGGGGTGAAAGCTGTGAGTGTGACTCTGCTGTGACCTTACAGTACTATGATTGGTATAGTTTGTGGTTTTCGGAAAACATACTTTAAATTTGGTTGGTAGAGAGGTAGAGCATGAGCAACTGAAGAAGCCATTGCATTTTGGTGCTCAAAATTTAAAATGGCAAAACCCTGCCTCTCACCCAAAGATGCTGGGATAGGCTCCAGCCCCCCCGCGACCCAAAAAAGGATTAAGCGGAAGAAGATGGATGGATGGATGGATGGATGGATGGAAAAAGGATATTGGGGTTGGTGGAAAATTGAAAAACACATAAGTCAACGAGAAAGCAATTTATAGATTTGTATTGGTGAAACCATCAACTGTAGTGCATTCTATACAGGTGTATTATCACTTGTACAACAAAGCAGATTTTTGTAGTAGTTGAGTCTTTATCTTCAATCAATATATTAAACATCACAGCAGAGCTATACCCTTACTAGGCATCTAAACTTAAGTCCACGACAAATCTTTACTGTTTCAATACAGAAGCATCATATCCAAATACCCCCCACCCCCACCCCCACCCCCCCAAAAAATGTTATGTTAATGCCAAATGCTCTGCTTATGTGTTTTGGAACAATGTGCCCTTAAATAAAAAAAAAAATCTACGTAATATACAACAGAGGTAAGAGGATCCATGTACAATGAGATTTTGATAATTGATACAATCCTGTGGTATTTGTGTTGTCCCATAGATACAACTCGACGCAGCAAAATTCAGAATGCATCCAATCATTTTCAATACTCATCAAAGACTCAAAACAAAGGTTTCTCAACAAATATCCCTCCTTTGTTATGCTTCTAGAGAGCGTTGAGTCATCTTGCCAGCTGGTATTTTGAAGTATTCACAATCTATTTTTCCTCAAAGTCACAAGTCAAGCTCTATTTCTGCAGTCGTTCTACCTCATAAGACTGCATTTCTATGCATGTTGAAATTCAGGCCAAAAATACATCATCTCTGCTCAATAGTCTACATTGGCCTCTTTGGAATAAATAAAGACTTGTTTTAATCAGTGGCGGTATTACTTCTATACCTCATAATTACCTTGTTGGTGTCCAGCAGAGATGGTGACTTAGTTGCATTTAAATCACATATACAAGGACTTCAGACTTGACTTACAGAGTTGTGATTTGGTACTTGTCTTTTATTTTTAATGTTTTCATGAAAAACATCCAAAACACTGAATTTCCTTTAAGGATAAAAGTCAGGTGATTTTCACTGTTAAAACAACACAGGTAATTGGATCCATGAAGCATGACAGTTTATGAGGAAAAGAACTTGTCATGAACCGAGTGCTGGAGATTTTCACCAGACTCAGTTTCATGGCTTTTTTCCTGTTTATTTACTGATCTGTGCTATTTATGCTTGTTTGGGTTTTTGTGTTCCGGTTCTGTGTGCCATTTTCTTGTTTGTGTTTTATTTTTATTCTGTATTTATGTATATTTATTTTGTATGTTATTTTATTTTCTATTTCTCTAGTATACCTTTTTACTGTTGACAGCTGTCAGGGACGTGAAGCTTCGTGTGGGCATGACCTGTCAGCTGTCAGGTTGATTCACCTCCCTCTCACTCACTCAGCCGATCCCAATCACGTATCCTCACTTTCTCCTGCCCGTTCAGATACCCACACCTGTTGTTTATTGTGTTAATGAATTCTGATTCCTATTTTAGGGGCTCTGCACCATTGTATGGTGCAGCTTCCTACTTTCCGCTCACTACACAACACATAAGTTCTCTGTCTTTGTTCTACGTGTGCTACTGTTTGTCTCCAGGTTTAGCCGGCGATCACTCTCACCTTAGCTACAGCTATTTTTGCTGACCTGTGTCCTTTTCCTTCCATAATTTTTTTTTGTTATTTTGTTATGTTCATTTAATAAATTCTGCAAACTCCCGGCCGGCGTTTAGTGCCTTTTTCCCTGCCCTGAAGGGCGAATTATGGCAGAAGGATGCTGCCAGTGTGGGCACCGGCAGCCATTAGTTTTGCCTTTTTTCTTTTCCTCCCGTGTTTTTTCTTTTAAAGAAACTGTTTTTTTTTTATTTTCTCGCTGACATGGTAACGTTTTTTTGGCAATAATCGATGTGGGTTTAGTGAGGAGGAGTCTTGGGCACTGAACATTATACAGAACATTTTATCAGAGGCTTGTGTTTCCCACACTTCCGAGGTGGCCCGGGAGTGCCTGGAAGGAGCCGCACAGGTACTGGAAACATGCCCCAGCCTGTGGAGCCATCCAGAACTAACAGACCTTCTCCTCATCATAATCAACTCCTCATCTATGCTCCACGGGCTGGGGGGAATCTCCTCAGAACCCCTTCCTGTGTCAACCAGGAAGCGATCCTGGGTGCACAAGTCCTGAGCCTCTTGCCACTCTCCAACAGAAGCAGCCCCGCCTTCTCCTCCCGAACTGTGCCCCGAACCATTGGCGGAGGAGCTGGAGGAATGCCAGCGGGTTCTTGGTGGTGGAGGCAGATCTACTGCTGGAGTATAATCCATGGCTCCTCCCTGAACTCACAGCCCAAGTTGAGGGAGAATATCCAGCTCCACCCGTCAGCGTGCCTGCAGGGCTGGATCAGCCAGCGTCTGCATTGGTGCTCCCGATTCCCACAGCCAGTAATGAAGAATCTTCTGGGCCACCTGCAAAAGCCACCACCCCACCTAAGGAGCACAGGCAAGAATCTTTTCATTCTTGGCAATAGAAAATGAATTGTCTTTCCTTGTTCCCAGTGGGGGGCTCAGCAGCAGTCACCCATTTTTGCTGAGCCTTCCCTGCCTGCTGCTGCAGCTGTCTCCTCACCTTCACCGACCTCTCCTGTTTCCTCCCCTGCTCTCCCTGTTTGTCCGCCAGTCCTGAGAGGAAGGCGTTGAGCAAAGGAGGTCAGTGGTTCCAAAGGCCCCGGTGATCACCGTGCAGCCATACCCCGGAAGGGACAGGAGCGAATCCTGTGCGCTGAAATCTGAGCTGAAGAGAAGTCCTCTGATTTTGGCATCGCTGGACCCGATACCATTGATGAGGGGAGTCCTGGGTCCCTCAGCAGTAGCTGTCATACCTGGAGGGTCATCAGTGTTCCCAGTCATCTTGCCTGCTGCCTGGGCCGCCACAGCAAAGTCACCGGAGTCCTGGATGGTGGTGGAGCCCAAATCCAGGCAAGTGCTCTGTTCTATTTTAACATAATCAGATTCAGAGAATACTTGTCTGGCTCAGGGTGGGGAGAATCAGATGCAGACATCCTCTGCTCCTGAACTCTCCTCACCAGGCTCCACTGCCGCCGGTAATTGTTCCCCGGTGTTTGTCTCTATTCCTTCTCCCGAGGTGACTGCATCGGGGAAGGTAACCCACACGGTGGAGGGTGAAACATCTCAGCTGGAGTCACCGGAGTCCTGGACAGCGGTGGAGCTTGAGTTCAGGCAAGCTTCCTCATTTAACCTAGATAGATCTTGCCTGGCTCTTGGTTGGGGGAACTAGGTGCAGCCGTCAGCCACACTTGAGTTTCCCCCGCCGGAAATATATTTATATTTATATTGTATATAGTCGGGGAAGTATTTATGTATTTTTAGAGATTAGTGGGTATATGTAAACAATGGAAATGTTTATTGTTTTACCTGGGGTTATGGTAGGGGCTAATCAGCCCTAATTATCTCCAGTAGTATATAACAGGTGTTGGGTTTAGAGTAGTAGTTGAGGAGAGTTTATCTTCAGTCTTGCAGTCGAGAGTTTCGCTGTAACCTTGTGGATTGTTGATGAAGAATCGTGTCGGATGTCTTGGACTATTTACATGTAAGATTATTGAAATAAAATATTGGAAAATTGATTGAAAGCCTCCTACTTGCCATCGCATCGTGACATTTGCTCCACTGCTGCTGGTGACTGTGACCTGGTGTGTGCCTGCTCTGTCTTTAACTTTTCTCCTGAGGTCTCCGGGGGTCCCGCCTACCTACCAGATGCCGCAGAGGGTGCGATGCCCCAGTCTGGGTTCCCTGTGGGTGCAGCCTTGGTCCAGTCCGGGTCCATCGGGGGCACAGCTCCGCTCCTTTCCAGAGCCACCAAGGGTGCAGCTCTGCTCCTGCCCGGAGCCACCGAGGGTGCAGCATTGACCCGGTCCGGGTCCACCGAGGGCACAGCTATGCTCCAGCCCGGAGCCACCGCGGGTGCTGCCTCGCTCCAGCCTGGAGCCACCACAGGTGCAACTTCATCCCAATCTGGGATCACCGAGAGTGCTGCTGGCCGGATAGACCTTGTCGTGGTTCCCCCTCATCTTCTGCCTGACGCCGTTGTGGTTCCCCCGGCTCCTCCATTCTGCCCAGCACTTGCCCTTCCTGTCGGGTGGCTGCCTCCTGAACCAATCCTCCAGTTTGGGTGGTTGAAAGACTCAGGCAGACCACCCGACAGGCGGTGCCGCAGAGTGGGGTGCTCATGTTCTCTGGAAGGCCACCCGACTTGGGCCATGGGGCCATCTGGCAGGCCTGGGACTCTAGTCAGCTGCCGGACAGACTGAGCCGTTTGGTTGAGTGGCCCATGTTCTCCGGCAGGCCACCCGATTCGGACTACCTTGCCATCCGCCAAGCCTTAGACTTTGGTCGCCCCCCCCCCCGAACCCATTAGTTCCTTGGCCCGGGGGGCCTAACCATTGTTTTCTTTTTGACTGGTGTCAGTCCTGAGTGGGGTTTCTTTTGTTCCCTCACAGTATGTTCCCTCCACCACCCACCCTGGTAGGGTCATTGTGGTCCTGCTGGGGGGGGGGGGGACGGATTCTTCCCTTTTCTTTTTGTTGGTGTCACCATGGGGTGTCTGGGGTCCACCCCTTGAGAGGGGGGCTCTGTCATGAACTGAGTGCTGGAGATTCCCACCAGACTCGGTTTCATGGCTTTTTTCCTGTTTATTTACTGATCTGTGCTATTTACGCCTGTTTGGATTTTTGTGTTCCGGTTCTGTTTGCCATTTTCTTGTGTTTTATTTTTATTCTGTATTTATGTATATTTATTATGTATGTTATTTTATTTTCTATTTTTCTAGTTTACCTTTTTACTGTTGACAGCTGTCAGGGGCATGAAGCTTCGTGTGGGCATGCCCTGTCAGCTGTCAAGTTGATTCACCTCCCTCTCACTCACTCAGCTGATCCCAATCACATATCCTCACTTTCTCCTGCCCGTTCAGATACCCACACCTGTTGTTTATTGTGTTAACGAATTCTGATTCCTATTTTAGGGGCTCTGCACCCTAAGATATACTGTATATAAGATATAAGATAAGCCTTTATTAGTCCCACAATGGGGAAATTCCAGGATTGCAACAGCACAGGGATAGCAACACTCAGAGCAACAATCAGAAGGCAAGAAAAAACAAGAGCAGCGAGTATACATGTGTACATATTAATATAAAGATATATATATATATATATATATATATATATAGACACACAGTGCGGAGCATTGTGGTTGGTGGATGTGCAGCAGAAAGTCTAAGCTCTCTCTCCGCGGATGCGGCGGGCCAGCTGGATCTCTTTGAGCATGATGGTGACCCTCTTGGCGTGGATGGCGCACAGGTTGGTGTCCTCGAAGAGACACACCAGGTAGGCCTCGCTGGCCTCCTGCAGAGCCATGACGGCGGAGCTCTGGAAGCGCAGGTCGGTCTTGAAGTCCTGAGCGATCTCCCTCACCAGGCGCTGGAAGGGCAGCTTACGGATGAGCAGCTCCGTGGATTTCTGGTAGCGACGGATCTCTCTCAGAGCCACGGTACCGGGCCTGTAACGGTGAGGCTTCTTCACTCCGCCGATGGCCGGAGCGCTTTTCCGAGCAGCCTTGGTGGCCAGCTGCTTCCTGGGGGCTTTTCACTCCAGTAGATTTACGGGCGGTCTGCTTGGTTCTTGCCATCGCTCTTTATTATTCTGTCTTATATTTCTTGCACGCCGCCTAAACTCCAGTCCGGCACCCGCGTTGTTTTCGCTTCAGTTCTCCCGGTATGTCGAGTTTCTCCGTTAGCACCGGGTGGCGGCTGAGTGCTAGCTAGCTCTTCCCTGCTGTATCGTCTCCTGCTGTAAACAGAGGCTCCGTCCACCGACTCGGGAGACCTTTGGGGCGATCTGTGTGTCCGTGATATATATAGAGTGAAAGGTGTGCCGGATCAGAAAGTTATCACCAGATCAGAAAGAAGAAGGAAGATAAAAAGACTCAGAATTGAGCCGCTGTTGCAAAAGGCAGCCAACTCGTGTGGCGCCGGAACCGGATGGTGCAGCGTCCTACTTTCCGCTCACTACACAACATGTAAGTTCTCTGTCTTTGTTCTATGTGTGCTACTGTTTGTCTCCAGGTTTAGCCGGCGATCACTGTCGCTTTAGCTAAAGCTATTTTTGCTGACTTGTGTCCCTGTTCCTTCTACAAGTTTTTTGTTATTTTGTTATGATCATTAATAAATTCTGCAAACTCACGGCCGGCGTTTGGTGCCTTTTTCCCTGCCCTGAAGGGTGAAATATGACAGAACCGTCAATTTTTTAAGAAAAATGCAAATGTTAAATCTATAAGGGAAACTTTCACTGTGTTTTTATTGCATTTCATCAACCTGTTTAAAGTAACGATATTCAACTGCTGACCAGCTCTACTACTAAATAGATAAAGGATAATGTGGTGCATACAGTATTTTAAATTCCTTAGATATTACAACCATAAAATTTCCTGCCTTCTCAATGTGATCAAAAATAGACAGGGCGACTGGGGTTTCAAGTTTTGCTGCAAACCCTCTGTTTGCTTTCATTCTATTTCCAGCTTGCCAATTTACTTCTTCTGCACAGTAAAAGTCAGGATGTGCCACAAAAACCAATAAAAAGTGGAAAATGTCAGACTCATTGATGCCAGGGGGTTTAAACCTCTCCCCCTCCACCATCTCACTTCATGTAGTTCTTTTTTGCAACCACTAGAGGTCACTTTTTACAATCCCATAACTATATGGTGGAATTTCTACTAGTAAAAACTCCTTATATGGTCGTTATCTGTTGGGGAGCTGTCGGAAACAGACAGAGGACCAAACTTGGTTTCACATTTGCACTCTATTTTGGAGTCTTTATTTTCAGTAAAAAAAAAAAAATACTACTTCATAAGTGGGGCCACTATACTTATTCCTTATCAACCTACATAATCTGTGCAAGCACCACATGCTATGATGTCACACATCACACACTGGCCAGTCACAAATGTCGCACACTCTTACTCATATCCTTGTGAGAAAAAATGCAAAAGCAAAAAAATTCATGAACCACAAGTTCCTATGCTGGCAACAAACAGAAACAATGCACATTTATAAGACTTGTCGTGAAAAACAAAAGGAAGTGAGAACTTTTATAGGAAGGGAAACTGTCATTGCATTAGTACATAAAATATAATGAGTAGTATACATCTCTATTTATACATTACAAAGAAAAGAGTAATGACAGGAAGGAGGTGGTTAATTTATGTTTGCACTGCATATAAATTTTCATTTAACACATTACTGTAAAATCACTATTAGATGCCACTTGATAAATACTTTATTTTGTCTTTGTTAAATTTCTCTAAGATAGAAAGGAAAAGAAATGGTAAGATCAACAGTGGATGATCTGAAACACATAGAGGGAGAGGTAAAAACATTAGAAGGCAGAGAGAGAGAGAGAGAGAGAGAGAGAGAGAGAGAGAGAGAGAGAGAGAGAGAGAGAGAGAGAGACTGGAGTTAGGAGTATTAAATGTGAGGCACTGACTCAGTTGTTCCTCTCACTCTGTGCCAGTGGAAAAAACTGGGAATTTAGCTCCTGAGTGGCTGAATCTCACATTGCCTTCATTTCTTGGCTTCTCTGACCCAGTTAGCACTCACCTCAGCAGCATGCAAAGTTTTCTGTGGTTCTTCCTGGTTAAAAAGGTCAAATAATTTGATCACAGAGTATTTGCTTATTGCAAAAAAATATTATACCGATGCCTAATATCTTCACAGAAATATTTTTGGACACTTTAAAGCAATAATTCCTTTAATCCCCACTGCTTTTGAAGCTGATTTTGAAGAAATTAAGTTGCATTTTTTTGATGCTTTAATTATTTCTGCTCAGCTATGTTTCAATGAGAGTATATTCTAGTAAGCATATGCATGCAGTTGTTAAAACTTAAGCTGGGAGGTGCATTTATGTAGAACAAAATGGCTTCTGCAATACTTAAAAGTTGGTTCAATTTCAACTAGGGAAAGGAGACACTTTTAAGATGCTAAGTCTTTAACCGTAGTTACTAATACTTTCCAAGGGTTTAAAACACACTTGTTTGTACTGTGTTTTTAAAGACTTATTTCAGCTTAAAGAATAGCCTTTTATACTGTATTACTTTCTAGATCATACAACACCTGTACACTTGTCTATGAGAGTTTAAATCAGTCTGTAATAGGTTATTTGTGTTAATGTTGAATTCTTTTGTTATTAAATCCTTTTGGAGAGTCTATCCTTGGTAATGGTTGACTCAGGAAAAAGTTCACAGCGATATGAGCATGAAACATGAGCGAAAATTAATGTAATCTAGCATCTGACGACCAGAACAATCAAGTCGACAACTGAGATGCAAATGTTATTGTTAGTGGGTTCAGCGGGCGCCACCTTATTGTGATGGAGGGGTTTGGGTGTCCTAGTGATCCCAGGAGCTATGTTGTTGGGGGCCACTTCTCAATGGCAGGGTTTCCCAAGGCAAACTGGTCCTTGGTGAAGGGCCAGACTAAGAGCAGTCCAGCAGATCCCCAGGAAAAAGTTACAACATGGATCCTGTACATTTCATCTGGCATGGGATAACCGGGGTCCTGCCCTGGAGCCTGGCTGGGAGGAGATTACTGATGACAAGCGCCTGGTGACCAGGTTTCTACCCATAAGACTTGGTAGGGCTCAGCCCGACGAGCCACATGGGTCCACCCTCTAGTGGGCTCACCACCTGCAGGAGGGATCATGTTGATCATGGTCCCATGTGAACCAGGTGCAGTCTGGCTCAGTGGGCCAAACTGGCTCCATGATTTGAATAATTACCTCCACCAAGGAGGTAATGTAATTGGGGTGGTTTGCCTGTTTGTCTGTCTGTTTGTTAGCAGCATTACGCAAAAACTACTCGACCAATTTTGGTGAAATTTTCACCAGAGGCAGCCCTTGGGCCAAGGATGGACCCATAAAATTTTGGTGATGATCTGAGACTGCATACCTGCACCAATGACCTTGAAGCAGCCTTGGCGGAGGTATGTGCTCTCTGAGTGCTTTTCTAGTTACTGTATGTGACACTGGCAAGACACAATATGAAAAAAAAAAAACCCTGCCCATTGTCTCGCAGGTTTCTCTGCTGCTTTCTATTGTTTACAGCAATGTTTTCTATTGCGTTTGTGACATTGCCAATGTGATGATGTTGGCATGATGCAACAGAGAAAAAAAAATAAAAAAGCAAAACAGAAACACAAGCTTGTCTGTTGTTGATTAAACCAGATATGGAATCAATAATCGACTGTTAGCAGGTTTACCTACTTTTATGCTTTAAAAAAATAATAATTGATGATGGAAGGTAAAATAGATGCTGGAGGAGAGTCTTTTGTGGTCAGCTACAAATTCTAACTTTGCAACCACACAGAAAATTAACAGAAGAAACACATTTTTTTTTGTTTCCCACTGTTGTATTAGACCCATATCTCATGCTTTTGTACAACACAATGTTTACCTGATTTATCCAATTTATCCAGTTTTATTGCATGTTGCATGAGACATATATTTCTTTTCTATTTGGTATTAAGGCTGACTTAATTAAATGCTAATTTTGATCAAAATTGTACAAATATTCTTCTATTTCAAGCCCAGACCTGAAACCCTGCACTCTCTAACATTAAGGCAGGACCACTTTCTCTTTGATCTCCTCTATTAATGGATTATTTTCTTAGCTATGCAGCTCAGACAGGCCTCCGCTCCCTCTAGAAGTCCATCGGTTTCTCATTAAGCCTGGCGCAGCTGATTATTTTGATGTTTCTTTACTGACATGTCTGTCAGAGCAGCGTGCAGCAGATCTTTGGCAGGGATTTCCTTTGATGCTACATCAACAGCAGCTTGAGTCATGATAAAGGGAAGCAAATCCAGATGTGGTTTGAGCTGATCTTTCCGACATACATCTGCATACGGCAACGGGAAGTCCTCTGATTTTTTTTTTTTTCTCAAGCCAGATAAGGAAGGATCCCGTTATAGAAGTTGCTGTTTTCATTGTCGTCCACTCCCTCCACTCACAAGTCCAAGCAAGTATTTTATTTGAGTCAAGAAATGTTAGACAAGGGAATGAAAACAGCTGCAAGCAAGGATGGAGGTGGTGGTGGTGGGGGGGGGTGTTTTCAGAGAATAGTGGAAGTTTTATTTTTCTTGGTGGGGCTTCTTTTTTCCCTCAACATCAGATTAAGTGGGATCAGCTTGCTGGAGTGAAGACAGGCGTCCACATGTTGAGCAACACTGATAAACCCCCAAATTCCTCTTTAGTTTTGCTGACTTGATCTGAATTATGTTTTATAACCCTCTACTTTAATTAAGCACTGATGTCACTTGTTTCTTTTCTGTGTGTCTGTTTCTAATACTGTCCCAGTTACAGTTTTCTCTACTTTCTCCACACACATCAAGACTTTTTATCTCTTGATCACAGGTTTCTTATGCAGCTCTTAGGTCATACAAACCTGAGTCTGTAATTACAGTTTATCCTCTGACTGTTTCGTCTGACAGCATTACAAATGGAGCTTTTTCCTCCAAACATAAACGTCTACATGTCCTCTATCAGCAGAGAAAAACCACTTTCAATCTGATGCGTCCCATGCCATGAGGGTTATTGTCATCGCACCGGCCTGACACATTGCTGCAGAGATTTTACAGATATTTTCCTGCAATTGTGTTTTCTCGCTTTGTTTGCAGACATTCATCCCTGCGTCGTGTGCTCGCCACAGGAGGGCTCTTATAAACTGTCTGCTGCTGAGCTATCCACCTAGTCTGGTTACTAACACAACAGCAAACTTGTGGTCAGTGACTAAGGCCGTCCTCCTTCCACCCTGTGTCCACACCATTTCAACACAGACTCTTGTAAATTGAAATTAAGTGAGTCAAATTCCTGTAAGATCTGCTCTTAAAACTACATCCTGTTTCTTACTGAGAAACGGTGCCTTGTGTTGTTGTTTCCCATAGAATTTTCATCAATGGGCTGAATTGAGGATGAGGCCACGAGGTGCCTCCAGGGTGCCTGAACCCAGTAATTTATAAATCTGCACAAGACCTGATGACAGAATTTGTTCGAGATGAGATGCTATGATGCACTCTAGTATCTTCAGGCTTTCAGTCCTCACAGCCAAGGCCTGTTTGGTCTTCCAGATGTTTCTCCTCTGCTTGTTGTGAAGGCAGAGCAGTTTCCTGGCCTGTCTGTGGCGTCTACACAGGCAGATGAAAACCATTAACCCCCTCCCCCTCAGTACCACCACCACTTTTTTTTTTTTTTAGAACAAAGCAACTCAGCTGATATGTGTACAGATGGCTGAATCCTCCACAATTCTGTTTTCAAGCTATAAACCAGTGGTTATCATGTTTTGTTTTTAAGAAATGGAGGCAGCAATGCACAGATATCAGCCCGATATTGGCTATTGACAAACACGATATTGGCAGTGGCCGATATTCTATCAGGATCAGCTATCGGACATCAGCCAACTTATTTTCAGCATGGGTATCAGCCCAAAATTTTCACCATCAGTGCATCTATAAGAGGTTAAAATGTTATTTGAGAAAGTTTCAGGGTGGCTCGAAGAAAGAATATATTTAAAATCAGTGCATCACAATCGCTAGAGTTTTACCAACTAACTACAACTTTTGTTCTGTAAGAGCTGACCAGGGTGTCAGCAAAAGTAGCAACAGTTCATGCTTTTCCATAGTAGGCGTAAACAAGCAGTCCAGTTTGTAAAGCTTCATCAAGTACATCCACATACTAAAACAATACGCTTTTATTTCCCATGCTTCTTACCTCGGCTTTGAGCACATCGGCGGTGATGGAGGTGAAAGCAAAGCAGCACAGACTGCAGGCCAGGGCGAGGAGCCGGAGCAACATTATTTGAGCTGCAGACTCAGAAACTCCCGACAACTAACTACACGAATCCGTGCTGAAGAAGAACAACTCCAAGATGAAAAGAGACCGAGGCTGCTCCTTTGCGTTTTTGAGCGTGGTAGAAAACTTTGTCGTATCCACATGGACACTTTGCGCACGACAAAAAAAAAAAAAACCTTTTACGCACAAATCCAGCACCGCTGGAGTCAAAGCTGCACCGAGAACAAATGGTTAAAAAAAAGGAAGACAAAGCAGCAGGGATTAATGCTGAGTACGCTAAAGCCTCATAGTTGGGGCCAGAGAGGCTGTCGGCAGCGTGCGGACGTGGTCAGAGCAGGACAGAGACGTAGGCAGAGAAGAAGAGATCTGTTTTCTGAAGGTCCTCCTCCAGATGTGCGGACCTCATTTTTTTCCTCTCTCGACGGCATCATGACGACATCTGACGCTACTCATAAAAAAATACAGGTACATCTCAAAAAATTAGAATATCATGAAAAAGATCAATATTTTTTTTGTCGCTCATTTCGGAAAGTGAAACCCATATATTATATAGATTCATTACACAGAGAGTGATATATTTCAAGTGTTTGTTTTAATTTTGATGATTATGGCTTACAGCCCATGAAAACCCCCAAATTCAGTTTCACAAAAAATTAGAATATTACATAAAATTATTTTAAAAATTAGTTTTTTAATGGAAATGTTGGCCGACTGAAAAGTATGTCCATGTACACACTCAATACTTAGTCAGGGCTCCCTTTGTTTCTTGACAATACTCCATAGATTCTCTATGGGGTTTAGGTCAGGAGAGTTTGCTGGCCAATCAAACACAGTGATGCCATGGTCATTAAACTTTACAACCAGCGCCTCTGTGAGTTACTACAATAAAGCTACGCTATACTGCACCTTCGGCCTCATCATTGGAGTATTGAATGAATGAATGAATGAATGAATGAATTTGTTTATTTCGGATAGTACATTACAGGTTAAAAGAAACTGTATAATATAACAACAAGGTCAAATTAGACAAAGACTCCTTCTACTATACAATTCCACGTGAGTTATCCAAAATGGGTGATGGCTGAAGCCGCAGCTTATATTGCCCACCCATATTCCATCCAAGAATTCAAAGGAGAAAAAAGAGAAAACAAGACAAGAGCGATTACAATTTAAAACAAGGCTAAGACAAAAAATATGGTATATTAACCAAAATATAGTATTGGTTATGGACATAACAGTGTGGGCTGCAACAAAAGCTGAAAACTTGGCACAACAAAGATTCAGACTTCAGGCAGGATACGACACAGGACAGAGGCGTGTAATCCCGCCGACGTGAGACAAGGACACCGCACAGGACACAGACTCACACTGGCATAAATAGACAAGGGGGCAATCAAGACAACACAGAGGAGGTGAGAATTATCAGGGGCAATCAGAGACAGCAGGGCAACAGGTACAGAAAAACACGAGGAGCTGAGACAAAAGGTCAACAGGGACGGAGGACACACAAGAAACATGAGTGCAGGACCAGGGAATACATGGCCATGAAAAATGATGATGATGTGGAGAATGGTGAAGGACGAGACTGAGTTTATTCCTCAGGTTCAGCTTTATTCGCAATAACATTCTCCAACATTCAAAAGCAGAAAAAGAGGATGAATCTTCTCACATCTGTCCCTTTTATACCCAGGACATCAAACATACAGTCACATGGTGCTTAATCAAACATACAGTCACATGTACTTAATCCCAGTCACAATGTAACTTCCCCGAATCTTAACACCATCCACCCCCTACTCTCCAGTGGTCAGGAAATTTCTCAAGGCCATCTCCTTGAAACAAAAGGCCAAATCTCACACCCTTCTGTTACCTCTAGGAGGCTCAGCTCCTTTGTTCCCCTGAGACGGGAAGCATACCATAAGCATACAGTGATATTTCTATGGAGCATATGAAACCAACATATGTGCATATATGTGTGCCACATGACCCCCCCCCCCCCCCAAACGTCTAAGATGGAACAAACGTAATAACAGTTTGCAAGTCATGGTAAAATTATTACACATCAGTCCAAATGTCACTTGGGCCTCAGTCGCCTTCCATATCTGCTGTAAGCGGGCTTTACCACCCCCACGGCGTCTTCCTGCTGAGGAGCTGCTGCTTGAGGATTAGAACTGTTAGTCAATCTCTGTGGGTGTTCTGGGGAATGCTCTCTAGGGGGTCTGCCGTGCCGAGGAGCCCTCGCCGACTGCACAACTTCGTCAGCCACCACAAAAGCAGGTTTGAGCCTGTTTATGCCAATCATTTCTTTCCTGCCCCCCAAATCCAGCAAAAAATGCTTGTCCCCTGTTTCCAGCACTCTGTATGGTCCGTCATAAGGTGGGCGTAAGGGTGGGCGGTGGGCATCATGTCTGACAAAAACAAACTCCGCATTTCTTAGAGCCTTAGGTACAAAAACACGCGGAAAACTGTGGTGAACGGGGCCTGGTAGTGTGCTCGGGCCCTTGCTACTCTGTAACCGCTGAGCTGGGGGGCACTCCGGCGCCGGATTATCTGGGAGAAATTCCCCAGGCAGCCGAAGTGGCTGTGCGAAAACTAGCTCAGCTGGGGAGGCTTCTAAATCCTCTTTAGGTGCAGAGCACAACCCCAATAGAACCCATGGTAGTTTGCCGACCCAATTTGCATCCGTAAGCGACGCTCTGAGCGCCGCCTTCAATGACCTGTGGAAACATTCGCATAACCCGTTAGCCTGCGGGTTGTACGTGGTCGTGCGATGGATCGTTGCCCCCAGGCTGCGGGCCATCGCTGACCAAAGTTCGGAAACAAATTGGGGGCCCCTGTCAGACGTAATGTCTGACGGGACTCCGAAACGCGCCACCCAAGCCGTTAAAAACGCACGTGCCACCTCCTCGGCTGTGGTTGATGACAGCGGAACCACTTCCGGCCAGTGCGTGGTGCGGTCCACCATTGTCAAAAGATGAGTGCACCCTTGTGAGGGCGGGAGGGGGCCTACAAGGTCCACGTGGACATGATCAAACCTTTTCGCTGGGATGTGAAACGGCTCCAAGGGAGCTCTCATGTGTCTATGGACCTTAGCCCGCTGGCAAGCCATGCAGGCAGCCGCCCACTCTCTAACTTGTTTGCGCAGGCTCGGCCATACAAATTTCTCTCCTACCATTTTGACCGACGCGCGCACTCCCGGGTGAGCCAGGGAATGAATCGAGTTAAAAACACGGCGGCGCCACGCGGCCGGTACCACAGGATGCGGTCGCCCAGTGGAGACATCGCAGATTAGGGGGGGCATACCGTCTTGCAGCACCCTGTTCTCCAGCCTTAACCCTGTTGGTCCAGACTGGAGCGCGTGCACGTCCGCGTCGCCAACCTGATCCGCGGCCATGGCTGCATAATCTATCCCCACGCGGACTGGGGCCAATCACACTTTCGCGTCGCTAACCTGATCCGCGGCCATGGCTGCAAAATCTACCCCTGCGCGGGCTGGATCCGCCACGGCGCGCGAGAGACAGTCTGCCACTACATTAAGTTTACCCGCTACATGCTGGATATCGGTAGTAAACTCCGGGATCGCGGCCAGCTGTCTCTGCTGCCGGCCCGACCACGGTTCTGTAATCTTGGCCATCGCGAAGGTCAGCGGCTTGTGATCAATGAACGCGGTGAAACTGCGTCCCTCCAGCCAAAACTGGAAGTGGTGAATGGCCAAGTGGAAAGCTAACAACTCACTGTCGAATGCGCTGTAATTTCGTTCACTATCGCGCAAGGTCCTGCTGAAAAAGGCGAGCGGTTGCCAAACTCCTGCTACATACTGTTCCACGACCGCTCCTATGGCCACGTCTGACGTGTCAGTAGTGAGCGCTATGCGGGCCATTGGGTCTGGATGCGCCAACAACGCAGCGTTTGCCAGGGTTGTTTTGACTTCCGCGAATGCGCGCTCTCGCTTCGGAGACCATTCGATTTTGTTTGTGGATTTTTGTTTTTTTAGTGCAGCATACAATGGTTGCATGAGCTGCGCTGCGTGAGGGAGGAAACGGTTATAAAAATTCACCATTCCCAAAAAGTCCTGTAACGCTTTGACCGTTTGTGGCTGGGGAAAATTTGTTATTGCGCGCACTTTGTCGGGCAGAGGAACCGCTCCTTCTGGAGAGACGCGATGCCCCAAAAAATCAATCTGCGCCACCCCGAACTGACACTTCGCTGGGTTGATTATTAACCCATGCTCTGCCAACTTCCGGAAAACTGCTGTGAGGTGGTTTTCGTGTTCGTCTTTGGACGCGCTGGCTACCAATATGTCGTCCAGGTAGACGAACACGAGGGGGAGGTCGCGCAGAACCGCGTCCATCATGCGTTGGAACGTCTGCGCCGCGCCTTTAAGCCCAATCGGCATGCGCAAAAACTCAAAAAGCCCGAAAGGAGTTATTACCGCTGTTTTGGGTATGTCCTCAGCGCGCACTGGAACCTGGTGGTAACCGCGTACCAAATCTATTTTAGAAAAAATGCGCGCCCCCGCCAAATGCACCGAAAAATCTTGGATGTGCGGGATCCGGTAGTGGTCGTGTGCTGTAGCGTTATTCAACCTGCGGAAATCACCGCAAGGTCGCCACGAGCCATCCGCCTTTGGGATCATGTGGAGCGGTGAAGCCCAGGGGCTCTTCGACCTCCTGATGATGCCCAGTCTTTCCAGGTTGGCGAACTCCTCGCGCGCTATGGTCAGTTTAGCTGAGTCCAAGCGCCGAGCTTTTGCAAAAACGGGTGGGCCGGTGGTTGTAATAAAATGTTCCACCCCATGTTTAGCCACTGTCGCCGAAAACGTTGGAACCGTGAGTGCTGGGAACTGAGTGAAGAGTGTGTGGAACTTACCACCCGCAGCTGTGACATTGGCTTGTGCAGTTGGCGGGGCCACTCGAGCTGTGCAGGGAATAGAATAAAAGGAGAGTGCATTAACCAGGCGTCTGTTAGCAAGATAAACCAATAAACCATGTGAGCACAAAAAATCAGCCCCTAACATGTTGAAATTGACTGCCGCTATGACAAAAGTCCACTCGAATGTGCGGCCCTGCAAAGACAGAAACAGAGTCCTCTCACCGAAGGTCTTAATCGCTGAGCCGTTCGCTGCTGTCACCCGGGGACCACTGGAAGGCGCCAGCCGGTCCACGTAGGAAGGCGTGATGAAGCTCAGCTGGGAGCCTGTGTCCACGAGGAAATGCCTCCCCGAGCGTGCATCCTTCAGGTAGAGCAGCCTGTTCTCCTCTCCGAGGGCTGCAGCTACTACCGACCCCCGGTCTTGGCGTTTCCCGAGCGCATGAAGTGGCACGGTGGAATGCACTTGCGCGCCCTCTCTGCAAAGCGGCGATGGTAGAAGCAAAGGACGTCGTCCGCTCCGTGTCGCCTGGCCCTCACTGCTGCCGTCGTCGGTGAGTCTGGTGCTGCAGCCTCTGGCCCCATGCCGTCTCCGGACGTTGTGCCTAGCTCTGCTGCTGCGGCCGAAGCTGTGCTCCGTTTGTGAGCGTCGATGAGTCGCTGCGCCTCCTGGCTCAGCTCGTGGTAGTCTCGTCGGGCCAACAGCGGTGAACCGGCCAGGGTCACTCTCACCGCTGACAGTAGGGTCCTGAGGAAAAGGTGGGTGAAGATAAAGCTGTCGTCATCGGAGTCTCTCAACCTCAGCATCTTCCCCATCAGGTCTGCGGGTCTGTCGTTCTCAAACTCCGTCAACTCCAGGAGCCCCTCTGCTCTCTGTTGCACCGAGGGGGTGAAGTGGCTGATAAGCGCAGCCTTCAATGTACTGTACTTGTCGCTGTCCGGTGGATGGTTGACCAGGCTCTCCACCCTCTGGACTGTGTGGTTGTCCAGCTTCGCCACCACATGGTAGAACTTTGTGTCGTCTCTCGAAATTCTCTGGAGGTTGAACTGCGCTTCAACCGCGCTAAACCAGGAGCGCGGACTGTTCTGCCAGAAGTCCGGCAGCTGGAACGTGGCGGCATTCGTCAGGCTGGCTTCTGACGAGTCCAGCTTGGGAGAATTACTTCTGCTCATGCTTCGTCATAAGGTCACCAGTGTGGAGAATGGTGAAGGACGAGACTGAGTGTATTCCTCAGGTTCAGCTTTATTCACAATAACATTCTCCAACATTCAGAAGCAGAAAAAGAGGATGAATCTTCTCACATCTGTCCCTTTTATACCCAGGACATCAAACATACAGTCACATGGTGCTTAATCAAACATACAGTCACATGTACTTAATCCCAGTCACAATGTAACTTCCCCCGATCTTAACACCATCCACCCCCTACTCTCCGGTGGTCAGGAAATCTCTCAAGGCCATCTCCTTGAAACAAAAGGCCAAATCTCACACCCTCCTGTTACCTCTAGGAGGCTCAGCTCCTTTGTTCCCCTGAGACGTGAAGCATACAATAGGCATACAGTGATATTTCTGTGGAGCATATGAAACCAACATATGTGCATATATGTGTGCCACAATGATAATAACAAAGAGAATGATAAAGAACTAAGCCTGAATCCCAGACCAGAATAAAGAACATAACCTGACTATAATAAATAATAAGAAACACAGAGAAACAAAATAAACTGAGGGCGAGGACATGGATGAACTCATGCCCCGAAGATAAAAAAAACCCCCCAAACAAATAATATAAAGGAGCACAAGAGCACAGCCATGCCCATACTCTGACAGTTGGTATTTTATTTTATTTTATTTTTTATTTCACTACCCTTTCTGCACTACAAACGAGAATCCTTTACTGTTTTCAGTAATACATAAACAACTAAAGAGCACTAAGAGAGTGCATACCTCCACTAAGGGCCTATCGGCCAACATTAAAGGGGTCATTGATTGCACTTTTCCCCCATTTTAACAGCTCACACATGCCTTAATAAAATGTTTGTGATGTATTTTTGGTGAAAATCCATCCATCCATCCATCCATCTTCTACCGCTTTTCCGGAGGTCCGGGTCGCGGAGGCAGCAGCCCAAGCAGAGAAGCCCAGACCTCCCTCTCCCCAGCCACCTGCTCCAGCTCTTCAGAGGGGACACCAAGGCGTTCCCAGACTAGCTGGGAGACATAGTCTCTCCACCGAGTCCTGGGTCTGCCCCTTGGTCTCCTCCCAGTGGGACGTGCCTGAAACACCTCAAGTGGGAGACGTCCAGGAGGCATCCTAATCAGATGCCCATACCACCTCAACTGACTCCTTTCAATGTGGAGGAGCAGCGGTTCCACTCTGAGCCTCTCCCGGATGACTGAGCTCCTCACCCTATCTCTGAGGGTGAGTCCAGCAATCCTACGGAGAAAGCTCATTTCAGCCGCTTGTATCCGCGATCTCGTTCTTTCGGTCATTACCCAAAGCTCGTGACCATAGGTGAGAGTAGGAACGTAGATTGACTGGTAAATCGACAGCTTTGCCTTAGAACTAAGCTCCCTCTTCACCACAACAGACCGGTACAATGTCCGCATCACTGCAGATGCTGCTCCAATCCGTCTGTCGATCTCTCGCTCCATTTTCCCCTCACTCGTGAACAAGACCCCAAGATACTTAAACTCCTCCACTTGGGGCAGGAGCCTGTCCCCAACCCGGAGAGGACAATCCACCTTTTTCCGGCTGAGGACCATGGACTCGGACTTGGAGGTGCTGATTCTCATCCCAGCCGCTTCACACTCAGCGGCAAACCGTCCCAGCAAGAGCTGTAGGTCATTGCTGGATGAAGCCAACAGGACAACATCATCTGCAAACAACAGAGATGAGATCCTGTGGTTACCAAGCATGACACCCTCCATTCCCTGGCTGCGCCTAGAAATCCTGTCCATAAAAATTATGAACAGGACCGGTGACAAAGGGCAGCCCTGGCGGAGTCCAACTCTCACTGGGAATGACTCCGACCGAGTGTTGGCAATACGAACTAAACTCTCACAACGGTCGTACAGAGACCGAATAGCTCGTAACAACAAGCCCGATACCCCATACTCCCGAAGCACCCCCCACAAAAATCCACGAGGGACGCGGTCAAATGCCTTCTCCAAGTCCACAAAACACATGTAAACTGGTTGGGCAAACTCCCACGAACCCTCAAGAATTCTCGAGAGGGTAAAGAGCTGGTCCGATGTGCCACGGCCAGGACGAAAACCACATTGCTCCTCCTGAATCCGAGGTTCGACCAACGGCCGGACTCTCCTCTCCAGTACCTTGGCATAGACCTTCCCAGGGAGGCTGAGGAGTGTGATCCCTCTAAAGTTGGAGCACACCCTCCGGTCCCCTTTTTTGAAGAGAGGAACCACCACCCCGGTTTGCCATGCCAAAGGCACTGCCCCCGACCTCCACGCAATGTTGCAGAGGCGTGTCAACCATGACAACCCAACAACATCCAGGGCCTTGAGGTATTCGGGGCGAATCTCGTCCACCCCCGGGGCCCGGCCACCAAGGAGATTTTTAACCACCTTGGCGACCTCAGCCCCTGTGATAGGCGAGTCATCCCCCTTGTCCCCAAACCCTGCTTCCTCTGTGGAAGGCGTATCAGTGGGATTGAGGAGATCCTCGAAGTATTCCTTCCACCGCCCGACGATATCCCCAGTTGAAGTCAACAGTGTCCCATCCGCACCATACACAGTGTGGACGGGGAGCTGCTTTCCCCTCCTGAGCCGCCGAACAGTTTGCCAGAATCTCTTTGAAGCCGACCGAAAGTCTTGTTCCATGGCCTCACCGAACTCCTCCCATACCCGGGTTTTTGCTTCAGCAACCACCCGAGCTGCACTCCGCTTGGCCTGCCGGTACACCTCAGCTGCTTCGGGAGTCCCACAAGCCAACCAAGCTTGATAGGACTCCTTCTTCAGCTTAATGGCCCCCCTCACCACTGGTGTCCACCACTTGGTTCGGGGGTTGCCACCACGAGATGCACCGACCACCTTGCGGCCGCAGCTCTGGGCCGCCGCTTCAACAACAGAGGTGGAGAACATGGCCCATTCAGACTCCATGTCTCCAGACTCCCTCGGAATGTGGTTGAAGTTGGTGAAAATGTCTTTAATTATTTAATTGTTATAGAAAAATTCTTTATAATCTTTTGCAGCCTTTCTGAGAACAGCTGGTTTCAGTGCATGTCTCTTTAAATTTCCAACACTGCGTTTAACTTTGCCCTCCCTCTTACATCACTATTGCTTATCTTAGCTGGTTATAGATTTTAGCTCGGAGCTCGGAGCCAATATGTCTCAATATATTTCTTATTTGTCTCAAAGAATGATGAAATAATGCATCACTAGCGGACAGGGATGTGTGGTTTCAGTGGCTGATAGGATATGACGAGTCCCTGGAGTACAATAAGTACAGAAACATTTGTGAATGAGTCCAAATTAGTGGCTAAACTGATAGCTTCAACTAGCCGCCTTGGTGGTGCAAATGATATAGAATCAAGGCAAAAATAAAACAAAATAAGCCAGAATGACACAATACATATCAACTGTAGATTAGTGAACCCGGTGGAAACAGTAATGTCTATTAATGTGACTGAAATCTAAAGAAAATAATTAACATGAGAAGCCACTCACTTCCGGTTATGGCTGCCACGTAGGACGGACGTGTCTCGCTCTGCTCTGCTCCTGGAAAAAAAAAAATCGGCAAATAACTCTCTCATTTGGGACAGAACGTATCCCAGCATTTGGGCGAGGATATGTCGGCGAAGCCTAAGGCTGGAAAACCAGGAAAAGGAAAAAGCGAGCCGCCGAAACAGTCCAAATTAACGGACTTTCAGGTCTGTGACGCAGCAAACAAAACTCCATATATGGCGGAGGAGGCTGGCAACGCTGCGATTTCTGCGGGGAATGGCGCAGATGCGCTGATGGCAGCCATGAGTTCAATGAGAGCGGACTTTTCCTCTAGATTTGATGGGATTATGACAGCGTTGGAAGGAATAAGAAAGGAATTGGGTGACTGTGTAGAACGAACGGCGCAGATGGAGCTCCGTCTCGCTAGTGCTGAAGATGACGTCACCCGTCTTCAATTAAAGGTGCGCACTTTGGAAAAAAAAAATAAATCTCTGGAAGATAATATTTTGGATTTGGAATCTCGGTCGAGACAGAATAATTTGAGGCTGGTGGGTCTTCCAGAGGAATCAGAAGGTCGGGACGTATGTTCCTTTCTGGAAAAGTGGATTCCGGAGGTGCTGGGCAGCGAGGAGTTGCAATCAGCAGTGGTTCTGGAAAAAGCACATCGTATTGGCCCACGGAGAGATAAGGGACCGCCGAGGACCTTAATTATGAAGTTTCTTAGCAACAGAGACAGGATGAAGATCTTCAACGCTGCACGTGCTAAAGGAGAGATTAAACACCAGGACCAGCAGGTGCGGTTCTACCCAGATTTGGCCACAGGAATCCAGCAATTGAGGAAGCAGTTTGATCCCGTACGTAAGGAGCTGCGCAACCTTGGGATTCGTCATGGTGTAATCTATCCTGCGAGACTGCTGACCACGTATGAGGGCAGAACCCACATCTTCAAGACCCCAGAGGAGGCGCAGGAGTTCATCAAGAAGATCAAAGAAGAAGAAGAGACTGGTGGGAGCTAAGCATGAACAAAATATAAGGTAGAATAATTAAGCATTTGCACAGGCATCTGACTGACTTGAAGTAAATAGTAAGTTTACAAAATATAGATTGTATTATATATTAAAAAAACAAAACAAAAACAAAACAAACAAAAAAAAAACTATGATGTACAAAGTTGTTAAAAATTTTGGAGTTAAGTTGGAAAACTACAGAGGAGAGTTAATGTTACGTCATTAAATGCAGTAGAGTTGGGGTGATTGGGAGGATGAAGAAGGAGTGGCTTAGGCTGTTCCCCGTGGGTGTGGAACAGTCGATGGCTATATCGGGAGACAGAATTTTTCTTTTGATTTTGGGGGGTTTGCCACAAGTGTGGGAAGGGGAAATTTGTTTGTGTGTAGTTTGTAGGATGAATGTTCAACCACTCATGTTTTTGCTTCTCTGTATGAGCATGTTTACACTGCAAGGTAATCCCAAACTCTCTATTGATCATGGACCAAAGTGTTAATCTTAATTTAACTTCATGGAATTGCAGAGGTCTACAAAATTTAAAAAAACTTAAACAAGTTATGAATAAAATAAAGGACATGGGTTCAAGAATTGTGTTTTTACAAGAAACTCATCTGATAGAGGAGGATGTTAAAAGAATTAGGAGTAGATGGCAGGGAAGTGTATTCACCTCTTCATTTTCATCCCGAGCCAGGGGAGTTATGACTCTCATACATAAATCAGTTCCTTTTCAAGTGAAAAATGTAATTGGAGACAAATTTGGAAGATATGTAATCATTCAAGGTTCTTTGCTATTAGAAAATATAAATCTTGTGAACTTATATGGTCCCAATATAGATGATCAGAAGTTCTTTGCTAATTTATTTCTCATCTTATCATCACTTACAGGGCAACATATAATAGCAGGGGATTTTAATTGTACATTGAATCCAGGTGTGGATAGATCAACAGGACTGGATTGTACGCACATTGGATGTAGGATGACTATTAATCATTTTATGAAAGAATTGAGATTGTTAGATATATGGAGAGAAATGAAACCACAAGTTAAAGCCTATTCTTGTTATTCCAGTACCTACAAGACATTCTCACGTATTGATTATTTTTTGATTTCCACAGAATTAAGGTCCAAGATTCAAAACTGCTTTTATGATAACATCGTGATCTCTGATCATGCACCCTGTTGTCTAATATATGTAGATAAAAAATTGACAAAGGAATCAGGTAGATGGCAATTTCAGCATAAATGGCTTCAGGATGAGGAATTTGTCAAGTATATAGAAAAACAGATAGACGAGTTCTTTGACATCAATACTACACAAACATCAGCATGTGTAAAGTGGGAGGCTTTCAAAGCTTTTATTAGGGGACATATTATTAGTTATACAGGATCAAAATCTAAGAAGACTCGAGAGGAGAGAGCTAAATTGGAACATAAAATAAAAAATCTTCAGGAAAAAGTGTATGCAGGAAGTGACCCAAGGTTGGAGAATGAATTACTGATTTTGAGAGCTGAATACGACAAAAAAATCAGCGAATAGAGCTGCCTCGAGCCTTCTAAGATTGAAACAATCTTTTTATGAACAAGGTGAAAAATCAGGAAAATTATTAGCATGGCAGATTAAACAATTGGAAATTAAAACACCAATTACCAGTATTATAAGTAAGGGACAGGTAGTTATAGATCCTTTAGAAATTAATAGAGCCTTTAGAGATTACTATGAAAAATTATATGATACCAAAAATGAACCTGATTTAACAAAACTAAATGGGTTTTTGAACGAACTATCTATACCGTGTATTCCAAATGAAAACAGGGAGATATTGGAGTCTAAAATTAGTCAAGAAGAAGTTGGGCTAGCCATTGATAATATGAAATCAGGAAAAAGTGCAGGACCAGATGGTCTTCCAGTTGACCTTTATAAAAAATTTAAGAATAAATTAATAAAACCTTTTTTGGAAATGGTTTTAGAAGCATTTCAAAATAATAATTTACCATCATACATAAATAATGCCTTAATTATACTGCTGCCAAAACCAGGTAAGCCCTCTAATAAATGTGAAAATATGAGACCAATAAGCCTATTAAACGCCGACCTTAAGATAATCTGTAAAATTTTAGCAAGACGAATACAAGAAATTTTACCAAATATTATTAATCGAGATCAGAATGGCTTTATAAAGGGTAGACAAGGCTTCCATAATGTAAGAAGACTATTTAATATTATTTATTTTAATAAAGAAGCACCGGATACAGCTCTCCTATCATTGGACGCCGAAAAGGCCTTTGATAGAGTTGAATGGCCCTTTCTTTTTGAAGTCCTACAAAGGTTTGGACTTGGAAATAATTTCATAAAATGGGTTCAAATAATATACAATAATGCTACAGCAGAAATCCTAACAAATAACAATATTTCAAAACCAATAAAAATCAATAGAGGATGTCGACAAGGCTGTCCACTTTCACCTTTACTGTTTACTATGGCAATTGAACCTTTAGCGATAGCGATACGTTTACATTCACAAATATATGGAATTAAAGTTGGACCAACAGAACATAAAATCTCCCTGTACGCCGATGATATAATTTTGTTTATGTCGAATCTAAAAAAATCAATTCCAACCTTGTTGAATTTAATAAAGAATTTTGGGGAAATATCAGGATATAAAATAAATAAAACTAAATCTGCAATATTAATGCTAAATGAGACCCAGAGAAATTACCCAGCCCCTGAGGTAAATCAATTCAATGTTGTAAATCAGTTTAAATATTTAGGAATCCAAATTATGCCTAAGCTAGAATCAGTCGCCAGTGTCAACTATGAAGCCTTAATGTCAGATATCAGTGAGTTAACTCAGAGATGGATGTCACTACCAATGTCGATGATCGGGAGAATCAATATACTTAAAAGTAATATTTTACCTAAAATACTTTATTTATTTCAATACATTCCCTTATCACCACCTTTAGATCTATTCTCAAGAATAAAAAAAAAGTTAGTGGAATTTATATGGAACAACAGGAGGGCTAGATTACGTTTGTCTTTATTATATTTACCATTTGATCGTGGAGGTCTGAAATGTCCAAATTTTATGTTGTATTATTGGTCGGCACAACTGAGGTCTATGACATATTATTTTTCATCAAATGATCTCCCTCACTGGACTGAAATGGAATCATACAATTTACCTTTACCTCTTCCCATATTCATATACTCAGATTCGGCAAAAAAATTACAAAAACAAGTTAAAAATCCATTTGTAAAGCATATGATCAAAATATGGTGTGAAGCTAAAAACTATTTAAAAGAACCACAGTTATTGTCACAATTTAGTCCAATATGGGGTAATCAATATTTTAAACCAGGGAGAGCGGACGCTGTATTTAAAGTATGGAATTTAAAAGGGATACAAAAGATTCAGGATTTATATTTGCCATGTGCAGACAACATAATGTCTTTTGAAGAGCTGAGGATCAAATTTAATCTCAATAGAACACATTTTTTTAAATATCTTCAACTTAGAAACTTTATTCGATCAAATCAAAATAAAGCTCTCACTCGACCTATTTATTCATCCTTGGAAAAAATGATGATGAAAGATAGTAAAAGAAAGGGTATTATTTCAGAGTTTTATAACTCATTGACACTATCTTCAAGTGAAAATTCACTGAAAAGATTAAACTACTGGAAAGAAGATCTGCAAATTGAAATTTCAGAGGAACAATGGGAATTGGCTTGTACAGAAGCTCAAACCAAATCAATAAATGCACGCCTTAAATTGATACATTTCAAATGGTTAATGCGGATGTATGTTACACCGGAGGAGTTAAATAGATATAACAAAAATATACCAGATACATGCACAAAATGCATGGAAAGTAAAGGAACCCTATTTCATTGTTTATGGGAATGTAGATTAATAAGAATGTTTTGGGAAGAGGTGAGGGTAACAATTGAAAAAATAATCTCAAAACAAATCATATTGAATCCTAAACTGTTTTTGTTGGGTCTGTACCCAGAAAAGCATAATTTCAATAAAAGTGAAAGAACATTCATAGACCTCAGTTTGCTTAATGCCAAAAAATGTATTGCACTATTATGGAAAAAGACTCATAGACCAGATGTGACTCAGTGGTTAAGACAGATGTTAACAAACCTTCCATTAGAAAGAATAACATATATACTAAAATCAAAGGAAATTGTGTTTGAGAATATATGGAGACCTTTTATTGATTATGTAAAAAATTTAAACATAACTCTTGAAGAAGAAGGTGAATGATGTGTGTGGACCTTGTAAATTCCAAACTGGTGAACATAATATGTATACTTATGTATTGGATTGTCTAGACTAAACAGAGGAGCATTGTTGAAGACTTGATTTTGTTGGTGGTTGTTGGTGTTTTTAGTGCATTTTTTTTTTTTTGTAGTACTTTAGTGTTAGTGTTTGATTGTTTGTATCATGTTTGTTAAAAAAAAAAAAAAGGTTCAATAAAGATATTGTGGAAAAAAAAAAACATGAGAAGCCACTGATAGCTCCTGATGGAATAATATTGAATTGAGTGAGACTGAATCAGTAATGAATAGGCGGTTATCAAGTCATGAGCATTTGATCAGAGGAGGAAGGAGATACAGCTCAACCGTCTTAGAGTCTGCTCACCCATTCTCTGACATACATTCTAAGTCTGGTGTTTTTATAGTTGGAGGAAAACAAAGAGAACAGTCCTTGACTTTATCAATATGTTGGAGATGGCTGTTGGAGACATCTCCCCGGAGACAGTTTAAGTGCCTTAATCAATAGCTGATTTCTGACGTCCTGAGCAGGGCAGGTTGGTATGACAAGAGCAATAAAACAAAGCGATCCTGGGTCATTATATACATCACTTTTTACGACCTTGCTGGCCTAATCTCAACAGGCATCCATTTACAAAACATTCCAGACTCTGAGACATGAAATTCACAAGAGACAAGTAATGGCTCATGCAACGCACCAAAATACAGACATAATATATAAAAGAATAATACAGAGATGAATTTATATAGAACTAGAAAAGCACTCAGAGAGCGCAGACCTCTGCCAAGCGGCACAGTTCCCCCCATACCCCCCATTTCCGACACGATCATCAGTAGCACGGGGGCCCCCCAGGGAACGGTGCTGGCTCCCTTCCTGTTCACTCTTTATACTGCGGACTTCTCACACAACACAACACATTGCCATCTACAGAAGTTCTCTGATGACTCTGCGATCGTTGGTCTCATCTCCAACGGAGATGAAGCTGAGTACAGAGGGCTTATCCAGGACTTTGTGGACTGGTGCCATCGGAACTGCCTCCAGATCAACGCGAGGAAAACTAAGGAGCTGGTGGTGGACTGCCGCAGGCATGGGCAGCCCCTCACAGCACCAGTAAATATACAGGGAACAGACATCGAGATGGTGACATCCTATAAGTACCTGGGTATTCATCTGAACAATAAACTAGACTGGTCACACAATACTGACGCACTCTACAAGAAGGGACAGCGCAGGCTGTTCCTGCTGAGGAGACTCAGGTCTTTTGGTGTACAAGGGGCGCTGCTGAAGTCATTCTATGACACGGTGGTGGCATCAGCCATCACTTTTGGAGTGGTCTGCTGGGGCAGTGGCATTACTGCAGCCGATAGGAAGAGACTGAACAAACTGATTAAGAAAGCTAGCTCTGTCCTGGGGCAGCGCCTTGATCCGATGGAGGAGATAGGAGAGAGAAGGACGGTGGCTAAACTGTCATCTCTGCTGGAGTCCGAGTTCCACCCTATGCAGGACATACTGGATGCACTGAGGAGCTCATTTAGCAGCAGACTACATCATCCCAGGTGCACAACCGAGAGGTTTCGTAGGTCCTTCCTACCTACGGCTGTCAGACTGTACAACCTAAGCAGGGCTGCTCGCAGAGATAGCAAAAAGACGTAACAAACTAATAGTTTTTTTGAATGCAAAAGATGCAATAGACTTACACAATGGTCCTCTCCGGCATACAACTAGGAAAATACCGGTCGCTATGGAGGGTGAGAATATGTATGGGCACATAATCATACCATGTAGGATAACTAAATAGACGGTTATGCTGTTTCATCCCACCTAGCAACAATGCTCTGCACTGTGTGTGTTTATATATTTACATATTTATTCCATCTAGCTACAATGCTCAGCACTGGGTGTGTTTATATTTATATATCTATATATTTATTCCATCTAGCTACAATGCTCCGCACTGTGTTTTTATATATCTACATATTATTCCATCTAGCTACATTGCTCCGCACTGTGTGTGTTTATATACTTGCATATTTATTCCACCTAGCTGCAATGCTCCGTACTGTGGGTGTTTATATATTTACATATTTATTCCATCTAGCTACAATGCTCTGCACTGTGTGTTCATATATTCATATATTTATTCCATCCAGCTACAATGCTCTGCACTGTGTGTCTGTGTGTGTGTGTGTATATATATATTTTATAGTAATATGTACATATGTATATTAGCTGCTCTTGCTTGCTTGTTTTTTTTCTTGCCTTCTGATTGTTGCTCTGAGTGTTGCTATCCCTGTGCTGTTGCAATCCTGGAATTTCCCCGTTGTGGGACTAATAAAGGCTTATCTTATCTTATACAGTGTTTGTGTGTACGTTTTCAGATTCCCTGAGCATGAAAAGATATGAGTAGCAATTGGATTCACAATGATTATTTGTTTATTTGACATGGACAGTGCAATAAACAGACAATTAATGAATGACAATCAATGTGATAGTGATAGGATTAGTGGTTCAGTAGTGTAAAACGGGGCTATAAGGGACGGCGGGTTAATAAGGGACACTTTTGTGGGAAATGTTTTAAATGTAATTCTGCTTTTTTTATTTTGAGCAGGACGCTGAGTTGTGTTGTTATTGTCAAATATCCATGAATCCTTCATCAAATCTAGGCGGAAGCAAAATTAAAAAAGCAGAATTACATTTAGAAAAGTGTCCCATATTACCCCGCCGTCCCTTATAGCCCCGTTTTACGGTTGTAAAAGCATTGCCTCCTTGGCGGAGGTAATAAACTGAAGTGTTGGTGTGTCCATCTCCTCCACTGACGGATGCAGATTGCTTAGACAGGTTGCCGTGGGTTTTATATTATATTGGGGTTGCGCTCCGCGGCAAAACAGAATTTAGAGTCTTCCCCGGCAGAGAGGTCGTTTTTACGCAGCGCCTATAGCTGGGCGGGGAATTTGTGGCAAATAATGGGGCGGCGGACAGGTGTCCGTGTCAGGTTTTGCAGCGTGGCACAAAAGCAGGCACGCTGGCGGGCCCAGGCCAGCAGTGTTTTCCGCGTGCTTTTGTGCCTAAAACGTTGAAGAACGCGGAGTTTGTGTTGGTCAGACACGACGACCAGCGCAATGTGCGCAGCGCCTATGGCTGGCACAGGCACGCTGGGGGTCCGAGGCCAGCAGTGTTTTCCGCATGCTTTTGTGGCTAAAACGTTGAAGAAGGCGGAGTTTGTGTTGGTCAGACACGACGCCCAGCGGCCTCCATTGCGCCTGCGCACATGTTGAAAATGGCCCTATGTCACAGTGTTGAAAAATGCTTTAAAAAAATTCCTGTATCCAGACGGTGAACCGGATCACCCCCAAAATTTAATCAGTTCTTCCTTGTACCATTTCCAACAACGCCTGAAAGTTTCATGCAAATCCGTCCAAGACTTTTTGAGTTATCTTGCTAACCAACAGACAAACAGACAGACAAACAGACAAACAGACAAACACACAAACCCTGGCAAAAACATAACCTCCTCCTGGCCTTTTCGGCCTGGCGGAGGTAATAATAAAAAAGAACATAAAATTATCCTATCAGCTCCTAAGCTACCTGCTTTGCTCCCTGGCCATCTATATGACAGAGAGCTAGGCTGGCCAGTAATAGGGCAGCAGGCAGGGATCAAGGCTTGTAAAATTGACCTTTTAGTGACATTTCTTATTTCTTTTTTTTTTTCCACAATATTTTTTATTGACCCTTTTTTCACAAACATAGCACACACAGTCAGACACTAACAAAAGTAATTTAAAAATTAAAAAAGACAATAACAAAATAACAAAAAAAAAGTGTAATAAAAACAACAACAGCCATTAACAAAAACAAGTCAACAACAATGCTCCTCTGTTTAGTCTAGGTAATCTATTATATAAGAATACATAATATACATTCACCAGCTTGGAATATGCAAGGTCCACACATATCATTCACCTTCTTCTTCAGAAGTTATGTTTAATTTCTTTACATAATCAATGAAAGGTTTCCATATACTGTATTCTCAAACACATTTTCCTTTGATTTCAGTATACAGTGGGGAAAAAAGTATTTAGTCAGCCACCAATTGTGCAAGTTCTCCCACTTAAAAGATGAGAGAGGTCTCCAATTTTCATCATAGGTATACCTCAACTATGAGAGACAAAATGAGAAAAAAAAATCCAGAAAATCACATTGAAGGATTTTTAATGAATTAATTGGTAAATTCCCCGGTAAAATAAGTATTTGGTCACCTACAAACAAGCAAGATTTCTGGCTCTCACAGACCTGTAACTTCTTCTTTAAGAGGCTCCTCTGTCCTCCACTCGTTACCTGTATTAATGGCACCTGTTTGAACTCATTATCAGTATAAAAGACACCTGTCCACAACCTCAAACAGTCAGACTCCAAACTCCACTATGGCCAAGATCAAAGAGCTGTCAAAGGACACCAGAAACAAAATTGTAGACCTGCACCAGGCTGGGAAGACTGAATCTGCAATAGGTAAGCAGCTTGGTGTGAAGAAATCAACTGTGGGAGCAATTATTAGAAAATGGAAGACATACAAGACCACTGATAATCTCCCTCGATCTGGTGCTCCACGCAAGATCTCACCCCGTGGGGTCAAAATGATCACGAAAACGGTGAGCAAAAATCCCAGAACCACACGGGGGGACCTAGTGAATGACCTGCAGAGAGCTGGGACCAAAGTAACAAAGGCTACCATCAGTAACACACTACGCCGCCAGGGACTCAAATCCTGCAGTTCCAGACGTGTCCCCCTGCTTAAGCCAGCACATGTCCAGGCCCGTCTGAAGTTTGCTAGAGAGCATTTGGATGATCCAGAAGAGGATTGGGAGAATGTCATATGGTCAGATGAAACCAAAATAGAACTTTTTGGTAAAAACTCAACTTGTCGTGTTTGGAGGAGAAAGAACACCATACCTACTGTGAAGCATGGGGGTGGAAACATCATGCTTTGGGGCTGTTTTTCTGCAAAGGGACCAGGACCACTGATCTGTGTAAAGGAAAGAATGAATGGGGCCATGTATCGTGAGATTTTGAGTGAAAACCTCCTTCCATCAGCAAGGGCATTGAAGATGAAATGTGGCTGGGTCTTTCAGTATGACAATGATCCCAAACACACCGCCCGGGCAATGAAGGAGTGGCTTCGTAAGAAGCAATTCAAGGTCCTGGAGTGGCCTAGCCAGTCTCCAGATCTCAACCCCATAGAAAATCTTTGGAGGGAGTTGAAAGTCCGTGTTGCCCAGCAACAGCCCCAAAACATCACTGCTCTAGAGGAGATCTGCATGGAGGAATGGGCCAAAATACCAGCAACAGTGTGTGAAAACCTTGTGATGACTTACAGAAAGCGTTTGACCTCTGTCATTGCCAACAAAGGGTATATAACAAAGCATTGAGATGAACTTTTGTTGTTGATCAAATACTTATTTTACCGAGGAATTTACCAATTAATTCATTAAAAATCCTTCAATGTGATTTTCTGGATTTTTTTTTCTCATTTTGTCTCTCATAGTTGAGGTATACCTATGATGAAAATTGGAGACCTCTCTCATCTTTTAAGTGGGAGAACTTGCACAACTGGTGGCTGACTAAATACTTTTTTCCCCCCACTGTATATGTTATTCTTTCTAGTGGAAGGTTTGTTAACATCTGTCTTAACCACTGAGTCACATCTGGTCTATGAGTCTTTTTCCACAGTAGTGCAATACATTTTTTGGCATTAAGCAAACTAAGGTCTATGAATGCTCTTTCACTCTTATTAAAGTTATGTTTTTCTGGATACAGACCCAACAAAAACAGTTTAGGTTCAATGTGAATTGTTTTGAAATGATTTTTTTCAATTGTTACCCTCACCTCATCCCAAAACATTCTGATTTTTCTACATTCCCATAACAGTGAAATAGGGTTCATTTACTTTCCATACATTTTGTGCATGTATCTGGTATGTTTTTGTTATATCTATTTAATTCCACTGGTGTAACATACATCCGCATTTACCATTTAAAATGTATCAGTTTAAGACGTACATTTATTGTTTTGGTTTGAGCTCCTGCACAAGCCATTTCCCATTGTTCCTCTGAAATTTCAATTTGCAGGTCTTCCTTCCAGTCATTCAGTCTTTTCTGTGAGTTTTCACTTGAGAATAGTGTCAATGAGTTGTAAAACTCTGAAATAATACCCTTTCTCTTACTATCTTTCATCAAAAATTTTTCCAAAGTTGAATAAGTAGGTCGGGTGAGAGCATTATTTTGATTTGAACGAATAAAATTTCTAAGCTCAAGATATTTAAAAAAGTGTGTTCTATTAAGATTGAATTTAATCCTCAGTTCTTCAAAAGACATTATGTTATCTGAGCGTGACAAATATAAGTCTTGAATCTTTTGAATCCCTTTTAAATTCCATACTTTAAATACAATATCCGCTCTCCCTGGTGTAAAATATTGATTACCCCATATTGGGCTAAATTGTGACAGTGAGTGTGTTTCTTTTAAATATTTTTTAGTTTCACATCATATTTTGATCATGTGCTTTACAACTGGATTTTTAACTTGTTTCTGTAATTTTTTAGCCGAGTCTGAGTATATGAATAAGGGAAGAGGTAAAGGTAAATTGTGTGATTCCATTTCAGTCCAGTGAGGAGGATCATTTGATGAAAAATAATATGTCATAGACCTCAGTTGTGCTGACCAGTAATACAACATAAAGTCTGGACATTTCAGACCTCCACGATCAAATGGTAAGTATAGTAAGGACAAACGTAATCTAGCCTTCCTATTGTTCCATATAAATTCCACTAACTTTTTTTTAATTCTTGAGAATAGATCTGAAGGTGGTGGTAAAGGAATGTTTTGAAATAAATAAAGTATTTTTGGTAAGGTATTACTTTTAAGTATATTAATTCTCCCGATCATCGACATTGGTAGTGACATCCATCTCTGAAGCAACTCATTAATATTTGTCATTAAGGCTTCATAGTTGGCATTGGCGACTGATTCTAGCTTAGGCAAAATTTGAATTCCTAAATATTTAAACTGATTTACAACATTGAATTGGTTTACCTCAGGAGCTGGATGATTTCTCTGGGTCTCATTTAACATTAATATTGAAGATTTTGTTTTGTTTATTTTATATCCTGATATATCACCAAAGTTCTTTATTAAATTTAACAAGGTCGGAATTGATTTTTTTAAAATTCGACATAAACAAAATTATGTCATCGGCATACAGGGAGATTTTATGTTCTGTTGGTCCTACTTTAATTCCATATACAGTGGGGCAAAAAAGTATTTAGTCAGCCACCAATTGTGCAAGTTCTCCCACTTAAAAGATGAGAGAGGTCTCCAATTTTCATCATAGGTATACCTCAACTATGAGAGACGAAATGAGAAAAAAAAAATCAAGAAAATCACATTGAAGGATTTTTAATGAATTAATTGGTAAATTCCTCAGTAAAATAAGTATTTGGTCACCTACAAACAAGCAAGATTTCTGGCTCTCACAGACCTGTAACTTCTTCTTTAAGAGGCTCCTCTGTCCTCCACTCGTTACCTGTATTAATGGCACCTGTTTGAACTCGTTATCAGTATAAAAGACACCTGTCCACAACCTCAAACAGTCAGAGTCCAAACTCCACTATGGCCAAGACCAAAGAGCTGTCAAAGGACACCAGAAACAAAATTGTAGACCTGCACCAGGCTGGGAAGACTGAATCTGCAATAGGTAAGCAGCTTGGTGTGAAGAAATCAACTGTGGGAGCAATTATTAGAAAATGGAAGACATACAAGACCACTGATAATCTCCCTCGATCTGGTGCTCCACGCAAGATCTCACCCCTTGGGGTCAAAATGATCACGAGAACGGTGAGCAAAAATCCCAGAACCCCACCGGGGGACCTAGTGAATGACCTGCAGAGAGCTGGGACCAAAGTAACAAAGGCTACCATCAGTAACACACTACGCCGCCAGGGACTCAAATCCTGCAGTGCCAGACGTGTCCCCCTGCTTAAGCCAGTACATGTCCAGGCCCGTCTGAAGTTTGCTAGAGAGCATTTGGATGATCCAGAAGAGGATTGGGAGAATGTCATATGGTCAGATGAAACCAAAATAGAACTTTTTGGTAAAAACTCAACTTGTCGTGTTTGGAGGAGAAAGAACACCATACCTACTGTGAAGCATGGGGGTGGAAACATCATGCTTTGGGGCTGTTTTTCTGCAAAGGGACCAGGACCACTGATCCGTGTAAAGGAAAGAATGAATGGGGCCATGTATCGTGAGATTTTGAGTGAAAACCTCCTTCCATCAGCAAGGGCATTGAAGATGAAACGTGGCTGGGTCTTTCAGCATGACAATGATCCCAAACACACCGCCCGGGCAACGAAGGAGTGGCTTCGTAAGAAGCATTTCAAGGTCCTGGAGTGGCCTAGCCAGTCTCCAGATCTCAACCCCATAGAAAATCTTTGGAGGGAGTTGAAAGTCCGTGTTGCCCAGCGACAGCCCCAAAACATCACTGCTCTAGAGGAGATCTGCATGGAGGAATGGGCCAAAATACCAGCAACAGTGTGTGAAAACCTTGTGAAGACTTACAGAAAATGTTTGACCTCTGTCATTGCCAACAAAGGGTATATAACAAAGTATTGAGATGAACTTTTGTTATTGACCAAATACTTATTTTACCGAGGAATTTACCAATTAATTCATTAAAAAATCCTTCAATGTAATTTTCTGGATTTTTTTTTTCTCATTTTGTCTCTCATAGTTGAGGTATACCTATGATGAAAATTGGAGACCTCTCTCATCTTTTAAGTGGGAGAACTTGCACAATTGGTGGCTGACTAAATACTTTTTTACCCCACTGCATATGTTGCCCTGTAAGTGATGATTAAGTGAGGAATAAATTAACAAAGAAGTTTTGATCATCAATATTGGGGCCGTAATAAGTTCACCAGATTTATATTTTCTAATAACAAAGATCCTTGGATAATTAGATATCTTCCAAATTTGTCTCTAATTACATTTTTTGTTTGAAATGGGACTGTTTTATGTATGAGAATCATAACTCCCCTAGCTCAGAATGAAAATGATGAGGTGAACACGTTACCTTGCCATCTTCTCCTAATTCTTTTTACATCCTCTTCTAATAGATGAGTTTCTTGTAAAAATACAATTTTTGAATCTATGTCTTTTATTTTATTCATGACTTGTTTAAGTTTTTTAAGATTTTGTAGACCTCTGCAATTCCATGAAGTTAAATTAAGATTAACGCTTTGATCTACGATCAATAAGGAGTTTGAGATTACCTTGCAATATGAACATACTCTTACAGAGAAGCAAAAACATGGATGATAGAACATTCATCCTACAAACTAAACAAAAACAGATTCCCTTTCCTCACATTTGTGGTAATCCCCCTCAAAATCAAAAAATTTTGTCTCCCGTTATAGCTAGTGACTGTTCCACACCTGCGAGGATCAGTCAAACCACTCTCTCTTTCTCCTCTCAATCACCCTGACACTACTACTATTCTTATGACATTAACTCTCTTCTGTAGTTTTTTCAACATAACTTCAAAGTTTTATAGCAATGTTGTACATCATTAACTTTTTTTTTTAATACAGTCTGTATTTTGTAGACATGTTTATGTTTCAGATCAATCAGATGTCTGTACATATGCTTAAATGTTCTACCTTTGTCATGTTCATGCTTAGCTCCCGCCAGTCTCCTTTTGGATCTGCTTGATGAGCTCCTGCGCCTCTTGAGGGGTCTTGAAGGTGTGGGTTCTCCCCTTATATGTGACCAGCAGTCTTGCCGGATGAATTACTCCGTGACGAATCCCTAGGTTGTGCAGCTCTTTGCGGGCGGGGTCGAACTGTTTTCTCAATTGTTGTATTCCTGTGGCCAAATCTGGGTAGAACCGCACCTGTTGGTCCTGGTATTTAATTTCCCCTTTAGCTCACGCCGCATTGGTGACTGTCATCTTGTCTCTGTAGTTGAGGAACTTCATAATCAGTGTCCTCGGTGGTGTCTTATTATCTCGCGGTGGGCCGATTTGGTGAGCTCTCTCTAAAACGACCGATGACTGCAGAGCCGCGTTATTCAGCGCTTCTGGAATCCACTTTTCCAAAAAGGAACACGGGTTCCATCCCTCCGTTCCCTCCGGGAGGCCTACCAGCCTCAAATTATTCCGTCGTGAGCGGGATTCCAAGTCTAGGATGTTATCTTCCAGACGTTTGCATTTTAATTCCAGTGTTTGCAGTTTAGTTTGCAGGCTGGTGATGTCATCTTCAGCGCTTGAAATTCGGAGCTCCGCCTGCGAAACTCGCTCCATGCAGTCGTTTATTTCTTTTCTCCTACCTTCTATCGCTGCTATAATCCCGTCGAATTTAGACGAAAACTCTGTTCTTATGGAGTTCATGGCAGTGAGCACTACGTTTGTCCCCTCTTCAACTGTTCCCGCTCCACCGCTGGCTCCCTCCTCCGCCATTGCCTCTGGAGTTTTCTCTGTTTTGCCTCGAGCATGGAAGTCTTGGGTTAGCTTGGGTTGTTTTGTTGAGCTACTTTTTCCTCCACCTAATTTTCCAACCTTAGTCTTCACCATATCCGCGCCAAAACGCTAGGATGGGTTTTTGTTTCAATTAAGAGAGTTTTAGTAATTTTTTTTATTTTCAAGAGCAGAGCAGTGTGAAACACGTCTTCCTACGTGGCCGCCATAACCGGAAGTCCCGACATTTATTTCTTGATATACAGGAAAATACCTAGTAGAGTCAAAACAGATTCTTGGAGAAAAACAATAGAGTTTTTTAAGAGAAGGGAGTGTTTTAATATTTTTTTTTTTGATAATCAAATGACCAATAGATGTAGTTCAGAAGATTAAAACCTACAAAAGCACAATTTTTCAGTCAATGACCCTTTTCAAAAAAGTGAAAAAGTGTTCCAGAATCTGCATTCTGACCCGGATCACTTCCAGAATCTAATGGAGCCATGAAGCACCTCTGGTGATGCGGTTTGCATTCAACAATGTCCACACCCCGGTAAACCGCTTTGACTGGCGGGCAAAACCAGGTGAGGATAGCTGACCGGTTTGAAACCCTCGGTGAGGTAGGGCTTGTCTACCTACGCATGCATAGATTGGACCTGGCAGACTGCACAGAGGAAACCACCAGATTGGCTCAACGGGCAGGAAGGCAGACCCAGCAAAGCGTTGTGGAGCACAACTAGGTCACAGTGAGACACGTAGGACACTGCTGGCCATCCACTGCATCCTAACCTATCTCCAGCTGTCTTGACTACGTCTTGTAACTGGATCCAGATAGGCTGGGATGAGAGAGTGAGGCTGACAACCCTGCACAACTCTTCCTCACTTAAATCAAATTCACGCACAAGTCAAGATATCACCCCCCCCCCCAATTTTCTTCTCACCCCCCTTCCCCCCAAGTCCTGTGGTGATGGGCGAGTGACGAAGCAGCAGGTGCGAATACACTGGAAGCTGTAGCCACAATCCCACACACAGGCGGCCCAGGGCATAGGGTCGCTCTCTACTGGACCGAAGCAGCAGTGGAGTTCGGCAGCCCCCTGAGTGTCTGAGCAGCCCTCTTTAGGATTCGCTCTGCTCACCTCCATGGCCTGAGGAAGGGGCTAGAAAAAGGTGCCCTAAACATAGCTTGCTTCGCGACACTCTGGCCAGCAAGCCGCAGCTGGTGGGGATCCCACCCTAGCGGTCGAAATTCTCAGAAGAAATCAACTGAGGTGACATCACTCACCATTGGCACTTGGAATGTGTGAATGCTCATGGACAGCTCCAAAGTGGATAGACCTGAGAAATGGACAGCACTTGTCGCAAAAGAACTCACCAGGCACAATAGCCACATCGCAGCTCTGAGCAAGACCAAGTTTGCAGATGAAGGTCAGCTGACAGAAGTCAAAGCCGGCTACACCTTTTTCTGGAGCGGCCGAGGCAGCGAAGAATGCCATGAAGCAGGAGTGGGTTTTGTGATCAGATCCAATCTGATCAGCAAGCTTACCAGCCTCCCCAAAGGAAGCAACGACCACCTCTTTTCCGTGCGGCTCCCCCTCCAAGGAAAACGCCATCCCACATTCATCAGTGCATATGCCCTCACCATGATGAACCCAGATGAGATCAGTGACAAGTTTTACGAGGACTTAGAGACTCTCCTTGAAGGCGTACCGAAGGAGGACAAACTCATTGTTCTTGGAGACTTTAACGACAGAGTTGGTACAGACTACCAGACATCGGAGGGAGTCCTTGGGAGAAATGGAGTTGGAAAGTGCAACAGCAACGGTCTTCTCCTGTTGAAGACGTGTGCCTCTCATGACCTTCTGATCACCAATACCGTCTACCGCTTGCCAAATCGCAACAAGCCCTCCTGGATGCATCCATGCAGCAAGCATTGGCATCTGATCGATTACATCATTGTGAGAAGGAGAGACAGGCCGGACGTTAGAGTGATGAAGGCGATGTGTGGTGCAGACTGCTGGATGGATCACAGACTCATTCTTTCAAAGCTCAACATGCACATCCTGTCATGAACCGAGCCTGTGTTCTCCTGCGGGCTTGGTTCTGATCATTCGTAGTCATATGTTGTGTTTTGTTTTCTCACCTGTGTGTTTATTTCTATGCTTGTGGCCACTGCTCTGGCCAGCGATCGTTAGGCAGCTGTTTGACCCACTTTCTGGTAGGTGCTGTCTAACATTCACCGGTCTGACCACGCCCCTGACAGTCAGCTGTTTGCCCCGGTAATTATCTTTCCCGCACCTTGCCCAGGTGTTCCAAATTTGTTTGACCAGCGGTGTTTGTACTTAAGCAGCTCTTTGCTAGTCAAACACCACTGGACCATTATACGAGTCACACGGTCGTTTCCCGTCGTGTGACTGTCATGTCCCAAAGGATTTATGATTTGTGCTCTATGGGAGAATTGGACTTCTTGGACTGTTCCTGCTCATGAGTAAATTGTCTTGCGTTTCTTTGTGCGGTATTACTGCTACACTGGACCAGTTCCGTTCCTCTGTGCAGTTTGTCTGCTACGCATATCTGGTAGCATTTTCCCCCCGCAGTTCTACTGCTATGCTTAGGCTGTTGCCCAGTTTGCTCCCCCCTGAGTCAGTTGAGCCTCCTAGTGTCTTCCTTGCTCTCCTGTGCGTGTATGCTCTTTGTATTATTTTCCTGTGGCCAAGGTACACAGTGGTCTACCCGCTGTTAGCTCATGCGTCAGCCATTTTGTGTACATCATTTCCTACCTGTAAGTCTTTATTTTTGAACTGTGTTATGTCAATAAATGTGTGTTTGGTGAAACCCTGCGTTTAAGTCCATCCATCCTCCTCCTCCTCCATGCGCTGTGGAAAAGCGCATGGGGAGTTTGTGACACATCCAGCCCAAACAGCATCCACAGGGGAAAAAAGGCAAACAAGCGACTCAATGTCAGCAAGTTGGAACAGCACTCAGTGAGGGCCTGGACAGCAAGCTTAGTCAGCTCGACCTCGGGGTGTACAGAGCAGAAGAAGATTGGGCAGCTTTCAGAGACATGGTGTACAACACCTCACTCACTCATCTGGGCCTGAACACGCACAAACACCGAGACTGGCTCGATGAAAATGATAAGGACATCCAAAAGCTGCTTGACATGAAGCGTGAAGCCCACAGAGCGTACCAGCAAGACAGCAGATCTGCCTCTAAGAAGGCAACCTTCAACTCCATTAAAGGAAAGGTGCAGGCGAAGCTCAGAAAGATGCAGGACTTCTGGCTCAACAAAAAGTCGGATGAAATACAGCAGTGCACTGACAGCAACAACTCCAAATGCTTCTACAATGCCCTTAAGACCATCTACGGGCCTCAGTTTTCTGGGACATCACCACTGCTCAGTGCTGATGGGTTCACTCACCTCACCATCAAGAACGCAATCCTGGAAAGATGGGCAGAACATTTCAGCAGCGTCCTGAACAGACCTTCGTCCATCAATGCAGAAGCCATCACTCACATGCCTCAAGTTGAAGTGAACACATCTCTGGCAAAACCTCCAACGGAATCAGAAGTCCAAAAAGCGATCAGACTCCTTTCGAATGGCAAAGCACCAGGCTCTGACTCCATCCAAGCTGAAATCTACAAGGCAGGAGGACCAGTTCTAATACAGAAACTCACCAAGCTCTTTCAGACCATGTGGCAGCAGGAAGTTATCCCCCAGGAGCTCAAGGACACCTCCATTGTCCATCTCTACAAGAGAAAAGGAAACAGGCAATTCTGCAACAACCACAGTGAGCTCTCTCTCCTCACCATCGCTGGCAAGATCCTTGCAAGAGTCCTTCTCGACCACCTCATTCAGCACATGGAAGGCAGTCACCTGCCGGAGAGCCAGTGTGGCTTCAGAGAGGGTGACATGATGACATGATCTTCGCCGCACGCCAACTTCAAGAGAAGTGTCAAGAGCAGAACAGGGACCTCTACACAACATCTGTAGATCTGAAAAAAGGCTTTTGATGCAGTTAGTCATGAAGGGCTGTGGAAGATCATGGCGAAGTTCGGCTGCACGGACAAGTTCATAAGCATGGTGCGCCAGTTCCATGATGGCATGCTTGCTTGAGTACTGGATGACGGAGACTCCTCTGAAGCTTTCCCAGTCACCAACAAGGTCAAACAGGGCTGTATACTTACACCCACACTTTTCAGCATGATGTTCACAGCCATGCTGTCTGATGCCTTCTGTGACAATGAAGAAAGCGCCATCAGGATCAGGTACAGGATGGACGGCAGGTTCTTCAACCTGTGGAGGCTCCAAGCCAAAACCAAGGTGGTAGGGGACTCAGTGTGTGACTTCCTGTTCGCAGATGACTGCGCACTCAACACTGCTACAGAGGCCCAGATGCAGCAGAGCATGAACTGCCTCTCCACTGCTTGCGACAACTTTGGGCTTACAATCAGTACGAAGAAAACCGAGGTCCTGCACCAACCCGCACAGCAGAAGACTTATGTGGAACCAGCCATCACTGTCAACGGGGAGACCCTCAAGGCTGTCGACAAGTTCACGTACCTCGGCAGCACACTCTCCAGGTCTGTCAACATCGACGACGAGGTCGATTCGCGCATTGCCAAGGCAAGCTCAGTGTTCGGACGGCTACGTGCAACAGTGTGGGAAAGGAGAGGCATCAGGCTGACCACAAAACTGAAGGTGTACAAGGCAGTTGTCCTGCCTTCCCCACTGTACGCCTGCGAGACCTGGACAGTCTACGAGCGCCATGCTAGAAAGCAAAACCGCTTCCACCTGAACTGCCTCAGAAAGCTCCTGAAGATCACCTGGCAGGACAAAATCCATGACATAGAGGTCCTCTCTCGAGCTGAGCTGCCTAACATCCACACCCTGCTCAAGAGAGCCCAGATTAGGCGTGCTGGCCACCTTGTTCGTATGCCTGATTCACGCCTACCAAAGAGACTGTTCTACGGTGAACTAGCAGAGGGCAAGCACTCACAAGGTGGTCAGAAGAAGTGCTACAAAGACACTCTTAAGGCCTCCCTGAAGAGCTTTGACATCAGTCCTGACACCTGGGAGACCCTAGTGCTAGACCGACCAGAATGACGTAGCCATACCAGCAAAGGTGCTGCCTCCTTTGAGCTGAACAGGATTGCCAAGGCCCAGAGAAAACATGAGCTTCGCAAGTCCAGAGCCACCCCTGTATCTTCTGTCTGCGCAGACCACCTGTGCCCGACCTGTGGCAGAGCCTTCCGTGCCCGCATCGGACTGATCAGCCACAGCCAGACACACCGCACCCAGTCCTCTTCCCTGTGATGTCCTTGGTCATTGTTGAGAACGATGGACAAACGACAACACCTCCTTGGCGGAGGTCATGAACCCCTAAATTATTTGAATGTTTCAAACTGTTTAAATTATATCAAACTGCCATTTCTGTTGTTGCCCTTTTTTATATGTTTTATTGTTATTGTCGTTTTAATAACAATAAATCACACATTCACACATCAGTGTGTGAATGTGAGTGGATAGCAGGATTTGTAAAGCGCTTTGGTCATCCAGAGATGAGAAAAAAGCACTATATAAGTGAACGCCATTTACCATTTAATATTATTTTAGGTTTCTCTATATCTTGAATTGACTATTTTCCCTTTTGAGAGGATGGCAAAGTGTTGTAATTACCCTGTCTTTGTGTTTATGTGTGCTTATGTTTATGTGCTTCTGTTTTGCACCCAGTATAAACCATATATGTGTTTGCATTTTGTGTACTTTGGAAAAAGTCTGTTTTCTCAATCCACAGTGTTATTAAAAAAGATTTTTCACTATGTATTCAACTCCACCAGTGCAAAGTCTGCTGTCTTGGTTTTTACTTCTATAAAATTGTTCAAGATACACTTCAATGTATATAAATCCCCTATAAAAACAATCCAACATTGTCTGAAATGGTATCTTATTCCCCCCCCCCCCCTTTTTTTTTTTTACAACCCCCCCCCCTTTCATTGTTGTACAGGTTCATGTCAAAATCTTTTCACTTTTCCTCCTTCAAACTCCAGGTTCTGTGACTAGGCCAACCCACGTCCCACAAGGCTAATAGTAGCTAGCACTACATTCATCATCATCATCATAGCGGTGTGTCAGGGGCGACAATGACTGTTTCATTTAGGTCTGATCAGATTCCTCCACGCAGCTCTGTCCTTCGCCCTCTGCTGCCACAAATTCCTGACCTTGTTAACCCAGGCAACGTCCCAGCTGGTATGAGTTGCTTTCTGACTGACCATTTCATGAAATTGCGTGCAAAGTATTTGAGTACCGCTAGCTTTTGCTGGACTAGCGGCACATTCTTGGCAGATAGAGGTATTATCAGTGGCAAGGACAGGCCAAGACAAATCGACTCCAGTATCTGTTGCAGTGACTGACCAGATGATAGGTCTGTTTATCTCTGCTCTTTGTTTAGTGCATGTCACGAAGCACTGACTGTCAAAAGTCCACCACAGACCTTGCGACAGATGTACTTATCTGCCAGGATGTCCAGTCTCACCCTGTGTAACTGGGAGTAGTCCACCACAGACCTGTGACAGATATTGTTTTTAGTCATGCCAGGATGCCCAGTTTCACCCTCCACACCCTCAGAAGGGCGGGGTTGCCGGTTGAGTCGCCGACGGCCCCACCCATAAGACAGGTAGTACTGGTTTTCATGGTTATCCGGTAACAAGCAAATCAATACCTGACCTGGCAAAAACAGAATAAATCCTGTGATAAAAAAGACTTTCCGGTTGAAGGACATGTTCAGTTGTATGCACGGTGGCCCAGGATAATGACTGAAACTGCATCGGCCCTTAAAAGCAGTTTAATGGTAAAAACCCATCTTAATTTGGGTCAAGTTTTCAAGGTAGTTTGTTAATAAATGCTAATTAGCCTGGAGGATAATTTCATTTAGGGGCGATTCTATATTTTGGGGTACATTCCATGTCCGCTGATGTTTAGTGATGTTACTGACTATTAAACATCTTTTTTTTCTCTGTAATTTCACATTTTAACCATGTATACACATAATGCAATATAACTGTAAAACATTTCACATATTTTCTGATTATTATTATTTAAAATCTATAATGATATTCTTAGAGTTTTCATTTTTTCCATGTCCGATTTCCCGTTTCACTGTGTTGTGATCAAAATAAAGTACTAAACAACATCAAAGTCAATAATATTATTTTACAATGTTCTTAAGAGTGTTAAGTACTAGGAGAAAATAATAATTTCACATTATATTTTAACATCTTAATACTTAAAATTATTAATTTTACCGCTGTCCGCAAAATTCATGTCAACTAAGTTACCAACAAGACTCCCCCCGCTGAACCCAAAAATGGTTTGGTCCAACACCATGTGACCAGCCCTGTGTGGTGACGTCTTCCTTTCTGGCGGGCATTTTGAATGCATTATGGTGAGTCTCCTCTCACTTCATTCAATATTTGATCTAAAATTACATGTGGTCTGAGAGTATATTAATTAAGCATCAACTAAGTTACTCATATAATCATGGGTTTTGATATTTCAATATTTAAATTAACTTACCTGATTAAAAAACCTGTTATCCTCTTTAAGAAAATGCCATGTGCATAGCTATGCTACATTAGCTAAGGAAGTTATGAGAGAAAACATGGAAATTGTCAACTAAGTTACCTGTCAACTAAGTTACACAGACTGGGTAACTTAGTTGACATGCAACTCCAGTGCTCTCTGACATCAGTAATTTTCTCTACATTGTTGTCATTATCAATCTGCCTATCTCAATGAATACTGTAGTTAATAGAGTGCATTTTACTTTTTCACTATTCAAGTTAATTTAGTATTTTAAAATCTATTTGAAATAGGTGTCAGCAGCTGAAAAACAGCGCAGATACAGGGCTCGAAGAGATGCTGATCCAGCAAGAAGGGCAGCTTATTTGGAGAAGCAAAGACAGGCATGGCACAGGCTAAGGGCACAGAGAAAGGTGAAAACTGTTGAAATGATGAGTGAGAGAGAGAAGAGAAGCAAGAGGGCCTATTGGAGGAAGGTGCAGAAGGAAAGCAGGGAAAGAAAGATGAGTCTTCAGAACTTATGTACACCACCAGGGAGTCCAGGCAGCCCAGGTCCAGGCAGCCACCTGGACTGTATGTATGATGTCTGCCCTGATTGCAAAGGACAAGAGTTTGCCATGGATGGAGTTGATCTTCAGCAAAAAATACAGATCACACAGTGGACAACTGACACTGTCATCAGAGACAAGAAAAATATTGATGGAGAAAAGGAAAAGATTCCTGTAAAAATCACAGTAAAACAGAAAAAGGAAATGGAAATGGCTGATGTGCTTCAGATGTTTCAAAGCCAACTGAATCGTGTCAAACGACATCTATTCAACATTAAAAGCCAGTTCTCCCACTACTGAGAATTAAGGAGATGCATGTCCAACGAAGAATGTTTAATCCACATCGATTTCTCGGAAAACTACTCCTGCAAGCTTGCATCAGAAATCCAAGCGATGCACTTTGCATCCAACCAAAGGCAAGCAACTCTCCACACGGGAGTCCTTTATGTTGGTGGGACAGAGGACCCCTTGTGTTTTTGCACAATTTCTCCTTCTAAGGAAAAGGGCCCTCATGCAATCTGGGCACATTTGTCCCCAATTCTGGACGAAGTGAAGAAGTCACATCCGTCTGTTGAAGTGGTGCACTTCTTCAGTGATGGGCCTACAACCCAGTATAGGCAAAAAGGCAATTTTTTTCTCTTCAGCACAGAGCTTTTGAATCGAGGTTTTAAGCGGGGGACGTGGAACTTTTTTGAGGCTAGCCACGGGAAGGGTGCTCCAGATGGAGTGGGGGGGCTTCTGAAAAGAACTGCTGACAGGCTTGTTAGTCACGGCCATGATATCCCAACAGCAGAGCACCTCTACCACGCTTTGGCCAACAGGACGGCTATAAAGCTCTTCTACGTCCAAGAAAGTCTGGTGGATGATGCAGCGAAAATGATGCCAATCCTACCAGCAGTCCCTTCAACAATGCGAATCCACCAAGTGGTCACAGGGGCACTGGGAGAGATCCTGTATCGGGATGTCAGTTGCCCTTGTACCACTCGGCAAAGTTTTGAGTGCAGATGTCATGGCACACATTACTTTGCATTTGATGTTGCACACACAGCAACATTAGTCCCTCAAACACACAAAGTAGCAGGAAGTGAAATTCCTTGGGGTCCTGAGCTAATTGGAGAATGGTGTGTTGTAAGGTACGAAGGGGACATTTACCCTGGGATAATTCAGGACACCATGGAAACCCATGTACAGGTGAAGTGCATGAGTAACATTGGCGTAAACCGCTTCTTCTGGCCACTCAGAGAGGATGTGCTATGGTACCTGTTTGAGGATGTGCTGAGAATGATTCCCCCTCCAAAGGCTGTGACTTCACGCCATGTTGAAATTGACAAAGAAATATGGTCAAGTTTGTAAAAAGTCCTAGTGAAGTTTATATGGAATGTATTGATCAGTTGAATGTTTCATATACTACAGTTGTATTTCAATGTAATTCTGTTCTACTGTATTAACTGAATACAGCACAGGGCAGTTCATCAATTGTTATTTGTTGCCCTTTTACTGCTTTTATATGTATGTGAATCAAAGTCGTTTCATTTGATTCTGCTTGGAAACGTGAATGAGTTCTACTGATGATTAGGCCTACTACTGATACTTTACTGTAACTGTGTAACAATTGCATGCTACTTTGCTTTGTTCATGTTCTTTTCACTGTTTTATCCATCACCTTGACTACTTAAATGATATTTCATTAAATTTCATACTACATTAAAATAACATGGTACTAGTTGTTTAATGTGTCCTGTCAACTAAGTTACTTGTGTCAACTGCGTTACCTCCATCGTCAACTAAGTTACACTTACATTTTTCAAGTTAAAGAATGAAAATGAGGTCAAAAACATAATTTCATGATTGGTATAGATGTGACCAGTTGTGAACTTTGGCAGCCTTTTGTTTAAATTCTGAAAATGACTGATATGACATTTTTGTAAATGAAAACATCATGGTCCTAATAACAGTTGTAGTCGAATTGCTTACCCATGGGGGGAATTTTAATAGTTAAAATATATATTTAAAACAAATAATTGTAGATCTGGCAGAAAAGACTAAATATGTCTCCAACTCTAATTTTACTTTAACTGTAAGATTCTGCCAAATGATTGAAATCAAATCAGTTTGTCCGTAACTTAGTTGACAGATGGGGAAGGAAACACATTTTATTTAATTAAAAATAGAAAAAATGGTTAATGATTAAGCTTTGCAACAACTGGATATGTTACCCTGAAGGATTATGCTAACTTGTAAGAGTGGTTGATTCACTGAAAAACAATATATATATAATTTTTTTTCTTATGGTGAAATGTACCCCGAATTATAGAATCACCCTTAGGCCAGAGTTCGAATTATTTTCTCAAACCACGGCTGCCAGCAGAAGCTAGCAGTTTAGCCATGTACTGTATTTTTTGGTGTTCATTGCAGAGACAGTCATATCCTATTGATCACTAAAACCACACACTCCTGTCTACCAGTGATGCATCATTTCATTCATTTTTTTAAGACAAACATTCACAGCTCAGGGGTGAAGTGTCAGGTCAGCCCATTCGGTTCCTGAGCAGGAGCAAGCTCCATTTGTGGCTGCAGCCAGTATTACTTGTGGCGGCAGCTAGAACCACAAATGGAGCTTGGTCTTTCTCTGACTCCTCCTCCAGCTCCTCCGTACCATTATTCCTGTGTCCCATGAAATGACGGGGAGCCGCAACCCAAAGGGCTCTATCAGTGCTCATGGCAAGCTGCGGCACAACCCCCCATGGACCCGAGGGAGCCCCCACAAATCCAATGCTCACAAGCACCCCTCTTTCCCCACTGCTCCGCCAGACCTTAGGGATTCCAGGGCCGACTTCACTTGTATTCAATTTAGGATACTCAGAGAGTCCTGATTGGCTCAACACTAAGAACCTGTATAGTTACATTGTGGAAGATGTGAAAATGACGAGGCAGCGTTCTTTCTCAGAGTCAACTTTATTCACATCTCCATCATTTCAAAGCAGAAAAAAAGAGAGAGTGAAACAGTAAACTCTCGTCCTTAAATATCAGGGACTTCACACCTCATAGATCACATGTCCCACAGACCACCTTGCATAATAAAGACAGTCACAATGCATTTCCGTCCATGATATCACTTCCGCTGTCTCCCACGCATCCTTTAATCGACCCCCCACAGTCTCCAGCCTTGCATAACAAGGCTAAGCTTCCTGCCTTTGTTCTGACCTGAAGTGCAAGTCACAGAACCGGTCCAACAGGTCCATTGAGTGTTCACCACACAAGCCCCCCCAGCATTTTAGAAAAACAGAACAACAAGAAAATAACCACATGCATGCCATGATAGCATCAATACACATCAGTCCACATGCTGGATAGGCTTCAGCCTCCTGCCAAATCTGCTGTAGCTGGGGTTCACCGTCTCTGCGGCGCTGTCCCGCTGGGGATTTGCCGTCTGGGGGCAGAAACCCTTTGTCAGTCTCTGCGGGTGTTCTGGGGAAACATTACTGTGGGAAACATTACTGTGTGAAACCCTCCGTAGTGGTCTACCTCGCCACGGGGCCTTTGCCAATAGCACTTCCTCCTCTGCCACCACAAAAGCGGGTTTAAGTCTGTCTATGCCAATTTTCTCTTTCCTACCCCCCAAATCTAGCAAAAACTGCTTGTCCCCTGTTTCTAGCACTCTGAATGGTCCGTCATAAGGCGGTCGCAGCAGGGTTCGATGCGCATCGTGTCTAACAAAAACAAACTCTGCGTTCTTCAAAGTTTTAGGCACAAAAACGCGCGGAAAACTGTGGTGTGCGGGGCCGGGCAGCATGCTTGATTCTATGTTACTCCGCAACAGCTGAGACGGGGAGGCGTTTGGCACAGGGTTATCTGGGAGAAACTCCCCAGGCAGCCGGAGTGGCTGCGCAAACATGAGCTCCGCTGGGGAGGCTTCTAGATCCTCTTTAGGTGCAGAACGCAACCCCAATAACACTCATGGTAACTTGTCAACCCAATTTGCATCCGTCAGTGACGCTCTGAGAGCCGCTTTCAATGACCTATGAAAACGTTCGCATAACCCGTTAGCCTGCGGATTGTACGCGGTTGTGCGGTGAATTGTGACACCCAGGCTGCGGGCCATTGTCGACCAAAGCTCGGAAACAAATTGAGGGCCTCTGTCGGACGTAATGTCCGACGGAACGCCGAAACGCGCCACCCAAGCTGTTAAAAACGCGCGTGCCACTTCCTCGGCTGTGGTTGATGCCAGCGGGACCACTTCAGGCCAGCGCGTGGTGCGGTCCACCATTGTCAGAAGGTGTGTGCACCCCTGTGACAGCGGGAGGGGTCCAACGAGGTCCACATGAACGTGATCGAACCTCTTGGCCAGAATGTGAAACGGTTCCAAAGGAGCTCTCGTGTGCCTGTGTACTTTGGCTCGTTGACACGCCGTGCAGGCTGCTGCCCACTCTTTGACCTGTTTGCGGAGGCTCGGCCAAACAAATTTCTCTCCCACCATTTTGACTGACGCGTGCGCCAAAGAATGAACCGAGTCAAAAACGCGGTGGCACCACGCAGCCGGTACTACTGGACGCGGCCGTCCAGTGGAGACATCGCAGATTGGGGGGGCATACCGTCTTGCAGCACCCTGCTCTCCAGCCTTAACCCTGTTGGTCCAGACTGGAGCGCGTGCACGTCCGCGTCATTAACCTGCTCTGCGGCCATGGCTGCATAATCTAACCCTACGCTGACTGAGGCCACCACAGCGCGCGAGAGGCAATCTGCCACTACATTGAGTTTGCACGCCACATGCTGAATATCAGTGGTAAACTCTGATATCGTGGCCAGCTGTCTCTGCTGCCAGCCTGACCACAGTTCCGAGACCTTGGCCATCGTGAACGTTAGCAGTTTGTGATCAACGAACGCGGTGAAAGCGCGTCCTTCCAGCCAGAACTGAAAGTGGCGGATGGCCAAATGGAGAGCGAGCAGCTCCCTGTCGAACGCGCTGTATTTACGTTCGCTATCATGCAAGGTCCTGCTGAAAAATGCAAGGGGCTGCCAAACCCCGGCTACATGTTGCTCCACGACCGCCCCTATGGCCACATCTGACGCGTCAGTGGTGAGCGCTATGCGGGCCGTTGGGTCTGGGTGTGCCAACAACGCAGCCTTTGCCAAGGCTGCTTTCACCTCCGAGAACGCTTGGTCCCGCTCCGGGGACCACTCGATCTTATCCGCGGGTTTCTTTTTTTTGAGCGCGGCATACAGCGGCTGCATGAGCTGCGCCGCGTGGGGGAGAAAACGGTTATAAAAATTCACCATTCCCAAAAACTCCTGCAACGCCCTGACTGTCTGCAGCCAGGGAAAATCTGCCACAGCGCGCACTTTGTCAGGCAGCGGGACTGCTCCTTCGGGGGAGACGCGGTGTCCTAAAAAATCGATCTGCGCCACCCCGAACTGACACTTCGCTGAGTTGATTATTAACCCGTGATCTCCCAACCTTCGGAAAACTGTGGCCAGGTGTTTTTCGTGTTCGTCTTCGGACGCGCTGGCTACTAAAATATCGTCCAGGTAGACGAACACGAAAGGGAGATCGTGAAGCACTGCGTCCATCATGCGTTGGAACGTCTGAGCAGCCCCTTTAAGTTCGAATGGCATGCGTAAAAACTCGAATAAACCAAACGGAGCTATTACCGCTGTTTTAGGTATGTCCTCAGCGTGCACTGGGACTTGGTGGTAACCGCGGACCAAGTCTATTTTAGAAAAAATGCGCGCCCCTGCCAAATGAACCGAGAAATCTTGGATATGTGGGATTGGGTAGCGGTCGTGCGCTGTAGCGTTGTTTAACCTGCGAAAATCCCCACAAGGGCGCCATGATCCGTCAGCTTTCGGGACCATATGTAGGGGGGAAGCCCACGCACTGTTTGAACGTTGGATAATGCCCAACCTCTCCAGGTTGGCGAACTCCTCGCGCGCTATGGCTAGTTTAACTGCGTCCAAGCGCTGAGCTTTTGTAAAAATGGGCGGTCCGGTAGTGGTAATAAAATGCTCCACCCCGTGCTTAGCGACTGTTGCCGAAAATGTGGGGACCGTGAGTGCTGGGAACTGAGTGAGCAGTGTGTGGAACTTACCGTCTGCTGTTGTGGTGTTGGCTTGTGCTGTAGGCGGGGCCACTCGCGCTGTACAGGGGACAGAATCAAAAGAAAGTGCATTAACCAGGGGCCTGTTAGCGAGATCAACCAACAACCCATGTGAGCACAAAAAATCAGCCCCCAGCATATTGAAATTTACTGTTGCTACAACAAAAGTCCACTCATATGCATGGCCTTGTAGAGACAGAAGCAGAGTCTTCTCACCAAAGGTCTTAATCTCCGAGCCGTTCGCCGCTGTCACCAGGGGACCTCCGGAACCCGCCAGTCTGTCCGCGTAGGAAGGAGTGATGAAACTCAACTGGGAGCCTGTGTCGACGAGGAACTGCCTCCTGGAGCGTGCGTCTGACAAGTAGAGCAGCTTGTTCTCCTCCCCGAGGGCCGCGGCTGCTACCGACCCCCGGTCTTGGCGTTTCCCGAACGCCCGAACTGGCACGGCGGTACACACTTGCGTGCCCTCTCTGCGAAGCGGCAATGGTAGAAACAAAAGACGTCCGGTCCACGCTCCCTGGCCCTTGCCGCCGCCGTCGTCCATGAGTCTGGTACTGCTGTCTCTGGCCTCCTGTCGTCTGCGGTCGTCGTGCCAAGTTCCACTGCAGCGGCCGTGGCTGCGCGCCGCTTGGTGGCATTGACAATCCGCTGCGCCTCTCGGCCCAGCGCGCGGTAGTCCCGTAGGGCCAACAGTGGCGAACTGGCCAGAGCCACTCTCGCTGCTGACGGTAGAGTCCTGAGGAAGAGGTGGGTGAAAATGAAGTGATCATCGTCAGAGTCTTTCAACCTCAACAATTTCTCCATCAGGCTCACGGGCATGTCGTTTCCCCCCTCCGTCAGCGCCAGGAGCCTCTCTGCTCGCTCCTCCGCCGAGGGGGTGAATTGCTGGATGAGTGCAGCCTTCAACGCGCCGTATTTGTCGCTCTCCGGCGGCTGGTCGATCAGGCTCTCCACATGCTGGGCTGTGTTGTTGTCCAGCTTTGCGACTACGTGGTAGAATTTCGTGACATCTACCGATATCCCCCGGAGGTTGAACTGCGCCTCAACTGCGTTGAACCAGGAGCGCGGATTGTTCTGCCAGAAGTCCGGTAGCTGGACTATAGCGGCATTCGCTTGGCTGGGGGCTCCTGACGCGGCTGGCCCGGGGGAATTTCTTTCTTCCATGATACGTCTCGGGGTCACCAGTGTGGAAGATGTGAAAATGACGAGGCAGCGTTCTTTCTCAGAGTCAGCTTTATTCATATCTCCATCATTTCAAAGCAGAAAAAAAGAGAGAGTGAAACAGTAAACTCTCGTCCTTAAATATCAGGGACTTCACACCTCATAGATCACATGTCCCACAGACCACCTTGCATAATAAAGACAGTCACAATGCATTTCTCTCCATGATATCACTTCCACTGTCTCCCACGCATCCTTTAATCGACCCCCCACAGTCTCCAGCCTTGCATAACAAGGCTAAGCTTCTTGCCTTTGTTCTGACCTGAAATGCGAGTCACAGAACCGGTCCAACAGGTCCATTGAGTGTTCACCACAACATCACCAAAAATGCTCCATCTAAACTCCCCCTTTTTCAGGGGGGCGGGACTTAAGTGAAACTTTAAAGCAAAAAACAGACATGACACATTTGAATGATTTCACTCTTATAAGTCATAAAAAAAATTTACAGACATGTTAACAAGGAAAAAAAATTAGATTTTTGTCAGAGTGTCTCTTTAAGGGCAGCAACGTGGCTCATAATCATTCCCACTGATGCAAAACACATTTATGGGCATTTACAAGTTAATTTCCTTATCGCAACAGTGCAAAAACAAATTTTCTGATGGACACATGGTGTGAAAAGGTTGGTCTAATTTTTCAGAGGTATGTTTTGGATAATCCAATCCAAAGTGTTCCCACCCATCCCTTTAATGCACAGAGAGGTACCATTATCTAAAGCAGGGCTCAATTACAAAATTAGTTGGGCCACAATTTGAAATCAAGACATGTAACTGGGCTGCATATGTTCAGCGATCTGTTGAATATGACAAATTTCAAACCAACACAGATCAATATGACAAAAAATATACACTTTTTATTCATTGTCTTGGTTTTAAATGTGCGCTTGGCACATGAAAAAGGCACATCAAAAGTGCATAAAAACACAATAAAATAACAGTGCTGGGGATGAGCAGGACTTGAAGTAATAGAAATATTTTCCTCTTGAACAACAAATAAATAGAATGAAAAAAAAAAAATTCTGTAAATAACCATTTTGGTCACGTCTTACTCAGGCATATCTCAAAGTGCATAAAAACTCAATCTGCACTTAGTAGCATTCACATTTGTTTCCCTTTTGAAATAAAATATACTACATCCTGGTCATAACTAACCTTGGTGCATTTAGCTAAATAAAAAAAAGAATTGTCAAACACTTCAGTGTACAAACCCCCCAAGAAAAGACTGATAACATTAACAAACATTGCACATCCACCATTGTGGTTTGTTTGGTTTTAAATCACCACATATATGAGTAGAAAACTCGTTCCATAACTATACATTCCATTACACACACATATCAGTCAACCAAAATTTTTTTAGTAGAGTTAAGGATGCAAAACACCCACTTAAAAATCTGAGTAATGACTTCAGTCTTGAAGGACTGAGTTTTTTTCTCCAAAATGTAAAATAATTTTCTTATAGTTTTCTACTTTTCTCTGTAAATGTATCTAAATTTGAAACCATTTTCCTCAAATTTGTAATTTCCTCTTATAAAATTAACTTTTCTTGTGCATTTGACACTTTATTATAAATTTATTGATTATTTTATGGCTATTTTTTGTCTATTTTTTAATAAAAATACAGTTGTTTTTTTTTAAAATAAATTTGAAGCAGATTGTGGTTAAATTTCGACTTTTTTTCCTTATACAATTTACACTTTTGACCATAATTTTGCAGAGCCAGAACAGAACAATAATTTAACTCTGATTCCAAAGAAAAAATATTAATAAAAATTGTATTTAAAAAATAAATTAACTTAAATAACCAAAGATGTGGTTATTTCTGTTAAATATATTTGCAGTTTTTTAGAACTCTCCTCGCCACCCAGACAGCAGGAAAAAAACTCCCTCATTTTGAAATCCAAATGTTGGCACCTTTAGTTTGTCTGAAGGCTGCTGACGGATTAAAGTCATTGACTTTTGTGAATTTCAGTCATCTTAACTTGCCAGGTACATAATAATGAACATAAATTATTAGTTAATACGGTATTGTCAAAGCCTAACCACACCTGTTTGCTAAGTGACTTTTCATTATTGTTTCTGTTACCAGCAGGTTAAAACCACCATAAATACCTCCACTGCTTACATACCTCTTCTGGTTTTTCTCCACGTTTAAAGTACTTTAATAAGCTCATGCTTCTTTCGGATAGTGACACTCGCAAGATACTCTGCCTGACGACTGGAACGGTCATGCGGGCGGGGCACTTCTGAACGCCGCACGGATAGCGGTCATGTGCGTTGTTCGTGTGTGGGCTTGCAGACCACGATTCCTTCATATTTTTTTCTTAAATTTATATTTCCTTGCCGTGGCCTGGGCTTGGGCCACTCAGAGGTTGGTTCTGGGCCTCATGTGGCCCGCGGGCCGCTAATTGAGTAGGCCTGATCTAAAGTGAACTCTGATCATGACGACTTGTTTAAGATGGGTTTTGCTCTGGGCAAAGGGCGTGTGCATGAGCGAAAATGCATCCAATAGTAACGCTGCTTGGTAATAAGGAAGACATCAATCACAGATGATACCCAGTTTGTTATTTTAGAGAGAACAAAGGGGAAAAAGACAATGCTGGGCTGACAAATCTGCTGAATGGTTTAATGTAGTGTGCAGGGATGCAATACACAGATATGAATGGTTTGAAACTTCAGAAAAAGAGAATAATGCCTGTGCAAATCTTCACAGAATGGAAGGATGATTAACGATGGCGCAGAAGTCGCTTCCGGTCCAAAAGGAGATGGAGTGTTCCCTCTCCTGGTGCTTTTGCCAATCGATATCCTGTGTGGGAGTCTGCCAAAGTTTGTGGCTCTCTGTCCTAGTTCCTCCCGGGCTGGAGGGAAGGAAGAGATCCAGCACGGTGTCCCATCACTGCTGACCCCCGCCATGAAGTGAAGTGAGCCTGCTGTCGGTGGCCCCTCTCGGGGCCTGGTGAGTGGCAGTCAGGACTCCTGCAGATGGAGAACTCAGACCGCAGGAGCACCTGGCTGGAAACTTGGGGTGCGCAGCCACAGGCAGATGGGGATGCATCTCCTGTCTCTCTGGTGAGTTACAGTAAAAAGTAAAACCCTCTTCATTCATTCCTTCCTTCATTCCCCTAAAAATAAGCACATTTCATCCGTGATAAAAAAAAAACTGAATCGTCTTTCATCTGTGATGAAAAAGAAAATGTGGATGGAATAAAAATCTTCAGACTGGCACGCCTCCCCCATGCGCCACATCCACACTAGAATGCCCACATGCTCCCTGTTCATTCATTCATTCCTCTAAAAAAATCATACATTCATGCCTAATCTATAAACTCCAACAGTAAGTCCACAATTAAAATGAGAGTGCGGATGGAATAAAAAACTAGTTAGTATATCATCATATAAATAAAATGACAGGAGATTATATTTTGACTGTTACAATTCTATTAAAATAACAAAAAATCCCAGCCCGTGCTGTTTCCCCATGAGCCCCGGAGCTGTGCAATTTTTCTAAACACACCACTGAAATAGCATTAAATAATGTGCTTCTGATGACAGACCTCTTTTTCCTGATCAAAAGTGCATTGTCATCGCATGTGCTATAATACTGGTGTGTATGAGATTGCGCGCCGCCACACCTCTTTAAAATGACTCTTCACCTCCCAGCGCAAAGCAGGTGCACTGTCTACTGATAATTAGATGGTGTGATGCAAAGCATAAAAAACAGACAATGCGCTGACAGAAACAAACAAAAACACTGGCGTATGGTGGGAAGTCTGGTGCAAAATGCCGCAGATGACCGTCAAAATAAGGCCCGAAGTGTTTGGTATTATGATGTGTGTGTTGTGTGTGTTTACACATGCACGTTGGGTGCTTGTGTCTGTATTTTCATACAGTAAAATAAGTATCTGTGTTGGTATTTCATCCAAACATTAACCTCCCCAAAGATTTTTCATAATGCAGTTTCAGCACGGTTGGGGTGAGGACTGCTGTCTGTTCTCTGACTGCCTTGTTGTTTATCTGCTGTCACCAGATCATGCTTTTTGATTCAGAAAGTGTAATCTTCCCTAGTTTTTGTTTCCAGGTGCATTATTTTCATAAATTAGTTGTAGGTTCAGGTATTAATCGTGACATGAACAATTATTATATGTGTGGTGACATTTGTGTTTATCTTGTGTTTACTGTAATGTCAGATTTGCCATTGGTATAGGCTAGTTGGTTTTTTACAGCATGTTCTATACATGAATGAATGAATCTTTATTTCAGATAGATTAAAAGTAGAGATTAAAAAAGAAACAGAATAATATAACAAAGGGGGAAAGAAAATCCAACAAGGTCAAATTAGACAATAACTCCTCTGATTATACAGTTCAACATAAGTTATCCGAAATGGGTGAGGGCTGAGGCCGCAGCTTGTATTGCCCACCCATATTCCATCCAAGAATTCAAAAGAAAAACAAAACAAGCGCGATTACAATTCAGAACATAGCTAAGACAAAATGTGACAAAAAAACTAAGCAACAACACAACGCAGACTGGATATGACAATCCTTATGTGATTTTACATATCATCTTATATATACTGTATGTTTGCAGTATTTCTTCCTCTAGTTTTTGTTTAAATTGTCCAAGCATTGTACATGATTTTAATTCAGGTCCAAAATCATTCCATAATCTGACTCCTTGCACTGAAACACAGTGTTGCTTGGTGGTAGTTCTCACTGAAGGTTTTTGAAATATACATGTTCCTCTGAAATGATATTGTTTCTCCCTTTTTTGGAACAACTTTTGGATATTTGCGGGCAGTGATAGATTCTTCACTTTAAACATTATTACTGCAGTTTTAAAGTCAACCAGATCTTTCAACTTGAGAGCTTTTAATTTAAGAAAAAGTGGGTTTGTTGGTTTTCTGTAAGCAGCTTTGTTTATTATTCTAATAGCTCTCTTCTGAAGCATAAAGACTGGATATATGTTGGTTTTATATGTATTTCCCCATACTTCAGTACAATATGTCATGTATGGGAGTGTTAATGAATGATACAAGGTATATAGTGTGGGTTGATTCAGCAAATATTTCACTCTGTGTAGTATTGCAATTGATTTGGATATTTTACTTTTAATATAATTAATATGTGACTTCCAGCACAGTTTATTATCAATTATTACTCCAAGAAACTTAGTTTCGGATACCATTTCAATCTCTACACCATTTACACTGAGTTTAGATACTGTAGAGTGTGTAAATGATGAGGCAAGTTTGTCTCAGGCAGTTTATTACACATTCTCTCACATGAGCATAGTAGAAAAGAGGACATCTCAAACAGAACTCTTCACTTATATACTCAGGTCCTTCTACATATCAAAAGGTCACATTGCATTCACATAAAAGATCACATTGCATGCACTTCCTTAATCCTTTAACATCCCCCTCACAGTGTCTGGCACACAGAGGATCCTCCAAGCCATCTCTGACACACAAAAGATCACATTTCACAGCTTCCTGTTATTTCCAAGGAAACTCTGCCCTTTGTTCTTATCAAAGATGCTGCTCATTATGTTTTGGCCATGTGCGGCCACACCACCCCCCGAGCATATTGGATCGAACAAAAGAATAACAGTCTGTATGCTGTGACAGAATCATTACACATCAATCCACATGCTGCTTGGGCTTCAGTCTTCTCCCGTATCTGCTGTAACCAGGATTCACCGCCTCCACGGAGCTGTCATGCTGGGGAGCTCCTGTCTGGGGGTGAAAACCTTTTGTCTGTCCCTGCGGGTGTTCTGGGAAAATTCTACTCTGGGAAGCTCCCCGTGGGGATCTTCCACGCCGAGGGGCCCTCGCCAACAGCACTTGCTCGTCCGCCACCACAAAAGCGGGTTTGAGTCTGTTTATGCCAACCTTTTCCCTCCTACCCCCCAAATCTAGCAAAAAATGCTTGTCCCCTGTTTCCAGCACTCTGAACGGTCCATCATAAGGTGGTCGCAGTGGGGGGCGATGCGCGTCATGTCTGACAAAAACAAACTCCGCGTTTTTCAGAGTTTTAGGCACAAAAATGCGCGGAAAACTGTGGTGAACGGGGCCCGGCAGTGTGCTTGTGTCAATGCTACGCTGCAACAGCTGCGACGGGGAGCTGCCCGGCGCAGGATTATCCGGGAGAAACTCCCCGGGCAGCCGAAGTGGCTGCGCAAAAACGAGTTCAGCTGGGGAAGCTTCCAAGTCTTCTTTAGGCGCAGAACGCAACCCTAATAAAACCCACGGTAGCTTGTCTACCCAATTTGCATCCGTCAGTGACGCCCTGAGAGCCGCTTTCAATGACCTATGAAAACGTTCGCATAACCCATTAGCCTGTGGATTGTACGTGGTTGTGCGGTGAATTGTGACACCCAGGCTGCGGGCCATTGCTGACCAAAGTTCGGAAACAAATTGAGGGCCTCTGTCGGACATAATGTCCGACGGGACTCCAAAACACGCCACCCATGCTGTTAAAAACGCGCGCACCACCTCCTCAGCTGTGGTTGACGCCAGTGGAACCACCTCCGGCCATCGTGTGGTGTGGTCCACCATTGTCAGAAGGTGCATGCACCCCTGTGATGGCGGGAGGGGGCCCACGAGGTCCACGTGAACATGGTCAAACCTCTTAGCCGGGATGTGAAACGGCTCCAAGGGAGCCCTCGTGTGTCTGTGTACTTTGGCTCGTTGGCACGCCATGCAGGCTGCTGCCCACTCTTTCACCTGTTTGTGAAAACTCGGCCACACAAATTTCTCTCCTACCATCTTGATTGACGCGCGCACTCCCGGGTGCGCTAAAGAATGAACCGAGTCAAAAACGCGGCGGCGCCACGCGGCCGGTACCACGGGACGCGGTCGCCCAGTGGAGACATCACAGATTAGGGGGGGCATACCGTCTTGCAGCACCCTGCTCTCCAGCCTTAACCCTGTTGGTCCAGACTGGAGCGCGCGCACATCCGCATCACTAACCTGCTCCGCGGCCATGGCTGTGTAATCTATCCCCACGCGGACTGGGGCCACCATAGCGCGTGAGAGGCAGTCTGCCACTACATTCAGTTTACCCGAGACATGTTGAATATCGGTAGTAAACTCTGAGATCGCGGCCAGCTGTCTCTGCTGCTGGCCCGACCACGGTTCTGAAACCTTGGCCATCGTGAATGTTAGTGGCTTGTGGTCAACGAACGCGGTGAAACAGCGCCCTTCCAGCCAGAACTGGAGGTATCGAATAGCCAAGTGGAGAGCCAGCAACTCCCTGTCAAACGCGCTGTATTTACGTTCACTATCGCGCAAAGTCCTGTTGAAAAAGGCGAGCGGCTGCCAAGCCCCGGCTACACGCTGCTCCACGACCGCCCCTATGGCCACATCTGACGCGTCAGTAGTGAGCGCTATGCGGGCCATTGGGTCTGGATGTGCCAACAACACAGCGTTTGCCAGGGCTGCCTTGACTTCCGAGAACGCCCGCTCTCGCTCCGAGGACCATTCGATCTTATTCGCGGGTTTCTGTTTTTTGAGCGCGGCGTACAGTGGTTGCATGAGCTGCGCTGCGCGGGGGAGGAAACGGTTATAAAAATTCACCATTCCCAAAAACTCCTGTAACGCCCTGACCGTTTGTGGTCGGGGAAAATCTGCTACCGCGCGCATTTTGTCAGGCAGCGGAACCGCTCCTTCGGGAGAGACGCGGTGCCCCAAAAAATCAATCTGCGTCACCCCGAACTGACACTTCGCTGGATTGATTATTGAACCGTGCTCTCCCAACCTCTGGAAAACCGCCGTGAGGTGGGTTTCATGTTCGTCTTTGGACGCGCTGGCTACCAAAATATCGTCCAGGTAGACGAATACGAAAGGGAGATCGCGCAGCACCGCATCCATCATGCGTTGGAATGTCTGTGCAGCCCCTTTAAGCCCGAATGGCATGTGCAAAAACTCGAATAGACCAAACGGAGTTATCACCGCTGTTTTGGGTATGTCCTCAGCGCGCACTGGGACTTGGTGGTTACCGCGGACCAAGTCTATTTTAGAAAAAATGCGCACTCCTGCCAAATGAACGGAAAAATCTTGGATGTGAGGAATTGGGTAGCGGTCGTGCGCGATGGCGTTGTTCAACCTGTGGAAATCCCCGCAAGGTCACCACGAACCGTCAGCTTTAGGGACCATGTGTAGCGGGGAAGCCCATGGGCTGTTTGAACGCCTGATGATGCCCAACCTCTCGAGGTTGGCGAACTCCTCACGCGCTATGGCCAGTTTAGCTGTGTCCAAGTGCCGAGGTTTTGCAAAAACGGGCGGCCTGGTGGTGGTAATAAAATGTTCCACCCCGTGTTTAGCGACGGCTGCCGAAAATGTCGGGACCGTGAGTGCTGGGAACTGAGTGAGCAGTGTGTGGAACTTACCGCATGCAGCTGTGACGTTGGCTTTTGCTGTTGGCCGGGACGCTCGAGCTGTACAGGGAATAGAATCAAAAGACAGTGCATTAACCAGGCACCTGTTAGCGACATCAACCAACAAACCATGTGAGCACAAAAAATCAGCCCCCAATATATTGAAATTCAATGCTGCTATGACAAAAGTCCATTCAAATGCACGGCCGTGTAGAGACAGAAGCAGAGTCCTCTCACCAAAGGTCTTAATCTCCGAGCCGTTTGCTGCTGCCATCTGGGGGCCGCTGGATCCTGCCAGCCGGTCGGCGTAGGACAGCATGATGAAACTCAACTGGGCGCTGGTGTCCACAAGGAAATGCCTCCCCGAGCGTGCGTCCGTCAAGTAGAGCAGCTTGTTCTCCTCCCCGAGGGCCGCAGCTGCTACCGACCCCTGGTCTTGGCGTTTCCCGAGCGCTTGAACTGGCACGGTGGTATACATTTGCGTGCCCTCTCTGCAAAGCGGCGGTGGTAGAAACAAAGGGTGTCTCCTCCGCGTTCCTTGGACCCCGCCGCCGCCGTCGTCGGTGGTTCTGCTACTGCCGTTGATGGCTCCTCGCCGTCTCCGGTCGTCGCGCCGAGCTCCGTCGCCGCCGCCGTGGTCACGAGCTCTCTGCTGGCCACGATGATCCGGTGTGCCTCCTGGGCCAGCGCACGGTAGTCCCGCTTGGCTAGCAACGGCGAACTGGCCAGGGCTGCTCTCGTCGCTGACGGAAGGTTCCGGAGGAAAAGGTGGGTAAAAATGAAGTGGTCGTCGTCCGAGCCCTTCAATCTCACCATCCTCTCCATGAGGTCAATAGCCGTGCAATCTCCCAACCCGGTCCGCATCAGGAGCCTCTCTGCTCTCTCCTCAACCGAGAGTGTGTAGTGCTGGATAAGTGCGGCCTTCAAAGCGCCGTATTTGTCGCTGGCTGGTGGCTGATCCAGCAGGCTCTCCACATGCTGAGCCGTGTGGGTGTCGAGCTTTGCAACCACATGGTAGAATTCCGTGTCATCCACCGATATCCCCTGGAGGACGAACTGCGCCTCAACCAGGTGGAACCAGGAGCGCGGATTGTGCTGCCAAAAATCTGGTAGCTGGATTGTAACGGCATACGCTTGGCTGGGTGCTCCCAAAGAGGCTGGCTCCGGGGAATTCTCTTCGTGTTGCATGCTTCGTCTTGGGTCACCAGTGTAGAGTGTGTAAATGATGAGGCAAGTTTGTCTCAGGCAGTTTATTACACATTCTCTCACATGAGCATAGTAGAAAAGAGGACATTGTCATGTGGTGATCCTCGCGGATCACCAAGAGACGCCACAGAGTTCACCAGAGAGTTTGGCTAAGATGTTATTTATTTTCAGACGTGACAAAACACAACTACGAACCCCTTAGGGCTAGACACACACATGACTGAGACTTGGGTTCGTAGGGCTAACCCAGCCGCTACGAGCTAACTGTGACAAAACTATGATGACGAACCTGACATGAAGGTCTACGGCACTCTCAAGTATGACGAGGCGCAGACCCAGGGCTTGGCACGACGAAGCCACTCAGACGTAACGTTGACCAAAGTCGACTAATACTCCTGCGTCTTACCGTCGTCAGTGCTGGGCTTAAAAGGGCGAAGCACTAACGACGGTAATGACAATCAGCTGACCGGCTGTTGACAGGCGGAAGCCCCACCGAGCACTTTCACAATAAGAGCCTGGTGAGGCCAGAATACAGCCCGCAGCTGTCAAGGCCGGCAGCGAGAAATAACTTAGCCCGAGCGCGATCAGAACCGGCGCTCGGGTCATAACAGACATCTCAAACAGAACTCTTCACTTATATACTCAGGTCCTTCTACATATCAAAAGGTCACATTGCATTCACATAAAAGATCACATTGCATGCACTTCCTTAATCCTTTAACATCCCCCTCACAGTCTCTGGCACCCAAAGGATCCTCCAAGCCGTCTCTGACACACGAAAGATCACATTTCACAGCTTCCTGTTATTTCCAAGGAAACTCTGCCCTTTGTTCTTATCAAAGATGCTGCTCATTATGTTTTGGCCATGTGCGGCCACAATACTAAATTGTTGTGATGGTTGTTAAAAACTATAAATTTTGTCTTACTGAAATTGAGCGTTAATTTGTTTGAATCAAACCACAGTTTAAGCTTTACTAATTCCTTTCTGAGTGTATCCAAAAGTTGTTCCAAATTGCTTCCACTGCATAATAAATTAGTATCATCGGCAAACAATATTATATCCATTTTTTCCAAAACTTTACATATATCATTTATATACATATTGAATAACAATGGCCCCAAAACTGAACCCTGTGGGACTCCACAAGTAACCTTCAGTAACTGTGAGTTTTTGTTACCAACACATACATACTGATATCTATTCTTTAAGTAACTACATAACCAGGACAGTGCTACCCCCCAATACCACAATTTTGTAGTTTCTTTAATAATAAATTATGATCCACTGTATCAAATGCTTTTTTAAGATCCAGGAATACCCCAACTGAATACTCTTTATTTTCAACGGCAGTTGATATTTTTTCTATAAATTCCATTAGAGCAAATGCAGTTGTCCTCTTGTGTCTGAACCCATATTGCTGTTCACACAATAAATTATTCTTCAGTATGAAGTTGTTATTTCTCTCATAGAATATTTTTTCAAGTATCTTGGAAAATTGCGGCAATAGTGAAATTGGTCTATAGTTTGAGAATTCCCCTCTGTCACCCGTCTTGTATGTCGGAATTACTTTAGCTATTTTCATTGCATTGGGAAATATACCTGTTTGGAGAGACAGGTTACAGATATACGTCAGTGGTTTCATTAAGCATTCAATAATAGTTTTGACTAAGAGCAGGTCAATACCATCACAGTCCATAGATGTTTTACTTTTAAACAATTTAACAATTTCAATGACCTCTCTCTCGTCTGTGTTTTTTATGAAAATGGAATCTTTTATAGCAGTGTTTTTGCTTATTGTATCACCTGTGGGTGCCGTAATGGGTATTTCTCGAGCCAAATTAGGACCAATGTTATCAAAAAAGATATTAAATTCATCTGCAGGTGAAGCTGCATTTACACTCTGAGTCATTTTATTATTTTTTGAAAAATTGGTTGGGTAGCTTGTATTTCTGTTTTTATTTCCAAGAATATTGTTAAGTATTGTCCATGTATTTTTAATATTGTCTCTGTTTTTCTCCAGTTCTTTACTGTAATAGTCTCTTTTATTACATCTTATTATATATGTTAACTTATTTTTGTATGTTATTATACCACTGCTCTGCTTCTTTTGTCCTTTTCTTTAGGAAAGCTTTATATAATAAATTTTCTTTTTACACACCTTTTGTAATCCTTTGGTTAACCAAAAGGCGTGTAAAAGGAAAAATTTATTATATAAAAATTATTATATTATAAAATTATAATAATTAATAATTATAATATTATTATATATAATTATATTATATTATATTATTAAAAATTATATTTATTATATGAATAAATGAATGAATGATATTATATATAAATTTATTATATACACTACCGTTCAAAAGTTTGGGGTCACCCAGACAATTATTTTGTGTTTTCCATGAAAAGTCACACTTATTTACCACCATGAGTTGTAAAATGAATAGAAAATATAGTCAAGACATTGACAAGGTTAGAAATAGTGATTTGTATTTGAAATAATAATTTTTTCCAGATACTCAACCTGCTCAAAGGAAGGTCAGTTTTATAGCTTCTCTAACCAGCTAAACTGTTTTCATCTGTGCTAACATGATTGCACAAGGGTTTTCTAATCATCCATTAGCCTTCTGACGCAATGAGCAAACACATTATACCATTAGAACACTGGAGTGATAGTTGCTGGAAATGGGCCTCTATACACCTATGTAGATATTGCACCAAAAACCAGACATTTGCAGCTAGAATAGTCATTTACCACATTAGCAATGTATATTAGATATTAGAGTGTATTTCTGATTATTACCTCCGCCAGGCCGGAGGCCAGGAGGAGGTTATGTTTTTGCCAGCGTTTGTCTGTCTGTCTGTTTGTTTGTCTGTCTGTTTGTCTGTTTGTCTGTTGGTTAGCAAGATAACTCAAAAAGTTTGGGACGGATTTCAATGAAACTTTCAGGCGTTGTTGGAAATGGTACAAGGAAGAACTGATTAAATTTTGGGGATGATCCAGATCACTGTCTGGATACAGGAATTTTTTAAAGGATTCTTTAACATTGTGACATACGGCCATTTTCAACATGTGTGCAGGCCCAATGGAGGGCGCTGCTCGTCGTGTCTGACGAACACAAACTCCGCCTTCTTCAAAGTTTTAGGCACAAAAGCACGTGGAACACAGTGCTGGGCAGGGCTTGGCAGCGTGCCTGTGTGCCTGTGTTTGCGCTACGCTGCAAAAGCTCAGACAGGCAGCTGTTCGCCGCCGGATTATTTGGCAGAAATTCCCCGGCCAGCCATAGTAGCGGCGCAAAAAGAAGCTCTCTGCTGGGGAAGATTCCAAATCCTCATTTGCCGCGGAGCGCAACCCCAATAAAACCCACGCCAACCTGTCTACCCAATTTGCATCCGTCAGTGAAGCCCTGAGTGCTGCTTTCAGTGATCTATGAAAACGCTCGCATAACCCATTGGCCTGTGGGTTGTACGCGGTTGTGTCATGATTTCTTTTGTTTTTTCTTTTGAATTCTTGGATGGAACATGGGTGGGCAATATAAGCTGCGGATTCACCCATCACACATTTCCGATAACTTATGTCGAACTGTATAATCACAGGAGTTATTGTCTAATTTCACCTTGTTGGATTTTATTGCCCCCTTTGTTATATTATTCACTTTCTTTTAACCTGTATTCTTAATCTATTCGAAATAAAGATTAATTCATTCATTCATTCAATTGCAACGCCTGCAGCCTGGGAGTTTGCAGATACAGGAGATGGACACAACACCAACACTTCAGTTTAGTACCTCCGCCAAGGAGGTAATGCTTTTACTAATGAACCACTAATCCTATCATTGTGAATCCAATTGCTAGTCATATGTTTTCATGGTCAAGGAATCTGAAAATGTACACGCAAACACTGTATGGGGGGGAACTGTGGCGCTTGGCGGAGGTCTGCGCTCTCCGAGTGCTTTTCTAGGTTTAAAGTTATCTTCATTGAAAAAAACAGTGCTTTTCTTTCAAAAAATAAGGAAATTTCTAAGTAACCCCTGTGGCACATATGTGGGTTTCATATGCTTCACATATACAGTATATTACTGTGTGCTTATTGTATGCTTCACGTCTCAGAGGAACAAAAGGACTGAACCTCCTAGGGGTAACAGGAGGATGTGAGATCTGGCCTTTTGTATGCAAAGAGATGGCCTTGAGGGATTTCCTGACCATCAGTTACTTTAGGTGGAGGTGAGAAGACCTGGAGGGAGATGCATTGTGTCTTGGGATTAAAAGACTATGTGACTGTGTTCTTTGATGTCCTGGGGTATAAAAGGGACAGATGTTGGGGGATTCATTCTCTTTTTTGTTTTTGGATGTTGGAGAATGTGAATAAAACTGGACTTGTGAAATAAACTCAGCCTCGTTCTTCCACACTCTCCACACTGGTGACCCTAAGACGTATCATGAGCAGAAGCAATTCTCCCGAGCCAGACTCGTCAGGAGCCAGCTAAACGAATGCAGCCACAGTGCAGCTACCGAACTTCTGGCAGAACAATCCACGCTCCTGGTTTAACACGGTCGAGGCGCAGTTCAACCTCCGGAGGATTTCGGTAGACGCCACAAAGTTCTACCATGTGGTTGCAAAGCTGGACAACCACACAGCCCAGCGAGTGGAGAGCCTGATCAACCACCCGCCGGACAGCGACAAGTACAGCACATTGAAAGCTGCACTCATCCGTTACTTCACCCCCTCGGTGGAGGAGCGAGCAGAGGGGCTCCTGGCGCTGACTGAATTTGAGAGCGACAGACCTGCAGACCTGATGGAGAAGATGTTGAGGTTGAGAGACTCCGAAGATGATAACTTCATTTTCACCCACCTTTTCCTCAGGACCCTACCGTCAGCGGTGAGAGTGACCCTGGCCAGTTCACCACTGTTGGCCCGACGAGACTACCACGAGCTGGGCCAGGAGGCGCAACGACTCGTCAATGCCAATAAACAACGCGCGGCTACGGCTGCAGCAGCGGAGCTAGGCGCAACATCCGGAGATGGCAGGGGGCCAGAGGCTGCAGCACCAGACTCACCAACGACGGCGGTGGCAGGGGCCAGGAGACACGGAGCAGACGACGTCCTTTGCTTCTACCATCGCCGCTTCGCAGAGAGGGCACACAAGTGCATTCCACTGTACCATTTCAAGTGCTCGGGAAACGCCAAGACCGGGGGTCGGTAGCAGCTGCGGCCCTCGGAGAGGAGAACAAGCTGCTCTACTTGAGGGATGCACACTCGGGGAGGCATTTCCTCGTGGACACAGGCTCCCAGCTGAGTTTCATCACACCTTCCTACGCTGACCGGCTGGCGCTTTCCAGTGGTCCCCTGGTGTCAGCAGCGAACGGCTCGGCGATTAAGACCTTCGGTAAGAGGACTCTGCTTCTGTCTTTACACGGCCGTACATTTGAGTGGACTTTCGTCATAGCGGCAGTCAATTTCAACATGTTAGGGGCTGATTTTTTGTGCTCACATGGTTTGCTGGTCGATCTTGCTAACAGATGCCTGGTTAATGCACTCTCTTTTTATTCTATTCCCTGTACAGCTCGAGTGGCCCCGCCAACAGCACAAGCCAACGTCACAGCTGCAGGTGGTAAGTTCCACACACTCCTCACTCAGTTCCCAGCACTCACGGTCCCAACATTTTCGGCGACCGTGGCTAAACAAGGGGTGGAACATTTTATTACTACCACCGGACCGGCCGTTTTTGCAAAAGCTCGGCGCTTAGATTCAGCTAAACTGACCATAGCGCGCGAGGAGTTCGCCAACCTGGAAAGGTTGGGCATCATCAGGCGTTCGAAGAGCCCATGGACTTCACCGCTTCACATGGTCCCGAAAGCTGATGGCTCGTGGCGACCTTGCGGTGATCTCCGCAGGTTGAACAACGCTACAGTGCACGACCGCTACCCGATCCCGCACATCCAAGATTTTTCAGTTCATTTGGCGGGGGCGCGCGTTTTTTCTAAAATAGATTTGGTACGCGGTTACCACCAGGTCCCAGTGCACGCTGAGGACATACCCAAAACAGCGGTGATAACTCCTTTCGGGCTTTTCGAGTTTTTGCGCATGCCCTTTGGGCTTAAAGGCGTGGCGCAGACGTTCCAACGCATGATGGACGCGGTCTTGCGCAATCTCCCCTTCGTGTTCGTCTACCTGGATGACATATTGGTAGCCAGCGCGTCCGAAGACGAATGCGAAAACCACCTCACGGCAGTTTTCCGGAGGTTGGCAGAGCACGGGTTAATAATCAACCCAGCGAAGTGTCAGTTCGGGGTGACGCAGATTGATTTTTTGGGGCATCGCGTCTCCCCAGAAGGAGCGGTTCCTCTGCCTGACAAAGTGCGCGCAGTAACAAATTTTCCCCAACCACAAACGGTCAAAGCATTACAGGAGTTTTTGGGAATGGTGAATTTTTATAACCGTTTCCTCCCCTGCGCAGCGCAGCTCATGCAACCATTGTATGCTGCACTAAAAAAACAAAAACCCACAAATAAAGTCGAATGGTCTCCGGAGCGAGAGCGCGCATTCTCTGAAGTCAAAACAGCCCTGGCAAACACTGCGTTGTTGGCACATCCAGTCCCAACGGCCCGCATGGCGCTCACTACTGACGCATCAGATGTGGCAATAGGGGCGGTCGTGGAACAGTATATAGCCAGAGCCTGGCAACCGCTCGCCTTTTTCAGCAGGACCCTGCACGATAGCGAACGAAAATACAGCGCATTCGACAGGGAGTTATTAGCTCTCCACTTGGCCATTCGCTACTTCCAGTTCTGGCTGGAAGGACGCCGTTTCACCACGTTCGTTGACCACAAGCCGCTGACTTTCGCGATGGCCAAGATTTCAGAACCGTGGTCGGGCCGGCAGCAGACACAGCTGGCCGCGATATCGGAGTTTACTACCAATATCCAGCATGTGGCGGGTAAACTTAATGTAGTGGCGGACTGCCTCTCGCGCGCCGTGGCGGCTTCAGCCCGCGTAGGGGTAGATTCTGCAGCCATGGCCGCGGGGCAGGTTAGCGACGCAGAAGTGCGTGCGGCTCCAGTCCGCGTGGGGATAGATTATGCAGCCATGGCTGCGGAGCAGGTTAGCGACGCGGATGTGCGCGAGCTCCATTCTGGACCAACAGGGTTAAGGCTGGAGAACAGGGTGCTGCAAGATGGTATGCCCCCCCCTAATCTGCGATGTCTCCACTGGACTACTGCGTCCTGTGGTACCAGCCGCGTGGCTCCGCTGCGTTTTTGACTCGATCCATTCTCTGGCGCACCCGGGAGTGCGCGCGTCGGTCAAAATGGTAGGAGAGAAATTTGTATGGCCGAGCCTGCGCAAACAAGTTAGAGAGTGGGCGGCAGCCTGCATGGCTTGTCAACGAGCCATGGTTCATAGACACACGAGAGCTCCCCTGGAGCCGTTTCACATTCCAGCTAAAAGGTTTGATCATGTCCATGTGGACCTCGTAGGCCCCCTCCCGCCCTCACAAGGGTGCACACATCTTCTGACAATGGTTGACCGCACCACGCGCTGGCCGGAAGTGGTTCCACTGTTGTCAACCACAGCCGAGGAGGTGGCGCGCGCGTTTTTAAAAGCATGGGTGGCGCGTTTTTAACAGCATGGGTGGCGCGTTTTGGAGTCCCGTCGGACATTACGTCTGACAGAGGCCCTCAATTTGTTTCCGAACTTTGGTCAGCGATGGCCCGCAGCCTGGGGGCAACGATCCACCGCACGACCGCGTACAACCTGCAGGCTAACGGGTTATGCGAACGTTTTCACAGGTCTTTGAAGGTGGCTTTCAGAGCGTCGCTTACGGATGCAAATTGGATGGACAAGCTACCATGGGTTTTATTGGGGTTGCGTTCTGCACCTAAAGAGGATTTAGAAGCCTCCCCAGCTGAGCTAGTTTTCGCACAGCCACTTCGGCTGCCCGGGGAATTTCTCCCAGATAACCCAGCGCCAGAGTGCTCCCCGGCTCAGCGGTTACAGAATAGCACAGGCCCGAGCACGCTACCTGGCCCCGTTCACCACAGTTTTCCGCGTGTTTTTGTGCCTAAGGCTTTAAAAAATGCAGAGTAAAGCGGCAGATAAAATAAAGCAGCGTTGTTGAAGGTTTTAAGTAGAGTTTATTGAATCATACCCTCTTCACAGGACCCCCGCGCCGGTGCAAGTGTGAGCAGACCGGCGCGGGATCCTCAGGCTCTCAGAGGAGGGGACACAGAGTGTGTGTCCAGCAGCAGCAGCTGAAGAGTGAGTGAATGAGAGGGTGAGCATGGGTTACAGTGCAGTATATATACCCAACTACAACAATACATAAAAGAGCATTCCCCAGCAATTGGTATGATCAAAGAGATTGCAGAACAGGCATGAGACATTTGCATTTGAGAGACATATTGATCTCGGTCTCTAGGTCACAGTAAGGACAGGACGCATGAACACAATGCATGAAAGGCACATTAACATCACAGAAGTGAGCCAGAAGAAGCGGGGCTGCCTGTAGACATTAATACACACGTCACTGTTCTGTTAATTGCTCTAGCCGAGCGCTGTGTCTATCCAGTCTGTTGTGGGGGTTACACCAATCCACCACACAGAGTTTGTTTTTGTCAGACATGATGCCCATCGCCCACCTTTACGCCCACCTTATGATGGACCATATAGTGTGCTGGAAACAGGGGATAAGCATTTTTTGCTAGATTTGGGGGGCAGAAAAGAAATGATTGGCATAAACAGGCTCAAACCCGCTTTTGTGATAGCTGACGAAGGTGTGCTGTTGGCTAAGGCTCCTCGGCGCGGCAGACCCCCTAAAGAGCATTCCCCAGAGCACCCACAGAGATTGACTAACAGTTCTCATCCTCAGGCAGCAGCTCCACAGCAGGAAGACGCTGCGGAGGTGGTGCAGCCTGCTTACAGCAAATACGGAAGAAGACTGAGGCCCAAGCAGCACGTGGACTGATATGTAGTGATTTTATTATGACATGCAATCTGTGGTTATGTTGTTCCATCTTAGACGTTTGGGGGGGGGTGTCATGTGGCACATATGTGGGTTTCATATGCTTCACATATATATTACTGTGTGCTTATTGTATGCTTCACGTCTCAGAGGAACAAAAGGACTGAACCTCCTAGGGGTAACAGGAGGATGTGAGATCTGGCCTTTTGTATGCAAAGAGATGGCCTTGAGGGATTTCCTGACCATCAGTTACTTTAGGTGGAGGTGAGAAGACCTGGAGGGGGATGCATTGTGTCTTGGGATTAAAAGACAATGTGACTGTGTTCTTTGATGTCCTGGGGTATAAAAGGGACAGATGTTGGGGGATTCATTCTCTTTTTTGTTTTTGGATGTTGGAGAATGTGAATAAAACTGGACTTGTGAAATAAACTCAGCCTCGTCCTTCCACACTCTCCACACCCCAAGCTTTTGAATGGTAGTGTACATTATGACTCACTGAAGAGATTTTACCATCTTGTAAATTATTAACAGATTCTAGTTAATGGGAAACAAGAAGAGATGTATAGTTGAAGTCACAGCTGAAGATGAGGTTATATTAAGGTGTTTTTATTGTATTCTGTAAAAGCTCATTGGTCATAGTTAACGCTGAAGTAAAAATATGAAATAATTGTGAAGTAGTTAGTGTAGGCAGTTAGTGTTATTTTTCTTTTATTCTTTAACTTTATTTCATTGAATCAGTATTGAGTGCTTTGTAAAAATCAAATGGATGCACTCTAGCACTTCCTCTAAAACTAGAAAAATGACATGATCTGTGTTTTTAAATTGCTTTTTATTGCAAATCTATATGATGTTCCTCATCCTGATCATCAGAGTTCAGATGATAAAAAGAAAGGAATAAAAGAACTTAAATCAGCTTGTGTTGTTACTTGTTATTCATACAGTGAATACGTGCCTCAAATTAACTCACTGTAACTGAATAATTTAGACATATTTAAACAATACCAAGTTAAAATGTTATAAAATGGAGTGAGTCTAAGGAACTGTGTAGTTTTGCTGTATTTTTGTGATAATTTTTCATATTTCTTATAAGCCATACAGCAGTAACATTATCATTATGTCAGTGTTCCTTTTGCATTCAAAATGAAATGATCGCAGTTCTTGAATGAAAGTTTCTTAGCGTCTTCATTCTTAGGAAGCTCAAATTTTTTTTATGAATTAACCTGAGACAGTAGAAGCAACCAGCACTGACACCTTGTGTTGAAACTTACGATTTCTCCTTATAAACACATTTCAACCAGCAAATGCTGCTTGTTTAATTGCGAAATTTATAATATGAAATGTTTTACAGCAAAAGTTTTATTTTAAGCCTGTATGCATATTTTTTATGAATGAAAATAAAATATTTTGACGGTGTTGGTAAGAAGCCCCGCCTCTTCTGTCACGTGATGTACGGAAGTAGCTTAGGAACTTGTCAATAAGGGAGGCCGACTGTCAAGGTAACGACTGCTCTCATTTTTATTATCTTATTACGCTGTTGTTGCTTTTTGTCTACACATTTTGATGTTAGAAGGATCTAAAATTTCCCGTGTCGCGCCTGGGGTTTTTTTTTAGTGGTGTCGCGGTCCTGAAATAATAGAACTAAGCGGAGGGAGAAGTGAGGATGTCAGCCTTTAGCCATTAGCTTGTCTCCGTGAAGCTAACTGCTAGTGCTAACGCTCTTAGTGAAGGAGAGCAGCTGCTACCTGCTGTATCAAACCGAAACTATGAGCGTTATATAAACAGACAGGAAACAACAGTAACCGATAGAGAGTGAAGGGGAAAAAAGAGTTTTAGAGTACTTGAGGTAATATAAAAATGGCTAAAGAGTTTAAGGTGGGTTCTCGTTTCGGAAACAGCAGCTATTCTGGCGTCATTGTTGAGAAGATTATCTGAACGAAATCTCTTGTGTGTATCTGTTTAAAACAAAAAATCTCAAACAGCAACACATAAAATATTAAAATATTTGTTACTACAAAAGCAATGATATTTATAGAGGTGTATTATCAGGGCTGTATAAAAATTAATTTCAAGAACTGAATCAAAAAATGTCAAAAAAAGTCAAATGTCAAAAAAAATTGAAAAGCATTTTATTCGGGGGGAAAGTCAACAATGTGATACTGAAGGTGATACCGAATTCTAAGGAAAAATCCCAAGACACAACACAAGGCAGATTTTATTTTGAGGAAAAAAAGTCAAAAATTTGAGTTGAGTCAAAATAATATATGTACAAGAAAAGACATTTATGAGAGGAAAAATTCGAGTAAAAAGTTGCAAACTTGCATAGAAAAGCCTGAAATTTATTATAAATTTCACATTTCTGTAAAACACTAATATGGATGCAGTCCACTGAGGGAGATGAAAGACTATACTTTATATTGGATATTCACTCCGTATTGCTCCCCAATATTTGGAGCCCCAAAACTGGTATTTTGGACACTAGAAAGTCAGATTTTTCAGATTAAAGTCAAAATAAAAAAGTCATTACTTTTGATAGAAAAATAAGTATAAATTAAATAATTATATCCATCCATCCATCCATCTTCTACCACTTTTCCGGTGGTCCAAGTCACAGAGGCAGCAGTTCAAGCAGAGAAGCCCAGACTTCCCTCTCCCCAGCCACCTGCTCCAGCTCTTCAAAGAGGATACCAAGGTGTTCCCAGACCAGTTGGGAGTAGGGCTGTCGCAATAACCACAGTTATGTAATACTGCGCTATGGACAAGCCGACCGCAAAGGAGAACGAGCAATCGCAACAACCACAGTGTTTACTTTTTTTGTGTGTGGCTAAATCTCGTTGTTCACTTATGAACAATAAGATGTAAAGTGTATTTTACATCTCGTTAAGATACATGTAAAGTGTATTTTTATTGTCAACAGCATGTTTGCACCCGGTTCTGATGGCTGCAGAACCTGGTACTGTGGAAGCTTTCACAGCACCGTGTGGAGCACACTCTCCAGACGGACTCCAGCAGACAGTTAGTGGTGGAAGCATTTGGACTCCTTGCTAAATACAGCCGTGTCAGTGAGCACTGAAAGGGCACAAAGTGTGTTATTTCCTTCTGAGTGGAGTGTGTATGATCTGATCTCCGAGAGCGAAACAACGACTGCATAGTGCATTGCTTGTTTGAACTTGATTTTTCAGACAGTGGCAAAAATCCAAAAATCACTGAGACAAAAGCCATGCGGGGTCCTGTATGGAGACTGTCCTGTTTAAATAAGCTGAATGTCACTGCAGTCTCCAGTCCACACACACCGTAGTTAAATACTGGAGTTCCCGGTGCTATTTTATGAAAATGATCCTTTTTTTTTTTTTTTTAAACAGAATCAGCAGTTCATGCCTAGAAAGACCGGAGCTCCGCACAATTGTTACACATGCACATAAAGCTGAGCGCAGCGCTGCAGCGAGTTTCTCACAGCTTCCATCGTTTGCCACATGTTATGAACTCTGTTTAAAATACGAGACCACAGGGTCCTAAAAACATTTGCAATAATACTGCATATTGCGGTGTTGAGCTATCCACTGTCACCGCAGGGGAAATTCCTCTACCGCAACAGCCCTAGTTGGGAGGCATAATCTCTCCAGTGTGTCCTGGGTCTACCCTGGGGTCTCCTTCCAGTGGGACGTGCCCAAAACACATCAAGTGGGAGGTGTCCAGGAGGCATCCTAATGAGATGCCCAAACCACCGCAGCTGGCTCTTTTCAATGTGGAATAGCAGTGGTTCTACTCTGAGCCTCTCCCAGATGACTGAGCTCCTCACCCTATCTCTAAGGGTGAGTCCAGCAATCCTACGGAGAAAGCTCATTTCAGCCTCTTGTATCTGCGATCTCATTTTTTTGGTCATTACCAAAAGTTCATGACCATAGGTGAGGGTAGGACAAGGGGGATGACTTGCCCATCACAGGGGCTGAGGTCGCCAAAGTTAAAAAAAACTCTTCGATGGCCGGGCCCCGGGGGTGGATGAGATTCACCCTGAGTACCTCAAGGCTCTGGATGTTGTAGGGCTGTGATGGCTGACAACATTGCGTGGAAGTTAGGGACAGTACCTTTGGCATGGCAAACCGGGGTGGTGGTTCCTCTCTTCAAGAAGGGGGACCGTAGGGTGTGTTCCAACCTTAGAGGGATCACACTCCTCAGCCTCCCTGGGAAGGGCTATACCAAGGTGCTGAACAGGAGAGTCCAGCCGTTGGTTTAACCTCGGATTCAGGAGGAGCAATTTGATTTTCATCCTGGCCGTGGCACATCGGACCACCTCTTTACCCTCGTGGGTGTTTGCCCAACCAGTTTACATGTGTTTTGTGGACTTGGAGAAGGCATTCAACCGCTTCCCTCGTGGTTTTTTGTGGGGGATCCTTCGGGAGTATGGGGTATTGTGCTTGTTGTTACAAGCTATCCGGTCTCTATACTTTTTTTTTTTTTTTTGTACCCGTAGGTAGATTTGTTTTGCAGTCTGGTGACAAGCCACCAGCTGCCGGTCGCTGCGTGCGCAAGCGCCCCGTATCCCTAACCTGCATGTTTTTGGCATGCGGGAGGAAACCGGAGAAATCCCGGAGTAAACCCACGCAACACGGGGAGAACATGCAAACTCCACACAGATCACTGTTGGCCGTGGGCAGGGATCGAACCCACGATCTCATGATCCCTATATATGGTCTATACGACCATTGTGAGAATTTGTTTCATATTGCCAACACGCGGTCAGACTCATTCCCAGTGAGAGTTGGACTCCGCCACGGCTGCCCTTTGTCCCCAATCCTGTTCATAATTTTTAATGGACAGGATTTCTAGGCGCAGCCAAGGAACAGAGGAAATCATGTTCAGTGACCACAGGATCTCATCTCTGCTGTTTGCGGATGATGTTGTCCTGTTGGCTTCAACCAGTAATGACCTACAGGTCTTAGTGGGATGGTTTACTGCCAAATGTGAAGTGGCTGGGATGAGAATCGGCACCTCCAAATCCGAGTCCATGGTCTTCACCTGGAAAAAGGTGAATTGTCCTCTCTGGGTTGGGGACAGGCTCCTGCCCCAAGTGGAGGAGTTTAAGTATCTTGGGGTCTTATTCGTGAATGAGAGGAGAATGGAGCGAGAGATTGACAGATGGATCAGAGCAGCATCTGCAGTGATGCAGATGTTGTACCAGTCTATTGTGGCGAAGAGGGAGCTGAGCTCTCAAAGCTGTCGATTTACCAGTCAATCTAAATTATAATTAAAAATAATTATTCCATCAGTAAACTCTGTTACAGCATGGATATAGCTATAACTCCATGGTTATTTGGAGAGAGGAGGTGGAACTTTTATTGTTCAGTAACACACAGAGCTTTTACAGAGTTTTTACGTGATATCAGAGGCTACGAAAAGGACCTCCATAACCAGCCAGCATCATATGAGCCCAATGGGATCACAGTCCCAGGGAAAGTGACCTCATCTCTGCATCCCAGCACAGACTATTCGCGGCAGAATCAGAGGCAGAAGCGCCACAGTAAATACACTCAACTTCACAACAGTGCTTCATTTTGTGGGTACACACCTGGAATGAAGCGTGCCTGTCCACGGTGGATATCCAGGTTGCCGACCTTGTGCATATAGTACCTGCAGCGAACCGTGATTTTGCGACCCGCTACTCTCTGGAGCGAAGTGGTTGGACCCACAGAGTCTCTGCAGAAAACAGAGTCCGTGGGACAGGGGAGAGGGAAGTCTGTGGAGAGCGCCTAAGGGCTTGTACCATAATCTATCAAAAGGCTTCGGGGTCTGGATCTGGACAGGAGTCTGCCAGTTGGTGATCCCTGCTCCATACACTTATTTACACAGCAAAAAGTGTCCCCTTGTACAAAATGTGCTTTATCAGTGCCTAGAGTGTAAATAGGGGCTAGACCATGTTGTCTTTTTTATTAAGTAAGCATGGATTTTTCTGATGTAAAAATATGAGATTGAGATAAATGATTCACTCACTGTTAATGTGACCTACTGTATAACCTTTACAATTAAGTTAAAAAAAATCTTTGCAGGAATGGGGGAAAATGCTAAAGTAAAATGGTTGCATAAGTAGGCAGACTCTCCTGTAAATGGAAATATGAATGTGAATTGAGTTAATCAATCACATTTAAGCTCATGTTAAACATTTCCTAGCTAATTGGCAGTTCAGTGTTGACAGTATTTGTATGCTACTCAGCTGAGAGTGTATAAAGTATTGAAGTCTAATTCCTGTTGCCAGAAGTTATATTATTCTTTTTTTAATCTTTTTTTGCATTTCAATATGAATTAAATATTACCCAACATATACACTGATATGTATAGTATATTATTACATACACCACATTCCAAATTATTATGCAAATGATATTTGTCTCTGATTTTCCTAGTCGATGCAAATGATGGTCAGTATAATTTTCAAGCCATCAGCTGTTAGATTATAATTCAAATTTTATTGAACAAACCTCCCATTGATAACCATTTTTCTGCAAAAAAAAAAAAAAAAACTCAAAACGCACTGTTCCAAATTATTATGCACAACAGAGTTTCAAAGCATTTTATTGGTTGTAAAGAACTGAAAATGGTCATTTGTTGAATTTGCATTATTAGGAGGTCATATTTATGGAAATCAAAAGCTATTTCAATCAAAAACATCTTAACAGGCTGTTACATGTGAAGATAGGACCCCTTCTTTGATATAACCTTCACAATTCTTGCATCCATTGAACTCGTGAGTTTTTGGAGAGTTTCTGCTTGAATTTATTTACAAGATGTCAGAATAGCCTCCCACAGCTGCTATTTTGATGTGAACTGCCTCCCATCCTCATAGATCTTTTGCTTGAGGATGCTCCAAAGGTTTTCAATAGGGTTGCAGTCAGGGGAGGGTGGGGGCCACACCATGAGTTTCTCTCCTTTTATGCCCATAGCAGCTAATGGCACAGAGGTGTTCTTTGCAGCATGAGATAGTGCATTGTCATGCATGAAGATACTTTTGCTACGGAAGGCAGCGTTCTTCTTTTTGCATCATGGAAGAAAGTGGTTAGTCAGAAACTCTATATACTTTGCCAAGGTCATTTTCACACCTTCAGGGACCCTAAAGGGGCCTATCAGCTCTCGCCCCATGATTCCGGCCCAAAACATGAGTCCACCACCTCCTTGCTGACTTTGCAGCCTTGTTGGAACATGGTGACCATCCGCTATTCCATCCATCTGGACCATCCAGGGTTGCACAGCACTCATCAGTAAACAAGACTGTTTGAAAATTAGTCTTCGTGTATTTCTGGGCCCACCGCAACCATTTCTGCTTGTGTGCATTGGTTAGGGGTGGCCGAATAGCAGATTTATGCACAACTGCAAGCCTCTGGAGGATCCTATACCTTGAGGTTTGTGGGACTCCGGAGGCACCAGCAGCTTCAAATACCTGTTTGCTGCTTTGTAATGGCATTTTAGCAACTGCTGTCTTAATCTGATGAATTTGTCTGGCAGAAACTTTCCTCATTATGCCTTTATCTGCACAAACCCATCAGTGTTCTGAATCAGCCACAAATTTCTTCACAGTACGATGATCATGCTTACGTTTTTGTGAAATACAGTGAGGCAAAAAAGTATTTAGTCAGCCACCAATTGTGCAAGTTCTCCCACTTAAAAGTTGAGAGAGGTCTCCAGTTTTCATCATAGGTATACTTCAACTATGAGAGACAAAATGAGGAAAAAAAATCCAGAAAATCACATTGAAGGATTTTTAATGAATTAATTGGTAAATTCCTCAGTAAAATAAGTATTTGGTCACCTACAAACAAGCAAGATTTCTGGCTTTCACAGACCTGTAACTTCTTCTTTAAGAGGCTCCTCTGTCCTCCACTCGTTACCTGTATTAATGGCACCTGTTTGAACTCGTTATCAGTATAAAAGACACCTGTCCACAACCTCAAACAGTCAGACTCCAAACTCCACTATGGCCAAGACCAAAGAGCTGTCAAAGGACACCAGAAACAAAATTGTAGACTTGCACCAGGCTGGGAAGACTGAATCTGCAATAGGTAAGCAGCTTGGTATGAAGAAATCAACTGTGGGAGCAATTATTAGAAAATGGAAGACATACAAAACCACTGATAATCTCCCTCGATCTGGTGCTCCACGCAAGATCTCACCCCGTGGGGTCAAAATGATCACAAGAACGGTGAGCAAAAATCCCAGAACCACATGGGGGGGACCTAGTGAATGACCTGCAGAGAGCTGGGACCAAAGTAACAAAGGCTACATCAGAAACACACTACGCCGCCAGGAACTCAAATCCTGCAGTGCCAGACGTGTCCCCCTGCTTAAGCCAGTACATGTCCAGGCCCGTCTGAAGTTTGCTAGAGAACATTTGGATGATCCAGAAGAGGATTGGGAAAATGTCATATGGTCAGATGAAACCAAAATAGAACTTTTTGGTAAAAACTCAACTTGTCGTGTTTGGAGGAGAAAGAACACCATACCTACTGTGAAGCATGAGGGTGGAAACATCATGCTTTGGGGCTGTTTTTCTGCAAAGGGACCGGGACGACTGATCTGTGTAAAGGAAAGAATGAATGGGGCCATGTATCATGAAATTTTGAGTGAAAACCTCCTTCCACCAGCAAGGGCATTGAAGATGAAACGTAGCTGGGTCTTTCAGCATGACAATGATCCCAAACACACCGCCCAGGTAATGAAGGAGTGGCTTCGTAAGAAGCATTTCAAGGTCCTGGAGTGGCCTAGCCAGTCTCTAGATCTCAACCCCATAGAAAATCTTTGGAGGGAGTTGAAAGTCTGTGTTGCCCAGCGACAGCCCCAAAACATCACTGCTCTAGAGGAGATCTGCATGGAGGAATGGGTCAAAATACCAGCAACAGTGTGTGAAAACCTTGTGAAAACTTACAGAAAATGTTTGACCTCTGTCATTGCCAACAAAGGGTATATAACAAAGTGTTGAGATGAACTTTTGTTATTGACCAAATACTTATTTTACCGAGGAATTTACAAATTAATTCATTAAAAATCCTTCAATGTGATTTTCTGGATTTTTTTTCTTATTTTGTCTCTCATAGTTGAGGTATACCTATGATGAAAATTGGAGACCTCGCTCATCTTTTAAGTGGGAGAACTTGCACAATTGGTGGCTGACTAAATACTTTTTTACCCCACTGTATCTTATGTTTTCATACCTTGTCCAAGGCATTGCACTATTTGACGCTTTTTGGCAGCAGAGATCCTTTTTCTTTCCCATATTGCTTGAAGCCTGTGGCATGCTTAATAATGTGGAACATCCTTCTTAAGTAGTTTTCCTTTAATTGGGCTCACCTGGCAAACTAATTATGACAGGTGTCTGAGCTTGATATCAGTGATCCAAAGAGTCCTGAGACACAATGCCATCCATGAGTTTTATTGAAAAACAAGAAAATTGAATGTTTATGACACTAAAATCCTATTTGCACAATAATTTGAAACGCGGTGTATATTACATATTTTTTGACAAGCTAATATTGGATTTATCAACTTAACTGTAAATAATCCTCATTTTATTATTAGTTGTTAAAAAGTTATTTCTGTAATGATTTGATTTTTAAAATGAAAATGAAGAAAATCACTACCACAGGCTTCCAAATTCACAGAGTATATACCACAATTGCTTCAAATTTTTGGTGATAAAAAATGAGATTTGGGGGCAGATTTAAAGGTTGCGCCATCGCAAAACCCTGTTTTTTAATTCAGTTCAATTCAATTCAATTCAAACGTTTATTTCAAACTCAGGGTTCATATTACAGATAGATAAATAAATAAAGTATATACAGATCAGCAGACACTCGGCGCTCTTGTAACAACAAAAAACATAATGGGCTCAGTATAAAATGGAACGCCACCACTTCCAAATGCTGGAATGAAGTGTGAGTGACGAGTTGACAATTGCTGATATAAGATGATTGTTACATTCCAGCAGTCTTCTCAAAAAACTGTAAACATTCTTACGTATCAATTCTCCAAAAGACGGAATGTTCACAGACACAAACAGCTTGCTTGCACTCGACCTTCGTGGTACATCTAACAACCTTCTTAGGGAGTTATTATATGCAATGCGGATTTTGTTCCTAACAGCAACATTGCTATTAAACCATAAAGGCGAGCAGTACATTGAGGTACAGAAGGTCTTGAACAACATACATTTGACTTCAGGAGAACATCTATGGAAATTACGCAACAGTAAATTGGTTTGAGCGTACAGTTTCCTGAGATGCCTGTTACAATCAGCATTGGTCTTATCAGATTCAATCCACACACCTAGGTATTTGACTTTTTCAACAAAGTTCAAGCTATTACCACAAAGTGACATAACAGGATTCGACGTATTGACACCCTTTGGTTTGAAAGCCATACACATAGATTTAGTACAGTTGAACAGGATGTCATTTTTTTTACCAAATTTTTCACATACAGAAAGGAGATGTTGCATCGCTGCGGTAGATAAACTTAACAAACAGAGGTCATCAGTGTAGAAAATGTGATTTAACAGTGCACCGTTAAAGGAGCCGCCCACATTAGTATTGTTCAACAGTACACTGAGATCATCAACATAGACATTAAACAACAAGGGTGACAGTATACCACCTTGTTTAACACCGTTGGTCACATGAAATTTGGATGAGGTGACATTGCCCCATCTAACAACCATAGACTGCCTTCTGTACTGCCTTCTGTTTTGGCGTTAAAAAACTACTGTTGAGATTTACTAAAGGACGCAGGGCAAAATTAGCGGTGGAAAGGTATGGACTGTGTTAATTTTGCACCTGGACTCATTGCATATGTATTTGTAGGAGTTGTCATTTCAACATGCAAATTTGAAGGAGGGGAGTATTTAAATGACTGGCGCAAGGTGATTTATTAAGGTTTGCGGTTGTCATTACCCTACTACATGCACCAGGATTTAATGCCCAAAAAATCTTGTCTTAATTCATCTGCGCCTGATATGATAGCGATTGTTGGTGCCAGGAGGAGACACTGGCGAGAACCGAGGGCGTGTGACAGAAGCTTTTTTCTGCCTGTGACTTTATTTGACATGACAGAAGAACAGATTATATGAATATCAGTGGTCTGACAGAGATCGGTGTTGTGCTGAACTGGACATTAGCCGCCAGTTTAAAAAAAAAAAAAAAAAAAAAAGTTTATACTGTATATAGCCTACTACATGAATTTGTATCCATAAAATAGGTTGCAGTAGGAGCCCTTATACCTGCAGTGGACATACAGATGGTGTCAACCAAGAGTGACTTTTTTTCTCTTTTCTGCTTAGGTTCAGACTTGGACTCTGGAGTTTTCCTAATCAGCTCTCCCTCGCTCTTGTAGCAAAACCTTCCACACTGACAATTTTAATTTTTTTTCTCTGTCCATATTTCTATATATACAGTGTTTCTTTTTGCTGTGCATAAAATGGTAATTCAATTCCCTCCTCTCTCTATTTCTCTCTCCCAGTTCAGGATACACAATATAAGAGGAAAACAACAATGAGATTATTAACAAAAAGAGCGCACAGATCCATAGAAACGTCCCCCGAAATTGCAACACTGTAACTCAGTGGCATTTATAAAAAGTTGTGAACTGGGAGACCTGTAGATTTTGTTAAAACAAAGTTATTCACATAATAAAACTCCAGTGTCCATCAGACCATCTTGATGGTTCTATTGTTAATAAAATAAACACGTTGGTCAAATAATCAATTTATTTATGAGTAATCCTTTTTTAAATTAGATACTTCATTTATCCAAACAAAAAAGTTTGCCATGTTAAATGAAAATCTAAATTTTGAAATATAATAAAAATAAACTATTTTAGTGGGGTTTGTGCTTAAACAAAGAAAAAAGCTTGATATATTATGCTCCTCTGAACTGGCTGTGCCTGTGTTGATGACCCGCTTCCTCATCAGATGTGCCTGTGTGGAATTTTGCAGTGCCTTTGGTGGATGGGTGTTCATAATTTTGTGTGTTGTTAGTAGAGCACTTGCAAAAATTGGCCACTCTCTTAGGCGCTCTGTCTAAATTGCGCACTCGCTAAGTTGCGTTGCCTTAGTAAATCTGCCCCTAAGAGTTTCTGATCTAATTGGTATTTTAATTTTAAGTACTGATTGAGGAAGAAACTGTTATAATTTCCTAAGTCTTTTATCTTCTCCATTTCCATTCTAGGCAAAGTCTTCCTGAACAAATCCTCCAAAAATGAAACTTCTTTGACTTTAAAAAAAAATTAAAAAAATATTTTAAAACTTTTTGGAGGTGAAACATTTCCACAATGATAGTCAGCTACAACGCCCCTTCTCTCCTGGTTTTCTGTATAATAGGTGAGTGAATACACATTTATTTGTGCATTCAATGGGTTTAAATGTTTACTGTTCAAAGGTCTTGTTTGCATTTCTTGAGTATTACATTATTTATGCTCTTTGTCTATAATAAACACTTGCCTGACTTTTTTATTTTAAATTTCACCTACAGCGCTGAGTCCTTTGAAGACCGCCCTCTGCTCTTGTAAGAAGACAAACTTTTCAGCATGATTACATATAATATGTCTCTTTCAAAATGATGAAAGAGCCATGCTATTTTTAAATCAAACAATGTTTTTAATAACGATAATGGCTCTAAATGTATTTTTGTACATGACTTCTCTAATCACGGCTTTAACAAAAGTAATTCCTGGGCTAAGGAAAGTAGGATTTTAATTAAATTAATTTGGTTACACACATTACTTTGCCCCATCAAGGGTGGATAAAGTATCCCGAAATTGTAGTCAAGTAACGGTAGTGACACTTAATGCTATTATTTACTCAAGTATATAGTGCATCTGGAAAGTTTTCACAACGCTTCACTTTTTCCACATTTTATGTTACGGCCTTATTCCAAAATGGATTAAATTAGTTTTTTTCCACAAAATTCTACACACAATACCCCATAATGACTATGTGAAAAAAGTTTTTTTTTTTGAGATTTTTGCATATTTGTTAAAAATAAAAAACTAAGAAATCACATGTACTCACATGTACTCACATGTACTCACTCAAAGGCTCTATTCACAGCCTTTGCCATGAAGCTCAAAATTGAGCTCAGGTGCATACTGTTTCTGCTAATCATCCTTGAGATGTTTCTCCAGCTTAATTGGAGTCCACCTGTGGTAAATTCAGTTGATTGGACATGATTTGGAAAGGCACACACCTGTCGATATAAGGTCCCACAGTTGACAGTGCATGTCAGAGCTCAAACCAAGCATGAAGTCAGAGGAATTGTCTGTAGACCTCTGAGACAGGATTGTGTCGAGGCACAAATTTGGGGGAGGGTACAGAAAGATTTTTGCTGCTTTGAAGGTCCCAATGTGCACAGTGGCCTCCATCATCCATAAATGGAAGAAGTTGGGAACCACCAGGACTCTCCCTAGAGCTGGCTGGCCATCTAAACTGAGCAATTGGGGAGAAGGGCCTTGGTCAGGGAGGTGACCAACAACGCAATGGCCACTCTGTCAGAGCTCCAACATTCCACTGTGGAGAGAGGAGAGCCTTCCAGAAGGACAACCATCTCTGCAGCAATCCACCAATCAGGCCTGTGTGGTAGAGTGGCCAGATGGAAGCCAGTCCTTAGTAAAAGGCACATGGCAGCCCACTTGGAGTTTGCCAAAAGGCACCTGAAGGACTCTCAGACCATGAGAAACAAAATTCTCTGGTTTGATGAGACAAAGATTGAACTCTTTGGTGTGAATGCCAGGTGTCATGTTTGGAGGAAACCAGGCACTGTTCATCACCAGGCCAATACCATCCCTTCAGTGAAGCATGGTGGTGGCAGCAGCATCATGCTGTGGGGATGTTTTTCAGCGGCAAGAACTGGGAGACTAGTCAGGATAGAGGGAAAGATGAATGCAGCAATGTACAGTGACATCTTGGATGAAAACCTGCTCCAGAGCACTCTTGACCTCAGACTGGGGTGACTGTTCATCTTTCAGCAGGACAGCGACCCTAAGCAAACAGTCAAAGGAGTACAGATATCAAAGGAGTGGCTTCAGGACAACTCTGTGAATGTCCTTGAGTGGCCCAGCCAGAGCCCAGACTTGAATCTAATTGAACACCACTGGAGAGATCTGAAAATCGCTGTGCACCAACACTTCCCATCCAACCTGATGGAGCTTGAGAGGTGCTGCAAAGAGGAATGGTCGAAACTGCCCAAAGATAGGTGTGTCAAGCTTGTGGCATCAAATTAAAAAAGACTTGAGGCTGTAATTGCTGCCAAAGGTGCGTCAACGAAGTATTGAGCAAAGGATGTACATGTGATTTCTTAGTTTTTTAAAACATTTTTAATAAATTTGCAAAAATCTCAAATCTTTTTCATGTTGTCATTATAATAATGCATCAGATTTATATAGCGCTTTATCATAGACACTCAAAGACGCTTTACAGATAGATACATTATTCATTCACTCCAGACAGACAATGGTAGTGGCAAGCTGCTACTGTAGCCACAGTTGCCCTGGGGCAGGCTGACGGAAACGTGGCTGCCAGTCCGCGCCAATGGCCTCTCCGGCCACCACTGAACATTTAAACATTTTATACATTTATACACATTCATACCCAGTGTTATGGGCACTGGAGGCAATGCGGGTGAAGTGTCTTGCCCAGGGACACAACGGCAGGATATCTGGGGAGAGCGGGATTCGAACCGCCAACCATCGGGTTATTAGACGACCTGCTCTACCTCCTGAGCCACTGCCGCTCAGTGGTGTTCACAGAAACTTACTTGAATGAGAAAATATCTGCTAAACATGATACTTCAGTAGAGTAGCATCTGTATTCTCATCAATTTTGAGTATTTTTTTCATAAATTGGTAAAAAAAAAATCTTGTAATTTTTGACATTTTCTCCCTCAAATTTTCCATTTTCTCATACATTTTTGCATTTGGTTTTTCTCAAAACATGTTTTTTGAAATTTTACTACATTTTCCATTCATAAAATTGCATAATGTTTGTGATAAAATAATAATTTTCCTCCAATATTCCTCCAATATTTTTTCTACTTATTACACATAATTTGCAATTAAAAGTAACTCAAAAGACTTACCAAGTTGAGTAAAAGTGCATATTTTCCTTAAGAAATGTACTCAGTAAGAGTTAAAAAAAGCCATCAAACTGCTTACAGTATACAGTATACTGCTTAAATAGTTGTGGAAAAACGTTACCTGAGTATAGGTACTTGAATAAGTGTAACTCATTAGTAGCCATTTCTGCCCAACATGAACAGTAACAACTGTGGTGGCTCAGTTGGTAGAGCAGCCGCCCCACACCCGGGAGGCAGGGATTCAAATCCTGGCCGGGTCATGCCGAAGACCAAATAAAAGTGGAACTTCCTGCCATCCAGCTTGGTGCTCAGCAGTAATGGAATGGAGGAGGGAAATTTGTGGCGGCGCCTTGCATGGCAGCGGCCCTCTGATTCTACACTTGGGGTGTGTGTGATTAACACAGTAGATAGGTAAAACACAATCTCGTTCTACTGTACATGATTGGTTGTACAGTTGAATGACAATAAAGGGTGATTTAATTAATTTTAACATACATTATTAAAACATCAAATCCAGGAAAGAAGCACTTTTTCTGACCAACTCCCTTTTCTTTTTGTTTTCATCGATCAGCACATTGTGGACATTCCCTTCAGGTTTTAGAGGATCAAGTGGGAGAGATTAGAAGTTCTGCTTATCACAGCTGGTCGTACCACTTTGGAACTACGTACGACTGTTGGATCATCAAAGGTTTAGAAGACGAACCTATCGTTCTTAGGTACAGACACACAGCATGCTACTCTCACAGGAGATACATATTTTTTGCCGATTCTCTAAATCCACTATTTGATTCACACCTCATACCACAATTTTGCATTTGGACATTTGTTATTTACATAAAAAATTCTCCTAAATAAATGTTATACAGATGCCCATTCATTTTTTTGTTTGACAGCAATGCTTTGCTCACAGTCTTGATTGTGCAGTGTAACTACCCTCTGTTTCTTTGCCATAGCTGTTACATAATCCCTCTGATGCCTCTGTCATATAATCCTCTTGCATTTTCTGTTTTTACATCAGTTGTCAGTCACGTCTGTTATTGACATGACCCTCAACTATGTCACTAGATGGTGTGAATGAGGTGGATATAGGGTGTAATGATCACTTTTATCACACATTTTATCACAAATTCTGTCTCTGAATTGTAATATTTGAAAATTAGTTGACCTGGAATAACTCTATAGATTTGTAAATTGAAAGAAGGAATTTTTTAAGTTGAATATTTTTCTTTTTTGTGATAAATATGGTATGAGATACAAGTGTGTGTGTGTGTGTGGGGGGGTATTCTTCCAATGAGCTTACTGAATGAAATGTAGTGAGACAAGAGACACAGTAACAAAGTGACGGGTATGTTTATTCAGTGTTTTCATTGGTAGCCTCTTCAGATACTCAAATTCATGCACAAAATCACTGGAAAAATTAAATTTTCATCATGTCCCCTTTTAAAATCTGTAATCATGGGTGAATATTTTTTTTAAATTTTAGTGTAATATAGCACATTTTTTTATTTACTAACAATGTGACTGCACCTTCTTAAACATTAGAGCATAAATTCATCACATTATAGTTAGAATTACAGAAGAATTTCTGATGTCTCCTCTTACAATTAGGCTTGACCATCTGTTCACTGAATACATCATTCTTGCTGCACATCTTTCAGCTTCTCCCAGTTTTCTGCACGGTGTCGGAAGGAATGGGTGTCGATAAAGTCATCAGCTGGTGGCGAGCCAGTTGTCCTTTGTGGCCCCAAACTGCCGCAGCCGATTGAATTTCCTGGAGGAAATATTACAGTGATGCACCACTTCCTACCACATCTATACCCGGTGTCGTCATTTCTGTTGAACTATGCCAGAGGTATGAAAGTGTGATACCTGCTAGAAATTTAAGTCCTTTTTCTCCAGTGATCACCTAAATATGTTTTCTTATATATATTTTTATTTTTATTTATTTATTTATTTTTTTTAAATACAGATCCAGACAAAGGTGAATGCCCAGAGACATCTTTTGAGTGTCTTGGAGGGCGGTGTCTTCCCCTCTCCTGGCGCTGCAATGGGCAGGTGGAGTGTCTCGGGGAGGGCACTGGTCCTGGCACTGATGAGCTTGGCTGTGATGTAGAAGACAATGAGCTAGAGACCCAGGCTAATACGTATACAGACAGGAACCATGATGGACGCAAAACTCAAAGTCCAGACAGCTCAGCCAAACAAGAGATTGACGAGCTCTGGCCATTTTGGGAGGATCAGGGCAGGGTGGATCGAGGGCAGCCAACCACACAGAAGGAGCCTGTTGTGACACCCACTCCTATTGAGTGGCCATGCGGTGGACTTCTTCAGACATTTTATGGAACATTCTGCCCCCCAGTTTCTCATGGTACTGCCTTGTCTTGTGTCTGGACTCTAGACCCTCAGGACTCCAGGCCGCTGAGATTGGACCTGCAGCAGCTAGTGCTGGGGCCCGGAGACAGACTCACAGTCTACAACAGAGAACAAGGAGAAGGAGAAGTTATTAAAACTGTGAGTTAAAACCTGTTTTAAAACCATTCTTAGAGCCCAGATAGTCCCCCCCCCCCTTGGGTAACCTAATTTTCACTTTGTGTGTGTGTGTTGTTTTTTTTTTTAACAGATCACCAGCGCCTTCAATTACAAGTCAGTCCAAGTTGAATCTCATACTGGTCTGATGTCATTGAAATATGAGACGCTACCTGACACGGAGGGGAGCGGTTTTAATGCCACATTCCATGTTGGGGGCTACTGCCCTCCATGGGAAGGCCGGTGTGGGGGTGCAGCCGGAAGCTGCTACACCCAGGAGCAGCGCTGTGATGGAAAGTGGGACTGTCCCGAGACTGGAAAGGATGAGGAGGGCTGCCGTGGGTGCAGTCAGAACCAGTTTGCCTGTGGGGTGGCAGGACAGAGAGCAGTAGCCTCCAGTCACTTTTCTGGCAGACCTGTGTGCTACCCAATGACAGAGAGATGCAACTACCAGCTATACTGTGCTGATGGCAGCGACGAGAGGGACTGTACTGTGTGTCAGCCTGGGACCTTTCATTGTGACAGTGACAGGTCAGTGTGTTGGGTGTTATGTCTGTGTTTGCTGAATGAAACCAGTGGACACGTCCACGTGTTGGGGCTTACTGTATTAAACACACCAACAATATTAATAAACTAACTTGTAGGTAAGCTAAGCGAGGGGTAGTACAGGGCAGTTGGCAGGTTGGAAGGTGGAGCGCCAAAAGAGGCCGACTCTCACCGTTAGTCCTCCTTTATAGATCTGGCGTGATGTCATCCCGTGCGTGCGTCCCTGCATCCGTGGCGTCTGTGGTACCATTTCCCATAACCCCCCCCCCACCCCCCCACCGGAAAAACCAGCACCTCACTGGTGTTGTTTTACCTTTAGCTGGGTGACTGTTGTGGTGATGTGGTGGCTGGTTTGTCAGCCGGTTTAGGTTTCCACGGGCAGCCTTGTGGAACTGTGCTCAGAGCTACGGCCGCTCTTGGAATGCGACACAGTGAGAAACCGTGCGCTGCCCATCCCAGTGCAGGTGCTGACAACACTGGGGTTCCTGGCAACAGGGGCACTCCAGAGGGAGCTTTCAGACCGATTGGGAATTTCCCAGTCGACCCTGAGCCGAGCTATGCCAGCTGTGTGGAATGGCATTATCCGGCTGTCACCCAGGTACACCATATTCCAATACAATGCAGTTGAACAGGCCAACATCAAAGCAAATTTGTAGCGAGAGCCAGTTTTCCTAATGTAATGGCAGCTATGGACTGCACACACATTGCTATAAAATCACCTTCACAAGATGACTTTGTTTATGATTTGTCAAGTCTAATATGATCTGCTTTCAACTGACAATTGATCATGACTACCCACTAAATCGGTTCATATTGTCTTCTTTTTCATTACTGTTTTCCTTTATTCAGTGAGCTGATCCACCCGGCTCGTCACACCAATCAGCTGACGCTTCTAAAGACGACTGCAGATGTCAGTCGAAACATGTCAAAGTTAAATAAACACCTCCTTCTCATCCCTGTCTGAATAAAGGAAAACCATAAACTAATCTTATTGGGCTGTGAGCAGGCTATTGAATTACCTGTATCCAACATGAAGGCTGGAGGACAGCCTGCCAAACAAAACTTTTTTTACTCGCCTCCACCTCATTTAGGAGTGCCTTCAACTCACAGTCCGTGAAATTCCATTAAATCCATTATTTTTGATTGTGGATACAGGAGAATCAAATTTGTAGGGCTTGTATATATCTATTTGCAAGTAACCGCATATTCAAATGGGGGCGTATCAAGGGAGGAGTCCGGTATTTCCTCACGTGCGTTGAATTTCAAGTAGATTGGGATGTACAAAGGACATGTGCTTGGATTCCTGCATACGCACTGTTTCATACATCTGGATTTTTTTTTTTTTTGCTTATGGCATTTTCTTTATTTAAACATACGTCATCTTTCAGTAGGAAATCCACGCAAGTCTTTGAACATAAGGTCCCTAGACTCTGGGCTGGCCATTTCATTGTTTCAGTATTGTTAGATTCAAGGAACTGTTTAACCCATTTTGCAGTGTGACAGGGGGGCATTGTCTTGCATGAAAATAGCTGGCTGATTGGGAGACAATTGCAGGGAAAGAATTGCATGTTGCCGAAGGAGGTTCACGTAAACATTTGCATTCACTTTGCCTTGTAGCTGTACAAGAGGCCCAACTCCTGCTGCAGAAAACGTCTACCAAACTATTGACACTTCCTCCTCCAAATTTAACTGACTTCTTGACACACTTTGGGTTCAGTCTTTCCCCAGTTTGACGCTGAACATACAGTGCATCCGGAAAGTATTCACAGCGCTTCACTTTTTCCACATTTTATGTTAGTCTTATTCCAAAATGGATTAAATTAATTTTTTCTTCAAAATTCAATGCACAATACCCCAAAATGACAATGTGATTTTTTATTTTTTTTTTTAGACTTTTGCAAATTTATTAAAAATAAAAAACTAAGAAATCACATGTACATAAGTATTCACAACCTTTGCCATGAAGCTTAAAATTGAGCTCAGGTGCATCCTGTTTCTACTGATCATCCTTGAGATGTTTCTCCAGCTTAATTGGAGTCCACCTGTGGTAAATTCAGTTGATTGGACATGATTTGGAAAGGCACACACCTGTGTATATAAGGTCCCCACAGTTGACAGTACATGTCAGAGCACAAACCAAGCATAAAGTCAAAGGAATTGTCTGTAGACCTCTGAGACAGGATTGTGTCGAGGCACAAATCTGGGGAAGGGTACAGAAAAATTTCTGCTGCTTTGAAGGTCCCAATGAGCAGAGTGACCTCCATCATCCATAAATGGAAGAAGTTTGGAACCACCAGGACTCTTCCTAGAGCTGGCCGGCCGTCTAAATGGAGCAATTGGGGGAGAAGGGGCTAAGTCAGGGAGGTGATCAAGAACCAGATGGTCTCTCTGTTAGAGCTCCAGCGTTCCTCTGTGGAGAGAGTAAAACCTTTCAGAAGGACAACCATCTCTGGAGCAATCCACCAATCAGGCCTGTATGGTAGAGTGGCCAGACGGAAGCCACTCCTTAGTAAAAGGCACATGGCAGCCCGCCTGGAGTTTGCCAAAATTCACCTGAAGAACTCTCAGACCATGAGAAACAAAATTCTCTGGTTTGATGAGACAAAGATTGAACTTTTAGGTGTGAATGCCAGGCATCATATTTGGAGGAAACCAGGCACCGCTTATCACCATACCAATACCATCTCTACAGTGAAGCATGGTGGTGGCAGCATCATGCCGTGGGCATGTTTTTCAGTGGTAGGAACTGGGAGACTAGTTAAAATAGAGGGAAAAATGAATGCAGCAATACACAAGAGACATCCTGGATGAAAACCTGCTCCAGAGCGCTTTTGACCTCAGACAGGGTGACGGTTCATCTTTCAGCAGGACAATGACCCTAAGCACACAACCAAGGTATTAAAGGAGTGGCTTCAGGACAACTCTATGAATGTCCTTGAGTGGCCCAGCCAGAGCCCAGACTTGAATCCAATTGAACAATTGGAGAGATCTGAAAATGGCTGTGCACCGATGCTTCACATCCAACCTGATGGCGCTTGAGAGGTGCTGCAAAGAGGAATGGTCGAAACTGCCCAAAGATAGGTGTGCCAGGTTTGTGGCATCATATTCAAAAAGGCTTGAGGCTATAATTGCTACCAAAGGTGCATCAATGAAGTATTGAGCAAAGGCTGTGAATACTTATGTACATGTGATTTCTTCCTTTTTTATTTTTAATAAATTTGCAAAAATCTCAAAAACTTTATTCATGTTGTCATTATGGGGTGTTGTGTGTCGAATTTTGAGGAAAAAAATTAGTTTAATCCATTTTAGAATAAGGTTGTGACATAATAAAATGTGGAAAAAGTGAAGTGCTGTGAATACTTTCCCGATGCACTGGATTGTTTTCCATCAGACCCAAATAAATTGAACTTACTCTCATCACTGAAGTGCACTCTGAACCAGTTCTCCTCTGTCCACGCATCATGCTCCTCAGCAAAGGCAAGTCTAGCCTTTTTATTCTTTCTGCTGATGAGAGGTTCGGTCACTGCAGAGTGAACTTTAAGTCCAAATTGTCTTAAACGGAGACACACTGTATGCCGAGACAGATCCTTGCCCTGTTCAGCAGTGAACTGGTGAGCAATTCCAGCTGCAGTGTTGAACCGATTCCCCTATGAGAGTCTTTGCATAATCCTGTCCCCCAAACCAGAGCAGTGTGAGAAACTAGTGATGTCCTGTGGCTGCAGATGTACTGGTCATTCAAAGCAAGGGCCTCTACACTTCCTATTAATTTTTTTTAATCCTATAGCCCTTAAAAAAAAAAAATCAAAAAAAAAATCATTGTTTAAATCTTTTCTGACACTGTATTCTCTAACTTTGCTCACTGTTTTTTTTTTTTAAACAAAATAAATGTTTGTGTTGAAGTGCCTTGGTTATTTAAAAAATCATGTTAGTACAGCAGTGGAATAGCCACAGCTGATATTCTGTCAAATTCTGAACAATGAAGAATAACAATATTTCAGAATAAATCAAGTATTGTTTCAAGATCATGATAATATTATATCAAAGTGGAAGTATCAGGATAGTATTTTTTTGTTAACTCACTGTAAATGTAAAAAAAAACAAAACCAAAAAACAACCAAAGACTCTCACACAAAAACAAATATGATAGATCTTTTAAAAGGAAGCTTAGTAGGCCGGTTGAAGTTATTAATTGCAGGGAAAACACTTAAATAGTATTAAACATGTAAAACAGTAATTTAAAAATATATGAACACATTGTACTGTATAGGTGAAATCTCTTTATTTTCATTATACTGTGGTGGACCACTCCCAGTTACACGGGGTGAGACTGGACATCCTGGCAGATAAGCACATCTGTCGCAAGGTCTGTTGTGGACTTTTGCTAGTCTGTGCATCATGACATGCACTACACAAAGAGCAGAGACAAACAAACGTATCATCTGGTCAGTCACTGCAACAGATACTGGAGTCAGTTTTGTCTTGGCCTGTCCTTGCCACTGATAATACCTCTGTCTGCCAAGAATGTGCCACTAGTCCAGCAAAAGCTAGCGGTACGCAAATACTTTGCAAGCAGTTTCATGAAATGGTCAGTCAGAGAGCAACTCATACCGGGTCAGATGTCACCCGGGTTAACAAGGTCAGGAGTTCCTGGCAGCGGAAGGCGAATTACTGAGCAGCGTGGAGGAATCTGATCAGACCTAAATGAAACGGTCATTGTCACCCCCAACAGACTGCTATGATGATGATGAAGATGATATAGATGATGATCAAATCATGGACTTAAAGTTCAGGTTGTAGCGAACTAGTTATAGTTATTCTTGACCGTGGGAATGGATCAGTCCTACTTTGAGGGTCACAGTCTTTTTTTTTTTTTTTTTTTTCTAAATAAATATCCTGAAAACTGAATTAACTGACACAACGCTTGATCAACTGATTGCACTTTCATAGAAGTTCATAAACATACCATGCACATATGACTTCTCTATAAGGACTATTTTCAACTTCTGATCTTTTTGATGTGTTTTAATAATTATTCTTCAGCCCAGGGGTCTTTTATTGTGACACGTGACCATCTGAGATGGGATATTTGTTTGCATTACATGCATTAACATTGGCTGCATTTCAGCAAAATCTTCCCCCATCTTGTGGCTGTAATTGTACTCTTAACATTTGCAGGGAAATGGTTTATTTGAAGAGTTTCAGTCTGGGTTTAGAATCCATCACAGTACTGAAACAGCCTTAGTGAAGGTCACTAATGACCTCCTTATCGCATCTGATCATGGACTTGTTTCTGTACTTGTCCTTTTAGACCTTAGTGCAGCTTTTGATACTATCGATCATAATATTCTACTTGATAGATTAGAACACTATGTTGGACTTAATGGAACTTGGTTGCAGTGGTTTAGATCTTATTTATCTGATAGGTTCCAGTTTGTTCATGTCAGTAATGAGTTTTCTTCCAACTCAAAGCTCAGTCGTGGTGTTCCACAGGGATCTGTGCTAGCCCCTACTCTTTTTAGTTTATATATGCTTCCGTTAGGCAACATTATTAGAAAGCACTGTATACATTTTCATTGTTATGCAGATGACACACAATAAGCGACTTTCGCATTACGAGTGCACATGTGCGGACTATGTGAGTTCAAAGTTCACGACTACTAAACATTCCGGTAGCCGGCTTGTTTTTGTATACAAACAGTACTGTCACACCTGAACGATTGCTGCTTAAAGTCTGCTTTAAGCTTTAAATCGTCGTTATGCCAGGTACACATTGTGCCGTAGTGAAGTGTGGGAATGGCATGTATCATCTAGAGCGGTGGAAAAAGAAAACTTGGAGCATACATGCGTGTAACTTTGGGACCAGCGTGTGTACATGTCCGCCGCTATTCACGTTATATACATTTCCCATGGAGCTGAAGGATCCGGACAGATGTAATTGTTGGATTAAAGCAGTAATTCTATATTATAACATAATTAAATACTGTTGTGTATTGTTCAAGTTCTAGCCTAATTGACACGAGTCTAAACCCTGAAGTAGTAGGTATGGACAGGCAGGCCTGGATCAAGGATATAGTTCTTTGTATATTGGTAATGAAGCTTGGTCTACACATACATGTAATTAAGGCCATTGATAAGTAGGCTGGTATAAAATAAAATTGCAAATCATTGAAAACGTGTGGTACTTAAACTATAGTAGTATCGACTTACAGATCTAAATAAGCAGGCTATGCCTTGTAGTGAAATTTACTCAGAATGACAAAACCAAAGTTGAGCTGTCAAACCACTCGCTTACCTTCTTTGTAGTCATTTCGGAGTCTCACAAGTAAGGGTGCTTGGTCCTTTGACAACAAAAAAAATATGTCAGCGTGCATACAGGGGGGCCATTTTGGCCAATTTCTGCAACGTGGCCGTGAATGCAAGCGCAACTAGTTCATCCTTGCATTTGCGGGTACAACTGGGAAGACCCCTACACATACAATATGCTCGTAGATAAGGAACTTTCCATAAATTAAATGTATTGATAGAGCATGTTTGGTAGCCACGTTCCCATGATGCTTTGCACGAGCCGAGATGCGAAAGTCGCTTATTATACCTGTCAATGAAGCCAGATGATAGTAATCAATTAGCCAAGTTAGAAGCCTGTCTTAAGGAAATCAAAGCTTGGATGACTTGTAATTTCCTGCTATTAAATTCAGATAAGACTGAAGTCATTCTTGTTGGTCCAAAAAACCTTAGAAATACCTTTCCAAATCAAACTCTTAGTTTGGATGCAGTTACTCTTTCTCTGAATAGTTCTGTGAGGAACCTTGGAGTTATTTTTGATCAAGATCTGTTTTTCAATTCACATATTAAATTCGTTTCTAAGACTGCCTTCTATCATTTGCATAATATTGCCAAGATTGGAGACATCTTGTCTCAGAGTGATGCTGAGAAACTGATCCACGCTTTTGTTAGCTCTAGATTAGATTATTGTAACTCTTTACTATCAGGTTGTCCTAAAACATCTTTAAAAAGTCTTCAGTTGATCCAAAATGTTGCAGCAAGAGTTTTAACTGGTACTAGAAAGAGAGATCATACCTCTCCAGTTCTGGCTTCCCTTCATTGGCTTCCCATAGAGTTTAGAATTAAGTTTAAAATCCTTCTTCTCACTTACAAAGCTCTAAATAATCAGGCCCCATTTTATTTAAAAGATCTGATACTACCTTATTATCCTAACAGAGCACTACGCTCCCAAAATGCAGGATTACTTGTATTACCTAGAATCTCCAAAAGTACAATGGGAGGCAGAGCCTTCAGTTATCAAGCTCCTCTTCTGTGGAACCAGCTGCCAATCTGGATTCGGGAGTCAGACTCGATCTCTGTTTTTAAGAATAGGGTTAAAACCTTTCTTTTTGATATAGCCTACAACTAGGGAGGGATCATGTGTCTCTGAATCCTCCCTTAGTTATGCTGCTAATAGGTTTAGACAGCCGGGGGACCTCCAATTAACCTCGCCAGTCCACGTGACAAACGCGCAATGCGTTCTGGGTGGGGTAGGTTCAGCAATTGTAAACGGACTGCAAACACACAGTGCCTCAGCATTTCTTGTGAATGAATGGAAAAAAATCACAAAATGGACCGTGAAGGAAAATTTAAAGGGACCGTACGCCGCCAAATTGAATGGGACTGCAAAGGCACGCTATTTGGCGAAGCTTGAAGGGGTTAATGGACTAGATCTCTACCAACATATCACATGGAGTTCGGATATAAACATTCTGCCAAACTTCGACCATGCCTTCATTTATAATTATATGACTTTAAACATAAGTCCATACACACATGAAGTTTTTAGTAACTTTAGGTCTTTGAAGCAAGCGAAAGTGCAGTTCACAGACGGATAGGTGCATGACTTGTAGATGTACAAGGTAGACTTGAAGACAGTTGTGCTCACAAAGGTGTTTTTTTTTTAATTTCTTGTCATGATTACAAGTATTTATTTGCTAAATAAAATAAGTGCATGCCATAAATTGAATTATGCGCCCAATATACACTACCTTTCAAAAGTTTGGGGTCACCTCAGACAATTTTGTGTTTTCCATGAAAAGTCACACTTTTATTTACCACCATGAGTTGTAAAATGAATAGAAAATATACAGTAGTCAAGACATTGACGAGGTTAGAAATAATGATTTGTATTTGAAATAATAATTTTTTCCTTCAAACTTTGCTTTTGTCAGAGAATCCTCCATTTGCAGCAATTACAGCATTGCAGACCTAACATGATTGCACAAGGGTTTTCTAATCATCCATTAGCCTTCTGACGCAATGAGCAAACACATTGTACCATTAGAACACTGGAGTGATAGTTGCTGGAAATGGGCCTCTATACACCTATGTAGATATTGCACCAAAAACCAGACATTTGCAGCTAGAATAGTCATTTACCACATTAGCAATGTATAGAGTGTATTTCTGATTAGTTTAAAGTTATCTTCATTGAAAAAAAGTGCTTTTCTTTCAAAAATAAGGACATTTCTAAGTGACCCCAAACTTTTGAACGGTAGTGTACATGTGAAAGTGTGCTTATAATATTTTCTAATCAACCCCTCCTTTCCTGAAGTTGGTGCAACCCCTGATGCACTTGTGTCCTGCACCTGCTGTGAAAAAGGCTGTGTGGAAATAAAATCCCCATATAAGCACCACAACAACATCCTGCAGGCCTGTGCAGACAAGGATTTTTACCTGAAACTCTCTGATGGGAGACTAGAACTCAAGCACAGTCACAAGTACTACAAGCAGGTACAAACGCAAATCTTTGTGACAGGCTCACATTTCTGTGACTTTGTTGTCTGGACCACAAAAAGTTGTGTTGTTGTACGCGTCACACCAGATTCTGACCTGTGGGAGCAAATAATTTTACCAGTGGCCCAGAACTTTTTTTTTATAAAGTTTTCCTACCTGAGCTTGTTGCCCGTCACTTTACTGACTCTGAACCCACAACACAAGAGGAAAGCTGCAGCTGATAAACCCACCCAGAAGCCCAAAAGACGACGTCTAACTGCATTACAGCCAGGTCCCACACACAATCCCAAAAGACAGGCACAGAACACAGCAGAAGTGTGGTGGACTTGCAGGCAGCCAGAAGAGCTGGATGACATGGTTGCCTGTGATAACCAAAACTGTGAAATTCAGTGGTTCCATTTAGGATGTGTGGGACTCTGAAGCACCAACCCTACAGCAGCCGTGGTTTTGCGACGTGCACATTAGAGTAGTGCTGTAGCATGAGACAGTTATGCGCTATAACGTTGTGCGAACAATGATACATGTCGATCATGCATGTCAATTTATATTCTTGTATTGTGTCATGGTTATGGTTACAGTTTTGCATCTTTGAAATAAAGAGCTGGAGTTTGTAAGCCATTGTGTACTTTATTTCAAAAATTGTTACAAAGCAAGCAAGTGTATTTATATAGCACATTTCATACACAAGGGCAACTCAATGTGATTTACATATATAAAAAGAGGAAAGAAAGCAAAATGTTTGAGCAATAAGAAAAATTGAAGAGGTGCTGCTTTAACTGCTTCAATATTATTGACACAGTTAAAGACATGATGTCAAAAGGGCTAAACCACACCAAAAACATGTCATGGCCTACATTCTAAAACTAAAAAGTTCAAAGCAGTCAATGATAACTGTGACCTTATTGCCAAACATTTCAACGTACTGATGCGGCATGCTTGCCTGCAAACAAGGTCTCTTTGGCCAGTACACCAAAGGGCTCAGGTGTGCATGGAGTACATTTATGGTGTCGCAGAACAGGATGGATGCGGTTTGTCTGCTTATGTCAAAAAGGTGTGCAATATGTTCAAGAGGCAAATTGATCCACAAACGCATCATAGTTAAAAGGAGAATTTGAAAATGGGAATTTTTTCTGTCTTTGGTAGGCTGGGAAAAAATTGCATCAGCAGAGCCATTAAACTGAAAGATGGAAGCCCAGTGTAGTATTTCACCTTTGAGTCATTATCTTTGAGGAAATTCTCATCCAGAGTATTTCTGGAGAGCTCTCCCTTTAATTTTCTGTTCTCCTCTTGCAAGAGTAAAATTTCTTTAAGTCTAAGGTGACACATGCTGCAGTTCTGTAGTTCTTGCACATTTTCGTCTGGAACATCATCAGCCTGACAGATCAGTGCTGCTTCATCAGATGTCGTCTCCTCCATCTCAGCCAGAGGTGTGGTGTTATCTGTTGGTGATCAGGACAATAAACAACTGTAGTTAATATATTTTGTAATCAAAAGGAATCCCAAGACACATTTTAGAAAGAAAAACTTAGGTAAAAAAAGACTTCCTGAAGGAGCTACATTATCCATCTCAGTCACGGGGCCAGTGATGTTGGGGGTCTGTGCTGGGGGGGTCACTTGCATGCCCTGCCGATTCTTTTTGCCATAATCTCGCCCATCTGCATAAGCGGTTAAACCTGTCAGGAGTGGTAGTTGGAAGTTCTGCATGCCCAAGGTTTAGAGAAGGTGCCCAGTCAGGATCACAGTCTAGCATTTCATAAGCTGGTCTGCCTGTTAAAGCAAAGGAAACGGTAAGAAAATACTTTGGAGTAGAACAAATTAAACCCGCTCACACAGGTGTGTGAGTGGTAACTTTCTCTAGTTACTTGGATATCGGAGTCTTTCTTTAGCTTAGCTCTGTTTAGCTTAGCACTGCTGACGTAGGGTAAAAGCTATGACCAAGCAAGTCTTAACCACAACACAATCAAGTTTTAACAACAGACATACACAATAAATCATAACGTACCTTTATGAAAATGCTTTGAGCACACCACCATCGATACAGGTCTGTGTTTGAAAGTTATGTTCGGTCTTCTGACTGCTGCAATCCAGGCCAGGCGTCGCCTCTTAGTTACATCCGAAACGTGTGCTGTGCTGTTCTTCTTCCATGCTGGAAAACGATAAAAGCCTATTCCGTGGTTTACCTTTTCTTCACGGCGGTTGTGAGAACGACTATTACAGTTTAAAACACAGCTGCTTTGTGACGATGTCTCCTACGTTGACGTGATCTCAGCGAACTAACGGTTCCTACCCTACCCAGAATGCACTTGGTCAATTCTACGGACACTACGTAACACTGGCGGAATCAATACTGCACTGGGCTTCACTCCTTTTTTCAGTGAGATATTTTTGCTGGTCATTAACATCTGTTTGTTCTCTCCTATAGATTGAGTCCCCATCATGCTATTTGCTCTCTACATGTCTGTTCTTTTCTTCTTCTCTATCCCCTCACCCCCCAGCTAGTCGCAGCAGATGACTGCCCCTCCCTGATCCTGGTTCTGCTGGAGATTTCTTCCTGTTAAAAGGGAGTTTTTCCTCTCCACCGTCACCAAGCGCTTGCTCGCAGGGGATCGCCTGATTGCTAAGTCTTTCTGCAACTGTGGGGGTTCCCCCTGCAGTTGATAGTGCTATGAGATGACTGTTGTTGTGAAATGGCGCTATATAAATAAAGTTGAAGTGAATTAATTATACCAACAAACGGCAGTCTCCTGACTGTGTGCTACATGAGTCCTAAACTTAAGCTTTCTGCTTCATCATTTTGCAGCAGAATTGTTCCCATATTGTCTTTTAATTCATTCTCATAGAATGTTACAATACCTCATCATTATTTTAAATTTTAATATTGTTTAAATAACATGGACAGCTCTTGTAGAACTCCATCCATGACTCATGCTGTTTCTGTGGATTCTGATAACAAACGGGCCCATTGTTCCCTCTACAGGTGCGTGTTCGAGAGTTGGCGCTGTGACGGCCAAGTAGACTGTAAAGACGGTACAGACGAGCTCAACTGCACCGTCATCCTGCCCCGCAAGGTCATCACTGCGGCAACAGTGGGCAGCCTGGTCTGTGGACTGCTGCTGGTCATTGCCATGGGCTGTACCTGTAAATTGTACTCACTCCGGACCAGAGAGTACAGGTAACTGTTTCAGTTCTGCACACAAAAGCTTTCCAGCTAAATGAACTGTTGAGATTATTTTTGGTGTTTTGAATGGCTATGAGTGCTGCCTGTCTTAGAGATGTTGCACGGATAATCAAAGATGAGTCAGAAGATGCAGACAGTATTTACCTAACTACCAGCTTCAGTAGCTGTCAGACAGCAACTCTTAGTCATAGCAGCACCTCCCACAACAGTCCATCATCCACAGGCTGTTGTTGTTGAAAACCTTTAGCTTCTCATGTGCAGTTGGCCCCAATTGTGCCATTTAATTTATTTAGTCTACTTTGTTTGCTCGATTGCATTTTAAAATTATTTCTAATAGTTTAATAAAAATGCATCTGTGAAACATTTCAAAAGAGAAAATGGAGCATGCCGGCAATCACAAGTGACATGTTTCCATTTTTGTGTTTTGTGGCAGCATGTTTGCTCCCATCAGCCGACAAGAGGCACAGCTGATCCAGCAGCAGGCTCCTCCTTCTTATGGGCAACTGATAGCCCAGGGCATCATCCCGCCAGTGGAGGACTTCCCCACAGAAAACCCCAATGAGGTGAGAAAGGAGAAATACTGTGATCATGGGTGACTTGAAATGTTGCTACTATTTTGACCAATCATTTGTTATCTTTAAGCAACTGATGTTTGTATTGCACCTTGTTGAACACTAAATCTAACATAGTGGTGTACAACTTTCAGCTTGACGCCGACCTTTTAGATATACATTGCAAACCAATGATTTCCGAATCCTGACACAGAAGTTTTATATGGCATGCTGATTGCATGCAAGCTGTATTTAAGTTCCTTTTTTTCCAACAATAAGCTCATTGTCCAAACACTGACACAGACTCACTCACTTTAGTTGAAGCCACAGTAAAAGCATGATTCTTTGGAAAACAACGCCTAACTGCAGGTTGCATGCAGGATCTTTCCAGAATAAAGTAAACTTTTGGAACTCCCAACGACAATTGGTGTATTCCTTTTCTGTCTAAATTTGAAAGTCATCTGACAAAATGACATCATAATTGAGTCAGCAGTGTTCTGCAACAACAAGCTGGAAAACCAAGATTATTTTTGACATGTTATTTATGGTCAGGCAAACTTAATCAAACTACATCACCATTTGGCTGAGCTAACTCATTCATGTACAAAAAAAGTTTAACGCTTTGACAGGGTTTCCTCTGGTAACATTTCTGGGTGGCGGCTCGCCACTCCTGAAAAATTTCCGCCACTCCTATGAGGAAATATAAATTTAAGAAAAATATATGAAGCAATGACGGTCCGCAAGTGCGCACACGAACAACGCACGTAACTGTCATTCACGCAGAGTTCAGAAGTGCCCAGCCCACATGAGCGCTCCCAGTCGCCGGACAGAGTGTCTCGCTAGTGTGACTGGCCAAGATAAGCATGAGTTTATTAAAGTACTTTAAACACGGAAAAAAATCAGAAGAGGTGCAGTGGTGTGAAAAAGTGTTTGCCCTCTTCCTGATTTCTCATTTTTTTGTAGGTTTGTCACAGTTAAATGTTTCAGATCATCAAACAAATGTAAAAATCAGACAAAGATAACACAAGTAAACACAAAATGGAGTTTTTAAATGAAGGTGTTTATGATGGGGGGGGGGGTCCAAACCTACGTGGCCCTCTGTGAAAAAATGATTGCCCCCTAAACCTAATAACTGGTTGGGCCACCCTCAGCAGCAACAACTGCAATCAAGCGCTTGTGATAACTGGCAATGAGTCTTTTACAGCACTGTGGAGGAATTTTGGTCCACTCATCTTTGCAGAATTGTTGTAATTCAGCCACATTGGAGGGTTTTCGAGCATGAACCGCCTTTTTAAGGTCATGCCACAGCATCTCAATCAGATTCAGGTCAAGACTTTGATTAGGCCACTCCAAAGTCTTCATTTTGTTTTTTTTTAAGCCATTCAGAGGTGGACTTGCTGGTTTGTTTTTGATCATTGTCCTGCTGCAGAACCCAAGTGCGCTTCAGCTTGAGGTCACGAACAGATGGCCGGACATTCTCCTTCAGGGTTTTTTGGTAGACAGCAGAATTCATGGTTCCATTTACCACAGCAAGCCTTCCGGGTCCTGAAGCAGCAAAACAGCCCCAGACCATCACACCTACCACCACCATATTTTACTGTTGGTATGATTTTCCTTTTCTGAAATGCTGTGTTACTTTTATGCCGGGTGTAATGGGACACACATCTTCCAAAAAAATTCAACTTTTGTCTCGTCAGTCCACAGAGAATTTTCCCAAAAGTCTTGGAGATCATCAAGATGTTTTCTGGCAAAACTGAGACGAGCCTTTATGTTCTTTTTGCTCAGCAGTGGTTTTCGTCTTGAAACTCTGCCATGCAGGCCATTTTTGCCCAGTCTCTTTCTTATGGTGGAGTCATGAACACTGACCTTAACTGAGGCAAGTGAAGCCTGCAGTTCTTTGGATATTGTTGTGGGGTCTTTTGTGACCTCTTGGATGAGTCGTCACTGCGTTCTTGGGGTAATTTTGGTCAGCCAGCCACTCCTGGGAAGGTTAATAATAATAATGCATCAGATTTATATAGCGCTTTATCATAGACACTCAAAGACGCTTTTACAAGTAGATACATTATTCATTCACTCCAGACAGACAATGGTAGTGGCAAGCTACTACTGTAGCCACAGCTGCCCTGGGGCAGGCTGACGGAAACGTGGCTGCCAACGGCCTCTCCGGCCACCACCGAACATTTATACACATTCATACCCAGTGTTATGGGCACTGGAGGCAATGCGGGTGAAGTGTCTTGCCCAGGGACACAACGGCAGGATATCTGGGGAGAGCGGGATTTGAACCGCCAACCGTCGGGTTATTAGACGACCTGCTCTACCTCCTGAGCCACTGCCGCCCCAGTTCACCACTGTTCCATGTTTTTGCCATTTGTGGATAATAGCTCTCACTGTGGTTTGCTCGAGTCCCAAAGTGATAAACCACAGTTAATTTATGTTTTAATGGGGGGGGGGGGGGTCACTCTTTCACACAGGGCCATGTAGTTTGGGATTTTTGTTTTTTACCCTTAATGGTAAACACCTTCAATTAAAAACTGCATTTTGTGTTTACTTGTGTTATCTTTGTCTAATATTTAAGTTTGTTTGATGATCTGAAACATACAAGTGTGATATACAAAAAAATGAGAAATCAGGAAGGGGCAAACACTTTTTCACACCACTGTATGTAAGCACTGGAGGCATTTATCATGGTTTTAACCCACTGATAACGGGAGCAATAATGGAAGAGTTTTTTTGCTAACAGATGTGGTTAGAATTCATATGCAGCCGGCTTCATATGAAGGGAAAGGCAAGGGGGGCTGATGAATTGCTGAGGATATATTTCACCAGCCACTGCAATATTAAGTTATGTTCCCAATTATGTACCTGGCAAGTTAAGATGACCGAAATTCACCAAGTCAGTGACTTTAATTCGTCAGCAGCCTTCAGACAAACTAAACGTGCCAACATTTGGATTTCAAAATAAGGGAGGTTTTTCCTGCTGTCTGGGGTGGTGAGGAGATTTCTGAAAAAAAACAAAAAAAACCAAACCCCTATAAATATATAGAAATATAATAACAGAAATAGCTGCATCTTTGGTAATTTAAATTAATTTATTTCATTAAATGCAATTTTATTACTGTTTTTTCTTTGAAATCAGAGTTAAATTATTGTTCTGTTTTGGCTCTGCAAAATTATGGTCAAAAATGTAAATTGTTATAAGGAAAAAGTAAAAAAAATTACAGTGTTTCAGGTTTTTTATTTTTTTATTTTGGAGAAAAACCTCAAACCTTCAAAGCTGAAATCATTACTCAAGTTTTTAAGTAGGTGCTGTTTGTACCCTTAACTCTACTAGAAAATTTTTGGTTGTCTACTTTTAATTATTAATTTTAAAGCACTGCTTTTACATGAGTAGAATTTCTGGCTACTATACACACCTCTGATCATATAATTTAAGTATGCATGAGTAAATTGCTAATATTAATGTTCTTCCCCCCTTCCCTACACTCTCAATGGAAAAAAAAAGAAACACTAGAATAAAAATACAAAAAATACACATATTTTTGTCATTTATGTAAACCATGATAAAAAAAAATCCAGCAGGACAAAATATGACACTTGATATTTTCTAACCTGTTCGTATACCACCATAGAGAGAGAACCCGAATTAGACAGCGCTCAGAGAGGGAAAGATGAGACAGAAGAGAGGAGCCAAGGAGAGGAAAGTGTTCAGGCAGAGGGTCCAGGAGAGGTGAGAACAGAGGAAGGAGAGAAGGATGACACCACTAAAAAGTCCAAACACAGGATGTCTGGGTGGGACCCTAACTGGCCCAATATTCCAACATTCAAGCCTTGGCTGTTAGTTAATTAGTTAGTTAGTTAGTTAGGCCCATCGCTCCTCCTGGAGCATAGGCCGCCGACAACAGTCTGCCAGAGTGCTCTGTCCTGGGCTGCTCTCTCCAGCTGTCTCCAGGTCTTTCCCATCTTCTTGATGTCAGCATCGAGGTCTCGTCGCCAGTTGTTTCTTGGCCTTCCTCTCTTCAGCTTTCCTTGGGGGTTCCACTTGAGTGTTTGCCTTGTGATGTTACTGGCTGGCTTCCTCAGGGTGTGCCCAATCCATCCCCATCTTTTGCGCCGGATCTCGTCCTTGGCTGGCAGCTGGTTGGTACGCTGCCACAGGTCTGCGTTGCTGATGGTGTCGGGCCAGCGTATCTGGAGGATCCTTCTCAGGCAGCTGTTGATGAACGTCTGCACTTTCCTGATGATGGCCTTTGTTGTCCTCCATGTCTCTGCTCCATACAGTAGGACTGACTTGATGTTAGAGTTGAACAGCCGGATCTTTGTGCATGTTGACACCACCTTGGAGCTCCAGATGTTCCTCAGCTACAAGTATGCTGCCCTCGCCTTGCCGATTCTTGCTCTTGACGTCTGCGTCTGTGCTGCCCTGCTTGTCAGTGACGCTACCCAGGTATGTGAAGGCCTCTACCTCTTCCAGCTCACTCCCATGCAGTGTGACTGGGTCCTCATTTGCTGTGTTTATCTTGAGGATCTTGGTCTTGCCCTCGTGGATCTTGAGGCCAACTTGTGCTGAGGTGGCTGCCAACTCTGTTGTCTTGTCCTGCATCTGCTGGTGGCTGTGGGAGAGCAGGGCCAGGTCATCTGCAAAGTCCAGACCATCTAGCTGGTCAAACAGTGTCCACTGGGTTCCGTTTCTTCTGTCTGCTGTTGACGTCTTCATGGTCCAGTCGATCGCCAGGAGGAAGAGGAAGGGTGACAGGAGGCGGCCTTGTCTGACTCCGGTCTTCACCCTGAAGCTGTCTGTTAGCTGTCCTTCATGGACTTCTCGACAGGTCATTCCTTCATAGGAGTTCTTGATCAAATTGACCAGTTTGGTAGACACTCCGTAGTGGCGAAGCAGCTTCCAGATGGTTTCACGGTCCACGCTGTTGAAAGCCTTCTCGTAGTCAACGAAGTTGATGTACAGCGAGGAGTTCCACTCTAAAGACTGTTCGACGATGATGCGCAAGGTAGCGATCTGGTCAATGCACGATCTGTTCTGGCGGAAGCCGGCCTGCTGGTCTCGGAGGAGGGGATCGATGGCATCTTTCATTCTCTCAAGTAGGATCCTGTTGAAGACCTTCCCTGGCACTAACAGAAGGGTTATTCCTCTGTAGTTGGCGCAGTTGCTGAGGTCTCCTTTCTTGGGTAGCTTGATGAGGTAACCCTCCTTCCAGTCTGCTGGTACTTCTTTTTCTTCCCATATCTTCTCGAAGAGAGGGTACAGCATCTCTATGGTGGTCTCCGGTTCTGCCTTGAGTGCTTCTGCAGGGATGTTGTCTGGTCCTGCTGCCTTGCTGTTCCTCAGTAGCTTGATGGCTTTCCTAATCTCCTCCCTGGTCGGCTTCTCACAGTTGATGTCCAGGTCAGTGTCAGCAGGGTCGATGTCCGGGGGATTCGGAGGGACAGGTCTGTTCAGGAGCTCTTCAAAGTGCTCTGCCCATCTATGCAGTTGTTGCTCTGTTCCCAGGACGGTGTTTCCTTCCTTGTCCTTGACTGGATGCTCGGGCCTGCTGTACTTCCCTGACAGTTTCTTGGTGGTGTCGTACAGCTTTTTCATGTTGTTACTGGCTGCTGCTTCCTTGGCCTCCTCTACCAGGCTGTTGATGTACTTGCGCTTGTCTGCTCTTGCGCTCCTCTTCACTTCTCTGTTGGCTTCTGTGAAGTCTTCTTGTGCCTTGGCCTTTGCTGCTCTTGTTCGGCTGTTGTTTACTGCTGCCTTCTTCCGCTTTCTCTCCTGGATCTTGCGTAGAGTGTCTGCCGATATCCACTCCTTCTGTTGGTGTCTCTTGGGGCCTACTACTTCCTGACAGGTTGACACAAGTGTCTCCTTCACTTTCTGCCACTGGTTCTCGGTGGTGACCTCTTCTTCAAGCAGTTCTTGTAGCACTTGGTGCTTGTTGGTGAGAGACAGTCTGAATTCTTCTCTGGTCTTGGTATCTTTCAGCATGCTGACGTTGTACTTCAGCCTCTTCGTTGTTGCCCCCATCCAGTTCTTCTTCAGCTTCAGCTTCAACCTGGCTACCAGCAGGTGGTGGTCAGATGCGACCTCTGCTCCTCTTCTCACCCTTACATCCTGTAGGGACCTCCTGAATTTCTTGGCCATGCAGATGTGGTCGATCTGGTTCTCAGTCACTAAGTCCGGTGATACCCAAGTGGCCTTATGTACTCTTCTGTGGGGGAAAGTGCTGCCACCGGTGACCAGGTTGTTCATTGCACAGAAGTCTGCAAATCTCTCGCCGTTCTCGTTTATCACTCCTAGTCCGTGTCTTCCCATCACTTCCTCATATCCGGTGTTGTCTTGTCCGATCTTGGTGTTGAGGTCGCCTGTGAAGATGTTGACGTCTTTCTCTGGGTACTTGGCCATGAAGTTTTGCAGTCTGTCGTAAAATCGGTCCTTGACTTCTTCATAACTGTTGTTGGTTGGGGCGTAGCACTGGCTAACGTTCATCTTGATATTCTTCGTTCTGAAGGATGCTGCGATTATTCTTGATCCGTGTGCTTCCCATCCTATCAGAGCTCGCTGTGCAGGTCCTGACAACATGAGTGCGACGCCTTCTGTGTGTGGAGCGCTGTCTTCTTCATGGCCGGAATACAGCAACATCTCTCCGGTGAGCAGTCTTCTTTGTCCTGACTGTGTCCAACGGGTCTCACTAATTCCAAGCAGTGTGAGGTTGTAGCTCTTCATCTCTGTGGCTACTTGTGCTGTTTTTCCCGTCTCATACATGGTCCTCACATTCCATGTTCCGATGTTGATGGTCCTAGTCGATAGAAGTGGGGTCGGCCTTGTAGCTTCCGTAGACTCACGGCTTTCACCACACGGCATCATATGTCCTCTTGATGAGGACCCTTCCTCTCCTAGGGCAGTAGTCTCTTGGTCTGTTGTTGGCGTTTCTGTAGCATGCAGGGTTTTTATGGGGTGGGGTTGCTAGTCCCACGCCCAACCCTCCTCCTTTCTCATTCGGGCTTGGGACTGGCCATGGTGGAGTTCAAGCCTTGGTTGTACAATACTTAAAATAGTAAGTTTCATATGCAACGTTACTGTGCAAAATTAAAAAAAAGAAATAAATAGTATAAAATTAACATTTTCCGGTTACAATAGTGTCATGTGCCCCCGCTCCATCCCCCAGAAAAATATGTTGCCACCACGCCAAGGTCTTTAAGCCAGAGGAAACACTGCATTGACTTTTAAGTTATAATTTGCTCTTCAAATTAATACCTTTTATTTTTACAAAGTGTGACAATTAGTCTGCTCTAACCATTTAGCATTGGTCTTTGCCTGCAATGGTCATTGAAAACTGTGCAATCATTGAAGTTGGGCAGTATTTTGTGTACATCCAACTAGAAGAGACATAAAACAGAAGTGCAGATGAATAGCCATTTTACATTAATGTTGATGTACAGCACATGGATACCACTATTTTAACTATTTGTTTGCTCAGTCACATAAAGCCTCACCCAACTTTACAGCTGAAAGTACTAGAAGGACGTGCTACTAAATCCCTCTTGTTGAGAAAAGAAATACACAAAAACACTTCAGGGCATCTCGGTGGTGCAGTGGTTAGCACTGTGGCAGCACAGTAAGAAGGTCACAGGATCGATCCCACCCCCTGACCACTGATGAACCTTCTGTGTGGAGTGTGCATGTTCTCTCTGTGTCTGCGTGAGTTTACCCTGGGTACTCCGATTTTCTCCCACAGCCCAAAAAACATGCAAGTTAGGTTAATTGGAGACTCTAAAGTGGCCCTAGGTGTGAATATGTGTGTGAATGGTGACAGGAGTGGCACCGTACCGTGGCTGCCTCATCCATTCAGGTGTATGCCATGTAATTTCCCTCTGGGGATTAATAAAGTATACAAAATTTAAAAAAAAATCCTTTGATACAATATTCTTAATTCTACTTATATTTATGGTGAATTTTTTTGTATTAAATAGCAGAAGAAGATGGATGGATGGATGGATGGATGGATGGATGGATGGATGGATGGATGGATAATAACAGATTGGTTCTCATTTTATGGTGTATTATGCTGTCCATACAGAGGATTCTAAAATGCTTTGTGAAATGTGAACAAGTAGCCACCACCAAAAATGTAAGACACATTTCAAAGAGCTGGCATTATTATTATTAAATTTAATGCTTTAAAGATTAAATGAAAGATTCATGTCTTCCCTCGGGCACTGTAATCTCTATATAATGAGTTAATATACATCCACTTAAACACTGTAATCTATAGTAGTGTTATCGTGCTATCTGTATAAAGGCACCACTTGAAAAGCCGTACTAAATCCCAGTAGGCTATGGATTTAAGTGGGATGAGTGTTAAACTAAAGTTACTATTACATGCAAATTCCTGTAAAGTTCTTTATTATTACTTTGAGACGAGAGCTGAAGTGGTGGAAAAGGAGGGGTTCCTTGTTTAAAATAATTCCCAACTACATACAGTGGGGTAAAAAAGTATTTAGTCAGCCACCAATTGTGCAAGTTCTCCCACTTAAAAGATGAGAGAGGTCTCCAATTTTCATCATAGGTATACCTCAACTATGAGAGACAAAATAAGAAAAAAAAAATCCAGAAAATCACATTGAAGGATTTTTAATGAATTAATTGGTAAATTCTTCAGTAAAATAAGTATTTGGTCAATAACAAAAGTTCATCTCAATACTTTGTTATATACCCTTTTTTGGCAATGACAGAGGTCAAACGTTTTCTGTAAGTTTTCACACACTGTTGCTGGTATTTTGGCCCATTCCTCCATGCAGATCTCCTCTAGAGCAGTGATGTTTTGGGGCTGTCGCTGGGCAACACAGACTTTCTCAACTCCCTCCAAAGATTTTCTATGGGGTTGAGATCTGGAGACTGGCTAGGCCACTCCAGGACCTTGAAATGCTTCTTACGAAGCCACTCCTTCATTGCCCGGGCGGTGTGTTTGGGATCATTGTCATGCTGAAAGACCCAGCCACGTTTCATCTTCAATGCCCTTGCTGGTGGAAGGAGGTTTTCACTCAAAATCTCACGATACATGGCCCCATTCATTCTTTCCTTTACACGGATCAGCCGTCCTGTTCCCTTTGCAGAAAAACAGCCCCAAAGTATGATGTTTCCACCCCCATGCTTCACAGTAGGTATGGTGTTCTTTCTCCTCCAAACACGACAAGTTGAGTTTTTACCAAAAAGTTCTATTTTGGTTTCATCTGACCATATGACATTCTCCCAGTCCTCTTCTGGATCATCCAAATGCTCTCTAGCAAACTTCAGACGGGCCTGGACATGTACTGGCTTAAGCAGGGGGACACGTCTGGCACTGCAGGATTTGAGTCCCTGGCGGCGTAGTGTGTTTCTGATGTAGCCTTTGTTACTTTGGTCCCAGCTCTCTGCAGGTCATTCACTAGGTCGCCCCATGTGGCTCTGGGATTTTTGCTCACCGTTCTCGTGATAATTTTGACCCCACAGGGTGAGATCTTGCGTGGAGCCCCAGATCGAGGGAGATTATCAGTGGTCTTGTATGTCTTCCATTTTCTAATAATTGCTGCCACAGTTGATTTCTTCACACCAAGCTGCTTACCTATTGCAGATTCAGTCTGCCCAGCCTGGTGCAGGTCTACAATCTTGTTTCTGGTGTCGTTTGACAGCTCTTTGGTCTTGGCCATATTGGAGTTTGGAGTCTGACTGTTTGAGGTTGTGGACAGGTGTCTTTTACACTGATAACTAGTTCAAACAGGTGCCATTAATACAGGTAATGAGTGGAGGACAGAGGAGCCTCTTAAAAGAAGTTGTTACAGGTCTGTGTGAGCCAGAAATCTTGCTTGTTTGTAGGTGACCAAATACTTATTTTACTGAGGAATTTACCAATTAATTCATTAAAAATCCTTCAATGTGATTTTCTGGATTTTTTTTTCCTCATTTTGTCTCTCATAGTTGAGGTATACCTATGATGAAAATTGGAGACCTCTCTCATCTTTTAAGTGGGATAACTTGCACAATTGGTGGCTGACTAAATACTTTTTTGCCCCACTGTATGCCTTAAAGTTGAGGTGTCCAAACTTTTTGCAAAGAGGGCCAGATTTGGTGAGGTGAAAATGTGTGAGGGCCGACCTTTCAGCCTGACATTCTTTGAACCATTAACATTAAATGCAGATGAATTATTAATGACTGTTTTATCACAAATATTATACTTTTAATTTCTTCACATGAAACGCAAAGAAATCTAAAGTTTTACCAGATTCACTCTGCCTTTCATATTGGAAGGGCATATAAAATGAAGAAAAAGCTCTCTGAGAAAAAAAAAGTTTCCCAGAAGCTTAAACATATCTTAGGTTCATTTGAAACATCACATATTATTGTCAGTTAAATGCTCACTGTAAACTTTTAAATTCAAAACATATGAATAGGAAAATAACACCAACAGTTATGGTATTCAGAGGTGCAAAACATTGAGGGCCATAACTCTCAGTGCATATATTTTAACTTTGGTTTTGATCATCACAAAACAAAATTAATTCACTGAGATTTTAAAATTTAATCATCTCAGATAACTAAAATAAATAACTTTCCTGCACTAATGTGAAGGGTGATACTGAGATCTGGACTGCAGTACATAGGCCAGGTCTGGCTCAAAAGCAGTGGTTTTGATGCGCAAGATGTCACGTAAGTGAGAGTCACTTAGTCTTGTCCTCATGCGGTTCTTGTTAAAGTTCATAACCAAGAATGTCTTCTCGCACAAATACATCGAGCCAAACAAGCTCACCATTTTCTTAGAAATTGTTCGAATCTCTTGGAACCTGCCTTTATCCAGCTGGCGGTAAAAGTTCACAAGAGAGAGCTGTTGGTGTCGACTTCGCCACTCGGCGAGCTCCAGCTGCAGGTGGTCTGGAGCATCATCAGGGTCCACGGAGAAAGGAGAGGAAAAAAGCGTGATCTCGTTTTCAATAGCTGAAAAATCCAGAAAGTGCTGTTGAAACTCCTCAGCCAGAGATGAGATGTCTGCTGCATACCTCCTCGTTTGCACGCTGGTGTTGTTCTGTGGAAAACCGGTCATGATTTCCTGCAGTGCTGGGAGATGTGTGGTACTGGGCTGCGTTTGTGACAGGTGCCTTTGGAAAAGTTGCAGTTTGGTTCTAAAGGCTTTGGTATGTGAATACAGCTGACTTACCACTGCATTTTGCCCCTGAAGGCTCGTGTTCAGCGCATTCAGATGCTTTATGTCAACTAAAAACCCCAAATCAGCCAGCCAAACAGGATCAGATAGTTCTGGCATAGGATGTCCCCTTTTTTGCCAAGAATTGTCCGATTTCCCCCCTAAGAGAGTTGAAGCGCTGCAGTGCAGAACCCCGACTGAGCCATCGTACGTCGTTGTGATGTACAGCATCTCCGTATTCAGCCTGGATGTCGAATAGAAACTGTTGAAACCGACGGTGGCACAGGGCTTTGGAGCGAATATAATTAATGGCCTTTATCACCAGCTTCATAACATGATCATACTTTAGATGTTTGGCGCAGAGAACTTGTTGGTGAATAATACAGTGGAGTTTTATAGCTTTATCTCCTTCTTTGTTGACTTTGATACAGATTAGGGTCGATAATCCACTTTGGTCGCCAGCCATGGCAGGTGCGCCATCTGTACTAATCCCAGTGACTTTATTCCATGGTAGTTTCATTTCATCTACGGTGGAACAAACAGAAACAAATAAATCTGTTCCTCTTGTTTGGCTCTTAAGGCTCTGGAGGTCAAGTAGCTCTTCAGTCACCTTCATTTCATTGTCCACTTCTCTCAAAAAAAAATAATCAGTAACTGAGTTGTGTCAAATGCATCCGTGCTTTCGTCGTAGCCTAATGAAAAAAAGTAACTCCACGCCTCTGGCCCCCAACTGTCTCTTAATATTGGATGAAATGTCTTCAGTTCTCCGCGCCACAGTGTTACGAGCCAGGCAAACATTAGCAAACTCTTGCTTCTTCTCAGGACAGATTTTTGCCACCATTGTCATTACGCAGTCTTTGATAAATTCACCCTCAGTAAAAGGTTTGCAGTGCTTAGCAATGAGCGTTGCCACCTTGTAGCTTGCCTCTGTGGCATTTTTGTTTGACTCATGGGCTCTTGTGAAAAAGCGCTGCTGTGATGTTAAAACAGCTTCCAGTTCCTTCAATTTTTCGCTGCGTTCGTTCCCTGTTAGCTTATTGTGTATGTTAGCATGTTTTGACTGGTAGTGTCTCGACATTGAATTCCTTAAAAACAGCCACAGTCTCTTGGCAAATTAAGCAGACACAGTTTTTTATATTCAGTTTATTTCAGTGAAAAAATACTCCAATTTCCACTTGTCCTGGAAGTGGCGGCCCTCGCAGTCAACTTTCCTCTTTTTAGTTGCAGCCGCCATTTCTGAAATTGGCCAAAAAGGGTCACTCAAGGGCACGCAGCCACAATGCTGCTGCCATCTTCTGGTGAAGTATAAAGTAGCTTTTTGTACGCGTGTATTTTACACTCTGATCAGCAGTGCTGGTGGGCCACATAATTATAAATTTAATGACAGAGGCTGGGGGCTGGATGAAATTTGACCACGGGTTGCAATTGGCCCCTGGGCCGGACTTTGGACATGAGAGGGCTGTCCTTTTAGCTATGTTCAGTGCAAGTATAAATACTTGACACTAAAGTTGATGTAAAAAAAATACCCTGATTTTCATAGATCCCATGGCAGCACGATGGCATCCTGACACCCAGTCCTCCTCTTTCCCTTCTTTTTAGTCCTGTTAAAGGAATAAGGCTGGGCAGTATATCAAGATTGTAGGATATATTGGTAGAGTTTCCTTTCAAGATATAGCATAGGCGTGCATATTGTATATAGTGGGATAACCAGATGCATGATGCACCAGTGCAGGGACCTAAAGCATTTGCACTACCACAAGTGAACTTTCTTAATAAAAGCATGTAGCTTGCATCCTGTCTGTACAAATGTTTAATATAAAAGTGAGTTGGTCACCAACTAATTGATTGCTTTATTGTCTTGGAAACATTGAAAAATAAAATAAGTAACAACTTATACTCTAGTGGTCATTAATATATATGGATGACCCACTCTGAAATATTTTTATTACCTCTGTGATTGAACTTGATTACTTTACCAGGGGAAAAAGTTCTGTTTATGTTGACTGAACTGCGTTTGTACAAAAGTGAGTTCTGTTAAGCAAGAGGGGGGAAAAAACATAATTGCACTTTGATCAGCTAGTTGTTGTGAAGAACAAATGAGGTTTCTCTGAGGTGAGCCATAATTATGTTCATATTTCTTAATTCTTTTACATGCAGAGTATTATAGATCTTTTTTGTAAGTGGAATTAAACCTTGTAGATGTATATATTTATATAATGTAATTTTAATAATTTAGATAGATGGACCCACCAGACTGAGCATCAAGTGGACTGAAAAGTTAATTGGTTTTTATTACTTTGCTACCCAAAACATTGAGTTTGTGTTTGTACCATTTTCTAATATTTTTTTCTTTTTACTAATAAAAGTGAAGTAAAAATCATGCGTGAAAGGTGACAACTGATCATAGAATAGAATAGGCTTTATTGTCATTGTACAGTTGTACAGTACAACGAAATTGTGGGTGCTCCACCAGGCTACTGTGCACTAAAGTAAGAGAGAAGGATTTGATAAAATACAGTTACAGAATACATGATTAAACATACAGTGGGGCAAAAAAGTATTTAGTCAGCCACCAATTGTGCAAGTTCTCCCACTTAAAAGATGAGAGAGGTCTCCAATTTTCATCATAGGTATACCTCAACTATGAGAGACAAAATGAGAAAAAAAAATCCAGAAAATCACATTGAAGGATTTTTAATGAATTAATTGGTAAATTCCTCAGTAAAATAAGTATTTGGTCACCTACAAACAAGCAAGCTTTCTGGCTCTCACAGACCTGTAACTTCTTCTTTAAGAGGCTCCTCTGTCCTCCACTCGTTACCTGTATTTATGGCACCTGTTTGAACTCGTTATCAGTATAAAAGACACCTGTCCAAAATCTCAAACAGTCAAGACTCCAAACTCCACTATGGCCAAGACCAAAGAGCTGTCAAAGGACACCAGAAACAAAATTGTAGACCTGCACCAGGCTGGGCAGACTGAATCTGCAATAGATAAGCAGCTTGGTGTGAAGAAATCAACTGTGGGAGCAATTATTAGAAAATGGAAGACATACAAGACCACTGACAATCTCCCTCAATCTGGGGCTCCACGCAAGATCTCACCCTGTGGGGTCAAAATTATCATGAGAACGGTGAGCAAAAATCCCAGAACCACATGGGGGGACCTAGTGAATGGCCTGCAGAGAGCTGGGACCAAAGTAACAAAGGCTACATCAGAAACACACTACGCCGCCAGGGACTTAAATCCTGCAGTGCCAGACGTGTCCCCCTGCTTAAGCCAATACATGTCCAGGCCCGTCTGAAGTTTGCTAGAGAACATTTGGATGATCCAGAAGAGGATTGGGAGAATGTCGTATGGTCAGATGAAACCAAAATAGAACTTTTTGGTAAAAACTCAACTTGTCGTGTTTGGAGGAGAAAGAACACCATACCTACTGTGAAGCATGGGGGTGGAAACATCATACTTTGGGGCTGTTTTTTTTTTTTCTGCAAAGGGACCAGGACTACTGATCCATGTAAAGGAAAGAATGAATGGGGCCATGTATCATAAGATTTTGAGTGAAAACCTCCTTCCATCAGCAAGGGCGTTGAAGATGAAACGAGGCTGGGTCTTTCAGCATGACAATGATCCCAAACACACCACCTGGGCAACGAAGGAGTGGCTTCGTAAGAAGCATTTCAAGGTCCTGGAGTGGCCTAGCCAGTCTCCAGATCTCAACCCCATAGAAAATCTTTGGAGGGAGTTGAAAGTCTGTGTTGCCCAGCGACAGCCCCAAAACATCATTGCTCTAGAGGAGATCTGCATGGAGGAATGGGCCAAAATACCAGCAACAGTGTGTGAAAACCTTGTGAAAACTTATAGAAAACGTTTGACCTCTGTCATTGCCAACAAAGGATATATAACAAAGTATTGAGATGAACTTTTGTTATTGACCAAATACTTATTTTACCGAGGAATTTACCAATTAATTCATTAAAAATCCTTCAATGTGATTTTCTGGATTTTTTTTTTCTTATTTTGTCTCTCATAGTTGAGGTATACCTATGATGAAAATTGGAGACCTCTCTCATCTTTTAAGATAAGATAAGATAAGATAAGCCTTTATTAGTCCCACAACGGGGAAATTCCAGGATTGCAACAGCACAGGGATAGCAACACTCAGAGCAACAATCAGAAGGCAAAAAAAAGCAAGCAAGAGCAGCTAATATACATATGTACATATTACTATAAAATATATATATACACACACACACACACAGACACACAGTGCAGAGCATTGTAGCTGGATGGAATAAATATATGAATATATGAACACACAGTGCAGAGCATTGTAGCTAGTTGGAATAAATATGTAAATATATAAACACCCACAGTATGGAGCATTGCAGCTAGGTGGAATAAATATGCAAGTATATAAACACACACAGTGCGGAGCAATGTAGCTAGATGGAATAATATGTAGATATATAAAAACACAGTGCGGAGCATTGTAGCTAGATGGAATAAATATATAGATATATAAATATAAACACACCCAGTGCAGAGCATTGTAGCTAGATGGAATAAGTATGTAAATATATAAACACACACAGTGCAGAGCATTGTTGCTAGGTGGGATGAAACAGCATAACCGTCTATTTAGTTATCCTACATGGTATGATTATGTGCCCATACATATTCTCACCCTCCATAGCGACCGGTATGTTCCTAGTTGTATGCCGGAGAGGACCATTGTGTAAGTCTATTGCATCTTTTGCATTCAAAAACTATTAGTTTGTTACGTCTTTTTGCTATCTCTGCGAGCAGCCCTGCTTAGGTTGTACAGTCTGACAGCCGTTGGTAGGAAGGACCTACGAAACCTCTCGGTTGTGCACCTGGGATGATGTAGTCTGCTGCTAAATGAGCTCCTCAGTGCATCCAGTATGTCCTGCATAGGGTGGAACTCGGACTCCAGCAGAGATGACAGTTTAGCCACCGTCCTTCTCTCTCCTGTCTCCTCCATCGGATCAAGGCGTTGCCCCAGGACAGAGCTAGCTTTCTTAATCAGTTTGTTCAGTCTCTTCCTATCGGCTGCAGTAATGCCACTGCCCCAGCAGACCACTCCAAAAGTGATGGCTGATGCCACCACCGTGTCATAGAATGACTTCAGCAGCGCCCCTTGTACACCAAAAGACCTGAGTCTCCTCAGCAGGAACAGCCTGCGCTGTCCCTTCTTGTAGAGTGCGTCAGTATTGTGTGACCAGTCTAGTTTATTGTTCAGATGAATACCCAGGTACTTGTAGGATGTCACCATCTCGATGTCTGTTCCCTGTATATTTACTGGTGCTGTGAGGGGCTGCCCATGCCTGCGGCAGTCCACCACCAGCTCCTTAGTTTTCCTCGCGTTGATCTGGAGGCAGTTCCGATGGCACCAGTCCACAAAGTCCTGGATAAGCCCTCTGTACTCAGCTTCATCTCCGCTGGAGATGAGACCAACGATCGCAGAGTCATCAGAGAACTTCTGTAGATGGCAATGTGTTGTGTTGTGTGAGAAGTCCGCAGTATAAAGAGTGAACAAGAAGGGAGCCAGCACCGTTCCCTGGGGGGCCCCCGTGCTACTGATGATCGTGTCGGAAACACAGTCCCGGGTTCTCACAAACTGAGGCCGGTTCGTGAGGTAGTCCAGGATCCATGATGACAGGTGCTGGTCCACCCCTGCGCGCAGCAGCTTGTCCTTCAGGATCATCGGTTGGATGGTGTTGAAAGCACTGGAGAAGTCAAAGAACATGATCCTCACCATATTCCCGGGCTTCTCCAGGTGGGACAGAGAACGATGAAGGAGGAAGATCACCGCATCCTCCACCCCAATGCCATGCTGGTAGGCGAACTGGAGTGGATCCATCGCTGGTTCCACCAGGGGGCGGAGATGAGCAAGGAGCAGTCTCTCCAGGGTCTTCATCAAGTGGGACGTCAAGGCCACCGGTCTGAAGCTGTTCAGGTCTTTGGGGTGGGAAGTTTTTGGTACAGGTACCACACAAGATGTTTTCCACAGCTGTGGTACCCTCCCCAGTTTCAGGCTCATGTTGAAGATATACGTCACAATCCCACACAGCTGGTCTGCACAGGACTTGAGGAGCTTTGCGCTGATGCCGTCCGGTCCCGACGCCTTCCTCGCCTTGATCTTCCTCAGCTCCGTCCTCACCTGGGTCTTGGTCAGGGTCAGGATGGGGGGCTGTGTGTTGGGAGTGGGGGGGGTGTCGGTGGAGTGGGGAGTGGGTAGCAGGACTTGATTTCTTAGAGGCAGCAGTGGTTGTTGTGCAGACAGGGGGGAGGGCGGTTGGTCAAATCTATTGAAAAACAGATTCAGGTTGTTCGCCCACTCCCTGCCCCCCGTGGCCTGGGGGGAGGTATTCTGGAGCCCCGAGATGGTTTTGAGGTTTCTCCAGACCCCGCTGATTTCGCTCTGTTGCAGCTTGTCCTCCATCTTCTTCCTGAAGCTGTCCTTGCCTTCTCTGATCTTTCTCCTCAGTTCCCTCTGTACGGACTTCAGCATCTCCCTGTTCCCCGACCTGAAGATCCTCTTCTTCTCTCTCAGAAGTGTTTTTATCTCAGGGTTGATCCAGGGTTTGTTGTTTGAGTGACGCCGTATGGTCTTGGTGGGAACGGATTTGTCCACACAGAAGCTGAGGTAGCCCGTGAAGGTGTGAATGAGGCCATCGATGTCCTCACCATGTGGATCGCAGAGCTGCTTCCAGGCGGTGGCTTCAAAACAGTCCTTTAGAGTGTCCATTGTCTCCTCAGACCATAACTCCACAGTGTGCATGGCCGGAGGTTGTCTGTGCACTAGGGGTTTGTACACCGGTCGGAGATGAACCAAGTTGTGATCCGATCTCCCAAGTGGGGGGAGTTGTGATGAGGTGTACGCCTCCTTAGTGTTTGCGTAGAACAAATCCAGTGTTTTATTGTCTCTAGTGTGGCATGTGACATACTGGGTGAAAGTGGGCAGAATGGGAGACAGTGAAACGTGGTTGAAATCGCCTGAGATGAGGAGAAGAGCATCTGGGTGTTCTGTCTGCAGCCTGCTGGTTACTGAATGGATGACGTCACGCGCTGTCCCAGCGTTCGCCGTCGGATTTGCATAAACAACAATGCAGATCACGTGTGAGTATTCTCTCGGGAGATATGTAGGCCTCATGCTAACAGCTAGCAACTCAATGTCTTTGCTGCAGTGTCGTTGTTTAACAGTGATATGTCCCAGTCTGCACCAGTTGTTGTTAACATACATGATCACTCCACCGCCCCTAGTTTTGCCACTCTCTGGTGTTCGGTCAGCTCGTATCGTGTGAAAACCCTCCAGCTCAATGTTAGCATCTGCTGCTAGTTCAGTTAGCCACGTCTCAGTAAACAAAAGGAGAGAGCACTCCCGGTAAGTGCTATCATAACGGGAGATAGCCGCTAGCTCATCTAACTTTCCCAGTATCGACCGTACATTTCCCATGACAACAGATGGAAGGGAGGGTCTGTACCTTATATTTTTTGTCCTCCGCCTTACTCCAGCCCGGCAGCCGCGGCGTTTTCGCCTCAGTTCTCTCGGTATGTCGAGATTTTCCAGTGGGACCGGGTGGCGGTTAAATGCTAGCAACTCTTCCCTGTTATATCGTATCCTGCTATAAACAGTGGCTCCGTCCACCGGCTCAGGAGACATTTGGGATGATCTGTGTGTCCGTGATATAAGTGGGGTGAAAAAAAAAAAGTGATCAAAAGAGAGAGGAAGGGAAAAAAAACTCGGAATCGAGCTGCTGTTGCAAAAGGCAGCCGACTGGTGTGGCGCCGAGACTAACAGTGGGAGAGTGGGTAAGTGGGAGAACTTGCACAATTGGTGGCTGACTAAATGCTTTTTTACTCCACTGTATATACACAGGTATGGTAGTGGCTTCACGGATGGAACTGTGTACATAAGAGTGCGGAGTGCAGAACACGGGACTGAATAAAATAGCCCAAAGATTATGGAAAATATACACAGGAATGGTAGTAGTTTCACAGATGGGTTAATGTACATGAAGTGTGGAGTGCAAAGACAGGTGTGTTATTATGATAACACAACTAACAAAAATAATTTTTTTGTAAGTTGTGTTTTTTCAACTGATTTAAGACAATTTTGCATCGCAGAATCCGAAAATGACATCCGTTTCTCTCGATCAGGTCAGATTTTTATGCTAAGTTGTAAGCAGTTGTACAGCAGTTGTACAGTTGTACTGTAAATTGAATAGTAGACATTGATAAAGGTAAGTACATGTAAATTGAATGTTATGTCATCATTGTTCAAAATTCAGAGAATTTCAAGAAATAAAAAAGAATTTTGCATCATATAAAGCGAAAATACCTGTACATGTTAACAAAAACGTAAGAAAACATATGGCCATAGTTGACCAAAAAGTTGACCTGATTGAGCAAAACCAATGTGATTTTTGGATTCAGCACATCAAAATTGTCCTAAATCAGCTAAAAAAAAAACTTAGACAATAAATTTGGTGTTGACCAGTGTAATTAAAAATATCCTCAGTTCTGTGCATGTGAGCATTCGGAGGGAGGGGGTGGGGCCTCTGACTGTTTGCAGTCCGGATGGCCCAGGGGAAGAAACTGTTTGTCAGTGTGGAACCTGGTTGATTGAACCATTGTCCAGAGAGAAGCAGGTCAAACAGGTGGTGGACGTGATGTGAGGGGTCTCCTCTGATGGCCTTGATCTTTCTGAGACAGGAGGATCTAAAGATGTCCTACAGGGAGGGCAGAGGGCCACCGATGATTTTTTTTGGATGGTGTTGATGATCCTCTGCACACCCTTCCTGTTTTCGGCCGTGGAGCCGGCGTACCACACACCCGGCCAGTAGGTGACCATGATCTCCACTGAGCAGCGGTAGAAGGCCAGCAGCAGCTTGTGGTCCAGGTTGTTCTTCCTCAGGACATGGAGGAAGTGCAGCCGCTGCTGGGCTTTCTTCACCAGGGCCTTGGTGTTGACAGTCCAGGAGAGGTCAGAGGAGACGTGGGTGCCCAGGAACCTGAAGGTGGGGACAGTTTCCACGCGGTCGCCATTCAGTCTACTTAACAACAAAACATCAAAGTATATGTCGTGGTACCCCAGGTACTCCGGTTTCCTCCCACAGGCCAAAAACATGCAAGTTAGGTTAATTGGAGACTAAAGTGTTAAGAATTTAATTTTCCTCCCTCCTAGTAGCTCGACTAGGTTCATTTTGTCTTCTTTTTAATTATTAGCCTTTTGTTTTTCTTATTAAAGACAAGGATAGAAGGGAGATGTTTCAACTGTCCACTGCAGTCTTCATCAGAGGTGCCAACTGATTGCTGTAAAGTGTCATTTGTCAGCTGGCTTTCCTGCTTTTATCCTTGTCTTTAATAAGAAAAACAAAAAGATAATTTCCTCCCTCCTGTTTTGAATTGTCTTTTTGAGACTTATGATCACATATCTGTGTGATCACCATCTTCTTTAACATTGAATGCAACCTCTACGTAAATAAACTGTGCAGTCTATATACTATAATTCAGGGCTTAAAAGTTTTCCGGCACCATGCCGGATTTCCAGCATGTGTGTTTTTTTTTTTTGTTTTTTTGTTTTGTTTTTTTTTTTTGCTGCGGGGAAATTTACTTTCTATTTCTGTATGCAGAAACACTTTTTGTTCAAGCAGAGTTGCTGTATCTGGCTCCACTGATTTCTATAGAAAACCTGGATAGCTCACGCCCCATTAAGGAGTACAAAACCAAGTGAAGCCACCTGGCCGCCATATTGGTACACCCAAAACACTCAGTACTAATACTGTCAGGTGGCTTCACTTCTGGCGGCCAATGATCCATCCAGTTTTTCTATAGAGATCAGTGTGGCGCACTCCTCATTGTAGTGACAGCAAGAGTGAGTGACTGGAAACGCGAGTGTTTCATCCTTCAACATACACAAAACCTTTCATACATTCTGTAGGATGGAGAGGGAGAGCAAGTTTTTGAAGCCTGGGTAAGATGTCCTAATTGACAAAGGACTTGAAAACAAATGGGACTGGGCGTGGATTGAAGAAATGGGCAGAGATGGCAAGCCTTTTTGTAGCTGGTGTAAAAAAAAAAAAATTTAAGAACCAGGAGCTTGTTTCTGCCAGCGCCGCTGGTTTCTGCATGTTGTACTTGAAAAAGCTAATGTATGCATCTAGCGGTAAAAAAGCGTTACCACGTCACAAACTAGATCCCAGCCACAGGGAAGCTGTCCGTTTTTGTTAATTGAATTAAACTGTAGTTTTCTGTAGTAATCTGGCATTGTGCATTTCCCTTTTAATGTTTTATAGTATTTTACTATTATTTCTTTTGAACAAAACAATTATGGAAATAATTCAATTTAGAGTATTATATACATTTCACTGTTGCTGTTTACAAATTGTTATTAAAAATACATGGTGCAAATGTTGCACATTCCATTAAAAAAATAGTAAATCAATGACCTTTTCCATATGCCCTTTACTGAATGTTTGCTAATCAAATCTTATTCCACCAGTGAATTAGTTCACTGGACTGAGTTTCACATACCCTTATTCATAAATTTCATGTTATAGATTGTAGGTCATTCTGTACATAATTTATATAACTTGATATCCTAAACGTTAGATGTTTGCACCGTATTAGAGTGAGATGGGGTACTATTGCCACCTACTGACCTTCCTTGGTATTGCTATTTCAAACAGTCCACCATAATCTAGTCTGAATTTATCAATGGATATGGCAGATATGTTACTAGCTAGCTTCAAGGAGAATCATTTTCATATGTGTGTGTGTGTGTGTGTGTGTGCGCGTGTGTGTGTCCACCCCTGTGACCCTGCCCCCAGAAAAAAGTACAGGCTCAGGATTTTTTTTTTTTGCTTTAATCCCTGACTAGTGCATTGCCCGTAGAAAGCAGGTATTCTTGTCTGAAAACGGGTGTCCCTATTAGGCTTTACAGGCCCAAATGTAGGCTGTGTTTGAAAGTGGAATACAGAGGTGTAGCCTATATGTAGGCAATCACACGTTAGACTGACAAATATAAAAGGGACTGAACGGCACTAAGATTTATTTGATTGTGTGAATATTAATTACAGAATTATTGAGAATGAATGGGACATCCAATATCAGCAACTGTTTCAGAATCCTTGTTTATTTTTTGTCAGATCACTCATTTGTGTGATCTATTATGACATATTCATAGGTGTTGTATCTTGCACTTTAGGGAATGGGAGTTGCTCAGTCATCATAATTGTTTTAGTTTATATGTGCAGTTTATAGTCTATCATCAGTAAACTGATACAGTACTATAACAGGACATGTTTACAAATATTTGAGACCCATTCTAGTGCATCCTTTTATATTTTAGGAATATTATAAGTACAAAACACTGATCTTATACACAGCAGAATGACCTGTTTGGCTGCAACTGTTGCATCGGTGTTGCCCATTTGTCAGTAAATATTTAAATAAAAATTATTTATTTCATTATCTGAGCTTTTCTGTGTCCAGTTTGGTGACGGTCGTCGTTTAGTCAAACCGTGCATGTGGCCGCATATGATATGCAGTTGAACTGGGCATTCTGCTCCAGAATTATGGTGATATTAAAACTTTTAATTTTAGATAGCTGTGCGAGCACACCGAGAGGAGTGCCATCGGCGATGGTGAGTCATGTTCCTGCAAAGAGTCTCCAGTCTACCGCTGACCGGGTGGGCTGGGCTTGCTTCCCTGCGAAGGACCGCATTCTGCCCGCTGCTTCTCCAACACTGGTGTTCTTTAGGCAGACCCCGGGTCCCCATTGGCATTCCCCGAATTATCCTTTAGATGTACGCAATCATTGCAACATTATAGTATAATTTTTTAAGCATTACATCTTCACTATTCTCTCTTTCTTGTCAAATTTGTTGCTTTTCACTTCTTTTTTTGTTTGCAAAGCGATGTGGTGACTGACTGGTCATGAGGCCGTGCATTATCCAATCAGCATGGTTGTAAGGCCGTGTATTATCCAATCAGCATGGAGTCAGTCCGAAACCCTGCACACATTGAAGGGCATGAAGAGACAGAGTGGTCGCTAAACTTTTATTGATAAAAATTGCATATTTTGACTGAGTGACTCCATACTCGGGGATGCACACCCTCGTAACCTCAGCAAAGTACTTATAAAATCTGAGGCCAGTTTGACGAATGGTTCAAGAGATATGCATGGAATAGACAGACAGACAGAGAGAGACAGAGATTTTGTGTATTTATAGATGGATAATTACTGGAAAGCTCTACCACAGTGTCTTCATCACTCATGGGACAGAATCAGAATCAGAATAAACTTTATTGCCAAGCATGTAAAAAACACACGAGGAACTTGACTTGACATTGGTGCGCATGCGCGCGACACAACGACACGGCAGCCATAATAGGCGCCTCATCAAACAGAGATAGATAAGAAGGGAGGGGAAGGGAGGGAACGACACAAGGGGGGAGGAGAAAAAAAACTTCGTTATCAGAATACAGCTTATTTTTTAAGCAGATTATGATTACAATGAAAAAAAATCTCTCAATAGCACAGAGCAACAACTCAGAATTTCACAAGACACAAGAGAGCAGTGTACAGTATATCTTTAATCAGTTCATGAATCAATGTGTGTGCGGTGTTGAGCAGTGTTGATGATAATAAGAGAGACCCAAGGACCCTTGGCAGAAGATGTTTTGTCTGTCTGGCGCCCAGTCTTATCTGGCGCTGCAGCTGGCTGTCCAAGGCCTTGTGCTCATGATTTTGAAAAAACACAGTCTGCAGACAGCCAGGAGGAATCTTCATGGGGAATAATAATGCCAAATAGGACTGATCACAGAGAAGACTTGTATTTCTTCTGTAGATTCAGTACATTAATCCTTCATTGCGCAGCTTTGAATTCGTCGTGGAAAGACCTGAGCGAACCCATGATGTAATCCACCTTACGAGACAGTTCTCCAGTAGTCGCTATCAGGGTCTTCTCCAGTTTCTCAATTTGTTGGATGCACCTCGCCTGGCCAGCATTTTGATAGGTTGAATCCATCTTCAGCAATTTGCGGTAAACCAAGACAATTCCCGTCCCAATCAGAATTATCCCAATCACCAAGATTACGAAGATAAACAAATCTTCAATATCTTCGATAGAGAGATTAGAGAGACACAGCATTTTCCAATTACCTGTGTCACATAGATAGCCCACTGGAGCCGTTCCAGCGGGGCAGACAGCTTCCCCCGGAGCACTTTTCCTTGTTGAAAAAATAGTGTCAATTGTGTTCAAAGCCCAGCTTATTAACTCCATAATTTCTTTTCGGCGGTCGCAGTTAGACGCAGACAGACAACAGCAAGCTGGGATCCAGTAGTAGGAGGGGAGGAAAAGTCAGCAGGAGAGAAGAAAAAAGCGTCTGCTCTCTTGGGAGGGCGGAAGTGAGAGGGACATAATGGTTTTTGGAGTTTAAAAACCATTATTGACACAATTGACACAACATCGTGTCAATTGCGTGCCCACTTCTTCTATAAAATCCCGGAGCCTAAACTTTTACTGTAATGTGAATAGAAAAGTAAACAGTTTATTTTTTGTTAGAGTTTTGGAAAATAAAGCACGAGTTATAAATGATATCTAAACTTATTTGCCTTTTTCCTCTTTGTCAGACCTCCTCTCTTTCCCTGAGGGGAATTCTCCAGCTCCTCCGTCAGGATGCCGCCAACTCCCCTCACCGTAGACGCCGGCCGCGATTTGTCCGCCGGGCTGTTCGACGCATGAGGAGGTGGGGTCTCATCCCCAGATCTTCTTCCAGGCCCAGTCAAGCTTCCAACTCCAGCCAGCAGCAGCAGTCAGACGCCGCTCCTTCCAGAGAGGAGCCGCCTCGCTCCACGCCTACAAGCTCCTCGTCGGCAGTGGAAGCGGTCAACCAGCCAGTACCTCAGAAACTTGGCTTGTTGGCTCAGTCAGAGCAGCAGCAGGAGGTGCCACCTCCTTTACTGCCCCTGCCCCCACCACTGCCACCCGCAGCCTCTCCACCCCCACCTCCCTACGCTCCCCCAGCTCCCCCTCTTCCTTCTCCTGAAACTGCTGTTGCCGCCCCACCCAGTAGCCCCTCTCTGGCCTCCATCTTCCACTCACTAGGCCTGAGCATCTCTCGCTTCAGAGTTTCTCCCTCCTCTAACTTGATGCCCCTCTCCTCCTCTCCCTCCTTCTCCTCCTCCTCCTCCTCGTCCTCAGATGATGAGGTGCTGCTTATCCCCTTGTCTGAAGACACCACTTCAGAGGACGACGTGCCCATGCTCACCTAAACGACTTCCTCACCCAGCCACCCAGCCACCCTCCCACCTGCACACGCCAGTTCTGTCTCTCACTGATAACGCAGACCCAGTCTTTCCACTTGTTTGAACTTGAGCACAGCGATGGCCCACGGTGAGACTCGTCTTCTCTGTGCTAGTCTGGTGCCTTTTTGAAATTGTTTTGAGTTGTTGAATTAAGTATTTTACTTTTTTAAATTTAGGTTTATTTTGAAGAAAGTGTAGAGGTAAAGAAAGAGTATACAAGTATTAAATGTGTGCACTTATTTAAAACTGGGCTACACATAGAAGGTAAACTTTTGCACAGAAGAATCTTCCCTATCCACATATTGAGGCAGACTACTGTCACATTGAGTGTTTAGAAATTTTATGATGGATTTATTGTGTTTGTATGACTCTGTGTGAATGAGATTACATTTTAGTCTCATAGGTAAGAGTATGTCTGTAGTTGTGGATTTTGTCCACATATGTACATCTAGCACTTGCAGTCTGATGTTATATTAGGAGAAAATCCCCTGTTTAAGTGCCTTTTAAAGAGTTTCCTGTAGGTGGTTTGAGGAGAATGAGATAATTCCTGAATTCCTGAATACACACTGCACGCACAAACACACAGAAGCTCATGTTTTCCAAGCACCATCATCAACACATCAGCAGCTTTGTTACAACATGGTAAAAAAAAAATAAAGGTAAAATGCATGTGTAGGCTGCAGGTTGGCAATAACTTTTCGGGACCCCTGTTCCAGTGCACACTGATTTCAACACAATTGTGTATTTAAGTTTGCTTCCCACGTGAATGAATGTAATCAAGAAAAGCAAATGTTATAAAAGACAATCTCTTTGGTGCCTGATTTTATGACGTGTGTGAGGAAAGGGGCTCCAAATTCACAAAAACGACCTCAACTCCTGACGGGACTTCTTGGCATTCTCCCGCATTTTGACACAACAGATTTGTGGTGTGCCATTTGTATTATTATATTAATATTGTAAATGGTGTTTTTATTTCAGCAAGTTGCTTATCTTCTTTTCTTTTTTTTTAGTTGGCTATTTTGCTTTGTTGAATGTATTAGGGTTGACATGCCATAAGTTTTAAACTTGCAACGTAATGAGGAGAAATGAGAAAGTGATTTTTATGGTTTTATTTGGTCAGTTTCACTGTATATAAGTAAAAATGTGGCTGAGATTAAAACGATTTGCACTTTTAGGTTGTGTCTGTTTTGTTTGGAGGCAGGTGGGGTCATGGGCAGGTATTTGATTTCACAAAGCCGAACATTTTTCAAGTAAATGTTGAGGGGGATACTGAAAGTATTACTGCAGTACAAGTTTGTAACCGAGTTGTCCGAGTGTTCTGCTGCTAAAGAAAAAGTTACAGCAATACCAGAAATGACCACTAAGAGTCCAGACTACATTATGCATGTAGTTTTCCAGAAATACTGTAAGTATAACAAAAGCTGTACTGAAAACCATCAGTGAGAATTGTGTCATGTAATCATATTTTTCTGATTACATGTATATTCTCATTAGATGGGTGTCATCCTGAGTCTTTTTCAGAGCATACAAATTATTCTCACATTGTGTTTATTGGGGGGGGGGGGTAATGCCTCTCAGCTATGTGGGCTTCCCTGGGCGGGGGCGACTTCTTTGGGCATGGGGGTCCCCGGGGTGTGTGGTGGTAGTGCTGAGGGGCGGACCTGCTGTAGGGGTACCTAGGGGGGCTCGTGTCAGGGGGCCGTGGGCTGGTCTCCGGCCCGGAGGGTGGGATCACTGGCCTCCTGGGGCCCAGGGACTGGCGTTGGCCCCACTGGGGGGGGGGGGGGGGGGGGGGGAGTTGGCGGGCCTGGGGGTGTGGGCCTGCTGCGCTGGCGGCCTGGCCTCCCTTGATCGTCCCTCCAGGGGTGGATGCCTGGTTTTCCTGGGGCTTGCGGACCTCGGGCATTTGTACCCTGTGGGGGTTGGCGGCACTGCCTTGCCTGCTCAGGGTTCCCGGGGGAAGAGCTGCTGTGACTGGCCCCCCTCTTCGTATGTTTCCTGACAAACCATTCACATGCACACACTTATTTTGCGCGTGCTCTCATATATACGCACACAGATGCACACGCACAAATGTCTCTCCTTTAACAGGTGTGGATACCAGACTCGAGACATCTTTGGTGGAAGAAGCAGTTTATCTTCTGTTTATTTTAGTTGGTTTGTTTGTCTCTTTGTCTGTTCCCCTCCCTTCCCCCCCCCACTTCCTTTCCCTATTCCCCATCCTGTTGGGTCGTCCATGGGTAAAATAATTTAAATAAAGTATTAAAAGTTATTACAGGAGGACTTCCGGTTTGGACACCATGGTGGTAGCAGCTTAATGCTGAAGCTCCCAGACCCCATCCGTGAAAATACCATGAAAATCAGATTTAACGGATTTATAGAAGAGCGAAAATCAAAAGACAAAGTCATTATGCCTAAAGGAAAATAGAAGAGATCGACATTTACCAGGCCAAGACGCGCATCGGCCGGAGAATCTGACCTGGAGGACAACAACCACTCGGAAACAGAGGAGCAGAATGAGGCTAGCAACACGGTTAGCTTAAAAACGGTACTTCAAGAATTAAAGAGAATTTTGCCGAGAGTGTTAGGCCGAATTTCGTGAAATTAAAGACGAAATAAAAAGGACAAACAACAGAGTGGACCAGGCTGAGGCCCGAATCATGGAAGCAGAGGAAAGAATAAAAGGGCTGGAAGAAACCACGCTGGAATTACTCAAGCGACAGACAAGACTGGAGGCGAAGCTACAGTGGGGTAAAAAAGTATTTAGTCAGCCACCAATTGTGCAAGTTCTCCCACTTAAAAGATGAGAGAGGTCTCCAATTTTCATCATAGGTATATCTCAACTATGAGAGACAAAATAAAAAAAAAAAAATCCAGAAAATCACATTGAAGGATTTTTAATGAATTAATTGGTAAATTCCTCGGTAAAATAAGTATTTGGTCAATAACAAAAGTTCATCTCAATACTTTGTTATATACCCTTTGTTGGCAATGACAGAGGTCAAACGTTTTCTGTAAGTCTTCACAAGGTTTTCACACACTGTTGCTGGTATTTTGGCCCATTCCTCCATGCAGATCTCCTCTAGAGCAGTGATGTTTTGGGGCCGTCGCTGGGCAACACAGACTTTCAACTCCCTCCAAAGATTTTCTATGGGGTTGAGATCTGGAGACTGGCTAGGCCACTCCAGGACCTTGAAATGTTTCTTACGAAGCCACTCCTTCGTTGCCCGGGCAGTGTGTTTGGGATCATTGTCATGCTGAAAGACCCAGCCACGTTTCATCTTCAATGCCCTTGCTGGTGGAAGGAGATTTTCACTCAAAATCTCAAGATACATGGCCCCATTCATTCTTTCCTTTACACGGATCAGTCGTCCTGGTCCCTTTGCAGAAAAACAGCCCCAAAGTATGATGTTTCCACCCCCATGCTTCACAGTAGGTATGGTGTTCTTTCTCCTCCAAACACGACAAGTTGAGTTTTTACCAAAAAGTTCTATTTTGGTTTCATCTGACCATATGACATTCTCCCAATCCTCTTCTGGATCATCCAAATGCTCTCTAGCAAACTTCAGACGGGCCTGGACATGTACTGGCTTAAGCAGGGGGACACGTCTAGCACTGCAGGATTTGAGTCCCTGGTGGCGTAGTGTGTTTCTGATGTAGCCTTTGTTACTTTGGTCCCAGCTCTCTGCAGGTCATTCACTAGGTCCCCCCATGTGGTTCTGGGATTTTTGCTCACCGTTCTCATGATCATTTTGACCCCACAGGGTGAGATCTTGTGTGGAGCCCCAGATCGAGGGAGATTATCAGTGGTCTTGTATGTCTTCCATTTTCTAATAATTGCTCCCACAGTTGATTTCTTCACACCAAGCTGCTTACCTATTGCAGATTCAGTCTTCCCAGCCTGGTGCAGGTCTACAATTTTGTTTCTGGTGTCCTTTGACAGCTCTTTGGTCTTGGCCATAGTGGAGTTTGGAGTCTGACTGTTTGAGGTTGTGGACAGGTGTCTTTTATACTGATAACGAGTTCAAACAGGTGCCATTAATACAGGTAACGAGTGGAGTACAGAGGAGCCTCTTACAGAAGAATTTACAGGTCTGTGAGAGCCAGAAATCTTGCTTGTTTGTAGGTGATCAAATACTTATTTTACCGAGGAATTTACCAATTAATTCATTAAAAATCCTTCAATGTGATTTTCTCGATTTTTTTTTCTCATTTTGTCTCTCATAGTTGAGGTATACCTATGATGAAAGTTAGAGACCTCTCTCATCTTTTAAGTGGGAGAACTTGCACAATTGGTGGCTGACTAAATACTTTTTTGCCCCACTGTAACTGACCAGGAAGGAAGACTAAGAAGGGACAGCATAAGAATACATTGTCTGAAAGAAGGAGTCGAGGACGGTTTCACCACAATGGCTGCATGCGTGGAAACCATACTGAGAGAGAAGTTGGAAATTCCCCAAGCCACCTATTTGAAAATAGAAAGGGCACACCGTTCATTAGCCCCAAGGCCATCGGCAGAAGCTCCCCCGCGATCGGTGGTGGTGAAGTTTTCCAACTTCAGAACAAAAGAAGAGGTTTTGAGACTGGAAGCAGAAAAAAGGGATTTATGCACCAAGAAAGAAAAGTTTTTGTGGAGCATGACTACGCCCCGGAGGTCCTTAAAAAGCGTCGGGAATACAATGACGCTAAAAAGGTACTAAGAGAGAAGAAACTGTGCTTTCAAACTCCATTTCCAGCGAAGCTGAGGGTTTTTTACGGGGAAGAGACGTGTCTCTACTACTCGGCGGAAGAGCAACCAGGGATATGGCGAGAAGAGGGCTCCCGGTAACGGTGTATAAACCCGCAGCAGACCCGATCGAAAGAATCAAGGCTCAAGCATGGTGCACACAGAGACCCTCAAAATCCACGGGCCAGCAGCGGGAAACCCAGCGCCAGGACTATAAGGAAAAACTGGACGCTTTCAGGAGGAAATAACGGTATTTTCAATCAATCTGCGCATCCAAACCTCCTCCTACAAGGTAACAAACATTAAAGGAGATGCAGAATCAGCAAGTATGAAGTGGTAAAACATTTCATGGAACAGTCATAATATTAGAAACAAATAAGTCTTTAAAAAAAAACAAAAAAAACAAACTTGTTAAAATAGAAATGTGACAATGAACCACATGAACTCTCCACACTAAAAAATACTGTATTAACGTGATTGCTGTGACGGTGGTGGGAGGTTGCGCACAATTTCATAGGGTATAGGCATAAAAAAAAAAAAATCATTACAAGTTCGGATTGGGATCTGAAATTCATGTTAAAAACATGGGACAACTTACAGGGGTAAGAGAGGGCCCTCAACACATAACAAAGTGTTGAGGGCCCTCAACACTTTGGGATCGTCACTTCCTTGTGGTAACGTATCGTCACTTCCTGTTCTGCTGTCTGCCTGTGTGGTTTGCCTGTGTGGTTTGTTCTCCAGCCATTAGCTATGGCTACTAGCTCTCTTTCCTCTCCTCCTCTGGTGTGCTCTCTCTGTCAGATGTTTAGCAACACCTCTGCCTCTTTTAGTGATAACAGTAAATGTAATAAATGTTGTCTTTTTGAGGCGCTCGAGGCGAGGTTGTCTGATTTGGAATCCCGGCTCCGCTGCATTGAAACACCATCTGCGCCAGTTAATCTTGACGGACGCCCATTAGCTGCAGCGGAGCTAGCTAGCTTAGGCCCCCCGGTCAGCGGTCCCTCGGCTCTCCTCAGCAGCGAGGAGACTGGGTGGGTGACGGTGAGAAGGAAGCCTAGTCGCAAAGCCCCGGTACACCACCAACCTGTTCACGTCTCTAATCGTTTTTCCCCGCTCAGCGACACACCCGCTGAGGAAAAAACTCTGATCATTGGCGACTCTGTAGTCAGAAACGTGAACCTAGAGACTCCAGCGGCCATAGTCAAATGCATTCCTGGGGCCAGAGCAGGCGACATCGAGTCAAATTTGAAAATGCTGGCTAAAAGTAACTGTAAATACTCCACAATTGTTATTCCCGCCGGCATTAATGACATCCGTCTCCGGCAGTCGGAAGTCACGAAACTTGATGTAGAATCGGTGTGTGACTTTGCAAAAACGATGTCTGCCACTGTAGTATTCTCTGGGCCCCTCCCCAATCTGACCAGTGATGACATGTTTAGTCGCTCGTCATCCTTGAACCGCTGGCTGTCTGTGTGGTGTCCTAAAAATGACGTGGGCTACATTGACAATTGGAGCTCTTTTTGGGGAAAACCTGGTCTTATGAGACGAGACAGCATTCATCCCACTTTGGATGGTGCTTCTCATTTATCTAACAATCTGGCATCTTTTTTTATCCAAATTTCCCAAACCCTGACTACTCAGAGTTGGGACCAGGAAGCAGAGTTGCAGTCTTACACGCCTCTCTGCAGCTCCTCTTCATCCGCCACCCCTCAGCTTAGCCCCTGACTTCCCCATCAGAGAATCATTGTCTGCTCCCTCCAAAGTGAATAAAAATATAATGTATAAGCATCCCAAAGTGATAAAGCAAAACATTGGTAAAACTCAAATTAAACATAAAGCCTCTAAATTGAATGATTTGGCCTCTGTTCCTCCTCATAATTTAAAAATTAAATGTGGTTTATTAAATATTAGGTCTCTAACTCCCAAGTCTCTGTTAGTCCATGATCTGTTAATTGATCATCAGATTGATTTAATTACCCTTACAGAGACTTGGTTAGGGCAAGAGGATTATGTTGGTTTAAATGAATCAACTCCCTCTGGTTATTTAAACTGTCAAAATCCCAGAAGTTCTGGTCGTGGAGGAGGAGTAGCAACAATTTACCATTCCAAATTACTAGTTAATGTAAAGCAAAAAACATGTTATAATTCCTTTGAGGGCCTGGTCCTCAGTATTGGGCACTTTAGCAATTTTAGGTTAAACCCAATTTTATTTGCCATAGTTTATCGTCCCCCATCAACCTACTCAGAATTTTTATCCGAATTTGCTGATTTCTTAGCTGATTTAGTGCTGAAATCTGATAGAATAATTATAGTAGGGGACTTTAATATACATGTGGATGTAGATAGTGACTGCCTTAATGTGGCATTTAATTCAATATTAGACTCGATTGGGTTTTCTCAGAAAGTAGGAAATTCTACTCATTACCTCCACCATACATTGGACCTTGTTCTGACATATGGCATAGAAATAGAAAATGTTGTAGTGTCTCCTCATAACCCTGTACTGTCAGACCATTGTCTGTTAACCTTTGATTTTACTATTTCTGACTATTTGGCTCCTAAAGAAAAATATTATTACAGTAGATGCCTCTCAGATGATGCTGTTTCCAAATTTATGCAGATTGTTTCCTCTATGCCATGTGTCAACACAACGGAAATAAGCTATAGACAGCTTGCTCCTTCTGTAATTGATAACATGGTGGATAGTGTTACAGCTTCTCTGCATCAGGCTCTAGACTTGGTGGCCCCCTTAAAAAAGAAAAAGTCTAATCAGAGATTTCTAACTCCTTGGTTCAACACAGAAACTCGTAGCTTAAAACAGAAGACTCGTCAATTAGAAAGAAAATGGCGCTCTACTAATTTAGATGAAATCTATTTAGCTTGGAGAAATCATCTTTTAATTTATAAAAAATCTCTTAGAAAAGCTAGAACAAGTTATTACTCTGCATTAATAGAAGAGAACAAGAATAATCCCAGGTTTCTTTTCAGTACTGTAGCCAGGTTGACAAAGAGTCAGGACTCTGTCAATCCTAGCATTCCCTTAGAGCTTACTAGTCAGGACTTTATGTACTTTTTCAATAATAAAATTTCATCCATCAGAGATAAAATCAATCAGATTCTTCCCACAGTTAACTTAAATACTGTAACTACTACAACTCCTTCTTTTGATGTCTGTCTTGATGAGTTTACTCCAATCGACCTTTGTGAGTTAGACAAAATAGTTTCCTCATCCAAACCTTCAACTTGTCTTTTAGACCCTATTCCTACCAGGTTATTTAAAGAAGTTTTCCCACTTATTGGTAGCTTTATTCTTCATATAATCAATTCTTCATTAACTTTAGGCCATGTACCGCAGGCTTTTAAAACGGCTGTAATTAAACCCTTACTCAAAAAGCCAACGCTAGATCCAGGAGCTTTAGCTAACTATAGACCAATCTCTAATCTCCCTTTCATTTCAAAAATCTTAGAAAGAGTTGTTGCTACGCAATTATTTGACCACCTGCAGGGAAATGGTTTACTTGAAGAGTTTCAATCTGGGTTTAGAATCCATCATAGTACTGAAACAGCCTTAGCGAAGGTCACTAACGACCTCCTCATTGCATCTGATAATGGACTAGTTTCTGTACTTGTCCTTTTAGACCTTAGTGCAGCTTTTGATACTATCGATCATAATATTCTACTTGATAGATTAGAACACTATGTTGGACTTAATGGAACTTCGTTGCAGTGGTTTAGATCTTATTTATCTGATAGGTTCCAGTTTGTTCATGTAAATAATGAGTTTTCTTTCAACTCAAAGCTTAGTCATGGAGTTCCACAGGGATCTGTGCTAGGCCCTACTCTTTTTAGTTTATATATGCTTCCATTAGGCAACATTATTAGAAAGCACTGTATACATTTTCATTGTTATGCAGATGACACACAATTATACCTGTCAATGAAGCCAGATGATAGTAATCAATTAGCCAAGTTAGAAGCCTGTCTTAAGGAAATCAAAGCTTGGATGACTTGTAATTTCCTGCTATTAAATTCAGATAAGACTGAAGTCATTCTTGTTGATCCAAAAAACCTTAGAAATTCCTTTCCAAATCAAACTTTCAGTTTGGATGCAGTTACTCTTTCTCTTAATAGCTCTGTGAGGAACCTTGGAGTTATTTTTGATCAGGATTTGTCCTTCAATTCACATATTAAATTTGTTTCTAAGACTGCCTTCTATCATTTGCGTAATATTGCCAAGATTAGGAGCATCTTGTCTCAGAGTGATGCCAAGAAGCTGATCCACGCTTTTGTTAGCTCGAGATTAGATTATTGTAATTCTTTATTATCAGGCTGTCCTAAAACATCTTTAAAAAGTCTTCAACTGATCCAAAATGCTGCAGCAAGAGTTTTAACAGGTACTAGAAAGAGAGATCATATCTCTCCGGTTCTGGCCTCCCTTCATTGGCTTCCCATAGAGTTTAGAATTAAGTTTAAAATCCTTCTTCTTACTTACAAAGCTCTAAACAATCAGGCTCCTTTTTATTTAAAAGATCTGATACTACCGTATTATCCTAACAGAGCACTACGCTCCCAAAATGCAGGATTACTTGTAATACCTAGAATCTCCAAAAGTACAATGGGAGGCAGAGCCTTCAGTTATCAAGCTCCTCTCCTGTGGAATCAGCTGCCAATCTGGATTCGGGAGTCAGACTCGATCTCTGTTTTTAAGAATAGGGCTAAAACCTACCTTTTTGATATAGCCTACAATTAGGGAGGGATCATGTGTTTCTGAACCCTCCCTTAGTTATGCTGCTAATAGGTTTAGTCAGCCGGGGGACCTCCAGTAATGCACTGGGCCTCACTCCTTTCCTCACTCTCTATGAAATATTTTTTTTTTTGCTGGTCATTAACATTTGTTTGTTCTCTCCCATAGATTGAGTCCCCATCGTGCTGTTTGCTCTCTACATGTCTGTTCTTTTCTTCTTCTCTATCCCCTCACCCCCCAGCCAGTCGCAGCAGATGACTGCCCCTCCCTGAGCCTGGTTGTGCTGGAGGTTTCTTCCTGTTGAAAGGGAGTTTTTCCTCTCCACCGTCGCCAAGTGCTTGCTCACAGGGGATCGCCTGATTGCTGGGGTCTTTCTGCAACTGTGGGGGTTCCCCCCTACAGTTGATAGTGCTATGAGATGACTGTTGTTGTGAAATGGCGCTATATAAATATAGTTGAATTGAATTGAATTGAAAGTTTGAGGAATTTCCCTCAGAGCCAACGCACCATCAAGGCTCTTCTAAGGTCGCTAAAAAGACCTCAGTTCAGGAAGATCTTTTGACAGTTTTTTGTTTTAAAGTTTTATTTACTATGTTCTTAATGTTCTTTCAATTTCTGAGTAGCATAAAAGAGGGCCACCACACTGTTATACTAAATAAGACAACACAATGGAGAAACAGGGTGTAACCAAAATAATCTCATATAATGTAAAAGGAATCCTCAATCCAGTTAAAAGATCCAAAATTCTAGGCAAAATGAAAAATGACAAAGCAGTGCGGCGGATTATAATATAAGGCAGCGATGCTGAGGTTTTAGGGAGAGTTTTATTAATCATACCGCCGTCACGAGCTCCTCTCCCGGCACACCGGGAGCGAGCCCACGGCTCTCAGTGAAGAGGGGACACAAAGTCTGTGTCCTGCAGCAAAGGTTGAAGTGAGATTGAGAGAGAGAGTGAGAGAATGAACCTGTGCAGTATTTGTACCCAACTCGAACAATACATCAAAGCAGATTCACAGCAGTTGGTCTGATCACAGGGACTGCAGAACAGGCATGAGACATTTGCATTTGTAAGACCTACATAACAATAGGCAGATTTGCTAGCCTTTGCTCCAGGTGCAGGACAAAGGGGTTACAAGGCACATCTACATATTGAACTGTCTCTAGGTCACAGCAAGGACAGGACGCATGAACACTTATACATGAATGGCCATTACATCACGATACATGCAGGGCACATTGCATCAGAATACACGCAGGGCACATTGCATCAGAATACATGCAGGGCACATTGCATCACAACACATGAATGGCACATTACATCTCAGTAGTGCAGCGGGGAAAACCAAGAGAAAAGAGCTGACTGTCCTGTGTGTTGTGGGGGGGTTGAGTCAACCCGCCACACACGCTCCCCCCCAGAGGGCACGGCAGGGGGCCGTGACCTCGATAATCCATCTATGGGAGCGAGCTGTGGGAGAAGCTCACTGCAGGCGGAGGTGGAGGGAGGGGAGGGGTAGTGTGTGCTGGCAGGGGCGGTGAAATCGTCCGAGCCGCGCAAAAATTGCTTGCTGCTCCGCGACGTCGAGGGGCTGTCCCGTTGAACGTGCAGAGGTCCACAAGAAGAAAAATTAGTCACTGGCTCCTCCTGCGATTAAGTCCTGCAAGGATTAATAGTGGCCGTGAAGAAAAGCAGGAGCGGCTGTAAGAGAAACATAAAAGCAGGGGGACTGGCGTGTTGACTTTAGGTGCGGGCACAACCTTAAAAGCCGTCGGGAACCGCAAAACCGCTGAATTCCCCATGTGCGCCGTGGCTGAGACCATTGACATATCCTTCGTGCATGCTGCGTGCGTGCTTCAGGTGTGAGGGCAGCTCTGAAGGCTCTGTGTGCAGCGGCGAAGGAGGATGGGGGTCTGTAGAGCCATGTGCATCCCGTGCGTGGTGCGCCGTCCGCGTAACTCCCCGTGCGTTGTTGGGCCAGCTGGAGAGGAGAACCAGGGTCACGGAGCTTATTCATCCCTGTTCAATGTGTTGGAGCGGTGAAGGGAAGTAGACGCTCTTGTCACTCGCTCGGTCATGGTGCGTTCAGGTCCACGTGTGCTCCGTCGGCCATGGGAGTCGCCGTCGCGGAGAAAGGACGAGGTACATGCGCTCTCATGTGGAGGAGCTGCAAGCGCGGCTGGTCCAGCGTGGATGTGCCGATCTAGGCGTGCGGATCTCACCATGAAGTTCGCTGCGGCTTTCCCGGTCGTGGGTGGTCTCCGGAGAGTTTCACCTGGAAACTCTGCGTCGAAATCTCCCTGAAGCAGAAGGGAGCTGTTGCGTTCGCTTGTCGTCGGAGAATCCCGGCTGGGTGCTGCGTTCGCCAGCAGCGTGTTCGTTTCAGCGTTGGGTCACCAGTGCGGCGGCATGACAAAATAAAGCAGCGTTGTTGGAGGTTTTAAGTAGAGTTTTTATTATCATACCGCCGTCACAAGCTCCTCTCCCGGCGCTGTGCGTGTGCACCGGGAGTGAGCCCATGGCTCTCAGTGAAGAGGGGACACAAAGTCTGTGTCCTGCAGCAGAGGTTGAAGTGAGATTGAGAGAGAGAGTGAGAGACAGAACCTGTGCAGTATTTGTACCCAACTCGAACAATACATCAAAGCAGATTCACAGCAGTTGGTCTGATCACAGGGACTGCAGAACAAGCATGAGACATTTGCATTTGTAAGACCTACATAACAATAGGCAGATTTGCTAGCCTTCGCTCCAGGTGCAGGACAAAGGGGTTACAAGGCACATCTACATATTGAACTGTCTCTAGGTCACAGCAAGGACAGGACGCATGAACACTTACACATGAATGGCCATTACATCACGATACATGCAGGGCACATTGCATCAGAATACACGCAGGGCACATTGCATCAGAATACATGCAGGGCACATTGCATCACAACACATGAATGGCACATTACATCTCAGTAGTGCAGCGGGGAAAACCAAGAGAAAAGAGCTGACTGTCCTGTGTGTTGTGGGGGGGTTGAGTCAACCCGCCACAAGCAGGAATAATATTTTTACAGGAAATTCACCTAACAGACTTGGAGCACACTAAACTTAATAGACAAGAGTTTAAACTGATCTCTTCATCTTCATATAAGTCAGGGAGGAGGAGGGGGGTAGCGACATTGATCTCAACCAAAATTATGTTTGAAAAAAATTCAGAACACAAAGATAAAGAAGGAAGATTTAGCATGGTACTTGGTCGGCTAGAGGGAGAAGATATCACCCTGCTGAATGTATATGCACCTCCAGGGGCTAACTGGAAATTTTATAAAAATGTATTTGACCTAATGATAACTAAAGCCCAAGGTTTAGTGATATGTGGTGGAGACTTCAATCTAAGACTGAATCCATACTGGGATGCATCAGGTAATTCTCCACATCAAAATAACACTCAAAGTAGAAAAACTTGGATGCTACTAAAAGAAATGGGAATCTGTGACGTGTGGAGGGAATTCAACCCCAGTGCAAAAGATTATACATTTTACTCAGCACCACATTCATCATACTCAAGGACTGACTATTTTTTTTATGTTTAATAGAGACATTGGAAGAGTAAAAACATGTAAAATAGGACTGATGGATCTCTCTGACCACAGTCCAATCTATATGGGCTTAAATATCCAAAAATAGACAAATAATACATTTTCTTGGAGGTTAAATTCAAATGTGCTGAAAGGACCACTGAAAGATGAATTGGAATCAGATATTCTCAGATATTTGGGAGAAAATGATAATGGAGAAGTATCCCCTTTAATACTGTGGGACGCATGCAAAGCTGTAATAAGGGGAAAGATTATCGCAAAACTGGCAATCCAAAAGAAACTGAGACAAGAAAAACTAATCACATTAGAGTCAGAACTTAAGAAACTAGAAAAAGAGCACAAAGACAACACTCATTCTAATGACTCGCTTGTAGCAATGCATATTGTAGAGGAGTCAGCAGACAGCGTCTCAGTCAGGATGCAGTGGTTAAACATAAGAGAATAATGGACAGGGATGTCATGGGGAGTTGGCAGGAAGCGGGAGCTGGGGGTTTAAGGTAAATGTATTGTGGGGTTAGATGTCATGCAGTGTGATGTGAAATGTCATGCAGATGTGAGATGATCTGCTGAGTTTATAAGGAGAAACTCTGGTTTGGCTGTTTCATGCTTTTTATGTGTATGTCTGATGAGAGAGTGTTAATAAATTTCGTCTGTGTGGTCTGTATTAACCATATATTCCATAACCTACATATGTTGAAGCATGTGGAAATGTTTGGTGATTACATATGTAAAGAACTTCACACTTCTGGAAGGACAAAGGACTCTCACCCGCCGAGTGAAGAACAAAGACGTTCCCGGACGCGGCGGAGGAGACCGGAGGAGCCACCCTCACCCCCAAGGCAAGGAGAGGAAATACCAAGACAATGGGGGGATTAAGATTATGAGGGATGTCAGCCTTTGTTATGCATGTCTTTTGTTGTGTGCATGTATATAATCTGTGAGTGGGAGAGATTCTGCCTCTTTTCCCTTCTGCCACTCTCTGCACCAGATGAGACTTGTTAGAAGAGCTGAATATTAAAGCTTTGCTTATAAACCAAATCGCCTCTTCATTTCCAAGCTCTTCTACACTGGTGACCTTGACGCGAGTATGGACCTGAGGCGTTCCCCCGCAATCGACTCATCCGCGGCGACCCAGGCAGACGCCAGCCGCCACGCAGACGAGGGAGCAGATGGACAACTGTTCCCCCCGGCAGAAGAGATTGAGAGGGCTCAACCGAGCACCAGCACCGCCGTGAGAGCCAAGGCAAGGCACTCTCACCCGGCGGGCACAACAGTGATGGTGTGCACGAATGCCGTCGCTGTCCAGCTGCCAGACTTCTGGCAAGAAGACCCCGCCTCTTGGTTTCAGCAGGCTGAAGCCCAATTTACACTGGCGGGCATCACGGCTGATGACACCAAATTTTATCATATCGTCTCCAAACTCGACGCCGCCACTTCGAAGTGTGTGCGGAGCATGATCTGGCGACCACCGGCCCGGGACAAATACGAGATGCTCAAAGCAACCATCGTGGTGAACTACGTCCCATCAGCGGAAGAGAGAGCCGAGAAGATCCTGGCGGTCTACGGCCACAGAGGGGGCAAACCGAAGGCCCTCATGGAGGATTTGCTACAGCTTAAAGAAGAGGACAATGACAACTTCCTTTTCCAGTTTATTTTCCTCAGCACGCTGCCGCCACACATGAGAGGGACACTCGCCAGCATGAAGTGCAACACCCACCAAGACTTCCGCGTGCTGGCCAACGAAGCTCATCGGCTCGTCAACGCCTGCAAGGAGCTGACACCCACAGCAGCATCCGCAGACCTCAACGCTGATGCCCCGAGCCACGAGGAGCCACAACCCACGGAGCAGACCCAGCCCACGGTGACAGCGACACGGCCAAAACGTAACAGACGGAGTGATGTTTGTTATTACCACCACCGCTTCGCCGAGAAGGCTCACAAATGTGTTCCCCCCTGCAAATTTAAACGCCAAAGCCGAGAGCCGTTAACGGCAGTGGCTCTCGGCGAGAAAAACAAGCTGTTGTACGTGACGGATGGACACTCAGGCAAGCAGTTCCTCATCGACACGGGAGCCCAGCTGAGTTTCGTCATGCCCTCCCACGCAGATCGAGCCACGGGCACCCGGGGCAACGGCGCCGTGGCAGCCAACGGCTCTAGCATCGACACGTTCGGCGAAAAGAGCCTGCATCTCCTCATCCACGGCCGCAGCTACAGATGGACATTTGTTGTAGCGGCGGTGAGTTTTAACTTATTAGGCGCAGATTTTTTGTGTGCACATGGGTTATTAGTGGATCTAGCAAATAGGCGCCTGGTTAATGCACTGTCCTTTGCTTCTATTCCCTGCTCAGCCCGAGTTTCTCCACCACCTGTGCAGGCCAACATCACCACGGCAGGAGGTAAGCTTGAGCAACTCCTCACCCAATTTCCAGCACTCACAATTCCCAAATTCTCAGCCACTGTGGCTAAACACGGGGTTGAACACTTCATTCCCACAACGGGACCTCCCGTTTTTGCCAAAGCTCGCCGCTTAGACGCGGCCAAGCTCAACATAGCACGGGACGAGTTTACAACTCTTGAAAAATTGGGCATTGTTAGACGATCGAAAAGCCCCTGGCCCTCACCACTTCACATGGTTCCGAAATCCGACGGTTCTTGGAGACCGTGCGGAGATTACCGCAGATTAAACAACGCTACAGCGCATGACCGTTACCCAATTCCTCACATTCAAGATTTTTCACTACATCTAGCGGGTGCGCGCATTTTTTCAAAAATAGACTTAGTCCGCGGTTATCACCAAGCCCCAGTCCGAGCAGAAGACATTCCTAAAACAGCGGTAATAACCCCTTTCGGCCTTTTTGAATTTCTGCGAATGCCTTTCGGCCTCAAAGGCGCTGCTCAAACTTTTCAACGAATGATGGACGCGGTCCTACGTGGCCTTCCTTTTGTCTTCGTCTACCTCGACGACATGCTGGTAGCCAGCTCGTCTGAGGAAGAACACGAGCAGCACCTCACTACGGTTTTTCAGAGGCTAGAAGAGCATGGGCTAATAATCAATCCAGCCAAATGCAAATTCGGCGTGTCACAAATTGATTTTTTAGGACACAAAGTCTCTCCGAAGGGGGCAGTTCCACTTCCAGACAAAGTTCACGCGATAGAAAGTTTCCCACGACCACAAACGGTCAAATCGCTACAGGAATTTTTAGGGATGGTTAATTTTTACAACCGCTTCCTCCCCCACGCAGCTCAGCTCATGCAGCCCCTATATGACGCGCTCAAAAAAAAGAAAGCTTCCAACGCGGTCGAATGGACCCCGGAGCGCGAACGCGCTTTCGCGGAAGTAAAAAGCGCCCTAGCTAACGCCACATTGTTAGTTCACCCAGATCCCTTGGCCCGCATCGCGCTAACCACAGATGCTTCAGACCTAGCTATAGGGGCAGTTGTAGAACAACTTGTCAGCGGGGTCTGGCAACCTTTAGCATTCTTTAGCAAATCGCTAAACCAAACTGAACGTAAATACAGCACTTTTGACAGAGAGCTGCTGGCGCTTCATTTATCCATCCGCCACTTCCAGTTCTGGTTAGAAGGGCGGAGTTTCACGGCTTTTGTAGACCATAAACCGCTCACCTTTGCTATGGCTAAAATTTCAGAACCATGTTCAGGCAGGCAACAAAGACAACTAGCTGCGATTTCAGAGTTCACCACAGACATTCGACACGTGGCAGGCAAACTTAACGTAGTAGCAGACTGTCTCTCTCGCGCTGTGACACCACCAGAGCGCGGGGAGACAGATTATACTGCCTCAGCAGCAGAACTCTTCACTAATGCAGACACATACGCAGCACCTATCCATGCAGGGATAGATTATGCAGCCATGGCGGAGGAACAAAGCAGTGACGCGGACGTGCGCGCACTCCTGTCTGGACCAACAGGGTTAAGGCTGGAGAAAAAGGGTTTACGCGACGGCGTGCCCCCCCAATATGGGATGTTTCAACCGGCCGACCTCGCCCGTTAGTACCAGCTACATGGCGCCGCCGTATTTTCGACGCAATTCACTCCCTCGCGCACCCAGGTGTGCGCGCCTCGGTTAAAATGGTCGCCGAAAAGTTTGTGTGGCCAGGCCTGCGCAAAAACGTAAAAGAATGGGCAAAAACTTGCATTTCTTGTCAACGCGCCAAAATACACAGACACACAAAAGCCCCTCTGGAGCCTTTTCCAATCCCTGCTAGAAGGTTCGACCACGTTCATGTCGACCTCGTGGGGCCACTACCTTCCTCCCAAGGTTTCACACACCTGTTAACAATGATAGACCGCACCACACGCTGGCCAGAGGCAGTCCCTCTAGCGGCAACCACAGCGGAGGAAGTCGCTCGCGTTTTTTTGACAAACTGGGTGGCACGTTTCGGCGTCCCATCGGACATCACGTCCGATAGGGGGCCTCAATTTGTCTCAGAGCTCTGGTCAGCCATGTCCAACAGCTTAGGGGCAACAATTCATCGCACCACCGCTTATCACCCTCAGGCTAATGGGTTATGCGAGCGTTTTCACAGGTCTTTAAAGGCTGCCCTCACAGCCTCACTAACGGACACAAATTGGGTAAATAAACTTCCCTGGGTTTTATTGGGGTTGCGTGCTGCGCCTAAAGAGGATCTAGATGCCTCTCCCGCAGAATTAGTCTTTGCACAACCTCTCAGTCTTCCAGTTGAATTTTTACCAGAGAACCCAGAGCCAGGGCACCTTCCAGTCCCAAGGTTTTTAGGCAGCAACAGACCGGACTCTCTCCCCGGTCCAGCTCATCACTCCTTCCCACGGGTTTTTGTCCCTCAAGCTTTAAAAAACGCTGAGTTCGTTTTTGTTAAGCATGAAGCTTTAAAACCAACTTTCCGACCAGCATGCGATGGGCCATTCAGAGTGCTGGAACATGGTGATAAACACTTTGTGCTTGATTTTGGGGATAGAAAAGAAACAGTCAGCATTGACAGACTTAAACCTGCCTTCTTGTTGAAAGACGAGCCTGCACAGTTGGCGAGAGCACCTTGGCGGGGTAGACCCCCCAAGAGAAAAGACTCAGCCCCCAGGCAGGGAACAAATAACCTCTCTCCTTCCCACACTGCAGATTCCTCACAAGAAGGTCCCAGCAGGGCGCCTAAACCAACCTACAGCAGCTTTGGGAGAAGATTAAAACCCAGACAGCACAGGGACTGATGCAAACCACTCCACAATTATTCACTAATTGTGCTGCAACAGTTTAGGACTGACTTATGATTTTACTATGCTGTTATGATTACCACTGAACTCTCTTAGGAGCATGGCTGCTGGAAAGTTTCTTCCGTGGCAACAGATGTAACACTTAGTATGTCATAATAACTATCTTAGACTGTGAACCTTTCTGTTGTCCTTTCTTAGTTGTTTGGGGGGCCTGTGGTCTATATTAACCATATATTCCATAACCTACATATGTTGAAGCATGTTGAAATGTTTGGTAATTACATATGTAAAGGACTTCACACCTCTGAAAGGACAAAGGGCTCTCACCTGCCGAGTGAAGAACAAAGACGTTCCCGGATGCGACGGAGGAGACCGGAGGAGCCACCCTCACCCCCCAAGGTGAGGAGAGGAAATACCAAGACAATGGGGGGATTAAGATTCTCTTTCTTTCTTTCGTCTCTTTCTTATTGTTGAATCATGGACCAGTGTCCAAACTGAGGCAAGTGAGGCCTACAGTTCTTTAGATGTTGTTCTGGGTTTTTGTTTCTCATCTTTTCTTGAATTTCTTTAGGTTGTGGCATGATGTGTTGCTTTTTGAGATCTTTTAGCCTACTACTGGGGGCGGCTGTGGCGCAGGTGTAGTGTGACTGACTACTGATTGGAGGGTCATGGGTTCAATCCTCGCTCTGTCTGCAGTCCGCATGTCGAAGTGTCCTTGAGCAAGACACTGAAGCCCCAGTTGCTCTTGGTGGCCAGGTTAGTGCCTGTGTGTATGGCAGCTCTGCCACCACCAGTATGTGAATGTGTGCGTGAATGGGTGGATAGCAGGATCTGTAAAGCGCTTGGGTCATCCTAGGTGAGAAGAAAAGCGCTATATGGATGAACGCCATTTACCATTTTACTTTGTCAGACAGGTTCTATTAAAGTGATTTCTTGATTCAACAGGTCTGGCAGTAATCAGCCCTGGGTGTGGCTGGTGAAACTGAACTCAGCTTTCCAAAGAAAAAACAAAAGTGGTTAATTGCAGTTAATTCATGATGTGTGTGTGTGGTGGGGGGGGATTACTTTTTCACACAGGGCTAGGTAGGTTTGGACAGCTTTTTCCCCTTAATAAATTAAATTATTATTTAACAAGAGCACTCTGAGGCGAGTGGAATATCCCCTGTCTCCATTTTCTTTGAAGATCCCAATACTTACTGATGGAGACCAGTTTTCAACTTTTCAATATAATTGCTGTGGCAGAACCCAGTTATGATAAATATCAACAAATATACAAATATACAACAAATATACAACAAAGTATACAGCCCATAGTTGTAGGTCAGGATCCCAAGGTGAACCCATGTAGCAAGTATGGTCATCCTAGAGAGCTTTACACATTCTACAGTAAGAGATCATAGGGAGTGGCAACCTTGCCCTTTGATCTTTTGACCCTAAACCTGTAGTCAGAGGTTATGGTCTCAGAGTGAACCTGTGTACCAGGTTTGGTGACCCTAGCTTTCTTTGTTGTTGAGATATACTTTATAAGGCATTTTGATGTTGACCTTTGACCTTGCGATCCCAAAACCACAGTCACACTTCAGGGTCACTGGGTGAACCCATGTACCAAGTTTTGTGGCCCTAGCTTTACTCGTTGTACAGAATAGAATAGAATAGGCTTTACTGTCATTGTACAGTTGTACAGTACAACAAAATTGTGGAATATGGTAATAAGGCATAAGAAATGCAAACCTTGACCTTTGACCTTTTGACCCCAAACCCATAGTCTGAGGTCAGGATCTCAAGGTGAACCTGTGTAGAAATTTTGGTGACCCTAGCTTTTTTTGTTGTTGGGATGTAATTCATAAGCCATTTTGATGTTAACCTTTGACCTTGCGATCACAAACCCATAGTCACACTTCAGGGTCACAGGGTGAGCCTGTGTACCAACTTTGGTGACCCTAACTTAACTTGTTTTACAGCAATAAGCAGTGTTGGGCAAGTTACTAAAAATAGTAACTAATTACAGTTACTTCTTTTCAAAAGTAGCTGAGTTAATTTACCAAGTACTGCATAATTAAAGTAACAAGTTATTTGGAGAAGTAACTTTCACATTACTTTTAAATGCATACTTAAATCATCTTGAACACATAGCAAGATCATTTAATTAATGGATTACATTACGTGTTATGTCCATAACCGAGACTTGAAAAATAAGGCCGAAGTAACTTTATTCTCAACCTTACTGAACACAAAGGCACTCCCGTCTAGGCAGAGGTCTGGTCGTAAAGAAACTGTTCCTCTTCCGCATTTGCCTTTTATACCCTGGGTGGCGGCAGAATCGGAAAGGTGTAGCCGTCACCCACAACATAATAATTATAATATTTAATACATCCCCCCCCCCCCGCAGAAAAGTCCAAAACACGCACCATTTAGACCTACCCAAATTTGCAACCCGAATCACACACTAACAGTAACTAGAATAACTGGGCCTACCCATGCACACAAATAACTAAAACTAGAGGGGGACAGGGTGACTCCTGTAACACCCCCACATGGCCAGATGGGTTATTCTGCCATCTCCGTTGTATTGCAGTTCATAGGACAAGAAAAGCTGCCGTGTCCCTAATATAATACATAAAACAATCCCAAAACATACGTACAAACAAGAAATACTTCATTTTACCAAACAAACCAGTCAATATGTACATTCACACCCTGCTGTGACAGCCCTCCCCCCAAACACACTCACCCCATAACCCGGGCAGAGCACACATCAATCATGTATTAAATTCAATAGTACGAACATCGTTGGGCTTCTTTTCCTTCTCCTTTTTTTTCAAAGACAAACTGGGCAATTCACATAGCAGCTGCATGTGAAACATATTAACTACGTGGCTTGGGCAGTTCACACATATTAACATTTGGGCACAACCCTCCCCCCCTCCCGATAAAAGTTGATCCTTTTTTTTTTCAAAATGGGCACTTAACACAGCCACTTTAATGCATCAACCACATCGACAAAACAACAGCGCAGCCTGGGTAGTGCACACATTAACATTACAGCCATTAACATGTTAATAATTCAACCTAAAACACATCGCCCCCCCCTACCACCATACAGTCTTGATGGGGAAACCACCCCCCCGGAGACCCGTCTGGCGGGGCCCGTCCAGAGCTTCTTCTTCGCTTCGCCCCCGGAGATGAACCACGTTGGAGCCCCGACACCTCCTTCTCTTCAATGGAGCGCCGTAGCTCGCTGGGGTGTCTCCATGAGCCATCGGACACTTGAAGATAACCATCCTCCCGAATGGCCACCACCTGTAGCCGTCCCTGGTCTTCTCGTTGTTTCCGCTTGCCTTGAACCCCTCTTAGCTGAGCCTCCTCCCTGGGTCGAACCATGTCAGCGACCCCCAGGGGAGCTCGACTTGGCTTCCAATGTCCACAACATCTAGCCTGGGCCTCCTCTCTGAGTTGAACCGCTCCAGTGACCCCTCGAGAAGTCCGACTCGGCCTCCAGTGTTCCCGTGTGGCATGGCGGTCCACCGTGCCAGCCGGTCCTGCTCTGCTCTCTTTCATTTGTGAAGCCGGCGAAGCCATTGTAGCCCCTTGCTTCTCGGTTCCTCCCGGCCGAACTCCGGAAGCAGAGGGAGCCATCTTCACAGTTCCACCCGCCGTCAAGGGCATTCCACCGTGCTGCCCAGTTCCCACATCCAGGGTAACTTGGGCCCTGGCACCGGAACCCTCCCGCGATGGCTCTGGGTGGAGTTGGTCCTGCCCATCTCCCAGAATGCTAGGCCAATCTTCGTCTCATACCGCATCGTCCACCACACTCAGAACCGGTCGGTCCCACAAACCACAGCCCAACCACTCCTCTCCGATGCCACTGGTGATCGCGAAACCCAGTCCGTAGAATAGGTCGCAGCCCATCATGTTCGACCTACTGACAGTCACTGGATATTGGACACCACAGCCGACTTGTATCTCGCCGTCAGCTCCAGCGAACCCACGATGGCCAGTCTGTTACCTCCATAGCCACAATACGACGTCGACAGTCCTCTCACACGGTAATGCAGGAACAAACTCCTCACAGTAGGCCAGTTCAACATGGATCTTGCTGCGCCTGTGTCAACCAAAAACGACTCTTCCACACTGTCCAGAATCACCTCACAATATATGCGGCCATCTGTGCTCAGGGAGATGATGTGAATAACCATAGGAGTCGTGGCAGGGGAATCTGTCTTGTGTCATCGTTCCCCTCGCTCAAACGTTTTGCAGGCCCTGGCGAAATGATGTAGGAGTTCACATTTGCCGCAACGTTTGCCCCTCGCCGGACACTCTCTTGCCTTATATCGGTGCTTGGTGGACCCACAGCTCAAACATTTGGGCGATCCCGGCGCTGACCTAATCTTAATAGCTGTAGCGTAGTCTTCTTTATCTTCTGCGCTGTCATCGCTACCTGGGTCCACAGCCTGCGTCGCTGACTGTGAGTCAGGCTGCCTCAACGTCGTTCTTTCACCGAGGTCTTTTGATAGTTTATCTGCTGCTTCATACTGCTGAGCTATCTTCACAGCCGTGTTCAATGTCAGTTCACCGGAGTGCGTGAGGAGTCTTGACTGCTAACTGATCGCGGACCATTTCCTCCTCCAAAGCCCCGAATTGGCAATCTCCAGCCAGCTGGTGCAGGTCCACAACATACCGACTCTCCCGTGTGCTGGCGGCGCTGTCGGAACTGGATCCTCCAGATGATGACATTCTCAGGAGCGCGAAAGTAGCGCGCCATTAGCTCAACCACGTCCTCAAAACTATCACTCTCACCCAGTATGCTGAGAATACTTTGCCCTTCCATGCCGAGATTATGGACCAGTATTGCCTGTGCATGTAATTTCTCCAATTTGCCGAGGTTCAATGCCACCAAATAGTTGGAACGCTGCAAACCACCTCGCCCAGGGAACTGGCGGCTCGCCTGGGCGCTCCAAAAATGGCCGAATACTAGAAACTCTTTTATCCATAGCTTGATCCTCGTTTCCATATGTTATGCCCATAACTGAGACTTCAATAATGAGGCCGAAAGTGCAGTAGAACGTAGCTTTATTCTCAAACTCACTGAACACAAAGGCGCTCCCATCTAGGCAGAGGTCTGGTCATAAAGAGACCGTTCCTCTTCCGCATTTGCCTTTTATACCCTGGGTGGTGGCGGAACCGGAAAGGTATAGCTGTCACTCACAACATAATAATAATAATATTTAATACATCACATTACGGGCTTATTAATGTCAGCTGAAAACAGACTGTTTCGGACAGAGCTTTCAGAACATGTTCAGTCGGCTTTATCCTGTCTTGAGAGCTCTTATTATGGGAAAAATCTGAAGAAAATCAACATGATATTGCCAGTAATTTCCTCATTTTGGAGTGAGAAATAGGGTTTGTGGAGTGAGAGGGGAGGGAAAAGAGTGAGAATCATTCCAAAAGAATGAGTTGGCAACACTGCATAAAGCTGTCAATGTTTATCTTACCTTTGTATTATGGATTTAATCTGATGTGCAGTGAGCCAAAGAAAATGTCCCTTACCCACAGTCCAAATGTCTGCTGTGACAGAGACATGATCCAGTCCCTTAAATTCCTTTTGGAGATCAAATCCATTTTTGAATAATCTTTTCCAGGTAGTAAGTAAATGCGTTTTAACTTCAGTGGATTACAGTCCAGCTGTCTGATGGAAAATGACTGTTATTAGATCTTCATTCTGTAACAGTGTATCTGGCAATCAGTTGGTTTAATTCTTGCTGGGTCACAAACTGTCCAGATGCATACCTGTGCTTGAAATCCAGCCATGGGTGTTCAGATAAGAGTATTTCCACTTTACATCCAGCCGTGGCTGTTCAGATAGCATAAATCCACTAACACAGTATTGTTAGCATAGCATAGCACTAGCATTGTAGGAGCTTGTTGCTGTTCTCAGGCGCTTCTGAAGATTGCAGTCAGTCTTACCCGGCACTTTAGCTTGCAACCCACCAATATGCTTTTGTCCTTAACCGTGACAAAGGAAAAATAATCTGTCTATTTCCACAAAAACAAAGTAGCTTCATCTTTTCCTCCACTCAGTAGTAAACAGGCTCTGCAACAGGTCACATTGACTGACAGTTGTGTCAGCTATGTAGGGTCAGTTTGTATTTATTTGTGCTAAAAATATCTATCCATAGTAATAAAACGAGTAACGAGTAGTGCATCTGATCAAATTTCACTAACTAACGCATTACTGAATTTTTAAACAGTACTTTTGTTACACAGCACGTTACTGCAAAAGTAGTGGCGTTACAGTAACCCATTACTTTGTAACGCGTTACTCCCAACACTGGTAATAAGACATAGGGAACGTTAACTTGGACCTTTTGACCCCAAACCCATAACCAGAGGTCAGGATTCCAAGGTGAACCTGTATACCAGGTTTGGTGGCCATAGCTTTATGCATTGTACAGTCATAAGGCATAAGGAATGTTAACCTTGACCTTTTGACCTTTTGACCCCAAACCCATAGTCATAGGTCAGGATCCCAAGGTGAACCTCTATACCAGGTTTTGTTGCCCTATTTTTACTTATTTTATAGTAATAGTAAATGTAGTATTTACTATTTACCATTGTGCAAAGGAAATGTTAACTTTGAACTTTGACCTTTGACCCCATGACCTTAAACCCATAGTTAGGTGAGGGTGTAAGCCGTCCAAGATGTGTATTAGATACAACTACTGTATTTGAAAAGCCTACATCATTTCTTTCAGTAGTTATTGTGTTTAGAAGATTTAGGGGAAAATCTGACCTATGACTTTTGACTTCAGGGTCATCCGATGAGAGTCAAATTGCAATATGCGCATCATCAGAGTGTATAAAACCATGGTACCAAGTTTCAAAACAATCAGACCAAAACTGTAGGAGGAGTTGATTTCACAAGACAGTTACTGTCTATGAAGTGAGGTCAAACAGGACGTCATAGGTCAGGGGCTACAACTCCTGCAAAAATCATCCGATCAGAACCAAACTGCAATATGCGCATCCTTGGTGTATAGCAAACCGTGGTCCCAAGTTTCAAAATAAACGGACCAAAACTGTAGGAGGAGTTGATTTCACAAAAGTAGGACAGACGGCCGGACGGACTGATCCACAGCATTCACCCACAGGGGTTGTTGACCCCTTTGGGCTTCGACCGACAGGGGATAAAAACTACATTTTGTATTTATCTGGGTTACCTTAATCTAATATTAAAATTTGTTTGATGATCTGAAGCATTTAAGTGTGATAAATATTAAAAAATATACAAAATCAGGCAAATACTTTTCCACAGTGCTGTACCTGGCATTGTAGCCTAGCACATACCTTGAGTTGTTTAATAACCATTTCAGGCACAGACTCATCTCTGCCGTATTTAAACAAAAATAAACATTAACAAAGAGCATGTCTGTGGAATTTACTTTTTCTTTAAACTCTTGCAGAAGTGTGATGTTGCAGTCTTGTGAAACCAAGTAACTTCCTTTCTCTGCATTAATTTATACACAATAGATGGAAACAAGCAAGGCACAGAATGAATAGTGAGAACAGCAGTTGAGTAAAACAATAGCAGGTGGAAGTAAAGAGAATCTATAACTCAACACGATGATAGCCCAGTACACACAACTGACTTGTTATAGCAGAGACCTGGAGACCATCAAACACATTACACAATTCCTGTGTCACTGTCCCTCCGTGGATGCACTAGAGAAGTGTGTCCTTTGTCTTCACTCAAATTCTTTGTGATCATGACAGTCTCATCTTGATTGGAGAGGAAGGTCAACATGTAAGCACGCATTATTCACTATGATAAGACTATTTTATTGCTCAAATACAAAACTGTTTGGCATAGGTAAGCAGCATAATGGTTCTTCACAGAGTTCTGTGGTTATTCAGAGAACCTCTATATCTACAGGATGGCTCTTTACTTAGCTTATATGGTTCTTCAAAGAACTGGGTGATTAATTACCTCCGCCAAGGGAGGAGGTTATGTTTTTGCTGGTGTTGGTTTGTCTGTCTGTTAACACATTACTCAAAAAAGTTATTAATGGATTTTGATGAAATTTTCAGGAAAGGTGTATGTAATGGCACGGGGAACAGATGATTAGATTTTGGTGATGATCTGAGAGTACATACCTCCACCAAGGGCTTTGTTAGTATTTGTGCAGCAAGATTACACAAAAACTACTTAATGGATTTGGATGAACTTTTCACCAAAGATGGTCCTTGGGCTAGAGAGGAAGCCATTACATTTTGCTGATGATCTGAGAATGCCACCTCCATTCCTCCTTAGCAACAATGCTCCAAAACTCCTGGATGGATTTGGATGAAACTTTCACCAGAGGTGACTCTTGGCCGACACAGGAACCCATTACAAGGCCCAATCTTCTTGCAGTGCTTTAGCAGGATTACACAAAAACTACTGGATGGATTTTGCTGAAATTTTCACCACAGATGGTTCTTGGGTGCAGAAGAACCCTTTAGAGTTTGAAGCTTATCTATGAGTGCATACCTCTACCAAGGCTCTATCTTGCAATGTGTGGTGGAATGGAGGCAGGGAGGTACGGACAGATGGATGGACGAAGGAAGGAGCCTTGGCAGAGGTATGCACTCTCTGAGTACTTTTCTAGTTTCTAATGAAGTTATGTTGAGACAGAATTCTGAGTATTTCTAACAAATGACCCTGATAAAATATGGGAGACACTGAGTAAATTCAAGGACTCCAACACAATCTTACTTTTAAAATGACTGCTACAATTGACAATGAACTGGCACTAGCCAGGTGTCAGACTTTACTTCTTGTACTCTCAAGCTGGTATTCATACTCCAAACTGGTACTACATTGGAGAACAGTCTGAAGGGCTATGGTCCACATACTTACTGAAGTTTAGTGACTATATTCTTTCACCGCCCCTTGTGTGAGGAGTAGAGCATTGATGGAAAAATGTCAGAAGTTGCAAAATTATTTACAATTAAATATGAGAAGCAAAAAACAGCATATAAGCAGAGTGGAAGAACCTAACCCATGGACCCTGGGCTATTTTACCTGGTAAGTCCTTGTTAAAGTCAGGCGCTGTTTTGACCTCACAGCTTTTCAGGATATGGTAAGGGTGAAATTTAAAAGAAAAATTTGCCCAGGCCTTAACAGACTTGAATTTAAAGTTTAACACAGTTTAACAGACTTGAATTTTAAGATTAGACTTTATAGCAGGGGATATAAGCATTGAACATGCCAGCATTTTTCTCATTAAACATATTTTTGAGGGAGCATTGGCCTAAAATTTTCACCAGATATCTGTAACAACCCAAGTAATCCATACATACAAAGAAATCAAGGTAACTGTGTTTATAAAACAAGTTATAGTTAATAAAGTGGAATGACACAGGGAATAAGTATTGAACACGCTTGATGAAATTAATTTAATATTTAGTAGAAAAGCCTTTGTTGGTAATAACAGCTTCCAGACACCTCTTGTATGGAGAAACAAGGCGCAGCCATTTCTCAGGAGTGATTTTAATCCATTCTTCCAAACTGTCAAATTCTGAAGGTTCCGTGGGTGTCTTCTATGAACTCTGATCTTCAGTTTGTTCCATAGATTTTCAATTGGATTCAGGTCAGATCACTGACTGAGCCATTCTAGCAGCTTTATTTTGCTTCTCTGGAACCAGTTGAGAGTTTCCTTGGCTGTGTGTTTGGGATCATTGTCTTGCTGAAATGTCCACTCTCATTTCATCTTCAGTATCTTGGCAGATGGCAACAAGTTATTATCAAGGATCTCTCTGTACATTTGACCATGATGGGATATACAGTGCCATTTCTCCTCCAAACATGCTGTGTGTTGTGGCATCCAAAAAGTTCAATTTTGGTCTTATCTGACCAGACTATATTCTCCCAGTATTTTACTGGCTTGCCCAAATGTTGTGCAGCAAACTTTAAATGAGCTTCAACGTGCTTTTTCTTCAGCAATGGAGTCTTGCAAGGTGTGCGGGCATAAAGCCCATGTCGGTTGAGTGCATTACTTACTATTTTCTTTCAAACAACAGTACCTGCTAACTCCAGGTCTTTTTAAAGGTCTCCATGAGTGGTCTTTGGCTCTTGGATAACTTGTCTAATTATTTTGACTCCTCTGTCAGAAAGCTTGCGAGGAGCTCCTGATCATGGCCGGTTTATGGTAAAATGATGTTCTTTTCACTTCCGAATGATGACTCCAACAGTACTCACTGGAACATTCAGCAGTTCAGAAATGTGCCTGTAACCAATGCCGTTGTTATGTTTTGCAACAATAACGTTGCGAAGGTCTAGAGAGAGCTCTTTGCTTCTACCCATCATGAGTTCTTTGTGGTGTGACAATCTGATATTCACAGACCTTTTTAAAGGCTATCAGTCAGGACTTAACCAGATGAAATTAATTTGCACTGATGGGGAATGGGATGACTTCCTAAATTCTGATGGATTTCAGCTGGTTTCTTGGCTTTTTATGTCTTTTTGCACCTCTTTTTCTTCATGTGTTCAATACTTATTCCCGGTGTCATTCCACTTCATTAAATAAAATGTGTTTCGTGAATACAGTTGCCTTGATTTCTTTGTATGTATGGATTACTTGGGTTGTTACTGATATCTGGTGAAAATCTGAGGTCAGTGGCTCCATCAGAAATATGTTTAATGAGAAAAATGTTAACGCGTTCAACACTTATTTTCCCCGCTGTATGTAGTCATATTTCTGGTACACAAAAACTATACTTTTAGATTTTTTTTTTTCAGGTTTGAATTGTTTTGAGCCTGCCTTGTCATCCTTCAAACTTTATACACCAACAGCAAAGCTCCTTATGCGTTTAAGCCATTTTTCTGTGTCTTTGTATAATAATACAGAGTAAATCTCTCTCACGGTAGATGTTTTGTAACCTTCTAACAGAATGGAGGAAACAACGGAGGCTGTGGTTTTGACAAAACCCCAGAGGACAGGGGAACTTTGATTTAAAAAAAAGATGGTGGTCCAATGTATTTCAGTTGTGCAACTGTGAGTGGTGAGTGGGACATGAAGAAGCTATGGGACATGAGGTGAGTATCACAGTCTAATTATACATGAGTGTAGAAAGATGAAGCTCCTGCTGAACAGTCTCCTCTTTGCCTCCTTTCATCTTGGAGTGAGTAGAAACACATTTCATCCTTCAAGTTAGCTGGCTTGTTCTGCAGATGCATCACATGCTTAAAGTTTTTACTCAAAATATCAAATGTAGAGTTTACTACAACGGAGTATTAGGGCCACATTAATTAAAAAAATACATTTTGATAAAAAAGCCAAAATTTTGAGAAAAAAGTCAGTATTTTCAGAAAAATGTCTTTGCCAAATCTACCAAGTGTGTATGTAATTTTCTTCTGAACAGGCAGCTTTTGGCACAGCCTCTTCAAAGTCTTAATACTTATTACAGCACCATGTTTATGTGCTAAAAGAGAAATACACTACCGTTCAAAAGTTTGGGGTCACCCAGACAATTATTTTGTGTTTTCCATGAAAAGTCACACTTATTTACCCCCATGAGTTGTAAAATGAATACAAAATATACGTAGTCAAGACATTGACAAGGTTAGAAATAATGATTTGTATTTGAAATAATAATTTTTTCCTTCAAACTTTGCTTTCGTCAAAGAATCCTCCATTTGCAGCAATTACAGCATTGCAGACCTAACATGATTACACAAGGGTTTTCTAATCATCCATTAGCCTTCTGACGCAATGAGCAAACACATTGTACCATTAGAACACTGGAGTGATAGTTGCTGGAAATGGGCCTCTATACACCTATGTAGATATTGCACCAAAAACCAGATATTTGCAGCTAGAATAGTCATTTACCACATTAGCAATGTATAGAGTGTATTTCTGATTAGTTTAAAGTTATCTTCATTGAAAAAAAGTGCTTTTCTTTCAAAAATAAGGAAATTTCTAAGTGACCCCAAACTTTTGAACGGTAGTGTAATTTCCTTGTTACTAAAACCAGTTCTGAAGTACATTTTCACTAATGAAAGGAGTAGGGCCAGATTTTTTTTTTTTTTTAAAAAGTTTTGCATTCTGAGAATAAAATTGAAATTTCAAAAAACATCAAAATAATATTTTGAGAAAAAAAAATCTAAATATTTTGAGGAAAAACAAACAAACAAGGTAAGTGCTTTGTAGGGACTTTGACATCATCATCATCACATGAGATGAGATGAGATTGAGATTCAACTTTATTGTCATTACACATGTATGAATACAAGGTAACGAAACGTGACTTGGCATTTGGGCACGCTCTGCAGAGCACATCTAAGGCCGGGGCAGCCGCTAGGCGCCAGTCATAGCAGTCTGTCAGGGGCGACAATGACTGTTTCATTTAGGTCTGATGAAATTCCTCCATGCAGCTCTGTCCTTCACCTTCCACTGCCAGGATCTCCTGACCTTGTTAACCTAGGCAACATCCGAGCCGGTATGAGTTGCTTTCTCACTGACCATTTCATGAAACTGCGTGCAAAGTATTTGAGTACCGCTAGCTTTTGCTGGACTAGCGGCATATTCTTGGTAGATAGAGATATTATCAGTGGCAAGGACAGGCCAAGACAAACTGACTCCAGTATCTGTTGCAGTGACTGACCAGATGATAAGTTTATCTCTGCTCTTTATGTAGTGCATGTCACGATGCACCGACTGGCAAAAGTCCACCACAGACCTTGTGACAGATGTGCTTATCTGCCAGGGTGTCCAGTCTCACCCCGTATAACTGAGAGTGGTCCACCACAGACCTGTGACAGATATTGTTTTTAGTTCTGCCAGGATGCCCAGTTTCACCCTCCACGTTCTTGGAAGGGCGGGCTTGCCGGTTGAGTTGCCGACGACCTGACCCATGAGACAGGGAGTACTGGTTTTCATGGTTATCCGGTAGCAAGCAAACCAGTGCCTGACATGACAAACAACTTTGACAAAAACTGTCATAAAAGCTATAAATTATGAGGAAAATTTACTACTGTAATTTGGAAGAAAATTTGCACATTCATAAGAATAAAGTCAAATGTTTCTGAGAAAAAAGTTGCAATTTTAGAAGAAACAAAACTCAGTCTCAAATTCATGAAAAGAGCTGCGAATTTGCCTGAAAAGCATGTTCAAATTTATGTAACAGTCTCAGATTTATAAGAAAATTGTTGCAAGTTTACCAGAAAAGATGCAAATTCACAAGACAGAGTCTCAAATTTACAAGAATTTTTTTTCTACATGTAAAAGAAGAAAAAATGCAAATTTCCAAGAAAAAAGTTGCTAATTTATGAGCGCCCATATTACAACTTTAAAATCACAACTTAGCTATTTCCAAAGCTATTTCCAAAATATGCTTTGTGCCACCATGCAAATTATTTTTTTAAATTTCAAAATGGCTTTTTACACCCTGCTGTTCAAAGTCCAAAGTAGTCGAAGAACCCTCTGGGTGAAAATCGAACAGGGATTATGTCAGTGATATGACATAATGAAATCAACTCCTCCTACAGTTTTGTTCCAATTGTTTTGAAACTTGGTACCATGGTTTGATATACACTGATGATGTGCCTATCGTGCTGTTTGCTCTCTACATGTCTGTTCTTTTCATCTTCTCTATTCCCTCACCCCCCAGCCAGTCGCAGCAGATGACTGCCCCTCCCTGAGCCTGGTTCTGCTAAAGGGTTCTTCCTGTTAAAAGGGAGTTTTTCCTCTCCACCGTCGCCAAGTGCTTGCTCACAGGGGATCGCCTGATTGCTGGGGCCTTTCTGCAATTGTGGGGGTTTCCCATCCAGTTGAAAGTGATATGAGATGACTGTTGTTGTGAAATGGCACTATATAAATAAAGTTGAATTGAATTGAATTGAATATTGCAGTTTGGTTCTGATCGGATGATTTTTGCAGGAATTGTAGACCCTGACCTACAGACGTGGACAAAATTGTTGGTACCCCTCTGTTAATGAAAGAAAAGCCCACAATGGTCACAGAAACAACTTGAATCTGACAAAAGTGGTAATAAATAAAAATTCTATGAAAATTAACCAATGAAAATCAGACAATGCTTTTGAATTGTGGTTCAACAGAATTATTTTAAAAAACAAACTCATGAAACAGGCCTGGACAAAAATGATGGTACCCCTAGAAAAGATTGAAAATAATGTGACCATAGGGACATGCTCAACCAAGATGTGTCCTCTAATTAACATCACAGGTGTCTACAAACTTGTAATCAGTCAGTCGGCCTATTTAAAGGATGACAAGTAGTCACTGTGCTGTTTGGTGACCACACTAAACATGGACCAGAGGAAGCAAAGGAGAGAGTTGTCTCAGGAGATTAGAAAGAAAATTATAGACAAGCATGTTAAAGGTAAAGGCTATAAGACCATCTCCAAGCAGCTTGATGTTCCTGTGACTACAGTTGCACCAATTATTCAGAAATTTAAGATCCACGGGACTGTAGCCAACCTCCCGGGACGTGACCGCAGGAGGAGACGGATAATACGAATGGTAACAAAAGAGCCAAGAACAACCTCTAAACACATTCATGGTGAACTCCAAGGTCAAGGTACATCAGTGTCAGATCGCACCATCCGTTGTTGTTTGAGCCAAAGTGGACTTCATGGGAGATGACCAAGGAGGACACCACTGTTGAAAACAAATCATAAAAAAGCCAGACTGGAGTTTGCCAAACTGCATGTTGACAAGACACAAAGCTTCTGGGAGAATGTCCTATGGACAGATGAGACAAAACTGGAACTTTTTGGCAAGGCATATCAGCGCTATGTTCACAGACGCAAAAATGAAGCATACCAAGAAAAGAACACTGTCCCTACTGTGAACCATGGAGGAGGTTCTGTTATGTTCTAGGGCTGCTTTGCTGCATCTGGCACATGGTGTCTTGAATCTGTGCAGGGTACAATGAAATCTCAAGACTATCAAGGTATTCTAGAGAGAAATGTGCTGCCCAGTGTCAGACAGCTTGGTCTCAGTCGCAGGTCATGGGTCTTGCAACAGGATAATGACCCAAAACACACAGCTAAAAACACCCAAGAATGACTAAGAGCGAAACATTGGACTATTCTAAAGTGGCCTTCTATGAGCCCTGATCTAAATCCTATTGAACATCTGTGGAAGGAGCTGAAACATGACGTCTGGAGAAGGCACCCTTCAAACCTGAGACAACTGGAGCAGTTTGCTCATGAGGAGTGGGCCAAAATACCTGCTGAGAGGTTCAGAAGTCTCATTGACAGTTACAGAAATCGTTTGATTGCAGTAATTGCCTCAAAAGGTTGTGCAACAAAATATTAAGTTAAGGGTACCATCATTTTTGTCCAGGCCTGTTTCATGAGTTTGTTTGTTTTTTTTTGTTTTTTTTTATTTAAGTTTTTGTAAAGGGTATACAAGTCGTTACAGCAATGCATTGTTTACATTTTCATCACATGTTCCCTTATTTTCTGATATCTGACAACATTGGAAGATTAATTCTTACAACACCCCCCCTTTTTTTTTAAAGTGAAAGAAAAAGTGAAATTAAAGAGAAAAAACAAAACAAAAAAACAAACAAACAAAACAAACAAACCAGCAAAAAACAAACAAAAAGAAAAAGTAAGTAAATAAAGGTAAAAGAGCATCTGAGTAGCGTTGGAACAAAGAGCGGAACCATTATTGAAATGGTATTTGTCAAAGATTAGATCTAATGGAAGACACATATGCGATCCAGGGTTGCCAAAAGTTCATGAACCCATCCATGTCCTGTCTCAGTGCGAATGTCAACTTTTCCATCGAGTAAATGTCTTGGATCACGTTAATCCAATCTTCAGGTGTAGGACAGTCCTTCAACATCCATTTTTTAGTTAGAGCTTTTTTGCTTGCCAATATTAAAACATTGAATAAGTATTTTTCTCCTCGTCTTTCCAGTGAGTCCGGTAGTAAACCCAAATACAAAGTTACAAAAGAAAAGGGAACTGTTATTTTGAATATTTTCCCCAATATTGTCTGTACATTGGTCCAATATTGGTGGATAACTGGGCATGACCAAAACACATGAAAATGATTTGCAGTCTTTTCACCACACAAGCGCCAACAGTTCAATCCCTTATGGGTAAATTTGTTTTGTGCAGGTGTTCTGAAAAATCTTACCAAGTTTTTCCATCCAAATTCTCTCCACTGCAGGGATGAGGTACTTTTCCATTGCTGTTTATTTAGCTTTTCCCATATTTCCAGTTGTAAAGTGAAATTCCCCTCTTTTTCCCATCTCTCTTTTATATAAGATGTGTTGTCTCCTTTTAAGTCTTGAAGACCTTGGTATATTTTAGAAATGTATCTGATCCCTGGGATCCCTTTATATGCCATTAAGAAGACCTTCAGAACACCTGACTGGGCCCTTTCCAAAACCTCCTTTTTAAGTATATTGTTTATGTGGTGTCTAAGCTGGAAGAACCTGTAAAGGTCTTGATTTATTAGGCCTTGTTTTTTCAAGTCTTCAAAACTTCTTAAGATTTGCCCTTTAAAAAAATCGTAATATTTTATCAGCCCTTTCTCCTTCCACTTTTTAAATCTGGTGTCTGTTTTATTAGGAGTAAAGTCCTGATCATAGGCAATCCATTGCAGAAGTCGATAGGGCTCTTTAGTTTGATTCTCTCTGACTATCTTAAACCAAATTTTTAGCGGGGTCTCTATCCACGGGTTAGTGTTATTCAAAAGCTTAGGTAAGGCATTGTTCCCTATTATCGCCTGTAGGGGGATGTCACTTGTTATTTGGCATTCGATCTCCTTCCATTGTGCAGTGTAGACTGGGTTACATATCTCTACTAAAGTTTTAATTTGTGCGGCTTTAAAGTAGTCCCTGATATTTGGCAGCGCGAGCCCACCTTTGTCTTTGTTTAGCTGTAGGGTTCTATATCTGATTCTAGGTCTCTTGCCCTGCCATATGAATCTTGAGATCCTTCTGTCCAGCTCCTGCCATGTTTTTTGGGGAGATTCTACCGGTATTGTTTGGAAAAGGTATAGAAGACGTGGAAGTATATTCATTTTGACTGCTTCAATTCTTTGTGCAGTACCCAAGAATGGTATCATATTCCATCTTGCTAGGTCAGATTTTATTTTTGTCACCAGTGGATCATAGTTTAGTGATATAATTTTGTTGAGTTGTTTCGGGATATTGACCCCCAGATATTTCATAGATTCCGACTCCCAGTTAGTTTTGAGTTTGCTTAGTGAATAATGATTTGGGTCATAGTTGAATGTTAAAACTTGGGTTTTATGCATGTTTAATTTGTACCCTGATAAATCTCCATACTCTGAAAAAACTGAGATTAGTTCTGGTAAAGAAGTGTCCGGCTGCCCTAGGTATATTAAAATGTCATCAGCAAAGAGTGCTATTTTATGCTCCTTCTGACCAAGTGTAATACCTTGAATTTTTTGGTTTTGTCTTATCCATTGGCTCAGAGGTTCTATGAAGATTGCAAAGAGCAGTGGAGACAGGGGGCAGCCCTGACGACATCCTCTTTCCAGTTCAAAAGATGATGATAAATTACCGTTAATCCTTATTTTAGCTGTTGGTTTTTTATATAATGCCTGTATAGTTCTAATGAAGTTGTTATGAAAATTGAAACTGGATAAGATTCTATATAGAAAAGACCAGTCAACTGAATCGAATGCTTTTTCAGCATCTAATCCCAATATGACTGCATTTAAGTTATATTTTTTTATATGATGAATTATGTGTAAAGTGCGTCGAATGTTGTCTTGTGTCTGTCTTTGTCTTATAAAACCTGTTTGGTCTAAATGAATTAGGTCTGTCAGTATATTTTCTAACCTTTTGGCAAGGATAATGGTAAAAAGCTTATAGTCCTGATTTAGTACACTGATTGGTCTGTAGTTGGAGCACTCTAGTTTATCCTTTTCAGGTTTAGGTATAACTGCAATGACCCCTTCTCTCCAGGAGGGGGGGATTTCCCCTGTGTGGAGGACATAATTAAATGTTTTCAGGAGGAGAGGAGATAGTTGCTGTTTAAAGGTTTTGTACCACTCTGCTGTATAGCCATCAGCTCCTGGGGATTTGTTAGCTTTAAGTTTCATAATTGCTTTTTCCAATTCTTTAGGATGTATTTCTGACAGTAGTGTTTTATTTTGTGATTCCGTAAGTTGGGGAAGGTTTAATGTGTTTAGGAATGCCTCGGATGCGTTTTTATGTTTTTTGTGGGAGTATAAGTTCTTATAGTAATTCTCGAAGCTTTTAAGAATGTCCTGAATTCTGAATTTTATTTCCTTTGATACTGGGTCTCTGATTTTGTAGATTGCTCTTTCTGTTTGATGTTTCCTCAATTTATAGGCTAGCAATTTTGCCGATTTACTGCCTGCTTCATAGTATTTTTGTTTCAAAAATGTAAGTTTCTTCTGGATTTCTATTGTGTAGATCTCATTTATTTGGTTTTTAATTTCCTTAATCTTGAGCGAGTCAGTAGAATGAGTGTTGCCTTTGTGTTCTTTTTCTAGGTTCCTAAGTTCTGACTCTAATGTGGATAGTTTTTCTTGTCTTAGTTTCTTTTGGGTTGCCAGTTTTGCAATAATCTTTCCTCTTATTACAGCTTTGCATGCATCCCACAGTATTAAAGGGGATACTTCTCCATTATCGTTTTCTTCCAAATATCTGAGAATATCTGATTCCAATTCATCTTTCAATGGTCCTTTCAGGACATTTGAATTTAACCTCCAAGAAAATGTATTATTTGTGTATTTTTGGATATTTAAGTCCATGTAGATCGGACTGTGGTCAGAGAGATCCATCAGTCCTATTTTACATGTTTTTACTCTTCCAATGTCTCTATTAAACATAAAAAAATAGTCAATCCTTGAGTAAGATGAATGTGGAGTTGAGTAAAATGTATAGTCTTTTACACTGGGGTTGAGTTCCCTCCACACGTCACAGATTCCCATTTCTTTTAGTAGCATCCGAGTCTTCCTGTTTTGGGTGTTATTTTGATGTGGAGAATTACCAGAAGCATCCCAGTATGGATTCAGTCTAAGATTGAAGTCCCCACCACATATCACTAAACCTTGAGCTTTAGTTATCATTAGGTCGAATACATTTTTATAAAATTTCCAGTTAGCCCCTGGGGGAGCATACACATTCAGCAGGGTGATATCTTCTCCCTCTAGCCGCCCAGTTACCAAACTGTATCTCCCTTCTTTATCTTTGTGTTCTGATTTTTTTTCAAATGTAATTTTGGTTGATATCAATGTCGCTACTCCCCTCCTCCTCCCTGACTTATATGAAGATGAAGAGATCATTTTAAACCCTTGTCTACTGAGTTTATTGTGTTCCACGTCTGTTAGGTGGGTTTCTTGTAAAAATATTATTCCTGCTTTGTCTTTTTTCATTTTGCCTAGAATCTTGGATCTTTTAACTGGATTCAGGATTCCTTTTACATTATATGAAATTATTTTGGTTACACCCTGTTTCTCCATTGTGTTGTTTTGTTTAGTATAACTGTGTGGTGGCCCTCATTTGTGCTACTCAGAAACTGAAAGAACATTAAAAACAAGAAAAACATTAAGAACATAGTGTATAAAACTTTAAAACAAAAAGCTGTCAGAAGAACTTCCTGAGCTGAGGTCTTTTTAAAGACCCTGGAAGAGCCTTGATGGAGTGAAGGCCCTGAGGGAAATTCCTCAAACTCTGTTACGTGTTGAGGGCCCTCTCTTACCCCTGTAAGCTGCCCCATGCTTTTAACGTGAGTTTCAGAACCCAATCCAAACTTGTAATGATTTTTTTTTTCCTTTTATGCCTAAACCCTGTGAAATTGTGTGCACCCTCCCACCCCCATCACATCAAACATTCACGCAAAAACAGTATTTGTTAGTATGAGGAGAACATGTGGATTATTGTCACATTTCTATTTTAACAAGTTTTTTTTTTTTTTTTTATTACAAAGACTTATTTGTTTCAAATATTATGACTGTTCCATGAAATGTTTTACCACATGCTGAATACGCATCTCCTTTAATGTTTGTTACCTTGTATGAGGGGGGTTGGATGTGCGGATTGATTCAAGAGAAAAAAAAAAAAAGGTCGCTATTCCAACCTGAAAACGGATAGTTTATCCGCGACGCTCTGGCGCTGGGTTTCCCGCTGCTGGTCCGTGGATTTTGAAGGTCTTTGTGTTGTCCATGTTTGCGCTTTGATCTTCTCACTCGGGTCTGCTGCGGGTTTAAATACCGTTACCGGGAGCCCTCTTTTCGCCATGTCAGCTGTTGCTTCTTCCGCCGAATTATAGAGACACGTTTCTTCGCCGTAGAAGACCCTTAACTTCGCAGGAAATGGAGTCTGAAAGCGCAATTTCTTCTCTCTTAACACCTTTTTCGCGTCATTGTATTCCCTGCGCTTTTTAAGGACCTCCGGGGCGTAATCGTGTTCCACGTAGACTTTTCTCTCCTGGTGCATAAATCCTTTTTTCTGCCAGGCCAGTCTTACAACCTCTTGTTTTATTTTGAAATTGGAAAATCTTACCAACACCGAACGTGGGGGCGCTTCCGCCGCCAGCCTAGCGGCTAATGAACGATGTGCCTTTTCTATCTTCAAGTCGGTGGTTTGTGGAATATCCAATTTCTCTCTTAGTAAGGATTCCACGCATTCTGCCATTGAGTTAAAACCGTTTTCGGCTCCTTCTATCAGACCATGAATTCTTATGTTGTCTCTTCTTTGTCTTCCTTCTTGGTTGGCTAGCTTAGCCTCTATAGATGCTTGTCTTTTGCGTAGGTCTAGCACAGAATCTTCGAGCACTTTTATTCGTTCCTCTGTTTCCAAGATTCGGTTCTCGGCCTGGTCCACTCTGCTGTTTGTCCTTTTCAATTCTTCTCTGAATTCCCGAAATTCGGCCGTAACTTCTCGGCGAAATCGTCGTAGCTCCTCAAATAGTGATTTCAGGCTAACCTTTTTGTTAGCTATCACCAGTTCCTCGTCTTCTGAACGGAGATCTTCCAGTTCAGATTCTCCGGCCGATACGTGTCCTGGCCTGGAGAATTTCAGTTTCTTCTGTTTTCCTTTAGACATGATGATTTTGTCTTTTGATTTTCACTCCTCCAAAAATCCGTTAAGTTTGATTTTCAAGGTGTTATCCTGGATTGGGTCTGAGAGCTTCAGTGTTAAGCTGCAGTCGCCATGGCGTCCAGACCGGAAGTCATGAGTTTGTTTTTTAAAATAATTCTGTTGAACCACAATTCAAAAGCATTGTCTGATTTTCATTGGTTAATTTTCATAGAATTTTTATTTACCACTAGATTTAGGGAAAATCTTCTAAACACAATAACTACTGAAATCAGAATGATGTAGGCTTTTCAAATCAATACAGTAGTTGTATCTAATACGGATCTTGGAAGACTTACACCTTGACCTAACTATGGGTTTGGGGTCAAGGGGTCAAAGGTCAAACATTCCAGTTGCACTATGGTAAATGGTAAATGCTAAATTTACTATTTATCTATAAATGCAACAAATCTCTGTGTGTGTGTGTGTGTGTGTGTGTGTGTGTGTGTGTGTGTCTCTGTGTGTGTCTGTCTGTTCCTCATATATCTCTCAAACCTTTCATCAGACTGACCTAAGATTTTATACGTGTTTTGCTGAGGTTACGAGGGTGTGCATCCCTGAGTATGGAGTTGTTCAGTCAAAATATTTAATTTTTATCAATAAAAATTTAGTCATCACTCTCTCCTCATGCTCTGGCTTCTAGAAGTGTGGGCGGGGCTTTGGATTGACTTTGTACTGATTGGATAATACGTGGCATCACGGCATCAGTCACTACAGCGCTCCGTGAGCAAAACAAGGAAGCCAAAAGTAACAAATTTGACTAGATAAAGATAATACTGAAGATTTAATACTTAAAAAATTATACCATAAAGTTGCTGTGATTGCGTAGGTCTAAAGGATAATTCAGCATTTGTGGAGAACATGAGGCGTGTGAGCAGACTGGCAGGAACATCAGTGGCGACCCGGGTCTGACAAAGAACACCTGTGTATCCAACACAGGACATGCCGGGAGAAGCAGTGAGAAGCAGTGGCCCGACCGGGCGGACTACGGTCCTTTGCGGGGAGGCACGCCTAATCTGTATGGTCAGTGGTAGATGGGAGTCCTGACTGCTGTCACGCCGCGCCATTCATCAGCGGCGCCACCTGCTCACGCACCTGCTACTCGTCAGCGGCGAAGGATAAAAGCCGCCTCGCCCTGAGCGTCGGCCTGAAGCCGTAGACTTCATTTCCCTTGTTTGGACTTCTACCACATTCTCTTCAGCATCCTCATCTCCGGTAAGAAGTTCACTTACCTCATCTCTCCAGTCTGCTCCCCTGTGCACAGGTGGATTCCTCGGCGGCGGACAATCCCGTCCCTCGTCTCTCCTCGCTGCTGCACCGAGCCCTGCAGGTGGCTGTCTCCCGGGCTTCCATCCTTGAAGCGCCAGTCATCTGCCCAAACAAGTAAGCTTCTCTCCCTCGCCTATTCTCCTCCCGTGTTGGTGTGTGCTCATCACCCTGTGTCTGATTTCTCCCATAGGGTTGCCGGCTGAACGGTCTCCTGCCTCTGGGTCCGAAGCAGACGCCACCACCAACACATTAACATTCCGCAGACACGCACCCAAACATCCCTGTTGTTAATAAACAGTTTGAACTACTCTGAGCCTGTGTGTGTGCGTCTCCTGAGCCGAACGTTATGTCAGTACGGCTTCAGCAGAGCGGCTCGGCAGACGGCAGGCTCGCACACCGGTTTACCATCCTCGAGGCTCGGGTGGATCAGATTGTTTATCAGCAACAGGTGGTTCTTAATCAATTATTAGAACTGACTAACCGATTGAACCGCTTGGACCCCCAACAGCCGTTCCTCCCGACTCACCAGGGTGGCGCGGCTCCTGCTGTTCCAGCGGCCGTCCAGCCGGCTCCAGTGGCACCGGTTCGGCTCACGCCGATTCCGACCCCCGCCCGCTTTAGCGGTAAGCTCGGCGGAGCGCGGGGGTTTATTATGCAGTGTGAGTCCGTGTTCCACCGTGTGCCCGGAGATTTTCCCTCGGATCACAGCCGAATTGGTTACATAGGGAATCTTCTGGAGGGGCGTGCGTTAACTTGGACCTACGCCGTAATGGCGAGGCCCAGTTATGCCACCCTCACCTATGACCAATTCGTGAGGCGCTTTCTGGAGGTCTTTGACCACTCACAAACCGAAACGGTCCAGGTCGATCGGCTTCTCGCTCTCCAGCAGGGAAGCCGGTCGGCAGCGGACCACTCGGTCGACTTCCGGGTAGCGGCGGAGGAATTGGGCTGGGAGGAACGCTCCCTCTGTGGCCTGTTCCTCCGCAGCCTCAATAGTGATCTGAGGGATGAACTGGCTGGTCGGGATATCCCTGGGACGCTAGCGGAGCTGACATCCTTAGCGATAAGTTTGGATAACAGGCTGCGCGAGCGCTCCTCGGGGTGGAGGTCTTCTTCTTCTCGCCCTCGTGGAGCCTCGCCGCACCTGTTCCAAGCTCGCCCCCTGGCGGCGCCGCCAGCATCGCGCCCCGAGGAGTCGGAGCCGATGGTGACGGGCTGGACTAAACTTTCCCCTGTGGAGAAACAACGCCGCCGTGAGTTGGGCCTCTGCATGTATTGCGGAGGCGACCAACACACCGTGGAGCGTTGTCCACGGAAAGCCAGTCGGTGGGGTCCGCGAGTCACTGTTGGAAGCCTCGCGGATGTCAATCGGTTAGGATCACTTACTCAATTGAAGCTGCCCATCCGTTTCTGCCATAACCCTACTGGGCACCTCACCCACGCACTGGTGGATTCGGGCGCAGAAGGCAGCTTCATTTCACAAAGCCTGGCAACCCGATTGGGCATCCGCTGCCAGGCACTCAACACTCCCATCTCCCTAATCCACCTCTCCCGTGCCACCCTCGGGAGAGTGACACATCAAACTGTTCCCCTACCGGTCATCATCTCGGGAAACCACCGGGAGGAAATGACCTTTTACGTCCTTCCCAACTCTGTGTCGCCCGTCATCCTGGGGTATCCCTGGCTCCGCCTTCACAATCCGGTCCTGGATTGGAAATCAGCTGGGATCTCGGCATGGAGTACGTTCTGTATGGGCACCTGCCTTCAGTCCGCTGCCTGCTCTCCGTCCGCTCCTCCCCCTGCTACGGACGCTGCACCCCCGGACCTGTCTCTGGTGCCCCCAGAATTTCACGACCTGGGTATAGTGTTCAGCAAAGCGAAAGCTATGTCTCTTCCCCCTCATCGGCCCTATGACTGCGCCATCAACCTCCGCCAGGGGGCTCCCTTACCTTCTGGTCGCCTTTACAGCCTGTCTGCGCCGGAGAAGGAGACGATGAACGCCTACCTGAAGGAATCATTAAGTGCTGGGATTATCCGCCCATCATCGTCACCCGTGGGGGCAGGGTTCTTCTTCGTGGGGAAGAAGGATGGGTCCCTCCGCCCTTGTATCGACTACCGGGCCCTCAACAATATCACGGAGAAGGACCGTTACACCCTGCCTCTCATGGACACTGCTTTCCACTCCCTCCAGGGGGCGACCTGGTTCACCAAGCTGGACCTACGCAGCGCTTACCACCTCGTCCGGATCCGGGAGGGAGATGAGTGGAAAACGGCCTTCCGTACCCCGAACGGCCACTTTGAATATCTGGTGATGCCGTTCGGGTTGACCAACGCTCCTGCAGTCTTCCAGCGCCTCATTAATGACGTCCTCCGGGACTTCATTGGCCTTTTCGTGTTCGTCTACCTGGACGATATTCTCATCTTCTCCAAGTCCAGGGATGAGCACCAGGTCCACGTGAGGCGGGTCCTCCAAAGGCTGCTGGAGAATCGTCTGTACGTTAAGGCGGAAAAGTGTGAATTTTACGCCAGGAGTACATCCTTCCTGGGGTTCATCATCGCCCACGATAAGGTGCTCCCCGACCCAGAGAAGGTAAAGGCGGTGGTGGAATGGCCCACACCTGCATCCCGGAAACAGGTGCAGCAATTTGTTGGCTTCGCCAATTTCTACCGCCGCTTTGTCCCCAACTTCAGTGCCGTCGTGGGACCACTGACCCGCCTCACGTCCCCGAAGGTCCCGTTCCGGTGGACCGAAGAGGTCGCTGCCGCCTTTGAGGCGCTGAAGGCGGAATTCTCCTCCTCCCGGGTCCTTCGCCAGGTCGACCCCGCGCTGCAGTGCATTGTAGAGGTAGACGCCTCGGACACGGGAGTGGGAGCAGTGCTGTCCCAGCGGTCACCGGACGATGGCGCCAAGCGACCGTGCGCCTTCTTCTCCCGGCGCTTGTCCCCGGCGGAGAGAAACTACGATGTGGGGGACAGAGAGCTCTTGGCCATCAAGCTCGCCCTGCAGGAGTGGCGCCACTGGTTGGAGGGGGCAAGCCTGCCGTTTGTGGTCCTCACGGACCACAAGAACTTGGAATACTTACGATCTGCCAAGCGCCTGAACGCCCGCCAGGCGCGCTGGTCCCTGTTCTTCACCAGGTTCCAATTTTCCATCACCTTCAGGCCTGGCTCTAAGAACGTCCTGCCTGACGCCCTCTCCAGGCAGTTCGCCCCCGTGGAGTCGGAGGAGGCGTCCCACTCCATCCTGCCCAGGTCGTGCGTCGTGGGAGCCATCTCGTGGGACATTGAGAGCAAGATCCGGAAGGCACAGGAGGTGGAACCTGACCCTGGCGGCGGACCGGAGGGGAGGCTGTTCGTGCCATCCGCGGTCCGAGGAGAGGTCATCCACTGGCTCCACACCTCCAAGCTCACCTGTCACCCTGGCACCTCCCGGATGATGGATCTCCTCCAACGGTCCTTTTGGTGGCCAGGCCTGCGGAGGGATGCAGCCCGCTACGCCCGGGCTTGCCCAATCTGTGCCACCTGCAAGTCGGGAAATGCCCCTCCAGCGGGTCTGCTCCAGCCCCTGCCCGTCCCTGGCAGGCCCTGGTCGCACATCGCTCTGGATTTCGTCACCGGACTCCCCATCTCCAACTCCTATGACACCATCCTGACCGTCGTGGACCGCTTCTCCAAGGCCGTGCACTTCGTCCCCCTGCGAGGCCTCCCTTCTGCCCTGGAGACGGCGGACCTCCTCGTCCAACACGTGGTCAGGCTGCATGGGATTCCGGTGGACGTGGTCTCGGACCGGGGCCCCCAGTTTTCATCTGAGGTTTGGAGGTCTTTCTGCAACGCCATCGGAGCCAAGGTGAGCCTCTCCTCCGGCCATCACCCCCAATCCAACGGGCAGTGTGAGAGGACCAACCAGGAGCTGGAGGCTGCGCTCCGCTGTGTGTCCAGATCCAAACCCGCGTCCTGGAGCAACCATCTTGCCTGGGTTGAATATGCCCACAACACCGCTCGCTCTTCTGCTACAGGGATGTCCCCCTTCAAAGCGTCCCTGGGTTACGACCCCCCGCTGTTTCCGGAGCAGGAGAGTGAGGTAACTGTCCCGTCAGTTGGGGCCCATCTCAGGCAGTTCCGCTCCACCTGGGCTGCCGCGCGCCATGCGCTATTACGCACAGCGGAGCGCAACAGGACTGTGGCGGACCAGCGTAGGAGACCTGCCCCGGCGTACAGAGTTGGGCAGCTTGTTTACATTTCCACCCAGGACGTCACTCTAAAAGGCGAGAGGAGAAAGCTGGCACAGCGCTTCATGGGTCCCTACCCCATCACCCGGATCATCAACCCGGTGGCTGTGCGCGTGGCTATTCCCCCCTCCCTCCGCATTCATCCTACTTTCCACGTGTCGAAGGTGAAACTGGCGGTTACTGACCCCCTTTGCCCTCCTCCTGCAGCGCAACCCGCGCCCCGGATGATTGGTGGCCATCCGGCCTGGTCCGCCTCCTCCATCCTGGACTCCCGGCGCCGGGGTCGTGGGTTGCAATACTTGGTGGACTGGGAGGGCTATGGGCCCGAGCATCGACAGTGGGTGCCCCCGTCGTTTGTGTTGGACCCATCGCTCATCGCGGACTTCCACCGAGCGCACCCGGATAAGCCATCGCCAGGAGGCGCTGCTAGAGGGGGGAGTACTGTCACGCCGCGCCATTCATCAGCGGCGCCACCTGCTCACGCACCTGCTACTCGTCAGCGGCGAAGGATAAAAGCCGCCTCGCCCTGAGCGTCGGCCTGAAGCCGTAGACTTCATTTCCCTTGTATGGACTTCTACCACATTCTCTTCAGCATCCTCATCTCCGGTAAGAAGTTCACTTACCTCATCTCTCCAGTCTGCTCCCCTGTGCACAGGTGGATTCCTCGGCGGCGGACAATCCCGTCCCTCGTCTCTCCTCGCTGCTGCACCGAGCCCTGCAGGTGGCTGTCTCCCGGGCTTCCATCCTTGAAGCGCCAGTCATCTGCCCAAACAAGTAAGCTTCTCTCCCTCGCCTATTCTCCTCCCGTGTTGGTGTGTGCTCATCACCCTGTGTCTGATTTCTCCCATAGGGTTGCCGGCTGAACGGTCTCCTGCCTCTGGGTCCGAAGCAGACGCCACCACCAACACATTAACATTCCGCAGACACGCACCCAAACATCCCTGTTGTTAATAAACAGTTTGAACTACTCTGAGCCTGTGTGTGTGCGTCTCCTGAGCCGAACGTTATGTCAACTGCTGCTTCATCCATGTGGTACCATTGTCCTTTGCAGGACTACGAGTCCCCCTTCCCATGTGAGTATCTAAAAATTAAAAAACTTAATAATAATACTGCCATGATTGTGGACCGGAATCGCCAAACAGGACACAAAAATGCCCAAACAGCGAAATAAATCATTTTTAGTTAAACATTTACTGACAAATGGGCAGCACTGATGCAACGGTTGCAGTCAAACAGGTCCTTCTGCTGTGTATAATAATGTTGGGTGTTTTATAATTAATTCGTTTGATTACAGTCTTAAAAACCTTTTAATGACAAAATATTGCTTCTGTAGAGGAAAAGGATGTGAGGCAAGGCACAAGCTGGGACGACACAGAATCTTTATTTTTCCTCTAACAACATAATACAGCCATGAGCCTCCAGCGCGAGTGCGCTGAGGCTGAAAACCCCCATAAAGGGGAACTCACCTCAGTTGCTGTGCATCTGGCTTTTATAGCTTTAATCTCCTCTATAACAACTGAGGCTCCTGACATTATACATGTTGCATGGACAAAGAGAATGTGTGGCGCAATTATCATAACAACTTGACACATAAGTTACAATACATTCACACCCCTGCCTCTTCATGCGCCAGCTTGGTGCGGCAGGGGGTGAAAGGCGCATCCTTGCCTGATTGGCTCCAGGTTAATTTTCCCATCCCTGGGAGATGTATAGACTAACTGTCCAGTCTGAACCTCCCAGTGACCTTCCTCACTCAGCCTATTATTCTCGTGTTTCCTCTTGCCTTTCTGGGTGTGAGAGAAAACCCCCAAACACTGTGTATTGTGTCCACCACACAGCCCCCCCCCCCCAAACACCCAGAAGGGGCTCTAACCCCCCGGTCCTTTGGGCTCAAGTCAGCGCCCATAGCGACTGCAGCGGGGGGTTGTCGCTCCAGTAGAACAGTCCTGCTGGTGAATTGTATTGGAGGGCTGTCAGCCTGCAGAGGGATGGGGGGGGGGCTTTCTGCTTCGCCAACATGTTGAGCGGTCCGTGGTGCGTGGGCGCATGGGGTCCGGTGCACATCATGCTTGACGGAAACAAAGCCGGCAATTGGCAGGCTTTTTGGGATGGAGGTGCAGAGAAAGCAATGTGGAGGACAAGAGGGAGGTGGGGAAAACAATGGAGGGCCGGCCTGGGACGTTAAAAGCCTCCAGGCCGCGCAAAAATTGCGAGCAGATCAGCCTCGGGTGCGGGACTTTTCCAGTAAACTCTCCGGGGATCCACAGCGGCTGCAACAAAATAAGTTCTGTCCAATCCTCCTAGGTGCGGAGCTCAGTCCTAAAAGGATCTGGGGAAGGCGATCGGCCCAATTCCCCAAGGATACGTAGCAGCTGAAAAAACCTAAGCTCTGTCAGGGAAACTGTCATATCTTCTTTAGGTTCTGGGGCAGTGGCAGTCCTAAAGGATCTGGGTAAGGCAATCGGCCCCATTCCCCGGGGATGCGCAGTGGCTGAGAAGCAAATATAAGTCCTATCGGTGAGGCTGCCCGCCTCCTTTAGGTGCGAAGCGCAGGCCTAAAGGGTCCGGGGAAGGTGATCAGCCCTGTTCCCTGGGGATATGCAGTGGCTGAGAACAATATATAAGTTCTTGGGGCCGGCTTGTCCCTGGTGCGTGGTGCGCACGTCTGGCACAGCGACCACATAGCTGTATGTTGTGTCATCCTTGTAATCCCATGGAGTGCACACGGGGCTTCTGTGCGCTAAAACCCCGCTGTCAGCTCATGGAGCCAGTGTCTGGGAGTGTGACTGACACAGCGCAAGCAGTGCTGATGTTCTCCCTCCAGGCTCCGGGGCGGTGCTCAGCTCACTATCCATGGTGCGTCCTGGGTCCCAGTGTGGGTCGCTCTCCCTGGACCTTCAGGTCGCCAGTGTGGAGAAAGGAATAGGCGAGCACTCTCCATGGTACATTGGGTCACCCATGTGGAGGAAAAGGATGCAGGTCGATCCATGGCGGTCCCGAGTCCACAGCGTGGTGAAAGAGATAGACGCTCCATCTCATGTTGAGGGTCACCAGTGTAGAGGAAAAGGATGTGAGGTGAGGCATGAGCTGGGACGACACAGAAACTTTATTTTTCCTCTACCAACATAATACAGCCATGAGCCTCCAGCACGAGTGTGCTGGGGCTGAAAACCCCCATATAGGGGAACTCACCTCAGTTGCTGTGTATCTGGCTTTTATAGCTTTAATCTCATGTATAACAACTGAGGCTCCTGACATTATACATGTTGCATGGACAAAGAGAATGTGTGGCACAATTATCATAACAACTTGACACATAAGTTACAATACATTCACTCCTCTGCGTCTTCACGCGCCAGCTTGGTGCGGCAGGGGGCGAAAGACATATCTTTGTCTGATTGGCTCCAGGTTAATTTTCTCCTCTCCGGGAGATGAATCAGAATCAGAATCAGAATAAGTTTATTGCCAAGCACATTTACAAGTAAATAACAGGTAAATATACGAGGAATTTGACTTGACACTGAAAACGTCATAATGACATTCTCAATGACGCGGCGAGCTGTGGAGGCGCCTGTCAGCAGGAAGGGAACAGTAGGCAGAGGGGGAGGATGGACACAGTAGGAGAGAGAAAAAAGCATTGTTTATCAGAATAAAGTTCATATATGACTGATATTATGATTACAAGAAAAAAAACTCTCAATGCACAATTAGCAAACAATAGAATCCACACAAAGACACAAACAGAGCAGTGAGTGAATATCTTCAGTCAGTATAAGTGAGTTGGGTGCATTGTGTAGTGTAGATGTGACAGTTGTTAGTGAGCAGCAGAGGGCGCCTCCTGGCAGTGGATAGATGTTGTAATCATGTGAATTATAAACAAGTCCAGAGTCTATCTCTCTTGCTTGCAGAAGGCACATGGGCACTGTCCTTGAGGGTCCAAATCCGCTGATATGACAACAACTGATTGTCGATTGTTTGGGTTAAGAGCCGGTCCTCCCGCTTATCTCAATCAGGAGGAATGTAAACACGGGGCACCAAACAAGGTCAAATCAAATCAGCACAGTGCACTCAGAGAATAGAATTTGTCCTCACCCGTGCAAATTCTGTGCTATCATATATGCAGGCTTAAACTGTTTTTCCATGGAAAGCACAGGGCTCCAGATATATTCCTCCACTGAATCACTGTCATTCAGTTCACCGTTTGCCGCTACTCGTGCCTTCCCCAACTGGTCGAATTTGATGAAGGAGCTTGCCGGGTCCGCTTTGATCAGCTCTCTCACCTTCCTTCAATTTCTGATGCATCAGGGAGCTTCACAGCCAAAAATAGAAGTCCTGAGATCATAACCAATAATGTTTCCACGAATTCCAATGTCCATGAGTCTCCTCGCAGGTTCCAATTCTTGGGCTCCCCCTTGGCCCGATTCTTGTTGAAAAATAGTGACAATAGCACATTTAAGCCGCTTCCAAATCCATAATTTCCGATTAGATTAAGATTCAGCAGAAGAAGAGCGACTAGACACAGACAAAAACGCAACATTGCAAAGCTGGGAATAGGTCAGGAAGGCAGGATAGGGAGCTGGGAAGAAAAGCGTCTGCTCTCTTTGGAGGGCGGAAGTGAAGATGTATAGACTATAGATGTATAGACTAACTGTCCAGTCTGAACCTCCCGGTGACCTTCCTCACTCGGTCCATTGTTCTTGTGTTTCCTCCTGCCTTTCTGGGTGTGAGAGAAAACCCCCAAACACTGTGTATTGTGTCCACCACACTGCAATATAAAATGATGCACTGCAGTGTATCTCAAATATTTGTAAACGTGTCTTGTAAAAGTACTGCATTAGTTTATTGATGATACACTATAAACTACACAACTAAACTAAAACAGTTATAATGGTGACCGAACAATTCCCATTCCCCAAACTACAAGAATCTAAGTCATAAAAGATCACACAAATAAATGACAAACAAATAAACAAGGGTTTTTAAACAGTCACTAATGTTGGACGTCCCATTCATTTTCAAGAATTTTGTAATTAATATTCACACAATTAAATACATTTTAGTGTTCAGTCCCTTTTAAATTTGTCAAAGTCTAACATGTGTGATTGCCTACATACATATAGGCTACACCTCTTTGTATTCCACTTTCAAACACAGCCTACATTTAGGCCTGTAAAGCCTAATTGGCCTACCTGTTTTCACATAAGAATACTTTCTTTCTACGGGCATGCACTAGTTACTATAAGACAAGTAAAGCTAGGGCCACCAAACCTGGTACACAGGTTCACCCTGTGACCCTGAAGTGTGACTATGGTTTTGGGTTCGCAACATCAAACGTCAACGTTAAAATGGCTTATAAACTATATCTCAAAAACAAAGAAAGCTAGGGTCACCAAACCTGGTACACAGGTTCACTCTGAGACGATAACCTCTGACTACAGGTTTGGAGTCAAAAGGTCAAAGGTCAAGGTTGCCACACCCAATGATCTCTTACTATAAAACGTGTAAAGCTCTCTAGGGTCACCATACTAGCTACATGGGTTCACCTTGGGATCCTGACTTACAACTATGGGTTGTATATGTTGTTGTATATTTGTGGATGATAGGCTTATCATAATTTGATTCTGCCACAGTAATTATATCGAAAAGTTCAAAACTGCTCTCTGTCAGTAAGTATTAGGATCGTCAAAGAAAACGGAAGTGGGGTATATTGCACTCACCTCAGAGTGTTCTTGTGAACTTAAAGCATCACAAAGGTCAGGAAAAGACATGATAGAAAAATCTGAGCAAACCACAATGCACAGATAACCTAAATGTACTTTTTAGATGTCGAGTGAAATTCAAGATTCACTCTGTACCCACCATGTTAGTTTATGTATGGTGTATCGAAGAAAAATACCACTTACTTAAAGGTTACTGAAATCATAGAACTGCAGCTATAGCTACCAGTGATAATGATGAAATGAAAATTGTTATAATAAGATTTTGGTGAGCTCTATTTTCATAAACGTTTAAATGTGTTGCTTCAAACTGTGGGATGGTGTCTCCTGTCTTCTCCCAGATATTGATCCAGTATTTCTCACCCTAAAGCAGAATTGTACCAGCTGTTATTGTGGCTTCCGTGCAAATTCTTTACATTCTTGTTTTTTTTTTTTGTTTGTTTGTTTTTTTTAACTTTTGTATTCTGCTATTAATCCTCTAAAACAACTTTTTCCAAATAGTCCATTCCACATTTCTGAAACTTCAGTGACTTAAGAAATAGGATTTGTTAACTAAGAAAAATAATTTTATTGCACCTTTTAACAATGCTACACACTACTCACAAAAAGTTAGGGATATTTGGCTTTCGGGTGTAATTTATGGAAAATGAAAAAAGGTCATGTTACAGTGATACTATATCATGAAAGTAGGACATTTAAGTGGAAGCTGTCATAAACCCCCATGGGCCATTGTGTGGTACACAAGGGAGAGAATGAAAAACCCAATCGCAGAAGTAGAAAGTGCCATTTTATTAAATAGAACAACAAAGAAACAAGTCCAGTTAACCACAAAATACAGGGAGATGCAATTGACGAAGTAATGGCCACCAGACATACAGGGCACCAGCCGGATGCTCTACAGCCCGGTCAAAAAAGGGAGCCTAGTGCTGCAGGACAGCTAAGCACAAAAGGAAAGGCGATCAGCCTAGTGCTGCGGGGCTGCTAAGCACAAAAGGAAAGGTGATCATGACACTTACAGGGCTGGAGTGATCCCGGGGCGAACTGTGCAGTCTGGAGGATGAAGAGGGTAAGCAGAGTCAGCCGATCACACCAAGGGATTAACTGAACTTCAAGTGCTGGCTGAATAATTAGCAGGTGATGAAAAATACGTGGAGAGCTAGCTGCCGCGTACGGAGGTGAATGCTCCGACAATCTCTTTCCACAATTGCAGTGAACAAATACTCATGAAGCTAATGAGGAAAGAGATTGTCGGTGCGAAAAAGCGTGGGCTGAACTTGATTGGACCTGGTGTGTGAGAGAGCGTGCATGAATGTATGAATGGGAATGAATGGAGCATGTGCATTTGTGTGTGTGTGAATGTGAGTATGTGTGTGAACACCCGTGACAGCAGAGCTAATGGCACTAGACAGGAGGAGGGGGCGTGCCCAAGCTGTCAGGGAGCGGAGGCCCAATAGCTTCCCTGAAGTGCCAGGTGGAAACTAAGCAAAACATAACAATACAGTAAGTCAGAACTGGGTTTGGAAGCCAAATCCAGGTTCATGACAGCCCCCCCTAGGGGTGGATACCAGACACCCCAGTACCATCAGCCAAAAAGAAAAGACACAACACCCCACAAGGGAACCCCCCCCCTTCCCTACCCGGCAACAAACACTAACCCAGGGTGGGAGGTGGGGGAATCCTGGTTAGCAGGGAAGCAACCAGTCAAAACACAACCAGTAAAAAACAAAATTAATGAGCAAACCCCTCCTAACAGCCACCAACCTGGAACACTAACCCCCCTCCCCAGAAGTCCAAAGTTCAGGGGGTCGACCAGAGTCCCAGGCCCCCAGAATGGTGAGGAGTGACAGCTCGGGTGGCCTGCCCAAGTCCCAAGTCCAGCAGGCGGCCTGTGGGATAGTGTCCGGTGGCCTGCCCGGGCCGATGGACCACCGGACCCATAAGCCAAGTCCTTTGGGTGGCCGACCAGCGTAGTGGAGCCACCAGAACTGGAGGGGAAGGCAAAGAGGCAGCCTCCATACTCAGGAACATCGGTTGCCAAACCAAGGAACAGGAGCCCCCCTGCCGTTTGAGGCTTGGGGCAGGGGAACCATAGCACCTGCGATGGTCCCAGTCTGGGAGGTGGCTGCACCCGTGATGGTCCCGGTCCGGGACATGGCTGCACTGGTGATGGACTCTGGCTGGAGCTCTGCTGCACCTGCGGTGGGGTCCGGCTAGAGCTCTGCTGCACCCGTGGTGGGGTCTGGCTAGAGCTCTGCTGCACCCACGGTGGGCTCCGGTTGGATCACCGTTGCACCTGCGGTGACCCCCATCAGGGGCCTCACTGCTCCCGTGATGGCTTCCCCAGCGAGGGAGGTGGTGCTCTTCATGTCTGCTGATGCTGGACCCCAATCCTCAGCGGCCTCCAACAAGACCAGCAGCTCTCCGGTGACCCCGGCCGGGGGCTCCAAGCCCAAAGGGAGGGAAAGAGAAACTGGGTCAGGGTCGCCGGCAACGGCAGAGCCTGCTGTGGTGGCCCCAAAGGCTACTGTGAGCTACCCCGGTCCACCTCACCATGAGTCGGGCAGTGTGACATTAACATTGACACTACTGACAAAATGGAGCACACTTGCCTGAGCTCTGGCTCCACCACCGTTCTGGACTCCGGCGATTTTGGGTGCGCGGGTTCCCCTGGTCCGTCGGGTGCTTCATCCCTGTCGGCCTCCTCTGAGAAAACTGGACCTGCCTTGTCATCTGTGGGTGGCCCAGGTGGTGGCAGCTATTCTCCGGTGACCCTAGGATGGAGTTCGAAGGGGATTGGAGAGGAAGAACGGTTAAGGTTGTTGGCAGCGGCAGAGCCCGGCGAGGGAGGTCCAGATGTGGCTGAGAGCCGCACCTGACTCCCCTCCCCAAAAGCCAGACAAGATCCCTCCACTATCAACAAATGAACTACAAGAGAGATTACTTGCCTGTGCTTAAGCTCTACCGCCGTCCAGGACTCCGACAATGATGCCCCGGGTCCCATTGGCTGGAGGTCTTGTCCAGGGGATGACTCCACTGCGGTGGCCCCCGCAGTGGGCGTGATGGTGGTTGCAGTTGTGGTGCTCTCAGGCGCCGTCCTCCACGCCTCCAGTTCCTCTGGCATGGCGGCCGTGGATGACCCTTCCACTGGCCCATGGGCTGGATGCTCCTGGCTCTCTGGCTCCTCCTTCCCCGCGCAACCTGGATCCACGACCGATGGGCTCGTAGGGGCACATAGAAAGGAGTCAGTGAGGCCAGGCATGAGATTACTATATGCTGCTGTGGCGGAGCGCTCAGGAGACTGCACACCCCGAGTCTCCTTGGCAGGAGGCAGGCAAAATTGATCATTGACCGTAAAAATTGAATGAGAAGAAACTTGCCCGTTCTCCTGGCACTGGAGGTCCCCAGCAGCCTCCAAGGTGTCCTCTCTGCTCTCCTGGCATTCCTCATCGGGTTGCGGCTCCTTCTCCCTCGGGGAAAGTTCCTTTAGTCTTTCAGCCATCTCCCGGAGGAGCCACGGCTTCACTTCCAAGATGAGGTCCGTTTCAGCCAGGAGAGCCCGCCTGCATTCCTCCATTTCCTCCCGTGACGGTGCGGAGCATGGCTCGGAGTGGGGAGGCGGAGGTGTCATAAGCGGGGCTGGACGCGTCTTGCGGCGGGGCTTCCTCCCTCTCCTCCTGGGATAATCTGGAACGCGGAGCACTGTGCCAAGCAGCGGGTCACCCATGGAGAGAGGCTCCACATCTTCAGGAGAAGAGAGTGAAGTGGCTGCGAGTGTCATGGGTGGCTCTCGCGAGCCACCATAAGACGCCACACAGTCACCAGAGAGTTCAGTGAGAGTTTTTATTACGGTGAAAAAGGTACAACACAGGCTGCTGAGACAATGACACTTAAGTCTTCACACAACAGGAGGCGTAAGGCTAACAGCTCGCTACAGGTCCAGAGGAGGAGACGGTCAAACACAGACAGACAGGGTTGGTGAAGTACGATACACAGGCTGCTAAGGCAGAGACTTACAGAGATCAATTCACACCGGGAGGGGTAAGGCTCTACAGCTCACTTACTGGTCCAGAGGAACGACGGTCAAACCATAGGCAGACAAGGTAGGAATCAGTCCAAAGCATCCGTAGCATGACGGAGAGTGAACAGACACTGCTGCGAGGATGCGGTCGCCAGCGCGGGTTAAAGTAGTCCATCGCTAACGACCACAAATGCAGCACAGCTGTTCAGGGTTTGACAGCTGAGCGGAAGCCTCCCCGAGCACTATCACAATAAGAGCTCGGAGAGCTAGAATAATAACGCCGCTGTCAAACCCTGACAAGAATAACCCGAGCACCATGACCTAGTGCTCGGGTCATGACAGTAGCCCCCCCTCACTTGACGGGCTCCGAACGTCTAGTAATACCTACCCCCCCCCCCCCCAACCACAGGGCGAGTGGATTGAGGAACAGGCAAGGAGGGAGCCAAACAAAACCTAACAAGACCCCAAACAGAAAGGGAAAATACATCAAACATATCCATCCCATTTTCCCCAGAACAATGACGAGAGGAAAAAAAAAAACAGAGAAAGAACAAAACAAAACAAGACATGACTACAATACAAGGAAAACACAATCATACAAGACATAAACACCTGACCCAGAAAATTTTCCCACCGAGACCACAGACAACCCATCTAACTCCAGTGTACATAACCTAGCCAAAAAAAATAAACCCTCAAACACACGGTAACTATAGAACAAAACAAGAAATAAATGCAAACACGTGATAACTATGGAAAAAAGGAGACAAGAAATACATGACGGTAACTATGGAAACAAAACAAGAAATAAATGCAAACACATGATAACTATGGAAACAAAACAAGAAATAAATACAAACACATGATGACTATGGAAACAAAACAAGAAATAAATACAAACACATGATGACTATGGAAAAAGGGAAACCAGAAATATATGCTAACACACGGTAACAATGGAAAAACAAAAAACAAGAAATGCAAACACATGATAACTATGACCAAGAAATACTTACTAACACACGGTAACTATGGAAAACAGAAACAAGAAATAAATGCAAACATAATAACTATGAAAAAGGAAACAAGAAATACGTGCTAACACATGGCGACTATGGAAAAACAAAAAAACACAAACGAAGCCAGAAATACATGCAAACACCCGGTAACTATGGACAAAACCCCCCCATTCTATAGCCCCTCAAAAGAAAGAGGGGAGGACAAAACAAAAAAAACAAACAAAACCCAGACTATGGACTACAAACACACATGAGGCAATCTAAATTGCTTTACATAACTAACCAGACTATGGATTGCAAAACACACATGAGGCAATCTAAATTGCTCTACATAACCTTAACATAATCCAGACACCGTATGGGCCAAAACAAAAGATGATCGGCGGAGATCCAACGCCCCCCAGGCAGAGCTCCGGGGACCTCCCTGCCTCCGATGGCCCACGGATAGTCCCACAAAACGGTACATGATCAGGCGGCCTGCCCCAGTCCTAGGCCCCCAGAAACAAGTCCTCCGGTGGCCGAACCAGGCCACCCAGTAGCAAACACAGTTTATCGGGTGACCAACCCAAGACGCCGAACGCACAAAGCAGTTCCTCGGGTGGCCAACCCGCATCCCACAACCACCAGGACCGTGGAGGAATAGCATGCGGACGCCCGCCTAATGAAGACAAGACATGAGAGCGCCAGCCTGCCAGAAGAAAACCTCCAACGGCCCCCAGCTGGTGGCTCCTGAGAGGGGAACAATCAGAAAAATGGACGAATTGATCAATAAACCCCCATGGGCCATTGTGTGGTACACGAGGGAGAGAATGAAAAACCCAATCGCAGAAGTAGAAAGTGCCATTTTATTAAATAGAACAACAAAGAAACAAGTCCAGTTAACCACAAAATACAGGGAGATGCAATTGATGAAGTGATGGCCACCAGACATATAGGGTGTCAGCCGGATGCTCTACAGCCCGGTCAAAAAAGGGAGCATAGCGCTGCAGAACAGCTAAGCACAAAAGAAAAGGCGATCAGCCTAGTGCTGCGGAGCTGCTAAGCACAAAAGGAAAGGCGATCATGACACTTACAGGGCTGGAGCGATCCCGGGGCGAACCGTGCAGTCTGGAGGATAAAGAGGGTAAGCACAGTCAGCCGATCATACAAAGGGATTAACCGAACTTCAAGTGCTGGCTGAATAATTAGCAGGTGATGAAAAATACGTGGAGAGCTAGCTGCCGCGTATGGAGGTGAATGCTCCAACAATCTCTTTCCACAATTGCAGTGAACAAATACTCGTGAAGCTAACGAGGAAAGAGATTGCTGGTGTGAAAAAGCATGGGTTGAACTTGATTGGACCTAATGTGTGAGAGAACGTGCATGAGTGTATGAATGGGAATGAATAGAGCGTGTGCATGTGTTTGTGTGTGAATGTGAGTATGTGTGTGAACACCCGTGACAGCAGAGCTAATGGCACTAGACAGGAGGAGGGGGCGTGCCCAAGCTGTCAGGGAGTGGAGGCCCAATAGCTTCCCTGAAGCGCCAGGTGGAAACTAGGGCAAAACATAACAATAAGTCAGAACTAGGTTTGGAAGCCAAACCCAGGTTCATGACAGAAGCATGCAATGGTGATTTCTTCCCCTCAAACGATTTATTGAAACAAAACCCAACAACAGTGGTGGGTATACCACAACAAAAAATGTCAATGTCTCAATAATTTGTCATGTGCCCTTGAGCATCAATTACAGTTTGATGACATCTCATGCTGTTCACAAGTCGACTTATTGTCTGCTGAGCCATGGCATTCCACTCTTCTTGAGTGGCGGCTCTCAGGTCATTGAGGTTGGGGGTGCAGGGTTACGACTGTCTACACGGCAACTCAGCTGATCCCATATGTTTTCTATGGGATTCAGGTCTGGAGAAAGTGCAGGCCACTCCATTTGAGGTGCCCCAGCCTCCAGCAGCCATTCCCTAATGATGCAATCTTGATGAGCTGGAGCATTGTCATCCATGAAGATGAAATTAGGCCTGTGTTGTTCATGCAGGGGCACAATGACTGGATTAATGAGTTATTCAGGTAGTATCGGCTTGTCACTGTACCATTCAGAAGGTGTAGGGCAGTACTGCATTGACGAGACACACCTGCCCAGACTGCAACACCACCACCACCACCAAAGGCTCGTCTGGTGACAACAGTGGCTGATGTATAGCGCTCTCTTTGACATCTCCAACATCGTTGGTGGCCATTATTTCTGCTCAACGTGAATCGACTTTCATCAGAGAACAGCACTGAGGGCCACTGGTCTCTTGCCCAGCATAAATGCTCCCTGGCCCATGCAAGACATTGACACCTGTGCTTGGTGGTGTGGTCAGGTAGCCTTGCAGGTCATCTAGCATGCAGACCATGCTGATGCAAATGGTTTTGAATGGTCTGACATGACACTTGGGTGGCTCTCACCTCTCTTAAATGTGCCTGGAGTTGAGTGGCATTCATCATCTGGTTCTGCAGGGCACTTTTCACAATGAAGCGGCCATCAGCATGGGATGTGGCCAAAGGACGTCCACTTCCATGCCTTTCTGTGACTCTTCCAGTTTCTCTGTATTTCTGTTGCAACCTGCAGATGACACTCTGTGACACTCTAAGCTCAGTGGCCACTTCCCTCTGAGAACTTCCGGTTTGAAGCCTTGCAATGGCGAGGTACTGTTGATCAGTTGTTAGGTGTTGTCTTGGTCTCATGATGTCAAAATGTGAACAGCATGATAGAGAGGACTGTTTAAATACCAATTGTAATTGACCCAGAAAATTTATTGGTTGATTCATCGATCAAACACCTATTGTGAATTTTGCTGTTAAGCACCTTGTTAGAGAACAGCAAGTTACTCAAAAATGATTGAAACACTGAATAGTTGGACATGTGTATTCAAAAGGTTAGAGAAGGCCTAAGTAAGTTAACCTGTAAAGATTATAGTACATTTTAGGTGCATCCTGAAATTTCACCCGAAAGTCGAATATCCCAACTTTTTGTGAGTTGTGTATGTAATGTGGTCTTAAGTCCTCTATATCAGCATTTTTCAACCACAGCACCTTTATGTTGAATTCCGCTTCACTCCACAAAAAAATGACACATTGTAGCCTGTTATGGCCTATGTAATAACAGTTTAGTCTTGTAATTTGTTTTTATATACAAAGCCAATGGAAAGACAAACAGAAATTTGCTCTGGGCGTTGTGAATACATGCAAATCCACATCCGCGTGAGTTGGATTTTGTTCCACTCAGGCCAAAAATTCACTTGATGCTTTGGACACGATAACCAATCAACGTTGCGATTCTGCTGGACCGAGAGAATTAATTCATTAGAAAATGTTACCGCTACTTACTGGAGACAGATGAACTGGTGTTATGCTGAGAACTTATCGCCTGTTGAGAATTCAGAATCAGAATCAGAATCAGAAAAAGATTTATTGCCAAGTACATTAACAGATCACTGATAACATACGAGAGAATTTGACTTGACACAGAAAATGAACCTGCATTTCCGTGACGCGGCATGCGTCTGAAACGCGCCTGCCAACAGGAGGGTACAGGTAGCATAAGAAATAATACAATGGGAAGGAGCAAAAAAATCATTGATTTCAGAATACTGGTCACATGATCAATATTATGATTACAAAGAAAAAAAAGCCCTCAATGCACATCAGCAGACAAAAAGAGTTCACAGGACTCAAAGAGAGCAGTGAGTGAATCATCTTGTTGTCAGTTTGTGGATCAATATGAGTGTAATGTTGAAGCAAAGTGTTGTATCAGTAAGAACAACAAGGACACTTTGGCAGGAGATGTTTTGTCTGGCTACTGGCAATTGTCCTTGGCAATTGTCCATGCAGCTACTGTCCAAGGCCATGTGCTCAGTGTTTTGAAAAAACACAGACTGCAGACGATCAGGAGGATTTTTGTAAGGGAACTGAGCCAAATAGAACTGATCACAGAGAAGGAACTTTATATTCTTCTGCAGATTCAGTACTTAATCCTTCATTGCGGGGCGTTGAGTCCGTCGTGGATAGACCTAAGCGTAATCATGATGTAATCCACCTTCCGAGACAGTTCTCCATTTGTCGCTATCAGGGTCTTCTCCATTTTTTCAATTTGATGGATGCACCTCGCCTGGCCAGCATTTTGATAGGTTGTATCCATCTTCAGCAATTTGCGGTACACCAGGACAATCCCAGATCCAATCAGAACGATCCCAATCACCATTATTACGAAGACATACAAATCTTCAATGTCTTCGATAGAGAGATTAGTCAGGCACAAGATTCTCCAATTACTTGTCTCCCGTAAATAGCCCGCTGGAGCCGTCCCTGCGGGGCAAACAGCTTCCCCCGGAGCACTTTTCCTTGTTGAAAAAATAGTGTCAATTGCGTTCAAAGCCCAGCTTATTAATTCCATAATTTCTTTCGATAATCCGCAGTCAGACGCAGACAGACAACAGCAAGCTGGGATCCAGTTTTCCATCAAGAAGAAGAAGAAGAAGAAAGACTGCACTCATACTGCCACCCACTAACATGGAAGACCCACTACAGGCACTAACAACAACAGCAGCAAATTATTTGTAATTTTATGGACAAATTAAGTGAAGTGAGACAATTTTCCACATCATCCCAAAAGATTTCTCACAGGGGCACCCTGTTTGAAAATGATTGCTCTACATAACACTAATAAGGTCTTCAACTCAGCAAAATCACATGCACCTGCACGAAAACAAAAAAACAAACTTAAGTCCATTTCAGTCAAATTCTAGCTTGTTTTCTTCTCCGGTGTACTTTGTTTCATCACACTCAGGTGCTCACCAAATAATCCAGACTTAGACTCCCAAAAAGACATGATCTTGATCTGAATCATTTGGCTAACTCTGATATGGTGAGAAAACATACCAAACTAAAACATACTACAAAAATGCATGATTTGAGGTAGTGTTAATCAAGACCACACTAAGCCCCTTTTCCACTAGTACCTATATAGCCCTACCCCCCTTGACTCGGCACATTTTGTAGGCTTTTCCATTAGTACCTACCCCTAGTGGCTGGTACTATTTTCGGATCCATCGCACTGGGGTTCCAAGTGAGCTGAGTCGAACTGAAAATGTCATGTCAACAGACTGCAGGCCACTGATTGGTCAGGGCATAACGTCATGAGAGTGACGTTTTCCACAGAATCTCCAGCTGCCATTTGCAAAGATTCGTCTGTGAGCGAGCGAGCAAGCAAGTGTCAATATAAACAATAGCAATAGAAATGGCTTCTAATCAGCACCGTGGTCCAACAGAGTTTTCTGTGCCTTTTGGCTGATGAGAGAATCCAGAGAGAACTAGACAGAGCCATCCAAAATGAATTTACGGCCACCAACCGGCAAATAATACGAGGACCCGGCCACGGCAGTTGAAAACCATGATATCAGAGGATATAGAGGATGGGGAGTGTTGTGATATGATGTGATATTATGTATCTTTTACGGTATTTATCCTAGCGGTGGTAAGTTCACTTTGAACAAACAACAATGTTGTCTCCTGTATACAGACAATGAGCTAGCTAGTTAGCAATCAATGCTAACTCCATGCTCTGCTTGTATTTTGCACTTGTGTCGACAACATCTGACAAAATAAGCAAGTGTTAATCCTGGTTAAAAAGTTGGGGTTTTACATGTTGCACTTTCGTGCTGTGCATGTACTTAAAGGCCAAATGTCACGTAATTTTTTTTTCTAAATGACAACGAATTTTGATAAAATACACATAGCTTAAACCAAATATTCATACCGGAGACCATATCACCCGCCCGTATTTACATAATTGCACAAAATACACCAGGCGAAGTTCCCGCCTTGCTCGCTGGCTTGTGACAGCCAATCCAGACCACGCCCATGTTTTTGACGTCACAAATTTCACTCTGGCTGCCCTGCCTATCCACATTCACACTTATCAACATTGGACAATCATGACGGAAAGTGACAGCGATTGTGAACAAATTAGTTTAGTTTTGTCTTTTCTTTTTGTCTTTTTTTTGTCAGTGGTTCAGACAGTGACAGAGGCATAGAACCTTACAGGTTCGAGCCGTCCGAGACGGAATCAGATGCTTTGTCTGATGACAACAGTTCCGACAATGACCAGAGAGCATAACCAGTGGAAAATGTCATTGAATTGGATATTAATCGCCTCCAGAATTGGGAAGCCGAAGGGGGTCTGTCGAGGGCGCCCCATAAATATTGATTTTTCGGAAGCCATTATTATTACAGTGGAGGAGAGCCGCTGCTGTCAAGAAATTGACCAGATCAATATGAAAATGGAGGCGCATACCTGTCAAGTGAGACGTTTTCGCCGTATTTTAATACGGGGAAAATGCAATTTTAGCAAATATGGGCGTATTGCCATTTCTGTACGCCCAAAAGAAAAATATACGGGAAAAAAAATTATTGAGTGTGTTGAGGAACACGTCGTGTGTGTGAGACCCACAGCTAGGGTGCTGGCAGATGGCTCAGCGGGAGCTATTCGCACTACATTGAGAAGTGTGGACTCAATCATTAGGCTGATGGCCTAGTCAAAACGAAGTCCATCTAAACCATATATTATGTTTTAGTTCCTTTTCTGAGTAAATACAAGGGTTCTGAAATCAAAACAATCATCTTTATGACTCAGACATCCTCAACCATCTGTAATTAACACAAAAATGTTCTCAAAAGTCCCATCAACAGAAAAAAGTTGTAAGAGTTTGATAGCAACTCTCCCCTCCTTTTTGTTTCCACTCATCTTCTCAGACATGTAAAAGGGGGCGAGGTTGTGACCTTTAGCAGTGACATAAAAAATAAACATAAAAATAAACCTGCAAATGATTTTTTTGTTACAATTAGGGGGAATATTTCTTTGCAGACATACTAATTACGTGGGCAAATAAACAAGTGCTGATCTTGAATAGTCTTGATTTAAAATCCCAAGTCCATTTTGTCCGAGACAACACCAAATAAAAATTACTCCGATTCCGAGATGAGACCGAGACCCTGAAAATGTGGTTTCAAGACCAAGACTGATCTGGAGTACTGTAACACAACTGCAGATACATGAGATCTACAAAACATATTTGATCTTTAAAATGAAGGTAAAACCACAGAGTTATTACACTATATAGACTTGTCAACATTAGTTAGAGCAGAGTTTTTGCTCCTCTTAAATTTACCTTTAAGTGCACTTATATGATGATTTTTGGGGGGTAGATGATTCTTTTTTTCAGATTGGGGAGGGGATGTCTTTCCTGTCCCCCCCACCCCCTTTTATTGAAGTCACCTGACAACGTGTCTTTAAATTGTGCTTTGTATTCAAATGTCCTCAAGAATTCACACAGCCTTATTAGGGAGTCATCTAAGAAGGAAGGCAGAAGTTAGACTCATTGCTTTGGTGGTCAAAGGGATAAAGGGATGCCGCTTGTGGAGCGATGAGGAAACACAGATGGACTGCAGGATTTTCAGGTAATTAAAATAAAGTGATCAAGCTCAAAGACATAGCTAAGACAGATGAACTGGTTTCTTAACATTTTTAAAATATATTTATCTAGATTAATCAAATACATTATGTGATTGTCAGACTACATCAGTTAAGTGCACTGGGTCCTCTTCAGGTGAGGGTATGTACATGGGTTGGCATTTATTTAGGTTTAGCAAAGTTTGCATAGTGTGAATAAAAGAATAGAAACCACATTATTGTCACTGCATGTGAAATACAATAAAATTGGGAATAGTATTTCAGGTGGGTGCTGTTAAAAATGAAAGCCACTGGTAACTCTACAGATCTGGTTAAAAATGTAATTAAATATAAAGTTTTAAATATTTATAAAAGTGTGCTGTTGATACTGATGTACAATACTGCATAGGGCGGTGAAATTACTGCATAGAGAGTGATTTTACAAAATGTAGTAGTTTCACATCTTTAAGGCTTTTTTTTATAGTATTGTGCACCAGTTTCACAAACACTAAATGCTAAAACTTCAATGTATCATAATTTTAATACAACTGAACTCCTTTAATTTAGTTTAATATTTACTGTTAAATGGCCTTAGTTATAATGGTTCTCTACAATGCCACTCATATTTTGTGTGTTAGTTTTAACCTGAATTTGGACCATATTTAACTTAATACTACCTTTAGAGGACTGCATACATCTTTCATTTCATCTGGTAGGGTGAGGTGTCTCTGTCTATAATTTTTATTTACTTTCACTATTATGCATTAAAGGCTTTTTCTGGTATTCTTAGTTTTGCCATTTGTAACTAAAATCTGTATTTCCAGCCAGATTACTGTAGAAATGTCCATTGGTTATTCATAATTTAACAAACTATTACATTTTTTTTAACAGTTTAATTTGCCCAGTATTGGTGTTTAACAATTTCAATTGTTTAATTTAAAAAAAAAATCTTTTTTTAATCCCTTTGCCAGACTGAAAGTTGACAATTTCAACTCACTTCCAGGGAAACATTTCTGTTCTCAGTTTAAAAAACTTTTTAATATTAAGGCAATAAATCTGAATTACTGTGTGTTGCCATCTTTTACTGACTGACCGTATTTGCTAATAATTTCATGCATTAGCCATTCTTTTTAAAGTCAAAGTCAACTTTATTGTCAATTCTGCCATATGTACAGCACATACAGAGAATTGAAATTATGTTACTCTGAGACCCATGGTGCAGCAATGTAAACACTAAGAAATATGAATATAAAGTATAACATCTAACACAAACATTAAACATTAAACATCAAACATCAGTGCAAAGAAAACCAATCCCCAACCAGAAGCTAACTAAAAATACTAAGGGTGTGCAAAATAACTAAATACAATAAAAATCAAGACAGCATGTAGTGACTTAAGGCACATCTCAGGGCACATAGAGGGTTAAAATGGCATGTAGTGCAAAGAGAGCAGTCTATTGCTGCATAAAGTGACTGGTGCAGCCCTGAGATCAGTGTGTGTGCGTGTGTTGGAGTGAGCAGTTCCTGGATGACAGAGTTCAGTTTGAAGCTCCTGGAATCAGTGTGCGCATGTGTGGGAGTGAACAGTACCTGGGGATGGCAGAGTTCAGTTGTTGAAGGGAGGTGGGGCAAAAGGGAGAGAGGGGGCAGAGCAGGGAGAGAGTTGGGCTTTCTGACAACCTGGTGGATGAAGCTGTCCTTGAGTCTGCTGGTCCTGGCCTGGAGACTCCGCAGTCTGCTCCCTGACGGCAGCAGACTGAAGAAGCTGTGTGATGGGTGGGTGGGATCACGTGCAATGCAGAGGGCTTTGTGGGTGAGGCAGGTACTGTAGATGGCCTCAAGGGAGGGAAGAGAGGCACTGACAATCTTCTCAGCTGTTCTCACAATGCGCTGGAGGGTCTTGCAGCAGGATGCGATGCAGGCGCCATACCACACGATGATGCAGCTGGTCAGGATACTTTCGATGGTGCCTCTGTAGAAAGTACACATGATGGCAGCTGGGGCTTTGGCTCTTCTCGGTTTGTAGAGGAAGTAGATAGGCTGCCGAGCTTTCTTGGCCAGTGATACAGTGTTGGTGGTCCAGGAAAGGTCCTCTGTAATGTGCACACCCAGGAACTTGGTGCTGTTCACCCTCTCCACAGCAGCACCATTAATGGCCAGGGGAGTATGCTGGGTGTGCCCTCTTCTGAAGTCCACAACAATCTCCTTCATCTTCTTCACGTTCAGAGAGAGATTGTTGTCTCCGCACCACATGGCCAGGCGGCTCACCTCACTCCTGTAGTTTGTCTCATCTCCGTTGTTGATGAGACCCATCACAGTTGTGTCATCTGCAAACTTGATGAAGAGGATGGAGCTATGTGTAAATGTACAGTCATGGGTCAGCAGAATGAAGAGGAGGAAGCTCAGCGCACATCTTGGGGTACCCCTGTGTTCAGAGTGATGGTGCTGGATGTGTTATTGTAAACCCATAGTGGCTGCGGTCTCCCTGTCAAGAAGTCCAACAGCCAGTTACACAGTGAAGTGTTGAGCCCCAGCTGGTCCAGTTTGTGAATGAGCTGTTGGTGGATGATTGTGTTGAATGCTGAACTAAAGTCTATGAGCAGCATTTTGACGTAGGAGTCTTTTGTGTCCAGGTGTGTGAGGGCTGAGTTGAGGGCAGTAGAGATGGCATCATCTGTCGAGCGATTGGACCGGTATGCAAACTGGAATGGGTCCAGGGAGGGGGCAGGGCAGACCCGATGTGCTGCATGACCACCCGCTCAAAGCACTTCATGATGATGGGAGTGAGTGCAAATGGACAGTAGTTATTGTAGCAGGAGGGAGATGACTTCTTGGGAACAGGAATGATGGTGGTGGCTTTGAAGCACGTGGGGACATCAGCCTGTCTCAGTGAGATGTTGAAGATGTCTATGAAGATGCCTGTGAGTTCCTCTGCACAGGCTCTCAGTACACAACCAGGTATGTTGTCAGGACCTGGAGCTTTTTGTGCATTGATCCTGCCAAGGGGTTTCCTCACGCTGTCCAGGGACAGTGTAATCACCTGGTCGCCGGGAGGAGGTGTTGACTTCTGTGCAGGGGTACTGCTGAGTGCCTTGAAGCGAGCAAAGTCCTTCACCTCTTTCAGCAGAGAGGTGGAGCTGTTGCAGGTCTGTGGTGTGGGCTTGTAGTCCGTGATGGTCTGTATCCCCCGCCACAGACTCTGAGTGTCTCTGCTGTCACTGAAACGGTGGGCTATCCTCCTGGACTACTGCCTCTTGGCCTCTCTGATGCCTCAGGATAGGTTGGCCCTAGCTGTCCTCAACCCCACCTCATCTCCAGCTCTGAAGGCAGCGTTCCAAGCTTTCAGAAGCTTGTAGATCTCCCCTGTGAGCCATGGTTTCTGATTGGCCCAAACACTGATGGTCTTGGTGTCCGTGACATCATCAGTGCACTTTGTGATGTAGGCAGTAACAGTCTCTGTGTACTCCTACAGATTTGTGGTGCTGCTGTAGGTGGCAGCCTGCTTGAATATGTTCCAGTTAGTGGTGGTGAAGCAGTCTTGAAGTGCCTCTAAGGACCCTTCTGGCCACACACATACCGGTTTCTGTACTGGTTTGGTGACTTTATGACTTTAACCAGTGGTCTGTATGCTGCAGTTAGCATAACAATGATATGGTCAGAGGCACCGAGGTGGAGGAGGGGGAGGGCCTTATGCGCTCCTCTCTGGTTGGTGAAAACCTGGTCCATTGTGTTGTTTTCCCACGTAGGAAAGTTGATGTGTTGGTGTATTTCAGGAAACACAGTCTTTGGGTCTATGTGGTTGAAATTTCTAGCCAAAATGAGAAAAGCATCAAGGTGGGCTGTCTGCTGCTCACTGATGTGTTGGTACAGTTCATTCAGTGCCTCACTCCTGTTGTTGTTGTTGTTGGAGCTGGGAGGGAAATAAACGGCAGCTAGCAGTGTAGCCATAAATTCCCTCAGAAGACAGAATGGCTAGCACTTAATAACTATAACCTCCAACAGTGGTGAGCAGTGTTTACAGACCACAACAGCGTCACGGCACCAGGCATCATTGATGTAAACACAGAGCCCGCCACCGTGAGTCTTATCTCCCTCGACAACAGCTCTGTCCGCTCAGTAGCATGTTAGCCAGTCTAGGTAGATGGCAGAGTCAGGGATGTTGTTGTTGAGACATGTTTCCATCCATCCATCCATCCATCTTCTACCGCTTTTCCGGAGGTCTGGGTCACGGAGGCAGCAGTTCAAGCAGAGAAGCCCAGACTTCCCTCTCCCCAGCCACCTGCTCCAGCTCTTCAGAGAGGATACCAAGGCGTTCCCAGACCAGCTGGGAGACATAGTCTCTCCACCAAGTCCTGGGTCTGCCCCGGGGTCTCCTTCCAGTGGGACGTGCCTGAAACACCTCAAGTGGGAGGCGTCCAGGAGGCATCCTAATCAGATGCCCATACCACCTCAACTGACTCCTTTCAATGTGGAGGAACAGCGGCTCTACTCTGAGCCTCTCCCGGATGACTGAGCTCCTCACCCTATCTCTGAGGGTGAGTCCAGCAATCCTACGGAGAAAGCTCATTTCAGCCACTTGTATCCACGATCTTGTTCTTTCGGTCATTACCCAAAGCTCATGACCATAGGTGAGAGTAGGAACGTAGACTGACTGGTAAATCGACAGCTTTGCCTTAGAACTAAGCTCCCTCTTCACCACAATAGACTGGTACAACGTCCGCATCACTGCAGATGCTGCTCCAATCTGTCTGTCAATCTCTCGCGCCATTTTCCCCTCACTCGTGAACAAGACCCCAAGATACTTAAACTCCTCCACTTGGGGCAGGAGCCTGTCCCCAACCCGGAGAGGACAATCCACCTTTTTCCGGCTGAGGACCATGGACTCGGACTTGGAGGTGCTGATTCTCATCCCAGCCGCTTCACACTCAGCGGCAAACTGTCCCAGCAAAAGCTGTAGGTCATTGCTGGATGAAGCCAACAGGACAACGTCATCTGCAAACAACAAAGATGAGATCCTGCGGTCACCAAGCATGACACCCTCCATTCCCTGGCTGCGCCTAGAAATCCTGTACATAAAAATTATGAATAGGATCGGTGACAAAGGGCAGCCCTGGTGGAGTCCAACTCTCACTGGGAATGAATCCGACCAAGTGTTGGCAATACGAACCAAACTCTCACAACGGTCGTACAGAAACCGAATAGCTCGTAACAACAAGCTCGATACCCCATACTCCCGAAGCACCCCCCACAACAAACCACGAGGGACGCGGTCAAATGCCTTCTCCAAGTCCACAAAACACATGTAAACTGGTTGGGCAAACTCCCACGAACCCTCAAGAATTCTCGAGAGGGTAAAGAGCTGGTCCGATGTGCCACGGCCAGGACGAAAACCACATTGCTCCTCCTGAATCCGAGGTTCGACCAACGGCTGGACTCTCCTCTCCAGTACCTTGGCATAGACCTTCCCAGGGAGGCTGAGGAGTGTGATCCCTCTAAAGTTGGAGCACACCCTCCAGTCCCCTTTTTTGAAGAGAGGAACCACCACCCCGGTTTGCCATGCCAAAGGCACTGCCCCCGACCTCCACGCAATGTTGCAGAGGCGTGTCAACCATAACAGCCCTACAACATCCAGGGCCTTGAGGTACTCAGGGTGAATCTCGTCCACCCCTGGGGCCCGGCCACCAAGGAGATTTTTAACCACCTTGGCGACCTCAGCCCCTGTGATAGGCGAGTCATCCCCCTCGTCCCCAAACCCTGCTTCCTCTGTGGAAGGCGTATCAGTGGGATTGAGGAGATCCATGAAGTATTCCTTCCACTGCCCGACGATATCCCCAGTCGAAGTCAACAGTGTCCCATCCGCACCATACACAGTGTGGACAGGGAGCTGCTTTCCCCTCCTGAGCCGCCGGACAGTTTGCCAGAATCTCTTCGAGGCCGACCGAAAGTCTTGTTCCATGGTCTCACCGAACTCCTTCCATACCCGGGTTTTTGCTTCAGCAACCACCTGAGCTGCACTCCGCTTGGCCTGCCGGTACACCTCAGCTGCTTCGGGAGTCCCACAATGCCAACCAAGCTTGATAGGACTCCTTCTTCAGCTTAATGGCCCCCCTCACCACTGGTGTCCACCACTTGGTTCGGGGGTTGCCACCACGAGATGCACCGACCACCTTGCGGCCGCAGCTCTGGGCCGCCGCTTCAACAACAGAGGTGGAGAACATGGCCCATTCAGACTCCATGTCTCCAGACTCCCTCGGAATGTGGTTGAAGTTCTTCCGGAGGTGGGAGTTGAAGACCTCCCGGACAGGGGCCTCAGCCAGACGTTCCCAGCACACCCTCACTATACGTTTGGGTCTACCAGGTTCCTCCCCTGCCATGAGACATGTTTCCACAAATACAAAAACACATCACTCTCTCACAGTCCTTGAGGCTGAGCGTAGTAAAAGGATGTGGTCCAGCTTGTTGTCTAAAGAGCGTACACTGGCCAGTACAATGGTGGGGATAGCTGGCTTGTGTGGGTTAGAAGTGGGTTAGAAGTGTCAACGCGTTTCATTGAGTCATTAAAAAATACTGACCATTACATTCTATGTTTAAATAATTTTTATGCATATTTATTAAAACACTTGGTAAAGCATTCATCATGTCTGCATTCTTGTTATGCATGAGTTTGCAATTGCTTATTTTTACATAAGCTTAAATCATTGTTCATATGTACAGTATGTATGTGTGTGTGTGTATATACAGTATATGTATATGTATACACAGTGGTGTGAAAAAGTGTTTGCCCCTGTCATATTCAGGTGAGCGCGCTCCCCTCCCTTTCTGTGGAAGGTTCTCCATCTAGACCCCGGCTCCGCAGGTGATCAGCACACCTGCGTGAGTGGATGCACCTGCTGTCTCGTCCCTGCCAGTGCTTAAAAGGACCAGTTCGTGAACACTCCAACGCTTGCTCTTTGGGTATAGCTGCCTTCAGAGTGTAGTAAGTTGTTGCACAGATTATTAAGGAACTCAGCCTTAAACTCCTTTTCTCCTCCTCTCCCTCAGGTTGTTGCCATCTCCGTGGTGCGTCTCCGGGGGTTGCTGTGCGCTCACCTGCTCCATCACCATTATCATCACTCCAGGCTGCCTTCTCCACCTGGTCAGGCACTCCTCCCAGCTCCACTCCTCCTCAACTCCCTGCCAGCTCCACTTTCCTGGTTCCTCTGTTTCCTGCTGGGTTCCTCTGCCGGGCTCTCTGCTCATAATTTGTAAGATCAATCCCTGTAATCCTTTGTCCCCAGTCTCCCTCCCCATTGCTAACCTGCTCTCGTCTCCATCTTTTACAGGCTGTGTATTCCTCTAGCGAGTGGCACTTTTCCTTAGCTCTGAGTTTATTTTTGTTCAATAAAATTGTGTTTAAATATTGCTTCTCTGTGTCGTGTGCATTCACTGGTGGAGCATCCTGCACGTGAGCTGATCTTTCTCTCAATCATGATAGAACAAGCCAGCCATGATTTAGGCTCAGCAGGTGCTGCATCAGCGGAGCACTCCACCCTTTACTGCCTCGACATCACAGAGAGGCAGGTAGCCATGCTCACAGAACAGCTGCTGACAATTACGCAGCAGCTGAGCATGGTCACTGATCATTTTAGTCACATGTCTCGTTCGGGTCCTGCCCCCACACCTGCCATCCCAGTTTCTTCCATCATTTGCCGAACCACTTCCATTCCCTCACCAGCCCCGTATGTGGGGTCCACCATTCAATCCTGAATCCGATTGAGATGCTGTGGCATGACCTTAAAAAGGCAGTTCATACTCGAAAACCCTCCACTGTGGCTGAATTATAACAATTGATGAGTGGGCCAAAAAGATGAGTGGGCCAAAATTCCTCCACAGTGCTGTAAAAGACTCATTGCCAGTTACTGGTAACGTTTGACTGCAGTTATTGCTGCTAAGGGTGGCCCAACCAGTTATTAGGTTTAGGGAGCAATCACTTTTTCACACAGGGCCATGTAGGTTTGGATTTTTTTCCCCTTTATCATAAACACCTTCATTTAAAAACTGCATTTTGTGTTTACTTGTGCTATCTTTGTGTAATATTTATTTTTTTTTTGATGATCCAAAACATTTAAGTGTGACAAACATACAAAAAAAAAAGAGAAATCAGGAAGAGGGTAAACACTTTTTCACACCACTGTGTGTATCTATCTATCTATCTATCTATCTATCTATCTATCTATCTATCTATCTATCTATCTATCTATCTATCTATCTATCTAGATAGATAGATAGATAGATAGATAGATATACTGCTCAAAAAATTAAAGGGAACACGTTGAAAACACATCAGATTTTAATGGGAAAAAATAAGCTGGATATTGAAATTGTGGCAGGCTAGTCTAGTTTACTCAGATTAAAAAGTGTTCCTTTAATCTGAGTAAACTGGACTAGCCTGCCACAATTTCGATATCCATCTTATTTTTTCTCAATAAAATCTGATGTGTTTTCAAAGTGTTCCCTTTATTTTTTGAGCAGTATATATACACATACACACAGTGGGAAAATAAATATTGAACTCATCAACATTGTTCTCATTAAACATATTTCTAATGGAGCCATTGACCTGAGATTTTCACCAGATATCAGTAACAATACAAGTAATCTATACATACAAAGAAATCAAGCCAACTGTGCTCACAAAACAAGTTATATTTAACAAAGTGGAATGACACAGGGAATAAGTATTGAACACACTTGGTGAAATTAATTTAATATTTAGTAGAAAAGCCTTTGTTGGTAATAACAGCTTCCATACACTTCCTGTATGGAGAAACTAGGCACAGGCATTGCTCAGGAGTGATTTTATCCCATTCTTCCACACAAACAGTCTTCAAATCTTGAAGTTTCCGTGGGTGTCTTCTATGAACTCTGATCTTCAGTTCGTTCCATAGATTTTCAAATAGATTCAGGTCAGGTGACTGACTGGGCCATTCTAGCAGCTTTATTTTCCTTCTCTGGAGCCAGATGAGAATTTCCTTGGCTGTGTTTGGGATCATTGTCTTGCTGAAATGTCCACCGTTGTTTCATCTTCAGCATCTTGGCAGATGACAAGAGATTCTTATCAAGGATGTCTCTGTACATTTGTCCATTCATCTTTCCTTCAATTATATGAAGTCTGCCTGTACCATGTGCTGAAAAACACCCCCACACCACAATGCTCCCACCTCCAAACTTCACTGTTGGGATAGTGTTTTGGGGCTGATGTGGATTGCCATTTCTCCTCCAAACATTCTGTGTGTTGTGGCATCCAAAAAGTTCAATTTTGGTCTCATCTAACCAGACTATATTCTCCCAGTATTTTCCTGGCTTGTCTAAATGTTGTACAGCAAAATTTAAACAAGCTTCAACATGCTTTTTCTTCAGCAATGGAGTCTTGCAAGGTGAGTGGGCATAGACCCCATGTCGGTTGAGTGCATTACTTATTGTTTTCTTTGAAACAGCAGTACCTGCTAACTCCAGGTCTTTCTGAAGCTCTCCATGAGTGGTCTTTGGTTCTTGAATAATTCTTCTGATAATTCTTTTGACTCTTCTGTCAGAAATCTTGCAAGGAGCTCCTTGTTGTGGCTGGTTTATGGTAAAATGATGTTCTTTCCACTTCTGAATGATGGCTCCAACAATGCTCACTGGAACATTCAGCAGTTTAGAAATGTGCCTGTAGCCAACGCCATCATTATGTTTTGACACAATAAGGTTGCAAAGGTCTAGAGAGAACTCTTTGCTTCTACCCATCATGAGTTCTTTATGGTGTGACAATCTAATATTCACAGACCTTTTTAAAGGCTATCAGTCAGGACTTAACTGTTATGTCCACAAACCTGGAATGAAGACGGACGAGGATGCTGTGCTTGAATTTGTGGAGAAGTGTGGAAGGACGAGGCTGAGTTTATTTCTCAGGTCCAGTTTTATTCACATTCACATTCTCCAACATCCAAAAACAGAGAGAGACTGAATCCCCCAACATCTGTCCCTTTTATACCCCAGGACATCAAAGCACACAGTCACATTGTCTTTTAATCCCAAATCACAATGCATCCCCCTCCAGGTCTTCTCGCCTCCACCTAAAGTCCTGGTGGTCAGGAAATCCCTCAAGGCCATCTCTTTGCATACAAAAGGCCAGATTTCACATCCTCCTGTTACCCCTAGGAGGTTCAGTCCTTTTGTTCCTCTGAGACATGAAGCATACAATAAGCATACAGTAATATACATGTGAAGCGTATGAAACCCACATATGTGCACCACATGACCCCCCCAAACGTCTAAGATGGAACAACATAACCACAGATTGCATGTCATAATAAAATCACTACATATCAGTCCACGTGCCGCTTGGGCCTCAGCCTTCTCCCATATTTGCTGTAAGCAGGCTGTACACCCTCCGCGGCATCTTCCTGCTGTGGAGCTGCTGCCTGAGGATGAGAACTGTTAGTCAACCTCTGTGGGTGTTCTGGGGAATGCTCTCTAGGGGGTCTGCCGCACCGAGGAGCCTTAGCCAACTGCACAACTTCGTCAGCTACCACAAAAGCGGGTTTGAGCCTGTTTATGCCAATCATTTCTTTTCTGCTCCCCAAATCTAGCAAAAAATGCTTATCCCCTGTTTCCAGCACTCTATATGGTCCATCATAAGGTGGGCGTAAAGGTGGACGATGGGCATCATGTCTGACAAAAACAAACTCTGCATTTTTTAAAGCCTTAGGCACGAAAACACACGGAAAACTGTGGTGAACGGGGCCAGGTAGCGTGCTCGGGCCCGTGCTATTCTGTAACCGCTGAGCCGGGGAGCACTCTGGCGCTGGATAATCTGGGAGAAATTCCCCGGGCAGCCGCAGTGGCTATGCGAAAACTAGCTCAGCTGGGGAGGCTTCTAAATCCTCTTTAGGTGCAGAACGCAACCCCAATAAAACCCATGGTAGCTTGTCCACCCAATTTGCATCCGTAAGCGACGCTCTGAGAGCCGCCTTCAATGACCTGTGAAAATGTTCGCATAACCCGTTAGCCTGCGGGTTGTACGCGGTCGTGCGGTGGATCGTTGTCTCCAGGCTGCGGGCCATCGCTGACCAAAGTTCAGAAACAAATTGAGGGCCTCTGTCGGACGTAATGTCCGACGGGACTCCAAAATGCGCTACCCATGCCGTTAAAAACGTGCGCGCCACCTCCTTGGCTGTGGTTGACGACAGTGGAACCACTTCCAGCCAGCGCGTGGTGCGGTCAACCATTGTCAGAAGATGTGTGCACCCTTGTGAGGGCGGGAGGGGGCCTACGAGGCCCACGTAGACATGATCAAACCTTTTAGCTGGAATGTGAAACGGCTCCAAAGGAGCTCTCATGTGTCTATGAACCTTGGCCCGCTGACAAGCCATGCAGGCTGCCGCCCACTCTCTAACTTGTTTGCGCAGGCTCGGCCATACAAATTTCTCTCCTACCATTTTGACCGACGTGCGCACTCCCGGGTGCGCCAGAGAATGGATTGAGTCAAAAACGCGGCCGCCCATTGGAGACATTGCAGATTAGGGGGGGCATACCATCTTGCAGCACCCTGTTCTCCAGCCTTAACCCTGTTGGTCCAGACTGGAGCGCGCGCACATCCGCGTCGCTAACCTGCTCCGCGGCCACGGCTGCATAATCTATCCCCACGCGGACCGGGGCCACGCGCACTTCTGTGTCGCTAACCTGCTCCGCGGCCATGGCTGCAGAATCTACTTCTACGCGGGCTGGAGCCGCCACAGCGCGCGAGAGGCAGTCCGCCACAACATTAAGTTTACCCGCCACATGCTGGATATCGGTAGTAAACTCCGATATCGTGGCCAGCTGTCTCTGCTGCTGGCCCGACCGAGGTTCTGAAATTTTGGCCATCGCGAAAGTCAGTGGCTTGTGGTCAACGAACGCGGTGAAACGGCGTCCTTCCAGCCAGAACTGGAAGTGGCGAATGGCCAAGTGGAGAGCTAACAACTCCCTGTCGAATGCGCTGTATTTTCGTTCGCTGTCGCACAGGGTCTTGCTGAAAAAGGCGAGCGGTTGCCAGGCTCCGGCTACATACTGTTCCACGACCGCCCCTATGGCCACATCTGACGCGTCAGTAGTGAGCGCCATGCGGGCCGCTGGGACTGGATGTGACAACAACGTAGCGTTTGCCAGGGCTGCCTTGACTTCAGAGAATGCGCGCTCTCGCTCCGGAGACCATTCGACTTTATTTGTGGGTTTTTGTTTTTTTAGTGCAGCATACAATGGTTGCATGAGCTGCGCTGCGCGGGGGAGGAAACGGTTATAAAAATTCACCATTCCCAAAAACTCCTGTAATGCTTTGACCGTTTGTGGTTGGGGAAAATTTGTTACTGCGTGCACTTTGTCAGGCAGAGGAACCGCTTCTTCTGGGGAGACGCGATGCCCCAAAAAATCAATCTGCGTCACCCCGAACTGACACTTCGCTGCGTTGATTATTAACCCGTGCTCTGCCAACCTCCGGAAAACTGCCGTGAGGTGGTTTTTGTGTTCGTCTTCGGACGCGCTGGCTACCAATATGTCATCTAGGTAGACGAACACGAAAGGGAGCTCACGCAAAACCGCGTCCATCATGCGTTGGAACGTCTGCGCCACGCCTTTAAGCCCAAACGGCATGCGCAAAAACTCGAAAAGCCCGAAAGGAGTTATTACCGCTGTTTTGGGTATGTCCTCAGCGCACACTGGGACCTGGTGGTAACCACGTACCAAGTCTATTTTAGAAAAAACGCACGCCCCCGCCAAATGAACTGAAAAATCTTGGATGTGCGGGATCGGGTAGCGGTCGTGCGCTGTAGCGTTGTTCAACCTGCAGAAATCACTGCAAGGTCGCCACGAGCCATCAGCTTTCGGGATCATGTGCAGCGGTGAAGCCCATGGGCTCTTCGAACGCCTGATGATGCCCAACCTTTCCAGGTTGGCGAACTCCTCGCGCGCTATGGTCAGTTTAGCTGAATCCAAGCGCCGAGCTTTTGCAAAAACGGGCGGTCCGGTGGTAGTAACAAAATGTTCCACCCCGTGTTTAGCCACGGTCGCCGAAAATGTTGGGACCGTGAGTGCTGGGAACTGAGTGAGGAGTGTGTGGAACTTACCACCTGCAGCTGTGACGTTGGCTTGTGCTGTTGGCGGGGTCACTCGAGCTGTACAGGGAATAGAATAAAAAGAGAGTGCATTAACAAGGCGTCTGTTTGCAAGATCGACCAACAAACCATGCGAGCACAAAAAATCAGCCCCTAACATGTTGAAATTGACTGCCGCTATGACGAAAGTCCACTCGAATGTACGGCCGTGTAAAGACAGAAGCAGAGTCCTCTCACCGAAGGTCTTAATCGCCGAGCCGTTCGCTGCTGACACCCCGGGACCACTGGAAAGCGCCAGCCGGTCAGCGTAGGAAGGTGTGATGAAACTCAGCTGGGAGCCTGTGTCCACGAGGAAATGCCTCCCCGAGCGTGCATCCCTCAAGTAGAGCAGCTTGTTCTCCTCTCCGAGGGCCGCAGCTGCTACCGACCCCCGGTCTTGGCGTTTCCCGAGTGCTTGAAATGGCACGGTGGGATGTACTTGCGTGCCCTCTCTGCGAAGCGGCGATGGTAGAAGCAAAGGACGTCGTCTGCTCCGTGTTTCCTGGCCCCTGCCGCCGCTGTCGTCGGTGAGTCTGGTGCTGCAGCCTCTGGCCCGCTGCCATCTCCGGATGTTGCGCCTAGCTCCGCTGCCGCAGCCGTAGCCGCGCGCCGTTTATTGGCGTTGACGAGTCGTTGCGCCTCCTGGCCCAGCTCGTGGTAGTCTCGTCGGGCCAACAGTGGTGAACTGGCCAGGGTCACTCTCACAGCTGACGCTAGGGTCCTGAGGAAAAGGTGGGTGAAGATGAAGTTATCATCTTTGGAGTCTCTCAAACTCAACATCTTCCCCATCAGGTCTGTAGGTCTGTCGCTCTCAAATTCAATCAGCGCCAGGAGCCCCTCTGCTCGCTCCTCCACCGAGGGGGTGAAGTAACGGATGAGTGCAGCCTTCAACGTGCTGTACTTGTTGCTGTCCGGCGGGTGGTTGATCAGGCCTCTCCACTCGCTGGGCTGTGTGGTTGTCCAGCTTCGCAACCACATGGTAGAACTTTGTGGCATCTACCGAAATCCTCCGGAGGTTGAACTGCGCCTCGACTGCGTTAAACCAGGAGCGCGGATTGTTCTGCCAGAAGTCCGGTAGCTGGACTGTGGCTGCATTCGTTTGGCTGGCTCCTGACGAGTCTGGCTCGGGAGAATCGTCTCCGCTCATGATACGTCTTAGGGTCACCAGTGTGGAGAAGTGTGGAAGGACAAGGCTGAGTTTATTTCTCAGGTCCAGTTTTATTCACATTCACATTCTCCAACATCCAAAAACAGAGAGAGACTGAATCCCCCAACATCTGTCCCTTTTATACCCCAGGACATCAAAGCACACAGTCACATTGTCTTTAAATCCCAAATCACAATGCATCCCCCTCCAGGTCTTCTCGCCTCCACCTAAAGTCCTGGTGGTCAGGAAATCCCTCAAGGCCATCTCTTTGCATACAAAAGGCCAGATTTCACATTCTCCTGTTACCCCTAGGAGGTTCAGTCCTTTTGTTCCTCTGAGACGTGAAGCATACAATAAGCATACAATAATATACATGTGAAGCATATGAAACCCACATATGTGCACCACATTTGAACTTTTTTACAAACTGGTAGTAGTACAAAGCACGCATGAACACTTAGTAAACAACTCTCACTAGCAACTCCCGCTTGCGACTGCCAACAACAATTGCCATGAGATGGCGTACTCCCCAAATATATAGTAACGTGATGACGTCACCTGTAGGCTGCGTCACACGCTGTATTCCAGTACTAATTCCCAACACTACATTCTTCCCACCCTTGCAAAAACACAGGACATACTTCAATTTGCCCTCCCCAATTTGGAATATTTATGCAATAAACATTTTCAACATTCAGAACCATATTTCAGAACCTCAAACTAGGGTCAGCGGGTAGACCACCGCTGGGTGGATTATTTTGCCACCTGTTTTGCACTCTTACCTGAACAGTCATTGTCTTTTTTTTTTTTTTATTTGCAGTCCTCCATGGGGAAGGTGGTTCTGCTGAAGAGACCTTGTAGCAGGAGGTAGATGCGCCCCTGGAGATGTCGGACCCCTAGGGCCAGGACCAATCTTCATTACACTGGGGTCCAGGTCCTACACTGTATCAGCCGATTCCTGCGAAGCCTCGCTGTCTGGAGCAGCCAGCTGGTCATGCTGTAGTTGGTTTGTGTGCTGTCAGTTGAAAGCAAGCCGATCCCAGTTTCGCCACGATCTTCAGCGGTGTCCGCTGTCCCATCAGTTGTGACTTGGTCAGACGCTGGTCCGGTCTTTCACCTCAAACCCAGTCCATAACTTTGAGAGGTGCCTTGCTCGATCTCATGTGCCACTGTGATTGCTGTGGTGCTGCATGCTCAGCCGGTTTGGGGCCTCCATCATGCCATAACAGTTCTGTTGTTACCGTGTTCATCATGGACCCTTCACCTGACTTCACCGTCATTGTTTCTGTAGTTTGAAGCTGGTTGTGGGTACGGAAGGTGTCCGGCATTTCTCCCATGTCTTTCATTGTTGTGGACTCTTCACCCATCGGCTCGGTCGTAACCCCCATAGACTGATGCTGAGCATGGGTGTCATGAACCAAGCTGGGGGTTCTCCCGAGCTCGGCTTCATGGCTGTTTTCTGTTCCTCAGTTATCTGTCCTTTATGTTACCTTTTGAGTTCCATATTGTGTTTCATTGTTTTCCCATGTTCTGTTGTATTTTTGGTACTTATTATTTGCTCTTTGCCACTTGGTTATCTTGTGAGTAATTTGTAATTATTCCTTAGTCTTGTTTGGTTTCGTGTTTATTCATTTTGTGCCTGACGGCCACGCCTCCCTCTCCTGTCTATCACTGACAGGTGATTCCAATCTGTCATTGTCTGCTCTTCTCCCTGCTTAGGTCCACACACCCACTCTCACGCGCAAACATGCATACATACACGCACACTCACTCACACCTGCACTCACTCAGTTCTCTCTCATCTACTCACACGGGCAATCACTCTGATCATTATGTCCTGGATTATTTAAGCTCTGTCTCCCCACTGGTTGTTGCTGGTTTATTGCATTGTCCATTTGCACAGTTATCTGTATTGTCTCCTGCTTTGTCTTTCTGGGATTATCGCCACGGACTGCTCTGTTCCCGGCTCGGTGAGTACTGTTTGTTTCCCCCCGCTTCCAGTTACGTCTGGAGCACATTGGGTCTTCTCGTTTGCTCCCCCCCACTGGCAGTTACATCTGCAGTGCCCTGGGTTTTCTCTGTATGTACTCACCTGGAGCTGAGGGGCGTCTGGCACGTAATCCCAATGATTCCTCATTGTACATGTTCGCCTATTTGTTTGGACTGTTTCATCACGTTTTGTTCAATAAATACACACAACATCCTCCTGCGTTTGGGTTTCAGTCTCTCCTGCCTCAGAAAGGCAGGAAATCATGACAATGGGTACGGAAGCAGTCCAGTTCCTCTTCTCTCCCTTCTGATATGCTTTGTTGTGCCGCGTTGTAAATGGTTTCTGTGCCCGGTTGTTGTGCCTCAAGGTTTTCTGCGTGCACGGGCTCCCTCTCCTGTGAATCCACAGCGGCCTCCGGCTGGGTGAGGATCTGAGGTCAGTCTGGCTGCTGCCCCCCCTCCCAGGCAGCTCTCCTCCTGAGTGCACGGGGTTGTTGGTTTGGTGTTGGAACCACCCTGAATATTCTCGTCCCACACCACATCGTCGTCGTAGATGTCCGTCATGTCCCAGTTACTGCACCCGGACCATTCGAACCTGGTGCTGTCTCAGATGATGAAGCCCAGTCTATAGAAGATGTCACATCCCATTATGTTGTCACCGTGTGTTGCCACTTGGAAAGTGAAGTCATACACAATCATAGACTTGTAGTAGACTGTTAGCTCAACTGTTTCTACATTACTGAGTGTGACCGTCATATCTGTACAGCTCCACTGGGTTCTTCTTTATTTTGTGGTTGGGGAAAAAATTTCTTCACCATGGCCCAGTTTAACATTGACCTAATCGCCGCTGTGTTGAGCAGTGGTGGTACAGCCATGCCGTCCAATTCAACCATGCTGTATGCATAAGCACTGATGTCAGGACTTACCACGTGGATAGTGGTCGTTGGCGGGCAGCTTTGCTTGCTTGGCAGGCTCCATGGCGCCGGCGACCAGCACGCTTTAGCGAAATGGTTAAAGCATCCACACTTGTTACAACATTGTCTTCTTGCCCGGCAAAAATGTGCTGTGTCATGGTGTGTTGGGGAACCACAGCTAACACAGACAGGGCCTCTCGGAGTGGTCCTTCGGTTAACAGTGTTCGTCTCGTACCCGTCTGCCATGTCTTCATATTCCTCCATGTCCACTGCATTAGCTAACGTCATCTGTCTGGGCAGCTTCTGTAGTTGGCACCCACCTAGCTCTGATGCAAGCTTCACTGCCGACTCAAGCTGGAATGCAAGCTCTGTTGTGCTCGCTAGCGTCATGTCATTTAGCGCGTTAGCATTTTAGCACTTAGCCGCAGGTTACGCGTGTGCTCGGCTAACTGGTCCCGCACCATCTCGCCTTCTAACAGTCCAAAGCAGCAGATGTCTTAAGTCAGTGAAGAATTATTGGGTGGACTCACCTATTGTCTGTCGCCTCTGGTGGAATCGAATTCATCATGCTATCACGTTGTCCAGTGTAGCAAAGTAGCTAGCTAGCAGTTCAACAGCAACCACATATGAGTCCGTCGAACCAAGCGTGTGAGAAATCCTCTGACCTTCTATGCCCAGGTTGTGGACAAGTAGTGCCCGCTTCCTTATTTTATTCGGATTTCAAAAGGTCCAACGTTGCCACGTAGGTCTCGAACACGTCCAGTCATCATGGCCACTGGACGTCCGGTTTGCCTGAAGACTTGAGGAAAGGTCTTAGTGGTCTTAGGCACACCTCCATAGTTCGAAATTCTCATCGCCAAATGTTATGTCCACAGACTTGGAATGAAGATGGACGAGGATGCTGTGCTTGAACTGAACTTTATTACAAACTGGTAGTAGTACAAAGCACACATGAACACTTAGTCAACAGCTCTCACTAGCAACTCCCGCTTGCAACTGCCAACAACAACTGCCATGAGATGGTGGACTCCCCAAATATAAAGCAATGTGATGATATCACCTGTAGGCTGTGTCACATGCTGTATTCTAGTACTAATTCCCAACACTACATTAACCACCTGAAATTAATTTGCACTGATGGGGGATGGGATGGCTTCCTAAATTCTGATGGATTTCAGCTGGTTTCTTGGCTTTCTATGCCTTTTTGCACCTCTTTTCTACATGCGTTCAATACTTGTTCCCTGTGTCATTCCACTTTATTAAATATAATTTGTTTTGTGAATACAGTTGCCTTGATTTCTTTGTATGTATGGATTACTTGGGTTGTTACTGATATCTGGTAAAAATCTCAGATCAATGGCTCCATCAGAAATATGTTTAATGAGAAAAATGTTGATGTTGTGGAGAAAGGAAATAACCAGACCGAGCTTTCCGAGCAGATGAACTTTATTCTCTCTCTCACATCTTCCAGAATCAGAAAACATTAACCTCATGTAGCAGGGACTCTCTTTTATATCCCAACACTCACACATCCCTGCTACCTGAGGTTCTGCATTCACCATTCACTCTCCCAAGACAATTCCCCTTGCCCCCCAGCCCTTTGATCTCCATGCTCTTTCAGTCTGAGAGGAAAACTACTAAGAGGAACTCTACAGCATGGGTCCCCCACACCGCCCCCCCCCCAGAGTCTCAGACTGGGTGTTAACCCTCACGTCCTCTCAACTTCAGCCTCCACACATAGCTGCTGTAACAGGGGGTCTTCGGCTCCGCGGCACTGCTGTGCCGGTGGAGGGTTCCTGGGGGTGTGTCTGTCTGTGGGGGGACAATGGAGGGGGGGGAACATTCAGCATGCTCGTGTGACTGCTCTGATGAATCATTTACCTGGGGAGCTCTCAGTGGGGGTCTTCCTCACCGAGGAACTCGGGCCAACACCACCTGCTCGTCTGCTACAACAAAGGCGGGCTTAAGCCTGTCTATACAGATTCTCTCCCAGCGATCCCCCAAGTCTAACACAAAATGTTTGTCCCCGGTTTCCAGCACTCTGAACGGGCCATCGTAGGGTGGGCGCAATGGGATCCAGTGGGCATCGTGCCTGACAAACACGAACGCCGTGTCCTTCAAGGTTTTTGGCACAAAAGCACAGGGAAAACAGTGGTGGGCCGGGCCAGGGAGCGTCTGTGCGTCTGTGCTATGCTGTGAACACGGGGACGGATGGGTGTTCGGTGCGGGGTTATCTGGTAAAAACTTCCCGGGGAGCCGCAGCGGCTGCGAAAAAAACAGCTCTGCTGGGGAAGCCACTAAATCCTCCTTCAGTGCAGAACGCAACCCTAATAGAACCCACGGCAACCGGTCCGCCCAATTTGCATCCGTAAGCGAAGCCCTGAGTGCTGCTTTCAGTGACCTATGGAGACACTCGCATAACCCATTGGCCTGTGGGTTGTACGCGGTTGTGCGATGAATTGAGACGCCCAGGCTCCGGGCCATCGTGGACCAGAGGTCGGAAACAAACTGCAGGCCCCGATGGGACGTGATGTCCGAAAGGGTGCCAAAATGTGCCACCCATGTTGTCAAAAAAGCGTGTGCCACGTCTGCGGACGTGGTGGAAGCTAGTGGGACTGCTTCGGGCCATCGTGTGGTGCGGTCCACCACTGTCAGGAGGTGCGTGAACCCCTGCGATGGCGGGAGGGGGCCGACGAGGTCCATGTGAATGTGGTTGAACCTCTTAGCCGGGATATGGAACGGCTCCAAGGGGGCCTTTGTGTGCCTGTGCACTTTGGCTCGTTGGCACGCCACACAGGCTGCAGCCCACTCTTTCATCTGTTTTCGCAGGCTGGGCCAAACAAACTTTGCTGCCACCATTTTGACTGACGCGCGTACTCCTGGGTGCCCCAGGGAGTGAACCGACTCAAAAACGTGGTGCCTCCAAGTGCATGGGACCACTGGGTGCAGGGGGCCCATGGAGACGTCACAGATTGGGGGGGCCCCCCATCTTGCAAAACTCTGCTCTCCAGCCTTAACCCTGTTGGTCCAGACTGGAGCGTGCAAACGTCCACATCGTTGATCTGCTCCGCGGCCATGGCCGTGTAATCTATCCCCACGTAGACTGGGGCCACTAAGGCGCGCGAGAGACAGTCAGCTACCACGTTGAGTTTACCGGCCACATGACGAATGTCGGTCGTAAACTCCGAGATCGCGGCCAGCTGTCTCTGCTGCTGGGCCAACCATGGTTCCGAAACCTTGGCCATCGCGTACGTTAGTGGCTTGTGGTCCATGAACGCAGTGAAGGCGCGCCCTTCCAGCCAGAACTGGAAGTGGCGTATGGCCAGGTGGAGAGCCAGCAACTCCCTGTCGAACGTGCTGTATTTATGCTCATTTTCGCGCCAAGACCTGCTAAAAAAGGCGAGTGGCTGCCAAGAACCGGCGACGCACTGCTCCACGACGGCCCCTATGACCACATCTGATACGCCTGTAGTGAGTGCAATCTGAGCTGCCGGGTCTGGGTGCGCCAGCAGTGCAGCGTTCGCCAGAGCTGTTTTAACCTTGGAAAATGCTTGCTCTTGCTCAGAAGTCCAGTTGAATCTGTCCGCCGGCTTCCGTTTCTTAAGTGCGGCATACAACGGCTGCATGAGCTGGGCTGTGCGGGGGAGGAAACGATTGCAGAAGTTAACCATCCCCAAAACCTCCTGCAGTGCCCTGACCATCTGAGGCCGGGGAAAATTCGTCACTGCGCGCACCTTGTCCGGCAAGGGTATCACTCCCTCCGGTGAGATGCGGTGTCCCAAAAAATCGATCCCTGTCAACCCGAACTGGCATTTCGCCGTGTTGATTATTAACCCGTGCTCCTCCAACCTCCGGAAAACCATCCTGAGGTGGGCTACATGTTCGTCCTTGGACGCACTGGCCACCAGGATGTCATCCAGGTAGATGAACACAAACGGCAGATCGCGCAACACTGCATCCATCATGCGTTGGAATGTCTGTGCTGCGCCTTTTAACCAGAAATGCATGCGTAAAAACTCAAAACAAACCAAACAGGGTTATTACCGCCGTTTTAGGTATGTCCTCCACGGGCACCGGTTCCTGGTGGTAACCGCGGACCAGGTCTATCTTAGAAAGTGTGTGCCCCGGTGAGGTGAATGGAAAAATCCTGAATATGGGGGGTCAGGTAGCGGTTGTGCGCTGTGGCATTGTTTAATCTGCGGAAATCTCTGCAAGGTCGCCACGATCCCTCGACCTTAGGAACCATATGTAGCGGGGATGCCCATGTGCTGTTTGAGTGTCTGATGATGCCCAGCTTTTCCAAGTTGGCAAACTCCTCACGCGCTATGGCCAGTTTAGCCGTGTCCAGGCGCCGAGGTCGTGCGAAAACGGGCATCCCGGTGGTGGTAATAAAGTGCTCCACCCCATGTTTAGTGATGGTCGCTGAAAACGTCGGGACCATGAGTGCTGGGAACTGGGTGAGCAGTGTGTGGAACTTACCCCCTGGAGCTGTGACGTTGGCTAGCATTGTTGGCCCGGCTCCTCGAGCTGTACAGGGGAGAGAATCAAAAGACATTGCATTAATCAGGGGTCTGTTAGCAACACCGACTAGTAGACCGTGTGCACACAAAAAATCAGCGCCTAAGATTGGGAAACTGCATGCCGTTATGACGAATGTCCATTGTTACGTACGGCCGTGCAGTGATACAGTCAGTGTCTTCTCACCAAAAGCCCTAATGTCTGAGCCATTTGCGGTTGTCAGCTCGGGGCCGCTAGTTCCCGCCAGCCGGTCTGCGTAGGATGGCAGGATGAGGCTCTTTTGGGAGCTGGAGTCCACGAGGAACCATCTCCCCAAGCGTGAGTCTGTCACATAGAGCAGCTTGCTTGCTTCACCGGCGGTCGCAGCCGCTACCGACTGCCGGTCCTGGCGTTTCCCGAACGCTTGAATTGGCACGGTGGCACACATTGGCATGCGTCCTCTCCAAAACGGCAGTGGTAGGAGCAGAGCGTGTCTCTCTGGCGCTTCCTGGCTCCCGCTGCCACTACCATCGCTGGCTCCTTGCCTCCGCTGGCCGTCTCTCTGGGTTCCGACGCCACTGCGTTCACTGTGAGGGCTCTGGTGGTAAGGATGATCCGATCTGCCTCCTGGGCTAGCGCACGGTAGTCACACGTGGCCAGCAGTGGCGAGTTGGCAAGGACCGCTCTGGCCGCCATTGGAAGGTTCCGGAGGAAAAGGTGGGCGAATAGAAAATGCCCGTCATCCGTGCCCATCAACGCCAACATCTTCTCCATCAGTTCGACTGCTGACTCATCTCCTAACTCAGCGCGCGTCAGGAGCCTCTCCGCTCTCTCACAGTCCGAGGGCATGTAGTGCCGGGTCAGCATGGTTTTGAGAGCCCCGTATTTGTCATGGGCTGGGGACTGGCTCGCCACCTGCTGAGTTGTGCAAGCGTCCAGCGCTGCGACCACATAGTAATATCTGGTGTCATCTGTTGTTATTCCCCGGAGCGCGAACTGGGTCTCGGTGTGGAGGAACCAAGACTTTGGGTCGTGCAGCCAAAAGTCTGGTAGTTTGACGCATTGCTGGGGCTTCCCGTTCAGGTCATCTCCGGGGTGTTCGCCTCGTGTTCCATTCTGCGTCAAGGGTCACCAGTGTGGAGAAAGGAAATAACCAGACCGAGCTTTCCGAGCAGATGAACTTTATTCTCTCTCAGCCCTTTGATCTCCATGCTCTTTCAGTCTGAGAGGAAAACTACTAAGAGGAACTCTTAGTAGTTTGTGGGTCCCCCACACATTGTGGGTCCCCCACAATGTGTTCAATGTATTTTCCCAGCTGTGTGTGTGTGTGTGAGTGTGTATGTATATATGCACACATATAATCTGTAGATATGGTTTATTAAACAAATGTTGAAGAAACCTTTTATCAGGTGATTATTTTCTCATCCAGGAAATAATTAATCGTTGGTGACCATGATAATGTGACGTAAGCAGAGTTCACACAAAGACAATGGAGCAAGATGGCTGTGATCAACCTGATTTATTTTTCACACACACTCTGGGCACAGGCAGGAGGGGAGGTCATTCTCCCAGACCTCTGTTTACATCACAGTTACACACACATAACGTTTTCATCTGGCAAAGCATGCTGGGAAATTCACTTAACATGGCCCCAACGTTACACTGCCCCCCCCCCCCGGACTGGTTTCTGTCCCCAGAAAAATTAAAGTCCAATTTAAAAGTCCAATAATACAGGGGTCTTGGATGTCAGCCAGCCAGAACGGGTGTCTTATGTTCTGACCGGCCACCCCCACCACCAAAACTCTCCGCCCCCCCAGTCTGGCGCGCTCACCGGTAGCCGTGGTGACGCAGTGCTTGGTGGGTTCCCACCCCCATGGGGCCGTCTTGTTCGTGCCCGGCAGCACACCGGGTCGAACCAGGGAGATTGTAGAGCCGGTGTCAATCAGGGCCCGGATCGACGTCTTCCCCAAGCTGCACTGTAGATAGATCCCTGGAGAGTGTCCAATTCGGCCCACGCGTGGTGCCGGCTCCTCGGGGGAAACATCTGCGGGAGGTGGCCTGTTCCCGTTCACGCCACCTCGCTCTAGTTTAACGCCGGCGAGGGGCGTTCTTCTCCGGGGACGCGCCGCCGTGGTCTGCCGTAATTCCTCCTTCTCCTTCTCGCTCTCCATCGTGGCCTGGAAGGTTCTCTGTCTGTGCGTTGGCGCTTCAACTGTGCGATTCATCAGCGGCTCCACCCGCTCTGCTTCTGCCACTGCAGTCTCCCAGTCGCTTGCGGCGTGGATCCGTACGTGGCTCTGGAGCTGGGCCAGGCGGAGACCTTGGATGAAGCTCCGGAGGGCGAGCTTCTCTACCGCCTCCGGTGCGAAATCTGGGTAGCTGCGCCGGGTTAGCAGCCGTATGTCTGCAGCATAGGTTCCTAGGCTTTCCTGGTTGCTTCTACGGCGGCGGGTCAGCTGTTCCTGGGCGTGCTCAGCGTCCGCCGTTCTCCCAAATCGTCTCTGGAGCGCCCCTTGTAGCGCTGGCCAGCTGTAGCGCTCCTCAGGCAGGAGATCAGAAAGCGTGCAGAGAGCTCTCCCTTCCAAGGCCAGCGCGACTTGCACGGCGGTTTCCTCTGGTGACCAGCCGTTCAGCGCAGCGGCCAGCTCGACCTGGGTCAGGTAGTCATCCAACGTGGCCTCGCCGTTGAAGCGGGGAATCTTGGCCCGCTGCCTAACAGATGGGATGGCCTCCTCCTGATCGATCGTCACTCTCGATCGCTGTGGGATCGCCAGCCCGTCCTGTCCTGAAAAGGGCGGGATGCGGGGCTGGTTTGCTCTGCTCTGCCCGCTCTGTCTTGAAAAAGACAGAAGGCGGGGTGCGCTGGCCCCGTCAGGTCCGCGTCGTTCGTCCCGGCTCCCGGCTCCCGGGGGTGGTGTCACGGTCCCATCGTCCATCATCAGCTGAGCAATGAACTGCTCCAGCTGCTGGATCTCCATTCTGATCCTGGCATCCATCTGCTCCATGCCCACTCCTGACACCAGTGTGACGTAAGCAGAGTTCACACAAAGACAATGGAGCAAGATGGCTGTGATCAACCTGATTTATTTTTCACACACACTCTGGGCACAGGCAGGAGGGGAGGTCATTCTCCCAGACCTCTGTTTACATCACGGTTACACACACATAACGTTTTCATCTGGCAAAGCATGCTGGGAAATTCACTTAACATGGCCCCAACGTTACAATAATAAAAGGGTATCTCTGAATGAATCATTCCTGAAAACACCAGAATCAGCTCATTTTCTTCTCACCAAACAGATTATCATCTTCATTGTCAAACGGCTTTTGACCATGACTGCAACTTTACCTCCATCCCAGGGCCCCTGGGTGGGGATGCTGCTGATGGTGATGCTGGTTAAACTCCCAGGAGCCCAACAGAGGTGCATCTTTGATGAGGTGCAGGCTCAAGTTAGTGTAGTGAGAGCTGCACCCATTCACTTAGAGAGACCATGGGAGGAACCCAGAGTCAGAAGATCAGTGAGGCAGGATATCAGCCTGCCTACACCCTCCTCTGCTCAGCCAATCAGAATCCAGACCTGGGTTCCCAGAGAGAGCAATGAGCTATCAAAGGCTGAGAAAAGAAGACTGGAGGCAGCAGTGGGAGAAGCTGTAAGGGTTGTGTCTTCTTTACTGTCAGGTAAATAAAAAAGACAACACAGAGACACATAGTTATAAACAGTTATAACAACAGACTGACATTATTACAATTTTTAACAGTGAACAGGGTCCACGGCCCTTTGCTGCTCACTAGAGACATTAACAAATACTGCAAGTTTATCTGGAGGGATTCAAGTACTGTTAACTACAACAGGTGCGTACTTCTGCATCTTTTAACCACCGTTTAAGCAATAATGAGAGAAAATATGCGCAGAAAAAACTGTCAGGATTTGAACCCAGGACACAGAACAATGCAGTTTTATACAGGAGTTGGGCTGAAAAGTTCATAGGCTGAAACGTTCATAATGAAGAAACTTGACCAAATATGGTTTATTTTTCAACCACAGGGATCACTGGCAGTTTCAGATATGGGTCACATGGGCGGTTGCCCAGGGCAGCATCCACTGTTGTGGTTTTTAAACAATTTTTACTTTGCAAATTGTAACAAGCTAAATAGAAATATTTTATAGAAAAAAACTATTTCAATAAAGTCGTTTTTTTGAAGTTAATGCCTTTTTGAAAGATAATTCAATAAGCATTCTCAATATTCATTACAAGCAGGGTGAAACATTTCAAACTGCTGATTTAATATTGATGATTATGATTATAGTTTTAAAATTTAAATTACAAATTATGATATTGATTGATTGATGAAGAACCTCTTTACTGGTCTTGCAGTCATCAGTATTAACCACACCATTGCTGATCAACTTTCATATGATGATATGATGATGTCATTGACAATTTTGTATCAAGGAAAACAAGAAAGGTCAATCTTTAGATTGAAGTTGGGGGGGGGGCGCAAGGAGACGGTCCACCCAGGGTGTCATACAAGCTAGGACCATCCCTGACAAGGACCCAAGCACTGCAACACCGATGGAAGAAGTGTGTGGACTGAAGGGGAGACTATGTTGAAAAATAAACCACATTTGGTCAAATTTGGCCACTATGAACTTTTCACCCCCCCCCCCCCAAATATCTGTACTAAAATGCATTTAGAAGTATTTGACACAGTTCCTGTTGGCTCTATTAAACTGATTTATGAAGATGCATTATATTACAATTGTTTATTCTTTTTTCTTTCAGATGTGGGAGAGCAAACAACAATTACAGAGCTGAGACTTGCCTGGATGTGATTGTAAGTCACATAATAATCTGCATGTTCTATTATCTGCTGCTTCTCACTGAATGAAACACAGCCACACATGTCTTTCTTATGAGCAGATCCCTGATGATCACCTGGCTGGATGTGATATTTACCCTGATGCTGATTCCCCTCTCAGGATGGTCCTCAGAGCTCCAGGAGCTGGACTCTCTGACTCAGACTTTCTGCTTTACCTTCAGATTAAAGCCACAGACAAATGTAGAGCAGAGGTAAAGACCCACAAATGTTTGAAACAGAATTTTAAACTATATTGTTTGTTCTCCAAATTCTTGAGCAGGGCCATTTCTATTTTTTTTTTTGGGGGGGGGGGGCTAAGCAAGATTGTGTTTGGGGTTCCCATTTTTTTTTCTGTCCTCCCAACAGATGCATAATAAAAATACATTTTGGTCATTGCCCAAATGAACAGAAAAAAATTAAAAGATTACCGTACAGAGAATAAAAATTTAACCAGCATCCAAACTTACTTACTTATCTACGTTGTCCCAAATGGGATATATGGCTGCCAACATCCAAAGGAATGCTGCAAATTTACAAGAAAAAGTCACATTTGAAAAAAGTTGCAATTTTATGAGGAAAAAAAATAACAATTCACAAGGAAAAAGTAGTCAAATTTATGACAAAAAGTCACAAATTTATGAGAAAAACTTGTAAATTTACAAAAAAACTTGCAAACTAACAGAAAAACGTAACACAGTTATAAGAAAAAAGTTGAAGGGTAAATTTAATTCTCCATCAAAAAACCTTGAGTTTGAACTTGTAGCTTGGGGGCCCCCTAGTGGCGGAAGGGACCCATAGCTATTGTGTACTCTGCTTTAGCTCTGGTTTTGAGACACAGGATTTTAACATTATTTTAAATCTAAAACCTCAAACCTCCTCCTTGGGTGAAAATTGTTGTCTTTTCTTCTTTATATTAAATCACAATATGACTGACTCCTACTTTAAACTTGAATAAAAGTCCCTGAATAAATGTCCTCCATTCTAACTGAATGGTCTATTATTTCCTTCACATTTTTCTGATGCCATCCTTTCTTCTGTTGTTGATGCAGCCTGATGTGCTGGCTTACGCTGTTCACTGCCAGACTGACACCCATGGGCGACCTGTGGCCGGGGTGGTGGTCATCTGTGGGGACAGATTAACAAGAGCCGCATACAACCACCAGAGATTAGTGCAGGTTTGACTAAATCAATTTAAAGTTTATTATTTAGGTAGACATCTTACACTGATTGGTAAAAAGGAAGTGCTTCCTTTTTCCATGACTGAAAATGAGTAGTAAATCATCTGTTTTTCAGGCTGTGATTCATGAACTGTTTCATGCTCTCGGTTTCTCCAAAAATCTCTTCAACACCTGGCAAGACTGTTCCTCTTCCTCTAAAGGTTCTTACTCTTAATATCATTAATTTTCTTTTGAGTGTATTAATTGTGCATTAGTGCATCTCAGATGATTCTAAGATATATCTTTTACGATTTGCTTTAATTGTGAAAAAAACGTTGACTCTTTAAAATTTTATGCAATTTTTATTTTAACTTTATACTTTATGGACAGAGAAAAGCCTGGGTAATGAGCCATTGAGAGATATTACAGAATTATGAAGCAGGATTTTTTTTTAAACAGGTGTTCAAATTAATTAAAGGAGTTGAATATCAAAAGAACTTTCCAAGGCAGTCTTTTAAAAAAGTAAAATGCCTTCATTATCATGGCTTGGTCATAATTGACTTTAAAACTCCAACTAGTGATGTTACGCTCAACACCGCCCACTCGACACTGATTCGAGCAATATAAAGCGCAAGTGTCATGAGCAGAGCATCAAGCACTGTTTTAGCACGCCCACAGTCATGTGACCGTAGCAAGCGAGGCCTCATTATGTTGGTCACATCACGTGACTTGAGGGCTCGCAGAAAGTTTGAGAGGGTTCTATTGGAATTAATTTGTTTTTGTTTGCTTTGTATTGTTTGTTCCTGCCATCCAGTTTTGAATAGACCTTGGATGGCCAAATGCTAAAAAAAAAAAAATGGATTGAGATTTTTTCAGGTCTTCCACTCAGATGCAGTTCTGACACTCAGTCAGCAGATGACACTCTTTATTAAATGTTTCACAACACTGTCGATCATGAAGCTATTGTCTCAAAGTTGTTCATTGTTTCATCAGGTCTCAGTTTCACCATCACTAATTCCAACGTGTTTCAGCACAAGCCTTCATCAGGGAGTCAAACAGACCTCAGTGAGTCATAAGCTCTTTTATAGTGGTGTCTCACCAATAGGAGATTTCCACCTGTAACAAATCCCCAATCAGTGAGACTCCTTCCACAGAGATCACAGACAAGGATGCATAGATACATACAGTGGTGTGAAAAAGTGTTTGCCCCCTTCCTGATTTCTCATTTTTTTTGTATGTTTGTCACACTTAAATGTTTCAGATCATCAAACAAATTTAAATATTACACAAAGATCAGGTTCAGGTTCAGGTTACTTTATTTGTACCCGTAGGTAGATTTGTTTTGCAGTCTGGTGACATCCATATTTACAAGCCACAAATTACATTCAACATAGACACAAACACAGGCACACATGAAATTGACTATGAACATGATAAAAATACTCAAGGCTCCATCAATCAGGCTATAAAAAGACAAAGAGATGAGAGAAAAACCAGAGGTAAGAGAGAAGAGTCATATTAAAAGTTAAAAACTAGTCTAAGAGGTTAAAAACTCAAAGGTCTAAAACTCAATATAATATTTAGAACCCAAGTAACATCCTACAAAAATAAGTAAATATAAAATGGAGTTAATAAATAGGTACCTAAATTATGTGCAATATATTGTTACAGCTTGTTCAACTCTTTGACAGCAGCAGGAACAAAGCTGTTTTTGTAGTGCTGGGTTTTACTTTTTGGGACAGCAAACCTCCGTCTTGAGGGAAGAAGCTGAAAGTTGCAGTGCAAAGGGTGGGAGTCATCATTTAAAATGGAGGTAGCCATCCTCTGTACTTGTCCGGTGTACAGGGATGTCAGGCTCAGCTGTGACTCACCAAGCAAACGACTGGACCATCTAACTACCTGATCCAAGGATTTCCTCTGTTTCAGTTTTATCTGACCAAACCATGACACTAAAGAAAAGGATAAAACAGATTCAGTAAAAGCCCGATAAAACATTGTCATAATGGTTCGGTCAATTTGGAAGCGTGCAAGTTTTCTCAAGCAATGAAAATGTTGCTGACCCTTTTTGCACACGCTTTCACAGTTCTCCTCAAAGTTTAAATTACTATCAATAATCGTCCCAAGATATTTGTAGGATTGTACACATTCGGTGGTCTGGCCTTTTAGTACGGTGACTTTGTGTCTGGGAGTTTTCCTCCTAAAGTCAATAATCATGTCTTTAGTTTTTGTCGTATTCAGCTGCAGGAAGGAATCCTCACACCAGTGAACAAAATCATCAACTACTGGGCCGTGGCCACTCTCGCCATCCTGGAGGAGACTGACAGTAACTGAATCATCAGCATACTTTATGATATGTCTGTTGTCATGTCTGCTCCGACACATGTTTGTGTACAGGATGAAGAGTAGTGGTGACAACACACACCCCTGAGGAGAGCCAGTAGAAGAGCACTTTAGGTCAGACAATGTACCATTGACCCTTACTCTCTGTGTCAAGTTGGTTAAGAAATCCAGAATCCAACCCACCAGATTATTGCTCAAATCAAATTGTTGCAGGAGCCTTTCAGCTAAGATATGAGGTTGGATTGTATTAAAGGCGGAGGAAAAGTCCACAAATAAAAGCCTGGCATGTGTCCCATTAAAATCCAGATGTTTAAAAAGCATGTTAAACAGAGTGACAGTGGCATCCTCCACTCCTCTGTGAGGCCTATAGGCAAACTGCAGAGGATCCAATGCATGCTCAGTCTGCTTTAGGACCTCACATCTGACCAGTTTTTCAAAAATTTTTATTAAAACTGAAGTCAAAGCAACTGGTCTAAAGTCGTTTACCGTTTTAGGACAGCTGGATTTTGGAACGGGAACAACCACGGCTTCTTTCCAGATCTTAGGCACATGTTGTGTCTGTAAGGACTTATTGAAAATGTAATGAAATATAGGACTCAGTTCATGTGCACAGGACTTTACCAAGCACCCACATATATTATCAGGGCCCTGACTTTTGTTCACTTTTACAGCGCAGAACTCCCTTTTAACATCCTGCACCTCAATATTAAAGTGCTGATTGTCTTTGACTTTCTGTTTCAAATCTTGGGTTTCTGTGCTAAAATCAAAGGAGTCAAAATGACCATAAAAACAGTTAAGAGCATTAGCCAGCTCTGTGTCTGAATAAAAACCATCTAAAAACACACGATTACTGCGCTCTGTGCTCTGAAGGCCTGCAATAGTTTTCATACTGGCCCAGGCTGAACCAAGTTTCTTTGTTGCCATCTTGCTTTCCAGTTCTGATTTATAATTCTGTTTTGCTCTTAAAATTTTGGATTTCAGCTCTTTTGTGGCAACCTGTAGTTCAGAAACAGACCCCTGTTTAAAGGCAAGTGCTTTCCTCTGTAAGCAGGATTTAACTGATTTTGTAACCCATGGTTTGTTGTTGGGATATATTTTGACACGTTTACGTGGAACGATCTTATTTTTACAGAAAGCCATGTATGAGCATGTGACGTCCACCAAAGAGTCCAAATCATCCCCCCAGGCCAGTGTGAACATCTCCCAGTCTGTACAGTCAAAGCATTCCTGGAGGCTGTGCACTGAATCTTCTGTCCACACATCAATGTCTCTCGTCTCCACCTTGCTTCTTCTGAGAGCAGTTTTATATGTGGGCAGCAAATGTACACAGCTGTGATCTGAGGATCCTAAAGGAGGAAGGGGGAGTGATTTATAGGCCCTCTCTGTGGATCCATAGCACAGGTTCAATGTCTTTTTTCACCTGGTTGGGCAGGAGACATACTGATGAAAGTTTTTAAGTGTCTTCTTTAAAGAAACATGGTTAAAATCCCCAAGAATGAAGTTTGGCGCCTCTGGAGAAATTGATTGCAGCTGCTGGATCACATCAAAGATTGTGCTGCAGGCGGAGTCAGCGTCTGCCCTCGGATGAATGTACACAGTTGTGATGAAAAGTTGGGGGAACTCGCGAGGCAAATAAAAGGGGCGTAGTGACACAGACAGCAGCTCCACATCGGGTGTACAGATGCGCTCTCTGACCGTGACAGATGTGCAGTACTGCTTATTAATGTATAAACATACGCCGCCCCCCTGACGTTTCCCCGTTACCTCTTCCTGCCGATCCGACCGCAGTGGGGCTCCAAAGCCGTCAATCCACACGTCTGCATCTCGGTCATGCGCAGTAAGCCAAGATTCGGTGAAGGCCATGACGCAGCAGTTCTTAAAGTCCTTCTGGTAGCGTACATTCCCTTGAATTTCATCCACCTTGTTTCTCAGAGACTGTACATTCCCAAAAATCATTGAAGGAAGAGGAATGTTACCAAACTGACGTCTTCTCAGGCGCAATTTCACTCTTCCACATTTTCCGCGTTTTTTTCTTCCGTCTCTCTTTTCACCGCTGTGTCCATGAACATCTCTCAAAATAAAGCTCGGCAGTTGCGGCTTAGGCTCCATCACAGCCGCTGCATCAACAGTGTTTAAATGCAGCAACATGTCCCTGGAATAATGTATCCTGCCCGCCATGGTGCCAAACGCGTTTACTTCAGAGACAAAGAGCCGGAGGAGAATTAGCAGCAGTGCAAAAAAGGGGAGGTAGTCCATGTTGATGGAACCAGGGAGCTCTTCACCATACAGTCCACAAACATTCCAGGACAGAAACGACACAGAGAATATCATAAAAACACATTAAAGTGCATAAGACAAAACACACAGATGACGTACTTTTCACCAGCTGCCGGTCGCTGCGTGCGCATGCACCCAGTCGATGACACAAGTAAACAGAAAATGCAGTTTTTAAATGAAGGTATTTATTATTAAGGGGAAAAAAATCCAAACCTACGTGGCCCTGTGTGAAAAAGTGATTGCCCCCTAAACCTAAGCACTGGTTGGGCCACCCTTAGCTGCAACAACTGCAATCAAGTGTTTGCGATAACTGGTAATGAGTTGGAGTCAGGTCAGAACTTTGACTAGGCCCCTCCAAAGTCTTCATTTTGTTTTTCTTGAGGCATTCGGAGGTGGACTTGCTGGTGTGTTTTGGATCATTGTCCTACTACAGAACCCAAGTGTGCTTCAGCTTGAGGTCATGAACAGATGGCTGGACATCCTCCTTCAGGAATTTTTGGTAGACAGCAGAATTCATGGTTCCATTTACCACAGCAAGTCTTCCAGTTTCTGAAGCAGCAAAACAGCTCCAGACCATCACACTACCACCACCACCATCTTTACTGTTGGTATGATGTTCCTTTTCTGAAATGCTGTGTTACTTTTATGCCAGATGTAATGTGACACACACGTTCCAAAAAGTTCAGCTTTTGTCTCGTCCGTCCACAGAGTATTTTCCCAGAAGTCTTGGGGATCATCAAGGTGTTTTCTGGCAAAACTGAGACGAGCCTTTATGTTCTTATTGCTCAGCAGTGGATTTTGTCTTGGAACTCTGCCATGCAGGCCATCTTTGCCCGGTCACTTTCTTATGGTGGAGTCATGAACACTGACCTTAACTGAGGCAAGTGAGGCCTGCAGTTCTTTGGATGTTGTTGTGGGATCTTTTTTGACCTCTTGGATGAGTCGTTGCTGTGCTCTTGGAGTAATTTTAGTCAGTTGGAAACTCCTGGGAAGGTTCACTACTGTTCCATATTTTTGCCAATTGTGGATAATGGCTCTCACTGTGGTTCGCTGGAGTCCCAAAGCTTTAGAAATGGCTTTATAACATTTTCCAGACTGATAGATCTCAATTAGATAGATAGATAGATAGATAGATAGATAGATAGTTTATTTCGAACACAAAAATATAACAAAAACAAGCAAATGGCAAATGCAATAAAGTAACAGTATCACTGTTCGAAAGGGAGAAGGAAGAAGTGAACACTTATTAATTCCATCTCCTCTTTTCCATAGATACACCCATGTGAATTTTATACAAGTTACCACCTTTAAGACCCCAAGTAAACAATTTACTGTATTTTTTACAAATCAACATTAACACCCATCCATTCTAACATACAATGAAGTCCATACATCAAAACCAGCCTCAAACAACACAGATATACAGTACACAGTGCTGTCCCACCCACCATTCCATAGTGTCCCATAATGTCCCAGAGTGAACATAATGAATTGTACATATAAATACTACCCTTCTAACATATATTCTTTCAGCAAATGGTGCTTATACCTCTTTTTGAATTGATTTCTGTTTGTACATAGTTTCAGTTCCGGCTCCAGACTGTTCCACAAATCCACCCCACAGACAGATATGCACATACTTTTCTTGGTTGTACGTATCTTGGGTTTTGTAAAGTTTAAGTCTCCTCTCAAATTATGATCATTGTCTCTTTTTTTTAAAAAATATTTTTTGTATATTAGTTGGGAGTTGATTATTAATTGCCCTGTACATTACTTGTGCTGTCTTAAATTTAACTAAATCGATGAACTTTATGACATGTGACTTTAAGAACAACGAACTGGTATGGTCTCTATGTCCTGCATTGTTTATTATCCTTATAGCTCTTTTTTGTAATGTGCATATTGACTGTAGGTTGGTCTTGTAGGTGTTTCCCCAGACTTCTACACAGTAGTTAAGATAAGTTAAAAACAGTGAATTGTATAATAAGACCAATGATTTATAGTCCAAGATGTGTCTTGTCTTCCCCAGTATGCCTATACATTTTGCTAATATGGCCCGGATGTGGCTGATGTGAGGTTTCCAGCAGATTTTATTGTCTAGCGTCACCCCCAGAAACTTATTTTCCTGTACTGTTTCTATTCTGGTATCATCTATCGTTACCATTATTTCATGATTTATTTTATAATTTCCAAACACCATAATCTTTGTTTTTTTTTTAGATTTAGAGATAATTTATTTTTGTTGAACCACTGCGTTAATTTTTCCATTTCAGTTGTGACCACCTCTAAAACCTGCTGCAAATTCTCACCAGTGCAAAGGATATTTGTGTCATCCGCAAACAAAATAAATTTCAGAATTTTTGATACTTGGCATATGTCATTTATATACAAAATAAAGAGTTTGGGTCCCAAAACTGACCCCTGGGGCACACCACAAGTGATGTCCATGAAGGGTGATTTGTGCTCTCCAATTTGTACAAATTGTTGTCTGTTACTTAAATAACTTTCCACCCACCTCAGTCCTACCCCTCTTATCCCATACCTTTCCAGTTTCCTTAGTAGTATTCTGTGGTCAATGGTGTCAAACGCTTTCTTTAAATCTATAAATACTCCTACAGCAACCTTTTTTTTATCTATACAACTAGTAATTTCTTCTATAAGTTCGATCAGTGCCAAAGATGTAGATTTATCTGCTCTAAAACCATACTGGCTATCTGTAAGGAGGTTGTGTTTTTCAATGAAATCATCCAGTCTCTTAGTGAAGATTTTTTCAAGTATTTTGGAGAATTGTGAGAGTAAAGAGACTGGCCTGTAATTTGTGAAGCGATGACTGTTTCCTGTTTTGTATAGAGGTATTACTTTTGCTATTTTCATTTTGTCTGGAAATTTACCAGTTTGAAATGACAGGTTACAGATGTGGGTGAGTGGCTTAACAATTCCCTCAATTACTTTTTTCTTTATTGTCATGTCAATTTCATTCCAGTCCGTTGATTTTTTGTTCTTAAATTTACTCACAGTCTCGATAATTTCCTTTTCAGTAACTGCACTCAAAAAGATTGTGTTTGGATTTCTATCTTCTATTTCATTCACAGAACCACTGTGGTTTGTTTCTGGTGTCACTATTGATTTTGCTAATTCAGGACCAACGTTTATAAAAAATTTATTGAAACCACTGACCACATCTTCCATATTATTTATCAAACTGCCATTTTCAATAAAATATTCTGGATAATTTGCATTCTTAGGACGATTACTAATAATCCCATTGAGTACTTGCCATATTCCTCTTATGTTATTTTTGTTATCCTCTAGTATTCTGTTGTAATATTCTTTCTTACAGGTCCTCATTATAGTAGTAAGCTTATTTTTATATCTTTTATATTTGATCTCAGCTTCCACCATTCTGCATTTAATGAATTGTTTATATAATGTATTCTTCTTTTTACATGCATTTATTAACCCCTTGGTGACCCAAGGAATATTTTTTTGTTGTTGTCTGTCACTGTATTGTTTTATAGGACAGTATTTATTGTACAATGATTGAAATATTTGTAAAAATTTATCATATGCTCTATTTATGTCATTTTCATCATAAACTATCTTCCAATCTTGTATTAATAATTCCTTTGTCAGTAAATACATTGATTCTTTGGTTCTTATTCTTTTATATTTAATATTTTTGGTATACTTTTTCTTCCTATAATCACATTGATAGACAACAAAAATCGGCAGGTGGTCACTGATATCATTCAATAAAAGCCCACTCCTGATATTATTTTCCATAATGTTTGTGAATATGTTATCTATTAGTGTGGCACTGTGTGACGTGATTCTGCTAGGCCCGGTAATTGTTGGATGTAAGCCCATACTGTACATTGTGTTGATAAATTCTTCTGTCAAACTATGTTGTTTTGAGTTCATCAGATCTATATTGAAATCCCCACAGATGAACATAACTTTATGAGTTAGTTTTGCGTACATTTTTTCCATCCAGTCCTTAAATAAGTCAATGTTTGATCCAGGTGTTCTATATACACAGCTCACTACTACATTCTTCACATTGTCCAGACAGATTTCTATTGTACTACATTCAAATAAATCATCCACAGTTACTGTCAGATTTTCAACAACCTTGTATTTCAAGCTCTTGTCAACATAAATTGCAACTCCTCCTCCTTTTTTCACTTTTCTATTTATATAATTTAATTCATAGCCATCCATGGTAAAATCCACTCCTTTCTCTTCACTGAGCCACGTCTCTGATATTGTCACAATATTGAAGGGCTCTTTAAACTGATGTAAATAATCTTTAATGTTATTAAAGTTTGCATAGAGACTCCTGCTGTTGAAGTGGATCATAGAAATATTGAAATCAGATGTGACCATTGTGTTAAACTGTTCATCTGTGTAATAATTACAGTCATTATTGATTGAGTTAAATAAATTATTATCAGGGTCTATGTCATATTCTACATCCTGTGGGTTGTGATCTGTGTATTCAAAAACTTTCAGTTCCTGTTGTTCCTGTTTGTTGATTTTTTGATTCATGTTGTTGAATGTTTTGTTGCAGATGAGTAAAATCTTTCAGTGTCCTACAGTTGTCTGAATTGTTGCTGTGACTCCAGTTCATAATATTCATTGATATTTGTCCAGTTCCATAATATTACGGATGTTAATGACCTTGGCTTCTTCAGGCGATCCGTTTAATTTGATGTATATTTTACAGTTTGATGTCCAGGTGTTTTGAATCTTTTTCTGCTTTTTCATGTATCTTGCTTTCCTGGCTATTTCTGCGTTTTCTTTCATGAGGTGCTCGTTTATGTAAATGTTTGTTCCTTTTAGCTTCCTACCTTGTTTCAGTAGCGCAGTCTTGTGTTTTTTGTTCACAAACCTCATGATCACTGCCGGTTCGTCGCCGCTTTTCCTGGGCAGAGGGTGGCAGGACTCAATGTTGTTGCAGTCCAGCTGAATTCCTTTCGACTGCATGAAGGCCGCCACTTGTTGCTCAGCGGATTCCTCTTCCAGCTCACCTCCACTGCTGTCTGCGGCCACTGCTCTCGCGTATGATCGGGGTTTGATGTGGAGCCCCGTGATGATCACGTCGTTCGCCCGAGTGTTCTGGTTCATTTCCGCCATTCTGCTCTCCAGATACGCCAGCCTCTTGTCTTTCTCAGCGTTCTGGCTCCGCAGCGCTTTTATTTCCTCCACTAGGTCCAGGATGCTTCTTTGCTGCGTCTTTACAGCGGAAATCTCTTCCGCTAAGAAATCCAGCGCTTTTTTATTTCATCCACCTCTTCATTTTGCAGAGCTCTCTTGGGACCCATTATCCCGGCCGATGATCGCTGATTTTGATTGTAGGAAAAAAAGAAAAAAAGAAAAAAAAACACACGTGGGAGAAATCCCTTTGTTTTCCCTGAACGCGAGGGGCGAGGGGCGCGGGGCCAATTGCTTCACCAGCTTCACCAGCCACTACTGGCAAATTCTCCTTATTTCTCACGAGCAGGTTCACTCTACAGCGGCAGCAACAAAAAAAGCTCAAAACGCCAGCTCCAAACTGCGTTCTAACTGCGTTTAACTGCCTTTTAAACAGAGACGAACTGGGAGCCTTTACCTGTTCATCCTCACTCGTCCTCACCCGGAACCGGAAGTGAGGACGAGTTTCTCATTTGTTCCTGAATTTCTTTGGATCGCAGCATGATGTCTAACTTTTGAGGATCTTTTGGTCTACTTCACTTTGTCAGGCAGGTCCTGTTTAAGTGATTTCTTGGTTGAGAACAGGTGTGGCAGTAATCAGGCCTGGGTGTGGCTCCAAAGATGTGATAAACCACTGTTAAATTATGTTTTAACGGGGGGGGGGTCACTTTTTCACACAGGGCCATGTAGATTTTAATTTTTTTGCCCTTATTAATAAACATCTTCATTTAAAAACTGCATTTTGTGTTCATCTTTGTCTAATATTTAAATTTGTTTGATGATCTGAAACATTTAAGTGTGACAAACATACAAAAAATGAGAAATCAGGAAGGGGGCAAACACTTTTTCACACCACTGTATATAAGAGCTCATGACTCATTGAGGTCTGTTTGACTCCCTGATGAAGGCTTGTGCTGAAATGCGTTGGAGTTTTAAAGTCAGTTTTGACCATGCCATGATAATAAAGGCATTTTAATTTTTTAAAAGAGAGTGCCTTGGAAAGTTCTTTTGATATTCAAGTCTTTCCCAAACAAAGAGCACCTCCAACAAACTCAGTGAATCCAGAAAGTGCTCCGACAGAGTAATTTTTAATTAAAGAAGTTGTTGTAAAGTCTTTACTTCCTTTGGCTTTTCATTTATGTCTACAGAGCTTTAGTGATACTGTGGAGAAAAGAAGCAGGCAAGGCAACGAGCTGGACGACACATGAACTTTATTCCATCTCCAACAAACAGTACAGTAAAAAGAGCTCCCAGGCCTCTGTGCATTCCTCTTTTATCCTTTTAATTCTATGCACTGAGACCCGGAACTTCCGACCATAATACACTGTTTGGAACAAAGATCTGTGTGGCACATTATCATAACATAACGGCGGCGCCGCTGCTCACACCGTTCTTTCTTCCAGTGGGTGCATAGTCCATACTGTCCCACCTGAAACTCCCCAGTGGCGCTTCCTCCTCTGATCCATTGTCCCCCTTATCCCAGCTGCCTTCTCTGGGTGGAGAATCCCCCACCCGTGCCACCACAATACAATATTTATGGCCAGGCTACAACAATCATTACGATAACATCTATAGATTACATACCTATAGATGTTAACTTTGAAACTATAGTACAGTGATAGTACATTGCATGCTGTGTTTAATCATAAAAATGTTCTCTCCTCTACTGCATAGACCAGTTGTCTACTTCAGTCATGGTACAGTGGTGAATTTTCTTGGTGTCTCACGGTTCCTGACGCTTCATCCACAGTGTTTAGCTCATTACCTAGTTATATGCAAAAAAACCACCCTCTTTGAACTGTTTTACATTATGTGAAGTAATAAGTACATAGATTAATTTAATTTAATTTAATTAGTGGAAAAAATATGCACACAGACATTCTCACAGCTAGCAGATTCTCAGTTTAACCTCCTGGGTCAACTTTGGCTTTTTTGTGTAGCGTGTATTCTTATGCCTGACAAAGAAATCTGTTATAGTCTCAACTCTCCTTAAGACCTTGAATTAACAACAGTTTTGGAAAACTGATTGATGCAAGAAACAAATCTGATTTGGAGCTTAAAAAAGTAGAATTGCATTAAAATTAATTCAAGGTGTAGCGCTTGACTCCTACTTAAGATGACTGTTCTCTGTTTCACTGTTCCACTGTTTTCCTTCAGTAGAAGCTGGATGCACTCCTCGTGGTAAGATAACTCACCCTGATGGATCAGGTCAGATGAGGATCTACACCCCGTCTGTCATTTCAGCCCTGCAGAAACACCTAGTGTCCACTGATCCAGAACTTGGTGGACCACTGGAGAACCTGGTACTTCAGTTTAGAAACAACAGAAGGAAAATCCCACCCTATGCAACATTTATTCACAAATGTGTCTTCATCTCCCAGGATGGATCTCCAGACAGGGTGTCCTCTCATTGGGAGTCACGGGTGCTGCAGGGGTCCATCATGTTGGCGGAGCTGGGGGATCCCAGCACGGTCCGGGTCGACCCCGTCACCTTAGCTGCACTACAGGACACGGGATGGTACATCGTCAATCTGAGCCAGGCACAGAGCCTGGTGTGGGGAGAGGGTAAGAGAAGATAAAACAGTCAAATCATGTATAATTATTACTTTAACCACTTGCACTCTGGTCACACGTCAAACAGGTTCATTTTGTCTTCTTTCAATTATTTATCCTTTTTTTTTTTTTTTTTTCCTTTGAAAGACAAAAGTAAAATAGAAAGATGTCTTTACCTTCTTTACATGTTTCAACTGCACTGCAGCCTTCATCAGAAGAGTCAGCTGATTGCTGCCAGGTGACATTTATCAGCTGATTTTGAAGAAAGAACGGACGAAGACAAACACACACGGAAAAGAACGATAAGTGGGTCAAAAACCTATCACAACGCACACTCACGGACACGGAGAAAACAGTGCTGAACAGAGGACTGAACTTCGCCATCACACCAGCCAGAATCCCCCATGAAGAATACATCCTCGCAACAGAACTGGCATGTGAAAAAATCCAGGACCAAGGAGAAAAAGCAGCACTCCGGAACGCAGTCGCAGGAATCCTCAAAACGGCCAAATTACCACAAAGCAACGTTACAAGAAAAGAAGAAAAAGCATTAAACTCACTCAAGACAGATAAAACGATCACAATACTCCCAGCAGATAAAGGCAGAACAACAGTAATTTTGGACACGGAAACATACGAAAAACAGATGGAAACCATGTTGGCAGACAGTAACACATACGAAATCATTAAAACAAACCCGACAGAAGAAAAGAAAAAAATGCTCAAAGCCCTTCTAAAACCTCTATTAGAAAGCAATAAAATCACAAAGGACGCATATGATCACCTGATCCCCACAGCCAGCATCACCCCTCGGATTTATGGAACACCGAAAATACATAAAAAGGATATCCCACTGCGGCCAATAATAGACAGCATTGGATCAGTCACATACAACTTATCAAAAGCCCTAGCTGAAATCATCAAACCCCTCCTTGGACTATCAGACTTTCACTGTAAAAATTCAAAAGAGCTGGCACAAGAACTCAAAGACATAAAAATAGAATCAGACGAGATCCTCATCTCACATGACGTCATCTCTTTATTCACAAAGACTCCTATTGACGTCACACTACATATAGTGCAAGAACGCCTCAACAAGGACAGTACCCTAAAAAGACGCACCAACCTCACAGTCCATGACATATCCAAATTACTACAGTTTGTTGCAAAATCCACTTATTTTCAATTCAGAGGAAAAATCTACAAACAAAAAGAAGGATTTGCAATGGGAGACCCACTATCAGCCATCATGAGCAGTTTTTTTATGGAGGATCTGGAAAATAAAGCCATCAACACAGCACCCACAATATGCAAACCCACCCTTTGGAAGAGATACGTAGATGACATTCTGGAAAAAATAAGGAAAGGACATACACAAGAACTCACTGACCATCTGAACAGTACAGACAGTACGGGGAACATAAAATTCACACACGAAGAGGAGGAAAATGGCACCATAGCCTTTCTGGACATGAAAATCCACCACAACGAGGATGGCAGCATAAAAATCACAGTCTACAGGAAACCAACCCACACAGATCAATACCTACTTTGGACATCGGAACACCCCACAGCACACAAGCTATCAGTCGTCAGGACATTATATGAACGAGCCACCATCATCACGGAACAAGAAGACAGACAGGAAGAGGAAAACCACATAAAACATGCACTTATACGCTGCCAATATCCAGTATGGGCCATAAACAAAGGGAAACAGCAAGTCAAAAACAAAGAAAATAAACAGGACACAAGACACAGAACAAAAGCTGAAATCAAAAACAAGGAAACCATAACTATACCATACATACGAGGGATCACGGAACCAATTCAAAGGATCATGAAAAAATACAAAATAAACACAGCAGTCAAACCACACAAAAAATTAAGACAGTTATTAGTACACCCCAAGGACAGAATAGAACAAGACAATAAATGCAATGTATTATATGAAATATCATGCAGATCATGTAACAAAACCTACATTGGAGAAACCGGAAGATTATTCACCACAAGAAAAAAAGAACACCAAAAGGAATGTGAGAAGGAAACGCAAGGACGACTCACAAGATCACAAAAAGAAAAAGCAGAACAAGAAACATTAAAATCAGCTATATCGGACCACTGCAAAAGAAATAATCACATCATGGACTGGGACAACACAAAAATTATTGGATCGGAGAGCAACAGACACAAACGTTGGATCAAGGAGGCAATAGAGATCAGAAAGCGGGGAAAAGACACCATGAACCGAGATGAGGGGGCCTTTATGCTTTCTCACACCTGGGACCACATTCTCCAGAGACCATCTGACGGCGGGAGGCGGGGCCGGCTCGGCGGATCTGACAGATCTGCTGAGCTGGCCCCGCCTATGAAAATCAGCTGATAAATGTCACCTGGCAGCAATCAGCTGACTCTTCTGATGAAGGCTGCAGTGCAGTTGAAACATGTAAAGAAGGTAAAGACATCTTTCTATTTTACTTTTGTCTTTCAAAGGAAAAAAAAAAAAAAAAAAAAAAGAATGCACTCTGGTCAATTTCCCTAAAAATGCCTAAAAATAACATACCCAAAGTAAATCAAAAGCTGTTCTTCAACCCTTTGCAGCATCTTCATGGGATTGGTCTCATTTAAAAGAAAACACTTTGAATTTTTTGGCAAAACAGTCATAATCTCTCTAAGTGCTCCTGCCACTGAGTAACAGTCATCTAAACATACTGAACTTGAAGAAAATAAAGTTTGCCTGGGTGTTTTTTTAGATACAAATGCTTGCAAATAACACACAGCTGTCAGATACTGGCTGGAAAATGCAACAGAAATGTACGGTGGGGCAAAAAAGTATTTAGTCAGCCACCAACTGTGCAAGTTCTCCCACTTAAAAGGTGAGAGAGGTCTCCAATTTTCATCATAGGTATACTTCAACTATGAGAGACAAAATGAGAAAAAAAAAAATCCAGAAAATCACATTGAAGGATTTTTAATGAATTAATTGGCAAATTCCTTGGTAAAATAAGTATTTGGTCAGTAACAAAAGTTCATCTCAATACTTTGTTATATACCCTTTGTTGGCAATGACAGAGGTCAAACGTTTTCTGTAAGTCTTCACAAGGTTTTCACACACTGTTGCTGGTATTTTGGCCCATTCCTCCATGCAGATCTCCTCTAGAGCAGTGATGTTTTGGGGCTGTCACTGGGCAACACAGACTTTCAACTCCCTCCAAAGATTTCCTATGGGGTTGAGATCTAGAGACTGGCTAGGCCACTCCAGGACCTTGAAATGCTTCTTACAAAGCCACTCCTTCGTTGCCCAGGCGGTGTGTTTGGGATCATTGTCGTGCTGAAAGACCCAGCCACGTTTCATCTTCAATGCCCTTGCTGATGGAAGGAGGTTTTCACTCAAAATCTCACGATACATGGCCCCATTCATTCTTTCCTTTACACGGATCAGTCGTACTGGTCCCTTTGCAGAAAAACAGCCCCAAAGCATGATGTTTCCACCCCCATGCTTCACAGTAGGTATGGTGTTCTTTCTCCTCCAAACACAACAAGTTGAGTTTTTACAATAAAGTTCTATTTTGGTTTCATCTGACCATATGACATTCTCCCAGTCCTCTTCTGGATCATCCAAATGCTCTCTAGCAAACTTCAGACGGGCCTGGACATGTACTGGCTTAAGCAGGGGGACACGTCTGGCACTGCAGAATTTGAGTCCCTGGCGGCGTAGTGTGTTACTGATGGTAGCCTTTGTAACTTTGGTCCCAGTTCTCTGCAGGTCATTCACTAGGTCCCCCCGTGTGGTTTTGGGATTTTTGCTGACCGTTCTCGTGATCATTTTGACCCCACAGGGTGAGATCTTGCGTGGAGCCCCAGATCGAGGGAGATTATCAGTGGTCTTGTATGTCTTCCATTTTCTAGTAATTGCTCCCACAGTTGATTTCTTCACACCAAGCTGTTTACCTATTGCAGATTCAGTCTTCCCAGCCTGGTGCAGGTCTACAATTTTGTTTCTGGTGTCCATTGACAGCTCTTTGGTCTTGGCCATAGTGGAGTTTGGAGTCTGACTGTTTGAGGTTGTGGACAGGTGTCTTTTATACTGATAACGAGTTCAAACAGGTGCCATTAATACAGGTAACGAGTGGAGGACAGAGGAGCCTCTTAAAGAAGAAGTTACAGGTCTGTGAGAGCCAGAAATCTTGCTTGTTTGTAGGTGACCAAATACTTATTTTACCGAGCAATTTACCAATTAATTTATTAAAAATCCTTCAATGTGATTTTCTGGATTTTTTTCCCCCTCATTTTGTCTCTCATAGTTGAGGTATACCTATGATGAAAATTGGAGACCTCTCTCATCTTTTAAGTGGGAGAACTTGCACAATTGGTGGCTGACTAAATACTTTTTTGCCCCACTGTAGAACGAAGTGTTATCAAGCTTAGGTCAAAATTTTGTAACAATACCATAAAAAATGAATATATTACACAGCTTTTTTCTCAGGTTGTTCCCAGGCATTTTTGAACTGTGCCAAATTGTGCCAAATGGCACAGTTTGGAAAAAACGTCTGTAACTTTTGAATGATTCAACATAGAAGCTTGATCTTGGGCTCTAATGAAAGGTGACACTCAGGGCTGTGTGTGTGTGTGTGTGTGGGGTTGTTTATTCATTCATGAATGAATGAATGAACAATCAAGCCCCCCACACACAAAGAAGCATGCCACGTAAAAAATGTGTGGCCTTTTTTTTACAAGAAAAAAATAACCTACAGTGCAATAAAAATTATACTAAAATATCTGCAATGTAGAGGATAACAACGCCCCCCCCCCCCCGCTACAGAGGAGCGCGGCGCACAAAAAAACGGTCCGTCATGTGGCGATGATGCACCATTGTAATTACCGATCGGTCAAAAGCCATTTTTATTCCTATTTTCAGTGATAAAGAATAATTTAGCTGATAACACTTTCCTGTCCACAACAGCAGTGTCGTTGGCGAACATCTGTTCCTCATTGTCAGACGAACATGACGCTGGTCCGCTTGTTACTACTCGTGGTTCTGGTCACGCGACCCGGTCAAACCATGATTCCATGATTGCGGTTTTGGCAAACGATTTTTCAAAACAAATAAGATCAGTAGTAATAAAAAAAAGACTGGCAAACGCTACCGTTGCACACAGCGGCTTACACAGAACAGATTTTACGCACGGGACGCACGCTTTCAGTCGTCGAACTTCTCTGCGTTAATTGGCTCGTTGTATTCGCAGTCGTTGGTAGGCGGGTCCTTCTTGCTAGGTTTTCAGTCATTGGTTCTTCAAGGTTTCAGAAACCCAATTCAAGGCTCTTATTAGTCGAATGAGAGGTCAATCAAATCTTTTTTTTTTTCCCCTTGTCCTGTCAGGCAGCTAGGCAAACAGAACAGGGATCTGTCACCTTTACTGTGCCAAAACAGATTTACTTTGCCAAGAGGAGCCTATACAGTGCCTAACTTTGCACTGTATATTGTTGTAATCTCCTCCTGTAATAACTTTTAATACTTTATTTTAATTGTTTTACCCATGGAAGACCCAACAGGATGGGGAAGAGGGAAAGGAAGTGTGTGAAGGGGGGAAAGAAAAAGGAGGGGAACAGACAAAAAAAAACCAAACAAAAAAAACAAACAAAAAAAACCGACAACTAAAACAAACAAAAGACAAACTGCTTCTTCCACCGGAGATGTCTCAACACGAGTCTGGTTTCTGCACCTGTTAAAGGAGAGACACTTGTACATGTATGTCTGTGTGCCTATATATGAGAACGCGCGCAAAATAAGTGTGTGCATGTGAGTGGTTTGTCAGGAAACATATGAGCGGAGGGCCGGTAGCAGCAGCTCTCCCCCCGAGGACCCCGAGCAGGCAAGGCAGCGCCACCAACCCCCAGCCCGGAGGTCAGCAAGCCCCAGGAAAGCCAGGCATCCACTCCCGGAGGGACGATCAAGGGAGGGCAGGCTGCCCGGCGGCCGGTGCGGTGAGCCCACACCCCTGGACCTGCTCGACTCCCACCCCAGCGGGGCCAACATCCGCCCCCGGGCCCCAGGCACCAGGAGGCCAGCGACCCCACCCCCCAGGACAGAGACCAGCCAGCCCCCCCCGGCGCGAGCCCCCCCAGGTACCCCCACAGCGGCCCCGCCCCAGCGCCTCGGCCACACACCCCGGGGACTCCCCACGCCCAAAGAAGTCCCCTCGCTCAGGTGAGCCCATGTTGCCGAGAGGCACTACCCCCCTTAACCCCTTGCACTCCGGGCAATTTTCCTAAAAATGCCAAAAAATAACGTGCCCAAAGTAAATCGAAAGCTGTTCTTCAACCCTTTGCAGCATCTTCATCAGGTTGGTCTCATTTAAAAGAAAACACTTTGAATTTTTTGGCAAAAAAAACATAATCTCTCTACGTGCTCCGGCCACTGAGTTACAGTCATCTAAACATACTGAACTTGAAGAAAATAAATTTGGCCACTGTGTTTTTTTGGATACAAATGCTTGCAAATAACACACAGCTGTCCGATCCGGCTGGAAAATGCAACAGAAATGTAGAACCAAGTGTTATCAAGCTGAAATCCAAATTTGGTAACAACACCACAAAAAATGAATATTTTACACAGCTTTGTTCTCAAGTAGTTCCCAGGCATTTTGGAACTGTGCCAAATTGTGCCAAATGGCACAGTTTGGAAAAACGTCTGTAACTTTTGAATTCAATGTAGAATCTTCATTTTGGGCTCTAATGAAAGGTCACATTCAGGGCTGTGTCTGTGTGTGTGTGTGGGGGGGGGACCCCCCCCTCGCTACAAAGGACGGAGTTCGGCCCTCGCTACATGACGGATTACACTCGTTGCATGTTTCCACAGCAATGCTGTCACAGCGGCTCCCACCCCCCCTCACTACTGTGTGTGTGTGTGGGGGGGGTTGCCCCCCCCTTGCTACAGAGGACGGCCATCGCTACATGACGGAATAGACTCATATGCTTCCCCCCGCGGACCAGGGGGCGTTCGGACCGTGAACGCGCCCCCCCCGCTCCTCTTGTGCAGCGAGGGGGGGGGGGCTTCACGGTCCGAACACGGCAAATGAACCGTTTATCGCAGCGCACGCACTTCGTACTTCGTGCGCTGTACAGTTGTAATTTACCGATCGGTCAAAAGTCATTTTTTGATTACAATTTTCAGGGAGAAATAATAATTTAGCTTATAACGCCTTACCTCTTCACAGCAGCAGAGTCCTGGTGAACTTCTCTTCCCCATTGTCAGACGAACGCGACGCTGGTCCGCTCGTGGATCCTGGTCAAAACATAATTCCATTATTGCCGTTTTGGCGAATGATTTACAACCTTTGTCGTCGGCCTCCGTCGGTCTATGATGACGGAAGAGAATCCTAAATGTCTGTTCTGCTGGAATGAGTGCAGGTCCCACTTGTGGGTGTTCTCCATGCTGCGGGGTCTGTAGCAGGTTCGTCCAGCGTCCTTTTTTTTTCATCAGCTGCAACAGTAAATCTCTCTTCACCCAGCCCGAACTTCTGTGCTTCAATTGGCTCCTGCATTCACAGTAGGCGGGTCCTCCTTCCTAGGTTTTCATTCATTGGTTCTTCAAGGTTTCAGAAACCCAATTCAAGGCTCTTATTAGTCGAATGAGAGGTCAATCAGATGAACTAATCTGTTCGCGGCTGTGTCTGCAGCTTTTTTTTTCAGTGGCGCTTGGAGGCCACACCACCTACATCACCACCATCAGTATCTCTATCATGCGTCATGCATCCGAGCGCGCACGAGTGCGCTCTCGTGCGCCCTTGTGCACCCTAGGACGCAGAGACTTGCCCGCCCGCGGAACAACGGAGCGCAAGTGGTTAATCCAGCCCCTCCCGACTCGCAGGCACACCCCTCCCCATACCTTCACACCCACATGTTCCCATGCACACCCCTCTCACTCACCCAGACCGACCCATTCTCTCTCACTCCAGTACCCACTCAAATTCACTCCTCATTCACCTTTATTTCAAAAGGCGGCTGCGAAGCAGATGCAGTGAGCCTGAACATGCACCAGTGCCCGGCAGTGACCAGGGAGGCCACCGGCGCAGGCCACAGAAGCAGGCCCCCACCCCCCGGCGCCCATCTGAGCAAACAATCAGCAGACCACCGCAGGCGCCCCAAGATGCCACCCGCATGCAAAGCGCCGCACAAAACCAACCCACCATCACCACCTCCATTCATCACCCTCTCACTCACACTTAAACTCATATTCAGCGCCCCGTCACTTCCTTGGTTGTATCTATATATTAGTAGCATCCAGGGATTTTGACAACATGATAGATCCCAGGCTCCCCACCAGGCCCCCACGCCCCCAGCAAGAGCAGGGCAACAGGGGTGGGGGAAGACACCCACCTCCTAATCCCGCACAGAACATGGTGGGTGTGTGTCAGTAATATGATATAATTGTGTATAAATGTGTGGACTACTAAAGTGCAATTAAAATTGGGGGGATAGTAATTGAAGCATCGTTAGCCACTGTGATGGGCAGCAGAGCCCCCATCCCCCCAAGCTCTCAGTGTCTAAAATGCAATTAAAATTGAGGTGAGTGCAGCCCCACCACGCGGCAAAGGTATCCCCTTCATCGACACAATGCGGCACACCCCCACCCCAAAGCCCTAAATGTAACAAAAAAAGATCAGGGGGAGGAGGAGGGCGGGAAATAAGACTGGGAGGTAGGCGGCCTAAAAGCAAAGCCGTCCCCCCCCCCAGAAGCCAGCTTGCAGACTGGTTTATGAGGCCACCCACTGCCTCCAAATCCCAACCCAGGGCGAGGGCCGCTAGTGGAAACAGCCCAGGACCCACCAGCATCACGCCCCGGCGCTCCAGCACCACTAACATGATGGGGCAGCCAAACATACTTCCACTCATCTTACACACACGAACATGGACAACAACAGTCACAACAGTGAACAATGGGCTGGACCCACACAGCGCCCAACACGCCAGGCGACACACCCGAGCGCCCACGCAGGCCCACGACCACCCACCCCAGACACACACCGACAGCTGCAGGCTGCCCTGCAACCACAGCCACCCCGGAACAACCCAATGGAAACATGGCCAACAACCCGCACCAATGACCCCCCAGCCACCCCCAAGCACCAACATACACCCGCTGCCAATGACACCAGGGGCGATGTAGCAAAGTGCCTCACCCCCCAACACAACAGCAGGGCGGCCGGGACAAGCAAGCCCCAAAACGCCAGCCCCCATGCCACTAGATGGACTACCCAACCCCTGCCACCCAACAAAGCTCTCCTACCCATACACACATCCTCCGCCCCCTAGACATCTACCCACAAGTAACCGCTTCCATACACACACATAACTCCACCCACCATCACACATACCCACCTACACAAACACACAACCCCACCTGCCCACTCAACACACACCCACTTCCACATCCGCTCATACACAAGCCTACACTCACCCCCCCCCCACCCACAGACCCCAGTGAACGGGGAGGGCGACCCAGGATGCGGGCACCAGCCCCAGGGCGGCACCAGGGCCCCAGGAAACACACGATCCCACCGTGCAAGGATGCATCAGGGACAACCCCCACCGCCGACACACACCCGACCCTGGCCCGGGGCGGGGGGACGCCCCCCCCCCAGCACCAGGGGCCCAGGGCCAGACCCAGACCCCCCCCGAGGGGCGAGGCCAGCCGGCCAGGGGCCACAGCCCAACCCCCACGGCCCACCCCACAGCCCCCCCCAACACCACCCCCCCCACCCCCAGGGCCAGACAGACGGCCACCCCGGAAAAGGCCCCCCGGACACCTGCGGTTGGGGCAGTCGTAGGTGGGTAGGCGGGTCCTTCTTGCTAGGTTTTCAGTCATTGGTTCTTCAAGGTTTCAGAAACCCAATTCAAGGCTCTTATTAGTCAAATGAGAGGTCAATCAAATCTAAACCAATCAAAACACTCCTTTGGCTTTCTGTTCGCGTCTGTCTATACTGGAAGAACGGAAATGCAGCTTTTTTTTTTTTAGTGCGCACTGAGATGCACAGTGCGCACTGAGACACACTAGGATGCACTAGGACGCACTAGGACGCAGAGACGTGACCGCCCGCAGTATCCCGGAATGCAAGAGGATAACCGAGTTAAAATATACACTACCGTTCAAAAGTTTGGGGTCACTTAGAAATTTCCTTATTTTTGAAAGAAAAACACTTTTTTTTCCAATGAAGATAACTTTAAACTAATCAGAAATACACTCTATACATTGCTAATGTGGTAAATGACTATTCTAGCTGCAAATGTCTGGTTTTTGGTGCAATATCTACATAGGTGTATAGACGTCCATTTCCAGCAACTATCACTCCGGTGTTCTAATGGTACAATGTGTTTGCTCATTGCGTCAGAAGGCTAATGGATGATTAGAAAACCCTTGTGCAATCATGTTAGGTCTGCAATGCTGTAATTGCTGCAAATGGAGGATTCTTTGACGAAAGCAAAGTTTGAAGGAAAAAATTATTCTTTCAAATACAAATCATTATTTCTAACCTTGTCAATGTCTTGACTATATTTTCTATTCATTTTACAACTCATGGTGGTAAATAAAAGTGTGACTTTTCATGGAAAACACAAAATTGTCTGAGGTGACCCCAAACTTTTGAACGGTAGTGTACATAAAATGGTCTACAATTTTATTATAAATGTTTGTTTTTTCAGGTGAAGGATCCATGTTTGGCTCCCTGTCAACCTGCCAAGACAATTCCTCATCACTTTTCTGCACTGGCAGGTACATTAAAAAAATCTTTGTGGCTGATTTTATTTATGATTTAAAGTGGAACACTAGTTCCTTTCATATCATGTTTCCATTATTGCTCCTCCTCAGTGGGACTGGGTGTCATTTTCTTCACCTCCACAAGGGGGAGTGCCAGACTGATCAATATCTGGAGGGATGTAGAGTTTATAAACCCCACATTAATGGAGTAAGTTACATCTCTGCTCACACTTTCCAGTATCTTTCAGACTTTTTGAATTTTTCTTTTCGTTTTTTCAACTTCCAGCCAAATGATGCAGCTTTCACAGTTTCGCTATATTTTAGTCTATTGTGGAAATGTGTGCATATATGCCTTTTATATTGTCTGTCCTTTGGCTCTTCAGAGTGAATGCTGGAAAAAAGAAAACACCAGGTGGTCTGCTGGGGATGACTTCAGTGGGGAGATCTTTGGCTTTGACAGTCGTTGCTTCTTCTCCAGTCTAATCAGACAGGTGTGGAGGCCTATGTGTATACAGTCTATGTGTGTGTTTATGGCCATTTTTCTCTGTTTACTCACTGCTTCTCCTCTTTTATATCCAGAGTGGGTCTGTTGTAGCCAGCAGCTCTGTGGAGGGTCGGTGTTACAGACACAGGTGCACTGGACAGAACAGGTACCAGATCCAGGTGTCTGAGTCTGGGTGGGTGGACTGTCCAGCAGGGGGCACCATTCAGGTAACATTTCACACCATAGTAGCTTTGTCTTGTCACACAAGATTATTGGATAACCATATACAAAATTTGAAATGACCAAACGGCAGGTTTTCTTTCAAGGTGTTAGTTTTTCTTCCAGAAAGATAAAAAAACAAAACAAAAACAAAGTAAAGATAGAAACACCAAATTTGCTTTGAAACCTATAATGTTTTGATGTGAAAATCCCATGATGTATCCTCAAATAGTATTCAAACTGCAGCATTGCTGTTAACGTAGGCACCCCAATACATAAAAAATACAGGGCTACGGAGAATACATCGACATTACAACATGCCTTGAATGTGAACAGGAGTAACAACAAGAACCTTGTATTATTGGTCAGCACAACTGAGGTCTATGACATATTATTTTTCATCAAATGATCTCCCTCACTGGACTGAAATGGAATCATACAATTTACCTTTACCTCTTTCCATATTCATATACTCAGATTCGGCAAAAAATTACAAAAACAAGTTAAAAATCCATTTGTAAAGCATATGATCAAAATATGGTGTGAAGCTAAAAACTATTTAAAAGAACCACACTTATTGTCACAATTTAGCCCAATATGGGGTAATCAATATTTTAAACCAGGGAGAGCGGATGCTGTATTTAAAGTATGGAATTTAAAAGGGATTCAAAAGATTCAAGATTTATATCTGTCATGTGCAGATAACATAATGTCTTTTGAAGAGCTGAGGATCAAATTTAATCTTAATAGAACACATTTTTTTAAATATCTTCAACTTAGGAACTTTATTCGATCAAATCAAAATAAAGCTCTCACTCGACCTATTTACTCATCCTTGGAAAAAATGTTGATGAAAGATAGTAAAAGAAAGGGTATTATTTCAGAGTTTTATAACTCATTGACACTATCCTCAAGTGAAAACTCACAGAAAAGATTAAACTACTGGAAAGAAGATCTGCAAACTGAAATTTCAGAGGAACAATGGGAATTGGCTTGTACAGAAGCTCAAACCAAATCAATAAATGTACGTCTTAAATTGATACATTTTAAATGGTTAATGCGGATGTATGTTACACCGGTGGAGTTAAATAGATATAACAAAAACATACCAGATACGTGCACAAAATGCATGGAAAGTAAAGGAACCCTATTTCATTGTTTATGGGAATGTAGAATAATTAGAATGTTTTGGGAAGAGGTGAGGGTAACAATTGAAAAAATAATTTCAAAACAAATCATATTGAATCCTAAACTGTTTTTGTTGGGTCTGTACCCAGAAAAGCATAACTTTAATAAAAGTGAAAGAACATTCATATACCTCAGTTTGCTTAATGCCAAAAAATGTATTGCACTACTGTGGAAAAAGACTCATAGACCAGATGTGACTCAGTGGTTAAGACAGATGTTAACAAACCTTCCACTAGAAAGAATAACATACATACTGAAATCAAAGGAAATTGTGTTTGAGAATATATGGAGACCTTTTATTGATTATGTAAAAAATTTAAACATAACTTTTGAAGAAGAAGGTGAATGATGTGTGTGGACCTTGTAAATTCCAAACTGGTGAATATAATATGTATACTTATGTAATGGATTGCCTAGACTAAACAGAGGAGCATTGTTGAAGATTTGATTTTGTTGGTGGTTGTTGGTGTTTTTAGTGCATTTTTTTTGTAGTACTTTAGTGTTAGTGTTTGATTGTTTGAGTCATGTTTGTTAAAAAAAAAAAAAGAAGAAAAGGTTCAATAAAGATATTGTGGAAAAAAAACAACAAGAACCTTTTAAAGCATCACCATCCATTCATCCATCCATCCATCTTCTTCCGCTTAATCCTTTTCTGATCGCGGGGGGGGCTGGAGCCTATACCAGCATTTTTGGGTGAGAGGCAGGGTCCACCCTGGACAGATCGCCAGTCCATCGCAGGGCCAACACAGAGAGACAGACAACCATTCACTCTCACAGTCATACCTAAGGACAATTTAGAATCCCCAGTTTGATGCCAGTTAACCTAACTTGCATGTTTTTGGCATGTGGGAAGAAACTGGAGAAATCCTGGAGTAAACCCACGCAGACACGGGGAGAACATGCAAACTCCACACAGATCACTCTTGGTCGGGGTCTGGGATCAAACCCAGGATACCCCGGCCAAGGGTGAGTTGCTGTGCTGCCGCAGTGCTAACCACTCCGCCACCACGCTGCATAGCAAGGTATTTATTCATCGCATGAAATTTTGTTTATAGATATGTTGCATCACTATTATGGGTTGATTGAAAGGGAAGGCAATGGAATGGTTAAAAAAAAATCATGGATTCACATAACAAGAACCTATTATTTGAAGAAGCTGGCTGATTTGTGCAATCTGGTCATCCTGATGCATCTTCACCTGAAAATATCAAGATAAAGATGTTAATTCATGAAAATGTCTGTTATTTGTCAGTTGTTAATATGCATATTTATTCATTGAATCCATAAACAGTACAGTTACAGTAAAGTGAAACAGAAATAACATTGATTTTGCTGTATATTTATCTCCCAGTTCCACCATTCGGCCAAAAATGGACGCATCATTTCCTTTCCAAAAAAAATTTTTTTTTTTAAACTTTTTACATCGCCAAGGGCAGAAAATATTTTTATTGACTTAAATATTCACATAATTCTTCTTGATTGTTTTCATAACATTATAAACAACTTAACTGACAACTTGAAAGAAAAACTGCTGAAAGTATAAATCTTAAAAAAATGAGCACCTCCCCTTTTAAGTTTTAATTAAATACTAGTGAGTTAATAAGCAATATTTGAATCTTCACTGTCACTTTCCACAAGTCACCCAATTGGATTAAATGATTAAAAATTATTTGAGACAATAAAGGAAAAGTAATGCATACAGTAGTTATGATAAGAATAAATTATTGCAAATAAGTTATACAATACTTCTTTAGATATGTGTTACTTCGGCTATAAGTATGTGCTGTATAATATAAAGTAGGATCATTGTTGTTTATCTATTTAAAAATAAATCATGTGTATTACCCATAATTTCTTAAATATAACAGAAATAAGAAACATGACCTCCTCTGTGGAACTCGCCCCTGGTAGGGTCTCCCGTGGCAAACTGGTCCTGTGTGAAAAAATCACAACAAGGCCATGATTCAGTTGTAGACCCAATCAGATTGCCCGGTCAGGAGTAACTGTTGTGTTATTATCATTTTACACACATATTCAGCAAAATTTGTTACTGTCCACTCATTTCTTCTTTTATATACTGTACATGTTTTTCCAGAGTTCACAGGTATCTCCACTTTTACGTTCTCTTTACTTCTCTCTCATTGGCATCTTCAGATGAAGTAAAGAGTTTGAAGCTTCAGTCTGTACACTGTGAGGTTTTAATCTTTACTTTGAAGTTATTATTTTAAGGGTAACCAAACTGCATTTAACTATTAGTCCAAAGCTGAATTAAAACAATACAATTCAATTTGTAGAAATTAAGGTGCATAATACATTACAATCATCACATATTATAAGAAGCCACTGGCAGTTACTGTTATTAATAATGATTATTAGAACACCACTGAGTGATACATATCCAATGAAGCATCTGAGTGTAGTTATCAGGGACTATAGTAACTTCTGGAAACCCTATTGGTCAAACAGGTAGGACCTAACTGTTGTATTATTTTAAAAAATATATTAACTGTTCTAATGTTATGGGATTATTAAAAGTAACTGTTAGTCATTAAGAGTTTTAGTCCAACAATACTGTGGACATAAAAGTGACCAGGTAGGGGTCCTGAGGGACCTTAACAGTTAGCACAGTAGTAGCAAATATAGAAAGTAGTGTGTCCTACTGGGGGACTTCAATGCGCCCGTGGGCAATGACAGTGAAACCTGGAGCGGAGTGATTGGGAGGAACGGCCTGCTCAATCTGAACCCAAGTGGTGTTCAGTTATTGGACTTCTGTGCTAACCACGGTTTGTCCATAATGAACACCATGTTCAAACATAAGGGTGTCCATATGTGCACCGGGCACCAGGACACCCTCGGTCGCAGGCTGATGATCGATTTTGTTATCGTGTTGTCAGACCTGGACTGTATGTCTTCGACACTCGGGTATTGAGAGGTGCAGAGCTGTCAAATGATCACCATCTGGTGGTGAGTTGGATCCGATGGGAGGGGAGGATGCTATTCAGACCTGGTAGACCCAAATGTATCGAGAGGGTGTGCTGGGAATGTCTGGCTGAGGTTCCTGTCCACGAAGTCTTCAACTCCCACCTCTGGAAGAACTTCAACCACATTCCGAGGGAGTCTAGAGACATGGAGTCTGAATGGGCCATGTTCTCCACTTCCACTTGTTGAAGCAGCTGCCCAGAGCTGTGGCCGCAAGGTTGTCAGTGCATCTTGTGGTGGCAACCCCCTCACCAAGTGGTGGACACCAGTGGTGAGGGGGGCCATTAAGCTGAAGAAGGAGCCCTATAAAGCTTGGTTGGCTTGTGGGACTCCTGAAGCAGCTGAGGTGTACTGGCAGGCCAAGCGGAGTGCAGCTCGGGTGGTTGCTGAAGCAAAAACTTGGGTGTGGGAGGAGCTCAGTGAGGCCATGGAGCAAGACTTTTGGTCAGCCTCGGAGAGATTCTAGCAAACTGTCCGGCGGCTCAGGAGGGGGAAGCAGTTCCCTGTCCACACTGTGTATGGTGCAGATGGGGCGTTGCTGATTTCGACTGGGGGTATCTTTGCGAGGTGGAAGGAATACTCCAAGAATCTCCTCAATCCCACTGACATGCCTTCTAAAAAGGAAGTAGGGCTTGTGGATGAGGGGGACAACTCACCCATCACGGGGACTCAGGTTACCAAGGTGGTTAAAAAACTCCTTGGTGGCCAGGCCCTGGAGGTGGACAAGGTTCACCATGAGTACCTCAAGGCCCGGGATGTTGTAGAGCTGTCATGGTTGACATCCCTCTGCAACATTGCGTGGAGGTCAGGGACAGTGCCTTTGGCATGGCAAACCGGGTTGGTGGTTCCTCTCTTCAAAAAAGGGGACCGCAGGTTGTGCTCCAACTTTAGAGGGATCACACTCCTTAGCCTCCCTGGGAAGGTCTATGCCAAGGTACTGGAGAGGAGAGTCCCGCTGTTGGTCAAACCTTGGATTCAGGAGGAGCAATGTGGTTTTTGTCCTGGCCGTGGCATATCGGACTAACTCTTTACCCTCTCGAGAATCCCCGAGGGGTCGTGGGAATTTGCCCAGCCAGTTTACGTGTGTTTTGTGGACTTGGAGAAGGCGCGTCCCTCTTGTTTTTTTGTGGTGGGTGCTTCGGGAGTATGGGGTATCGGGCGTGTTGTTACAAGCCATCCAGTCTCTATACGACCGTTGTGAGAGTTTGGTTTGTATTGCCATCACTCGGTCAGACTCATTCCCAGTAAAACTTGGACTCCGCCAGGGCTGTCCTTTGTCACCGATCCTGTTCATAATTTGTATGGACAGGATTTCTAGGTGCAGCCAGGGAACGGAGGGTGTCATACTTGGTGACCACAGGATCTCATCTCTGTTGTTTGCAGATGATGTCCTGTTAGCTTCATCCAGCAATGACCTACAGGTCTTACTGGGATGGTTTGCTGCTGAGTGTGAAGTGGCTGGGATGAGAATCAGCACCTCCAAGTCTGAGTCCATGGTCCTCAGCCAGAAAAAGGTGGATTGTCTTCTGCGGGTTGGGGACAAGCTCCTGCCCCAAGTGGAGGAGTTTAAGTATTTCAGCGTCTTATTCATGAGTGAGGGGAGAATGGAACAAGAGATTGACGGATGGATTGGAGCAGCATCTGAAGTGATACGGACGTTGTACCTGTCTGTTGTGGTGAAGAGGGAGCTAGGCTTTAAGGCAAAGCTGTCGATTTACCAGTCAATCTATGTTCCTACCCTCACCTATGGTCACGAGCTTTGGGTAATGACCGAAAGAATGAGACTGCGGATATAAGCGGCTGAAATGAGCTTTCTTCGTAGGATTACTGGACTCATCCTTAGAGATAGGGTGAGGAGCTCAGTCATCCTGGAGAGGCTCAGAGTAGAACCGCTGCTTCTCCACATTGAAAGGAGTCAGTTGAGGTGGTTTGGGCATCTGATCAGGATGCCTCCTGGACGCCTCCCACTTGAGGTGTTTCGGGCACGTCCTACTGGGAGGAGACCCCAGGGCAGACCCAGGACCTGCTGGAGAGACTACGTCTCCCACTTGGTCTGGGAATGCCTTGGTAGAGCAGGGGGCTGGGGAGAGGGAAGTCTGGGCTTCTCTGCTTGAACTGCTGCCTCTGTGACCCGGACCTCCAGAAAAATGGTAGAAGATGGATGGATGGATGAATGGGTGGTGAGAGGATGTTGTAAGCCTTAGAATATTGAAAGGCAAAATAAAGAAACCACAAGTCACTCTGGACTCAAGGTTGCTGTCATTTCAGCGTGCTTCACTTTATTACATTGATGGGAAAAAAGTAGACAAATCCTTTTCTGCTTGATGAGATCTATCAAGTTATAACCATAAACTGACATGCATTCAAAACACACATAACCTGTGTTTTTATCAGCAGGTACTATACTTACAATCAAAATGATGTACAATAATATGTAAAGATGTTGCATCATACTGCACCACTTCTGTTTTCAAAGGTCTCAATTCTAATTTACTAATCCTATATACACTGATCAGGCATAACATTATGAACACCTGCCTGATATTGTGTTGGCCCCCCTTTTGCTGTTAAAACAGCCCTGACTCATCAAGACATGGACTCCACTAGACCCCTGAACGTCTGCTGTGGTCCCTGGCACCAGCATATTAGCAGGGCCTTACTGTACAGCCTTTCATAGAAATGATATTCCCTGATAGTTGTGGCCTCTTTCAGCAGCAAAAATGGTTCATGAATGGGTTGAAGAGCACAACAAAGTCTGAGGTGTTGACTTGGCCTCCAAATTCCCCAGCTCTCAATCCAACCAAGTACCCGTGGGATGTGCTGGATAAACAAATCCATGGAGGCCCCATCTCACAACTTACAGGGCTTAAAGTATCTGCTGCTAACATCTCGATCCCAGATAACACAGGACACCTTCAGGGGTCTAATGGAGTCCATGTCTCGACGGGTCAGGGGTGTTTTGGCAAGATAAGGAGGACCAACACAATATTAGATGGGTGGTCATGATGTTATGCCTGATATCTATCTATCTCTCTATCTATATATATATATATGCTGTTTTTATTTTTTAGGTAGCAGGTTATCAGGGTTTAGTTTTCTGCCAGGACAGGAGGTTGTGTTTGTTCCCTGATGTTACTCCTCCCTCAGACGATGTCGGCTCTTGTCCTCCCAGTGTCACATGGTAAGTACAAATTCAACCACAGCTAGGTACCATCTTGTTTAATGGTCATATGCAGCTTACTTTACTTTTTGTATTTTTAGTGATCCTGGTGAGACTCCCAGATTAACCCAGAAGGACATCTCCTCTCCCCTCAGACCATTTTCAGAGCTCGCTGTAACTGCTCTGCTCCGCTCCACAGCTGCTGTGAGTTTACTGGCTGCACTAGTAGTGACTTACAGGAAATGTTGTTCCTGTTTGGTCACAATCCACACAGTGGCCCCAGAATGATCTCTAAAAATAACTCCTGCATTTAGACACACAGTTGCTCTTTTATTACAAACTTGCCATACTTTCTTTATTTAAGGTTGAGAGACTCTGTGGAAAAGAGGGAATGGCATTCTTCTTTATAATGTCTTTTTTTAAGTGCCAAAAATTGTATTATTAAGATTTATTCTCATTCTGTTGTAACCATTGATTAAGTTTGGGTGTCCAAAAATTCTCTAACAATTACTAACAAAGTCTAACAAAGAAGAAGAGGTCTACATGTACAAAAATTATATTATGCTTACAAGATTGTTTCATTTTGCACGAGACTCAGATTTTAAACTGTACAGTTATGGATACACACCAGCCTTTTGTAGGTGAATTTGAAAAATATTGAAATAAATTAAAGACATTTAATGTGTTTTTAAAATGAAATTCTTTAAAAAAAACATTGTGTTTGATTATAGCTGAATCAGATAAACTTTATACTTTTCTACGATGGATAAGAAGAATATGTGGTTCACAGGATAGTGCAACAGTTTTTTATTGGTTAAAGCTTAGAAAGAGATTCTGACATTCTAATCATTTTATTTCAGTGTTTCCAACTTTATACAAACAATATTTGGGCTTACTAACAAAAGGGAAAAAAAGATTAAAAAGAAGGAAAAAAGTTGATGGCAAGCAGACCAGCTCAGCATCAGTGCTCAATAATGCATGCATTTAGAGTTGATCCACTAGCCAAATGCAAATATAAGCTCAAAAGCAAATTTGCAAAAATAAAGTTGCAAATTTTTAATTTAAAAATGTAAATTTACAATTAGAAATTTACCATGAGCAAGTCACTATTTTACAAGGAAAGAAACTGTAAGTTTGTGAGAAACAAAACCTCACAAATTCATGGCAAAATGTGACGCATCTGTGATAACCGGACCGTCAATGACAGAGTAGCTCATTCTGGCCTGACAAAATCACCCCAACAGTGCTCAGATTTCCCGACCCTTGACTTTGACTTTAAGCACATCCTAGATGGGTCTGCATCTAGGATGTGCTTAAAAAAGGATGTGCTGATGAAATCAAAAATGCCCAGATCTCCTGACCTTTGACAGTGATCTTGACCAGGATGCAGACTAACCTGAGGATAACTGCGGGTGTCTAAGAGGAGTAATAATTTTCGTAAAATCACAAAGTGCTGAAATCTCTTGACTTTTGACCTTGACTTTGAACACAACCTGGATACAGACCCACCTGAGGATCATTGTGAGTGAGTTTGGTGACTATTGGAGAAAATACCTAGGAGAAGTAGTGATTCCTGTGAAATGTGGATAGACAAACAGAATGAGCTGGAATGACCTAAAATGATGCAAAATTCTTGAGGAAAAGACACAAATTCACAATAATATTCCAAAATTACATGAAAATGCAGTAGTTTCAAATTTACAAGAAAAAAAATCCAAGTTTTCATGAAAAAATATATTTCGGAGGAAAAAAAACAAACATACAAGTAAAAAAAGTTGCACAGTTATCAGGGAAAGACTAATTTACAAGAAAAATATCACAACTTTTGTAATAATAACATCACAATTTTGCATGAAATAAGTTACAGATTAACAAGAATTAAATTACAAATTTATCTGAAACATTTACAAATGCAAATATTCCTTAACTGGTGAAGGGGCTGAACAGTGGTAACTTTAGAACAGTAGCTGGTAATGAGCCCTGCATGCACACTTTTAAATTATAGTTGTGATGTAGTTTAACATTGTATTGTTGAAATAAGCAGCTAATTTATGACAAGGATGCAATTTTGCATCATGCAACAAAGACTATATACGTGATGACACAATATTTATGTTTTTATCATAACCTCTGTTTGTGTTGTTATGTTATTAGTGATAACTGGAGTTAATAGTAATTAGATAGATAGACACAGTATCTCACAAAAGTGAGTACACCCCTCACATTTTTGTAAATATTTTATCTTTTCATGGGGCTGCACGGTGGCGCAGTGGTTTAGCACTGTGGCAGCACAGTTTTACCCTCGGCCGGGGGATCGCGGGGATCATGAGATTGTGGGTTCGATCCCAGCCCCCGACCAACAGTGAGCTGTGTGGAGTTTGCATGTTCTCCCCGTGTTGCGCGGGTTTACTCCGGGATTTCTCCGGTTTCCTCCCGCATACCAAAAACATGTAGGTTTAGGGCGCTCGCGCACGCAGCGACCAGCAGCCGGTGGCTTGTCACCAGACTGCAAACCAAATCTACCTACGGGTACAAATAAGTAACAAAAAAAAAAACAACAAAAAAAACAAAAAAAAAAAATACTGAAGGTACGACACTTTGATACAATGTAAAGTAGTCAGTGTACAGCTTGTAGTATAACAGTGTAAATTTGCTGTCCCCTCAAAATAACTCAACACACAGCCATTAATGTCTAAACTGCTGGCAACAAAAGTGAGTACACCCCTAAATGAAAAAGTCCAAATTGTGCCCAAAGTGTCAATATTTTGCGTGGCCACCATTATTTTCCAGCACTGCCTTAACTCTCTTGGGCATGGAGTTCACTAGAGCTTCACAGGTTGCCACTGGAATCCTCTTCCACTCCTCCATGACAATATCACGGAGCTGGTGGATGTTAGAGACCTTGTGCTCCTCCACCTTCCATTTGAGGATGCCCCACAGATGCTCAATAGAGTTTAGGTCTGGAAACATGCTTGGCCAGTCCATCACCTTTACCCTCAGTTTCTTTAGCAAGACAGTGGCTGTCTTGGAAGTGTGTTTGGGGTTGTTATCATGTTGGAATACTGCCCTGTGGCCCAGTTTCTGAAGGGAGGGGATCCTGCTCTCCTTCAGTATGTCACAGTACATGTTGGCATTCATGGTTCTCTCAATGAACTGTAGCTCCCCAGTGCTGGCAGCACTCATGCAACCCCAAACCATGACACTCCCACCACCATGATTGACTGTAGGCAAGACACACTTGTCTTTGTACTCCTCACCTGGTTGCTGCCACACACGCTTGACACCATCTGAACCAAGTAAGTTTATCTTGTTCTCATCAGACCACAGGACATGGTTCCAGTAATACATGTTCTTAGTCTGCTTGACTTCAGCAAACTGTGGGCTTTCTTGTGCATCATCTTTAAAAGGGACTTCCTTCTGGGACAACAGCCATGCAGACCAATTTGATGCAGTGTGCAGCGTATGGTCTGAGCACTGACAGGCTGACCCCCCACCCCTTCAACCTCTGCAGCAATGCTGCTAGCACTCATACGTCTATTTTCAAAAGACAACCTCTTGATAGGACGCTGAGCATGTGCACTCAACTTCTTTGGTCGACCATGGCGAGGCCTGTTCTGAGTGGAACCTGTCCTGTTAAACCACTGTATGGTCTTGGCCACCGTGCTGCAGCTCAGTTTCAGGGTGCTGGCAATCTTCTTATAGCCTAGGCCGTCTTTATGTAGAGCAACAATTCCTTTTTTCAGATCCTCAGAGAGTTCTTTGTCATGAGGTGCCATGTTGAACTTCCAGTGACCAGTATGAGAGAGTGTGAGAGCAGTAACACCAAATTTAACACACCTGCTCCCCATCCACACCTGAGACATTGTAACACTAATAAGTCACATGACACTGGGGAGGGAATATGGCTAACTGGGCATAATTTGGACATTTTCACTTAGGGGTGTACTCACTTTTGTTGCCAGCGGTTTAGACATTAATGGCTGTGTGTTGAGTCATTTTGAGGGGACAGCAAATTTACACTGTTATACAAGCTGTACACTGACTACTTTACATTGTATCAAAGTGTCATAGCTTCAGTGCTGTCCCATGAAAAGATATAATAAAAGATTTACAAAAGTGTGAGGGGTGTACTCACTTTTGTGAGATAGATAGATAAGCCTTTATTAGTCCCACAATGGCGAAATTCCAGGATTATAAGATAAGATAAGCCTTTATTAGTCCCACAACGGGGAAATTCCAGGATTGCAACAGCACAGGGATAGCAACACTCAGAGCAACAATCAGAAGGCAAGAAAAAAAACAAGCAAGCAAGAGCAGCTAATATACATATGTACATATTACTATAAAATATATATATACACACACACAGACACACAGTGCAGAGCATTGTAGCTGGATGGAATAAATATATGAATATATAAACACACAGTGCGGAGCATTGTAGCTAGATGGAATAAATATGTAAATATATAAACACCCACAGTACGGAGCATTGCGGCTAGGTGGAATAAATATGTAAATATATAAACACACACAGTGCGGCGCAATGTAGCTAGATGGAATAATATGTAAGATATATAAACACACAGTGCGGAGCATTGTAGCTAGATGGAATAAATATATAGATAAATAAATATAAACACACCCAGTGCGGAGCATTGTAGCTAGATGGAATAAATATGTAAATATATAAACACACACAGTGCAGAGCATTGTTGCTAGATGGGATGAAACAGCACAACCGTCTACTTAGTTATCCTACATGGTATGATTATGTGCCCATACATATTCTCACTCTCCATAGCGACCGGTATTTTCCTAGTTGTATGCCGGAGGGGACCATTGTGTAAGTCTATTGCATCTTTTGCATTCAAAAAACTATTAGTTTGTTACGTCTTTTTGCTATCTCTGCGAGCAGCCCTGCTTAGGTTGTACAGTCTGACAGCCGTTGGTAGGAAGGACCTGCGAAACCTCTCGGTTGTGCACCTGGGATGATGTAGTCTGCTGCTAAATGAGCTCCTCAGTGCATTCAGTATGTCCTGCATAGGGTGGAACTCGGACTCCAGCAGAGATGACAGTTTAGCCACCGTCCTTCTCTCTCCTATCTCCTCCACCGGATCAAGGCGCTGCCCCAGGACAGAGCTAGCTCTCTTGATTAGTTTGTTCAGTCTCTTCCTATCGGCTGCAGTAATGCCACTGCCCCAGCAGACCACTCCAAAAGTGATAGCTGATGGCTGATGCCACCATTATAGCAGCAAAGGAACAACAGCACTCAGAGCAATAGTTAATAAAATAAGAACTGGTTAGCCAAAGCAGTAAATAAATATACATATGTACACAGATATATACACAGTGCAGGAGCATTGCAGCTAGATAGAATAAACAGCATTATGGTTTGTTAAGTTACCCTGCATAACATGAATATGTACCCAGACAGTAAATTTTGTGTTTGAATTGACAATGTTGTTGCCACCATCAGTAATGACTGATATTGTCCTAGTTGTATAATGGAGGGGACAATTTATTGTGCAAGGTTGTCACATTTAGTACAATCAATATGACTTTTATGAACAGTCCTGGTTAGGTTATAAAGTCTGACAGCTGTAGGTTGGAAGGACCTGCGGAACCTCTCCGTCGTGCACCTAGGATGGCACAGCCTACCGCTAAATAAGCTCCTCAGTGCGTTCAGTGTGTTCCGCATGGGGTGGGACTCGGACTCCAGCAGAGATGACAGCTTAGCCACCATCCTCCTCTCTACTAGCTCCTCCACTGGGTTGAGGCGTCATCCCAGAACAGAGTTAGCTTTTTTGATCAGTCTGTTCAATCTCTTCCTGTCAGCTGCCGTGATGCCGCTGCTCCAGCAGACCACTCCAAATGTGACGGCTGATGTTACCACTGAATCATAGAAGGCTTTCAGGAATGCCCCTTACACTTCAAAAGACCTGAGTCTCCTCAGGAGGAACACCCTGCGCTGCCCCTTCTTGTAGAGCGCTTTGGTGTTGTGTGACCAGTCCAGTTTATTGTTCAGGTTAACACCCAGGTACTTGTAAGATGTCACCATCTCAATGTCTGTTCCCTGAATGTTTACTGGTGCTGTGGGGGGTTGTCCTTGCCTGCGGCAGTCCACCACCAGTTCCTTAGTTTTCCTCATATTGATCTGGAGGCAGTTCCATTGGCATCAGTCCATGAAGTTCTGGATAAGTCCCCTGTACTTCGCATCATCTCCATCAGAGATGAGGCCAACGATTGCAGAGTTGTCAGAGAACTTCTGTAGATGGCAGTGTGGTGTGTTGTGTGAAAAGTCAGCAGTGTAGAGGGTGAACAGGAAGGGAGCCAGAACTGTTCCCTGGGGGGCCCCCGTACAGCAGATGATGGTATCAGACATGCAGTCCTGGGTTCTCACAAGCTGTGGTTGGAATGTGAGGTAGTCCAGGATCCACGATGACAGGCGCTGGTTCACCCCTGTGCACAGTTGCTTGTCCCTCATGATCACAGGTTGGATGGTGTTGAAAGCACTGGAGAAATCAAAGAACATGATCCTCATAGTGCTCCCAAGCTTCTCCAGGTGGGACAGGGAACGATGTACGAGGAAGATCACTGCATCCTCCACCCCAATGCCATGCTGGTAGGCAAACTGAAATGGATCCATCGCAGGTACCACCAGGGGGCAGAGGTGGGCGAGGAGCTGCCTCTCCAGGGTCTTCATTAGGTGTGATGTGAGGGCAACTGGACTGTAGCTGTTCAGGTCCTTGGGGTGAGGGGCCTTTGGTATGGGTACCACACAGGATGCTCTCCATAGCTGTGGTATCCTCCCCAGTTTCAGGCTCAGGCTGAAGATCTGCTCCATGATCCCACACAGCTGGTCTGCACAGGACTTGAGGACCCTCGGGCTGATGCTGTCCGGACCGGCAGCCTTCCTCGCCTTGATCTTCTTCAGCTCAGCTCTCACCTGGGTCTTAGTGAGGGTCAGGTTGGGGCGGGGGGGGGGGGGCTGTATGCTGGGAGTGGGGGGTGTTGGGGGAGGCCGTGGACAGTGGGACTAGATGAAGTAGGAGGCAGCAGTGGGTGGTGGGCAGGCGGAGAGGGCAGTTGGTTAAACCTGTTAAAAAAAACAAGTTCGGGTTGTTTACTCACTCCCTACCCCCTGTAGCCTGGGAGGAGGCATTCTGGTGCCCAGAGATGGTTTTGAGGCTTCTCCAGACACCACTGATGTCACTCTGTTGCAGTTTGTCCTTCATCTTCTTCCTGTAGCTGTCCTTCCCTCCTCTGATCTTCCTCCTTAGCACCCTCTGAACAGACTTCAGCTCCTCCTTGTTTCCTGACCTGAAGATCCTTTTCTTCTCCTTCAGCAGTGACTTATCTCAGGGTTGATCCAGGGTTTGTTGTTTGAGAAACACCGTATTGTCTTGGTGGGTACTGTGTTGTTCACACAGAAGTTGATGTAGTCTGTGATGGTGTGTGTGAGGCCGTCAATGTCCTCACCATGTGGATCACAAAACTGCCCCATACAGTGGATTCAAAACAGTTTTTCAGAGCGCCCTCCGCCTCCTCAGACCATATTTTCACTGTGCGGTTAACAGGAGGTTGTCTGTGTACCAGGGGTTTGTACACAGGCAGGAGGTGAACCAAGTTGTGGTCCAATCTTCCGAGGGTTCAGGTTCAGGTTACTTTATTTGTACCCGTAGGTAGATTTGTTTTGCAGTCTGACATCCATATTTACAAGCCACTAATTACATTCAACATAGACACAAACACAGGCACATATGAAGCTGACTATAAACATGATAAAAATACTCAAGGCTCCATCAATCAGCGTATAAAAAGACAAAGAGATGGGAGAAAAACCAGAGGTAAGAGAGAAGGGTCATATTAAAAGTTAAAAACTAGTCAAAGAGATTAAAAAACTCAAAGGTCTAAAACCTAATAAAATATTTAGAACCCAAGTGACATCCTACAAAAATAAGTAAATATAAAATGGAGTTAATAAATAGGTACGTACCTAAATTATGTGCAATATATTTTTACAGCTTCTTCAACTCTTTGACAGCAGCAGCGACAAAGCTGTTTTTGTAGCGCTGGGTTCTACTTTTTGGGACAGCAAACCTCCGTCTTGAGGGAAGAAGCTGAAAGTGGCAGTGCAAAGGGTGGGAATCATCATTTAAAATGGAGGTAGCCATCCTCTGTACTTGTCTGGTGTACAGGGATGTCAGGCTCAGCTGTGGCTCACCAAGCAAACGACTAGACCATCTAACTACCTGATCCAAGGATTTCCTCTGTTTCAGTTTTATCTGACCAAACCATGACACTAAAGAAAAGGATAAAACAGATTCAATAAAAGCCCGATAAAATATTGTCATTATGGTTCGGTCAGTTTGGAAGCGTGCAAGTTTTCTCAAGCAATGCACATGTTGCTGACCCTTTTTGCACACCCTTTCACAGTTCTCTTCAAAGTTTAAATTACTATCAATAATCGTCCCAAGATATTTGTAGGATTGTACACATTCGGTGGGCTGGCCTTTTAGTATGGTGACTTTGTGCCTGGGATTTTTCTTCCTAAAGTCAATAATCATGTCTTTAGTTTTTGTCGTATTCAGCTGCAGGTAGGAATCCTCACACCAGTGAACAAAATCATCAACTACTGGGCCGTGGCCACTCTCACCATCCTGGAGGAGACTGACAATAACTGAGTCATCAGCATACTTTATAATGTGTCTGTTGTCATGTCTGCTCCGACACATGTTTGTGTACAGGATGAAGAGTAGTGGTGACAACACACACCCCTGAGGAGAGCCAGTAGAAGAGCACTTTAGGTCAGACAATGTACCATTGACCCTTACTCTCTGCGTCCTGTTGGTTAAGAAATCCAGAATCCAACCCACCAGATTATTGCTCAAATCAAATTGTTGCAGGAGCCTTTCAACTAAGATATGAGGTTGGATTGTATTAAAGGCGGAGGAAAAGTCCACAAATAAAAGCCTGGCGTGTGTCCCATTAAAATCCAAATGTTTAAAAAGCATGTTAAACAGAGTGACAGTGGCATCCTCCACTCCTCTGTGTGGCCTATAGGCAAACTGCAGAGGATCCAATGCCTGCTCAGTCTGCTTTAGGACCTCACATCTGACCAGTTTTTCAAAAATTTTCATTAAAATTGAAGTCAAAGCAACTGGTCTAAAGTCGTTTACCGTTTTAGGACAGCTGGATTTTGGAACGGGAACAACCACGGCTTCTTTCCAGATCTTAGGCACATGTTGTGTCTGTAAGGACTTATTGAAAATGTAATGAAATATAGGACTCAGTTCATGTGCACAGGACTTTACCAAGCGCCCACATATATTATCAGGGCCCTGACTTTTGTTCAGTTTTACAACACAGAACTCCCTTTTAACATCCTGCACCTCAATATTAAAGTGCTGATAGTCTTTGAGTTTCTGTTTCAAATCTTGGATTTCTGTGCTAAAATCAAAGGAGTCAGAACGACCATAAAAACAATTAAGAGCATTAGCCAGCTCTGTGTCTGAATTAAAACCATCTAAAAACACACGATTACTGCGCTCTGTGCTCTGAAGGCCTGCAATAGTTTTCATACTGGCCCAGGCTGAACCAAGTTTCTTTGTTGCCATCTTGCTTTCCAGCTCTGATTTATAATTCTGTTTTGCTCTTAAAATTTCGGCCTTCAGCTCCTTTGTGGCAACCTGTAGCTCAGAAACAGACCCCTGTTTAAAGGCAAGTGCTTTCCCCTGTAAGCAGGATTTAACTGATTTTGTAACCCATGGTTTGTTGTTGGGATATATTTTGACACGTTTACGTGGAACGATCTTATTTTTACAGAAAGCCATGTATGAGCATGTGACGTCCACCAAAGAGTCCAAATCATCCCCGCAGGCCAGTGTGAACATCTCCCAGAATAATCAGAATCAGAATCAGAATAAACTTTATTGCCAAGCATGTAAAAAAACACACGAGGAACTTGACTTGACATTGGTGCGCATGCGCGCGACACAACGACACGGCAGCCATAATAGGCGCCTCATCAAACAGAGATAGATAAGAAAGGGAGGGGAGGGGAGGGAACGACACAAAGGGGGAGGAGAGAAAAAAAACTTCGTTATCAGAATACAGCTTATTTTTAAGCAGATTATGATTACAATGAAAAAAAATCTCTCAATAGCACAGAGCAACAATCAACCACAAAAAACCAAAAAGACCAAAAGTCAGAGAGAATCAGTGAATGGATGGGTGTAATTCAGTATTATGAATCAGTGTGTTCGTGTATGTTGAATGCAGGTGGGTGTTTATCAGTTACTGGAGGCAGCAAAATCTCTCCCAGCCGAGATGTTATGTCTTAGTGTCTGAAACTCGGAAGCATGTCCTTGAGGCATGGCAGATGGAAATTTCCTGAGCCAGTCACATGTCAATGAGAGTTCAGATGCAGTCCCAGTATGTTTATGAAAGAGAAGCACAATCTTCTGTTTTGTCTTAAACCAGGAGGAAAATAGACAACAGGGCGAATTCAAGGTCTGATAGACACAGATCACTCAGAGCATAGAATTTTACACCTCCAGCAATCCTGTGTTCATAATTTCCATACATAGGCTTTAAATCCATTCCTTGGAGGCACCAAAGACGACTCCAGATGTTTCCCTTCTAGAACATGGGTAAACATGTCCGGTAGGGTCCATCCCTCTACAGTGCATGCAGATGGTAATTTCCATGTTATCATTGCCGATAGTTAATGCACTCCCCCGTCTCGTCGAATTGTTGAGAAGCAGCTATGCCGGGACCGCTTTTAATTAGCTCTTCCAGTTAATTTTTCGATACACCAGGAAAAACTCCAGAGCCAATCAGCAGAAAATCCTGTGATCCTAGCCAAACCAGGTAGATGTTTCCACATCCTCAGTCGAATCATGCAGACACATGCATTCCAATCCATGGGTCTCTCCATAGGGGCTCCCCCTGGCCCGAATTTATATAAAATGTTGTTAATCTTATTAAAGCCGCTCACCAAATCCATTCTTTTCGTTTGGTTCAAGATTCAGCCAGAAGACAGCGACGCAGACAAGACAGCAAGCTGGGATTCTCAGTTAGGGAGGGAAGGAGGGTAAAAGGGAGCAAAGAAAAAGGCGTCTGTTCTCTCTGAAGGGCAGAAGAGACAGGCCTCCCAGTCTGTACAGTCAAAGCATTCCTGGAGGCTGTGCACTGAATCTTCTGTCCACACATCAATGTCTCTCGTCTCCACCTTGCCTCTTCTGAGAGCAGTTTTATATGTGGGCAGCAAATGTACACAGTTGTGATCTGAGGATCCTAAAGGAGAAAGGGGGAGTGATTTATAGGCCCTCTCTATGGATCCATAGCACAGGTCCAATGTCTTTTTTCGCCTGGTTGGGCAGGAGACATACTGATAAAAGTTTTTAAGTGTCTTCTTTAAAGAAACATGGTTAAAATCCCCAAGAATGAAGTTTGGCGCCTCTGGAGAAATTGATTGCAGCTGCTGGATCACATCAAAGATTGTGCTGCAGGTGGAGTCAGCGTCTGCCCTCGGATGAATGTACACAATTGTGATGAAAAGTTGGGGGAACTCGCGAGGCAAATAAAAGGGGTGTAGTGACACAGACAGCAGCTCCACATCGGGTGTACAGGTGCACTCTCTGACCGTGACAGATGTGCAGTACTTTTTATTAATATATAAACATACGCCGCCCTCCTGACGCTTCCCCGTTACCTCTTCCTGCCGATCCGAGTGCAGCGGGTCTCTAAAGCCGTCAATCCACAGGTCTGCATCTCGGTCATGCGCAGTAAGCCAAGATTCCGTGAAAGCCATGACACAGCAGTTCTTAAAGTCCTTCTGGTAGCGTACATTCCCTTGAATTTCATCCACCTTGTTTCTCAGAGACTGTACATTCCCAAAAATTATTGAAGGAAGAGAAATGTTACCAAACTGACGTCTCCTCAGGCACAATTTCACACCTCCACGCCTTCTGCTCTTCCTTCTGCCGTCTCTCTTTTCACCGCTATGTCCGTCTCTCAAAATAAAGTCCGGCAGTTGCGGCTTAGGCTCAATCACAGCCGCTGCATCAACCGTGTTTAAATGCAGCAACATGTCCCTGGAATAATGTATCCTGCCCGCCATGATGCCGAACGCGTTTACTTCAGAAACAAAGAGCCAGAGGACAATTAGCAGCAGTGCAAGAAAGGGGAGGAAGTCCATGTTGTTGGAACCAGGGAGCTCTTCGCCATATAGTCCACAAACACTCCAGGGCAGAAACGACACAGAGGATTTTGTAAAAACATATAAAAGTACATAAAAACACACACACAGATGACGAACTATTTCACCAGCTGCCGGTCGCTGTGTGCGCATGCGCCCAAAAAATAGGGCTAGATAGATGGATGGATGTACTTTCTTGATCCCAAACTGGGAAATTACAGTGTAACTCATTTTACTGGGGCACCATTGAGAGCCTCTTCACCAGCTGCATCATGGTGTGGTATGGAAGCTGCACCGCCTCCTGCCGGAAGACACTGCAACGCACAGTGAAAGCAGACAGCAAGATCATCGGTGCCCTCTGCCCCCCCCCCCCCCAGACATCTATCTCACCCGCAGATCCATCAACATCGCAGGTGACACCTCCCATCTCTCACACTCCCTCTTCAGCCCCCTGCCCTCGGAACAGGTACCGGAACCTCCGGGCCCGCTCCACAAGACTGCTAAACAACTTTGTTCATCAGGCCATCAGGACCCTGAACTCTGTCCATTTCCTCCCCCCCTCCTCCCCAGACCGTAATGCACTCACCCGCACAATAACTACCTCAGCTGTTGGCACAGAAAGACTGGTACACCGACAGTAATACATTTGCTGCTGTATGTCTCTGCACTTTACTGCAACCATTTGCACAAATGCCATATCTGCTGCTGTCTGTCATTGCAATACTGATCATGTGCAGTCCTGTCTGTCACTGTCTGCACCTACACTACCGCATTGAACTTGCAACTACGGGTATTACAGCTCTACTTTTCTGTATATAGGATTGCTGAGTTTCATCATCATTTATCATTTATCTTTATTTGCACTATGGGAGGTCTGAGTCTAGCTTTTGTCACCATTTGCACTACAGGTAGCATTACTGTACATAGGCTGCTGTTGTTGTTTTTCCAGCCTTATTCCTTTTTTCTTTTTTTTATATTGTGCACACCACTGAAGAGAGAGAGAGAAATGCCATTTCAATTCTCCTGTATGTCCTGTACATATAGTAGTACTGACAAATAAAATCTTTGAATCTTTGAAATGAATCTTGAATCTAACAGCAGCATGACAGTGGATGACCAAAATGATAGAAACACACACAGCATAATAGACAAAGGGATTACCCATGGAAAGTAAAACTGCCTAAATAGCTTATATACATCATGGATGAATAGATGGTGATCCATATAGATACATGAATCATACCTGCTGCACAATGCAAGACTATCAGGTACAGGGTGAAATGTGAGGTACCAATTAGACTGTAAGGTGCAGTATAGCAGCATAGTTATGACCAGAATTCAACATTAAAGTGAGTTATTGTACACTGAAATGGCATGTGGCAGGAAAGATTTTCTGTACCTAACCATTTGGCAGTGAAGCTGTACCAGTCTGCTGGAGAAAGTGCTCCGCTGTCTGGGGAGATCTGGATTGTCCATGATGCATCTCAGTTTGTTTAATGTCCTCCTCTCCACCACAGTCTCAAAGGTCTCCGGCCTGAGACCAATTACAGAGCCAGCCCTCTTGATAATCTTGTCAAGTCTGTTGGTGTCGCTTGCTCTGATACTGCTATCCCAACAGACAGCAGCAAAGAAGATGGCGCTGGTGACAATGGCCTGGTAGAAAAGCTCCAGCATCCTGTTGCACACATTGAAGAATCTCAGCTTCCTCAGAAAGAAGAGTCTGCTCATCCCCTTTTTGCATGCAGCATTGGTGTTAGATTTCCAGTCCAGTCCGCTGCTGATCATGACACCCAGGTATTTGTACCTGGGTGTCAGGTACAAATACTACCTCCACATCCTCCCCCTAATCTGCAGTGGCTGTCCATCTCTCTGGTCTTGCTGACATTCAGCCTCGGGTGATTCTGCTCGGTCCACTCCACAAATCTGTCTACCAGTGCCCTGTACTCTGTATTAGTGATAATATTTTATAATATTTCAAAATACTTTATTCTGGTGTCCAATGATTCTTAATGTTGTGGCAGTCCTGGTAATTTGTGAGATTTAAAGCATATAAACAGGAAATGCAATGATACCATTGAGTCATGCTGTGTTGCAACATAAATTTTTAGGATGGACATTTGTTCACCCAGTATTGGCGGATTGCTGAATACTTTCCTCTGGCGCAGCACCGTTCCGTTGACAGTAAAGGTGAGCTATTTTTGTGTTTATTTAAAAAACAAAGTGTTATTTAGAAATTCTGTCAAATTAAAAGTTGAGAAAATATGGTGATACAATGATACAAGCCTTTAGTTCCACTTAATTTTGACTGGGCGAGCTGAAACAGAGAGGCGGACGGACAGATACACACACAGACATACACACAGCCATAAACAACTGACTACCGTATGCCTCTCAGTTTCACCGAAGCATGAAAATAACTAAGTGAATATAAAAGTGTCAACATCTTTTCATTTTTACAGAAGTGCTTAAATCATTTCCAAAATGTCCCCACATTTAATGCTACCTATAACCTGTCCAATTAAGCTGAAAAACAAGCAAATCGTGTGTGTTTGTGTGTGTGTGTGTGTGTGTGTGGGGGGGGGGGGTTTATAATTTTAAAAAAGTACAATGAGGTGGTTACACAAATGTGCACACCCTTTAACTAGTACTCTGTTGAAGCACCTTTTGATTTAATTACAGCATTCAGTCTTTTTGGGCACACACATGTCATCAAATAAAGTGACTGATTAACCCCAAATAAAAATGACTGTATGAATTAATGTGTCATTATGAATGTCCTTCTAGGGGTATTAACTTCAAAAGGATATAGTAGCTGAACTGGTCTTCTTAACGTCGTCCGAGTTGGAGTGCGCATAGCGCAGGATCTGACTAGTCCATCTCTCCCTGGGAACACCTCTATGATTAGTCCTGTTTTCCATGTTTGACGTGGTATCTTGTCATCTCCAATAAGGACCAAATCTCCTGGTTTGAGTTGTGTTGGATTTGGGGTATGACGAGTGTGAGCCGATCTGAGGTCCAGCAAATACTCCCTCCTCCATCTGTTCCAAAATTCCTTGACAAGTCTATGGCGATATTTCCATCTTCGGGTCAGCCTTTCTTTATTTGCATTTGCTATCTGACCTGTTGTGGAAAATGGCTTTGGTGGTAAAGAGGTAAGTCTTTTCCCTATGAGGAAATGAGCTGGCGTCAGAGGTTCTGGTTCTTGTAAATCGTTGTACACAAATGTGAGTGGTCTTGAGTTAATAGTGGCTTCTATTTCTGTCAACAAAGAAGTTAACTCTTCAAAGCTCAGAGATGCTCTGCCCATTACTCTTTTGAGGCATCCCTTTACAGAGCGCACTAACCTTTCCCAAAAACCACCCCACCAAGCCGCTCTTTCTGCAATAAATTTCCACTTGATTCCCTTTTCAGAAAAATATTCCAGCAGCTCTGGCTCCTTCATAGCCTTCCACAGTTCCTTTAGATCTTGATCTGCTCTCTTGAACGTTTTTGCATTGTCCGAGTAGATTACTCTACAAAGTCCTCTCCGTGAAATAAATCTCTTGAATGCCAAAAGGAAACTTTCTGTTGATAGACTCGATATTAGTTCAAGGTGCACTGCACGTGTAACTGCACAGGTGAAAAGTGCTATGTATGCTTTCTCTGCAGAATTCTTGGACTTTACAAACAGTGGGCCTGCAAAGTCAACACCTGTGACTTCAAACGGCGGTGCTTCAGTAACTCTGTCTTTGGGAAGAGGTGCAGCTGTTTGCTGTGCTGCTTTTACTTTGAATCTTTTACAGATAGTACAGTCTGAAATGCATTTTTTGACTAACTGTCTCGCGCGTGGAATCCAATACTTCTCTCGTAGATGAACTAGAGTGTCTCTCACGCCTGAATGCATGACATTTTCGTGACTGTATTTTATCAGAAGTTGTGCAAATCTGTGATTTGAGGGTAACAACCACGGGTGCTGCTCATTGAAACTCATGTTTGACTGATGCAGCCTTCCTCCTACACAGATTAAGCCTTGCTCGTCTAGAAAGGGTTTAAAGTCTCTGATTTTTGAGTCTTTGTGCACATTTTCTCCAGTTTTCAACTCTGTTATTTCTCTTTCAAAACTGTTAAGTTGCGCTTCACGTATCCATACCTTTTCAGATTTTGCCATTTCCTCTGCTGTTAGTTCTCCCCTTTGTCTTTGCTTTGAATGACAGTTGTGGAGAAATCTTTGGATCCATGCAGTTACTCTTAGTACGGTCTGTAGTTTGCTGTATTTGTCCAGCTGTAGCAATGGTTCAGATTGCACTCTTTCACTGTTACTGAGATGTACTGCGACTTGACTTGCCTTTAGCTCAGCTTTAACCTCTTCTTCTGATAGTATTTCTTGTGTGAAATCAAGCTTGCTGTTTGACCACTTGGTTTTCAGTTCAAGGGAGTTTGTTGTCCACTTACAGAGGTTCATGTTGGCAGCAGCCAGTATTTCTCTTGCTCCTGTAGTAAGTCTGTATGCCTCGTCTGAGTTACTTGAGCTAGCGATCAGATCATCCACATAAAGTGAGTCTCTCATTAGTTTTACTGTGTCTGGTTGGTTAGCTTCATATTTCTCCAGATGATGTCTGATAGTGGCTGCAAGTAAAAATGGACTTGAAGTTACTCCAAACACAACACGTGCCATTCTCATTATACGCGTGTTGGTGCCTTCAACATCTGGGGGTCCTGTAAGCCACAAAAATCTCACAGCATCTCTGTCACTTTCAGTTATAGATATCTGAAGGAAAGCCTTTGTAATGTCTGCTGTGAAAGCTACAGGATTTTGTCTGAATCTGATCAAAATGCTCATGAGGTCAGCATTCAGGTTTGGGCCAGGTAATAAACAGTCATTTAAAGAGGAACAACCTTCTTCATGTGACGAAGCATCAAACACTACCCTTAACTTGGTAGTTACTTTGTCCTCTCTGATTACAGCATGATGAGGTAAGTAGTAGGTTACATTCTCTGTCTCTGTTGAATGACTGCTCTGTGGCACATCTTCACATATTCCTTGTTCTGTGTAATCCTCTATTACATCGTTGTATCCTTTAAACAGTGTCACGTCAGATTTCAGCTTTCTTTTCAGGGTTTCAAACCTCTTTTGTGCAACCTTCTTGTTGTCTGACAGTTCGGGTGTATCTTGGCGCCATGGCAACGCCACTTCATATCTCTCATTAATGAATCTGACTGACCTGTCAAAGCTCTCCTTGGCTTTCTTGTCATCAGGTGTTTCCTCACCTTTAGTAGTGATGCCCAGCGACTCGATCTCCCAAAATGCTCTTAGCTGGTTTGAGATCTCCACTGAGTCTTCACTGAGTCCAATGTGCATACATGTTGCTTCATTCATACTGGACATGACAACTGGTCCTTGCACTGCCCAGCCAAATCTGGTTTCTATGGCAACCAAAGCATCTGACAGTCTCTCAGTTTTATCTGTGACTACTCTCCAGTAGTAATCTGCTCCGATCAGTACTGATAGCTCCAAACCATCTTTATCTCCCGCTGACACATCTGCTACTGGTAGCCCTTTTTTCTCCAGCTGCCGTTGGATGTGTTCACTGGGAACTTTCATGACTGCAGTACAAAGCTGTGGGGTTTGAACAGCTTCAATCTCAATTTTCTGATCCTTGTTTCTCACATTCTCCAGGACTAGTTTTATGACATTGCATTTTGTGGTCACTGGGTTTTTTGAGCCAAACGTGTGAAGGTTTAATGTCTCTTGTTTTAGTATTGGCAGTTTTAAATCCTTCACTTGCTTCTCATGGACAAAACTCCGTTGGCTTCCTCCATCAATTAAGCAACGCACAATCTTCTTTCCTCCAGGTCCTTCAATCCTTGCTCTCACAGTTTGCAATAGTACTGTTTCACATTTTTCTGGGGTTGGTTTGGCTGCATATGGAAATACTGAGGAGACCACTGCATCACTCGTGTTTTCAGCGGCATCTGTCCTTTCTATTGGTTGCTCACTTCTGTCACACACAACAGCATGATGTCTCCTTCCACAATCAGTGCATGTCACATTTTTGGATCTACAGTCTCGAGCAAGATGTCTGGGTTTTAGGCATATGAAGCACCTTCCCGTTTTCTTTAGCTTTTCTTTCCTGCTTGTGACTGTGTCTTCAGTGCACTGTTCTGACTTGTGGCTGGTACTGTTACAGAATATGCAACTGTGCACAAATGGTGTATTCGAACTGCCTGTGTGGAGGGCTGCAGCTGAGGGCACATTAGGTCCTTTCCACCTTTCTCTGCTTGAATCTGGTCTGTAGTGCTGATTCTGATTTGCATGTGTATCTTTATGATTCTCTCTCATTTGTGTCAAATGTGCAGCACGCTCCCTGCTTTCAACTTCTTGTTGCAAAAACTTTACAAGGCCATCAACATCCCACTTTTGCCCTATATCTGTCTTGCGGGTGTACTCAAGGGCAAGATCATCAGGAATCGTTTTGAACAGTATGGGGCACAGTAAACCTCCATAACTGTCTGACATGACTCCTAAAGCTTCTAAGCTTCTGATTTGTACTTCAACATCATCAAAAAGTTGTCTCAAGGCAACAATGTCTGAGGACCTTTTAACTGGACTTAGATTTAGTAACTTAGACATGTGTGCACTTACAATGAGCTCTTTCCTTCCAAATCTTTGCTTAAGCATGTCTGCTGCAGCATCATAGTTCATGTCAGTTACTTTCAGCCCTGCGACGGCGCGTGCAGCTGGCCCGATGAGATATGACTTCAAGTAAGTGAACTTTTCAGTTTTGCTCAAATCTGGGTTTTGGTGAATTGCATTTTCGAATTGGTCCCAAAACTCCTGCCACATGCACACTTCTCCGCTGTATTTGTTTATTGAGAGCTTGGGTAGCTTTACCGAGGGTCTGCTTGTATTTGACCGTGTACTCACGTCACTCAGCCGATGTGGATTCGCTGATACGGTGGCGTCTCTTGCCTGTTCTTGTTGCTGTAAGGCAGCCCGTTCAATCGCTCTCTCTGCCCGCGTCCTCCATAAAATTGTGTTGTCTTGATACTCAAGTGTCCGCACCATGTCCGCATCTAACTCGTCCAAAGGGATCTCCTGCTCTATATCTGGTTCAATGTCTTGCAGGCCTTTCTCTTTCTGTGACAACATGGCTAACAGCTCCCGCAAACGGTCACTGTTTATATCAGTCTTACTTGTTTCATCTTGTATAATTTGCAGCAGCTTTGTAACGGACGTCCGCAGCACGGTCCGTTTCTGTTTTAGCCTTTGAAGTCGCTCCGCCATTTTTTCCTTTCGTCTCCGTGTTGTTACAGCTATCGGCTTAATCCCAACAACGTTCTCTCTTCACTTTTCCCGCTTCCAGCTTCCGGTTCCCGGGTTTCGGCACCAAAAAATATGTTGTGGATTTAGCTGTAACATCAGTTGTTATAAGGAAAGAATGTCCAAACACCCAACTTTACCTTCATTTGGCTTTACTGGAGAATGCTGCATCTCAGTTTACAACACATCTGTCGTTCCCGCTGGCTAACATGCGTCCGTCTCTCTGATAGCACTGCATCGCTTAGCACTGACTTCTTCTTCTTCGGTCTGCAGCTTGAACAATAACATTTCATGGCCAAAGGTACAGTACCAGCGCCGTCTAGTGGACAATGTCTAACGACTGCATTGAAGGAAAACACCTTTGGGATTCTAATTAAATTACTATTATAAATAGCTTTTCTGATTAACTATAAAGTGTTTATAATATCTATTTGTCCTATATGTATTTCAATATGTAATAACTATCAACTTATGTGTATGAACCATTCTGAACTATTAAATATTCAACAAGGGGAGAAACTCTAATGCTGTATCATATACTGTAAGTTGAACTGTGGGTGCCCTTCTACTGTCGTGGAAAAAAGGTATATAGTGACCTTGCTGCTGCTACATGACCATCCCAAAGGGTGACCTTTCCAGCAAAATGAGATACAGAGCTGTTTAGGCTGAGGTGCTACCCATCCATTCATCCATCTTCTACCGCTTAGTCCTTTCGGATTGCAGGGGGCTGGAGCCTATCCCAGTGTCTCTGGGTGAGGGGCAGGGTACACCCTGGACAGATCACCAGTCCATCGCAGAGCCAATACAAAGAGACAGACAGCCATTCACTCTCAATCATACCTAAGGACAATTTAGAGTCCCCAGTTGATGCCAATTAACCTAACCTGCATGTTTTGGGCCTGTGGGAGGAAACCGGAGTACCGCCGCAGGCACAGGGAGAACATGCAAACTCCACACAGAAGGGTCACTGATGGTCAGGGGGTAGATCAAACCCATGATGGTCAAGGGTGGGATCGATCCTGTGACCCTCTTGCTGTGCTGCCACAGTGCTAACCACTGCGCTACCTGAGGTGTTAGTGAAACAAATATTTCAACAGCTTTAGTTCACTGTGTGTCCATGTACTTTTTTGTGTTTTAAACTAACCTAAAGTCCTTCCAGTTTTGTTTTAACATAAACCTGATACTTCATAGATTTTACATGTGCACATTTTTGTAGCTATGGTGGGGCCTAATATTGTGCAGTGAGTCGGTCTATACTTCTTCATCCCTGCCCTTTAAACTTTCTGAGCCCACCCCGATCTTAAGCATACATCCAGATCAACAAAAGGCCACCAGAAGAGAAATAAAATGTTGGGATGGCCCAGCCAGAGTCCAGACCTAAATTCTGAAAATCCGTGGGGTGACCTGAAGAGGGCTGTGTACAAGCGACGCCCTCACAGTCTGACAAGAGTTGGAGCACTTTTGCAAGGAGGGGTGCACAAATATTGCCAAGTAAAGATGTGGCTTGCCGATAAAAGTTTTATAGTCAAAAAGACTAAGGGCCCTATGACCATTGTAAACAGTGGACTTTTCTGTCACGCTTCTTGCCTTGTGCCAGTGCTTTTGATAGTTTCTGCCAGTGCAGTCTGTTTTTCACACTTTGCATCATGCCATTTAACTACCTGTGGACAGTGCACCTGCTTTGCACTGCCAGGAGGGGCCTCATTTCAGAGTTGTAACAACGGCGCTGTGTCAGCGCATCAACATTTTGGTGCATTTTATGACAATGCACTTTTGATCAGGAAAAAGGAGGCCTGTCATCAGAAACACATTTGTTAATGCAATTTCAGCAGTGTGTTTTGAAGTCGTGCAGCTCCAGTAGCACATGAAAAAACAAAGCATGTACTGGGCCCAAGCAGAGTAACCCAGACTGCCACCCAGGTCACACAGCACCATGATTCCCATGATCCCTCCTGTAGATGCTGAGCCCACTGGGCCCAGGACCAATTTGTCTTGGGAGACCCCACCAGGGACAAGTTGTCCCCAACAACATAGCTTCTGGGATCATTAGGACACTCAAGCGGAGGCACCTATAGTTATATTACTAATCTGTTACCTTTTGTTGAAAGTTTGGTTTATATATTAGGATCTACTATAGATAAACACAATTATCCATCCTCCAGGATAATTGTCCATACAGGAGCTTATTTAGATAAAATGCAAGAAAATGTTTCTTCATTCATTTATTTAAATGTTATTTGACAGGAACATAAGTTGCATTACAACGAAGCTGATGTGATTAAGAGTTTAGAGCTAAGGCTCATTTTTCAACCTTTGTCCTTAGTTTGGTTTTGCAGCCACAATGCATATTTTTTCATACATGCAAATGAAAAATGCATACATATACATAAACACATATGTGATTAATCTAAACAGCAACAGATCTTCTTTGCTTGAATGCAGTGTTTAAAGAGATCAGTTCTTTGATAATTAAATAAGCGTTTTAAACATAATTTTAACAAAATGCAGCTGATGTTTAATTCTGTTTAATGATCACAATCAAGTGAGTCTATGTAGGTTTTAACTTCTGTTGCAACAGAAAACTGACAGTAAAATCAATAAGCAAAGAGTGAAAGAAAACAGCCATATTCAAAAATGAAGAGTAATAAATGAGTGAACCTTCTTATTTTCTGCGCCACACAGGAATAGATGTTTGTCTGGGAGCGACTCCATCACTGCAGAGGATAAAATGGGTGCTCGTCTTCAGGCATTTGGGAGTGAGCTTCAGACACACAAAGCAGAACTCCACCTTACAGCGGGGACAGATGATGTTCTTGCAGCCTGTTCTGTCATGCTCTACCCTCTGACCACAGGTGGGACAGGCTCTGATGGAGGGACAGGTATCAACACCCTGAACCTTAGGAAGAGTGATATCCTTACAGGTCTTGAGAAGTTCCAGGTCCTGATTTTTGCAGCCAGCATTGTCGCAGTGATCAGACCGAGGGCCTGATCCCTTCCACGGCTTCTGACACTGCCAACAGAACTGGAAGGTCTTCTTCTGATCAGCTGTGCATATGGAGCACTTCACACACAAGTTGGAGAGATCCATCCTCTCCACTTTGGTTTTGCACTGTGGGCACTGAGGTGAGAAACAGTAGAGAAATTAGAACACAGGAAATCAGCTAAAAATCAGAACTGTTAAAAAACATAAGCCAGTGGACCACTCACTTGCTGAACGTCAGCGTATTCTGCAACAGCCAGACGGGCCATGGTCTCTTCAAAGTGCTCCATTTCTTCTACTGTCAGATCAGCCAGTCTACGCACCTCACTGTACGGCCACTCTTTATTACAAAGTTTGTTGCTATCTCCTACTAATGCAGGACATCGGAATTTGTAATGACCCTTAAAACAACAGCAAAGAGAAAAATATCACCATACAAAGACAGAAAACAGCTAAATACATGTTATATTACAAATGTGAGCTATTTAAAGCTATTCTTCCTGTGAGGTATTCATTAAACTGAAGATCAAACATTCAGGCAATAATATGTGATAACTATCTAAAGACAGTACAGTAACACTGCAGCCCCATTCCCACTACAGGAACCAGGAACACATTTTAGCGGACAGGAACTTCATAAGTGCCGGCCCTGTATCTGGCCCTCTCCCTGATATGTCTGTAGGAACCATCAGTCTCTGGAGGATTTGTTTGTGATGTAATCTTTCACAGTTTGGACTGCGACGTAGCACAGCAAAGTAAAATATGTTGAAATCATACAGAAATGATTATGCGATAAATGAATATAGAGTGGACATTGTTGTTGTTTAATAATTGAAGAGAGGAACAGATCAAATAAACGGCATAGATACACGAGTAGCATCAGTGGGGACTCTGATCTACTCTCTGGCTGCAGACAGCCTGAGCCGCCGGTCCTGTGCCCTGCCTCTCTGCGATGTTCCTGCCCAGCTGATGCATGGCTGCATATGATATTTGATCGATCTGACTGTTCCTCTCCACAATTATGACAGTGATCACTTTTATTTTTTAGTCATTATATGGCATAGACGCACAAGCACACTGGGAGAATTACCAATGTAGACTTGGTCTCCTGTTGGCCGGCTGTGTGGGTTCACATCTTGGTGAAGGACAGTGCTAGTGGGCTATGATATACGCCGTGCCACTTCACTGAAATACTTGTGTCCTCCTGAAGCTAGCACTGCACCACATCAGTTGAATAATCATTCAGACCCTCCACAATCATACAAGCATTAGATGATAAATTGTTAAGTCAATGCCAAATTTAATCCAACAAGCATGGAGTCAATCCTAAACTCCACCCAGCAGTTTTTGGGGCCACTCTATAATCTACCCCTGACCAGGGCTGTGTTTCATCCCCATGAATTCCTGAAAACTTCTCCTTACAGGGAGGTTCCTGTAGCGGAGACACACAGCATGGGGGAAGTCCCTGTAAAATTGGTTCCTGTAGTGGAAACGAGGCTTACCACTGATTAACCGATAAGCTGTTAAAAGGCAGAATCTGATTCAACATTATATGAAATATACTGTAAATACAAATTTGTGTTTGTCTTTCCTGCTTCTTTAATCATCTCACCTGCTATATTCATTGTATCCATATTTTGTTTTAAAAACAGTTTTAATAGCAAACCTCCTTCAGCTGACTACGACACCAATCTGTGAGAGATTCAGGGGTGACGGCGTGGCCACAAGACATCTCTGCTCTGAGAGAGCTGCTGCAAGCTGGAGTTTGAGAGAAACAGCAGTCTATTAGCAATTACCAGAAAATGGAAAACACTGACTTATAATGCAGATTATAATGCAGAAGTGCACATCATGGAACAAAATAACCCAATCTCACCAAAATTACATGTTTTCTCCACAGAGTAGGCTACGATAAAAACTGGCATAGGATGCAAATACAGGTTTCCATCTGTGTCTATTTTCACTCTCATGCTCACCTTTAACATACATTACATGTGGTTACATGGTTAGGGTAAGTGTAATGTTGCAGTAGGGTAGGGTATTTTATGTTACATAAAACTTCTAAGCCTACACTCCTTGTAGTTATCTTCAAAACCACTAGAAGGTGCTTTAAAAACCAAAATGCTTTATTATATCTCACTGAAGGGCATGAAAACATGCTAACATTTGGTGCAATTGGGGCAAACGTAAATGAAGTGTCACAAATGCCCCTCTGGACTCATTTGCAAGGTGAGTTCTTGACATGATTGTTCATTAAGCCCAAAAGCGGAAAATCACTTACAACTCGTGGTCTGAAAACTAAAGGCAGGGCTTAACAGGAAACATAAACTTGGCACGGCGAAAAACACACAAGCGAGGGTATCACAACAGCCTAGGCGGAGGCGTGCATCCATGCCAAATTTTGAAGTAAGCCGCACCCAGGTAAGGGGCGGCGTCCCTTAAATAACGCAGGACTACTCAACACAAATACCAACAGCTGTGGATAATTAATAAAATACAAATCAAGGATGAAGGTATGAAAAAACAAGACACTGTCAAAACAAAGGCAAGACCAGAACTAAAGATGACGACAACAACAACAACAACAACAACAATAATAATAATAATAATAATGACAACCAAGGACAGGGATAAATACAAGACAAAGATAATAAACAAAGAATCCAACAAAACTAAACTCAAAGCCTGGTCAGGATAAAGAGCATAACATGACTGCGATGATGAATAATAATAAATACAGAGAATTCCACAAAACAAACCGAGCTGAAACAGGGAAAACAGAATAACAAAAATAAGATAAGATAAGATAAGATAAGCCTTTATTAGTCCCACAACGGGGAAATTCCAGGATTGCAACAGCACAGGGATAGCAACACTCAGAGCAACAATCAGAAGGCAAGAAAAAAAACAAAAAAAACAAAAAAAAAACAAGCAAGAGCAGCTAATATACTGTACATATGTACATATTACTATAAAATATATATATACACACACACACACACACAGACACACAGTGCAGAGCATTGTAGCTGGATGGAATAAATATATGAATATATGAACACACAGTGCAGAGCATTGTAGCTAGATGGAATAAATATGTAAATATATAAACACCCACAGTACGGAGCATTGCAGCTAGGTGGAATAAATATGCAAGTATATAAACACACACAGTGCGGAGCAATGTAGCTAGATGGAATAATATGTAGATATATAAAAACACAGTGCGGAGCATTGTAGCTAGATGGAATAAATATATAAATATATAAACACCCACAGTATGGAGCATTGCAGCTAGGTGGAATAAATATGCAAGTATATAAACACACACAGTGCGGAGCAATGTAGCTAGATGGAATAATATGTAGATATATAAAAACACAGTGCGGAGCATTGTAGCTAGATGGAATAAATATATAGATATATAAATATAAACACACCCAGTGCAGAGCATTGTAGCTAGATGGAATAAATATGTAAATATATAAACACACACAGTGCAGAGCATTGTTGCTAGGTGGGATGAAACAGCATAACCGTCTATTTAGTTATCCTACATGGTATGATTATGTGCCCATACATATTCTCACCCTCCATAGCGACCGGTATGTTCCTAGTTGTATGCCGGAGAGGACCATTGTGTAAGTCTATTGCATCTTTTGCATTCAAAAAAAAAACAAAAAAAAAAAAAAAAAACTATTAGTTTGTTACGTCTTTTTGCTATCTCTGCGAGCAGCCCTGCTTAGGTTGTACAGTCTGACAGCCGTTGGTAGGAAGGACCTACGAAACCTCTCGGTTGTGCACCTGGGATGATGTAGTCTGCTGCTAAATGAGCTCCTCAGTGCATCCAGTATGTCCTGCATAGGGTGGAACTCGGACTCCAGCAGAGATGACAGTTTAGCCACCGTCCTTCTCTCTCCTATCTCCTCCATCGGATCAAGGCGTTGCCCCAGGACAGAGCTAGCTTTCTTAATCAGTTTGTTCAGTCTCTTCCTATCGGCTGCAGTAATGCCACTGCCCCAGCAGACCACTCCAAAAGTGATGGCTGATGCCACCACCGTGTCATAGAATGACTTCAGCAGCGCCCCTTGTACACCAAAAGACCTGAGTCTCCTCAGCAGGAACAGCCTGCGCTGTCCCTTCTTGTAGAGTGCGTCAGTATTGTGTGACCAGTCTAGTTTATTGTTCAGATGAATACCCAGGTACTTGTAGGATGTCACCATCTCGATGTCTGTTCCCTGTATATTTACTGGTGCTGTGAGGGGCTGCCCATGCCTGCGGCAGTCCACCACCAGCTCCTTAGTTTTCCTCGCGTTGATCTGGAGGCAGTTCCGATGGCACCAGTCCACAAAGTCCTGGATAAGCCCTCTGTACTCAGCTTCATCTCCGCTGGAGATGAGACCAACGATCGCAGAGTCATCAGAGAACTTCTGTAGATGGCAATGTGTTGTGTTGTGTGAGAAGTCCGCAGTATAAAGAGTGAACAGGAAGGGAGCCAGCACCGTTCCCTGGGGGGCCCCCGTGCTACTGATGATCGTGTCGGAAACACAGTCCCGGGTTCTCACAAACTGAGGCCGGTTCGTGAGGTAGTCCAGGATCCATGATGACAGGTGCTAGTCCACCCCTGCGCGCAGCAGCTTGTCCTTCAGGATCATCGGTTGGATGGTGTTGAAAGCACTGGAGAAGTCAAAGAACATGATCCTCACCATATTCCCGGGCTTCTCCAGGTGGGACAGACATGGTTTGGGGACCATGCTCACACTTAAAGTGTGAGCATGGTCCCCAAACCATGCTCACACTCTGACATGAAGTCTCCATTTGTAAAACTGTTCCCCACTGACATACTAAAAAAAGAACATTTATCTTACACATTGGATCCAGTTCATCTTCCCTATCCACAAACTTTAGTGTGGCGTCTCGTGGATCATAGCTCTTCTCCCCATCTTCCTGAAGGCTCATTTCAGTTCTGTGGGAAAAATACTTGTTGAAAATACATTCTGACCATTGGTAAAAAACTATAAATCATGATAACATTCTTATTGTGCTGATTAAAAACTGCTTGATTTGGTGCCTAACCATGCTTCATGTTTGGTGGCTGTTTTGGTAATTTGTGAGATTTAAAGGATGAAAACAGGAAGCGTAATGCTACCATGAAGCCATACAGGGTTACAACATAAACTTTTAGATTTTACAGAAAAAAAAACAAAACTCCATCCACCTTCTACTGCTTTTCCGGAGGTCAGGGTTGCGGAGGCAGCAGTTTAAGCAGAGAAGCCCAGACTTGCCTCTCCCCAGCCACCTGCTCCAGAGAGGATACCAAGGCATTCCCAGACCAGCTGGGAGACACAGTCTTTCCAGCGAGTCCTGGGTCTGCCCCAGGGTCTCCTCCCAATGGAACGTGCCTGAAACACCTCAAGTGGGAGGTGTCCAGGAGGCATCCTGATCAGATACCCAAGCCACTTCAACTGGCTCCTTTCAGTGTGGAGGAGCAGCGGTTCTACTCTGAGCCTCTCCAGGATGACTGAGATCCTCACCCTATCTCTAAGGGTGAATCCAGCAATCTTACAGAGAATGGTCATTTCAGCCACTTGTATCCGCAATCTCATTCTTTCAGTTATTACCCAAAGCTCATGACCATATGTGAGGGTAGGAACGTAGATTGACCAGTAAATCAACAGCTCCCTCTTCACCATGACAGACTGGTACAACATCTGCATCACTGCAGACGCTGCTCCGATCCATCTGTCAATCTCTCGCTCCATTTATTATTCAGTTATTACTAGTTCACAGATGTATAATAAAATTGGATGTACAACAATCCAATTAACCCTGAACAAAGAATCACTTTAAGTTAAAGGGGCATGAGTCAAACTAAACCTAAAGGACTACTGTGTGCATAAAGTAAAACATTTTCTTAAATTATCAAGTCTTAAACTAAAAAATGTGGTACTTAAGTAACTTCACTGCTCAAACCAGAAGCACCGTCTATCAGCTGGTTGCATCAATTACTGTGGTATATAGGCTACAATTGTGTGATGAAATGAGTCAAAATTTAAGTGTTATAGGAAGAGAATGGTGAGTGTTTTAAAATCTGATATGCATGAAAGCACCAAGGTGGTGATGCCTCGGTGCCAGAGCCCTGGCGGTAGAATGCATTCTCAGATCATCACCAAAATGTTATGGGTTCCTCTCTAGCCCAAGGACCACCTCTGGTAAAAATTTCATCCAAATCTATCCAGTAGTTTTGGAGTACACGCATGCGCAGCGAAAATAATCTGCAGTCCACATGCCCGTACTGTCGGCGGCAGCCAAGAGTCACCAACCTGATTTGAACAGCTGCAATCCAAACAAAAGAAGAGCACGGTGGAAGACGTTTAAAATGGTGGAAGCGATGGAGGTACGTGAATACAATGACAATCAAAACAAACAGCAACTTTTGCTGTTTAGTGGCAGAGGAAGAAAACAGACGGGCAAAAAGCCGGACATTTGTTCACCCAGTATTGGCAGTTTGCTCAGTACTTCCCTGTGGCGGGAGTTTTTAGTGAGTTTTTAATGAGTTTTACCTCATCCTTCCTCTGCAAAACTAAACAGCAAAACCAGTGTGAAAACAATCAGTGTGATGAATAAATGGTGTAGTTGCTGAATGCGTGTGTTTTTTTTTCCAGAAACCGCTATTTTATAACAGTTCAGCTCTATGTGCTGTAAAAAAAAAAGTGCTGTGCTGTGCTGTAAAAAAGTCACACTGCCGCCTCTAGTGGCCTGGCATAGTTATTACAATACTTTTTCCTTCGGCTTCATTGACATTAAAGGTGAGTTAAATTTGTGTTTATTTTGAAAACAAAGCCTTATCTTGGAATTCTGGCAAATTAAAAGTCGAGAAAATATGGCAATACAATGATACAAGCCTTTAGTTCCACTTAATTTTGACTGGGCGAGCTGAGACAGAGAGGCGGACAGACAGACAGACAGACAGACACACCCACACGTGTGCACCCACACACACACATCCACACACAGACACATTAACTGATTACCGTTTGCCTCTCTGTTTTACTGAGGCATAATAAGAAAGAAAAACATTATTATGACCATCATAAACTTATTTTTATCAGCATTATAAAAGTTGACTCAGTCAGGGAAGTTCCAAATTGAAATTCAAATTGTCCTCACCAAGAAAGAAAGAAAGAAAGAAAACTTCCTATATTGTTACTTCGTTGTTGAGAAATATCTGGATTTTATTCACTCTATTCGTTGGATTTTTTTGTTGTTGTTGTTGATTTATTTATCATTTAAAGTAATATTATATTAAAAATACAACATGTATTAAAAATAATGAGATAAAAAAAAGTGTGCACACTTGTTTCCATTGTGGTCCCTAATAAATAATAAATAAATGAAAGCACCAAGGTGCTGATGCCTCGGTGCCAGAGCCTTGGCAGAGGTATGCATTCCCGGATCATCACCAAAATGTTATGGGTTCCTCTTTAGCCCAAGGACCAGATCTGGTAAAAATTTCATCCAAATCCATCTGGTAGTTTTGGAGTACACACATGCGTAGTGAAAATAATCTGCAGTCCACATGCCTGTACTGTCAGCGGCTGCCAAGAGCCACCAAGCTGATTTGAACAGCTGCAATCCAAACACAGAAGTAGAGCATGGTGGCAGGTGTTTTAAATGGTGGAAGCGATGGAGGTACGTGAAAACAGTGACAATCAAGACGAACAGGAGCTTTTGCTGTTTAGTGGCAGAGAAAGAAAACAGACGGGCAAAAACACGGACATTTGTTCACCCAGTATTGGCAGATTGCTGAGTAATAGTGGTGTGCGATACTGCAAGATTTGGTATCAATCCGATACCAAGTAAATACAGGGCCAGTATCGCCAATACGATACCGATACTTTTTAAACATTAAGGTGGATGGCATCATCAAATTACTAAATCTGAATGAAGCTCCATGACCTTTAAGTGTTTTGTGATTTTTCCTTTGGATTATTAATTAGTTAAACCCAGGACAGAATTTGGGCAGTTTAGAGGTAAATACATACAGTATCACTTTCACAGTTAACACAAAATGGTAATTATATTCAATCAGATCTGAGCCATATGATATTTAGTATATTTGTTTCAATTCCAGTAAAATGCATTCCTTTAAATAAAATGTTTCAATGGGATAAATGTATTATACCAAGGTCTTAGCATAATTTATACTTTTTGAGTTGGTTAAAGTAACAAATGACCAGTTGCACTTTGAAAATTAATATTAACTAATGCTGAAGATGACTAAAATACCCGGATACTCTGCCATACTGAAAGGCCTCTGCCAATGATCTCTGCCTCTGGGAAATACCTCACCCCCAGGTCTTTGTCTGGGGGTGGGGTATTTTTCTGTAGCTCGGCGTTGTCTTTTGGATGATTTTTCATATGCTTGTATTGTGGTGACCCACCACAATCTACGTGGACATTCAGCCTTCACACTCAGCTAGGGCAAGAAGCAGGACAATTTGCATATGGACAGAGAGCCCCTAGAAGACGATCAGAACAATGACTATTGTTATACATCCCCGGATTAAGGAGAGGAAGTCCGGCGCCAGTTAATTACGCGATTGATATGTATTGACTGATATGTATATCAATATGCAAATGTGCCATGCATTCTCTCTTGTCTGTATAAAAGAGCTGACTTTACATGCCTCACGGAGAGCACACACAGGACGCACACACACACAGCACAGCACAGCGCACAGCGCTACAGTGTGTCTCATGATGGAGGAAATAAAACTCTGAAACCTTCCAGCTCGTCGTATCTCGCCTGAACTTATTTTTAATCCTCCACAGTATAAATTAGTTGTGCTACCACTGTATTTCACAGCCTTTTTACAAATTGTACAGCTTACCGTTGTTTCATTTTTGGCCTGGAAATATAGCCACATGACAAGGCGCTCCTCTTCCTCTCTGGCAATCGTCTTCTCCGTCTCTGTGCTATGTGTACGCGCTGTGGTAGTGTATCTCGATAAGCAGCATAGAACACCGGCAGCAGGCGGCTGCTGCTTGCTAGCTGGGGATGGGCATATCGATACTCAAGTATCGATACTAGCTGGTCGATACTTTGGAGTCTATACTTTTTAAAATATTGCAATACCACTATGTTAATACAAAATGTGCAATTTGTTTTCACTTCTGAGAGTTTTATGCATTAAATTTATGTGTGAAAACTGGTGAAAAAACAGCCCAGGCATATTTTAGAGATGGTCTGCTGTGTCACATGATTATGGCAGCCTATCAGATGTCACAGCCGAAGACTCACTGCACACTGCGAGTGAGCTCAGCAGTGTCGGAGGCGGCAGAAGTACTATTTCTGAAATGCTTCACCATTCATCCAAATTCTATGGTGATACCATGCAGCAAGATAAGCACTGTTTGTAAAATAATCGGTATTGGTATCGAAGAAAAAGTCCCATAAATCTGTGGTGTCGTATCAAAAGGAAGAATCCTGGTATCGCCCATCCCTAGCTAGCTTGTTTACCTAGCGCTGCTGAGTCACCTGATGGTACAAGAGGGAGGAGGTAAAACCACAAGAAGAAGAGGAGCAAAGTGTGGCTGAGTGTGCTTGCTCCGTGCTGTGACGGGAGCAGCAACACAGACACAGAGTATCGATTTTGTTACACATCAATGTCAATACCAACATTTGGATCAATCTGCCCAATACTACTGAGTACTTTCCTCCAGGGGGCAGTCCTGGCTTGTGTGATGCCCTGGCTGGACCGTCTCCTTGCCCCCCCCACCCCCCCACCGGCCACCCAACTTCAATCTAAAGATTGACCTTTCTTGTTTTCCATCCATCCATCCATCCATCCATCTTCTACCACTTTTCCGGAGGTCTGGGTCATGGAGGCAGCAGTTCAAGCAGAGAAGCCCAGACTTCCCTCTCCCCAGCCACCTGCTCCAGCTCTTCAGAGAGGATACCAAGGCGTTCCCAGACCAGGTGGGAGACATAGTCTCTCCACCGAGTCCTGGGTCTGCCCCGGGGTCTCCTCCCTGTGGGACGTGCCCAAAACACCTCAAGTGGGAGGCGTACAGGAGGCAGACCCAGGTTAGCATCTGTTGGCCGGGTTTCCGCCCATGGAACCCGGCCGGGCTCAGCCCGAAGGAGTTACATGGGTCCGCCCTCCAGTGGGCTCACCACCTGCAGGAGGGATCATGGGGGCCCGGTGCTATGTGGATTAGGTGGCGGTCAAAGGCGGAGACCTTGGCGGACTGATCCCAAGCTTTCTAAACTGGCTTTCTTGTTTTCCTTGATACAAAATTGTCAATGACATCATCATGTGAAAGTTGATCAGCAGTGGTGTGGTTAATACTGATGACTGCAAGACCAGTAACGAGGTTCTTCATCAATCAATCAATATCATGATTTATAATTTAAATTTAAAAACTACAATCATAGTCATCAGTAGGTGCACTAGAGAACGCCGCTGAGGACAGTTGCACTTCGGACACAGTCCAAAGATGGATAATTTTTTTCACACATAAGGAGTTGTTCAGAACTACTTATACAAAGATATAGAGTGATGATAATCAAGTCAGTGGCGGTAATGCACCTGTAAGCTAGTTGCCAACCGCCAATCAAATTTAAAAGAAGAAGAAGAAGATAGTCATCAATATTAAATCAGAACAGTCTGAAATGCTTCACTCTGCTTGTAATGAATATTACTAACTAACTAACTAACCTGCACTTATATAGCGCTTTTCTAGTCACAAAGACCACTCAAAGCGCTTTCACTAATGCTAACCCTCTATTCTAAGGGCCTATAGGAAACAGATATCTAGGGACAATTTAGAACAACCAATTAACCTAACATACATGTCTTTGGATTGTGGGAGGAAACCGGAGCCCCCGGAGTAAACCCACACAGCACAGGGAGAACATGCAAACTCCATACAGAAAGGTTCCAACCCCTGCCAGCCTGGGGATTCGAACCAGGAACCTTCTAGCTGTAAGGCAACAGTGCTAACCACTGCACCACCGTGCAATATTGAGAATGTTTATGAATTACCTTGCAAAAAGACATTAACTTAAAAAAACTACTTTATTGAAATAGTTTTTCTACGTATGCAATATTTCTATTTAGCTTGTTAAAGCTTACAAAGTAAAAACTTTTAAAACCACAATAGTGGATGCTGCCCTGGGCAACCGCCCATGTGACCCATATCTGAAACTGCCACTGCTTTTCTCTGGGGAGTTTCTTTCCATTGAAGAAAAAGGTGAGCTATTTTTGTGTTTATTTCAAAAACAAAGCATTATTTCAAAATTCTGGCAAATTAAAAGTCGAGAAAATATGGTGATAATATGGTGCCGCAACTGCCGGACTTTATTTTAAGAGATTTTCATGGACACAGCAATGAAAAGAGAGACAAGAGGAGGAAATGCGGAAAGCATGGAGGCGTAAGATTAAACCTGAGGAGGCGTCAGCTTAACCGCATTCCTCTTCCTTCCATTATTATGGTAACGTACAATCCCTGAGAAATAAAGTGGATGAAATTCAAGGAAATGTATGATATCAGAAGGATTTCAAGAACTGCTGTGTCATGGCTTACACGGAGACGTGGCTTACGGCGCATGACTGGGACCCGGACCTATGTATTGACGGCTTTGGAGCCCTACTTTGCTTGGATTGGCAGGAAGAGGTAACAGGGAAACGTCAGGGGGGCGGCGTATGTCTGTATATTAATAAACAGTACTGTACATCTGTCACGGTCAGACAGCGCATCTGTATACCAGATGTGGAGCTTCTGTCCGTGTCACTACGCCCTTTTTATCTGCCCCGCGAGTTCCCCCAACTTTTCATAACGACTGTGTACATTCACCCGAGGGCGGACACTGCCTCCGCCTCCAGCACTGTCTTTGATGTGGTCCAGTGGTTGCGGTCGATTTCCCCAGAGGCTCCAAATTTTATCCTTGGGGATTTTAACCATGTGTCTCTAACGAAGACACTTAAAAACTTATCAGTACGTCTCCTGCCCAACCAGGCGAGAAAAGACATTGGACCTGTGCTACGGATCCATAGAGAGGGCCTATAAATCTCTTCCCCTTCCTCCTTTAGGATCCTCAGATCACAACTGTGTGCATTTGCTGCCCACATATAAAACTGCTCTCAGAAGAGACAAAGCGAAGACCAGAGACATAGACATGTGGACAGAGGATTCAGTGCACTGCCTCCAGGAATGCTTTAATTGTACGGACTGGGAGATGTTCACGCTGGCCTGCGGAGATGATTTGGACTCTTTAGTGGACGTGACATGCTCATACATGGCTTTCTGCAGGGATATGATCATTCCATGTAAACGTGTCAAAATCTATCCCAACAACAAGCCATGGGTTGCAAAATCAGTTAAATCCTGTTTACAGAGGAAAGCACTGCCTTTAAACAGGGGGTTGTTTCTAAGCTGCAGGTTGCCACAAAAGAGCTGAAGGCCGAAATTTTAAGAGCAAAACAGAATTATAAATCAGAATTGGAAAGCAAGATGGCAGCAAAGAAGCTTGGTTCAGCCTGGGCCAGTATGAAAACTATTGCAGGCCTTCACAGTACAGAGTGCAGTAATCGTGTGTTTTTAGATGGTTTTAATTCAGATTCATGGTCGTTTTGATTCTTTTGATTTTAGCACAGAAACCCAAGATTTGAAACAGAAACTCAAAGACAATCAGCACTTTAATATTGAGGTGCAGGATGTTAAAAGGGAGTTCTGCACTGTAAAAGTGAACAAAAGTCAGGGCCCTGATAATATATGTGGGCGCTTGGTAAAGCCCTGTGCACATGAACTGAGTCCTGTTTTTCACTACATTTTTAATAAGTCCTTACAGACACAACATGTGCCTAAGATCTGGAAAGACGCTGTGGTTGTCCCCGTTCCAAAATCCAGCTGTCCAAAAACGGTAAATGATTTTAGACCAGTTGCTTTGACTTCAATGTTAATGGAAGTTTTTGAAAAACTGGTCAGATTTGAGGTCCTAAAGCAGACTGAGCAGGCATTGGATCCTTTGCAGTTTGCCTTTAGGCCTCACAGAGGAGTGGAGGATGCCACTGTCACTCTGCTTAACATGCTTTTTAAACATCTGGATTTTAATGGGACACATGCCAGGCTTTTATTTGCAGACTTTTCTTCCGCTTTTCATAAAATCCAACCTCATATATGTATTAGTTGAAAGGCTCCTGCAACAATTTGACTTGAGTAATAATCTGGTGGGTTGGATTCTGGATTTTTTAACCAACAGGACACAGAGAGTAAGGGTCAATGGTACATTGTCTGACCAAAAGTGTTCTACTACTGGCTCTCCTCAGGGGTGTGTGTTGTCACCACTACTCTTCATCCTGTACACAAACATGTGTCGGAGCAGACATGACAACAGACACATTATAAAGTATGCTGATGATTCAGTTGTTGTCAGTCTCCTCCAGGATGGTGAGAGTGGCCACGGCCCAGTAGTTGATGATTTTGTTCACTGGTGTGAGGATTCCTACCTGCAGCTGAATACGACAAAAACTAAAGATATGATTATTGACTTTAGGAGGAAAACTCCCAGGCACAAAGTCACTGTACTAAAAGGCCAGACCACCGAATGTGTGCAATCTTACAGATATCTTGGGACGATTATTGATAGTAATTCAAACTTTGAAGAGAACTGTGAAAGGGTGTGCAAAAAGGGTCAGCAACATTTGCATTGTTTAAGGAAACTTGCACGCGTCCAACTTGACTGAACCATAATGACAATGTTTTATCGGGCTTTTATTGAATCTGTTTTATCCTTTTCTTTAGTGTCATGGTTTGGTCAGATAAAACTGAAACAGAGGAAATCCTTGGATCAAGTAGTTAGATGGTCTAGTCGTTTGCTCGGTGAGTCACAGCTGAGCCTGACATCCTTGTACACCAGACAGGTACAGAGGATGGCTACCTCCATTTTAAATGATGACTCCCACCCTTTGCACTGCCACTTTCAGCTTCTTCCCTCCAGACGGAGGTTTGCTGTCCCAAAAAGTAAAACCCAGCGCTATTTTATATTTACTTATTTTTGTAGTTTTTTTTATTTGGGTTCTAAATCTTTTATTGGGTTTTAGACTTTTTTGAGTTTTTAATCTGTTTGACTAGTTTTATCTTTTTAATATGGCCCTTCTCTCTTATCTCTTTGCTTTGTCTCTTATCTCTTTGTCCTATGTCCTGATTGGTGGAGCCTTGAGTACTTTTATCATGTTTATAGTCAGCGTCATGTGTGCCTGTGTTTGTATTCATGTTGAATGTAATTGTGGTTTGTAAATATGGATGACACCTGACTGCAAAACAAATTTACCTATGGGTACAAATAAAGTAACCTGAACCTGAACCTGAAGACTTTAGTTGTGCTTAATTTTGGCCAGGCGAGCTGAAACAGAGGTGGACAGACAGATGGACGGACGGACAGGCAGATACATAAGCCACAAACAGATGCACTGACTACTGTATGCCACTCAGTTTCACCGAGGCATAATAAATAATAAATAAATAAATAGAGGTGCCTACTTTGATGCTAAGTTTTCATATTGACATTGGTGAACATTTCTTTCATCAGAATTCAAGTAAACTAGTGCATACCTGTGCATGCCCTTAGAAACCAATTATAAGCAAGTATTTCTGCCTTCCTGTCTTTGAGCTCTGACATAGTTACCATGGCAGCAGTAACCATGGTGATGCCTGCCTTTGATCTTTGACATGGTTATCCTATGATCTTTTAGCGAGTCTTATGGTCTATATGACGTCATATAGACATCATGTAGACATCATAGGAACATCATATGCGGTCCTATGATCTTTTAGCGAGTCCTATGATCGACACACACACACACACACACACACACACACACACACACAGAGGGGCGGGGCTTGCAACTAAAACAGAGATATAATGTTGTCAAGAACACATCTGGTACGTAGCGGTAATGCACCTGTAAGCTGGTTGCCAACCGCCAATCAAATCTGAAAGAAGTAGAACAGACAGACAGAGATTTCTTGAATTTATAGAGGGACGTCATGTAATAACCGACTGAAGGCACAAATGCTTCTTACCTTGGTGGCAGAAAGGCAGAGCCTGTAGTTGTAGTTTTTCAGGATCGCTTGTTGTTCTAACCGGAAGTAGGCGGTCGGTCAAAATTACACAAATCCCGAAAGGAATCAAACTCAAAACTTTGACCTTTCCCGAGACTAAACGAAGTCTATGCTCGTCTTTTCTTTCTGTGTGTGTCACTTCCTCCTCCAGCCTCTGGCTAATATCGAAAGTAAAAGACTGAAGTTGAAAAGCAGAGGCTGCACGGTAAGTTTGTCCTCGTGTTGCCACCCCGTTTGACTAAAGAGTCTGTTTCAGTTTAATTGCTGCGATATATAGATGTCTATAAACCGTATGTGGACCGTGGTTTGGTTGATGGAGAAGCAGTACATGGTTTCAGTAATACAGCTTCTGCATTCACGAACCACGATGTTTTAACTAGCGTTACATTAAGACCCAGCTGCATGTTTTGTTTTACTTCATTTTAGAAAGAGAGGCGCCTGAACAATAAATGTAATGTGGGATTGGCAGGAACACCGAGGCTACAGCTATAATCTGGGCGATTTTTAACAAGGGGATGATGGGGTCGACACATTTAGCACAGGGTACAAACGTCTGGATGTAATGTAGGTACATATTTACAAGAATAAAGGTGCAAAAAATATGAAAAAATGCCAATTTAAAGAGCAAAAAAGTCGCAAATTACAATTTCATTACATAGAATAATAAATTAACCAGCATCCAGATGACGATTGCAGATTTACAAGAAAAAAGTTGCAGATTTACAGGAAAAGTGTTGCGAATTTGCAAGAGAAAAATCACACATTTATTGGGAAAGAAGTTGGAAATCAATAAGAAAAAGGTTACGAATTTACAAGAAAAAAAAAGTAAATTTATGCCAAAAAGGTTGCAAATTTATGAGAAGTTGCAAATCTATGAAGAGAAAACCTGCAAATTTACAAGATAACTTAAAATTTACAAGAGACAAGTTGCACATTTACAAGAGAAAAATCACAAATCTATGAGAAAAATGTTGCAAATTTATGTTTTTGTTTTTTGCATTTCTGCTTAGAATTGGTTCATAGTCTTTTTTTTTCAGTTATAACGTGATATAAAAAGGTTTATAACGATGGAGGGGGGTCTGTTTTTTCACCTATGAATGCTGATGGGTATGGGGGGGGGGCATCTTATCAAGCCATCCCCCCCATTTTGTCATTTTGTTGACAAAGGCTATGACATTCCCCTTGACGGTTCTAGCCTGTATGGTTCCCTGGGTGAACCCATGGTTAGGGGTGTACCCATATAGTCCATGATCTGGATATTCACTTTTATAGTAAATACTGTCAGCTTCAAGAGATTAAAACAATAAAAAAGGATTTTTTATTTTTTTTACCATAAACACATTTGCATCCAACAACTACTCAAACTCGCCTAAACTGCCTGCTTTTGTGTATCAGTGAAAAGATGCTTTTAAAAATTCACTTTAACATAAAGGCGACCATGAAAATCTGCCCCCACCTCAGAAATACTTAATTTGGACCTATCAAATGGTCAAATGGCGTGGGGTTACTCCGGGATTTCTCCGATTTCCTCCCCCAGGCCAAAAACATGCAGGTTAGGTTAATTGGAAACTCTAAAGTGGCCCTAGGTGTGAATGGTGAAGGGATAGCGCCACACCATGGCTGCTTCATCCAGCCAGGTGGATGCCCTGAATTTCTCCTCTGGGGATCAGTAAAGTACACAAAATCAAATCAAAAATACCTTTTTAAAATATTTTTCTAAACAGCTTTAACAGGATGTATCCAAACATCTGAAAACAATGTCAGCAGTCAGTTGAAGATGGTCGATGAGCACCTTGTTGAAATCTTGAAAAGGAAACTACAACAACTTACTGTTGGAGGTATGTGACAAAAAAGAAGCCACTCAAGAGTACAGAAATGAGTCATATTGTAATGTTGCAGTGATGTGTTATTTATTCCTTTGTTGTTTTTACTGTAGATTATCATGGGCTCATCAGTTTAGGTCTGACATGCTACTTAAACAGCGTTCTGCAGGTGCTTTTCATGACCATTGACTTCAGGGATGCTGTGAAAAGGTCTGAAATATCAGCTGGGTATGTCTGTGATTCAAACTAGGAAAACATGCAATATTGTTGTTGAGTGTTGCAATAATGATATGACTTGTGATATCTAAACAAATCATGATAAAATCTCATGTTTTATTCTGCGTTAAAGTGCAGTAATGCCACCTTCTGTGTTGGAGTGTAATAATACAGAGGCCGTATAAATGCCGCTCCAAAATATCCAAGAGTGAATACATAAACACTTAAAAATATACTGTTATTGCTAATTGAGCCATCTTTTGAATTATGCATATTGCACACATTGATATTACAATAACAACTAGAAAAGCACTCGGAGAGCGCAGACCTCCGCCAAGCGGCACAGTTCCCCCCATACAGTGTTTGTGTGTACGTTTTCAGATTCCCTGAGCATGAAAAGATATGACTAGCAATTGGATTCACAATGATTATTTGTTTATTTGACATGGACAGTGCAATAAACAGACAATTAATGAATGACAATCAATGTGATAGTGATAGGATTAGTGGTTCAGTAGTGTAAAATGGGGCTATAAGGGACAGCGGGTTAATAAGGGACACTTTTCTGGGAAATGTTTTAAATGTAATTCTGCTTTTTTTATTTTGAGCAGGACGCTGAGTTGTGTTGTTATTGTCAAATATCCATGAATCCTTCATCAAATGTAGGCGGAAGCAAAATTAAAAAAGCAGAATTACATTTAGAAAAGTGTCCCATATTACCCCGCCGTCCCTTATAGCCCCGTTTTACGGTTGTAAAAGCATTGCCTCCTTGGCGGAGGTAATAAACTGAAGTGTTGGTGTGTCCATCTCCTATACTGACGGATGCAGATTGGTTAGACAGGTTGCTGTGGGTTTTATATTGGGGTTGCGCTCCGCGGCAAAACAGAATTTAGAATCTTCCCCGGCAGAGAGGTCGTTTTTACGCAGCGCCTATAGCTGGGCGGGGAATTTGTGGCAAATAATCGGGCGGCGGACAGGTGGCCGTGTGAGGTTTTGCAGCGTGGCGCAAAAACAGGCACGCTGGCGGGCCCAGGCCAGCAGTGTTTTCCGTGTGCTTTTGTGCCTAAAACGTTGAAGAACGCGGAGTTTGTGTTGGTCAGATACGACGACCAGCGCAATGTGCGCAGTGCCTATGGCTGCCACAGGCACGCTGGCGGGCCCAGGCCACCAGTGTTTTCCGCATGCTTTTGTGGCTAAAACGTTGAAGAAGGCGGAGTTTGTGTTGGTCAGACACGACGCCCAGCGCCCTCCATTGCGCCTGTGCACATGTTGAAAATGGCCGTATGTGACAGTGTGGAAAAATGCTTTAAAAAATTCCTGTATGCAGACGGTGATGCGGATCATCCCCAAAATTTAATCAGTTCTTCCTTGTACCATTTCCAACAACGCCTGAAAGTTTCATTGAAATCCGTCCAAAAGTTTTTGAGTTATCTTGCTAACCAACAGACAAACAGACAAACACACAGACAAACACACAGACAAACCCCGGCAAAAACATTACCTCCTCCTGGCCTTTCGGCCTGGCGGAGGTAATAATTACATTTCACTATATTGTGCAGCCCCAGTTCAAGCTAAAATTAAATACACTGATTCAGATTTTTATTCATTGCAGCATAATGCAGAAACAGGGCAGATGTAGAGTGGAAAACTGAGTTCAGATGGCAGAATGTTTTCTTTACTGTTGTCACATGTGATACTCACACAGACTTCTCACTGTGCCACAGATGCTGCAGTAAAAACTCAACCATTGACCTACATCTGAAAGAACTATTTGTCCGGTTAGAAAAAAGGATGGCCGGAACATTTAAAATTACACAAGAGCTTGGCATCAAAGATTGTAAGTTTTGATTTTAAACATTCAATTCTTGCTGTACTTGTGTTTATGTCATGTATCGTATGTCTGGCACCGTCTCTGAGTATTGATGTATTAGTTTAAAATTCAGTTTAAAAATATGACTTTTAAAACTTTCTAATACAAGCTGTGTGAGTCCTAGGCTGCTTGGCGTGGTGGCCTTCGCCCTGGGGTGGGATCTGGGGGCAGTGGGTGGCCTCCAGAGCCAGTTTGGGAGCTGGCTTCTTGGGGTGGGGTGGGGGGAGTGCTCTTCTGAACCGCCTTCCTCCCAGTCTTACCTCTCCCCCCCTCCTTCCCCTCCCCCCAATTCTGGGTTGAACATGCATCTTATTGGATACACTTAGGGTTTTGGGGTGGGGGGGTGCCGTACTGTATTGGTGAAGAGGATCCCTCTGTCTACTGCGCAGTGGGGCCACCCTCACCTCAAATTTAATTGCATTGTAGACACTGAGGGCTTGGGAGCATGGGAGCCCTGCTGCCCATAGCAATGGCTAATAGTGCCCAAATACACTATCCCCCCAATTTTAACTGATTTTTTTTTTTAATTTTGATTTTGTGTACTTTATTGATCCCCAGAGGGGAAATTCAGGGCATCCTCCTGGATGGATGAAGCAGCCACGGTATGTCGCTATCCCTTCACCATTCACACACACATTCACACCTAGGGCCACTTTTGAATCTCCGGTTAACCAAACCTGCATGTTTTTGGCCTGTGGGAGGAAACCGGAGAAATCCCGGAGTAAACCCACGCAGACATGGGGAGAACACGCAAACTCCACACAGATCACTGTTGGCTAGGGGCTGGGATCGCACCCGGGATCCATGGCCAAGGGTTAGTTGCTGTGCTGCCACAGTACTAACCACTGCGCCACTGCACCGCCCAGTTCATACACCTTTGCATAATCACACCACACAACTAACACCCATCGCGATTCGGGCATAGGTGATGGGGGTCTTCCCCCACCCCTGCTGCCCTCCTTCTGCCAGGGGCCTGGGGGCCTGGCTGGTGATCTGGGACCCGTCATATTGTCATCATCCCTGGGTGCTACTGAATGAATAGGTGTGAGCAAGGGAGTGAGGGAGTGAGTGAACAAGTGAGTAAGTGAGAGCGAGGGAGTGTTGAGTCGAGATGGTGATGGTGGGTCGGATTTGTGTGGTGTTTTGCGTGTCGAGTGGCGTCTCGGAGCGCCTGCAGTGGTCCATTGATCGGTTGCTCTGGGTGGGCGTTGGTGGTGGTGGTCTGCTTCTGTGGCTGAGGCTGCCCTGGGGCGGGTTGGCGGGGGTGAGGCTGTTGGTCCATGCTGGCGGTCTCCCCAGCTACTGCGGGGCGTTGGTGCACGTTCATGCCCACCACATCTGCGCCGTGGCCGCCCCAAGTGATAAGGATGAATGAGTGTGGGTGAGTATGTGTGGGAGAGCATGAGTAGATGTGAGTGAGCATAAGGAGTTGTTCAGAACTCCTTATAAGAACTCCTTGGACTCAGTCCGGGGACGGATAATTTTTTCGCACATAAGGAGTTGTTCAGAACTCTTTATAAGAACTTATGCAAAGATATAGAGTGATGATAATCAAGTCAATGGCAGCAATGCACCTGTAAGCTGGTTGCCAACCGCCAATCAAATCTAAAAGAAGAAGAAGAAGAAGAAGAGGAAGATGTGAGTGAGTTGGCGCACGAGTGAGAGTGTGTGTATGGGTGAGCGTGGGTGGGTGCGGGTGACTGTGAGGGCAAGTGGGAGTGAGATTGAGCGGGTACGGGAGTGTGAGACAATGGGCGGGTCTGGGTGTGAGAGTGCAAGTGTGAATTTTGTGGGGGAGAGTGAGTGTGAGTGGGTGTGTATGAGGGCGTGAGTGCGTGGGAATGTGTATGTGCTGGTTGGGGGAACTGGACTGAGGGGATGGTGCCTTCTGGTACCTCGTGGTACCTGCTGGCCGTGTGGGCTCCCTTGGACTGGGGGGGCTGGCCCCCCGTGTTGCTCCTGTGCCTTGTTGCCACCTTTCTTTGGCGTAGGGGTTCCCGGGGTGTGTGTCAACGGCGCTGGGGTGGGTTCGGCCTGCTGTGGGGGTGTCTGGGGGGGTGCTCGTACTGGGGGTGCGGGCCGGTCCCTGGCCCGGTGGGGGGGCCTGGCCTTCCGACGTCTGGGGGCTGCCATTGGCCCTGTTGGAAGGGGAGGTTGGTGTTGGCTGGGGGCGGGGGTGTGCCGCACCGGCCGCTTGGCAGCCCAGCCTCCCTCGGCCGTCCCTCATGGGGCGGATGCCTGATTGTCCTGAGGCTTGTTGGTCTTGGGACATTTGTGCTCTGTGGGGGTTGGTGGCACTGTCTTGCTTGCTCGGGGTTTCCAGGGGGGAAGGGGGGTGTTGCTGTGACCTGCCACCCTCTTTGTATATTTCCTGGCAAACCACTCATATGCACACACTTACTTTGCGCACACATGTACACACACATATGACTCTTCTTTAACAGGTGCAGATACCAGACTTGTGATGAGACCGTTTCAGTAGAAGAAACAGTTTTGTCTTCTGGTTGTTTCAGTTGTGTTTGTTTGTCTTCTTTGTCTATTCCTCTCCCTTTTCTTTTCCCTGCTCCACCCCTCCTTCCCCACTCTCCCTCTGTCGGGCCCTTCATGGATAAAACAATCTAAATAAAGTATTAAAAGCTATTACAAGAGAAGTTTATAAATAATATACAGTACATGTATCATCATCATAGCAGTATGTCGGGGGCGACAATGACTGTTTCTAGGTCTGATCACATTCCTCCACACGGCTCTGTCCTTCATCTTCCGCTGCCAGGAACTCCTGTCTATACCTAACTTCTTCAGGTTCCTTTTTACAGTGTCTTTAAATCTAAGCCTTGGTCTACCCTGGTTGTGTTTGCCCTCGCATAACTGTGAGTAGAGTAGCTGCTGAGGGAGACACTTGTGATCCATCCTCTCAACATGACCGAGCCATCTCAGGTTCATCTGTATTAGTATGTCCTCCATTGATGGTAGACCAGCTCGTTTCAGCACTTCTATTCTTTACCTGCACCCTGTAGACAGTCCAAGTTTCAGCACCGTACAGTAAAGTAGCCAGTACTGTCGCTCTGTACACTTTGCATTTCACACGGATAGACACATGTCACTTATTCCACAGTCTCTCCTTCAAGTTTGCAAACACAGCATTCGCTCTTCCCATTCTGAGAGATAGTTCGTCCTTCAGCCTAGCATTCTCTGAAACAGTACTCCCGAGATATTTGAAAGTCTTACACTTGACTAGTGGCTCTGTACCAATGCTGATCTCTTCTGGTAGTGATGTTGATAACTGGAACTTTGGCAGTTGATAAAGGTACTCTGTCTTCTTGATGTTGATTTTGAGGCTGAATTGGCTAGCTGTTCTTGCAAATTTCTCTGCAAAAGATTGCATATCTTCCGCACTGTGTGCAACTAGAGCACTGTCATTGGCAAAGAGCATTTCTCTTACTACCTTTATCGATGTCTTGCACTTGGCTTTGAACTGTGCCACATTGAACAAGTCTGCTTCTTTCGTTGTTTGAATGTATACTCCTGCTGAAGTGTCTTTGAAGGCCACCTCAAGCATGGCTGACAGATATAGCGAGAAGAGTGTAGGCACCAGCACACACCCTTGTTTCACCCCATTGCTTACTGAGAAATTTTTAGACACTGAACCACTCATTGCCACGTTTGCTTGCATACCTGTATGGAGTGCCTCGATCCGGTTGACAAACTTCTCTGTGCAGCCATATTTCTTGAGTACCTGCCAAAGTCCTTGTTGGGATACAGTATCAAAAGGCTTTAGTGAAGTCAATCAAGACTACATAAAGCGGAATGGGCATGTTCTGTTCAATACACTTTTCTTGAACCTGTTTCAAGCAGAAAATCATGTCCATTGTGCTTCTTCCACTTCTAAAGCTGCACTGGGTTTCCGGTAGTACATTCTGCAACATGCCTGTTTAGTAGTACACGTGAGAGAATCTTGCCAACAGTGGCTAGCAGTGATATACCTCAGTAATTTCCACAATCTTTCCTATCACCTTTCTTGAACAAAGGCATAATACTTGCATCCTTCCAGTCAAGAGGTACTTTCTGGGCATCCCATATCTCTTGGATGAGCTTGTGCAGGCAGTTGACCAGCTGAATACCACCAAATTTCCACACTTCTACCGGAATTCTATCCCTTCCTGGAGCTTTACCATCCTGTGCTGTCCTGATAGCTGCCATTAGTTCATCAAGATTTGGTGGTTCATCCAGACTTAATACAACTGGTCACTGCACTAAAGCTTCGTTAGACTCTTCAGTGAGATTTCCAGGGCTGTTTAGTAGTTGGTCAAAGTGGTCTGCAAATCTATCCAGGATCTTGTCTTTCTCCTGCAAAACCGTTTCACCATCCGTAGCCTTTAGTTGGATCACTCCTCTTGGTTTAGGGCTGTAGGTTTCTCTCAAACCTGTGTAGAATGTTTTCATGTCCTTCATATCTGCTGCAGTTTGAAGTTCCTCTGCTTTTTCATCCCACTCAGTTGGACTTCATCTCTCTGGTGTACTTCTGTAGCTCACTCTGAGCCTTTGAGTATTTCTTCTTCTTTGACCTTGTGTTACACTGTAGACTTTCTGTCATGAGCTGAGCACTGGAGGTTTCTGCCTTGCTCAGTCTCATGGCTTTTTAAGATAAGATAAGATAAGATAAGATAAGCCTTTATTAGTCCCACAATGGGGAAATTCCAGGATTGCAACAGCACAGGGATAGCAACACTCAGAGCAACAATCAAGAAGACAAGAAAAAAAACAAAACAAGAGCAGCGAATATACATATGTACATATAATTATATAAATTTATAAACACAGTGCGGAGCATTTATATATTTTCTCTACATTTATATATTTTTCTCTACATTTATATATTTGTTGTATTTTGTGCTTTTTGGGTTTCTGTAATTCTTGTACTGTTTGCTATTTTCCTGTTTATGCTTTAGTTTTGTAACACTTTTTTTGTATTATTTGCATTTGTTTGTTGATATTTTATTCTTTATATCTTTACTGTTGTATTCTTTCTCTGGGTTGACAGCTGTCAGTGGCATTTCTGGGTTTGTGCTCCGGGTGGGCATCACCCTGTCAGCTGTCAGTTCCAGTCGCTCCGCTCTCATTACCCCAGCTGGTCTAATTATGTATCATTGTTTCCTTCTGCCCGCTCATGTGACCCACACCTGTCGTTACTTATGTGAATTGTTTTTGACCCTATTTAAGGGCAGTTATTTTCATTTCCTGTTGCCGCTGTCTTGAGTGATTTTCTGTCACTTCGTCTCCACCAGAACCCAGTCCCTGTTCTGGTGCATTTTCCATAAGTTTATTTGTTGTTTGGATTTTTGTGTTGAGCACTGTTTGGACTTTGTTATTTTCAATAAATCTCACAAACTCACAGTTTAGCGTATGGGTCTCACCTTTCTGCCCCGTGGGGCGATTCATGACAGAAGACAGCGACCACTAAGAGACCCAGCTGCTGTGAGTTTGTGGATTTTTTGCCTTTTTTGTTTTCACTCACCTGTTTTTCTGGAGCAGTCGACATGTCATCAGCCCATACGGACTCTACAGGTGGGCGCAGCTACCCAGTGAGCCTGGGGCGAGAATGCTGCAAAACCCTTATGGAAATGGACGGGCTCATGTCTGCAGCGCGCATTGGTCCAACCCCGAATGACGCACTGCGGTATCTGGATCTCACAGAGGCAGCTGCTCACCGGTGCCCTCAGCTCAAGGAGCATGCTGAGGGGGTGGAGAGGATTTCTCTGGTGGCAGCTCTGCAATGTGAGAACAGTGAGATGGTGAGGAATTCCCAGAGGAAACCTGGGCCTGCGCCGAAGAGGAGGCGTTCCTGGGCCTCTGTAGTATACAGTAGGGTCCTCACCAGTCTCCGGCACCCATTCCTGCTCCCGCTCCACCTGCTCCAGAATGCTGCTATCTGGGGAAATCCCGCCGGAAGAACGCCTCCACCTCTCAGGCAGCAGTTTTTCTTTCGCCGAGGCAGAAGACTCCTGCAGTAGTGCCCTCTTCGTGTATTTCCACTCCGGCTGTCCCACCAGCTTCTCTTCTCTCCGCAGCTGCTGTTTCCTGCTTCCCCTCAGCTATTCGTCCTGCTGCTGAAAGGCCAGCCGTTTCCTTCCCGTCCCCAACCATCACCATGTCTGCAGGGGCGGCTCCTCCATGTTCTACTGAGGGGCACACAACTGCTGAGGTCACAGAGAGGGCGGATTCTACACCTGCTGCAGCAGAAAACATCATGCCCTGGGAACACAGGCAAGTGTCTTTTCATTCTCCCACACTTCATGATTTTTTTTTTTTGATTTTTTGACTTTGTATACTTTATTGATCCCCAGAGGGGAAATTGAGGGCATCCACCTGGATGGATGAAGCAGCCACAGTACGGCGCTATCCCTTAACCATTCACGCACACATTCACACCTAGGGCCACTTCAGAGTCTCCAGTTAACCTAACCTGCATGTTTTTGGCATGTGGGAGGAAACCGGAGAAATCCCGGAGTAAACCCACGCAGATACGGGGAGAACATGCAAACTCCACACAGTGTTGGTCAGGGGCTGGGTTCGAACCAGGGATCCCATGGCCAAGGGTGAGTTACTGTGCTGGTGCAGTGCTAGCCGCCGCACCACCGCACCACCCTTCTTTCAAAATATATATATATTTTTTTGATGATGATGATATGCCTTGCCTGATTCCCGGTAGTGAGGCTCAGTGTTTGCAGTCCCCTGAGTCCCACCGCCTGCTGCATCCATTTATTTCTCATCTACTCTCTCCATGTCTCCTCCTGTTCTGCCTGAGTGTCTGCCGACTACTGAGTTGAGCCGCCGGGTGATGGAGGAGTCTGCGGCCCTGGAGAGCCTGGTTCCAGCCCTGCAGCCATGGTTTGGACGGCAGGAGAGAGCTGCCTGTGATCCGGAGCCTGTGCCGAGGAGTGAGCGTACCCGGGCTTCAGCTGTGCTGGATCCAGTGCCTATAGGGAACGGACCTCCTGTTTCCACGCCGGGTGAGCCACCTGTGTGGGTCACATCGCTGGGGGGGTCCTGGGACTGCATCGACCATCATGCCTGCTGCTGGGGCCACCATAGCAAAGTTCGAGCTGGATGTCCAGCGGACCGGACCCGAAACATCGTCGCCTAGCTCGATGGAGTCCTGGATGGCGGTGGAGCTTGAGCTCAGGCAATTGCTGTCCTTTGTTTTCATTGTCTCAATTTTGGAGAGATCTTGTTGGGCTCTTGGTGGGGAGAGCCAAGTACGGCCGTCAGCTGCACCTGAGCTCACCTCGCCAGGCTCCACTGCTGCTGGTGACCCTGACCCTGCTTCTCTGCCTCTCCTACCTGAGCTTTTCCCCAGGGTCACTGAGGATCATCCAGTTTCGCTAGAGGTCTCTGTGGGTCCAGCCTTGCCACCTGAGATCTCCGTGGGTCCAGCTCCCCCTGCCGAGGTCATCGCGGGTGTTCCATCCCAGCCCGGGACCTCCGTGGGTGCTGCTCCTCCTCCAGATGAGGTCTTTGCGGGTGCTCCATCCCAGCCCGGGACCTCCGTGGGTGCAGTTCCTCCTCAGTTCGGGTCTCCGTGGGTGCTGTGTCCTGGTCAGGGACCATCGTGGGTACTGTGCCCTAGCCTGAAACCTACCTGGGTGCTGCGCTACAGTGTGGGCCCACCGTGGGTGTTATGCTCCAGCCCGGGGGCCACCGTGGGTGCAGCTTTGGCCCAGTCCGGGTCTACTGAGGTTGCAGCTATGTTCCAGTCCGGGACCACTGTGGGTGCAGCTCTGCTCCTGTCCGGGACCACCGTAGGTGCAGCTCCGCTCCAGCCCGGAGCCACCACGGGTGCAGCTCCGCTCCAGCCCGGAGCCACCGTGGGTACAGCTCCGCTCCAGCCTGGAGCCACCGTGGGTGGAGCTCCGCTCCAGCCCGGAGCCACCGTGGGTACAGCTCCGCTCCAGCCTGGAGACACCGTGGGTGGAGCTCCACTCCAGCCCGGAGCCGCCGTGGGTGCAGCTCCACTCCAGCCTGGAGCCATCGTGGGTGCAGCTCCGCTCTAGCCCGGAGCCACTGCGGGTGCAGCGCTGTTCCAGTCCGGGACTACCGAGGGGGCTACTGGCCAGTCCAAGGGCATCGTGGTTCACCCTCCTCTGCCCGAGGCCGCCATGGTTCTCTTTCCTCTGCCCGAAGCCGTAGTGGTTCCCTCTTCTCTGCTTGAGGTTGTTGTGGTTCCCTCTCCTCTGCCTGAAGTCATTGTGGATTCCTTTCCTCTGCTCGAGGGTGTCCTGGTTCCCTCTCCTCCACCTGACATTGTCATGGTTTCCCCTGACTCCTCTATTGTGCCCACAATTGGTTCTTCCCGTTGGGCAGCCACCTCCTAGGCCACCCTTTCTGTTCAGGTGGCTAAAAACTCTGGCAGACCACCCGACAGACTGTGTCGCAGGGTTAGGTGGCCCATGTTCTTTGGTAGGCGATCCGACTCTTTCCGTCATGCCATCTGCCGGGTCTGGGACTTTGGCCGCCCCCCTGAACTGTCCAGCTCTTCAGACCAGGGAGCTTAGGTGGTTGGGGTGTTGCCTGGTGTGGGTCCTGAGCGGGGTTTTGTTTTTGTTCCCTCCTAGCCTGTTCCCCCACCACCTACCCGGGGTGGGCTATTGTTGTGCTCCTAATGGGGGGGGGGTATTTTTCTTTTGATGTTTCCCTGGGATGTCTGGTCTCCACCCCTTGAGGGGGGCTCTGTCATGAGCTAAGCACTGGAGGTTTCCGCCTTCCTCAGTCTCATGGCTTTTTCTCTATATTTATATATTTGTTGTATTTTGTGCTTTTTGGGTTTCTGTAATTCCTGTACTGTTTGCTATTTTCCTGTTTATGCTTCAGTTTTGCTACACTTATTTTGTATTACTTTGCATTTGTGTTGATATTTTATTCTTTATATCTACTGTTGTGTTCTTTCTCTGGGTTGACAGCTGTCAGTGGCATTTCTGGGTTTGTGCTCCGGGTGGGCGTCGCCCTGTCAGTTCCAGTCGCTCCTCTCTCATTACCCCTAGCTCAGGGGTGTCCAACCATGTGCCATGGAGAGCCAAGACCCTGCAGGTTTTACCTCCAACCAGTGTCTTCAACAGCAGATTTCTGTGAACTTCTTCCCACTGATTGCTGATAAGTGAAAACACCTGCTGAAGAGACTGGGTAGAAGAGAAAACCTGCAGGGTCTTGGCTCTCCATGGCACATGGTTGGACACCCCTGCTAGCTGGTCTAATTATGTATCATTGTTTCCTTCTGCCCGCTCGTGTGACCCACACCTGTCGTTACTTATGTGAATTGTTTTTGACCCTATTTAAGGGCAGTTATTTTCATTTCCTGTTGCCGCTGTCTTGAGTGATTTTCTGTCACTTCGTCTCCACCAGAACCCAGTCCCTGTTCTGGTGTGTTTTCCTAAGTTTATTCGTTGTTTTGATTTTTGTGTTGAGCACTCTTTGGACTTTGTTATTTTCAATAAATCTCACAAACTCACAGTTCAGTGTGTGGGTCTCACCTCGCTGCCCTGTGGGGCGATTCATGACATTTTCCTGCCTAGCTGTATTCCTCACTTCTAGTAGTTTCTTCAGATGTTCATCATGCTCATCAAACCAATCTTGATGTTTCCTCTCAGGGTCGCCTAAAACATCACTTGCAGTCTGATACACCGTATCCTTCAGTGTTTCTCATTTCTCTTCTATGTTTTTCTCTGAGTTGTTGCTGTCCCAGTCTTTCAAGTTTTCATCCATTTCCTGTGTAAGTTTTCCCTGCTTCTTTTGGCCTTTCAGTGCACTAGTGTCTAGCTTCCGTGGTGGCTTCACACCCGCCTACAGTTCAGGTTCAGGTTCAGGTTACTTTATTTGTACCCGTAGGTAGATTTGTTTTGCAGTCTGGTGACATCCATATTTACAAGCCACAAATTACATTCAACATAGACACAAACACAGGCACACATGAAGCTGACTATAAACATGATAAAAATACTCAAGGCTCCATCAATCAGGGTATAAAGAGACAAAGAGATGGGAGAAAAACCAGAGGTAAGAGAGAAGGGTCATATTAAAAGTTAAAAACTAGTCAAAGAGGTTAAAAACTCAAAGGTCTAAAACCCAATAAAATATTTAGAACACAAGTAACAGCCTACAAAAATAAGTAAATATAAAATGGAGTTAATAAATAGGTACCTAAATTATGTGCAATATATTGTTACAGCTTTTTCAACTCTTTGACAGCAGCGGGAACAAAGCTGTTTTTGTAGCGCTGGGTTTTACTTTTTGGGACAGCATACCTCCGTCTTGAGGGAAGAAGCTGAAAGTTGCAGTGCAAAGGGTTGGAGTCATCATTTAAAATGGAGGTAGCCATCCTCTGTACTTGTCTGGTGTACAGGGATGTCAGGCTCAGCTGTGACTCGCCAAGCAAACGACTGAACCATCTAACTACCTGATCCAAGGATTTCCTCTGTTTCAGTTTTATCTGACCAAACCATGACACTAAAGAAAAGGATAAAACAGATTCAATAAAAGCCCGATAAAACATTGTCATTATGGTTCGGTCAATTTGGAAGCGTGCAAGTTTTCTCAAGCAATGCAAATGTTGCTGACCCTTTTTGCTCACCCTTTCACAGTTCTCTTCAAAGTTTAAATTACTATCAATAATCGTCCCAAGATATTTGTAGGATTGTACACATTAGGTGGTCTGACCTTTTAGTACGGTGACTTTGTGCCTGGGAGTTTTCTTCCTAAAGTCAATAATCATGTCTTTTGTTTTTGTCGTATTCAGCTTCAGGTAGGAATCCTCACACCAGTGAACAAAATCATCAACTACTGGGCCGTGGCCACTCTCACCATCCTGGAGGAGACTGACAATAACTGAGTCATCAGCATACTTTATAATGTGTCTGTTGTCATGTCTGCTCCGACACGTTTGTGTACAGGATGAAGAGTAGTGGTGACAGCACACACCCCTGAGGAGAGCCAGTAGAAGAGCACTTTAGGTCAGACAATGTACCATTGACCCTTACTCTCTGTGTCCTGTTGGTTAAGAAAGATGCTGTTTTATACAGTGCTGTTTTCGTCTACAGATCCTTAATCTCGATGTCAGTATAGCATGATTAGTGCCACAGTCTGCACCTCTCATTGCTCTGGTGTCCAGTACATCCCTTATGTCTCTCTGCCTTACTATGGTGTAGTCTAGCAAGTGCCAGTGCTTTGATCTTGGGTGCATCCATGTCTTCTTGTGTGTGTCCTTGTGCTTAAGTAGGGTGTTGTTTATCACAAGGTTGTACTCTGAACATAGTGCAAGTAGAAGTTATTAGTATTGCACTTGCCTACTCCATGACTGCCTAGCACTCCTTTTCATTTCTCAGTGTCTGAACCAACTCTATCATTAAAATCTCCATCGAGTATCAGCCTGTCATCAGACGGTACATACCTGGTAGTCTCATGTAAATCAGTGTAGAACTCTTCCTTCGCCTCCTCTGTGTTGGTCCCACTCCAAAAGAAGATGCATCCATGATCTTCCAAACTGTCATATCCAGGCAATCTTGTTTCACTAAGTACAGCTATGTCTACATTGTACTTTTTCATTTCCAAGGCCACAAGCCCAGTCTGTCTTTCTGGGTGCTGTGATGTTGATCTGTCCATCAGGGTGTGTACATTCCATTCTGCTACACACAAGGCTGCTGTTTTCCTCTTCTCTTTTCCTGCTCCTAGCATACTTTTTGCTGCCTGTTGGAGTGTGAACAGATCAGCGCAGACCTTGTTAACCCGGGTGACGTCCAAGCCGTTATGAGTTGCTTTCTGACTGACCATTTCATGAAACTGCTTGCAAAGTATTTGAGTACCACTAGCTTTTGCTGGACTAGCAGCACATTCTTGGCAGATAGAGGTGTTATCAGTGGCAAGGACAGCCCAAGACAAACTGATTCCAGTATCTGTTGTAGTGACTGACCAGATGATAGGTTTGTTTATCGCTGCTCTTTGTGTACTGCATGTCATGGTGCACTGACTGGCAAAAGTCCACCACAAACCTTGTGACAGATATGTTTTTTATCTACCAGTATGTCCAGTCTCACCCTATTTAACTGGGAGTGGTCCACCACAGACCTGTGACAGATATTGTTTTTAGTTCTGCCAGGATGCCCAGTTTCACCCTCCACGCCCTCAAAAGGGCGGGGTTGCCGGTTTAGTCACTGACGTGCTGACCCATGAGACAGGTAGTACCGGTTTTCATAGTTATCCGGTAGCAAGCAAACCAATGCCTGACCTGACATCAACAGTACATATATATGTATTGTATAAAGCTCCTTTTGGCAAAGTAAATCTGTTTGGCACAGTAAGAGAAGCAGATTTCTGGTCTGCTCACCTAGCTGCTTGATTGGACAAGGGGAAAAAACTTTCTAATTAGTTAAAATGATTTAAAATGTTGAAACTTATCTTTAAATAATTGCAACCGGAGAAGGGCATTGCTGTAGCATTGTTAGCTAACATTTCCCATTTCTTGGTGAACATTTCAACTTGTCGACATTTTAAGAGTTTTTCTTTTATCTGTATCATTTATTAAAATGTTGATGCTGTGACAACGTCAGACTCTATACAGACCAGGATCAGCACTCATTTAGTCCATTTATACAAATATTTGCATAATGTGATTGCCTTCTTAAAATAAGCAGGAATTTTGAGGGAAAAAAGTCATCTGGATGGCAGCATATGTTGCTCAAAAATGTGTTTGTATCGCTAAGCATTTATGGTGCTCAGAATCAGAATCAGAATCAGATTTATTGCCATTGTTCATGTAGTACACAAACTAGGAATTTGTCTCGGTGCAATGCTGCAACATTAAACATGATAAAATAAAACAAATAAACTATACATGCAATAAAGTGTAGAATAAGAATGAGTAATACTAGTCAGCAGTTTTAAATATATTAGCGAACGGCAGATATTGTGGAGAACCATATAGTGCAGTCGATAATGCAAAAAGAAAACAGTGATGATTGACATGAGTCTGGTTGAGCTGTTGTACATAGTGCACGAGAGTCAATAAGTCACTTAGCGTTCAGCAGTCTGATGGCAGAGGGGAAGAAGCTGTTCATGTGACGGGAGGTTTTAGTTTGAATGGACCGAAGTCTTCTACCTGAGGGGAGGGGGGCAAACAGTACGTGACCAGGGTGTGAAGGATCGGCTATGATCCGGCCTGCACGCCTGTGCTGCCACATTTGTGAAAGTTGACCTTGCTATGTGCACTAATGCACTACAGTAATAACTGAATTTGTCTATGACTGATAAAGTCATTTAATAACACAACTTTAATCATTGGTAATGAGCAAATAAATGTTTCATATTTTTTATCAACAACTGAATAAAAGTTTTGTTTACTACCTTGTATTATTTGGTTGTAAAAAGTAATTGTCTTCTTTCCCTCCTGTTGCCAGTATACGAGCAATGTGATGCTGCTGAGTATTTTGAGAAGATCCTGTGTCAGACCAGCTCAGAGGCTTCCAAGGTAAAGAATAAAAAACGTTCCAGTTTTTTCATTAATTAGGAAGATGCAGTGCTCACTCATCAACTATTATCACCTTGATTAGAATTCATAAAGGAAAAATACTGGACAAAAAGATGACAAAAACAGATATGTCTGTCACAATAATAACTATTGACTTATAAAGAATGATTTATCTAGTTTATTTTTATACTTTATGCTGTACCATTATACTGTATTGACTCGCCTTCGTGTTCTTCCTTCTTGTTTAATTTGATTCTTGGTATTCAAATAAGTTTGGTGGCACATTACTGCCATCTTCTCTGTAGGCATATAAAATATTTTTCCTACATTTCAGTTTCAGTGTCAAGTATTGTTGATAAAAAAAAAAGCTCAATGTTCTTTCTCAGCATGTACATTGATTGATATACTTATCTCACTATATAAGTGGCTTAAAATGGTCTTCACTGACGTCAACAGTAATATCTCTTATTGTGAATTTTCTGGGAAAATTTATCAACCAACAAAAGTGCTATCATTACAGGGCTAAAACAAGTCTGTATTACAAAAATATTCAAGACAGGAGTTTATTAGCTTTATAGATGTTCAAGTGTAGCTAATTTAATCCATCTGTCAGATCATCTTATTTCAGTAGAATAACTGAACTGTTTAAAAGGTTAAGAAAATAGGTGAACTGAATATACTGGTTTGTATTAGACAACCATTTATTGGCCCTAGGAAGCCACATGAACTTATCACAGTACTTGGCAATCATCTTTGGGGGCAAATTAAAAATCAAATTAAAAAAATCCCTTGGGTTTAGGACCTATGTTGTTTTTTTTAAAATTCCTCCAACTTTAAGTCCTCCAACTATACAGGAAAAACCATGCAAACATGTCAAGCACACATATAAAGTTACATGTTCATATACATTATTTCATGAAGCACATTATCCTGTTTTGCACTGGAAAACAAGGATAGAAAAAAAAAAAACGGTTAACAGTAAACATCTATTACCTTTTCATAAAGTGAAAATTGTCTTATATGACCCCCTACTGTCCAACACTCGCACACTCAGGATGTACATCTACACTGGATTTTGATAGTATATACAGTATATTAATTGAAGCACAGTAAATGCTTACCTGTGATTAATACGATTAAGCTACACAACACTAATTGTGTGTTTGTATTTAGATCTTTAAAGGACAGCTAAATCATCAGATAACATGCTGCAGGTGTGACAGGAGGACTAATTCCAGGAGCTTTTTTTGGCTTTTGCCCCTCACAGTAGAAAATTCACCTTGTATAACCTACCAAGTGGTACTGTATTTTCTCTGAATAAAAGTAACAGTCACACATTTTATATATTAAGAATGAAAAATTGTGCAGCATAAATAAATCTCTCTGTTTACAGAATCAAGGACTTGAAGCTTTCTTTCAGACACAAACAGTCTGTGGGGACAACCAGCTTTACTGCGACAACTGTGGTAGAAAGGAAAATGCAAAAATAGTGAGTTATATTTTCAATCTCCTTGAGTGTCTATTCAAATGTTTGCTTGCCTGTTGTCCTTGCTGTTGTTTCTATTTTGTGGTCTAGGCATATGAGATGATGCAACATCCAGATGTCCTGACTCTCCTGCTGAAGAAGTTCACCTTTGATGACAGACTGAAGCGCTACGTTAAACTTCACTGCAATGCTGATGTGCCCCAGACTTTATCTGTAGAGGTACTGCAGAGTGCTTTCACACCTACAGTACACTCGGCTTTAATCAAACTAGAGAGGTAGATTTCACTGTGGGTGCAGTTTATTTCTTCTGGTGTTGAAACAGTAATCGCATTCCCTAAAAAGAGGTAGTGTTGATTTGAATCATCTGGCAAACTCTGGGGCGGTTCTCCTTGTGAGAAACTATAAAGAACCAAAAGACAACTAAAAGCTAGGATTCTAGTTATTGGAGGGTGTCAGATTATGGGTGGAGTTGAAGAGTTGTAGCTGCAAAGGGTGCCTTTCTACAAGGTTTAGGAATGTGTTTACAGTTGTAATCAAAATAATTCACCCCCCCCCCCCACTGCAAATTAAGTTTACTGTGAAAATGTACAAACTAGCAGCTGTTTGCAAAAAGCTAATCAAACAAGAACAATTTAAATAGCTCAACACAACTAATATTACAAGTGGTTTCTCTTAATTCTGCACAAAATGCCACTTATAGTGATTGCTGCAGTTTCAGAGTTATTCATCCCCTTCAGGACAAGCATCTTTAATACTTAGTAGAGCCGCGTTTTCCACCCAGGGTGCCCTGGCACATTCAGGTTTATGTGGGAAATTATTGAATTTCACTTATTAATTGTTCAAAAAAATCTTAAAATAATTTGCTGTTGCTGTACAAGGGTCCTGTTGACACCCATGCACCTATGCACAACAATGGCAAATTATTTGCATGTTTTGGACCAATTAACAAGTGAAATTGGATAATTTTCCACAGAAACCTGAATGTAACAGAGCACCCTGGTTGAAAAACACTAACAGAGCACCCGTTTGCCGTTATGACTTGTTGCAAACGTGATGGCAGCATTCTGAGGAATTTTAGTCCATTCCTCATGGGCAAAGACCTCCAATTCACTGATATTCTTGCAGCACGCAATCCCACCAGAGATCCAGAGATTTTCACTGGGGTTCAAGTCATGTGACTGTAATGGCCACTCTACGCCATGCTCCAAATTATTATGCAAATTATATTTGTCTCTGATTTTCCTAAATAGTCGACGCAAGACAGTCAGTGTAATTTTCACGTCATCAACCGTTAGAGCATAATTCAAATTTTATTGAACAAATCTCCCAAAGATAATGTATTTTTTTTGCAAAAAATAAAAAAAAACCCTCAAAATGCACTGTTCCAAATTATTATGTACAACAGAGTTTGAAAACATTTTGTTGGTTGTTAAAGAACTGAAAATGGTCACTTGTTGAATTTGCAGCATCAGGAGGTCATATTTACTGAAATCAAATGCTATTTTAATCAAAAACATCTTAACAGGCCAAGTTACATGATAACATAGAACCCCTTCTTTGATATAACCTTCACAATTCTTGCATTCATTGAACTTGTGAGTTTTTGGAGTGTTTCTGCTTGAATTTCTTTTCAAGATGTCAGAATAGCCTCCCACAGCTGCTGTGCTGATGAGAACTGCCTCCCACCCTCATAGATCTTTTCCTTGAGGATGCTCCAAAGGTTCTCAATAGGGTTGTGGTCAGGGGAGGATGGGGAGAGGATAGAGTTGAGGTCAGGGGAAGATGGGGGCCACACCATCTCTCCTTTGATGCCCATAGCAGCCAATGACACAGAGGTGTTCTTTGCAGCATGAGATGGTGCATTGTCTTGCATGAAGATAATTTTGCTACGGAAGGCACAGTTCTTCTTTTTGTACCATGGAATAAAGTGGTCAGTCAGAAACTCTAGATACTTTGCCAAGGTCATTTTCACACCTTCAGGGACCTTAAAGGGGCATACCATCTCTCTCCCCATGATTCCGGCCCAAAACATGAGTCCGCCACCTCCTTGCTGATGTCGCAGCCTTGTTAGGACATTGTGGCCATCCACCAACCATCCACTTCTCCATCCTGTCATAAACGGACCGGCAGGGGCGGAAGGAAGACCCAAACGCTGGACTGTGAGTTGCTAACATTTAGTAACAGAAACACAAAAATATAGCAAGAGAAAAACTTACACACGAAGGCAGGAATACACGAAGATGAAGGCATATGGAAACGCCAGAGAAGCAGGTTTGGTGTAAGTCTGTCAACAGAATTATGAACCATAAAGACGTTTGTGTTAAAATGTTAAATCCCATTAAACCCTAACTCGGGTGTCCAATCATGTGCCATGGAGGGCCAAGACCCTGCAGGTTCTCTCTTCTACCCAGTCTCTTCAGCAGGTGTTTTCACTGATCAGCAATCAGTGGAAGAAATTCAGTGGAATCTGCTGTTGAAGACAATGTTTGGAGGTAAAGCCTTCAGGGTCTTGGCCCTCCATGGCACATGATTGGACACCCCCACCCAAACCTATTATGATAAAGTACAGATGCTAGTATGTGGCCAAGAATTCCTCCATACACTGGTACTATCACTTAACGTGTGCAGGGTCTTCTGCGGTGGCACATCCAACAGTACAGTCTTCAGTAAATAAAATAATTGTTTTGGTTACTTTTTCTTAAAAATGAGTCATTATTTTCAAAGTGTCTGATAAATGGTTTGTACTGCTGACTTTTTTCCCACCGGTGCCTTAACAGACAAAACAGAAAATCATGATGCAAACACATAAGTCACTAAATTGTTTATTACAATCAGCAGCAAATTCCAGATTATTCAGAATGTGCAAAATTCAAACTGTAAAAAAAAAACAACAACAAAAAAACCAACTTGTGGGTGTCATGTGTCTCAATGGGTCACACACGCTGGCCACGCTGCCTCACAGAGAAGCAGCTGGGCTGTACCGCTCAAGCTGGTCCCAGTTCAGCAGATCTTCAGCCTGCATCTCTGTAAATAGTGACTGAAGGTCCAGTTTGGAGTGGATTGTTTTCCTCTTGCCTAGACAAAAGACAGAAATGGGTGGTAGTTAATTAATGCAAGTTTAAAACATACTTGGGAACTACACTTGTTGCTAAAAGCCAGTGGTGGAATGTGACAATGAAGTACTTCGTTGTTGTATTTAACCACAATTTTCATGTAGCTGTGCTTCAGTAGATTTTACAAGGGCTGGGTTACGTTTAAAATCATTTTTTACTGTGGCCTTATCAACCAGAATGAGTTAATACCTTCAGTTGAATGGAATATAGTACTGTAACTGAGGGTGTGCATCACTGAGAATGGAGTTGCTCAATCAAAATATGGAATTTTTATTAATAAAAGATTAGCCACCGCTCTGTCACTGCTGTGTCTCTCCTTGCCCTGGCTTCAAGTGTGGGCGGTGTTTTGTACTTGTATTGCTAAACTATAAAAGGATGCACTACAGTGGGTCTCAAATATTTGTAATGTGTCCTTATGGTGATGTGAAAATGACGAGGCAGAGTTCTCTCTCAAAGTCAGCTTTATTCACAACACCATCATCTCAAAGCAGAGAAAGAGAATTATACAGTAAACTCTCGTCCTTAAATATCAGGAACTTCACACTTCACCGATCACATGCCACACAGACCACCTTGCATAATAAAGACAGTCACAATGCATTTCTCTCCATGATATCACTTCCACTGTCTCCAATGCATCCCTTCCTTAATCCTTTAATTGAACCCCCCACAGTCTCAGGCCTTGCATACCAAAGCTAATATTCCTGCAGCTTCCTGCCTTTGTTCTGACCTAAAATGTGAGTCACAAAACAGGTCCCATGTGTGTGTCCACCACACAAAGCCCCCCCAGCATTTTAGACAAACAGAACAACAAGAGAGTACACATCAGTCCACATGCTGTATTGGCTTCAGCCTCCTGCCGTATCTGCTGTAGTTGGGATTCAACGTCTCTGCGGGGCTGTCCTGGGGGTTTGCCGTCTGGGTGTGGGAACCTTTTGTCAGCACCTGTGGGTGTTCTGGGGAAACATTACTCTGTGAAGCCCCCCGCGGTGGTCTACCTCGCCGCGGGGCCTTTGCCAACAGCACCTGCTCATCTGCCACCACAAAAGCGGGTTTGAGTCTGTTTATGCCAATTCTCTCTTTCCTGCCCCCCAAATCTATCAAAAACTGCTTGTCCCCTGTTTCTAGCACTCTGAATGGTCCGTCATAAGGCGGTCGCAGCGGAGTTTGATGCGCATCGTGTCTAACAAAAACAAACTCTGCGTTCTTCAAAGTTTTAGGCACAAAAACGTGCGGAAAACTGTGGTGCGCGGGGCCGGGCAGCGTGCTTGATTCTATGTTCCTCCGCAACAGCTGAGACGGGGAGGCGTTTGGCGCAGGGTTATCTGGGAGAAACTCCCCAGGCAGCCGGAGTGGCTGCGCAAACACGAGCTCCGCTGGGGAGGCTTCTAGATCCTCTTTAGGCGCAGAACGCAACCCCAATAACACCCACGGTAACTTGTCAACCCAATTTGTATCCGTCAGTGATGCTCTGTGAGCCGCTTTCAATGACCTATGAAAACGTTCGCATAACCCGTTAGCCTGCGGATTGTACACGGTTGTGCAGTGAATTGTGACACCCAGGCTGTGGGCCATTGTCGACCAAAGCTCAGACACAAATTGAGGGCCTCTGTCGGACGTAATGTCTGACGGAACGCTGAAGCGCGCCACCCAAGCTGTTAAAAACGCGCGCGCCACCTCATCGGCCGTGGTTGATGCCAGCGGGACCACTTCAGGCCAGCGCGTGGTGCAGTCCACCATTGTCAGAAGGCGTGTGCACCCTTGTGATGGTGGGAGGGGTCCCACAAGGTCCACATGAACATGATCGAACCTTTTGGCCGGAATGTGAAACGGTTCCAAGGGAGCCCTCGTGTGCCTGTGTACTTTGGCTCGTTGACACGCCGTGCAGGCTGCTGCCCACTCTTTGACTTGTTTGCGGAGGCTCGGCCACACAAATTTCTCTCCCACCATTTTGACCGACGTGCGTACTCCAGGGTGCGCCAAAGAATGAACCGAGTCAAAGACGCGGCGGCGCCACGCAGCCGGTACTACTGGACGCAGCCGTCCAGTGGAGACATCACAGATTAGGGGGGGCATACCGTCTTGCAGCATCCTGCTCTCCAGCCTTAAGCCTGTTGGTCCAGACTGGAGCGCGCTCACGTCCGCGTCATTAACCTGCAACGCGGCCATGGCTGCATAATCTACCCCTACGCTGACTGGGGCCGCCACGGCGCGCAAGAGGCAGTCGGCCACTACATTCAGTTTGCCCGCCACATGCTGAATATCAGTGGTAAACTCTGATATCGTGGCCAGCTGTCTCTGCTGCTGATCTGACCACGGTTCAGAGACCTTGGCCATCGCGAATGTTAGCGGTTTGTGGTCAACGAACGCGGTGAAAGCGCGTCCTTCTAGCCAGAACTGAAAGTGGCGGATGGCCAAATGGAGAGCGAGCAGCTCCCTGTCGAACGCGCTGTATTTACGTTCGCTATCGCGCAAGGTCCTGCTGAAAAAGGCGAGGGGCTGCCAAACCCCGGCTACATGTTGCTCCACGACCGCCCCTATGGCCACCTCTGATGCGTCAGTGGTGAGCGCTATGCGGGCCGTTGGGTCTGGGTGTGCCAACAACGCAGCCTTTGCCAAGGCTGCTTTCACCTCCGAGAACGCTTGGTCCCACTCCGGGAGCCACTCGATCTTATCCGCGGGTTTCTTTTTTTTGAGCGCGGCATATGCGTTTGCTCTCACAAGCGAATACTTGGGACAAAGCAAGCGCGAATCAGCAGTTGGCTACTAGCTAGCTAGCTACTAGCTAACACTCGTTAGCCAGCACAGGACGGCGTTGTATTGCTCAAAAAAGTGAGCTTACCACCAAAAGGATAAGCGAAAAGATGCACAATATCACAAATCACTCACCATCAATGGTTCTCTCACTTTCATCTTCAACTTGTCCATAGTCCGGGTCTTTGCTGGGCTGCCATCTGTTTTCAGTATGGGGTACCTCCATATCCCTCTGGAGACTGATGTCTGCCACCAAGCACAGAAAACTCCGCACCTCTTCGTTGGCCCACGGTGTAGATTTCCGCGAAACCTACAACACCATCTCTATTAATATCGTGTTTACTTGGTGACCGAGTTTACTCCGTGAACTTTTGCAAATGGCGGTTTGGCGATTTTTCAGAAGATGGACACTTTCATGACGTTACGCCCTGACCAATCAGTGGCCTGCAGTCTGTTGACATCACATTTTTGGCTCGACTTAGCGTGGCTGTACCCTGGCCTCTAGTCAGTACTAAAAAAGTACCTGGTATCAGGTGCCAGGTACTACTGGAAAAGGCTACAAACCGAGCCAAGTAGAGCCGAGTAGGGCCGAGTGGGTACTAGTGGAAAAAGGCCATAAGAGAAGGACGCTGTGCCAAGTAGCGGTGCAGTGTCCCTTAAATAGCACACAAAGGAATCATAAAAAAGTGATGACAGGTGTGGGTAACAGGCACGAGGATAATTGACCTAAATACAGACAGCTGTGACAGCCTGCGAACTAATACTAAAGGGGAAGTAAATAAAGAGCACTGTCAAAATAAAAGCACGGACCGGGATGAATGTTAAAGGTAACTCACAAGGAGATAAATATGAAATGATTACAAAATGAGCAACAAAGCAGAGAAAACAAAATGGGGAAAATAACCACCCAGGTGAGGACAAGATAAATACAAAAAAACAGAGATGCAAATACAGAAATACTATTAAATACTACATTACACAAAGAGGACTGAAGGAAAAGGGGAGGGTAGGCTCATCTCAGAATGGATAATATTATAATACAAAACTAGATAGTCATAGACACATAAAATAAATAGCAGAGACTATAAAGGCAAAACAGAGATTATAATAACCGGAGCTCAAATACAAAATCAGAGACAAATGGCAACTCATAAACATAATACATCCAAGACCAACTCAAATACAAAATGAAACCAAGATTAGGAAAATACAGAAAAATAATATACAATAACTGAAAGACACCCCAAGGTAGCTTAATAAAAGAAAGAGAAAACGCACACAAAAAACCCCAACAGGAACAGAACAGTAGCCCAACCTGGGATGGTGGTGGGGGGAAACCAGGCTAGGAGGGACCAAACAAAAGGCACTTGCTCATGACCCACAAAAGAGAACAGATGAGGTGACCTGCAGAAAACGTAGAAACACCGGGTGAAAAGGTAAGGCAGTCCAGGTGGCCTACAGGAGTCCCAAGACCCCCAGCTCATGTGGTGGAATAAGTCGGGTGGCCTCCAAGAGTTCTTGAGCCACCCAAGCAAACAGCGTAGTCTGTCGAGTGGTCTCCCAGCATCCCTGAGGCAACGGGCCGCAGGGCACGACGTGCCCCCCACCTGGAGGTGGCAGCTGGAGTCCGTGCCTCTTGCGGACCGCAGAGACTGCAACATAGCTGGGATAAGTCAGTGGCTGCGGGGAAATGACATCCGACAATGTTGGCTGACCGGCGAGGAAACCAGATGAAGAAGATGACCGATCAGTGGGGAAACCAGACAAGGAGGATGGCTGATCGGCGGGGAAAACAGACAAGGGGGATGGCTGACCAGCAAGGAAACCAGGTGAAGGAGATGACTGGTCAGCAGGGAAACCAGATGAAGAAAACAGCTGATCAGCGAGGAAATCAGGTGGCGAAGATGGCTGATCAGTGGGGAAACCAGACAAGGAGGACTGATGATCGTTAATGAACTCAGGTGAAGGCTGCTGACCAACAGCAATCTCAGGCGACGACTGATGATCAGTGGCGAGTGACCTCAGGTGAAGATGGATGACCCTCGGTGACCTCAGGTGAAGAGGGATGACCTTCAGCGACCTCAGGCGAAGATGGATGACCCTTGGTGACCTCAGGCAAAGATTGGCGACCCTTGGTGACCTCAGGCGAAAACGGTTGACCTTCGGCGACCTCAGGCAAAGACGGATGATCCTTGGCAACCTCAGGCGAAGGCGGAGGACCCTTGGTGACCTCAGGCGAAGGCTGATGGCCATCTGCGACCTCAGGCCTAGGCTGACGACCATTGGTGAAAACAGACTCGAACTCAGACAGGAGAACAGAGACAGACACAAGGTTAACATCACCAGCAGCATTGGAGCCCACCGAGGAAAGCTCAGGAGCAGATGGCAGCTGCAACTGGCTCTCCCCGTCAAGTGAAAAACAAGACCTCTCTAATACTGACATAGTGAAGACAAAAAAGAGGACTTGTCTTAACTCGAGCTCCACCGTCGTCCAGGGCACCGGCGACTCTGGCTGGGGCGTCTCAAATCCATTTGCCTGGGGATCCATCTCCGATACTGCCACCTCAGACAGGGAGGAAGAAAGAAGCACTGGATCACTAACTGGCAGCAGTGGAGCCCAGCGAGGAAAACTCAGGAGCAGCTGGTAGCTGCAAGTGGTTCTCCCTGCCATGAGCAAGACAAGATTTCTCTAATACTGGTGATGTTGAGACAGAAAAGAGTACTTGCCTTGACTCAAGCTCCTCCGCCATCCAGGACTCCAGCGACTCTGCTACGGCGGTCCAGGCAGCAGGCATGATGACAGGTGAAGCTGGCGGAGCCCCAGATGTGGTGGCTGAGGCTGGTGGAACTCCAGGTGTGGGAGCTGAAGCTGGGGATCGTCTCACCGATGACGCCGGGTCCTGTGATGTCGAAACCAGGGGACATTCCACTGTCGGCTCAGGCTTAGGGATGCAGAAGACGCTCTTCTCCTATCCATGGTATGGCTGCGGGACCAGAACAGGAACCTCCGGAACAGCAGGCCCCTCAATAGTCTGGCGGCTCCCTCCCAGGGCAGGCGAACACACAGACAGAGCAGAGGGGGACACTGGAGAAGCAGGAGAAGTAACATGAATAACTGTAGCAGCAGGTGGTGAGAGCTTAGCCAAAGCGTGCGGCTGCTGCTGAGCCCTCCCACTGGGAATAAGGCAGGACAATTCATTTCTAGGCGTCAGAGAATGAAAAGGTACTTGCTTTAATTCCCGGGGCATTCCCGGGGCGTGATGGTTGCTGCTGCTGTGGGTCCAGATGAGGCTGCTCTGGGGACTGCGGAAGTCGTCTGGCGAGGAGGTGGAGACATGGGCTCACAGCGAGGTGGGCAGGGTGCCGGGGCCAGGGGACGCTTCCTCGTCGGCTCAGACCTCGGCTTTTTGGGGAAACTCCGCACCAGCCCGCGAAATGTCATTTGGAGGGTGGAGACGGTCGTCAGGAGCTCTGCATACTTGGGGTAATTCCTCAGCCCGGGATGCACCTTCCCAATCCCAGCCGCCGCCTCCACGTTCTCTAGGGCCTCCTTTGATGTATAGGAGGCGAGAGCTCCAGCGATAAAATTCAATTCAATTCAACTTTATTTATTTATATAGCGCCATTTCTCAACAACAGTCATCTCATAGCACTATCAACTGTAGGGGGAACCCCCACAGCTGCAGAAAGACCCCAGCAATCAGGCGATCCCCTGTGAGCAAGCACTTGGCGACGGTGGAGAGGAAAAACTCCCTTTTAACAGGAAGAAACCTCCAGCAGAACCAGGCTCAGGGAGGGGCAGTCATCTGCTGCAACTGGCTGGGGGGTGAGGGGATAGAGAAGAAGAAAAGAACAGACATGTAGAGAGCAAACAGCACGATGGGGACTCAATCTGTGGGAGAGAACAAACAAATGTTAATGACCAGCAAAAAAAATATTTCATTGAGAGTGAGAAAAGGAGTGAGGACCAGTGCATTACTGGAGGTCCCCCAGCTGACTAAACCTATTAGCAGCATAACTAAGGGAGGGTTCGGAAACACATGATCCCTCCCTAATTGTAGGCTATATCAAAAAGGTAGGTTTTAGCCCTATTCTTAAAAACAGAGATCGAGTTTGACTCCCGAATCCAGATTGGCAGCTGATTCCACAGGAGAGGAGCTTGATAACTGAAGGCTCTGCCTCCCATTGTACTTTTGGAGATTCTAGGTATTACAAGTAATCCTGCATTTTGGGAGCGTAGTGCTCTGTTAGGATAATACGGTAGTATCAGATCTTTTAAATAAAAAGGAGCCTGATTGTTTAGAGCTTTGTAAGTAAGAAGAAGGATTTTAAACTTAATTCTAAACTCTATGGGAAGCCAATGAAGGGAGGCCAGAACCGGAGAGATATGATCTCTCTTTCTAGTACCTGTTAAAACTCTTGCTGCAGCATTTTGGATCAACTGAAGACTTTTTAAAGATGTTTTAGGACAGCCTGATAATAAAGAAATACAATAATCTAATCTCGAGCTAACAAAAGCGTGGATCAGTTTCTCAGCATCACTCTGAGACAAGATGCTCCTAATCTTGGCAATATTACGCAAATGATAGAAGGCAGTCTTAGAAACAAATTTAATATGTGAATTGAAGGACAAATCCTGATCAAAAATAACTCCAAGGTTCCTCACAGAGCTATTAAGAGAAAGAGTAACCATATCCAAACTGAAAGTTTGATTTGGAAAGGAATTTCTAAGGTTTTTTGGACCAACAAGAATGACTTCAGTCTTATCTGAATTTAATAGCAGGAAATTACAAGTCATCCAAGCTTTGATTTCCTTAAGACAGGCTTCTAACTTGGCTAATTGATTACTATCATCTGGCTTCATTGACAGGTATAATTGTGTGTCATCTGCATAACAATGAAAATGTATACAGTGCTTTCTAATAATGTTGCCTAACGGAAGCATATATAAACTAAAAAGAGTAGGGCCTTGCACAGATCCCTGTGGAACTCCATGACTAAGCTTTGAGTTGAAAGAAAACTCATTATTTACATGAACAAACTGGAACCTATCAGATAAATAAGATCTAAACTACTGCAACGAAGTTCCATTAAGTCCAATATAGTGTTCTAATCTATCAAGTAGAATATTATGATCGATAGTATCAAAAGCTGCACTAAGGTCTAAAAGGACAAGTACAGAAACTAGTCCATTATCAGATGCAATGAGGAGGTCGTTAGTGACCTTCGCTAAGGCTGTTTCAGTACTATGATGGATTCTAAACCCAGATTGAAACTCTTCAAGTAAACCATTTCCCTGCAGGTGGTCAAATAATTGCGTAGCAACAACTCTAAGATTTTTGAAATGAAAGGGAGATTAGAGATTGGTCTATAGTTAGCTAAAGCTCCTGGATCTAGCGTTGGCTTTTTGAGTAAGGGTTTAATTACAGCCGTTTTAAAAGCCTGCGGTACATGGCCTAAAGTTAATGAAGAATTGATTATATGAAGAATAAAGCTACCAATAAGTGGGAAGACTTCTTTAAATAACCTGGTAGGAATAGGGTCTAAAAGACAAGTTGAAGGTTTGGATGAGGAAACTATTTTGTCTAACTCACAAAGGTCGATTGGAGTAAACTCATCAAGACAGACATCAATAGAAGGAGTTGTAGTAGTTACAGTATTTAAGTTAACTGTGGGAAGAATCTGATTGATTTTTATCTCTGATGGATGAAATTTTATTATTGAAAAAGTTCATAAAGTCCTGACTAGTAAGCTCTAAGGGAATGCTAGGATTGACAGAGTCCTGACTCTTTGTCAACCTGGCTACAGTACTGAAAAGAAACCTGGGATTATTCTTGTTCTCTTCTATTAATGCAGAGTAATAACTTGTTCTAGCTTTTCTAAGAGATTTTTTATAAATTAAAAGATGATTTCTCTAAGCTAAATAGATTTCATCTAAATTAGTGGAGCGCCATTTTCTTTCTAATTGATGAGTCTTCTGTTTTAAGCTACGAGTTTCTGTGTTGAACCAAGGAGTTAGAAATCTCTGATTAGACTTTTTCTTTTTTAAGGGGGCCACCAAGTCTAGAGTCTGATGCAGAGAAGCTGAAACACTATCCACCATGTTATCAATTACAGAAGGAGCAAGCTGTCTATAGCTTATTTCCGTTGTGTTGACACATGGCATAGAGGAAACAATCTGCATAAATTTGGTAACAATATCATCTGAGAGGCATCTACTGTAATAATATTTTTCTTTAGGAGCCAAATAGTCAGAAATAGTAAAATCAAAGGTTAACAGACAATGGTCTGACAGTACAGGGTTATGAGGAGACACTACAAGATTTTCTATTTCTATGCCATATGTCAGAACAAGGTCCAATGTATGGTGGAGGTAATGAGTAGAATTTCCTACTTTCTGAGAAAACCCAATCGAATCTAATATTGAATTAAATGCCACATTAAGGCAATCACTATCTACATCCACATGTACAGTGATCCCTCACTTATCGCGGTTAATGGGTTCCAGAACCGACCGCGAAAAGTGAAAAACCGCGAAGTAGCGTCACCCCTAATGACGTCATCCATAAATAATACGTACGTTCATTCTCTCACTCTCTCTCTCATATGATACGTGTGTGTGTGTGTGTACGTGTACATACATACGTAGATGTAAATAAAGTGTACATAAATATGTTTTTAGAACTCTTTTATTCTTATAACAAGATACGTAACTCAAGATGAAAAGGATTTACTGCACAGGTTAATGAGAGCTTTACTGCTGCTCAGGTGACGCCTCATCGTCAGGTGCTAGAGGCGCAGGATCATCGAGGGCAGCTTCCGATAGAGCTGGAGAAGCTGCAGGAGGCGCGTAGTGGCTCGACGGGAAGACTATTTCGCACAAAATGGCACAAGAGAACAGCAAAAAGTTCCACGCGGCGAGACTAAAAGTAACACGAGCGATAAAGAGCAATGAATGCGGTCTTCCTTCCCTTCATGGACGCTCGGCAGGGAGAGGAGGTGGGTGAAACGTCTTGGCCAATCAGCTTGCGGGGTGAAACGTCTCGGCCAATCAGCTTGTGAGATTTCCGAGCCGAGCCAACACGAGAACAGCGAACAGAGAGGTGGATTTTTTGAGTTGTGCGGCTCTCCGTGTTGATACCTGATGGTCTAATGTAGTCTCCCTGCCTTCTGCTAGCGCCCGCCCATTATTTCTCAATTTTGAATTTTTGATGAACATTTTTGAAAAATCCGCGATGCACTGAGGGCGCGAAAGGTGAAGCGCAAAGTAGCGAGGGATCACTGTATATTAAAATCCCCTACTATAATTATTCTATCAGATTTCAGCACTAAATCAGCTAAGAAATCAGCAAATTCGGATAAAAATTCTGAGTAGGTTGATGAGGGACGATAAACTATGGCAAATAAAATTGGGTTTAACCTAAAATTGCTAAAGTGCCCAATACTGAGGACCAGGCCCTCAAAGGAATTATAACATGTTTTTTGCTTTACATTAACCAGTAATTTGGAATGGTAAATTGTTGCTACTCCTCCTCCACGACCAGAACTTCTGGGATTTTGACAGTTTAAATAACCAGAGGGAGTTGATTCATTTAAACCAACATAATCCTCTTGCCCTAACCAAGTCTCTGTAAGGGAAATTAAATCAATCTGATGATCAATTAACAGATCATGGACTAACAGAGACTTGGGAGTTAGAGACCTAATATTTAATAAACCACATTTAATTTTTAAATTATGAGGAACAGAGGCCAATTCATTCAGTTTAGAGGTTTTATGTTTAATTTGACTTTTATCAATATTTTGCTTTATCACTTTAGGATGCTTATGCATTATATTTTTATTTACTTTGGAGGGAGCAGACAACGATTCTCTGATGGGGAAGACAGGGGCTAAGCTGAGGGGTGGCGGATGAAGAGGAGCTGCAGAGAGGCGTGTAAGACTGCGACTCTGCTTCCTGGTCCCAACTCTGAGTAGTCAGGGTTTTGGAAATTTGGATAAAAAAGATGCCAGATTGTTAGATAAATGAGAAGCACCATCCAAAGTGGGATGAATGCTGTCTCGTCTCATAAGACCAGGTTTTCCCCAAAAAGAGCTCCAATTGTCAGTGTAGCCCACGTCATTTTTAGGACACCACACAGACAGCCAGCGGTTCAAGGATGACGAGCGGCTAAACATGTCATCACTGGTCAGATTGGGGAGGGGCCCAGAGAATACTACAGTGGCAGACATCGTTTTTGCAAACTCACACACCGATTCTATATTAAGTTTCGTGACTTCCGACTGCTGGAGACGGATGTCATTAATGCCGGCGTGAATAACAATTGTGGAGTATTTACAGTTACTTTTAGCCAGCATTTTCAAATTTGACTCGATGTCGCCTGCTCTGGCCCCAGGAATGCATGTGACTATGGCCGCTGGAGTCTCTAGGTTCACGTTTCTGACTACAGAGTCGCCAATGATCAGAGTTTTTTCCTCAGCAGGTGTGTCGCTGAGCGGGGAAAAACGATTAGAAACGTGAACAGGTTGGTGGTGAACCGGGGCTTTGCGACTAGGCTTCCTTCTCACCGTCACCCACCCAGTCTCCTCGCTGCTGAGGAGAGCCAGGGGACCACTGACAGGGGGGCCTAAGCTAGCTAGCTCCACTGCAGCTAATGGGCGTCCGTCAAGATTAACTGGCGCAGGTGTTTCAATGCAGCGGAGCCGGGATTCCAAATCAGACAACCTCGCCTCGAGCGCCTCAAAAAGACAACATTTATTACATTTACCGTTATCACTAAAAGAGGCAGAGGTGTAGCTAAACATCTGACAGAGAGAGCACACCAGAGGAGGAGAGGAAAGAGAGGTAGTAGCCATAGCTAGTGGCTGGAGAGCAAACCACACAGGCAGACAGCAAAACAGGAAGTGACGATACGTTACCACAAGGAAGTGACGATTCCAGATGAATCTGGAATCTAAAATCCTGAATGAACTGTGCCGCCCATTGTTCATCCATACTGGGCCTCCAGCCGCCAGCCTCCTTCTGTTGGCAGAGCCCCGGTGTGCTGGTGACATATTGTCCACTCTCCTTTTGGTAAAATACAAACAGGTAGAGAAAAACAGAAAAAAAAGGGCAACTCACAGCAGCTATGTCAACTCTGGCAGCGCCCTTCTGTCATAAACGGCCCGGCAGGGGCGGAAGGAAGACCCAAACGCTGGACTGTGAGTTGCTAACATTTAATAACAGAAACACAAAAATATAACAAGATAAAAACTTGCACACGAAGGCAGGAATACATGAAGATGAAGGTGTATGTAAACGCCGGAGAAATGGGCTAGACGTGGAACTCATGTCTGAACACTGAGAGATAATCGGACATAGAACTAATGTCTGGAAACTTAGAGAAGGGCACTGTGCCGAGTAGCGGTGCAGTGGCCCTTGAATAGCACACAAAGGAACCATAACAAGTGATGACAGGTGTGGGTAACAGGAGTGAGGATAATTGACCTAAATACAGACAGCTGTGACAGCCCGTGAACTAAAGCTAAAGGGGAAGTAAATAAAGAGCACTATCAAAATAAAAGCACGGACCGGGAATGAATGCTAAAGGTAACTAACAAGGAGATAAATATGAAATGATTGCAAAATGAGCAACAAACCAGAGAATACAAAAAAGGGGAAAATAACCACCAAGGCGAGAACAAGATAAATACAAAAAACCAGAGATGCAAATACAGAAATACTACTAAATACCACATTACAAAAAGAAGACTGAAGGAAAAGGTGAGGATAGGCTCATGTCAGAATGGACAGTGTTATAATGCATAACTAGACGGTCATAGACACATAATATAAATAACCAAGGCTATAAAGGCAAAACGGAGATTATAATAACTGGAACTCAAATACAAAATCAGAGACAAATGGCAGGCAAACGCCTGCAGAGAGTGGTGAAGACAGCGGAGAAGATCATCAGGACTCCACTCCCCTCTCTGCAGAGCATTTACCACCGCAGAGTCCTAAGGAGAGCTGACGCCATCCTTCGGGACCCCACCCACCCTCAGCACAGATTTTTCACACTTCTACCCTCAGGCCAGAGGTACAGAAGTGTGAAATGCTGGACAACCAGACTGAAGAACTCCTTCGTTCCCACTGCCATCGACTCCTGAACAGATAACGACTCCCAAAACTTCATAACACAGACTTTGCATATAGAAACTCACACACCGGCTGCTAAATTTGCACACTGCTCACCTGTACAGTAGATATAGTCTCACTTGTCTGATGTCCATATCATCTCTGCTGCTAATTATCATGCACAGTCTACTGGTATTACCGGTACAGAAATTAGCACTGGGTACTAATTTGTAATTATAAACTGCTCATTGCACAATGCTCATTTGCACACTGTACATAGGTTCATGCCATCTCAGGTTCACATCATGTCTGATATCAATATACCAACATCACTTTAGTCATCCAGTGAATTTTCAGTTTCATTCCTCTTGTCTGACTGCTTTAACTGTCCAACCTGCCTAGTGTGTGTTGGTAGTACTCATTAGTTTTAGTATTTAGTATCAAGGTGTGCTTAAGGAGTCTTAACTGCCTAACTGTGTGTTGGTGTGCGTGTTATTGGCATCCATTAGTTTTAGGATTGAGTTATTGTGTTAGTGTGTCATGACCTTATTAGAATTGTTGTTTCTGTACCTATTACCTTCGCATTCGTTCGGAGAGCATAGTACGAATTTCATTGCTCAGGAAATGTAGCATTTCTTAACTGTACACATGATAATTGAAATATATTTATATATTTATTCCATCTAGCTACAATGCTCTGCACTGTGTGTCTATATATATATATATATATATATGCTTCCGGTTCCGGCGCCACACGAGTTGGCTGCCTTTTGCAACAGCGGCTCAATTCTGAGTCTTTTTATCTTCCTTCTTCTTTCTGATCCGGTGATGGCTTTCTGATCTGGCACACCTTTCACTCTATGTGTATCACGGACACACAGATCGCACCCGGGGGTCTCCCGAGTCAGCGGACAGAGTCTCTGTTTACAGCGGGAGACTTTGCAGCGGGGAGGAGCTAGCTAGCACTCGGCCGCCACCCGGTGCTAACGGAGAGGCTCGACATACCGGGAGAGCTGAAGCGGGAGCGACGCGGGTGCCAGGATGGAGTTTGGGCAGAGTGCAGGAAATATAAGACAGAATAATAAAGAGCGATGGCAAGAACCAAGCAGACCGCCCGTAAATCTACTGGAGGAAAAGCCCCCAGGAAGCAGCTGGCCACCAAGGCTGCTCGGAAAAGCGCTCTGGCCGCTGGCGGAGTGAGGAGGCCTCACCGTTGCAGGCCCGGTGCCGTTGCTCTGAGAGAGATCCATCGCTGCCGGAGGCCCACGGAGCTGCTCATCCGTGGGCTGCCCTTCCAGCGCCTGGTGAGGGAGATCGCTCAGGACTTCAGGACCGACCTGCGCTTCCAGAGCTCCGCCGTCATGGCTCTGCAGGAGGCCAGCGAGGCCTACCTGGTGGGTCTCTTCGAGGACACCAACCTGTGCGCTATCCACACCAAGAGGGTCACCATCATGCCCAAAGACATCCAGCTGGCCCACCGCATCCGCGCAGAGAGAGCTTAGACTTTCTGCTGCACATCCACCAACCACAATGCTCCGCACTGTGTCTATATATATATATATATATATATATATATATATATATATACTGTATATAGTATACTGTATATATATATATATATATACAGTGGGGGAAAAAAAGTATTTAGTCAGCCACCAATTGTGCAAGTTCTTCCACTTAAAAGATGAGAGAGGTCTCCAATTTTCATCATAGGTATACCTCAACTATGAGAGACAAAATGAGAAAAAAAAATCCAGAAAATCACATTGAAGGATTTTTAATGAATTAATTGGTAAATTCCTCGGTAAAATAAGTATTTGGTCAATAACAAAAGTTCATCCCAATACTTTGCTATATACCCTTTGTTGGCAATGACAGAGGTCAAACGTTTTCTGTAAGTTTTCACAAGGTTTTCACACACTGTTGCTGGTATTTTGGCCCATTCCTCCATGCAGATCTCCTCTAGAGCAGTGATGTTTTGGGGCTGTCGCTGGGCAACACAGACTTTCAACTCCCTCCAAAGATTTTCTATGGGGTTGAGATCTGGAGACTGGCTAGGCCACTCCAGGACCTTGAAATGCTTCTTACGAAGCCACTCCTTCATTGCCCGGGCGGTGTGTTTGGGATCATTGTCATGCTGAAAGACCCAGCCACGTTTCATCTTCAATGTCCTTGCTGATGGAAGGAGGTTTTCACTCAAAATCTCACGATACATGGCCCCATTCATTCTTTCCTTTACACGGATCAGTCGTCCTGGTCCCTTTGCAGAAAAACAGCCCCAAAGTATAATGTTTTCACCCCCATGCTTCACAGTAGGTATGGTGTTCTTTGTCCTCCAAACATGACAAGTTGAGTTTTTACCAAAAAGTTCTATTTTGGTTTCATCTGACCATATGGCATTCTCCAAATCCTCTTCTGGATCATCCAAATGCTCTCTAGCAAACTTCAGACGGGCCTGGACATGTACTGGCTTAAGCAGGGGGACACGTCTGGCACTGCAGGATTTGAGTCCCTGGCGGCGTAGTGTGTTACTGATGGTGGCCTTTGTTACTTTGGTCCCAGCTCTCTGCAGGTCATTCACTAGGTCCCCCCGTGTGGTTCTGGGACTTTTGCTCACCGTTCTTGTGATCATTTTGACCCCACGGGGTGAGATCTTGCGTGGAGCTCCAGATCAAGGGAGATTATTAGTGGTCTTGTATGTCTTCCATTTTCTAATAATTGCTCCCACAGTTGATTTCTTCACACCAAGCTGCTTACCTATTGCAGATTCAGTCTTCCCAGCCTGGTGCAGGTCTACAATTTTGTTTCTGGTGTCACTTGACAGCTCTTTGGTCTTGGCCATAGTGGAATTTGGAGGCTGACTATTTGAAGTTGTGGACAGGTGTCTTTTATACTGATAACGAGTTCAAACAGGTGCCATTAATACAGGTAACGAGTGGGAGGACAGAGGAGCCTCTTAAAGAAGAAGTTACAGGTCTGTGAGAGCCAGAAATCTTGCTTGTTTGTAGGTGACCAAATACTTATTTTACCTAGGAATTTACCAATTAATTAATTGAAAATCCTTCAATGTGATTTTCTGGATTTTTTTTTTCTCATTTTGTCTCTCATAGTTGAGGTATGCCTATGATGAAAATTGGAGACCTCTCTCATCTTTTAAGTGGGAGAACTTGCACAGTTGGTGGCTGACTAAATACTTTTTTGCCCCACTGTATATATATATTTATAGTAATATGTACATATGTATACTAGCTGCTCTTGTTTTTTTCTTGCCTTCTGATTGTTGCTCTGAGTGTTGCTAACCCTGTGCTGTTGCAATCCTGGAATTTCCCCATTGTGGGACTAATAAAGGCTTATCTTATCTTATCTTATAATAAAGCCTTTGAATGAATGAATGAAAATCAAAGACAAATGACAACTCATAAACATAATACATCCAAGACCAACTCAAATACAAAATGAAACCGAGAAGAGGAAAATACAGAAAAATAATCTACAATAACTGAAAGCATGAGCACGGTGCTCTGCATCGTGACACATCCATCTGGACCATCCAGGGTTTGCACGGCACTCATCAGTAAATAAGACTGCTTGAAAATTAGTCTTCATGTATTTCTGGGCCTAATGGAATCATTTCTGCTTGTGAGCATTGGTTAGGGGTGGCCATATAATAGGTTTATGCACAACTGCAAGCCTCTGGAGGATCCTGCACCTTGAGGTTCATGGGACTCCAGAGGCACCAGCAGCTTCAGATCCCTGTTTGCTGCTTTGTAATGGCATTTTAGCAGCTGCTCTCCGATGAATTTGTCTGGCAGAAACCTTCCTCATTATGCCTTTATCTGCATGAACCTGTCTGTGCTCCGAATCAGCCACAAATTTCTTCACAGTACGATGATCACACTTAAGTTTTTGTGAAATACAGTCATGTGACAAAATTAGGATACCTTGTATAAGCCTTGTGTGCTTTTTAACATATTTGGACATATGGATATTTAATGTTAATGTTAAAAATACTGGGAGATTCATGTAATACAACTAAACAATTAAAAATGAATTAAAGACTTTTTTCAAATTTTCTGTATGGACGCCTCCCACTTGAGGTGTTTTGGGCACGTCCCACTGGGGGGAAACCCCAGGGCAGACCCAGGACTCACTGGAGAGACTATGTCTCCCAGCTGGTCTGGGAACGCCTTGGTATCCTCTCTGAAGAGCTGGAGCAGGTGGCTGGGGAGAGGGACATCTGGGCTTCTCTGCTTGAACTGCTGCCTCCGTGACCCGGACCTTGGGAAAAGCGGTAGAAGATGGATGGATGGATGCATGGATATTTAATGCGGTGTCCTAATTTTTTCACATGACTGTATCTGTTTTCATACCTTGTCCAAGGCATTGCACTATTTGATGCTTTTCGGCAGCAGAGATCCTTTTTCTTTTCCATATTGATTGAAGCCTGTGGCATGCTTAATAATGTGGAGCATCCTTCTTCAGTAGTTTTCCTTTAATTGGGCTCACCTGGCAAACTAATTATGACAGGTGTCTGAGATTGATATCAATGATCCAAAGAGCCCTGAGACACAATACTATCCATGAGTTTAATTGAAAAACAAAAAACTGAATGGTTATGACACAAAAATTCTATTTGCATAATAATTTGTAACATGGTGTAGTATCTTCCAGGACTTCTGGAACCAAGCCTTGGTGGACTCTGAGGTATGCTTGAGATCATTGTCTTGTTGGAAGCATCAGCTTCCTCACAAAGGGCATGATATTTTCTCCCATGATGTTCCGATACTTGAATCCATCGTACCCACCACATGCTGCAGGTTTCCAGTGCCAGAGGAAGTGAAGCGGCACCAGAGCATCACTGTGCCGCTGCCAGGCTTCACTTTAGGCAGGGTGTTCTTTTCAGGGTATGCTTCATTCTTTCTCCTCCAGACATACCGCTGATCCTTAGGCCTGAAAAGTTTGCTCCCAATTGCTCAAAAATATATAAATAGGCCAAAGGTTTTGGGATTCTGTCCTGTGGAGTGATGAAACAAAACTGGAACTTTTAGGCCCTATGGAACAGCGGTATGTCTGGAGGAGAAAGAATGAAGCGTACGCTGAAAAGAACACTATGCCTAAAGTGAAGCCTGGCGGTGGCTCAGTAATGCTCTGGGGCTGCATCATTTCCTTTAGCGCCAGAGACCTGCAGTGTGTGGAGGGCAAAACGGATTCAATCAAGTATCAGGAAATCCTGGGAGAAAATGTCACGCCGTTTGTGAGGAAGCTGGAGCTTGGGCGCCATTGGACCTTCCAACAAGACAATGATCCCAAGCATGCCTCGGAGTCCACCAAGGTTTGGTTTCAGAAGAAGCCCTGGAAGATACTAGAGTGGCCATCACAGTCACCTGACTTGAACACCATTGAAAATCTCTGGTGGGATTGAAAAAGGCGGTTGCAGCACGTAAACCCAAGAATATTAGTGAACTGGAGGCCTTTGCCCATGAGTAATGGTCTAAAATTCATCAGAACACTGCCAAAGCTGGTTTCTGGCTATGTATCACATTTGCAGCAGGTCATAACAACAAAAGGGCGCTCTACTAAGTACTAAAGATGCTTGTCATGAAGGCACTGAATAATTCTGAAACTGCAGTAGTCATTAAAAGTGGCATTTTGTGTAGAATGTGGAGAAACCACTTAGTTGTGCTGAACTATTTAAATTGTTCTTGTTTGATTTGCTTATTGCACACAGCTACTAGTTTGTACATTTTTGCCATTAGACCTAATGTGCAGGGGGGTTGAATAATTTTGATTGCAGCTGTATGGAAATTATTAACCATCCTTCCAGAAGCACGTTTGTGAGGTCAGGCAGTGTTATTGGATGAGAAGGCCTGGCTGTCTGTCTCCGCTCTTAATTCATCCCAACGGTGTTGTACTGGGTTGAGGTCAGGGCTTTCTACAAACCAGTCAAATTCCTCCACACCAAACTCGCTCATCCATGTCTTTATGGACCTTGCTTTGTTCATTGGTGCCCAGTAATTTGGAGGGGTGTCCCAGTGCTTTTGCCAGTATAGTGTATTTAATATAATTTATTGGCCACACATACAGACGTTGTGCAACATCTTACTACAATATGTGGTCACAGATTCTGATGTGTCACAGATTTTGGTGTATCAGTGGAAAGGAAAAATACTTCTTGTATTTTCTTGTTATTGAGTGTAGAGAAGACAGTCTCACATTATTTAAAGTGACTTATTTTGGAGCTTTTGCTCTGTGTGAAAGGAGACCAAACCAGTGGAAAAATACTAAAAGCTTACAAACATATCAAGTGATTTAGACAAGAGCAAATGGATTAATTAAAGGGTGAAAACATCCTTAGATACAGCAGTGAACGCATCCAGTTTTAAACCAACGTAGAAAAATGTAATAATTTTTGTCTGTCTCCACAGAAAAAGACATACCACCTTTATGCTATAGTTAACCACTTTGGGAGTCTAACAGGAGGTCATTACACCGCTGAAATCAGATCTTTTGAAACAGGGCAATGGTATTGTTTCAATGATCGCACTGTTAAAACTGTAAGTCAAAACACTTCACAAATTGTTTCTCAAAACTGATTAATAACACAAGATGAAACATTTACCATGATAGTTTTTACAATTCCACAGATTACACTCTTTAAGCCTGGAGAACACTGTTTAAGGTAAACGTTTCGTTGTTTCCTCCTGGTTGATGATGGATGCACTGATGCTGCTTTAGTCAACATTATTAACTTTGCTCAGGGTGGCTGTAGTGGTGCGTTTATTGTTCTAACATTGTTCTCCTCTAAACAGGTCTTCTTCAGCTTACCTCCTCCTCTACAGGAAGGGTAAGCTTGTAATTGTGTAATAAAACTTTGCTTTTTAAAGCTTTTGAACAACTTATTTTTTCATTAATGCACATAATTTATCTTTGAAACTGAAGATAGAACAGATGTATTGCAGCTAGTCTTCCTGAGTTACTAGCAGCTTTTGCATTTTCACTAATAATGGGGTCAGCAACCTACACTACGGAAAGAGCCATAATCATCTGCCATTGTGCTTGGGTGCCTGCAAAACCCATGCACAACAACAGCAAATTATTTGCAATTTTTTGGACCAATTAACAAGTGAAATTTGGTCATTTCCCACAGAATCCTGAACATATCATTGCACCCTGGTTTAAACCACTGTATTAGAGGGTACCCAGAGAACACATGCCTCTTCCAGGGCTGTTTGTCCGCAATGTAAAATGTGATTAAAATGTGTGAATTGACAGAGCGATATACGTTGTCGGTGCCTGGGTATTTTCAGATTGATTAGCTCATCAGTTTTCAAAGGAAAAATGAATAAAGAAGACTTATTTCAAAATGTAAAAAAAAAAAAAAAAAAAAATGTGTAAAAGTGACCCAGGATATGCATACTGATCAAGATCTGGCCAAAAATCTAAAGGGTTCATCCTTGCACCGAGGGCCATCTGTGATGACAGTTTTGTCAAAATATATCCAGTATTTTTTGCATAATTCTACTAAAAGACAAACTATCAGTAAAACCACAAACACAACCTTCTTGGTGGAGGTAATAACACTAAACTGGCTTGTCAGCATTAATAACGTGGCAGTTTTCTTGTTAATTTTGCAGCTTTTTCATAAGTTTGTGACTTTTACTAAATTTTGTGACTCTTCCTTGTTATTTGTATCTTTTTCTTTCAAATTTACACATTTTTACTTTTAAATTTAATTTTGAATTTTTAAATTTGTTTGTGCAAAGTTTGCATCTTATAGTAAATGAAGTTTTTGTTTTAATGAATTGGTGACTTCATCATAAATGTACTTCTTTTTTTTCTGGGAAAAGCAATATTTGTATTACTTGAATTGATTTTTGCAGAAACTGTACCATGGATTATCCCACCTGCCTCAGAGTGACTCAGACCATGGGCCCCATTTTGACGATCATCCCCGCACTTTTCCGACAGACTTTCCGCTGTATGTCAGTGCTTTTTTAGTGTTATTTGTTTTTTTAGTTTCTATCAGGGCATTGTCAGTTTTTTACGCCTTGTGTCACACCATCAAATTACCAGTAAACAGTGTGCCCGCAATGCGCGAGGAGGAGGTGCTTCATTTCAATTTCATTTTTTGGCGGTATGCATTTTGATGCACGTTACTATTATAGTGCATTCCATGACAATTCGCTTTTGATCAGGAAAAAGGAGGTCTATCGCCAGAAGTCCATTGTTTAATGTTATTTCAGTGGTGTGTTTTGACTTCACGCAGCTCCAGAGCTCATGAGGAAACAGCGGTGCTGGGATCTTATTTTAATAGAATTGTAACAGTCATGTAATTGTCCATCATTTCAGTTATATGATGATCACATACAAGTTTTTTTTAGTTCCATCCACACTCATTTTAATTACGGACTTACCATTGGAGTCTACAGATTAGGTCAGGGGTGTCCAATCATGTGCCATGGAGGGCCAAGACCCTGCAGGTTTTCTCTTCTACCCAGTCTCTTCAGCAGGTGTTTTCACTTATCAGTAATCAGTGGGAAGAAATTGAGTGAAATCTGCTGTTGAAGACACTGGTTTGGGGTAAAGCCTGTAGGGTCTTGGCCCTCCATGGCACATGATTGGACACCCCTGGATTAGGCATTAATATATGGTTTTTGTTTTTTTTTAGGGGAATGAATAAATGAACATGGAGCATGTGTGCCACTGTGTTCCAATGTGATGTGTGGTGCACATCACAGACTTAACTGTTTTTAACTTTAAAGCATTGTAAAGCACTTTGAGCTGCACTTTGTTGTATGAAAGGTGCTATATAAATAAATGAAATTTAACGTTTAAGTTTAGGCATTAATGTGTTTATTTTTAGAGGAATAAATGAATGAACAAGGAGTGTGCAGTGCTTTACTTTTAACTCCTCAGAGAGACGAGAGATTCATCCACATCTGTATTGGCCGTGTGCCCTGGGTTTCCAGCCCAACAATCTCCCTGACAGCCACCTGTCAGCCCCCAAACAGAAGCTGTTGAGAGTGGACTTGCGTTGTGGTGGGGGCCGGAGGTGGACGGGAGGCCGTGTCAGATCGCCTCCCTCCCTCCTACCCAAGAGGGATATGGGTGATACCCTCAGTTGGTGAAAGCAATAGGACAGGGAGCACTCCATCTCCCCACAGCCGGGAGCGACTTCCACGCCATTATTAATGAAAGTTTATTAAAGTTTGTACAGGCAAAGTGCCAAAGCCATTCACGTCTGTGTGTCGCATCTGTGTGCGTGACATTAACCCATTCAGCTGATTTTTCAGCTCAGCATTCTTCCCCGTTTATTGTTTCTAACATAACTAACTGGGCATCAACTGATTGATGCCTTCCTTATTACCAAGCAGCATTACTATGGTGTGCATTTTGGCTCACACACACGGGCTTTGGTCAGCGCAAAACCAGTCAAACCATCAGGATTTCAATTCACGTTAGATAATATGCATCTTTGCATTAAAGGGATGGGAAGGAGCACTTTGAAATGGATTATTCAAAATACACATCTGAATGATTAGACCGACCTCTTTGTGTCATGCGCCGGCAGAAAGTTCATCTTTATGCCATTGTGATAAGAAAATGAACTTGGAAATGCCCATAAACAAGTTCTGCATCACTGACAGCTGACTAAATGATCTTCTTGTTGTAATACGGCCTCATGTTTCTTTGGTGTTTTGTCTCTTTTTGATCCCATTCTTCTGTTTGTGTTCAAAGTGAGCAGACACCCTGAGAAGCCTGGCGAAAATCACCTGGAAGCTCGTTCTGGACACTCACACGCTGACACTGAAGGAAGATGTGCTGAGGTGGAGAGAAGAGAGACTCCTGTTTATCCGTGTCTACCAGAGAGTGGAAGTTGGAGAGGAAAAGATCATTTAAACCATGTGAAGCCTATAATATTAAAAAGGAATGATGATGATACAGTTTGGAGGGACCAGACAAACTCTGGGGAACTGGGCAAACAAATACACGGGGTGAAAAAGATGAAGCTGCTTCACAGAAACAAAGGAGCAGATGGACACAAAATGAAGTGCATGTGTGATGCTAACAATAAAGCAACTCCTGCACAATTTATGAGAACAAACCGTGTAAATAACTGAACACATTAGTAAAACCCCAAGGAATAGACTGAATGAAAACAACACTTTAGGTGAGCTTAAGGCTGCCATAGCAAAGACTGAACAGAAGTCAAGTCCAACTTACAGTATCCCAACAAGCAATGAAGTGAAGACAGCAGGAACTCGAGATGTGAAAAACACGTTGGAGGCAGCTGTACCAGAGAGCATGAATGAGGACAGGAGGGTGGAATTCTCTAAAGAAAGTAATGGTTTCTCTTCTGCAGGTCGACGTTTGTCAAGATCTCCCAATGTTCACTGTAGAAACAAATTAACCCTCCCAGGAGCAAAGTTGTTCCTGTAGACCGGTGCACCGAATGGAAGCAAAAACCTGCAAACATCAGGTTAAAAAATTACAGACAGTGAGAAAAGTGTAACTTTTTGTCACTAGGAATGATATTTTTTGCCTTTGAAACAATTAAATGAATTAATTTGGGCACAGTCTTTTTTTTCTCTGTCAGTGGACTGCATCACCATCAATGTGTCTCAGTCATGTCAACTCTCTTGTAAATCTGAAAAAGTTTCATGTAAATTTGCATATTTTTTTGTTTAATTTGCCACTGTTTTTGTAAATATGTTGTTATAGATATGCATTTTTTTCTTGTAAATGTTACTCTTAATTTTGCATTTTTATGTTTTTCATCAGTTTGTGACATTTTTATATAAGTAACATTTGTGACTTTTTTATTAACTTGGACTTTGTCACATTTTTTCTTGTAAAGCTGTGAAGCATTTTTGTAAATTGAATGTAAATGTAATGGATTAACATCCAGGTGATCAAGTATTTGGGGTCCAGTCTTAGTGTATTTATTTCTACTGATATTTACCACCATAATGCAGTGCTTGTGGCATCCTGATATACTACAGTGTGAGGCTACATAAATTACCTTCGCAGAATAAAGAGAAAGGGTGAATATATAACTAAAATGCTTCTAAAAATCAAAACAAAGGTATGATTTGTTTAGTCATTTGCTCAATAACTTGTTAGAAATTAATGAATTTGATGAACTTCAGCACTGGTTCACTTCTTCCTTTGTTTCATCCAGCTTTATGTTTTGCTGCCAACACTGATATTGGTTCCCTGGCCTGGTTTTAATGAAATTATTAAGCCAGACTCCTGCTGTCTGAATATGGAACATAACAGCAGTGGATCAACATCAAAAGCCAAACTGGAGCTAGAGGGGATATTTAATACATACAGTGGAAGTTCTTATTGTTTCTAAACAAAGGAAACTTCATTCTAAAACGTGAAACTTAAAAAGTTAACGTAATATATGCGTCAGGCTGACGTGTTTATTCAGTCGCAAAAGTGAAAGTGCAGCTTGTTGTGGGGGAAAAAAAATCTACTTCCGATAGCAGACTACACAGACGGCACGCTCACTGAACTACAAAATAAAAATGCGAGTCTATGTTAAGATGCTAACTGGAGAAACGATTGAGTTGCAGGTTGAGCCCAGTGATACGATAGCTCGAACCCAAGGCGGGCTATCCACCAGGTAAACACTGACATTAACTCGGTAAAACCTGCTGTTACTGTCAAATGACTGAAGAATAGCTTCAACATGGCGCTACTTTGCACGTCGTTGCTGCCTCAAAAACCGGTTTGTGTTTATTCACATTCTTAGAGTCTTAGAATGTCATTTTGTCAAAAAGCAGCACGCTAACATGGAAATGCCAAAACGCTGAGAAAACTCTGGGTTTACTGCGTTTGAATACTGCCCATCACAGCATTATTTGAAAATAAAACATAAAATTATAATTGACAGATACACAGTAGTGCATTTGCACAATCATTTTGGCATTAATATTACTTGCAGAGTTGGAAAATCACCAGGAATTGTTGATATACTATGTATTCAAATCATTGCATTTAGGGACATTAATTCATTTCATCGTAAGATTTATTTTCCTGATAACTGAGCCTGATATCACCCCCACCCCGTTTCTGTATGTTAGATCTACAGCTACTTATATTTGGAGACAAGCAGATGGAGGATGGCAGACAGCTCTCAGAGTGTGGAATCAGAAATGATAGTGTGATACATCTTGTACAGAAACTGCGTGGTGGTGGCGGTATTGACAACAACGATGGTGATGATGACGACAACGGAAGGGGTCACATACATGCCAGAACACAAAGTATGGACCGTCTTGCTCCATTTAAATGTTGTTTGTTATAGTAAACTCTCAAGTCCAGTGTGAAGGAAATGTCACCCAGTTATGCCTCTGCACGTTATTTCAATCTCTACAGAATAATTTCTTTGTTAAAAGCTACACTTAATGTGATGACGATTCTGCCCAACGAAGACTGTACAAAAACTGCTGACTCACCTTAATTACTTCATATAAGTGAACTTATGCCCATATTCACAGTATTTAATGATGCTTTCAGATATTATATTTGCTTTTGATATCAACTAGTGTATGCTGGTAGAAAGCAAGATTCTTGCCTGAAAACAGGCAGACCAATCAGGCTTTCCAGGACCAAATGTAGGCTGTGTTTGAAAGTGGAATACAGAGGTGTAGCCTATATGTAGGCAATCACATATGTTAGACTTTGACAAATATGAAAGGGACTGAACACTAAGATTTATTTGATTGTGTGAATATTAATTACAGAATAACTGAAAATGAATGGGACATGAATGGGACATCCAATATTAACGACTGTTTAAGAACCCTTGTTTGTCAGGCTTATTTGTGTGATTGTTCATGATTTATATTCATACGTGTTGTATCTTGCACTTTGGGGAATGGGAGCTGTTCAGTCATCATAATCTTAGTTTATATGTGTAGTTTATAGTCTATCATCAATAAACTCATGCAGTTATATAACAGGACATGATTACAGATATTTGAGACCCATTGTAGTGCTTCATTCTGGAGTCTGTCCACTTCTTCTTGAGTATGTGAAACTTTCCTTTAAGCAATAATAACTGTATGAAATAAACAAAGTCCTTGTCCATTGATTTTTGTTCAAATCCAAAAATGATGTCTTTTTCATTCATTCATTCTTCTTCCGCTTAATCCTTTTCAGGTCACGGCAGGGCTGGAGCCTATCCCAGCATCTTTGGGCGAGAGGCAGGGTACACCCTGGACAGATCGCCAGTCCATTGCAGGGCCAACACAGAGAGACAGACAACCATTCACTCTCACAGTCATACCTAAGGACAATTTAGAATCCCCAGTTTTGATGCCAATTAACCTAACTTGCATGTTTTTGGCATGTGGGAGGAAACCGGAGAAATCCTGGAGTAAACCCACACAGACACGGGGAGAACATGCAAACTCCACACAGATCACTGTTGGTCAGGGGCTGGGATCGAACCCAGGATCCCCCAGCCAAGGGTGAGTTGCTGTGCTGCCGCAGTGCTAACCACTCTCCACCACTGCGCTGTCTCTTTCTTTAAACAGAATTCTTTGTCCAGTCCTCTGCAAAATAAAATGTTCAACATCTGTCCAAAACGTCTTTGTGTAAATATGATTAACAGATGAGAGATTGACTCTCTCTCTAGTCCACAAAAAACACAAGAATAATTATTTTATATTTATATTTTATTATTTATATTTTATATTTCGAGTCCAAACCTTTCAAATAAATCTTTAACAGGGTATATATATGATACAAACTTCCTTTTTCTTGTTATTAACAAAAAAAAATATCACTAACTGACCAAATTTGTTGCCTGTTTAACCCTTGATACTGAGCTACCTCAAAACATTGACCTGTAGATAGTCTCACTGTCTGCATAACGCTTATATATTTATCGCATGTGGGACCTTAAATCAAAAAAATTCTCCATTGAAATGAATGGCAAGAGCAAAATTAATTGATCCTGATCAAACACTGACTTATAATGCAGATTATAATGCAGAAGTGCACATCGTGTAACAAAATAACCCAGTCTCACCAAAATTACATGTTTTCTTCACAGAGTAGGCTACGATAAAAACTGGCATAGGATGCAAATGCAGGTTTCCATCTGTGTCTATTTTCACTCTCATGCTCATCTTCAACATACATTACATGTGGTTACATGGTTAGGGTAAGTGTAATGTTGCAGTAGGGTAGGATATTTTATGTTACATAAAACTCCTAATACACTCTTTGGTTTTTAAAGCACCATCTAGTGGTTTTGAAGATAACTACAAGGAGTGTAGGCTTAGAAGTTTTATGTAACAATTATTTCTATTAATAATAGAAATAATAATAATTCTATTATTTCTTTTAATTTTGATGACTATGGCTTACAGCTAATGAAAACCCAAAATTCATTTTCTCAAAAAATTTGAATATTACGTAAGACCAATAAGAAAAAAATGATTTTTAACTTTATTAATTTTGGCCAACTGAAAAGTATGTCTATATGGCTCCCCAAATCATCACTGATTGTGGGAACTTCACACTGGACCTCAAGCAACTTGGATTCTTTGCCTCTCCAATCTTCCTCTAGACTCTGGGACCTTGGTTTCCACATGACGGGACTTGGCATCTGATTTGGGGAGCCATGTCATCTGCTGGTGTTGGTCCACTGTGTTTTAACAAGTCCAAAGTCAGCAAGGAGTCTCTTATCTCCTTGTTTTGTTTTTTTTTTCTCTTATCTCTTTGTCTTTATGTCCTGATTGGTGGAGCCTTGAGTACTTTTATCATGTTTATAGTCAGCTTCATATGTGCCTGTGTTTGTGTTCATGTTGGAATGTAGTAGGGAGACCGGGTATGATTGTAACACTTTTTGTTTAAGCACCTTCAACTCACTGAATTTTTGAGTTAGAGTTCTCAAACTTTAATACAAGGTACCTACATTTGTTTACTACAAATGCCACCAATTCAAACCTCTGCAAGAATATCACAGACCTCATGAGGCGATGTCAAATACATGGTGATCCTTTGTTACAACCTACCCCACTACCGGGGTATGTTGTAACACATGCTGGGGTAAGTTGTAACAATTAGACAAAAAAAGCAAAAACAGAGAGCACACCGTGTGATATGTTTCAAAAAGAGGTTTACTGAAATAAAAGAACAAGCCAGAACAATGTCTCTCTCTCCACTTTCAAATCCACTTTGTTTGTCTCAGGAGGGTGGGTGTGTGTGTGTGTGTGTGTGTGTGTGTAGCCTATATATAGTATATATATATATATATATATATATATATATATATATATATATTTATTTTATTTTATTTATTTTTTTTTAATCAGAGTCACAATGCTGACAAATGAATGTTTGTAACCCTGGAGTGCAGGCTTGGTGGGCCCAGAGACTGCATAGGGCACATTTTACCCATACTTCTTTGGCTTCGACCTTCCAAATGCCTCCATACAGACAACACAAAAGGTTTCCTCATCTGAGGCCTCAGAATCCTCAACGTTGGATTTCAACATTTTCTTGGTGGGCTGTCTCCCCTTTTTCTTTTTCTTGCCTTTATTCTTGCCTAAGAAATGGCCTACTCTTTCCTACATTTTTGCTACTTCTCTGTTCTTCTTCCATCAATGCTTGCTTCACTGGTGTATCAGTGAGTATTTCAGACTGCCTCTTCTTCCTGATCCTGCCAGTTGTTTTCCTTGGCCCTGCTTTTGGAAATGCTCGTACAGCCAAAAGAATGAACGCCTGACGTGGAGACAAGTGAGTTGAAGTAGAGGAGGAAGTCGCCAGGTGAGTTGGAGGAGAGGAGGAAGTTGCCAGGTGAGTTGGTGGAGAGGAGGTACCTGGGTCTGGACGGTCAGTGACTTGGGAGGGTGCATAGTCACACTCCCCAAAAATGTCAGGATTGAAGGGCCAAATACCTGTGGATTGGAAACTGGCTTGAATGTTTCTGGGTGTTGCAGCTGCGGGCAGAGCAGTCTTCACAATAGTTGGAATGTCATATATCATCATCGTCTTGGCAGGATTCATCTTCATCCAGGCATCACTTGCAGTGTTCACCATTTTCTTAAATGGGCTGTACACACTGCGATCCAATGGCTGAAATTTATGGCTGCAGTGGGGGGGGGGGGGTAAGAAGTACAATCCCATTTTTTTTTGCAGAAGTCAATTGTTTTCATAGATATATGTGAACAGTGGTTATCCAGCAAAAGCGAAACCATCTTCTCTGAGCTGACCTTTGTGTGTTTTGCAAAGTGAGCAAGGAATAAGAGGAAATCTTCCTCTTGCATCCATCCTGAGCCGTTACCACTTCCAGCACTCCCTGTTGGCCCACTCTGAATAAAGTATTCCTTGTAACGTTTACGGGGGAATACAAAGAAGGGAGGAATTGCATTTCCCAGCGCTTGCACGGCGCATGCTACTGACATGAGCACACCTCTCTCACCCGATGTCATTGCACCCACCTGCCTGACTCCACGACGTGCAACAACACGGTCTGGTGACTGGACTGTTGTTACACCAGTATCGTCTACATTCCATATATCACTCCCGTCGAAGTTGTATCTCTCAATGACCCGTTCAAGTCTGTTGAAGAAACATTCCACATTTATACGGTTAAAACTTGTGGCCCGTGTAATGCTGGTTGCCTCTGGACTCCTTATTGCCAGGCTGGGGTGCCGCCTCATAAAGGATGTGAACCAGTCAGGCCCCGTCATCTGCTTCTCATCCCATGTCTGTGGGTGTTTGATGTTATGTATTACTGCCAGTTGATATGCAAACTTTCTGACCTAAAAGAAAGTGAAATAGAAAACTTGAGTACATAGTCTGGCACCTACACTAGCATTCAATTCTACTCTGGGCTCCAGTGACTAACCTGTCATATGCTTACCTCACGTGGAATCAGTCCATAATACAGGTCTGCTGCCTGAGTCAAATAATCAGCTAACATTTCCTCCTGCACCTCAGAGCAAACTTTGTTGCTGCTCCAGTAACCTACACTGGGAAGATCACTGGAACCCTGGTCTCTCAGCTTCTGCAGTGATTTGCAGTATCTGCTCAGCGTCACATGGCAGAGCCCATGTGCCTTTGCGACTGATCTGACTGACTTGCCTTCCTTTGTGACCTCATCAGATGCTTTTTTTAAAAACATCTGCAGGCACACCTCTGTCTGGCTTTCTTTTCCAATGCCTAGGCATTCTGTAACAATATTAAAATCAAGAAAGTGTTGTTAGTTGTATGGAAGGGGATGGTTGTAACACTTTTAAAAGATGTGTTACAACCTACCCCACCCCAGTCTGCCATTGTTTAGCTAGCTGTATTAGCTTAGCGGTTTAAAATTAGCAGGGGAAAAATGCATCACATTTTGCCTGAGAAACTACAGTTTATTCTCATATGAGTCACATGGTTTTATCTGCAATAGTATAGGTACTAAACAAAATATAGTCTTGGTAAAATAATTTACTTTCTTACCTCAAAATCCTTTTTTTCTTGATAGAATCTGCATGCACCCGTTTCCAACCTTGACAATCAGCACGTGTGATCGGGGAGGAAGTGGGTAAATACTGAAATGATCATATGACTCCTATCTTATCCCTGATTGGTGGAAATGGTGATGTTACAACTCTCCCCATGTTACAACCATACCCAGTCTCCCCTACCTATGACGAAAATTGGAGACCTCTGTCATCTTTTAAGTGGGAGAACTTCCACAATTGGTGGCTGACTAAATACTTTTTTGCCCCACTGTAACTGTGGTTTGCAAATATGGATGTCACCTGACTGCAAAACAAATCTACCTACGGGTACAAATAAAGTAACCTGAACCTGAACCTGAACAGTCATCTACCAGGAAATTTGTAGGCCACTTTATGCTTCCCTCTGCTGACAAGCTTTATGGAGATGCTGAGTTCATTTTCCAGCAGGACTTGGTACCTGCCTATACTGTCAAAACTACCAATACCTGATTTAATGACCATGGTATCACCATTACTGGCCAGTAAACTCTCCTGACAAAATCCACATAGAGAATCATTGGGGTTTGGGTCTCGTTTTGCAATTCTGGTCTAGGAGGAAGATGAGCCACCAGTCCCTGCAAGGCAGACAACCTGAAAGCCACTACCAAAGCAACCTGGGCCTCCATAACACCTCATCTGTACCACAGGATGATCGCCTCCATGCCACGCCGCATGGCTGCAGTAATTTACGCAAAAGGAGCCCTGACCAAGCACTGAGTGTGTACATGGACTTACTTTTCAGCCAGCCAACATTTCTATTAATTTTTTTTTTCTTATTGGTCTTATGTAATATTTTAATTTTCCGAGAAACTGAGTTTTGGGTTTTCATTAGCTGTATGCCATAATCATCAAAATTAAAAGAAACAAATGCTTGAAATATATCACTCTGTGTATTGAATCTATATATGAGTTTCACCTTTTCAACTGAATTACTTAAACTAACTTTTCGATGATATTCTATTTTTTTTAGATGCACCTACTGTATATGGATGTTAGCATACTTGATAAGAAAACTAAAGTTAAAATACAGCACTCAGAAAATAAAATCTAAACTTCCATTATTATTGCATTTTGAAAGACTTATCAAACTGGAAACTATGGGTGGAAAACTATGGGTGGAAATTATCTTGGGAAATTATCTTTGGACCTTTGCTATTGAATGAGACTCCTCCTTTCTGAGTGTGGTGGCACTCATCAGAAGCAGGAGAACTGGTGAACACATGACCTACCAGACGACAACGCTAGCTGGAGGCACCCACTTGGACCGAGGGAGCTTCGGCTTCACTGCCGGATGCCCGCTATCAGGCTGCGACGGCAGCCTGATAGCGGGCTCCATTAGCCACCGAGTGGGCTTCGGCTTCACTGCCAGATACCCACTACCAGGCTACAACCCAAGCTAATGGTCTCCATTAGCCACCGGGAGAGCTTCAGATTCACCACCAGATAGGACGACACTAGCTAGAGGCCTCCACTAGCTATCGAGGGAGCCTTGACTTCCTCGGTTTCACCGGCAGATCCAGCTACCAGATGACGATGCCAATTAGCGGCCTTCACTAGCCACCGGGAGAGCTTTGGCCTCACTGCCAGAAAACAGCTATTAGACGACAAAGCCAGCTGACGGCCTCCACTAGCCATCGGGCGTACTTCGGCTCCTGTACTAGCCAACAGGCGAGCCTCTCCTTTGATCCCAATCAGACTAGTCATTATGCCTCCAAAAAAGAATCAGACAAATGGAGAGGAGTTGGAGGACATCAAACTCTCACTAAATTTTATATCTGAAGAAATATCTAAGATAGCAAAACAACAAACTCTGCTTATTGGCCTTATGGAACAAGTGCGTGAATTAAAGACTGAAACTATGGAAAAAGACAAGAAAATTAATTTCTTAGAAAGACGTGAATGAATTAGAACAATATACAAGAATGGATGATGTCATTGTGAGCGGTCTTAATGCCAGACACCGCTCCTATGCACGTGTGACAGCTGGAGTTGATAACCAGGATGGGGAGGATGAGACACTGGGAGAATCACACACTCTGGAGCAGCAGGTATTAAAATTTTTCAACTCTAAAAATATTGTTGTGGACACTAAGACTATTGCGGCTTGCCAGACATTACCTAGAAAAGACAGTAAAGGAAAACCAGCAATTATCATCCGATTTATCAGCAGAAAAGCAAAAACTGATCTTCTGCGACAAACAAGAAAACTGAGAGGAGCGGCTGTCTATGTAAATGAACATTTAACAAAAAAGAACTCTGAAATAGCTAGAAAAGCCAGGGCTCTCAGAAAACAGCGAAAAATACAATCGACATGGTCATAGAATTATAAGGTGTGGATAAAACTGTTTGGCACTCCAGAAGAAGCTAAAGTCATAATGATTAGAGATATGGAGGAATTAGACAAATTTAAACCTTAGCTCATGCACAAATAACAGTACAGTAAGATTATGAGTGGAAATTTTTGTGGTTTTTTTTGGGGGGGGGTTGCTTTTTTTCTTTTTGGTGTACATTGTTGACACAACTTATGGTCAGCACTTTAACCAATCAGCCTTCCTCATTTAATAATGGAAGTGTATTAGGTCAAATTGAAACCAAAACCTTTGTAAATATTGAACAGCAGCCACAAGATATTTTAGGTGTCATGAATGGCAACAGAGACAAGACAGATTCACATGCAGGATTACACCACAGACAAATTTATTGAAGAATCAAGTCCCAAAAATAGTGCAGACATACAAAAATGCAGCAGAGAATACACTTACAGATTGACACGACGTAACGTTTAGCAGGAAGACCACGGCGTAACGTGGCAGAGCTAGATAAGGGGTGAACCACGGTGTAACGTGGCAGAGCTAAATAACGAGAGAAACCATGGTGTAACGTGGCAGCGCTAGATAATGGGCGAACCATGGCGTAATGTGGCAGAGCTAAATAATGAGAAAAGCCATGGTGTAATGTGGCAGCGATAAATAATAATCCAGCAATGAAACACAAATGATGAGCTGACTAAATACACAGACTAATGGCACAGACAGGATGCACTTGAGCGTGGAAGCGGGGAAGGTAATCACGGGAAAGGGAACAACTGAGTGTCATGAGAGGGGGCGTGGTCTGGCTGGCAGACTGACAGGCAACGCCCATGCCAAGTGCTGACCCAACATGCTGCCTGACAGCTGCCAGTCAGAGACTACTACAACACAAACAAACTCAGAAACAGACTAGAGACAAATGCAAAATAAGGCTTAACATGGCAAGGGCAATACACAAGTACATATGAAACACAGAGGAAAATCATAGAACCGAGCCTGAAGGACAAACCGGCTTGGTTCATGACATTAGGTGATATTGACCGAGATAATAGCTACTTTAATCATATTAACAATAAGTGTACTTGTTATGATGAACAACAATTAAATGGAATTATGAACTCGGATCAGACATTGCCAATAATACATATTAATAGTAGGAGTCTCTATGCCAGCTTTGATAGTATTAAGGAGTTTTAAAATCAATTTAAGACCCCTTTTAGGATTATAGCAATAATTGAGACATGGATTAATGAAGAAAAAGATGTAAATTTTGAATTACGTGGATATGAGATGTATACACAAACTAGGAAATGTAAAAATAGTGGGGGGGTAGCACTGTATGTTGATAGAAATTTAAAAAGTAAAAACATGGACAGCATGACATCAACAGTGAATGAAATTATGGAATATTTAACAATTGAAATTACGATGGAAAATGGAAAAAAACAACAACAACACAATAGTAAGTTGTATATATAGAGCACTGGGATCTGATATGGAAAAATTTAGAAATGGTATGAAAAATATGTATACAAAAATAAGACAAAAAGATATCTTTATTTGTGGTGACTTTAATATAGATTTAATGAGAACAAAACAACATAAACTAACTGAAGATTTCTTAGATACAATGTATAGCTTAACCTTATTTCCAAAGATTACAAAACCTACGAGAATAATGACACACTGTGCTGCCTTGATAGACAACATTTTTACCAATGTTATTGAATGTAATATGGTAAGTGGTATACTAATACAGCCGTGGACAAAATTGTTGGTACCCCTCTGTTAATGAAAGAAAAACCCACAATGGTCACAGAAATAACTTGAATCTGACAAAAGTGGTAATAAATAAAAATTCTATGAAAATTAACCAATGAAAATCAGACAATGCTTTTGAATTGTGGTTCAACAGAATTATTTTAAAAAACAAACTCATGAAACAGGCCTGGACAAAAATGATGGTACCCCTAGAAAAGATTGAAAATAATGTGACCATAGGGACATGTTCAACCAAGATGTGTCCTCTAATTAACATCACAGGTGTCTACAAACTTGTAATCAGTTAGTCGGCCTATTTAAAGGGTGACAAGTAGTCAGTGTGCTGTTTGGTGACATGGTGTGTACCACACTAAACATGGACCAGAGGAAGCAAAGGAGAGAGTTGTCTCAGGAGATTAGAAAGAAAATTATAGACAAGTATGTTAAAGGTAAAGGCTATAAGACCATCTCCAAGCAGCTTGATGTTCCTGTGACTACAGTTGCAGATATTATTCAGAAATTTAAGATCCACAGGACTGTAGCCAACCTCCCTGGATGTGGCCGCAGGAGACAGATAATATGAATGGTAACAAAAGAGCCCAGAACAACCTCTAAACACATTCATGGTGAACTCCAAGGTCAAGCTACATCAGTGTCAGATCGCACCATCCGTCGTTGTTTGAGCCAAAGTGGACTTCATGGGAGACGACCAAGGAGGACACCACTGTTGAAACAAATCATAAAAAAGCCAGACTGGAATTTGCCAAACTGCATGTTGACAAGCCACAAAGCTTCTGGGAGAATGTCCTATGGACAGACGAGACAAAACTGCAACGTTTTGGCAAGGCACATCAGCTCTATGTTCACAGACGCAAAAATGAAGCATACCAAGAAAAGAACATTGCCCCTACTGTGAAACATGGAGGAGGTTGTGTTATGTTCTGGGGCTGCTTTGCTGAATCTGGTACAGGGTGTCTTGAATCTGTGCAGGGTACAATGAAATCTCAAGACTATCAAGGTATTCTAGAGAGAAATGTGCTGCCCAGTGTCAGACAGCTTGGTTTCAGTCACAGGTCATGGGTCTTGCAACAGGATAATGACCCAAAACACACAGCTAAAAACACCCAAGAATGGCTAAGAGCAAAACATTGGACTATTCTAAAGTGACCTTCTGTGAGCCCTGATCTAAATCTTATTGAACATCTGTGGAAGGAGCTGAAACATGCTGTCTAGAGAAGGCACCCTTCAAACCTGAGACAATTGGAGCAGTTTGCTCATGAGGAGTGGGCCAAAATACCTGCTGAGAGGTGCAGAAGTCTCATTGACAGTTACAGAAATCGTTTGATTGCAGTGATTGCCTCAAAAGGTTGTGCAACACTGGAGACTGGATCCATTATTACTTACAGATGAAAAATTGGTTGCGAATATTTCTTCTAAAATGAATTTTTTTTGAAAGAAAATAAAACTCCTGGTACGCCAAACAAAACAATATGGGAGGCCATGAAGGCATTTCTTAGGGGGGAATTTATTTCATTGGCAGCATTTAAAAGACGATCCACAATACAGGAACAGAAGGCTATTTTAGATCAAATCTTGGACATTGACAGACAATATGCTCAATCTCCATCACCCGCTCTGTACAAGGAACGTATGACATTACAAACTAAACTTAATTTACTTTCTACTCGACAAATTGAAGGTTGTTTAATAAGAAACAAAAGTGAATTTTATGAACATGGCAAAAAAACCGGTAAACTTCTAGCTAATCAACTGCGTGGTATTAGAGCTAAGCAAATTATTACTGGAGTTAGGACAGATAAAGGAGAGGTGACATCTGACCAACAAGTGATTAATGATATTTTCAGGTCATTTTATTCCAAATTATATATCTCAGAATATACGACAAATTTAAAGGATTTGCAAAATTTTTTTTGATTCTATTGATATCCCTTCGATTTCCTCAGAATCTCGGCAAATTCTAGAAGCTCCCATCACAAAAGAAGAAATTCAGCTGGCAATATCATCCATGCAATCAGGAAAATCTCCAGGACCTGATGGGTTTTCCGCTGATTTTTTCAAAAAATTCTCTTACGATCTTGCCCCTTTCCTTTGTCAAGTTTTTATAGAGTTGCTTGACTCCGGTACACTTCCTCCTTCATGTTATCAGGCCTGTATCACTGTGTTGCTTTAAAAAGACAAGGATCCTGTTGATTGTGCTTCTTACAGGCCTATTTCCTTGTTAAGTACCGATGTTAAAATTTTGTCAAAGTTGTTAGCTTCAAGGTTGGAAAAGATTCTTCCTTTTATAATTTCACAGGACCAAAACGGTTTCATTAAAAATCGCCATTCTTTTTTTAACTTGCGGCGGTTGTTTAATATTATTTATACTCCTCACCACAACATACCTGAATTTCTTATTAGTTTGGACGCTGAAAAGGCATTCAATAGGGTTGAGTGGGAGTATTTGTTTTTTACTTTGGAGAGGTTCGGTTTTGGTCCTTCCTTCTGTTCCTGGATTAAACTTCTCTATGCTAGTCCTTTAGCTTCAGTGTTAACTAATTGTCGCTATTCTGACTATTTTAGACTTTACCGTGGTACAAGGCAAGGCTGTCCTTTGAGCCCGTTGCTCTTTGCCTTGGCAATTGAGCTGTTAGCTATTGCAATCTGTGGGAGCCGGGACTTTCTAGGCATTTGTAGGAATGGCATCGAGCACAGGGTTTCACTTTATGCCGACGATCTTTTACTATTTCTTTCCAACCCACTTACTTCATTACCCGCTATACTTAACATTTTGGATAGTTTTAGTAGGTTTTCTGGTTATAAAATTAATCTTAATAAGAGTGAATTGTTTCCGATTAATGAAAAGATTCGAGTTCAGGATCTTGAAAATTTTCCTTTCAAGGTTGTTATTGATCATTTTAATTATCTTGGGATATGTGTTACTAAACAACTTAATTACTTGTTTAAAAATAATTCCCCCCCCTTATTTGACCAGTGCAAGCTAATACTTTCCAAATGGTCCCCATTATCCTTGTCTTTAATTGGCAGAATCAATTCTGTAAAAATGATGTTACTTCCAAAGTTTTTATATTTGTTTCAATGTCTCCCCATTTTTATTCCTAAATCCTTTTTTAAGTCTTTGGACTCTCTGATTACCTCATTTATTTGGAATGGTAAACATCCGAGATTGAGGAAAGTTTTTCTTCAAAGACCCAAATCAGTGGGTGGCATGGCTCTGCCTAACTTTCAATATTACTACTGGGCAGCAAATATCATATGCATGTTATATTGGAAACATTTCTATCTGGAACCCAAATCACCCATTTGGATCCTTATGGAGTCACATGTGGACAATCAAACCTCCCTACCAGCAGTTTTAGGTTCATCACTTCCCCTTGCTTTGTCTACACTGGGCAATAACAAAGTAGTTCGTCAGTCTCTTAGAATTTGGTCTCAATTCAGGAAAAATTTCGGTCTTCAGTTTTTCTCCATTAGAAGTCCAATTGCCGCAAATCATTTATTTACCCCATCAACTATTGATAGTACATTTCATATATGGCACAGAAAAGGTTTAAAATCTTTTGCGGATTTATATTTTGATGGTCAATTTCCAAGTTTTTCTCAACTTTCCACTAAATTTCACATCACTTCTACACATTTTTTCCGCTTCCTTCAGGTCAGACATTATGTGCAAACCATGACAATCCTCTAGATGATTTTTTATTAGTTAAACCAACTTCTAAGGGGGTAATATCAGTTTTATATAATTTAATTTCAAATTTACAATCTTCTTCTCTGGCCGCTATTAAATTGAATTGGGAACAAGATCTTTAATTTTACTTTTACTGATGAACTGTGGGACTCTATTCTTGGCCAGGTTCACACTGCATCAATGTGTGCTCGTCACGCTCTTATTCAATTTAAGATTGTACAACGGGTGCACCTGTCCAAGGTTAAGTTAGCACGTATTTACTCGGATATAGACCCAACTTGTGAAAAGTGTGGTAGCGCTCCTGGCACTTTGCTTCACATGTACTGGTCCTGCCCTTCATTGATGAATTTTTGGCATTCTGTTTTTATCACTATGTCTGAAGTCCTGCAATATCAAATCAAACCTGATCCATTATGCGCCATTTTTGGTGTGGCTCCAGAACTTGTCTTGCCAAATTCCAAATTAAAAGTATTCAAATTTTCATTATTATTGGCTAGACGTGCTGTATTACTGAAGTGGAAAGACTCTTCGCCCCCTTCACATTTACAGTGGATAAAAGATATAATGTCCTGTTTGGATTTAGAAAAAATCAGATATACAGTTCGTGGCTCTGAAAACAAATTCTATAAATTATGGTGCCCGTTTCTTGATTTCTTTGAAAGACCCACAATTATAGTTTCTGAGTAGCTCATATCCCCTTTACCCCACCCCCACCTCACACACACAATTTTTCTTTTTGTATTTTTTTATTATTGTTTATTTAAAGGTTTTTTTGTTTTGAAGCATCCACATTTGTTAGTTTTAAATTTTAGTTTTGCACTGTTTGGTTAAAACAAAAATGAAAATTTCCAATACTTTGTATTGTATTGATACCTCAATTAATAATAATAAAAAGACCTTTGAAAGAAAAGGTTGTGCAACAAAATATTAAGTTAAGGGTACCATCATTTTTGTCCAGGCCTGTTTCATGAGTTTGTTTTTTAAAATAATTCTGCTGAACCACAATTCAAAAGCACTGTCTGATTTTCAATGGTTAATTTTCATAGAATTTTTATTTATTACCACTTTTGTCAGATTCAAATTTTTTCTGTGACTATTGTGGGTTTTTCTTTCATTAACAGAGGGGTACCAACAATTTTGTCCACGGCTGTAAATGACATTAGTGACCACTTGATTGTATTTGTTTCTTTAGATGTTAATTATGGGGTTAATGAGAGCAAGAATAAAAATCAACCATGTAAAAAGATTATTTATAAAAGAATATGAACAGAATGTGGTCTATATTAACCATATATTCCATAACCTACATATGTTGAAGCATGTGGAAATGTTTGGTAATTACATATGTAAAGGACTTCACACCTCTGAAAGGACAAAGGCTCTCAACCGCCGAGTGAAGAACAAAGACGTTCCCGGACGCGGCGGAGGAGACCGGAGGAGCCACCCTCACCCCCCAAGGCGAGGAGAGGAAATACCAAGACAATGGAATCTGCTTCTACATAAACGAAGGTTGGTGTACTGATGTCACAGTGTTGAAGAAGTTTTGTAGCCCTAACCTAGAGTCACTGTTCATAAACTGTAAACCCTTTTATTCACCGCGAGAGTTCTCCTCCTTTATTCTGGTCGGAATTTATATCCCGCCTGCTGCTTCTACAACAGAGGCCCTGCAGCACCTCGCTGACCAGATAGCAGACGTGGAGGAAAAACATCCAGACTCTCTGCTTATCATTCTGGGTGATTTCAGTAGAGCTAATCTCACAAATGAGCTTCCTAAATACAGACAGCATATTAAATGTCCCACCAGGGACACAAATACACTCGACCACTGTTACACAGTTTTAAGAAACGCCTATCATGCCGTCCCCCGTGCAGCTCTGGGTTTTTCTGACCACTGTCTGCTCCATCTTATTCCAACATACAGACAGAAACTAAAAACTTCCAAGTCTGTTGTAAGGACTGTGAAGAAATGGACTGAGGAATCAAAGCTGAAGTTACAAGCCTGCTTTGACTGCACAGATTGGAGTGTTTTTGAAGCTGCAGCCATTAACTTAAATGAACTCACTGACACTGTGATGTCATACATCTGTTTCTGCGAGGACGTGTGTGCAGACCAAGACCTTCTGCACATACAACAACAATAAACCCTGGTTCATTCCTAAACTGAAGCAGCTACGTCAGACCAAGGAGGAGGCCTACAGGACTGGTGACTGGACTCTGTACAAGCGGGCCAGAAACATGCTGACGAAGGAGATCAGGCTTGCTAAGAGGAGCTACAGTGTGAAGTTACAAAAAAACTTCTCAGCCAACAACTCTGCTTCTGTCTGGAGAGGCCTGCAGAATATCACCAACTACAGGAGACCATCCCCCCACCCTGTGGAAAACCTCCAGCTGGCTAACGACCTAAACAGCTTTTACTGCAGGTTTGAAAAGAACCTACAGTTCTCACCTCCCACCCACACAAAAGGATTATCTGCAGCCCCAGGAACTCCATCCCTCCTCCACTCTGACCTCCCACCAGCACTAACGATCTGTGAAGAGGAGGTGCGCCGGGTCTTTCAGAGACAAAAGATCAAGAAGGCTGCAGGACCTGATGGTGTGTCTCCGTCCTGCCTGAGAGTCTGCTCCAACGAGTTGGCCCCCATCTTCACCCGGATCTTTAACAGATCACTGGAGCTGCGTGAAGTGCCTTCCTGCTTCAAACGCTCCATCATCATTCCAGTTCCCAAGAAACCCTCTGTTACAGGATTAAATGACTACAGACCTGTTGCCCTGACCTCTGTGGTCATGAAATCCTTGGAGAGATTGGTGCTGAACCACCTGAAGGTCATCACAGGCCCCCTGATGGACCCACTGCAGTTTGCCTACCGGTCAAACAGGTCAGTGGATGATGCAGTGAATATGGGACTACATTACATCCTGCAACACCTCGACTCCCCAGGGACGTACGCCAGGATCCTGTTTGTCGACTTCAGCTCAGCGTTCAACACCATCATCCCAGGCATTCTTCATCAGAAACTCCTCCAGCTCAAGGTGCCCCCTCCACCTGCCAGTGGATCTCCAGCTTTCTGACTGACAGGTGGCAACAGGTGAAGCTAGGGAGATTTACATCCAGCTCCCGAAAAGTTAGTACTGGTGCCCCCCAAGGATGTGTCCTTTCCCCACTGCTCTTCTCCCTCTACTCCAATGACTGCACCTCAGAGGACCCTTCGGTGAAGCTCCTGAAGTTTGCGGACGACACCACAGTCATCGGTTTGATCCGGGATGATGATGAGTCTGCATACAGGCGGGAGGTGGAGCAGCTGATCCTCTGCTGCAGCCAGAACCATCTTGAACTTAACCCAGCCAAAACGGTGGAGATGACTGTGGATTTCAGGCGACACCCCCCTTCATTCCCCCCACTCACCATCCTCAACAGCACAGTGTCCACTGTGGACTCCTTCAAGTTTCTGGGAACCACAATCTCCCGGAACCTGAAGTGGTCCTCCCATATAGACACTGTCCGGAAAAAGGCCCAGCAGAGGTTGTTTTTTCTGCGTCAGCTCAAGAAGTTTGATTTGCCTCAGGAGCTGCTGGTTGTCTTCTACACCGCCATCATCCAATCTGTCCTCTGCTTTTCCATCACTGTCTGGTTTGGATCTGCCACTAAACAGGACAAGACCAGACTGCAGCGGATCATTAAGTCTGCGGAGAGGATCATTGGTACTGACCTACCCTCCATTGAGAACTTATATCGGTCCATAACCAGGAAACGGGCGGGAAACATCTGTGCTGACCCATCACACCCCGGCCACAAACTGTTTGAACTTCTATCTTCTGGTCGTCGTTACAGATCACTGAAGGTCAAAACCACCCGTCACAGGAACGGTTTCTTTCCTCAAGCCATCACTCTGATGAACTCCTAACATTCACCTAGTCCTACCTGTTGCTGTACTCATGACTTTTCATCCATTATTACTGTAACGGCAGCAGCTGTGTTTGTTTGATCCATGTGAGAAACATGGCAATTTCCCCGCTATATATGTCAACAGTGACATCCTTTCTAGTATTTGACCTCTGGTTGTGCAGCGGTGCCTCCCGGGGATTTGTTTTGGCAGGTGTATATGTTCGCGGCCTGGCTCTGTGTGCCAGGCAAAAGTTGTTTACTTTGTGTCTGGGGGAACCCCCAACCCGGAAATGACCTTTGACCTCTGGGGAATCCCTTGTGAATTCCCTACCTTTTTTTTTTAAATTTTATTCCCTCCATATTTTCTTTTAAAAACCTAGGTTTGGAAATTTGTCCTTTGAGATTTAAAAATTATTGAAATAATTTGCCATCAAAAATGCATGAGGTATAAGATTATTCACAACAGGAAGTAGACGATTTGAGACTTCCTGCCCAGCAGAATAGGACAACGGACGGATTTCAGCATGGCTGGCTAAGACAGAAATCCAAAGCCATCCAGTTGCTTACCTCAGCCCAGGTAGGGTGAAACTGTCATAATGATGAAATAATCCCTCATAGCCAATTATCTACCCGATATTTTGTGGATTGTTTGAGAGATGATGATATTTTTGAAGTTTGTTGAAGTGTGACTAGACCATGTGACTGTCAGGGGTAATCCATTGCCTATGTAACTTTTCACCTAGTCTCCATGCATGTGCAAAAAACTGTAATAGTTGTGAAAAAGTAATTTTTGAAGCTTCATTTTGTGAATAGGGATGTATTTTTGACTTGAAGTAAATGCAGCATTATTCTGGTCGATCACTGCTGCAATTCCCGGCCTGTATGGCCTTTGGTAGTTTAGAAGTGCAAATCTGGCAATCCATTATTTACTGGATGCCTAGTTCTAGTCAATTTTATTGTTATGTTTTTGAATTGACATCTTGACTTTAAATTAGCTGAAATACCAATTTACAAGGTATTTATTCCGGGCTATTAATTGCAGACAAATGTGAGAGCCTGCAAGGAATTTCTGCCCTCGGAAGGCTGCGACACGGCAAAGTGGTCAGTGAAATGTTTAACTCTGTTGAAGTTTAATGATGGTTGTTTGAATATGCACATGTTCAAAGAATAGAAACTTTTTGTGTGTGTTTCTAATATGAAAATCTGATGTGCACAAGCCATACAATTTTAAATGTGAATTTGATAATCTGTTGTATTCGTTTACAGTAAATGCTGCATAATTTTTGCTGGTAGCTTTCTTGCAACAACTCAGTAAACCTAAGAAATCTATCAATTTGAGATCATAAATGTTTACATTTGTGTGTATGCAGTATGATTTAATTTCTGTAATACTAGAATTTTGTGTCCACAGCTAAAATAATGTTTCTTGTGTTTGATATGTTTCAGTCTTTACGGTGTTTGATGCATTAAAGTCAAAAGCAAGGACATTAAAGATGTGTCAAACATCAGTTATTGCACACCAAAATGCAGCTCATAATCCGGGGCCGGAACAGTAAAGACACTAGTAAAGACACTAGTAAAGACACCACCTCCTACTCGTCTGTACCAAGTCATCGTGGACGAGCGTGGGTGTGCAAGCAAAGAACGCTGCAGATTCAAGAGGTTGGGTCGTGCCGTGTCATCGAGATCGTGATGGTGACATCCTGTCGGTACCACTCACCAGTGTGCTAAGTGCTAGTATATGACAATTAAGTAAGAGACATTCACTTTTCTGCTACAGCCTGTAAGTGAAGGACATGTATCCAGTGATTGAACCTTGAGGACACATTTTAAGTCAAGTCAAGTCAAGTTTGTGTTTCTCAAGTGCAAAGTCAAGTTTATTAGTCACTGAATACTGTGTTTATTTTGTGCTGATGTTGAGAGAAGTGTTTGCATTATTCTGTTTTCATTGTACATGTACTGCTTGTGCACATCCTGTTGCTAGCTTATTTCAATCAGTATTTTTGAACATCAATTTAAATCAGGCTAGATTAAGTAAGATCAAGATTAAGATCAAGATCAAGATTAAGTAAGATCAAGGGCTGAGGTAAGGGCTGGTTGAGCTTCAATTCAATGATATAAGTATATTTCAAGATTCCTCAAATTTAATTCAATTTTGAATTAATCAAATCAAGTACAAGCTTAAAGTATTTAGGGAATCATATACCCCAAAGATAAGAATTCCCTAATTCAAGTATAGTTTCCATTCAGTTATTTTGAGTGGAAATTTCGAGGTAAACATAAAAAACACATTGTGTTTCAGGTTTGCATAATATTTTTTATCTCCAGGTTTTCACTCAAGAAATCTGGTTGGTGAATTATTCAAAGAGGTAATATAAATTACCCTTTCATTTTTTTGTCCCATTTCCTCACTATTTTCCATAAACACTGTACTGCAACAAAATGGCTGCAGCTGCCAAAAATGTAACTGAGCAAGAATTGCGAGAGCAGATCACAGCTGCCAAAGAGCAATTACAAGCCATAAATGCCGACTTGGCAGTTGAAACCTTGTCTGAGGAAGAGCGAGCTCAACTCAACACTGATGCAGAAACAGTACATGATGCAATAGAAACTCTTGAAATGGAGTTGGCTGCAATCAGTGAACAAGAAAAGAATAATGGTGACAAGAAGCAACCAGAAGAAGAGAATGCAGTGACTGGGGTCCAAGAAAAAGAAGATGCAAGTGATCCAGAAGATGGCGCCACTGGCAAGACTAACCAGAACACTGCACAAACAAAACTCAGGCATGTCCCACTTCATGAGCTGAAGCAAAGAAGAGAGACATGCATGAAGAGACTGAAACAAGTCAGGCGGTTAGTGAAAGCAAAGGGAGAGGCTAAGTCTGTCTCACCAGAGATTTCTGCTGAATATGACAGCCTCAATGACAAAGTTGCGACTTTAGATGCTGTCATCAGTGAAAAAGAAGAACAAGAAGCACAGGTAGACAGAGCAAACAAAAGGTTTATGCGAACATACAGTAAAGTAAAGAAGGCTGTGTTCGCTCTTTTTTATGCATACAAAGATGAGGTCTTGGACACAACTGAAGATGACTTGGAAGACCTGATTCGCCTGGACAAAGAAATGACAGCTACATATGAAGCCTGACGAGATTTGTGCCCGCCAGACAACGAGATGCGGCGCAAAGTCGACAGCGCTAAGCAAATGTGCTCAGACATGGCGAAAGCCTTGAAACAAATTGGAGAGAATCCAATGATGGCAGACGAGGAGAGAAAAAGCCTTCTCAAGACTACTTGGGGAATGAATTATTCCAGGTCTCTCTTTGGAAGCAAGTTAGACTATGAGTCTGATATTTCTGCCAAGTCTAAAGTCTCCATTCAGTCAAAGGTATCTGTAAGTGCACAGATTTCAGAATCTTCAACAGGCTCTTCAACAGGATCAAGTAATGCCTCAGAAAAGGCCAGGAAGCTGGCTGAATTGAGCGCTAAGCGAAAGTGTGCAGAACTTCACGCGAAGATAAGGAAATACAAGGTGGCCTTGGAAAGTTGTCATGAACAATTAGAAATAGCAGAAGAAGAGGAAAGAGTCCAAAGGTCAGATGACATCTCCTGTTGCAGTGACAAGCCTAGTAAAGGTTATCTGAATCCAGAGGCACCTGCTTTTTCTCCTGAGGCCAGATCACCAAAAGCTGAAGATTGCGCGAGCCAAGTAGAGTCACAGTTGGCCTTCATCGCCCAAACATTCGCAGATAGCGTCAGCAAATCAAGGCTGCCTGTCCCCACACCTCCTGTGTTTGATGGTGACCCACTCAAGTTCATCAACTTTCGCAAAAGTTTTGTGACACTTGTTGAGAACAAGGGAATTCCACCATCAGACAAGCTGTATTATCTGCAGCAGTACCTTGCAGGAGAAGCCAGAGCGGCAGTAGAAGGTTGTTTTTTCGGAAGTGATGAAGCTGCCTACAACCGTGCATGGACCACGTTGGAAGAGCGGTTCGGACACCCCTTCACCATTCAACTCTCCTTGAGAAACAAGTTGAGAGACTGGCCCAAAGTAACAGGCAAAGATAAGAAAGGTCTTCAGGATTTCAGCGATTTCCTGAGCACCCTCAAAGAAGCTATCCCCTACATGAAAGGTCTTGAAGTTTTGAACGATTGCATCCAAATCCAGGAAACAGCAGCCAAGTTACCCGAGTATTGTAACACTAGGTGGACACGGCGTGTTACAGAAGACATAGATGTTGGAAAGGGCTACCCTTCGTTTCAAGAATTTGTCGACTTCGTAGCCAGAGAAGCCAGAGTGGCTAACAACCCTATATGCGTGGTCGCTCAAAACCAAGACAAGTTGCCAACCATGAATAGAGGAAATGAGTCTAGGGCAAAGACAAAACAAGCACCTGGCATTACTCATGCCACCAACACCAGTGCTGAAAAAGAAACCCCTAAAAGTGGAGCCAAAAATTCTCCAGTTTGCACCTACTGCGACAAAGATCACCTCATCTACAAGTGCAATGCTTTCAAAGAGTTGCCTTATGATGACAAAATACAAAGCATTCGAAGCAAGGCCCTTTGCTTCAAATGTCTCAGACGTGGCCACACATCAAAGAAGTGTCTAGTTAAAGTGTCCTGCAACACGTGCAAAGGCAAACACCAAACTCTGCTGCACTTAGACAAGAAGAAAGCAGACACAAAGCTTACAGAGTCAGAAGCCGACAAAGATGAAAACACATTTGAATCTATTTCAAACAAAACCAACCAAGATTATATGAAGAGTTATACTTCAATGATCGTACCTGTTTGGGTCAAGACAGGCCAAGCTGGCTTGCAAGAAGTATTGGTTTATGCACTGATTGATTCCCAGAGCGACAGCTCCTATATCACAGAGGATCTGGCAGCCAAGCTGTGCATGCCACATGAAATAACAAGAATGAAGATAACAACTATGACATCTTCATCGGTGGTCTATTGTAAGAAGTTCTCAGACATCAAACTGAGAGGATACGACTCGACTGTCGAAGTCCGAGTCAAGTCGTGCTACACAAGAGACCACATCCCTCACAACAGGGAGCACATTCCTTCAAAGGTAGCGGCAAGCATGATGCCTCATTTGGCTCGAATAGCCCCCTTCATTCCTCCTATTCAAGACTGTGAAGTGGGACTGCTCATTGGATACTCCTGCCCACAAGCACTCAGACCGGTGGAGATAGTCTCCGGAAATCCCGAAGAAGCCTTTGCTGTGAAAACAGACTTGGGATGGAGCATCATTGGAGACCCTTGTTATGAACAAGGCAACAATGGCGTATGCCATAGGATTGTCGCCAAAGAATTGATAGTGCCACCACCCTGTGAGATCCTGAAGGTTCTCGACCAAGATTTCAGCGACACCAAAGATGAAGCGAAGGAGCTAATCTGCCAGGCCACTGAAATATGCAAAAAGGGCAAAGTTAGACTCCATAAGTTCCTGTCGAACAGCATAGACGTCCTGGAATCTATACCACCTTCAGAAAGAGCCACTACCGTCTCCGAAACAAACTTGGAACTGGAACCTCTCCCGGTTGAGCGCACACTTGGAACAAGATGGGATGTTCAAAATGACTGCTTCAGGTTCAAGATAACACTACAGGATAAACCCAACACAAGAAGAGGCATCCTCTCTACAGTCATGTCAGTCTATGACCCAAATGGATTTGTTAGCCCTGTGGTGTTGCAAGGGAGAAAGATCCTGCAAGAACTGTGCAAGCAAAAGAAATCCTGGGACGAACCCGTCGAGCCTGTCATAATTGAACGGTGGGAGAACTGGAAAGACCAGTGCAAAAGGTTGTGCTCTTGCTGCCGGTTAAAGATTAGGTGACATTGTGAAAATCTTTATGTTGGCATGACTTTATAGTCTTCCATCATAAAGATTTTGGTGGGAGTGTAACGGCAGCAGCTGTGTTTGTTTGATCCATGTGAGAAACATGGCAATTTCCCCGCTATATATGTCAACAGTGACATCCTTTCTAGTATTTGACCTCTGGTTGTGCAGCGGTGCCTCCCGGGGATTTGTTTTGGCAGGTGTATATGTTCGCGGCCTGGCTCTGTGTGCCAGGCAAAAGTTGTTTACTTTGTGTCTGGGGGAACCCCCAACCCGGAAATGACCTTTGACCTCTGGGGAATCCCTTGTGAATTCCCTACCTTTTTTTTTAAAAATTTTATTCCCTCCATATTTTCTTTTAAAAACCTAGGTTTGGAAATTTGTCCTTTGAGATTTAAAAATTATTGAAATAATTTGCCATCAAAAATGCATGAGATATAAGATTAGTCACAACAGGAAGTAGACGATTTGAGACTTCCTGCCCAGCAGAATAGGACAACGGACGGATTTCAGCATGGCTGGCTAAGACAGAAATCCAAAGCCATCCAGTTGCTTACCTCAGCCCAGGTAGGGTGAAACTGTCATAATGATGAAATAATCCCTCATAGCCAATTATCTACCCGATATTTTGTGGATTGTTTGAGAGATGATGATATTTTTGAAGTCTGTTGAAGTGTGACTAGACCATGTGACTGTCAGGGGTAATCCATTGCCTATGTAACTTTTCACCTAGTCTCCATGCATGTGCAAAAAACTGTAATAGTTGTGAAAAAGTAATTTTTGAAGCTTCATTTTGTGAATAGGGATGTATTTTTGACTTGAAGTAAATGCAGCATTATTCTGGTCGATCACTGCTGCAATTCCCGGCCTGTATGGCCTTTGGTAGTTTAGAAGTGCAAATCTGGCAATCCATTATTTACTGGATGCCTAGTTCTAGTCAATTTTATTGTTATGTTTTTGAATTGACATCTTGACTTTAAATTAGCTGAAATACCAATTTACAAGGTATTTATTCCGGGCTATTAATTGCAGACAAATGTGAGAGCCTGCAAGGAATTTCTGCCCTCGGAAGGCTGCGACACGGCAAAGTGGTCAGTGAAATGTTTAACTCTGTTGAAGTTTAATGATGGTTGTTTGAATATGCACATGTTCAAAGAATAGAAACTTTTTGTGTGTGTTTCTAATATGAAAATCTGATGTGCACAAGCCATACAATTTTAAATGTGAATTTGATAATCTGTTGTATTCGTTTACAGTAAATGCTGCATAATTTTTGCTGGTAGCTTTCTTGCAACAACTCAGTAAACCTAAGAAATCTATCAATTTGAGATCATAAATGTTTACATTTGTGTGTATGCAGTATGATTTAATTTCTGTAATACTAGAATTTTGTGTCCACAGCTAAAATAATGTTTCTTGTGTTTGATATGTTTCAGTCTTTACGGTGTTTGATGCATTAAAGTCAAAAGCAAGGACATTAAAGATGTGTCAAACATCAGTTATTGCACACCAAAATGCAGCTCATAATCCGGGGCCGGAACAATTACATTGCACATAACTCTCACACTGCTTTTTACTTCATTCACATTATATCACTGAATCTGAGTTCACAATGAAATACTGTGTGACTGTATATTTTTTCATATATTTCTGCAAAGTGTGGTTAGTCTGAGTAAATAACTACATATATTCCTGTATATATTTGCATCCTTTTATAGAAACGTGGACAGACTGTAATTTACTGTACATACTCTGTTGTCATTGAATCCTTATTTAAATCCTCCACCTGAACAATGAGAGCACGTTTTTAGCCAAAGTCAAATTCCTTGTATGTGTTGTGCATACTTGGCCAATAAAGCTGATTCTGATTCTGAATGGGGGGATTAAGATAATGAGGGATGTCAGCCTTTGTTATGCATGTCTTTTATTGTGTGCCAGTATAAAGTCAGTGAGCTGGAGACATTCTGCCTCTTTTCCCTTCTGCCACTCTCTGCACCAGATGAGACTTGTTAGAAGAGCTGATTATGCTGATTATTAAACTTGGTTTATAAATCAAATCGCCTCTTCATTTCCGAGCTCTTCTACACTGGTGACCCTGACGCGAGTATGGTCCTGACGCATACCCCCGCAATCGACTCATCCGTGGCGACCCATGCAGACGAGGGAACAGATGGACAACTGTTCCCCCCGGCAGAAGAGATTGAGAGGGCTCAACCGAGCACCAGCACCGCCGTGAGAGCCGAGGCAAGGCACTCTCACCCGGCGGGCACAGCAGTGAGGGTATGCACGAATGCCGTCGCTGTCCAGCTGCCAGACTTCTGGCAAGAAGACCCCGCCTCTTGGTTTCAGCAGGCTGAAGCCCAGTTTACTCTGGCGGGCATCACGGCTGACGATACCAAATTTTACCACATCGTCTCCAAACTCGCCGCTGCCACTTCGAAGTGTGTGCGGAGCATGATCCGGCGGCCACCGGCCCGGGACAAATATGAGAAGCTCAAAGCAACCATCGTGGCGAACTACGTCCCATCAGCGGAAGAGAGAGCCGAGAAGATCCTGGAGGTCTACGGCCACAGAGGGTGCAAACCGAAGGCCCTCATGGAGGATTTGCTACAGCTCAAAGAAGAGGACAATGACAACTTCCTCTTCCAGTTTATATTCCTCAGCACGCTGCCGCCACACATGAGAGGGACACTCGCCAGCATGAAATGCAACAACCACCAAGACTTCCGCGCACTGGCCAACGAAGCTCATCGGCTCGTCAGCGCCTGCAAGGAGCTGACACCCACAGCAGCATCCACAAAGACCTCCCTTTTGTCTTCGTCTACCTCGACGACATGCTGGTAGCCAGCTCGTCTGAGGTAGAACACGAGCAGCACCTCACTACGGTTTTTCATAGGCTAGAAGAGCACGGGCTAATAATCAATCCAGCCAAATGCAAATTCGGCGTGTCACAAATTGATTTTTTAGGACACAAAGTCTCTCCGAAGGGGGCAGTTCCACTTCCAGACAAAGTTCATGCGATAGAAAGTTTCCCACGGCCACAAACGGTCAAATCGCTACAGGAATTTTTAGGGATGGTTAATTTTTACAACCGCTTCCTCTCCCACGCAGCTCAGCTCATGCAGCCCCTATATGACGCGCTCAAAAAAAAAGAAAGCTTCCAACGCGGTCGAATGGACCCCGGAGCGCGAACGCGCTTTCGCGGAAGTAAAAAGCACCCTAGCTAACGCCACATTGTTAGTTCACCCAGATCCCTTGGCCCGCATCGCACTAACCACAGATGCTTCAGACCTAGCTATAGGGGCAGTTGTAGAACAGCTTGTCAGCGGGGTCTGGCAACCTTTAGCATTCTTTAGCAAATCGCTAAACCAAACTGAACGTAAATACAGCACTTTTGACAGAGAGCTGCTGGCACTTCATTTATCCATCCGCCACTTCCAGTTCTGGTTAGAAGGGCGGAGTTTCACGGCTTTTGTGGACCATAAACTGCTCACCTTTGCTATGGCAAAAATTTCAGAACCATGGTCAGGCAGGCAACAAAGACAGCTAGCTGCAATTTCAGAGTTCACCACAGACATTCGACACATGGCAGGCAAACTTAACGTAGTAGCGGACTGTCTCTCTCGTGCTGTGACACCACCAGAGCGCGGGGAGACAGATTACACTGCCTCAGCAGCAGAACTCTTCACTAACGCTGACACATACGCAGCACCTATCCATGCAGGGATAGATTATGCAGCCATGGTGGAGGAATAAAGCAGTGACGCGGACGTGCGCGCACTCCTGTCTGGACCAACAGGGTTAAGGCTGGAGAAAAAGGGTTTACGCGACGGCGTACCCCCCCTAATATGCGATGTCTCAACCGGCCGACCTCGCCCGTTAGTACCAGCTACATGGCGCCGCCGTATTTTCGACGCAATTCACTCCCTCGTGCACCCAGGTGTGCGCGCCTCGGTTAAAATGGTCGCCGAAAAGTTTGTGTGGCCAGGCCTGCGCAAAAACGTAAAAGAATGGGCAAAAACTTGCATTTCTTGTCAACGCGCCAAAATACACAGACACACAAAAGCCTCTCTGGAGCCTTTTCCAATCCCTGCTAGAAGGTTCGACCACGTTCATGTCAACCTCGTGTGGCCACTACCTTCCTCCCAAGGTTTCACACACCTGTTAACAATGATAGACCGCACCACACGCTGGCCAGAGGCAGTCCCTCTAGCGGCAACCACAGCGGAGGAAGTCGCTCGCGTTTTTCTGACAAACTGGGTGGCACGTTTTGGCGTCCCATCGGACATCACGTCCGATAGGGGGCCTCAATTTGTCTCAGAGCTCTGGTCAGCCATGTCCAACAGCTTAGGGGCAACAATTCATCGCACCACCGCTTATCACCCTCAGGCTAATGGGTTATGCGAGCGTTTTCACAGGTCTTTAAAGGCTGCCCTCAGAGCCTCACTAAAGGACACAAATTGGGTAAATAAACTTCCCTGGGTTTTATTGGGGTTGCGTGCTGCACCTAAAGAGGATCTAGACGCCTCTCCCGCAGAATTAGTCTTTGCACAACCTCTCAGGCTTCCAGGTGAATTCTTACCAGAGAACCCAGAGCCAGGGCGCCTTCCAGTCCCAAGGTTTTTAGGCAACAACGGACCGAGCTCTCTCCCCGGTCCAGCTCATCACTCCTTCCCACGGGTTTTTGTCCCTCAGGCTTTAAAAAACGCTGAGTTCGTTTTCGTTAAGCATGAAGCTTTAAAACCAACTTTCCGACCAGCATACGATGGGCCATACAGAGTGCTGGAACATGGTGATAAACACTTTGTGCTTGATTTTGGGGATAGAAAAGAAACAGTCAGCATTGACAGACTTAAACCTGCCTTCTTGTTGAAAGACGAGCCTGCACAGTTGGCGAGAGCACCTCGGCGGGGTAGACCCCCCCAAGAGAAAAGACTCAGCCCCCCAGCAGGGAACAGTTAACCTCTGTCCTTCCCACACTGCAGATTCCTCACAAGAAGGTCCCAGCAGGGCGCCTAAACCAACCTACAGCAGTTTTGGGAGAAGATTAAAACCCAGACAGCACAGGGACTGATACAAACCACTCCACAATTATTCACTAATTGTGCTGCAACAGTTTAGGACTGACTTATGATTTTACTATGCTGTTATAATTACCACTGAACTCTCTTAGGAGCATGGCTGCTGGAAAGTTTCTTCTGTGGCAACAGATGTAACACTTAGTATGTCATAATAACTATCTTAGACTGTGAACCTTTCTGTTGTCTTTTCTTAGTTGTTTGGGGGGCCTGTGGTCTATATTAACCATATATTCCATAACCTACATATGTTGAAGCATGTGGAAATGTTTGGTAATTACATATGTAAAGGACTTCACACCTCTGAAAGGACAAAAGGCTCTCAACCGCAGAGTGAAGAACAAAGACATTCCCGGACGGCGGAGGAGACCGGAGGAGCCACCCTCACCCCCCAAGGCGAGGAGAGGAAATACCAAGACAATGGGGGGATTAAGATAATGAAGGATGTCAGCCTTTGTTATGCATGTCTTTTATTGTGTGCCAGTATAAAGTCAGTGAGCTGGAGACATTCTGCCTCTTTTCCCTTCTGCCACTGTCTGCACCAGATGAGACTTGTTAGAAGAGCTGATTATGCTGATTATTAAACTTGGTTTATAAATCAAATCGCCTCTTCATTTCCGAGCTCTTCTACACAGAAGATACAATCAGTGCTTTAAAAGATGATTTAATGTTACAGAATTGGGATGTTGTCTATAGAGAGAAAGAAGTGGACATGGCATATGATAAATTTATTGATACTAGTATATACCTGTGCATGCCCGTAGAAACCAAGCATAAGCAAGTATTTCTGCATGCTCATAGAAAGTGAGTGTAAGCAAGCATTTCTGCAGGTCTGCCTTTGATCTTTGACATGGTACCCGTGCATGCCTGTAGAAACCAAGCATAAGCAAGTATTTTTTCTGCATGCCTGCCTTTGATCTTTGGCATGGTTACCATGGCAACAGTAACCATGGTGATGCCTGCCTTTGATCTTTGATGTCACCACTCATTCAGTGATGCCTGCTTTTGATCTTTGATGATGTCATAGCGAGTCCTATGAAACCTGCCTTTGATCTTTGACATCACCACTCGTTCAGTGATGCTTGCCTTTGATCTTTGACATGGTTATCATGGCAACAAAAAGTCCTATGATCGTCTCACACACCCACACACACACACACACACACACACACACACACACACACACACACACACAACTTTCTTGAATTATATAGAGTGATATTTTATATGATATGATTAAAGAAATTAATAAAAAATATAAATACAAAAATTGCCCGTGGTTAACCGGGGGATACAAAATGTTTGTAAAAAGAAAAATTATCGCTATAAAAATTTTATAAAACCAAGAACTAAAGAATCTGAAAAAAGATATAAAACATAAAAAATATATTAATTGAAATAATACGAACTAGTAAAAAAATTATACTATAGGAAAATGTTGAATGAAAATAAGAATGATATAAAAGGAGCCTGGGACATATTAAGTAAATTAAAGAAAAATGAAACTAAGAAAATAATATATCCAGAGTATTTTACTGATAATTGTGGTGATAATTACGATAAGAACATGGTAGTAAATAGAATGAATAAAATTTCTGTAAATGTTGGACCAGAGTTGGCAGCAAAAATTACAAACCAAGGAAGAGACACCGTGAGTGAAACATTGATTGGAAATAACCCTCAGTTGATCTTTCTCTCAGCGGTGGATGAATTAGAGGTAAAATCTGTTGTTGAAAAATGTAAAAATAAACTAGAAAAGCACTCGGAGAGCGCAGACCTCCGCCAAGCGGCACAGTTCCCCCCATACAGTGTTTGTGTGTACGTTTTCAGATTCCCTGAGCATGAAAAGATATGAGTAGCAATTGGATTCACAATGATTATTTGTTTATTTGACATGGACAGTGCAATAAACAGACAATTAATGAATGACAATCAATGTGATAGTGATAGGATTAGTGGTTCAGTAGTGTAAAACGGGGCTATAGGGGACGGCGGGTTAATAAGGGACACTTTTGTGGGAAATGTTTTAAATGTAATTCTGCTTTTTTTATTTTGAGCAGGACGCTGAGTTGTGTTGTTATTGTCAAATATCCATGAATCCTTCATCAAATGTAGGCGGAAGCAAAATTAAAAAAGCAGAATTACATTTAGAAAATTTACCCCGCCGTCCCTTATAGCCCCGTTTTACGGTTGTAAAAGCATTGCCTCCTTGGCGGAGGTAATAAACTTAAGTGTTGGTGTGTCCATCTCCTCCACTGATGGATGCAGATTGGTTAGACAGGTTGCCGTGGGTTTTATATTATATTGGGGTTGCGCTCCGCGGCAAAACAGAATTTAGAGTCTTCCCCGGCAGAGAGGTCGTTTTTACGCAGCGCCTATAGCTGGGCGGGGAATTTGTGGCAAATAATGGTGCGGCGGACAGGTGGCCGTGTCAGGTTTTGCAGCGTGGCGCAAAAGCAGGCACGCTGGCGGGCCCAGGGCAGCAGTGTTTTCCGCGTGCTTTTGTGCCTAAAACGTTGAAGAACGCGGAGTTTGTGTTGGTCAGACACGACGCCCAGCGGCCTCCATTGCGCCTGCGCACATGTTGAAAGTGGCCCTATGTCACAGTGTTGAAAAATGCTTTAAAAAAATTCCTGTATCCAGACGGTGAACCGGATCACCCCCAAAATTTAATCAGTTCTTCCTTGTACCATTTCCAACAACGCCTGAAAGTTTCATGCAAATCCGTCCAAGACTTTTTGAGTTATCTTGCTAACCAACAGACAAACAGACAGACAAACAGACAGACAAACAGACAAACACACAAACCCTGGCAAAAACATAACCTCCTCCTGGCCTTTTCGGCCTGGCGGAGGTAATTATCTACTGATTGTGATGTATTGATATGGCACTAGTAAAAAGAACTGTTGATATGCATATTAAAACCATTTACGTACAGTATATTTGTAATCTATCATTTCAAACTGGCTCATTCCTGCAGAAAATGAAAATAGCAAAAGTAATACCATTAATCAAACAATGAAATAAACATCACTACACAAACTACAGACCAGTATCACTCCTCCCACAATTTTCAAAGATTCTGGAAAAACTTTTCAACAACAGATTAGAAAACTTTTTAAATAAACATGATCTGCTTAATCAGAACCAATATGGATTTAGAACAAAAAGCACAACATCATGAGCAATAATAGAAACAATGAAGGAAATAATAAACACATTATTTCAAGGAAAATATGCAATTGGTGTATTTATAGATTTTAGAAAAGCATTTGATACAATAAATCATTCAATACTTCTTGATAAACTGCAAATGTATTGTATTAGGGGAGTGGCACTGAAATGGGTTACAAGTTATTTATCTGAGAGACAACAGTTTGTGAAGATGGGAGAATATCTGTCTGGGTGTATGGGAATTGCCTGTGGGGTCCCCAGGGGTCAGTATTGGGCCCCAAATTATTAAACATATATAAATGATATATTCCAAGTTTCTAAATTATTAAAAATAATATTTTTTCCTGATGATACTAATACATTTTGTACTGGAAATAATTATAAGGAACTAATCCATACTCTAAATAAATGAATTAAATAAGCTAAAAAATGGATGGATAATAATAAATTATCACTAAATATAGATAAAACTAAGATAATGATATTTGGTAATTGTAAAAATAAAGAAGATATTGTGGAAATGTGGAATGATGAGGCAGGGTTTATTCCCATGAGTCAGGTTTATTCACATTTTCCAACATCAGCAAAATACAGAAAGAGAATGAAACCCCCATACATTCATCCTTTTATACCCCAGGACATCAAAGCACACAGTCACATTGTATTTAATCCCAAGTCACAATGCGTCTTCTTTCAGGTCTTATCATCTCCACCTAAAGCCACTGGTGGCCAGGAAATCCCCCAGGCCATCTCTTTGCATACCAAAGGCCACATCTCACATCCTCCTGTTATCTCTAGGAGGATCAGTCCTTTTATTCATCTGAGACGTGAAGCATACAGTAATATACATATGAAGCATATGAAACCCACATATGTGTCCCACAATATACATATTCATATAGGTAATGTAATTATTGAAAATGAAGGAGATCAAATTTTTGGGTGTAATACTAGATGATAAAATTAATTGGAAACCACACATCAGATACATACAAAACAAAGTGGCAAAAAATATTGCAATTATAAATAAAATTAGGCAACTCCTATATTGCAAATCTCTTCATATCTTGTACTGCTCAATAGTACTTCCATACTTGACCTATTGTATAGAGGTCTGGGGTAACAGTTATAAAAGTGCACTTAATTCATTGCTAATATTACAAAAAAGGGCAGTCCGTGTTATACACAAAGTCGGGTATCTTGAACATACTAATTTATTGTTCTTAAATTCAAAATTATTGAAACTACAGGATCTGGTTGATTATTATACAGCACAGTTAATGTTTAAAATCAGTAAAAAAAATTTTGCCACACAATATACAAAACCTTTTTAGTCAGAGAGAAGAGAAACACAATTTACGGGGGAACACAAAATTTAAAATGCACCTAATAAGATCTACTAGGAAAAGTTTTTGTGTGTCTGTGTGTGGGGTAAAATTGTGGAATGGGTTGGGGGAGAAACACAGGCAATGTCCAAACATCCATATATTTAAATCAACATATAAAGAAATGATTTTTGAACAATATAAAAATAAAGGACAGTAAAATTACAATGTGTCTTTAATGAAGAAAGGTTGTTATTGTTGAATATATATGCTGAGTGTGGCGTCCATAATTGTAAATGTATGTGACTCACATGGACACAGAGCTTGAATCCAGCCTAGAGAGACTTTAGGCTGGCAATGTGTATTGACATCACACCTCAAGAGGACAATACGTCTGGACCACCTACGGCTCGAGAGAAACTGACCATCTGGGGTCAGACAGGAGAACAGAAGGACTCTGGAGTTTTATAATGCAAATGGGAGAATGTAACTGAAGTGTGTGACTTTGTATGGGATGTAGTATTGGAGGTGTGTATAAATGGATGTGAGTGACTGCGTTCTGTCTCTTTTTACTCTGACTAAGAGAGAGGACGTAGGATGAGAGAGAATTAAAGAAAATACTGGAAAGACACCCAGTCTTGTCAATTCTTGACTCCTACACTGGTGACCCCGACGTGATCGACATGGAAGAACCGGGAGACAGCCGCTCAGACCCGGATTCACCGGGAATTGCCCGCAGCCTGATTAAGCTCCCCGAGTTTTGGCACGATGACCCGCACTCATGGTTCCAGCACGTGGAGTCGCGTTTCCTACTCGGGGGAGTATCAGCGGACGACATTAAGTTTCATAATGTCATCGCGAGACTCGACAGCCGCACAGCTCGGTGTGTGCGGAGCCTGGTGCAGCAGCCGCCCGCTGCTGGCAAATATGACGCGCTGAAAGCCACCCTCATCAGGAGCTTCGTGCCATCACCCGAGGCAAGGGCCAGGCAGCTGCTGGACCTGTGCGACAGAGGTGGACGCAGGCCGACTGTCCTCATGGAGGACATGCTACAGATGATCGTGACGGACAACGACGCATTCCTCTTCAAGCATATTTTCCCGAGGACCCTCCCAGCGCACACGAGAGGTCCCCTGTCCAGCAGACGATGTGTGAACCAGCAGGACTTCCGCGAGCTGGCCCAGGAGGCGGAGCGGCTCCTCAACGCCTGCAACGAGCAAGACCTCCGTGGCAGCGGCAGACCTCGGCGCGGCGGCTGGGGGCAGTGTGGAGCCAGAGGCAGCAGAGCCCACCCCAGCGACGACGGCGGCGGCGAGATCCCGAGCCAGGGGAGATGACAGCCTCTGCTATTACCACCGACGCTTCGCCGAGAAGGCGCACAGATGCATCCCGCCGTGCAGTTTCAAAAAGCGGGGAAATGGCCGGCCCGGGAGTCGTTAGCAGCTTCCACTCTTGGCGAACGGAACAAGCTGCTTTATCTGACAGACGCGGGCTCCGGGCGGCAATTCCTCGTGGACACCGGAGCCCAGAGGAGCTTCATCACTGCAACTTATGCAGATCGGGTGGCTGGACCCCGTGGAGACGGACCAACAGCGGCCAACGGCTCCAGCATCAAGACTTACGGAGAGAGAACCTTGTCTCTGTCCTTCCACGGCCGCGCTTACGAGTGGAACTTCATCGTAGCGGCAGTGAGCTTCAATATGTTAGGTGCTGATTTTCTGTGTTCACATGGTTTGTTAGTTGATCTGGCCAACAAACGCCTAGTAAATGCACTCTCTTTCTGTTCTATCCCTTGTGCAGCTCGGGTGTGCCCGCCGCCAGTACAGACCAACGTCGCCGCAGCAGGTGGTAAATTTCACACTCTCCTACACCAGTTTCCAGCACTCACAGTTCCCACTTTTTCAGCTAAGGTGATGAAACACGGGGTGGAGCACTTCATAACCACGAGTGGCCCACCAGTTTTTGCTAAAGCTCGGCGTTTGGATGCAGCTAAGCTCTCCGTGGCACAGGAGGAGTTCGCCAACCTGGAAAGGTTGGGCATAATTCGCCGCTCGAAGTCCGCTTGGGCTTCCCCCCTGCATATGGTGCCTAAGGCTGACGGCTCGTGGAGACCTTGCGGTGATTATCGCAGGTTAAACAATGCCACAGCTCAGGATCGCTACCCGATTCCACATATCCAGGATTTTTCGGTGCACCTGGCAAAAGCGCGCATTTTTTCTAAAATAGACCTGGTCCGCGGTTATCATCAGGTCCCGGTTCGACCAGAGGATATTCCCAAAACAGCGGTAATAACCTCGTTCAGACTTTTTGAGTTTTTACGCATGCCTTTTGGCCTTAAAGGCGCCGCGCAAACCTTTCAACAGATGATGGACACAGTGCTGCGCGACCTTCCGTTTGTTTTTGTCTACTTGGACGATATTTTAGTAGCCAGCGCCTCAGAGGAGGAACACGAAAAACACCTCACTACAGTTTTTCAAAAGTTGGAAGCACATGGGTTGATAATCAACCCGGCCAAGTGCCAGTTTGGCGCAGCGCAAATTGATTTTCTGGGGCACCGTGTCTCACCAGAGGGAGCAGTTCCTCTTCAAAAGTGCGCGCGGTAGCTGAGTTTCCCCAGCCACAGACAGTGAAAGCGTTGCAGGAATTTTTGGGGATGGTGAATTTTTATAACCGTTTCATACCCCGCGCAGCACAACTCATGCAACCGCTATACACCGCGCTTAAAAAACAGAAGCCTGCCAATGTGATCGAATGGTCCCCAGAGCGGGAGCGCGCATTCGCAGCGGTAAAAAAAGCACTCGCGGACGCAGCACTGCTGGCGCACCCAGACCCGGCAGCTCGCATAGCGCTAACCACAGACGCGTCAGAGGTAGCGATAGGGGCCATGGTAGAGCAGCAGGTCGCCGGAGTTTGGCAACCTCTCGCTTTTTTTAGCAGGTTCTTGCGCGAGCCCGAGCAGAAATACAGCGCATTTGACAGGGAACTCCTGGCGCTCCACTTAACCATTCACCATTTCCAGTTCTGGCTGGAAGGGCGGCGTTTCACCGCATTTGTCGACCACAAACCGCTCACTTTTGCGATGTCCAAAACTTCAGAACCGTGGTCAGGGCGGCAGCAGAGACAGCTGGCCGCAATTTTGGAATTTACCACCGATATTCAGCATGTGACTGGTAAACTCAATGTAGTGGCAGACTGTCTGTCACGCGTGGTGACAGCACCCGTCCGCGCGGAGCAGGGGTGCGCGGCCGCTTACCCAGAGCGCGGTAACAGCGCGGACGTGCACGCGGCTCCGGTCCACGTGGGATTAGATTATGCAGCCATGGCGGCGGAGCAGAGCGAAGACGCGGACGTGCGCGCGCTCCTGTCTGGACCAACAGGGTTAAGGCTGGAGCGAAAAACTTTACAAGCTGGTTCACCCCCTCTAATCTGCAATGTCTCCACCGGGCGACCGCGACCGGTGGTACCGGCCACGTGGCGCCGTCGCGTTTTTGACGTCGTGCACTCCCTAGCGCACCCGGGAGTACGCGCTTCGGTGAAAATGGTAGCAGAGAAATTTGTTTGGCCGAGCCTGCGCAAGCACGTGAAGGAGTGGGCTAAAGCCTGCATGGCTTGCCAGCGGGCCAGAATCCACAGGCACACCAAAGCACCCTTAGAACCGTTTCACATTCCGGCTAGGAGATTCGATCATGTGCACGTGGACCTCGTGGGCCCCCTACCGCCATCTCAAGGGTTCACACATCTCTTAACGATGGTGGACCGGACCACACGTTGGCCGGAAGTGGTCCCGTTAACATCGACCACAGCGGCAGAGGTGGCTCGCGCCTTTTTAACAGCCTGGGTAGCGCGTTTTGGGGTTCCGTCAGATATTACGTCCGATAGGGGACCTCAATTTGCGTCGGAACTGTGGTCAGCAGTGGCCAGCGGCTTAGGAGCGGCAGTACACCGCACTACCGCTTATCATCCCCAGGCCAACGGTTTATGCGAGCGTTTTCACAGGTCTTTGAAGGCAGCCCTCAGAGCGTCGCTAACGGACACAGATTGGGTAAACAAACTACCATGGGTTTTATTAGGGTTGCGTTCGGCACCCAAAGAGGACCTAGATGCCTCACCAGCAGAGTTGGTTTTAGCGCAACCTCTCAGGCTGCCCGGCGAGTTCTTGCCAGACCATACGGCACCAGCCCCCCCCCCCCCCCCGGTCCAGGGACCTCTGAGTAACACGGGAGCGGAAATGCTCCCGGGCCCCGCTCATCACACTTTTCCGCGTGTGTTCATGCCCAAAGCCTTACAAAAAGCAGAGTTTGTTTTTGTCAGACATGACGCTCAGCGTCACAGCCTCCGCCCACCTTACGAAGGTCCATTTCGAGTGCTGGAGACCGGGGAGAAATATTTTGTGCTAGATTTGGGGGGCAGGAGGGAGACGATCAGTATTGATAGATTAAAACCTGCTTTTGTGTTGCATAATGAGTCTGTACGGCCGGCAGGCGCGCCTCGACGCAGCAGGCCTCCCAGGGGGCGGTCCCCGGACCCCCCGCAAGGGGCAAATAACCCTTCTCCCCCTCATTCCACAGATTCACAGCAGGACGGCCCGGCACAGGCTGTGAGACCTGCGTACAGCAGATTCGAGAGAAGATTGAAACCTAGACGACAGGCAGAGTGATGTGGGTTTTGATCAGACTGTTGGATTGTGCTGTAAGATTCTGCGGGGGGGGGGGGGATGACGCTGTAGGTGTATGTCCAGTCTTTCGCGTGGGAGGGGGAGTGATGTGGCGTCCATAATTGTAAATGTATGTGACTCACATGGACACAGAGCTTGAATCCAGCCTAGAGAGACTTTAGGCTGGCAATGTGTATTGACATCACACCTCAAGAGGACAATACGTCTGGACCACCTACGGCTCGAGAGAAAGGAGAGGATCCCTCGCGTCTGACCATCTGGGGTCAGACAGGAGAACAGAAGGACTCTGGAGTTTTATAATGCAAATGGGAGAATGTAACTGAAGTGTGTGACTTTGTATGTGATGCATTATTGGAGGTGTGTATAAATGGATGTGAGTGACTGCGTTCTGTCTCTTTTTACTCTGACTGAGCGAGAGGACATAGGATGAGAGAGAATTAAAGAAAATACTGGAAAGACACCCAGTCTTGTCAATTCTTGACTCCTACACTGAGTACTATTGTTGTTATTGATATTATCATTGTTATTACTAGGCTATTACAACGGTATTATAGTATTATGATTGTTGTTTAGGACGGAATTATTTAAAGTATTTTATAGGCCAGGTGGCATTATTATTATTATTGTTGTTGTTGTTGTTATTATTATTGTAACTGTAACTACTATATGACTAAGATGCATCATACAGGTACATCTCAAAAAATCTCTGTCATCTTCCTCTTGACAGTACCCCATAGATTCTCTATGGGGTTTAGGTCAGGAGAGTTTGCTGGCCAACCAAACACAGTGATGCCATGGTCATTAAACCAGGATTTGATACTTTTGGCTGTGTGTGTGTGAGTGTGTGTGTGTGTGTGGGGGGGGGGGGGGTGCCAAATCCTGCTGGAAAATGAAAGTGCTTCCCTGTGCTGACAGGGAAGCACATGAATCTTCTCCACAGAGAAGATTCATGGATGCAATGAAGGAGGACATGGAGAGGGTTGGTGTTACAGAGGAAGATGTAAGAGATAGGGTGAGATGAAGATAAATGATCCGCTGAGGCGACCCCTAAAGAGAGCAGCCAGAAGAAGAAGATTACCATCCATCCATTTTCTACCACTTTTCTGGAGGTCTGGGTTGCAGAGGCAGCAGTTCAAGCAGAGAAGCTCAGACTTCCCTCTCCCCAACCACCTGCTCCAGCTCTTCAGAGAGGATACCAAGATGTTCCCAGATTAGCTGGGAGACATAGTCTCTCCAGCGAGTCCTGGGTCTGCCCAGGGTCTCCTCCCAGTGGAACGTGCTCTAAACACCTCAAGTGGGAGGCATCCAGGAGGCATCCTGATCAGATACCCAAACCACCTCACCTGGCTCCTTTCAATGTGGAGGAGCAGCGGTTTTACTCTGAGCCTCTCCCGAATGACATAAACTCCCTTTTCAGGGCAGAATCAAGGAACTATGCACCGGCTGTGAGTTTGCAGATTTAAGTGACACAACACAAAAACTTCCTCTTCCTCTTTTCCTCCTGTCTGGCAGCTCCATCTTAAACGTCCTTTGTCTAATATATCCACTATCCCTCCTCTGCACATGCCCAAACCATCTCAGCCTTGCCTCTTACTTTATCTCCAAACAACCTGAGCTGTCCCTCTGGTAATACTCATTTCTAATCTTATCCCTCCTAGTCACTCCCAATGAAAATCTTAGCATCTTCAACTCTGCCAGCTCCACCTCCTGTCTTTTTGTCAGTGCCACCGTCTCCAAACCATACATCATAGCAGAATCAGAATCAGAATCAGAATCAGATTTATTGCCATTGTTCATATAGTACACAAACTAGGAATTTGTCTCCGTGCAATGCTGCAACATTAAACATGATAAAATAAAAGAAATAAACTATACATGCAATAAAGTGTAGAATAAGAATGAGTAATACTAGTCAGCAGTTTAAATATATTAGCGAGCAGCAGATAATGTGGAGAACCATATAGTGCAGTCGGTAATGCAAGAAGAAAACAGTGATGATTGACATGAGTCTGGTTGAGCTGCTGTATATAGTGCACGAGAGTCAATAAGTCACTTAGTGTTCAGCAGTCTGATGGCAGAGGGGAAGAAGCTGTTCATGTGACGGGAGGTTTTAGTCTGAATGGACCGAAGTTTTCTACCTGCGGGGAGAGGGGCAAACAGTACGTGACCAGGGTGTGAAGGATCGGCTATGATCCGGCCAGCACGCCTCCGGGTCCTGGAGATGTACAGATCCTGGAGAGATGGGAGCTTGCAGCCGATCACCTTCTCAGCAGTGTGCACGACGCGCTGCAGCCTTAGTCTGTCCCTGGCAGTGGCTCCTGCGTACCACGCGGTTATGGAGGTGGTGAGGATGGACTCGATGATGGCTGTGTAGAACTGCACTAACATCTTGGTGGGTAGCTTGAGCTTCCTCAGCTGCCGCAGGAAGAACATCCTCTGCTGGGCCTTTTTGATGAGGGAGCTGATGGTCGGCTCCCACTTGAGGTCCCTGGTGATGGTGGTGCCTAGGAAGTGGAAGGAATCAGCAGTGGTGATGGGAGAGCCTGTGAGGGTGAGGGGGGGCAGAGGGGTTGTGACTTTCCTGAAGTCCACAATCAACTCCACTGTCTTCAGAGCGTTCAGCTGCAGGTTGTTGTTGTTGTTGCACCAGGACGCCAGCTGGGCCACCTCTCTCCTGTAGGCGGACTCATCGCCGTTGGAGATGAGCCCGATGAGGGTGGTGTCGTCCGCAAACTTGATCAGCTTGACAGACTGGTGGCTGGAGGTGCAGGAGTTGGTATAAAGGGAGAAGAGTAGGGGGGAAAGTACACAGCCCTGGGGTGATCCGGTGCTGATGCTAACAGAGTCTGAGACAGGTCTCACTACCGTCTTATAAATCTTCCCTTTCACTCTTGCGCTGCCTTTCTGTCACAAATCACCCCTGACACTCGACTACACCCACTCTACCTTGCCTGCACTCTCTTCTTCACCTCTCTTGTGCACTGGTTGACCCCAGGTATTTAAACTCATCTATCTTCACTACCTCTACTCCTTGCATGTTCACCGTTACACCTGCCTCCCTCTCATTCACACTCATGTATTCTGTCTTGCTTTTACTGACTGTCATTCCTCTACTCTCCAGAGCATACCTCCACCTCTCCAGGTTCTCTTCCACCTGCTCCCTACTCTCAATGCAGATCACAATGCCATCTGCAAACATCATGGTTCACGGAGACTCCTGCCTGACCTCGTATGTCAGCCTGTCCATCACCATGGCAAACAAGAAGGGGCTCAGAGTCAATCCCTGATGTAATCCCACCCCCACCTTGAATCCATCTATCACTCCTACAGTGCACTTCACCTCCATCTACTCCTGATCTCCACCGACACCCCCCCCACTCCCAACACACAGCCCCCCATCCTGACCCTGACCAAGACCCAGGTGAGGACGGAGCTGAGGAAGATCAAGGCGAGGAAGGCGTCGGGACCGGACGGCATCAGCGCAAAGCTCCTCAAGTCCTGTGCAGACCAGCTGTGTGGGATTGTGACGTATATCTTCAACATGAGCCTGAAACTGGGGAGGGTACCACAGCTGTGGAAAACATCTTGTGTGGTACCTGTACCAAAAACTTCCCACCCCAAAGACCTGAACAGCTTCAGACCGGTGGCCTTGACGTCCCACTTGATGAAGACCCTGGAGAGACTGCTCCTTGCTCATCTCCGCCCCCTGGTGGAACCAGCGATGGATCCACTCCAGTTCGCCTACCAGCATGGCATTGAGGTGGAGGATGCGGTGATCTTCCTCCTTCACCGTTCTCTGTCCCACCTGGAGAAGCCCGGGAATATGGTGAGGATCATGTTCTTTGACTTCTCCAGTGCTTTCAACACCATCCAACCGATGATCCTAAAGGACAAGCTGCTGCGCGCAGGGGTGGACCAGCACCTGTCATCATGGATCCTGGACTACCTCACGAACCGGCCTCAGTTTGTGAGAACCCGGGACTGTGTTTCCGACACGATCATCAGTAGCACGGGGGCCCCCCAGGGAACGGTGCTGGCTCCCTTCCTGTTCACTCTTTATACTGCGGACTTCTCACACAACACAACACATTGCCATCTACAGAAGTTCTCTGATGACTCTGCGATCGTTGGTCTCATCTCCAGCGGAGATGAAGCTGAGTACAGAGGGCTTATCCAGGACTTTGTGGACTGGTGCCATCGGAACTGCCTCCAGATCAACGCGAGGAAAACTAAGGAGCTGGTGGTGGACTGCCGCAGGCATGGGCAGCCCCTCACAGCACCAGTAAATATACAGGGAACAGACATCGAGATGGTGACATCCTACAAGTACCTGGGTATTCATCTGAACAATAAACTAGACTGGTCACACAATACTGACGCACTCTACAAGAAGGGACAGCGCAGGCTGTTCCTGCTGAGGAGACTCAGGTCTTTTGGTGTACAAGGGGCGCTGCTGAAGTCATTCTATGACACGGTGGTGGCATCAGCCATCACTTTTGGAGTGGTCTGCTGGGGCAGTGGCATTACTGCAGCCGATAGGAAGAGACTGAACAAACTGATTAAGAAAGCTAGCTCTGTCCTGGGGCAACGCTTTGATCCGATGGAGGAGATAGGAGAGAGAAGGACGGTGGCTAAACTGTCATCTCTGCTGGAGTCCGAGTTCCACCCTATGCAGGACATACTGGATGCACTGAGGAGCTCATTTAGCAGCAGACTACATCATCCCAGGTGCACAACCGAGAGGTTTCGTAGGTCCTTCCTACCAACGGCTGTCAGACTGTACAACCTAAGCAGGGCTGCTCGCAGAGATAGCAAAAAGACGTAACAAACTAATAGTTTTTTTTTTGAATGCAAAAGATGCAATAGACTTACACAATGGTCCTCTCCGGCATACAACTAGGAACATACCGGTCGCTATGGAGGGTGAGAATATGTATGGGCACATAATCATACCATGTAGGATAACTAAATAGACGGTTATGCTGTTTCATCCCACCTAGCAACAATGCTCTGCACTGTGTGTGTTTATATATTTACATATTTATTCCATCTAGCTACAATGCTCTGCACTGGGTGTGTTTATATTTATATATCTATATATTTATTCCATCTAGCTACAATGCTCAGCACTGGGTGTGTTTATATTTATATATCTATATATTTATTCCATCTAGCTACAATGCTCCGCACTGTGTTTTTATATATCTACATATTATTCCATCTAGCTACATTGCTCCGCACTGTGTGTGTTTATATACTTGCATATTTATTCCACCTAGCTGCAATGCTCCGTACTGTGGGTGTTTATATATTTACATATTTATTCCATCTAGCTACAATGCTCTGCACTGTGTGTTCATATATTCATATATTTATTCCATCCAGCTACAATGCTCTGCACTGTGTGTCTGTGTGTGTGTGTGTGTGTATATATATATTTTATAGTAATATGTACATATGTATATTAGCTGCTCTTGCTTGCTTGTTTTTTTTTTTTTTTTTTTCTTGCCTTCTGATTGTTGCTCTGAGTGTTGCTATCCCTGTGCTGTTGCAATCCTGGAATTTCCCCGTTGTGGGACTAATAAAGGCTTATCTTATCTTATCTTATCTTATCTCGCTGCCCTCATATATGTCCTGCACAACCCTCACATACTTCTCTATAACTCCTGACTTTCTCATACCACACTTCCTCTCTTGGCACCCTATCATATGCTTTCTCTAGATCCACAAAGACACGGTGTAACTCCTTCTGACCTTCTCTATACTTCTCCATCAGCACTCTTAGAGCAAACATAGCATCTGTTGTACTCTTTCTTGGCATGAAACCATACTGCTGCTCACTGATTGTCACCTCTCCTCTTAACCTGGCTTCAACTATGTCTGTCTGCAGTCTGCATGTCAGAGTGTCCTTGAGCATGACACTGAACCCTCAGTTGCTCCTGGTGGGTCAGGTCAGCGCCTGTGTATGGCAGCTCTGCCACCATCAGTGTGTGAACGTGTGTGCGCCATCACGCGACGCACGAGGGAGGGAATGAAAAACTCAAGTGCTGGAGTAGATTGTGCCATTTATTAACGTAAACTGTAACAAATTAACAAGTCCAGTAACCATACCAATGCAGACAGTTGTAATGATGGAATAACGGCCACCAGACAAACAGGGAAGCCACCCGGATATCCCACAGCCTAGGGAGATGCCTAGTGCTGACGTACGCTGAGCACACAGAGGAAGGCACACGTACTTACGGCTGTGAAGATCCGAGGCTGTCTGTGTTGTCTGTTGAGCAGGGAAGTAAGGCAGAGTCAGACACTAACATTAAGGAATCCTCCGTCTTGAAATGTCAGGCTGAAAACATGAAGGAAGTCATACAACACTCATGGAGGTACACGCTGCCACGAATGAGGGTGAATGCCCCGACAATCTCTCTCCTCTGAAGCGGCAAACAAATACTACTGAAGCTAACGAGGAAAGAGATTGCCGGTGCGAGAACGCGTGGGCAGGACTGATTGTAATCCGGTGTGTGAAAGGGCGTGTGAATGAGAGTGAATGGAGTATGTGTGTGCGTGTGGGTGTGTGTATGGGTGTGAACCCCTGTGACAGTGCAGCTGACGGCACTTGACAGGAGGAGGGGGCATGCCAGAGCTGTCAGGAGGAAACTAGAGCAAAACATAACAGTGAGTCAGAACTGGTTTTGCCCTCCAAACCCAGATTCATGACACAACTGCCTTTCCATTCTTCATCCTCTTCAAAGCTGTCCTCATTTCCACCTTGCTAATCCTCGGAACTTCCTTGTTCACCATCTTTCCTTCATCCATCTTCTTCTCTCTCTCATTTTAATTATTCATCAGCTCTTCAAAGTACTCCTTCTGCCTTCTCAACACACTCTTATCATTTGTTAGTACATTTGTTAGATATTGACATACAGTATTAACAATAGGCAGCACGGACATGAGGACACAGGCAGGGTGATATCATCATCACACTGTGCTTACTTAAGGGGACTGTTGGCGGGAGTTGTTCTCTTTGGCAATCTTTGTCCTCAAGCAACACACGAGCCTGTACTTAGCCCCAGTTAGCATAATGGCTATATACTGTAACACATGTTGTTAATATTAATTTCAAAGCTAGAAAATCCATGTGAACCAGTCACATTATATTTTAGTTCTCAGATCTGAACATTAATGCTGACCTTTATACAGTACATCAGTGTAATAAAATGTCAGCGTTTCCAGTGTTTTTATTTATCCCAGTGTGTCATGAACCTGAGTTTGGTGGTTCCAAACCCAGTTCTGACATTGGGGCTATTTGATCTCTTCTCACTGGTTATTTTCCATCAGGCGCTTCAGGGAGCCCGTTGGGCCCTCCACTCCCTGACAGTTCGGCCACGCCCCCTCCTCCTGTCAGTGTCATCAGCTGTTCCTCATTATTGGTGCTGCACACACATCCATGTCCATTCACATGCCCAGACACTCACTCATGCAAACATGGTTTCAATTTGTCCAACCACGCTCTTCCACACCAGCGGTCTCTTCCCTCATTAGTATTGTGATTACTTAAGCTCTCTTTGAGTGGGAAGAGATCACCGGAGCATTGTGCTTCATACACAGCAGCATGTTCCTCTGTGCGTGCCAGCCTTCATTCTCTACATTATCCTTCAGCCCGACAATCTCATCTTCTCTTATGCTACTAGACTGTTGTGATTGGTTAGTGTAAGTGGCTGTTCCTGCTTTACCTTCATCCTCCCGATAGCACGGACCGCCTTGGATCACCTCAGCCTGTAAGTTATGTTTGCCTTTCTCTTTGTGCCGACAGCTGCCCTGTGGCACTCGGTCTTCCCTCTCCCCGGGCTGCTGAGCATCCAGGTGGCGTCACTGTTTGTCTGGTGGCCTCAGTTGTATAATTGCAACCCTCTGTTTATATCGTGACTGTTTTGCTGGACCAAGTTTGGGGTTATGTTTAATAAAATGCATGGATCTACTTCTGCTCATGGGTTTTTCATTCCTCCCTCTGTGCATTGCGTGATGGCGCATGAGGGGTCATGAGGGTTTTTCTCCTCTGCCATCAGACTGCTGAACATTAAGTGACTTATTGACTCTCGTGCACTATGTACAGCAGCTCAACCAGACTCATGACATTCATCACTGTTTTTCTGTTGCATTATCAACTGCACTGTGGTACCCCATATTATCTGCTACTTGCTAATTTATTTAAAACTGCCTTGACTAGTATTACTCATTATTACTATTATTATTATTACTATTATTATTACTTATTTTTCTACACTTATTGCACGTTTTTAGTCCTTTAGTTTTTTAGTTTATCTCTTTATCTCATCATGTTTTTAATGTTGCAGCATGGCACCGAGACAAATTCCTAGTTTGTGTACTACATGAACAATGGCAATAAATCTGATTCTGATTCTGATTCTGATTCTGATGACACAGTGCAGTTCTTAATTCGCCATTTAAGGTGAAAACAACACAAATGCAAATTACATTAATGTATTTTGTATTTAAATTTTACTCATAATTGTGAATCTTGTTATGATAATGAAATAATACTTTAATCAAGTGTACATTATTTTGAAATAGTGAAACTTTCTTATATGAATATGAAATGTAATTGTAATTCAGCTTGCATTTCTCCCTCCTAAAATGATTGTATTCTAAAACTGTTTATTTCAGTGACAAATATCCTTACAGTTTGGTTAATACTCAATGTAGAAATTGAAGAGTGATAAATGTGTGTTGTGGGGGACACAATACACAGTGTTTGGGGGATTTTCCCTCACACCCAGAGCACAGGAGAAAAGACAAGGACAATGGACCGTGTGAGGAAACTCACAGGGAGGTTCAGACCGGGCAGAGTTTAGACACCTCCCGGGGAGAGGAAAATTTACATGTAACTAGACCAGACAACGATGTGCCTTTCGTTCCTCATTGCACCAAGCTGCAGCGTGAAGTGCAGCGGGGTGGATGTATTGTAATTTAATGTAATTTGTAACAAGTGTTATGATAATTGCGTCACACAATTCCTTTGTATACACACAATGCATAATGCACCAACCCCAGTTTTTATGTGTGATTAATAAAGCTATAAAGGTAGAACACAGAGAAACTGGACAGGCTTCTTCACAGCCCCAGCGTGGCCTGCGCTGGGGCCAATGGCTGTACATGTTGTTAGAGGGATAATAAAGATTTGTGTCGTCCTATGCTCGGGCCTCGCCTCCACATCTTTTCCTTTTACCCTCTACAGTGTATTTTTTTTAATCATGACAAAATTTTGTTGATGTGAAAAAGGTGATGGTGTGGTTTTAAATATGCAGATGTTGCATTTTATGAAATATAATTTTATCTTGATTTTTTTCCATAATTGTCAGAACCTGATTTTCACTCCCCCACGTGTGTGTGTGTGTGTGTGTGTGTGTGTGTGTGTGTGTGTGTGTGTGTGTGTGTGTGTGTACCTTAGATGGAACCAGATTTGTGTTTCAGGTCAGAATGCTTTTTGGTGATGGGCAGAATCTCTGAATATGGAATCCAACACAGATCCACCATCCACCTAGTGACGAGGATCCCTGGTGGAGGGGGTCCACCACCGGACCATGACAGGATGGGTGACAGGGATAGCAGAAACAAAAGCATGGGAAAAACTTGCCTATTTTTATGAGGATTCATCACAATAAATTCTTATTCATGTCCACTGTGAGGAAGAGATCTGCCAAGAGATTCTATTCCTTTGTGGCTGTTTTCACTCCGAGAAATGTTTTGATTTAAAAAAAAAAAAGGTTTTAAGGCTCCTGCTCTTTATGTGACAAGATAGCTCTGCCCAATGAAGGCTGGACAAAATCTGGTGAATCAACTTGATCCACAAAACAAGTGCAGAGCCCATACTGACATTTGTGCTGTTTCCCTTGTTAGCAAAAACTTTTCCTCAATACATTTTAGTTTTTTTATAAGGTGATTGCTTTGAGAAGAAATACATTGAATAATTTCTAGAGTCATAATTGCTTGAACTGTTTAAAGATGTGTAATGTATCTGATCTAGAAAGCGTGGTTTGATCAAATAACCTTTTAAAACATGCTGGTTTTATATGTAACTAGTGCATGCCCATAGAAAGCAAGTATTCCTGTCTGAAACAGGTAGCCCAGTCAGGCTTTACAGGCCCAGATGTAGGCCGTATTTGAAAGTGGAATACAGATGTGTAGCCTATATGTAGGCAGTCACACATGTTAGACTTTGACAAATATGAAAGGAACTGAACTGAGATTTATTTGATTGTGTGAATATTAATTACAAAATAACTGAAAATGAATGGGACATCCAATATTAGCCAGTGTTTAAGAACCACTTATTTTTTTTGTCAGATCACTTATTTGTGTGATCTTTTATGACTTATATTCATAATTGTTGTATGTTGCACTTTGAGGAATGGGAGTTGTTCAGTCATCATTATAATTTAGTTTATATGTGTAGTTTACAGTCTATCATCAATAAAGTGATGCAATACTATAACAGGACCCATTTACAAATATTTGAGACCCATTGTAGTGCATCCTTTTATATTTTAGCAATATTATAAGTACAAAACACCGAACATTATTGTAACGTCAGGGCTGTGTTAAGGGGGGCAGGGATTTTCCCGGCATGCGTTACCAGCAGAGGACGTTATATTTTCGTGTGTGTGTTTAATGTTACTACTGTGCTATTATACTGCTGTGTCATTATAACTGCATTATAATGACCCAGCAGTGTTATAGATAGAGTTAGAGCAGGAGTGATTATGTGTGTGTAACCCTGATATAAACGGAGGTCGGTGAGAATGACCTCCCCTCCTGTCTGTGATTGTGATGGTGTTTAATAAAGCCTGTTGTGTCGCAGCCATCTGCTCCCTTTCTTTGTGTGAACTTCGCCTACGTCACACTGGTGTCAGAAGTGGGATATGGAGCAGATGGAAGCCAGGATCCGAGCGGAGATCCAGCAGCTTGAGCGATTCATCGCTCAGCTGGGGATGGATGACAGAGCTGAGACACCAACCCCCGGAGTTGCTCGTCGGGATGAACGGAGCAGCGGACCTGACGGGACCAGCTTACCCCGCCTTCTGCGTTTTTCAAGGCAGGGCGGGTGGAGCAGAGCAAACCAGCCCCGCTCCCCGCCCTTTTCAGGGCAGGACGGGCCGGTGATTCCACTGCGACCAGGTGCGGCGATCGACCGAGAGGCGACCGTCCCATCCACCTGGCAGCGGGTCAAGATTCCCCACTTCAACGGCGAGACCCTGCTGGACGACTACCTGGGCCAGGTCGAGCTGGCTGCTGCTCTGAATGGCTGGCCACCAGAAGAAACTGCCGTGCAGGTTGTGCTGGCCTTGGAAGGGAAGGCTCTCTGCACGTTGTCTGACCTCCGGCCCGAGGAGTGCCGCAGCTGGCCAGCGCTACAGGGAGCGCTCCGGAGACGGTTTGGGGGAACGGCCGACGCTGAGCACACCCAGGAACAGCTGGCCAACTGCCGTCGAGACAGCCAGGAGAGACTAGGAGCCTACGCAGCGGACATACGGCTGCTAACACTGCACAGCTACCCGGACTTCGAACCAGAGGTAGTGGAGAAGCTCGCCCTCCGGAACTTCATCCAAGGTCTCCTCCCGGCCCAGCTCCAGAACCATGTCCGAATTAATGCCGCGAGCAACTGGGAGACTGCGGTGGCAGAAGGTGAGCAGGTGGAGTCGCTGATGATTCATACAGCCGAGCCAAGAAAAAGAGCCTTCCAGGCCACGGCTGAGAGCAAGGAGGAGCTACGGCGGACCACGGCAGCGTGTCCATGGAGAAGACGGCCGCGGCGGTGAGATGAAGGGTGCTTCCGCTGCGGGGAGCGAGGACATATTGCGCGGTACTGCCCTGCACCCACCCCACGACAAACCGATGAGCTGTCACCGCGTGTGGGCCGAATTGGATGCTCGCCAGGGATGTATTTACAGTGCAGCTTGGACAAGACGCCGATCCGGGCTCTGATTGAAACCGGTTCCACTATCTCCTTGGTCCGACCCGGTGTGCTGCCGGGCACAGACGAGATGACACCATGGGGGTGGGAACCCACCGAGCGCCACGTCACCACAGCTACTGCTGAGCACGCCAGATTGGGGGGGCAGAGAGTTCTCGTGGTGGGGGTGGCGGGTCAGAACATAAAACAACCATTCTGGCTGGCTGACATCCAAGACCCTTGTATTATTGGACTCGACCTGCTCGTAGCGTGGAACGCCAAGATCGACACCGCCAGACCGTCCCTCCAGCTGGGAATCCGGACCATCACGCTCTGCAGCGGAACCCAGAGAAGGAACACGAAGGCCTGCGCGATCGAGGGATTGCCAGGACGGACCGGACCAGGTGGGCCACCGCGAGGACTGGACACAACGGCGCCACCAGCCTGAGCAGAGGGAGCACGAGCACACACAGGGACAGCAAGGGGAGGGGTCAATGTGTTGGCAGGGATGCAGCAGGCGGTCAAGGAACTATTCCAGCAGAGCTGCAGCGGACTGGAATCGGGACAAACATGCCAGCTGTGGGAGCTGTTGGACTGTTGTCACTGCCAGTGGGCAGAGGATCGAAACCAGGCCGTCCCACGGGCTGCTGCTCTCTGGACTGCTGTGAGCAGGAATAACACAGCAGCACACGGTTCCCCTCGGATAATCAGGCAGCTCCCCCCCAGCGATGACGTCACAGAGGCCCTCGGCACGCAGCAGCTGCAGAGCGAGCAGGACAGAGATCCGGTCATTTCCCGGGCTCGGCAGTGGCTGGACGCGGGCCAGCGGCCCACCGGCCCACCTGGGAGGCCCTGACAGCGGCGGGGAGTCAGCAGAAGCGAGCGTACGACTCCCGCTGCCAGGGGAGGGACTTTGCACCGGGAGATCGAGTCTGGGGTTTCTGCCCTGAGAGGAAAAGAGAACGATCACCAAAGTTGGCGAGCCATTGGTCGGGACTGTGCGTGGTTCTGCAGAGACTGTCGGATGTGGTGTACAGGGTGAGGCTAAAGAAAAGGGACCGGGTCGTGGTACTTCACCGTGACCGTCTCACCCCGTACCAGCCATCCGCCCTGCTGGTGGTCGAACCAGAGCCTTCACCCCGACCAGATACTCCGATCGAGACACAGATGGACACTGGTGGGCCTGTACGTGCTGGTCGTCGGCATTGGAGGACGCCCCGACACCTGGACGGGTTCGTGTTGGACTTTTGAGTTGGACTTTCATTTTTCTGGGGACAGAAACCAGTCCATGGCGGGGGGGCAGTGTAATGTCGGGGCTGTGTTAAGGGGGGCAGGGATTTTCCTGGCATGTGTTGCCAGCAGAGGACATTATATTTTTGTGTGTGTGTTTAATGTTATTACTGTGCTATTATACTGCTGTGTCATTATAACTGTGCTATAATGACCCAGCAGTGTTATAGGTAGAATTAGAGCAGGAGTGATTATGTGTTGTGTAACCCTGATATAAACGGAGGTCGGTGAGAATGACCTCCCCTCCTGTCTGTGATTGTGATGGTGTTTAACAAAGCCTGTTGTGTCGCAGCCATCTGCTCTCTTTCTTTGTGTGAACCTCGCCTATGTCACATTATTTATATTTGTGTCATGTATACACGCGTTTGGCTGCAGGTTTTGCATCAGTGTTGCCCATTTTTCTGTAAATATTTAAATAAAAATGATTTATTTCATTATTAGAACATTTTTGCGCACGGTGGGACACCGGTGCTGGCCAGTTAACAGGAGTCTCGGCTGCTGCTTTTCCCATGTGCCAGTGATGTCATTGTGGCACCACGGGTCCCGGCAGCCCCCTCTCACACCTCGTATTCTCTATGGCGACTATATCCATTAGACCTATGCAACTTTATGGTATATATTTTGACTGAGCGGCTCCATACTTGTGGATGCAAACCTGGTAACCTCAGCAGCAAAGCACTTCTAAAATCTTTGTTTGCGAAGCGTTTTGGTGACTGACAGGTTGTGATGCTGTGTTATCCAATGAGCATGGTTGTGATGCCACTATTGTCCAATCAGCATGGCCGTGATGTGGCGTATTCTTCAATGAGCATGGAGTCAATCCGAAACCCTGCCCACACTTCTTGAGCCAGGAGGCGAAGACATAGAGTGGTCACACAGCAGTGGCTAAAAGAGATTCCTTTAATTTATAGATAGATACTGTATGTGAGAATGAGAACATTTTTGCTGTAATAGCCTGCTTCTGGAGTGGTGGCCGAATAGTAGAGCATCTGCCCCACATCCGGGAGGTCGTGGGTTCAAGCCCCGGCTGGGTCATACCAAAGACCATATAAAAATGGTTGGCTGCACGGTGGCACAGTGGTTAGCACTGTGGCAGCACAGTTTACCCTCAGCCGGGGGATCGCTGGGATCGTGAGATCATGGGTTCGATCCCAGCCCCCGACCAACAGTGATCTGTGTGGAGTTTGCATGTTCTCCCCGTGTTGCGTGGGTTTACTCCGGGATTTCTCCGGTTTCTTCCCACATGCCAAAAACATGCAGGTTAGGGATACGGGGCGCTTGTGCACGCAGTGACCGGCAGCTGGTGGCTTGTCACCAGACTGCAAAACAAATCTACCTACGGGTACAAATAAGTAACAAAAAAAAAAAAAAAATGGTACTTCCCACCTTCTAGCTTGGTGCTCAGCATAATAGAATTGGGGAAAGAAAAGTTGTTTGTGGTGGTGCCTTGCATGGCAGTGGCCCCTCTGATTCTAGATGTGATTAACATTGTAGATAGGAGAAACATAATTTAATTCTACTGTACAGTGAATATAAAAAGTATACACACCCCTGTTCAAATGCCAGGTTTATGTGATGTAAAAAAGTGATACTAAGATAAATCATTTCAAAATTTTACCAAAATTTTTCATAATTTTACCATTCCACCATTAATGTGACCTATAACACTGGTCAACACCAAATTTATTGTCTAAGTTGTTTTTTAGCTGATTTAGGACAATTTTGATGTGCTGAATCCAAAAATCACTTTGGGTTTGCTCAATCAAGTCAACTTTTTGAACTATGGCCACATGTTTTTTACATTTTTGTTTACATGTGCAGGTATTTTCGTTTTATATGATGCAAAATTCTTTTTTATTTCTTGAAATTCTCTGAATTTTGAACAATGATGAGATAACATTCAATTTACATGTACTTACCTTTAGCAATGTCTACTATTCAATTTACAGTACAACTGTACAACTGCTGTACAACCGCTTACAATTTAACATAAAAACCTGACCTGATTGAGAGAAATGGATGTCATTTTCGGATTCAGCGGTGCAAAATTGTCTTAAATCAGTTGAAAAATCACAGACAACTTACAAAAACAATGTTTTTGTTATGTTGTGTAATCTGTACATCCCTATTGCAAAACAAGCTGAAATCTTTTAAGGGGAAAAATAAAAAATTTACAATAACCTGGTTGCATAAATATACACACTCTTAAACTAATCCTTTGTTGCAACACCTTTGGCTTTTATTACAGCACTCAGTCTTTTTGGGTAGGTGGGGAAAAAGCCTATTGTATACTGCTATTCATGCTCTTGATAATACACATTTTAATTCATTCATTTATGTTATTGATAATGTGTGATGTGTGTGTGTGAATAAACTGCAGGAGTCTATCAGCGTGGCACATCTTGATGTGTTGTCTCTCTCTGGGATTTGAAATTGTACTCTTAAATTGTTTTCATGTGTGCTGTTCTCTTATCTTTTTACCTTTTAAACGTACTCCCTACTTGTTTCAGGGACAACAGATTCTGAAATCTGACCTGAATTGCTTTCTGTATGTGCCGTTTTTCTTTTAATACCCTCTTGCCTGCCTCAGGGACTACAGATGAAAATTAGTGAGAACGCTATAGTCTGGTACAGAGCATCTTTACCCTGTGTTTAATGTTTTTTTTCTGTACAGAGTCCCTGACAAATAAGCCAATAAACTAAACTACCATGAGCCAATGATGTTTTGATGCTCATAAGCCTTATATTACATTGATAATTTAAAAAAAAAATTATAAATTTACAACAAAAGTAAAATTTATGAGTAAAATTATGCAAATTCATGAGGAAAACAAAATCAAATTTAAGGCAAGAAAAATCAGAAATTTATAGGAGAAAGTTTGCACAGAAGAAATCTTTATTGGTGATTATTAATGAATGGCTTTGAACAGATATATGGAAATTCACTGGCAATGCTCAGACAGCGTATGTAAATTATAACAAAATGAGGCTGATATTTAACACTGTCTTTTAAACATGAATGCAGAAGCCTATAAAAGCTTTGGCTTTTGGGACATAACGAATTTTGCAATAAAACCCATCAGCAAACAGGAAAAAGACAGCTGTAAACATTTATAATGAGTAATGAACAATAGTGAACATTTGGCCTTTTAGCTTCTGCGCCACACAGGAATGGATGTTTGTCTGGGAGCGACTCCATCGCTGCAGGGGATAAAGTAAGAGCTGGTCTCCAAACACTCAGGAGTGAGCTTCAGACACACAAAGCAGAACTCCTTCTGACACCGAGGACAGATGACGTTCTTGCAGCCTGTTTTGTCGTGTTCCACTCTCTGACCACAGGTGGGACAGACTCGGATGGAGGGACAGGAGATTCCTTGGACCTCAGGAAGAGTGGTCATCTTGCAGCTCTTCAAAAGTTCCAGGTCATGGTTTACACAGCCTTCATTGTCACAGTGGTCAAAATATGGAGCTCTCCCTTTCCATGGTTTCATACACTGCCAACAGAACTCATAAACTTTGTTCTTGTCCGCAGTGCAGATTGTGCACTGTACACTGAGGTTAGTCAGGTCCTCTCTCTCCACGTAGGTTTTACAGCCAGGACACTGTGTGAGAAAGAAGTAATAATAACAAAAAAGCTCAAAATTCTGACATGTCGAATGTCAGATTGGAAGATTAATACCACCCTCTTATAAGTGCTTTTCATGCATTTCAGAACAACAAAATCAATCTGAGTTTTTCCAAATATTCCACAATTTCATTGTAGTGTATAACTGTACAATGACAATAAAGCCTATTCTATTTTATAATGTTTCATATACCAACTTTATTCCAAGATCTATAAAACCTCTCACTTAAGGTAGGATATACTGCCATTCAGGTGATGTCTGATGTCAATAAAAACACATTCTCCACCTATACCACTGCTCTGTACTAAAAAAAACCAAAAAACTATGTATGTGTGCTTACTGGCCATAGAGCATTCCAGATAGACCCAACACATTTAGCAAATTCTTGAATCTAAATTCTGACACACAGCTTTTGAGAGGCTAAACATCTCCATCCTGAAAGAAAATATTTTAATTAAACTTCAGCTCCTACATGCTTATGAAGTGTTGCTAAAAATGAAAGTTTATTTACTTTTTTCTCCCTTTATGTTAAACTCAGACATTACAAACTTAAACACTTTCTGGCTAATTGTCCACAAGGAGCATTTTTTTTTTAGCTGGAAGCATCTGTTTCTGTTAATTGTCTAAGTAGACAAGGGTATTAAGCATTCAACTCTCTTGACACAAAGAAGCGCTTGGTGGTCTGTGGTTTTTGTCACTGTGCCCAGAGTGCTGAGAGTCAAAAAAGGTTCAGCTTTTCAAATGCCCCATTGCTCTTCAGAGGTACAGTGGTGTGATAAAGTGTTTGCCCCCTTCCTGATTTCTCATTTTTTTGTATGTTTGTCACACTTAAATGTTTCCGATCATCAAACAAATTTAAATATTAGACAAAGAGAACACAAGTCAACACAAAATGCAGTTCTTAAATGAAGGTGTTTATTATTAAGGGTAAAAAAAATCCAAATCTTCATGGCCCTGTGTGAAAAAGTGACCCCCCCCCCCCCAACAACATAAATTAACTGTGGTTTATCACATCTTTGGAAAGCTGAGTTTAATTTCTCTAGCCACATCCAGGCCTGATTATTGCCACACCTGTTCTCAATCAAGAAATCACTTAAATAGGATCTGCCTGACAAAGTGAAGTAGACCAAAAGATCCTCAAAAGCTAGACATCATGCTGCAATACAAAGAAATTCAGGAACAAATGAGAAACAAAGTAATTGAGAGCTATCAGTATGGGAAAGGTTACAATGTGGGGAACACAGAGGTGACATCCTCCACCCAGAAAATGGACAGTGATGTGGGAGGCTGACCAGGGGGTCGAGTCGAGACAGTGGAGGTGCAGACGCTGGCTACAGGGAGGAGGAAGAAGCAGCACGCTAGCAAGTGTTATGATAATGTAATGAGATGTACTATGTCATGCTAATGCGCCGTGCAGACTGTTTATTCAATGTGGATTGTGGTGTGAGCCCTCAGGTCGCTAGGCAAGGGATTAAAGTATAAAAGGGAGAAAGCCTGCAACCTGGGGATCATTCTTGTCAACCTAACTTGTATAGAGGAAAATAAAGTCTGTGCTGTTCAGCCCGTCGTGTTGTTTGCTCCTTTCTCTACAATAAAGCCATTTCTAAAGCTCTGGGACTCCAGCAAGCCACAGTGAGACCTATTATCCACAAATGGTGAAAACATGGAACAGTGGTGAACCTTCCCAGGAGTGGCCGGCCGACCAAAATTATTCCAATAGTGCAGTGACGACTCATCCAAGAGGTCACAAAAGACCCCACAACAACATCCATAGAATTACAGGCCTGACTTGCCTCATTTAAGGTCAGTGTTCATGACTCCACCATAAGAAAGAGACTGGGAAATAATGGCCTGCATGGCAGAGTTCCATGACGAAAACCCCTGCTGAGCAAAAAGAACATAAAGGCTCATCTCAGTTTAACCAGAAAACATTGATGATCCCCAAGACTTTTGGGAAAATACTCTGTGGACTGACAAGACAAAAGTCAAACTTTTTGGAGGGTGTGTGTCCCATTACATCCAGTGTAAAAGTAACAACATTTCAGAAAAGGAATATCATACCAACAGTAAAATATGGTGGCGGTATTGTGATGGTCTGGGGTTGTTTTGCTGCTTCAGGACCTGGAAGACTTGCTGTAGTAAATAGAACCAAGAATTCTGCTGTCTACCAAAAAAATCCAGAAGGAGAATATCCGGCCATCTGTTCGTGACTTCAAACTGAAGTGTACTTGCAGTGTTTCCTCTGGCTTAAAGATGTTGGTGCGTTGGCAACATATTTTTTGGGGGGGATAGGGATCAGAAAACACATGACACTATTGTAACTGGAATATGTTGATTTTATACTATTTATTTCTTTTTTTAAAAAAATTTGCACAGTAACTTTGCATATGGAACTTATCTTTTGGAGTATTGTACAAACGAGGCTTGAATGTTGGAATATTGGGTCAGTTGGGGTCCCACCCAGATTTCCTGTGTTTGGACTTTTTACTGGTGTTGTGGAGGATCAAAATAACGGTCACCAGTGTGGAGGCAAGGATCAAATAAGTGCAGGCGGACACAGCGACCTGAAGGTTAAAAGGGTGCTTTATTCATCCTCCATCACGAGGCTCGCCCAGCACTGTGGCAGCGCGCTGGAGTGAGCCCTGCGTCTCAAAGTCAGCAACAAGCAATGCGAGTGATCAAAAAGAGAGAGAGCAAGAGATATGCAGTCAACTTATATACCCGGCTACAGACAATGCATGAATGGCATATTAGCATCACAGTATACAGCAGGAAAGCATGGACATTTGCATTAGAGTCATACATATCAGCTACAGGATTACTGGCGCCGGAATTCCTCTCTGTTCCGGAGCTGCAGGACAAAAGAGGGTGCGAGGCGCATCTGCATAATGATCAGTCCATACCTCTCACTGTTCTGATAATTGCTCACGCTGAGCGCTCTACCAGCCCCGTAGGTTGTAGGGGTCACCACACCGCCCCCCCAAAGGGCTCAGCAGGGGGCTGAGGCGTTGATCGGCCGACTTCGGAAGCGAGCTGCGGGAAAAGCTCTGTGCAGGAGGAGGAGGAGGGGTGGGGGTAGCAAGTGCCGGCCCAAGACGGCAAAGTTGTCCGGGCACCGCAAAAATTGCATGTGGATCCGCGATGTTGAGGGGCTTTCCCGTTGAACATGGCGGAGATCCACAGTGGCTGTGCGAAGAAGAAAAAAATTGTCTCTGACACCTCTCGCGGCTCGGTCCTGCGAGGATGCGTAGCGGCTTCCAGCTGCGCTGTTCTCATAACCCCACGGTGTGCGTGTGGGGCTTCTGTGCGCCAAAGGTCCATTGACGAGAGGGGAGTCAGGGTCAAGGAGCTTGATGGAAATCAGCGCAGTCGGCGCCGATGGTCTTCCCTGTTCAGGCTGTTGCTGTCGTTCGCTTGTGTCGGGTCACAGTGCGTTCTGGTCCAAGCGCTGCGTTCTCCGTCCGGCACTGGAGGTCGTCATCGTGGAGATAGGACCTGGTGCGTACGTGCTCGTGTGGATGTGAAGGATGTGGACGATCCTCTGTCTCTGGGATCCACAGCGCGGTGAGAGGGAGCGGACGATCTTTGTCCCTTGGCAGGTCTCAGCGTGGAGGTCCAGAATCTCAGGCGAGGGTCGCACCATGACGTTTCTGAGGCTTTCCCGGTCGTGGATGATCTCCGGGGTGTTCGCCTGGTGTTCTTTTCTTCAGGGTCACCAGTGTGGAGGATCAAAATAAGGGTCACCAGTGTGGAGGCAAGGATCAAATAAGTGCAGGCGGACACGGCGAACTGAAGGTTAAAAGGGTGCTTTATTCATCCTCCATCATGAGGCTCGCCCAGCGCTGTGGCAGTGCGCTGGAGCGAGCCCTGTGTCTCAAAGTCAGCAACAAGCAATGCGAGTGATCAAAAAGAGAGAGAGCAAGAGCTATGCAGTCAACTTATATACCCGGCTACAGACAATGCATGAATGGCATATTAGCATCACAGTATACAGCAGGAAAGCATGGACATTTGCATTAGAGTCACACATATCAGCCGCAGGATTACTGGCACCGGAATTCCTCTCTGTTCCGGAGCTGCAGGACAAAAGAGGGTGCGAGGTGCATCTGCATAATGATCAGTCCATACCTCTCACTGTTCTGATAATTGCTCACGCTGAGCGCTCTACCAGCCCCGTAGGTTGTGGGGGTCACCACAGTGTCATCCTTCTCTCCTTCCTCTGCTCTCACCTCTCCTGGTCCCTCTGTCATGATCTGAGCACGGGGGAATTCCACCATGCTCAGTCTTTCTGTTTTTGTTTTTTTTTATATTTGTTCAGGGTTGTTGTTTTGAGTTGTATTCCTGCTATTTTATCCTTGGTTATTTGCCACCCATTCTGGATTGCTTCTTAGTATGATTTATTCTCCTGTTTACACCCATTATAGTTTGTTATTCACATTTTTTAGATTACTTGTCTTTAGGTTACCATCTCCTTATATTTTTATTCTGTTGTGTGTTCTCCCTTTTGGTTGACAGCTGTCAGTCACATTTCCAAGTTGTTGCTCCACGAAGGCATGACCCCTGTCAGCTGTCAGCCTGCTCTCTCCTCTCTCATCACTACCAGCTGGTCTAAATTGTTTCTTTGCCTTTTCCTGACCACTCAGGTGACCCATACCTGTGATCACTTGTTTCATTTTGCTTCTAGCCTTATTTAAGGGGCTGTGCTTTATTGCCCAGCGCAGGACCCTACTCAATGTATGGATGTAAGTTCCATTGCTTCTTGGTGCCTTTTGACATTTCGTATTTACAACTGGTGTGTGCTCCACGCTTTCTTTGGTTGTCCTAGACGAGCGCTCCTCCTATTATTTTCTCCAGCCCCCCCGCGGCCTGAAAATGATTAAGCGGAAAAAGATGGATGGATGGATGTATTTTGCCCTCGGTCTGTATTTAATAGTCTGCTCTCATTTTACTGTAGTGTTTTTGTGTTCTGTCATTAATAAACATGCAAACTCACAGCTGGTGTTTGGTACCTTTATTCTGCCCTGAAAGGCATTTATGACAGAAGGGTGCTGCCAGTGTTGGTTACCAGCAGTTGTGAGCTTGCTCTTTTGCCCCCCCCCCCCAGCCACATTTTTGTTTTTGTCCGGAGGTTTTGGAGTGAGAGCCGCCATGGACTTCCAAGTTTTTGGACTGAGTGAGGAGGAGTGTGGCGTGGCAGAACTCATTGTGACTTTTGCCTCAAAAGTTCGAGCCACCCACACTCCCGAGGTTGCCTTGGGGTTCGTGGACAGCATGGCCCGGCTTATCGAGAAATGTTCCAGTCTCTGGAGCTGCCCGGGCCTTACTGCTCTCCTCACCACGGTGGTTGACTCCCAGTGGTGGCTCAGTGAGCAGGTGTGGGGCTCTTTTGCGGTGCAACCGGGGCTCTTGAGCAAGCGGTCTCAGGTGCGGAAGTGCCAAAGCCGTCACCGTCATCCTGCTGCAGCCCCATTTCCACCTCCTGAGCAACAGCCCGCGCCACCAGCCGGCCCTCCAATGCTGCAAGAGCCCACAGACTCCTGGCTCGGGCACAGTGTCCTTGCGGCTCCCAATGGTCCCACTGCGGAGGAGCTGGAGGAACGCCAGCGGGTTTTGGAGGCAGAGACAGAGTTAATATTGGAATATAAGCCGTGGCTCCTTCCCAAGTATCTACAACGGTGGGGGGGAGGGGGGGAGCTTCACCAGGCAGAGCCGAGTCTGAGCCGATGACAGCATGTCCCTGGACTCTGGTGCTCCACCCATCTCGCCAGACGACCGTCACAGCCCCAGAAGAGATGGCGTCTGGTCCCACTGCAGTCACCACCAAGCCGCGGGAAGTAAGGCAAGTACCTTTTCATTTATCGACTCCTAATAATGAATTGTCTTGCCTTATTCCTGGCGGTGAAGCTCAGCGGCAATGGCTTGATTGGGCTGAGCCTTCGCCACCTGTTGCTGAGACCACTTTCTCACCTGCTTCTCCTGTCTCCCTGAAATGTCCACTGGTCCTGGGAGGGAGCCGCCAGACAATGGCAGGGCCTGTGGATCTCAAGGGCCATGGTCTGGTCCCACAACCATGCCCTGCGAGGGAGAGAAGTGCATTCTGGGTCCTGAAGCCAGTGCCGACAAGACCGTGTTCCCTGGTTTCGGTGTCACGGGACCCGGTGCCATCGGTGAGGTGTTTCCTGGCTCTGTTCCTCGGGACGAGGGTCTTATCTTTGTCAAAGTCTGTGCTGAAGATCCAGCGTCCCTGGACTCTGGCAGCTCACCAGATGGCGTCCGCCGCTTCAGGGAGAACAACATCTGGGTCATCTGCAGCAGCTTCCATCACACCCTGGGAGGAAAGGCAAGTGTTTTTTTCATTCATTCCCCAATAATAAAGAACTATCTTGCCTAACTCCTGGTGGTGAGACTCAGTTCCTGCAACCCGCTGAATTCTCACCACCTGCTGCTGATGTTAACTCCTCACCTGTACCCTCCGTTTCTCTTCCTATTTCCCTTGAGTGTTTGCCGGTCCCGGGATTGAGCCACCGGTCAATGAAAGAACCTGCGGTCCTGGAGGACTTGGTTCCAGCCCCGCAGCTACAACCCAGATGGAGGGAGAACACTTCCTGTGACCTGAAGTCTGAACCGACAGCAGAGTGTCCCCTGACTTCAGCTATGCAGGACTTGGTGCCAGCGGCAAGACGACCTTCAGCTGCCACGCCAGATTGGCCACCTGCGTTGACCGCTTCGACTGGAGGTCCTGGGGTTGCATCCACCATCATGCCAGCTGCTGGGGTCACTGCAACATGTTCGCTGGAGTCCTGGATGGTGGTGGAGCTTGAGTCAAGGCAAGTACTCTGTTCTGTTCCTCCTTCTGCAGACTTAGAGAAATCTTGTCTGGTGGGTGGGGAGGGTCAGGTGCAGATGTCCTCTGCTCCTGAGTTCCCCTCGCCGGACTTCACTACTGCCAGTGATTCTTCTCTGATCTCTTCTCTGTGTTTGTTTTCCAAGGTGACCACACCAGACTGAGAACGGCCAGTTGGAGGGACTCGAGTCGCCCCAGCCAGAAGTCTCAGTGGGTCAAGGCTCGCCACCTGAGATCACCATGGGTCCAGCTCCTCCTGTCGAGATCATTGTGGGTGTTCCATCCCAGCCCGGGGCCTCCGTGAGTGCTGGTTTGGCCCAGTCCGGGTTCTCTGTGGATGCTGCTTCCCTTCCTGCTGAGGTCGTTGCGGGTGCTCTGTCCCAGCCTGGGGCCTCCGAGGGTGCAGCTCTGGTCCAGCCTGGGCCCACTGAGGGCGCTGCTTTCCCATCAGTCGAGGTCGTTGCAGGAACTCCGTCCCAGCCCGAAGCCATCGTGAGTGCAGCTCCGCTCCAACCCAGAGCCACTGTGGGTGCTACAATGTCTCAGTCTGGGACCACCGAGGATGCTACAGGCAAGTCCGAGGGCATTGTGGAGCCCCCTCCTCTGCCTGATGCTGTCGTGGTCCCCCCTCCCCTGTCTGGTGCTGTCATGGTCCCCCCTCCTCTGCCCAATGCCGTCGTGGTTCCCCCTCCTCACCCTGATGTTGGCTCGGGTTCCCCTACTTCTCCATCTTGCCCACCACTGGTTCTTCCTGTTGGGCAGCCACCTCCTGGACCACCCTTTCTGTTCTGGTGGCTAAAAATCTCTCACAGACCGCCCGACAGACTGTGCCGCAGGGTTGGGTGGCCCACGTTCTCTGGTAGACCACCCGACTCTTTCCATAATGCCATCTGCTGGGCCTGGGACCTTGGCCGCCCACCTGAACTGCTCAGCTCTTTGGTCCAGGGGCCCTAGGTGGTTGGGGTTTTGCCTGGTCTGGGTCCTGAGCAGGGCCTTTGTTTTTTGTTGTTTCCTCTTTGTCTGGACTCTGCTGGGAAAGTTTTTCTTATTTTCTCTGGTTTGGTTTGGTCCCTCCGTGCCTGGGTCCCCTTCCTCCCACCTGGGGTTGGGTTGTTTCTCTTTGGGGTGGGTTTTTTGTGTGGGGTGGTTCTTTTCTTTTGATGTTACCCTGGGGTGTCTAGCGTCCACCCCTTGAAAGGGGGGCTCTGTCATGATCTGAGCGTGGGGGGATTCCACCGGGCTCAGTCTTTCTGTTTTTTTTTTTGTTTTTTTTTATATAAGATAAGATAAGATAAGATAAGCCTTTATTAGTCCCACAATGGGGAAATTCCAGGTTGCAACAGCATAGGGATATAGGGATATATTTGTTCAGGGTTGTCGTTTTGAGTTGTATTCCTGTTATTTTATTCTTGGTTATTTGCCACATATTCTGTATTGCTTCGTAGTATGATTTATTCTCCTGTTTATACCTATTATAGTTTGTTATTCACATTTTTGAGATTACCTGTCTTTAAGTTACTATCTCATTATATTTTTATTCTGTTGTGGGCTCTCCCTTTAGGTTGACAGCTGTCAGCCACGTTTCCAAGTTGTTGCTCCACGGAGGTGGGACCCCTGTCAGCTGTCAGCTTGCTCTCTCCTCTCTCATCACTACCAGCTGGTCTAAACTGTTTCTTTGCCTTTTCCTGCTCGCTTAGGTGACCCACACCTGCGATCACTTGTTTCATTTTTCTTCTAGCTTTATTTAAGGGGTTGTGCTTTATTGTACGGTGCAGCACCCTACTCAACATACGGATGTAAGTTCCATTGCTTCTTTGTGCCTTTGAACATTTCATATTTATCCTTTGTATCTAACCAGCGTGTGCTCCGCGCTTTATTTGGTTGTCCCAGATGAGCGCTCCTTATCTTATTATTTTCTTATTGTTGTATTTTGCCCTAGGTCTGTGTTTAATAGTCCACACTCATTTTACTGTGGTGTTTTTGTGTTCTGTCATTAATAAACGTGCAAACTCACAGCTGGCGTTTAGTATCTTTATCCTGCCCTGAAGGGTGTTTATGACACCCTCTGCCTGAACACTTTCCTCTTCTTGGTTCCCCTCTTCTGTCTCATCTTGCCCTCTCTGAGCTCTGTCTAATTCAGGTTCTCTCTCTGTCTATGGTGGTATACAAACAGGTTAGAAAATATCAAGTGTCATGTTTTGTCCTGCAGGATTTTTTTTGTCATGGTTTACATAAATGACAACAATATGTGTATTTTTTTGCATTTTTATTCTAGTGTTTCTTTTTTTCCATTGAGAGAGTAGGGAAGGGAAAAAACATTCATAATAGTAGTTTACTCATGCATACTTAAATTATATGATCAGAGATGGGTATAGTCACCAGAAATTCTACTCATGTAAAAGCAGTGCTTTTAAATTAATAAATAAAAGTAGACAATCAAAAATTTCTAGTTTAGTTAAGGGTACAAAGAGCACCTACATAAAAACTTGAGTAATGACTTCAGTCTTGAAGGTTTGATGTTTTTCTCCCAAATTTATAACAATTTTCTGTCATGTGTCTGAGCTCAGGCCTTCTCTGAGCTCAGACCCTCACTTTATTCCCAAGTATTGTATGTCTGATTAGTTTGATTGTATGTCTGATTAGTTTGATTTTGTTAGTTTTCTGTATATACTTCGGGTTTGTTTACACTTGTGCCTCCCTTTTTCCCCAGACACTTCCTCTAACTGAAGGAGCATTCATAACAGAAAATAGCCGCCAGTTAAGGACCCAGCTGTTGTGTCTGGTCATTTTTTTCCTTTTGTCTTTTTTTCTCTCACCTGACACCTGGAGCTCACTATGTCCCTGGCTCACTGGCTTCACAAAATTGGTGGACGGTTGGCAGTGGGATCTCCAATTGTGGAGAAGGAATGGGCGGTGGTCTTCATCCGAGATTTTGTGGATGAAGCTCTTGAAGTCTGAGGACCCAAGAAAACCTGGGAATGTTTGGTTGGAGCAGTGGGAATTCTGGAGGTGCATCCTGGCCTGTGGAATCTACAGTACACAGAGCTGCTATCCACGGCAATCGTTTCCGGGTCTGTCGATGGGGGCGTTTTCAGCAGAGCTGAAGCGGGTGGCAGAAGGCCACCTGCCCTCCCGGTTCGCCAGCTTCATCTCCAGGTCCAGTGTGTGCGTCAACAACTTCATGGCAACAGCGTCGTCCTGCCAATGACGGCTGGAGGAAAAATCTTGCCTCTGTGACAGCCTCTCCTCGGACACCGAGCCTGACAATCCCCACAGCAGATTCTCGTTCTTCTTCCTTGCCGGCTGTCTCGTCAACCCAGTCTCCCTCCGTTACTGCTGCGATGTCACTCCCCTTGATGTCTCTCCCTGCTGCCAAGAGGTCCTCCATTTTTCCACTGGCGACGTCTTTCTCCGTGATTACAGGGGCAGCTCCTCTACAATGTTCAGGGGGGCCCAGAATCACCATAGCCATGGAGAGGTACGACACATCGCCAGCTGCAGCAGTCAACATCGCTCACCAGGAAAACAGGCAAGCTTCATTTCATTTCATTTCAAATTTTGATGACATTCCTTGACTGATCCCTGTTAGAGAGACTCAGGGAATGTAGTCCCCTGAACCCTCTCCACCTGCTGCAGCCACCCTTTACTCACCAGCCCTCTCCATGTCTCCTCCTTTTCTCTCTGAGTGTCCGCCGGCCCCAGAACCAGACTGCCAGATGAAGGAGGAGGCTGTGGCCCTGGAAGTTCCAGTTACAGCGCCAATGGTGAGCTGAACCCCAGTTGCCACGACAGAGGAGCCACCAGCGTGGTCCACTTCACCTGGCGTCTCTCAGACTGCAACAACTATCATGCCTGCTGTGGAGGCCGCTGCAGCAGAGTGGGAACCCGAGCTGGACCTCCAGAGGGCTGTGCCCGAGATGACATCATTGCCTGGATCATCGGAGTCCTGGACGGTGGTGAAGCTCGAGCTCAGGCAAGTGCTCTCCCTTGTTTTTCTCTTTACTGTCTTGGAGAAGTCTTGCCAGGCTCTTGGTGAGGAGAGCCAGGTGCAGCCACCCACTGCACCTGAACTTACTTCGCCAGGCTCCGCCGCTGCCGGTGACCCTGAACCCCCTTCTCTGTGTGTGTCTGAGCTTTCTCCCAGGGTCACTGGAGACGTTCCAGTGGCACCAGAGGTCTCCGTGGGTCCAGGTTCGCCGTCCAAGGTCGTCCAGGGTCCAGCTCCTTCAGTAGAGGTCGTCGTGGGTGCTAAGTCCCAGCCTGGGACCTCCGTGGGTGCAGCTCCCCCTCTGCCTGAGGCCGTCATGTGGGTTCCCCCTCGGTCTGAGTCTCTGTGGGTGCTGCATCCTGGCTGGGGACCCTCATGGGTGCTGCACCCCAGTATTAGCCTGACGTGGGTGCTGTGCTCCAGCATGGGCCCACCATGGGTGCTACCCCTCAGCGCGGGGTCCACCGAGGGTGCAGCATTGGCCCAGTCCGGGTCCACCGAGGGTGCAGCGCTGGCCCGGTCCGGGCCCACTGAGGGTGCAGCGTTGGCCCAGCCCAGGCCCACTGAGGGTGCTGCAGTGGTCCAGCTTGGAGCCACTGAGGGTGCTGCAGTGCTCCAGCCCGTGGCCACCGAGGGTGTTGCAGTGCTCCAGCCCGGAGCCACCATGGGTGCAGTTAAGTTCCAGCCCGGAGCCACCGCGGGTGCAGCTAAGCTCCAGCTCGGAGCCACCGTGGGTGCTATTTTGCCTTGCGTTGGGATTCCCCTTCCTTCTCCACAAGACGCCATTGGGGTCCTCCTTCCTCCTCAGCCTGACGCCATCAGGGTTCCCCTTCCTTATCTGCCAGATGACGTCATGGTACCCCTTCCTCGGCTCACCCCTCCATCATTGGGTTTCTCAGTGGGGGAGCCGTCTCCTCAGCCACCTCTTCTGTTTAGGTGGCTGAAGCACTCCGGCCGGCCACCTGAAAGACTGAGCCGCTGGGTTGGCTGGCCTATATTCTTCGGCAGGCCACTCGACTCATACCACCTGGCTGTCCGGGTGGTCTAGGACTTTGGTCAGCCACCCACACTGTTTGGTTCTCTAGCCTAGAGGGGCCCAGAGGCCTGGTGTTGCACAGGCGTGGGTCATGAGCGGGTTGTGTTTCCCCTCCTAGTCTGTTTCCCCCACTTCCCACCAGGGGTGTTTTTTTGATGTACCTCTTTCTCTAGGGGGAGGGGGGGTCTTTTGGGTGTTACCTGGGGGTGTATGGAATCCACCCCTTAAAGGGGGGGCTCTGTCATGTGTCTGAGCTCCGGTCTCCTCTGAGCTCAGACCCTCACTTTATTCCCAAGTATTATATGTCTGATTAGTTTGATTTTGTTAGTTTTCTGTATATACTTTGGATTTGTCTACACTTGTGCCTCCCCTTTTCCCCAGACACTTCCTCTAACTGCTCTCAGCCTGTTCTCTTTCAGCTCAGCTGGGAGCAGTTAATCAATCAGGTTACCTGCTCGCTCAGTGATTCACACCTGCAGCTCATTGGACTGTTTGGTATTTAAGCACTGCCAATTCACTGTTGCAGTGCAGTTATTTTGAATTGTCTGTTCATAGCTCTACTGCTCCCAGCCTCTAAAGTTTTACTTCTTCTGAGCACTCCCTGCTCAAAGGCTCTACATCTAAATTATTCTTGTTTGCATTTTTGTATCGGCAGCACAGTTTTTGCATTGTTATGTTCTTTTGTTAATAAATGTCACAGACACAATCCAGTGCCTGGGTCTGTCCTTCTGCTCCGAAGGAGCATTCATGACATTTTCTTACAGTTTTCTGTTTTTCTCTGTAAATTTATCTAAATTTGAAATCATTTTCTTGAAATCTGTAATTTCCTCTTGTAAAATTGACTTTTCTTGTACATTTGAGACTTTATTATAAATTTGTGGATTATTTTATGGCTAATTTTTGTCCATTTTTGAAAATAAAATGACTGTCTTTTTTTTAATAAATTTGAAACAGACTGTGGTAATTTTTTTTTAACTTTTTCCTTATGACAATTTAGATTTTTGTCCATAATTTTGCAGAGCCAGAACAGAACAATAATTTAACTCTGATTTCAAAGAAAAAATATTAATAAAATTGTATTTAATGAAATAAATTAACTTAAATCACCAAAGATGCAGTTATTTCTGTTATATTTCTTTATAGTTTGTTTGTTTTTTTTGTTGTTTTTTTTAGAAATCTCCTCACCACCCAGACAGCAGGAAAAACCTCCCTTATGTTGAAATCCAATTGTTGGCATGTTTAGTTTGTCTGAAGGATGTTGAAGGATTAAAGTAATTGACTTTGTGAATTTCGATCATCTTAACTTGCCAGGTACATAATAATGAACATAGTTAATTAATATTAACTAAGGTAAAGGTAAAAACATCTTTTTATTATTTTCTGAAATAAGAAAAACAAACAACTAATGATTAAAAAGAAGACAAAATAAACCTACTTGAGCTCGTAACCATACCTGTTAGCTAAGCGACTCTTCCATTATTGCTCCCGTTACCAGCAGGTTAAAACCATCATAAAAGCCTCCATTGCTTACATACCTCTTCTGCTTTTTTTCTGCTTTCAAAGTACTTAAATAAGCTTATGCTTCTCTTGGACAGTGACGCTAAGGAGACACTCTGCCTGCTGACTGGAGCGGTCACGTGAGCGGGGGGCTTCTGAACTTCGTGCGGATGACGATCACGCATGTTGTTTGTGTGCACACTTGCAAACCATCATTCCTTCATATTTTTTCTTAAACTTATATTTTCTCATGAAGTGGCGGCATAATTTCAAGCTTGGCAGGCTGCCACCCGGAAATGTTACCAGAAGAAACCCTGCACTTGGGTTCTGCAGCAGGACAATGATCCAAAATATACCAGCAAGTCCACCTCTGAAATGCTAAAGAAAAAACAAAATGAAAACTTTGGAGAGGCCTAATCAAAGTCCTGACCTGAATCTGACTGAGATGCTGTGGCATGACCTTAAAAAGGCGGTTCATCCTCAAAAACCCTCCAATGTGGCTGAATTATAACAATTCTGCAAAAATGTGTAGTGTCTGTAGATATTAATCCGACAGGACATAAAAGACAAATAGAGACGCAATAACCTGGAGATGTGATTTCTTAAGTAGCCTGCACTCATGTTTTTTTCCAGCACCAGGAGAACACACTTGAACCGCTATCAGTAGCAAGAACTACTGGGCTGAACAACTAGGGCTGCACGGTGGCGCAGTGGTTTAGCACTGTGGCAGCACAGTTTTACCCTCGGCCGGGGGATCGCGGGGATTATGAGCTCGTGGGTTCGATCCCAGCCCCCGACCAACAGTGAGCTGTGTGGAGTTTGCATGTTCTCCCCGTGTTGCGTGGGTTTACTCCGGGATTTCTCCGGTTTCCTCCCGCACACCAAAAACATGTAGGTTTAGGGCGCTCGCGCACGCAGCGACCAGCAGCCGGTGAACCCGCACATGTCATGACTAGAACCCGCACATGTCATGTGCATTTTACGAGCACGCTCCCCTGTAGGGATACATCACACTGTGATAGACTCCATACATTACATCGCCCCCTTTTAAGAAGTAATGTCCACTTATACTGAACTTTATCAGAATGGATAACACTTTGCTTACCACAGTTGATTATTATTCCTATACCCGGACTCAGTGCTTTAAACTCAAAACAATAATATTATTCTTTAGCACTTACCTGGTCTAACAGTGGGACAATTCACATTTTCCCAAAATAATGCCTCTTTATCATCATCTTTATGGAACATTAATGACCATAGTATAACAAATCAAACACCTCTATGTGCCATTATTTAACAATGTATTCATTTCCCCCTCTTTTTAGAGTGACTTACAACATGGTTTTACAAATCCAATTTAACAACTCTTTTACACACTCTGCCAGATCGTGTAACAGTTGCTTGTATGTGGTCAGCTGGTGTTTCTTTAGCTTGAGTTACCACAGTGTCTTTGTTCTCCATGGGTAAAACTGGGTCTGGACCCTTGCTGAAAGGATCCAGGACTTAAGGCGCGGCCACCAACAGATGGCGCCTATTCCTTCTGTATTGTTCACCATGGGCTGTCTCCACTACATAGGACCTGGGAGTGGAGCTGTGACTGTGGTCAATGGTTGGTGTAGTCCACTGTTTCTGTCCATCCAGCTTCATGAGCACAGAGTCTTCTGGGCTCAGTGGTGATAGAAGCCTCACTCCATTTCTGTTGTTGTAGTAGTAGGCTGAAACATCTGCCCATTTTACCTTGTCCTTCTCAGGCCATTTAGGTTCTAGGTTAGACGGCAAGGTGGGTAGTGTTGTTCTATTTTTTCTTCCCAACATGAGCTCTGATGGGCTTATCCCAGTTGAAGAACTTGGCGTAGCTCTATAGGTCATCAGGGCTAGGAGGGGATCTTCCTGTTTCAGTTTGCTTTTGGCTATCTGAACAGCCCTCTCTGCATGCCCGTTACTTTGAGGGTAATGTGAACTGGATGTCACATGAATAAAGTCATACTCGCAGCTAAACTTCTGCATTTCCTCTGAAGCTAGCTGAGGTCCTGTCATGAGCTCTCCGTGCGCCTCTCCAACGGTGCACGGTGAGGGGAAAAAAGGACGAGGATTTAACTGCAGGGTTACACCAAACACACATTTATTAACACAAAAATTGAACATACAGACACAGAACAGCTCGGGTTCACCAAAGAGTTCTCTAGGCTGCCCAACACACACACTTGAGATATACAGCGGCGGACAGCGCACAGACAGATACTCACAGTGCGGGGGCAGGCCGAGTCATCCCAGTGATAATAACGAGCACACACAGACAGCTCGGATACACATAGAGTTCTCAAGGGCGCCCAACACACACACTGGAGATAAAAGCGGCGGAAAAGCACACAGGTAGATAGATACTCACAGTGGGGGGGCAGACTGAGTCATCACAGCAAAATCCAAGACATGCAGACAGTCCTTAGTGACGTGACAGTTGACGGCAGAGAGAACCATCTAACTCGTACAATAATCCAGCGGCATCTGTCTAGAGACGAGCTCCTTTAATATAGACGCCGCTGGCGTGACAAATAAGGAACACCTGGGCGAGGCATGGGCAGATCATTACCGGGAACTGGAAACAGCTGATGAGCCAGAAAGAGAGTGAGGGGGGCACGGCTAGGCCGGCAGCCTGTCAGCAGCATGAGAGAAAGGAGATGACAGATGCTGACTAACAGCTGCCGGTCAGGCAGTGGCTAGAGGCATGTCAGAAGTACAAGAATACATCAAAATACACATAACCAGCAAAGCCAACCCCACAAAGAGATAGAGGCCAAGCCGGGGAAAGCCAAGCTGGCTCGGCACGTGACAGGTCCGTTGTCATTCACCAACACTTCGGGGATGCCGTAGCATGGAAAGGTAGCTTTAAGTCTAGTTACTACATGACTGCTAGTAGTAGCTGGCAGATTTAGAATCTCCAAAAACCAGGAATAATAGTCCGACACTACCAGGTAGTTCTGCTTTTTGAATTCACATAAGCCTATGGCGATTTTCTGCAATGGCCTAGATGGAAGCTCACTTAATATCAATGGTTCTTTTCTCTGTGTGTTTCTGTTTTCCCTGCAGAACTCACACTGCTGCACTTTAGTCATACCTTCTGACATTTTGGGCCACCAAATTGACTGTCTAGCTCTTTCTTTACTTTTGACTAGACCTTGATGTCCATCATGGATCCTCTCCAACATAGTCTCTCTCATAGCAGTAGGAATGACTATACGTCTCCCTCTAAGGACTAAACCATCTAGCTCTGATAGCTCTCCTCTCACATGGTAGAAGTCTCTGGCTATCACAGGCACTTTACCTATGTAGTCGGGCCATCCCTGTCTGATGAAACCCAAAACTGTCTGAAGCTGTTGGTCAACATCTGTGTGTTGTTTTACCTCTACCATTCTCTGGGGTGTGGCTGGCACCTGGCACATAAAAGCATCAATGTGTGCTGCCACGTCTTCATGAGAGCTTATCTCTCCCCCACTCTGCTCTGAGCCCCTGGACAGTGCATCAGCTACTGCTAAGGTCTTGCCTGGTGCATATTCGGCAGTAGCATTAAAACGCATAAGTCTCATTAACAGTCTCTGACATCTAATGGGAATGCCATCTAAGTCTTTGCTATTCATGAGAGGTACTAGGGGCTTATGATTGGTAATCAGTCTAAAAACCTCCAGTCCATACAAATATTTCTCAAACGTTTCACAGGCCCACACATTGGCTAAGCACTCCTTTTCAATCTGTTTGTACCTTGTCTCTGTGTCACTCAGGCATCTTGAACAGTAGGCCACAGGTTTCCAATCATTCCTGTGTAGCTTGAGCAAGACACCCCCCAGCCCATAGCTGCTGGCGTCTGCTGACACTGTTGTAGGCTTAGTTGCATGATAAAAGGTGAATACGGGTGCTGCGGTGAGAGCCTCTTTAAGTTTGTGGAAAGCCATTTGCTGTGCTGGACCCCACCCCCATTCATTCGATGCCTTTAATAGTTCGTATAATGTTTGTCCAACTGTAGAAAGCTCCGGAACATATTTTGCCAGATAATTCACCATCCCCAAAAACCTCTTCAGCTCTGTCACGTTGAAAGGCTGGGGAAAATTCACAATTCTGGCCACTTTATCTGGATTGGGCCTGACCCCTGTTCCATCAATGATGTGTCCTAGGAAGCGGACCTGCTTCTGCTTAAACTTGCACTTTTCTTTGTTGAGTTTGAGTCCTGCTGCCTGGATCGCCCTCAGTGCTTCCGCTAAGCGTTGGTCATGGATTTCCTCTGTCTCACCGTGAATGAGGATATCGTCCATATAAACCTCAGCGCCCTCAAGTCCTGCTAATGTCTCCGCCATCTTCCTAGTACTTGTTATCCCAAATGGGAGACGACGAAAGACATATCTCCCAAAAGGCGTTATGAAGGTAGTGGACTTTATGCTGTCTTTGTGTATGGGTATCTGGTAAAACCCACTCATGGCATCCAATGACGTGAACACTTTTGACCCGGCAAGTCTAGGCGTGATCTCTTCTACCGTGGGCAAAACATATTTCTGTCTCTTTACTGCTCGATTCAGCCTTCTGAAGTCCACGCAGCAGAAAACTTCAGTCTTATTGGGTTTAAGCACTGGTACCATGGCTGCACACCATTCAGTAGGCTTAGTCACTTTTACAATAATGTCTTCATTTTCCATAAGTTGCAGCTCCTTTTTTACCAGCAGAATCAGTGGCAGGGGTATCCGCTTGGCTGTATGAACTGCGTATGGCTGAGCGTGTCACAGTCCGTGTGCTGACTCTGTCTGCACTCGGTGTGCAGTAGTCTCCCGTTCTCTCCTCTGGAGCACCTCCAGGCTTTTGTTGTGACAGCGTCTTGGCGGGGCTTCCGGCTGTCAAGAGCGGAGTGCCGCTGTACGGCGGGATTCCAATCTGCTGATGACCCTTCATCAGCTGGTTAATCTATCAAGCACTATTTAAGGGAGCAGCCCTGTTTGCTCGGGGCTGCAACCTCACTCGCTTATGGACAACGCTGGTCTCCCCAACGTTAGACTGGAGTCCCTACGCTCCGGCTCCAGTCATCCTCTTTTCCTCACAACACCCTGTAAGTTTATTCCTTAACCTGTGTGTATCATCACTGTGCTATTACCTTTGTCTTTATTTGTGTTTTGCCCCTCGTGGCTCATTATTTTGTACCTTTTTGTCATTGTTTAATAAATACGCAAACTCACTGGTCGCCTATAGCGTCTCATTAGCGGTCCGTGAAGGCCGTTCATAACAGAGTGTCTTCTTGTAATATTATTTTCACTGGCTCTGTTTTCAGCAATCCTGCTGACCCAAAGACACTGCTAACCTCATCTGTCCTCTTCACCAGGCCCATCCCTATGGCATCAGGTCGACCTAGCAGGCAGTTGCCTTCCCCTTCTATGACATATACTGGGAAAATTTACTGTCTGCCCCTGTGGTTGATCGCTCAGAACATGCCCATGCATTTGATTGCCACCTGGGCTCACTAGCTTGGTGTCTGGAGGATTCAGTTTAATTATAGGTTGCATCTTTTTAAGTGTCTCTTTAGTGATAACTGTAGCATCTGCTCCAGTGTCTATTTTAAAGGTTACTGAAGTGTTGGCTATGGTTAATTTTACAGTCCAGTCATCTTTATTGTCTTGTGTGCCCACATCTCCAAGAAAGTATAGCTCTTCTGTGACCTCTCTTACAGCTTTTGACTGACACATGCGCTGCCAATGTCCCTTTTTCTGACATTTGTTGCACTTACTTTTTAATGCTGGGCACCTCATTGGAGTGCTGAAGCTTGCCACACCTCCCACACTCTTCCCATTTTTTGTGGTGCTGGGCTGTTGTGTCCACACTGCTGCTTGCCTTTTCTTCTCTGTGGGCAACCATGTCACCTCACTGCATTAACATTAGACGGTTGGGACTCAGGGTCCTTAGACCCTAAGTCCCTCCAGGGACTTAATCTCCTGGCTCGTCTGGAGATTAACCTGGAGATTAACCTGCCTTGTTATCTCCTCCGCCTGGCGCACTTGCTCCACTGCTTGTGACAGTGTTTGGATTTTTTTCCCTTAATAATAAACACCTTTATTTAAAAACTGCATTTTGTGTTTACTTGTGTTATCTTTGACTAATATTAAGATAAGATAAGATAAGCCTTTATTAGTCCCACAATGGGGAAATTCCAGGATTGCAACAGCACAGGGATAGCAACACTCAGAGCAATAATCAGAAGGCAAGAAAAAACAACATCTACTAAACATATGTCCATATTACTATAAATATATATATATAGACACACAGTGCAGAGCATTATGGTTGTGTGATATCCTACCGTGTAGCAATGATCACACTTGAGTTATTTCTTTGGCTAACTCTGCCATTTATTCTGTAACACACATAATATGACTGAACATGGATTCTGCGCGGGGTTTTCACACTCTTGCTCTGATGTGTCCCCTTAATAGTAGTGCTGAACAATACAGGTAGTTCCCCCTAGAGGCATGTGCCAGTAATGTTTTATTTTAGACTTGCAGTCTACCACATCCCTCCCCTCTAGATTAAACTACTCTTAATTACACTAGCCAATTACTAGACATCCTGGAACTCCCATTTAATCCTAAACAATCACAGTTACTTTTAACTTCTTAAACACATGTGCCATACACATAATTTCTTTCTCTTTTTTTTTTTTTTTTTTTTTTTTACATGTATAACACACATAACAGTCTAACTGGGGATTTGGTTTGACTACCGCATCCCAGTGAGGTTCCAGGACGCATTCTTGTCCTGTGGCTGGGGAACTCACTACTGACTAAGTATAGTCCTTCAAGTAGTCTGGAGCTTTCCTAGCTCGCTGAGATCTTCTCACGGCGGGTGAGCCAACTGCAGGTGAAGACTCAGACTGCTCCACTGTTTCGGCTGCTGCAGTGCTGCCCGTAGAATCTGCAGAGACGGTTACCTCAGGTATCACCTGAAGTGGTGGTTCGTTGATGCTCTCCTCAGGATGGGTGTCAGACAACACCTCTGGTGCCATCGGCAGGGGAATGGAGCTCCTACCACGAACTTGGTCGACGTGTCGCCTCACCACTTGTCCATGACCTAATGTCACCTTGAATGACACAGGGCCTGTCTTTTCTGTTATTTCTCCTGGTACCCAGGCTGGTCCTGAGCCAAAGTTGCGGGTGTAGACCACGTCTCCTTCTCTCAGTATTCTCTCTCTAGCATGCATGTCATGATAACCTTTTTGTTTCTCTTGTTTGTCATGCACTTTGTTTCTGAAGTCTGGATGTATTAAGTCAAATGTTGACCTCAACTTTCTTCCCATCCATGGACCTGCGTAGTCAATGTGACTTCTTCTCCGTGGTTTATCTGGAACTTCCCAGGGATGTAGTGGGGCTGCTGGAGGACTGTTCCTGTTCTCCTGGCATGCCGCACATGACTTCACAAGCGCCTCCACCTCTGCATCCATGTTGGGCCACCACATGTAGCTCCTCGCCAACGCTTTCATGCGAGTGATGCCAGGGTGTGCTTGGTGTAGTTGTTGCAGTAAGACATTCCTACCAGGTGGTGGAACAACCACGCGTCCTCCCCACAGGATACAACCTTCCTGGGTGCTGAGCTCATCCTGTCGTCTGGCATAGGGAATGAACTCAGGACTGTTCATCTTCGGCCATCCTCGCAAGATGTATTCTCGCACTCTTGCTAGAACAGGGTCTTTGTCTGTCCACTTCTTTATTTGTTGTGCGTTCACCAGGGGCACGCCGATATCTTCAAACAATAGCACTCTCTCCTCCTCCTCAGGCGTGCTGTCTCTTCCTCCATCCAAGGGTAGCCTACTCATCGCGTCAGCATTCGTATGGTCCCGTCCGGCTTTGTAAACGATGGTGTACTCATACGCTGCTAATGTAACGGCCCATCTCTGAATTCTCTGAGATGTCATCTGGGGTATGGCTCTCATTTCACTGAACAGTGAAATTAGTGGCTTGTGGTCAGTCACTATAGCGAACTGTCTCCCGTACAGGTATTTGTGGAATTTTTTTACACCAAATACTACTGCAAGGCCCTCCTTGTCTAGCTGGGAGTAGTTTTTCTCAGCTGCACTAAGAGTTCTTGAGACGAACCCTATGGGTCTCTCTGAGCCATCCTCCATACGATGAGAGAGTACAGCACCCACACCGTAGGGTGATGCGTCACACGCCAGGATGAGTGGTTTGTTTGAATCATAATGCACTAACACACTACAGGACTGAAGTAGTGCTTTGGACTCTTCAAACGCCTTCTGCTGCTTGACCCCCCATGACCATTTTTCTTCCTTCTTAAGTAAGGTATGTAGTGGTGCCAGCAGCGTGGAGAGCTTTGGGAGGAACCTATGGTAATAGTTCAACAAGCCCAGGTAGGCTTTTAACTCAGTAACATTTTGTGGCTCAGGCGCCTCCGCAATGGCTTCCACTTTGTCTGTTAGAGGGTGTAGACCACTGGCGTTGATCTTGTGGCCTAGGAACACCACCTCTTTTCCCATGAACTCACACTTGCTTCTTTTCAACCTCAGACCGCTTTTCTCCAACCGTTGAAGCACTTCCTCCAGCGTTTTCAGATGTTCTTGTTCATTTGGTCCTGTACAAAGGATGTCATCCAAATAAATGGCAACATTCGGAATTCCACCTAGGATGCCCTCCATAGTTCTCTGGAATATAGCAGGACTGGAAGCTACTCCAAATGGTAAGCGTGTGTAGGTATATAAGCCTTTGTGTGTATTGATGGTTACATACTTTCTTGATTCTTCTTCCAGGACTACTTGTTGGTAGGCGTGACTCATGTCTAATTTCGTGAAGTGTCGGCCGCCGTTCAGCTGTGCGAAGAGGTCCTCCACTTTAGGAATTGGATACTGATCCACCCGTGATGCTCGATTGACAGTGAGTTTGTAATCTCCACATATTCTAATGGAGCCATCCGGCTTTCTCACTGGGACTATGGGCGCCGCCCATTCTGCAACCTGCACTGGCTCAATGATCTTGTCATCCAGCAGCCTCTGTAGCTCGCTTTCGACCAGTGGCTTGACTGCATAGGGTACCGGTCGGGGTTTGCAGAATCGTGGTTGGGCCTCCTTGTCCACATTAATCTTTGCAGTGACACCTTTTAGCTGTCCTAAGCCTTCTTTGAACACCTCAGCGTGTCTTTCGAGGATCTCCTCCAGCTGCAATTTGGGCTGAGATTCCACTTTATTCACCAACTGATCCATCATGGCCAGTTCTTGTAGCCAACTTCGCCCTAGTAGATTTGGTCCTTCGCTCCCAACTACTACTACAGGTAAGTCCTTTTCTTTGTTTTCGTGCTGCACCTTCACTTGTGCCATGCCTAGCACGTCTAGCTTCTCTCCTGTGTATGTTTTTAATTTTAATGAACAGGGATTTAATTCTGCTGTGTCTGTTTTCTTCCACAGTTGTGTATATTGCTGTTTACTTAATATGGTTACTCCACAGCCTGTATCAACTTCAAATGTTACTTTCATTCCATTAACATTCATGGTACGCGTGATGGGCGCTACCTTGGTCAGCTCCTCTGACGTGTTGTAAATTGTGTGAAAATCCATGTCTTCTGTATCACTTTCTCCCTCCCCTCTCAGTTGATTCGCTCGCTGTTCCTTTCCTGGGCCCTTGTTTTCATACTTTTGCCCATTAACTGTCGCTTTCAGCACCTGTGCGCTGTCCACCTTTATTCTACATGCTTTCTTAATGTGCCCTCGCTTGCCACAATTATGACACAGCTCAGTGGCAAATTTGCACTCGGCGGCATTGTGCTGGCCTTTGCAGCGATAACAACTGGGGAATTTGTGCTGAGTTTTGTCAGTCGACACTTTGTGGACACCTACTTGGGTCTTAGGCACACGAACATGCGTTGCTGTGTCCTCTGCTAGTTTCCTTTGCATTTCTCTCACATCTTTAGATGCTGTTTCCATCGCTTGGCATAATTCCAAAGCCTTCACAAAAGTGAGTTTTGTTTCAGATAAAAGTCGCCGTTGCATTCGGTCATCATTCACTCCACACACAAGTCTGTCTCTTAACATTTCTTCCAATGAGTCTTTGTAATCACAGTGCCGTGTTAATTTCTTCAATTCTGCCACATACTCTGCTATGGACTCAGTGTTCCTCCTTATGCGTGAATTAAATTTGAATCGTTGCACGATTTCACTCGGTTTGGGGCTGAAGTGCTTCTGAAGCTCAGCAGTAAGCTGGTCGTACGTTTTATCTTTCGGTAATGCAGGGCTTATTAAATTTCTCAACAAGCTGTAAGTAGTTGCACCAACTCCACTCAACAGTACAGCCTTCCGTTTGTCTGGCTCCTCAATATCATTAGCTTGGAAGAAAAAGTCCAACATTTCACTATATTCTTCCCATGACTGAGTCGAGTTATCAAAAGGGGTTACCGTTCCGATTACAGCCGCCATTGCTCGTCGTGGTGGGGAAACCTCGTTTTTCCTCCTCTGAACTTGCACTCGAACTACTGGAGTCACTTGAGTTCGCCACACTTGCAATGTTCTCTGTTTCTCGCCGCTGATTTTTTTCTTTTAATCCTCGTCGCCAATTGTGTGATATCCTACCGTGTAGCAATGATCACACTTGAGTTATTTCTTTGGCTAACTCTGCCATTTATTCTGTAACACACATAATATGACTGAACATGGATTCTGCGCGGGGTTTTCACACTCTTGCTCTGATGTGTCCCCTTAATAGTAGTGCTGAACAATACAGGTAGTTCCCCCTAGAGGCATGTGCCAGTAATGTTTTATTTTAGACTTGCAGTCTACCACAGGTTGGTTGGTGAATGTGCAGCAGAAAGTCTAAGCTCTCTCTCAGCGGATGCAGCGGGCCAGCTGGAATTTAAATCTGTTTGATGATCTGAAGCATTTAAGTGTGATAAACATACAAAAAAATGAGAAATCAGAAAGGGGGCAAACACTTTCTCACACCACTGTATATGTACACCTGTAACCAATCAATTAGAATTAGACTAAAATAGGGCTGCAACGATTACTCAAATAATTTGAATAATTCGGTTACAAAAAATTCTTGATCCAAAATCCATGTGTTGATGTGTTGTTTAATGTAGCACTTAGTAGTCTATATAACCTTCTTCCAGTGCAACCTTCTTCCAGTCACACTACCTAAACAAAACGCAGATTTGTTTAATGGCGCCATGGCAGATTGGCATAGTGACGGGCCAGCAAAGATAAAGACAATTTAAAAAAAATGGTAAAAGTATCTCAAGTCTGGAATCATTTCAAGCTCAAATTGAAGGAAAACACTGTGCAGTGTGTATATGGTAAAGCCGAGCGGGGAGCTAGCATGATACCAACGTCAGATGTTACAGTGTCTCGGGAGAAAGCATCCCACATCATGCACAGCCAGTGTACCCGAGACAAGGTACGTGATTGAGATTTGAAATTAAGATGAATAGAATGTAGTCAGCTATGCTAATTATGCTCATATGACCAAAGAACATATAGCCACCACTGTTAGCATCCGGATGCTAATGGCAGATGCTAACAGACGCTAACGGCTAGCAAAAAGAACTTAATGGTGCAACGTACCGTTTAAAGTTACGTTCTATGCAATAAACACTGCAAAAAGCATTGCGATAAATATGTACCTGTTTTAATGAGTGTTTGGTACAATTACTACTGCTCTTTAGGAAAGAAAGTTCCACAAATGTTGGTCAATGCAAGTTTCTTTAAAAAAAAGTATCAACTTACTCGAGTAATCTTTGATTAGAGTGGGTGATTACCCAAGCCGTAAAATAGTCATTAACTGCAGCCCTAGACTAAAATAATATTGTGATCAATATTTGAAAAAAAAAAAAGCTTGGGGGCGGGGTAGGTGTGTTTTCATATGATGATGTTGTAGTATAGTGTAATTACAATTAGGTCCATATACTATATATTTGGACACTGACACAAGTTTTATTATTTTATCAATTTACCAAAAAATATTCAAGATATAATTATATATACGGTCCGTACATCTATACCCAGCATCAAACAACACAGATATACACAGATATGCACAGTACTGTCCCACCTACCATACCATAGTGTCCCAGAGTGAGCATAGTGAATCGTACATATTAATACTACCCCTCTAGCATATATCCTAGATCAACCTGTACCAGAATGATGGGAAGAAGAAAGTGTAGCATGACCTTGAGTTCCAATTTATAAAATTATTCTTTGCTGAAGAAATTTTTTTTTTCAACTCAAAAGTCTGGCTTTTGAGACTGCTTCTCTCACCCAAGAACCAGAGCTGTAACCCTATCCATCGGCCATAAAGTGGAAGTTAATCCCTTTCTCCAGGACCCTCTGGCAAAGGAATGTTCCTAATCAGTAGATTTATGGTCGACATAAACCAGATGGGATGCTAAGACTCTCCAGTAAACAACCAGTTTCACTGTGCCATCTGGTGGACGAATCAGGAATAGTTAACTTTTTCCTTTGCAGCGGAATTTATGCCTTATGGACTATAAACTAACTCATATTCTTCCTCTTAAGATAGTATCTGCCAACAAAGACCTGGTTGAACTCTGGGACAGACAATGGGTTTCAAATGCTTTTATTGATATGATTCGATTTGATATGATTGTGATTTGTTCTGCTATTTTCAGGAAGAAATTAATGTTTGCATGCTTATTATCACAAGTTAATTACAGTAGATGTAAATGCATTTTATGCTTCTTTATTGAGTAGAATATCTTAGTCACTAAAGTTTAAGGAATTTATGCTTTATTCAGAAACATGTGTCTTAAAAGGGGGTCTCACTTCTCAGATCAAATGTCTCTTCCCCTCCTCATTCTTCAGGAGACCATAGCTGCACTTTAACTGACCAATAGAGTTCAAAGCTTCATTGCATTTCCCTTTTTAGTTCGAGTTTATGATCCTTGTTGGAAGAAGCTTAAATATAATTGGGCCACCTCAGGTCTCATGAAGGTTTGGGACCACCCTGCAGCATTAGAGAAAACTTAAGTTTTATCGCTCTTTGTTCAGAGTCTGCTCTGGGGTGTTGGTCCAGCTGTGAGCATCTTTTTCTGCTCTCCAATTTTTCTCCTATCCTTTTAAGAAGGGCCCAGAGCCTGTCATGCTCTGTGTAAATCCTGATTCTTTTCTTTAAAGTTCATTTTTCTTATTTTATTCTTCTTTTTCTTTAAATCATCGTGCAAGAAGATTTTGTTTAATTTTTTTAAAGCTTAAACCAACTCATTTAAACCACCAACATTGGAAGAAATGAGTTTATGATGTAATTTGACTTTCTCATGAGACTTTGCACAATAAACCAACTCCTTCTTCAGTGCATAAGAGATGACCTCGCCCAGTTTGCTGGAACAGGCTTTGTGATCCCGGGAGGAGACCACAACAGTGGTAAGGAGTCTCTCTGCCAGCCTCCCAACAGAACCCCTCCTGGTCCAATTGAACAGAAAGTGGACTGCCTGCTACCCACGGGGACGCAAAGTTTATGTGGCTGGCGGTCTGTTATGTAATTTACACTTGTCTTCAGAATATTCCTGGTATAAGTTCTTTGAACCTAATTTTATGCAAACACCCATCAGAATCTCAAAATGCATGTCATCTTTCATTAATTTATGTTCTTTTTCAGAGTAAAACAAATTTTCTAATTTTTTTATAAAGTTAATTATCATTTTCTTCATAAAATCACATCCACTTTTCTCAACCGATGCTATTTTATGGTTTTCCAATTTCCAGTATACTGACAAATTAAACTATGCTTCATGTGGTTCTACAAATGCTTGATTCATAAGTAACTCAGTAACAGTCTATGATGCCCATGATACATGTGAATTCTCTGTTTAAAAGTTATCCACATATGTTAACCTATTCTGACATTTCTTATTAAATCATTGAAAGACATATGGGAGTTATTGTTAAATTTCATGTCCATCTTCTGGATCATCAGAGACAAGAACTCACACAAGGGTTTATTATAAGACTGATCAAATATTTTCAATAGGATTATTAACTAAGGCTTAACTTACCAATTGCTAAATTCTTCAGCTTAAGTCTTTGTTCCTAAGAGTTTCCACCTCTATAAAACGTGGATGGTGCCCTAATGAGGAATTGAGTGTGATGAAAGTAAATCTTCATTCCTACTCACATTCATATTTACACTAATACGTGTATCAACATTAAATTACCTGTAAAACCTTTTAATTTCATTACAAAAGTATGGCGAAGACTTGGAACGGCTCATGATTTAAAGCACACCACAACTTCTGTAAAACATGGTGGAAGCAGTGATGCATGGGCATGCATGGCTTCCAGTGGCACTGGGTCACTAGTGTTTATTGACGATGTGACAGAAGACAGAGGCAGTCAGATGAATTCTGAAGTATATAGGGATATACAGTCTTCTCAGATTCAGCCAAATGCAGCAAAGTTGATTGGATGGTGCTTCACAGAACAGATTTTCAGTGACCCAAATCATACTGTGAAAGCAACCCAGGAGTTTTTTAAGGCAAAGAATATTCTCCAGTGTCCGAGTCAATCACCATATTTCAACCTGATCAAGCATGCATTTCACTTGCTTAAGACAAAACTTAAGGCAGAAAGACCCATAAACAAGCAACAACTGAAGACAGCTGCAGTAAAGGCCTGGCAAAGCATCACAAAGGAGGGAACCCAGCGTTTGGTGATTACATGGGTTCCAGACTTCAGGCAGTCATTCCATGCAAAAGATTCTCAACAAAGTATTAAAAATGAACATGTTTTTTATAGTAATGTGAATCCGTCCAAGTACTTTTGAGTGCCTGAGGAGATTTTGTATAAAATGGTTGCAATCCCTAAACTGTAACTCCAATTTGGATGTGAATGCCGTCAAATTAAAGCTGACAGCCTGCACTTTGAGGTCATATTGATTATATGATCATATTGATTATAAATGTATCTTGAATATGTTTTGGTAAACAGCTAAAATAACAAACTTGTGGCAATGTCCAAATAGATATGGGTCTAACTGTAGTAGAGGGTTTCAATGTGAAATGCTGATGCTGAGCTGTGAGTGACAGGTAAAGCTGTTGAAAAAATGGTCAAGGGTATTTCCAGTGTTTTCAGAGAGAAGAAACACTCCTTGTGGAAACACAGCCTTAACCTTTTTTGGACTAAACAAAGCTGAAATGTTAATGAATAAATATATATTTCAAGTAGAAATTAAACCGTTTAAAAGGCAACAGCTATCACTTCATTCTGTAGTTGTTGTATTGTTTAATGTCAAGAAAGTCATTAAATGTTTTGAGCAACTGGTGTCCCAGCACATCAGGGACTGTCTTCCCCCCTCCTTCGACCCCCATCAGCTCGCCTACAGGGAGAACCGGTCTACGGAAGACGCCATTGCCACCACTCTCCACAGTGTGCTGAGCCACCTGGAGAACCCAAGGAGCTACGTGAGGATGCTCTTCGTGGATGACAGCTTTGCTTTTAACACCATCATCCTGGACATCCTGATCAATAAACTGCACCTCCTCCAGACCCCCCTTCCCCAACACCTGCTCCTGGATAAAGAACTTTCTCACCAATCGCCCACAAACAGTCAGACTTGGCCCCCACCACTCCTCTCCACTGTCCCTCAGCACCGGCTCCCCCCAAGGCTGTGTGCTAAGCCCTCTACTGCACTCCCTGTACACCTTTGACTGTATTCTAACCCACTCAACCACCGTCATCATAAGATACACAGATGACACCACCTTGGTTGGGCTCATCACTGACGACGATGAGAAGGCATACAGGGCGGAGGCAGAGAATCTGCTGCTGTAGTGCCAAGCAAACAACGTGGAACTGAATGTCCAAAAAAACCAAAGAACTCATTCTGGACTTCAGGAAGAACAGACAGGACAACCCCTCACCCCACCCCCTCATAAATGGCGATTGTGTGGAAAATGCCCCTGCCTTCAGGTTCCTGGGCACCCACATCTCCTCTGACCTCTCCTGGTCTGTCAACACCAAGGCCCTGGTGAAGAAAGCCCAGCAGCGGCTGCACTTCCTCCATGTCCTGAGGAAGCACAACGTGGACCAGAAGCTGCTGCTGGCCTTCTATTGCTGCTCAGTGGAGCGCGTGCTCACGTACTGTCTGGGTGTGTGGTATGCCGGCTCCACAGCCGAGAACAGGAATGCTGTGCAGAGGGTCTGTCACGGGTGGCTCTCGCGAGCCACCATAAGACGCCACACAGTCACCAGAGAGTTTAGTGAGAGCTTTATTAACGGTGAAAATAGTGACAACACAAGCTGCTGAGACATTGACACTTGAGTCTACTCACAACAGGAGGCATAGGCTAAACAGCTCTACAGGTCCAGAGGAGGAGACAGTCAAGTACAGACAGACGAGGTTGGTGATAATAATAACACCGGCTGCTAAGGCAGAGACACACAAAGATCGATACACACCGGGAGGGGTAAGGCTATACAGCACACTTACTAGTCCAGGGGCATGACGGTCAAACCAAGCAGACGTGGTAGGAATAAATCCTAAGCATCCGTAGCGTGACGGAGAGTTAACAGACACTGCTGCAAGGATGTGATCGCCAGCGAGGGTAGAAATAGTCCTAGCACTAACGACCACAAATGCAGCACAGCTGTTCAGGGCTTGACAGCTGAGCGGAAGCCTCCCCGAGCACTATCACAATAAGAGCTCGGAGAGCTAGAATAATAATGCCGCTATCAAACCCTGACAAGAATAACCCGAGCACCAAGACCTAGTGCTCGGGTCATGACAGTAGCCCCCCCTCACTTGACAGGCTCTGAACGTCTAGTAACACCTGCCCCCCCGCCCCCAACCACAGGGCGAGTGGATTGAGGAACAGGCAAGGAGGGAGCCAACAAAACCTAACACCCTAAACAGGAAAAGAAACGAATACATCACTTGACATATCCATCCTATTTCCCCCCAGAACAATGACGAAAGAAGAAAAAACAAAACAAGACCTGACTACAAAACAAGGAGAACACAATCATACAAAGCAAAAAACACTTGACCCTGAAAATTCTCCCACCGAGGCCACAGACAACCCGTCTACCCCAGTGTACATAACCTGGCCCCCCCAAAAAATAAACCCTCAACACACAGTAACTATAGGAACAAAACAAGAAATAAATGCAAACACATAACCATGGCAAAAAAGGAAAAAATTACATGACGGCAACTATGGACACAGAAACAAGAAATAAATACAAACACATGGTAACTATGGGAACAAAACAAGACGTAAATACAAACACATGAAGACTATGAGCAAGAAATGCATACTAACACATGATAACTATGAAAGAAAAACAAGAAATAAATGCACACATGGTAACTATGGGGAAAAAAAACCCCCACAAGAAATATGTGCTAACACACCGTGACTATGGAAAAAACAAAAACACACACGAAACCAGAAATACATGTAAGCACCTGGAAACTATGAGCGAGAACACCATACTATGGCCCCTCAAGAAGAAGAGGGGAACAAAACAAAAAGCAAAACATGGCCATAGCCCCTCAAAGGAAGAGGGGGAAACCAAACAAAAAAAAACAAGACCCAGACTATGGATTACAAAAACTCATGAGGCAATCTAAAATTGCTTAACATAACTTGACATAACCAGATTATGGATTTCAAAACACACGAGGCAATCAAAAATTGCTTTGCATAACTTGACATAACCAGACACCGTATGGGCCAAAACAAAAGATGATCGGCGGAGATCCAACGCCCCCCAGGCAGAGCTCCGGCGACCTCCCTGCCTCCGATGGCCCACGGATAGTCCCACAAAAACAGTACATGGTCAGGCGGCCTGCCCCAGTCCCAGGCCCCCAGAAACAAGTCCTCTGGTGGCCGAACCAGGTCACCCAGTAGCAACCACAGTTTATCGGGCGACCAACCCAAGACGCTGAACGCACAAAGCAGTTCCTCGGGTGGCCGACCCGCATCCCACAACCACCAGGACCGTGGAGGAATAGCATGCAGCCCGCCTAATGACGACAATACATGAGAGCGCAAGTCTGCCAGACAAAAACCTCCAACGGCCCCCAGCTGGTGGCTCCTGAGAGGGGAACAATCAAAAAATTGAACCTCCTCGAATCCTGATTGGGTCGCAGCCGCACCTGCGCTGGACCCCCACTGGACCTCGTCGGACCCCGATTGGGTCACCGCTGCACCCACGCTGGACCCCAACTGGGTCACAGCCACACCTGAGCTGGACCCCCACTGGACCATGTCGGACCCCGACTGGGTCACAGCCACACCTGAGCTGGACCCCCACTGGACCTCGTCGGACCCCGATTGGGTCACCGCTGCACCCACATCGGACCCCGACTGGGTCACAGCCACACCTGAGCTGGACCCCCACTGGACCTCGCCGGACCCCGATTGGGTCGCAGCCACACCTGAGTCGGACCCCGACTGGGTCACCTCGGCCCACGCGTCGGACCCCGACTGGGTCACCTTGGCGACGACCTCCATCCCCGAACCTGGAACCTCCAGTCCCGTGACCTTGACAGATTCCAGACTAGTAACGCTGTGGAGAGGCTCAGAGAACAAGAGAGGACCGGGATCAGTTCCACCGGCAGCGCCAGAGCCCAGCGAGACGAGCTCGGGTGCAGCAGACGGCTGCCCCTCGCTCGCCTCCCCATGAGGCAGGCAAAAATGCTCTAACACACCATAAAGGAAAACAAGGAAGAGCACTTGCCTGCACTCGGGCTCTGGAACCGTCCAGGACTTCGTCGATCCAGGTTCAGACAGACGCTCGTCATCGGGCTCCCACTCGGCTGCGTCGGGTTCCACAGCCGGCCTGATGGTCTCTGCAGCTGGATCCTCTCGCGCTGGCGTCCACGCCAATAACCCGTATGGCGTGGGGGCAGAGGACCCTCGGCCTGCTGACTCGAGCTGCATCTCTGAGGAACCCTGGGGACGCTCACTCGTCGGCTCTGGCTCCTCACCGCAGTCCGTTCTCCTCCTCTGTCCAACACTAGGCTGCAGGGCCGGGATATCTCCCAGAGCCGCAGGCCTCCCCCTCGTTCGACGGCATGGGACTGACGCCGAGGACCGCTCCGCAGGAGGAAACACAGAGGCAGCAGGTTCAGTATAAATGGCTTCAGCTGGAAAAGGAAACTCGGGGAGCTGCGAACCCCGAGCTTCACCCCCAGGAGTCAGACAAGACAAATCACTATAATGACTAGGAAAGTGAAATTGAACTTGCCTGTCTCCCGAAGGTAAGATGGTGCCAGCTGAAGAGGACGTTGCTCCTTCCCTCGCTCGCTGGATGGTAACACAGGACCCAAGGACGGAGCTCACCGGCACAGGACTCAGCTCACTCTCAGCAGCTGGCTGATTGAGCAGGTCATTCCGGCGGCCCGGAACTGGATCCGGAGCAGGAGCTTGCTGAAGACGTGCTCAACCTCGACGCCGACGCCTCCGCCGGCCCCCAGATGGTGCGAACTCCAGGACTGGATCGAGGACGGGATCAGGATTCGTAGGCCAAGAGCAGGAGTGCCTCTTCTCCTGCTTCACGCCGCGTTCCTCCTCCAGCATCAGGAAAATCTCGCGTTGTGCGGCGATATCTTCCCTCCTCGCATCGACTTCCAGGTGGTCGGCCCAGCGGGAAGGGAGATGACGAAGGACGTCTTCAGCAGCGTCTAGGTACCAGTGTATACTATGATGGTAATCCAGCAGTGAAGCGGAGATGAGCATCTCATCCACGACTTCCAGGAAGCCTGTCAGCTCGTGGCACGGGCTCCCAGCGCGGTCCCTCCGCAACGGCATTCTTCCCACACACTCAGTACCCAGACGGAAACAGCAACTGTCCAAAAACTCAAAACTCCCTGGTGAATTGCGTCTCGGGTTGGCGTCACCGTAAACGCCGTTTTTGGCAGCAGTGTACTGTCACGGGTGGCTCTCGCGAGCCACCATAAGACACCACACAGTCACCAGAGAGTTTAGTGAGAGTTTTATTAACGGTGAAAATAGTGACAACACAAGCTGCTGAGACATTGACACTTGAGTCTACTCACAACAGGAGGCATAGGCTAAACAGCTCTACAGGTCCAGAGGAGGAGACAGTCAAGTACAGACAGACGAGGTTGGTGATAATAATAACACTGGCTGCTAAGGCAGAGACACACAAAGATCGATACACACCGGGAGGGGTAAGGCTATACAGCACACTTACTAGTCCAGGGGCACGACAGTCAAACCAAGCAGACGTGGTAGGAATAAATCCTAAGCATCCGTAGCGTGACGGAGAGTTAACAGACACTGCTGCAAGGATGTGATCGCCAGCGAGGGTAGAAATAGTCCTAGCACTAACGACCACAAATGCAGCACAGCTGTTCAGGGTTTGACAGCTGAGCGGAAGCCTCCCTGAGCACTATCACAATAAGAGCTCGGAGAGCTAGAATAATAATGCCGCTATCAAACACTGACAAGAATAACCCGAGCACCAAGACCTAGTGCTCAGGTCATGACAGGGTCATCAACAACGCCTCAAAAAATTATTGGCAGCCCTCTGCCCTCCCTGGAAGACATCTCCAGAGCCTCCTGTCTCAGAAGGACCAAGTCATCACAGAAGACCCCTCACATCCCGCCCACCATTTCTTTAACCTGCTTCCCTCTGGATGATGGATCAGATCGATCAGGTCCCGCACCTCCAGACTGACAAACAGTTTCTTCCCCTGGGCCATCCGAACTGCAAACAGTCAGAGGCCCCAGCCCCTCCCTCTGAACACTCACAAGCACAGAACTGAGGACCTTTTAATTATCACTATAACTCAACTGCTTTTGTACTTCTCACTTTCATGTATCCATCCGTGAAATCACTACTGTATATATTTTCCATAATGCTTGGGCCATTTTACTCTATTATGTGTTCTGCACTCTGCACTCTTATGTACATATAGTAGTTCCACCTGCGTAGCCACTACCGTACCTGTGTATATGGGCTATTTGTCATTTTTACTTTTACCTTTACTTCAATCATATGGTTAATCGGGTGTTCTGTAACTATTTTATTTCAAATTCCTCTCACTTACTTTATTGCGCAGTAGCCTGGTGGAGCACCCACAATTTTGTTGTGCTGTACAACTGTACAATGACAATAAAGCTTATTCTATTCTATTGTTTTTGATTCTATTCTTTAAAATCTAGAATTTCAACATGCAAATATTCAAATTTTGATTGACCATGGCATCCAAATATAGGTCAGATGGAAGATTATTATTGCCTTGACTGATATGAAAGCCAGTCTCCAAGGTACTTTTTCATGTTTGCAGGGTTGAGGAAAAAGCATTTCTGGTAAACTAAAAACTACACTAGTCTGGATCTTCTCACAGGTACGACTTACCTCTTTATATTCACAGTATTCTGCCGCAGCCATACGGGCGATCTTCTCCTCAAAGTGCTGCATCTCTTCAGCTGTCAGCACTGCCAACCTGCGGACCTCCTGATAGGGCCACACTGCATCACACTTTTGCAAGGTGCCATTCTTCAAAGCAGGGCACTTAAATTTGTACTGACCCTGAAATGAAAATTGTTGAAGTGTTAGCATCTAAGAGTAAGTGCACCTGCTTAATGTGTTGCTTTGCTTTTAATACTGACACAGCTTATACTACATGATAACATGATGATATCACAGTCATGCAACATTTAGTTTCAGCTGAGCACCTTGTTTGGACAATAGGCATTCCAAGAATTATTATATTTCCCAACACCACACTCAGACTTGTCATGAATGCCTCTTCAGGGCAGAGAGAAAGGCACCACACAGCTGGCCGTGAGTTTGCAACATTGAATGGAAAAACATAAAGACATACACAACACTTATGGAAAAAAGAGTACAGGTTGACAAAAAATAGTTAAGGCTAAGGCGAGTGTGATCGCCGGCTAACCTGGAAACAAACACTAGGAACTGGCAGCAAAAATAGCCTAACAAAGGCGAGCATGATCGCTAGCCAACCTGCAAATGACCAGGAATACATGAAGCGAGAGACAGAGCACTTACATGTAGGAAAAACGGCTTGAGAGTAGGAGGCTACACCATACAATGGTGCAACCCCCTTAAAACAGGCAGCAGCACAATTTAACACAATCAATCACAGATGTGGGCATCTGAGCGAGCAGGAGAAGGTTACCTAATTAGACAATCACCCACAGCTGAGAACTGGGAACAGACTGTGGGTGAAAGGTGAGTGTGCCTGGGAGAGGAGGCAGGAGGCTCGTGGATGTGTTATTTAGTGTTCCCTTTATTTTTTTGACCAGTATACATAGAGTCTGAGCCAAAGCTCAGACTCATGACAAGACTTTTCACTGGATATGTATCACTCTGCTTACTTGGCGTTCTAATAATCATTAACAGTAACTGTTGTTGATGCCTTATAATGGGTATAATAAGTTAAGATAATGCTGTGGAGTTTACCTTTTTTTTTTTTTACAGTGGGAGCTGTTTGACAAAAGACAGTCTTCACAAACAGCATGTGTCCAATTTTTTCTTGTGCTTTTGGGTGATACTAATAGCCCACTTAGCTGTATTCTGGTCATTTAAAAAAAAAAAAGAATTACCGTATAATAGCTATGAAAGATTCATAGTGAAATGTTTTTATTAAAGCCCCACAGTGTAATACATGCTTCTGAGTCCATCTCAAGATTCCAATAAGAAGGTACCAAACTGAATGAAGAACAAACAAAGATTTGTCCATTGTGATAAGGTTAAATCGGTTTTGCACAGTCTACCACTCTCCATTATTTTCGTTGCTAATGTCAGTTTCTTCACCAGAAAGATAGATAAACTGAAGTTGGACTTAGCATTCTGATCAGCTACTCAAAGTAGCTACAATGATAAAAATAGAATAGTAACTTCATCAAGGAATCCTAAATGTGGCTAGTGAACACTAGATAGCTAGAAGGTTGTCTGACCAACGCAACTGGAGTGATAAACTCTGAAAAATATGAATGATGATGGTAGACAATAGCTAATTTTGTTGAACATCTATCTATAAATGCAAGGAACATCCGTCTGTCTGTTCCTCACATATCTCTCGAACCATTCGTCAGACTGACCTGCGATTTGACACGTTTTGCTGAGGTTATGAGGGTGTGCATCCCCGAGTATGGAGTTGTTCAGACAAAATATGTAATTACTATCATTATTAAAAGTTTAGCCATCACTCTGTCTCCTCCAGCACTTCTAGAAGTGTGGGTGGAATTTCGGATTGACTTGGGGCTGACTGGATAAAATGCGGCATCGTGACCATTCACCAGAGAGCTCCATTAACAAAACAAGGAAGTGAAAAGTGGCAAATTTGACCAGAAAAAGGTAATAGTGAAGGCTTAATGCTTAATAATATTATCTTGCCATGGCTGCTTATGGTCTAAGTGATAATTCGGGAAATGTGGAGAAGACGAGGCACATAAGCACATTGGGAGGAGTGCCAGCGGGGACTCAGGGTCTGGCAAAGAGCACCAGTGTCCAACACAGAACACACTCCCGTGTGCTACCACTGTCCTTTGCTGGAGTCCCTGCAAGAGCGCCTCCCGGTGTGCTTGCACGCCTATCTAAAAATTTTAAAGCTAATAATAATACCACCATGATTGTGGAGCGGAATGGCCAGATCAATTGCATATCATATGCGGCCACATATCCTGGGTTTGACTAAACAGGATATAAAAATGCCCAAACAATGAATTAAATAATCCATTTATCCATTTTCTACCACTTTTCCGGAGGTCTGGGTCGCGGAGGCAGCAGCTCAAGCAGAGAAGCCCAAACTTCCCTTTCCCCAGCCACCTGCTCTAGCTATTCAGAGAGGATACCAAGACATTTCCAGGCCAGCTGTGAAACAATTGTCTCTCCAGCATGTCCTGAGTCTGCCCCGGGGTCTCCTCCCAGTGGGACGTGCCCAAACACCTCAAGTGGGAGGCGTCCAGGATGCATCCTGATCAGATGCCCAAACCACCTCAACTGGCTCCTTTTAATGTAGAGGAACAGCAGTTCTACTCTGAGCCTCTCCCGGATGACTGAGCTCCTCACCCTATCTCTAAGGGTGAGTCCAGCAATCCTACAGAGAAAGCTCATTTCAGCCACTTGTATTTCAATTCACTTCAATTAAATTCAACTTTATTTATATGGCGCCATTTCACAACAACAGTCATCTCATAGCACTTCCAACTGTAGGGGAAATCCCCACAATTGCAGAAAGACCCCAGCAATCAGGCGAGCCCCTGGGAGTAACTGCGATCTCATTCTTTCAGTTATTACCCAAAGCTCATGACCATAGGTGGGATGCAGATCAGGTGACAGGCGAAGGCAGAGACCTTTGTCTGCCACCTGGCTTTCAAAACTGGCTTTTGGGAGTTAAATAATTTTTATTTAAATATTTACTGACAAATGGCCAATACTGACACATCAGTTGCTGCCAAACAGTTCCTTCTCCTATGATAACGCTGGGTATTTTGTTAATTCCATTGATTACAGTTTTAAAAAGCTTTTAATAACCAAATATTCTTAAATTTTAAAAGGATACACCAGAATGAGGGGGGAACACTGGGCATATTTTAACTCTTGGAGTTGGGATAAATTGGTTTTAGGATATGGGAATGTGTGTGATGACAGTTTTATTTGTAAAAGTGTCCTGTTATAGTACCATGAGTTTATTGATAGCACTCGGAAGAAATACCATATTACACTTAACTCCATCACTGAACAGAGATATAAAATACAACTATAATGCTGACTGATTAACTTCCATTCACTAAAGTGCAAAATACACCACTATTATGAATATAATCTCAAACAAGATTATATTTATAATTTCTTACATAGTAATGACATAGACATTTTTTTTTTTGGACTTATTTTGTGCCTGTAGGTAGATTTGTTCTGCAGTCCGGTGACAAGCCACCAGCTGCCGGTCGCTGCGTGCGCAAGCGCCCCTTAACTCCCTAACCTGCATGTTTTGGCATGTGGGAGGAAACCGGACAAATCCCGGAGTAAACCCACGCAAACACGGGGAGAACATGCAAACTCCACACAGATCACTGTTGGCCGGGGGCAGGGATCGAACCCACGATCTCATGATCCCCGCGATCCCCCGGCCGAGGGTAAAACTGTGCTGCCGCGGTGCTAACCACTGCGCCACCGTGCAGACATCATTAACCCTTTAACATTGCAGCCGTCATAATACATATGCGTCACCTGCTGCCTAAGTCGCGAGTCTGCGCCTGTCACGTGATGTGTCCAGAAAGCATAGAAAAGGTCCAGTTGTACTAAGCATTCCACATCACAAGATGGCAGACACGTATAGCTCACTGGTCTTCACTGGAGGAGTGATGTCACCAAGACGAACTACCTCGTATTTCACTTCCGAGATGGCGAAAAAGTGGATGTAAACAAAGGCTCAATCGCCACATAATATTTCCACACGGAGGAAGCATTTGCTCCAAATTTAGCCAACTATGATTCTAAAAAGAGACTGTTTAGCTTCTAAAGGGAAATATCAACCTCTGTGATAACAGAGGATGGCCAAAGCAGGTTTATTTTCATCTGCCAGTGAAGCAGCTCCACATGACGGGAGAGGACAATAGTGCTGGCTTGGCGGCATTATGTAACCGAAATTGAGGTGAAATAAATCATAAGAATTTCTGGATGTGGAAGAGAAAGCGAAAATGACTGGCAGAAGATGAAAATAGGACTGAGGATGATGAAAATGGACGAAAGAAGACACAGTGGGTGGTAGGTCTGATGTTTTTTTATTGGTTTGTGTATTTGTGTCTGTGCTTTATCGGTTCTGCTGATTTTCTGGTTCATATTGTCATGGCCGCCAATTAGGCGCACCTGCGCACACACCTGTCTTCCATCTGGCTCTGCCAATTTATTCTGCGAGGTCCAGAGATCAGCACGGAGTCGTCTGCTTCCTTCCCAAGGAACCTGTACTCACCAACTCTACGCTGAGCTTCCAGCTTCGTCTACGTTCCAGTGCTACTGCTCGCCTTTGGACTTCTCACCATCTGGCAGCTAAGTAAGTCTGCAAATTTTTCCTCTCACCCTTCTCCTTCCCCTGTGCACAGGCGGACTCTCCTCCACCTGGCAGCAGACCTCCCTGCTCTGTTCACCTGCCTGCTTCATCTCCTATGGGGCGACTGGCGCTGTCCTCCTGGCCTGGGCCGTTAAGCCAACCTGAGTGCTTCTCCTACTCTGCTAACAGTAAGGATTGTATTAACGGGTGCTTCCTGTGCCTGGATGATCTCTAATTATCCCTCTGCTCTGTCCTTAGGGTTGCCAGGTCACACAGTGCTCTGCTCGCCCCAAGCTGACTCCTCCACGCACTACACTCACTACAGACACCCATACATGCACCCACACACTAACACGATTATAAATAAAAGGTTAATTATGTTACTCCTGAGTTGTGTCTGCTTCTTGGGTCAAACCATGTCAGTACAACTCCGCCAGAGAGACTCAGCAGACAGCGCGTTAGCGCGCAAGGTTAACAACTTAGAAGCTTGGGTTGACCAGTTCACCTGGTCAGCAGCAAACAATACTATCAGAGCTAACTAGAGTTACTGATCGGTTGGATCACCTGGCTAACACACAGGCTTTTCCTCCAGCTCCCGTGAGCTCCCCCACTCCTGTTAGCTCTGTCACTAGCCAGGCTACATCAGGCTCCCCGTCACGACTTACCCCTGCACCCACTCCCACCCGTTTTAGTGGTAAGCTAGGGGAAGCTAGGGGGTTTCTGTTACAGTGTGATATTGTTTTTCAGCGGGTGCCAGGGGATTTTCTTTCTGACCATAGCCAAATTGGTTATGTGATTAACTTGTTAGAAGGGTGAGCTTTAGCTTGAGCTTACGCCATCATGGCTAGGGCTAGCTATGGTTCTCTCACTTACTCGCAGTTTGTTAATGAGTTTAAGGAGGTGTTCGACCACTCCGACCAGGATAGTGTGCTTACCTCCCGGTTGTTGAATCTGAAGCAGGGGGCTAGGGCTGTCGCTGACTATGCCGTGGACTTCCGGGTCGTGGTCACGGAAGTGGGGTGGGATGCCTCATTATGTAGCATCTTTATCAGAAGCCTTTGTCCTAGCCTACGGGACAAGTTAGCCTGCTTAGAGAAGCCCTCTAACTTAACTGAGTTGATTTTGTTGGCTATTAGCCTTGACAATAGGCTGAGAGAGTGGGCGGCCGAACGGAAAACTTCCGGTCGCTCAGATAGTCAGTCCCTCCGTTCCCTACAGCCCCCACTATCGGTGCTACCTCCAGCTGAGTTCCCTAATGAGCCAGAGGCTATGGTGACAGGTCGAGCTAAGTTGTCTGCTGCTGAGAGACAGCGACGCCGCGAGTTGGGTTTATGTGTTTACTGTGGGAGTGAGGAGCATGAGCTTGAGGTATGTCCTGTGTGGCCAAAAAGGGGGAGTCCGTGCATCGCAGTAGGGGGACTCACGTTCTCACCTCAATTAACACTAGAAGACCCAGAGAGGGGCCATTTGGCCTTTTTGGCTAGAAAACCCATAGGGGGACCATCAAGTGGCCACAAGAGGGCTAATGTCTGGGTCTTCTAGTGTTAAATCCCCTCTCTAGCTTCCAGATCCCCATTCATTTCTGCTATAAACATAGGGAGATTACCACACACGCACTCATTGACTCCGGGGCCAAGCAGAGCCTTATCTCTGGGGAACTGGCAACCCGGTTGGGGCTCCCTGTTCAGTTATTGGAGACCTACTTAAAACTGATCACCCTCTCTAAAGCCCCTTTTGCTGTGGTTTCCCACCGGACCGTCCCCGTGTCTGTTATTACATCGGGCAATCACAGGGAGGAACTGAGGTTGTATGTGCTGCCGGTCTCTTCTTCCCCAGTTATCCTCGACTATCCCTGGCTTCGTCTGCATAATCCCTCCATAGACTGGCGGTCCAGAAGTGTCCGTGCCTGGAGCTCTTTCTGTCTGAGGGCCTGCCTTCAGTCTGCTGCATGCTCGCCGTCCGTGCCTCTGAGTGTTCCGATCCCTGCTCCTTCTGATTTGGCCAAAGTTCCTCCCGAATACCACGACTTAGGGGCTGCCTTCAGTAAAACTCAGCCCCCCCCCCCCCCGCCATATGATTGTGCCATCAATCTTTGTGCTGGAGCTCCACTGCCATCCAGCAGACTCTACAACCTGTCTGCCCCGGAGCGGGAAGCGATGGAGACATACATGAAAGAGTTCTTGAGCTCAGGTATAATCCGGCCATCATCTTCAGCTGTGGGGGCGGGCTTTTTCTTCGTCGGCAAGAAGGATGGCTCACTGCGGCCATGTATAGACTTTGGGGAGCTGAATAACATAACCATCAAGGACAAATACACACTTTCATTCATTAATTCAGCCTTTGATTCCCTCCAAGGTGCCTCCTGGTTTTCCAAATTGGACCTGCGCAACGTCTACCATCTGGTGCGGATCCGGGAGGGCGACGAATGGAAGACGGCATTCTGGACCCCTAGTGGACATTTTGAGTATCTAGTCATGCCATTTGGGCTGACTAATGCCCCTGCCGTCTTCCAGAGGCTAATTAATGATGTATTGAGGGATTTTTTGGGCACATTTGTGTTTGTTTATCTGAACGATATTCTTATCTTTTCCAAGTCCCTGGAGGAGCATCGAGTGCACATGAGGCGGGTACTGCAGGGACTGTTGGAGAACAAACTTTTCGTGAAGACCGAAAAATGTGAGTTTTACGTCTACCGGACATCGTTCCTTGGGGTTATCATCTCTCACAATGAGGTCATCCCCGACCCGGGTAAGATCAAAGCGGTGGTAGAGTGGCCCACTCCATCATCCAGGAAGCAGCTCCAACAGTTTCTGGGATTTGCTAACTTTTACCACCGCTTGATTCAGAACTACAGCCTGATTGCTCTCCCCCTAACCAGCTTGACCTCTCCCAAGGTTCTCTTTCGGTGGACTGAGGAGGTGGCAGCGGCCTTTGCCGAACTGAAGACCAGGTTCTCATCCTCTCCCATTCTGACGCAGGTGGACCCCGCTCTCCAGTGCTTGGTGGAGGTAGATGCCTCGGACTCGGGGGTGGGAGCGGTCCTTTCCCAGAGATCCCCGGTGGATGGCAAGATTCAACCCTGTGCATTCTTCTCCCGGTGCCTATCTCCAGCTGAGCGCAATTATGACATCGGTGACAGGGAACTCTTGGCTGTCATGCTCGCTTTGGAGGAGTGGCGTCATTGGTTGGAGGGGGCCTCCCAGCTGTTCGTTGTATGGACTGACCACAAGAACCTGGAATACCTTTGGACAGCCAAGCGTCTGAACTCCCACCAGTCCGGCTGGTCCTTGTTTTTTGGAAGATTTGATTTCACCATCACCTACCGCCCCGGGTCAAAGAACACGAAACCAGATGCCTTGTCCCGCCAGTTTTCCTCGGAGACGACAGAGACGCCCGAGCACCCTATTCTACCCCCATCGTGTGTCATGGGCGCCATCTCCTGGGGTATCAAGGACAAGGTTTTGAAGGCTCAGGAGGATGAGCCTGACCCGGGCGGGGGGCCAGCTGGTAAACTGTTCGTCCCATCGGCCATCCGGGGGGAGATTATTCATTGGGGCCACTCGTCCAAGTTCTCGTGTCACCCGGGGCAGGGACGCACAGTGGATCTTATTCGTAGGACTTTCTGGTGGCCGTCGCTGCAGAGGGACGTCAGGAAGTATATCCGGGCCTGTCCTCAGTGTGCCACCAGGAAGACGTCTTCTTCTCTTCCAGCTGGGCTGCTCCACCCTCTTCCCATCCCCGGCAGACCGTGGTCCCACGTGGCTCTGGATTTCATCACCAGCCATCCATCATCCAACCACAATACGGTAATCCTGACACTGGTCGACAGGTTCTCCAAGGCTGCCCATTTTGTTCCCCTGCAGGGGCTGCCCACGGCCAAGGAGATGGTGGATTTCCTAGTCCAGCATGTGGTATGACTACATTGCATTCCGTTGGACATCGTCTCTGACCGGGGTCCCCAGTTTGTGTCCCAAGTCTGGAAGTTGTTTTGCAGCGCCTTGGGGGCCACGGCGAGTCTATCTTCAGGCTGCCATCCTCAAACCAACGGGCAGTGTGAACGAGCAAACCAGGAGTTGGAAGCCGCGCTGCGGTGTGTCGCCACCACCAACCCTTGTCTTGGAGTTCCCACCTTCCCTGGATTGAGTATGCTCACAACACCACCATCTTATCAGCCACAGACATGTCTCCTTTCCAGGCTTCTCTGGGTTACAATCCCTCACTGTTCTCAGAGGACGAAGTGGACATTGCTGTTCCCTCTGTTCGGGCACACCTGCAGCGTTGTCATCGGATCTGGAAAGCTACCCGCGAGGCGCTGCAACACATGGCAGAACGCAACACTTCGGTGGCCAACCGTCACAGAACTCCAGCTCCCGCCTATCAGGTGGGCCAATAGGTATGGCTGTCCACCAAGCATACTGATTTAAAGGGTGAGAGGAGGAAGATGTCCCAAAGGTTTATTGGACCCTTTCCCATCACTCAAATTATTAATCTGGTGTGTGTACGACTAGCTCTCCCCCCCTCCCTCCGCATCTGTCCTTCTTTTCATGTCTTGCAGGTCAAGCCCGTCTGCTCCAGCCCCTTGTGCCCTCCGCCCAAGGACCCACCACCACTGATGATAATTGACGGCGACCTGGCTTGGAAGGTCAACACCATTCTGGACGTCCGACGCCGGGGTCGCGGTCTGCAGTATCTGGTGGATTGGGAGGGCTATGGGCTGGAGTGGAGATCCTAGGTGCACCCCTTCTTCGTGCTGGACAAGCAACTCATCAGGGACTTCCATCAGGCACACCCAGGTAGGATGGATCAATCACCAAGAGGCGTGTCGTTGGGGGGGAGTACTGTCATGGCTGCCAATTAGGCGCACCTGCGCACACACCTGTCTTCCATCTGGCTCTGCCTATTTATTCTGTGGGGTCCAGAGATCAGCGCGGAGTCGTCTGCTTCCTTCCCAGGAACCTGTACTCGCCAACTCTACACTGAGCTTCCAGCCTCGTCTACGTTCCAGTGCTACTGCTCACCTTTGGACTTCTCACCATCCGGCAGCTAAGTAAGTCTGCAAATTTTTCCTCTCACCCTTCTCCTTCCCCTGTGCACAGGCGGTGTAACCTTGGCAGCGGACTCTCCTCCACCTGGCGGCAGACCTCCCTACTCTGTTCACCTGTCTGCTTCATCTCCTATGGGGCGACTGGCGCTGTCCTCCTGGCCTGGGCCGTTAAGCCACCCTGAGTGCTTCTCCTACTCTGCTAACAGTAAGGATTGTATTAACGGGTGCTTCCTGTGCCTGGATGATCTCTAATTATCCCTCTGCTCTGTCCTTAGGGTTGCCAGGTCACACAGTGCTCTGCTCGCCCCAAGCTGACTCCTCCACGCACTATACTCACTACAGACACCCATACACGCACCCACACACTAACACGATTATAAATAAAAGGTTAATTGTGTTACTTCTGAGTTGTGGCTGTTTCTTGGGTCAAACCATGTCACACGTACTTTGAAGACAAGATAACAAAAAAAAACAAAATCAAAAATGGAGACAAAACAACCCAAAACCATCCTTTGTGTAAATTTGTCCAAAGTCCACTTTTGACCTAAAGTTATGTAATTCAATACAGCTGCTGTCCCATTATGCAAATTAGATGCGCAAATTTACTCCTATCTCAAACTTTGGATCATTTTCTATATTTTTCTAATTGACAGTCAGTCATTATCTCTTACCTCTTTCAAGTTACAGCCTTTGAAAGTTGTCATATCTAAACTGAATATTTTCTTGAAAAAAACCTTGACCCCCTAGAGGGAGGTGAGGGAGACGGGAGCGCCGGTGTGCCATAGACTCATAATCAGTTAAATTCCCTGCAAAATTCTTTTAATTGGGTATTTTGTTTTCTGGCTGTAAGTACTCACACATAGCTATGGATAAACAAAATGTGACTTGCCTGCTGTAACATAGCATTCATGTCCACAGAATACACTTTCAAAGACATCCTATATTTGGGCATGTAAAGACTAATTAGGCTACCTGTTTTAGACAAGAATACTTGCTTTTTACAGGCAATGCACTAGTTGGTGTAAACTTATAATAAAGTTACTTTTTTCTACAGTATATTGGGCTTGCTTGTGTTAGTTTGCAGCAGTTACAGTGGTGTGAAAAAGTGTTTGCCCCCTTCCTGATTTCTCTTTTTTTTTATGTTTGTCCCACTTAAATGTTTCAGATCATCAAACAAATTTAAATAGTAGACAAAGATGACACAACACAAAATGCAGTTTTTAAATAAAGGAGTTTATTATTATGGGGAAAACAATTGAAACCTACATGGCCCTGTGTGAAAAAGTGATTGCCTCCTAAACCAAAAATCCGGCTGGACCACCCTTAGCAGCAACAACTGCAATCAAGCGTTTGCAATAACTAGCAATGAGTCTTTTACAGACCTGTGGAGGAATTTTGACCCACTCACCTTTGTAGAATTGTTGTAATTCAGCCACATTGGAGGGTTTTTGAGCATGAACCGCCTTTTTAAGGTCATGCCACAGTATCTCAATCGGATTCAGGTCAGGACTTTGACTAGGCCACTCCATAGTCTTCATTTTGTTTTTCTTACGCCATTCAGACTGAAGGTAGACTTGCTGGTGTGTTTTGGATCATTGTCCTGCTGCAGAACCCAAGTGCGCTTCGGCTTGAGGTCACGAACAGATGGCGGGATATTCTCCTTCAGGATTTTTGGTAGACAGCAGAATTCATGGTTCCATTTACCCCAGCAAGTCTTCCAGGTCCTGAAGCAGCAAAACAGCCCCAGACCATCACACTGCCACCACCAGACTTTACTGTTATAAAAAATGGTGGTGGCAACTGTATGATGTTCCTTTTCTGAAATGCTGGGTTACTTTTACACCAGATGTAATGGAATACACACCTTCCAAAAAGTTCAGCTTTTGTCTATTCAGTCCACAGAGTATTTTCCCAAAAGTCTTGGGGATCATCAAGATGTTTTCTGGCAAAACTGAGACAAGCCTTTATGTTCTTTTTGCTCAGCAGTGGTTTTTGTCTTGGAACTCTGCCATGCAGGCCATTTTTGCCCAGTCTCTTTCTTATGGTGGAGTCATGAACACTGACTTTAACCCCTTGCACTCTGGTCAATTTCCCTAAAAACGCCAAAAAATAACGTGCCCAAAGTAAATCAAAAGCTGTTCTTCAACCCTTTGCAGCATCTTCATGGGGTTGGTCTCATTTAAAAGAAAACACTTTGAATTTTTTTGGCAAAACAGTCATAATCTCTCTAAGTGCTCCGGCCTCTGAGTAACAGTCATCTAAACATAGTGAACTTGAAGAAAATAAATTTGGCCTGGGTGTTTTTTTGGATACAAATGCTTGCAAATAACACACAGCTTCAGATCCGGGCTGGAAAATGCAACAGAAATGTAGAACCAAGTGTTATCCAGCTGAGGTCAAAATTTTGTAACAATACCACAAAAAATGTTTATATTACACAGCTTTGTTCTCAGGTAGTTCCCAGGCGTTTTTGAACTGTGCCAAATTGTGCCAAATGGCACAGTTTGGAAAAACGTCTGTAACTTTTGAATGATTCAATATAGAAGCTTCATCTTGGGCTCTAATGAAAGGTGACACTCAGGGCTGTGTGTGTGTGTGTGGGGGGGGGGTTGTTTATTCATTCATTCATTCATGAATGAACAAACAAGCCCCCACAAACAAAGAAGCATGCCACGTAAAAAATGTGTGGCTCTTTTTTTTTTTTTACAAGAAAAAATAACCTACAGTGCACTAAAAATTATTCTAAAATATCTGTAATGTAGAAGATAACAACTCCACCCCCACCCCCCCCCGCTACAGAGGACGGACATCGGCCATCGCTACATGACGGAATAGTCATGTGGCGATGTGGCGACCGCGGCGTACTGTCCCCGCGGTCCCCGCGCCCCCTCCCCCCGCTACAGAAGAGTAGCGGCGGGGGGGGGGGGGGTGTTCACGGTCCAGACGCAGCGCACAAACCGTGTACCGTGGCGCACAGACTTCGGACTTCGTGCGCCGCACAGTTGTAATTTACCGATCGGTCAAAAGTCATTTTTGATTACAATTTTCAGGGATAAAGAATAATTTAGCTTATAACACTTACCTGTTCACAACAGCATGTGGACGGTCTATGATGACCATGGAAGAGAATCCTAAATGTCTACTCTGCTGGGACAGCACCGCCTGTGGCTGAACAGGCCGATGCGCAAATGGCAGTCCCTGTCACACAGGTCGCACTTGTGGGTGGCCACCGTGCTGCTGGGTCTGTGGCGGTTCTTCCTGCCGGTCCTTTTTTCATCTGCTGCAGCAGTCAGTCTCTCTTCACCCAGCCTTACACAAAACAGCTTTTGAACTTCTGTGCTTCAATTGGCTGGCTGCATTCGCAGCCGTTGGTAGGCGGGTCCTTCTTGCTAGGTTTTCAGTCATTGGTTCTTCAAGGTTTCAGAAACCCAATTCATGGCTCTTATTAGTCGAATGAGAGGTTAATCATATCTAATCTGTTCGCGGCTGTGTCTGTAGTGGAAGAAGGGAAATGCAGCTTTTTTTTTCAGTGCCTCCTAGGACGCAGCGCCCTCGTGCGCACTCGTGCGCCCTCGTGCGCTCTAGGACGCAGAGACATGCCCGCCCGCGGTACACAGAAGTGCAACAGGTTAACTGAGGCAAGTGAGGCCTGCAGTTCTTTGGATGTTGTTGTGGGTTCTTTTGTGACCTCTTCGTTGAGTCATCGCTGTGATAAACCACAGTTAATTTATGTTTTGTTTTGTTTTTTTCTGGGGGGGGGGTCACTTTTTCACACAGGGCCATGTAGGTTTGGATTCTTTTTACCCTAAATAATAAACACCTTAATTTAAAAAAAACAAACAAACAAACTGCATTTTGTGTTTACTTGTGTTATCTTTGTCTAATATTTAAATTTGTTTGATGATCTCAAACATTTGAGTGTGACAAACATACAAAAAAATGAGAAATCAGGAAGGGAGCAAACACTTTTTCACACCACTGTATGTGTAGCTGTTGGGAACTGCTAATTTTGGTGTAATAACATTAACAAACAAATTGAAGTCTGTCATTGCATATTAGTGTCAATTTATATTTGTGAAACCGCTATATAAAAGCAACATTACACATGGCCACACGGTATTATCCCAGACTGCTGGGTTTAGGACTGAATCACAATAGCAATTCATAATTTTAGATAGTTAAAATTATGGTAATGGGTAGGTGGTATTTAGGATATTATGGTGTTTAGGGTAAAATGGTGAGCTTTAGGAAAATATGAGGGACTTTAGCGTGACGACAGATACAACTCTCTACCATGTTTCTTTATTTTCACAACCACTTCACGCTGATTAATGTTCAAAATGCACAGCTGGGCATTTCGCCTGATGGTAAAGATGTATAAATAGTCTATATTCTGTGAGAGGACAGGCTCTATGTAGTATCTGCCAGATGGAGCCTGAGTGTCGAAATGTGCCCATTTGTTGTCCAACATTAAATCTGTCAATTCTTTAAGTGTATCTTTTTTTTATCCATGCTTTGGCCGAACACCCACAAAGACTATAAGGTTTTCTGAGCTGAGTGAGCTGCCACTTCTTATTACATACTTTTATTTCACTAAATGTTTGTGCAGTCTCTGTGTCTCTCTGTGATGAAAATGAAAATCTCTTTTCTGAAAGTCACTCAAATCACAAAGACACATCATACAAAGAAACAGACAGCTGGGTAGGCAGTGACAAAAAGAACCTTGTAGATCAGGGTTCTGGAACTTTTGGCTCTTTTGTCCCCACGCAGTGGATCCTGAGCTTTTACAAATAAAAGAAATCATAAGAAAAAAGTTGAAAATTTATGAAAAAAAAATTAGTATTTTTAAAAAGGTCCTTTCACGAGCAGATGGCGCTGACCCTTGTTTTATACAGTTGCAAATATCTGTAGTTAAAAATTCCCTGTTGGAATGATGAAAGCCTTTAACATTGATGTTTACTATAATATGTGCAGTTTTTCTGAAAGAAATACATCTTCATTGCATTTTTATATGTGAAAATTTTTTTAAATGGCATCCGACACAAACAGAAAGTAAAACTTAATGTAAATGAACCTGATGCCTAAGGGCAACAAAACAAATCATGAGTCAACATGTGGAAAGTACCTTGTCAATCAGACTGCGACACCACCCTGTGAGAGACTGTGGGGTGACAGCATGTCCACAGGACATCTCTGCTCTGAGACACTGGTCTCCTTCCTCTGGGGCTGCACAGTCACAAACACAGAGAAACTCAATAATATTTATAATAATAATAATTATGAAGTGAAACATAACACTCACAAAAAAAAAAATACCTCAATAACCGTCAAGAAAAGCACTAAAATATCTTTTCTCACAGAGAATCGTGCACAAAATTAAACTGGCTGCATGCAAACTCTTTAACTCAATCCTAATCACTAGTTCAGTTACACCATTAGCTGTACAGATAATACATTTTGATGGAAAATACTTTGCACATCAATCATCAAAGTCATTTCAGGCATATGGCTCATGAATCATCCACAGCAGGTTCCCAAGGTTTCCTCGCCTTTCTGCCGGAGACCACAGCCGAATACTCCCTACAAAACTTTATCTTAGCCTACTTACGATACGGATCCAGGTCATCAGGCCTGTTGACAAATTTCAGCGTGGTATCTCTGCGGTCATATCTTTTCTCCTCCATGTCGGTCCTGGTTAGTTCTTTGCTCTAAACAGTCTGCCCTCTGGGAGTGGAATGAGCTCTGATGCTGCTGCGTCACAGCGCTCCAATTTATTTTTAACTTTCGGTTTCACTTCAGCAATTCAAGAAACCACCCGAATACAACTAACAGGTTGTTATGTCTTACGTCTGAATTTGTGAAGGGCCTAAATTATTTTTGAACTGCAAGCACTGGAAAGTGTTATAATATGATGATATACTGTTATAAATCAAAAATGTGTCTTGTTTTATGATTAATTAATTGTTTAGTGATGTTTTATGTTTTACTGTGGAAGCACTGACAAACAAAACACTCCCTAATCACATGATAAACACTGCTGGGTTATCAGGTAATTTCCAGCTGCCATATTCAGAGTATAATTATAGACAAGTACACTGTAAAAACTACTGTTACACACACACACACACACACACACACACACACACACACACACACACACACACACACACACACAGAACGAGTCAGATCAAAATTAGAGAACAATGTATTAATACTTGATTTATTCTAGCATGTTATTCTTCATTGTTCAGAATTTGACAGCATATTAGCTGTGACTATGCCTCTGCTGTACTAGCATGTTTATTTTTTTGTTTTTTAAATAAAGCACTTCAACACAAACATTTATTTTGTTAAAAAAAAAAAAACAGTGAGCAAAATTAGAGAACAGTGACCACTATGTATGAATTGATTGTCTGCAAGGTGAGAGTGAATGAAGGGAAGGAATGAATGTGTTTGTTTATAGTGAGTGATGAAGGGAGGGAGGCCTGAAATAGGCAAATGTGAGTCAGGGTGTTATATTTGTGTATTTATAATATTTATAATATTTATAATTGTGTATTTATAATCTTTTTTGCATTGATGTATGTGGTTATTGTGTATTATTTTTTTTTCTTTACTTGATTCTCTTTTCTAAAGCCCATCCAGGGACAAGAGTTGCAAATTAGCTAATAGCTATACACTCTATGTGCAACACATCAGATTGATTGTCATTGATTAATTGTCTATGTTTATTGCACTGTCCCTGTCAAATAAACTAATCTATCTATCTGTGTCAGAAGAGATGATTTAACAATATTTTTTTTTTTTTTTAGGGCTATAGCATTCAAAAATTAATAGGAAATGAGGCCCTTGCTTTGAATCACTGCAGCTGGAATTGCTCGCTAGTAGTAATGGGCTAGATAGATAGATAGATAGATAGAGTTAGGCCCAAAAATATTTGGACAGTGACACAAGTTTTGTTATTTTAGCTGTTTACGAAAACACATTTAGGATACAATTATATAATCAATATGGGCTTAAAGTGCAGACTCTCAACTGTAATTTGAGAGTATTCACATCCAAATTGGAGCAAGGGTTTAGGAATTACAGCTCTTTAATACGTAGCCGCCTCTTTTTCAAAGGACCAAAAGTAAAAGTAAGTCATCACTGTTTTCTTCCTGCATTACCGACTGCAGTATATAGTTCTCCACAGTATCTGCTGCTCGCTAATATATTTTAACTGCTGACCAGTATCACTTACTCTTATTCTACACTTTATTGCATGTATAGTTTATTTCTTTTATCTTTCATGTTTAATGTTGCAGCATTGCACCGAGACAAATTCCTAGTTTGTGTACTACATGAACAATGGCAATAAACCTGATTCTGATTCTGATTCTAATTGGACAATTGACTCAGAAGGCTGCAAAAAAAAAAACAAAAAAAAAAAAACAAGGCTGCATGGGCTCTTCCCTCGTTAACCTGTCATCAGTTAAGCAGTTAAAAGGTCTGGAGTTGATTCCAGGTGTGGCGTTTGCATTTGGAAGCTGTTGCTGTGAACACACAACATGCGGTCAAAGGAGCTCTCAATGGAGGTGAAACAGACCATCCTGAGGCTGAAAAAAAAAGAAGAAATCCATCAGAGAGATAGCAGAAATGTTAGGAGTGGCCAAATCAACAGTTTAGTACATTCTGAGAAAAAAAAGAGTGCACTGGTGAGCTTGGGAACTCAAAAAGGCCTGGACGTCCACTGAAGACAACAGTGGTGGATGATCACAGAATCCTTTCACAACCCCTTCACAACATCCACTCAAGTGAAGAACACTCTCCAGGAAGTAGGTGTATCAGTATCTAAGTCTACCATAAAGAGAAGACTTCATGAGAGTAAATACAAAGGATTCACCACAAGGTGCAAACCATTAATCAGTCTCAAAAATAGAAAGGCCAGAATTGACTTTGCCAAAAAACACCTAAAGAAGCCAGCCCAGCTCTGGAACAGCATTCTTTGGACAGATGAGACTAAGATCAACTTGTACCAGAATGATGGGAAGAAGAAAGTTTGGAGAAGAATTGGAACAGCTCATGATCCAAAGCACTACATCTTCTGTAAAACATGGTGGAGGCAGTGTGATGGCATGGGCATGCATGGCTTCCAATGGCACTGGGTCACTTGTGTTTATTGATGATGTGACAAAAGACTCACAGAGTAAGTAAGATTGTAAGGCTGTAAGTTACAGCCTTACAATCTGGATAATTTTCCTTATAGTTGAAGTTTGTAACCATGTTTACTACTAATTTGATATCTACAAGTAAATATTATCTTACGGTAGTGCTATTTTTAGTTTTATGCACAATTTCTGGATATTCTACACATATCTGCTTGAAAGTAGGGCTGGGCAGTAAATTGATTTTGGAATTTCGGAATAAATTGGAACAGCTCATGATCCAAAGCACTGCATCTTCTGTAAAACATGGTGGAGGCAGTGTGATGGCATGGGCATGCATGGCTTCCAATAGCACTGGGTCACTTGTGTTTATTGATGATGTGACAAAAGACAGAAGCAGCCGGATGAATTCTGAAGTGTATAGGGATATACTTTCTGCTCAGATTCAGCCAAATGCAGCAAAGTTGATTGGACGGCGCTTCACCAATGATCCAAAACATACTTGCAAAAGCAACCCAGGAGTTTTTTAAAGCAAAGAAGTAGAATATTCTGCAATGGCCGAGTCAATCACCAGATCTCAACCCAAACGAGCATGAATTTCACTTGCTCAAGACAAAGCTTAAGGCACAAAGACCCACAAACAAGCAACAACTGAAGACAGCTGCAGTAAAGGCCTGGCAAAGCATCACAAAGGAGGAAACCCAGCGTTTGGTGATGTCCATGGGTTTCAGACTTCAGGCAGTCATTGCCTGCAAAGGATTCTCAACAAAATATTGAAAAGTAACATTTTACTTAGGGTTATGTTTATTTGTTCAATTACTTTTGAGCCCCTGAAATGAGGAGCGTTTGTATAAAAATAGCTACAATTCCTACATGTTTAATCATAAATTTTTGTTCAACCCCTTGAATTAAACCTTAAAGTCTGCACTTCAATTCCATTGTAGTTGTTTCATTTCAAATCCAATGTGGTGGCATGCAGAGCCCAAATCATGAAGATTGTGTCACTGTCCAAATATTTCTGGGCCTAACTGTAGATAGATAGATGTACTTCATTGATCCCAAACTGGAAAATTACAGTTTGGGCCACAGTTCACTAAATCCACAGTTCACTAAAATGTACTGAATCACTTCGGTTGGTTCACTAAAAAAATCTGTTCTAAAGATTCTACAGTGAATCACTCAGTGCTGTACTGGAGCTCTACCTGCTTGCCACTTATTCATTGTTCATTTGCACACTGTACATAGTCTCACTTCGTCTCATGTCCATATCATCTCTGCTACTAAATTATCATTGTACAGTCTACTGGGTATTATCCGGGCACATGGCTCTACGCAGAGGAATTCTCACACTGGATGCTAATTTGTTCATTGCTCATTTGCACATTGTACATAGTCCCATGCCATCTCACGTTCATATCATCTCTGATATTAAAATTGCCATTGTACAGTCTATTGGGTATTATCAGAGACAAGTCATACTTTTGTTTTATTCAGGGACAATGTTATGTCTGTAATGATGGTCAGAGTCAGTGACTGACTCTGACTCTGATTATCGACATAACAAACAAGTCACAGTCACCCACTGAATTTTCATTCTTCTTGTTTCCTCTAGTCTTAACTGCTTTAACTGTTCTAATTGCTTTTAATGTGTATTTATTAATATTTATTAATATTAATATTAAGGTGTGTTTAGTACCTTTATTAGTATTAGTATTGTTGTGTATTTATTACCTTGGCATTCATTGCGGACAGCAGAGTAAGAATTTCATTGCTCAGGAGATGTTGCATTTCTTAACTGTGCACATGATAATAAAGCCTTTGAATCCTTGAAGCTCTCAGTGTTGCCAGGTTTCACGAGAGAAACAAGCAACCAGCTCTATGGAAACAAGCCCAAAAAAGCCCAACAGGCAACCTACCACTTTGCGTTAAAGAGAGGCTGCTTGATAACATCTTTCAGTATTGTTATAATAAATAAATAGTGGAGATTAGTTAGTTAGGTATTACACAAAGTGATTTTACACACACACACACACACACACACACAAGTTACACACACACCGGCTGCACACACACACAAGTTACATGCACAGACGCACAAGTTACACACACACTACACTACAATCACTGTAGGATTGTCTGTAGTATCCAGTAAAGTAAGACTTTTGCCCTATTTTTTAAAATTTATTGAAAAAACTTAATACAAAGATAATGTTTTACTTTGTGGCTATTTTTTATGATAGTAAGAACACACAGGGGGTCTCATCAACATTCACATGGTGTCACGCCGCGCCATTCATCAGCGGTGCCACCTGCTCACGCACCTGATCATCATCAGCGGCGAGGGATAAAGGCCATCTCGCCCGGAGCCTCGGCCTGAAGCCGTCAGACTTCGTCCCTCACCGTTGTGAGCCTACTACTCTCTTCAGCATAATTATTTGGGTAAGAACCCTTACCTCCTTTTCCCAGTCTGCTCCCCTGTGCACAGGTGGATTCCCCGGCGGCGGACGTCTCCACTCCAACGCCCATTCCTCACTGCTGCACGGAGCTCTCCAGGTGGCTGTCTTCCGGGCTTCGCCCCCTTGCTGTGCCAGCTATCCTGACAATCCAAGTAAGTCCTTCTCTTGCCATAATCCCTCCTGTGTTGGTGTATGCCCGTCACCCTCTCCCTGTGCTCTCTCCATAGGGTTGCCCGGCTGTACGGTCACCTGCCTCTGTGCCTGAAGCAGACGCCACCACCAACACATTTACACCCCGCAGACACGCACTCATTCACGCCTGCTGTTAATAAACTCTTTGAACTACTCTAAGCCTGTGTGTGTGCGTCTCCTGAGCCGTGCGTTATGTCAGTACGGCTTCAGCAGAGCGGCTCGGTGGACGGCGGGCTCGCACACCGGCTTACCACTCTCGAGGCTAGAGTGGATCAAATGGCTTATCAACAACAGGTGATTTTTAATCAGTTATTGAACTTAACTAACCGGTTGGGCCGCTTGGATCCTCAACAGCCGTTCCCCCCGGCTCGTCAGCGTGGCGCGGCTCCTGCTGTTCCAGCGGCTGTCCAGCCGGCTCCAGTGGCACCGGTTCGGCTCACACCGATTCCGACCCCCGCCCGCTTTAGCGGTAAGCTCGGCGGAGCGCGGGGGTTCATTATGCAGTGTGAGTCCGTGTTCCACCGTGTGCCCGGAGATTTTCCCTCGGATCACAGCCGAATTGGTTACATAGGGAATCTTCTGGAGGGGCGTGCGTTAACTTGGACCTACGCCGTAATGGCGAGGCCCAGTTATGCCACCCTCACCTATGACCAATTCGTGAGGCGCTTTCTGGAGGTCTTTGACCATTCTCAAACCGAGACGGTCCAGGTCGATCGGCTTCTCGCTCTCCAGCAGGGAGGCTGGTCGGCAGCGGACTACTCGGTCGACTTCCGGGTAGCGGCAGAGGAATTGGGCTGGGGGGAACGCTCCCTCTGTGGCCTGTTCCTCCGCAGCCTCAATAATGATCTGAGGGATGAACTGGCTGGACGGGATATCCCTGGGACGCTAGCGGAGCTGACATCCTTAGCGGTAAGTTTGGATAACAGGCTGCGCGAGCGCTCCTCGGGGCGGAAGTCTTCTTCTTCTCGCCTTCGTGGAGTCTCGCCGCACCTGTTCCAAGCTCGCCCCCTGGCGGCGCCGCCAGCATCGTGCCCCGAGGAGTCGGAGCCGATGGTGACGGGCTGGACCAAGCTTTCCCCTGCGGAGAAACAACGCCGCCGTGAGTTGGGCCTCTGCATGTATTGCGGAGGTGACCAACACACTGTGGAGCGTTGCCCACGGAAAGCCAGTCGGCGGGGTCCGCGAATCGCTGTAGGGGGCCTCGCGGATCTCAACCCGTTAGACACACATACCCAATTGAAGCTGCCCATCAGTTTCTGCCACAATCCCACTGGGCACCTCACCCACGCACTGGTGGATTCGGGCGCAGAAGGCAGCTTCATTTCACAAGGCCTGGCAACCCGATTGGGCATCCGCTGTCAGGCATTAAAACATCCCATCTCCCTGGTCCATCTCTCCCGTGCCTCCCTTGGGAGAGTTTCTCATCAAACCATTCCTGTCCCAGTCATCATCTCAGGGAACCACCGGGAGGAGATGGTTTTTTACGTCCTGCCCAACTCTGTGTCGCCCGTCATCCTGGGGTATCCCTGGCTACGCCTCCACAACCCTGTCCTGGACTGGAGGTCAGCTGGGGTATCGGCGTGGAGTACTTTTTGCATAGGCACCTGCCTTCAGTCCGCTGCCTGCTCCCCGTCCGCTGCTCCTCCTGTGACGGACACAGCACCTCCGGACCTGTCGCTGGTGCCTCCAGAATTTCACGACCTGGGTATGGTATTTAGCAAATCGAAGGCTATGTCTCTTCCCCCGCATCGACCCTATGACTGTGCTATCAACCTCCGCCAGGGGGCTCCCCTACCTTCTGGTCGGCTCTACAGCCTGTCGGCGCCGGAGAAGGAGACGATGAATACTTACCTGAAGGAATCACTGAGCGCTGGGATTATTCGCCCATCGTCGTCACCCGTGGGGGCAGGGTTTTTCTTCGTTGGAAAAAAGGACGGATCCCTCCGCCCCTGCATAGACTACCGAGCGCTAAATGACATCACTGAGAGGGACCGTTACACCCTGCCCCTCATGGACACTGCCTTCCACTCCCTCCAGGGGGCGACCTGGTTTACCAAGCTGGATCTACGCAGCGCTTACCACCTCGTCCGGATCCGGGAGGGAGATGAATGGAAAACAGCCTTCCGTACCCCGAACGGCCACTTTGAATACCTAGTCATGCCGTTCGGGTTGACCAACGCTCCTGCCGTCTTTCAGCGCCTCATTAATGACGTCCTCCGGGATTTCATCGGCATCTTCGTGTTCGTCTACCTGGACGACATTCTTATCTTCTCCAGGTCCAGGGACGAGCACCAGGTCCATGTGAGGCGGGTCCTCCAAAGACTGCTGGAGAATCGGCTCTACGTGAAGGCTGAAAAATGCGAGTTCTACGCTAGGACCACATCCTTCCTGGGATTCATCATCGCTCAAGACCAGGTGCTCCCAGACCCAGAGAAGGTGAAGGCGGTGGTGGAGTGGCCTACTCCCGCATCCCGGAAGCAGGTGCAACAATTTGTTGGCTTCGCCAATTTTTACCGCCGCTTTGTCCCAAATTTCAGCTCGATCGTCGGACCGCTGACCCGCCTCACGTCCCCGAAGGTCCCGTTCCGGTGGACCGAAGAGGTCGCTGCTGCCTTTAAGGCGCTGAAGGCGGAGTTCTCCTCCTCCCGGGTCCTTCGCCAGGTCGACCCCGCGCTGCAGTGCATTGTGGAGGAGGACGCATCGGACACGGGAGTGGGAGCAGTATTATCCCAGCGGTCACCTGACGATGGCGCCAAACGACCTTGCGCCTTCTTCTCCCGGCGCCTGTCCCCGGCGGAGAGGAACTACGATGTGGGGGACAGAGAGCTCCTGGCCATTAAACTCGCCTTACAGGAGTGGCGCCACTGGCTAGAGGGGGCGGACCTGCCATTCGTGGTCCTGACGGACCACAAGAACTTAGAATACTTATGATCTGCCAAGCGCCTGAATGCCCGCCAGGCGCGCTGGTCTTTGTTCTTCGCCAGGTTCCGCTTCTCGATCACCTTCAGGCCAGGCTCCAAGAACGGCCTGCCTGACGCCCTCTCTAGGCAGTTCACCCCCGTGGAGGCTGAGGAGATGCCCCACACTATCCTGCCCAGGTCGTGCATCGTGGGAGCCATCTCTTGGGACATCGAAAGCAAGATCCGGAAGGCGCAGGAGGTGGAACCTGATCCTGGCGGCGGACCGGAGGGAAAACTGTTCGTCCCATCTGTGGTCCGAGGAGAGGTCATCCACTGGCTCCACTCCTCCCGGCTCACCTGTCATCCCGGCACCTCTCGGATGATCAGCCTCCTCCAACGGTCCTTTTGGTGGCCAGGCCTGCGGAGGGATGCAGCCCGCTACGCCCGGGCTTGCCCAATCTGTGCCACCAGCAAGTCGGGAAATGCCCCTCCAGCGGGTCTGCTCCAGCCTCTGCCCGTCCCCGGCAGGCCCTGGTCGCACATTGCACTGGATTTCGTCACCGGACTCCCCGTTTCCAACTCCTTTGACACCATCCTGACCATCGTGGACCGTTTCTCCAAGGCGGCACACTTCGTCCCCCTGCGAGGTCTCCCTACCGCCCTGGAGACGGCGGGCCTCCTCGTCCAACACGTGGTCAGGCTGCATGGGATTCCGGTGGACGTGGTCTCGGACCGGGGCCCCCAATTTTCATCCGAGGTTTGGAGATCCTTTTGTAACGCCATCGGAGCCAAGGTGAGCCTCTCCTCCGGCCATCACCCCCAGTCTAACGGGCAGTGTGAGAGGACCAATCAGGAGCTGGAGGCTGCGCTCCGCTGTGTTACCAGATCCAAGCCGACGTCCTGGAGCAACCATCTCGCCTGGGTGGAGTATGCCCACAACACCGCTCGCTCTTCTGCTACGGGGATGTCCCCCTTCAAGGCGTCCCTGGGTTACGACCCCCCGCTGCTTCCAGCGCAGGAGAGCGAGGTAACTGTCCCCTCTGTTAGGGCGCACCTCAGGCAGTTCTGCTCCACCTGGGCTGCCGCGCGTCATGCGCTTTTACGCACAGCGGAGCGCAACAGGACCGTGGCGGACCGGCACAGACGACCTGCCCCGGCGTACAGAGGTGGGCAACTAGTGTATGTGTCTACCCAGGACGTCACATTAAAGGGCGAGAGGAGGAAGCTGGCACAGCGGTTCATGGGTCCCTTTCCCATCACCCGGATCATCAACCCGGTGGCTGTGCGCGTGGCTATTCCCCCCTCCCTCCGCATCCATCCCACTTTCCACGTGTCGAAGGTGAAACTGGCAGTCACCGACCCCCTTTGCCCTCCTCCTGCAGCGCAACCCGCGCCCCGGATGATTGGTGGCCATCCGGCCTGGTCCGTCTCCTCCATCCTGGACTCCCGGTGCCGAGGTCGTGGGTTGCAATACTTGGTGGACTGGGAGGGCTATGGGCCCGAGCATCGGCAATGGGTGCCCCCGTCGTTTGTGTTGGACCCATCGCTCATCGCGGACTTCCACCGAGCGCACCCGGATAAGCCATCGCCAGGAGGCGCTGCTAGAGGGGGGAGTACTGTCACGCCGCGCCATTCATCAGCGGCGCCACCTGCTCATGCACCTGATCATCATCAGCGGCGAGGGATAAAGGCCATCTCGCCCGGAGCCTCGGCCTGAAGCCGTCAGACTTCGTCCCTCACCGTTGTGAGCCTACTACTCTCTTCAGCATAATTATTTGGGTAAGAACCCTTACCTCCTTTTCCCAGTCTGCTCCCCTGTGCACAGGTGGATTCCCCGGCTGCGGACGTCTCCACTCCAACGCCCATTCCTCGCTGCTGCACGGAGCTCTCCAGGTGGCTGTCTTCCGGGCTTCGCCCCCTTGCTGTGCCAGCTATCCTGACAATCCAAGTAAGTCCTTCTCTTGCCATAATCCCTCCTGTGTTGGTGTATGCCCGTCACCCTCTCCCTGTGCTCTCTCCATAGGGTTGCCCGGCTGTACGGTCACCTGCCTCTGTGCCTGAAGCAGACGCTACCACCAACACATTTACACTCCGCAGACACGCACTCATTCACGCCTGCTGTTAATAAACTCTTTGAACTACTCTAAGCCTGTGTGTGTGCGTCTCCTGAGCCGTGCGTTATGTCACATGGTAGGGATAGATCAATGAGCCGCTTTTTTTGAATGAATGAATGAATTTATTTCGGATAGTACAGTACAGGTTAAAAGAAACTGTATAATATAACAACAAGGTCAAATTAGACAAAGACTCTTTCTTCTATACAATTCCACGTGAGTTATCCGAAATGGGTGATGGCTGAAGCCGCAGCTTATATTGCCCACCCATATTCCATCCAAGAATTCAAAAGAGAAAAAGAGAAAACAAGACAAGAGCGATTACAATTTAAAACAAAGCTTAGACAAAATGTGACTGAGAGAAAAAAGAAAACTAAGCTAAGTTAAGCGGTTACTATTCAAAACAAATCTAAGACAAAATGTCACAGAGAAAAAAAGAAAAGAAAAACAAAACAAAACAAAAAAAAAACTAAGCTACAACACAATACAGGCTGGATATGTCAATCCTTATGTGAGTTTACATGTCGTCTTGTAAATATGTTTGGAGTATTTCTTCCTTTAGTTTTTGTTTAAATTGTCCAAGCGTTGTACATGATTTTAATTCAGGTCCAAAATCGTTCCATAATCTGACTCCTTGCACTGAAATACAGTGTTGCTTGGTGGTTGTTCTCACTGTAGGCTTTTGAAATATACATGTTCCTCTGAAGTGATATCGTTTCTCCCTTGTTTGGAACAACTTTTGGATATTTGCGGGCAGTGATAAATTCTTCACTTTGAACATTATTATTGCGGTTTTAAAGTCAACCAGATCTTTCAACTTGAGAGTTTTTTGTTTGAGAAAAAGTGGGTTTGTTGGTTCCCTGTAAGCTGCTTTGTTTATTATTCTAATAGCTCTCTTTTGAAGCATAAAGAGTGGATATATGTTTGTTTTATATGTATTTCCCCATACTTCATTACAATATGTCATGTATGGGAGTATTAATGAATGATACAAGGTGTATAGTGTGGGTTGATTCAGCAAATATTTCACTCTGTGTAATATTGCAATTGATTTGGATACTTTACCTTTAATGTAATTAATATGTGACTTCCAACACAGTTTGTTATCAATTATTACTCCAAGGAATTTAGTTTCAGATACCCTTTCAATCTCTACACCATTTACATTGAGTTTGGGTACTGGGTTGTTGTGATGGTTGTTAAAGACTATAAATTTTGTCTTACTTAAATTGAGCGTTAATTTGTTTGAATCAAACCACAGTTTAAGCTTTCCTAATTCCTTTCCGAGTGTATCCAGAAGTTGTTCCAAATTGTTTCCACTGCATAGCAGATTAGTGTCATCGGCAAACAGTATTAAGTCCATTTTTTTCTGAAACTTTACATATATCATTTATATACATATTGAATAATAATGGTCCCAAAACTGAACCCTGTGGGACTCCACAGGTGACCTTCAGCAACTCTGAGTTTTTGTTGCTAACACATACATACTGATATCTATTCTTTAAGTAACTACTTAACCAGGATAGTGCTACCCCTCTAATACCATAATTTTGTAGTTTCTTTAATAATAAATTATGATCTACTGTATCAAATGCTTTTTTAAGATCTAGGAATACTCCAACTGAATACTCTTTATTTTCAATAGCTGTTGATATTTTTTCTGTAAATTCCATTAGGGCATATGCAGTTGTCCTCTTGTGTCTGAACCCATATTGCTGCTCACATAATAAATCATTCTTCAGTATGAAGTTGTCAATTCTCTCATAGAATATTTTTTCAAGTATCTTGGAAAATTGCGGTAATAGTGAAATTGGTCTATAGTTTGAGAGTTCCCCTCTGTCGCCCGTCTTGTATATCGGAATTACTTTAGCTATTTTCATTGCATTGGGAAATATACCTGATTGGAGAGACAGGTTACAGATATACGTCAGTGGTTTTACTATGCATTCGATAACAGTTTTGACTAGTAGCATGTCAATACCATCACAGTCAGTAGATGTTTTACTTTTGAACGATTTAACAATTTCAATGACCTCTCTTTCGTCTGTGTTCTTTATGAAGATGGAGTCTTTTACAGCAGTGTTATTGCATATTGTATTACCTGTAGGCACCGTAGTGGGTATTTCTCGGGCCAGTTTAGGTCCAATGTTAACAAAAAAATTATTAAATTCATCTGCAGGTGAAGCTATATTGAGACTCTGAGTCGTTTTATTATTTTTTGGAATATTAGTTGGGTAGCTTGTATTTCTGCTTTTATTTCCAAGGATACTGTTGAGTATTGTCCATGTATTTTTAATATTGTCTTTGTTTTTCGCCAGTTCTTTACTGTAATAGTCTCTTTTACTACATCTTATTATATATGTTAACTTATTTTTGTATGTTTTATACCGCTGCTCTGCTTCTTTTGTTCTTTTCTTTAGGAAAGCTTTATATAATAAATTTTTCTTTTTACACGCCTTTTGTAGTCCTTTGGTTAACCATGGCTTATCAGCAAATTTGTGTTTAAGCGTTTTTTTTTTACTAATGGGCAGTTTTTTTCATAAAGAGTGGTTACAATGTTTATGAATGTGTCATAGGCTTCATTTACATCTGATACATAGACTTCTGTCCAGTCTTGCTTCAGCAGGTCCTCTTTAAGAGAACTGATTGCATTTGGTGATTTGTGTCTGAACGATTTTGAAATTATTTCTGCGTTGGGCCCCGTGTGGCCATGGATAAGTGCAAAGGTTGGCAAGTGGTCACTTATATCATTTATCAATAATCCACTTTCTATTTTCTTATCGAAAACATTGACGAACAGGTTGTCAATAAGTGTAGCAGAGTGAACTGTGATTCTACTGGGATGTGTTATTGTGGGATATAGACTCATGCTGTACATAGAGTTCATGAACTCTGTAATTACATTTTGTTGATGTGGATTCAGTAAATCAATATTGAAATCTCCACAAATTGCTACCATTTTCTTACTAGTAATATTATTGTACAGCTCGACTAATTTATCTCTGAATGTCTCAATGCAAGTTCCCGGCGTTCTATATATGCAGCTTATGATTAGATTTTTTGTTTTGTCTAGGTCAATCTCAACAGTAACACATTCCAAAATCCCTGGTAGTGCTGAGGACATTTCATTTACAAGCTTACACCTGTACAGGTCATCAATATACTATAGTGCAACACCACCACCCTTTTTTTGAGATCTGTTAATATAAAATATCTGATATCCCTCTATTGCCATCAGGGGAGCCTGATCTTCATTAAGCCAGGTTTCAGAGACTGCAATAGCTGTGAATTTTCTGTCTAGCTGTTTTAAATAGTCCTGAATCTGTGGAAAGTTTTTGTTAAGACTTCTGCTATTGAAGTGTATTATTGACAGTTTACCATCTAATTGCACTTGACTTTTGAATTGTTTTTCAGTGTAATATTCACAGTGGTTATGAATATTATTGAAAAAGTGGTTATCAGGATCAATATCATTCTCCATCTCTTGTGGTTTATGTTCAGCATAATGGTATGTTTTCAGAGTTTGAGTTTCCTCATTCTGTGTCAAATGACTTCCTCCAACTGGGGATAATTGATGTCTACTTGAGTCGGTCATAAGTTTTTGTTTATTTTGCTTATTTTTTTTTAAAGTACTTTGGCATGGTGTGTCAAAAGAACTATTCTTATCGTGTGTATGAATATGGATTATCATTGGCTCATAATTTTCTTAATCAGTGTTCATTTGTATTTATCTAAGTCAGTAGCATCTCTGATCATTATACTCTTTGCTTGCTCAGGTGATCCATTTAGTTTAATCCAAATTCTACAATTTCTTGTCCAGGTTGCTTGTATCTTATTTTGTTTTTTTAGCATCCGTGCCTGCCGTGCTAATTCAGCGTTTTTTTTTTGTCAGGTGTTCATTTAGGTAAACTTGAGTTTCCTTTAGCTTTTTGGCCTGCCTCAGTATGTTATTCTTTACCCTTCTGTTCACAAAGCGCATCACAATTGATTTCTTTGTTTTGTTATCTTTCTTCGGTAGAGCATAACAGACTGAGATTGCATTGGCTTCTACCTCAATGCCTTTATTATTAAGGAACTGAAGCACTTGATTTTCAGAATCAGAATCAGAATCAGCTTTATTGGCCAAGTATGCACAACACATACAAGGAATTTGACTTTGGCTAAAAACTTGCTCTCGTTGTTCAGGTGAAGGATTTAAATAAGGATTCAATGACAAACAGAGTATGTACAGTAAATTACAGTCTGTCCACGTTTCTATAAAAGGATGCAAATATATACAGGAATATATGCAGTTATTTACTCGGACTAACCACACTTTGCAGAATTATATGAAAAAATATACAATCACACAGTATTTCAATGTGGACTCAGATTCAGTGATATAATGTGAATGAAGTAAAAAGCAGTGTGAGAGTTATGTGCAGTGTAATAATGGATGAAAAGTCATGAGTACAGCAACAGGTAGGACTAGGTGAATGTTAGGAGTTCATCAGAGTGATGGCTTGAGGAAAGAAACTGTTCCTGTGACGGGTGGTTTTGACCTTCAGTGATCTGTAACGACGACCAGAAGATAGAAGTTCAAACAGTTTGTGGCCGGGGTGTGATGGGTCAGCACAGATGTTTCCCGCCCGTTTCCTGGTTATGGACCGATATGTTCTCAATGGAGGGTAGGTCGGTACCAATGATCCTCTCCGCAGGCTTAATGATCCGCTGCAGTCTGGTCTTGTCCTGTTTAGTGGCAGATCCAAACCAGACAGTGATGGAAAAGCAGAGGACAGATTGGATGATGGCGGTGTAAAAGACAACCAGCAGCTCCTGAGGCAAATCAAACTTCTTGAGCTGACGCAGAAAAAACAACATCTGCTGGGCCTTTTTCCGGACAGTGTCTATATGGGAGGACCACTTCAGGTTCCGGGAGATTGTGGTACCCAGAAACTTGAAGGAGTCCACAGTGGACACTGTGCTGTTGAGGATGGTGAGTGGGGGGAATGAAGGGGGGTGTCGCCTGAAATCCACAGTCATCTCCACCGTTTTGGCTGGGTTAAGTTCAAGATGGTTCTGGCTGCACCAGAGGATCAGCTGCTCCACCTCCCGCCTGTATGCAGACTCATCATCATCCCGGATCAAACCGATGACTGTGGTGTCGTCCGCAAACTTCAGGAGCTTCACCGAAGGGTCCTCTGAGGTGCAGTCGTTGGAGTAGAGGGAGAAGAGCAGTGGGGAAAGGACACATCCTTGGGGGGCGCCAGTACTAATTTTTCGGGAGCTGGATGTAAATCTCCCTAGCTTCACCTGTTGCCACCTGTCAGTCAGAAAGCTGGAGATCCACTGGCAGGTGGAGGGGGGCACCTTGAGCTGGAGGAGTTTCTGATGAAGAATGCCTGGGATGATGGTGTTGAACGCTGAGCTGAAGTCGACAAACAGGATCCTGGCGTACGTCCCTGGGGAGTCGAGGTGTTGCAGGATGTAATGTAGTCCCATATTCACTGCATCATCCACTGACCTGTTTGACCGGTAGGCAAACTGCAGTGGGTCCATCAGGGGGCCTGTGATGACCTTCAGGTGGTTCAGCACCAATCTCTCCAAGGATTTCATGACCACAGAGGTCAGGGCAACAGGTCTGTAGTCGTTTAATCCTGTAATAGAGGGTTTCTTGGGAACTGGAATGATGATGGAGCGTTTGAAGCAGGAAGGCACTTCACGCAGCTCCAGTGATCTGTTAAAGATCCGTGTGAAGATGGGGGCCAACTCGTTGGAGCAGACTCTCAGGCAGGACGGAGACACACCATCAGGTCCTGCAGCCTTCTTGATCTTTTGTCTCTGAAAGACCCGGCGCACCTCCTCTTCACAGATCATTAGTGCTGGTGGGAGGTCAGAGTGGAGGAGGGATGGAGTTCCTGGGGCTGCAGATAATCCTTTTGTGTGGGTGGGAGGTGAGAACTGTAGGTTCTTTTCAAACCTGCAGTAAAAGCTGTTTAGGTCATTAGCCAGCTGGAGGTTTTCCGCAGGGTGGGGGGATGGTCTCCTGTAGTTGGTGATATTCCATAGGCCTCTCCAAACAGAAGCAGAGTTGTTAGCTGAGAAGTTTTTTTGTAACTTCACACTGTAGCTCCTCTTAGCAAGTCTGATCTCCTTCGTCAGCATGTTTCTGGCCCGCTTGTACAGAGTCCAGTCACCAGTTCTGTAGGCCTCCTCCTTGGTCTGACGTAGCTGCTTCAGTTTAGGAATGAACCAGGGTTTATTGTTGTTGTATATGCAGAAGGTCTTGGTCTGCACACACATGTCCTCGCAGAAACAGGTGTATGACGTCACAGTGTCAGTGAGTTCATTTAGGTTAATGGCTGCAGCTTCAAAAACACTCCAATCTGTACAGTCAAAGCAGGCTTGTAACTTCAGCTTTGATTCCTCAGTCCATTTCTTCACAGTCCTTACAACAGGCTTGGAAGTTTTTAGTTTCTGTCTGTATGTTGGAATAAGATGGAGCAGACAGTGGTCAGAAAAACCCAGAGCTGCACGGGGGACGGCATGATAGGCATTCCTTAAAAAAGGACAAAAAAAAGGATTTTAAAAAAGGATTTTCTAAGGACAATGACTCACTCATGGGTGCATCTTCACCATTCAGTCCTGTTTTAAAGATACATAGGGAGTTTTGATGTAAAAAAACAAAACAAACAACAACTTTCATATGTTGCTAAAGATACATAGGAAGCTTAATGTAAAATAGGGCTTTCATATGTTACCGATGAATTTTTATAGATACATAAGAAGTCTTAGTGTGAAATAAGGCTTTCATATTGTCATGTTCAGGTGAGCGCTCGGCCCTCTCCCTTCCTGCGAGAGATTCCCTGGCTCTGCAGGTAATAATCACACCTGTGTGAGTGGACGCACCTGCTGCCTTGCCAGCGCATATAAGGACCAATCTGTGAATGCTTCAGCGCTGGCTCATGTGGTATACTGCCTTCAAGCTAGCAAGTAAGTTATAATCTAATTCTAAAGGAATTGTGTCTAATTCCTCTTCTCCTCCCTGTTCTATTTTGCTGCCATCTCTGCGGTGCATCTCCGGGGCTTGTTGTGCGCTCACCTGCTCCATCATCCTCATCACCGTTCCAGCAGCCGATCTCCACCCGGTCAGACATCTCACCCAGCTCCACTCCTCTCCTACTCCCTGCCAGCCTCACCCCGCCGGTTTGTCTATTCCTGCTGGGTCTCTCTGTCTGGTTCTCTGCTCAGCTTCCCGTACACACGTGGACAAAATTGTTGGTACCCCTCTGTTAATGAAAGAAAAACCCACAATGGTCACAGAAATAACTTGAATCTGACAAAAGTGGTAATAAATAAAAATTCTATGAAAATTAACCAATGAAAATCAGACAATGCTTTTGAATTGTGGTTCAACAGAATTATTTTAAAAAACAAACTCATGAAACAGGCCTGGACAAAAATGATGGTGCCCTTAACTTAATATTTCGTTTTTAATAACGATTTCTGTAACTGTCAATGAGACTTCTGCACCTCTCAGCAGGTATTTTGGCCCACTCCTCAAGAGCAAACTGCTCCAGTTGTCTCAGGTTTGAAGGGTGCCTTCTCCAGACGGCATGTTTCAGCTCCTTCCACAGATGTTCAACAGAATTTAGATCAGGGCTCATAGAAGGCTGTCACGGTGGCCCTCACGAGCCACCATAAGACGCCAGCAGTCACCAGTGAGTTGCAGTGATGTTTACTGGGAAGTGCAGGAACAGAGAATAATACACACAACAGTGCGGGTAGGACAATAACAGGGAAACTTACAAACAGCGTCTGAGCTGGGGAACGCCCGATGCGTCAGACAATGTGACGATAGAATCACAGGCGAAGGATAACAGACGGTATCATAATAGAAGATTTCATAACAGGACGTATCCAAACAGGAAGTCTAACAGAACGTACCTCAACTGAACGTTTCCAAACAGAGACTGCTGCATCAGGGTGCATTCAGCGCCTGCTTTTAACCCTGGTCACTAATGACCCCGAATGCAGCACAGCTGTTGACTCTGACAGCAGGGAGCTCCACCGGGCACTGTCACAATAAGAGCCCGGGGAGCTTGAAGGAATCCTCTGCTGTCAAAGCCTGGAAATGATATAAGATCCGAGTGAGGACGGGACCGGCACTCGGATTGTAACAGTACCTCCCCCTCAAGGCTGAGCCCCTGAGTGGCCAAATAACACCCAAGCCCCACCCCCACCCCCCCTAGGGTGGGCGGATGGGGTGCCGGCAGGAGGGAGAGAGTCAAAAGGAGCAAAAATGACAACAGGGGACCAACAAAGCAACTACAGAGACAGGTTGAGGACAAAAAAAAACAATACTCCCTAACGTGTGGGTAACAGGGGCAGAACCCAACAGGCAATACATACATCGGTATTAAACAATAAATGGACATAAGACAGAGGAGGGAAAAAAAACACCGATCACAGCTAAGAAAAAAAAAAGGAGTGAAATACAGAATCACATATCAGGCCCCCCCGCACATCCCAAAAGTTTACAGATGAATATAATGAAAAACCCGGGATGAGTGCAGTCCTGGCCCTGAGGCATGGAGGCTGAAAGTTCAGGGGGCCGTCCTGCATCAAGCGGCCACAATGCAGGCGGGGGGAAAAGGACAGTTCGGGCGGTCTACCCCAGTCCCATGCTCGGAAACAGTAAATTTCAGGCGGCCGGACCAGGTCGCCAAACAGGGGGTCCAAGGGGTCGGGAGGCCGGCCTAGAGAGCCAAATGGGCACGGCAGTCCTTCAGGCGGCCGACCCGCATCGCTTGCCCACCAGAACCGTAGGGGAGAAGTAGCCGGCGGTCTCGCTGAAGAAGGGGAAGACGAGGGAAAACTGGGCGGAGCGTTCGGAACCCGAACGGCCCCAGGTGGAGATGGGTTGAGCTCCTCAGGAGAACGAGGAGGGTGACAATGATGATGATGGAGATGAACCCGTCCAGTATCCGGCGGCAGGGGATCTGCAGCTCCCTCACCGAACCTGGAAACTGCTGGTGCCACACCCTCGTCGGACCCCGATTGGGTCGCGGTCCCCGATTGGGTCTCGGTAGCGTCCACGTTGGACCCCGATTGGGTAGGCGCCGCACCAGGACCGACCTCCAACCCCGAACCCGGAACCTCTGGCACAGCGGGCGAACTCAGATCCGCGCCAACGACCCTGGGAGAAGGCTTGGGAGAGAGAAAAGAACTGGGATCAGGATCACCGGCAGTGCCAGAACCCGGCGAGACAAGCTCGGATGTAGCAGGTGGCCACACCCGGCTTGCCTCCCCAAGAGACAGGCAAGGGACAAGAGTTGCAAATTAGCTAATAGCTATACACTCTATGTGCAACACATCAGATTGATTGTCTTTGATTAATTGTCTATGTTTATTGCACTGTCCCTGTCAAATAAACTAATCTACTACTACTAAAAATGCTCTAAGATGGAGTAAAGAAAGACAAAACAGAGCACTTGCCTGATCTTGAGTTCTGACGCCATCCAGGACTTTGGCGATCTGGGCTCTGATGGCAGGAGGTCGTCTTCGGGCTCTCACTCAGCTACGGCGGGCTCCGCAGCTGGCATGATGGTACGTGCAGCTCCTGGATCCTCCGGCACCGAAGCCCACGCCGACGGCCCGCACGACGTGGTGGCAGGGGACCCTTGACCCGCTGGACCGGACCGCTCGTCCGTGGAGCCCCGGGGACGCTTCCTCGTCGGCGCAGGTTCCACGCTGCAGTCCGCCCTCCTCCTCCGCCCACGACATGGCTGCAGAACCGGAACCAGGCTCTCCAGAACCGCAGGCCCCCTCCTCATCCTGCGACGTTGGCCTGGCGTCGAGGACCGCTCAGCGGAGGGAGACACAGAGGATGCGGGATTAATCATTTCAGCCACAGCAGGTGGTGGGAGCTCGGGGAGCTGCGAAACCCGAACTCCACCTCCAGGAGTCTGACAGAGCAAATCACAATAACGAGTGTGTGAATGAATTTGGACTTGCCTTTCTCCTGAAGGTTGAGTGGTGCCTGCTGTAGCGGACGTTGCGCCTCCCTTTCCCCGCCGGACGGTGACAGCGGGCCTCCTGGAAGGACGAGGTGGATCCGCTGGAGATGGTTCCGGGACGGGACTCGCCAGGGCTGGACTCGGAGCACACACAGCGGCCGGGAAATGCGTCGAGGAGGAGGGGGCAACAGCCGAAATGAGCCGGGCACGGGACGCTGACGGGAGAGCGGGAGATGACCCGGGGGGAGACGAGGCTGCGGGAAATCCCCTCTGACGAGGCGCAGGAGAGGCAGCTATGCGAGGGATTGAGCCCTTGCGGCGACCCAGAGCTGGGTCCGGACGGGGTTCATGCTGAGGTTGACCTGGCGGACAAACAGAGGAGCGAGCAGCTGTCACTCGGTCTCGGACCTTTACAGCAGACAGCTGCAGCTCCACAGGGGGAAACCCGAGTGACGTCACGCCCGATGGGGGAAGACCTCTGGATGGCGTGAACTCCCAGGCCAGAGCGGAGGCAGGAGCGGGATCCTGAAGCGAGGGGTGACGTCTCCTCCTCTTCGGCTTCCTGCCGGGATTTCTCTCCAACCCACGGAGTATCTCTCGCTGTGCGGTGATGTCCTTTCTCCTCGTGCTGACTTCGGGGTGGTCGGTGTAGCGAGGAAGATTGTTTAGAAGAACCTCAGCGTAGTCTAGGTGCCAGCGGATTTGGTTTGGGTCGTCGTAGAGACTGGCGGTGAAGAGCGTCCCGTCGACGCACTCCAGGACGCTGGCTAGCTCATTGCCCAAGCGCAGAGCGCGGCTCCTGGGAGACGGCATGCTTCCAGCGCTGACACCCAGACTGGGAAGAACAAAGTCCAATACTGCAAAAACTCACGGTGAATGGCGTCTCGGCGCGAAGCCCCTCTCCGGACGTACTGGCAGCAGTCTACTCTCACGGTGGCCCTCACGAGCCACCATAAGATGCCAGCAGTCACCAGTGAGTTGCAGTGATGTTTATTGGGAAGTGCAGGAACAGAGAATAATACACACAACAGTGCGGGTAGGACAATAACAGGGAAACTAACAAACAGCATCTGAGCCGGGGAACGCCCGATGCGTCAGACAATGTGACGGTAGAATCACAGACGAAGGATAACAGACAGTATCATAATAGAAGATTTCATAACAGGATGTATCCAACCAGGAAGTCTAACAGAACATACCTTAACCGAACGTTTCCAAACAGAGACTGCTGCATCGGGGTGCATTCAGCGCCTGCTTTTAACCCCGGTCACTAATGACCCCGAATGCAGCACAGCTGTTGACTCTGACAGCAGGGAGCTCCACCGGGCACTGTCACAATAAGAGCCCGGGGAGCTTGAAGGAATCCTCTGCTGTCAAAGCCTGGAAATGATATAAGATCCGAGTGCGGACAGGACCGGCACTCGGATTGTAACAAAGGCCACTTTAGAATAGTCCAATGTTTCGCTCTTAGCCATTCTTGGGTGTTTTTAGCTGTGTATTTTGGATCATTATCCTGTTGCAAGATCCATGACCTGCGACTGAGACCAAGCTGTCTGACACTGGGCAGCACATTTCTCTATAGAATACCTTGATAGTCTTGAGATTTCATTGTACCCTGCACAGATTCAAGACACCCTGTGCCAGATGCAGCAAAGCAGCCCCAGAACATAACAGTACCTCCTCCATGTTTCACAGTAGGGGCAGTGTTCTTTTCTTTGTATGCTTCATTTTTGTGTCTGTGAATATAGAGCTGATGTGCCTTGCCATAAAGTTCCAGTTTTGTCTCGTCTGTCCATAGGACATTCTCCCAGAAGCTTTGTGGCTTGTCAACATGCAGTTTGGCAAATTCCAGTCTGGCTTTTTTATGATTTGTTTTCAACAGTGGTGTCCTCCTTGGTCATCTCCCATAAAGTCCACTTTGGCTCAAACAACGACGGATGGTGTGATCTGACACTGATGTACCTTGAACTTGGAGTTCACCATGAATGTGTTTAGAGGTTGTTCTGGGCTCTTTTGTTACCATTCGTATTATCCGTCTCCTCCTGCGGCCACGTCCAGGGAGGTTGGCTACAGTCCCGTGGATCTTAAATTTCTGAATAATATGTGCAACTGTAGTCACAGGAACATCAAGCTGCTTGGAGATGGTCTTATAGCCTTTACCTTTAACATGCTTGTCTATAATTTTCTTTCTAATCTCCTGAGACAACTCTCTCCCTTGCTTCCTCTGGTCCATGTTTAGCGTGGTACACCACCATGTCACCAAACAGCACAGTGACTACTTGTCACCCTTTAAATAGGCCGACTGATTGCAAGTTTGTAGACACCTGTGATGTTAATTAGAGGACACATCTTGGTTGAACATGTCCCTATGGTCACATTATTTTCATTCTTTTCTAGGGGTACCATCATTTTTGTCCAGGCCTGTTTCATGAGTTTGTTTTTTAAAGTAATTCTGTTGAACCACAATTCAAAAGCATTGTCTGATTTTCATTGGTTAATTTTCATAGAATTTTTATTTATTACCACTTTTGTCAGATTCAAGTTATTTCTGTGACCATTGTGGGTTTTTATTTCATTAACAGAGGGGTACCAACAATTTTGTCCATGGCTGTAAGTTATAGTCTGTTATTCCCCTATAGTCTGTTATTCCCCTGTGCGCTCACCTTTTGGATTAATAAACTGTGGTTAAACTGAGCTTCTCTGTGTCGTGTGTGTGTGTTTTCTCTGGTGTGGCACCCTGCACGTGAGCTGACCATTCTCTCAACATGACAGAACGAGCCAGCCAGAACGTGAGCTCAGCAGGGGCTGCATCAGCCAAACACTCCGCTTTACACCTCCTCAATGTCACAGAGAGGCAGGTGGCCGTGCTCACGCAGCAGCTGCAGATGATTATGCAGTAGCTGAGCACGGTCACCAATCATCTGGCCCACATGTCTCGTTCAGGTCCTCCTCCTCCACCTGTTGCCCCTGCTTCTTCCACCGTTGGCCAAACTACCTCCGTTCCCTCACTGGCCCCGTACGAGGGAAAGGTGGGGAAATGTAAGGAATTTCTTTGCCATGTTCAGCTATACTTGAGCTAGGTGGGTGGGGAGTATCCGGATGATACATCCAAAATTCATTTCATGACCCTCCTGCTGCAAGATCGAGCCCTTAATTGGGCTCAGTCCATTCTCGACAGCCCGGAGGGTCCTAATTAATCCAGCTAAATGACTTCTATGCTCGTTTTGACAAGGACAATAACGAAAAGAACATCAATTTCCCACCCTCTGACGACCTCCACCACCTCACACTCACCCACACCGACGTCCATAACGCACTGAGTCATGTCAACGTACGTAAGGCTGCTGGCCCTGATGGCATTCCTGGGCGTGTGCTGAGGGCATGCGCTGAGCAGCTGGCAGGGGTCTTCACAGACATCTTCAACCTGTCCCTGGCCCAGGCCATGGTACCAGCGTGCTTCAAGACCACTTCAATAGTACCAGTGCCGAAACATTCAACACCATCGTGCCTAAATGACTTTCGCTCTGTGGCACTGACGCCCATAGTCATGAAGTGCTTTGAGCGACTGGTCTTGGCAAAGCTCAAAAAATGCCTGCCCCCTACACTGGACCCTCACCAGTTTGCCTACCGGAGCAACAGGAGTACAGAGGATGCGGTTTCTACAGCGCTGCACTATGTACTCTCACACCTGGATGACAAGAACACCTATGCAAGAATGCTGTTTGTTGACTTCAGCTCAGCATTCAACACAGTTATCCCCTCCAAGTTGATCACTAAACTTGGGGACCTGGGAATCAGTACACTTTCTAAAATCAATTAATTTTTTGCTCCTTCCTATTGTATTATTTCTTATGCTTCCTGTTCCCTTCTGTTGACAGGCGCGTTTCAGACGCATGCCGTGTCACGGAAATGCAGGTTCATTTTCTGTGTCAAGTCAAATTCTCTCGTATGTTATCAGTGATCTGTTAATGTACTTGGCAATAAATCTTTTTCTGATTCTGATTCTGATTCTGACCTCCACCTGCAACTGGATCATGGATTTTCTGACCAACAGACCCCAGCATGTTAGGTCAGGCCCCAACCATTCTTCCGTCATCACACTCAACACTGGTGTACCACAGGGCTGTGTGCTCAGCCCATTCCTCTACTCCCTCTTCACCCATGAATGCAGGCCTATGTATGGATCCAATTCCATCATAAAGTTCGCAGATGACACCACGGTGATTGGACTCATCAGGGACAACGATGAGTCAGATTACAGGGCAGAGGTTGAGCACTTGGCTACTTGGTCCGCTGACAATAACCTGCTCCTTAACACCAGCAAAACCAAGGAGCTCATAGTGGACTACAGGAAGGAGAGGGGAGAGACACATGACCCCATCCATATCAATGGCATAGCTGTTGAACGTGTCCCCAGCTTCAAATTCCTGGGGACCCACATCTCGGAGGACCTGTCCTGGTCAGTTAACACCACCAGCCTGATCAAGAAGGCCCATCAGCGCCTCTTCTTCTTGAGGACACTGAAGAAGAACCATCTGTCAACTGACATCCTGGGCAACTTCTACCGCTGCGTGATAGAGAGTACCCTGACCAACTGTGTCACAGTCTGGTATAGGAGCTGCTCTGTCGCTGACCGTAAGGCGCTGCAGCGGGTGGTGAAAACCGCCCAACGCATCACAGGGACTCCACTTCCAGTTATAGAGGACGTCTACAGGAAAAGATGTCTGCGCCGGGCACGCAGCATTCTTAGGGACTCCAACCATCCTGCTCATGGACTGTTCCAGCTTCTCCCCTCCAGAAGGCGTTTCAGAAGCCTTTGGACTAGAACCAGCAGGTTTAGGAACAGTTTTTTTTTCCAACAGCTGTCACGTTATTGAACTTAGTTCCCCGCTGACTCTCTTACCATCATCTCTTACCATCCTCACCTGTACATAACTGCCCATCTAACTTATTGTACATTATTTGCACATAACAGTACTCTTAACTTTCTGCACTGCTGCATATATTTGCATATATTTGCTTAAATTGCACATACTGTTAATTACCATATATACTGCACTGCTGTCCTTTGCACTTCTGATTGGATGCTAAACTGTGTTTCGTTACCTTGTATTCATACATGTGTAATGACAATAAAGTTGAATCTAATCTAATCTAATCTAATTATATGCTTGATAGATTCATTAGTGAATTCTTCTGCACATTTGACCGTATGGAGAGTGACCGTAATATCATAAGCCGTCTCATGTCACTCCGTCAATGGAGCCGGTGTGCCGCCGACTCCTCTGTGGAGTTATGGGTTGTTGCGGCGGATTCTGGCTGGAATGGCGTTGCGTTACACAGCATCTTCGTCCAGGGTTTAAATGCCAACCTCCGCGATGACCTGGTGGTTCATGCCGTTCCCTCCTCTTTGGATGGTCTCATCAATCAGGCTGCCATTCTGGACAACCGATACCGTGAGCGCGTGAAGGAACGCATGACCTCCTCTGGCCCACCCGTTTCGCATGTGCAGCTCCTGGCTATGGACACGGGTGGAGCCGACTCTTCCTCCGAAGCAATGGTGCTATGTACTGTGGCTCCTTAGAGCACAAGCTCTACAATTGCCACCTGAAGCCAAAAGAAGCATAACCCCATTATTAATTGGGCCAAAACTCCATCTCTTCTTGGCGCCCCTTTTATTTGGCATCATGTCTTAGTTCGGCCGAGTGTTCACCATTCTTGCCCATCTCCTCCTCTCCAGCAGAGCCACCGGACCTCAGCCTCGTACCCGAGGTCTATCATGATCTTGGGTAGGTCTTTAACAAGTCGAGAGTGCTCTCTTTGCCTCCTCATCACTAGTACGACTGTGCCATCGACCTCCTCCCGGGTACGCGACTGCCGTCCAGCCGGCTCTACAGTATTTCTGGGCCGGAGAGAGAGGTGATGGAGAGTTATATCAAGGACTCTCTGAATGCTGGCCTCATTCGGCCCTCCTCGGCTCCTCTTGGGGCAGGGGGTTTTTTTTGACAGGAAGAAGGATGGATCTCTCCGCCCGTGTATTGACTACCATGAGTTGAACACCATAAACGTCAAAGATAAATATCCTCTGCCCCTAATCAACTCCGCGTTTGAGCTCCTTCAGCATGTGCCAGTATTCACCAAATTGGACTTACGCAGCACGTACCATCCATCCATCCATCCATCCATCCATCCATCCATCTTCTTCCGCTTAATCCTTTTCGGGTCGCAGGGGAGCTGGAGCCTATCCCAGCATCTTTGGGCGAGAGGCAGGGTACACCCACGTACCATCTGGTCCATATTCATGAGGGGGACAAATAAAAGATGGCCTTTAAAACACACTTGGGGCAATCTGAATACCTTGTGATGCCTTTTGGGCTCACCAACACCCCCCCCCCCCGTCTTCCAGCGCATGATTAATGATGTCCTCCATGATATGGTAAATCAATTTGTTTTTGTATACCTTGACGACATATTGATTTTTTCCCGCACGCCAGAGGAACACACAGTCCATATCAGGTCCGTGTTACAGTGGCTCCTGGAAAACCAGCTCAATGTGAAGGCCGAGAAGTGTGAGTTTTCCACCCACTCCACTTCCTTCCTAGGGTTTATTGTGGCTGAGGGGGAGCTGAGAGCCTGACATGAATGCCCTTTTCGGAGCATTAATGAGGCGCCAGATGCCAACAGTAAGTTCATTTGTTTATTTAACAAAAGAACAAAATAACAAAATAAAGAGCCACATGAGGCAAAGTAGATACATTGAACTAGGACACAAAAGAACACTAACATCAGAGCTAACGTGTAGCGAGGGTGGAACCAGACATGAATGAATAAACACGCCTGATGAAGCGAGGATGAATCAAAGATAGCAGGAAGACTGGAGCCTAGGTTAGGGACTCCAGTCCTGGTACACCAATGTAGGTCGCAGCAAGGAGTGAGCCTCAGCTACTTCCTTAAATACTGATCATGGAGGTAAAAGAACCAAACAGGAAGGGGGAACATAATTAACGCAATCAAGATCAGCTGTCACAGCGCTGGCTCGGCTTTGACAACTGGAAGTTCGGCCGTAACGCTGTCACAATAAACGCCCTGGAAGCAATAATAACAAAACTGAAATAATATGGGAGAAAAAGCGAAAATACTGAGTAACCCAAGCACGGATGGGTTCAGCGCTCAGATCACCACAGCACCCTCCGTTCAAAGGACGCATTCCAGGCATCTAATGTAACATCCAAAAATCCCCCCCCCCAACCAGAAGGCTACCAGGACTGACCAAGGGAGGGCGGAGGGGGAAACAGGCTAGGAGGGAGAGAAACAAAAAACCCACAAATGTCTACAGAGACACACACCAAGAGGGAGAAAAAAAACAAAAAACACCAGGAACAGATAATAACAAGGGTCAAACATGAAATGGCGTGGCTTAAACACAGAAATGTCCAAAACTAGATAAACAAGTGAAAACAAAAGTACTGGTACACGTCAACTAGAAAAAATACTCAAGTACTACAGAATAAGTAAACAAAAAATATATGTATAACACTACCCGGTAAGAAAAACAAGAGAAACAAAAATACAGGCACACTTCACCTTTGAAAATACATACAGTGGGGCAAAAAAGTATTTAGTCAGCCACCAATTGTGCAAGTTATCCCACTTAAAAGATGAGAAAGGTCTCCAATTTTCATCATAGGTATACCTAAACTATGACAGACAAAATGAGAAAAAAAAATCCAGAAAATCACATTGAAGGATTTTTAATGAATTAATTGGTAAATTCCTCAGTAAAATAAGTATTTGGTCACCTACAAACAAGCAAGATTTCTGGCTCTCACAGACCTGTAACTTCTTCTTTAAGAGGCTCCTCTGTCCTCCACTCGTTACCTGTATTAATGGCACCTGTTTGAACTTGTTATCAGTATAAAAGACACCTGTCCACAACCTCAAACAGTCAGACTCCAAACTCCACTATGGCCAAGACCAAAGAGCTGTCAAAGGACACCAGAAACAAAATTGTAGACCTGCACCAGGCTGGGAAGAATGAATCTGCAATAGGTAAGCAGCTTGGTGTGAAGAAATCAACTGTGGGAGCAATTATTAGAAAATGGAAGACATACAGGGCAGCACGGTGGCGCAGTGGTTAGCACAGCGGCAGCACAGCAAGAAGGTCATGGGATCGATTCCACCCTTGACCATCGTGGGTTCGAGCCTACCCCCAGACCATCGGTGACCCTTCTGTGTGGAGTTTGCATGTTCTCCCCGTGTCTGCGTGGGTTTACTCCGGGCACTCCGGTTTCCTCCCACATGCCAAAAACATGCAAGTTAGGTTAATTGGCATCAAAACTGGGGATTCTAAATTGTCCTTAGGTATGGATGTGAGAGTGAATGGTTGTCTGTCTCTCTGTGTTGGCCCTGTGATGGACTGGCGATCTGTCCAGGGTGTACCCTGCCTCTCGCCCAAAGATGCTGGGATTGGCTCCAGCCCCCCCGCGACCCGAAAGGATTAAGCGGTAGAAGATGGATGGATGGAAGACATACAAGACCACTGATAATCTCCCACGATCTGGGGCTCCACGCAAGATCCCACCCCGTGGGGTCCAAATGATCATGAGAACGGTGAGCAAAAATCCCAGAACCACATGGGGGTACCTAGTGAATGACCTGCAGAGAGCTGGGACCAAAGTAACAAAGGCTACCATCAGTAACACACTACGCCGCCAGGGACTCAAATCCTGCAGTGCCAGATGTGTCCCCCTGTTTAAGCCAGTACATGTCCAGGCCCGTCTGAAGTTTGCTAGAGAGCATTTGGATGATCCAGAAGAGGACTGGGAGAATGTCATATGGTCAGATGAAACCAAAATAGAACTTTTTGGTAAAAACTCAACTTGTCGTGTTTGGAGGAGAAAGAACACCATACCTACTGTGAAGCATGGGGGTGGAAACATCATACTTTGGGGCTGTTTTTCTGCAAAGGGACCAGGACGACTGATCCGTGTAAAGGAAAGAATTAATGGGGCCATGTATTGTGAGATTTTGAGTGAAAACCTCCTTCCATCAGCAAGAGCATTGAAGATGAAACGTGGCTGGGTCTTTCAGCATGACAATGATCCCACACACACCACCCGGGCAACGAAGGAGTGGCTTCGTAAGAAGCATTTCAAGGTCCTGGAGTAGCCTAGCCAGTCTCCAGATCTCAACCCCATAGAAAATCTTTGGAGGGAGTTGAAAGTCTGTGTTGCCCAGCGACAGCCCCAAAACATCACTGCTCTAGAGGAGATCTGCATGGACGAATGTGCCAAAATACCAGCAACAGTGTGTGAAAACCTTGTGAAAACTTACAGAAACCGTTTGACCTCTGTCATTGCCAACAAAGGGTATATAACAAAGTATTGAGATGAACTTTTGTTATTGACCAAGTACTTATTTTACCGAGGAATTTACCAATTAATTCATTAAAAATCCTTCAATGTGATTTTCTGAATTTTTTTTTCTTATTTTGTCTCTCAGTTGAGGTATACCTGTGATGAAAATTGGAGACCTCTCTCATCTTTTAAGTGGGAGAACTTGCACAATTGGTGGCTGACTAAATACTTTTTTACCCCACTGTAAGTCTCACAGAATAGGCAAACAAAAAATATATGTATAGTACACACGGCAATCCAGGCAAAGAAAAGAGAATCCCTTCAACAACACATGAAAAACACAACTACAGGGACGCCGGCAGGTAGAGAGCAGAGAAAAAAAAAGCAGTTCAGGCGGTCTACTAGCATCCAGACTCCACATAAAAAAGGAAAAAAGCAGTTCAGGGGACCTACCCAAGTCCCAGACCCGGGGAAACAGTACCTCAGGCAGCCGGCCCAGGTTGATGAACCAACGAAGCAGTCCAACAGGCGGCTGATCCAGGATGCCAGACTGGTGGGGCAGTCCGTCAGGTGGCCCGCCCGCATCCTCAGGCCACCAGGACCCGAGGGGGGAGCTTGGAGGCGACTTCCCTACCGAAAGGCACCACGAGGGGAAGCCGAACCGGATGAAGGAGACCCCAGCGGCGTCCAGTGGTAGAGAATAGGAGGGGAGGGGGGGAAACAGGGAACCAGTTCAGTAACAGGTGGAAGGGGATCTGCAGCTCCCTCACGAACCTCGAACCGGGCCGGCGCAACACCCTCGGTGGACCCAGATTGGGCTGGCGCAGCACCCTCGGTGGACCCGGATTGGGCTGGCGCAGCACCCTCGGTGGACCCAGATCAGACCAGCGCAGCACCCTCAGAGGACCAGGACCGGACCGGCGCAGCACCCTCAGTGGATCCGGATCGGGCCAGTGCGGCACCCTAGGTGGACCCGGATTGGGCCAGTGCAGCACCCTCGGTGGACCCGGATTGGGCCAGCGCAGCACCTGGGATGACCTGCAAACACAAACCTGGAGCATCGACAACAACGACCAGAGCTGACTCATCTCCGGTGACCCTGGAAGAAGGCTCGGACAGACAGGGAGAACAGGGGTCAGGATCACTGGCAGAGCCCGGCGAGAGAGCTCGGATGCAGCGGCTGGCTCTTCCCCCCAAGAGATAGGCAAGAATGCTCCAGAACAGAAAGCAAGAAGACAAAATAGAGCACTTGCCTGATCTCGGGCTCTACCGCCGTCCAGGACTCCGACGATCCAGGCTTGACAATCTGGAGGTCCATTTCTGGTTCCACCACGACTGCAGTGGGCTCCACAGCTGGCATGATGGTCTCCACAGTCTGAGAACCCCCTGGCACTGAAACCCATGCCGATGGCCCACATGGTGTGGTGGCAGGGGATCCGTAGCCTGCTGGGGCTGACTGCTGCTCCATGGCGACCCGGGGACGCTTCACCGTCGGCGCAGGCTCCATATGGCAGTCAGTCCTCCTCCTCTGCCCATGTGGCTGCAGGACTGGAACCAGGCTCTCCAGCGCCGCAGGCTACTCCTCCGCCCGACAGTCTACTCCTGGCACTGGGTGATGCTCGGAGAGAAAGGGAGGAAGCACAGAGGTAGCAGGTTCAATGTTTATGGCTGCAGCAGATGGTGGGAGCTCAGAGGACTGTGAACCCTGAGCTCCACCCCCAGGAATCAGACAAGGCAATTCATAACATTGGGATTTAGAATGAAAAAACTCTTGCCTGTTTTCCCGGGGAACGATGGTGACTGCTGCAGTGGGCTTGGTTCTCCCCTTTCCCCTAAGGATGGTGATGAAAGGCCCCCAGGAAGGCGAGGATGAGCCGCCCCAATAGGATCGATGACGGGCAGAGCCGGAGCAGGACTCGCTGGGCTCACAGCAGCTGAAGGAAGTGCCGAGGAGGAGGGAGGAGCAGCCAAGGCAGTTTGGGGACGACTGCCCCCAGTCGTCTTTTTTTTTTTTTTTTGAAAAAAAAAAATAAAAAATGGCAGGCGCGTTTCAGACGCATGCCGTGTCACGGAAATGCAGGTTCATTTTCTGTGTCAAGTCAAATTCTCTCGTATGTTATCAGTGATCTGTTAATGTACTTGGCAATAAATCTTTTTCTGATTCTGATTCTGATTCTGAGGAGCTGACAGAACTGCGGGAGAGATGACCCGGAGGCTGGGGCTGCTGTCTTTATTCTCCGTCGTGGCGCGGGGGAAACAGCTGGCTGGGAGGCGGAGTTCTTACGGTGAACCGGGACCAGATCCGTACGGGGATCTCGCGGAGGTTCGGCCCAGACAGGAGGTCGATCACGGACAGGGTGGCGGCATCTTCCGGCAGAGGGTGAGGCTAGATTCAAGTCATGAAAGCGCCTCTGCTGCGCAGAAACCGAGGCCAGCAGCTTGGCGTACTCCAGATAATTACTGAGTTCGGGAATAGTCTCCACCAGTCTAATTGCCGCCACCACGTTCTTTAGGATCCTGCTGGGATGGGAGGAAGAGCATGCTTCAGCCACGCGGCCCTTGATGAGCTCAGCTGCCTACTGTTCCTCTTCTCTGGGGACCTTGGCTGCCCTCTTCCTCTGCTGTGTAGGGAGATGGCCCTTCGGTGACGCAGAACCTGAGGCTGGACGCATAGCAGGAACCTGATCCTGAGGCGAGGAGCGGGGATGCCTCACCGTCGGCTCTGACTTTGGCTTCCTTGCTGGGACTCTTCACCAGCCCACGGTTCCTCTGCTGAAGTGCCGCGAGTTTGGCCATCCTTTCCATGCCCTTGGCGTGCTCGGCCAGGTGAGGATGGCACTTTACTGCAGCCTCTGTGAGGTCCAGGTACCAGTGCGCATTTACGGAGGTGGCGAACACACGGGCGTTGGCCAGGAGACCGTCTATCTCCATCAGAGCCTGGATAAGCTCAAAACCCAGGCTCATCAAATATCTGGCCCTAGATGATGCCATTACTCCAATTACACAGGCACCTGGAAAGGGGGAAAAACTCAAGACTGAAAAACAGACTTACTGTGGCTGGCACCTCTCTTGGCTGCGACCTACTGACATGAATGCACCTTTTGGAGCATTAATGAGGTGCCAGATGCCAACAGTAAGTTCATTTGTTTATTTAACAAAAGAACAAAGTAACAAAATAAAGAGCCACGTGGGGAAAAGTACATACATTGAACTAGGACACAAAAGAACACTAACATCAGAGCTAACGTGTAGCGAGGGTGGAACCAGACATGAGCAAATAAACACGCCTGATGAAGCGAGGATGAATCAAAGATAGCAGGAAGACTGGAGCCGAGGTTAGGGACTCCAGTCCTGGTACACCAATGTAGGTCGCAGCGAAGAGTGAGCCTCAGCTGCTTCCTTAAATACTGATCATGGAGGTAAAAGAACCAAACAGGAAGGGGGAACGTAATTAAAGAAATCAAGATCAGCTGTCACAGCGTCGGCTCGGCTTTGACAGCTGGAAGTTCGGCCACGACACTGTCACAATAAATGCCCTGGAAGCAATAATAACAAAACCGAAATAATATGGGAGAAAAAGGGAAAATACTGAGTAACCCGAGCGCGGATGGGTTCAGTGCTTGGATCACTATAGAGTCGAATCGGCCAAGGTGAAGGCTGTGCTTGATTGGCCTATGCCCCACTCCTGCGAGGAGCTTCAGCGCTTCTTGGGGTTTGCAAATTTTTATCGCAGATTTACTAGGAACACATTAGCACACATTAGCGCAGCCTCTCACTCAGCTGACCTCGGTCAAGGTGCCCTTCACCTGGTCCGAGGTGGCCGAACGGGCCCTTTCCAAATTGAAGGGCCTGTTCTCTAACACCCCCATCTTGGCCCAGGTTGACCCTCAGCTGCAGTTTATTTTGGAGGTGGATCCTTCTGATTCGGGGGTGGGCGCTGTCCTCTCGCAGCACTCGACCGCCGATCAGAAGCTTCACCCATGCGCGTATTTCTCTCAGTGGCTCACGCAAGCCGAGAAGAGCCACAACGTAGGGGACTGAGAGCTCTTAGCCATTAAGCTGGCCCTTGAGGAGTGGAGGCACTGGCTGGAGGGAGCAGTCCATCCCATTGTAGAGAGAACCAACCATAAAAATTTAGAATACCTTCGGTCAGCCCACAGACTTAATGCCAGGCAGGCCCACTGGGCCCTATTCTTTCATAGGTTTAATCTTACTATCACATACAGGCCTGGTTCTCGTAATATCAAACTGGACACTCTCTCCCACCAGTTCAGTCCCGACCTTCCAGCCCCTCCTTCTCTTTCCCAACCCATTGTGCCACTCTCATGTATTATTGGAGCCCTTACCTGGGAGATTGAGCAGAGGGTCCGGCAGGCCCAGTCAACAGAGGCCAGACCCGAGGGGGGACCTAGTGATTGTCTGTTTGTCCCAGCCGGCCTCCGCAGCGACGTCATCCAGTGGGGCCACTCTAGCCATTTTGCCTGCCACCCAGGGGTTTCTGATTCAACGAGTGTTCTGGTGGCCCATCCTGTGGACAGACGTCCAGGACTATGTTAAAGCATGCCAGGTGTGTGCTCACAAGTCCGACTCCTCACCTCCTGTTGGCCTGCTACACCCATTACCAGTTCCCAGCCGACCTTGGTCTCACATCACCCTGGACTTTGTCATGGGACTTCCCCCCTCATGAGGCAACACCGTCATCCTTACCATAGTAGACCGCTTCTCCAAAGCAATCCATCTGGTGCCCCTGCCCAAACTACTCTCCGCCTCTGAGATTGCCGTCCTACTGACTAAACACATCATCCATCTGCATGGGAATCCTATGGACATTGTGTCTGACCGGGGTCCACAATTCACCTCCCATGTTTGGAGGTCCTTCTACCGCTCCTTGGGCACCACGGTCAGCCTTACATACAGATATCATCCACAGAGCAATGGGCAGGCTGAGTGTATCAACCAGTCCCTGGAGGCCGCCTTCAGATGCGTGGCATCCTGTAATCCCACCACGTGGAGAACCCATCTGACCTGGGTGGATTATGCCCACAACTCCACAGGATTCATACCTTTCAAGGCCTCCATGGGGTATACCTCCCCCCATCCCCCATTGCATATGGCGGAGAGAGAAGTCGCCGTGCCATCCTTAGGGGCCCACACCCGCCGCTGCCGTTGGCTCTGGAGGGCCACCCGAGCCGCCCTTCTCTTCTCTACCGAGTGGAATACCTAGTATGCGGACCGCAGGTGAGTCCCAGCACCTAAGTATACAGTCAAGAAGCCTGTGTGGCCATCGGTGGACCAGGTGCCCTTAAAGACGGAGTCCAGGAGGTTATCACCTCACTTCTTGGGCCTGCTTACCATCTCCCGGATTGTCAATGATGTGACGATCAGCTGAGAGCTTCCGCCTATGCTTCGCATCCACCCCACGTTCCACATATCGAGAATCAAGCCCCTCTCCACCAGCCCTTTCTCTCACCCCCCCCCCCCCACCGAAGATGCCTCCTCCTCCCCGGACCCTTGACGGCCACACCACCTACACCGTCCAGAGGATTCTGGACATTCGTCGTCGGGGCCGAGGCCTGCAATACCTCATCCACTGGAAGGTCTAAGGCCCCGAAGAAAGGTCTTGGATCCCCGGCTCATACTTTCATGACAAAGGGATGGTGAGGGCCTTCCACCAAGCCCACCCCAACAGGCCCAGTGGGCCTCCAGGAGGTGAGGTGCCTCTTGGGGGGGGCACTGTCATGTTCAGGTGAGTGCACGTTCCCCTCTCTTCCTGCGAGAGGTTCCCCGGCTCCGCAGGTAATCATCACACCTGCGTGAGTGGATGCACCTACTGCCTCTGCCTTGCCAGCGCTTATAAGGACCAATTTGTGAATGCTTCAGCGCCAGCTCATTGGGTTTACTTCCTTCAAGCAAGCAAGTACATTATAATCTAATTCTAATCATTACCGTTCCAGCTGTTGATCTCCACCTGGTCAGACACCTCACCCAGCTTCACTCCTCTCCTTCTCCCTGCCAGCCTCACCCCGCTGGTTCGTCTATTCCTGCTGGGTCTCTCTGTTGGGTCCTCTGCTCAGCTTCCCGTAAGTTATAGTCTGTTATTCCCCTTTCCCGATCTCCCCCCTCCTACTAATTAGCTCTCATCTCCTTCCTACAGGCTGAGTCGTCCTCTGGCAAGTTCCGTCTTTCCCTAGCTGTGCGCTCCCCTTTTGGATTAATAAATTGTGGTTAAACTGAGCTTCTCTGTGTCATGTGTGTGCTTTCTCTGGTGTGGCACCCTGCCCGTGAGTTGACTGTTCTCTCAACATGACACATATGTTAATGAATAAAAGGTTATAGTACAAGAATCTTAACCCTATGAGTGTGTATGTTGCCGAACTGCAACATAACCCCTAGTGGTCAAGAGTGGTAAATATTTTTTGTCAATAAAATAGTTCAGATTTCCAAGGCTATAGCTTGAAAGTGGTAAGAGATAATGGCTTACTGTCAATTAGAAAGATGTAAAATGTGATCCAAAGTTTCATATAGGAATAAATTTACACGTCTAATTTGCATAATGTCGTGGCACCCCTTTAAATGCCATAACTCAGTCAAAACTGGACTTTGGACGTATTTACACAAAAAATGGTTCAGTCTTCTGACACAGTTTTTTGTACAGAGGTACCTCATCATCTTATCTTCAAAGTATATGAACAAAAAATCAGTGCAATATAAAAAAAAAACAAAAAAAACCCCCACAAAAAATCCAGAAAATCCTCACTTACTTTTGACAAAGGTGTGCTGGCTGGCTGGCTGGCGTGGTCACTGCGTTTTCACCCATCATGGTTGTTATTTTGCGTTCTGTCAATCATTTTAAGTCTCTTACCACATCTACAAAGTTTTATGATTATCCCACATAAATTTCGCTTATATCCAATGGCTATTTTCCGTGTACAAAGCCGATATGACAGCTTTGTACGCGATGACCGATCGCTTTTGACGATGACTGATCATGGCCATATTAGCTTTCTGGGTTAAAATGCTAAAAACAGGAAAAGGAAATGAGGAGTTCTTCTTCTCTGGTGTATTATGTGTCATCCATTGAGTCCTCCAATGGATGTCTGCCACCTTTTGAAACTGGCAAATCAGTACAAATCCCCAAAGCAGCGATCATGTCAGAGTGAGACGACAGGTGCAGTGCCGCACTCTGCCACTAGGGGCATGTAAACTCACGCACTCAAAGGCTTAAGAAACAACAAATAGTGAGTAATTGTAGCTGCCAGCTTGTTAAAATTGGTCTGGAACAATCTCCACAATAAGCTATCACCTGTTCTGATTCTGGATGCGGGTCAGGGAAAATAGCGTCTATATGGAGTTAAGCTGGTCGTAAAGCGGAAGGGACAAATACATACAAATCGGACGTCACCCGAGTTAACAAGGTCAGGAGTTCCTGGCAGAACTGGCGTAATTTGCCTTCCTGGCAGAAGGCCAGGAAGGCAAATTAAAGAGTGAATTACAGAGCTGCATGGAAGAATCTGATCAGACCTAAATGAAACAGTCATTGTCGCCCCTGACAGACTGCTATAATGATGATGATGATGATGATGATGATGATGATGATGATGATGATGATGATGATGAACTATGTTGCTTTTGTAATTTTTGTGGGTAAACTGTGAGGGTGGCTTAACCTCTTTTTTTCCAATTTAAAGACACAAAGGGTGGTGTAGAGTGAAGGGCTTATTTCTGATCTTGAATTCCCATTTCTGGCTGTCTGGAGAAAGAGAAATTTCTGCATTCTGTGGGTTGGGAAATAAAGGCGAAAGCCCGGGGACTGTATATATATATTTTTTGGTCTACCAGAAACAAAGAATTTACAATTTCCACTGGCATTGCAGGCCATATGCTCTCCCGCCTGTCTCATTAGGATTCAGGTAGAAGTTTGGAGAGGCTGCAATTACCACAAAGGGGTTGAAATTTGGAGCTTGGACCGTAGGGCTGTAAATATCTACTAACTTTTTTCCCATAGTATATACAGGTGATTTAACTGAAACGGCAACATCAAAACCACTTTTGACTGTGCAGGAAACGGGGGCGAGTCTGTATCTCTGATCACGAAGGGGAAGGGGTGATTCACCCTCTCGCCTGAGTTGAACTGAGAAATTGTGTTTAAAGCATGATAAAAGTTATTGAGATGAAATTGTTTGAGGTAACAGCGCTGAATTGTACACAAAGTTAAAATGGTAAGATTATTCTTGCATGAATAAAACCAAATTTAAGGGTGACTATTCTCCAGTTTCTTTGAAAAAACAAGGCGTGGTTTGTGGTCAACAGGCTTCATGGTCACATTGCGTGCTCACATTCGCGCATGACCGAAACGGTCACATAACATTCCCGTTGCATGAGAACTATGCATGTGCAGATTAAGCAGCGCAAATGGGTGAGTCATCCTGGGCGCCATCTTGGAGCTGAGACAGCTAGACTGCCTTCAAGCGACGTCACTGTGTCTCCTCCTCCTTGAGCGAAGAAGGAACAGCCTCCATCTTGTGGTCAACTATAAGAATTGCATTCTTTCATAAATTTACCTCCAAATTAAACAAAGTGTGAATCTAGTAAGCCAATTTATAACCAAATCAAGCTTCCAAGTTAATTTCAAAGGAATTCTGTAGTTATGGCAGCGGGAAGGTCAGCATCTACTGCTGGTGAAACAGTAGATGGGACACAGAAAGTTATTGAGAGACAGACAGTTGAGAAAGATAGAAAAGAGGAGGTAAGAAAGTTTAAAAAATGGGTGGCTGAGTTACAGGATTTAGGATATCTGCCAGGATCATCAAAACCAATGCTCTCAGTTAAACTAACAGAGATCCTGCAAATAATAATCCAAACATATAATACTTGTAAAACTAGTCTTTGTAAAAAATGTGTTCAAAATTGGACAGTTAGCACAAAACCATTACTTAAAGATTAATAATAACAAGAGACAGGCTATTCCTCAACTTTTTATTGAAGTATACAGAGAGTAACACAGCTGCGGGTCTTTGTCCTCAGCACAACCTGGCAGGAAAGACCCTGAATAAGTATTTGCGGTTACATTTATCTTCTCGATACTTGGGCATTCCCAACATAGCCTCCTACAATGGCTGCCTTGTGCTGAACCAATCAAAACCAGTTCCTTCATCAGATGCTCGTTGAATTGGTCAACACCAGTTTCTTCATAAGTTGCTTCTTTGTCCTGCAGTAGCTGTCTGTCTGGTGACAGACGTTTCCTGTCTCCTTTCACTTCCTATCGCAACCCTATGATCAACCTCATGACCAGCTCCATGATCCAGGGACATTTCTCTATATGTATGCAGAAAACATTCTTCATTGCAGAAGCAGTTGGCGTGTGTGTGTAGCTAAAACCACTTCCTGTTATGTAGGCAGATGTGCAGTGCAAAGACTGTGGGACTAATAAAAGCTTATCTTTTTACGGGCTGCACGGTGGCGCAGTGGTTAGCACTGCGGCAGCACAGTTTACCCTTGGCCGGGGGATCGTGGGGATCGTGGGTTCGATCCCAGCCCCCAACCAACAGTGATCTGTGTGGAGTTTGCATGTTCTCCCCGTGTATGCGTGGGTTTACCCCGGGATTTCTCCAGTTTCCTCCCACATCCCAAAAAATATGCAGGTTAGGTTAATTGAAGATTCTAAAGTGGCCCAGTGTGTGTGAATAGTTAAAAGGGATGGTGCCGTATTGTGGCTGCTTCATCCATCTAGGTGGTGGATGACCCTTAATTTCTGTAAAGCATCTTTGAGTGTCTATGATAAAGCACTATATAAATCTGATGTATTGATTGATTGATTGATCTTATGCAGCAGATAGCACATTATGTGAGCCCTTTATCTAACTAAAACATTCTTAACTAACACATTCTTATCTAACTAAAATATTCTACCACAAATCCCTCTTTTGACTCCATTAAGGCAGGCACATCATCAAGCAGACCCTGGATACATTTTATTCATTGATTATGACATGAGCGATAAACCTGTTGGCAGTATATATTTCATTAAGCAGTCATGTTTATGCATTTTCTTTATTCATTGATGCATATTTAAAGACAAAAATTCTCATGCCAGCCCCACTGCCTGGCGGCCTTTAACAAAAACTTTTATCAGTGATATAAACACAGCAAAATGGATAAATGATAAATGTGCAAAGCAAAACATTTCAAGTCAGAAAATATTTCTGTCCTTGTATGCTGCATCCGGGCCTCAAGACCTGCTGAACAACAGAGACTGTAACCTTCTTATCTATTCTGACTACATGACAGCAAATCGCACAATATTTTGAAGAAACCTGTAAAAGAGAAGAGGAAAAAAGAAAGGGCCAGGTGTGGGTTATAGATACACCCTGGCATGTGACTTATATGTGTGAATGTGGTGTTGGATGTGTGAACAGTAGATAGAAACAGTAGATAGCAGAAAGACACGATACATTTCAAACAATGGCCTCTCCTTCACCACTGTCATTTCCAGATACACAATGGTCATTGTTGTGGAGGAGAGACCTAGACTCCTCTTGGAAGTGGACCTGAGCCATTATCCTTTGGGCTGGCTCCTTAGACAGGGTCGTAACTATACATCTTTCCAGCAGCTTTCTCAGACATGGGATACAGCAGCAGCCCACTATGAGAATCACTGCTAGTGAGATGACAATGATCAGATTTACTGAGTGTACCACACCCGCCCAATGTCCAAATATTGACAGCAACCATGCAGTAAAAGCATCAGGCTCACACCCAGTATTTTGTCACCACGTTCCAGTGGGGCGACATCTCCTTGTGTGTCCTTGTTGAGAATATCCAGAACCTGTTGAGAGAGTTTCAGGTATTTTCTTTAGACTCTTGATGTACTGTAACAGTTATGCTGCTTGACTATTTCTAGGAGTCAAAGGTGAATTTACAAATGGTCCTGGCATCTTTCTCCCTGTTAGCAGCTCATGAGGAGTCAGGCAGAGCATTGTGTTGGGGGCAGATCGCAGTGTCATCAGCGTTAATGGCAGTGCGTCAACCCATGTCATTCCTGTCCCCATGCATTGCTTGGCTAGCATTGTCGTGGTTCGAGCGCTGATTTCGTCCGCGTTCGGGCCATGCAGTATTTTCCTCCCAGCTGATGTGTGTGTGTGTCCCCGATGGCGTGCCGAGCTCTTATTGTGACAGCGCTTGGAGGGGCTTCCAGCTGTCAGAGCGGAGCTCTCTGACAGCTGGGATGCATTAGCGATTGCCATCAGCTGTCCCATCCTGAGCCCTATTTAAGGGATCAGCTATGGGCTGAGCATCGCTGCAGTCTCGTCAGAGATTCCTCGTCAGACTTTTCTCATCTGACTCCGTCAGAGATTTCTTGTCAGAGATTCCTCGTCTGACATCGTCGAGCATCCCTCGCCGAGCTTCCTGGTCAGACGTTATCTACCCTTCATCTATTATTGTAAGTTTATTCCATTGTGAGTCTGTCCCTCCTTTGCCATAGTCTGAGTCTTCGTTATAGTGTGTTTTAGCCCCCCGTGGCTCGTTAATTTTGTCATTTATTCTTTCCCTTAATAAACTGTGCAAACTCACCGGTTGATATGTGGCGTCTTATTGATGGCTCGTGAGGGCCATCCATGACAGTAGACTGCAGCCAGACTGAGACGCCGGTCGCCGTGAGTTTTGCCTAAATTGGACTTTTGTTTTTCCCTGTCTGGGTACCTGTGTGCTGGGAGGTCATGTCGTCACGCAGGGGCCGCGCTCGGAGCCTGGGCTACGAGCTGGCGGAGGCCCTGGACTACATTGATGGAGCTATTTTCACTGCTGGCCTCTACGACACTCCCAACGATGTATGCCGGCACCTGGACCTTGCTGAGGACATTACTAATCGCCTTCCCCGCTACTCCAACCACCCAAAAGTCACGGCGAGGAAGGCAGACATCGCTGCACACTGGGAGAGACTCCGTGGTCTGGAGGGAAACTCGGGCAGGAAGCCGAAGAGGAGGCATCCTCACTCCTCGCTTCAGGTTCCCATTCCTGTCCCCATTCCAGGCCAGGAGTTTGCACTGCCCAGGGGTGATCCCCGAGAGAGTGAGTCTTCAGTCGGGATTCCCCCGGAGGAGCTACAACTGACAGCTGTTTCCATCCGGGACTGAGTGGCTGCTGCTCGCTCCACCATTCACCCTACGCAGGTTATAAAGCATGTGACGGCGGCAGTCAGGCTGGTGGAGAGGAATCCGGTGTTAAATGACTATCCAGAGTAGGCCGACCTGCTCGCTTCTGTTTCTGCACAGGAGCGGCGTTTCCCGAACCTCTCCTTCGCCTTGCCCTCTGCCGGTAACTGTCGTCACACTAACAGGAAGCCTCAGCAAAAACCCCATCCAGATCCTGTTCCGGGTCATCGGAAAGACTCTACCTCTCTGACAGCTGCCCCTCCTATGTCTCGTCAGGAGGGAATTCCCGCAGCCTCTCTCCCCGGGTCACCTCTCCCTGCTGCTCCGTCAGCTCCTTGTGCCCGGATCGCCTCGGCTGTCATCCCCTCCTCCTCGACGTCTTCCTCGGCTGCTGTGAGTGTTATGAGTCCTGCTTCAGTGACGCCCATTGTGGGTCCATCGCAAGCGGCTCCTCCTTGTCCTTCCAGGGGGCCCTCCGTCACCATCCAGCGGGGCAAGGGAGGAACAAAGTCCACTGCAGCGGGTTCCATCGGGCCTCTACGGATCAGGCAAGTAGCTTTTCATTCTGTTCTCACATTGGATGAATTGCCTTGCTTGATTCCTGGGGGCAGAGTTCGGGGTTCACAGTCCCCTGAACTCCCTCCACCTGCTGCAGTAATTAGTAATGGACCTGCGACCTTTGTGTCTCCTTCCCCTGAGCGTTCCGTGGCGCCAGGCCTATGCCGCCGGTCAAGGAGGGAGCCTGCGGCCCTGGAGAGCCTTGTTCCATCCCCACAGCCACGTCATGGGCAGAGGAGGAGAGCGGACTACAGTTTGGAGCCTGCGGTGAAGTGTCCCTGGGTCTCCACGGAAGAGCGGTCCGACTCAGCAGGTCAAGGATCTCCTGCCACCACGCCGTGCAGGTCGTCGGCGTGGACGTCAGCGTTGGAGGGTCCTCAGACTGTGGAGAACATCATGCCGGCTGCGGGGCCTGCCGCTGTCGAGTGGGAGCCAGAGGACGTCCTTCCGCCTTCAGAACCCGGCTCGTCGAAGTCCTGGACGGCAACAGAACTCGAGTGCAGGCAAGTGCTCTATTTTTGTCTTCCTTCTATCTGTTCTAGAGCATTTTTGCCTGTCTCTCGGGGAGACAAGCCAGGTGCAGCCATCCGCTGCATCCGAGCTCGTTTCACTGGGCTCTGTCGCTACCGGTGATCCTGATCCCAGTTCTTCTTCTTCTCCTGAGCCTTCTCCCAGGGTCACCGGTGTGGAATCAATCCCGGTCGCTGTGCTGGAGGTTCCAGGTTCGGGTTTGGAGGTCGTTCCTGGTGCTGTGCCGACCCAGTCAGGGTCCATCGCGGGTGCAGCATTGACCCAATTGGGGTCCGACGTGGGTGTGGGTGCTGCTCCGGCCCAATCGGAGTCCATCGTGGGTGCCGCACTGATCCGATCGGGGTCCAGCAGGGGCGCGGCGCCGGTTCGGTTCAAGGTCGGTGAGGGAGCTGCAGATCCTCTGCTGCCTGACGCTGGACTGGATCATCATCATCACCATCATCTTCATCCTTCCCCCAACTCATCTCCACTGGGGGCCATTGGGGTTCTCAATATTCGGCCCGGCTCTCCCTTGTCTTTTCCCTCTCCTGGGAGGCCGTCTTCAATTTTTCCCCAGAGGTCCTGGTGGCTGAGTGAAGCAGGTCGGCCGCCTGGTGAGCTTTTTCACTGGTTCGGCGTTCTGGGTTGGCCACCCGACGTACTGTGCTTCCTACTGGGCGACCTGGTTCGGCTGCCGGAGGTTCCGTCTCTCCGAGCCTGGGACTGGGGTAGGCCGCCCGAACGCTCCCTTTTCCCCTTATTGACTATCTGGACATTGGATGCAGGGAGACCACCAGAACTGCTTCTGTCTCATTGGACTCTGCCTGCCGTCATCCCCGTGTGTTTCTTATTTCCATTAAATATTAAGGTCACTCGGGTGTATTGTCATTTGCTCTATTGGGACCTGTGCATTCTCAGCTGTTTAGCGTGTTTTTGTTTTTTTTTCCTTCTCCCCTCCCCTGTCTGAGGGATGACTTGTGTCGGCCACATTGTGTCTCATGGGCCTATTTATTTTAGTTATAGGCCTCCTTCTGTTATTTGCATTTTTTGTCCGGTCTATGTACCATCTGTGCTTTATGGAGTATTGTGTTGTTCTTTTACCATGCTCTGTAATTGCTTCGTTTGTTCCCTGTGTTTTCCCTTGTCATCGTCTTGGTGTTTTTTTTTGTCTTTTCTGGTTCTCACCCTCCAGGCCTTTCCCCCATCCTCCCACCCTGGGTGGGGTGGGGGGTGGGGGGGTTGGGTGTCATACAGCGTATTGTGACAGCGCTCGGAAGGGCTTCCGGCTGTCAGAGCGGAGCTCTCTGACAGCTGGGCTGCATTAGCGATTGCCATCAGCTGTCCCATCCTGAGCCCTATTTAAGGGATCAGTTATGGGATGAGCATCACTGCAGTCTCGTCAGAGATTCCCCGTCAGACTTTCCTCATCTGACTTCGTCAGAGATTTCTCGTCAGAGACTCCTCGTCTGACACCGTCAGACAACCCCTCGTCTGACATCGTCGAGCATCCCTCGCCGAGCTTCCTGATCAGACGTTATCTACCCTTCGTCTATTATTGTAAGTTTATTCCATTTTGAGTCTGTCCCTCCTTTGCCATAGTCTGAGTCTTCGTTATAGTGTGTTTTAGCCCCCCGTGGCTCGTTATTTTGTCATTTATTCTTTCCTTAATAAACTGTGGAAACTCACCGGTTGATATGTGGCGTCTTATTGATGACTCGTGAGGGTCATCCATGACAAGCATTCTTTTCAGTGTTCCGTTTGCTCTCTCCACTAGCCCTTGGGAGGCTGGATGCACTACTGAACTAAACTTATGCCTTATACCTAAGGCACATTCAACTTCCTTCAAATGTTTATTTGCAAAATGACATTGTCTGACCTAATCACTCTTGGAAAACCATGCCTAGGAATCATTTCCTCGGTCAGCCATTTAATCACTTCCTTTGCACTTTCTGTTTTACATACGTTTGCCTCAACCCATCTTGAAAATGTATCCACACACACCAATTGATATCTGTAGCCTCTGCATCTATTTTATGGGCCCATGTCTGTAAAATCAATCACTATATCTTTCCATGGTCCTTCAGGCACTGGAAAAACTCCCATAGAGGCCTTTAACGTGTGCTTGGGATTGAACTTCTGGCATACTTCACATTCAGAAACAACTAACTCTGCAACCTCAATCAAGTGTGGATGCCGCCAATGTGCTTCAATTAAAGCAGAAAATTTTGTTTTTGAGACATGGCCTTTTAAATGTGCCTCTTTGCACAAAAACAACAACACCTTGGCAGGGGCTACCAGTCTTCCATTAGCTGACCTCCGCAAACCTTCTTCATTCCTCTTTGCGCCTTACTCTATCCATCTGCTTTTTTCTTCAGGACTTGCCTTCTCCTGCAACTGCTTAATTTGCTCTTCGCCTAATTCCATGTACTCTTGATCTTCTTTCTGTACCATCATGCTTGCTTGAGTAACATAACCCTCTGCTTGTTTAGCCGTTAAATCAGCAGCTTCATTTCCTCTGGGCACAATTGCATTTCCTTTTTGATGTCCTTTATACTTCAAAATTACCATCCTCTTTGGTTGACCCATGGCCTCCAACAGCTCAACCATTTCTGTTAGGTGTCTAATTGGTATGTTAGCTGAAATGAGAAAACCCTTCCTTTTCCAATGTGGTAAATCAACATGTGCAGCCTGAGGTGCATAAGCTGAATCAGTGTATATATTTGCCTCTTGTTGTTTAGCATATTGACATGCTACTCAATAAGACTGATGGGCTAGCGGTTATCTCCCGCTACGAGAGCGTCTTCAGAGAGAGTAGTTTGATGTTGTTTACCGAGTCGTGGCTAACAGAACTAGCAACAGATGCTAACATCGAACTGGAGGGTTTCCACGCAATACGGGCAGACTGGACACCAGACAGTGGGAAGACAAGGGGCGGAGGGGTGATAATGTATGTCAATAACAACTGGTGCAGACCGGGACATATCACGGTTAAGGAACAGCACTGTAGCAAAGACATCGAGTTGCTAGCTGTTAGCATGCGGCCTACATATCTCCCGAGGGAATACTCACACGTGATCTGCATTGTTATTTATGCAAATCCGACGGCGAACGCTGGGACAGCGCGTGACATCATCCACTCAGTAACTGGCAGGCTGCAGACAGAACACCCAGATGCTCTTCTCCTCATCTCAGGTGATTTCAACCATATTTCACTGTCCCCCATTCTACCCACGCTCACCCAGTATGTCACATGCCACACTAGAGACAATAAAACACTGGACTTATTTTATGCAAATGCTAAGGAGGCGTACACCTCATCACCACTCCCCCCACTTGGGAGATCGGATCACAACTTGGTTCATCTCCTGCCGGTGTACAAACCCCTAGTACACAGACAACTTCCGGTCATGCGCACAGTGAAGTTATGGTCTGAGGAGGCAATGGACGCACTAAAGGACTGTTTTGAAATCACTGCCTGGGAGAAGCTCTGCGATCCACATGGTGAGGACATCGATGGCCTCACTCACACCATCACGGACTACATCGGCTTCTGTGTGGACAACACCGTACCCACCAAGACCATACGGTGTTGCTCGAACAACAAACCCTGGATCAACCCTGAGATAAGAACATTTCTGAGAGAGAAGAAGAGGATCCTCAGGTCGGGGAACAGGGAGATGCTGAAGTCCGTACAGAGGGAGCTGAGGAGGAAGATCAGAGAAGGCAAGGACAGCTTCAGGAAGAAGATGGAGGACAAGCTGCAACAGAGCGACATCGGCAGGGTCTGGAGAAACCTTAAAACCATGTCTGGGCTCAAGAATACCTCCCCCCAGGCCACGGGGGGCAGGGAGTGGGCGAACAATCTGAACCTGTTAGGTTTGACCAACCGCCCTCCCCCCCGACTGCACAACAACCACTGCTGCCTCTAAAGTCATCGAGACCTGCTGTCCACACCCCACTCCACCAACACCCCCCCACTCCTAGCACACAGCCCTCCAACCTGACCCTCACTAAGACCCAGGTGAGGACGGAGCTGAGGAAGATCAAGGCGAGGAACGCCTCAGGACCGGACGGCATCAGTGCGAAGCTCCTCAAGTCCTGTGCAGACCAGCTGTGTGGGATTGTGGAGCACATCTTCAACCTGAGCCTGATGCTGGGGAGGGTATCACAGTTGTGGAAAACATCTTGTGTGGTACCTGTACCAAAGACTTCCCACCCCAAAGATCTGAACAGCTACAGACCAGTGGCCCTGACGTCTCACATGATGAAGACCCTGGAGAGACTGCTCCTTGCTCACCTCCGCCCCCTGGTGGGACCAGCGATGGATCCACTCCAGTTCACCTACCAGCATGGCATTGCGGTGGAGGATGCAGTGATCTTCCTCCTTCACCGTTCTCTGTCCCACCTGGAGAAGCCCGGGAATACGGTGAGGATCATGTTCTTTGACTTCTCCAGTGCTTTCAACACCATCCAACCGATGATCTTGAAGGACAAGCTGCTTTGCGCAGGGGTGGACCAGCACCTGTCATCATGGATCCTGGACTACCTCACCAACCGGCCACAGTTTGTGAGGACCCGAGATTGTGTGTCCGACACGATCATCGGTAGCACAGGGGCCCCCCAGGGAACGGTTTTGGCTCCCTTACTGTTCACCCTTTATACTGCGGACTTCTCACACAACACAACACACTGCCATCTACAGAAGTTCTCTGACGACTCTGTGATCGTCAGCCTCATCTCCAACGGAGATGAAGCCAAGTACAGAGGACTTATCCAGGACTTCGTGGACTGGTGTCATCAGAACTGCCTCCAGATCAATGCGAGGAAAACTAGGGAGCCTGGTGTGGACTGCCGCAGGCAAGGACAACCCCTCACAGCACCAGTAAACATACAGGGAACAGACATTGAGATGGTGACATCCTACAGGTACCTTGGTGTTCATCTGAACAATAAACTAGACTGTTCACACAATACCGACGCACTCTACAAGAAGGGACAGCACAGGCTGTTCCTACTGAGGAGGCTCAGGTCTTTTGGTGTACAAGGGGTGCTGCTGAAGACATTCTATGACACGGTGGTGGCATCAGCCATCACTTTTGGAGTGGTCTGCTGGGGCAATGGCATTACAGCAGCCAATAGGAAGAGACTGAACAAACTGATCAAGAAAGCTAGCTCTGTCCTGGGGCAGCGCCTTGACCCAGTGGAGGAGATAGGAGAGAGAAGGATGGTGGCTAAACTGTCATCTCTGCTGGAGTCCGAGTCCTACCCTATGCAGGACATATTGAATGCACTGAGGAGCTCATTTAGCAGTAGACTACATCATCCTAGGTGCGCAACCGAGAGGTTTCGCAGGTCCTTCCTACCTACGGCAGTCAGACTGTATAACCTAAGCAGGGCTGCTTGCAGAGATAGCAAAAAAACGTGACGACCTACTGTAATAGTATTGAATGCAAAAGACGCAACAGACTTACACAAATGGTCCCCTCCAGTATACAACTAGAACAATATCAGACGCTACGGAGGGTGACAATATGTATGGGTACATATTCATACTATGCAGGATAACTAAGTAGACAGTTATGCTGTTTATTCCATCTTGCTACAATGCTCTGCACTTTGTATATATATTTATATATTTATGAGTACGTATGTATATCCACTCCTCTTTTTTATATTTTTCATATCTTCTTAATTATTGCTCTGAGTGTTGCTATCCCTATGCTGTTGCAATCCTGGAATTTCCCCATTGTGGGACTAATAAAGGCTTATCTTATCTTATCTTATCTTTAGTAAGGGCTACAATTTCAGCTTTTTGGGCAGAGGCAGGCTGGTCTACCATTCCTGCCTCAACAGTTTGAAATGCACCTGTCTCCTCATCATATTTTACAACTGCATGTGAAGCACTCAGAGACCCAGCTGTTTTCCTGTAGCAACATCCATCCATCCACAATTGAACATCCATTCAAATTTATATGTTCAATTTCATCAGTTTGGAGATTTGGAACAGTTTTTATATCTGTTTTTACAATTGCACAACAATCATGAGGTTCACCTGTGAACATGTTTTCTGCCATGCTTTTCCCTTCACTTGTGTAAATGACATTTGGCGTTTGTAGTTTTCTTTTCAGGCTTTGTGTTCTTTTGGCTGAGAGTGTAAACAACACACTTTGCAGGTATGAAGCTACTGTGTGGGCAGTGTGAACAATCACAGTGTGTTGCATGGTAATGTGAGAATTTTTTTCCAGTGCTTTGGCGATTGCTGCAACATGACATGTGCATGATGGGTGTCCTCTTTCTATGCCGTCTAATGTTGAGCTGTAATACATTAGAACTGACCTTTACCCTGTACCTTCCCCCTTCTGATACAGTACGCCGTTCACAACTCTGGACTGTTCAGAAACGTCAAGATGAAATGGGAAAGTGTAATCAGGTGGTTTGAGTGAGCATGCATGTGACATCAGTTGTTTTAGTTCAATGAAAGCACCCTCAGCTGAAGTAGTCCATTGCAATAATGATGTGAGATGTTTGTGTTCTGTTTCCTTAAGAAGGTCGCACAGTGGTTGAATAAGCGCAGTGTAATTTGGAACAAAATTTCTGCTATATCTGGCAAGACCCAAAAATGACAACATTTCTCTCACAGTGCATGGTTTAGGGTGTGGGAGAACCGATGACCTTTGCAACGGAGACGCCGCAGAGTCATCGGATGTGATTAGCCTGCCCAAACAGTGAACTCTGGTGTGACAACACTGTACCTTTTTGCAGCTTAATTTGTAGCCTTTCTGATAGAGATATTTCAGGAGGAGCTCCGTGGCTGAGAGCACAGAGGCATCAGTGGGGCCTGCTAATAGTAAATCATCAACATACTGCAACAGTAATGTACCAGGGGGCAGGAATAAGTCCTGCAAATGTTGATGCGGTATGTGATTAAAAATGGCTGGTGAGTCAACAAAACCATGTGGTAATCTGCTGTATGTGTATTGCTGACCCTGATAGGTAAATGCAAAAAGAAGCCTGCTGTCTGCATGTAGTGGAATGCTGAAAAAAGCATTAGAAATGTCCACCTCTGTGAAAAACTTGTGTTGTGGGGTGATGTTATTCAGCAGCAGGTAAGGATTTGGAACAGTGCAATTTGTAGACACCACTACAGCATTGATTGGTCTCAGATCATGAACCATCCTGTAGTTCTTTGTTCCAAGCTTCTCTACAGGAAAAATTTGTGTGTTCCATGGGGACTGTGTTTGTACTAGGACCCCTGCTTGAGAAGATCCTGTATTGTTCCTGCTATGCCTGTTTCCTTCTCCTTTGGGAGAGGATATTGTCTTCGCCATATTGGCTGAGTATTTGGTTTGAGTGAGATTTTCACTGGTGTACAGGTAATTAGACCAACATCTGCAGAGCCGTCTGACCATAGAGAGGAGGGCATGGAGTCTAACAGTGCATTGGAATTTGGGTGATCAGTGTTTTCTCTACCATGTGTTCTGTCAAGTTGCAATCTTTGTGGGGTGGTCTGTATTATTACATTGCATGAGATGCGATAGCAATCAGCAGATGGTGAATAATGTAAATTCCTACATTGTGTGACAACCCAGTCAGTCAACTTAAGACATTTTTTCACTATATGTCCCAGTACCCTTGCCTCCTCCCCAGTGTCACATGAGGTGTGCATACAAAGGCAACAAGTCTTCATTCAAAAAACTGCAGCAGCCACTCCTTGTGAGCCAACATAAATGTCCTTGCACACCAAGTCCTGAACCTCCACCAAAGTCTCCCGCTGATGCAAATACTTTTTACACATTTTTGAAACTGTGCGTGCATTTGTGGTACTATGCGTATGCTTACAAACAGTTTTGCAATAATAATAGCTCCATAGACTTTCAGAAAAAAAAAAGCCCAGAGCTGTGGGAAAAAAGCAGATCTAACAAATAAGTAAAGGCAGTTCTTTATTGTGAGGGTCAGGAGGAGTCCTTGAATATCCTCTCTTTAAAATGGTAAGAGTCTGACACTTTCAATTATACTAGGGATGGGCAACTGGCGTTCTGCCCTTTCATTCACTCCAGCCCTGCTAGTCCATTTCCAAAAATCAATTATTTATTTATATCACATTTGCTGTATTTGGAACCGCACTCTTAAATGCAATTATAGAGTCCACCAATAGAAGGAGCTCTAACTGAAACCCAGGTGCCATTCTGTGAAAGTGGTTAAGCGAGAGTGAAGGAACCACGCAGAGGGAACAGTGCACCGGCGGAGAAGAAGAAGAAGTGTTTTTAAGGTATGTTGTCTGTTCAGACCGCATTAATAGGCTGTAAACAGCAGTAAATGTACAAAATAGGCTGCTTTTAAACAAGAATAAATTCTACTGAGGAGCTGTAGCATTTATTCTTGGTTAGCAGGTGAAGCCTCATGAAGCTCAGAGGCCTTTCTTCTAATTGTGCAGAAAAAGATTCAAAGTTTTGAGGTTTTTTCTAAAGAGTGTGACTTAGCACTGACAGTTTCAATCCATATCAGCAGTAAAAGTTGAGAGACTGAGGTCATTGTAATCTGCTGATTTTTTTTTTTTTTTGTTCATTTATACCAGTGGCTCTTAAACTTTTTTATTCCCCATTTTGGGGAGTCTGATGATTAACAAGCCTACCTACCCACAGCCATTTCTCTGCCCCTCCACACCCACAATTTATCCAAGAGCAAGCTAAGCCTCATCATATTTCCTTTTCTTCTTGTTTTTTTTTTTTTTTAATTATTATTGTCGGGAATTTCACTGTGGTCATCATTTTGATGGAGAGAGTTGTAAAAAATAGGTCAGGATATAATTTTATCCATCCATCCATCTATCCATTATCAGTGTCTGTTTTCAATCTAAATTATTCACATTTTTGTGATAAAGCACACTGACTTCAACTCTCCTGCTCTGAATTTCACTAATTCAGTTCTATTCTATTTATTTTCTGGTTGATCCCAATATACGTATTTGTGTTTGATTGTTGGCTGTAACACCTGTGTTGCTTCATCTGGGCAGAAGAACGTATCCCTGGGGTGTGCAGGGATGAGGTCATTCTGTCCTTCTACAAGAACAAGGGTGACTGTCAGAGCACAACCAGCTATCGTCCCATCACGCTGCTTTCCATTCCCGGCAAGGTAATCACCACTGTCATCCTGAAATGCATCTGCTCCCTGTTCCTCGCCAAGCACCACCGGCAGCAGGCCAGCTTCATCCCTCACCGTTCCACAGCAGACTGCATCCTTGCCTTGAGTGTCCTGGCGCAGCAACGGAAGGAGTATCGCTAATCTCTTTATGTGGCTTACACCGACCTCAAAGCTGCTTTCATCTCCCTAGACAGGAACGCCCTCTGACAACTCCTCCGTGGCATTGGAGTCCCATCCAAGTGCATCAACATTCTCTGGGACCTCTACTCCAACACCACGTGCAGGGTACGTGCCGAGGGTGACATGTCAGACCCTTTTGTCACCACCTCAGGAGTCCAGCAGGGATGTGCTGCCGTGCCAAACCTCTTTAATGTTGTGGTTGACTACTGGGTCAAGAACACGATGGAACGCTGCCCCAATCTCAGAGTTGACTTCCACTCCCACTTTACAGAACTATGCTATGCGGACGATGTGGTGCTTTTCGCCACACACATACACTACCGTTCAAAAGTTTGGGGTCACTTAGAAATTTCCTTATTTTTGAAAGAAAAGCACTTTTTTTTCAATGAAGATAACTTTAAACTAATCAGAAATACACTCTATACATTGCTAATGTGGTAAATGACTATTCTAGCTGCAAATGTCTGGTTTTTGGTGCAATATCTAGATAGGTGTATAGAGGCCCATTTCCAGCAACTATCACTCCAGTGTTCTAATGGTACAATGTGCTTGCTCATTGCGTCAGAAGGCTAATGGATGATTAGAAAACCCTTGTGCAATCATGTTAGGTCTGCAATGCTGTAATTGCTGCAAATGGAGGATTCTTTGACGAAAGCAAAGTTTGAAGGAAAAAATTATTATTTCAAATACAAATCATTATTTCTAACCTTGTCAATGTCTTGACTATATTTTCTATTCATTTTACAACTCATGGTGGTAAATAAGTGTGACTTTTCATGGAAAACACAAAATAATTGTCTGGGTGACCCCAAACTTTTGAACGATAGTGTAGATATAATTGCTGAGGCACTGGGACTGCTTGGAGAGGAAGCATCACCCCTGGGCCTCACCATCAGCTGGGCAAAGACACAGATCCAGTCACTGCCAAACTTTTTGCCACCACCACCACCACAAGTTATCATCATCAACAATGAGCCGGTTGAGCTTGTTAGCGGCTTTGTCTACCTATGATCTAAGATCACCAGCTACTGCTCGTCAGACCTAGAGATTACTCGCCGCCTGCAGCTGTCTTGCAGTGCTTTTGGCCGCCTCCAGAGAGTCTGGCGGAGCGGGATGATCCACATGTTCACAAAGTTGCAAATCTTTAACACCTGTGTGATCCCCGTCATCCTTTATGGGTCTGAGACCTGGACCCTCTCCACCACAACCACCCACTATCTGGATACATTTCATCGGGCCTGCCTCAGTAACATCCTCGGCATCCGATGGTTCCACCACCACAAATGATGAGGTTGTGGAGGAATAAGATCAGGCGAGATGCGACGAGCTGGAAGGTTGCAGAGCTTTATTTTCCTCCAACATAATGAGACACACTTGTAGCGCTGTGCGCTACTGTGCTCTACTGTGCTCCTGAGGCATGTCACACAAGCTCTTTTATACATTGATATGGGAAGAGAGAATGCATGGCACATTAGCATATCAGTCAATACACATGATTAGCATGACCAACTAGCGCCCGAACGTCCTCCCCCTAATCCGGAGATGTATAAACAACAGTCCATTGTTCTGGTTGTCCCCCAGGGGCTCTCTGTCCGTATATGAATGGTCCTCTGCTTCCTCCAGATCTGCTGAGTGTGAGGAATGAATGTCCATGTAGAGTGTGGTGGGTCACCACAAGGTCTTCAGGAGTGCTGGCTGCCCCATCCCCATCTCCACCATCATCAGAAGAGGGAGGCTGTGGCTCCTTTCCCACGTGGCCAGGTGGGAAGACGAGACACCGGCCAAGCAGGCCCCCTTCACCAGCACTCGTCCACCCCCCACAGGGCTGGCATCATCCCCGAGGTCGGCCCAGACTGTCCTGGACGGCCCAGGTTGCAATGATAAGAACTCTGGCTGACCTCATTGCCCTAGCCCAAGATCGCCCTGCCTTCAGACAATTGGCCACAATGGTCACTTAAGTGGCCAGGCGAGGATTAAGTTAAGTCAGTGCAAAAAGGAAGAGAGGAGGATGGAGAAGGGGAGAGGGAGAGAGTGAAGGAAGACCCAGGTAAGATAATAATAATAATATGACGTATGCAGGGTTCACACAAAGAAAATGGAGCAAGATGGTTGTGATCAACGGGATTTATTTTACACACCACCAACCCTCCAACTTACTTCTGAGCACAGAGAGGAGGGGAGGTCATTCTCCCAGACCTCCGTTTCAATCATGGTTACACACACATGATACATCTTGCCCTAATCCTGCTAAACACTGCTGGGTCATTATAATGCAGTTATAATGACCCAGCAGTATAACTCAGTAATAACACATTTAATACACACACAGAGTAACGTTTTCAACTGGCAAAGCATGCTGGGAAATCCCTGCCCCCCTTAAAATGGCCCCGACGTTACACTGCCCCCCCCCCCCCCCCTGGACTGGTTTCTGTCCCCAGAAAATTCAAAGTCCACTTTCAGAAATCCAACGCGAGTCAGCCCGGTGCCGGGGCGGCATGCACGGGCCATCTGAGTCTCGGTCAGAGCATCTGGTTGGGGTAGGGTTCCGGTTTGGCCATCAGCGGGCGGATGGACACATCTGACAGCCTCTGTAGGACCACGCACAGTCCCTTCCCTGGCAGCGGGAGTCCCATGCCCGCTCCGGCCGACTCCCACTGCTGCCAGGTCTCCCAGGTGGCCGCTGGCCCGCGTCCATGCGTCCAGCCCTTGCCGCACCTGGAAAAATGGCCGGATCTCCGTCCTGCTCGCTCCGTCCTGCTCACTCCGCTGCGTCGCTGCTGCGCCGAGGGCCTCCGTGACGTCACCGAAAGGGAAAGCATCTGCGGGTGGCGGTAGGACACGCACAGTTCCTCCTCTGGCAGCGGGAGTCCCATGACTCCCACCGCTGCCAGGACCTCCCAGGCGGCTGCTGGCCCGCGTCCCGGCGTCCAGCCCTGCCGAGCCCGGGAAAAGACCGGATCTGTCCTGCTCGCTCCGCTGCTGCTGCGCTCCAAAGGCCTCTGTGACATCACCGCCGGGGGAAGCATCTGCAGAAGGCGGTTTTTTCTCCCTCCATGCCACCTCGCTCTAATTTAACGTCGGCGAGGGGCCAGTTTGTCGTGCGCTGTGTGCGGGGCAGTACCGTGCGATGTACCCTGGCTCTGTGCAGCGGAAGTCACCTCCCGGTCGATCGCTGCTCCTAATCGCTCTGGAATCGCCAGCCCGTCCTGCCCTGAAAGGGGCGGAAAACGGGGCTGGTTTGCTCTGCTCGGCCCGTCGGGTCCGCTGCTCCGTCCATCTCGGCGAGCCTCTCCGGGGGCAGGCGTCTCAGCTCTACGCTCCGTTCCCAGCCGAGCGATGAACCGCTCCGGCTGCAGGACCTCCGCCTGGATCCGCATCTTGCTCCATGCCCACTCCTGACACCAGTGTGACGTTTGCAAGGTTCACACAAAGAAAATGGAGCAAGATGGTTATGATGAACGGGCTTTATTTACACACCACCAACCCCCCAACTTACTTCTGAGCACAGAGAGGAGGGGAGGTCATTCTCCCAGACCTCCGTTTCAATCATGGTTACACACACATGATACATCTTGCCCTAATCCTGCTAAACACTGCTGTAATGACCCAGCAGTATAACTCAGTAATAACACATTTAATACACACACACAGTAACGTTTTCAACTGGCAAAGCATGCTGGGAAATCCCTGCCCCCCTTAAAATGGCCCCGACGTTATACTAATATTAATAATCCCAAACTGTATTAAAATATACAGGTTGGTTTTTGTGTGTGTTTATGTGTGTATGTACGTATGTGTAAAAACGGTGGGTGTGTGGAGGTGGTTGAGCTCATTGGGTGCTCAGCACCCCTAAAGCTCTGATCCTAGAACTGCCCCTGGTACGCGTTGGACAGATCGCCAATCCATTGCAGCGCAGATATAACTTTATCAGAATTTTAATTCTAATATGATAAAACACTGAGTAGCTTTTATTTTCATTTGTATTTTCAGTTTTAATTGTGAAACTTTTGACTTTGTAGGAAACAACCCCCCCCCCCCCCCACACACACACACACACAGAAGATTTACATGTAAATCTGGCCCTCTGGAAGTGAAGAAAAAATTTTGCGGCCCTCATTGTCACCAAAGTTGCCCATCTCAGAATTAGACTGCATCCATCCCTTATGGAAATCTCATGTTTATAGTAATAAACAAAATAATAAATAAAAGAGATTTAAGTTAATTCACGTGTATTTGGTAATCCTAAAATTTTATTGTCTGTCTCACTCTTCATTTGCAATTTTGAAATAAAGTTTGTAGATGGTTACACTTTTTTGGGAGAATTTCCCACACTCCTCGAATGCAGCATTGCTGCAGTAGAAGGGCGAAAGGAAACCGAAAGTACAGGTGTGAGCCTGCATCGTTCGTGACTAGTTGCTTGTTTTTTAAGGATTTGTGGAGGTGTTTTAACAATGATAACATCTGAAGGTAAGTTTATGCCTTCACTTGTCCAGCAATTGCATAAACGTTTTCTTTTAAATCTTTTTTTTTCCCAACCAGCGTTTATACAGCTGTTTCCAGTGGAGAAAGAGGAGTAACCATCAACTGAAAATGAGTTACTGTGAGAAAGATAAACAGTTTTGCCTTTACTCCACACGCAATACTCACAGCAAATTCAATAAGTCTGAGTGTGCTTGTTTTAAATAAATCTCAAAAAGGACAAATACAGTTTTAAAAAAAATCAATTCAGAATAAACTACAGCAGAGTTTTCACAATTCACTCTGTAGGTGGATTTATGTTGCGCTGTTTACATGCATTAAATATTCTTATTCCTGCAGATGACTATGAACACTATGGGTTGCAAAACCAAGGAGCTACGTGTTATTTGAACAGTGTTCTGCAGGTGCTGTTCATGACCAAAGACTTCAGAGAAGCTGTGTTAAGGTTTGCAGTTGATCAGCTTCATACATGATGCACTTAATTTGGGTCTATAGTGGAGCTTTATTTCATTAATTTAGTCATTGTTGTCTTTGTTTAGTTATGCTGATAAGCATCCTGAAAGCTGTGCTATTGATCACCATCTTGCGGCCTTGTTTAAGGAATTACAGAACAACATAGCACAGACACGCCGTATTACAGAAGTGCTGGGCATCGACACAGGTACAGCCTGATGGCACGACCTTTAAATAGAAGGGGATTTTATCCATTATTTGATTGAGTGGAAGACTTTAATTAGTGTCCAGCCCTTTAACTATAACTGCATTGGATAGTTATGGGGTGCTAGTGTCGTAGTGGAGATCAGACCAAGACCAGAGTCTCCCAAGACCAAGTCATCACCAAGACCTCTGCGTACTGTATGTTGGTCTTAGTCTTGTGAGCCTTTGGTCTTGACATGGTCTCAACTACACACTAGTGCTAGTTGTTAATAAAATATAAACTCATTTTCCCACCCAGTGTATGGACAGCGAGATGCTGCAGAATACTTGGAGAGAGTTTTAACTCTGACCAATCCTAAGGCATCACAGGTAAGATCCTGAGACTAAAATAACCAATCAATAAAAAAAACAACAGTAATACCCCCAGTAATATCTAACCACACACTCATCCATCCCTACAGATTACTAGACACTAAAATAATCCTCAGTTTGGGTGGAAAATAACATGTTCCGTGTATGTGTCTTTGTCATTTAAGATCTTCCATGGATGTTTAGCAAACAAGATCTCCTGTTCTGAGTGTCATTCAGAGACTGACAGAGATGCTCCATTTTGGCATCTTCCGCTTCCATTGAAGAATTTCCGCAATAAAGTCTACAGTGTGGTACGAATTTAATAAGCGGTAAACTTTTTCTGTTGCTAGGTGAAACTATACATTCAGGGCTTAACATGAACACCTGCCAACCTGCCATTGGTGGGTGGATTTCAACAATGGCTGGTAAGACAGCCTCTCCCCCAAGCCACTTTGGCGGGATGTAGGTTTCTTAAACAGCATCTAAAATAATAAACCTATTGCAATGTGAGACTACAAAACTACAACTCCCATAAGCACTATCTGCAAACAGTGTCTGCTCATTGGTCCAAAGTCGCTGTGGATGGAGTCTGGCTCTGCTCCGCTCCGGGCTCAGTACAAGAGAAGCCACAGACATTCTTCTCCGCTGGTTGGTCTCCCGTCCTGCCCCTGTTTACACTGCAGCCCGGTGGGAAGAAATGCCATGGTGGGTGGTGGCTTCCCCTGTATCAAGCCTGGAGCGGAGCCAGACTCCGTCCACAGCAAGTTCATTTTGCAGCCAGTCTGGAGAAACAACGACAAACGGACAGAAGCTGGCAGGACACACCTGTCCCCACTCTCAGCGATCAGATTACCAGAACTGCCCCTGATCCTGTTGTCCCAGCAGTGAGTAGCAAACCCCTGTGCTGCACCCCCACATCAGCTCCTACCTCTGTGGTTAAACATGATTATTTTAAAAGCAAGAAGCTCTCATTTACTGTCCGCAGTTGTGCAAATTTAAGTTTTGTGACAAAGTGAAAAAGTGACTGAACTTTGATATGCTGCTGTAAAGAACAAATTAAGCTTCTTCTGAGGAAAACTTTGATTTATCTGTGATTTCTGTTTTATTTTATCCTATTCATTTTTTACATTTTGTTGTGATATGTAGCTATTTCATGGAAGTAAACCCTCTAAATATGTATTTTTAATGGGTTGGTCCAGGGGTGTCAAACATATGGCCGGCAGGCCAAAACTGGCCCACTAGGGGGTCCAAGTTTTTCTCTTAATTTATAGCTTTCTTTCTAGTAAATTTCTGACTTTTTCTACTAATTAGAATTGTTCATGTAAATTTTAGACATTTTTTCCTTTAAATTAGACTTTTTTTCCTCATCAGTTTTCTTTTTCTTTCTCTTCTTTGTTCTGGGGAAAACAGGTAATGCCCATTTAGGCATCCCTGAAAGGGTGTCCCAATTCATAGGGGTAATTTTCAACTCCTACCCTTTGACCCTACAAATGAGAATTAGAACGGATCCCAAATCTACCTGTACTTCACTCACATTGCAAATATTTTTCTGTTACTGTTTTACAGTATTTACTGCTGTTAATAATTAAACAGTGTTTCTCCTGCTATTTTATGTATGTATAAGGGTCATTTAAATTTAAAAGGCTTGTAAATTTATTTCAAGTGCATTTTAGCATGCGATAGTCAAATTTGATCATATTAAACATAATTTTCCAACAACAGAATTGTGCTAGTGAAAAGGCTGAGTGGCTTGTAACTTTGAAAAATCATTAGCCACAGTGACTGGTGAGCAAAAAAGTTAATGTCAAGCCCTGCATACAGTCACAAGAAAAAGGTTGGGTTTGCTTGTAAAATAAATGATATAGTATGTTCATCTACTTTTAGAGGAGGTGCAAAAAATAAGATGTTGAAGGGCTGTGCTTTATTACTCTGCCACTTGTTTGCACTTCATTACAGAGGTTTTACTCTCTGTATCTCAGAGATTTGAAGAAGTATCCCAGAACTTCCTTATTAGGAGGAATAATCATTTCTCGTGACTACAGTACCAGTACCAACTAACGTACGCATCCAGTAATCTTGGAGAATCCATTTCAGGTGTCATGAGTGCAACTCTCAAATACTGATTCTTGTAAATAGACTGTAGAATCACACTAGGCAGAGGCAAAGTTCAGAGTTGGTTTCATTTTCAGTTTATTACTGAGTTGATAAACCCATAAAATAATCTGCCATTTAACTGGTGCTGCTTGTGGTTCATAATTTCCTTTCTAGTCACTTCACCTCTGATGGTTGTGTTTTGCTGTTTCTGTCCTTATGTTTATTTGCGCATGTAATGGTGTTTTTACTTTTCTCAATTTTTGCTTTTCCAGTTCTGAGCCATTTATTTACCCGATAAGGGATTATGTATTCTCGTGTCTTCAGAATCTGTTTTCTTTCATTCTGCTCCTTGCTGTCCTTTTAATATTGTGTATTGTTAGATTCTCTTTTTCATACCCAATGGTATTTATGTTTTACTGGAATGATTATGTACCTTTTTTCACCAGTTTCATTAAATCCCACTTTATGTCATGAGTAAATTAAGTTCCTGCACTTTTCAGGTTGATGGCATTGGAGAGTTTTTCAAGGCTTCAGAGTTAAATGGTGATAACAAGATGTACTGTGACCGGTGTGATGACAAAGTTAATGCCACTGTCGTGAGTAGAATCAAATACTGATTTATATATTACAGCTGTTTATGTTATGCCATGATATATACAACACAGTAAGTCACATTTGCTTTTCATTCAGAGCGAGGTAATAAAGGACCATCCAGATGTTTTGATTCTCCTGTTAAAGAGGTTTGAGTTCAGCTTGTCTAAAAGGTCATATGTCAAAATCAACCAACCTGTGGATGTTCCCTCCACAATAAAGATACCACAGGTACATCAATAAAATATGCCAGTAGCTTGAGTAGGTTTATTTTGTCTTCTTTTTAATCATTAGTTTTTTCTTTTTCTTATTAAAGACAAGGATAAAAAGGAGATGTTTTTACCTTTACAAGTTTCAGCTGCAAAGGTAGTCTTCTGAGAAAGATTGCAGTGGATGGTTGAAACATGTAAAGGTAAAAACATCTCCTTTTATCCTTTTCTTTAATAAGAGAAACAAAAAACTAATAAAATATGTCAGTGTTGGATTTTTTTTTCTTTCTGGGTTTGATTTCCAATATTTTTTCCTTTGTTTTTCAGAATCAGACATATGAACTGTATGCAGTTGTGGATCATAGTGGTGATCTGAGGGGGGGACACTACACTGCAACTATCAAGTTCCCAAAAGAACACAAATGGTATAAATTTGATGATACCAGAGTTGAAGGGGTAAGACAGGTAAGTTTTTACTGGCATCGTTGTAAACCAATGTGCTCCACAGTAATGAATTAAACAATTTTATTTGATAATCTTGTTGGAAAAAAAATCTCATTCATAGCTTGAAATCCAGCCACTCCAGATGAATAATAAGGACAAGTAAGTTTTTTATCATTTCTCACTATTTAAAAAGTTATCTTGGTTTTTTTTTAGCATGTACCTTTGATCAGTGTTTTTCAACCTTTTTTGAGTCATGTCACCCATTTTACATTTACACACCAAAATATTATGGAAAAAAATATCGTAGCCAACTATGGCATATGAAATGACAGTTTAGTCTTGTAAATTGTAAATGTGGCATGATTACATACAAAGTCAATGGAAAGACACAAATACACACGCATTTTCTCCATATGACACAAAGACACCCAAATTTACATCAGTGTGAGTTGGATTTTGTTCAACTCAGGCCAACGATTTGCTTGATACTTGGCCGCAATAGCCAGTGAGCCTTGATATTCTGTTGTTACCAGCAGAATAAATTAGTTTGAAAATGATACCACCACTTACTGGAAACAGATGGACTGAAGGTCAGTGACAGTTTGTGGCCACTGCATGTTTAGTCAGTATCCTCCAGGATTTTACAATGTTGTGATCGTGTCAATTCACATGAAATCAGCCAATCAGCACATCTATTGCGTGACCTTGCAACTTTGTCCAATTACTGCAACTTTACTGCAATTTTGGCCAATCCTCGTCAACTTCTGCCAATTTCGCTAATCAAATTTTTGAGCCTGAATAGCGCTCAAACGCTTCGTCTAACCAATCAAATATGCCACTGCACCGTGCTTACTTCCATATTTACAGTGACTATTAACTGACCACATCAGCAAAAAACAGAGTGTGCCATTTAAAAAAAAATCCACACACCCATAAGTTTTCCCACACTGTCTTTTCCTTCGTCTCCCCTGGCCTGCCGGTGGATGTCTCACCACTTCTCCATCCTGACCGCGTATACGAAGTGCCAGGTTTGTGTTGAAAAACGTCTGCCTGCTTGAAAACCCCCCTGGCGCGGGAGTGTGCATAAGGAGTGACGCCATAAAACTACAAACAAACAAGCATATCTATGCAACACTACAGCCAGTGTTTGAACATTTTACACATCTTTAGAGGTAAAATCATTACTACATCTTGTCAATGAGCTTTAAAGCTGTGAATCTCCAGTGTGAACATAGACTAACCCCCCTGGTAGGACTCCTGGTAAATGCCAGATTGGTATCTGATGAGACAGGTGTGTGTCAAGATGCAGCACATAGACAGACAGGCAGGAGTTAGACACGGAAAGAGAGAGAAATTGTCTGTAATTTTTTTCAGAAAAAACACAGACTTCAATAGACAATACAGAGCAACAGAATAAATTATTTATTTTTTCCTCTGTGCTCGGTACCGAGTGAGTGGGGACTGCTACAGTTAGGGAGTTTTCAAATGATGGTGCTGCCAATAATTTTCAAATCTATACTCTTTAACATGCATTCAGTGCAACTTAGCTGTTGGTATGGATATTGTGTTAAAGTCTGTATTTGCTGTTGCACAAAAGAGTTTTTCTGTAAAGCAGACGTTTCTGCTTAATTTACAAATCACTGTTTAATAGGAAATGTTTCACAATCCTGCACTTTTCTTGTGGTGTTATAAAATATCATTGCAGTAAAGTATGGAAAAAAGCATCTGGTTTAAAATTAGTATTTCTTCCCTCAATGTTTAGTGCAACAAAACCTTTCAAAACATCACAACTTTTATCATAACTTTTTTACAAAGCTTCCACAAATTCAGGCTTTTTGAGCCGCAACAATCATAAAATCCTGGAGGGACTGTTTAGTTCAGGTTCAGGTTCAGGTTACTTTATTTGTACCCGTAGGTAGATTTGTTTTGCAGTCTGGTGACATCCATATTTACAAGCCACAAATTACATTCAACATAGACACAAACACAGGCACACATGAAGCTGACTATAAACATGATAAAAATACTCAAGGCTCCATCAATCAGGGTATAAAAAGACAAAGAGATGGGAGAAAAACCAGAGGTAAGAGAGAAGGGTCATATTAAAAGTTAAAAACTAGTCAAATAGGTTAAAAACTCCAAAGGTCTAAAACCCAATAAAATATTTAGAACCCAAGTAACATCCTACAAAAATAAGTAAATATAAAATGGAGTTAATAAATAGTTACCTAAATTATGTGCAATATATTGTGGGTGTGTGGGTGGGTAGTTCTAGTGCTGAAAATAGCTGACATCAAGATACAGTTTCTGGGAAAGGAAGTGACATTTTCCCAGCTGTGTGCCCCTCTGGTAAACTTAAGCATGATGCCGTTTTGTTTTGGGGATTTCCATGGCAGGTACAAAATGGTTGCAGAAGTTATGAAAGTGAAGAAGAAGAAAGATTGCATTTATATTGCCACCTACTGACATGGAAGAGTCACTACAGGCACTGACATGCACAATGCCACATATTTGCATTTTTTGTAGGAATTACAGTGGGGCAAAAAAGTATTTAGTCAGCCACCAATTGTGCAAGTTCTCCCACTTAAAAGATGAGAGAGGTCTCCAATTTTCATCATAGGTATACCTCAACTATGAGAGACAAAATGAGAAAAAAAAATCCAGAAAATCACATTGAAGGATTTTTAGTTAATTAATTGGTAAATTCCTCTGTAAAATAAGTATTTGGTCACCTACAAACAAGCAAGATTTCTGGCTCTCACAGACATGCAACTTCTTCTTTAAGAAGCTCCTCTGTCTTCCACTCGTTACCTGTATTAATGGCACCTGTTTGAACTCATTATCAGTATAAAAGACACCTGTCCACAACCTCAAACAGTCAGACTCCAAACTCCACTATGGCCAAGACCAAAGAGCTGTCAAAGGACACCAGAAACAAAATTGTAGACCTGCATGACATAACGTTCGGCTCAGGAGACGCACACACACAGGCTCAGAGTAGTTCAAACTGTTTATTAACAACAGGGATGTTTGGGTGCGTGTCTGCAGAATGTTAATGTGTTGGTGGGGGCGTCTGCTTCGGACCCAGAGGCAGGAGACCGTTCAGCCGGCAACCCTATGGGAGAAATCAGACACAGGGTGATGAGCACACACCAACACGGGAGGAGAATAGGCGAGGGAGAGAAGCTTACTTGTTTGGGCAGATGACTGGCGCTTCAAGGATGGAAGCCCGGGAGACAGCCACCTGCAGGGCTCGGTGCAGCAGCGAGGAGAGACGAGGGACGGGATTGTCCGCCGCCGAGGAATCCACCTGTGCACAGGGGAGCAGACTGGAGAGATGAGGTAAGTGAACTTCTTACCGGTAAAGAGGATGCTGAAGAGAATGTGGTAGAAGTCCATGCAAAGGGAACGAAGTCTACGGCTTCAGGCCGACGCTCAGGGCGAGGCGGCTTTTATCCTTCGCCGCTGACGAGTAGCAGGTGCGTGAGCAGGTGGCGCCGCTGATGAATGGCGCGGCGTGACAGTACTCCCCCCTCTAGCAGCGCCTCCTGGCGATGGCTTATCCGGGTGCGCTCGGTGGAAGTCCGCGATGAGCGATGGGTCCAACACAAACGACGGGGGCACCCACTGTCGATGCTCGGGCCCATAGCCCTCCCAGTCCACCAAGTATTGCAACCCACGACCCCGGCGCCGGGAGTCCAGGATGGAGGAAGCGGACCAGGCCGGATGGCCACCAATCATCCGGGGCGCGGGTTGCGCTGCAGGAGGAGGGCAAAGGGGGTCAGAAACCGCCAGTTTCACCTTCGACACGTGGAAAGTAGGATGAATGCGGAGGGAGGGGGGAATAGCCACGCGCACAGCCACCGGGTTGATGATCCGGGTGATGGGGTAGGGACCCATGAAGCGCTGTGCCAGCTTTCTCCTCTCGCCTTTTAGAGTGACGTCCTGGGTGGAAATGTAAACAAGCTGCCCAACTCTGTACGCCGGGGCAGGTCTCCTACGCCGGTCCGCCACAGTCCTGTTGCGCTCCGCTGTGCGTAATAGCGCATGGCGCGCGGCAGCCCAGGTGGAGCGGAACTGCCTGAGATGGGCCCTAACTGACGGGACAGTTACCTCACTCTCCTGCTCCGGAAACAGCGGGGGGTCGTAACCCAGGGACGCTTTGAAGGGGGACATCCCTGTAGCAGAAGAGCGAGCGGTGTTGTGGGCATATTCAACCCAGGCAAGATGGTTGCTCCAGGACGCGGGTTTGGATCTGGACACACAGCGGAGCGCAGCCTCCAGCTCCTGGTTGGTCCTCTCACACTGCCCGTTGGATTGGGGGTGATGGCCGGAGGAGAGGCTCACCTTGGCTCCGATGGCGTTGCAGAATGACCTCCAAACCTCAGATGAAAACTGGGGGCCCCGGTCCGAGACCACGTCCACCGGAATCCCATGCAGCCTGACCACGTGTTGGACGAGGAGGTCCGCCGTCTCCAGGGCAGTAGGGAGGCCTCGCAGGGGGATGAAGTGCACGGCCTTGGAGAAGCGGTCCACGATGGTCAGGATGGTGTCATAGGAGTTGGAGATGGGGAGTCCGGTGACGAAATCCAGAGCGATGTGCGACCAGGGCCTGCCAGGGACGGGCAGGGGCTGGAGCAGACCCGCTGGAGGGGCATTTCCCGATTTGCAGGTGGCACAGATTGGGCAAGCCCGGGCGTAGCGGGCTGCATCCCTCCGCAGGCCTGGCCACCAAAAGGACCGTTGGAGGAGATCTATCATCCGGGAGGTGCCAGGGTGACAGGTGAGCTTGGAGGTGTGGAGCCAGTGGATGACCTCTCCTCGGACCGCGGATGGCACGAACAGCCTCCCCTCCGGTCCGCCGCCAGGGTCAGGTTCCACCTGCTGTGCCTTCCGGATCTTGCTCTCAATGTCCCACGAGATGGCTCCCACGACGCACGACCTGGGCAGGATGGAGTGGGGCGCCTCCTCCGACTCCACGGGGGCGAACTGCCTGGAGAGGGCGTCAGGCAGGACGTTCTTAGAGCCAGGCCTGAAGGTGATGGAAAATTGGAACCTGGCGAAGAACAGGGACCAGCGCGCCTGGCGGGCGTTCAGGCGCTTGGCAGATCGCAAGTATTCCAAGTTCTTGTGGTCCGTGAGGACCACAAACGGCAGGCTTGCCCCCTCCAACCAGTGGCGCCACTCCTGCAGGGCGAGCTTGATGGCCAAGAGCTCTCTGTCCCCCACATCGTAGTTTCTCTCCGCCGGGGACAAGCGCCGGGAGAAGAAGGCGCACGGTCGCTTGGCGCCATCGTCCGGTGACCGCTGGGACAGCACTGCTCCCACTCCCGTGTCCGAGGCGTCTACCTCTACAATGCACTGCAGCGCGGGGTCGACCTGGCGAAGGACCCGGGAGGAGGAGAATTCCGCCTTCAGCGCCTCAAAGGCGGCAGCGACCTCTTCGGTCCACCGGAACGGGACCTTCGGGGACGTGAGGCGGGTCAGTGGTCCCACGATGGCACTAAAGTTGGGGACAAAGCGGCGGTAGAAATTGGCGAAGCCAACAAATTGCTGCACCTGTTTCCGGGATGCAGGTGTGGGCCATTCCACCACCGCCTTTACCTTCTCTGGGTCGGGGAGCACCCTATCGTGGGCGATGATGAACCCCAGGAAGGACGTGCTCCTGGCGTAAAATTCACACTTTTCTGCCTTAACGTACAGACGGTTCTCCAGCAGCCTTTGGAGGACCCGCCTCACGTGGACCTGGTGCTCATCCCTGGACTTGGAGAAGATGAGAATATCGTCCAGGTAGACGAACACAAAAAGGCCAATGAAGTCCCGGAGGACGTCATTTATGAGGCGCTGGAAGACTGCAGGAGCGTTGGTCAACCCGAACGGCATCACCAGATATTCAAAGTGGCCGTTCGGGGTACGGAAGGCCGTTTTCCACTCATCTCCCTCCCGGATCCGGACGAGGTGGTAAGCGCTGCGTAGGTCCAGCTTGGTGAACCAGGTCGCCCCCTGGAGGGAGTGGAAAGCAGTGTCCATGAGAGGCAGGGTGTAACGGTCCTTCTCTGTGATATTATTGAGGGCCCGGTAGTCGATACAAGGGCGGAGGGACCCATCCTTTTTCCCCACGAAGAAGAACCCTGCCCCCACGGGTGACGATGATGGGCGGATAATCCCAGCACTTAAAGATTCCTTCAGGTAGGCGTTCATCGTCTCCTTCTCCGGCGCAGACAGGCTATAAAGGCGACCAGAAGGTAAGGGAGCCCCCTGGCGGAGGTTGATGGCGCAGTCATAGGGCCGATGAGGGGGAAGAGACATAGCTTTCGCTTTGCTGAACACCATACCCAGGTCGTGAAATTCTGGGGGCACCAGAGACAGGTCCGGGGGTGCAGCGTCCGTCGCAGGGGGAGGAGCGGACGGAGAGCAGGCAGCGGACTGAAGGCAGGTGCCCATACAGAACGTACTCCATGCCGAGATCCCAGCTGATTTCCAATCCAGGACCGGATTGTGAAGGCGGAGCCAGGGATACCCCAGGATGACGGGCGACACAGAGTTGGGAAGGACGTAAAAGGTCATTTCCTCCCGGTGGTTTCCCGAGATGATGACCGGTAGGGGAACAGTTTGATGTGTCACTCTCCCGAGGGTGGCACGGGAGAGGTGGATTAGGGAGATGGGAGTATTGAGTGCCTGGCAGCGGATGCCCAATCGGGTTGCCAGGCTTTGTGAAATGAAGCTGCCTTCTGCGCCCGAATCCACCAGTGCGTGGGTGAGGTGCCCAGTAGGGTTATGGCAGAAACGGATGGGCAGCTTCAATTGAGTCAGTGATCCTAACCGATTGACATCCGCGAGGCTTCCAACAGTGACTCGCGGACCCCACCGACTGGCTTTCCGTGGGCAACACTCCACGGTGTGTTGGTCGCCTCCGCAATACATGCAGAGGCCCAACTCACGGCGGCGTTGTTTCTCCACAGGGGAAAGTTTAGTCCAGCCCGTCACCATCGGCTCCGACTCCTCGGGGCGCGATGCTGGCGGCGCCGCCAGGGGGCGAGCTTGGAACAGGTGCGGCGAGGCTCCACGAGGGCGAGAAGAAGAAGACCTCCGCCCCGAGGAGCGCTCGCGCAGCCTGTTATCCAAACTTATCGCTAAGGACGTCAGCTCCGCTAGCGTCCCAGGGATATCCCGACCAGCCAGTTCATCCCTCAGATCACTATTGAGGCTGCGGAGGAACAGGCCACAGAGGGAGCGTTCCTCCCAGCCCAATTCCTCCGCCGCTACCCGGAAGTCGACCGCGTAGTCCGCTGCCGACCGGCTTCCCTGCTGGAGAGCGAGAAGCCGATCGACCTGGACCGTTTCGGTTTGTGAGTGGTCAAAGACCTCCAGAAAGCGCCTCACGAATTGGTCATAGGTGAGGGTGGCATAACTGGGCCTCGCCATTACGGCGTAGGTCCAAGTTAACGCACGCCCCTCCAGAAGATTCCCTATGTAACCAATTCGGCTGTGATCCGAGGGAAAATCTCCGGGCACACGGTGGAACACGGACTCACACTGCATAATAAACCCCCGCGCTCCGCCGAGCTTACCGCTAAAGCGGGCGGGGGTCGGAATCGGCGTGAGCCGAACCGGTGCCACTGGAGCCGGCTGGACGGCCGCTGGAACAGCAGGAGCCGCGCCACCCTGGCGAGTCGGGAGGAACGGCTGTTGGGGGTCCAAGCGGTTCAATCGGTTAGTCAGTTCTAATAAGTGGTTAAGAACCACCTGTTGCTGATAAACAATCTGATCCACCCGAGCCTCGAGGATGGTAAACCGGTGTGCGAGCCCGCCGTCCGCCGAGCCGCTCTGCTGAAGCCGTACTGACATAACGTTCGGCTCAGGAGACGCACACACACAGGCTCAGAGTAGTTCAAACTGCTTATTAACAACAGGGATGTTTGGGTGCGTGTCTGCAGAATGTTAATGTGTTGGTGGGGGCGTCTGCTTCGGACCCAGAGGCAGGAGACCGTTCAGCCGGCAACCCTATGGGAGAAATCAGACACAGGGTGATGAGCACACACCAACACGGGAGGAGAATAGGCGAGGGAGAGAAGCTTACTTGTTTGGGCAGATGACTGGCGCTTCAAGGATGGAAGCCCGGGAGACAGCCACCTGCAGGGCTCGGTGCAGCAGCGAGGAGAGACGAGGGACGGGATTGTCCGCCGCCGAGGAATCCACCTGTGCACAGGGGAGCAGACTGGAGAGATGAGGTAAGTGAACTTCTTACCGGTAAAGAGGATGCTGAAGAGAATGTGGTAGAAGTCCATGCAAAGGGAACGAAGTCTACGGCTTCAGGCCGACGCTCAGGGCGAGGCGGCTTTTATCCTTCGCCGCTGACGAGTAGCAGGTGCGTGAGCAGGTGGCGCCGCTGATGAATGGCGCGGCGTGACACTGCACCAGGCTGGGAAGACTGAATCTGCAATAGGTAAGCAGCTTGGTGTGAAGAAATCAACTGTGGGAGCAATTATTAGAAAATGGAAGACATACAAGACCACTGATAATCTCCCTCGTTCTGGGGCTCCACGCAAGATCTCACCCTGTAGGGTCAAAATGATCACGAGAATGATGAGCAAAAATCCCAGAACCACACGGGGGGACCTAGTGAATGACCTGCAGAGAGCTGGGACCAAAGTAACAAAGGCTACCATCAGTAACACACTACGCCGCCAGGGACTCAAATCCTGCAGTTCCAGACGTGTCCCCCTACTTAAGCCAGTACATGTCCAGGCCCATCTGAAGTTTGCTAGAGAGCATTTGGATGATCCAGAAGAGGATTGGGAGAATGTCATATGGTCAGATGAAACCAAAATAGAACTTTTTGGTAAAAACTCAACTTGTGTGTGGAGGAGAAAGAACACCATACCTACTGTGAAGCATGGGGGTGGAAACATCATGCTTTGGGGCTGTTTTTCTGCAAAGGGACCAGGACGACTGCTCCATGTAAAGGAAAGAATGAATGGGGCCATGTATCTTGAGATTTTGAGTGAAAACCTCCTTCCATCAGCAAGGGCATTGAAGATGAAACATGGCTGGGTCTTTCAGCATGACAATGATCCCAAACACACCGCCCGGGCAATGAAGGAGTGGCTTTGTAAGAAGCATTTCAAGGTCCTGAAGTGGCCTAGCCAGTCTCCAGATCTCAGCCCCATAGAAAATCTTTGGAGGGAGTTGAAAATCTGTGTTGCCCAGCGATAGCCCCAAAACATCACTGCTCTAGAGGAGATCTGCATGGAAGAATGGGCCAAAATACCAGCAACAGTGTGTGAAAACCTTGTGAAGACTTACAGAAAACGTTTGACCTCTGTCATTGCTAACAAAGGGTATATAACAAAGTATTGAGATGAACTTTTGTTATTGACCAAATACTTATTTTACCGAAGAATTTACCAATTAATTCATTAAAAATCCTTCATTGTGATTTTCTGGATTTTTTTTTCTCATTTTGTCTCTCATAGTTGAGGTATACCTATGATGAAAATTGGAGACCTCTCTCATCTTTTAAGTGGGAGAACTTGCACAATTGGAGGCTGACTAAATACTTTTTTGCCCCACTGTAAGTGAAATTAGAGAATTTACACACACATGGGTTTTTCCAGGTACTCTGGTTTCCTCCCAAAGGCCAGTGACATGCAGGTTAGGTTAATTGACATCAGCTAGGGAGTCTAAATTTTCCTTAGGTATGAATGTGAGAGTGAGTGGTTGTCTGTCTCTGTGTTGGCTCTTTGATGGACTGGCGATCTGTCCAAGGTGTACCCTGCCTGTCACCCAAAGATGCTGGGATAGGCTCCAGTCCCCCCATGACCCAAAGAGGATTAAATGGTTGAAGACAAATGAATGAATGGACAATTTCCCACAGCACACCGGATGTCCTATCATGGCACCCTATGGAGACGCATCCCCCCACCCCCACCCTGGGGTGAAGAACATTTTATTATGCACCGTTTATATCCCGCCCAGTGGGAACGCTTTCAACGCGGCGAATGCTATTGTGGACTGTGTACACAGACAACTGGAACGCACTCCTGAAGCACCTTGTTTGATTTTAGGGGATTTTAATCACTGCAAACTGGATGCGGCACTGCCTGGCTTCAGCCAATATGTGAACTGCAGTACACGGGGGAAAAATATTTTGGACAAATGCTATGGGAACGTCAAAAATGCCTATATAGCAAGGGTTAAGCCCCCCCTGGTGTCCTCAGACCATAATGCTGTTCATCTGATTCCTACTTACAAGTCTTTGCTTAAAGGCCAAATGTCACGTAATTTTTTTTTCTAAATGACAACGAATTTAGATAAAATACACATAGCTTAAACCAAATATTCATACCGGAGACCATATCACCCACCTGTATCTACATAATTGCACAAAATACACCAGGTGAAGGCCACACCTTGCTTGCTGGCTTGTGACAGCCAGTCCAGACCACGCCCATGTTTTTGACATCACCAGTTGTACCCTGGCTGCCCTGCCTATCCACATTCACACTTATCAACATTGGACAATCATGACGGAAAGTGACAGCGATTGTGAACAAATTAGTTTAGTTTTGTCTTTTTTTTTTTGTCTTTTTTTTGTCAGTGGTTCAGACAGTGACAGAGGCATAGAACCTTACCGGTTCGAGCCGTCCGAGACGGAATCAGATGCTTTGTCTGATGACAACAGTTCCAACGATGACCAGAGAGCAGAACCAGTGGAAAATGTCATTGAACTGGACATTAATCGCCTCCAGAATTGCGAAGCCGAAGGGGGTCTGTCGAGGGCGCCCCATAAATATTGATTTTTCGGAAGCCATTATTATTACAGTGGAGGAGAGCCGCTGCTGTCAAGAAATTGACCAGATCAATACGAAAATGGAGGCGCATACCTGTCAAGTGAGACGTTTTTGCCGTATTTTGGTGCCAAGCGCGGCTGTGGGGGACGGCGGAGTGGTGGTGGATACTTTTCTGGGAAATGTTTTAAATGTAGTTCGTGTTGTTATTGTCAAATATTTTAAGGAAAATACGGGGAAAATGCAATTTTAGCAAAAACGGGCGTATTGCCATTTCTGTACGCCCAAAAGAAAAATATACGGGAAAAAAAATTGAGTGTCTTGAGGAGCACTCCTGTGTGTGATCCCCCACAGCTGGTGCTGGCAGATCGCTCAGCGTGAGCTATTCTCACTACCATGAGAAGTGTGGAGTCAATCATTAGTCTGATTGTCGGGGCGGGCTGATCGCTCAGCATGAGCTATTCTCACTACAATGAGAAGTCATTAGGACAATAGTTTAACACGTTCAGCTGTGCAGCGGTTGCGGAACAGAGAGAGATCGCCTGCTTTTTTTTCTGCTTTTTTTTAAATTTTGCGCCGGATGCTGAGTTGTGTTGTTATTGTCAAATATCCATGAATCCTTAAAATATTTGACAATAACAACACGAATTGCATTTGGGGCATTTCCCAGAGAGGTGTCCCTTGTTGCTCCGCCGTCCCTTATAGCCGCTTTTTACGGTGTTGAAGTACGGCGAAAACGTCTCACTTGACAGGTATGAAAACATTTCCCAGAGAAGTGTCCCTTATTACCCAGCTGTCCCTGATAGTCCCGTTTTAAGGTATGGGTGAAATATCCAATTTTTTCTTTCTTGTTGCTCACTTCAACCTTCCAGTCTCCATATAAACAATCAATTGAAATACCCCAAGCATCAAACTCGGGTACAATCGATTTCGTCACTTCCGCCTTCTTCCCCAGGCGATTCCAGGGGCCGTGTCAGGCCAAGCGCGGCAGTTTTAAATTAACGAATATTCCGTTGTTACTGAAGCATATGCACCAAGACCCGAACGGATCGGTTTCCTTTTATATCTAGTTTCAAGATATTTAAAGTACCCTGTTACGTGACATTTGGCCTTTAAAAGCAGCAAACCACAGACAAAGACAATCTTCATATGGGACAATGAAGGCATAGAAACTTTGAGAGGTTGTTTTTTTGTACCGACTGGGGACTCTTCCATAACTTGGAGTTGGAGGAGGCCACAGATACCATAACTGAGTACATAAAATTCTGTAAAGAAAATGTTTTACCTCAGAAAGTAATCACTATGTACTCCAATAATAAGTCTTATATTTCCAAGGAATTATAATGGTGCATAGTACAGAAAAAGATTGCTTTTAAGAATGGGGACATGGTAGGTATGAAAAATATACAGAAAGAAATTAATTACAAACTAAGAACAACTAGAGATGAGACGAGGAAGAAATTTGAATCTGAATGCCTAGGAAAAAGTTCTAGGAAACTGTGGGACTCAGTTAAAGTAATGACAAAGATGACTCCATCCAAAACCTGCATTAATGTAATGAATGAGGAAGAAAAGGCAAACAAGTTGAATAATTTCTTTTGCAGATTTGAGACTAGAGATTTTTCTCATGAACAAAAAGCTGCTCTGGACGCTTTATCAGTATTAGGCTCTGAAAAAAAATTATAGTTGACCAGCATGTTGTGGAAAGATTTTTCTCACGTATGTGCCCCAGGAAGGCATCTGGACCTGACGGGATCTCTGGGCGCTTACTGAAGTCATGTAGTGAGGAGCTAGCAGAAGCCTGGAGTCCCACCTACCAGAAGTCTTTAGATACGTGTTCTGTCCCAGTAATTTGGAAAAGCTCTATTATAATTCCTGTACCAAAAAAAGCAAGCTGCAAAGAGAATAATGACTATCGTACTGTTGCACTGACCTCACTGGTAATGAAGTGCCTCGAGAAGATTGTCATTGACATTCTGAAAACTGATTTTGGAGGACTTTTGGATCCTGTGCAGTTTGCTTATAAAAATAATAGAAGTACAGAGGATGCCATTTTAACCTTAACTCATTCTGTGTTTAAACATTTGGAGGAGACAACCTCATATGCACGTCTTTTATTGGTTGATTTTAGTTCAGCTTTTAACACACTGCAGCCACACCTTTTAATTAAGAGGTTAAATAATTTTAAAGTGCATCCTGTCATTATTAAATGGTACCACTCATTTTTAACTTATCGTAAACAGCAAGTTAGTGTAAATGGAACTTTATCTAAATCCAGAACCATCAGCACAGGAGCTCCCCAAGGCTGTGTTAGTTCACCATTTTTGTTCACCTTGTACACTGATGAGTGCAGAAGTGTCTATCCAGGCAATCAAATTATTAAATTTTCTGATGACACTGCTATTTTATCACTACTTCAAAAGACTCATGATCTGTCAAGCTATTTTATAGAAATTCAGAGGTTTTTTTTTTTTGTTTTTTTTGTTACTTATTTGTACCCGTAGGTAGACTTGGTTTGCAGTCTGGTGACAAGCCACCAGCTGCTGGTCGCTGCGTGCGCGAGCGCCCTAAACCTACATGTTTTTGGTGTGCGGGAGGAAACCGGAGAAATCCCGGAGTAAACCTGCGCAACACGGGGAGAACATGCAAACTCCACACAGCTCACTGTTGGTCGGGGGCTGGGATCGAACCCACGATCTCATGATCCCCGCGATCCCCCGGCCAAGGGTAAAACTGTGCTGCCACAGTGCTAAACCACTGCGCCACCGTGCAGCCCATGGTTTGTCAATTGGTGTGATGACAGTCATCTCATTTTGAATACTGATAAAACAAAGGAGATGGTGTTTGACCCTCGGGGAGTTGGTGACCACAGGCCTGTGGTCATCCACAACCACACTATAACACAGGTTAGTTCCTATAAATATTTGGGAGTATTTATTGACAATTCATTAACCTGGAGCACACATATTGATTACCTCTGCAGTAGACTACAACAGCGGCTGCATTTCTTGCGTAGATTAAGAATACATGGTGTTGATAAAAGGATTATGCTAATATTTTACCAGGCTGTGTTGGAGAGCTGTATTAGATACAGCATTACAGTTTGGTTTGGCAACCTCTCTGTGAAACTAAAGAACAGAGTGTTGCGTTTAATTCATACAGCATGGAAAATTATTGGAGTTAAAGAGTATTTACCCATGCAGATCTTACACGACCAGGCAGCCTGTAGACAAGCTCAAAAAATAATCAGTGACATGAGCCATGTACTAAACAATGAATATGTGCGGCTGCCCTCAGGGAGGAGATACAGAGTCCCCAAGTGCAGGTTCAATAGATACAAGAACTCATTTATCCCGACGTCAGTAAAACTTTTAAACTCAGATAAATAGGTCAGGGACACTTATAACTCCTGTTCTTAATGACTGCTGTTATATATTTATGTATGTATGTACTTGTATTATTTATTGGGTTTTATTTCATTCATTATGTACTACATCCATTGTGTATGTGTGGATTGTGTGGTTGCAGCATGGGTGACAAGCCCAAGACAAATTTCCCCTTGAGGGACAATAAAGTTTATCTTATCTTATCTTATTGCTCTAACATTGCCCATGTGTCAGCATCTGAAAACTCAGTCACTTTTACTCATACTGGTTATTTTATCTGTTTTTATTTATTTTACCTACTCTGTTTTAAATTTTTTATCTCGTGTATTGATATTAATGTTTTATTTAGTGCTATTAACTTTTTAAATTGGAGTTAGAACTTTATTGATCAGCTATATTGCTCACACAGCTCCCAATGGCTGGACCGTTTATGTTGTTAAAGTCAAAAATGGACATGACAGTGCCTGGGGATGATAAAATTCTCCTGGAGAAAGCACAAAAGAAAATTGCTGACCTGGAGGAGGATATCCGACGACTTTCTGGTGAACTGCAGCTGAAAAATACACTGATCTCCAACTTCACCTTATGTCTTCCACTGCTGTCACAGACTATGAGTCTTTTAGCGGCTCAGGAGTCCATAAAAACGGCCTTGAGTGACTCAGCCCTCTGAGACACAGTCGCCTGGGACCCCTCTGCCTGTCCACGGCCCTCCTCCTGCTCAACGCCAAATCAGATGGCCTGGTCTGAGGTGATGGTTCGGGGCAGGAAAAGGGCCTCAGACGTGTCAACCACCAGCCTTCCTCTATCCGTCTCCAACCGCTATGAGGCTTTGGCAACGGTTGATGATCCACCTTCCACCGATCCTCCAGTTTCACTGGTTCCAGTTCACCCGGGCTCCGCTCGGCGCACAGCCTCCACTGACTTCGCACCCATCCCTTCGCTGGAAGACCCGGCGGCCTTTCCTTCACTGACAGCAGTAGGGTAGCTGGTGCAGCCCTAGCTGAGCCACAGCGGCTCCGGCCCGGCTCTGGAGAGTCTTGTGTCCGATGTATGATCCTGAGGGAGGCTGTTCGCTGGCACTCCAGGAGGCCACACTGCACAGAGCAGTCGGGGAATTCCTCTTCCTGTTCTGGTGCCGTTTTGCTGCCCTGCTCATCAGCTGGTGAGGTAAGGGACCTTACCTATCCCAACGACGGGACCCCCAATCTGCTGCCACCTCACTGCACTGACTCTCGCTAAGGGACCCTGCAGCCACCAACATCCAGCCCGCTTTTTCCTCCAACCACAATGATTGTCGTTGACGCCATCATAAGGCACATCAGGTATTTTAACTCTATCACTCACTGTTTCCCAGGAGCTACTGTCCCCACCTTATTGGTAAAGCTCCCCGATCTGCTGCAGTCACAACCTCCCTCCATCACACGGATTATTATTCACGCAGGGACTAACAACATCACCCACAGACAGTCTGAAATTACTAAAAATAACTTCTGCAAACTTTTTAATATTTTATCAAACAGCGGAAAGTCTGTTTTTATTTCTGGCCCCATTCCCACACTACGCCATCAATCAGACCGTTTCAGTTGTGTTCTTGCCCTCTCAACTTGGCTCAAGTCTGCCTGCAGCAGCAACTACATTAATTTTATTGACAATTTTAACTTGTTTTGGGGCTGCCACACTGTCTATAGATCTGACAGCATACACTTAAATGCATCAGGTAGCCAGCTTTTACCAACAAATCTGATGCATATCATTCAAACCACAACACGCAATTGACTGTTTACATCCCATGACCCCCCCCCCCCCCAGATCCACTCACATCTCTGACCCCCAGGAAGACTATCCAGCACCAGTCCCGTTTTTGTCAGCCTCCACCATCTGGTCTGGAAATTCATTCACTACCCACCTTCCCCATTAGGACATTGATCACAGACAGACCTCCATCCATAAAACATTTAGTTCATAAGGACTCACGCCCACGCTGCCTACTTTCTGTGGATCAGTCTCCTGACAATAATCCACAGAAAACAAATTGCCCATCCATAAATAACTCACCACATACCCTAAATATAACTCTTTTAAATATACGGTCACTTGCCAACAAGACTTACCATCAATGACCTGATTTTAGATAATAAGATTGACTGTCTATTTTTAACAGAGATGTAGCTTGGCACGGATGCACCAGTGGTTCTCACTGAGGCCTCCCCACCAAATTTTAGTTCAGTTTTTCCATAAGAAAGGGGAGGAAGGGTGGGGGTACTGCTTCTTTTTTTTCCTTCCTCACTTGCAGTAAAGCAAATATTACCCAATCAGTATACCGCATTTGAGCATCACGCTTTTGTCTTTGGCAGCCCCACAATTTTATGTGTCACAGTTTACAGACCACCCAAATGCTGCCCTGTTTTTATTAATGAGTTCTCTGAGTTTTTAATCAGTAATCCACTCCTCATATAATTTTATTGTCATTTGTGGTGATTTTAATCTACACACTGATAAGCAGGTCGACCATATGTCAGAAGATTTTAATGACCTGCTCACGTCCATGAATTTTACTCAACGTCATGCAGCCGACTCACAACAGGGGACGCACTCTGGATCTTGTCATTAGCCATGGCCTGCCCACGAGTGTGTCCTCTGTTTTTGACTTGGCTGTATCTGACCATTACTGTGTGTTTTTAACATCACTGGTTTTATGCAATGGGAGACCTCGGTGCCAACTGTCAGGAAGCGCCATCTGACACCTGAAGTGGCTGCTGATTTTATCAAACTCTTATGCAACACTCCTCCAGTTACTTTATCTGCATTGTGTGATTTTATTGTTGATAATTTTAACAGTAAATTAAGATCAACCATTGACAGAGTTGCCCCAATAATCTCAAGGACAGTTAGGAATAAACCGAAGCCTCCATGGAGAAATAACCAAATCCAAAAACTGAAAAGAGAGTGGAGGATTCCTGACAGGAAATGGAGGAAAAACAAATTAACTATCAATTACCAAATACTACAGAATAAGTTAAAAATATACAATAATGCAGTCAAGACATCGAGAACAGAGTATTTTGCCAACATAATCTGAACCCATAACAATAACCCTAAAGTCATTTTTGCAACCATTGATCACTTAATCAACCCAGATTTTAATATAAACGCAAACCTGCCATCCAACTCTCTATAGGCGCTTTTCCACTAGCCCCGCTCAGCCCTGATTGAAAACCCGGCTCTACTCACTTCGGTTCGGTTCAGCCTCAGTTGCTTTTCAACTACTGCTGGCACACCTGCTGTGGGTGGGATTTGTTGAACAGCAGGCGGCGCCACACCCTCGTGACGTGAAACACACGCAACTGAATCCTCCACAACAAACATGGCTGATGACGAGGAGAGAAGGAAGGAGGAATGACTGTGACATGAAACTGGTTAAATCTATGGTGCTGACTTGTTGTGCTCTGCACAATCTGTGTGAGAGTCATGGAGAGACGTTTGACACTACATTGGATGATGCAGTAGATGAACCAGTGGTGGCAGCGGCACAGAGAGCAGAGGAGCAGGGTGGTGATATTGTAGCGAACTCAATATAAGCACCCTACTTGGCTCGCCAAGTGGGTTGACCCTATTGGCGACACAGGTAGAGTGCGGGACTCCAGAGTGGGAGGTGTGAGTTCAAACCTCCCGGTGGGACGTCACCATGTCAAGCTGCATGTTACAATATAATACGAGATGCTGTGATGCAATACTTGTCTATTACATACATATTTCAAAAATGTTTTTTGTAAATAAAATGTTGTGCATGGTCCATCTACCTGTCCTCTTGTTCATAACGCTTATCTGTTAAGAAGGTGCGAAGCCATCAGCCTAATGATGAGTCCACACTTCTGTTGTGATAATTGCTCACGCTGAGCGCTCTGACAGCCCCGTACGCTGTGGGGGTCACACACGTGTTCCTCCCCACACTCTCAATTTTTTTTTCCCGTATATTTTTCTCTTTGGCGTACAGAAATGGCAATACGCCCGTATTTGCTAAAATTGCATTTTCCCCGTATTAAAATACGGTGAAACCGTATCACTTGACAGGTATGTAATTACATGCAGAAACACCGCACAGGCCATCTTCACAAAAATCCAGCTCGACAAGCCACTTTTGCTTAGGTGGAAATGCAAATTGAACTATAAATCATGTGCTGATACATGTCATATTTTCCCATGTAAAGGTCTCCCACTTTTACTTACAAATTGATTTTTAATTTTTGGGAAAAGGGAATATAAATTTTGCACTTGTTGGTAACAACAGTCGTGTGCGACAAAAACACAGTTGTGTATCCTTGTCCGATTTGTCTACTGTTATTAGTGCCAAATTTTTGCTAGATTCCTTCTTAATTTATTAAATTTTGACTGGTGATGCAACATTCAACTTACACGTACTTACCTTTAGCAGTGTCTACAAGTTCAAGCACACCTGTACAACTGCTTATAACCTAAAAAATGTACCCGTTCAAGAGAAATGGATTCAGCATTGCAAATTTGTTTAAAATTAAAAAAAAAACCTACCAAGACATTACGTTTCGTTGTGTTGTTAAAAATTAAATTACCATTAGAAGGCTATACACCTGACCTGATGAACAGCAGCATGTGGAGTGAACAGAGAATGGAATGTGTATGAAATTATTGGCTTTTCTCATACGGTGTCATAACAGATAAACCAGACTTTTGATGCAAACAATACAATTTTATTCCAGAAGCAAAATTTACAAACAAAAAAACAGACTGGGCGATGACATCTCTGCGAGCTCTTCCCTTCGTAACGCAGCGTCCTGCTCCAGGGCTTCACGTGCATCTGCCCGCACATCTGCGGCCACCTGTCGCAAATGCTGCATGTACTCCTGATTCTTGCCGCTGGTCATGTTGCCGTTCCAAGAGCCACATCTCTTCGTCATGCATGTTGACCATCGCTAATGTAAGGTCAGCGATGGGAGTTGTCTGTTTTCCTCTTGCCTAGATGGAAAGACAGAAAGGCATGGTCGTTAAAGCTGGATCACTACATATATTATGGAATTACACAGGTGAAAGTCTGTGGTGGAATGTCACTATTATATTATGCTTCATTGCTGTATATAAGCTGAACTGTCATGTTGCTGCCCCTCAGTAGAGCAGATTTTGCAACACGCAGGGTGCTGTCTTCGGCTGCAGCCCCCCTGCAAAACTAAAAAGGATTAAGATTAAGAATATGGATGGATGGATGGGTAATGTTTAAACTAGTTGCTTGTAGTGTGGCTGCAGAAATCTGAATGGGTTAATACAGTCAGCTGACGTGAAGCATTTCAATGAAGCATGTTGATTTCAACAGCAGTTCATGAGCTTTAGTTGTTTTTATAAAGCAGGAGTTACAACAGCACCAATCACCACACCTAAAAATGGTTGTGGAACACCGATAAGTGAAGACCAAAGAATAACCTTTTTGTACATTTAAAAAGACATTTTCAATTAATTAATATGCAGCTACAGGAAATTGCATTAATCAATTTGGTACATAACTTGTTAGGCTCCAGCCCCCCCGCGACCTGTAAAGGATTAAGCGGTAGAAGATGGATGGATGGATGGATTTTCGACCCTGGTTTCCGCTGCTGGACCTGTTTCAACCAAAAAAAAAAAATCGTGGTTATTGTGCCTTACCGGCACTTGAACGTGATCCAGATGGAGTTGGTGATGTGGAGTCGATCCAGCTGGCGCTCAGCCAGACGCACACGCAGACGTAGCGCCAGGAGAGTCCGCTGTGTCAGTCATCTCCACTGAGGTGGACCCCTGTGATATGAAATGTGATTCTAGAAAGAAAATCCACGCAATTTAAAGCTTAACACCAAAGTGCAACATGTACACAACACTCTAAAGTTTTTAACCGGAATACAATAAGCGTAATTCAGCGTTTTGTTCGCGCTAATACTTAACACAAAGCAAGCGTGAATCTGCAGTTGGCTGCAAAACAATACGCAAGCCTCAGTAACAACCATTACCCACAATCTAACAACCTTCCTATTTCTTAAAAACAGTGAGCTTGGCACAGAAAGGATCAAGTGGCGAACAGATGCGCAATATCAAATAAACACTCACCATCCACGGTTTCCAAGGGCCGTGACCGTGATGGTGACCGTGTGGAGCCCAATGTCTCTCAGCGAACCACTTCCACTCCTTCCATCCGCTGAACTTCGAGCAATGTGGTCCTTCACTGCTCGGTAATCGCTTTTCAGCTTTTTCAGCTTCTCCCGACACTGTTTGGCAGTACAGATGTGCCCTTGGGAAGCCATCTGCTCGGACACCTGCATTTCAAGTAGATCCGTCCAACTCGCACTGGATGCGATCGTCGCCTAATATAGAAAGAAAATTGCGCACCTCCTAATATATAATATTAGGAGTATGTTATTATCCATCCATCCATCCATCCATCTTCTACCGCTTTTCCGGAGGTCCGGGTCGCGGAGGCAGCAGTTCAAGCAGAGAAGCCCAGACTTCCCTCTCCCCAGCCACCTGCTCCAGCTCTTCAGAGGGGATACCAAGGCGTTCCCAGACTAGCTGGGAGACATAGTCTCTCCACCGAGTCCTGGGTCTGCCCCGGGGTCTCCTCCCAGTGGGACGTGCCTGAAACACCTCAAGTGGGAGACGTCCAGGAGGCATCCTAATCAGATGCCCATACCACCTCAACTGACTCCTTTCAATGTGGAGGAGCAGCGGTTCTACTCTGAGCCTCTCCCGGATGACTGAGCTCCTCACCCTATCTCTGAGGGTGAGTCCAGCAATCCTACGGAGAAAGCTCATTTCAGCCGCTTGTATCCGCGATCTCGTTCTTTCGGTCATTACCCAAAGCTCGTGACCATAGGTGAGAGTAGGAACGTAGATTGACTGGTAAATCGACAGCTTTGCCTTAGAACTAAGCTCCCTCTTCACCACAACAGACCGGTACAACGTCCGCATCACTGCAGATGCTGCTCCAATCCGTCTGTCGATCTCTCGCTCCATTTTCCCCTCACTCGTGAACAAGACCCCAAGATACTTAAACTCCTCCACTTGGGGCAGGAGCCTGTCCCCAACCCGGAGAGGACAATCCACCTTTTTCCGGCTGAGGACCATGGACTCGGACTTGGAGGTGCTGATTCTCATCCCAGCCGCTTCACACTCAGCGGCAAACCGTCCCAGCAAGAGCTGTAGGTCATTGCTGGATGAAGCCAACAGGACAACATCATCTGCAAACAACAGAGATGAGATCCTGTGGTCACCAAGTATGACACCCTCCATTCCCTGGCTGCGCCTAGAAATCCTGTCCATAAAAATTATGAACAGGACCGGTGACAAAGGGCAGCCCTGGCGGAGTCCAACTCTCACTGGGAATGACTCCGACCGAGTGTTGGCAATACGAACTAAACTCTCACAACGGTCGTACAGAGACCGAATAGCTCGTAACAACAAGCCCGATACCCCATACTCCCGAAGCACCCCCCACAAAAATCCACGAGGGACGCGGTCAAATGCCTTCTCCAAGTCCACAAAACACATGTAAACTGGTTGGGCAAACTCCCACGAACCCTCAAGAATTCTCGAGAGGGTAAAGAGCTGGTCCGATGTGCCACGGCCAGGACGAAAACCACATTGCTCCTCCTGAATCCGAGGTTCGACCAACGGCCGGACTCTCCTCTCCAGTACCTTGGCATAGACCTTCCCAGGGAGGCTGAGGAGTGTGATCCCTCTAAAGTTGGAGCACACCCTCCGGTCCCCTTTTTTGAAGAGAGGAACCACCACCCCGGTTTGCCATGCCAAAGGCACTGCCCCCGACCTCCACGCAATGTTGCAGAGGCGTGTCAACCATGACAGCCCAACAACATCCAGGGCCTTGAGGTACTCGGGGCGAATCTCGTCCACCCCCGGGGCCCGGCCACCAAGGAGATTTTTAACCACCTTGGCGACCTCAGCCCCTGTGATAGGCGAGTCATCCCCCTTGTCCCCAAACCCTGCTTCCTCTGTGGAAGGCGTATCAGTGGGATTGAGGAGATCCTCGAAGTATTCCTTCCACCGCCCGACGATATCCCCAGTTGAAGTCAACAGTGTCCCATCCGCACCATACACAGTGTGGACGGGGAGCTGCTTTCCCCTCCTGAGCCGCCGAACAGTTTGCCAGAATCTCTTTGAAGCCGACCGAAAGTCTTGTTCCATGGCCTCACCGAACTCCTCCCATACCCGGGTTTTTGCTTCAGCAACCACCCGAGCTGCACTCCGCTTGGCCTGCCGGTACACCTCAGCTGCTTCGGGAGTCCCACAAGCCAACCAAGCTTGATAGGACTCCTTCTTCAGCTTAATGGCCCCCCTCACCACTGGTGTCCACCACTTGGTTCGGGGGTTGCCACCACGAGATGCACCGACCACCTTGCGGCCGCAGCTCTGGGCCGCCGCTTCAACAACAGAGGTGGAGAACATGGCCCATTCAGACTCCATGTCTCCAGACTCCCTCGGAATGTGGTTGAAGTTCTTCCGGAGGTGGGAGTTGAAGACCTCCCGGACAGGGGCCTCAGCCAGACGCTCCCAGCACACCCTCACTATACGTTTGGGTCTACCAGGTCTGAATGGCTTCCTCCCCTGCCATCGGATCCAACTCACCACCAGGTGGTGATCAGTTGACAGCTCTGCACCTCTCTTTACTCGGGTGTCCAAGACATACGGTCGCAGGTCTGATGATACGATAACAAAATCGATCATCGACCTGCGGCCTAGGGTGTCCTGGTGCCAGGTGCACATATGGACACCCTTATGCTTGAACATGGTGTTCGTTATGGACAGACTGTGGTTAGCACAGAAGTCCAATAACTGAACACCACTCGGGTTCAGATCGGGCAGGCCGTTCCTCCCAATCACCCCCCTCCAGGTTTCACTGTCGTTGCCCACGTGCGCATTGAAGTCCCCCAGTAGGACAATGGAGTCTCCAGGAGGAGCACCCTCCAGCACCCCAGTCACAGACTCCAAAAAGGGTGGGTACTCTGAAACATCATTTGGTGCATAGGCACAAATGATGGTCAGGACCCGTTTCCCAACCCGAAGGCGCAGGGAAGCAACCCTTTCGTCCACCGGGGAAAACTCCAATATAGAGGCAGCAAGGTGGGGCGATACAAGAATACCTACCCCTGCTCGTCGCCTCTCGCCCGGGGCAACTCCAGAAAAGGCCAAGCTCCAGCCCCTCTCCAGGAGACTGGTTCCGGAACCGGAGCTGTGTGTTGAGGTGAGGCCCACTATATCTAGCCGGTATCGCTCAATCTCGTACACCAGCTCAGGCTCCTTCCCCACCAGAGAGGTGACATTCCACGTACCAAAAGCCAGTTTAGAAAGCTTGGGATCAGTCCGCCAAGGTCTCCGCCTTTGACTGCTACCTAATCCACATAGCACCGGACTTCCATGATCCCTCCTGCAGGTGGTGAACCTACTGGAGGGCGGACCCATGTAACTCCTTCGGGCTGAGCCCGGCCGGGTCCCATGGGTGGAAACCTGGCCACCAGACGCTAGCCTTCGAGCCCCTCCCCCAGGCCTGGCTCCAGGGTGGGGCCCCGGTAACCCCATACCGGGCGGGGTACACTGAATCCTTGATATACAATTTATCATGAGAGTCTGTTGGATCGTTCTTAGTCTGGCCCTTCACCCAGGACCAGTTTGTCTTGGGAGACCCTATCAGAGGCAAATTGCCCCGGACAACATAGCTCCTGGGATCACTGGGGCACGCAAACCCCCCCACCACGATAAGGTGACGATCCATGAGGGGGTATGTTATTATATAAGTATATTATTATTATATAAGTATATTATACAGTATATTAATATAATATACCGTATTAAAGGGGCGCACTGTGTTCACTGCTGAACAATTACAAATGGCGGTCGTGGAGTAAATTCAGCAGAAAAAGTCGCTTTCATGACGTTACAACCTGACCAATCAGCGGCGACCAGTCTCTTAAAGTCATATCACAGCCCTACTCAGCCCTACTCAGCCTGGTTAGACCCTGCCCTGGATCAGGTACGAAAAAAGTACCTGCTAACCGGTGCTGGGGCCAGTAGAAAAGTGCCTAAAGCGGGCTGAGTGGTGCGGTGTAGGGCCAAGTGAGGCTAGTGGAAAAGGGTCTTTTGTGAGAATTTTGCAGACCATTTCAGGTGCAAGGTTGATTCTATTTGATCCAACATTTTGTCTGACCAAAAGACTGCTTTTAATGGAATCTTGGACTCGCCTTTAGCTGAGGAAAAACTGGACTGTTTTGCCCTGGTTGATGCTAAGTTGCTTGGTAGAGTTTTCTCCCAGATAAACTTGACCTCCTGCCTTTTCAGTCCAATTCCCACATCACTTTATAAAACATTTTTTGGATTCTTCGAACATGAGATTTTAAACATTGTAAATTGCTCTCTTGTGACTGGTATTTTCCGCACTGCCTTTAAAACGGCTGTGGTGAAGCCCCTTTTGAAGAAGAGTAATTTAGATCCGGATATTCTCAGTAACTATAGACCTGTATCAAACTTACCATTTTTAAGAAAAGTTTTAGAAAAAATCGTTTTTAGTTAAATTAAATTTAGTTCAGTTGAATAATTTTCTTATTGACCTCAACATTTTTGAAAAATTTCAATCTGGTTTTAGGACAAACCACAGTACTGAGACAGCCCTTTTGAAAATTGTTAATGATATCACGTGTAACATGATATTGGGCTGCACGGTGGCGCAGTGGTTAGCACTGTGGCAGCACAGTTTTACCCTCGGCCGGGGGATCGCAGGGACCGTGAGATCGTGGGTTCGATCCCTGCCCCCGGCCAACAGTGATCTGTGTGGAGTTTGCATGTTCTCCCCGTGTTTGCGTGGGTTTACTCCGGGATTTCTCCGGTTTCCTCCCACATGCAAAAACATGCAGGTTAGGGAGTTAAGGGGCACTTGCGCACGCAGCGACCGGCAGCTGGTGGCTTGTCCCCAGACTGCAAAACAAATCTACCTATGGGTACAAAATAAGTAATAAAAAAAAAAAAAAAAAAAAAAAAACATGGACTGCCACAAACTGTCAGTCCTGGAGCTGCTGGGTCTCAGCACTGCCTTTGATACAGTAGATCACCACATTTAATTAAGCAGACTCAAACACTTGGTGGGCCTCTCAGGTACTGTTCTTGAATGATTTCATTCCTATCTCACAGATCGCTGTTATTTTGTAAATATGGATACATGTTCTTCGGCAATCCACAAATCAAGTGTGGGGTACCCCAAGGTTCAATTTTAGGGCCAATACTTTTTAATCTTTATATGTTTCCACTTGGGGATGTTATCAGGAGACACGACATCAATTTTCATAGCTATGCTGATGATACACAGCTGAACATTGCCCCGTCTCCTGATGACACAAAACCAATTAATGCCCTTTTGAACTGTATTTTAGATATAAAGTCATGGATGGCAGAGAACTTCCTACAGCTCAACCAGGACAAAACAGAAGTTTTAATCGTTGATCCTGAAGACAGGAGAGAGAAACTTTTACCTAAATTGCTAGGTCTAAAACCTAAACATTGTGTCAAGAACCTGGGCGTTGGACTTCCGGTTATGGCTGCCACGTAGGACGGACGTGTCTCGCTCTACTCTGCTCCTGGAGAAAAAAATCGGCAAATAACTCTCTCATTTGGGACAGAACGTATCCCAGCATTTGGGCGAGGATATGTCGGCAAAGCCTAAGGCTGGAAAACCAGGAAAAGGAAAAAGCGAGCCGCCGAAACAGTCCAAATTAACGGACTTTCAGGTCTGTGACGCAGCAAACAAAACTCCATATATGGCGGAGGAGGCTGGCAACGGTGCGATTTCTGCGGGGAATGGCGCAGATGCGCTGATGGCTGCCATGAGTTCAATGAGAGCAGACTTTTCCTCTAGATTTGATGGGATTATGACAGCGTTGGAAGGAATAAGAAAGGAATTGGGTGACTGTGTAGAACGAACGGCGCAGATGGAGCTCCGTCTCGCTAGTGCTGAAGATGACGTCACCCGTCTTCAATTAAAGGTGCGCACTTTGGAAAAAAAAAAAAATCTCTGGAAGATAATATTTTGGATTTGGAATCTCGGTCGAGACAGAATAATTTGAGGCTGGTGGGTCTTCCAGAGGAATCAGAAGGTCGGGACGTATGTTCCTTTCTGGAAAAGTGGATTCCGGAGGTGCTGGGCAGCGAGGAGTTGCAATCAGCAGTGGTTCTGGAAAAAGCACATCGTATTGGCCCACGGAGAGATAAGGGACCGCCGAGGACCTTAATTATGAAGTTTCTTAGCAACAGAGACAGGATGAAGATCTTCAACGCTGCACGTGCTAAAGGAGAGATTAAACACCAGGACCAGCAGGTGCGGTTCTACCCAGATTTGGCCACAGGAATCCAGCAATTGAGGAAGCAGTTTGATCCCGTACGTAAGGAGCTGCGCAACCTTGGGATTCGTCATGGTGTAATCTATCCTGCGAGACTGCTGACCACGTATGAGGGCAGAACCCACATCTTCAAGACCCCAGAGGAGGCGCAGGAGTTCATCAAGAAGATCAAAGAAGAAGAAGAGACTGGTGGGAGCTAAGCATGAACAAAATATAAGGTAGAATAATTAAGCATTTGCACAGGCATCTGACTGACTTGAAGTAAATAGTAAGTTTACAAAATATAGATTGTATTATATATTAAAAAAACAAAAAAAAAAAACAAAAAAAAAAACTACGATGTACAAAGTTGTTAAAAATTTTGGAGTTAAGTTGGAAAACTACAGAGGAGAGTTAATGTTACGTCATTAAAAGCAGTAGAGTTAGGGTGATTGGGAGGATGAAGAAGGAGTGGCTTAGGCTGTTCCCCGTGGGTGTGGAACGGTCGATGGCTATATCGGGAGACAGAATTTTTCTTTTGATTTTGGGGGGTTTGCCACAAGTGTGGGAAGGGGAAATTTGTTTGTGTGTAGTTTGTAGGATGAATGTTCAACCACTCATGTTTTTGCTTCTCTGTATGAGCATGTTTACACTGCAAGGTAATCCCAAACTCTCTATTGATCATGGACCAAAGTGTTAATCTTAATTTAACTTCATGGAATTGCAGAGGTCTACAAAATTTAAAAAAACTTAAACAAGTTATGAATAAAATAAAGGACATGGGTTCAAGAATTGTGTTTTTACAAGAAACTCATCTGATAGAGGAGGATGTTAAAAGAATTAGGAGTAGATGGCAGGGAAGTGTATTCACCTCTTCGTTTTCATCCCGAGCCAGGGGAGTTATGACTCTCATACATAAATCAGTTCCTTTTCAAGTGAAAAATGTAATTGGAGACAAATTTGGAAGATATGTAATCATTCAAGGTTCTTTGCTATTAGAAAATATAAATCTTGTGAACTTATATGGTCCCAATATAGATGATCAGAAGTTCTTTGCTAATTTATTTCTCATCTTATCATCACTTACAGGGCAACATATAATAGCAGGGGATTTTAATTGTACATTGAATCCAGGTGTGGATAGATCAACAGGACTGGATTGTACGCACATTGGATGTAGGATGACTATTAATCATTTTATGAAAGAATTGAGATTGTTAGATATATGGAGAGAAATGAAACCACAAGTTAAAGCCTATTCTTGTTATTCCAGTACCTACAAGACATTCTCACGTATTGATTATTTTTTGATTTCCACAGAATTAAGGTCCAAGATTCAAAACTGCTTTTATGATAACATCGTGATCTCTGATCATGCACCCTGTTGTCTAATATATGTAGATAAAAAATTGACAAAGGAATCAGGTAGATGGCAATTTCAGCATAAATGGCTTCAGGATGAGGAATTTGTCAAGTATATAGAAAAACAGATAGACGAGTTCTTTGACATCAATACTACACAAACATCAGCATGTGTAAAGTGGGAGGCTTTCAAAGCTTTTATTAGGGGACATATTATTAGTTATACAGGATCAAAATCTAAGAAGACTCGAGAGGAGAGAGCTAAATTGGAACATAAAATAAAAAATCTTCAGGAAAAAGTGTATGCAGGAAGTGACCCAAGGTTGGAGAATGAATTACTGATTTTGAGAGCTGAATACGACAAAAAATCAGCGAATAGAGCTGCCTCGAGTCTTCTAAGATTGAAACAATCTTTTTATGAACAAGGTGAAAAATCAGGAAAATTATTAGCATGGCAGATTAAACAATTGGAAATTAAAACACCAATTACCAGTATTATAAGTAACGGACAGGTAGTTATAGATCCTTTAGAAATTAATAGAGCCTTTAGAGATTACTATGAAAAATTATATGATACCAAAAATGAACCTGATTTAACAAAACTAAATGGGTTTTTGAACGAACTATCTATACCGTGTATTCCAAATGAAAACAGGGAGATATTGGAGTCTAAAATTAGTCAAGAAGAAGTTGGGCTAGCCATTGATAATATGAAATCAGGAAAAAGTGCAGGACCAGATGGTCTTCCAGTTGACCTTTATAAAAAATTTAAGAATAAATTAATAAAACCTTTTTTGGAAATGGTTTTAGAAGCATTTCAAAATAATAATTTACCATCATACATAAATAATGCCTTAATTATACTGCTGCCAAAACCAGGTAAGCCCTCTAATAAATGTGAAAATATGAGACCAATAAGCCTATTAAACGCCGACCTTAAGATAATCTGTAAAATTTTAGCAAGACGAATACAAGAAATTTTACCAAATATTATTAATCGAGATCAGAATGGCTTTATAAAGGGTAGACAAGGCTTCCATAATGTAAGAAGACTATTTAATATTATTTATTTTAATAAAGAAGCACCGGATACAGCTCTCCTATCATTGGACGCCGAAAAGGCCTTTGATAGAGTTGAATGGCCCTTTCTTTTTGAAGTCCTACAAAGGTTTGGACTTGGAAATAATTTCATAAAATGAGTTCAAATAATATACAATAATGCTACAGCAGAAATCCTAACAAATAACAATATTTCAAAACCAATAAAAATCAATAGAGGATGTCGACAAGGCTGTCCACTTTCACCTTTACTGTTTACTATGGCAATTGAACCTTTAGCGATAGCGATACGTTTACATTCACAAATATATGGAATTAAAGTTGGACCAACAGAACATAAAATCTCCCTGTACGCCGATGATATAATTTTGTTTATGTCGAATCTAAAAAAATCAATTCCAACCTTGTTGAATTTAATAAAGAATTTTGGGGAAATATCAGGATATAAAATAAATAAAACTAAATCTTCAATATTAATGCTAAATGAGACCCAGAGAAATTACCCAGCCCCTGAGGTAAATCAATTCAATGTTGTAAATCAGTTTAAATATTTAGGAATCCAAATTATGCCTAAGCTAGAATCAGTCGCCAGTGTCAACTATGAAGCCTTAATGTCAGATATCAGTGAGTTAACTCAGAGATGGATGTCACTACCAATGTCGATGATCGGGAGAATCAATATACTTAAAAGTAATATTTTACCTAAAATACTTTATTTATTTCAATACATTCCCTTATCACCACCTTTAGATCTATTCTCAAGAATAAAAAAAAAGTTAGTGGAATTTATATGGAACAACAGGAGGGCTAGATTACGTTTGTCTTTATTATATTTACCATTTGATCGTGGAGGTCTGAAATGTCCAAATTTTATGTTGTATTATTGGTCGGCACAACTGAGGTCTATGACATATTATTTTTCATCAAATGATCTCCCTCACTGGACTGAAATGGAATCATACAATTTACCTTTACCTCTTCCCATATTCATATACTCAGATTCGGCAAAAAAATTACAAAAACAAGTTAAAAATCCATTTGTAAAGCATATGATCAAAATATGGTGTGAAGCTAAAAACTATTTAAAAGAACCACAGTTATTGTCACAATTTAGTCCAATATGGGGTAATCAATATTTTAAACCAGGGAGAGCGGACGCTGTATTTAAAGTATGGAATTTAAAAGGGATACAAAAGATTCAGGATTTATATTTGCCATGTGCAGACAACATAATGTCTTTTGAAGAGCTGAGGATCAAATTCAATCTCAATAGAACACATTTTTTTAAATATCTTCAACTTAGAAACTTTATTCGATCAAATCAAAATAAAGCTCTCACTCGACCTATTTATTCATCCTTGGAAAAAATGATGATGAAAGATAGTAAAAGAAAGGGTATTATTTCAGAGTTTTATAACTCATTGACACTATCTTCAAGTGAAAATTCACTGAAAAGATTAAACTACTGGAAAGAAGATCTGCAAATTGAAATTTCAGAGGAACAATGGGAATTGGCTTGTACAGAAGCTCAAACCAAATCAATAAATGCACGCCTTAAATTGATACATTTCAAATGGTTAATGCGGATGTATGTTACACCGGAGGAGTTAAATAGATATAACAAAAATATACCAGATACATGCACAAAATGCATGGAAAGTAAAGGAACCCTATTTCATTGTTTATGGGAATGTAGATTAATAAGAATGTTTTGGGAAGAGGTGAGGGTAACAATTGAAAAAATAATCTCAAAACAAATCATATTGAATCCTAAACTGTTTTTGTTGGGTCTGTACCCAGAAAAGCATAATTTTAATAAAAGTGAAAGAACATTCATAGACCTCAGTTTGCTTAATGCCAAAAAATGTATTGCACTATTATGGAAAAAGACTCATAGACCAGATGTGACTCAGTGGTTAAGACAGATGTTAACAAACCTTCCATTAGAAAGAATAACATATATACTAAAATCAAAGGAAATTGTGTTTGAGAATATATGGAGACCTTTTATTGATTATGTAAAAAATTTAAACATAACTCTTGAAGAAGAAGGTGAATGATGTGTGTGGACCTTGTAAATTCCAAACTGGTGAACATAATATGTATACTTATGTATTGGATTGTCTAGACTAAACAGAGGAGCATTGTTGAAGACTTGATTTTGTTGGTGGTTGTTGGTGTTTTTAGTGCATTTTTTTTTTGTAGTACTTTAGTGTTAGTGTTTGATTGTTTGTATCATGTTTGTTAAAAAAAAAAAAAAGGTTCAATAAAGATATTGTGGAAAAAAAAAGAACCTGGGCGTTCTTTTAGACTCTGACTTTAATTTTATTTCACACATTAAAAATGTAACAAAAATCGGATTTTACCATCTTAGGAATATAACCAGAGTCTGCCTTTTTCTCTCACTTGCCAGCATAGAGGTCTTGATGCATGCTTTTATTACTAGTCATATCGACTGTTGTAATGCCCTGCTCTCTGGTCTTCCTCATAAAAGGATATCACAACTTCAGATGCTCCAAAATTCAGCAGCACGAGTGTTGATGAGGACCAGGGGGTGGGCACATATTACACCGGTTTTAGAATCGCTGCATTGGCTCCCTGTAAGTTTTAGGATCGATTTTAAGGTTCTTTTAGTTGAATGAATGAATGAATCTTTATTTTGGATAGATTAAAAGTAAAGATTAAAAGAAACAGAATAATATAACAAAGGGGAAAAATCCAACAAGGTCAAATTAAACAATAACTCCTCTGATTATACAGTTCAACATAAGTTATCCGTAATGGGTGATGGCTGAAGCCGCAGCTTATATTGCCCACCCATATTCCATCCAAGAATTCAAAAGAAAAACAAAACAAGAGCGATTACAATTCGGAACAAAGCTAAGACAAAATGTGACAAAAAACCCCCAAAAAACTAAGCAACAACACAACACAGACTGGATATGACAATCCTTATGGGATTTTACATGTCATCTTGTATATATGTTTGGAGTATTTCTTCCTTTAGTTTTTGTTTAAATTGTCCAAGCGTTGTACATGATTTTAGTTCAGGTCCAAAATCGTTCCATAATCTGACTCCTTGCACTGAAACACAGTGTTGCTTGGTGGTAGTTCTCACTGAAGGTTTTTGAAATATACATGTTCCTCTGAAATGATATTGTTTCTCCCTTATTTGGAACAGCTTTTGGATATTTGCGGGCAGTGATAGATTCTTCACTTTAAACATTATTACTGCAGTTTTAAAGTCAACCAGATCCTTCAACTTGAGAGCTTTTAATTTAAGAAAAGTGGGTTTGTTGGTTCCTTGTAAGCAGCTTTGTTTATTATTCAAATAGCTCTCTTCTGAAGCATAAAGACTGGATATATGTTTGTTTTATATGTATTTCCCCATACTTCAGTACAATATGCCATCTATGGGAGTATTAATGAATGATACAAAGTATATAATGTGGGTTGATTCAGCAAATATTTCGTTCTGTGTAGTATTGCGATTGATTTAGATATTTTACCTTTAATATAATTAATATGTGACTTCCAACACAGTTTATTATCAATTATTACTCCAAGAAATTTAGTTTCAGATACCCTTTCAATCTCTACACCATTTACACTGAGTTTAGATACTAAGTTGTTGTGATGGTTGTTAAAAACTATAAATTTTGTCTTACTTAAATTGAGCGTTAATTTGTTTGAATCAAACCACAGTTTAAGCTTTCCTAATTCCTTTCTGAGTGTATCCAAAAGTTGTTCCAAATTGCTTCCACTGCATAATAAATTAGTGTCATCGGCAAACAATATTAAATCCATTTTTTCCGAAACTTTACATATATCATTTATATACATATTGAATAACAAAGGCCCCAAAACTGAACCCTGTGGGACTCCACAAGTAACCTTCAGTAAATGTGAGTTTTTGTTACCAACACATACATACTGATATCTATTCTTTAAGTAACTACTTAACCAGGACAGTGCTACCCCCCTAATACCACAATTTTGTAGTTTCTTTAATAATAAATTGTGATCCACTGTATCAAATGCTTTTTTAAGATCCAGAAATACCCCAACTGAATACTCTTTATTTTCAATGGCAGTTGATATTTTTTCTATAAATTCCATTAGAGCAAATGCAGTTGTCCTCTTGTGTCTGAACCCATATTGCTGCTCACACAATAAATTATTCTTCATTATGAAGTTGTCAGTTCTCTCACAGAATATTTTTTCAAGTATCTTGGAAAATTGCGGTAATAGTGAAATTGGTCTATAGTTTGAAAGTTCCCCTCTGTCACCTGTCTTGTATATCGGAATTACTTTAGCTATTTTCATTGCATTGGGAAATATACCTGCTTGGAGAGACAGGTTACAAATATATGTCAGTGGTTTCACTAAGCATTCGATAATAGTTTTGACTAAGAGCATGTCAATACCATCACAGTCCGCAGATGTCTTACTTTTAAACAATTTAACAATTTCAATGACCTCTCTCTCGTCTGTGTTCTTTATGAAAATGGAGTCTTTTATAGCAGTGTTTTTGCTTATTGTATCACCCGTAGGTGCCGTAATGGGTATTTCTGGAGCCAAATTAGGACCAATGTTAACAAAAAAGTTATTAAATTCATCTGCAAGTGAAACTTCATTCACACTCTGAGTCGTTGTATTATTTTTTGAAAAATTGGTTGGGTAGCTTGTATTTCTGTTTTTATTTCCAAGAATATTGTTAAGTATTGTCCATGTATTTTTAATATTGTCTCTGTTTTTCTCCAGTTCTTTACTGTAATAGTCTCTTTTACTACATATCATTATGTATGTTAACTTATTTTTGTATGTTTTATACCGCTGCTCTGCTTCTTTTGTCCTTTTCTTTAGAAAAGCTTTATATAATAAATTTTTCTTTTTACACGCCTTTTGTAATCCTTTGTTTAACCATGGCTTATCGACAAATTTATGTTTAAGCTTTTTCTTTACTAATGGACAATTTTTTTCATAAAGAGTGGTTACAATGCCCATTAGTTAAAAAAAAGCTTAAACACAAATTTACTGACAAACCATGGCTAACCAAAGGACTACAAAAGGCGTGTAAAAAGAAAAATTTATTATATAAAGCTTTCATAAAGAAAAGGACAAAAGAAGCAGAGCAGCGGTATAAAACATACAAAAATAAGTTAACATATATAATAAGATGTAGTAAAAGAGACTATTACAGTAAAGAACCGGAAAAAAACAAAGACAATATTAAAAATACATGGACAATAATCAACAGTATCCTTGGAAATAAAAGCAGAAATACCAGCTACCCAACTAACATTCCAAAAAATAATAAATCGACTCCGAATGTGAATATAGCTTCACCTGCAGATTAATTTAATAATTTTTTTGTTAACATTGGACCTAAACTGGCCCGAGAAATACCCACTACGGTGCCAACAGGTGATTCAATATGCAATAACACTGCTGTAAAAGACACCATCTTCATAAAGAACACAGACGAAAGAGAGGTCATTGAAATTGTTAAATCGTTCAAAAGTAAAAGATCTACTGACTGCGATGGTATTGATATGCTACTAGTCAAAACTGTTATCGAATGCATAGTGAAACCACTGACGTATATCTGTAACCTGTCTCTCCAATCAGGTATATTTCCCAATGCAATGAAAATAGCTAAAGTAATTCCGATTTACAAGACAGGCGACAGAGGGGAACTCTCCAACTACAGACCAATTTCACTATTACCGCAATTTTCCAAGATACTTGAAAAAATATTCTATGAGAGAATTGACAACTTCATACTGAAGAATGATTTATTGTGTGAGCAGCAATATGGGTTCAGACACAAAAGGACAACAGCATATGCCTTAATGGAATTTACAGAAAAAATATCAACAGCCATTGAAAATAAAGAGTATTCAGTTGGAGTATTCCTGGATCTTAAAAAAGCATTTGATACAGTGGATCACAATCTATTATTAAAGAAACTACAAAATTGTGGTATTAGAGGGGTAGCACTGTCCTGGTTAAGAAGTTACTTAAAGAATAGATATCAGTTTGTATGTGTTAACAACAAAAACTCAGAGCTACTGAAGGTCACCTGTGGAGTCCCACAGGGTTCAGTTTTGGGACCATTATTATTCAATATGTATATAAATGATATATGTAAAGTTTCTGAAAAAATGGACTTAATATTGTTTGCTGATGACACTAACCTGCTATGCAGTGGAAACAATTTGGAACAACTTCTGGATACACTCGGAAAGGAATTAGGAAAGCTGAAACTGTGGTTTGATTCAAACAAATTAACGCTCAATTTAAGCAAGACAAAATTTATAGTCTTTAACAACCATCACAACTACCCAGTACCCAAACTCAGTGTAAATGGTGTAGAGATTGAAAGGGTATCCGAAACTAAATTCCTTGGAGTAATAATTGATAACAAACTGTGTTGGAAGCCACATATTAATTATATAAAAGGTAAAGTATCCAAATCAATTGCAATATTACACAGAGTGAAAAATTTGCTGAATCAACCCACACTATACACCTTGTATCATTCATTAATACTCCCATACATGACATATTGTAATGAAGTATGGGGAAATACATATAAAACAAACATATATCCACTCTTTATGCTTCAAAAGAGAGCTATTAGAATAATCAACAAAGCAGCTTACAGGGAACCAACAAACCAACTTTTTCTTAAACAAAAAACTCTCAAGTTGAAAGATCTGATCGACTTTAAAACCGCAATAATAATGTTCAAAGTGAAGAATCTATCACTGCCCGCAAATATCCAAAAGTTGTTCCAAACAAGGGAGAAACGATATCACTTCAGAGGAACATGTATATTTCAAAAGCCTACAGTGAGAACAACCACCAAGCAACACTGTATTTCAGTGCAAGGTGTCAGATTATGGAACGATTTTGGACCTGAATTAAAATCATGTACAAAGCTTGGACAATTTAAACAAAAACTAAAGGAAGAAATACTCCAAACATATTTACAAAACGACATGTAAACTCACATAAGGATTGACATTTCCAGCCTGTGTTGTGTTATAGCTTAGTTTTTCTTTTTTCTCTGTGACACTATGTCTTAGATTTGTTTTTGAATAGTAACCGCTTAACTTAGACTAGCTCAGTTTTCTTTTTCTCTCAGTCATATTTTGTCTTAGCCTTGTTTTAAATTGTAATCGCTCTTGTCTTGTTTTCTCTTTTTTCTCCTTTGAATTCTTGGATGGAATATGGGTGGGCAATATAAGCTGCGGCTTCAGCCATCACCCATTTCGGATAACTCACGTGGAATTGTATAGTAGAAGGAGTCTTTGTCTAATTTGACCTTGTTGTTATATTATACAGTTTCTTTTAACCTGTAATGTACTATCCGAAATAAACAAATTCATTCATTCATTCATTCATTCATTCATTCATTCAATGTTCATAAATGTGTCATAGTCTTCGTTTACATCTGATACATAGACTTTTGTCCAGTCCTGCTTCAGCAAGTCTTCTTTAAAGAACTGATTGCATTTTGTGATTTGTGTCTGAACGATTTTAAAAAATTTTCTGTATTGGCCTCCGTGTGGCCATGGATAAGTGCAAAGGTTGGCAAATGGTCACTTATATCATTTATCAATAATCCACTTTCTATTTTCTTATCAATAATATTAACAAACAGGTTGTCAATAAGTGTAGCAGTGTGAACTGTGATTCTACTGGGATGTGTTATTGTGGGATATAGATTCATGCTGTACATAGAATTCATGAACTCTGTAATTACATTTTGTTGATATGGATTTAGTAAATCAATATTGAAATCTCCACAAATTACTACCATTTTCTTACTAGTAATATTATTGTACAGCTCGACTAATTTATCTCTGAATGTCTCAATACAAGTTCCCAGCGTTCTATATATACAACTTATAATTAGATTTTTTGTTTTATCTTGGTCAATCTCAACAGTAACACATTCTAAAATCCCTGGTAGTGCAAAGGACATTCCATTTACAAGTTTACACCTATACAGGTCATCAATATACAGTGCAACACCACCACCCTTTTTTTGAGATCTGTTAATATGAAACATCTGATATCCCTCTATTGCCATCAGGGGAGCCTGCTCTTCATTAAGCCAAGTTTCAGAGACAAGTGAGTTATTCTTAAATGCCTAATGGTCTTGGGCCTTCTTATCTATCTGAGCTGCTTTTACCTTATGAGCCCTCGTGGACCCTGAGGTCCTGTGGTACTGCCCTTTTAATGGTTCCCAAAGTCAAGACCAAGACCTTTGGTGAAGCCTCCTTTCATTATTATGGTCCTCGTCTGTGGAACAGCCTTCCAGAGAGCCTCAGGGCACAGAGTCAATAGATGTTTTTAAGAATAGGCTCAATGTGGTATATATCACTCAGATATTCCATACCTACATTAGTTAGAGCATGTGGAAATGTTTGGGACAACATATACAAAGGAACTTCACACCTCTGAAAGAACAAAGGAATCTCACCGCCGTGTGAAGACCCATGACGTCACAGGACGCCATGGCAACAGACTCGACACCTTCACCCCTGAGGGAAGAGAAGGTTTTCCCCATCACCTCCCAAGGCGAAGGGAGGAGTTAACAGAACTAATAGGGGATTTAGATAACGGGGAGATGTTACCTTTTTCAATGAGTGGACTCTGACGTCAGCTGTTTCAATGAGTGGTGTGATGTGTGCTTGTATTTAATCAGCGAGCGAAGCAGAGATCTCTCTCTTGCCTTCTGCCAAGCTCTACACCTGATGAGATTTGATAGAGGAGCTATTCATTAAAAACCCTGTTTTTAATTCAAAGCCGCCTCGTTATTTCAGCTCCACTACACTGGTGACCCTGACGCGAGAATATGGACCGGAGGCGCTCTTCAAGCTGCTCATCCATGGTGGCTCTGGCACACGCCAGCGACAACGCAGACGAGGGAACAAGCAGACAGCTGTTCCCCGCGGCAGAGGGCACTGAGAGAGCTCAACCGAGCTCCAGCACCGCCGCGAGAGCCGTAGAAACGCACTCTCACCCGGCGGGCACAATAGTGATGGTGTGCACGAACGCCGTTGCTGTCAACCTGCCAGACTTCTGGCGAGAGGACCCTGCATCTTGGTTCCAGCAAGCCGAAGCCCAGTTTATACTGGCGGGTATCACAGCAGATGATACCAAATTTTATCACATCATCTCCAAGCTCGACTCCGCAACTTCGAAGTGTGTGCGGAGCTTGGTCCAGCAACCACCAACCCGGGACAAATATGAGACACTCAAGGCGACCATCGTGGCGAATTATGTCCCGTCAGCGGAGGAAAGAGCCGAGAGGATCCTGGCGGTCTACGGCCACAGAGGGAGCAATCCGAGGACCCTCATGGAGGATTTGCTACAACTCGAGGAGGATAATGATAATTTCCTTCTCCAGTTCATTTTCCTCAGCACGCTACCACCGCATTTGAGAGGGACACTCGCCAGGATGAAGTGCAATAATCATCAGGATTTCCGCACACTGGCCAACGAGGCTTACCGGCTCGTCAACGCCTGCAGAGAACGGACACCCACAGCGGCATCCGCAGATCTGAGAACTGACACCCCGAGCCTTGGAGAGACTCAACCCACGGTGACAGCGGCGCGGCCCAAGCGCAACGAGCAGAACGACGTCTGCTATTATCACCACCGCTTCGCAGAGAAAGCCCGCAAATGCGTTCCCCCCTGCAAGTTTACGAGGTCGGGGAAACGCCAAAGCCGAGGGCCATTAACAGCAGCAGTTCTCGGCGAGAAGAATAAGCTGTTATACGTGACGGATGGATACATAGGCAAGCAGTTCCTCATCGACACGGGAGCTCAGCTGAGTTTCGTCATGCCCTCCCACGCAGAGCGAACCATGGGCACCCGGGGCAACGGAGCAGTGGCAGCCAACGGCTCTGACATCGACACGTTCGGGGAAAAGAGCCTGCATCTCCTCATCCACGGCCGCAGCTACAGATGGACATTTGTTGTAGCAGCGGTGAGCTTTAACTTGTTAGGCGCAGATTTTTTGTGTGCACATGGGTTATTAGTGGATCTTTTGCTTCTATTCCTTGCTCAGCTCGAGTTTCTCCACCACCTGTGCAGGCCAACGTCACTACGGCAGCAGGTAAGTTTGAGCAACTCCTCACCCAATTTCCAGCACTCACAACCCCCAAATTCTCAGCCACTGTAGCCAAACACGGGGTTAAACACTTCATTCCAACAAACGGACCTCCCGTTTTTTCCAAAGCTCGCCGCTTAGACGCGGCCAAGCTCAACATAGCAAGGGACGAATTTGCAGCTCTTGAAAAATTAGGCATTTGCCAACGTTCAAAGAGCCCCTGGGCCTCACCACTTCATATGGTCCCGAAATCCGATGGTTCTTGGAGACCGTGCGGAGATTACCGCAGGCTAAACAACGCTACAGCGCATGACCGCTACCCCATTCCTCACATTCAGGATTTTTCATTGCATTTAGCAGGCGCGCGCATTTTTTCAAAAATAGACTTAGTCCGCGGTTATCACCAGGTCCCAGTCCGAGCTGAAGATATTCCTAAAACAGCGGTTATAACCCCTTTCGGCCTTTTTGAATTTCTAAGAATGCCATTCGGCCTCAAAGGCGCGGCTCAAACTTTTCAACGGACGATGGACGCAGTCCTACGCGACCTACCCTTTGTTTTTGTCTACCTCGATGACATGCTGGTAGCCAGTTCATCCGAGGAAGAACACGAACAGCACCTCACTACCGTTTTTCAGAGGCTGGAAGAGCACGGACTTATAATCAATCCAGCCAAATGCAAATTCGGCGTATCACAAATTGATTTTTTGGGACATAGGGTCTCCCCAGCAGGGGCAATTCCGCTTCCAGACAAAGTCCGTGCGATAGAAAGTTTTCCACGGCCTCAAACGGTTAAGTCGCTACAGGAATTTTTGGGGATGGTTAATTTTTACAACCGTTTCCTCCCCCACGCAGCTCAGCTCATGCAACCCCTATATGACGCGCTCAGAAAAAAGAAAGCTTCCAACGCGGTTGAATGGACCCCGGAGCGCGAACGCGCTTTCGCGGAAGTAAAAAGCGCACTAGCTAACGCCACATTGTTAGTTCACCCAGATCCCTCAGCCCGCATTGCTCTAACCACAGATGCTTCAGACCTGGCTATAGGGGCAGTTGTAGAACAACTTGTTAGTGGGGTCTGGCAACCTTTAGCATTCTTTAGCAAATCGCTAAACCCAACGGAACGCAAATACAGCACTTTTGACAGAGAGCTGCTGGCGCTTCATTTGTCCATCCGCCACTTCCAGTTTTGGTTAGAAGGGCGGAGTTTCACGGCTTTTGTGGACCATAAGCCGCTCACTTTTGCTATGGCTAAAATTTCAGAACCATGGTCAGGCAGACAGCAAAGACAGCTAGCTGCGATTTCAGAATTCACCACAGACATTCGACACGTAGCAGGCAAACTTAACGTAGTAGCGGACTGTCTCTCTCGTGCTGTGGCACCGCCAGAGCACGAGGAAACAGATTACACTGCTTCAGCAGCCGAGCTTTTCTCTAACGCAAACACATATGCAGCACCTATCCATGAAGGGATAGATTATGCAGCCATGGCGGAAGAGCAAGGTAGTGATGCGGACGTGCGCGCGCTCCTGTCTGGACCAACAGGGTTAAGGCTGGAGGAAAAAGGGTTGCGCGACGGCGTGCCCCCCCTAATATGCGATGTTTCAACCGGCCGACCTCGCCCGTTAGTACCAGCTGCTTGGCGCCGCCGCATTTTCGACGCAATTCACTCCCTCGCGCACCCAGGTGTGCGCGCCTCGGTCAAAATGGTTGCCGAAAAGTTTGTGTGGCCAGGCCTACGCAAAAACGTAAAAGAATGGGCAAAAACTTGCATTCCTTGTCAGCGCGCCAAAGTACACAAACACACAAAAGCCCCTCTGGAGCCTTTTCCAATCCCTGCTAGAAGGTTCGACCACATTCATGTCGACCTCGTGGGGCCGCTGCCTTCCTCCCAAGGTTTCACACACCTGCTAACAATGATAGACCGCACCACGCGCTGGCCAGAGGCAGTCCCTCTAGCGGCAACTACAGCGGAGGAAGTCGCTCGCGTTTTTCTAACAAATTGGGTGGCACGTTTCGGCGTCCCATCAGACATCACGTCAGATAGGGGGCCTCAATTTGTCTCAGAGCTCTGGTCAGCCATGTCCAACAGTTTAGGGGCAACAATTCATCGCACCACCGCTTATCACCCTCAGGCTAATGGGTTATGCGAGCATTTTCACAGGTCCTTAAAGGCCGCCCTCAGGGCCTCATTAACGGACACAAATTGGGTAAATAAACTTCCCTGGGTTTTATTGGGGTTGCGTGCGGCACCTAAAGAGGATTTAGACGCGTCCCCTGCAGAATTAGTCTTTGCTCAGCCTATCAGACTACCAGGTGAATTTTTACCAGAAAACCCGGAACCAGGGCACCTCCCAGTCCCAAGGTTTTTAGGCAGTAACAGTCCGGACTTTCTCCACAGTCCAGCTCATCACTCCTTTCCACAAGTTTTTGTTCCTCAAACTTTAAAAAACGCTGTTTGTTTTTGTTAAGCATGAAGCTCTAAAACCAACGTTACGCCCAGTATACGATGGCCCGTTCAGAGTGCTGGAAAATGGTGACAAGCACTTTGTGCTTGATTATGGGGATAGAAATGAAACGGTCAGCATTGACAGACTCAAACCTGCCTTCTTGTTGAGAGACGGGCCTGCACAGCTGGCCCGAGCACCTCGGCGAGGTAGACCCCCCAAGGAGAAAGTCTCAGCCCCCAGGCAGGGAACAGATAATCTCTCTCCTTCCCACACTGCAGACTCCTCACAACAAGGTCCCAGCAGGACGCCTAAACCAACCTACAGCAGCTTTGGGAGAAGATTGAAACCCAGACTACACAGGGACTGATTACACCACTATGCAAATTTTCGCTAATTGTGCCGCAACAGTTTAGGACTGATTTATGATTATACTATGCTGTTATGTTTTCACTGAACTCTCTTAGGAGCATGGCTGCTTGAAAGTTTCTTCTGTGGCAACAGCGGTAACACGTAGTATGTCTTAGTAATTACCGTAGACTGTGAATCTTTCTGTGTCCTTTCATAGTTGTTTGGGGGGCCTGTGGTATATATCACTCAGATATTCCATACCTACATTAGTTAGAGCATGTGGAAATGTTTGGGACAACATATACAAAGGAACTTCACACCTCTGAAAGAACAAAGGAATCTCACCGCCGTGTGAAGACCCATGATGTCACAGGACGCCATGGCAACAGACTCGACACCTTCACCCCTGAGGGAAGAGAAGGTTTTCCCCATCACCTCCCAAGGCGAAGGGAGGAGTTAACAGAACTAATAGGGGATTTAGATAACGGGGAGATGTTACCTTTTTCAATGAGTGGACTCTGACGTCAGCTGTTTCAATGAGTGGTGTGATGTGTGCTTGTATTTAATCAGCGAGCGAAGCAGAGATCTCTCTCTTGCCTTCTGCCAAGTTCTACACCTGATGAGATTTGATAGAGGAGCTATTCATTAAAAACCCTGTTTTTAATTCAAAGCTGCCTCGTTATTTCAGCTCCACTACATCAAGACCCATCTTTTTAATTTGGCTTTAACAAACCTGTTTAACCATTATACTGAAGTAGTCATTTATGTTCCTTTGTTTTACGTTCTTCTTGGCGCCATTTGTTCTTAGATTTCCTCATCTTATTGATGTGTTTTGATCAGTTTTTAAGAATGGTTTTTTAGTTCCTGTTTTGATGTGTTCTTAGGGTTTTTTGTACCTTTTGAAATTCTGGCTTTTAACAAAACCATTTTAACTATTATTGAAGTAGTCATTTATGTTCCATTGTTTTACATTCTTCTTAGCTCCATTTGCTTTTAGATTTTCTTATTTTGATGTCTTCTTAGCTTAGTTTATAAGTATGGGTTTTTAGTTCCCTTTGTTCTATGTGTTCTTAGTTTTATCTTTATTTTATATGTTCTAGCTCCAGTGTTTCCTCAGTGGAGACCCTCATGCTGGATGCTGCCTGGCCCATCTGCAGGGGTGCTGGTATCGTGGGTTTGCTCTTGCTTGAGTGGGTGGGGGCTTTATGCCACTGTCTACAGCTTTGGTGCGGGCCTCGGCCTGTCCTGGTTGGGGCAGCTATTGTGGCGCACTCTGTGTTTATAGGTTGTGTGGTCTCCTGGCATGGGGGGCTCCACAGGATGGTTGCTCCTTCACGTGGTGCCTCGGTGCTGTGCAATGTCTCTTTTATTTTATATGTGTGTAAGAGAAGTAGGGGGTGATGTACTGTATGTGCCTCTGTGTGTGTGTGCGTGTTTGTGGGTATATTTATGGGAGGGCTGGAAGGGGTGGGGCTATATCGTGTAAATATATGTAACAAAATGTGTCTACTGTTTTTATCTATGTAAAGCACTTTGCGCAGCATCTAATGTTTGAAAAGTGCTATAAAAATAAAGTTTGATTGATTAATTTAGATAAATCTAATATCATTTACTACATATTGAAGAACTGCATTGCATCATGCAGTGACCTAGTCCCCCCCCCCAAAAAAAACCTTAAAGAAAAGCCTATATAGTATCTCACAAAAGTGAGTACACCCCTCACATTTTTGTAAATATTTTATTATCTTGTTTCATGGGACAACACTGAAGATATGACACTTTGATACAATGTAAAGTAGTCAGTAATTGCTGTCCTTAGTCTGCTTGTTTTCAGCAAACTGTTTGTGGGCTTTCTTGTTCTTTAAAAGGAACTTCCTTCTGGGATGACGGCCATGCAGACCAATTTGATGCAGTGTGCGGCGTATGGTCTGAGCAGTGACAGGCTGACCCTCCCACCCCTTCAACCTCTGCAGCAATGCTGGCAGCATTCATACGTCTGTTTTCAAAAGACAACCTCTGGATATGACGTTAAGCATGTGCACTCAACTTTTTTGGTCGATCATGGCAAGGCCTGTTCTGAGTGGAACCTGTCCTGTTAAACCACTGTATGGTCTTGGCCACCATGCTACAGCTCAGTTTTAGGGTGTTTGCAATCTTCTTATAGCCTAGACCATCTTTATGTAGAGCAACAATTCTTTTTTTCAGATCCTCAGAGATAACACCAAATTTAACACACCTCCTCCCCATTCTCACCTGAGACCTTGTAACACCAACGAGTCACATGACACCAGGGAGGGAAAACAGCTAATTGGACACGATTTGGACATTTTCACTTAGGGGTGTATTCACTTTTGTTGCCAGCAGTTTAGACATTAATGGCTGTGTTGAATTATTTTAAGGGGACAGCAAATTTACACTGTTATACAAGCTGCACATTGACTACGTTACATTGTATCAAAGTGTCATATCTTCAGTGTTGTCCCATGAAAAGATATAATAAGATATTTACAAAAATGTAAGGGGTGTACTCACTTTTGTGAGATACTGTAACATAATACTATGTACTTTGCATATGCACACTTACATACAACAGAATGGTGGGCAAACAAAACACTGTTCAAAAGAAAGTTGAGAGTTAAGGTGTGTTAAGACCAAATGTGAGTAAATTTACTTACTCAACTAAATTTACTTTCATGAATACATTGAGTTAACATATATTCTGGTTCTGCAAGTAAATTTACTCCATTTGGTCTGAGCACACCTTTAGAGTAAAATGTAAATTAAAAAAATGCATCTAATCATCCATATAAGTGACTCTTTAGATAACTAATAATTAAACTAATTAACTGTTTATTACAGTTTTGCATTTAAAATTATTTAGGTTTCCATTCCACACCAGTTGAAGTCAAAATTAATAGTTGCTGCTGGTATCAAATTTAAAAAGCATTTTTAATGCAAACATTCTTAAAACAGAAACAAACTGTTTACCATTTGTAAAACATAAGTCAAACATTTTTTGTGCTTCAAAATGACCTCAGTTACTTATTTCTCTGCTAGATCCCGGACGGCATATCTTCTATTCTACAGAAAGAAGAAAGGTAAAAAAACAAAACAAACCTCTTCATATCTTTAATAACCCTGTTCAGAGTTTATTTTATAATTACTTTTAATTCATCCTGCAGATGTACCAGTCATTGGGGAGGAGTCCACCAGTGGAGGTTTCCCACATGCTGTCAATAACAACTCTAATCACAGTCAAGACCACAAAAAGATTAGAAACAAAGAGAAGGGTGAAGCGATTGCAGAAGTCTCTAAAATCCCGACAGTTTCTGCTGATAAAAGTGATGAAAGTGATGTAAGAAAAATAACCAGCTCACTAGCAGCCCTCACACTATGTGAAAAAGATTCTACAAGACAAAGCAAGCCACCAAATATTCAGAATAACAGGTTTGATGGTCTTCAACATGGTAAAGGGAATGAACAGGAGATTGATGAGCCAATTGGTGGGTACATGGGTGGGTACAGTCAGCCATTTGAGGTAGTACCTCATCCTAAAAACGCAGGATTGGATGAAGACAGGAGCAGTGCGTCATGTGTTAATGATGATTTAAAACCGGAGCGTGCAGCGGGTTGTGATCCAAACAGAGAGTTGAAAAGCAATGCAAAGAGATTAGAGAAAAGTTCTAAAACTAAATCAAAGTCTTCACCAACCTGCAAACTTGGTGAAAGAAAAGATCAGAGGGAAAAGCAGGACAAGACAGGACTTAATGTCTCCAATAATAATGTTAGACTGAACAGACAGGAAATTAATAGCACACATAAATATGTTACAGAGAGCAGAAAGGAGAAGGAGGACATCAAACAAAAGAGAGGAGATGATAAATGTCATGAAAGGAAAAACAATTCCATGACAAAGCCCAACCATGGTGAAAATTGTGATGTGAGGTTAACAGAAACCTGGTCAGAATATGCCACTGTGAATAATCAGACCAAAGAGCAGGACAATAGAGGAGCTAAGGAAGAATTTAAGAATAGCAAAGGCTTCTCAGCTACAGGACCAGAAACACAGAGGCTGATGGAAAACAAGAAAGCTCTCGGTGACAAAAACACAAAGCTGAAGAGTTCTGAAAAGAAAACAAGGAGTGAGCGAAGATGTGATTTAAAGTCAGGAGTTCAAGTTAAAATGACCGCAAGTGATGGTAAACAAGCAGAGAGAAACAAAAGAGTCTTTGAAAGAGAAATGGAAAACAGTGATGCTGTGTTAAATGCCAGCAAAAGAACAAAATTCTCTGACACAGAATTAGAAGCTGCTGAATTCGAACATGATAAAGAGAAAAGTGGAAATAAAAGAAGTCTATGGCTTCGCTTAAAGTGGCAAAGAAAGAAAAAGAACAAACAAAAGCAACACAGAACTACAGGTTCAAAAAAGAACAAACCAAGCTGTTTTAAGGGTTTGCTTTGTGGCAACCAAAAAAATGCAGTCCAGGATTCAGATGCAGATCACTATTATAATTCTCAATAATTTTCATAAATTAATATAATTTCCAACACTACATTGAAGGGATCACTGAAGTGAGTGTTGTCTTAAGATATTTCAACAGTCTGTCGCAAGAAAGTGTCTAAAGATCATTTTTATGTTTACGCTCACTTTGTTTTGGTTAATACTTCATTCATGTGAAAATGTGCAAATATTTGTGTAAATATTTTCATGTTACTTGATATATTAAAAATAATATAAGCAGTGATATGAAAATGTAACATCTGTTTATTAAAATGTAATATTTAAATGTTAAACTTTGTATTCAAACTTAATTTAAGTTTTTCCCTCAGTATTTTGTGGATTTCATGTTTCTGTGCAATATACTGTAAATGTTTGAAATACCAGGTTCAAATATGTTCTGTTTTTCTCTTATTGTGTTGACTGTCCTTAATGCTGGAGAAACCAAAAATACATAAGATAAGATAAGCTTTTATTAGTCCCACAATGGGGAAATTCCAGGATTGAAACAGCACAGGGATAGCAACACTCAGAGCAACAATCAGAAGGCAAGAGAAAAAAACAAGAGCAGCAAGTATACATATGTACATATAAATATAAATATATATATACTGTATATAGACACACAGTGCGGAGCATTGTAGCTAGATGGGATAGATATATAAATATATAAACACAGTGCGGAGCATTGTAGCTGGATGGAATAAATATGAGTATATAAACACACAGTGCGGAGCATTGTAGCTAGATGGAATAAATATGTAGATATATAAACACACACAGTACGGAGCATTGTAGCTAGATGGAATAAATATGTAAATATATAAACACAGTGCGGAGCATTGTAGCTAGATGGAATAATATGTAGATATATAAACACACAGTGCGGAGCATTGTAGCTAGATGGAATAGATATATGAATATATAAACACAGTGTGGAGCATTGTAGCTAGATGGAATAAATATGTAAATATATAAACACAGTGTGGAGCATTGTTACTAGATAGAGTAAATAAATAAATATATATATATATATAAACACACAGTGCGGAGCATTGTAGCTAGATGGAATGAAACAGCACAACCATCTACTTAGTTATCCTACATGGTATGATTATGTACCCATGCATATTCTCACCCTCCATAGCGACCGTTATTTTCCTAGTTGTATACCGGAGGGGACCATTGTGTAAGTCTATTGCGTCTTTTGCATTCAAAACTATTAGGTTGTCACGTCCTTTTGCTATCTCTGCGAGCAGCCCTGCTTAGGTTGTAGTCTGACAGCCGTAGGTAGAAAGGACCTGCGAAACCTCTCGGTTGTGCACCTAGGATAATGTAGTCTGCTGCTAAATGAGCTCCTCAGTGCATTCAGTATGTCCTGCATAGGGTGGAACTCGGACTCCAGCAGAGATGACAGTTTAGCCACCATCCTTCTCTCTCCTATCTCGTCCACTGGGTCAAGGCGCTGCCCCAGGACAGAGCTAACTTTCTTGATCAGTTTGTTCAATCTCTTCCTATCGGCTGCTGTAATACCACTGCCCCAGCAGACCACTCCAAAAGTGATGGCTGATGCCACCACAGTGTCATAGAATCGTCACTTCCTTGTGGTAACGTATCGTCACTTCCTGTTTTGCTGTCTGCCTGTGTGGTTTGCTCTCCAGCTCTCCAGCTCTCCAGCCACTAGCTATGGCTACTAGCTCTCTTTCCTCTCCTCCTCTGGTGTGCTCTCTCTGTCAGATGTTTAGCTACACCTCTGCCTCTTTTAGTGATAACGGTAAATGTAATAAATGTTGTCTTTTTGAGGCGCTCGAGGCGAGGTTGTCTGATTTGGAATCCCGGCTCCGCTGCATTGAAACACCGTCTGCGCCAGTTAATCTCGACGGACGCCCATTAGCTGCAGCGGAGCTAGCTAGCTTAGGTCCCACTGTCAGCTGTTCCCCGGCTCTCCTCAGCAGCGAGGAGACTGGGTGGGTGACGGTGAGAAGGAAGCCTAGTCGCAAAGCCCCGGTTCACCACCAACCTGTTCACGTTTCTAATCGTTTTTCCCCGCTCAGCGACACACCCGCTGAGGAAAAAACTCTGATCATTGGCGACTCTGTAGTCAGAAACGTGAACCTAGAGACTCCAGCGGCCATAGTCCAATGTATTCCTGGGGCCAGAGCAGGCGACATCGAGTCAAATTTGAAAATGCTGGCTAAAAGTAACTGTAAATACTCCACAATTGTTATTCACGCCGGCATTAATGACATCCATCTCCGGCAGTCGGAAGTCACGAAACTTAATATAGAATCGGTGTGTGAGTTTGCAAAAACGATGTCTGCCACTGTAGTATTCTCTGGGCCCCTCCCCAATTTGACCAGTGATGACATGTTTAGTCGCTCGTCATCCTTGAACCGCTGGCTGTCTGTGTGGTGTCCTAAAAATGATGTGGGCTACATTGACAATTGGAGCTCTTTTTGGGGAAACCTGGTCTTATGAGACGAGACAGCATTCATCCCACTTTGGATGGTGCTTCTCATTTATCTAACAATCTGGCATCTTTTTTATCCAAATTTCCAAAACCGTGACTACTCAGAGTTGGGACCAGGAAGCAGAGTCGTAGTCTTACACGCCTCTCTGCAGCTCCTCTTCATCCGCCACCCCTCAACTTAGCCCCTGTCTTCCCCATCAGAGAATCGTTGTCTGCTCCCTCCAAAGTAAATAAAAATATAATGTATAAGCATCCCAAAGTGATAAAGCAAAATATTGGTAAAACTCAAATTAAACATAAAGCCTCTAAACTGAATGATTTGGCCTCTGTTCCTCCTCATAATTTAAAAATTAAATGTGGTTTATTAAATATTAGGTCTCTAACTCCCAAGTCTCTGTTAGTCCATGATCTGTTAATTGATCATCAGATTGATTTAATATCCCTTACTGAGACTTGGTTAGGGCAAGAGGATTATGTTGGTTTAAATGAATCAACTCCCTCTGGTTATTTAAACTGTCAAAATCCCAGAAGTTCTGGTCATGGAGGAGGAGTAGCAACAATTTACCATTCCAAATTACTAGTTAATGTAAAGCAAAAAACATGTTATAATTCTTTTGAGGGCCTGGTCCTCAGTGTTGGGCACTTTAGCAATTTCAGATTAAACCCAATTTTATTTGCCATAGTTTATCGTCCCCCATCAACCTATTCAGAATTTTTATCCGAATTTGCTGATTTCTTAGCTGATTTAGTGCTGAAATCTGATAGAATAATTATAGTAGGGGACTTTAATATACATGTGGATGTAGATAGTGACTGCCTTAATGTGGCTTTTAATTCAATATTAGACTCGATTGGGTTTTCTCAGAAAGTAGGAAATTCTACTCATTACCTCCACCATACATTGGACCTTGTTCTGACATATGGCATAGAAATAGAAAATCTTGTAGTGTCTCCTCATAACCCTGTACTGTCAGACCATTGTCTGTTAACCTTTGATTTTACTATTTCTGACTATTTGGTTCCTAAAGAAAAATATTATCACAGTAGATGCCTCTCAGATGATGCTGTTTCCAAATTTATGCAGATTGTTTCCTCTATGCCATGTGTCAACACAACGGAAATAAGCTATAGACAGCTTGCTCCTTCTGTAATTGATAACATGGTGGATAGTGTTTCAGCTTCTCTGCATCAGGCTCTAGACTTGGTGGCCCCCTTAAAAAAGAAAAAGTCTAATCAGAGATTTTTAACTCCTTGGTTCAACACAGAAACTCGTAGCTTAAAACAGAAGACTCGTCAATTAGAAAGAAAATGGCGCTCTACTAATTTAGATGAAATCTATTTAGCTTGGAGAAATCATCTTTTAATTTATAAAAAATCTCTTAGAAAAGCTAGAACGAGTTATTACTCTGCATTAATAGAAGAGAACAAGAATAATCCCAGATTTCTTTTCAGTACTGTAGCCAGGTTGACAAAGAGTCAGGACTCTGTCAATCCTAGCATCCCCTTAGAGCTTACTAGTCAGGACTTTATGAACTTCTTCAATAATAAAATTTCATCCATCAGAGATAAAATCAATCAGATTCTTCCCACAGTTAACTTAAATACTGTAACTACTACAACTCCTTCTATTGATGTCTGTCTTGATGAGTTTACTCCAATCGACCTTTGTGAGTTAGACAAAATAGTTTCCTCATCCAAACCTTCAACTTGTCTTTTAGACCCTATTCCTACCAGGTTATTTAAAGAAGTCTTCCCACTTATTGGTAGCTTTATTCTTCATATAATCAATTCTTCATTAACTTTAGGCCATGTACCGCAGGCTTTTAAAACGGCTGTAATTAAACCCTTACTCAAAAAGCCAACGCTAGATCCAGGAGCTTTAGCTAACTATAGACCAATCTCTAATCTCCCTTTCATTTCAAAAATCTTAGAAAGAGTTGTTGCTACGCAATTATTTGACCACCTGCAGGGAAATGGTTTACTTGAAGAGTTTCAATCTGGGTTTAGAATCCATCATAGTACTGAAACAGCCTTAGCGAAGGTCACTAACGACCTCCTCATTGCATCTGATAATGGACTAGTTTCTGTACTTGTCCTTTTAGATCTTAGTGCAGCTTTTGATACTATTGATCATAATATTCTACTTGATAGATTAGAACACTATGTTGGACTTAATGGAACTTCGTTGCAGTGGTTTAGATCTTATTTATCTGATAGGTTCCTCCAAAAGTACAATGGGAGGCAGAGCCTTTAGTTATCAAGCTCCTCTCCTGTGGAATCAGCTGCCAATCTGGATTCGGGAGTCAGACTTGATCTCTGTTTTTAAGAATAGGGCTAAAACCTACCTTTTTGATATAGCCTACAATTAGGGAGGGATCATGTGTTTCTGAACCCTCCCTTAGTTATGCTGCTAATAGGTTTAGTCAGCCGGGGGACCTCCAGTAATGCACTGGGCCTCACTCCTTTCCTCACTCTCTATGAAATATTTTTTTTTTTTTGCTGGTCATTAACATTTGTTTGTTCTCTCCCATAGATTGAGTCCCCATCGTGCTGTTTGCTCTCTACATGTCTGTTCTTTTCTTCTTCTCTATCCCCTCACCCCCCAGCCAGTCGCAGCAGATGACTGCCCCTCCCTGAGCCTGGTTCTGCTGGAGGTTTCTTCCTGTTAAAAGGGAGTTTTTCCTCTCCACCGTCGCCAAGTGCTTGCTCACAGGGGATCGCCTGATTGCTGGGGTCTTTCTGCAACTGTGGGGGTCCCCCCTACAGTTGATAGTGCTATGAGATGACTGTTGTTGTGAAATGGCGCTATATAAATAAAGTTGAATTGAATTGAATTGAATTGAATGTCTTCAGCAGTGCCCCTTGTACACCAAAAGACCTGAGTCTCCTCAGTAGGAACAGCCTGCGCTGTCCCTTCTTGTAGAGTGCGTCAATATTGTGTGACCAGTCTAGTTTATTGTTCAGATAAACACCCAAGTACTTATAGGATGTCACCATCTTGATGTCTGTTCCCTGTATATTTACTGGTGCTGTGAGGGGTTGCCCTTGCCTGCAGCAGTCCACCACCAGCTCCTTAGTTTTCCTCGCGTTGATCTGGAGGCAGTTCCGATGGCACCAGTCCACGAAGTCCTGGATAAGCCCTCTGTACTCAGCTTCATCTCCGTTGCAGATGAGGCCAACGATCGCAGAGTCATCAGAGAACTTCTGTAGATGGCAGTGTGTTGTGTTGTGTGAGAAGTCCGCAGTATAAAGGGTGAACAGGAAGGGAGCCAAAACCGTTCCCTGGGGGGCCCCCGTGCTACCGATGATCGTGTCGGACACACAGTCCCGGGTTTTCACAAACTGAGGCCGGTTTGTGAGGTAGTCCAGGATCCATGATGACAGGTGCTGGTCCACCCCTGCGCACAGCAGCTTGTCCTTCAGGATCATCGGTTGCATGGTGTTGAAAGCACTGGAGAAGTCAAAGAACATGATCCTCACCGCATTCCCGGGCTTCTCCAGGTGGGACAGAGAACGGTGAAGGAGGAAGATCACCGCATCCTCCACCCCAAGGCCATGCTGGTAGGCGAACTGGAGTGGATCCATCGTTGGTTCCACCAGGGGGCGGAGGTGAGCAAGGAGCAGTCTCTCCAGGGTCTTCATTATGTGGAACGTCAAGGCCACTGGTCTGTAGCTCTTCAGATCTTTGGGGTGGGAAGTCTTTGGTACAGGTACCACACAAGATGTTTTCCACAGCTGTGGTACCCTCCCCAGCTTCAGGCTCAGATTGAAGATGTACTCCACAATCCCACACAGCTGGTCTGCACAGAACTTGAGGAGCTTTGCGCTGATGCCGTCCGGCTGATGCCGGCTGATGCTGGCGACTTTAATCAGTGCAATCTGAGCCACGATCTCCCCCGCTACAAACAGTTTATTAAATGCCCCACCAGAGGATTAAACACACTGGATCACTGTTACACCACAGTGAAAGACGCATATCGCGCTGTCCCTCGAGCTGCGCTGGGATTATCTGATCACGTGATGGTTCACCTCATTCCCACATACAGACAGAGATTGAAGCTCACTAAACCTGTTGTGAGCACTACGAAGATACGGACCAGTGATGCTGAGGAGAAGCTGGAAACGTGCATGGAAATATCTGACTGGGGCATGCTTAAAGGAGCCACGCATGATCTGGATGAGTACACGGACACTGTGAACTCATATATCCACTTTTGTGAAGAGAACATTCTTCCATCACGCACCAGGGTGAGTTACTCTAATCACAAACCCTGGTTCACAGCTAAGCTCAGACAGATCAGGAAGGAGAAGGAAGCAGCGCTGAAAAGTGGAGACAGGGACTGCTACAGGGAGGTTAAATACCGGATTAACAGAGAGCTGAAGAGGGCTAAATCTGTGTACTCAGAGAGACTCCAGCAGCAGTTCACTGCTAATGATTCGGCTTCCGTGTGGAGAGGACTGAGGCAGATCACCAACTATCGGCCTCAGGCTCCTAAAGGTCAGGATGACAAAGCCCTTTGTCAGAGACTGTCCCAACACTATGCCCGTTTTGACACCTCGTCATCTGTGTCCAACTCCCCCCCTCCCTCCAGCTCCACAGCCTCCACATTCCCTACTTCATTTAAGGCACCCCCCCCCCCCTCCTCCCCCCCTCCCCTTATCATCAGTGAGCAGGATGTGCTCAAACAGTTCTCCAGACTGAACCCGCGCAAGGCCCCCGGCCCAGACGGCGTGTCTCCCTCCACCCTGAGACTCTGTGCGAAACAGCTGGCTCCTGTATTCACAGACATTTTTAACACCTCCCTTAAGTTATGCCACGTGCCATCCTGCCTCAAATCCTCCACCATCATCCCTGTCCCCAAGAAGCCACGGATCACTGGACTTAATGACTACAGACCTGTAGCGCTCACCTCTGTAGTCATGAAGTCCTTTGAGCGCCTGGTCCTGTCCCACCTCAAGTCCATCACCACCCCTCTCCTGGACCCGCTGCAGTTTGCCTACCGAGCCAACAGGTCTGTAGACGATGCAGTCAACCTGGCCCTCCACTCCATCCTGCAGCACCTGGACTCCCCGGGAACCTACGCCAGGATCCTGTTTGTGGACTTCAGCTCCGCATTCAACACCATCCGCCCCGCTCTGCTCCGGGACAAGCTGTCCCTGCTCAACGTGCCTGACTCCCTCTGCAGGTGGATCATCGACTTCCTGACGGACCGGAGGCAGCATGTGCGGCTGGGAAAGACTGTCTCAGACTATACTAGCATCAGCACCGGATCACCCCAGGGCTGTGTACTTTCCCCCCTACTCTTCTCCCTTTATACCAACTCCTGCACCTCCAGCCACCAGTCTGTCAAGTTGATCAAGTTTGCGGACGACACCACCCTCATCGGGCTCATCTCCAACGGCGACGAGTCCGCCTACAGGAGAGAGGTGGCCCAGCTGGCGTCCTGGTGCAGCAATAACAACCTGCAGCTGAACGCTCTGAAGACAGTGGAGATGATTGTAGACTTCAGGAAAGTCACTACTCCTCTGCCCCCCCTCACCCTCTCAGGCTCTCCCATCACCACTGCTGATTCCTTCCGCTTCCTAGGCACTACCATCACCAGGGACCTCAAATGGGAGCTGACCATCAGCTCACTCATCAAAAAAGCCCAGCAGAGGATGTTCTTCCTGCGGCAGCTGAGGAAGCTCAAGCTACCCACCAAGATGTTAGTGCAGTTCTACACAGCCATCATCGAGTCCATCCTCACCACCTCCATAACCGTGTGGTACGCAGGAGCCACTGCCAGGGACAGACTAAGGCTGCAGCGCGTCGTGCGCACTGCTGAGAAGGTGATCGGCTGCAAGCTCCCATCTCTCCAGGATCTGTACATCTCCAGGACCCGGAGGCGTGCTGGCCGGATCATAGCCGATCCCTCACACCCTGGTCACGTACTGTTTGCCCCCCTCCCCTCTGGTAGAAGACTTCGGTCCATCCAGACTAAAACCTCCCGTCACATGAACAGCTTCTTCCCCTCTGCCATTAGACTGCTGAACACTAAGTGACTCTCGTGCACCATGTACAGCAGCTCAACCAGACTCATGTCAATCATCACTGTTTTCTTCCTGCATTACCGACTGCACTATATAGTTCTCCATAGTATCTGCTGCTGGCTAATATATATTTTAACTGTTGACCAGTATCACTTAATCTTATCCTACACTTTATTACATGTATAGTTTATTTCTCTTATCTTATCATGTTTAATGTTGCAGCATTGTACCGAGACAAATTCCTAGTTTGTGTACTACATGAACAATGGCAATAAACCTGATTCTGATTCTGATTCTGATTCTGATTCTGTCCCAACGCCTTCCTCGCCTTGATCTTCCTCAGCTCCGTCCTAACCTGGGTCTTAGTGAGGGTCAGGTTGGGAGGCTGTGTGTTGGGAGTGGGGGGGGGGGGGTTGGTGGAGTGGGGAGTGGGCAGCAGGACTTGATGTCTTTAGAGGCAGCAGTGGTTGTTGTGCAGACAGGGGGGAGGGCGGTTGGTCAAACCTATTGAAAAACAGATTCAGATTGTTCGCCCACTCCCTGCCCCCCGTGGCCTGGGGGGAGGTATTCTGGAGCCCAGAGATGGTTTTAAGGTTTCTCCAGACCCCACTGATGTCGCTCTGTTGCAGCTTGTCCTCCATCTTCTTCCTGAAGCTGTCCTTGCCTTCTCTGATCTTTCTCCTCAGCTCCCTCTGTACGGACTTCAGCATCTCCCTGTTCCCCGACCTAAAGATCCTCTTCTTCTCTCTCAGAAGTGTTTTTATCTCAGGGTTGATCCAGGGTTTGTTGTTTGAGCAACACCGTATGGTCTTGGTGGGAACGGTGTTGTCCACACAGAAGCTGATGTAGTCCGTGATGGTGTGAGTGAGGCCATCGATGTCCTCACCATATGGATCGCAGAGCTGCTCCCAGGCAGTGGTTTCAAAACAGCCCTACCCTTTAGAGTGTCCATTGCCTCCTCAGACCATAACTTCACTGTGCGCATGGCCGGAGGTTGTCTGTGCACTAGGGATTTGTACACCGGCCGGAGATGAACCAAGTTTTGATCCGATCTCCCGAGTGGGGGGAGTTGTGATGAGGTGTACGCCTCCTCAGTGTTTGCGTAGAATAAGTCCAGTGTTTTATTGTCTCTAGTGTGGCATGTGACATGCTGGGTAAACGTGGGTAGAATGGGAGACAGTGAAACATGGTTGAAATCGCCTGAGATGAGGAGAAGAGCATCTGGGTGTTTTGTCTGCAGCCTGCCAGTTACTGAATGGATGATGTCACGCGCTGTCCCAGCGTTCGCCGTCGGATTTGCATAAACAACAATGCAGATCACGTGTGAGTATTCCCTCGGGAGATATGTAGGCCACATGCTAACAGTTAGCAACTCAATGTCTTTGCTGCAGTGTCGTTGTTTAACAGTGATATGTCCCGGTCTGCAACAGTTGTTGTTAACATACATTATCACTCCACCGCCCCTTGCTTTACCACTGTCTGATGTTCGGTCTGCCCGTATCGCGTGGAAACCCTCCAGTTCAACGTTAGCATCTGCTGCTAATTCGGTTAGCCAAGTCTCTGTGAATAGATACAGACTACACTGCCGGTATATGCTATCGTAGCGGGAGATAGCCGCTAGCTCATCTACCTTTCCCAGTAACGATCGTACATTCCCCATAACAACGGATGGAAGGGTGGGTCTGTACCTTATATTTCTTGCCTTCCGCCTTCACTACATCACTACATCTACATCACTAGAGTTCTGAAATTAAATGAGCGAAATTAAAGTTAACTTGTTTGGACACCAGCCGAGAAATGACAGTGACTTAACAATGATGAAGTAATGAAAGCACCGTAGGTGCTGATGCCTTGGTGTTTGTGGCATGGTAGTCCAGGATAACTAAGTATTGTGTCAGTCTATGCATGCAATCTTTTGAAATGCTTTGTATTTGTTTACACAGGTATGATGCTGATGTCACTGTTATAACACAAGAGGTGTACCTCATCCCAGGACTGTATGCTGGCACTTTTGTGAAGAAGCTCATAAAAGAAAACAAATTATAGAAGCACAAGAATAGAAATTAGGAGTACAAAGAAAAATGCTGAAGTCATAGATTTGATGAATGTAATACATGTATATTTACAGCACGACATGCAGTAGCAGGGAAAAATTGTCATGATTCCTCATGTGACATTGTGCGGGGCACGAGGGAAGGAATGAAAAACCCAATAGCTGGAGTAGAACGTGCCATTTATTAACATAAACTACAACAAAATAACAAGTCCAGTACGATCACGCTAATACAGTGGATGATATGATGAGTTAAAGGCCACCAGACATACAGGGATGCCAGCCGGATGTTCTACAGCCAGGGAGGAAGCCTAGTGCTGCCGTACAGTGGGCACAAAGAGAAAGGCAAACATAATTTACAGCAAGAATGATCTGGAGCTGTTCGTGCAGTCTGGTGGAAGAGGGAGAGAAGCAGAATCAGCCGCTAACACCAAGGGATTAACCGTCTTTAAATGTCAGGCTGAATAACACGTAGGTAGTGGAACAACATACGTGGAGGAGCACGCTGCTACGTATGAAGGTGAATGCCCCGACGATCTCTTCCTACTAACCCCTTGTTTAAATAATAATAATCCTAACGAGGGAAGAGATTGCCGGTGTGAGAATGCGTGGGTTGGACATAATGAACCCCAGGTGTGCATGAGTGAGTGTCTGGGCGTGTGAATGAGAATGAATGGAGTGTGTGTGTGCGTGTGTGTGTGTGTGTGTGTGTATGTGTGTGTGTGTGAGAGAACACCCGTAATGAAGCACAGCTGATGGTGCTGACAGGAGGAGGGGGCGTGCCCGAGCTGTCAGGGAGCGAAGGCCCAAATACATAGTTCCCTGAAGCGCCTGGCAAAATATAACCATAAGTCAGAACTGGGTTTGAAATTCCCAAACCCAGATTAATGACAAAAATCAAATCAAAATTTCAAAAATTATCAATGTTGAATGAGAATGATTTGAAATGTTTCGCTTTATGTGTAATGAATATTGAGAACAAGGGCTTGCCATCAACTTTTTTTTTGCTCACCAGCCACTGTGGCTAGTAATTTTCCAAAGTTACTAGCCACTCGACCTCTTCACTAGCCACAATTTTGTGGTGAGAAAATTATGTTTAATTGGATAAAATTTGACTACGGCATGCTAAAATTTGAATATGTAATTAGATGCAAATAGATATGCAAATAGAAATATACTAGCACTGCACGTTTGATTCTCCTGTATCCACGATCAAAAATAATGGATTTAATGGAATTTCATGGACTTTGAGTTGGAAGCACTCCTGAATGAGGCAGAGGCACATAAAAATGTTTTGTTTGGCACGCTGTCCTCCGACATTAGCTCTGGATACAGGTCACTCAATAGCCTGCTCACAGCCCTATAAGATTACCCAGACAGCACAAATATGTCTTGCCGACATCAGATATATCGGCTACCTGATCTATAACATCAGATAGGCATCTGCTGTAGATCTGCATTTTCCCAGCCCTCAGTGAGAACAGCATTAGGTCTGCCCATCGTCTGAGAAGCTGGTACTGCTCCGTCAAGTCATGCAAGTCATGGAAAACAAAACAACTGCCCTTAAATATGATTAGCGAACAAATTACACAAGTAGTGACAGATGTGGGTCACATGAGCGGGCAGAAGGAAACAATGATTCATAATTGGACCAGCTGGGGGCAATGAAAGGGGAGTGACCGGCTGACAGCTGACAGGGACTACGCCCACATGGAGCACAAACCAGGACAAGCTACTGACAGCTGTCCACCACAACAATAAGGAATATAAAGTACAAACTGAGAAATAAATACCAATTAATACAGAATAAGAGCATAACAAAACCAAGACATTAAAAGGAAAATGAAAAACAGTGCAAGAATGACAGAAACCCCAAAAGCACAAAATACAACAAATATGTAAATATAAGGAAAAAGCCACGAGACCGAGCCTGGCGGAAACCTCCAGCTCTCAGCTCATGACAGGGAGCAGTTTATGTCAGTGGTTAATAATTGTTCTCAGGCCACAGTCCTGAGGAAAAAAAAGTCTTCATCCTGTTTTGATTTAGATCCTCCGATACTTTCTGACCAAGTGATTCCATGGAGTTAATAGGTCTAAAACCTGAAACCCAGAACATAAATTCCAGAACATAAATATCCAGGAGAGCATGGGAGGGAAACTGAGGCAAAAAAAAAACAAACCAAAAAAACAGTGATGTTGGTAATTAATATTTCTGCATATATTATACAGCTATAGCAGGTTGCTGTTGTTTAAAAAAAATTCTTTAACTTTTTTTTTTAAATTTTCTTATTTATTTTATATTTTAATTTTTTCCTTCTTGTCAATTAATCTCTGAAGTTCTGTGAATTACATTAATTTATAGGAAAGGAGCTCTACAAATAAAGATTTATTGATTGATACTATATGGTTAAAGTTTTCTAATTGCATTAACTTTAGTTACATTACGTCCATCTGACATCATTGGGAAACTTTTTCAAGACTGCTCAGATTTTTGAGGAACAATTTTAAACCACTTGTGACTAATCTCCTAAATTTGTGGGGGTTTTTCCTCATACATTTTTTTACTACTTTTCATAAATGTGCAAATTTTTTCATCAATGTTGAACATCTTTGTGATAAATTTGTGACATTTTCATGCAAATTTGCACCTTTTTCCTACAAATTTGCATCTTTTTGTCCATCCATCCATCCATCCATCTTCTACCGCTTAATCCTTTCGGGTCGCGGGGGGGCTGGAGCCTATCCCAGCATCTTTGGGCGAGAGGCAGGGTACACCCTAGACAGATCGCCAGTCCATCGCAGGGCCAACACAGAGAGACAGACAACCATTCACTCTCACATCCATACCTAAGGACAATTTAGAATCCCCAGTTTTTGATGCCAGTTAACCTAACTTGCATGTTTTTGGCATGTGGGAGGAAACCGGAGTGCCCGGAGTAAACCCACGCAGACACGGGGAGAACATGCAAACTCCACACAGCAGGGTCACCGATGGTCTGGGGGTCTTTTTGTCATTGAATAAAAATCATAGATTGGCAGTGGATGTGCCCCATTTAAAATATCAGAAATCCACAGACGTATTTTAAAAGCACCAACTTGACTATAGCCATATATGACTTTGTTCTTGTGCTTTTCTGAAAAGGTGAAGAAAACAGCAGCAGCACCAGATTTATAATCGGAGTAGATAGATAGATAGATAGATAGATAGATTTTATTGATCCCAAACTGGGAAATTGCAGCTGATCATTTTTTTTTCAATTATCAATAGATTAATTGACTGTAAAAATACTCACAGAGTAAGTAAGATTGTAAGGCTGTAAGTTACAGCCTTACAATCTGGATAATTTTCCTTATAGTTGAAGTTTGTAACCATGTTTACTACTAATTTGATATCTACAAGTAAATATTATCTTACGGTAGTGCTATTTTTAGTTTTATGCACAATTTCTGGATATTCTACACATATCTGCTTGAAAGTAGGGCTGGGCAGTAAATTGATTTTGGAATTTCGGAATAAATTGGAACAGCTCATGATCCAAAGCACTGCATCTTCTGTAAAACATGGTGGAGGCAGTGTGATGGCATGGGCATGCATGGCTTCCAATAGCACTGGGTCACTTGTGTTTATTGATGATGTGACAAAAGACAGAAGCAGCCGGATGAATTCTGAAGTGTATAGGGATATACTTTCTGCTCAGATTCAGCCAAATGCAGCAAAGTTGATTGGCCGGTGCTTCACCAGTGATCCAAAACATACTGCAAAAGCAACCCAGGAGTTTTTTAAAGCAACGAAGTGGAATATTCTGCAATGGCCGAGTCAGTCATCAGATCTCAACCCAATCGAGTATGCATTTCACTTGCTCAAGACAAAACTTAAGGCGGAAAGACCCACAAACAAGCAACAACTGAAGACAGCTGCAGTAAAGGCCTGGTAAAGCATCACAAAGGAGGAAACCTAGCGTTTGGTGATGTCCATGGGTTCCAGACTTCAGGCAGTCATTGCCTGCAAAGGATTCTCAACAAAATATTGAAAAGTAACATTTTACTTAGGGTTATGTTTATTTGTCCAATTACTTTTGAGCCCGTGAAATGAGGAGCGTTTGTATAAAAATAGCTACAATTCCTACATGTTTAATCATATATTTTTGTTCAATCCCTTGAATTAAACCTTAAAGTCTGCACTTCAATTCCGTTGTAGTTGTTTCATTTCAAATCCAGTGTGGTGGAAATTTCTCACTTACTTTTGACAAAGGGGGGCTGGCTGGCTGGGTGGCGAGGCCGCTGCATTTTCACACATCATGGTCCATATTTTGCATTCTGCCGGTAATTTAAAATCTCTACCACATCTACAAAGTTTTATGATTATCCCACATAAATTTTGCTTGTATCCCGTGGCTATTTTCAGTGTACAAAGCTGACAAAATGTGTCGGTGACTGATTGCGGGCAGATTAGCTTTCTGAGCTAAAATGCTAAAACAGGAAAAGGAAATGAGGAGTTCTTCTTCTTTGGTGTATTACATGTCATCCACTGAGTCCTTCAACGAATGTCTGCCACCTTTTGAAACTGGCAAATCAGTACAGTTCAGTACAAATTCCCAATGCAGGTGATCATGTCAGAGTGAGAAGACAGGCGCAGTGCCTCTGCCACTAGGGGCACACAAATTCTCACACTCAAAGGGTTAAGAGACAGACATCCTGTGGTAGCTGCCTTATTTTAGCAGTAGCAGATAATTTGTCCAGCTGATAGTGGCATTAAGGAACAAACATAATTCGAACAATTAGCTGATTTAGCTGTGTGATGAATATATCTCCACTGGACATTGTCAGCATAAACAAGATCATAATGACCTGGAGCTTTCAGCCAGTCATGGTGAGTGTGTAATAAATCCTGCTTTACAGTGTATAGGCTTTGGAGCAGCTAAGAAAAACCAAAAGTGTTACTACGAGAATGATGAGGATGAAAAGGCAACAACACCAACCGCCTTCAGTCGCCAACCTTCTTTCCATTGCATTTTTGCCCTTCCTTGAAAAACAAACAGTTGCTTCGCTATGTAAAGCCGCTACTGGACTCCAGGGGGCACCGTCAGCTGACACTTGCATAGAGAAACAGTTAAACAGTCACTTGCTGAGGATTTTTTTTTTTAGTGAGTTTGTAGTGTGTATTAAACAGTCTCTTGCTGAGTGTTCCAAATGGGGTAAAATATTAGATGCACCCAAGAGTCACGTCCTTCACCTTTCACAGCTGTTGGTGTCACCAGGATAACCTCTGTGTTGTCCTTGCCAATTTGGCCTAGTTTTCTTTGATGACCAGATCCCCTGGTTTGGCCAAAAGATGGGTGCACCTCCCACGGTTCCTTCATCACATGGTCCCTCCTGGGAAGGTGGCATGGATAATATCTCTGTCAGTTGACATCCTTTGCATGTAATCAACCAGAAACCCTCCCTCATCACCTAAATTAAATGGCTTTCATAGCAGGGTTTGCCATTCATAACTTTTCTATTTTTCTTTGCCACTATTTTCCTAATCCATCTTTCATAATACTATTTGTGCATTATGCTAATCCTATAGATTGTTGATGGTAAGCTAAATGGTTTCCTAGGTAAATGTTGGGTACTGTACCTAAAGTGATATGATTTAATTTACAAAGTGTATTCCGTTAAATGTTTTCCATTATCTAAGTAAATCATTTCAGCTATTTTAAATCTTGATATTGTTTCAGTTAAGGGTTTCAGTGCTGCCATAGCAGTATTTGGATTAGTGCAAGGGAAGGTCTTTGTCTATTAGTAAGTATGTCAATAATTACTAAACAACATCTTTGCCTTCACACTTATTTAATACAATGAGATCCATGCAAAGGTTTTGAAAAGAATAAGTTTATGCGGGGAAGGTCAAATTATTATTGCTTTGAGGTCCCTTAAGCATTGTTTTCTTCTTACATAATTGAGTAAAAATCTGTTTTGTCTTTGTGGCAGATTTCAAATTGAGTCCCACAGTAAGCTTCATCATCATAAATTGGACTTTCCTTAGACATTTGGAACTCTTCCCATAAATTTGCATGGCTTTTCCGTTTCTTTATTGGTTTACTTTATTTCTTTCAAACATGATAAATTTTTTCTTTTCTTTTTCTCTTCTTAATTTTACTATGTTTCTTATAACGTCTTAGGATCTTTTTCCACAATAATCTGCAAATATTTTTTCATCATATAATTTTCTTAAATACCTGAAGATTTATTGATGTAAATTTAACTTCTATTGAATGTTGTGACTCCATTATCAAGATGTTTCACCTATATTTTTCTTTCCTACATTATTGATCATTTATTGATAATTTTTATTCATTATGTATTTTTCCTGAGGATTTTTTAGCTAATTAATTATTGTGGTTACCCCCCCCCCCCCCAATGCATGGAGATGGCCTTTCATGAAAATGGTGGCTTGCTTGAACAGTGTGATAGTTTACCTTGTTTTTTTTGTTTGTTTTTTTTTTTGTTTTTTTGCTAGAAGAAGGAAATGTTTTCCTTAGAGATACAGTATGTGCCATTAATATGGGCGGTGCAGTGGCACAGTGGTTAGCACTGCGGCAGCACAGCAACTCACCCTTGGTCATGGGATCCCTGGTTCGATCCCAGCCCCTGACCAACAGTGATCTGTGTGGAGTTTGCATGTTCTCCCCATATCTGTGTGGGTTTACTCCGGGATTTCTCTGGTTTCCTCCCACATGCCAAAAACATGCAGGTTAGGTTAATTGGAGACTCTAAAAAAAAAGTGGCCCTAGGTGTGAATGTGTGTGTGAATGGTTAAGGGATAGCACCGTACCGTGGCTGCTTCATCCATCCAGGTGGATGCCCTCAATTTCCCTTCTGGGGATCAATAAAGTATACAAAATCAAAAAAAAAATATATGTAGTCACATTTACAAATAGTTAATTTAGATAATAATTTTTTTTTTTTTTTTTGATAGCGCAACACCCTTAAAATTAGGTCTCTGTAATCATACCTCTTCTTGTGAGTGTCTTCCCTTGGCCTAATTTACAAATTTCAGTTAGAGCAATTAACCTTGCTGTCTGTGCATATTCAGTGTGATTTAGCAGTTATTGTAACCAAATTTGAAGTAGTCATTAAAGCCACATCTGCCTGCGCTGTTGACCACAGACAGTTTGAATTTGTGTAGTGCATTTTTGTGAAAGGGTATGTCCCACTCCTGTTAATGGAAAGGTGGACATATTGCTTAATTTGAATTTGGCTTCATTCTGCACAAGAAATGCTTTATTTCCTATGCTTCTTCCTAAATTTTGATGTGGTCTGTAATCCCAGGGCGTGGCTTGGCCAAGTACCGTGAACACAGCCCAGCTCTTTAGCACTTCAGAATCATACAGCACAATTATTCCTTATTCCTGTCATGTTTCTGAAACGTGATACTGTCATACCATTATCTGGTGAGAGGCGTCATTGCAATGTATCAGACCTGCAATGTCATTTCAGGTAAACACTGCATTTTCAAAGTCAAAGTCAGGTAATTGATATGCATTATGTCATTGTCAATGTCATTTGTTTTACTTAGCTTTGGGTCTGCTTGTCACATGTTGTGGTCCGCCTGTGACGTCCTCCTCCCCCCACGCTGGCGCCGCCCCCAGCCAATGGCCCTGATGTTCAGTGTGATGACAAACGTCGTATTCCCCTTGCCGCAGCCAGCCTGCCCCACACCTCTCTCCATCCTCCCATCCACCATAAGCATCCAATGTCGGGGCCATCCTGAAAATATAAAGTCGGGGAAGCTGTAGGGCCCCCCCCCCCCCCCCAACGTCAGTAATCACACAAACAGGAGTTCAAATTTGTCTTCTCATAATTTTTTTAAATGTAAGTGTTACTCTTATAGTCATTCAACTTTTGTTCTTTTCAGTTTTTACAGTGCTTATTCTAGTGTTGATTAAAATTTTTAGTGTTACTAATGGTTCACTTTTCGTTTTTGCCTGTACATTTAGAAAAAATGACCCAAGCTTATTTTCTAATATTTTTGCTGGAGTAGGAAAGATGCTTTCTCTCCTCATGTTAAATCTTTCGAACTCTTCCCAATTATCTGTGGAAGAGGTCATAGTGATAAGTCAACTGGGCAGCAGTCCGTCTTTTCTGCTTAGACTGCTGTCCTTGTGACTAGATTAGTGATAAAGGATTGATTGATGGAATTCGAGGGCTTAAATTCCACAAAGTGCCTCCCGTGCACTATGTGATCCTAGAAAAATTTTGTAGTGCAATGACTGTTATCCCTTGTACGGAGCCCTTCAGCTTATTCCATTTCATTAAAGGAAAAAAAATTCACAGAGTATATGTTGTCTAAATGGGAAAGTCAGACTGGAACTGTCTGAGTTCCTTTTCTAGGTAAAATTTTAAGTATTATAGTACTTAAGGAATAACATGAACTTGTTTTCTTTTCATTACTTAATCCAAAAACTTGTCAAAAGCAACATCTTTGTGTTGTCCGATATTTTAGTTATTTCCTCTAAGTAAATACCATAAATTATATTTTTATGTTGAATTTTGGTGATTCATTTTCAGTAGGTTAGAGAAAAAAATAAAGTGGTTCCTTTTATTTAAGCACACCTATAGCAAAACGGGAAAAGTTGATGATGGTGAGAGGCGTCATTGCAATGTATCAGACCTGCAATGTCATTTCAGGTAAACACTGCATTTTCAAAGTCAAAGTCAGGTAATTGATATGCATTATGTCATTGTCAATGTCATTTGTTTTACTTAGCTTTGGGTCTGCTTGTCACATGTTGTGGTCCGCCTGTGACGTCCTCCTCCCCCCACGCTGGCGCCGCCCCCAGCCAATGGCCCTGATGTTCAGTGTGATGACAAACGTCGTATTCCCCTTGCCGCAGCCAGCCTGCCCCACACCTCTCTCCATCCTCCCATCCACCATAAGCATCCAATGTCGGGGCCATCCTGAAAATATAAAGTCGGGGAAGCTGTAGGGCCCCCCCCCCCCCCCAACGTCAGTAATCACACAAACAGGAGTTCAAATTTGTCTTCTCATAATTTTTTTAAATGTAAGTGTTACTCTTATAGTCATTCAACTTTTGTTCTTTTCAGTTTTTACAGTGCTTATTCTAGTGTTGATTAAAATTTTTAGTGTTACTAATGGTTCACTTTTCGTTTTTGCCTGTACATTTAGAAAAAATGACCCAAGCTTATTTTCTAATATTTTTGCTGGAGTAGGAAAGATGCTTTCTCTCCTCATGTTAAATCTTTCGAACTCTTCCCAATTATCTGTGGAAGAGGTCATAGTGATAAGTCAACTGGGCAGCAGTCCGTCTTTTCTGCTTAGACTGCTGTCCTTGTGACTAGATTAGTGATAAAGGATTGATTGATGGAATTCGAGGGCTTAAATTCCACAAAGTGCCTCCCGTGCACTATGTGATCCTAGAAAAATTTTGTAGTGCAATGACTGTTATCCCTTGTACGGAGCCCTTCAGCTTATTCCATTTCATTAAAGGAAAAAAAATTCACAGAGTATATGTTGTCTAAATGGGAAAGTCAGACTGGAACTGTCTGAGTTCCTTTTCTAGGTAAAATTTTAAGTATTATAGTACTTAAGGAATAACATGAACTTGTTTTCTTTTCATTACTTAATCCAAAAACTTGTCAAAAGCAACATCTTTGTGTTGTCCGATATTTTAGTTATTTCCTCTAAGTAAATACCATAAATTATATTTTTATGTTGAATTTTGGTGATTCATTTTCAGTAGGTTAGAGAAAAAAATAAAGTGGTTCCTTTTATTTAAGCACACCTATAGCAAAACGGGAAAAGTTGATGATTTTAAAGTATTCCAGTAGTGAATTACATAGCTGCCTGTCCTCATAAAGTCCCTTAAGCAATACACTGTGTATTACAATGTCAACTTTCACACAGTCTGTCATTTACTTAAATTTATAAGACAGTAAACCAACCAGTTTGTCATTGTAATGCCCACAGAATCAAATGTAGTCAGACGGGCCAGTATTGGGACTTTTTCGTCTGTGTTTGTTTTTCTTCTAAATCCTATAATCCTTCAGAGCTTTGCTGTTTTGTCATGAACAGTAAAAGAATTAAAACTTTAATAATCACACAGTCATTCATTAAGAGCAACTTTTCTATTTCAAGAAGAACAATAATATGGCAAAGAAGCATTAAAACCTCTATTTGATAATTAGCAGCCTCAGGTAAATCATATGCACAAACATTGTCATTATCATCTTGTTTTGTGCTTTGAATCATGCCATTTAAGCTGTATTTAAAGCTTTCAATTACTGAATATTTTTTAGTGATGTAGAGGAGCTGGGCAAGGAAGAGGCGATTTGGTTTATAAGCGAAGTTTATTGTACAGCTCTTCTAACAAGTCTCATCTGGTGCAGAGAGCGGCAGAAGGGAAAAAAGAGACAGAATCTCGCCGACTCGCTGGTTATATACAAGCACACAACAAAAGACATGCATAACAAAGGCTGACATCCCTCATTGTCTTACTCCCCCCATTGTCTTGGTATTTCCTCTCCTCATCTTGGGAGGTGATGGTAATCCTTCTCCTCGCCTTGGGGGGTGAGGGTGGCTCGTCCGGTTTCCCCCGCCACGTCCGGGAACGTCTTTGCTCTTCACTCGGCGGGTGAGATTCCTTTGTCCTTTCAGAGGTGTGAAGTTCCTTACATATGTAATCCCAAACATTTCCACTTGCTCTAACATATGTAGGTTATGGAATATATGGTTAATATAGACCACAGGCCCCCCAAACAACTAAGAAAGGACAACAGAAAGGTTCACAGTCTAGGATAGTTATTACGACATACTACGCGTTACAGCTGTTGCCACGGAAGAAACTTTCTAGCAGCCATGCTCCTAAGAGAGTTCAGTGGTAAACATAGTAGCATAGTAAAATCATAAGTCAGTCCGAAACTGTTGCAGCACAATTAGTGAATAATTGTGGAGTGGTTGGTGTCAGTCCCTGTGCTGTCTGGGTTTAATTCTTCTCCCAAAACTGCTGTAGGTTGGTTTAGGCGCCCTGCTGGGACCTTCTTGTGAGGAATCTGCAGTGTGGGAAGGAGAAAGGTTAACTGTTCCCTGCTGGGGGGCTGAGTCTTTTCTCTTGGGGGGTCTACCCCGCCGAGGTGCTCTCGCCAACTGTGCAGGCTCGTCTTTCAACAAGAAGGTAGGTTTAAGTCTGTCAATGCTGACTGTTTCTTTTCTATCCCCAAAATCAAGCACAAAGTGTTTATCACCATGTTCCAGCACTCTGTATGGCCCATCGTATACTGGGCGAAAGGTAGGTTTTAAAGCTTCATGTTTAACAAAAACGAACTCAGCGTTTTTTAAAGCTTGAAGGACAAAAACCCGTGGGAAGGAGTGATGAGCTGGACCGGGGAGAGAGTTCGGTCCGTTGCTGCCTAAAAACCTTGGGACTGGAAGGCGCCCTGGCTCTGGGTTCTCTGGTAAAAATTCACCTGGGAGCCTGAGAGGTTGAGCAAAAACTAATTCTGCAGGAGAGGCGTCTAGATCCTCTTTAGGTGCCGCACGCAACCCCAATAAAACCCAGGGAAGTTTATTTACCCAATTTGTGTCCGTTAGTGAGGCTCTGAGGGCAGCCTTTAAAGACCTGTGAAAACGCTCGCATAACCCATTAGCCTGAGGGTGATAAGCGGTGGTGCGGTGAATTGTTGCCCCTAAGCTGCTGGACATGGCTGACCAGAGCTCTGAGACAAATTGAGGCCCCCTATCGGACGTGATGTCTGATGGGATGCCGAAACGTGCCACCCAGTTTGTCAGAAAAACGCGAGCGACTTCCTCCGCTGTGGTTGCTGCTAGAGGGACTGCCTCTGGCCAGCGTGTGGTGCAGTCTATCATTGTTAACAGGTGTGTGAAACCTTGGGAGGAAGGTAGTGGCCCCACGAGGTCGACATGAATGTGGCTGAACCTTCTAGCAGGGATTGGAAAAAGGCTCCAGAGGGGCTTTTGTGTGTCTGTGTATTTTGGCGCGTTGACAAGAAATGCAAGTTTTTGCCCATTCTTTTACGTTTTTGCGCAGGCTTGGTCACACAAACTTTTCGGCGACCATTTTAACCGAGGCACGCACACCTGGGTGCGCGAGGGAGTGAATTGCGTCAAAAATGCGGCGGCGCCATGTCGCTGGTACTAACGGGCGAGGTCGGCCGGTTGAAACATCGCATATTAGGGGGGGCACACCGTCGCGTAAACCCTTTTTCTCCAGACTTAACCCTGTTGGTCCAGACAGGAGCGCGCGCACGTCCGCATCACTGTTTTGTTCCTCTGTCATGGCTGCATAATCTACCCCTTCATGGATAGGTGCTGCGTATGTGTCTGCGTTAGTGAAGAGTTCTGCTGCTGAGGCAGTATAATCTGTTTCTCCGCGCTCTGGTTGTGCCACAGTGCGAGAGAGACAGTCCGCTACTACGTTAAGTTTGCCTGCCACGTGTCGAATATCTGTGGTGAACTCTGAAATCGCAGCCAGCTGTCTTTGTTGCCTGCCTGACCATGGTTCTGAAATTTTAGCCATAGCAAAGGTGAGCGGTTTATGGTCTACAAAAGCCGTGAAACTCCGCCCTTCTAACCAGAACTGGAAGTGGCGGATGGATAAATGAAGCGCCAGCAGCTCTCTGTCAAAAGTGCTGTATTTGCGTTCAGTTTGGTTTAGCGATTTGCTAAAGAATGCTAAAGGTTGCCAGACCCCGCTGACAAGTTGTTCTACAACTGCCCCTATAGCTAGGTCCGAAGCATCTGTGGTTAGTGCAATGCGGGCCAAGGGATCTGGATGAACTAACAATGTGGTGTTAGCTAGGGCGTTTTTTACTTCCGCGAAAGCGCGTTTGAGCTCCGGGGTCCATTCGACCGCATTGGAAGCTTTCTTTTTTTTGAGCGCGTCATATAGGGGCTGCATGAGCTGAGCTGCGTGGGGGAGGAAGCGGTTGTAAAAATTAACCATCCCTAAAAATTCCTGTAGCGATTTAACCGTTTGCGGCCGTGGAAAACTTTCTATCGCATGAACTTTGTCTGGAAGTGGCACTGCCCCCTCCGGAGAGACTTTGTGTCCTAAAAAATCAATTTGCGACACGCCGAATTTGCATTTGGCTGGATTGATTATTAGCCCGTGCTCTTCTAGCTTCTGAAAAACCGTAGTGAGGTGCTGCTCGTGTTCTTCCTCAGATGAGCTGGCTACCAGCATGTCGTCGAGGTAGACGAAAACAAAAGGGAGGTTGCATAGGACCGCGTCCATCATTCGTTGAAAAGTTTGAGCAGCGCCTTTGAGGCCGAAAGGCATTCGCAGGAATTCAAAAAGGCCGAAAGGGGTTATTACGGCTGTTTTAGGAACATCTTCTGCTCGGACTGGGACTTGGTGATAACCGCGGACTAAGTCTATTTTTGAAAAAATGCGCGCACCCGCTAGATGTAGTGAAAAATCTTGGATGTGAGGGATTGGGTAACGGTCATGCGCTGTAGCGTTGTTTAGTCTGCGGTAATCTCCGCACGGTCTCCAAGAACCGTCGGATTTAGGAACCATGTGAAGTGGTGAAGCCCAGGGGCTCTTCGAGCGTCTAACAATGCCCAATTTTTCAAGAGTTGTAAACTCGTCCCGTGCTATGTTGAGCTTGGCCGCGTCTAAGCGGCGAGCTTTGGCAAAAACGGGAGGTCCCGTTGTGGGAATGAAGTGCTCAACCCCGTGTTTAGCCACAGTGGCTGAGAATTTGGGGGTTGTGAGTGCTGGAAATTGGGTGAGGAGTTGCTCAAACTTACCTCCTGCCGTGGTGACGTTGGCCTGCACAGGTGGTGGAGAAACTCGAGCTGAGCATGGAATAGAAGCAAAAGACAGTGCATTAACCAGGCGCCTATTTGCTAGATCCACTAATAACCCATGTGCACACAAAAAATCTGCGCCTAATAAGTTAAAACTCACCGCCGCTACAACAAATGTCCATTTGTAGCTGCGGCCGTGGATGAGGAGGTGCAGGCTCTTTTCGCCGAACGTGTCGATGTTAGAGCCGTTGGCTGCCACTGCTCCGTTGCCCCGGGTGCCCATGGCTCGATCTGCGTGGGAGGGCATGACGAAACTCAGCTGAGCTCCTGTGTCGATGAGGAACTGCTTGCCTGTGTGTCCGTCCGTCACGTACAACAGCTTATTTTTCTCGCCGAGAACCGCTGCTGTTAACGGCTCTCGGCTTTGGCGTTTTCCCGACATCGTAAACTTGCAGGGGGGAACGCATTTGCGGGCCTTCTCAGCGAAGCGGTGGTGATAATAACAGACGTCGCCCTGTCTGTTACGTTTTGGCCGCGTCGCTGTCACCGTGGCCTGGGTCTGCTCCGTGGGTCGTGGCTCCTCGTGGCTCGGGGCGTCAGCCTTGAGGTCTGCGGATGCTGCTGTGGGTGTCAGCTCCTTGCAGGCGTTGACGAGCCGATGTGCTTCGCTGGCCAGTGTGCGGAAGTCCTGGTGGGTGTTGCACTTCATGCTGGCGAGTGTCCCCCTCATGTGTGGCGGCAGCGTGCTGAGGAAAATAAACTGGAAGAGGAAGTTGTCATTATCCTCTTCCTTGAGCTGCAGCAAATCCTCCATGAGGGCCTTCGGATTGCCCCCTCTGTGGCCGTAGACCGCCAGGATCTTCTCGGCTCTTTCTTCAGCTGATGGGACGTAGTTCGCCACGATGGTCGCTTTGAGCGTCTCGTACTTGTCCCGGGCCGGTGGTCGCCGGATCATGCTCCGCACACACTTCGAAGTGGCGGAGTCGAGTTTGGAGACGATATGATAAAACTTAGTATCGTCGGCCGTGATGCCCGCCAGTATAAATTGGGCTTCAGCCTGCTGAAACCAAGAGGCGGGGTCCTCTTGCCAGAAGTCTGGCAGCTTGACAGCGACAGCGTTTGTGCACACCATCACTGCTGTGTCCGCCGGGTGAGAGTACCTTGCCTCGGCTCTCACGGCGGTGCTGGTGCTCGGTTGAGCCCTCTCAACCTCTTCTGCCGGGGGGAACAGCTGTCCGTCTGCTCCCTCGTCTGCATGGTTGCTGGCGTCTGCCTGAGTCGCCACAGATGAGTCGCTTGTGGGAGAACGCCTCCGGTCCATACTCGCGTCAAGGTCACCAGTGTAGAGGAGCTGGGCAAGGAAGAGGCGATTTGGTTTATAAGCGAAGTTTATTGTACAGCTCTTCTAACAAGTCTCATCTGGTGCAGAGAGCGGCAGAAGGGAAAAAAGAGACAGAATCTCGCCGACTCGCTGGTTATGTACAAGCACACAACAAAAGACATGCATAACAAAGGCTGACATCCCTCATTGTCTTACTCCCCCCATTGTCTTGGTATTTCCTCTCCTCATCTTGGGAGGTGATGGTAATCCTTCTCCTCGCCTTGGGGGGCGAGGGTGGCTCGTCTGGTTTCCCCCGCCACGTCCGGGAACGTCTTTGTTCTTCACTCGGTGGGTGAGATTCCTTTGTCCTTTCAGAGGTGTGAAGTTCCTTACATATGTAATCCCAAACATTTCCACTTGCTCTAACATATGTAGGTTATGGAATATATGGTTAATATAGACCACAAGTGACAGCATTATTCCATAATATTCAATTCAATTGAATAGTATGGACAATATTCAATATTTAGTCACATTGATGATGGCCGCAGTGAGTGATATGCATGCACTTTTACTTAACTTATTGGCTGTCCGACATGGTTTGGTGTTGACAGGAGGGGTGGGGTGAGCAGAGGTGGGGTGATGTTATTCGCTGGACTCCTGGAGCAGGACCATGGCTGAGTAGCAGAAGAGTGAGGAGCAGGGGGAGGGAGGGACCAAGGTGTGGCCCTCGTTGTCACATCAGACCGTTAGTCCGTCGCCCTTTTTCCCTGTAAAGTTCACTGTTGTCCCTCAGTCAGATAGATGATGCAGCTGTGGGTTGAAAAAATCACACTGACACTTCAAAAAATTGAATAAAACAGCCCAAAAATGAATAAAGATAAGATAAGATAAGCCTTTATTAGTCCCACAATGGGGAAATTCCAGGATTGCAACAGCACAGGGATAGCAACACTCAGAGCAACAATCAGTAGGCAAGAAAACACAAGAGCAGCGAGTATGCATATGTACATATTACTATAAATATATATATAGACACACAGTGCGGAGCATTGTGGTTGGTGGATGTGCAGCAGAAAGTCTAAGCTCTCTCTCCGCGGATGCGGCGGGCCAGCTGGATGTCTTTGGGCATGATGGTGACCCTCTTGGCGTGGATGGCGCACAGGTTGGTGTCTTCGAAGAGACCCACCAGGTAGGCCTCGCTGGCCTCCTGCAGAGCCATGACGGCGGAGCTCTGGAAGCGCAGGTCGGTCTTGAAGTCCTGAGCGATCTCCCTCACCAGGCGCTGGAAGGGCAGCTTACGGATGAGCAGCTCTGTGGATTTCTGGTAGCGACGGATCTCTCTCAGAGCCACGGTACTGGGCCTGTAACGGTGAGGCTTCTTCACTCTGCCGGTGGCCGGAGCGCTTTTCCGAGCAGACTTGGTGGCCAGCTGCTTCCTGGGGGCTTTTCCTCCAGTAGATTTACGGGCGGTCTGCTTCGTTCTTGCCATCGCTCTTTATTATTCTGTCTTATATTTCTTGCATGCCGCCTAAACTCCAGCCCGGCACCCGCGTCGTTTTCGCTTCAGTTCCCCGGTATGTCGAGTTTCTCCGTTAGCACCGGGTGGCGGTTGAGTGCTAGCTAGCTCTTCCCTGCTGTATCGTCTCCTGCTGTAAACAGTGGCTCCGTCCGCCGACTCGGGAGACCTTTGGAGCGATCTGTGTGTCCGTGATATATATATAGACTGAAAGGTGTAGAAAGAAGAAGGAAGATTTAAAAAAAAAAAAAAGGTAGTTGCAAAAGGCAGCCAACTCGTGTGGCGCCGGAACCGGAAGTAAAATAGTCCAATGTTGTTTATCTGCCCTCAGCCATCCCAAAAGATAAAAGTAAAAACAAATTTCCTTCTACCCTGCTAGCAGGCAATCTAACCCAAAATAAGAAAAAAAAATCTGGTAATTGAAAATGTCGACTTTAAAAATATGAGAATATTTACCAATTGTGCATTAGATTGGCCACCACAAAACTGTAAACTCCCAAGCTTCGCAAAAATGTTTTCCTTCTCACTCACTCAGAGCAACCGTTCAGCAAGTAATCTCAGACACACACACGGGCCCTCAACACTTCACACACACACACACACACACACACACACACACACACACACACACACACACACACACACACACACACACACACACACACACACACACACACACACACACACACCTCTTTCACTCCCTGATTCACTCAAGGTCACAGCTAGGTAGCTTTGCACACACACAACTACAAGTTTCAGATTAGCACATACACCAATATTAGTGAGACTGTGGGGATCCACTTCAGTATTATTTACACTCAGACGTAAGGGACAAAAAGGAATTGTCATGGGGGGTTTGTGTGTGGATGTGGGGGTGGTGTGTTGGTGTGAACAGTGACAAAGAGTTTGGGAATTACAAAGGCTTTGATGTTAAGGCAGCACACAGAGAAGGCTGACCGTGTGGTAGGATTTAAGAGGTGCCTGAGAGCTGTTATTCTTTTGTGGCTTGTGTTTCTAGAGAAATAGAGAGAGATAGTTGAATAAAGTCTGATATGATCTGGACCTCTCTGTCTAATTATTTCTCTCTCCACACTGGTAACCCTTGACGCACAATGGAACGCGAGGCGAACACCCCGGAGATGACCCGGACGGGAAGTACCAGCAACGTGTGTGCCGTTTTGGTCAAACTCCCAGACTTTTGGCTACACGACCTGAAGTCTTGTTTCCTTCACACCGAGGCCCAGTTCGCACTCCGGGGAATAACGGCAGATTACACCAGATACTACCACGTGGTCGCAGCGCTGGATGCACACACAACTCAGCAGGTGGCGAGCCAGCTCCAACAGCCCCCCGCCCATGACAAATACGGCGCTCTCAAAACCGCGCTGACCTGGCGCTACACGCTCTCGGACTGTGAGAGAGCAGAGCGGCTCCTGACGTGATCCGAGTTAGGAGACGGGTCGGTGGTCGAATTGATAGAGAAGATGTTGGCGTTGATGGGCACAGATGACGGGCATTTCCTCTTTGCTCACCTTTTCCTCTGGAACATCCCGATGGTGGCCAGAGCGGTCCTTGCCAATTCGCCGCTGCTGGCCATGCGCAACTACTGGGTGCTAGCCCAGGAGGCAGATCGGATTATCCTCACCACCAGAGCCCTCACAGTGAACGCAGCGGCGTTGGAACCCAGCGAGACAGCCAGCGGAGGCGAGGACAAAGTGATGGTGACTGCAGTAGGGGCCAAGAAGCACTGGAGAGACACGCTCTGTGTCTACCACCGGCATTTTGGAGAGGACGCACACCGATGCATGCCACCGTGCCAATTCAAGCATTCGGTAAATGCCAGGACCGGCAGTCGGTAGCAGCTGTGACCGCCGGTGAAGCAAGCAAGCTGTTCTATGTGACAGACTCATGCTTGGGGAGACGATTCCTCGTGGACTCCGGCTCCCAAAAGAGCCTCATCCTGCCATCCTATGCCGACCGGCTGGCGGGAACTAGCGACCCTGAGCTGATGGCCACAAACAGCTCAGATATTAAGACTTTTGGAGAGAGGACATTGACTGTATCCTTGCACAGCCGTACATACCAATGGACATTCGTCATAGCGGCATGCAGCTTCCCAATCTTAGGTGCTGATTTTTTGTGTGTACATGGACTACTAGTCGATGTTGCTAACAGACACCTGATTAACGCTATGTCTTTTGATTTTTTCTCCTGTACAGCTCGAGGAGCCGGGCCAACAACACTAGCCAACGTCACAGCTCCAGGGGGTAAGTTCCACACACTACTCACCCAGTTCCCAGCACTCACAGTCCTGACATTTTCAGCGACCATCACTAAACACGGGGTGAAGCACTTCATTACCACCACGGGGCCGTCTGTTTTCGCAAGACCTCGGTGCCTGGATGCAGCTAAACTGGCCATAGCGCGCAAGGAGTTTGCCAACTTGGAAAGGTTGGGCATCATCAGGCACTCAAACAGCCCATGGGCATCCCCGCTACATATGGTTCCTAAAGCCGAGGGATCGTGGCGACCGTGCGGAGATTTCGCCACAGCGCACGACCGCTACCCCATCCCTCATATTCAGGATTTTTCCATTCACCTCACTGAGGCACGTATTTTTTCCAAGATAGACCTGGTCCGCGGTTACCATCAGGTCCCAGTGCGCACTGAGGACATACCTAAAATGGCAGTAATAACCCCGTTTGGCCTGTTTAAGTTTTACGCATGCCTTTCAGGTTAAAAGGCGCGGCGCAGACATTCCAACGCATGATGGATGCGGTGTTGTGCGATCTGCCGTTTGTGTTCGTCTACCTGGACGACATCCTCGTGGCCAGCGCATCCGAGGATGAACACATAACCCACCTCAGGACAGTTTTCCAGAGGTTGGAGGAGCACAGATTTATAATCAACCTGCCGAAGTGCCAGTTTGGGGTGGCGGGGATCGATTTTTTGGGCCACCGCATCTCACCGGAGGGCGCAACACCCTTGCCGGACAAGGTGTGTGCCGTGGCGAATTTTCCCCAGCCTCAGATGGTCAGGGCGCTGTAGGAATTTTTGGGGATGGTTAACTTCTACAATCGCTTCCCCCGCCGCGCAGCCCAGCTCATGCAGCCATTGTACGCCATGCTTAAGAAATGGAAACCGGCGGACAGAGTCGACTGGACTCCTGAGCGGCAGCAGGCGTTTTCCGAAGTTAAAACAGCTCTGGTGAACGCCACACTGCTGGTGCACCCGGACCCGGCGGCTCGGATAGCGATCACTACCGACGCCTAAGATGTGGCCATAGGGGCTATCGTGGAGCAACATGTTGCTGGTTCTTGGCAGCCACTAGCCTTTTTTAGCAGGTCTTTGCGCGACAGTGAGCGTAAATACAGTGCGTTCGACAGAGTTACTGGCTCTCCACCTGGCCATACGCCACTTCCAGTTCTAGCTCGAAGGGCGCACCTTCACTGCGATTGTAGACCACAAGCCACTAACGTATGCGATGGCCAAGGTTTAGGAACCATGGTTGGGCCAGCAACAGAGACAGTTGGCTGCGATCTCAGAGTTTACAACTGATATTCAGCATGTGGCTGGTAAACTCAACGTGGTGTCGGACTGCCTCTCGCGCGCATTAGTGGCCCCAGTCTACGTGGGGATAGATTACTCGTCCATGGCCGCTGCGCAGAGCGGCGATGCGGACGTTTGCACGCTCCAGTCTGGACCAACAGGGTTAAGGCTGGAGAGCAGAGTACTGCAAGACGGGGGCCCCCCCAGTCTGTGACGTCTCCACGGGCCGCCCATGCCTGGTGATCCCACACGCTTGGCGCCGCCGCGCTTTTGAGTCGGTTCACTCCCTGGCGCACCCGGGAGTGCGCGCGTCAGTCAAAATGGTGGAAGCGAAGTTCGTCTGGCCGAGCCTGCGCAAACAGGTGAAAGAATGGGCTGCAGAATGCGTAGCATACCAGCAAGCTAAAGTGCAGAGGCACACAAAGGCCCCCTTGGAGCCATTCCATATCCCGGCTAAGCGGTTCGACCACGTTTACATGGACCTCGTGGGCCTCCTCCCACATTCGCAAGGGTTCACGCACCTCCTGACAGTGGTGGACCGCACCACGCGCTGGCCCGAAGTAGTCCCGCTAGCTTCCACCGCATCCGCAAAGGTTGCACGCGCTTTTTTGATGACATGGGTGGCACGTTTCGGCACCCCTTCGGATATCACGTCCGATTGGGGCCCGCAATTTGTTTCCGACCTCTGGTCCACCATGGCCCGGAGCCTGGGCCTCTCACTTCATCGCACGACCGTGTACAACCCACAGGCCAATGGGTTATGCGAGTGTTTCCATAGATCGCTTAAAGCAGCGCTCAGGGCTTTGCTTACGGATGCAAATTGGGTGGACCGGTTGCCGTGAATTCTATTAGGGTTGCTTTCAGCACCGAAGGAGGATTTGGCAGCCTCCCCAGCAGAGCTGTTTTTTTCCCAGCCACTGCGGCTCCCAGGGGAATTTTTGCCGGACAGCCCCGCGCAGAACACCGATCCATCCCCGCTTTCACCGCATAACGCAGTGGCAGGGACGGTACCCGGTTCGATCCACCACTGTTTTTCATGCGCTTTTGTGCCAAAGGCCACATGAGGCTCAGTCTGAGTTTGGGGGCGGGGGGTGCGGTGTGAGGATCCACTTCAGTATATTTACACTCAGACGTAAGAGACAACAAGGAACTGTCATGGGGGGTTTGTGTGTGGATGTGGGGGTGGTGTGTTGGTGTGAATAGTGACAAAGAGAATGGGAATTACAAAGGCTTTGATGTTAAGGCAGCACACAGAGAAGGCTGACCGAGTGGTAGGATTTAAGAGGTGCCTGAGAGCTGTTACTCTTTTGTGGCTTGTGTTTCTAGAGAAATGGAGAGAGATAGTTGAATAGTCTGATATGATCTGGACCTCTCTGCCTAACTATTTCTCTCTCCACAAGACAGCCTTAAAACAAACTTGAAATGGCAACCTCAGTGGGAAAAAAGTGAATTTGGCAACCTCACACTGTAACATGCACCCTCCTTGTTTTTCTCTTCACCGCTGTCAGAACACAATTCGTTTTCTAACAAAATTATTATTTACAAGTTCCCATAGAGTAATTTACCATTTTATACACAATTTTTGTCATCACCCCGTGAGACAATATTTACATTACTATCCCTATGCACTTCGCAATAACCAGGAAAACAATGGACAAACACGGCTTCCAACTGTCACAGCACTTGTACTTCTGCCTCTGCGGCCTTTTCTTGCCAGGACAAACTGTTCTGGCCCCGGATTATGAGCTGCATTTTGGTGTGCAATAACTGATGTTTGACACATCTTTAATGTCCTTGCTTTTGACTTTAATGCATCAAACACCGTAAAGACTGAAACATATCAAACACAAGAAACATTATTTTAGCTGTGGACACAAAATTCTAGTATTACAGAAATTAAATCATACTGCATACACACAAATGTAAACATTTATAATCTCAAATTGATAGATTTTTTAGGTTTACTGAGTTGTTGCAAGAAAGCTACCAGCAAAAATTATGCAGCATTTCTGTAAACAAATACAACAGATTATCAAATCCACATTTAAAATTGTATGGTTTGTGCACATCAGATTTTCATATTAGAAACACACACAAAAGTTTCTATTCTTTGGACATGTGCATATTCAAACAACCATCATTAAACTTCAACAGAGTTAAACATTTCACTAACCACTTTGCCGGGTCGCAGCCTTCCGAGGGCAGAAATTCCTTGCAGGCTCTCACATTTTGTCTGCAATTAATAGCCCGGAATAAATACCTTGTAAATTGGTATTTCAGCTAATTTAAAGTCAAGATGTCAATTCAAAACATAACAATAAAATTGACTAGAACTAGGCATCCAGTAAATAATGAAGGATTGCCAGATTTGCACTTCTAAAAAACTACCAAGGCCGTGCAGGCCGGGAATTGTAGCAGTGACTGACCAGAATAATACTGCATTTACTTCAAGTCAAAAATACATCCCTATTCACAAAATGAAGCTTCAAAAATTACTTTTTCACAACTATTACAGTTTTTTGCACATGCATGGAGACTAGGTGAAAGGTCACATAGGCATGGATTACCACTGACAGTCACATGGTCTAGTCACACTTCAACAAACTTCAAAAATATCATCATCTCTCAAACAACCTACAAAATATCGGGTAGATAATTGGATATGAGGGATTATTTCATCATTATGACAGTTTCACCCTACCTGGGCTGAGGTAAACTGCTGGATGGCTTGGATTTTGTTTTAGCCAGCCATGCTCAATCTGTCCGTTGCCATATGCTGCTGGACAGGAAGTCTCAAATCGTCTACTTCCTATTGTGAATAATACTTATACTTCATGTATTTTTGATGGCAAATTATTTCAATAATTCTTAAATCTCAAAGGACAAATTTCCAAACCTAGGTTTTAAAAGAAAATATGGAGGGAATAAATAAATAAAAGGTAGGGAGTTCCCAAGGGATTCCCCAGAGGTCAAAGGTCATTTCCATGTTGGGGGTTCCCCCAGACACAAAGTAAACAACTTTTGACTGGCACACAGAGCCAGGCTGTGAGTATATATACCTGCCAAAACAAATCTTTGGGAGGCATTGCTGTACAACCAAAGGTCAAATACTAGAAAGGATGTCACTGTTGACATATATAACGGGGAAATTACAACAGTCACAAGAATTGCCATGTTTCTCACATGGATCAAACAAACACAGCTGCTGCCGTTACACAAACCACAAATAAACAAAAAGACAAATAGACGAACAAACTGCAGTAATTTATTTAAACCAGGGCTATTTCAAAGGTTAACCCTCCTTCTACCGGTCCACTTTAATCAGTGCTCACTGCGATGTTATTGGAGACTCTTACACCGATTTCATCAACACGCACTACGATGTTTATGAAGACTCTTACGTCAACGGTTCCACACGTTAACAACACCACTGAGCTTCCACCTCATCGAACCCGAACTGCTTCAGACCGAACCAAACTAAACCTATGGCTACGGTGAGCAGAAACGTACACCAGACTTTGCGGTGTTAAAAGCTCAGCTTAACAAACACAACATATGCATTTAACCCACTGGGTCTCCTCCAACCCAGTGTCCATAAGCTTAACACACGTAAATGTACTTACATCCAAATCCCACCTGGAGAGTTCTAGACCCGTCATCTGGTCCACTCCAGCGCCTTGGCTCCGAATGCCTCCACTGCAGTAACACTGAGTCATTGGGTTCAGCCTGGGGAGGTCTTTTGTCAGCTGTGCACTCGCTGAAATCGGGCAGAGGCGCCGGTAGCAGGACGGAGTTATCTGGGTCCCTGTTTGTTGTGCCAAATGTTAGGTTAATTTTCAACATAATTAATCTGAGTCAAAAACCAGGCAGAATATTTAAATGTAAATAAATTTATTCCCCATGGCCAATGAGGGAGAAGCGATACATGCAGTAGCCCCGAGTCCACATGCACACACACTTCTAAATTCAGTCACCCATTGTTCAAAGTTTTATAGTCCTCAGTGTTGGTGGGAAGCGGAAGAGTACGTCCTTGACAGTCTAGCTCAGAACATCTGGAGAACAACAGATAGTCTAATCTCCTCGGAACTAGGGAGTCACACATCTTCATTCACACAAGAAACTAACAGGATGAACCCAAAAACAAAGATAGACAGTATGTCACCTGTATCATCATTATTTTCTGCTGACCCAGTCTCACACACACACTGACTCGGGGGCATACTGAAGTCCATACAAACAATATAAAATCACAAATATATATCAGACATAGAAATATAAAGGACATGGAATAATATAAGAATAATATGGAATTTTTCTATCGGTACTTTGATAATCAGAAATGTGTGAATTCAACTTTGAGCAACTCCCAGTAGAGAATCATGTTTTGTTTTAGTTTTAGTTTTTTGTTGTTTTTTTGTGTGTGTGTGGGGGGGGTATTTGAAATGACTGCCTTAAATCTAAAATGTCAGCGAAAATCAAGTGGGGAATGTATCACCTAGGTCAGGGGTGTCCAATCGTGCCATGGAGGTCCAAGACCCTGCAGGCTTTACCTCCAACCAGTGTCTTCAACAGCAGATTCCCCTGAATTTTTTTTCCACTGATTGCTGATAAATGAAAACACCTGCTGAAGATACTGGGTAAAAAAGAAAACCTGCAGGGTCTTGGTCCTCCATGGCGCATGATTGGACACCCCTGACCTAGGCCTTCTTGAAAGATATTTTTGTACTTTATCCTCGCCTGTGGCTATCCACTGGAATTGCATCTGCAACCATCATAAGAATAATTCATTTACAGTGTTGGGAGTAATGCCACTGTGTCACTATTTAAAAATTCGGTAATTCGTTACAGTTACTGAAATTTGATCAGATGCGTTACTCGTGTTTCTCGTTTTATTAATATGGATGGATATTTTAGCGCAAACAGACGATCATACAACTTGCAGTTGCTAGACACCCTCCTCATCAGCTTCCAACTGGGGATGAATACACGGTTTCGGTGGTTATTAGCGGGACAACTGCCATCCCCAGCGACCTCAAGCCACTGGAGGTTGTCATGCCAAAGGTAAAGGCAAGCAAATAAATAAGCAAATAAATATAAACTGACCCTACTGTAACTGACGCAGCCGTCACACAGTCTCCTCCGCGGGTCCGTTTGCTGTCCTGCCCCAGTTCACATCACAACCCTGTGGGAAGAAATGCTGTGGCAGTGGCAACTTCTCATATCGAACCCTGATCACCTGTTGGCCGAGTGCATTTAAAGTTTTCTTACGCATAGAGAAAAAATGACTGTGATTTGTGGCAGTAAAGCTTCTTGTAAGCGGTGTCCTTTCATTTATCTGTGCTTTCTGTTTTATTTTATCTCATTCATTCACATGCTGTTGTGATATGCAACTATTTCATGGAAGAAAATCCTCTAAATATGCATTTTTAATGGGCTGGTCCAGGGGTGTCAAGCATATGGCTCGTGGTCCAAAAATGGCCCACCAGTGGGTCCAACATTTTCTCTGTGTCATGTATCTGAGGTCTTGTTTTTGCTGAGCTCAGACCCTCACTTTATCTCTAAGTATTGATCCAAAAAATCCAAGATGGCGCCCTCAGTGGTCGCCATGGTGCTTCGCTGCGCCCTTTGTTTGTTTTTGTTTGTCAATTGTGTGTCTGCTTGCACTTATACCCGTGAAGAACTTCTAAATATCAGGACTTTCACTCCCACGGACCTAATCCCAGTTTTTTTAGCTCCTGCCGCCGATCTGGTTCATTGCTTGGCTCGAAAAGTGAGACGGCGGAAAAGAGGAAGACGAGCGGGCGCTCTCGTGCGGCTTCGCAGGAGAGGCACGCGCACGGCGTTGCCTGGCATATTTCTGTCCAATACCAACTCTCTCTCTAACAGGGTAGATGAACTGAGACTGCTGATGCGTTTTAAGGACCTCTCCTCCTCGGCTGCCCTCTGCTTTACCGAGACTTGGCTCAGGGAAAACACACCGGACAGCGCGCTGCGCCTTGAGGGATTTCAGCTGTTTCGTGCTGATCGTGACACAGAGCTTTCCGGCAAGACCACAGGAGGCGGAGTCTGCTTTTACATCAACAGCAGCTGGTGCTCTGATGTAACGGTGATTTCCAAACACTGTTCTCCCGCCCTGGAATTTCTTTTTATTAACTGCAAGCCATTCTATTCCCCGCGGGAGTTTGCTTCATTCATCCTCGTCGCTGTGTACGTCCCTCCCGACGCGGACACGCGCGAAGCTCAGCGCGTGCTCGCGGACCACATCCAACACACGGAGCGGATTTTCCCAGACTCTCTGGTTATTGTGGCTGGCGACTTTAATCAGAGCAATCTGAGCCACGATCTCCCCCGCTACAAACAGTTTATTAAATGCCCCACCAGAGGATTAAACACACTGGATCACTGTTACACCACAGTGAAAGACGCATATCGCGCTGTTCCCCGCGCTGCGCTGGGATTATCTGATCACGTGATGGTCCACCTCATTCCCACATACAGACAGAGATTGAAGCTCACTAAACCTGTCGTGAGCACTACGAAGAAATGGACCAGTGAAGCTGAGGAGAAGCTGGAAACGTGCATGGAAATAACTGACTGGGGCATGTTTAAACGAGCCACGCATGATCTGGATGAATACACGGACACTGTGAACTCTTATATACACTTTTGTGAAGAGGACATTCTTCCATCATGCACCAGGGTGAGATTCTCTAATGACAAACCCTGGTTCACAGCTAAGCTCAGACAGATCAGGAAGGAGAAGGAAGCAGCGCTGAAAAGTGGAGACAGGGACTGCTACAGGGAGGTTAAATATCGGTTTAATAGAGAGCTGAAGAGAGCTAAATCTGTGTATTCTGAGAGACTCCAGCAGCAGTTCACTGCTAATGATTCGGCTTCTGTGTGGAGAGGACTGAGGCAGATCACCAACTATCGGCCTCAGGCTCCTAAAGGTCAGGATGACAAAGCCCTTTGTCAAAGACTGTCCCAACACTATGCCCGTTTTGACACCTCGTCATCTGTGTCCAACTCCCCCCCTCTCTCCAGCTCCACAGCCTCCACAATCCCTACTTCATCAAAGGCACCCCCCCCTCCTCCCCCCCTGCCCTTATCATCAGTGAGCAGGACGTGCTCAAACAGTTCTCCAGACTGAACCCGCGCAAGGCCCCCGGTCCGGACGGCGTGTCTCCCTCCACCCTGAGACACTGTGCGAAACAGCTGGCTCCTGTCTTCACAGACATTTTTAACACCTCCCTTAAGCTATGCCACGTGCCGACCTGCCTCAAATCCTCCACCATCATCCCTGTCCCCAAGAAGCCACGGATCACTGGACTTAATGACTACAGACCTGTAGCGCTCACCTCTGTAGTCATGAAGTCCTTTGAGCGCCTGGTCCTGCCCCACCTCAAGTCCATCACCACCCCTCTCCTGGACCCGCTGCAGTTTGCCTACCGAGCCAACAGGTCTGTAGACGACGCAGTCAACCTGGCCCTCCACTCCATCCTGCAGCACCTGGACTCCCCGGGAACCTACGCCAGGATCCTGTTTGTGGACTTCAGCTCCACATTCAACACCATCCGCCCCGCTCTGCTCCGGGACAAGCTGTCCCTGCTCAACGTGCCTGACTCCCTCTGCAGGTGGATCACCGACTTCCTGACGGACCGGAGGCAGCATGTGCGGCTGGGAAAGACTGTCTCAGACTCTACTAGCATCAGCACCGGATCACCCCAGGGCTGTGTACTTTCCCCCCTACTCTTCTCCCTTTATACCAACTCCTGCACCTCCAGCCACCAGTCTGTCAAGCTGATCAAGTTTGCGGACGACACCACCCTCATCGGGCTCATCTCCAACGGTGACGAGTCCGCCTACAGGAGAGAGGTGGCCCAGCTGGCGTCCTGGTGCAACAACAACAACCTGCAGCTGAACGCTCTGAAGACAGTGGAGATGATTGTGGACTTCAGGAAAGTCACAACCCCTCTGCCCCCCTCACCCTCACAGACTCTCCCATCACCACTGCTGATTCCTTCCGCTTCCTAGGCACTACCATCACCAGGGACCTCAAGTGGGAGCCGACCATCAGCTCACTCATCAAAAAAGCCCAGCAGAGGATGTTCTTCCTGCGGCAGCTGAGGAAGCTCAAGCTACCCACCAAGATGTTAGTGCAGTTCTACACAGCCATCATCGAGTCCATCCTCACCACCTCCATAACCGTGTGGTACGCAGGAGCCACTGCCAGGGACAGACTAAGGCTGCAGCGCGTCGTGCGCACTGCTGAGAAGGTGATCGGCTGCAAGCTCCCATCTCTCCAGGATCTGTACATCTCCAGGACCCGGAGGCGTGCTGGCCGGATCATAGCCGATCCCTCACACCCTGGTCACGTACTGTTTGCCCCCCTCCCCTCTGGTAGAAGACTTCGGTCCATCCAGACTAAAACCTCCCGTCACATGAACAGCTTCTTCCCCTCTGTCATCAGACTGCTGAACACTAAGTGACTTATTGACTCTCGTGCACTATGTACAGCAGCTCAACCAGACTCATGTCAATCATCACTGTTTTCTTCCTGCATTACCGACTGCACTATATGGTTCTCCACAGTATCTGCTGCTCGCTAATATATTTTAACTGCTGACCAGTATACACTTTATTGCATGTATAGTTTATTTATTTTATTTTATCATGTTTAATGTTGCAGCATTGCACCGAGACAAATTCCTAGTTTGTGTACTACATGAACAATGGCAATAAACCTGATTCTGATTCTGAGTATTGTATGTCTGATAAGTTTGATTTTATTAGTTTTCTGTATTTATTGTGGATTTGTTTTCACTTGTGCCTCCCCTTTCCCAGACACTCCATCTCACCGCTCACAGCTTGCCCCCCTCTTAGCTCAGCTGTGGGCAGATCAGAATCAGAATCAGAATCAGAATCAGCTTTATTGGCCAAGTATGCACAACACATACAAGGAATTTGACTTTGGCTAAAAACTTGCTCTCATTGTTCAGGTGGAGGATTTAAATAAGGATTCAATGACAACAGAGTATGTACAGTAAATTACAGTCTGTCCACGTTTCTATAAAAGGATGCAAATATATACAGGAATATATGCAGTTATTTACTCAGACTAACCACACTTTGCAGAAATATATGAAAAAATATACAGTCACACAGTATTTCAATGTGAACTCAGATTCAGTGATATAATGTGAATGAAGTAAAAAGCAGTGTGAGAGTTATGTGCAATGTAATAATGGATGAAAAGTCATGAGTACAGCAACAGGTAGGACTAGGTGAATGTTAGGAGTTCCTCAAGCCATCACTCTGATGAACTCCTAACATCACTCTGATGAACTCCTAACATTTCCTCAAGCCATCAGGCTTGAGGAAAGAAACTGTTCCTGTGACGAGTGGTTTTGACCTTCAGTGATCTGTAACGACGACCAGAAGATAGAAGTTCAAACAGTTTGTGGCCGGGGTGTGATGGGTCAGCACAGATGTTTCCCGCCCGTTTCCTGGTTATGGACCGATATAAGTTCTCAATGGAGGGTAGGTCAGTACCAATGATCCTCTCCGCAGACTTAATGATCCGCTGCAGTCTGGTCTTGTCCTGTTTAGTGGCAGATCCAAACCAGACAGTGATGGAAAAGCAGAGGACAGACTGGATGATGGCGGTGTAGAAGACAACGAGCAGCTCCTGAGGCAAATCAAACTTCTTGAGCTGACGCAGAAAAAAAAATGGTTTAACTCCGTTACCGTTAAAAAGATGGTTTAACTCCGTTACCTGCTCGCTGAGTGACTCACACCTGCAGCTCATTTCCCTCTGTGTATTTAAGCTCTGTTCATTCACTGTGTGTTGCGGCTCTATTGGTTTAACTACTCTTCATTCCTCTACTCCCAGCCTCTGAAGTATTTCACTTCTCTAAAGCAATCCAGCTCTGAGGCAAATCCTGTAAGTCATTCTTGCTTTGCATTTTTTGTATTGTTGGCACCTTTTTTGAACTTAATGTTATTTTGTTAATAAATGTCACAAACACCATTCAGCATGTGGGTTTATCTCTCTGCCCCAAAGGGGTAATCATGACAGAATATAGCCACCAGTGAAAAAAAACCCAGCTGTGGTGTTTGTGCATTTTTTCACCTTTTTGTTTTTTTTCCCACTCACCTGTGGACTGGAGCTGATCATGTCCCCAGCTCGCCAGCCCAATCCAAATAAAGGAAGATTGACAATGGGCTCTCCAAGTCTGTAGGAGGAGTAGGCGGCAGACTTTATCCAGAGTTTTGTGGATGAAGCTTTTGCTACCCGCGGTCCCAAGAAAACCTGGGAGTGTTTGTATGGAGCAGTGAGAATCCTGGAGGCGCATCCTGGCCTGTGGAGATATCCCGAATTCTCAGAGCTGTTATCCACGGTGTCTGTGCACCTGCAATCATTTCCTGATCTGAGGGTAGGCGCGTTTTCAGCAGAGCCGAAGTGGAGGCGCTCCCCATGGCAGAAGCCCATCCTCTCTCCCAGCTCACCATCTCCAGCGTCAGTGTGTGCATCACCAGCTCCACGGCGGTGCCGTCGTCCCGCTCCGGACCACCGGAGGAATAACTCCGCCTCTCTGACAGCCTCTTCTCCAACACCGAAGCAGGAGTCTTCCTCAGCAGTGCAGCCCTTCCTCCTCTCTTCTCCAGCTGCATCATCAGCTTCCCTTGGGTCTGTAGCTGCTGTTCCTCCCTCTCCTTTGGTGTCCTCTCCCACTGCCAAGAGGTCCTACATTTGTTCCCTGGCGGCATCTGTCCTTGTGACTACAGGGGCGGCTCCTCAACAACCCTCAGAGGGGCCCACATTAACCATAGCCACGGAGAGGGACGACGCTCCACCCGCTGCAGCAGGCAACATCCTACACCGGGAAAACAGGCAAGTGTCATTTTTTTCCCTCTTCTATTTATGATGATATGCCTTGCCTGATTCCTGGTAGGGTGGCTCTGGACACGCTCTCCCCACCTGCTGCAGCAATCAACGACTCACCTGCCCTCTCTCTGTCTCCCCCCTCTGTCCCTGAGTGTCCGCTGGCCCCAGAACAGAACCACTGGACGTTGGAGGAGCCCAAGGCCCTGGAGGATCCAGTTCCAGGGCCAGTGGTGAGTCGACCTTCTGCTGCCATGCTGGATGAGCCACCAGCATGGGTCCTTTCGCCTGGGGGCCCCAAGACTGCTACAACTATCATGACTGCTGTGGAGGCTGCCGTAGCAGAGTGTGAACCAGAGCTGGACCTCCAGAGGGCCAAACCTGACATTACATCATTGCCTGGATCATCGGAGTCCTGGACGGTGGTGGACCTCGAGCTCAGGCAAGTGCTCTCCTTTGTTTTTCTATTATCTGTTTTAGAGCAATCTTGCCTGGCTTTTGGTGAGGACAGCCAGGTGCAGCTGCCTGCTGCACCTGAGCTCGCCTCACTGGGCTCTGCCGCTGCTGATGACCCTGAACCCTCTTCTTTATGTAAGTCTGAGCTTTCTCCCAGGGTCACCTGAGACGTACCAACACTGCCAGAGGACTCCATGGTTCCAGGCTCACTGCTGGAGGTCGTCCTGGGTGCAGCTCCCCCTGTTAAGGTCGTCGTGGGTGTTCCGTCCTAACCCGGGACCTCCGTGGGTGCAGCTCGACCCAGGCCAGGTCCTCCATGGGTGCAGCTTGCCCTTTTTTTTTTTTTTGTTACTTATTTGTACCCGTAGGTAGACTTGGTTTGCAGTCTGGTGACAAGCCACCGGCTACTGGTCGCTGCGTGCGCGAGCGCCCTAAACCTACATGTTTTTGGTGTGCGGGAGGAAACCGGAGAAATCCCGGAGTAAACCCGCGCAACACGGGGAGAACATGCAAACTCCACACAGCTCACTGTTGGTCGGGGGCTGGGATCGAACCCACGATCTCATGATCCCCGCGGTCCCCCGGCCGAGGGTAAAACTGTGCTGCCACAGTGCTAAACCACTGCGCCACCATGCAGCCCTTTGCCTGAGGCCGTCATCTGAGTTCCACCTCCTCGGTCCGAGTCCTCGTGGGTGCTGTGTCCCGGTCAAGGATCCTCATGGGGGCTGCAACCCAGCATTAAACCAGTGTGGGTGCTGCGCTCCAGTATGGGCCCGCCATGGCCACTACACCCCAGCCCGGGACCCACCAAGGGTGCAGTGTTGGCCCAGTCGTGGCCCACTGAGGGTGCAGCATTGGCCCAGTCTGGACCCAACGAGGGTGCAAAGTTGGCCCAATCAGGGTCCACAAGGGGTGCTGCAGAGCTCCTGCGTGGAGCCACCACAGGAGCTGCAGAGCTCCAGCCCAGACCCACCGCGGGTGCTTCTGAATTCCAGCCCAGAGCCACTGTGGGTGCAGCAATGCTCCAGCCCAGAGCCACTGTGGGTGCTGCAGAGCTCCAGCCCAGAGCCACCGCGGGTGCTACAGAGCTCCAGCCCAGAGCCACCGGAGGTGCAGCTACAGACGTGGACAAAATTGTTGGTACCCCTCTGTTACTGAAAGAAAAACTCACAATAGTCACAGAAATAACTTGAGTCTGACAAAAGTGGTAATAAATAAAAATTATATGAAAATTAACCAATGAAAATCAGACAATGCTTTTGAATTGCGGTTCAACATAATTATTTTAAAAAACAAAATCATGAAACAGGCCTGGACAAAAATGATGGTACCTTTAACTTAATATTTTGTTGCACAACCTTTTGAGGCAATCACTGCAATCAAACGATTTCTGTAACTGTCAATGAGACTTCTACACCTCTCAGCAGGTATTTTGGCCCACTCCTCATGAGCAAACTGCTCCAGTTGTCTCAGGTTTGAAGGGTGCCTTCTCCAGACGGCATGTTTCATCTCCTTCCACAGATGTTCAATAGGATTTAGATCAGGGCTCATAGAAGGCCACTTTAGAATAGTCCAATGTTTCGCTCTTAGCCATTCTGGGTGTTTTTAGCTGTGTGTTTTGGATCATTATCCTGTTGCAAGACCCATGACCTGCGACTGAGACCAAGCTGTCTGACACTGGGCAGCACATTTCTCTCTAGAATACCTTGATAGTCTTGAGATTTCATTGTACCCTGCACAGATTCAAGACACCCTGTGACAGATGCAGCAAAGCAGCCCCAGAACATAACAGAACCTCCTCCATGTTTCATAGTAGGGGCAGTGTTCTTTTCTTAGTATGTTTCATTTTTGCGTCTGTGAACATAGAGCTAATGTGCCTTGCCATAAAGTTCCAGTTTTGTCTCGTCTGTCCATAGGACATTCTCCCAGAAGCTTTGTGGCTTGTCAACATGCAGTTTGGCAAATTCCAGTCTGGCTTTTTTATGATTTGTTTTCAACAGTGGTGTCCTCCTTGGTCGTCTCCCATGAAGTCCACGTTGGCTCAAACAACGACGGATGGTGCGATCTGACACTGATGTACCTTGACCTTGGAGTTCACCATGAATGTGTTTCGAGGTTGTTCTGGGATCTTTTGCTACCATTCGTATTATCCGTCTCCTCCTGCAGCCATGTCCAGGGAGGTTGGCTACAGTCCTGTGGATTTTATATTTCTGAATAATATGTGCAACTGTAGTCACAGGAACATCAAGCCTCTTGGAGATGATCTCATTGCCTTTACCTTTAACATGCTTGTCTATAATTTTCTTTCTAATCTCCTGAGACCACTCTCTCCTTTGCTTCCTCTGGTCCATGTTTAGTGTGGTACACACCATGTCAACAAACAGCACAGTGACTACTTGTCACCCTTTAAATAGGCCGACTGACTGATTACAAGTTTGTAGACACCTGTGATGTTAATTAGAGGACACATCTTGGTTGAACATGTCCCTATGGTCACATTATTTTCAATCTTTTCTAGGGGTACCATCATTTTTGTCCAGGCCTGTTTCATGAGTTTGTTTTCTAAAATAATTCTGTTGAACCACAATTCAAAAGCATTGTTTGATTTCCATTGGTTAATTTTCATAGAATTTTTATTTATTACCACTTTTGTCAGATTCAAGTTATTTCTGTGACCATTGTGGGTTTTTCTTTCATTAACAGAGGGGTACAAACAATTTTGTCCACGTCTGTAGCTGCGCTTGCGGTGGCTCTGGGCTGGAGCTCTGCAGCACCGGTGGTGGCTCTGGACTCAGCCAATCACCAGCCAGCCTCTGCTGGGCAATGGCCTCTATCATTTTTACTGGTCGGTTACAGACAAAGGAATGTTTTCTTATTGGCCCAGAGTTCATCAACCCTCCCACGAGGGAAGACTATTGGTTCACTTTCATGCCAGTCACGTTCTCCCCAGGAATTCTTACTCAGTTTTAAGCAGGGGAAAACGCCCTAGTTTGATAAAGAGAGACAGAGGGAGAGTTAGAGTTGTCTTGTAAAAGTCTGTCTGTTCTGCTTTTAATGCTTTTTTCTAAATGTCTGGGAAAATACACTACCGTTCAAAAGTTTGGGGTCACTTAGAAATTTCCTTATTTTTGAAAGAAAAGCACTTTTTTTCAATGAAGATAAATTTAAACTAATCAGAAATACACTCTATACATTGCTAATGTGGTAAATGACTATTCTAGCTGCAAATGTCTGGTTTTTGGTGCAATATATAATATAATAGGTGTATAGAGGCCCATTTCCAGCAACTATCACTCCAGTGTTCTAATGGTACAATGTGTTTGCTCATTGTGTCAGAAGGCTAATGGATGATTAGAAAACCCTTGTGCAATTATGTTAGGTCTGCAATGCTGTTATTGCTGCAAATGGAGGATTCTTTGACGAAAGCAAAGTTTGAAGGAAAAAATTATTATTTCAAATACAAATCATTATTTCTAACCTTGTCAATGTCTTGACTATATTTTCTATTCATTTTACAACCCATGGTGGTAAATAAAAGTATGACTTTTCATGGAAAACACAAAATTGTCTGAGGTGACCCCAAACTTTTGAACGGTAGTGTACTTTTCTTCTTTTGAGCTCAACTTCTCGTTATACGAGTCAAACTTCGTGCCCAGACGTTTCCTATTTTATTCTGCTAAACTCTGCTATCAAGTTTCTTTAAATCCACCGTGTGTTTTTTAAAAAAAAATGACGGATTGTTCTCATGCTGGAAGTTGTTACTGCAAACCCCCACGACATCTGAAGGACTCGGATTTCGTGGCTTGAATTTTTATTCATCTTGTCTTTTCAATCCTGTAATTGTGATCAGACTGAACAATCTATAATTTATAAGGACCCAGGAGGGAAGCGCTGAACAATGAAAACCCTCTCGTGTTGTCCATATGGCATACAGCATCAGAGGCCAAAGAAGAAGATGAAGAAGCCTCATTGTCGCAGTTCAAAATCTCAGCTTGTGACTGTTGGACTTTGAAAGCTGCTGGAAGATATTCTGGTACCATCTTCAAATAAAGCTTCAGCTAAGGATCCAGTGAAGCAGACCTCCCATAAATCTACTGGAGGAAAAGCCCCAAGAAGCAGCTAGCCACCAGGGCTGGCTGGAAAAGCACTCTGGCCCCTCACAGAGGGGCAGGAGTGCTCAGAGTTCCACTCCAATCAGGCTGTTGCGCCGATTGGAGTGGAACAGCGACACACCACAGATGCAACAGGCACAGGCTGGTGAAACATGACTGGTGGGGAAATCTTCAACTTGGCCAGATTGGGGAAAAGCAGTTAGTAGAGATTTTGTTGGCTTACTTGAAATAGTCCATGTACTGTTTCCCAGAGTGAATCCACCGAGGAAGGAGTCCACATCCGCCAGGGGAGTCCAAGGGTTGCCTGTGCAAAAGTACGTATTTAATAGCCAGGTTAGTGGAAAAAGTAATCTTGCATGAAGCCACAGGAAATGGTCTGAAGGCAGAGAGGCAAAACTAGCGATGGAACAGCAGGCTCTGGAGCTTCGAGGGTGCTCTGAGCTTGTCCAGGAAATAATTGGCAAAGTGCATTTTGAGGCGTGTCTTGCTGACGTATGTATTGACGTCATTAGCCTCCAGCTGTACCACATGACTGGGTCACGAAGCCGTTCATGATTTTGCACGCAACATGAAATAAAGTGAACAGTGATGCACAATGGAAATCCCCTTCCCTCATGTTTTGTGTTGACAATGTTTGACTGCCAATTTTCTGATGGAGCCAGCAGCAAAAACACGGACTTCTCCCATTTGGGAACATTTTGAGTCTCTCATTGATGTATTTTTCACAAATAATGGAGGTTTATTGCAACTGAAGTGATGGTGTAGCGGTAAAGCATCTGCTCTTTAACTGGGAGACTTGGGTTCAAGTCCCAGGTGGGGCATTCTTGTAATTTTATTTGCAAGGTGAAGTGTCTGTTGTGTTTCAAAGAGCTTGGATCATTATTACGCATGATTGTGCTGAGGCACTATTGCTATTGTGCCCTGCATGAGAATAAGGGTAGAGGTGAATATACTGGGAAAGGCAGTATAAGACTGTTGAAAAGTTATTATTTCTTAATAAAAATGGATAAGTAGTACAAGCACACAAAGTAACACAGACACATTCACTGGAGTCACCCCAGTTTTATTATTTCTTTTTTCCGTTATGATATTGATATTTCTTCTGCATTTATTGAAATGGAAAAAATACACATTAAACCACAGGTGTCAAACTCATTCCATGGAGGGCCAAGACCCTGCAGGTTTTACCTCCACCCAGTGGCTTCAACAGGTGTTTTCTCTGAATTTCCTCCCACTGATTGCTGTCAGTGAAAACACCTGCTGAAGAGACTGGGTGGAAGTAAAACCTGATTGGTTTAATGATTAAACCAATAATGCCCTTGCAAAAATCTGCATGTTGTATACATTTTGTCCACTCGATGGCCTAGTAGAGAAAATGAGGTTTCACATGAGGCTTCGTCTATATGAACAATTTTGATGAAAGGTCCCAAGTCCTCTAGAAAGCCTCATCTGACCATCACTAGGCAAAACCAGGGGCAAGGCACACAGCGGCGAGCAGCTCTGGAAAGCTGAGGTGGTGACATCAGCATAGGAAGTCTGACAATCCCACAACCTAGGGCAGCTCCTTCAGATCTTAAATAGGCAGCTCCCTGATGAGCTGCAGGTGGTGCAAAGAGGCAGCTGCAGCTAATTAGGAGAGCTGCAGATGGTGAAAGAAAAGATGGGTGCAGCTTAGATCATGACAATTTTTGGTGGGCCACTGCAATACCAACTAGAAAAGCACTAAGAAAACTCATATCTCTGCCAGGGCTTCTTCCGTCCATCATGGATCACCTCCAAAATGTAATGGGTGACATAATAATGGGCCCAGGGAACACGAACACAGACTCAGGTGAGATTCAAAGGCTTTATTCAACAACAAGAGATGTATGGGTGCGTGTGTGCGGAATGTGAATGGTCTGTGGGTGAACGAGGAGCGCCGGGGGCAGAATGACACGCCGTGCAGCCAGGCAACCCTATGGACAGAGCAGAGACAGGGATATGAGCAGACCTTCACCATGTAGGGTTAATGTACAGAGCGTTGTTTACTTGCAGGTGTTACGGTGGCTGGCGTTGGCAAGGAAGCTCCTGCCTGGGATACAGCGCCCTGCTGCATGCTCGGTGATGAGAGGACGAGGAGGATGAGGATGTGGCGAGGACGGGAGGAATCCGCCGCCGGGAGGATCCACCTGTGCACAGGGGAGAGACTGAAGGACAGGTGAGTAAATAATGCAGCTTACTTGCTGATAGGAGAACGACGCAGGTCGGGAAGAAACGATCCTGCAGAGGAATTGAGAGCGTTGGTGAACAGTCGGCTCCAGACCGACACTCTGGGCCGAGCTGGTTAAATAGCCAGTGATTGACGAGGCGCAGGTGTGCGCGCAGCTGAGGCAGATGACTGGGGAAGGAAAGTTGTGACAATGGGCTCGTGTGTAGGCCACGAGCCAGTTTCTGTTGAAAATTGCAGCAAAGTTTATCCAGTAGTTGTGGAGGATTCTTGCTAATGCACTGAGAAAATAAGAGCCTTGGTGGACGTATGCATTCTCAAATCATCACCAAAATGTTATGAGTTTCTCTCTAGCCCAAGAATCACCTCTGGTGAAAATTTCATCCAAATCCATGCAGTAGTTTTTGTGTAATCCTGCTGCACAAATTCAAACAAGGTCCTTGGTGGAGGTATGTACTCTCAGATCATGACCAAATTTAATCGGTTCATCCTTGGCCCAAGGGCGACCTCTGAAATTTTCATCATTCATCAAAATCCATCCAGTAGTTTTGCATAATCCTGCTAACCACCCCAATTACATTACCTCCTTGGTGGAGGTAACGATCACGGCCACTCGTTGACAACATTTACACATTAAAAATATTATCAGGCAGTAAACTAGGTGTTTGCCACTGCATCAGCGGTTAGCTGTCAGTTGCAGAGCAAGTCATTCAGTCATTCTGTTTCCGTGACTATTACCATCCAAAGAATAATTATTAATAATAATTAATTTATTATTGACCAGTCAAACCACACACCCCTGCCTCTGATAATGCTTTATTTAAGGTCTTAAATGCCAACATCCAGTCAATATCCGTCAGTATTTTGATGAGTCCAACAAGTGACACTAAAAGCTAATGTTAGTCTCAAACCTGGTGTCACTATCCAAACACCATCTCAGGGGAATGAAGAAAGAGGGAGGGTGGGATGAACTAGTTCTCATAAGCATTTAAAGCAATGCACATTACAAAACAGCTCATTTTGAGGACAACTTCCTCCCTATGTGTAAGATGGTACTGTATTGATTAAACCCTGAGGTGTTGTAACCAAAGCATGTCACAGATGTTACTTCTTGGAGCTGTGTCAACATGTGGGAAAAGTGCATAATTGATGGAATAATTTTGTATTCTTTATCTTTTGGTACCTCAGAGCGTCTGTGAAATGTGTACAAGGTCGACCAGCTGGACATTTATCTGCTTGTTCTCATGCGAATGTTCTGTGCTATTATGAGTATGTCTGAGAAGAGACAGTTTGGAAGAACCAGCCTGAACCAGATATTCTCTCTTGGACAGTTTTGAGATAACCGGATGCTTAAAGACTGAAAGTTGTATATGTGATTCAGAACAATTTCCGGAGGCGACTCTGAGCGTATCACTTATTGTTCTCCACTGATCAGTGTAAATTAAATTTGCTGAAACTTTAATCCTGCCTGATTCTTTGACTGAAGGTTGAAGAGAATTTTTCCAACATGACTGGCGCACCGAACAGGGACTCCAGACATCTTTTCTCCAGACCTGCAGTGCTTTGGACCATTGTCAGCCAGTGCACGGACTACTGAAAAGACCTCCCACCTGCCTCGCAATTGGAAGCGGCTGGCTGAAGCAAGCAACAACAAGAGGCAGTGTGAAACGCCGGAGCGGAGAGGGTGATGAAGCTGAACCGAGGCAGATTGAAGTGAGTAAATTTAATTATTTATTAATGGTTTAGCCATCTGGCACGGCGGGTTCAAGTCCAGTCATGGTAATATGCCTAGAATTTGGTACCGTCGGTTCGAGTCCGGTCGGGAAAGTACCGCGGTTAGGTGGAACCACTCAGTAATAAATGCATTTTTACTGGATTTTAGTTTGAGTCTAAAATCGGGAAATAGGTGCATGGAAGGATACAAAGTACTGTGGAGTGATATCAGTGCAGAGTGCACACCGCGGAGTGATAGCAGCAGCAGAAGGTTTCAGCACCACGGAGTGATATTGACAGCCAAAATAAACTAGAAGAAATATATAGAGAGTAAAATAAGAAGAACAATAGTTATAAGAAATAGCCTTAAAATAATAAGGAATAACTTTAACAATACCTAAAATACCATAAGAGGTAACTCAAAGTAAGCTTCAACTAGAATAAACTAACCTTTAAACTAAGATAAAATAATAAATAAATTAAAATAAATAATTGCATTTTGTTTCTTTGGCCGTTCGATGTTTTTGTGTGTGTGTGTTTTTAATAAATAATGTTTTTAAGGGTTACTTTGATGAAAGAATGGGCAATTGTTGTAGCAGAGGGAGAGATCGCAAGAGGCAGGAAGAGAACGAGATTTTGCGACGTGGCAGGAAGAGAGGATGCGTGTCATACTGTTGTGAAACGTGAGAGGATGAGAATGAGATTTTTGTTTTAATGGGGGATGGCAAATATATGCACAGGAAAGAAAAAGATAGTACTCAGTATTTGGTGAAATGGCAGAAGTGTTTTGGCTTCTCAGGACGGTTGAAAGTGATGGACCGCGAAAATCTCATTTCTCAAATAAAACAGGTATCAGATGACAGAAGGTGAAAGCAGCTGAAATATGGCTTAGTTGAGGCACAGCTGTGGCTTGAGATGGCAAAAAACGACAGGCTGATTTGAACCTTGTGACGATAAAATCTAAATCTGATGATACATCTACAAAGACTGACCATGGTAAAAAAAAAAAAAAAGGATTTGATTAATATGTGTTCTGTCTCTTCTACGGTTCATGACGAGTGTGATGTGGGGGCAATGTGGGGTTTCTGCTCCTCCTCCTCCATATCCCCTCGCTGTTGAGCCCATCTACCTGATATCACAGAACTCCAGCCTGGAGAAGCTGCGGCTGATGTCACCATGCCTTCGCTCTTCTCCACTCCTCCACCTGCTGATGTCAAACCCAAAAAGGAAAAGAAGGACTGGGGTACCAAAGAGTTAAGTAAATATACACACCCTTATTCACATTCTCCATCAATTCGACCCATTAAGCCTGAAAATTATGAAACATATGGTGTCACTGAACAATATCCTATGATTGAACTTTCAATTCCAGCTTACGCAGGACCACCGGCAGAAGGTGAGACTAACCAAGGTGCATCACAGTTTCAACCTACACTTCTGGTCTATAGACCATGGACTGACACGGATTTCTCTGAAGCAGTGAAAAAAATCCTGCATCCAAAAGATAAACCCACAGAGTTTTTGAAGGGATAGCAAATCTCCTTGACAGCTTTAAATTAAATGGTCATGAGACAGAACGACCTTACAGAAAGGTTTTGAAAGTTGATTGGTGTACTGTATTCGGTAATTGGAGTTCAGAAGATGCCGCTGGTAGAATTCTTCCTTCAAAAAGCATTGACTTATAACATTGTGTAAGAGGGTTAAATGATTGGATTCAAACTAAATGGCATGTAAACCATGACTGGATCAGGATTCAAACCACAACACAAGGGAAGCATGAAAGTGTTGAAGCCTATAGAACCAGGTTACAAGAGGTTTTTGATAGCCATTCTGGTTTAACAAAGGCTGAGAATGATTGAGGTGTAGAGCCTTATTGGTAGCATTTGAAAAGTGTCTTTTTGCAAAACATGCACCCATATCTGGCTGACTACGTCCACAACCATTTGGTCACATACCGCACCTGTGCATTTGGTGATGTGTTAACTTATGCAAAACATGCCAATACAATAGAGGAGCATTTGCCTCTGCCAATTGCCGAGGCAATTGGCGGACACAATGTCCTGAACGCCAGCAGCAGTGGGGAGGGGATGGAGGACCTCACGGGCTGACTGCCTGACTGACCGCAGCAAAGATAAGTGCAACTATTGACGCTAACACTGACAGAACAGACATGGCAGACATAACAGACATTTTCCATTTACCTGACTTGAATCTGATGTTGACAATGCAGTGTTTACCTGAAGTGATGTTGCAAGTTCAGGACATTCCAATAAAGTTTTTATGTTACACAGGAGCATGTAAATCGGTAATAATGGGCGTAGACATCCACAATTTTACAAAATTGTCATGAACTTGGGTTTGATGTTTCAAACCCAGTTCTATGATGCTGTGGCTGTTTTGTCTCTTTGTGTGAGCATCTGTCGTGTTGTCTGATGAGGATAGCAGGCATTTTAAACACTGGGAGGCTCCCTGCTGACATGGCTGTTTGACCCAGGAGACAGACACTGACACGAGTAGACTGTTTTAGACAATTATTTATTGAATTAGGTATGTAATGTGTGTGAAGGTGTGAGTGAGTGTGGTGCTGTGGAACCGTTGGGGCTGAGTGAGTCCTGGCGTGACCTGGCAACCCTGGAGCACACAAGCACAGATAGATTAGTGCTGTCCGCAGTACAGAGATGTAATGATGAGTACTGCTTACTTGCAGGTGGCGCTGGAAGGCTCGCGCTGGCTCTGCGGCTCGCAGTGGCTCGGTGTAGGTGACGCTTGGTGCTGTGGAGAGGTGGAGGAGTTCCGAGGAGGAGGAGGAGTGGCTCCGTTATACGGGGAAACTGGTCCGCCGCCAGGGAGGTCCACCTGTGCACAGGGGATAACACTTTCACAAGGTAAGTAACTTTGATGGTTACGTGGCGAAGCTTGGCGAGACTGCGTCGTGGATGCTCTGGCGAGAGGAAGGGTCCGTGACACGCTGTGTGGCGAAGTAGGCAGACGACTCCGTGCTGAACCATCAGAGACGCCGGCTTTTAAGGTCCGCTGATGATTGGCGGCAGGTGCGTGCGCAGCCGAGGCTGATGACGGCCCAGCGGCCGCCATAACAGTACTCCCCCCTCTAGAGGTGCCTGCCCCATCTTACCTGGATGCGCCCAATGGAAATCGGGGATGAGTTGTTTATCCAGAATCAACGCTGGGAGAATTCAGGAATGGTGCTCAGGACCAAACCCCTCCCAGTCCACCAAATACTGAAGACCCCGACCCCTCCGACGGACATCCAAGATGGCAGTAACTCCCCAAGCCGGGTGGTTGTTGATCATCCTCGGGGGGGGGGGAAGAGGGACGCCACGGGGGGTGGGCACAGGGGGTCGGAGATGCAGGGCTTCACCTGGGAGACATGAAAAGAGGGGCAGATGCGCATAGAAGTGGGGAGAGCTAGGCGTACAGTCACTGGGTTAATAATACGAGTAATCTCGTATGGACCGATGAAACGCTTAGTCAATTTGTGTTTCTCGGCCGGCACATTGATATTTCTCGTGGATAACCAAACCTGCTGCCCCACCTGGTAATCCGGCGCAGGTCTCCTATGACGGTTAGCCACCTGAATATTGCGTTCCGTAGTCTTGAGGAGGACTCTGTGGGTGATGGTCCAAATCTGGCTGTAGCGTTTGGCATGAGCCTGCACAGACGGAACGGCCACCTCCTTCTCCTCCTCCGAGAACAGCGGGGGGTCATACCCCAGAGATGCCTTGAACGGAGACACTCCCGTTGCTGAGGACACCATGGCATTGTGTGCGTACTCAATCCAGGGCAGGAACGTACTTCAAGATGAAGAACAGGATGAGATGACGCAGCGGAGCGCAGCCTCCAGCTCCTGGTTGGCTCGCTCGCACTGACCATTGCTCTGTGGGTGATACCCTGAAGAGAGACTCGCCGTGGTCCCCAACGTCGTGCAGAACGCCTTCCAGACCTGGGAAACGAATTGCAGTCCCCGATCTGAGACAATGTCTGCAGGGATACCGTGAAGGCGCACCACATGCTGAACCAGGAGGTCCGCCGTCTCCCGGGCCGAGGGTAATCCCCGGAGTGGTACAAAATGGGCGGCCTTGGAGAAGCGATACACTATTGTCAGCACAGCGGTGAAATGGTCCGAAGGGGGCAGGCCTGTCACAAAATCCAGGGCGACATGGGACCAGGGGAGAGAAGGGACCGGCAGAGGATGGAGAAGACCTGCCGGGGGGGAAGATGACGATTTCCCGGTGGCGCACTGAGCGCAGGCCCGGACGTAGTTGGTCACATCCCTCCTCAGCCCTGGCCACCAGAAGGCTCTCTGGAGCAGGTTGATGGTGCGAGAGATTCCCAGATGGCATGCCAACTTGGAGGCGTGGCCCCACTGGATAACTTCACCCCTGACTGACGAGGGGACGAACAAATGGCCCGGGGGACCCCCACCCTGGTCGGGCTCATTCTCCTGTGCCTTCCTGACTTTGTCCCGGATCTCCCACACGAGGGCGCCCACCACACAGGATGCTGGCAGGATGGTCTCATCATGGTCCCCAGACGGCTCTACCTCGAACTGCCTGGAGAGGGCATCCGGCTTGGTATTCTTGCTCCCTGGCCGGTAGGTGATGGTAAAGTTGAACCACCCAAAGAAGAGAGACCAGTATGCCTGGTGGGAGTTCAGCCGCTTGGCCATCCGGAGATATTCCAAGTTCTTATGGTCTGTCAACACAATGAACGGCTGGGCAGCCCCCTCCAGCCAGTGCCTCCACTCCTCCAGGGTGAGCTTGACAGCCAGCACTCCCTGTCCCCGATGCCGTAGTTCCTCTCGGCGGGCGTCAGCTGGTGGGAGAAGAAGGCGCACGGGCGAATCACCCCATCCACGGGGGAGCGCTGGGATAGGATCGCCCCTACTTCAGAGTCCGAGGCGTCCATCTCCACCAAGCACTGCAGATCCGGGTCCACCTGGGTCAAAACGTGGGCACAGGCAAACTCCTTCTTCAGTTCCCCGAATGCTGCGGCAGCCTCCTCGCTCCAGCGGAAGGGAGTCTTAGAGGACATAAGGCTGGTAAGGGGGCGAGCGATGATCCCGAACCTCAGCACAAACTGACGGTAAAAACTGGCAAAACCCAAGAACCCCTGTAACTGCTTTCTGGACGTAGGAGTAGGCCAATCCACCACTGCCTTGACCTTGGCTGGATCCGGGCACACTTCATTATGGACGATGATGAAACCCAAAAAGGACGTTTTGTTCGTGTGAAACTCGCACTTCTCGGCCTTGACAAATAGCTGGTTCACCAGGAGGCACTGCAGGACCCACCAAACATGCACCTGGTACTCCTCCAACGTGTGTGAGAAGATCAGGATGTCGTCCAAATACACAAACACGAAGGAGTTCAGAAAATCCCGAAGAACGTCATTGATCAAACGCTGGAAGATGGCCAGAGCGTTGGTTAACCCAACCGGCATCACAAGATGTTCAAAGTGGCCGCTTGGGGTCCGGAAAGCCGTCTTCCATTCGTCACCCTCCCTGATGCGCACCAGATGATAAGCGTTGCGAAGGTCCAGCTTCGTGAACCACGATGCCCCCTGGAGGGAGTCAAAGGCCGAGTTCATCAGGGGCAATGTATACTTGTCCTTGACGGTGAATTCATTCCAACCCCGGAAGTCAATACAGGGGCGCAGGGAACTGTCCTTCTTTCCCACAAAGAAGAAACCTGCCCCCATCGCTGAAGAGGATGGATGGATGATTCCAGAGCTGAGGGACTCCTTAATGTACGTGTCCATAGCCTCCCGCTCCGGAGCCGACAGGCTGTATAAACGACTCGCCGGTAATGGGGCCCCCGCCCGGAGGTTGATCGCACAGTCGTAGGGCCGGTGGGGGGGAAGCGACAGTGCCTGTGACTTACTAAATACCATTCCCAGATTGTGGTAGACCTCTGGTACTCTGGACAGATCTGGAGGCGGAAGGGTGGGCGGGGTCACCGAGACCGAGGGGGCACACGCTGCAGACCGGAGGCAGGCGCTGAGACAGAAGGAGCTCCAAGCTGTAATGTTTCCCGTCTGCCAATCAAATGTGGGGATGTGAAGGCGTAACCATGGATAACCCAGGATAACAGGCGACGTGGAGATGGGCAGCACCCAGAACCGGATAGCCTCCCGATGGTTTCCAGAGGTAATCAATGAAACAGGGGCTGTCTGGTGGGAAACAGTGGTGAGTGGGGTCTTAGACAGCGTGATAAGCTTGACAAGCGGGTGGAGTGGTTGACAGCTGAGGCCCAGCCGGGTTGCCAGGTCTTCAGAAATGAAGCTTTGCTCAGCCCCAGAGTCAATAAGAGCATGTGTTGAGTGTTCTTTGTGTTTGTAGAGTAGTCTAATGGCTACAAGGCAACGGGTGAGGGGCTTTTTCTGGTCTTTGTTCGTGAGTCCCCCTACTGCGACCCACGGACCTCCCCTTTTTAACCGATAGCTACACTCAGCCACCCCATGGGACTCACTACCACAGTAAAAGCACAGGCCCAAATTCCTTTGGTGCTGCCTCTCAGCCGCCGAAACACCCGACTGTCCTACAATCATCTCCTCCTTCCCCGGAAGTTCCTCCGGCGGAGGGAGAGCCAGCAGGGATGGCCGAGAGGAGCGGGGGTATGGTGTCACCGAGCGGTTGGCAGCCCTATGTTCTGCTGCCCGCTCCTTCAGCCTGTTATCAACACTAACGGCTAGTGAGATTAGTTCACCCAGTCTGTCAGGTTTCTCCCGTGCCGCCAGCTCATCCCTCAGCTCTGAGCTAAGGCCGCGGAGAAAAATACTACACAGCTCTGAGTCCCCCCACCCCACCTCTGCAGCTAAAACCCGGAAGTCCACGCCAAAATTGGCTGCAGATTTACTGCCCTGCTGAAGATTTAATAGGCGATCAGCTAACACCGCATCCCGATCCGTCTGATCAAAAATCTCCAGGAAATCTGCTATGAACTGATGGTAAGATAATTGAGCGTAGCTGGGTCTCGCCATGATTGCGTAAGCCCAAGCTAACACTCTGCCCTTGAGCAGATTGGAAATAAACCCGATTTTGCTATGATCCGTGGGAAAATCACCGGGGACACGATGGAAAACTGTCTCACACTGCAGCAGGAAACCTCGTGCCTCCCTGAGATTGCCGCTAAAGCGGGCGGGGGTAGGCACGGGGGTGAGGCGGGGTGAGGAAGGCTGGTGGGCCTGACTAGCCGGAAAATTGGCAGGGGCTGGTGACGCCCCGGCGACCGGGGGAAACGCCTGGAGTCCTTCCAGGCAATCCAGCCGGTTGTTAATTAGGGTTAATTGATTCAAGATAACTGTCTCTTGATGGTGAATCAGGTCTACCCGGGTGCTAAGGGTGTTTAGACGGCGCGACAGCGCGCTGTCTGCTGGGTCGTCTTGACAGAGTCGTACTGACATGGCTGTTTGACCCAGGAGACAGACACTGACACGAGTAGACTGTTTTAGACAATTATTTATTGAATTAGGTATGTAATGTGTGTGAAGGTGTGAGTGAGTGTGGTGCTGTGGAACCGCTGGGGCTGAGCGAGTCCTGGCGCGACCTGGCAACCCTGGAACACACAAGCACAGATAGATTAGTGCTGTTCGCAGTACAGAGATGTAATGATGAGTACTGCTTACTTGCAGGTGGTGCTGGAAGGCTCGCGCTGGCTCTGCGGCTCGCAGTGGCTCGGTGTAGGTGACGCTTGGTGCTGTGGAGAGATGGAGGAGTTCCGAGGAGGAGGAGGAGTGGCTCCGTTATATGGGGAAACTGGTCCGCCGCCAGGGAGGTCCACCTGTGCACAGGGGATAACACTTTCACAAGGTAAGTTACTTTGATGCTTACATGGTGAAGCTTGGCGAGACTGCGTCGTGGATGCTCTGGCGAGAGGAAGGGTCCATGATGCGTTGCATGGCGAAGTAGGCAGACGACTCCGTGCTGAGCCATCAGAGACGCCGGCTTTTAAGGTCCGCTGATGATTGGTGGCAGGTGTGTGCGCAGCCGAGGCTGATGACGGCCCAGCGGCCGCCATGACACCTGCATCTCATTGGTCAAACCCAAACACATGGACTGGAAAGATGTAGGTCAGTTTGTGACTACAGCAGAGGAATGTGGTCAGTCTTGGAAGCAAACTTCCAACCCAAAGGTTCAATATTCCTCAAAACTTGATGCCTACTCATTCCCTTTGAACTGGGTGACCACAGTGCAAAAACAGGTCCACACTGATGTTCCCAGCTCACCTATTTGACTACTTTTTACATTAACACAAGAAGAGGAACATATACTCTCACAAATTCCAAATTCTCTGTGGTCAACAGAAAAGGCAGATGTAGGGTTAATAAAAAATGCAGAGTTGGTCAAAAAAAAAAAACACGAAATCACACTATAGACCTTAGAAAAGACAGTGTCCTCTACGTCCTAAGGCCCAAGAGGGCATTAAACCAGTGACAGAGGAACTGAAAGCAGCAGGTGTCATTGTACCATGCCCAAATTCTCCATGTAACACACCTTTGTTTCCTGTAAAGAAAGCTCCTCCATCTTCCGGCTGGAGGATGGTACAGGACCTCCAAGAGGTAAACAAAGCAACCATCCCAAGAGCCGCTTCTGTCCTTGACCCACACACTGTGTTAAATGAAATGCAACCACACATGCAGGTTTTTGTTTGTTTGTTTTTTTTTACAGTGATAGACATCAGCAATGCTTTTTTCAGCATCCCAATGCATCCAGATCATCAGTTTTGGTTTGCATTCACATTTGAAAACAAAAGCTACACATTCACCAGGTTACCACAAGGTTACTGTGAATCACCAACTATTTTTTCACAGGAAACGTCAGCAAATTTGGCACAGTTTATGCCTCCTAATGGGAACCAGCTGCTCCTTTACATAGATGACATCCTGCTGGCATCACCTGATGATGAAACATGCAAACAAGACACCATTGCCTTATTGTGATTTTTAGCAGAACAAGGTCACAAAGTCAACAAGGAAAAATTACAGTTGTGGAAAAAAGAGGTCAAATATTTAGGGCACATTTTGTCAGCAGCAGGCAGACATATTGATCCTGCTCAAAAACAAGCCATTTTGTCAGCACCAAAACCCATCACAAAAAGAGACATGATGTCATTTCTGGGTACTTTAAATTATTGTCGCTCTTGGATTGCAAATTACTCACTTAAAATACAACCCTTTTCTGATCTCATTTACAAAACACCCATGGTTTAGGTGGACAAAATTGAGTGGACACCTGAGGCAGAAGAGGCATTTGTTAAAATAAAAAAAAACTTTTGGTCAGCACTGACGTCCTGGCACTCCCCAATTACAAAAAAACAACAACAAAAAAAAAAACATTTGTGCAAATGGTTGATTGTAGAGAGGGACAAATGACTTCAGTTCTTCTCCAACCAAGTGGTACAAAAATGCGTCCAATGGCATTTTATTCCACAAAGTTAGACCCTGTGGCGAGGGCAGTGCCGCCATGTGTGCAGGCTGTTATTGTCATGTACACCCCTACGGGGCAGAGAGACAGACCCAAGTGCTGAATTGTATTTGTAACATTTATTAACAAAAATAACATACAGTCATAAAATAGTGCAGAATACAAACCACAAAAACACAAGAACGACTTACAGAGAAGAGTGCTCCAGAGCCGCCTAGCTCTGAAGGAGATGATGACTACAAGAGTAGTGGAAATGTCCAGAGGAGAAACCAATATTGCCGCACTGACTAAGTGAACAGGCAAAGCTAAATAGTGGAGAAGGAGGTGGAACAATGAGCAGAAGGTGCAGGGAACAGGAGCAGACTGGTGACCTAATTACAGAATACTCACAGCTGGGATGACTATGAGAGCAGGCAGTGAGCAAATAACAAAGTGGGTGTCACGAATGGCTCTTGCGAGCCATTAATAAGAGCCAAGGGCCAACCAGTGACTTTGCGTAGTTTATTAATAAAGGAAAGGAACAAAGGAAAAGAGCTTCTTGGGGCAAAACACAAATAATACAAAAGGTACACTTACGGATCACGAAGAGGGAAGAGAGGAGGGCTGGAGCTGGACGTAGGGACTGCAGCCTAATCCACAGCGAGAGGTATGTGTGGATCGAGTGAGGTCGCAGCCCTGAGCAAACAGGGCAGCTCCCTTATATAGTGGTTGACAGCTCATCTGTTGATGAGCGGTAATTGGCCTCCAGCCATCCCGTGGTGCTTTGTTACTGACAGCCAGAAGCACCGCCGAGACGCTGTCAAAGCAAAGGCCTGGCTGAGACAATGAGATGAGATGCCTGAGCATGGACGATATCAGCGCGCAGACCATGACAGTACCTCCCCCTTGAGGCCGGGCTCAGAACGGCCAACAGCACCCAAGCCAGGGCACAGGCCAGGAGGGAGCGAGTCAGAGAAGGAGAAGGAAAAAAAAACATGGCGATGACAGGGAGCAAACGAAGCAATTACAGAGTACGGTGGGGAAGAAGGAAAAAAACAAAACAAAAAAACACAATACTCCATAACGTGCGGATGATACATAGTCAAGACCCCCCCCCCCAAAAAAAAGAAAAGAATGCAACAACAGAAGGAGGCCTATAACTAAAACACACAGGTTCCTAAGGCGTAATGTGGCAGATACAAATAATCCCTCAGACAGGAGAGGGGAAGAAAAAAAAGACACGCTAACAGCGATGAGACTACATGAAACACAAAAACACACTAACAGCGATAAAGATCAAAATAAGGCACATGACAACACAACAAAAGTGACCTTAATATCAAGGAGAAATACAAAACATGCGAGGATGACGGCAGGCAGAGTCCAATAATATACACGCAGTTCTGGAGGTCTCCCTGCGTCCAATGACCACATGGCTGATAGTGGGAACAAGGAGCGTTCGGGTGGCCTGCCCCGGTCCCAGGCTCAGAAATATAGAATCTCTGGCGGCCGGGCACGATCGCCAAAGAGGCGGAAAAGTCCGTCGGGTGGCTGCCCCAGAACGCCGCAGCGGTGATACAGCTCGCCAGGCGGTCGACCCGCATCAAACATGAAGTTTATTAACTTCATGGCATAATGTGGCAGATACAAATCATCCCTCAGACAGGAGAGGGAAAGAAAAAAAAGACACGCTAACAGCGATGAGACTATATGAAACACAAAAACACGCTAACAGCGATAAAGATCAAAATAAGGCACATGACAACACAACAAAAGTAACCTTAATATCAAGGAGAAATACAAAACCTGCTGCTCAATGTTCCATCTCCTTCTCCACTATTTAGCCTTCATTAATGAAGTTTATTAACTTCATTTTATATTTACTTATTTTTGTAGGATGTCACTTGGGTTCTAAATATTTTATTGGGTTTTAGACCTTTGAGTTTTTTAACCTCTTTGACTAGTTTTTAACTTTTAATATGACCCTTTTCTCTTACCTCTGGTTTTTCCCTCATCTCTTTGTCCTTTTATACCCTGATTGATGGAGCCTTGAGTATTTTTATCATGTTTATAGTCAGCTTCATGTGTGCCTGTGTTTGTGTCTATGTTGAATATAATTAGTGGCTTGTAAATATGGATGTCACCAGACTGCAAAACAAATCTACCTACGGGTACAAATAAAGTAACCTGAACCTGAACCTGAACAGCCACCAGGACCGTAGGGGGGAAGTAGAGGACTGCCTCCCTGGAGAGGGGAAAGATGAGGGAGAGCCAGGCGAAGAATTCGGAACCCCAATGGCCCCAGGTGGAGACGAGCTGTGACAATCCGGAGGATGATGAAGGTGACGATGAGAATAAGGGAGAAGATGAGCCAGTCCAGTGTCCAGTGGCAGGGGATCTACAGCTCCCTCACCGAACTTGGATCCTGCTGGTGCTGCACCCGCGTCGGATCCGATTGGGTCACGGTTGCACCCGCGTCGGACCCCGACTGGGTCGGCGCCACACCAGAACCGACCTCCAACCCTGAACCCGGAACCTCTGGCACAGCGGGCGAAATCAGCTCCTCGCCGGCGACCCTGGGAGAAGGCTCGGGAGAGAGAGAAGAACCGGGATCAGGATCACCGGCAGCACCAGAACCCGGCGAGACAAGCTCGGACGCAGCGGGCGGCTGCACCCGGCTCGTCTCCCCAAGAGACAGGCAAAAATGCTCTAGAATGGAAAGGAGAAAGACAATACAGAGCACTTGCCTGATCTCAGGTTCTGACGTCGTCCAGGACTCGGATGAGCCGGGCTCAGATGGCAGGAGGTCGTCATCAGGCTCCCACTCAGCTACGTCGGGCTCCGCAGCTGGCATGATGGTGTCCGCAGCCTCAGGATCCTCCGGCACTGATGTCCATGCCGACGGCCCAGACGACGTGGTGGCAGGGGACCCTCGACCAGCTGGACCGGACTGCTCGTCCGTGGAGACCCGGGGACGTTTCCTCGTCGGCGCAAGTTCCACACTGCAGTCTGCTGTCCTCCTCTGCCCACAACGTGGCTGCGGGACCGGAACCAGGCTCTCCAGAACCACAGGCCCCCTCCTCATCCGGCGACGTTGGCCTGGCATCGAGGACCACTCAGCGGAGGGAGACACAGAGGATGCGGGATTAACAATTAAAGCCACAGCAGGTGGTGGGAGCTCGGGGGACTGTGAACCCCGAACTCCACCCCCAGGAGTCTGACAAGGCAAATCACAATAATGAGAATATAAATGAACTTTGACTTGCCTGTCTCCTGGAGGCAGGATGGTGCCTGCTGCAGCGGACGTTGCTCCTCCCTCTCCCCACCGGGTGGTGACTGAGGGCCCCCTGGGAGGACGAGGGGGAGCCGCTCGAAAAGGTTCCGGGACAGGGCTCGCAAAGACAGGACTCCAGGTACACACAGCAGCTGGGATAAGCGTTGAGGAGGAGGGGGCCACAGCTGAGACGAGCCGGGCACGGAGTGCTGATGGGGCAGCAGAAGAAGATGGCCCGGAGGGAGAGGCTGCGGGGATTCCCCTCTGACAAGGCACAGGAGTGACAGCTGTGTGGGAGATTGAGTTCTTGCGGCAACCCGGAACTGGATCCGGACGGGATTCAAGCTGAGGTGGATTGTGTGAGTGATGATGGTTTCTGGCAGAGGGCGAGGCGAAGGTGAGGTCTGGGAATCGCTGCTCCTGTGCAGAAACAGAGGTGAGGAGATCGGCGAACTCAGGAAAGTCACTTAACCCAGGATTCCTCTCCAGCAGTCTGACTGCCGCCATCACATGCTTAATGATCTCTGTAGGATGAACAGCGGAGCGAGCAGCAGCCACTCGGTCCCAGATGTTGATTGCTGTCAGCTGCAGCTTCTCTGGGGGAATCCCGACTGACGTCATGCTCAATGGGGGAAGACCTCTGGATGGTGCGAACTCCCGGGCCAGAACAGAGGCAGGAGCGGGATCCCGAAGCGAGGGGCAACGATTCCTTCTCTTCGGCTTTCTGCCAGGATTTCCCTCCAGCCCACGGAGTATCTCGCACTGTGCGGCGATGTCGTATCTCCTCGCGCTGACTTCCAGGTGATTAACGAAGCGGGGGAGATGATTAATAATGTCTTCAGCTTGGTCCAGGTACCGGTGCACGTCGCTGTTGATGTCGAGGAGGGAAGCGGCGATGAGGACTTCGTCGACGCACTCGAGGGCGTCCGCCAGATCGTCGCTCTGACTCTGAGTGCGGGCCCTCCGCGACGGCATGCTTCCAGCACGGTACCCAGACAGGTAGGAGCAAAGTCCAATTTATGCACAAACTCACGGTGGCCGGCAACTCACTGGCTGCGACCTACTGTCATGAATGGCTCTTGCGAGCCATTAATAAGAGCCAAGGACCAACCAGTGAGTTTGCGTAGTTTATTAATAAAGGAAAGAAACAAAGGAAAAGAGCCTCGTGGGGCAAAACACAAATAATACAAAAGGTACACTTACGGATCACGAAGAAGGAAGAGAGGAGGGCTGGAGCTGGACGTAGGGACTCCAGCCTAATCCACAGCGAGAAATACGTGTGGATAGCGTGAGGTCGCAGCCCTGAGCAAACAGGGCAGCTCCCTTATATAGTAGTTGACAGCTCATCCGCTGATGAGCGGTAATTGGCCTCCAGCCGTCCCGTGGTGCTTGGTTACTGACAGCTGGAAGCACCACCGAGACGCTGTCAAATCAAAGGCCTGGCTGAGGTGATGTATGGCCTGAGCACGGACGATATCAGCGCGCAGACCATGACAGTGGGGATGTCTGGAGAGAAGGAATAATGACCCTGTCACATAAAAAGGCAAAACAATCCTAAACTACATAAATTGACAACATAATAACAATACTGAAGCATAAATGACAGACAGAATGATAAATCATTAGAAATCAAAACACAGGAAAACATCACAACGCTGACAAAAATACAGAAAATATCCAGAAATAAATTGAGAGCCTGAGCCCAGTACTAACCATGCCCAGTCCTGTGACAGTTATAGCTGCCTCTATGGCAGTGCAGGCCTCAGCAGGGTTCGTTCTTTTTCATCCCTTGACCCTAAAGGTCACACACGCAGTATCAGTTATCTTGTCACAAAGTAAAATATCAGTTCTCTTACCATCCAGACACCTGACATGCATGACAGTGTTATTATCACAGCCTCATCTAACCAATGAATGTTGCATGGGAACAAATCCAGCAAGCTTTTTGCCAATTTCAACACAAGGCGAACCTCATGACTGTTTTGCAGAAATCGAGAGTGAAACATTGCCATGCCCTGATTTGCAGGACACATCTTTGGAGGACTCTGATTATCATAAACACCCTTTTCAGGGCATAAATGAGGCACCAGATGCCAACAGAGAGTTTGCTAGTTTATTTACAGAAAGAACAAAATAAAGAGCCATGTGGGGCAAAACACATACACTAAACTAGAACACAAAACAAAAAATACTAACATCAATGCAAGAGAATAGCGAGGGCGGAAACTGGCACTATAGAATAAACATTTACGAATGATGAAGCGAGGAGACTGGAGCCGGGGATAGGGACTCCAGTCCTGGTAGACGTAGGTTGCAGTGAGGAGTGAGCCTCAGCTGCTCCGGTAAATACTACGGACAGAAGCAAAGAACCAAGCAGGAGAGGAGAATACGTAATTACCAAAATCACAGTCAGCTGTGACAATGTCGGCATGGCTTGACAGCCAGAAGTCTGGCCACGGCGCTGTCACATTAAAAGCCTCGGGAAGAACTTCCGGTCTGGACACCATGGTGGTAGCAGCTTAACGCTGAAGCTCCCAGATCCCATCTGTGAAAAGACCATGAAAATCAGATTTAACGTATTTATGGAAGAGTGAAAATCAAAAGACAAAGTCATTATGCCTAAAGGAAAACAGAAGAGATCGACATTTACCAGGCCAAGACACGCATCGGCCGGAGAAACTGACCTCGAAGACAATGGACAACACTTGGAAACGGAGGAGCAAAATGAGGCTAGCAACATGGCTAGCTTAAAAATGATACTTCAAGAATTAAGAGAATTTCGCTGAGAGTGTTGGGCCGAATTTCGTGAACTTAAAGACGAAATAAAAAGGACAAACAACAGAGTGGACAAGGCTGAGGACCGAATCATGGAAGCAGAGGAAAGAATAAAAGGGCTGGAAGAACCCACACTGGAATTACTTAAACGACAGACAAGACTGGAGGCTAAGCTAACTGAGCTGGAAGGAAGACTAAGAAGGGACAACATAAGAATTCATGGTCTGAAAGAAGGAGTCGAGGACAGTTTCACCACAATGGCTGCATGCATGGAAACAATACTGAGAGAGAAGTTGGAAATTCCCCAATCCACCGACTTGAAGATAGAAAGGGCGCACCGTTCATTAGCCCCAAGGCCATCGGCGGAAGCGCCCCCGCGATCGGTGGTGGTGAAGTTTTCCAACTTCAGAGCAAAAGAAGAGGTTTTGAGACTGGCTTGGCAGAAAAAAGGATTTATGCACCAAGAAAGAAAAGTTTTTGTGGAGCACGACTACGCCCCGGAGGTCCTTAAAAAGTGTTGGGAATACAATGACGCTAAAAAGGAACTAAGAGAGAAGAAACTGCGCTTTCAAACTCCATTTCCGGCAAAGCTGAGGGTTTTTTACGGGGAAGAGACGTGTCTCTACAACTTGGCGGAAGAAGCAACCAGGGATATGGTGAGAAGAGGGCTCCCAGTAACGGTGTATAAACCTGCAGCAGACCCGATGGAAAGAATCAAGGCTCAAACATGGTGCACACAGAGACCCTCAAAATCCACGAGCCAGCAGTGAGAAACCCAGCGCCAGGGCTATAAGGAAAAACTGGATGCTTTCAGGAGGGAATAACGATATTTTTAGTCAATCTGCGCATCCAACCCTCCTCCTACAAGGTAACAGACATTAAAGGAGATGCAGAATCAGCAAATATGAAGTGGTAAAACATTTCATGGAACAGTCATAATATTAGAAACAAGTCTTTAAAAAAACAACTTGTTAAAATAGAAATGTGACAATGAAGCACATGAACTCTCCACACTAACAAATACTGTATTAACGTGATTGTTTGCTGTGATGGTGGTGGGAGGTAGCGCATAATTTCATAGGGTATAGGCATAAAAAAAAAAAATCTATACAAGTTCGGATTGGGATCTGAAAATCACGTTAAAAACATGGGACAACTTACAGGGTTAAGAGAGGGCCGTCAACACTTAACAAAGTTTGAGGAATTTCCCTCAGAGCCAACACAGCATCAAGGCTGTCCTAAGGTTGCTAAAAAGACCTCAGTTCAGGAAGATCTTTTGACAGTTTTTTTGTTTTAAAGTTTTATATACTATGTTCTTAATGTTTTTTATGTTCTTAATGTTCTTTCAGTTTTTGAGTAGCATAAAAGAGGGCCACCACACTGTTATGCTAAATAAGACAATACAATGGAGAAACAGGGTGCAACCAAAATAATCTAATATAATCTAAAAGGGATCCTGAATCCAGTTAAAAGATCCAAGATTCTATGCAAAATGAAAAAAGACAAAGCAGGAATAATATTTTTACAGGAGACCCACCTAACAGACTTGGAACACACTAAACTTAATAGACAAGGGTTTAAACTGATTTCTTCATCTTCATATAAGTCAGGGAGGAGGAGGGGGGTAGCAACATTGATCTCAACCAAAATTATATTTGAAAAAAATTCAGAACACAAAGATAAAGAAGGGAGATTTAGCATTGTACTTGGTCGGCTAGAGGGAGAAGATATCACTTTGCTGAATGTATATACACCTCCAGGGGCTAACTGGAAGTTTTATAAAAATGTATTTGACCTAATGATAACTAAAGCCCAAGGTTTAGTGATATGTGGTGGAGACTTCAATCTAAGACTGAATCCATACTGGGATGCATCAGGTAATTCTCTACATCAAAATAACACTCAAAGTAGAAAAACTTGGATGCTACTAAAAGAAATGGGAATATGTGACGTGTGGAGGGAATTCAACCCCAGTGTAAAAGATTATACATTTTACTCAGCACCACATTCATCATACTCAAGGACTGACTATTTTTTATGTTTAATAGAAACATTGGAAGAGGAAAAACATGTAAAATAGGACTGATGGATCTCTCTGACCACAGTCCGATCTATATGCACTTAAATATCCCAAAATACACAAATAATACATTTTCTTGGAGGTTAAATTCAAATGTGCTGAAAGGACCACTGAAAGATGAATTGGAATCAGATATTCTCAGATATTTGGAAGAAAATGATAATGGAGAAGTATCCCCTTTAATACTCTGGGATGCATGCAAAGCTGTAATAAGGGGAAAGATTATTGCAAAACTGGCACTCCAAAAGAATTTGAGACAAGAAAAACTAATCATATTAGAGTCTGAACTTAAGAAACTAGAAAAAGAGCACAAAGACAACACTCATTCTAATGACTCGCTCAAAATTAAAGAAATAAAAAAAACAAATAAACGAGATCTACACAATAGAAATCCAGAAGAAACTTACATTTCTGAAACAAAAATACGATGAAACAGGTAGCAAATCGGCAAAATTACTAGCCTATTAATTGAGGAAACAACAAGCGGAGAGAGCAATCTACAAAATCAGAGACCCAGTATCAAAGGAAATAAAAGTTAGAATTCAGGAAATTCTTAAAAGCTTCGAGAATTACCACAAGAACTTGTACTCCCTCAAAAAACACAAAGACGCATCCGAAGCCTTCCTAAATACATTAAATCTTCCCCAACTTACTGAGTCACAAAATAAAAAAAACTACTGGCAGAAGTACAACCTAAAGAATTAGAAAAAGCAATTATGAAACTTAAAGCTAACAAATCCCCAGGAGCAGATGGTTATACAGCAGAGTGGTACAAAACCTTTAAACAGCAACTATCTTCTCTCCTCCTGAAAACATTTAACTATGTCCTCCACACAGGGGAAATCCCCCCCTCCTGGAGAGAAGGGGTCATTGCAGTCATACCTAAACCTGAAAAGGATAAATTAGATTGCTCCAACTACAGACCAATCAGTGTGTTAAACCAGAACTATAAACTTTTTACCGCTATCCTTGCCAAAAGGTTAGAAAATATACTGACATACTTAATTCATTTAGACCAAACGGGTTTTATAAGACAAAGACAGACACAAGATAACATTAGACGCACTTTACACATAATTCATCATATAAAAAAATATAATTTAAATGCAGCCATACTGGGATTAGACGCTGAAAAAGTATTTGATTCGGTTAACTGGTCTTTCCTATATAGAATCTTATCCAGTTTCAATTTTCATAACAACTTCATTAGAACTGTCCAGGCATTATATAAAAAAAACAACAGCTAAAATAAGGATTAACGGTAAATTATCATCATCTTTTGAACTGGAAAGAGGATGTCGTCAGGGCTGCCCCCTGTCTCCACTGCTCTTTGCAATTTTCATAGAACCTCTGAGCCAATGGATCAGACAGAATCAAAAAATTCAAGGTATTACACTTGGTCCGAAAGAACATAAAATAGCACTCTTTGCTGATGACATTTTAATATACCTGGGGCAGCCGGATACCTCTTTTTCAAAACTAGTCTCAGTTTTTTCAGAGTATGGAGAGTTATCGGGGTACGAATTAAACATGCATAAAACCCAAATTTTAACATTCAACTATAACCCAAATCAATATTTACTAAGTAAATTCAAAACTAACTGGGAGATGGAATCTATGATATATCTGGGGATCAATATCCTGAAACAACTCAACAAAATTGTGCCCTTCAGAGGTAAAGTGGGCTATCCCACAAAACCATTATTTTGACAAAATGAGCTCTAAAGTTGAAATATTCTCAAAAAATCAGTGTGCCTATATCATTAAAAAGTTAACCCCATAGGGGGTAACTTTTATAACACTTATAACACTAAACTATGATCCACTGATGGCAAAAATAAAATCTGATCTAGCAAGATGGAATACGATACCATTCTTGGGTACTGCACAAAGAATTGAAGCAGTCAAAATGAATATACTTCCACGTCTTCTATACCTTTTCCAAACAATACCGGTAGAACCTCCCCAAAAAACATGGCAAGAACTGGACAGAAGGATCTCAAGATTCATATGGCAGGGCAAGAGACCTAGAATCAGATATAAAACCCTACAGCTAAACAAGGACAAAGGTGGGCTCGCGTTGCCAAATATCAGGGGCTATTTTAAAGCCGCGCAAATTAAAACTTTAGTAGAGATATGTAACCCATTCTACACTGCACAATGGAAGGAGATAGAATGCCAAATAACAAGTGACATTCCCTTACAGGCGATAATAGGGAATAATACCTTACCTAAACGTTTGAATAACACTAACCCGTGGATAGAGACCCCGCTAAAAATTTGGTCTAAGATAGTCAGAGAGAATCAAACTAAAGAACCCTATCGATTATTGCAATGGATTTCCTATGATCAGGATTTTACTCCTAATAAAACAGACACTAGATTTAAAAAGTGGAAAGAGAATGGACTGATAAAATACTACGATTTTTTCAAAGGGCAAACTTTAAGAAGTTTTGAAGATTTGAAAAAACAAGGTCTAATAAATCAAGACCTTTACAGGTTTTTTCAGCTTACACACCACATAAACAAAATACTTAAAAAGAAGGATTTGGAAAGGGCCCAGTCAGGTGTTCTGAAGGTTTTCTTAATGGCATATAAAGGGATCCCAGGGATCAGATACATTTCTAAAATATACCAAGGTCTTCAAGATTTAAAAGGAGACAACACATCATATATAAAAGAGAGATGGGAAAAAGAGGGGAATTTCACTTTACAACTGGAAATACGGGAAAAGCTAAATAAACAACAATGGAAAAGTACCTCATCCCTGCTGTGGAAAGAATTTGGATGGAAAAATTTGGTAAGATTTTTCAGAACACCTTACTCATAAAGGGTTGAATCGTTGGCGCTTGTGTGGTGAAAAGACTGCAAATCATTTCCATGTGTTTTGGTCATGCCCAGTTATCCACCAATATTGGACCAATGTACAGACAATTTTGGGGAAAATATTCAAAGTAGCAGTTCCCTTTTCTTTTGTAACTTTGTATTTGGGTTTACTACCGGAATCATTGGAAAGACAAGGAGAAAAATACTTATTCACTGTTTTAATATTGGCAAGTAAAAAAGTACTAACAAAAAAATGGATGTCAAAAGACTGTCCTGCACCTGAAGATTGGATTAACGTGATTCAGGACATGTATTTGATGAAAAAGTTGACATTTGCACTGAAACAGGACATGGATGGGTTCTTGAACTTTTGGCAACCCTGGAACGCATATGTGTCTTCCATCAGATCTAATCTTGCACAAACACGATTTCAATAATGGCACCTCTCTTTGTTCCAACACTACTCAGATATTCTTTTATTTTTCTGCCTTTTTTTTTGTAATTTTTCTTTTCTTTCACTTAAAAAAAGGGTGTTGTAATAACTTTTTCCCAATGTTGTCAAAAAACAAAAAAAAGAGGGAATATTTGATGAAAATGTAAACAATGCAATGCTGAATTGACATGTATACCCTTTACAAAAACTTTTTTTTAAAAAAGCCCCGGGAAAACCCACAATAACTGGGCAGAAATAATAAAGGGAAAAAAGGAAAAATACTGAGTGACCCGAGTGCAGATGAGCTCAGCACTCGGATCACCACGGTACCCCCCATTCAAAGGGCACATTCCAGGCGCCCAGAGTGACATCCAGGAAGCCCCCCCCCCAACCAGAAAGCTAACAAGACCGACCTTGGGTGGGCAGAGGGGGAAACAGGCTAGGAGGGAGAGAGCCCCGAAAAAAAACAGGCACAAAAATATCTAATAGCAACATACAGAGGAGAAAACCCCCACAAGGATCAGATAATAACAACAAGGGTCAAACACAAAATAGCGTGGCTAAAACACGCATACAAACACGAATGACATCACAGAATGTCCAAAACCAGATAAATAAATGAAAACAAAAAAATATATGTACACTTCAAGTCAGAAAATGTTCAAATCCAGAAAAACAGGCAAACACAAAAAAGTATATGTACAGTACTACTCAGATATCATGGCAAGGAAAAGAAAAATCTCTTTTTAGCAATATATGAGAGGGAAAAGAAACCTCCATGAAAACACAAGTATGGGAATACTGACAGGTAGAGAGAAAAAAAAGGCAGTTCAGATGGCCTACCGGCATCCAGACTCCACATTAGGAAAAAAGCTCCCTCACCGTCCTCAAACCGGACCAGCGCGGCACCCACAGTGGACCCCGATTTGGCTGACGCAGCACCCACGGTGGACCCCGGTTGAGCCAATGCAGCACCTGGGATGAGATCCCGAAGCAAACCTGGAGCCTCGATGATATCGACCAGGGCTGACTCATCTCCGGTGACCCTGGAAGAAGGCTCGGAAAGAGAGGGAGAACAGGGGTCAGGGTCACCGGTAGCGGCAGAACCCGGCGAGACGAGCTTGGATGCAACGGCCGGCTGCACCTGGCTCTCCTCCCCAAGAGACAGGCAAGAATGCTCCAGAACAGAAAATAAGACAAAATAGAGCACTTGTCTGATCTCAAGCTCTACCGCCGTGCAGTACTCCGGCAATCCAGGCTCAATGGTCAGGAGGTCCATCTTCGGTTCCCACTCGGCTGCAGTGGCCTCCGCAGCCGGCATGATGGTCTCCACAGTCTGAGAACCCCCTGACGCTGACATCCACGCCGATGGCCCACTCGGCGTGGTGGCAGGGGATCCATCGCCTGCTGGGGCTGACTGCTGCTCCACAGAGACCTGGGGATGCTTTGTCATCGGCGCAGGATCTATCTGACAGTCAGCCCTCCTCCTCTGCCCATGACGTGGCTGTGGGGCTCGAACCAGGCTCTCCAGGGCCACAGGCTCCTCCTCTGTCCGGCGATCTACTCCTGGCACCGGGAAAAGTTTTTTTTTTTTTTTTTTTTTTTTACTTCCGGCTTCGAGAGAGAGCAGACGCCTTTTCTAATCCTCTCTTTTCCCTTCTGATCCCAGCTTGCAATGTTGCATTTTTGTCTGTGTTTAGTCGCTCTTGTCTGCTGAATCTTAATCTAAACGGAAATTATGGATTTGGTAGCGGCTTAAACGGGCTATTGTCACTATTTTTTCAACAAGAATCGGGCCAAGGGGGAGCCCAAGAATTGGAACCTGCTGAGTGTATGATTCGACTGGAGATGCAGAAGACATCTATTGGCTACGACACAGGATTCTATTTTTGGCTCTGGAGTTTCCTGGTGTTTGTTTCAAAATTGAGGAAGATGGGAGCTGTCCAAATGCGGATCCAAGCGAGCTCCTTCACCAATTCGACTAGTTGGGGAGGCACGAGGCGGCATGGCGAACTGAATGGAGATTCAGATGGTGGAATACATCTTGAAGTCGCTAGTGCTCTTCAGAGTATGTTAATGTTTAAGCCTGCACATGGAAATTCTGAAGCACAGAATTGCTCGGGTGAGGAAATTCTATTCTCTGAGTGCTGTGCAGATTTGACCTTCTTTGACCTTCTTTGGTGCCCGGTATTTACATTCCTCCTGCAAGATAAGTGATAGGAGCGGCTCTTAACCCAAGCAATCGACAGACAGCTGCTGTTTTCAGCGGATGAACTTCTCAGGGACAGTCCATGTGCCTTTATTTGCAAGCGAAGAGACAGACTCCGGACTTGTTTATAAGTCACATGACTTTAACATCTATCTACTGCCTGGAGGCACCCTCTGCTGTTCACTAGCAACTGTCACACCTACACTACACAAATGCACACAACATTACACGAACTGACACACATATACTGACTCATATATACACTGCCTCTCTCAACTCTTGTTTGTGTGATCTATTGTCTGCCTGTTAATTGTGCATGAGGGTTTTTTTCTGTGTAGTCAAAATTTGGCTCATATACGAGCGTTTATTCTGATTACTATGTTTTTTCTCTCTCCTATTGTGTTTGTTCTCCTATGGGCTTTCCCATGTAGCAGCAGGGGGCATGATTTCTATGTTGAGTAAATCTTTTACCGCTTATGGGTTATGCCAATTTCCTACTCAGTTTTGTAAGAAATGCCTAATCTGTGCAAAAAAAAAAAAAGGAAAAAAAAAACAATGCTCAGGGACACTTCAGACCTCGGAAGGGTACTTTTCCTGCATCAGCTTATCCATTTCAAAATATTTCCATGGATTTCCATGGATTTCACTGAACTAAATAAATGTGAGGGGAAGAAATATTGCTTGGTGATTATTGATACATTTACTAAATGGACAGAAGCCTTCCCTTGCACTCAACCAAATACTGTTACAGTAGCAATGAAACTTTTAACTGAAGTAATACCAAAATTTGAAATACCTGAAAAGATTTACTCAGATAATGAAACACATTTTGTAAATCAAGTTATATCACACTTAGGTACAGCATTTAACATTAACTTGAAAAACCACTCAGCTTACTGTCCACAATCTGCAGGATTGGTAGAATGCACAAATAACACCATTAAAGAAAGGCTTAGAAAAACAATGGCGGAAACAGGACAAAACTGGATATACTGTCTATCCCTAGTCTTTATTTACATGATGGTAATGCCCTCAAAAGGGGGGCTATCTCCATTTGAAATAATGTACGGCAAGCCTTACTTACTCCCACCATTAAGGCCATTTAATTCAGGTGATGAGGAAATGTGTTTAGCTGATTACATGCGAAGAATGTTGACTGACAGAGATGTTATACATGCTGCTTTTCCCAGGAAGAAACATGGGGATGTGCCCATCATAGCCAAACCAGGGGATCTGGTCTTCATCAAAGCCATCAAAAAGGAAAACTGGGCTGGTGCTCCCTAGCAAGGACCACACAAGATCATCCTAGTGACACCAACAGCCGTGAAAGTCGAAGGACGTGATTCTTGGGTGCATCTGACACATTGCAAACTTTACCCCATTCAAAACCCTCAGCAAGTTACCGTTTAAGAGCATAACTATTTAACTATTTCTCTATACAAGTGTTTGGCTGATGGTCCGCCGACTAACGGTTTGTGTAGTGAAACAACTGTTGTTTATCATGGAGAGACAAAATGCAAGAGAGAGAAGGTTGGTGGCAGAAAGATGTGAATAGTACACCTGTTTTTTCCTCATCATCATCTTTGTGGTAACACTTTTGATTTGGTTACTCTTAGGAGCATCATTACCTGTTTATCACAGAGCTAGGTATGTTACTCATACACATTACGACTGGCTACAAGGACCAGGCTATGATGACCATGTTTATGGTGGTAATGTGTGGTGGAAGTATGCTAACCACACAGCCAAAACAGCTGATCATTCAAATTGTTATGTGTGTCCTTTGCTCCCACTCTCAGCTGGTCAAATATCTGTTACTGCTACACCAATGGAACTGTCAGAAGCTGCTTTTTTCTTGCAAGAAGCAATGTATGGAAATGGTACAGCAAGCATTAACTTGAATCACACCTGCCACATTGTCTATGACTCCACTGACTGTAGACACGATGACACCCCTTACTCGGTGAAGGCAAGATTAACCTCGCCGGGGAATTTTTCCTTTTGTCTAAAAAGGTGTGGAAACTTTTTTTTTTTGGTAGTTTATCATTTTTCAGGTGTGCAACGGTACATAGTACATCTCGCCCCTGTACTGCTACCTGCCAGACCAGCATGGTAAGCAAAAACTATCCTGAAGCTCCTTATTGTCAATCTAGAAGTCTGAAAGGTGATGCCACCCTACAGGAGCTCTGTAGTGCCGCAATTTGTGATTCTTACAAATACGGCACGTATATGGTGACAAGGGGTTGGTGGCTGTGTGGCCATCGTGCTTACTCACACCTGCCCATGAACTGGGGAGGGGTGTGTGTCCCCGTGGTGGTGACTGACCATACCATCATATTGTTGGCAGGACAGGCAGGCAGGGTAAAGAGAAATGTTTCTTTTTCACCACAAGATCCCATCTGGGGCACAGATATGCCAAAAGAATTCAAGTTAGAAACTACTGGGCAGAAGGTACTCTATTCCTTGTTTCCTTGGGTGGGAGTGGCTAAAAACACCTTATAGATTGAAACAAACAGTTATAAATTACAATCACTTGTAAAGTTTTCTTTGCCTGCTTTTTCTGGTATAAATGAGGAGTTAACAGCTCTTAGAGTTATGTTGACCCAAAATAGAATGGTTCTTGATCAAATAACTGCCGCCCGAGGGGGTATGTGTGCAATTGTGGGGGACTATTGTTGTACTTTCATCCCTGAAAATGATGCAGATGGTCATGTGATTGCCTCAGCCATATGGAACTTGACTGCTTTGTAGGCTGCCATAGCCAAGGACAATGTCACTGATGAACATACCTGGTTAAGTTATTCTCTTCATGGAGAAGACTCATTATGAGCCTGTTAATGATTTTTGTCGTAATATTTCTGGTCTTTTCTTGTGTCATTCCCTGCATCCGTAATATGATGATGAGACTTGTGCTTGTTAATTTAGTAATGTACCATGGAGCAGTTGCCAATGATGATGGGGAGGATTTACAAACAGTATAAGCTCAAGGTGTCTCTCCATGACCCAGGTACAGAGTAAAAGTATGGCTGACATGCAGAAAACTGAAAGGAGTTGCATGATCATTGTCATGGGCAGCAAGAGCCTGCCTCACATTCACCAACTCATCACTACACCTGAAGCAGAAGACACACCTGCACCCACACATCAGCCAGCGTACTTAAGCAGGCTCTCTCCGTGCAGTCAACGCTGGCTCATCTGGGTATACTGCCCGTGATTAGGCAAGCTAAAATAAAGTTATAAGTGTTGACACATTGTAAAGCTTATTTCTCCTCTTTTCTCAGGTTGCTGCCACCATGTAGGTGTGTCTCTAGGACTGCACGTGCTCTCCTGCCACATCTCACCGTCCTTCAGCTTCCTTCTCCACCCAGTCAGGCACCATCAGCTCATCTTCCCCCCACCCTACTGGTTCGTCTATTCCTCGCTGGGTCCCTGCCGGTTCTCCCTGGATTTCCCAAGTAAGGGGATATATGGCTCGCCCATTTCCCCTTACTCCATTCCTCTGCTCCCGGCTCTCGTCTTCTCTCCACAGGGCTATTCCTCTGGCGAGTGACTGTTTCTGCAGCTGTGCGCTTTGGTTTTTGCTATTTAATAAAACTTTCAAACGTGCCCCTCTGTGTGGTTCATTCTTGTGCTTTGGCATCATGCATGCGAGCTGTCAATCTTAATTAGTCATGACAGAATGAGCCAGCCAGGATGGTAGCTCAGCCAGTGCCTCACCACAGGAGCTGTCAGCTATGGATTGCCCAGCGGCAACCGAGCGCCGCAATATGCCGCAATATGTTGACGCTTTGGTCTACAGCGCCTCTTCCGGCCTCTCCCCCTCAGCGTGCTCTGTGCACTACGGTGCGCCGTACTACCTCCATTCCCACACCTTCCCCATACGTGGGGGAGGTGGGGAAATGTGAGGGGTTTCTTATTCAAGTTCAAATGTACCTGGAGCAGGTCGGGGAGGAGTATCCGGGGGACGTAGCCAAGATCCAGTTCTTTACTCTGTTGCTCAGGGATCGAGCCCTTGAGTGGGTACGGTCCACTTTAGACAACCCCAAGCGGCGGCGGTACATGTTTGATCAATTTGTGGCCGCATTCTCTTGCGCGTTTGGTGCAATGTTATGAGGCAATGTTATGAGCCGCCTGATGACGCTCCGCCAGGGCACTCGGTCAGTGGCCGAGTACTCGGTGGAGTTCCAGGTTGTAGTGTCTGATTTGGGGTGGAACGATACTGCATTATGCAGTGCATTCCTCCATGGATTGAATGATCAACTCTGTGATGATCTGGCAGTTCACCCTGTCCCAGAGACCCTCGGCGGTCTCATAGATCAGGCAGTTGTTTTGAATAACCGGTACTGTGAGCGTGTGAAGAAGCGCGAATCCTCCTTTCGCCCACGCGCCGAGCGTGTATCCACCATGGTTACTAGCACTAACGGTGCCAGCTCTTCACTCGAACCGATGGAGCTCTCTCGGCACTTGACCGACGATGAGCGCCAGTGAAGGCAAACAGTTGGTGCATGCACGTGCTGTGGTTTAATGAACCACAACCTGTACGAATGCCAGCAGCTAAAAGACGCGGCCTGTCAGTAACTATAGGGGGTCTGGCGGGTGAGACTAAATCTAACCCCCCCGGTAATTTTTCAATTTTGGCCTTCGTGCAATTGCCGGGGGTCGAGAGGAGGACTATGGTGCTGGTTGATTCAGGGTCAGAGGGTAATTTCGTGTCTGCTGAGTTTGTTAAGCAGGTGGGGATTCCCACATGTAAATTGCCCAGTGGTCAGAGGATCACAACCATATCTGGCCGAGAGGTTGCGGTGATCGCTCATAGCATGGTGCCTATTTCTATCCTCCTTTCTGGGAACCACTGGGAGGACTTCTCATTCCTTGTTCTCCCTGTGTCATCCTCCTCGGTTGTTCTTGGTTACCCGTGGCTCCGGAGGCATAACCCAATGATTAATTGGAACAAAAACACCATCTCCTCCTGGAGCCCGTTTTGTTTGGCCCATTGTATGTGTTCAGCAGAGTGTTCCCCATCTCTGTCTGTTTCCCTCTCCCCGGTCGAGCTGCCAGATCTCAGCCTCATATCATGATTTGGGAGAGGTCTTTAGCAAATCAAGAGCATTGTAGCTGCCACCTCACCACTCTTATGATTGTGCTATAAACCTCATCCCGGGGGCGAGGCTGCTGTCCAGCTGGCTGTATAGCATTTCTGGCACGGAGAGGGAGGCGATGGAGCAATATATTAAGGAATTGCTGAACGCTGGCCATCTTCGGCTCCACTCGGAACCGGATTCTTCTTTGTCGGGAAGAAGGATGGCTCGTTGTGCCCTTGCATCAACTACCGGGAGCTCAACACAATTACCATCAAAGATAAGTACCCTTTGCCTTTGATTAATTCAGCATTCGAGCTCCTTCAGCTCTCATGGGTTTTCACCAAGCTAGACCTTAGGAACGCGTACCATCTGGTCCGCATTTGCGAGGGCGATGAGTGGAAGATGGCTTTTAAAACACACCAAGGGCAATTAGAATATTTAGTGATGCCGTTCGGGCTCACTAACACCCCTGCCATCTTCCAGCAGTTAATAAATGACGTCCTCTGCGATATGCTTTACCAATTCATGTTTGTCTACCTTGATGATATTCTTATTTTCTCCCGCTCGCCAGAGGAATATGAAGCCCATGTCAGGGCCATTTTACAACAGCTCTTGGAGAACCAGCTCTACGTCAAGGCCGAGAAGTGTGAGTTCTCCACTACATCTACCACCTTCTTGGGCTTCATAGTGGCTGAAGGGAGACTGATTGCCGACCTGGCCAAGGTGGGGGCAGTGTTAGATTGGCCAACTCCCCACCCCCTTAAGGAGCTTCAACACTTCCTCGGGTTCGCAAATTTTTACCCCAGGTTCATCAGGAACTATAGTGGGGCGGCACTGCCCTTGACACAGCTGACCTCTGTTAAGGTCCCCTTTTGGTGAACTGAGGCAGCTGAACAGGCGTTTGTCAAATTAAAGTGCCTGTTCAAGGAAACATCTATCTTGGCCCAGGTCGACACGGGCATCCACCTTGAGGTGGATGCATCTGATTCGTGGGTTGGCGCTGTGCTGTCGCAGCGCATGCCCCCTGATTAGAAGCTTCGCCCGTGTGCATATTTCTCTCGTCGGCTTACGCTGGCCGAGAGAATTATGTCGTAGGGGACAGAAAGCTGTTTGCCATTAAGTTGACATTGGAGGAGTGGAGGCTCTGGTTAGAGGGAGCCATTCACCCCATCGTTGTGTGGACCAATCACAAAAACCTTGAGTATTTGTGATCGGCCCACCGACTGAACACCAGGCAGGCTCACTGGGTGCTATTTTTCCAGCAATTTAATTATACCATCACTTACTGGCCTGGCAAAACCGGACGCGCTATTGCACCAGTTTGATTCCGGGGAAGTAGCCCCCCTTTCCCCCAAACCATCATACCGCCTTAGTGCGTCCTTGGAGCCCTTACTTGGGATATTGAGCGGAGGGTCCGTCAGGCCCAGTCCCAGGAGCCTGTGCCAGTAGGGTGCCTCCGGAACTGTCTGTACGTCCCGTCCACCCTCCGCAGCGATGTCATCCAGTGGGGTAACACCAGTTGCTTCGCGTGCCATCCGGGCATCACCCGAACTGTGGACTTCGTCCGGTGAGCATTCTGGTGGCCCATGCTGTGGCGGGACGTAGACCTGCGTCCGGGGGAAATCGGACTCCTCCCCCATCGGATCTCTTCCACCCCCTCCCCATCCCTGGACGTCCGTGGTCTTACACCGCCATGGACTTCATCACTGGACTCCCCCCCTCCCATGGCAAGACGGTGATTTTGACCATCGTGGATCGCTTCTCCAAGGCGGTGCATCTGATGGCCCTCCCGGAGCTCCCCTCAGCCTTGGAGACGGTGGTCCTTCTCACCAATCACGTGATCCGGGTCCACGGCATCCCTAAGGACATTGTGTCTGACCGGGGTCCACAATTCACGTCCCAGGTCTGGAGGGCCTTTTGCCGGACCCTGGGAACTACTGTGTGTGTCTCTTCAGGAAACCATCCTCAGAGCAATGGGCAGGCGAAGCATGCCAATCAGTCCTTGGAGGCCGCCCTGCGGTGCGTAGCAGCCAACAACCCATCATCTTGGAGCACACATCTGACCTGGGTGGAGTACTCCATGAACTCTGCGGTATCCTCAGCAACTGGACTCACCCCGTTTGAGGGTCTTTGGGGTACACGCCGCCTCTCTACCTATGGCCGAGAGGGAGGTCTCGGTTCCATGCTCGTCACTGCCGATGTGTCTGGAGGTGTACTTGGGCTGCACTGGCCCACATCACAGAACACACCCGGGCTGCTGCTGATAGGAAGCAGGTTCCAGCTCCAAAGTACATCATTGGACAGCAGGTCTGGCTGGCGGCAAGTCAGAATCCTCTGAAAGAGAAATCGAAGAAGCTGTCCCCCCTGCTTCCTTGGGCCATACACCATCTCCCAGGTGATAAATGACGCGTTGGTCCAGCTGAAGCTGCCCCCGGCTCTACAGGTGAACCCTACATTCCACGTCATCCACATCAAGCCCCTCTCGGCTAGTCCTCTCTGCCCCCCCCCCCGAAGCCGCCTCCTTCTCCTCGGATCATCAACGGCCACCCCGCCTACAAATATTGGATGTTCGCTGTCGGGGCCGAGGTCTGCAGTATTTGGTGGACTGGGAGGGCTATGGCCCAGAGGAAAGGTCCTGGGTCCCCTCGTCTCGAGTGCTGGAGAAGGGGATGCACCAGGTCTATCACCGTGCTCACCCGGAGAAGTCCTCCGGACCGCCAGGAGGCGCTTCTAGAAGGGAGGGCCCTGTCATGGGCAGCGAAAGCGTGCCCCTCCTATCCTGCCTCACATTCACCAACTCATCACTGCACCTGAGGCAGAAGACACACCTGCACCCGCTCATCAGCCAGCGTACTTAAGGAGGATCTCTTCGTGCAGTCAATGCTGGCTTGTCTATGTATACTGCCCATGATTAGGCAAGCTAAAATAAAGTTAAAAGTGTTGACACATCATAAACCTTATTTCTCCTCTTTTCTCAGGTTGCTGCCACCGTGTAGGTGTGTCTCTAGGACTGCGCGCACTCTCCTGCCACATCTCACTGTCCTTCAGTTTCCTTCTCCACCTGGTCAGGCACCATCAGCTCATCTTCCCCCCACCCTTCTGGTTCATCTATTCCTCGCTAGGTCCCTGCCGGTTCTCCCTGGATTTCCCAAGTAAGTGGAAATTTGGCTCGCCCGTTTCCCCTTACTCCATTCCTCTGCTCACAGCTCTCGCCTTCTCTTCACAGGGCTATTCCTCTGGCGAGTGACTGTTTCTGCAGCTGTGCACTTTGATTTTTGCTATTTAATAAAACTTTCAAATGTGCCCCTCTGTGTGGTTCCTTCCTGTGCTTCGGCATCGTGCACATGAGCTGTCAATCTTAATTAGTCATGACAGATCATGATGTGAAGATGAAATGTACTACCTGTAAATACATCAAGTTTGAAAGATTGTTTTTACTTTTTATTTTATTTTTATGTTACTCTTATTTCTGTTTTTATATTTTATTATTTTTGTTTTGTTTTCATCTTTTGTGTTTTGTTTTTATACAAGCTGCAATGACATATATAGCAATGACACATACATTATATCCTTGTCATATCCTTACTTTACTATCATTCTTATTTTAATGTTTTTACCATTAATTACTCTTATCACTGATTAATAAGTTTTACTGTTCCATTTATTTCTTCTATCTATGAAGATTTCTTAGATACAATGTATAGTTTAACCTTATTTCCAAAGATTACAAAACCTACGAGAATAACGGCACACTGTGCTGCCTTGATAGACAACATTTTTACCAATGTTATTGAATGTAATATGGTGAGTGGTATACTAATAAATGACATTAGTGACCACTTCCTTGTATTTGTTTCTTTAGACATTAATTATGGGGTTAATGAGAGAAAGAATAATAATAAACCTTGTAAAAAGGTTATTTATAAAAGAATACAAACAGAAGATACAATCAATGCTTTAAAAAAATGATTTAATGTTACAGAATTGGGATGTTGTTGTATAGAGAGAAAGAAGTGGACTTGGCATATGATACATTTATTGATATATTTAAATCATTATATGATAAAAACTGTCCAATTAAGGAAATTAATAAAAAATCTAAATACAAAAATTGCCCATGGTTAACCAGGGGGCTACAAAATGCTTGTAAAAAGAAAAATTATCTCTATAAATTTTTTTATTAAATTAAGAACTAAAGAATCTGAAAAAAGATGAATGAATGAATGAATGAATTTTATTTATTGAATGAATTTTATTTATTTCGGATAATACAGTACAGGTTAAAAGAAACTGTATAATATAACAACAAGGTCAAATTAGACAAAGACTCCCTCTACTAAACAATTCCACGTGAGTTATCCAAAATGGGTGATGGCTGAAGCCGCAGCTTATATTGCCCACCCATATTCCATCCAGGAATTCAAAGAAAAAAGAGTAAACAAGACAAGAGTGATTACAATTTAGAACAAAGCTAAGACAAAGTGTGACTGAGAGAAAAAAAAAAGGAAAACTAAGCTAAGCTAAGTTAAGCGGTTACTATTCAAGACAAATATAAGACAGAATGTCACAGAGAGAAAAAAAAAAAAAAAAAAACTAAGCTACAACACAACACAGGTTGTGTCAATGTCAATCCTTATGTGAGTTTACATGTCGTCTTGTAAATATGTTTGGAGTATTTCTTCCTTTAGTTTTTGTTTAAATTGTCCAAGCGTTGTACATGATTTTAATTCAGGTCCATAATCGTTCCATAATCTGACTCCTTGCACTGAAATACAGTGTTGCTTGGTGGTTGTTCTCACTGTAGGCTTTTGAAATATACATGTTCCTCTGAAGTGATATCGTTTCTCCCTTGTTTGGAACAACTTTTGGATATTTGCGGGCAGTGATAAATTCTTCACTTTGAACATTATTATTGCGGTTTTAAAGTCAACCAGATCTTTCAACTTGAGAGTTTTTTGTTTAAGAAAAAGTGGGTTTGTTGGTTCCCTGTAAGCTGCTTTGTTTATTATTCTAATAGCTCTCTTTTGAAGCATAAAGAGTGGATATATGTTTGTTTTGTATGTATTTCCCCATACTTCATTACAATATGCCATGTATGGGAGTATTAATGAAATGAGATATAAAACATATAAAAATAAATTCACTGAAATAATACAAACTAGTAAAAAATTATACTATAGGAAAATGTTAAATGAAAATTAAGATAATATTAAAGGAGTCTGGGACATATTAAGTAAATTAAGGAAAATGGAATAAAGAAAACAATATATCCAGAGTATTTTGCTGATAAATGTGGTGATAATTATGATAAGAACATGGTAGCAAATAGAATGAATACATTTTTTGTAAATGTTGGACCAGAGTTGGCAGCAAAAATTACAAACCAAGGAAAAGACACCGTGAGTCAAACATTGATTGGAAATAACCCTCGGTCAGTCTTTCTCTCAGCGGTGGATGAATTACAGGTAAAATCTGTTGTTGAAAAGTGTAAAAAAAAATTATCAACTGATTGTGATGGTATTGATATGGCACTAGTAAAAAGAACTATTGATGGCATATTAAAACCATTTACATATATTTGTAATCTATCATTTCAAACTGGCTCATTCCCGCTGAAAATGAAAATAGCAAAAGTGATACCATTATTCAAGCACGGAAATAAACATCACTACACAAACTACAGACAGGTATTGCTCCTCCCACAATTTTCAAAGATCCTGGAAAAACTTTTCAACAACAGATTAGAATACTTTTTAAATAAATATGAGCTGCTTAATCAGAATCAATATGGATTTAGAGCAAAGGGTACAACATCATTAGCAATAATAGAAGCAACAGAGGAAATAATAAATGCATTAGATCAAGGAAAATATGCAATTGGTGTATTTATAGATTTTAGAAAAGCATTTGATACAATAAATCATTCAATACTTCTTGATAAACTGCAATCGTATGGTATTAGGAGAGTGGCTCTGAATTGGGTTACAAGTTATTTATCTGAGAGACAACAGTTTGTGAAGATGAGATAATATTTGTCTGGGTGTATGGGAATTGCCCGTGGAAATCCCCCCCCCCCGCCCCCAAGAGTCAGGTTCAGGTTCAGGTTACTTTATTTGTACCCGTAGGTAGATTTGTTTTGCAGTCTGGTGACATCCATATTTACAAGCCACTAATTACATTCAACATAGACACAAACACAGGCACACATCTTACAAAATAGGTAAATATAAAATATGTACAATATAATTTTTATAGCTTGTTCAACTCTTTGACAGCAGCAGGGACAAAGCTGTTTTTGTAGCGCTGGGTTTTGCTTTTTGGGACAGCAAACCTCCGTCTGGAGGGAAGAAGCTGAAAGTTGCAGTGCAAAGGGTGGGAGTCATCATTTAAAATCGAGTCGGCCATCCTCTGTACTTGTCTGGTGTACAGGGATGTCAGGCTCAGCTGTGACTCACCAAGCAAACGACTGGACCATCTAACTACCTGATCCAAGGATTTCCTCTGTTTCAGTTTTATCTGACCAAACCATGACATTAAAGAAAAGGATAAAACAGATTCAATAAAAGCCCGATAAAACATAGTCATTATGGTTCGGTCAATTTGGAAGCGTGCAAGTTTCCTCAAACAATGCAAATTTTGCTGACCCTTTTTGCACACCCTTTCACAGTTCACTTCAAAGTTTAATTTACTATCAATAATCGTCCCAAGATATTTGTACGATTGTACACATTCGGTGGTCTGGCCTTTTAGTATGGTGACTTTGTGCCTGGGAGTTTTCCTCCTAAAGTCAATAATCATATCTTTTGTTTTTGTTGTATTCAGCTGCAGGTAGGAATCCTCACACCAGTGAACAAAGTCATCAACTACTGGGCCGTGGCCACTCTCACCATCCTGGAGGAGACTGACAATAACTGAGTCATCAGCATACTTTATAATGTGTCTGTTGTCATGTCTGCTCCGACACATGTTTGTGTACAGGATGAAGAGTAGTGGTGACAACACACACCCCTGAGGAGAGCCAGTAGAAGAACACTTTAGGTCAGACAATGTGCCATTGACCCTTACTCTCTGCGTCCTGTTGGTTAAGAAATCCAGAATCCAACCCACCAGATTATTGCTCAAATCAAATTGTTGCAGGAGCCTTTCAGCTAAGATATGAGGTTGGATTGTATTAAAGGCGGAAGAAAAGTCCACAAATAAAAGCCTGGCGTGTGTCCCATTAAAATCCAGATGTTTAAAAAGCATGTTAAACAGAGTAACAGTGGCATCCTCCACTCCTCTATGAGGCCTATAGGCAAACTGCAGAGGATCCAATGCATGTTCAGTCTGCCTTAGGACCTCACATCTGACCAGTTTTTCAAAAATTTTCATTAAAATTGAAGTCAAAGCAACTGGTCTAAAGTCATTTGCCGTTTTAGGACAGCTGGATTTTGGAATGGGAACAACCACGGCATCTTTCCAGATCTTAGGCACATGTTGTGTCTGTAAGGACTTATTGAAAATGTAATGAAATATAGGACTCTGTTCATGTGCACAGGACTTTACCAGGCGCCCACATATATTATCAGGGCCCTGACTTTTGTTCACTTTTACAGCGCAGAACTCCCTTTTAACATCCTGCATCTCAATATTAAAGTGCTGATTGTCTTTGAGTTTCTGTTTCAAATCTTGGATTTCTGTGCTGAAATCAAAGGAGTCAAAACGACCATAAAAACAATTAAGAGCATTAGCCAGCTCTGTGTCTGAACTAAAACCATCTAAAAACACATGATTACTGCGCTCTGTGCTCTGAAGGCCTGCAATAGTTTTCATACTGGCCCAGGCTGAACCAAGTTTATTTGCTGCCATCTTGCTTTCCAACTCTGATTTATAATTCTGTTTTGCTCTTAAAATTTCGGCCTTCAGCTCCTTAGTGGCAACCTGTAGCTCAGAAACAGACCCCTGTTTAAAGGCAAGTGCTTTCCTCTGTAAGCAGGATTTAACTGATTTAGTAACCCATGGTTTGTTGTTGGGGTATATTTTGACACGTTTACGTGGAACAATCTTATTTTGACAGTAAGCCATGTATGAGCATGTGAGCTCAGCCAGAGAGTCCAAATCATCCCCGCAGGCCATTATGAACATCTCCCAGCCTGTACAGTCAAAGCATTCCTGGAGGCTGTGCTCTGAATCTTCTGTCCACACATCAATGTCTCTCATCTCCACCTTGCCTCTTCTGAGAGCAGTTTTATATGTGGGCAGCAAATGAACACAGTTGTGATCTGAGGATCCTAAAGGAGGAAGGGGCAGTGATTTATAGGCTCTCTCTATGGATCCATAGCACAGGTCCAATGTCTTTTTTCGCCTGGTTGGGCAGGAGACATACTGATGAAAGTTTTTAAGTGTCTTCTTTAAAGAAACATGGTTAAAATCCCCAAGAATGAAGTTTGGCGCCTCTGGAGAAATTGACTGCAGCCGCTGCACCACATCAGAGATGGTGCTGGAGGCGGAGTCAGCGTCTGCCCTCGGATGAATGTACACAGTTGTGATGAAAAGTTGGGGAAACTCACGAGGCAAATAAAAGGGGCGTAGTGACACAGACAGCAGCTCTACATCGGGTGTACAGATGCGCTCTCTGACCGTGACAGATGTGCAGTACTGCTTATTAATGTATAAACATACTCCGCCCCCCTGACGTTTCCCTGTTACCTCTTCCTGCCGATCTGAGCGCAGCGGGGCTCCAAAGCCGTCAATCCACAGGTCTGCATCTCGATCATGCGCAGTAAGCCAAGATTCAGTGAAAGAGTCAGTATTGAGCCCCAAATTATTTAACATATACGTATATAAATGATATATTCCAAGTTTCTAAATTATTAAAAATAATATTATTTCCTGATGATACTAGTATATTTTATTCTGGAAATAATTATAAGGAACTAATCCATACTCAGGGGCAGTGCGGTGGTGGAGTGGTTAGCACTGTGGCAGCACAGCAATTCACCCTTGGCCGGGGGATCCTGAGTTCGATCCCAGCCCCCGACCAACAGTGATCTGTGTGGAGTCTGCATGTTTTCCCCCTGTCTGCGTGGGTTTACTCCGGGGGTTAATTAGCATCAAACTGGGGATTGTAAATTGTCCTTAGGTATGACTGTGAGAGTGAATGGTTGTCTGTCTCTCTGTGTTGGCCCTGCGATGGACTGGTGATCTGTCCAGGGTGTACCCTGCCTCTCGCCCAAAGATGCTGGGATAGGCTCCAGCCCGCCCCCCCCCCCCCCCGACCCAAAAAGGATTAAGCGGAAGAAGATGAATAATCCATACTCTAAATAATGAATTAAAGTAGAACTTAACTGAACGGCATTGAACGGCACTGGGTGATAGTACATACAATTATAAAGATAATTTATCATTGGCACCCCCTCCACAAATCCCGGAATCTTGGAGAAAATCGCAATTTTGAATTTCCCGCCCTGAAAAATCAGACAAATCCGCCGATTAACCGGAAGTGCAGCCGGAGTTCCGCGTGACGTCACGAGTGTGACACAGTCCTCCATGTTTACCATTGCGAGCACGTCGACACTGGTTGTTTTTGGTGCATTTTGTCATGATAGTCGACTACAAAACACTTCCAACACCTGGGAAGATCTGTTCAGTGGCCAAGGAAAGCTGTCATGGCGACGAAAGAAAAGAAAGGGGGAGAAAAAGCGACCGGGAAGCGATGCGTTTCTAGATATAGATATTACAGTGATCCCTCACTTATCGCGTTTAATGGGGACCAGAACTGACCGCGAAAAGTGAAAAACCGCGAAGTAGCATCACCCCCCCCCCCCCAAGGGCGTCACAAGCACTATTTTGCACAAAAAGGCACAAGAGAACAGCGAAAAGTGCCACTAAGCAACACGGGCGATAAAGAAGGCACTCTGCAGGGAGAGAAGCTGGGTAAAACGTCTCGGCCAATCAGCTTGCGAGGTAAAACGTCTCGGCCAGTCAGCTTGCGAGATTCCCGAGCGGTGAAGAGGTGGGCGGAGAGGAGTGGAGCGGCCGAGACGTTTTACTTCGCAAGCTGATTGGCCGAGACGTTTTACCTCGCAAGCTGATTGGCCGAGACGTTTTACCCAGCTTCTCTCCCTGCAGAGCGCCTTCTTTAGCGCTCGTGTTGCTTAGTGGCACTTTTCGCTGTTCTCTTGTGCCTTTTTGTACAAAATAGTGCTTGTGACACCCTTGGGGGGGGGGGTGACGCTACTTCGCGTTTTTTCACTTTTCGCGGTCGGTTCTGGTCCCCATTAAACGTGATAAGTGAGGGACCACTGTATTCCCCGGTGGCAGACCTCGCCTCTGCATCGCCGTCTGCCAGCTGCTGTCACAGGTGCATTAGGTCTCTGTCTCCCGGGCTCGCCCTTGTGCACGCCTGCCACCTGCCACACTCCTGCATCCTCCTCTGTCTCATCACCGATCCTGAATGCTTCTTCACTCTGAAAACTCTGGTTTTCTTGACTGCTGGAACTGCTATCACCTGCTATTGTTGTTTTGTTTAGGGATCACACTCGTGACGTCACGCAGCGTCGTCTGCACTACTTCCGGTTTGTTTGGCACTGCCAGCCAGAGGCAAAAGTTTATCGGCTTATAGCTTGGCCATCGCACGGCCTAAAAATTTCTTTTATGTGTTGAAAAATACAATAGGTAATAAGGAATTAATCTGCTATTCTACTTTTTGCGCCAAAAGGTGGGTTCAGTTCTTCTTTAAATATGCTTAAAAAATGGATGGATAATAATAAATTATCACTAAATATAGAAAAAAGCTAAGGTAATGATATTTGGTAATTGTAAAAATAAAGAAGATATACATATTCATATAGATAATGTAATTATTGAAAATGTTAAGAAGAGCAAATTTTTGGGTGTAATACTAGATGATAAAATTAGTTGGAAACCACACATCAAATACATACAAAACAAAGTGGCAAAAATATTGCAATTAAAATTAAGCAAGTCCTAGATGACAAATCGCTTCATATTTTGTATTGTACATTAGTACTTACATACTTGACCTATTGTATAGGGGTCTGGGGTAACAATTATAGAAGTGCACTTAATTCATTGCTAATATGACAAAAAAGGGCAGTGTCACACTGGCCGTTCTTACCGGTCCAGCTCTTATTGTGACAGCGTCTCAGCGGGCTTCCAGATGTCAAGCTCTACGGGACAGCTGGAGCCCAATTACCTCATCAGCTGAGACGGTGTCAACCATTATAAAAGGGAGCAGCTCCGATCATTCGGGACTGTGACCTCGCGCACGATTATCCACGCTCTTCTCTGGCGTGGGTAAGGCTGGAACCCCTACGTCCGGCGCCAGCCACCTTTCTGTCATCCTGCATCATGTGTAAGTGTTTGCCCTTGTCATCGTTTGTGTTTTGGCCCCACGAGGCCCTGTTCCTTTGTTCCTTTCCCCTTATCACAATTAATAACGCAAACTCACTGGTCTGCCCTCGGCTCTCATTGTATGGCTCGCGAGAGCCATACATAACAGTAGGTCACAGCCAAGTGAGTTGCCGGCGGCCGAGAATTTGCTGTTTTGGACTTTGTTTCTTCCCGGTCTGGGTGTCAATGCTGGGAGCATGCCAACTCCCAGGAACCGCGCTCGGCGCTTGGGCTACGAGTTAGCCAGCGACCTGGAGAACGTCAATGGGACGCTCTTCGCCGCTAGTCTCGACGATGACACAAACCTAATTCGCTGGCATCTAGACTACGCTGAGGTTCTTCTCAATAATCTTCCTTGCTACGCCGACCACCCCGAAGTCAGTGTGAGGAGGGCTGAACTCGCCGCGCAGCGCAAGACTCTCCGTGGGCTGGAGGGAAATCCCGGCAGGAGGCCGAAGAGGAGGCATCCCCGCTCCTCACGCCCAGATCCCATTCCTGCCTCCACTCCGGTCCACGACTTCGCTCCACCCAGGGGTGATTCCCACCAGAGAGCTTCGTCATTCAGGAATCCCCTGGAGAAGCTCCAGCGCGCAGCTGCTTCCATCTGGGATCATGTGGCGGTGGTTCGTTCAGCAACAAGTCCTTCTCTGGCTTTTGATCATATGACGGCGGCAGTCAGACAGGTGGAGAGGAATCCTGGGCTAAGGGACTTCCCGGAGTTTGCCGACCTCCTCGCCTCGGTCTCGGCACAGGAGCAGCGATTCCCGAACCTTACCTTCGCCTCACCCTCTGCAAGTAGCCGTCGTCACACTGGTCGCTGAATCCCTTCCGGATCCAGTTCCGGGTCGCCGCAAGGTCTCAACTCCCCACACAGCTGTCACTCCCGTGCCTCATCAGAGGGGAAATCCCGCAGCCTTGTCTCCCGAGCCATCCTCCCCCGCTGTTATGTCAGCGTTCCGGGCCCGGCTCATCTCGGCTGTCGCCCCCTCCTCCTCGACGCATTTCCCGGCTGCTGTGTGCATCCAGAGTCCTGTCTTGGCGAGATCCATCCTGGAACCATCGCGAGCGGCTCCACAACATCTTCCCAGGGGGTCCTCCGTTACCGTCCTGCGGGAGAAGGGAGGAGCAACGTCCGCCACAGCGGTCACCACCCAGCCTCCAGGAGACAGGCAAGTCCCAGTTAATTCATCCGCTTATTGTGATTTGCTCTGTCAGACTCCTGGAGGTGGAGTTCGGGGTTCGCAGCTCCCCGAACTCCCACCACCTGCTGTGGCTGTAATTATTAATTCCGCATCCTCTGTGTCTCCCTTCGCTGAGCGGTCCTTGACGCCAGGCCGATGTCGTGGGATTAGGAGGGGGCCTGCGGTTCTGGAGAGCCTGGTTACGGTTCCGCAGCTGCGCCGTGGGCGGAGGAGGAGAGCGGACTGCTGCGTGGAACCTGCGCCGACAACGAAGTGTCCCCGGGCCTCCACAGAGGAGCGGTCCGGTCCAGCGGGACGGGGTTCTCCTGCCACCACGCCGTGTGGGCCATCGGCATGGGCACCGGTGCCGGAGGACTCGCAAGCTGCGTGTACCATCAAGCCAGCTGCAGAGCCCAACGCAGCTGAGTGGGAGCCTGAAGATGACCTCCTGGCACTTGAACCTGGATCTTCGCAGTCCTGGACGGCGTCAGAACCCGAGATCAGGCAAGTGCTCTACTCTATCTTTCTCCTTCTCATTTTAGAGCATTTTTGCCTGTCTCTAGGGTAGATGAGCCGGGTGCAGCCGTCCGCTGCGTCCGAGCTTGTCTCACCGGGTTCTGGCGCTGCCGGTGATCCTGATCCCGGTTCTTCTCTCTCTCCTGAGCCTTCTTCCAGGGTCGCCGGCGAGGAGCTGCTATCGCCCGCTGTGCCGGAGGTTCCTGGTCCGGGATTGGAGGTCGGCTCTGGTGCGGCGCCGACCCAATCGGGGTCCGACGAGGGTTCTACCGAGACCCAATCGGGGTCCGTCGCGGGAGCAGCCGCAATGCTATCGGAGTGCGACGCGGGTGCTTCAGAGACCCAATCGGGGTCCAACGTGGGTGGAGCACCAACGAAATCCAGGTCCGGTGAGGGAGCTGCAGATCCCCTGCCATTGGACATTGGACCGGCTCATCATCGTCTTCTTCCCCTTCTTCGTCATCGTCATCTGATTCACCCTCATCTTTCCCCCAAGCTTCCTCCACCAGGGCCCGTTTGGACCTCTCACGTTAGGCCCGGCTCGCCCTCATTATTTGTCTTCACAGGGAAGCCGTTGCTCCTCTCTCCCCTACGGGCCTGGTGGCTGAGTGATGCGGGTCGGCCGCCAGAGGGTCTGCCATGCCCATTCGGCTCTTTGGTGCAGCCGCCCGACCCATTGGACTTCCTGTTCGATGATCTGGTCCGGCCTCCCGAGAAACTATGTTTTCTGGCCTGGGATTCGGGTAGGCCGCCTGAACTTTTCCCTTCACCTCTGTTGGCGATTTGGACGCTGGGTGCGGGGAGACCCCCCGAACTGAATTTTCTCTGCTGTGCTTAGTCCTTGTGTTTTTGGGTGGGTGCAGCCATGTAATCCCTTGTAATTGCTTCGCGTTTAGCATTTTTTTTTTCTCTCTTCCCCTCCTGTTTGAGGGATGCCTGTACTTATTAGATGTCGCCCTTAGGAGTCTCTCCTCTCACTTTATGGTCTCCTGGGTTGTCTTTCTTTAAATCTGTCTGTACATTATTATTGTTGCCTATGGAGTATTGTGGTTTTTCTCCTGTACCTCATTCTCCATTATTGCCACGTTTATCCTCTGCCTAGTAGTGGTTTTTTTTCTGTCCGTCCGTATGTTGTTGTCTATGGAGTATTGTGTGTTTGTTTTTATTTTTCCCCCGCATACTCCTTATTGCTTCATTGTTGACTGCTGATATTTTTCCTTTTTCTGATTCTCTCACTCCTGGCCTGCGCCCCATCCGCTCACCCTAGGTGGTGGTGGTGGTGGTGGTGGGGGGGCTTGGGTGTTACTGGCCGTTCTGAGCCCGGCATGGAGGGGGAGGTACTGTCACACTGGCCGTTCTTACCGGCCCAGCTCTTATTGTGACAGCGTCTCAGCGGGCTTCCAGCTGTCAAGCTCTACGGGGCAGCTGGAGCCCAATTACCTCATCAGCTGAGACGCTGTCAACCATTATAAAAGGGAGCAGCTCCGATCATTCGGGGCTGTGACCTCGCGCACGATTATCCACGCTCTTCTCTGGCGTGGGTAAGGCTGGAACCCCTACGTCCGGCGCCAGCCACCCTTCTGTCATCCTGCATCGTGTGTAAGTGTTTACCCTTGTCATCATTTGTGTTTTGGCCCTGTTCCTTTGTTCCTTTCCCCTTATCACAATAAATAATGCTAACTCACTGGTCTACCCTCGGCTCTCATTGTATGGCTCGCGAGAGCCATACGTAACAGGCAGTCCGTGTTATACATAAAGTCGGGTATTTTGAGCATACTAATTTATTGTTTTTACATTCAAAGTTATTGAAATTACAGGATCTGGTTGATTATTATACAGCACAGTTAACGTTTAAAGTCAGTAAAAACCTTTTGCCACATAATATACAAAATCTTTTTAGTCAGAGAGAAGGGAAATACAATTTACGGGCGAATAAAAAATTTAAAATGCACCTAGTAAGATCTACTAGGAAAAGTTTTTGTGTGTCTGTGTGTGGGGTAAAATTGTGGAATGGGTTGGGGGAAAAACACAGGCAATGTCCAAACATCCATATATTCAAATCAACATATAAAGAAATGATTCTTGAACAATATAAAAATAAAGGACAGTAATATTATAATGTGTCTTCAGTGAAGAAAGGTTGTTATTGTTGAAGATATATATGCTGAGTTATTGTTGAATACAGTTGTGTTCAAAATAATAGCAGTGTGTTGAAAAATGTGAATAAGTGTCAAAATTCTTCAAATAAATTGTATTTTAATGAACACAAATGCATTGGGGACACTGCACATTCTATTTCAAAGCAAGAAAATTGGAAAAAGTAATTGAATTTGATAATATTTTACAGAAAGTCAAGAAATATAATGCTCAAAAAAATAGCAGTGTTGACATCTGTCTTTAGTGTGTTTGGGGTCATTGTCTTGTTGAAACACCCATTTCAAAGGCATTTCCTCTTCAGCATACGGCAACATGACTTCTTCCAGTATTCTGATGTACTCAAACTGATCCGAAAATGACGAGGCAGAGTTTATCTCACAAGTCAGGTTTATTCACATCTTCCAACATCAGCAAAAACAGAAAGAGGAAAAAAACTCAGACATTCGTCCTTTATATACCCAGGACCTTCAAAGCTCACAGTCACATGCATTTAATCCCAAGTAACAATGCATCTTCTCTTAGATCTTATCACCCCCACCCAAAGTCTCTGGCAGACCAGGAAATCCCCCAAGGCCGTCTCTTTGCATACTAAAGACTAAACTTTCACATCCTCCTGTTATCTACAAGGAGACTCAGTCCTTTGTTCAATCTGAGATGTGAAGTGTAAAGTGATATACATATGTGCATATGTGTCCCACATGGCCCCCCCCCCAAACGTCTAAGATGGAAAAACGGAATAACAGTCTGCATGTCATGATAAAATCATTACATATCAGCTCACGTGCTGCTTGGGCCTCAGTCTCCTCCCGTATCTGCTGTAAGTGGGCTTCACCACTTCCGCGGCGCCATCATGCTGGGGAGCTGCTGTCTTGGGGAGAGAACTGTTTGTCAATCCCTGTGGGTGTTCTGGGGAATGGCCCCTAGGGGGTCTGCCGCACCGAGGAGCCCTGGCCAACAGCACATCCTCGTCCGCCACCACAAAGGCGGGTTTGAGCCTGTTTATGCCAATCTTTTCCTTCCTGCCCCCCAAATCTAGCAAAAAATGCTTGTCCCCTGTTTCCAGTACTCTAAATGGTCCATCATAAGGTGGTCGCAGCGGTGGGCGATGGGCATCATGTCTGACGAAAACAAACTCCGCATTTTTTAAAGCCTTAGGCACAAAAACGTGCGGAAAACTGTGGTGAACAGGGCCAGGCAGCGTGCCTGATTCTGTGCCACGCTGCAACCGCTGAGCCGGGGAGCATTCTGGCGCAGGATTATCTGGGAGAAATTCCCCGGGCAGCCGAAGTGGCTGCGCAAAAACTAGCTCAGCCGGGGAGGCTTCTAAATCCTCTTTAGGTGCAGAACACAACCCTAATAAAACCCATGGTAGCCTGTCTACCCAATTTGCATCCGTAAGCGATGCTCTGAGAGCCGCTTTCAATGACCTATGAAAACGTTCGCATAACCCATTAGCCTGCGGATTGTACGCGGTTGTGCGGTGGATCGTTGCCCCCAGGCTGCGGGCCATTGCTACCAAAGTTCGGAAACAAATTGAGGGCCTCTGTCGGACGTAATGTCCGACGGGACTCCAAAACGCGCTACCCATGCTGTTAAAAACGCGCGCGCCACCTCCTCGGCTGTGGTTGACGCCAGTGGGACCACTTCCGGCCAGCGCGTGGTGCGGTCTACCATTGTCAGAAGGTGTGTGCACCCCTGTGACTGCAGGAGGGGGCCTACGAGGTCCACGTGAACATGATCGAACCTCTTAGCCGGGATGTGAAACGGCTCCAAGGGAGCTCTCGTGTGTCTGTGTACCTTGGCCTGTTGACAAGCCATGCAGGCTGCAGCCCACTCCTTAACTTGTTTGCGCAGGCTCGGCCATACAAATTTCTCTCCCACCATTTTGACCGACGCGCGCACTCCCGGGTGCGCCAGAGAATGAATCGAGTCAAAAACGCGGCGGCGCCACGCGGCCGGCACCACAGGACGCAGTCGTCCTGTGGAAACATCACAGATTAGGGGGGGCATACCGTCTTGCAGCACCTTGTTCTCCAGCCTTAACCCTGTTGGTCCAGACTGGAGCACGCGCACGTCCGCGTCGCTACCCTGATCCGCGGCCATGGCTGCATAATCTATCCCTACGCGGACTGGGGCCGCCACGGCGCGCAACAGACAGTCTGCCACTACATTCAGTTTACCCGCCACATGCTGAATATCAGTAGTATACTCTGAGATGGTGGCCAGCTGCCTCTGCTGCCGGCCAGACCACAGTTCTGAAACCTTGGCCATCGTGAATGTCAGCGGCTTGTGGTCAACGAACGCGGTGAAACGGCGTCCCTCCAGCCAGAACTGGAAGTGGCGAACGGCCAAGTGGAGAGCTAACAACTCCCTGTCGAATGTGCTGTATTTTCGCTCATTATCGCGCAAAGTCCTGCTGAAAAAAGCGAGCGGCTGCCAAGCCCCGGCTACATGCTGCTCCACGACCGCCCCTATGGCCACATCTGACGCGTCAGTAGTGAGCGCTATGCGGGCCGTGGGGTCTGGATGTGCTAACAACGCAGCATTTACCAGGGCTGTTTTGACCTCCGAGAATGCTCGCTCTCGCTCCGGAGCCCATTCGATCTTATTTGTGGGTTTTTGTTTTTTTTAGTGCGGCATACAATGGTTACATGAGCTGCGCTGCGCGGGGGAGGAAACGGTTATAAAAATTCACCATTCCCAAAAACTCCTGTAATGCCTTGACCGTTTGTGGCTGGGGAAAATTTGTTACCACGCGCACTTTGTCAGGCAGAGGAACCGCTCCTTCTGGGGAGACGTGATGCCCCAAAAAATCAATCTGCGTCACCCCGAACTGACACTTCGCTGGGTTGATTATTAACCCGTGCTCTCCCAACCTCCGGAAAACTGCCGTGAGGTGGTTTTCGTGTTCGTCTTCGGACGCACTGGCTACTAAGATGTCGTCCAGGTAGACAAATACGAAGGGGAGATCACGCAACACAGCGTCCATCATGCGTTGGAACATCTGCGCGGCGCCTTTAAGCCCAAATGGCATGCGCAAAAACTCGAATAGACCAAACGGAGTTATTACTGCTGTTTTGGGTATGTCCTCAGTGCGCACCGGGACTTGGTGGTAACCGCGGACCAAGTCTATCTTAGAAAAAACGCGTGCCCCCGCCAAATGAACGGAAAAATCTTGGATATGCGGGATTGGGAAGCGGTCGTGCGCTGTGGCGTTGTTCAACCTGCGGAAATCTCCGCAAGGTCGCCACGAGCCATCAGCTTTCGGGACCATGTGAAGCGGGGAAGCCCATGGGCTGTTCGAACGCCTGATGATGCCCAACTTTTCCAGGTTGGCGAACTCCTCGCGCGCTATGGTCAGTTTAGCTGAATCCAAGCGCCGAGCTTTTGCAAAAATGGGCGGTCCGGTGGTAGTAACAAAATGTTCCACCCAGTTTTTAGCGACAGCCGCCGAAAATGTGGGGACCGTGAGTGCTGGGAACTGAGTGAGCAGTGTGTGGAACTTACCACTTGCAGCTGTGACGTTGGCTTGTGCTGTTGGCGGGGTCACTCGGGCTGTACAGGGAATAGAATAAAAAGAAAGTGCATTAACCAGGCGCCTGTTAGCAAGATCAACCAACAAACCATGTGAGCACAGAAAATTAGCCCCCAACATATTGAAATTCACTGCAGCTATAACAAAAGTCCACTCAAATGTACGGCCGTGTAGGGACAGAAGCAGAGTCCTCTCACCAAAGGTCTTAATCGCCGAGCCGTTCGCTGCTGACACCCCGGGACCTCTGGAAACTGCCAGCCAGTCAGTGGAGGAAGGTGTAATGAAACTCAACTGGGAGCCTGTGTCCACGAGGAAATGCCTCCCCGAGCGCGCATCCTTCAAGTAGAGCAGCTTGTTCTCCTCCCCGAGGGCCGCAGCTGCTACCGACCCCCGGTCTTGGCGTTTCCCGAGCGCTTGAACTGGCACGGTGGTATACATTTGCGTGCCTTCTCTGCAAAGCGGCAATGGTAGAAACAGAGGGCGTCTCCTCCGCGATCCTTGGCCCCCGCCCCCGCCGTCGTCGGTGGTTCTGCTACCGCCGTCTCTGGCCCCCCGCCATCTCTGGCCGTCGCGCCAAACTCTGTCACTGCTGCGGTGGCCGCGCGCTGTTTGCTGGGGTTGAGAATCCGGTGCGCCTCCTGGGCCAGCGCGCGGAAGTCCCACTGGGCCAACAACAGCGAACTGGCCAGGGTCGCTCTCGTGGCCGACGGTAGGGTCCTGAGGAAAATGTGGGTGAAGATGAAGTCTTTGTCGCCTGAGCCCCTTAACCTCAGCATGTCCTCCATCAGGTCAATGGGCGTGCCATCTCCCAAATCGTTCAGAGCCAGGAGCCTCTCCGCTCTCTCCTGGACTGAGAGAGTGAAGCGCTGGATGAGTGCAGCCTTCAACCCGCCGTATTTGTCATTGGCTGGTGGCTGCTCCAATAGGCTCTCCACATGCCGAGCCGTGCAGTTGTCGAGCTTGGCAATCACATGGTAGAACTTTGTGTTATCTACCGTTATCCCCCGGAGGGCGAACTGTGCTTTGACCAAGTGGAACCAGGAGCGCGGGTTGTCTTGCCAAAAGTCCGGTAGCTGGACGGTAGCGGCATTCGCTTGGCTGGGAGCTCCTGACCCGGCTGGCTCGGGGGAATTTCTTTCATCCATGACACATCTTAGGGTCACCAGTGTGGAAATGTGAAAATGACGAGGCAGAGTTTATCTCACGAGTCAGGTTTATTCACATCTTCCAACATCAGCAAAAACAGAAAGAGGAAAAAAACTCAGACATTCGTCCTTTTTATACCCAGGACCTTCAAAGCTCACAGTCACATGCATTTAATCCCAAGTAACAATGCATCTTCTCTTAGATCTTATCACCTCCACCCAAAGTCTCAGGCAGACCAGGAAATCCCCCAAGGCCGTCTCTTTGCATACCAAAGACTAAACTTTCACATCCTCCTGTTATCTCCAAAGAGACTCAGTCCTTTGTTCAATCTGAGATGTGAAGAGTAAAGTGATATACATATGTGCATATGTGTCCCACAGTATTTTAATGAACACAAATGCATTGGGGACACTGCACATTCTATTTCAAAGCAAGAAAATTGGAAAAAGTAATTGAATTTGATAATATTTTACAGAAAGTCAAGAAATATAATGTTCAAAAAAATAGCAGTGTTGACATCTGTCTTTAGTGTGTTTGGGGTCATTGTCTTGTTGAAACACCCATTTCAAAGGCATTTCCTCTTCAGCATACGGCAACATGACTTCTTCCAGTATTCTGATGTACTCAAACTGATCCAGGATCCCTGGTATGCAATAAATAGGACCAACACCATAGTATGAGAAACAGCCCCATATCATGATGCTTGCACCACCATGCTTCACCGTCTTCACTGTGTACTGTGGCTTGAATTCAGTGTTTGCAGGACGTCTGACAAACTGTCTGTGGCCCTTAGACCCAAAAAGAACAATCTTACTCTCATCAGTCCACAAAATATTACGCCATTTCTTTTTAGGCCAGTCAATGCAAATTGTAACCGCTTCAGCACGTCTTTTTTTTAACGATGGGACTTTGCGGGAGCTTCTTGCTGGTAGCTTGGCTTCACATAGATGTCGTCTGATTGTTACAGTACTCACAGGCAACCTTAGATCTTCTTTGATCCTCCTGGAGCTGATCATTGGCTGAGCCTTTGCCAGTTTGGTTATTCTCCGATCCATTCGAATAGTCGTTTTTCTTTTTCTTCCTCGCCTTTCTGGTTTTGGCTGCCATTTTAAAGCATTTGATATCATTTTAGCTGAACAGCCTATCATTTTCTACACTTCTTTATAGGTTTTCCCCTCTTTTATTAATTTCTTAATCAAAGAACGCTCTTCTTCTGAACAGTGTCTTGGACGACCCATTTTACTCTGTTTTTCAAGGACAAATGCACAGCCAGCATATGCAGCGTCAGTTGCCTTGATCCTTAAATAAGGGCCACCTGTTTAACACCTATTTTTTTTCACAGAATCAATGACCTCACTAAGTGAACTCAGCACTGCTATTTTTTTGAACACGCCCCTTTCAGTTAATGATTCAGTTTCACAGAATCAGCAGCATGCACGTCATGCCTGTTGGGTCTGTTGGTTTTCTATACCTTTACTAAACCTTGTAGAATCTTACTTGCAGTGTAGAAGTTGAAATTCTAACAAAAACAGTGATTTATCTTGCTAGTGATGTGGGACTGCTATTATTTTGAACACAACTGTATATATGCCAAGTACTATTATTAATGATATCATTATTGCTAGAATATTACAACGGTATTATAGTATTATGATTGTTGTTTAGGATGGAATTATTTAAAGTATTATATAGGCCAGGTGTTATTATTATTGCTGTTATTGTAATTAATATATGGCTACCTATTATTACGGTCATTTTTATATAGTTATTTATTGTGCCTAGGTATTGTAAGCCATGTGGGGGTATATGGTGGTATATATGATGATTATGATGATGGTAATATTGTCTATAATTATACTAAACATACCAGAAGTATTTTCTTATTATTATTACAATTATTATTAGATGTTGGTATTACTGTCACTATAAACTATCATTGTTGTATTTTGTTGTATATTGTTGTATTATTTCTGTTGCATAATATTAAATATAAGATGCATTATTTTTATGGTATTGTATAATGAATGTAATTAGGGGATGGGTAATGACTAGAATGATATAGGTTATTGGTTATGGAGAAGGGGTGGGACTATATAAGCGTTGGCTTCTTCCCACTCCTTTTGAACAAGGCATTTTTTTCTGTTATGTTTATTTATTTTTTTGTTTTGATTCCTTGTGTTTAATTTTTTTTGTCTTGATGTTCAAATAAATTAATAAATGAAATGAATGAAAATTAAATTTATCCTCCTAAAGGACTAAAATGTCAGGCGGCACCTTGGGCAGCATTGCCGATGGCGGACTTTCCCCGTCACTAGTTAATTAGGGTCTGTTGCACATCAATGCACTGGAGCTTAGCATAGCTGCCAGATGGGGTTTTAGATGCCATAACTTGCTATCACTTTTCATTTATGATGCCTTGCATGGCATCGGGGGGGGGGTGATGATGGAATAATTTTGTATTTTTTATTTTTTATCATTTGGTACCTCAGTGTCTGTGTGAAATGAGTACAAGGTTGACCAGCTGGACATTTTTCTGGTTGTTCTCATGTGAATGTTCTGTGCTGTTGTGAGTATGTCTGAGAAAGGAGACAGTTTGGAAGAACTAGCCTGAACCAGATATTCTTTTATGGACAGTTTTGAGATAACAGGATGCTTAAAGACTGAAAGTTGTGCGTGTGATTCAGAACAGTTTCCGGAGGTGACTCTGAGTGTATCATTGATTGTACTCCACTGATCAGTGTAAATTAAATTTGCTGAAACTTTAATCCTGCCTGATTCTTTGACAGAAGGTTGAAGAGAATTTTTCCAGCAATAATGTAGTAGAAATGAGTGTTATAAGTGTGATAAGGCACAAGGATTATTTACACACACACACTCACAAACAAAACAAAAAACTTGTTGTGGCACCAATCCAAAACTTGGACAATTTATTAATAACTAATCTTTGTATCTTACATCAACCAGTCTCAAACATTTGTGAGTTCTTCTGTGTGACCCAGGGAACAGACACGAAAAAAAATCAAGCAGAAACTACTGTTTGAAACAGGAAACAGGGTGAGTTGGAGGTCTCCTGTTCACAGAGACTGTTCATGTGGATTGGAACTCAGATGTAACATTACAATAATAAGGGCACTTTAAAGGTGGATTCTTGCTGCACCTCCGCTGTCCGCGTACGTGCAACTGGAAACCTTGTGTGATGAAATTTACATCATTGTCTCCACTCCGCTAGTGTATGCAGGGCTCTACAGTGGACGACCCCTTGCAGCCCAAATTTTATGACCAGCTCGCTCTCTCACGTGCTTATTGCTGACTTAGAGATGCAGGGCTCACTCCAGCGCGCTGCCACAGTGCTGAGTGAGCCTCGTGATGGAGGATGAATAAAGCACCCTTTTAACCTTCAGTTCGCCGTGTCCGCCTGCACTTATTTGATCCTCCACACTGGACCAGTGTGGAGAGTGTGAATTGAGGAGGCAAGGTTACGAGCAGACGAAGTTTATTACACTCTCCCATCAGTCATACACCAAAAGCATAAACAGTTAAGCACAGCTTCTCCTTTTATATCCACAGCTCGTCTCACATCTCCACGACACTTCACGTCACAAAGCATGACATTTCACATCACAATACATTCACCCTTGACCCCCCACAGCTCCTTCTTCCTGCCAAACTCCCCATGATCTCCTTGCTATTGTCCACCTCTCTTTATTCTCTGCATCCTGACTGGGACGCTGTCTGCCGACTCACCCAAGCTCCTACACCACCTCACCACCCCAGACAGAGTTTCAGGTCACATGCCTTTTGGGCTTCAGTCTCCTCCCATATCTGCTGTAACCGGGGTTTCTGTGCCGGCGGGGGGCTGCTGGAGGTGTGTCTGACTGCGGGTGGGCCATGGCGAGGGGGGGGGGGACTCCGCTTTGCCCGTGTGGCTGTCCTGGTGAATCGTTTGCCTGGGGAGCTCTCCGTGGGGGTCTTCCACGCCGAGGGGCCCGAGCCAGCAGCACTTGCTCGTCCGCCACCACAAAGGCGGGCTTAAGTCTGTCTATGCATATTTTCTCCCGACGCCCCCCAAAATCTAACAAAAAATGCTTGCCCCCTGTTTCCAGCACTCTGAACGGGCCATCATAGGGTGGGCGCAGTGGAGAGCGATGGGCATCATGCCTGACGAACACGAACCCCACGTTCTTCAAAGTTTTCGGCACGAAAGCGCGTGGAAAACATAAAATCATCTGTCTGTCCATGATCTGACCACGTTGACGGAGCATGCACAAGACTGAACGTCCCATTCACGAGATGGCGCTACCAACACAGCATACAAAGACAAAGTAGATGAGGGGAAGCAGCGAGGAGGCTAAACATACATGAATTCTTTTGCAGCAGCAGCAGCTTGATGTCATGAGTCTGAGTTCTAATTTCCCCTCTGAGCTCAGACTCAATTTATTTACTGAGTTTTGTTTGTGTGTCATTATTTTGTTGTCAGTTTTCTGTATATATTTGGATTTATTGTCTCTCTTGTGCCCTCCTCTCTCAGACATCACCATTAACTGTTCAGTCTGCTCTCACTGCCTCAGCTGTGGACAGCTGGGCAATTAGCTCACCTGTCAGCACAGCCCACACCTGCTGCTCGTTTGCTTCCTCTCATTTGTCTACTATTTAAAGACTGCCTAGTCATTTTCTCATTGCTGCACCATTAAATGTTCTCCTGGTTACTCCTTGCTTGTCTCCACGTTCGCAGAGCGATGTCGGCTCTGGAACGCAGCCTGTAAGTTTTTCCTTATATGTATTTTTGTAGGTTTTGCACAGTTTTTTGTTTTTTGTTCTTCTGTTGAATAAATGTCACAACACAATCCAGTGCCTAGGTCTGTCTCTCTTTCTGCCCTGAGGAGCATTCATGACAGAATGGTGCGGCCCAATTAAAGATCTAGCTGTTGTGTTATGCACTTTTTCCCTTTTTTCACTCACCTGTTTGGCGGAGCAGTCATGTTTCCTGCAGCCAATCAGACCGGAGGAGGAGGAAATGGAATGAATGGAATGAATTCGTTTCCATGATCAAGGACATGGCGAACGGGGCTCAGAGCTGCTCATCCCGCAAAGACGAGAGGCTGTGCTGGGGTGGAGTAGCCAACTTGCTGGAAGTTAAACCCAGCGTGCGCTTCCATCCTCAGGTAATAAGACTCTCCCTTCATCCACTCTCACCGATGCCATCTGCCTCCTCCTCTCCTGCCCCGTCAGCTCCTCGGTGGCGGCGTCATCTTGCTCTGGGCCACCAGAGGAGACTTTCAAATTCCTCAACAGTAATTCCCCTTACGCCAAGCCAGACAAATCCCGCAGCAGTTCCTTCTTCTCGTTCCTCTTCACCGGCCGTTTTGCCAGCCTTCTCTGCTCCTCTGCTGCTGCTCCTCTCGTCTCGCCGATGTATCCTCCTGCTGCTGCGAAGTTCTCCAGGGTTTCCCCAGCTACGCCCACTTCCGTGTCATCAGAGGCGGCTCCTCCACAATCCACAGAGGGGCCCAGGCTCACCATTGACACGGAGAGGGATGATTGTCCTCCAGCTGCAGCAGATAACATTGCACACTGGGATGACAGGCAAGTTTTATTTCATTCTCTGTCGATTTATGATGATATGCCTTGCCTGCTTCCCAGTAGGGAGGCTCAGGATGCGCATTCCCCTGAGCTCTCCCCACCTACTGCAGCAAATAATTTTTTACCTGCTCTCTCCGTGTCTCCTCCTGTTATTCCTGAGTGTCTGCCGGCCCTGGAAATGAGCCGCCTGATGATGGAGGAGCCTGGGGCCCTGGAGGATCCAACTCCCATGCCAGCGTGGAGTCGATGCCCAGCTGCCACATTGGGCAAGCCACCAGCGTGGTCCACTTCATCTGGGGAGATGTGGACTACTACCGCCATCATGCCTGCTGCGCGGAGTCCTGAATGGCAGTGGAGCTCAAGCTCAGACAAGTACTCTCTCTTGTTTTCCTCTTATCTGTTTTGGAGAGATCTTGCCCAGCTCTTGGGGAGGAGAGTCGGGTGCAGCCATCAGCTGTGCCTGAGCTCACCTCGCCAGGCTCTACCGCTGCTGGTGACCCTGACCCTGTAACTCTCCCTGTTTGTTCTGAGCCTTCTCTCAGGATCGCCGGGGAAGATCCATCTTTGTCAGATGTCTCCGTGGGTCCAGGCTCGCCACCGGAGGACGTCATGGGTCCGGATCCCCCTGCAGAGGTCATCATGGGTGCTCCGTTCCAGCCTGGGACCTCTGTGGGTGCAGCTTCCCCTCTGCCTGAGGCTGTTGTGTGGGTCCTTCCTCAAGTTGAGTCTCCATGGGCGCTGCGTCCTGACTGGGGACCCTCGTGGGTTCTACGCCCCAGCTTCAACCCGACGTGGGTGCTGTGCTCCACTGTGGGCCCACCATAGGGGCTACGCCCCAGCCCAGGGCCCACCGTGGGTGCAGCGTTGGCCCAGCCCAGGCCCACCAAGGGTACAGCGTTGCTCCTGCCCAGAGCGACCTAGGGTGCAGCATTGCTCCAGCCCGGAGCCACCGAGGGTGCAGTGTTACTCCAGCCCAGAACCACCGAGGGTGGTGTAGTGCTCCAGCCCAGAGCCACCGAGGGTGCTGCAGTGCTCCAGCCCGGAGCCACCTAAGGTGCTGCAGTGCTCCAGCTCAGAGCCACCACAGGTGCTGCCATGTTCCAGCCCGGAGCCACCGCGAGTGCAGCTACAGTATGTCCCAGTCCGGGACCCCCATGCGTGCAACCATTCCTCCACCACCAGACACCGTCGTGGCCTCCCTCCTTCGGCCCTGCTTCCCGTCATTGGGCCTTCCGGGGGGGGGGGGCATCTCCTGGGTCACCCCTCCGGTCGTGGTGGTTAAAAAACTCAGGCTGGCTGCCTGAGAGACTGAGCCGCTGGGCTGGGTGGCCGATATTCTCCGGCAGGCCACCCGACTCATACCACCTGACCATTTGGCTGGTCTGGGACTTTGGCCGGCCACCTCAACAGTTGGGTTCTTTGGCCTAGGGGGTCCCAGGAGCACAGTGTAGTGTGGATGTGGGTCCTGAGCGGGCCCCAGACTTTTGTTCCCTACTAAACTTTTTTTCCCCCACCTCCCTCCCGGGGTAGTTTTTTGCTGTACTCTTTCCTTGGGTGGGGTGGGGTGGGGGGGCTCTGTCATGAGTCTGAGCTCTAATTTCCCCTCTGAGCTCAGACTCAATTTATTTTCTGAGTTTTGTTTGTGTGTCATTATTTTGTTGTCAGTTTTCTGTATAGATTTTGGTTTATTGTCTCTCTTGTGCCCTCCTCTCTCAGACGTCACCATTAACTGTTCACTTTGCTCTCATCACCTCAGCTGTGGACAGTTGGGCAATTAGCTCACTTGCCAACTCAGCCCACACCTGCTGCTCATTTTCTTCCCCTCATTTGTCTACTATTTAATGACTGTTTAGTCATTTTCTCATTGCCGCACCATTGAATGTTCTCCTGGTTACTCCTTGCTCCACATTCGCAGAGCGATGTCGGCTCTGGAACGCAGCCTGTAAGTTTTTCCTTATTTGTATTTTTGTAAGTTTTGCATAGTTTTTGGTTTTTTGTTCCTCTGTTAAATAAATGTCACAACACAATCCAGCGCCTAGGTCTGTCTCTTTTTCTGCCCTGAGGGACATTCATGACACTTGAGCGGAGAAGAGCACTGGAAAATGGTAATTCCTCCTTTTCCTTGAAACTATGCCATTGCTGTTGCTACATAAAAAAAAAAGTGTGTCACTCTCGTGTTTATAACCAGTCAACAAAGTGGCGTGATAGCACATTTGCGCTACCCATAGGGCTGAGGCGAAACAGCAAAAAAGTTGTGCGCATGTGTCAACTGCTTGGCCTGGTAGACAAAAAAGTGAGCATGTACAACGCCATGTGTGTGCTGGCCTCGTCCAAAGCACACGTGGACCAAAGCGGATCAGAGGGGAAATGCAGCATGAATAAGGCTTAAGTGCCATGACTTGGGGAGGACTACAGCAGTGCAGTAGTTGTGTTTTTGGTGGTATTAACCAGAGGAATCGGGTCTCTTAACACTTGTCATTGATGCCACCACTTTGGTCATGAAAAATAAGACAGAAAAGCACCAGAAATTAACTAATAAATGTTTGTACCTCGATCAGAAGACTCTGTTTTGATCTAGTCTTGTTGCTTTGTTTTCACTCCAGCATCTGGACTTTAAAACCCAGTGCTTAATCATCCTATGGAGGCTGAAGTTGAATTGGGAATTAAAAATTGGCTGAGGCTGAGCGAGGACAGGCTAGGAAGACAGCACAGAGCCAAACCACAGCCATGAAGGTAAGCCTGACCTGAGGTTACGTTAACCGAAAATTGTTTTTCATTGACAGATTTTTTGTCTGTTATGACTGAAAATTCTGAAAGCTGTCTTTCATTAGACAGATTACACTGAGGGGGATCTAATTAAAGTCAATTAAAATGACAGATAATAATTGTGACAGAATTTTCATGGGGCTGTACAGTGTGATATATACACTACTCACAAAAAGTTAGGGATGTTTGGCTTTTGGATGAAATTTATGGAAAATGTAAAAAGGTCACACTACAGTGATATTATATCATAAAAGCAGGGCATTTAAGTAGAAGCATGCAATGATGATTTCCTCATAGGGGTGTGCCATATCGTATCGTTCACGATAATACCGGTATATAGTTTGATATCGGTGTAAAAATGAATATGGCAATATTTGTGGTCCGTTAGTTGCCAACGGAAGTTATGTGTTACCATAGAAATGGGAAAACAAACATGGCACTGGAAGCAGCGCTCCATGCTTGGAATGTCTTCGTCTGGTTGTGAGGAAGCAATTTAGTTTTAAGGCTGTTTCAGACTGCTGCCATCTTTTAAAAAAAAACAAACAAAAGAAACAATGCAGTGATGTCAATGATGTCTCATGCTGTTCACAAGTCGACTTATTGTCTGCTGAGGCATGGCATTCCACTCTTCTTGAAGGGTGGCCCTCAGGTCATTGAGGTTGTGGGGTGCAGGGTTACAAGCCTCTACATGGCAACTCAGCTGATCCCACAGGTTTTCTATGGGATTCAAGTTTGGAGAAAGTGCAGACCACTCCATTTGAGGTACCTCAGTCTCCAGCAGCTGTTCCCTAATTATGCAACCTGGACGAGCTGGAGTATTGTCGGCCATGAAGATGAAATTAGACGTGTGCTGTTCGTGCAGGGGCACAATGACTGGATTAATGATGTTATTCAGGTAGTATTGGCTTGTCACTGTACCATTCACAATGTGTAGGGCAGTTCTGTATTGACTAGACACACCTGTCAAGACTGTATCATGGTGACAACAGTGACTGATACATAACACTCTCCTTGACGTCTCCAACATCGTTGGCGGCCATCATTTCTGCTCAACGTGAATCGACTTTCATCAGAGAACAACACTGAGGCTCACTGGTAAATGCTCCCTGGCCCATGCAAGACGATAATGCATGTGCCTGATGGTGTGGTCAGGTACCCTTGCAGGTCATCTAGCACTACCCTAAAGCCCATTTACTTGTACATATGCTGGTACCAACCCTAGCTGATTACATTTGCTAACATTTGGTCACAAACCACACCTGTGCATTTGGGGATGTGTTAACTTATGAAAAGTGAAAGTAAAATCAACTCTTGTTTGTGTCATTGTTGACACAAAGGGGGGGAGGCCTTCCCCCAATTCTACTTTTCAGGGTGGCACTGGAACTGCATCCCAGTGGTGGAGGGGGGACGGAGTGAGGCGTGGGTCGAGCTGGTCGCAGCAAGGGGAATGTGATGTTTGTCATCAATCTGGACAAAAGGGCCATTGGTGGAGGCAATGTCCTGGACGCCAGCAGCGGCGAAGAGGGGGAGGTCACTTCGACCCTCAGGCCAGAGGTACAGAAGTGTGAAATGCAGGACATCCAGACTAAAAAACTCCTTTCCCACTGCCATCAGACTCCTGAATAAATAACAAACTCTGGTCACAGCTTTGCAAATAGGAATTCACACACTGGTTGCTAAATTTGCGCATTGCTCACTTGCAAAGTGTACATGGTCTCACCCCGTCTCATGTCCATATCATCTCTGCTGCTAACTTATCATTGTACAGTCTACTGGGTATTATCATTACAGAGAAATTCTCACACTGGGTGCTAATTTGTACATTGCTCATTTGCACATTGCTCATTTGTACATTGTACATAGGCTTATGCCATCTCAGGTTCATATCATCGCTGATATTAATATACCATTGTCCATTATAGTCATTCAGTGATTTTCAATTTAAATTCTTCTTGTTTCTGTCAAATGTGTGCGCAGTGCATATGAGAACTGAACATGTAAACCAAATTCAGGAGTAAGTTGAGTGTGTTTTATTAACAAAAATGTATGGGTGTACAACATACAAACAATGAAAGTCACTAGCTTACAAGGGCGACTGCCAGGACGCTCAACAGCTCACGGGAAAATGGAGGAAAAGAACCCAGGACGCTTCCAGACGGAACTGGGTGGTGTGGGCCAAATAGGAAAAACTTACTTAGCTGGAGCAGTCCGAGGCAGTCCCAGGTAGCCATCCCAGTGGAACAAAAAAACATCAGTAAGCAGGCTGGTGGAAAAACAATCCTCGACAGCAGGCCTAGCGGTCTAGTTCAACGCTGAGGGAACAAACACTGTCTGGAAACAATGACCCGCAATGCACATCAGTGAACACGGAGCTAAAATACTACCACTGATTTATCAACTGAGTGCATGACGGTTTGTGTAATGAGTGTGTGGATGTGTGAGCATGCAAGTGTGAATGAATGGTGTGTGTGTGTGCAGATACATAATGTGTGTCAGTGAGTGAGTGCGCTGAGTGAACACAAATGACAAACAGCTGTGGCCATGACAGGAGGAGGGCGAGGTGGCTGTCGGCTGTCAGGAAGCAGGCAAACCCCAAGGCTCTCAGCAGCCTGACAAATGGACCTGACAGACGACAGACACAAAAGAAATAATAAAGTGAACCGAGCCACGTCATGGAGCAGGGTAGCAAAAAACTTAAAACCCCGCTCATGACAGAGCCCCCCCCCCCCATTGACGGGGGGATTCAAGACACCAGAGGAGAAAACAACCCCCCCCCCTCCCAGAAGGCACTATCAACACTACCCAGGGCGGGCAATGGGGGGAAACTGGTCAGGAAGACACAACACCAGTTAACTATCACAGAACATGGAGTCAAAACACAGTCACCGTTCCAATCCCAGCACCAAGAAAACCCTCCCCAAGGCCCCAGAGTTCACAAGATCAGAGGGTCGACCAAAGTTCCAAACCCCCGGGTCCCAACAGTGAGGCCAATCAGGTGGCCGACCAGCATCCCAGGCCAGCCAAACAGTCTGGGGAACCAAGTCAGGCGGCCTACCATGAAAATTAGGCCACCTAACCCAACGACACAGTACATCAGGTGGCCGGCCTGGGAACTTCAGCCACGAGTTCAGCAAGGGCAGTCTGGGTGGTGGCTCTCCCACAGAGAGACCCACAACCAAGGAAGAGCAATGAAGCATAGCTGCACCCACGATGGTCCTGTTCTGGGACATAGCAGCACCTACGGTGGACCCAAGCTGGGCCATGGCTGCACCCACGATGGAACCCAGCTGGGATCCTGCTGCACCCATGGTGGACCCCGACCGGGCCATGGTTGCACCCACGGCAGAGCCTGGCTGGGCCCTTGCTGCTCCCGCAGTGACTCCGGACTGGAGCTCAGTCATCCCCATGATGGTCCCAGCCTGGGACACAGCAATGTCCAAAATGGCCTCCACAGTGAGCTTGGATGATGAACCTGGATCCTCAGTGGCCTCAGGCGGCATCGGCTGCTCTCCGGCGACCCTGGCAGCTCAGAGACAAGCGAGAGAGAGAGACCGGGTCAGGGTCGCCGGCAGCGGCAGAGCCCGGCAAAGTGAGCCCGGCTGCAGCGGTGAGCTGCCCCTTGCTCTCCTCACCAAGAGTCAGGCAAGACAGCTCCACAATAGGAAAGAGAGAAACTAAGGCGCATACTTGCCTGAACTCAGGCTCCACCGCCGTCCAGGACTCCGACAATCCAGGATGTGATGGCTTATCAGGCAGAGGAGGTGCGGCACCCATGGAGGTCCTGAGTCTGAACGGAACACCCATCTCAACCCCCACTGGGGAAGCTGGACTCCCGTCATTGTCTGTGGGGACCCCAGACGGTGGAAGATCCTCTCTGGCGACCCTAGAAGGAAGCTCAGGAATGACGGGAGAGGGAAGATGGTTAGGGTCATCGGCAGCGGAGGAGCCCGGCGAGGTGAGTTCAGAGGCAGCTGAGGGCCACACCCGACTCTCCTCACCAAGAGCCAGACAAGATTTCTTTAAAACTGACATAAGAAAAACTAGAGAGAGAACTTGCCTGCACTCAAGCTCTACCGCCATCCAGAACTCCGTCAATCCTGATGACGATGTCCTGGACCCGGTCTACAGGAGGTCTGGTTTGCTGGGTGACTGTGCTGCGGTGGCATCCGCAGCAGGCATGATGGTGATTGCAGTCTCAAACACTCCAGGCACTGTCTCCCACGCTGGTGGCTCATCCTGCATGGCGGCTGCCTCACCGCTGACCCTGGAACTGGATCCTCAAGGGCCTCTGGTTCCTTCCCCCTCTGGCGACTTGGTTGTGGAGCCGGCAAACTCTCAAGAGCACACATAGAGGATACAGAGAGGACTGGTGAGGGGTTATGATGTGCCGCTGGTGCAGAGAGCTCAGGGGACTGCGAACCCTGAGTCTCTTGGCCAGGGAACAGGCAAAATTGTTCATCAGTAAAAGAGTGAGAAAGAGAAAGAACTTGCCTGTTCTCTGTGCTTTTAGTATATCCAGTGGCGTCTGGTGCGTCCTCCTCCTTCCCCATGACTAACACGGGCTTGGGATCCTCAGTGGGTGGTGGAAAAGCCCCCCAAACGGGCATAGCAGGGGAGAAGTCCTGAGAAAAAACTGCCTCCTCCACCTTGGCAGATGTAAAAGCTAAGGGGGAGATGGCTGCAGGCGAGGTGGCAGGAGGAAAGAACGACTCAGCGGCTCATTTCTTTTCCTCCATGAGGCAGTCGATATCCGCCAGTATCGCCAGTCTGTGTTCTTCCGTGAGAATGGTGGATCTAGGCTCTGGAGGCAGAGCCGGAGCGGGAGAGCTGCGGGAGGAGAGAGGCTTCCTCCGTCGCAAGCGCTTCTTCCATGACGGCTTCAATGTCGGAGAATCCCTCCCAGACTCCACATCAGGCAGAGCGAGGATGAAAAGAAGAATGTCGGCCAACTCAGGAAAAAACAAAAGGTCGGGGCACAAATCCAAAACCTCCACTGCAGTGTCCCGGGCCACACGAACATCCTTGGGGAACACCGCCCCTGCGTCCTGGAGAAAGCGTCCTTCAATTCAATGCGCACAGCTCCTCGACACTCCAGTAGTCCATGGTGTAATTCAGGTGGGTAACACAGACAAATGGATGAGGAAAAGAAAAAACACACACTCAACCTTCCCGCTGTTTTTTTTAATTAGGCCGGGTCTTTATGTCAAATGCGTGTGTCTTAGCGCAACGCATATGGGAATTGAACATGAAAACCAAACGCACGAGTAAGTTGAGTGTGTTTTACTAACAAAAATGTATGGGTGTACAACATACAAACAATGAAAGTCACTAGCTTACAAGGGCGACTACCAGGACGCTCAACAGCTCACGGGAAAATGGAGGAAAAGAACCCAGGACGCTTCCAGACGGAACTGGATGGTGTGGGCCAAATAGGAAAAACTTACTGAGCTGGAGCAGTCCGAGGCAGTCCCAGGTAGCCATCCCAGTGGAACAAAAAAACATCAGTAAGCAGGCTGGTGGAAAAACAATCCTCGACAGCAGGCCTAGCGGTCTAGTTCAACACTGAGGGAACAAACACTGTCTGGAAACAATGACCCGGCAATGCACATCAGTGAACACGGAGCTAAAATATAACCACTGATTAATCAGCTGAGTGCATGACGGTGTGTGTAATGAGTGCATGGATGTGTGAGCATGTGAGTGAGAATGAATGGTGTGTGTGTGTGTGTGCAGAGACATAATGTGTGTTAGTGAGTGAGTGCGCTGAGTGAACACAAATGACAAACAGCTGTGGCCCTGACAGGAGGAGGGGGGCGTGGCTGTTGGCTGTCAGGAAGCAGGAGAACCCCAAGGCTCTCAGCAGCCTGACAAATGGACCTCACAAGATGACAGACACAAAAGAAATAATAAAGTGAACTGAGCCACGTCATGGAGCAGGGTAGGAAAAAACTTACAACCCTGCTCATGACAGTTTCTCTAGTTTAACTACTTTAACTGCTTTAACTGTCCTAATTGCCTAATGTGTGTTATTAGTATTTATTAGTATTAGTACTTAGTATTAAGGTGTGTTATTAGTGTGTGTTATTAGTATTTATTAGTATTAGGTGTGTTATTACCTTATTAGTATTGATGTGTATCTATTAGCTTGGCATTTGTTCGGAGAGCAGAGTAAGAATTTCATTGCTCAGGAAATGTTGCACTTCTTAACTGTGCACATGATAATAAAGCCTTTGAATCCTTGAATTATTTTACAAACTTAAATAGTGCTTAGTTTGTTTATTTTTCAAAATTATGCTGCTTGGTATCACCATAGAATTTGGATGAATGATGTAACATTTCAGAAGTCACGCTTGTTATGTCTGGTAACAGGACAGCGGAGGCATCGACTGTGTTGAAGAGTGAACTTTATTAGCTGAAGCTAATAGCACGTGGAACAGGATACAAGGTAACTCTGAGGAGGTACAGGCTGGTGTTGGTTGAGAGGCGGTGTGCCAAAGAGGCTATCTCCTGCCAACTGTCCTCTTATATAAGCACAGTGTGATGACATCACTTGTGCCTCCATTATCACGTCCACACAGTCTGTTATAAGCTGCAACTTCACAATATTCATCCCCCCCCCCCCCCCCCCCGGGAAAACCAAGAAAACACATTACACATTTTAAACTCAGAGCAGTTTTTACATTTACAACAGCTCTCTTTTTTTCAAACAGAGGCAGACAGAAGCTGGGCCACCGGGTAGACTGCCGGTAGACCCGGCACGGTTGAGTGGGTTATTCTGCCACTGAAATCAACCGTGCTCTGTCTAAACATTGCAACACAGAGTCACTGTTACAGTTCAACTTCAGGGGCTCAGTGGAGCCCAAGGTAGGTGCGCCCCTGGAGGAGCTGGCTGCACGCAGGCATGGGTGACGCTGTGCCTATATTAGGAGACCGACAGCGGAAGCTCAGCCTCTTTGGCGCTTTGCCTCCAAACTCAGCAGCGTCTGTACCAGCTTGTATTTAACTTGTGTGCCATGTACTGTAACACATGGTGTTCACAGTGTCTGTAATAAAGTTATCGTTCTGTACAGCTCCTGCCTTTGCTGTCCTGTTTCCAGACATAACATTTGGCGACAATGAGAAAAACTGAATCTTCTGGAGGAAAACTAGTTATTTTCCTGATGATGGAAGTATGTCTGGCACCACTGCCGCTGTTCTTCGCGACCCCGGGCAAGCCGCCTATTCCATGATCCCGTTGATTCGAGTTGTTCTGCAGTTACATGGAGGCTATGAACCTGGGCAGTCACGGAAAGCTGAGGATGAGAGCAATCCTACTCTAAAGCTTGGGTGCCGAGGGGCAGCGGATATTCAGGAATTTAGGACAGGCAGACACATATAAAGACTGCATTGCACTGCTAGCTGGACACTCCACGGCCCATGAAAGTGTGCTAGCAAAGAGGTTTTGTTTCCGTCAGCACTGACAGCAGGTGAGTGTGATGGCCCAGCAGTACATCGTGGACCTCCACTGTCTGGCGAGTACATCCAAGTTAGGCTATTTGGAGGATGAAATGGTATGGGACCAGCTAGTGGAGCACAGTAGCAACCCGCAGTTGTGGACAAAGCTAATCAAGATACCCGACGGCCTACCGCTGGCGAAGATGGTGGAGTTGGCATTCCAATTGGAGGCCGCTGACAAACTAATGTCACAACTAGGTGAGCCACAACAATAAATCCCACTAGCTCATGCAGTTACCCCAGTAGAAGTGCCTGTAACACCGCGACTCACTTTGAGGATGCTGAGGTGAACGTTACGGGGCAACAGAACATCATGGAGTACCATTTGTGTAGTAATTGTGGCTCCCCGAAGCACCGAGAGCGACTGCTATTCTTCCTGGCCGGAGGGCAGCAATCCAGACGCTGCGACAAGCTCAGTCACTTCACCAAGGTGTGCCGATCAACATGACTGGTATCAAGCATGCCACCCAGTTCAAAAGAACCACCAAGAACCACCATCCATGCAGTGGGCTCCAGAGGGGCAGCGTACAAGTGGTGTATGGTGAGGTTGGATGACGTCGGCTTACCATTGCTGCAGAACACCGCCTATGTGAGGTCAGTGATGAACTGGGTTACAGAGGAAAAGTTCCTTCCCAAGCATCCTATTGAGAGGAATCCAGTGGGGCTGTATGGCTATGGGCACACACACATCAGCGTAGTAGGGACCGTATTGCTGGCAGTTTGCTATGGGTCAAGAGTCCTCCCGATGTTCGTTTTCCAGGGGCTCTGTGGGAACTTTGATGTTGGGAGTGCAACACATCCAGACGGGGATACAGCCACTTCGAGCCTGACACCGCAAGGAGAGGACAGCGAGGAAAAAGGGCAGAAACTGGACTCAATCCTTTATCCGCGCCAAGCGTCAGCAGCAAGGAGCCGCGGCAGTGTTGTGGGATAGAGAGTTCATGACCCAGCAGGATCCAGCTGGACAGCGCCAACTGGGGGTACATCCTGCCACCGGTGTGAAAGTCACGCCGTCACAGCAACAACCAGCATCCAGGACAAAAGAGCAGCAGTGCCGAGTGCAGCCAAACAGATTGTCGCGCACAGTGCTTGATTGGGCTTGGATCCACCAGTCTGAATGCCCGGATGGCCTGCTGGTGTTCCTGTCTCTGCTAATGCAGATCGCCGTGCAGTTGGGGCCAACCATCTTCCAGACGACCGATGGTTCGAGATAGCACCCAGGTCCGCCACAACCGGCACCTCCAGGGCCTCACCCAGCGTGGGCTCGCCTAGCACCCCTAACAATGGACTGTAAAATGACTCTGTGTTTTGAAATGTTTGGACAGAGCATGGTTGGAAACATGGTGGCAGAATAATTCACTCCATCATGCAGGGTTTCACCGGCAGTCTACCCGGTGGCCCAGGTTCTGCTTAAAAAAAAAAAAAGATCTGTGGTAAATTTAAAGGGCTTGAAGTGTTTATGATGGTTTTGGGTTTTCCCAGGAAAGGAGGAGGTAGATGTCAGGTATTCACATACTAAAAGCAGGCAGCGTAGACCTGAGGACGCAGGCACGGGTGACATCAGGTCGTGCCTATATTGGGAGACCGACAGTGGGAGCTCAACCTTTTTGGTGTGCTGCCTCCAAACTCAGCAGAGCCTGTAGCGGCTTGTAGTTAGCTTGTGTGCTATGTACTGTAACATGTGGTGTTCATAGTGTCTGTAATCTGCGTGAGGACTGGCTCTGGGTCCCATGTGGCTGTGGATTGGGGCTCCTATGGCTGCTCTGGTTCTGCTGGGTTCTGCTCAGCATGTGGTGCGAGACAGGTATTGACTGTGTCCACGTCTGAGTGCAGCGGACTTGAGCCGTCGTCGGCTAAACAGAGTTTACCACAGGGTCGGCGTGCTGCGGTGCCCTGCTGTCCCTGCATCTACAGCGGACACACGGAGGACCCTAACCAGAGTCAACCCACGCAAAGCTGCAGGTCCGGACAACATTCTGGGACGTGTGCTCCAAGACTGCGCGAGCGAGTTGGCGGATGTCCTGACTGACATTTATAACATCTCCGTGAGTCAGGCCATCATTCCCAGATGCTTCAAGACCTCTATCATTGTACCGGTGGCAAAGAAACCAGTTGTGTCCTGTTTGAATGACTATTGTCCTGTTGCACTGACACCAATTGTGATGAAGTGTTTTGAACAGCTTGTCAAACCACACATTACAGCCTGCCTCCCTGCATCACACGACCCGCTCCAGTTTGCATATCGTTCAAACCGCTCTACGGAGGATGCTATAGTCACCACCCTACACTCTGTCATCACCCACCTGGACCAGAAAAACACCTACGCCAGACTCCTGTACATTGATTTCAGTTCAGCATTCAACACCATTATTCCCCAGAGACTAATGGAGAAATTACTCCTTCTTGGTCTGAACACTGCCACATGTCTCTGGATCCTGGATTTCCTGACTGAGAGACCTCAGTCTGTCCGGGTTGGAAACAACATCTTCAACTCTGTCACGCTGAGTACCGGATCCCCTCAAGGCTGTGTACTCAGTCCACTGTTGTTTACACTTCTAACACATGACTGTGTATCCAGACACGAGGGGAACCAGATTATTAAGTTTGCAGATGACACCACGGTGGTGGGACTTATTCAGAGGGATGAGGAATCAATGTACAGGGAAGAAGTGAGAGACCTGGAGGGCTGGTGCAGGGAGAACAATCTGGTGCTCAACGTGGACAAAACGAAGGAGATGATTATCGACTTCCGGCGGTCACAGCCTGAGCACGTCCCCCTCAGCATCGGCGGCCGTTTAGTGGAGAGAGTAGAGAACATCAAGTTCCTCGGAGTGCAGATCTCGCAGGACCTGACCTGGAGCAAGAATTCCTTGGAGATCAGGAAGCGGGCTCAGCAGAGACTGCACTTCTTGAGGAAACTCAAACAGGCCTCTCTCCCCATCTGCATCCTCAGGACCTTCTACAGAGGTGTGGTGGAGAGTGTTCTGACGTACTGCATTGCTACATGGTACTCCAGCTGCAGTATGTCAGACAAAAAAGCCCTGCAGAGGATAGTCAAGGGGGCTGAGAGGGTAATTGGAGTCTCCCTCCCCTCTGTCCAAGAACTTTTTCAGAACCGTTGTAGGAGCAGGGCACTGAACATTGTCAAGGACCGTTCTCACCCTCTGCATAAACACTTTGAACTTCTTCCATCTGGTAAACGATTCCGGAGCATCAGAGGCAGAACCACCAGACTGATCAACAGCTTCCTTCCACAAGCTGTCAGGATGCTGAACAGTTGACCTGGAATCTCTCATACACACTACTGCACCTACGGACATTTTGTATATTATAGTTAGTTAGTTTATCTTTTCCCCAAGTATGTCTCAGGGGTGTGTGAATGGATGGGGGGGTGGGGGTGGGGGTGGGGGGTGGAGCTATGTGGGAATGTGTCTTAAATCATGCTGCTTCTTATATGGATGCCGAGAGAAACGCAATTTCATCTTGCCTGCACTACAGTTGTATGTACAGCATTATGACAATAAAGTTTGATTTGATTTGATTGATTTGATTTGATTTGAAATGACTGAAGCAACTCAAACCAACAAGGCCATGGGATGGGCAGCTCACCTGGGGTCGTGAGGAACGATGGTGGGAATAACAGGCACTCTTCCAGACATGTGTCCGTCTTCAGGAAAAACATCATATTTTCCTGAAGACCCATTTTTCTCCTGGCCTCCAGTTGTTATGTTTGGAAACAGGACAGCGGAGACACCGACTCTGCTAAACAGTGAACTTTATTAGCTGAAGCTAATAGCACGTGGAAAAGGATGTAAGCTAATTCTAAGGAGGTACAGGTTGGTATTGGTTGAGAGGCAGAGTGCCAAAGAGGCCGTCTCCTGCCAACAGTCCTCTTATATAGGCACCACGTGATCACATCACCCATGCATCCATCGTCACGTCTGCACAATCTGTTGTAAGATGCGGCTTCACAACAACGCCCCCTCTACTTCCACATATGGGACCTTAAATCGAAAAAATTCTCCATTGAAATGAATGGCAAGAGCGAAATTATCTTTTGATCCCAATCAAATTTTGCCACGAGTTACATGATGTTTGTCAATTTAAAAGATAATTTTCCATGCAATTAAAGTTGTCGGCTGTCATATAATAACAGAATAATATTTAGTTTTTGTTTCAACGATTAGTGAACAATAACTCCCATCATCCCACATCATTAACACGAGCATGGCAGGAGATTACTAAAACCTCAATGTTTTGTGTTGTCAGAGCTGCAGCTGATCCCGAGGACTGTTATGGCCCTTTTCTACTAGCACCTGTATGGCCCTGTTTGGTTTGGTTTGGTACGCTTAATGGGATTTTCCATTAGGAACTGTAACAGTTACCGTCCCGATTTTTCGGACCTGCTGGAGAGTGGTTCTAACTGTGCCGTACCGACCTGAAAATGTGACGTAAAAACACTGCAGGCCTCTGATTGGTCCGGGTGTAATGTCATGAGAGTGATGTTTGAGACTGAATGAATTACAGAATCTCGAGCTGCCATTTGCAAAGATTCATCCGTGAGCAAGCAAGCGTCATTATAAACAACAACGATAGAATGGCTTCACAGAAATTAGACCCACAGAAATCAACACTGCAGTCCAGCAGAGTTTTCTGTGCCTTTCGGCTGATGAGAGAATCCAGAGGGAACTATGAATTTATGGCCACGGGAGCACCCAAATTCAGTAGTTGAAAACTGTGATATTAGGATATAGAGGATGGTGGGTGATGTGATATGATGTGATATTATGCATCTTTTACGTTATTTGTCTCAGCAGTGGAAAGTTCACTTTGAACAGACAACAGCGTTGTCTCTTTTGTGTAGACAATGAGCTAGCCAGTTAGCCGTCAATGCTAACTCTGTGCTTTCCTTGTATTTGCGCTTGTGTTGAAAATATCTGATGAAATAAGCTAGTTGAAATCCTGGTGAAAAAGGTGGTTTTTTACATGTTGCACTTTCATGCTGTGCATGTACCTAAGTTGTGTGTATTTTCGTTCTAGAGTCCGGCCAGCATCTGTTGTGACACTGACAACGTTTAGCTGTTATGAGTGGTAAGTTGCTTATCCCATTATTTTTTTAGTAGTGGTGGACAAAGTGCTCAAATCCTTTGCTTTTTAAGTTAAAGTATAGGTGCCAAAATTAAAGTAGTGTGGGGGCACAGTTTGGGGGTTTGCTCACACACAGAAGGCAGGGGGACGGGGAGAATAATGGACTGAAGGAGGAAGTGTCACCGGGGGTATCAAACAGGACTGCTGAGACTATGCGCCCCCCGGGGAGAGATGTAAATGCAAGAGAGAAGAAGTGTGTTTGAGCAGAGTCTGTAAATATTATGATAATGTGCCACATTACTCTGTTCACACAACAACGCATAATGGTCGGAATCTCTGGGTCTCTACATATGGAAATAAAGCTATAAAAGATTAATGCACAGAGACCTCAGTAGTGCAGTAGATCAGCAGAGCTCAGAAGCGTGTTTGCTGTTATGTTGGAGAAATAATAAAGCCTTGTGTCGTCCAGCTCGTTGCCTTTGCCTTTTTCTTTTTTTCCACATTGGTGACCCCTGATGTGCCATGGAGCGCCTATTCCTTTCTCCATACTGGCAACCTGACAGGCCAGGGAGAGTGAGCCACACAGGGACCCAAGATGCACCATGGATAGCGAGCCGAGCACTGCCCCGGAGACTCCTGGAGGGAGAACACCAGCGCCGCATGCGCAGTTTCAGTCAAGCTCCCGATCTTCTGACTTCATGACCCGGTAGCATGGTCTTCACAGACGGAAGCCCAGCGCACTCCGTGGGATAACTATGGATGACACAAAATGCTACAACATGGTCACTACATCGGACACACGCGCCACGCAACAGGCGACAAGCCTGCTCCAGGAACCCTGGCCCACCAGCATCCTCCCCAGCTTAGAGATGTGCTCTGCACCTAAGAGGATCTAGGCGTCTTCCCAGCCAAACTCATTTTTTCTCAGCTGCTGCTGTTCCCCAGAGAGATCTACTGGGAAGCCCTGCGCCAAGGCTGATCCACCTGTGCAATTTTTACACAAATTGGGTCAACCGCCTGTCCAGAGTTCCTTTTAGGGCTGCGCTCAGCACCTAAGAAGGATTTGACGGCCGCCAACGGCTCCACCATCAGGACATTTGTTTGGGGAATTGGGCCGACCACCTTCCCTGGGTCCTTTTAGGGCTACGCTCCACACCTAAGGAGGATTTGACGGCTGCCCACGGATCCACCATCAGGACATTTTGCTCACGGTGTAGAGGATGCCTTCACAAACGAGACTGAGTTTATTTTCTCAGGAAAGTTTATTGGAGTTACATCCTCTATCATCAGTATCTCAACAAGAAGAGGTAGGACAAACTTCCCTCACAGCTTTTATACCCCAGAGCCACAAAACCCCCCACATCAAACGTATCACCTCCAGCCCACAGTCCTTCAGCAAACAAATGAACCCCACAGTAACATGTAGCCTCCAAGTCTCGTGGGCGTCTCCTTTCTCTCCTCCGCCTCGGGGACACCTGCTGGGACATTGTCTCCACACCTGCTGAAGTCCTTGCTGGGGGCTCCGTTTCCCCGGCAACCAGTTCACACCTGCCGAGGTCCTGCTGGGACATTGTCTCCACACCTGCTGAGGTTCTTGCTGGGGGCTCCGTTTCCCCGGCAACCAGTTCACACCTGCCGAGGTCATCGCTGGGGCATGTCCCGTTTGGACGTTTGAGCAAGTAAAGTATGCAGCGTCCTGCCCACTAAATACAAGTGAGAGAAAATGCGTACCATACAAGCACGCCATATATGCACCCTAAATATGCGCCATATAACCCCCCCCAAACGTTCAAATAAGGACAAGGTACACCTCAAATGCATAGAATCATGACACATCACACAGAATGAGAAAAAATTGTCACAACAGATCATACATCCCACTGCCTGGGCTTCAACTTCCTGCCATATCTGCTGTGAGCAGGTCTCGCTCTGCCTGTGGCTGCCTCTTGCATCTGTGGATCAGAGTCATTAGCACATCGTTGTGAAAGCTTAGCAGAGCGTCTCCCCGGCAGCCTGCCGCGGTGGGGGGCCCTGGCCAACTGTAACTGGTCATCAGCCAACACAAAAGCAGGTTTGAGTCTGTTAATGCAGACTAAGTCCCTCCTGTCTCCCAAATCGAGCAAAAAATGCTTACCCCCGGTTTCTAACACTCTGAACGGTCCATCGTAAGGTGGACTTAAACCTAACCTCTGTGCGTCGTGTCTGACAAAGACGAATTCTGCACTTTTTAAGGCTTTAGGCACAAAAACGCGTGGAAAACTGTGATGAACTGGACCGGGGAGGGTGTGTGACCCCGCGTCGCCCTGCAGCAGCTGAGCGGGGGTGTGCTCTGGAGCGGGGCTCTCAGGAAGGAATTCTCCCGGTAAACGGAGAGGTTGGGCGAAGATAAGTTCGGCCGGAGAGGCTTGCAAATCTTCTTTAGGCGCTGAACGCAACCCTAATAAAACCCATGGAAGTTTATCAACCCAATTTGTGTCCGTGAGAGCCGCTCTGAGGGCTGCTTTCAATGACCGGTGAAAACGTTCGCACAAACCGTTGGCCTGGGGGTTATACGCAGTCGTGCGATGAATTTTCACACCCAGGCTGAGTGCCATGGACGACCAGAGCTCGGAAACGAATTGGGGTCCTCTGTCAGACGTTATGTCTGACGGAACTCCAAAACGCGCGACCCAAGCCGTTAAAAAGGCACGCGCAACGTCTGCTGCTGTGGTTGACGCCAGAGGAACCGCCTCTGGCCAGCGCGTAGTTCGATCCACCATAGTGAGAAGGTGTGTGAACCCCTGTGAGAGCGGGAGGGGTCCGACTAAGTCGATATGCACATGGTCAAAACGTTTGGCTGGGATGTGAAAAGGTTCTAGAGGGGCTCGCGTGTGCTTGTGCACCTTCGCTCTTTGACACGCTGTGCAGGCTGCAGCCCACTCTTTGACTTGTTTACGCAGCCCCGGCCAAACGAACTTCTCTCCTACCATTTTGATCGACGCACAGACGCCCGGGTGTGCCAGCGAATGTATTAAGTCAAAAACACGGCAACGCCACGCAGCCGGGACCACAGGGCGGGGGCGCCCCGTGGAGGTATCGCAGATTAGGGGGGGCATGCCTCTTTGATGCACTCTGTGCTCCAGCCTTAGCCCTGTTGGCCCAGACTGGAGCGCGCGCATCGTTAACCTGCTCAGCGGCCATGGCTGCATAATCTAACCCGACGCAGACCGGGACTGTGAGCACCTCTGCGCCGCAAGCCTGGCCCGAGTCTAGATCTGCCGAGTCTGCCCCCTGGGGGCCTGGCATTGCAACTGCACGCGAGAGACAATCCGCCACTACATTGTGTTTACCCGCCACATGTTGAATGTCGGTGGTAAACTCCGAAATTGCAGCCAGCTGTCTCTGTTGTCGGCCCGACCAAGGCTCTGAAACCTTAGCCATTGCAAAAGTTAATGGTTTATGGTCCACAAAAGCGGTGAAACGGCGCCCTTCCAACCAGAACTGAAAATGGCGGATGGCCAAATGTAGGGCTAAAAGCTCCCTATCAAACACGCTGTATTTACGCTCGTTATCGCGCAATGTTTTGCTGAAAAACGCGAGCGGTTGCCAGCTCCCTGCTACCAGCTGCTCGATGACCGCTCCTACTGCCACGTCTGAGGCGTCTGTGGTTAGCGCCATGCGAGCTGTTGGCACCGGGTGTGCCAATAACGCAGCGTTAGCGAGAGCCGATTTGACCTGTGAGAAAGCGCGCTCCCGGTCCGGGGACCACTCGACCTTAGATGCAGGTTTTTGCTTCTTTAATGCCGCCTACAATGGGTGCATGAACTGTGCCGCGTTTGGGAGGAAACGGTTATAAAAATTGACCATCCCCAAAAATTCTTGCAGCGCCTTAACTGTCTGCGGTTGGGGGAAATCCGTAATCGCGCGCACTTTATTCGGCAGCGGGACCGCACCCTCTGGGGATACGCGGTGTCCCAAAAAATCGATTTGCGCTACCCCGAATTGGCACTTCGCTGGGTTAATGATCAGCCCGTGTTCTGTCAGCCTCTGAAAAACGGCTGTGAGGTGGCATTCGTGCTCGGCTTCGGATGCACTGGCCACCAAAATATCATCCAGATAAGTGAATACGAAAGGGAGGCCGCGCAGCACTGCATCCATCATGCGTTGGAACGTCTGCGCGGCGCCCTTGAGGCCGAAAGGCATGCGCAAAAACTCGAAAAGCCCGAAAGGGGTTATAACTGCCGTTTTAGGTATGTCTTGCGCGCGGACTGGAACTTGGTGATAACCGCGCACCAAGTCTATTTTGGAAAAGATGCGCGCCCCCGCCAAATGTGCTGAAAAATCCTGGATGTGCGGAATCGGGTAGCGGTCGTGTGCTGAAGCATTATTTAATCTGCGGAAATCACCGCAAGGGCGCCACGAGCCGTCAGCCTTAGGCACCATGTGCAGGGGTGACGACCAAGAGCTGTTCGAGCGCCTAACAATGCCCAATTTTTCCAAGTTGGCGAATTCCTCGCGCGCGATGGCCAGTTTAGCTGGGTCCAAGCGCCGAGCTTTTGCAAAAACAGGGGGGGCCAGACGTAGTTATGAAATGTACGACCCCGTGTTTGGCAACTAACGCTGAAAATGTTGGGACCATGAGTGCTGGAAACTGGTTGAGTAATGCATGAAACTTACCACCCGCAGCTGTGACATTGGGATGTGCAGAAGGCAGGGCCACCCGAGCTGTGCAAGAGATAGAGTAGAAAGACAGTGCATTTACAATACGTCTATTAGCAAGATCAACTAACAAACTGTTTGAGCATAAAAAGTCAGCACCTAGCATGTTGTTGTTAACTGCAGCAACAACGAAGGTCCACTCGAAGGTGCGCCCGTGGAGGGACAGGAGGAGCGTCTTCTCCCCATAGGTTTTGACCGTGGAGCCGTTTGCCGCTAACACCAGGGGTCCGCTGGCTGGCGTCAGTGTGTCCGCGTAGGTAGGCTTGACAAAACTTAGTTGGGAGCCCGTGTCCACCAGGAATTCTTTCCCCGAATTCGCGTCCGTCACGAAAAGCAGCTTGTTCTTCGTGCCGAGAGTCGCCGCTGCTACCGGCTCCCGGTCTTGGCGTTTCCCTGGTGCTGGTAACGGCACGGTGGAACGCATCTGCACGCTTTCTCGGCGAAACGCCGATGGTAGAAACAGAGGGCGTTGTCAGCTCTGCTTCTCCTGGCCTCTGCCGCTGCTGCCGTCAATGGATCCGGTGCCGCAGCCTCTGGTCTCCCTTCGTCTCGCGGGGGGGCGTTCAGCTCCGCTGCTGCCGTCGTGGCTGTGCGCCGTCTATGGGCGTCGACGAGCCGCTGCGCCTCCTGGCCCAGCTTGTAGTAGTCACGGTTGCCGCGTGGCTGCGAGCTGGCTAGGGTGACTCTCACCGCTGGCGGGAGCGTTCTGAGGAAGAGGTGGGCGAAGATAAAACTGTCGTCGTCCTCGCCTCTCAGGCTCATCATCTTCGCCATCAGATCTGCCGGCCTGTCTGCTTCCCCCACTGTCAGCGCCAGGAGCTTCTCTGCTCGCTCTTCCAGCGAGGGAGTGAAGGCTCGAATGAGGGTGGCTTTCAGGGTGGCTTTTCAGGGTGCGCCATACTTGTCGTCTTGGGGCGGGTGGTTGGTCAGGCTCTCCACCCGCTGCACTGTGAGGCTGTCCAGCTTCGCGACGACATGGTAGAACCTCGTTGTGTCCGCTGAGATTCCCCGAAGGTGGAACTGCGCCTCCACAGTGGTAAACCAGGAGCGCGGGTTATGTTGCCAGAAATCGGGCAGCTGTAGTGTGGTAGCTGCGTTAACCCGGTTGGCCCCTGAAGAGTCCGGTGCAGAAAACTCGCCGTCACCGGCCATGGATAGTCGTAGGTCACCAGTGTAGAGGATGCCTTCACAAACGAGACTGAGTTTATTTTCTCAGGAAAGTTTATTGGAGTTACATCCTCTATCATCAGTATCTCAACAAGAAGAGGTAGGACAAACTTCCCTCACAGCTTTTATACCCCAGAGACACAAACCCCCCCACATCAAACGTATCACCTCCAGCCCACAGCCCACAGTAAACAAATGAACCCCACAGTAACATGTAGCCTCCAAGTCTCGTGGGCGTCTCCTTTCTCTCCTCCGCCTCGGGGACACCTGCTGGGACATTGTCTCCACACCTGCTGAAGTCCTTGCTGGGGGCTCCGTTTCCCCGGCAACCAGTTCACACCTGCCGAGGTCCTGCTGGGACATTGTCTCCACACCTGCTGAGGTTCTTGCTGGGGGCTCCGTTTCCCCGGCAACCAGTTCACACCTGCCGAGGTCATCGCTGGGGCATGTCCCGTTTGGACGTTTGAGCAAGTAAAGTATGCAGCGTCCTGCCCACTAAATACAAGTGAGAGAAAATGCGTACCATACAAACATGCCATATATGGGCCCTAAATATGCGCCATAACGGACACAAATTGGGTCAACCAGCTGTCCAGAGTTTCTTTTAGGGCTGCGCTCTGCATCTAGGAGGATTTGGCAGAACTTGTTTTTCTCAGCCGCTACAGATCACTGGAGAGTTTTTAACCGGAAAATCCTGCACCCAAGGCTGATCTGCCCACACAATTTTTACGTGGCCTGGAGGCTTTGAACATACTGGGCCGGCCCACCATTGCTTTTCCCACACCTTCGTCCCAAAAAGCCTTCAAGATGCCGGTTTTGTTTTCATCAGGCGCAATGCGCACTGGACCCCACTGCGCCTACCATACAACGGACCATACAATGGACCGTTCAACGTGCCGGAACCTGGGGAAAAGCATAAGGTGTCCCCCCCACCCTTCCCTCCACAGACTGACATGCCCTCCGATACACTTCACCAGCTTGATGATTCTATTGGATCGGCAACCCCCCACTACAGCCACTATGAGCGCAAAGGACCGGGGGGTTAGATCCCCTTCTGGGTATTGGGGGGGCTGTGTGGGGGAGCAGTTTGGGGGTTTGCTCCCCTCTATGTTAATGTACCACATTACACTTTGTTCACACAACAATGTATGATGGTCAGAAGCTTTGGGTCTCGACGTATGGAAATAAAGCTATAAAAGATTAATGCACAGAGACATCAGTAGTGCAGTAGCTCAGCAGAGCTCAGAAGCGTGTTTGCTGTTATGTTGGAGAAATAATAAAGCCTTGTGTTGTCCAGCTTGTTGCCTTTGCCTATTCCTTTCTATCCACAGTAGCACAATTTCCACTTAATATGAAAGGGACTGAAGTGAGATTCATTTGATTGTGTGAATATTAATTACAGAATAATTGAAAATGAATGGCACATCCAATATTAGCCACTGTAAAATAAATCACTTGTTTAATTTTTTTTGTCAGATCACTTGTGTGATCCTTTGTGAGTTATATTCATAACAGTGTATCTTGCAGTTTGGTGGCTAAGCTTTTATTAATTAAAATGACATATTTTGACCGAGTGACTCCATACTCGGTGATGCACACCCTCAGTAAAAGTACTAGATTCCATTCAACTGAAGGTATCATCTCATTCTGATTGCTGAGTCCACAGTAAAAACAAATTATTTTAAACGTAACCCAGCCCTTGTAAAATCTACTTTACTGAAGCACAACTACATGAAAATTGTGGTTCAATACAACAACAAAGTACTTTATTGTCGCATTCCACCACTGGCTTTTAGCAACAAGTGTATTTCCCAAATATGTTTTAAACTTGCTTTAATTAACCACCGCCCATTTCTGTCTTTTGTCTAGGCAAGAGGAAAATGATCCACCTCAAACCTGACCTTGAGTCACTATTTACAGAGATGCAGGCTGAAGATCTGGTGAACCGGGACCAGTGTGAACGGCACATCCAGTTGCTTCTCAGTGAGGCAGCGTGGCCGGCGTGTGTGACCCATTCTAAGTTGTTTTTTTTTACAGTTTGAATTTTGCACATTCTAAATAATCTGGAATTTGCTGCTGATTGTAATAAACAATTTAGTGACTTGTGTGTTTGCATCATGATTTTCTATTTTGTCTGTTAAGACACTGGTAGGAAAAGAAGCAACAGTACAAACCATTTATCAGTGACTTTGAAAATAATGACTCATTTTTAAGAAAAAGTAACCAAAACCAATTATTTTATTTACTGAAGACTGTACTGTTGGATATGCCAGTGCAGAAGACACTGCACACTTTATTGATAGTAGCAGTATATGGAGGAATTCTGGACCATATTAGCATCTGTATTTTCTAATAATGGGTTAGGGCAGGGGTGTCCAATCATGTGCCATGGAGGGGCAGGACCTGCAGGCTTTACCTGCAACCAGTGTCTTCAACAGCAGATTCCACTGAATTTCTTCCACTGACTGCTGATCAATGAAAACACCTGCTAAAGAGACTGGGTAGAAGAGAGAACCTGCAGGGTATTGGCTGTCCACGGCACATGATTGGACAACCCTGAGTTAAGGTTTAATGGGATTTAACATTATAACACAAACTGCTTTATGGCTCATAATTCTGTTGGCAGACTTACACCAAACCAAAAGTGATTTCTCAAACTGCTGGATTGTTCTTAGACAGCTTTTCCAGTCTTTTAGTATTTAATGTGTGTCACTTGGTGGTAACCACACATAAAACAATAGTGGAGACACATCTGCACAAAGCACAAAGGTTTTTTGTCAAAATTCCTAGTGCTATACTCAATGAATACATGTATAGTTCACTGATGATGCAGAGAATATATATTTATACAGTATCTACATGTAGTCAGCAATACTCGATATATACACTACCGTTCAAAAGTTTGGGGTCACTTAGAAATTTCCTTATTTTTGAAAGAAAAACACTTTTTTTCAATGAAGATAACTTTAAACTAATCAGAAATACACCCTATACATTGCTAATGTGGTAAATGACCATTATAGCTGCCAATGTCTGGTTTTTGGTGCAATATCTACATAGGTGTATAGAGGCCCATTTCCAGCAACTATCACTCCAGTGTTCTAATGGTACAATGTGTTTGCTCATTGCGTCAGAAGGCTAATGGATGATTAGAAAACCCTTGTGCAATCATGTTAGGTCTGCAATGCTGTAATTGCTACAAATGGAGGATTCTTTGACGAAAGCAAAGTTTGAAGGAAAAAAATTATTATTTCAAATACAAATCATTATTTCTAACCTTGTCAATGTCTTGACTATATTTTCTATTCATTTTACAACTCATGGTGGTAAATAAGTGTGACTTTTCATGGAAAACACAAAATAATTGTCTGGGTGACCCCAAACTTTTGAACGGTAGTGTATATCCAGTAAATCCATGTATTTCTCCATGTAACCTTGTGAATGCGTTATTTTAATTGCTTTTAATCCTAGATCCAGTTTGTTTTGGCTTAAAGTGCACCATAATCAGGGTTTACAGGGTTGCGCCGCCTCCCTGTAACAAATCCCACCCACATCAAGCGGTACTCTGGTGTAATTGAAACACAAGCAGATCGAACTGAACTGAACTGTACCGTGCTGTACAGGGCCAAACAGGTATTAGTGGAAAAGGGCCATTAGCTACTTCACCCTGGGCATGCTTTGAAAAGATGACGTAAGCTTTGTTCTTCTGTGTTTGTAGTTTTTTAATTTACATATTTTCACAACCTTTTACATTAACATTTAGACAACAACCTACACTGTTATTTACATGGAAAATTATCTTTTAAATTGATAAACATCATACAATATATGTAACTTGTGGCAAAACTTGATCTGGATCAAAAGATAAGTTCTGTCACGCCTGAGTGCTGATTGCTATCCGCGCTCAGGTTGTCCAGTTTTCCTCCAGCTCCACCCCGTTCCGGGCCTGGTCTTACGACCTTCCCCGAGGCCCTAATTTGACAGTGTCTCAGCTGACTTCGGCTGTCAAGCACAGCTGCTCCGGGACAGCTGTCTCTTATCACTATTAATTCTCTTCCCCGCTTCTGATTGGGTTCTGTCCCCCATTTAAGGGAGCAGCTGAGAATCACTCCTCGCTGTGACCTAAACGAAGGAAAGACGGACATCGTGTTTCCACGACTGGAGTTCCTACGCCCAACTCCAGTTTCCCATTGTCTCTGCTCTTCACCCTTTCGTAAGTGCTGCTGCCCAGCGTGTGTTTTTCCCTCGCTGTCTCCCTAGCCTTTCTCCCGGGTTAGAATGTTATTATAAGTTTGAGTGTGTTTTTGCCCCACGTGGCTCTTTTTTTTTTCCACAATATCTTTATTGAACCTTTTTTTTTTTTTTTAACAAACATGATACAAACAATCAAACACTAACACTAAAGTACTACAAAAAAAAAAAAAATGCCCTAAAAACACCAACAACCACCAACAAAATCAAGTCTTCAACAATGCTCCTCTGTTTAGTCTAGACAATCCAATACATTAGTATACATATTATGTTCACCAGTTTGGAATTTACAAGGTCCACACACATCATTCACCTTCTTCTTCAAGAGTTATGTTTAAATTTTTTACATAATCAATAAAAGGTCTCCATATATTCTCAAACACAATTTCCTTTGATTTCAGTATATATGTTATTCTTTCTAATGGAAGGTTTGTTAACATCTGTCTTAACCACTGAGTCACATCTGGTCTATGAGTCTTTTTCCATAATAGTGCAATACATTTTTTGGCATTAAGCAAACTGAGGTCTATGAATGTTCTTTCACTTTTATTGAAATTATGCTTTTCTGGGTACAGACCCAACAAAAACAGTTTAGGATTCAATATGATTTGTTTTGAGATTATTTTTTCAATTGTTACCCTCACCTCCTCCCAAAACATTCTTATTAATCTACATTCCCATAAACAATGAAATAGGGTTCCTTTACTTTCCATGCATTTTATGCATGTATCTGGTATATTTTTGTTATATCTATTTAACTCCTCCGGTGTAACATACATCCGCATTAACCATTTGAAGTGTATCAATTTAAGGCGTGCATTTATTGATTTGGTTTGAGCTTCTGTACAAGCCAATTCCCATTGTTCCTCTGAAATTTCAATTTGCAGATCTTCTTTCCAGTAGTTTAATCTTTTCAGTGAATTTTCACTTGAAGATAGTGTCAATGAGTTATAAAACTCTGAAATAATACCCTTTCTTTTACTATCTTTCATCATCATTTTTTCCAAGGATGAATAAATAGGTCGAGTGAGAGCTTTATTTTGATTTGATCGAATAAAGTTTCTAAGTTGAAGATATTTAAAAAAATGTGTTCTATTGAGATTAAATTTGAACCTCAGCTCTTCAAAAGACATTATGTTGTCTGCACATGGCAAATATAAATCCTGAATCATTTGTATCCCTTTTAAATTCCATACTTTAAATACAGCGTCCGCTCTCCCTGGTTTAAAATATTGATTACCCCATATTGGACTAAATTGTGACAATAACTGTGGTTCTTTTAAATAGTTTTTAGCTTCACACCATATTTTGATCATATGCTTTACAAATGGATTTTTAACTTGTTTTTGTAATTTTTTTGCCGAATCTGAGTATATGAATATGGGAAGAGGTAAAGGTAAATTGTATGATTCCATTTCAGTCCAGTGAGGGAGATCATTTGATGAAAAATAATATGTCATAGACCTCAGTTGTGCCGACCAATAATACAACATAAAATTTGGACATTTCAGACCTCCACGATCAAATGGTAAATATAATAAAGACAAACGTAATCTAGCCCTCCTGTTGTTCCATATAAATTCCACTAACTTTTTTTTTATTCTTGAGAATAGATCTAAAGGTGGTGATAAGGGAATGTATTGAAATAAATAAAGTATTTTAGGTAAAATATTACTTTTAAGTATATTGATTCTCCCGATCATCGACATTGGTAGTGACATCCATCTCTGAGTTAACTCATTGATATCTGACATTAAGGCTTCATAGTTGACACTGGCGACTGATTCTAGCTTAGGCATAATTTGGATTCCTAAATATTTAAACTGATTTACAACATTGAATTGATTTACCTCAGGGGCTGGGTAATTTCTCTGGGTCTCATTTAGCATTAATATTGAAGATTTAGTTTTATTTATTTTATATCCTGATATTTCCCCAAAATTCTTTATTAAATTCAACAAGGTTGGAATTGATTTTTTTAGATTCGACATAAACAAAATTATATCATCGGTGTACAGGGAGATTTTATGTTCTGTTGGTCCAACTTTAATTCCATATATTTGTGAATGTAAACGTATCGCTATCGCTAAAGGTTCAATTGCCATAGTAAACAGTAAAGGTGAAAGTGGACAGCCTTGTCGACATCCTCTATTGATTTTTATTGGTTTTGAAATATTGTTATTTGTTAGGATTTCTGCTGTAGCATTATTGTATATTATTTGAACCCATTTTATGAAATTATTTCCAAGTCCAAACCTTTGTAGGACTTCAAAAAGAAAGGGCCATTCAACTCTATCAAAGGCCTTTTCGGCGTCCAATGATAGGAGAGCTGTATCCGGTGCTTCTTTATTAAAATAAATAATATTAAATAGTCTTCTTACATTATGGAAGCCTTGTCTACCCTTTATAAAGCCATTCTGATCTCGATTAATAATATTTGGTAAAATTTCTTGTATTCGTCTTGCTAAAATTTTACAGATTATCTTAAGGTCGGCGTTTAATAGGCTTATTGGTCTCATATTTTCACATTTATTAGAGGGCTTACCTGGTTTTGGCAGCAGTATAATTAAGGCATTATTTATGTATGATGGTAAATTATTATTTTGAAATGCTTCTAAAACCATTTCCAAAAAAGGTTTTATTAATTTATTCTTAAATTTTTTATAAAGGTCAACTGGAAGACCATCTGGTCCTGCACTTTTTCCTGATTTCATATTATCAATGGCTAGCCCAACTTCTTCTTGACTAATTTTAGGCTCCAATATCTCCCTGTTTTCATTTGGAATACACGGTATAGATAGTTCGTTCAAAAACCCATTTAGTTTTGTTAAATCAGGTTCATTTTTGGTATCATATAATTTTTCATAGTAATCTCTAAAGGCTCTATTAATTTCTAAAGGATCTATAACTACCTGTCCATTACTTATAATACTGGTAATTGGTGTTTTAATTTCCAATTGTTTAATCTGCCATGCTAATAATTTTCCTGATTTTTCACCTTGTTCATAAAAAGATTGTTTCAATCTTAGAAGACTCGAGGCAGCTCTATTCGCTGATTTTTTGTCGTATTCAGCTCTCAAAATCAGTAATTCATTCTCCAACCTTGGGTCACTTCCTGCATACACTTTTTCCTGAAGACTTTTTATTTTATGTTCCAATTTAGCTCTCTCCTCTCGAGTCTTCTTAGATTTTGATCCTATATAACTAATAATATGTCCCCTAATAAAAGCTTTGAAAGCCTCCCACTTTACACATGCTGATGTTTGTGTAGTATTGATGTCAAAGAACTCGTCTATCTGTTTTTCTATATACTTGACAAATTCCTCATCCTGAAGCCATTTATGCTGAAATTGCCATCTACCTGATTCCTTTGTCAATTTTTTATCTACATATATTAGACAACAGGGTGCATGATCAGAAATCACGATGTTATCATAAAAGCAGTTTTGAATCTTGGACCTTAATTCTGTGGAAATCAAAAAATAATCAATACGTGAGAATGTCTTGTAGGTACTGGAATAACAAGAATAGGCTTTAACTTGTGGTTTCATTTCTCTCCATATATCTAACAATCTCAATTCTTTCATAAAATGATTAATAGTCATCCTACATCCAATGTGCGTACAATCCAGTCCTGTTGATCTATCCACACCTGGATTCAATGTACAATTAAAATCCCCTGCTATTATATGTTGCCCTGTAAGTGATGATAAGATGAGAAATAAATTAGCAAAGAACTTCTGATCATCTATATTGGGACCATATAAGTTCACAAGATTTATATTTTCTAATAGCAAAGAACCTTGAATGATTACATATCTTCCAAATTTGTCTCCAATTACATTTTTCACCTGAAAAGGAACTGATTTATGTATGAGAGTCATAACTCCCCTGGCTCGGGATGAAAATGAAGAGGTGAATACACTTCCCTGCCATCTACTCCTAATTCTTTTAACATCCTCCTCTATCAGATGAGTTTCTTGTAAAAACACAATTCTTGAACCCATGTCCTTTATTTTATTCATAACTTGTTTAAGTTTTTTTAAATTTTGTAGACCTCTGCAATTCCATGAAGTTAAATTAAGATTAACACTTTGGTCCATGATCAATAGAGAGTTTAGGATTACCTTGCAGTGTAAACATGCTCATACAGAGAAGCAAAAACATGAGTGGTTGAACATTCATCCTACAAACTACACACAAACAAATTTCCCCTTCCCACACTTGTGGCAAACCCCCCAAAATCAAAAGAAAAATTCTGTCTCCCGATATAGCCATCGACCGTTCCACACCCACGGGGAACAGCCTAAGCCACTCCTTCTTCATCCTCCCAATCACCCTAACTCTACTGCTTTTAATGACGTAACATTAACTCTCCTCTGTAGTTTTCCAACTTAACTCCAAAATTTTTAACAACTTTGTACATCATAGTTTTTTTTGTTTGTTTGTTTGTTTTGTTTTTGTTTTGTTTTTTTAATATATAATACAATCTATATTTTGTAAACTTACTATTTACTTCAAGTCAGTCAGATGCCTGTGCAAATGCTTAATTATTCTACCTTATATTTTGTTCATGCTTAGCTCCCACCAGTCTCTTCTTCTTCTTTGATCTTCTTGATGAACTCCTGCGCCTCCTCTGGGGTCTTGAAAATGTGGGTTCTGCCCTCATACGTGGTCAGCAGTCTCGCAGGATAGATTACACCATGACGAATCCCAAGGTTGCGCAGCTCCTCACGTACGGGATCAAACTGCTTCCTCAATTGCTGGATTCCTGTGGCCAAATCTGGGTAGAACCGCACCTGCTGGTCCTGGTGTTTAATCTCTCCTTTAGCACGTGCAGCGTTGAAGATCTTCATCCTGTCTCTGTTGCTAAGAAACTTCATAATTAAGGTCCTCGGCGGTCCCTTATCTCTCCGTGGGCCAATACGATGTGCTTTTTCCAGAACCACTGCTGATTGCAACTCCTCGCTGCCCAGCACCTCCGGAATCCACTTTTCCAGAAAGGAACATACGTCCCGACCTTCTGATTCCTCTGGAAGACCCACCAGCCTCAAATTATTCTGTCTCGACCGAGATTCCAAATCCAAAATATTATCTTCCAGAGATTTATTTTTTTTTTTCCAAAGTGCGCACCTTTAATTGAAGACGGGTGACGTCATCTTCAGCACTAGCGAGACGGAGCTCCATCTGCGCCGTTCGTTCTACACAGTCACCCAATTCCTTTCTTATTCCTTCCAACGCTGTCATAATCCCATCAAATCTAGAGGAAAAGTCCGCTCTCATTGAACTCATGGCAGCCATCAGCGCATCTGCGCCATTCCCCGCAGACATCGCACCGCCGCCAGCCTCCTCCGCCATATATGGAGTTTTGTTTGCTGCGTCACAGACCTGAAAGTCCGTTAATTTGGACTGTTTCGGCGGCTCGCTTTTTCCTTTTCCTGGTTTTCCAGCCTTAGGCTTCACCGACATATCCTCGCCCAAATGCTGGGATACGTTCTGTCCCAAATGAGAGAGTTATTTGCCGATTTTTTTTCTCCAGGAGCAGAGCAGAGCGAGACACGTCCGTCCTACGTGGCAGCCATAACCGGAAGTCCCACGTGGCTCTTTACTTTGTTATTTATACGTTGAGTGTCCTTTATTAATAAAGTAACGCAAACTCACTGGTCGCCTATACATAGCGTCTCCTTAATGGCTCGTGAGAGCCATTCATAACAGTAGGTCGCAGCCCAACTGAGACGCCGGAGACCGTGAGTTTTTGCTAATTTGGACTTGTAGTTTTTCACCCTTCTTTTGTGTACTGGCGAGCTGGAATCATGTCGTCCTCCAGGAGGCACGTGCGGCGCCCAGGCTACGAACTCACAGAAGCCCTGGACTACGTGGATGGGACGCTTTTCACCGCGGGCCTCTATGACACTCCCAGCGATGTACGCCGGCACCTGGAACTCGCTGAGGATATAATTAACAGCCTCCCTTGCTACTTCCACCTCCCTGAAGTTAAGGCGAGGAGGGCAGACATCTCTGCGCTCTGGGAGAGACTCCGTGGGCTGGAGGAAAACCCCGGCAGGAAGCCGAAGACAAGGCACCATCGCTCCTCACTTCAGGATCCCGCTCCAGCCTCCGATCCAGCACAGGAGTTCGCACCACCCAGGGTTCACCCTCATGAAACAGTGACGTCAGCCGGGATTCCCCCGGAGAGAATACAGGTGACAGCAATCTGCATTCGGGACCGAGTGGCTGCCGCTCACTCCGCCGCCCATCCCACTGCAAATCATGAAGCACGTGACGGCGGCAATGAGGCTGGTAGAGAAGAACCCTGAGCTGCATAATTATCCGGAATACACTGACCTGCTTGCTTCAGTTTCGGCGCAGGAGCAGCATTTTCCTAACCTCACATTCGCCTCGCCCTCGGCCAGAAGACGTCGCTCCCAAGCCTCTCAGACACCTCAGCGAGAACCCCGTCCAGATTCAGCTCTGGGTAGTCACATGAACTCTGCTTCCCTGCCAGCTGTTGCCTCTGTGTCCCGCCGAAGAGGTGAATCATCCGCCCCTGTTTCCGGGTCATCTCTCCCCGCTGTCCCGTCAGCTTCTGGTTCCCGGTTTGCCTCGGCTGTTCCTCCCTCTTCTTTGACACTCACTCCAGCCGCTGTGAGATGCATGAGTCCGTCTCTGGATGCCCCCGGTCCTGTTCCGGTGCAAGAGGCTCCTCCTTGTCTTCCCAGGGGGTCCTCCACTTCCATCCAGCGGGGGAAGGGAAGACTCAAGTCCACTGCGGCAGGTTCCACCGGTTCTCCGGGAATCAGGCAAGTGCCTTTTCATTCTCTTCCTTTATTGGGTGAATTGCCTTGTTTGATTCCTGGAGGTGGAGTTCGGGGTTTACAGTCCCCTGAGCTCTCTCCACCTGCTGCAGACATAAAATATGAACCTGCGCCCTCTGTGTGTCTCCCCCCTGAGCGTTCCCCGGTTCTAGGACTACACCGCCGGACCAGGAGGGAGCCTGCGGCCCTGGAAAGCTCAATTCCAGCCCTGCAGCCACGTCGTGGGCAGAGGAGGAGGCCAGACTGCCACTTGAAACCTGCGCCGATAATCAAGCGTCCCCGGGTCTCCACGGAGGAATGGTTCGGCCCAGCAGAACTCAGATCCCCTGCCACCACGCCATGCGGACCTTCGGCGTGGACCTCTGCGCCGGGAGATCTTCAAACTGTGGGAACCATCATGCCAGCTGCAGAGCCCGTCGCAGTCGAGTGGGAGCCGGAAGACGAACTCCTGCATATTGAACCTGGAGCATCAAAGTCCTGGACGGCGGTAGAACCCGAGATCAGGCAAGTGCTCTATTTTGTTTTTCTCCTCAATCTTCTGGAGCATTATTGCCTGTCTCTCGGGGGGACGAGCTGGGTGCAGCCATCCCCTGTACTCAAGCCTGTCTCGCCGGGCTCTGCCGCTACCGGTGATCCTGATCCCGGTTCCTCTGAGCCTTTCCCTAGGGTCACCGGAGATGGATCCGTTCTGGCTGTCGTTCCAGAGGTTCCGGTTCGGGGCATGGAGTTCGCCCCTGATGCTGCGCCGGCCCAATCAGGGTCCATCGAGAGTGCGGCGTCAGTTTGGTTAAAGGCCAGCGAGGGACCTGGGGGTTCACTTTCCCCGGGTGTTGGGCTGATCCTGTCCCGCACATCTGCCTTTTCCCCCTCGGGGAGGAAGCCACACCTAAGTTCCTCCCTCTGCTCTCGGTGGTCTGAGGACGCGGGACGACCGCCTGCAGAACTGTCTGGTTGGTTCAGTGATCTGGGTTAGCCTCCTGAGATACTGTGTTCCCGAGCCTGGGACTCGGGTAGGCCACCCGAACTGTGGATATCGCTCCTGGCCAGGTGGAATCCGGGTCTGGGTCGCCCGCCGGACGGACTGTCATCTCTTGCCCCTCTCCACCTGCCGGCGTCCCTGGAAAGATTGACTGTTTAGTAGTTTTGTGTGTGGATTGCTCTTCTTTTTGTATTTGTTATTAATCAGGACACGAATTTTGCCTTGTCCTCGCCCTAAGTTGTGGTTTTTTCCCTTATTTTTCATGACTATGTCGTTATGTCCCCGCATCTTGGGTCTTGGCATTTTGCCCTGCCTTCTGTAGTTATTGTTATCAATCTTGTGGTCATTGCAGAGGGGGGGGGATGGTTATTTTATTTTAGACTGTCCATGTAATCTCCAGGTGCTTTTTTTCTCTGCCTTTTCACCCCGCAAATTTGCAGAATTTTTTTTTTCTCTTGTAATTTGTAACTTTTTCTCACTAATTTGAATTTTTTTTTTCCTCAGTGTTTGTACGGAACCTCAAAGCAGACATGCATTTCTCCTTGTTGTATACCTCGCTGTGTTCTGAATTAGGCCTCCAGGTTCGCCTCTTATTTCCGATTGTAAGGATCTGTTTGCCTGCTCTAGTGTACGGTATTTTTTCTTTCTCCCTTTTTGCAGTGTTATTGTTTTTCATATTTTTGTTGTGGCCTGTTGGGCGGCATGTGTCATACCTTATTCATTCTATGTTACCTGGGTTTTTTTTTCTCTCTTTCTTTCCTCGTTTCTCTCCCCCCTGACCTGGTCCCCCGCCACCTTCCCTGGGCCGTCCCTGGTGGCCTTCCCTTGGGGGGGGGGGGGGGGGGGGCTAAGCCAGCGCCGGGAGGTGCAGCTCGGGGGAGGAGTACTGTCACGCCTGAGCGTTGATTGCTATCCGTGCTCAGGTTGTCCAGTTTTCCTCCAGCTCCACCCCGTTCCGGGCCTGGTCTTACGGCCTTCCCCGAGGCCCTAATTTGACAGCGTCTCAGCTGACTTCGGCTGTCAAGCACAGCTGCTCCGGGACAGCTGTCTCTTATCACTATTAATTCTCTTACCCACTTCTGATTGGGTTCTGTCCCCCATTTAAGGGAGCAGCTGAGAATCACTCCTCGCTGCAACCTAAACGAAGGAAAGACGGACATCATGTTTCCACGACTGGAGTTCCTACGCCCAACTCCAGTTTCCCGTTGTCTCTGCTCTTCACCCTTTCGTAAGTGCTGCTGCCCAGCGTGTGTTTTTCCCTCGCTGTCTCCCTAGCCTTTCTCCCGGGTTAGAATGTTATTATAAGTTTGAGTGTGTTTTTGCCCCACGTGGCTCTTTACTTTGTTATTTATACGTTGAGTGTCCTTTATTAATAAAGTAACGCAAACTCACTGGTCGCCTATAATGTCTCCTTAATGGCTCATGAGAGCCATTCATGACAAGTTCACTCTTGCCATTCATTTCAATGGAGAATTTTTCTGATTTAAGGTCCCATATGCGGAAGTTGAGGAGGTGTGACTTAAGATCAAGCTATGCATCTACATCGACCCAACGCAGCTGTGACAGCGTCGACACAATGTGTCGCCCGATGTGCATGTAGCATCCATACTTAGGCAATAATGAGTCAATAGTGAACTCAGTTTACAGAGTTTTAATAGAATACTATATACAAACCAATATTGGCTTACGGCACTGCAGGCCAGGTGTCTCCACGACGAAAGAGGACTAGCCTCTTACGCCCACCTCCTTTATACTAATAGTGGTGTCACCACCGGAAACCGGTAGTTGACCACCCTAGTCCATTCCCCATCCAGCCCGGCCACCATCTTACTAATACCAGCCTTTTACATACATAACAGTGCCCCTCCCCCACTTCAAAAAAAAGTGTCAAGCATACAGGTAACCCACCCATATTTGTCTCCCAACTCGCACTCTAGAATAAAATATGTACAAAAAGAAATAAACTGCCTACCCATTCAAACAACTAAGGCTGGGGAGCTGGGTAGACTGCCAGCACACCCTACACGGCTAAGTGGGTTATTCTGCCGCTATACTTAAAGCAGTCCAACTCAAAAGAAAAGCCTTGTTTCTAAATAAAATAATCCCAGAGAACAGCTCCTTATGAACACAACATATAACAATTACAACTTACATTGGACATACTGCTGGCAGCCCCCACCCCAACACCTACCCCACACTTGGACACACAGTAAACAATACGTGTCGGGTCAGTATAATTATTATAAACCATCAATCAATAGAACCAAACAACCCAATCACAGTCAACAATTCCTACTACACAAGTCTAAATAAGACCAATATCCAATTAACAGCACATCAATTTATCTTCACCATGGTCAATAAAACCCTCAAATTAATAAAATTCAGCTCTATATGACACACAAATTACAAAATTCAACCCATAAAATATCATCTCATTATTATCCCTTTTTTTTTTTTAGATGCCAGAGCACTAAAACAGCAGCAATTAATCATGTACATCAGCACCTGGGTTAAACTCAAAATATATACACAACAAAACACCCTCAGTCCTTGGACAGGTCTCTCTCTGAACGCCTCCATCTTTTGACTGACTCAAAAGAGTCAGACTGACTTTTGACTGATTGACTCCTGCTACGCCGTCTCCTCTCCGATGATGTCAGACGCAGCTCATTCGGATGCCTAGAGGTCTGGTCAGACAAGTGCAGGTACCCATCAATCTGGGCAGCCGCCACCCAGAGCCGCCTCTGGTCATCACGCCACTCCCGTGACCCGTGATCCCTTCTCATCCGGGCCTCAACTCTGGGCCGAACCTCCTCTCCAACCTGTAGGGAAGCCCTTTTCTTCTTTTCCGGATCACTCTGATTCTGACTTGCCCCCTTCACCGATCCAGTTGACTCTTGGGTCTGGTTTGTCTTTCTCTTGGCAGGCTGTTATTGTGAGCGCTTTACAACTGCGCTCTCAGGCCTCGCCCTCCCATCCTCTAGTGCGGGCACCTCATCCTAAGGAGCCACCCCGGTGGTCCCGGCGTGCCGTCCAGCACCCTCATCCAGGGCAGCATAATGACCGGCACTGGGTCCATCGCGTGGCGCTGAACGTACTCTCCACTTGCATTTGTGTCCAGCCAGTCTGAGTCCCACACCTCCACACCATCTACCACCGGAGCTGGTTGGCTCCAAAGTCCACACCCCGACCACTCCTCACCCGATACATTGGCTATAGAGAAACCCAGGCTATAAAAGAGGTTGCACCCCATGATGTTAACTCCCGCAGCGGTGACATAAACATGGGCCTCGGGTACAATGACAGACTTGTACCGGGCCTCCATTTCCACAGACCCCATCACAGCCAGTCTGTTCCATCCATAGCCATAATTGTCTCTCTCCTGCTTTCTAATTTGTCGGTGGGGAAACAAACTCCTCATGGTTGCCAGGTTTAAAACATAGATAATCGCTCCTGTGTCCACCAGCAGGGGAACCTCGACGCCATCTAGCATGACATCACACCCGATCCGTCCCATAGTCTCCGGGGAAACGGTGTGTACTATTGCAGGAGTCTTCTGCACGGGACCCAGTTCACTCCGCCAGTCGCTGCGTTCAAAGTTTGCGCACGCCCTGGCAAAGTGGTTCAGCAAACCACACTTCTCACAACACTTGCCTTTTGCCGGGCACACTCTGGACTTATAGCGAAGACTAGGGGACCCACAGCCATAACAACGTGGCGTACCTGGGGCGGACCTGACCTTCACTATGGAGGCATATTCTTCCTCTCCGCTGTCTTCGTCACCAGGGTCCAATAACAGCGCCTTAGCTCGAGAGTCATCTTGACCCAGAGTGGCCCCTTCAGTAACTCCCCTCGCGATAGTCTCTGCTGCCTTGAGCTGTTAAGCGAGTCCGATAGCTGCAACCAACGTCAGTTCTCCTGGGTGTGTCAGAAGCCTGGACTGGGCTGCCGGGCAGTGGATGTGCTCTGCCAGGTGGTCCCAAATCATCTCGTCCTCCTGGGGCCCAAACTTGCACTGCCTCGCCAGCTCCCGGAGGTCCATCAAAAATCTCTTCATTGGCTCCCCCGACCGCTGGCGGCGCTGTCGAAACTGTCGAATCTGGATGCATCGGACCGTGACGTTTTCCATTGCATGAAAGTAGAGTGCCATTAGCTCCACTACTTCATCAAAACTATCGGCCCCACCAAGGTTCTCCAGTGTTCTCTGCCCCTCCATGCCTAAGTTATGGACCAAAACAGCCCTCACGTGGAGCTTTTCTAGCTCGCTGAAATTCATAACAACCAAATAATTGGTAAATGCGGCAAACCACCGGGACCATGGTGCAGGTGGCTCACCTGGGGTCTCCAAAAACAGACGAAAACTGGCAACAGATCTTTCAACTACCGCTTTTACCTCATCGCCAAATGTAGCATCTGTACTTAGGCAATAGCGAGTAGATAGTGAACTCAGTTTACGGAGTTTTATTAGAATACTATATACAATACAATATAGGCTTACAGCACTCTCCTGCAGGCCAGGTGTCTCCACGATGAAAGAGGACTAGCCTCTTCCACCCACCTCCTTTATACGAAGAGTGGCGTCACCACCGGAAACTGGCAGTTGACCACCCTAGTCAATTCTCCATCCAACCCGGCCGCCATCTTACTAATACCAGCCTTTTACATACATACCAGTTCACCTCTCCAGAGAAGGAGAGGTGCATGTCAGGCAACGCAGGCCGGAAGAGCTGTGATTGGTCCGCTTTGTCTGTTTCACATTTCCTGGTTCTCGCTGCTGCTTCACTTTGCTTGTTCACGGCGGCACAACTTCCAAAGGGAGTAGGTTAAACAGTGGTCCACATTCAAAAGAATATTGAGGAAGTAAGCACATACAGAGCATTTTGTGGTTCGTCATAACCCCAGTAAGTACACAGATTGTCCGCTTTGTCTCCTCCTTCACATTTTCTGTTTTTCGTTGCTGCTCCGCTCTGCCCTGTTTACAGTGGCACAACTTCCAAGGCGAGTCTGTTAAAATAACGATCCAAATTCAAAAGAATATTGAGGAAGCACATACAGAGAATTTTGTGACTTGTTATAAACCCAGTAATTATACAGATTGTCAAATAACGGCAGCGGCAGTGATTGCACGCACCGTTTTCTCCGCCTTCTCTTTTTCACCATGAAACGATCGTATTAAAAGTTGCTTTTTCTTCACATTTAGCTTCAACTCTATCATAACCTGCTCTTGTCCATTGCTATTTCATATATAAAAGCACACGAGAACACAAATCACTGCACACATCAGCTGAAACCCGTTTTGGTAACGGAACAACACATTTCACCCAACACACAAGAAAAAATTGCGGATCACTGCGTCTGCGACGGACATTGGTATTGGCATTGACGTGATGCAGGTGTATAAATCCAGCTTTAGGCTCTCTATACTTCTTCTGCCGCCCGCAATGCTGCTGAGCTCACTCTGCGCAGGAGTTAGTGATTGCTTGACTGAGGCTGCATAGTGCACAGTGAGTCTTCGGCTCTGACATCTGATAGGCGGCCATAATCATGACACTGTGGTGACACTAAACACAGCGGGAGGACATTCCTCTGGAACATTCTTCACACCCAGCAGCAGGGCTGGAAGAAGCAGAGGACAATTTACATGCGGATAGGGAACCATAGGAAGCAGTCAGACGGGACTGTATGCATGCGTCCTCGAGCCAACCAATGTCATGCTAATCATATGTATTGACCAATGTGTATTAGATGAAATTGATATGCTAATGTGCCATGCATTCTCTCTGTCTGTATCACGGTATAAAAGAGCTTGTTTCACTCTCAGCGCTCTCTCTCTACGCTCTACTCTTTGTCACGCCGCGCCGTTCATCAGCGGCGCCACCTGCTCACACACCTGATCCTCATCAGCGGCGAAGGAGAAAAGCCGCCTCGCCCGGAGGCTCGGCCTGAAGCCGTCAGACTTCGTTCCTCACCGTTGTGAGTCATCTACTATCTTCAGCGCAATTATTTGGGTAAGAAGCCTTACCTTCTCTCTCCAGTCTGCTCCCCTGTGCACAGGTGGATTTCCCGGCGGCGGCGGACGTCTTCTCTCCAACGCCCATTCCTCGCTGTTGCACCGAGCTCTCCAGGTGGCTGTCTCCCGGGTTTCGCCCCTTGCTGTGCCAGCTGACCTGTCATCCAAGTAAGTCCTTCTCTTGCCATAATCCCTCCTGTGTTGGTGTATGCCTGTCACCCTCTCCCTGTGTCTTCTCCATAGGGTTGCCCGGCTGTACGGTCACCTGCCTCTGTGTCTGAAGCGGACACCGCCACCAACACATTTACACCCCGCAGACACGCACTCATTCACGCCCATTGTTAATAAACTATTTGAACTACTCTGAGCCTGTGTGTGTGCGTCTCCTGAGCCGTGCGTTATGTCACTCTTAAGACCATCCAAGAGCGCCGCTGGGGTCAACAGGCTGTATTCATGTTAGAGGGTCAATAAAGAATCTGTGCCGACCTACACTCATGCCTCGCCTTCACATCCTTTCCTTTGCACCCTCTACAACATGGCAGACCATCTCTAAAATATACCTGGGCTAGTTTTTAATCGGTTTTCACACATAAATTTAATTCCTAAAACTCTCAGAAGTGAAAACAAATTGCATGTTTTGTGTTAACATGGTAATATCACCATATTTAAAAAAGGATTGATTCCAAAATATCGACCAGCATGTTATTGAAGTATTGATACTAGAGTATCAATATGCCCAATCTCTAGTCTACTTCCACTGTTGTTGCTGCAGTGTCTACACTATAGCGTCATCCAGTAGCTACACCATTTCAACCACTAGACCTGCAAACCAGAACTCTGAGAGAATTTGTGCAAAAAGCTATTGTTATGTCCACAAACCTGGTAATAAAGGAGGCTGACGGAGAGGTAGCACTGAGCACTGCTTTATTCTGAATGAGAGCTCACAGTACAGAACACACCATGGTGGAGTCACCCAGGGCAAGAGGAACCCCTAATGACGGATGCCCCTTAATATAGGGTGGTGTGATGACGCGACAGGAAGGTGGCATCATCACACAGCACTTCAATATAAAATCCCCACATAACACCCACCCCCCTTTACAAAGTAGAAAAACACCAAATCAAACCCACCCTAATTTAGAAACATAAAACCAAAACACACATAACATAAAAGCAGTCATAAAGAACAAAACAAAACATAAAAACACCAAACATAACTGAACTAGGACCAGCGGGTCGACTACCACACGGCCCACACACAAAATAACCCAATGAGGCGGCAGATAAAATAAAGGCAGCGAAGTGAGGTTTTAAGTAGGTTTATTAAATCATACCGCCGTCACGGAGCTTGCCCAAGGGGCGGCTCGGAGGCTCTCCAGCAAAGAGACACAGGATGTGTGTGTCAGCAGCAGTAGTTGAAGAGTGAGAGACTGAACATGGATTTCAGTGAGCTTATATACCCAGTTACAAACAATACATGAAAGAGCATTCACAGCAGTTGGTATGGGCATTTGCATATGAGAGACACAGTAGGGACAGGATGCATGAACACAATGCATGAATGGAACATTAACATCACAGTACTGAGCTGGAACAAGCCAGAAGGAGCGGGGCTGCCTGTAGACATTAATACACACATTTCACTGTTCTGTTATTTGCTCTAGCCGAGCGCTGTGTCTGTCTCAGTCTGTTGTGGGAGTTACGCCAAACCGCCACACGCTCCCCCCCAGAGGGCTCAGCAGGGGGCCGAGGCCTCAATAGTGCAGCTTTGGCAGCGAGCAGGGAAAGCTCTGTGCAGGCGGAGGTGGAGGGGGGTGGGGGGTAGTAAATGCCAGCCGGGGACGGTGAAATCGTCCGGGCCGCGCAAAAATTGCTTGTTGTTCCGCGATGTCGAGGGGCTGTCCCGTTGAACGTGCGGAGATCACAAGAAGAAAAATTAGTCACTGGCTCCTCTCGCGATTAAGTCCTGCAAGGATTAATAGTGGCCGTGAAGAAAAAAAAAAACAGGAGCGACGAGGCTGCGTGGCGGCTGTAATAAAAGCAGAGGGACTGGCGTGTTGACTTTAGGTGCGGGCACAACCTTAAAGCCTTCGGGGACTGCAGACTGCTGAATTCCCGTTGAGCGCCATGGCTAAGACCATAAAATCCAGTGAGCAAGCTGCGTGCCTCAGGTGTACGAGCAAGCCTGAAGGGCCAGTGTGCAGCGGCAAAGGAGGAAGGCGGTCAGTGGAGCCAAATGTGTCCCGTGCGTGGTGCGCCGTCCTCGTAACTCCCCGGTGCGTGTGCCGGGGCTCCGTGCGTTGTTGGGCCAGCTGGAGAGGGAGAGCCAGGGTCAGGGAGCTTAATCATCCCTGTTGTAGTTGCAGTAGATGGGTCATGATGCATTCAGGTCCACGTGTGCTCCGTTGGCCGTGGAGGTCGCCGTCGTGGAGAAAGGACGAGGTGCATGCGCTCTTGTGTGGAGGAGCTGTGAGCGCGGCCGGTCCAGCGTGGATGTGCCGATCTAGGCGTGCAGATCCCACCATGAAATTTGCTGCGGCTTTCCCGGTCGTGGGTGATGTCCGGAAAGTTCCCTGAAGCAGAAGGGAGCTGTTGCGTTCGCTTGTCATCGGAGCATCACCGCCGGGTGCTGCGTTCGCCGGCAGCGTGTTTTTTTTCAGCGTCGGGTCACCAATATGGCGGATGATAAAATAAAGGCAGCGAAGTGAGGTTTTAAGTAGGTTTATTAAATCATACCGCCGTCACGGAGCTCGCCCAAGGGGCGGCTCGGAGGCTCTCCAGCAAAGAGACACAGGATGTTTGTGTCAGCAGCAGTAGTTGAAGAGTGAGAGACTGAACATGGATTTCAGTGAGCTTATATACCCAGTTACAAACAATACATGAAAGAGCATTCACAGCAGTTGGTATGGGCATTTATATGAGAGACACAGTAGGGACAGGATGCATGAACACAATACATGAATGGGACATTAACATTACAGTCCATCACCACACCCCTCCTAGACCCGCTGCAGTTTGCCTACCGTGCTAACAGGTCTGTGGACGACACAGTCAACCTGGCCCTCCACTCCATCCTGCAGCACCTGGACTCCCCGGGAACCTACGCCAGGATTCTGTTTGTGGACTTCAGCTCCGCATTCAACACCATCCGCCCCGATCTGCTCCAGGACAAGCTGTCCCTGCTCAACGTGCCTGACTCCCTCTGCAGGTGGATCACCGACTTCCTGACGGACCGGAGACAGCATGTGCGGCTGGGGAAGTCTGTCTCAGACTCTGTTAGCATCAGCATTGGATCACCCCAGGGCTGTGTACTTTCCCCCCTACTCTTCTCCCTTTATACCAACTCCTGCACCTCCTCCCACCAGTCTGTTAAGCTGATTAAGTTTGCGGACGACACCACCCTCATCGGGCTCATCTCCAACGGCGACGAGTCCGCCTACAGGGAAGAGGTGGCCCAGCTGGTGTCCTGGTGCAGCCACAACAACCTGCAGCTGAATGCTCTGAAGACAGCGGAGATGATTGTGGACTTCAGGAAAGTCACATCCCCCCTGCCCCCCCTCACCATCACAGGCTCTCCCATCACCATTGCAGATTCCTTCCGCTTCTTGGGCACCACCATCACCCGAGACCTCAAATGGGAGCCAACCATCAGCTCCCTCATCAAAAAGGCCCAGCAGAGGATGTTCTTTCTGCGGCAGCTGAGGAAGCTCAAGCTACCCACCAAGATGTTAGTGCAGTTCCACACGGCCATCATCGAGTCCATCCTCACCTCCTCCATAACTGTGTGGTATGCAGGAGCCACTGCCAGGGACAGACTAAGGCTGCAGCGCGTCGTGCGCACTGCTGAGAAGGTGATAGGCTGCGAGCTCCCATCTCTCCAGGACCTGTACATCTCCAGGACCCGGAGGCGTGCTGGCCGGATCATAGCCGATCCTTCACATCCTGGTCACGTGCTGTTTGCCCCCCTCCCCTCAGGTAGAAGGCTTCGGTCCATTCGGACTAAAACCTCCCGGCACACGAACAGCTTTTTCCCCTCTGCCATCAGACTGCTGAACACTAAGTGACTTTTGACTCTTGTGCACTATGTACAGCAGCTCAACCAGACTCATGTCAATCATCACTGTTTTTCTGTTGCATTATTGACTGCACTATGTGGTACTTCACATTATCTGCTACATGCTAATTTTTTAAAACTGCCTTGACTAGTACTACTCATTATTACTAGTATTATTATTATTATTATTACTTATTATTACTTATTTTTCTACACTTATTGCCCGTTTTTAGTCCTTTAGTTTTTTAGTTTATCCCTTTTTCTCATTATGTTTTTCATGTTGCAGCATGGCACCGAGACAAATTCCTAGTTTGTGTATTACATGAACAATGGCAATAAATCTGATTCTGATTCTGATTCTGATTCTGACAGTACTGAGCCGGAACAAGCCAGAAGGAGCGGGGCTGCCTGTAGACATTAATACACACATTTCACTGTTCTGTTATTTGCTCTAGCCGAGCACTGTGTCTGTCTCAGTCTGTTGTGGGGGTTACGCCAAACCGCCACACCACACACAAAATACACAAAATAACCCACTTCGCACAGCGAAGTGGGTTATTTTGCCACTTGAAATAGAAGAACAGCCGTGCTCCTAACTAACAAAGAACTAATTAATTTTAAGTCTTTTGCCCACAGTCCTCCATGCAAATGGTCGGTCAGGTGGGGAGGCCCTGTGGCAGTCCTGCAGCAGATGCGCCCCTAGAGGTGGCAGGCCCCTGGGGCGAGGACCAATTTTCGAAACGCAGGAGCCCGGATCCCAAACCACCTTCTCCGACTCCTGCCCAGCCTCGCCACCCGGAGTGTCCCCCTGGATATGCCATAGCTGGTTAGCATGCCTCATCTAACCATCCAACAGCCGGAAGCACACCACTCCCAACTTTGCCACAATCCTCATCAGTGTCCGATGTTTTGCCAGCTGTGGTCCAGCCGAATGTTGCCCAGGTCGTTCGTCAGCCCAAACCCGAACCTAGTCCATGACTTAGAGTGGTACCTTACTCGGCTTGATGTGCTGCTGAGCATGCGGTAATACAATGCTCCCATGTGGTTTTGTCCCATTGTATTCCTGTAGCGATGCAGCGGTCACCGTCTTTGCAGTGGACCCCTCACCCAACTGTGGCTGAGACCCAATACGAGTACTGAAGGTATCCGGTGCCTCACTGGTGTCGCTCGTTGGAACATGCGCTCCACCCTCCTGCTCGGCCCCTCCTACTACCTCCTGCCAAGCATGGGCACTGAAGCTGTCCCGCTCTGGCACTGAGCAGGGACAGTCTAGGTGACATGAAACCAGGACTGTCCGCCAGCGCTTCATCTCAAACCACAATGTCGTCAGTTACCGGAGCCAGCGAGCCCCAGCAACGACATCCAGACCATTCATTCCCAGCGCTGTCTCTGATGGCGAAACCCAGTCCATAGAACAGGTCACACTCCATGGTGTTATCACCATGCCCCGCCACTTGGAAAGTGAAGTCGTGCACCACTTCAGACTTGTAGTGAACAGTCAGCTCCACAGTCCTGACATTGCACAGTCTATTACTGCCGTAGCCGCACAATGGCGCTGGGTTACTCCTAATCCTGTAGTATTCAATTCAATTCAATTCAACTTTATTTATATAGCACCATTTCACAACAACAGTCATCTCATAGCACTTTCAAATGTAGGGGAAACCCCCACAACTGCAGAAAGACCCCAGCAATCAGGCGATCCCCTGTGAGCAAGCGTTTGGCGATGGTGGAGAGGAAAAACTCCCTTTTTACAGGAAGAAACCTCTAGCAGAACCAGGCTCAGGGAGGGGCAGTCATCTGCCACAACTGACTGAGGGGTGAGGGGATAGAGAAGATGAAAAGAACAGACATGTAGAGAGCAAACATTAAAGGAGTGAAGCCCAGTACATTTTTGGAGGTCCCACCGCTGTCTAAATCTATTAGCAGCATAACTATGGGAGGGTTCAGAGACACATGATCCCTCCCTAATTGTAGGCTATATTGAAAAGGGAGGTTTTAACCCTATTCTTAAAAACAGAGATCGAGTTTGACTCTCGAATCCAGATTGGTAACTGGTTCCACAGGAAAGGAGCTTGATAACTGAAGGCTCTGCCTCCCATTGTACTTTTGGAAATTCTAGGTATTACAAGTAATCCAGCATTTTAAAGGTGTAATGCTCTGTTAGGATGATAGGGTAGAATCAGATCTTTTAAATAAAGAGGGGCCTGATTGTTAAGGGTTCTGTAAGTGAGAAGAAGGATTTTAAATTTAATTCTGAACTTTATGGGAAGCCAATGAAGGGAGGCCAAAACCGAAGAGATATGATCTCTCTTTCTAGTACCAGTTAAAACTCTTGCAGCAGCATTTTGGATCAATAGAAGACTTTTTAAAGATATTTTAGGACAACCTGATAATAAAGAGTTACAATAATCTGATCTAGAGCTAACAAAAGCGTGGATTAGTTTCTCAGTGATAGAAGGCAGTCTTAGAAACAAATTTAATATGTGAATTGAAAAACAGATCTTAATCAAAAATAACTCCAAGGTTCCTCACAGAACTATTAGGAGAAAGAGTAACCGCATCCAAACTAAGAGTTTGATTTGGAAAGGTATTTCTAAGGTTTTTTGGACCAACAAGAATGACTTCAGTCTTATCTGAATTTAATAACAGGAAATTACAAGTCATCCAAGCTTTGATTTCCTTAAGACAGGCATCTAACTTGGCTAATTGACTGCTATCATCTGGCTTCATTGACAGGTATAATTGTGTGTCATCTGCATAACAGTGAAAATGTATACAATGCTTTCTAATAATGTTGCCTAACGGAAGCATACATAAACTAAAAAGAGTAGGGCCTAACACAGATCCCTGTGGAACTCCATGACTGAGCTTTGAGTTGGAGGAAAACTCATTACTGATATGAACAAACTGGAGTCTATCAAACAAATAAGATCTAAACCACTGCAGCGAAGTTCCATTAAGTCCAACATAGTGTTCTAATCTATCAAATAGAATATTATGGTCGATAGTATCAAAAGCTACGCTAAGGTCTAAAAGGACAAGTACAGAAACAAGTCCATTATCAGATGCGACAAGGAGATCATTGGTGACCTTCACTAAGGCGGTTTCAGTACTATGATGGATTCTAAACCCAGATTGAAACTCTTCAAATAAACAATTTCCCTGCAAGTGGTCAAATAATTGTGTAGCAACAACTCTTTCTAAGATTTTTGAAATGAAAGGCAGATTACAGATTGGTCGATAGTTAGCTCAAACTCCTGGGTCCAGCATTGGCTTTTTGAGTATGGGTTTAATTACAGCAGTTTTAAAAGCCTGTGGTACATGGCCTAATGTTAATGAATAATTGATTATTTGAAGAATAGGGCTACCAATAAATGTGAAGACTTTTTTAAATAACCTGGTAGGAATATGGTCTAAAAGACAAGTTGAAGGCTTGGATGTGAAAATTATTTTATCTAACTCTAAAAGGTCAATTGGAGCAAACTTATCCAAACAGATATCAATTGAAAGTTTAACAGTGGGAAGAATCTGACTGATTTCATCTCTAATAGATGAAATTTTTTTGATTGAAAAAGTTCATAAAGTCCTGAGTAGTAAGTTCTAAGGGAATGCAAGGATTGACAGAATCCTGACTCGTTGTCAGCCTGGCTACAGTGCTGAGAAGAAACCTGGGATTATTCTTGTTCTCATCTATTCATGCCGAGTAATAACTTGTTCTAGCTTTTCTAAGAGATTTTTTATAAATTAAAAGATGATTTCTCCAAGCTGAATAGATTTCATCTAAATTAGTGGAATGCCATTTTCTTTCTAATTAACAAGTCTTCTGTTTTAAGTTATGAGTTTCTGCATTGAACCAAGGGGTTAGAAATCTCTGATTGGACTTTTTCTTTTTTTAAAGGGGCAACCATGTCTAGAGTCTGATGCAGAGAAGCTGTGACACTATCCAACATGCTGTGGCTTATATTAATCATATATTCCATAACTACATATGTATAGACATATTAGAATGTTTAGTGATTACATATGTGGAATGACCTCAAGCCTCAGAACAGGACAAGAGGTCTCAACCACCAGCGAGGATCAAAGAACAGACAGAGTCGCAGCGGTGGAGACCGGATTGATCTCCCTGACCACCCAGGATCAGGTGGAGGAGACGGAGGACAATGGAGGGGGGATTATGTAATGCGGGATGTCAGCTTTAATATGCAATGTCTTTTGTTGAGTGTGGGTATAAATATGAAGGTCTGACTGCGTTCGACCTCTTATTCTGCTTCTGCACCGAGATGAGACTTGTTAGAGGAGTGAAGCTGAAATTAAACTTTGATTTATAAAATCACAGCACTTCGTTATTTCAAGCTCTTCTACACTGGTGACCAGACGTGAGGATGGAACAGAGACGTTCTCCTGCGATTAACTCATCAGAGGCGACCCAGGCAAGCGCCGGCGCCCATGCAGACAGGGGAACGGATGGAAGACGTTCCCCCACAGCAGAAGCTACAGAGAGGGCTCAACCGAGCACCATCCCCAGCCCCGCCGTGAGAGCAGAAGAAAGGCGCTCTCACCCGGCGGACACATCAGGGACGGCCCACACAAGCGCCGTCACCGTCAAGCTGCCAGAATTCTGGCAAGAAGACCCGAGCTCGTGGTTCCAGCAAGCTGAGGCTCAGTTTGCACTGGCGGGCATAACGGTGGATGAGACGAAGTTTTATCACATCGTCGCCAAACTCAACGCTGCCACGTCAAGATGTGCACGGAGCATAATCCAACAGCTGCCCGCCCATGACAAATACAGAGAGCTTAAAGCAACCATCGTCGAGAACTTCGTCCCCTCAGCCGAGGAGAGAGCAGAGAAGATCCTGGCGATCTACGGCCACAGAGGATGCAGACCCAAGGCCCTCATGGAGGACATGCTGCAGCTCAAGGAAGAGGACAACGACAGCTTCCTCTTCCAACACATCTTCCTCAGCACTCTGCCGCCACACATGAGAGGGACGCTGGTCAACATGCGGTGCAGCACCCAGCAGGACTTCCGCGCGCTGGCCCGAGAAGCGCAGCGGCTCATCAACGCCTGCAGGGAACAGATGGCCACAGCAGCATCCGCAGATCTCAGCGCGGAAGCCCAGAGCAGCGGAGAACCACAGTCAACCGAGCAGAGCCCGCCCACCATGGCGGCAACACAACCAAGGCGCAGCAGGCGGAACGACCTCTGCTATTACCACCACCGTTTCGCCGAGAGGGCGTACAAGTGCGTGCCCCCCTGCAAATTCAAAAGTTCGGGAAACGCCAAAGCCGAGAGACCGTTAACAGCTGCGGCTGTCGGCGAGGAAAACAAGCTACTGTATGTGACTGATGGACACACCGGGAGACAGTTCCTGATCGACACCGGAGCTCAGCTGAGTTTTATCACCCCTTCCCACGCAGACCGGGCCATGGGTCCCCGGGGAAATGGAGCGATGGCAGCCAACGGCTCGATCATCGACACCTTCGGTGAAAGGAACCTGCCTCTTTGCATCCACGGCCGCAACTATAGATGGACATTTATTGTAGCAGCGGTGAGCTTTAACTTGTTGGGCGCTGATTTTTTGTGTGCACATGGGTTGTTAGTCAATCTAGCAAATAGGCGCTTGGTTAATGCATTGTCATTTTCTTCTATTCCCTGCTCAGCTCGAGTTTCTCCACCACCCGTGCAGGCCAGCGTCACAACAGCAGGAGGTAAGTTTGACCAACTCCTCACCCAATTTCCAGCACTCACAGTTCCAAAATTTTTCAGCAACAGTAGCGAAACACGGGGTTGAACACTTCATCCTCACAACAGGCCCACCCGTGTTCGCCAAAGCTCGGTGCTTAGATGCGACCAAGCTCGCCATAGCACGGGACGAGTTTGCCACCCTGGAAAAATTAGGCATTATTAGACGCTCGAAATGCCCCTGGGCATCGCCACTCAACATGGTCCCGAAAACCGACAGTTCTTGGAGACCTTGCGGCGATTACTGCAGATTAAACAATGCGACAGCGCATGACCGCTACCCAATTCCTCACATCCAAGATTTTCCACTACATCTGGCGGGTGCACGCATTTTTTCTAAAATAGACCTGGTCCGCGGCTGTCACCAAGTCCCCGTTCGAGCGGAAGGCATTCCTAAAACGGCTGTAATAACCCCTTTCGGTCTTTTTGAATTTTTGCGGATGCCGTTCGGCCTCAAAGGCGCTGCTCAAACCTTTCAGCGTATGATGGACGCGGTGTTACGCGACCTCCCCTTCGTGTTCGTCTACCTTGACGATATGCTGGTAGCCAGCCCATCAGAGGAAGAACACGAACAACACCTCACTACAGTTTTTCAGAGACTAGAAGAGCACGGGTTAATAATCAACCCAGCCAAATGCAAATTCGGCGTGTCACAAATTGATTTTTTGGGACACAGAGTTTCACCGAAGGGGGCAGTCCCATTGCCGGACAAAGTCCACGCAGTAAAAAATTTTCCACGACCACAGACGGTCAAATCGCTGCAAGAATTTTTGGGAATGGTGAATATTTACAACCATTTCCTCCCCCGCGCAGCTCAACTCATGCAGCCCCTGTACGCCGCGCTCAGAAAACAAAAGCCTTCCAACGCGGTCGAATGGACCCCGGAGCGCGAACGCGCCTTCGCGGAAGTAAAAAGTGCTCTAGCAAATGCCACATTGTTGGTTCACCCCGATCCCTCGGCCCACATAGCGTTAACCACAGACGCTTCAGACCTGGCCATAGGGGCAGTAGTGGAACAACATGTTGGCGGAACCTGGCAACCTTTAGCATTTTTTAGCAAATCTTTAAACCAAACCGAGCGTAAATACAGCACTTTTGACAGGGAGCTGCTAGCACTTCATTTATCCATCCGCCACTTCCAGTTCTGGTTAGAAGGGCGGCGCTTCACGGCTTTTGTAGACCACAAACCGCTCACTTTTGTGATGGCTAAAATTTCAGAACCATGGTCAGGCAGGCAACAAAGACAGCTAGCGGCAATCTCAGAGTTCACCACAAACATTCGACATGTGGCAGGCAAACTTAACGTGGTAGCAGACTGCCTCTCTCGCGCTGTGACATCGCCAGAGCACGAGGAGACAGATTATACTACCTCAGCCGCAGAACTCTTCGCCAACGCGGATGCGTACGCGGCCCCAATTCATGTAGGGATAGATTACGCAGCCATGGCAGAGGAACAAAGCAGTGACGTGGACATGCGTGCGCTCCTGTCTGGACCAACAGGGTTAAGACTGGAGGAAAGGGGTTTACGTGACGGCATACCCCCCCAATCTGCGACGTTTCAACTGGCTGACCTCGCCCGGTAGTCCCAGCTGCATAGCGCCGCCGCATTTTCGACTCGGTTCACTCCCTCGCGCACCCAGGGGTGCGCACCTCGGTCAAAATGGTCACGGAAAAGTTTGTTTGGCCGGGCCTGCGCAAAAATGTAAAGGAATGGGCAAAAACTTGCATGTCTTGTCAGCGCGCCAAAATACACAAACACACAAAAGCTCCTCTAGAGCCTTTTCGAATCCCAGCCAGAAGGTTTGACCACGTTCACGTCGACCTCGTGGGACCACTACCTTCGTCTCAGGGTTTCACACACCTGTTAACGATGATAGACCGTACTACGCGCTGGCCTGAGGCGGTCCCTTTGGCGTCAACCACAGCTGCGGAAGTCGCTCGCATTTTTTTAACAAACTGGGTGGCACGTTTCGGCGTCCCATCGGACATCACGTCCGATAGGGGGCCTCAATTTGTCTCAGAGCTTTGGTCAGCCATGGCCAGCAGCTTAGGGGCGACAATTCACCGCACCACCGCTTATCACCCTCAAGCTAATGGGTTATGCGAGCGTTTTCACAGATCTTTAAAGGCCGCCCTCAGGGCCTCACTAACGGATACAAACTGGGTGAATAAACTTCCCTGGGTTTTATTGGGGTTGCGTGCTGCGCCTAAAGAAGATCTAGACGCCTCCCCAGCAGAATTAGTTTTTACACAACCTCTCAGACTCCCAGGTGAGTTTTTACCAGAGAATCCAGAGCCCGGGCATCTTCCAGCCCTGAGGCCTTTAGGCAGCACCGGACCGGACACTCTCCCCGGACTGGCACATCACTCTTTTCCATGGGTTTTTGTCCCCCAAGCTTTAAAAAAACGCCGAGTTTGTTTTTGTTAGACACGAAGCTTTAAAATCAACCCTCCATCCACCATACGACGGACCATTCAGAGTGCTGGAACCTGGTGATAAGCATTTTGTGCTTGATTTAGGGGACAGAAAAGAAACAGTCAGCATTGACAGACTTAAACCTGCCTTCTTGTTGAGAGACGAACCTGCAAAGGTGGCGAGAGCACCTCGGCGGGGTAGACCCCCCCAAGAAAAAAAACTCAGCCCCCCTGCAGGGAACAAATAACCACTCTCCTCCCCAAGCTGCAGATTCCTTACAGGAGGGTCCCACCACAACTCCAAAGCGGACCCATAGCAGATTCGGGAGAAGATTAAAACCCAGACGGCACAGGGACTGATGCAAAATTGACAAGAGTTAACTGTGTTATCAGATTGTGCCGTGACAGTTTTAAGGCTGTTTTTTGATATTACTATACTGTTGTGGTTACCACTGAATTCTCTACAGGAGCATGACTGCTGGAAAGATTTTTCCTTGTTTTCCCTGTCAAGAGGTTTAACAGTATAATATGTCATAGAGATTATCTTAAACTGTAAAACTAATTTGATTGTCCTTTTCTTAGTCTTTTGGGGGGGGGGGGGGCTGTGGCTTATATTAATCATATATTCCATACCTACATATGTATAGACATATAAGAATGTTTAGTGATTACATATGTGGAATGACCTCAAGCCTCAGAACAGGACAAGAGGTCTCAACCGCCAGCGAGGATCAAAGAACAGACAGAGTCGCAGCGGTGGAGACCGGATCGATCTCCCTGACCACCCAGGGTCAGGTGGAGGAGACAGAGGACAATGGAGGGGGGATTATGTAATGCGGGATGTCAGCTTTAATATGCAATGTCTTTTGTTGAGTGTGGGTATAAATATGAAGGTCTGACTGCGTTCGACCTCTTACTCTGCTTCTGCGCCGAGATGAGACTTGTTAGAGGAGTGAAGCTGAAATTAAACTTTGATTTATAAAATCACAGCGCTTCGTTATTTCATGCTCTTCTACAATGCTATCAATTACAGAAGGAGCAAGCTCTCCTTAGCTTATTTCCGTTGTGTTGATACCTGGCATAGAAGAGACAATCTGCATAAATATGGTAACAATATCATCTGAAAGACATCTACTGTAGTACTATTTTTCTTTAGGAATCAAACAGTCAGAAATAGTAAAATCAAAGGTTAACAGACAATGGTCTGACATTACAGGGGTATGAGGAGACACTACCAGATTTTCTATTTCTATGCCATATGTCAGAACAAGGTCCAATGTGTGGTGGAGATAATGGGTAGAATTTTCTACTTTCCGAGAAAACCCAATCGAGTCTAATATTGAATTAAATGCCATAGTAATACAGTCACTATCTACATTTACATGTATATTAAAATCCTCTACTATAATTATTCTATCCAATTTCAGCACTAAATCAGCTAAGAATTTGGCAAATTCAGATAACATCTCTGAGTAGGCTGAGGGAGGACGATAAACTATGGCAAAGAAAATTGGGTTTAACCTAAGATTGCTAACATGCCCAATACCGAGGACCAGGCCCTCAAAGTAATTAAAACATGTTTTTTGCTTTACATTAACTAGTAATTCAGAATGGTAAATTGTCGCTACTCCTCCTCCATGACCAGAACTTCTGGGATTTTGATAGTTTAAATAACCAGAGGGAGTTGATTCATTTAAACCAACATAATCCTCTTGCCCTAACTAAGTGTCTGTAAGGGATATTAAATCAATCTGATGATCAATTAACAGATCATAGACAAGCAGAGACTTGGGAGTTAGAGACCTAATATTTAACAAACCACATTTAATTTTTAAATTGTGAGGAAGAGATGCCAAATCATTAAATTTAGAGACTTGATGTTTAATGTGAGTTTTACCAGCTTTTTATTTAATCACTATGGGATGCTTATGCATTATATTTTTATGAACTTTGGAGGGAGCAGACAGTGATTCTCTGATGGGGAAGACAGGGGCTAAGTTGAGGGGTGGCAGATGAAGAGGAGCTGCACAGAGGCATGTATTGATCAAGTTATGTTGTATTTGTCTTGGGTTATAATGCTTTGGGAAACGGAAGACAGACACAGTCTCTATGGGGTTATGAATTGAAGACTGATCTAAACAGTGAGAATTATTTGGATTAATAGGATTAATATGATAAGTGGAAGAAAAAAGGACTGGTTGGGAGACCCAGGTACATCGGGGCGAGTTAACCCTTTGACTGTGTATGGTGCAGAACTGCCCCAAACCCCCTAGTGGTCAAGAGTGGTAAATATTTTTTGTCAGTAAAATAGTTCAGATTTCCAAGGCTGTAACTTGAAAGTGGTAAGAAATAATGGCTTACTGTCAATTAGAAAGATGTAAAATATGATCCAAAGTTTCAGATAGGAATAAATTTGCGCATCTAATTTGCATAATGTCGTGGCATCTCTTTAAATTCCATAACAAAGTCAAAACCGGACTTTGGACGTATTTACACAAAAAATGGTTCAGTCTTTTGACACCATTTTTTGTACAGAGGTACCTCATCATCTTATCTTCAAAGTATATGAACAAGAAATCAGTACATTTAAAAAAAAACAAACAAATGTCTCACTTACTTTTGACAAAGTCAGAGTGAGAAGGCAGGCGCAGTGCCACACTCTGCCACTCGGGGCATGCAAATTCTCACACTCAAAGGGTTAACACACCAGCTTTCAGTCACTGGACTAAAAAATGCTGAATGGAATAAAACAGATTGTCCCTTAGTTCACGTGCACCGAGTCTATTTGGATGGATATCATCTGGCCTCATAAATGATGGGCGGTTCCAAAACAGGTTGAAATTGTCTACAAAACCAATGTCAAAAGTAGGACATGTTGAACACAACCAGGTATTAAGGCTGAGAGTGCTGCTATAATTTATATTTATATACTTCCGGCGCCACACGAGTATGGTGCCTTTTGCAACAGCGGATCAATTTTCTGCCTATTTCTATTTACTATCTGGCTCTCTTGCCATTCTTCCTGATCCAGCGTCACCTTTATTCCATCCAAACACGTAGATCGCCCGAATATCTCCTGAGCCAGTGGACGGAGCCACTGTTTCGTGCAGGAGGCAGTATAATAGAGACCAGCTGTTAGCACTTAACCGGCCCATGATGCTAACGTAAAAACTCGACATACCGGGAGAGATAAGACGGAAACGGCGTGGTTGTCGAGCTGGGGCAAGAGCTGGGGCAAGGAATATAAGGTACAGACCCACCCTCCCATCCATTGTTATGGGGAATGTACGATCGATACTAGGAAAAACAGATGAGCTAGTGGCTATCTCCTGCTACGAGAGCATATACCGGAAGTGCTGCCTTATGCTATTCATGGAGACGTGGCTAACAGAACTAGCAGCAGATGCTAACATTGAACTGGAGGGTTTCCACGCAATACGGGCAGACCGAACACCAGACAGTGGGAAGGTAAGAGGTGGGGGAGTGATGATGTATGTTAATAACAACTGGTGCAGACCGGGACATATCACGGTTAAACAACAACACTGTAACAAAGACATAGAGTTGCTAGCTGTTAGCATGCGGCCTACATATCTCCCAAGGGAATACTCACACGTGATCTGCATTGTTATTTATGCAAATCCGACAGCCAATGCTGGGACAGCGCGTGACGTCATCCACTCAGTAACTGGCAGAATGCTGACAGAACACCCAGATACTCTTCTCCTCATCTCAGGCGACTTCAACCATATTTCACTGTCTCCCATTCTACCCACGTTCACCCAGTATGTCACATGCCACACTAGAGACAATAAAACACTGGACTTATTCTACGCAAACACTAAGGAGGTGTACACCTCATCATCACTCCCCCCACTCGGGAGATCGGATCACAACTTGGTGCATCTCCGGCCGGTGTACAAACCCCTAGTGCACAGACAACCTCCGGTCATGCGCACAGTGAAGTTATGGTCTGAGGAGGCAATGGACGCTCTAAAGGACTGTTTTGAAACCACTGCCTGGGAGCAGCTCTGCGATCCACATGGTGAGGACATCGATGGCCTCACTCACACTACCACAGCTGTGGAAAACATCTTGTGTGGTACCTGTACCAAAAACTTCCCACCCCAAAGACCTGAACAGCTTCAGACCGGTGGCCTTGACGTCCCACTTGATGAAGACCCTGGAGAGACTGCTCCTTGCTCATCTCCGCCCCCTGGTGGAACCAGCGATGGATCCACTCCAGTTCGCCTACCAGCATGGTATTGGGGTGGAGGATGCGGTGATCTTCCTCCTTCACCGTTCTCTGTCCCACCTGGAGAAGCCCGGGAATATGGTGAGGATCATGTTCTTTGACTTCTCCAGTGCTTTCAACACCATCCAACCGATGATCCTGAAGGACAAGCTGCTGCGCGCAGGGGTGGACCAGCACCTGTCATCATGGATCCTGGACTACCTCACGAACCGGCCTCAGTTTGTGAGAACCCGGGACTGTGTTTCCGACACAATCATCAGTAGCACGGGGGCCCCCCAGGGAACGGTGCTGGCTCCCTTCCTGTTCACTCTTTATACTGCGGACTTCTCACACAACACAACACATTGCCATCTACAGAAGTTCTCTGATGACTCTGCGATCATTGGTCTCATCTCCAACGGAGATGAAGCTGAGTACAGAGGGCTTATCCAGGACTTTGTGGACTGGTGCCATCGGAACTGCCTCCAGATCAACGCGAGGAAAACTAAGGAGCTGGTGGTGGACTGCCGCAGGCATGGGCAGCCCCTCACAGCACCAGTAAATATACAGGGAACAGACATCGAGATGGTGACATCCTATAAGTACCTGGGTATTCATCTGAACAATAAACTAGACTGGTCACACAATACTGACGCACTCTACAAGAAGGGACAGCGCAGGCTGTTCCTGCTGAGGAGACTCAGGTCTTTTGGTGTACAAGGGGCGCTGCTGAAGTCATTCTATGACACGGTGGTGGCATCAGCCATCACTTTTGGAGTGGTCTGCTGGGGCAGTGGCATTACTGCAGCCGATAGGAAGAGACTGAACAAACTGATTAAGAAAGCTAGCTCTGTCCTGGGGCAGCGCCTTGATCCGATGGAGGAGATAGGAGAGAGAAGGACGGTGGCTAAACTGTCATCTCTGCTGGAGTCCGAGTTCCACCCTATGCAGGACATACTGGATGCACTGAGGAGCTCATTTAGCAGCAGACTACATCATCCCAGGTGCACAACCAAGAGGTTTCGTAGGTCCTTCCTACCAACGGCTGTCAGACTGTACAACCTAAGCAGGGCTGCTCGCAGAGATAGCAAAAAGACGTAACAAACTAATAGTTTTTTTGAATGCAAAAGATGCAATAGACTTACACAATGGTCCTCTCCGGCATACAACTAGGAACATACCGGTCGCTATGGAGGGTGAGAATATGTATGGGCACATAATCATACCATGTAGGATAACTAAATAGACGGTTATGCTGTTTCATCCCACCTAGCAACAATGCTCTGCACTGTGTGTGTTTATATATTTACATATTTATTCCATCTAGCTACAATGCTCAGCACTGGGTGTGTTTATATTTATATATCTATATATTTATTCCATCTAGCTACAATGCTCCGCACTGTGTTTTTATATATCTACATATTATTCCATCTAGCTACATTGCTCCGCACTGTGTGTGTTTATATACTTGCATATTTATTCCACCTAGCTGCAATGCTCCGTACTGTGGGTGTTTATATATTTACATATTTATTCCATCTAGCTACAATGCTCTGCACTGTGTGTTCATATATTCATATATTTATTCCATCCAGCTACAATGCTCTGCACTGTGTGTCTGTGTGTGTGTGTGTATATATATATTTTATAGTAATATGTACATATGTATATTAGCTGCTCTTGCTTGCTTGTTTTTTTTTTTTTCTTGCCTTCTGATTGTTGCTCTGAGTGTTGCTATCCCTGTGCTGTTGCAATCCTGGAATTTCCCCGTTGTGGGACTAATAAAGGCTTATCTTATCTTATCTTATCTTATTCCATCTAGCTACAGTGCTCCACACTGTGTGTTTATATATTTATATATTTATATGTACATATGTATATTCGCTGCTCTTGTTTTTTCTTGTCTTCTTGATTGTTGCTCTGAGTGTTGCTATGCCTGTGCTGTTGCAATCCTGGAATTTCCCCATTGTGGGACTAATAAAGGCTTATCTTATCTTATCTTATAATAATTGCAACCTCTTCTAAAAGGATCAAGTGGCCCAGAAATAAACACATGTCTACCACAGTTCATAAGAGTGGACAAAAGACTTTTGAAGTCTCTCTTTAAGATCTCCGATGCTTCATCTGGGATGTTGTTGCATCCAACATGCACAATGACAGTTTTAGCGTGGGGGTATTCATTTAATAGGTCAGGGGTAAGAGCCTCAATGTCTGACACTTTCACCCCAGGAAATAAAAAATTTGTAACACAGTACCTGCTTCTGATGTTCCTCATTATTGAATCACCAATTACCAGCGTCGTCTGGGGGGATTTTGCCGGTGGCTTCTGAAATTGTGGATAATTTTGCTGTTGTTATTGCTGCACTGGTGGTGGTGTGTCGATGCGGGGGGATGTGCTCTCTTCTTTTTGGAGCTGGTGTATAGTTTAACACACCTAAGGTAGTTTTGATCCGGGGCTTGCGGGTTTGGGCTGCCGCTGAAGGAGGAGGGGTGGCCATGGGAGGAAGAGCGATGTCCAGGTGGGGGAAATCTTCCAGGGAAAGGATATCAAATCTATTTTCCAGCAAAAGGGGAAGGGAGGAGGCGCGGCCATGTCTGGTCAATCCCCGACGTTTGCTATTTGGCTCAACCATGGTCCAGGGCACACATTGAGGCTGTGAAGAACCACCCGGGGCTTTGGGTTTAGCTCCAAACTGAAGCCAGTGTTTGTTGCTGGAGTCCTGGACAGCTGAGGTGACTGGAGCAGGGGTGGAAGTGGATGGCGATGCACTAATATCACCCAGGTATGTAGCCGTCTCTGCTAGCTGTGAGTCTGTCGCTGGGGCTGATGTCCGTCCAAAAATAATAGTGTCCAGGTGGTTTTCAGCCTCTCGAATCTTAGAGCGGTTAGAGAGTCTCAGTTCCAACTCAGAAACCTTCTTAGAGAGGGAAACATAGCTGACACAAGTTGGGGATAGAGCCATGGCTTTCCAGGCCAGAAGTGGCTAGCTAGCAGGCCAAAACAGGTTAGCCAAACCCGGTGAACAGCCCTGACCAGAGTCTGATTAACCTGTGAGCCTGTCCGGACTGTTGTATTTACTAAACTAACACTAAGTAAAAAGTTAATATTAGTAGAAAAAGATAAAGAGATAAAAATTTAAAGCGGAGCTAAAACAGCAAACAAAAAAAGACAAGATAACGCTTTGACAGCGTCATGACAGGATGTGACAGTTTACAAACAGACGCCAACACATGCACAGTGTCAGTCTCAGTTTTTACCTTGATATGGGGAAAAACTTGTTCACCATGGCCCAATTTAGCATTGACCACACCGCCGTCGTGTCAAGTAATAATTGTAGCATTAACCCTTTTGGTTCCAATCCATGAAATCATTCTTTGCTGCAGAAAATTGTTCCAACTCAAAAGTCTGGTAATGAACTGCTTCTATCACCCAAGGACCAGAGCTGTTACACGATCCATCGGTCATAAAGTGGAAGTTAATCCCTTCTCCAGGACTTAGTTATTCTCCCTTTTCTGCCCTTTGGCAAAGGAATGCCCCAAATGACAGATTTATAATTGATATTATCCAGACTTGGGAGTCAAGATTCCTCATGAACCAGCCAGACAGTTTTACAGTGCCATCTGGTGGATGACGCAGGAATATTTAATCATTTTTTTTCTCTCTCTGAAATGTAATCTCTGTAGTTGTGAACAATAAATTAATTAATATTCTTTCTCTCAAAACAGAATCTGCTACTGAAAATATGGTTGGACTCTGGAATGTACAATTGTGGTTTCAAATGCTTTTATTGATATGATTTGATAACTGTTGCTTTATTTTAAGGAAAAACATATTTTTTGCATGCTTACTATCAAAATTAATTACAGTTGCAATGTAGAGACATTGTATGTTCCATTATTATTGAGTAGAATATCTTAATCACTAAAGTTTAAGGAATTTATGCTTTATTCTGCAACATATGTGTCTTAAGGGGGGTCTCACTTCTCATATCAAATGTCTCTCCCCCTCCTCTTCCTGCTGGGAGACCCACAAAGCCCTGAACTTTGAAATGACCAATGGGCCTCCAAGTTGTCTTGCATTTCCTTTTTTTAGGTTGAGTTTATGACTTCTGCTGGAAAAAGAAGAAATGTAATTGGGCCAGCTCAGGTTTCATGAAAGCCAGTGAAATTCTGCCACACCCAGAAAAAACTTTCTCTTTGTCGCAGTTTTTGGGCAGTGGTCAAGTGGTAAGGAGCATTTTCTGCTTGCCCATTTCTTTTCGTTTTTTTCAAGTAGGCCCAGAGTTCTCATGCTCTGTGAAAATTCTTTTTCTTTTCTTTAAAGTTCACTTTTTCCTTATTTTAATCTTTTTCTTTAAATTACAGAGCAAGAAGATTTTGTTTGATTTTTCTAAGCTTAACCTCTTGCACTTCGGTGTACCGCGGGCGGACACGTCTCTGTGTCCTAGGGCACACGAGGGCGTCGAAAAAAAAAAAGCTGCATTTCCGTTCTTCCACTACAGACACAGCCGCGAACAGAAAGCCAAAGGAGTGCTTTGATTGGTTTAGATGTGACTGACCTCTCATTCGACTAATAAGAGCCTTGAATTGGGTTTCTGAAACCTTGAAGAACCAATGACTGAAAACCTAGCAAGAAGGACCCACCTACCAACGGCTGTGAATTAGTGATGGGAATTCCGGCTCTTTTTAGAGAACCGGCTCTTTCGGCTCGGCTCACTAAAGAGAGCCGGCTCTTTCGGCTCCCAAGCGGCTCTTCAGGTTGTTTTGTTGCTTTAATTTATTTATTTAATTTATTATCAACAACAATATAAAATTATGCACAAAATGAATTACTAATGTAAAAAAATGTTTTTTATTTATATATGTTTATTATATAAATATGCTTTTATTTATTCACTCCACATAAAATGTAAAAAGTAAATTATAAAATACAAAAACCAACTACAGTATTTACAATTCAACTTTTAGCTCTTTAAATTTTCAGCTTTTTCCTTTTAAACAAATTTAAAGTGAAACAACACCAAATACTGCAAACCACAACACAATAAAATATAAATTAAAATATGCAAAACAAAAAGAAAAAAATGAACACCCAGATCTTTAATTAAGGTAAAGGTTGGCATTTAGAAATATCAAGTGCCTCAGCTTTGAGGAGCTGATCCGGTTTCTTCTTTCAGTAATTATCTGCCCTGTTTTGGAGAAGATTCTCTCAGAGGGGACTGATGTTGCCACAATGCACAGTCTCCGTGTCATCACCTGGGTAAGATGTGGATAAATTGAAGCCTTGGTCTCCCACCAGCTCAGTGGGTCTGCACTTCTCTGGCAAAGGGGCTCATCAATGTAGGATCTCACTTCCAGTACTGCATCTGCTGAGGGATTTTCTGGCAGACTCTACACTCTACCTTTGTATTGTCAATAAAATTAAAATGGTTCCAGATTTTGCTTCTTTTCCTGGTGTCACTCATTTTCTTTACTATACCTTTGTAATGTGTTGATGTCATCTCTTCCCCGGCTCTCTCTCCCTCCTGTTCTGTTTGTGTGCTACTGCTGCTGTGAGTGTAACTACCGCCCCTCCCCCCTCAGCGCAAACACAAGGCAGGCACAAACACATATTGACCAATCACGTGCGGCTTGAAGAGAAAAAAAGTGAGAGAGAGAGAGGGTGAGAGAAAGGGGGGGGGGGGAAACACGGCTCCCAATTAGGGATTTTCATGTGACGTCACAGGTCTGAGTCACGGCCGGCCGCCGCCATATTGGCGGTCAAACGCTGGAGGTCTCTGTGCATGTGCCTATGTAAACAAATCAGTTCTACACGTGTTTTGGTGCCTGTCATCGCTGTTTTCTCGCCGTTATCATGCCGGACACGTGTTGTGCTGTTCACTGCCATAATAGGCGTGGACAGAAGGAGAATTTTTTTTTTTTTGTTACTTATTTGTACCCGTAGGTAGATTTGGTTTGCAGTCTGGTGACAAGCCACCGGCTGCCGGTCGCTGCGTGCGCGAGCGCCCTAAACCTACATGTTTTTGGTATGCGGGAGGAAACCGGAGAAATCCCGGAGTAAACCCACGCAACACGGGGAGAACATGCAAACTCCACACAGCTCACTGTTGGTCGGGGGCTGGGATCGAACCCACGATCTCATGATCCCCGCGATCCCCCGGCCGAGGGTAAACTGTGCTGCCGCAGTGCTAAACCACTGTGCCACCGTGCAGCCCAGAGAATGTGAACTTCTACAGGATTCCTGCACTGAGTCAAGAGCCTGTGATCGCACGCTTGTGTTGACTGTTCCTGCCTTTCCTCTCCTAACTGTGGTTTTGGGACTCAGGGGAGATGCATCTTCCTCCGCGGTCAATTCCCGAGTAAATCTCACTCTTGTGGTACACAGAAGCACAGGCCATTTTGCTGAAGCGTTGGGGCTTTATTTATATACCGCACTGTTGTCAGCAACAAATTCTACCTGCTCTGGTGGCCTCGCTCTGTCTACTTATCCGCACCAAATCACACACCGTTCGCCACACACACCGGGGAGGGGGGGGGCACGCCTCAGCTGCGCAAACGCCATCACTCACTCACGTCCAGCACCGAGCTGCCCATCCAAACACACGCACCAGACATCCCACAACACTTGATAGAACTGACATATGTATTAATCACGCTATGATAAAGCACAATATCGTGCAAAGCGCACGCTCGTGAGTGTACTCTGTGGACTCCCACAGAGTACACTCGCTTGTGAGTCTCGCTTGGTCTTGTGAGCCTCAAAATTCTCCAGACTGTATGGTGAAGGGTGCACGATCAGGTAAATCATCAAGTCACTGAACTCAAAGTCTGGCAGTGTGACATCCTCAGCTGTGATGGGGGAGAACAACACGCCAGGTGCAGTGTAAGGATCACAGCCTCCTAGAATGGCTATTTTATCCTGATACCGCTTCAATTTGATGCCAGAGAGGTGTTTGGTCTGTTCACTCAGACCTCCTTCACGTTCAGACATGATAAATAGTGATAAACTACCAGCTAACCTGTCCCACACTTCCAGAAGACTCAGAAGTTTGCAACACTCACGATCTTTGTTATGTAAACAAGCCTGGCGGGCGATATGCTTGACCGCCAATATGGCGCACAGAGGGCGTGGCTAGGCGCGCGGGTCACGTGACTGAAACCCCTCAATAAAGAGCCGGCTCCCGTCGCTCACTTCAAAGAGCCGGCTCTAAGAGCCGTTTCATTCGCGACCGACCCATCACTACTGTGAATACAGCGGGCCAGTTGAAGCACAGTAGTTCGAAAGCGTGCCTCCCTTGCAAAATCTGTTTTGTTTTAGCCGCTGGGTGACACATATGCATTCGCCAGTCTTTTTTTCTTACTACTGTTCTTATTTGTTTTGAAAAATCGTTCGCCAAAACGCAATCATGGAAGCACAAAACCGCAATAATGGAATTATGGTTTGACCGGGTCGCGTGACCAGAACCACGAGTCTGTAACAAGTGGACCAGCGTCATGTTCGTCTGACAATGAGGAAGAGAAGTTCGCCAGCGACACTGCTGTTGTGGACAGGTAAGTGTTATAAGCTAAATTATTCTTTATCCCTGAAAATTGTAATCAAAAATGACTTTTGACCGATCGGTAAATTACAACTGTGCGTAATAGACCGCGGCACACCGTGACCGCGGCGCACCGGGCAATGTCCGTCCTCTGTAGCAGGGGGGTGGGGGTGGGAGTTGTTGTCTTCTACATTACAGATATTTTAGTATAATTTTTAGTGCACTGTAGGTTTTTTTTTTTTGTAAAAAAAGCCACATATTTTTTACGTGGCATGCTTCTTTGTGTGTGGGGGCTTGTTTGTTCATTCATTCATTCATGAATGAATAACCCCCCCCACACACACACACACAGCCCTGAGTGTCACCTTTCATTAGAGCCCAACATCAAGCTTCTATATTGAATCATTCAAAAGTTACAGACATTTTTCCAAACTGTGCCATTTGGCACAATTTGGCACAGTTCAAAAACGCCTGGGAACAACCTGTGAAGAAAGCTGTGTAATATATTCATTTTTTGTGGTATTGTTACAAAATTTGGAACTCAGCTGGATAACACTTGTTTCTACATTTCTGTTGCATTTTCCAGCCCGGATCTGACAGCTGTGTGTTATTTGCAAGCATTTGTATCCAAAAAAACACCCAGGCGAAATTTATTTTCTTCAAGTTCACTATGTTTAGATGACTGTTACTCAGTGGCCGGAGCAGTTAGAGAGATTATGACTGTTTTGCCAAAAAATTCAAAGTGTTTTCTTTTAAATGAGACCAACCCCATGAAGATGCTGCAAAGGGTTGAAGAACAGCTTTTGATTTACTTTGGGTACGTTATTTTTTGGCATTTTTAGGGAAATTGACCAGAGTGCAAGGGGTTAAACCAACTCATTCCAGCCACAATACATTGGAAGAAATTGATCTGTGGTGTGTTCTTGTGCCAATTTGACTCTCTGATACGACTTTGTACGATAAACAAACTCCTTCAGTGCATAAGAGAAGACCACAGCCAGCTTGCTGAAGAACCAGCCCCTTTGTGATCTCAGGCGTAGGCCATAACTGTGGTAAAGAGCCTGTCTGCCAGTCTTCCAACAGAACCCTCGCCTGTCCAGTTGAAACAGAATCCAGTGGACTGCCTGCTACCCACTGGGACACAATGATTCTGCTTGGTTGATGATCTGTTGTTTAATTTAAACTTAATTCTTCAGAATATTCCTGGTATAAGTTCTTTAAACAATTTCATGGAAACCCCATCAGAATTTCAAAATGCATTTTGTCCTTTCATTAATTTATGGGTTTTTTTTTCAGAGTAACACCAATTTTCCATTTTTATAAACAGTTTCATCACCATTTTCTTCAAAAAATTGCATCTGTGGCGGGTTTGGGAAAACCCCCACAACAGACTAAGGACAGACAGCTCGCTACTCCTGGTTTTTTCCGCAGCACTACTGTGATGAAATGTGCCATTCATGCATTGTGATGTTAATGTGCCATTCATGCATTGTGTTCATGCGTCCTGTCCTTACTGTGACCTAGAGACTGAGATCAATACCCATACCAACTGCTGTGAATGCTCTTTCATGTATTGTTGTAACTGGGTATATATGCTGCACGATTCTGTAACTCACTCTCTCATTCCTGCAACTGCTGCTGACACACACACTCTTGTGTATCTCTGCTGAGAGCCTCCGGGCTCGCTCCCGGCGCGCATGCACGGCGCCAGGGCGAGCTCCGTAATGGCGGCATGATAATAAACCTATTTAAAACCTCACTTCGCTGCCTTTATTTTATCTGCCGCCTCACATCCACTTTTCTTAACCAATGCTATGTTATGGTTTTCCAATTTCCAGTATACTGACAAGTTATACTATGGTTTATTTGGTTCCACAAATGCTTGATTCACAGGTTATGCTCAGTAACTCAATAACCATCTATGATGCCCATGACACATGTTGAATTCTTTGTTTTAAAATCATCTGAATGTGTTAACCTTTTCTGACATTTCTTATTAAACTATTGAAAGACATGGGAGTTATTGTTTGATTTCATGTCCATCTTCTTGATTATCAGCAGACAAGAACTGACAAAGGTTTTTTTTTTTTTTTTTTTTTTTTTTTTTTGACTGATTCAGAATTTGTTCAAATAAAGAACTGTTAATAAATTGTCCTTTTGGACTGGTGCCCCAATGAGCTAATGTGCTGGTAATGAAAATAAATCTTCATTCCTACTCATATTCCTATTTACATTAATACTTGTACCAACAATAAACCACCTATAAACCCATTAATCTAAATCCACTACATAATAGTAAATCACACCGTACAATTCCACAGTACAATAAGAATACCCGTTGGTGTTATGACTCACCGAGTAGATGGTCATTGCAGGTAGGCAGGGAGGTTTCTTTGGTGGGCTCCACAGCGTTGGTAAACGGCACACCCTGGTAAAATGATTCAAGCGCACACACTTGCTGCATCGTTTCCCTCTTGCTGGGCACACTCTCGCTTTAAAATGGTACATCAGGGACCCACAACCCCCACAAACAGGGTCTCTTGGGGCAGACCTTCAGCTCGTTGCATTAGCCTCAAAGTCCTCATCCATGCTGTCTTCGTCTTCTGGGTCCACTACATTCACTGACGCCGGCTTCTCCAGCGGCTTCAGTGGCTGGCGCCAGTTTAGCTCCGAAGCTAGCTTATTGGTGGCCTCCAGCTGGAGAGCTAGCTTGACAGCCCTAGCTAACATCAAGTCATTAGGCGCCCTTAGCAGCCTAGCACATAGCCCAGCATTACACGTGTGTTCAGCCCATTGGTCCCGTACCATCTCGTCCACCAGTGGACCAAAACGACACTTGCTAGCTAGCTGCCTAAGGTCAGCAACGTACTGATGAATTGGCTCAGCAATCCTTTGGCATCTCTGGTGAAAGCGAATTCTCCGCACCGTTACACTGTCTGGTGTGGTGAAATGGTTAGCCAGGAGCTCCATGACATCCTCGTACGAGTCTGTCGCGCTGAGCGTCCGCAGAATCCTCTGGCCAGCGATACCCAGGTTGTGGACAAGTAGCGCACGCGCCCTCACCTTATCTAGCTTCTCAAGGTCCAGAGCCGTGACGTACGTCTGGAAAGCCTCCAGCCAGCGAGGCCATGGCACGGGCGACTCGCCGGGAAGCTCCAGGAAGGGCCGGAGTGGTGTAGCGCACGCCTCCATCCGTTAATCTTCAGTTACCAAATGTTATGTCCACAAACCTGGTAATAAAGGAGGCTGATGGAGAGGTAGCACTGAACACTGCTTTATCATGAATGAGAGCTCACAGTACATAACACACCTGGCAGAATCATCCAGGGCAAGAGGAATCCCTAATGGCGGATGCCCCTAAATATAGGGCAGTGTGATGACGTGACAGGAAGGCGGCGTCATCACATTGCACTTCAATATAAAATCTCCACCTAACAGCTATGGCCAATAAACACTGGATAAATACGTAAACATTTGATATATTTTTGTACATTAGTAATTTATTTTATGCATTATTTTGGTAATAAATTAATTTAAGCAACAAAAAAATTCAGGAGCCATTTGGGAGCCGAAAGAGCCAATCCTTTTTAGTGAGCCCAGCCATTAGAAGCGGCGCTCTTAAAAAAGCTGGAATTCCCATCACTACTTACCACCAGGAAACCCTTTCCTCACCCTAAAGTGTACCGCAGATACCGTAAGGAAATGGAGCCGCCCCACCTCAGTTTCAACTGTGCTTACATTCATGTTTACAGCATGCACTATATGAGCTCACAGTTCATGCACTATATGAGTAATAAAAAGAAAATATATTAAAAAAATATATTCAACCAAGCATTTTATAACAGGTTTCCCTGCTGGCACACTTGCAAATATCATCCATCCACCCATCTTCTACCGCTTATTTGGGAATCCGGGTCACAGAGGCATCAATCCAGGCAGAGTAGCCCAGACTTTTGCCCGGTTCACATAGCACCATGATCCCATGATCCCTCCTGCAGGCGGTGAGCCTATTGGAGGGTGGACTCATGTGCCTCCTTTCTGGATCCTTGATGTAACATTTTTTATCGCGATCTGCTGGAAAGCTCTTAGTCTGGCCCTTCACCCAGGACCATTTTTTTCTTGGGAGGCCCTACCAGAGGCAAGTTGCTCCCAACAACATAGCTCCTTGGATCATTCGGGCACTCAAACCCCTCCACTATGATAAGGTGGTGCTCCACAGAGGGGCTGCAGATATAAAAATAAACTGTCGGGACTAAGCACATCTTTAATAAAAACAAAATTCAACAGCATAAAAACATTTCATTTGTTAAAATCATTTGTATAACTTCCAGACCTGTCAACAAACCTGATGATTGCCACTTGTAGCTATATTTTTGTGTATAGATCATTAGGTGTACAAAAAGCTTTTTCTGCCTTATTTGATAAGGAAAATACATTTTTTTATTAGTTTTGAACAGTCTTTTGTCATAAAATGTCTGTCAGAAGTGTGAAATATAACCTCACAAATACAGAGTACAAAAGGTATTAGACTGAATCAAAGATCAGACTTAAGACACGCAGAGCCTTTTAGAAATTAGAAGTTTTACTTGCACAAGGAGTATCAACACACATACAGAGTGAGTTGAATACTGCCGGACAATCCGCAGTTGCTTTCTTTATATACACTCAGCAAAAGCAGAACAAGCAGAATTACCACATAAGCAAAAGTACTCTCTGTATGTCTTCAAGTGTGTGTAGGAGATAAATTGTATGAACACCCTGTTCATGCAATGTCCCCTGCACACACAGGGTGTACAGGGGACAAGTCTTGATACAGCATATATGTCAACACTCTTTTATCACACATCAGATGAATAACAGAAGGGTGATGCAGCTTAGTCACTAACAGTGATTATAAGAAGAGGCACAAGTTGTATTTTATGACTAATAAGAAAAAGCATCATACATATAAGAATATCAATCTTCATTTTATGAGTTATTAATAAAATGATAACTGTTTATATGCACAGTATATACAATTTTTCCCAACATTTTCCTCCTGTTTATTATTTTATTAATCTTTTTAATCATATGCAATTATCAGTATAATGTAACTTCAAAAGATTTCCTACATTGACATTATTAAGCATTCATGTGGCGTATAGCTAGAGCACTGCCATACATTGGAAAAAGAGTACCCATTGGTTTTTCCAAGAATCCATACCCATCATCATTTGGCCAAAAAACAGTAGGATTATTGCTACAGTTAAAAGTACAATTTTTCCTCTTTAAGGTGAATTTTCCATCAGCAATATAGGGAAAGTGAAATACATTTAGACAGAATCATAATATGACACTTCACAGGTCACTTCCTTAGTATCATTGCATCTTTGTGAAATACCCAGGTTGAAACTGTTTTTACTACAATTTTTGTGAAAGCAGATTGGTGAAGTAAACAGTGTAGGATTTACTTTCATTAAATGCTTCTTAACTGCAAGCAAAGAAGTTCCAATCCCAATAATATTAAATATTCCAATCTTAGACCCAGTGTAATCAGTAATAGTGACATTCAATCTATTAAGATACCTTTCTGACAAATTCCCCACCAACCAATGTCCAACATTATTGCTTGTATTAAACAGACTGAGACGAGCGTTCATCGCTATTGTCGCTCCGGGCGTTTTCTCTTCACTCAGTGGAACAGGGATCATGGGTATTGTAGTCAATCATGGGTATTGCAGTCTTGTGTAAATGGGGTAGCAATGAACACACATAGCAAGAAGTATCGATTCCCAGTCCTCTCACCAAAACTACCATTGTCTGGTACCATAGGTTATGCGTATTGTTCATTGTCCGTGCTTCGTGGGTTCCTTGTCCTTGAATCAGAAAGAGATTACCACCCCACTGCCAGGAGAAGTGCTGAGCACAGAGTCATCAATAGTTTTGGTGCCATGCTTCCACCTGAGAGAGTACCCCTCCGGGCCTCTTTCTTCACCAGGGTTGAGACGGCCTTGTCCTTAAAAGGACATGCCCCCTTTGTACTGGACTTACTCAGGGAAACAAGTTAGTTAGTTCACTTACAGGCACCCGTAGTCTTTTAGCGTGTGAAAGGTGAATCCGAGATGGTCATTCAGCAATACGTACTGCAGTGGGAGTGGGACATAGTCTCCAGGTTGATCCGTTTCTTTCTGAGATGTTCACCAAGATCTGTGTATTTGTTAGGTGTGGTTAGTGGTGAGAGGTCAGGTAATACATAAGGATGGCGAAAAAACACATTCAAAAGGTGATAATCCTGTCACACACACAGATGTGGCATTTGCTGGGGATGTGTGATGAATTCCTGTCCACTTTGTGGAGGTGTCAATCAACACCAAGCAATATTGTAGCTTTCCATTGCTCCTTGAGCATTATTTTATAAACAAATGATGCACTTTTGGCATGTTTTTGTTACTTCTTTCAAAATATTAGGACAGTTTTTCCCAACATCCTCATCATTGATTTCCTCCTGTTGGCACATGGTTGGCCATGTGCCACCAGGACAGCTCATCTGTATAATGTGGGTGGCAGAGCAAATTTTCATCAGACAAGCCAAATGTATATCTAATTATTTACACATGAAACAGGAGGAAGGTCCATATTATTTTGACAGTCTTTTAAAACATCAACATTATTAATAAGACTGACAGTTCCTAAAAGACCAATAGCAGCACAGTGAGTAGTGTTATGCAGGTGGCATGTGCTATAAGCATATTTACTATCTGTACAGAATACAGATAAGTTAACCCCAGACAACACCGTTACAGCATAAGCACGCTTCTGTTTTTACAGAGCAAGCCTATCGCTCGCTTCTTCCTTTGCTAAGTAGAGAGAGGGAGAGAGTTGCTGTTCGCCCCCTCCTCCACAACATGGGAAATGTGTAGGATAATAGAGGGCATGAGCTTATTATTTGTATTATCCCATAAATAATAAAAAGGTGGTCTGTATTGCCCAGCCTGTATTTGAGTTATAACTGCAGCCATATGTTTATCCTGGGCACTACAGAAAATGAAATGAAAAGCACTTATGTAAATAAAATTGCATTTATTGATAATTTTTATGCATTATCTATTTTTCTGGGGATTGCTAATTATTTGCTAATTAATTTGCTAATTAATTTCTTTGATACCCTCTGTTTTGATACATGGAGGCTTAATATCTCAATAATTATAGCTTCTTTTTGTGACATCTCTTGAAATAGTTTACAAATTTCATTTAAGAAAAACAAAATAACTATCTGTGCATTTTTGATATGCTTCAGCATTGATAAATAAGATCAGTTTGTCCAATTGAACACAGATGGGTTGAATTTGAAATATTGTGTCACATTCTTTCAGTCAAAGGAAAGGTGGACGTTTTGCCTAATTTAGAATTCGATTTAATGTTTTACAAGGAATGTCCCTATTTCATACATTCCTTGGTAAATTATGGAGTGCAATGTAGTTCACCCTGTCCCAGCTTGGCCACCGCTGAATCAGGAGAAGCACATCCCTCATTGCTGTCACATTTCTGAAATATATTGTTACCGCACCATTATGTGGTGAGTAATATCAGTATAAAATCATATAAACATTACATTTGTAAAGTCAAAGTCATTTGAATCAGTACACCTTATGTTATCTACAATGTCATACAAAGTCATACTTGGCTTCAAAAAGTGATTCTTTCTCCAAGACCTTTGTCTGATAATCCACAGCCTCTGGCAGATCATATGCACAGACACATTAATTATCAATCTGTTTTGATCCTCTGTGCTCTAAATCATGTGATATAGGGTAAACATAAAATCTTCAGTGATTAGGCATTATTAAATGACATCATAATATGATCATAGTATGGCCTGTAGTCACATTGTCACACGTCAGTCCTTTTTTCCCTATAAAGTGCACTGTCATATTTCAGTCAAGGACAAAGGTCAGTAATGCGTCAAAATTGTTTTGGTTTTTTTTTTTTTTTTTTTTTAATATGTAAACAGTTTATCACGTACGCAACATTAATCAAGACCCCACAGAGTTAAATTGAAAAAATAAAAACTTTGTAAAAGTACCCATACCACTTTTTTCACAGATCAACCACACACACACACACACACACATACAGAATAGATAATAGATAAAACAACGTTCTCATTGTCCATTTTAACGTTATCCAGTTTTGCTGCCATTTAATTATGATTTTATTTGCTTCCTCCTTTTCCCAACCTCTTGGGCTTCTTGTGAAAGAGTGGAATACGGGCCCGCCTTAGGTCCCGGTTTGGGGTATGGGGGTGGATTTTCCAATAGTGGAGTTTTCATTTGTTTCTGCTTTTCTCTGGCTTCATCAGCTTTCCGTTGGGAAGCCTCTGCCGCTTGTGACCACAAGATGGCACATTGGAGCTCCGCACTGGGTTTGCCTGTTTTAACAGGTTTATTAGACGTCATTTTAATGGTTGTTAACAATGCCTGGCATTCATCCACGTTCAACGTGGGCTTGAATGAGAAATCCTTTTTTCCATTTATTTAAGTATTTTTCTGGATCCTTTATTTTTCCCTTTTCATTTTGTCTGTTATTGTAATTTTTACAGCTGCGCGCGCTATGTCCTGTTTTTTCTTCTGTTTATTCGTCTGCCTATCTGGTCTTCTAACACAATTCCCCATTTTTAGATGGTCAGGAACGTTATCAGTACGCCCACCGTAACCGTATTACCGCCCAATTTTTGGGGTGTGTTCCGTAGTCAGGAACGTTGAACAGTACGCCGACTGTCAACACTATTTACTGCCCAATTTGGGGTGAATTCCTTCACCCTACTTATTTTAAAACCTGACCACCAAACAGTTGTGAATCGCCGTCACACTGTCTCCTGCACCCCTCTTTATTTGAAAACCTGACCGGTCAGTAACCGTGAATCGCCGTCACGTTACTTCCTAAGACCACTGCATTCCTGCAGCGGTTTTTAACCACAAGGAAAAGTACAGGGTGCCACCTTATACTACCATTACTTGCTCGTCAGCTGACCCGTGGTTCTTTAAAAATGGGAAATTGTGAATTGTGAGGCTCGGTTATTCTTCATATACGTCTACTACAGTCAATCTGAAAAGGGAAAAATTTGTAACTTACTTTTTAGGCTCTATCAGTAAGGACAGCCGTCACCAGATTAGAGCCGGGAGAAGGAGAGTCTCTGGCAGCGTTCCCTCAAGTCGGGTTTCCAATTTTCAACCTGCAGGACACACATCCCTTCCCGCTCAGAATCAGAATCAGAATCAGAATCAGAATCAGGTTTATTGCCATTGTTCATGTAGTACACAAACTAGGAATTTGTCTCGGTACAATGCTGCAACATTAAACATGATAAGATAAGAGAAATAAACTATACATGTAATAAAGTGTAGGATAAGATTAAGTGATACTGGTCAACAGTTAAAATATATATATATATTAGCCAGCAGCAGATACTGTGGAGAACTATATAGTGCAGTCGGTAATGCAGGAAGAAAACAGTGATGATTGACATGAGTCTGGTTGAGCTGCTGTACATGGTGCACGAGAGTCACTTAGTGTTCAGCAGTCTAATGGCAGAGGGGAAGAAGCTGTTCATGTGACGGGAGGTTTTAGTCTGGATGGACCGAAGTCTTCTACCAGAGGGGAGGGGGGCAAACAGTACATGACCAGGGTGTGAGGGATCGGCTATGATCCGGCCAGCACGCCTCCGGGTCCTGGAGATGTACAGATCCTGGAGAGATGGGAGCTTGCAGCCGATCACCTTCTCAGCAGTGCGCACGACGCGCTGCAGCCTTAGTCTGTCCCTGGCAGTGGCTCCTGCGTACCACACGGTTATGGAGGTGGTGAGGATGGACTCGATGATGGCTGTGTAGAACTGCACTAACATCTTGGTGGGTAGCTTGAGCTTCCTCAGCTGCCGCAGGAAGAACATCCTCTGCTGGGCTTTTTTGATGAGTGAGCTGATGGTCAGCTCCCATTTGAGGTCCCTGGTGATGGTAGTGCCTAGGAAGCGGAAGGAATCAGCAGTGGTGATGGGAGAGCCTGAGAGGGTGAGGGGGGGCAGAGGAGTAGTGACTTTCCTGAAGTCTACAATCATCTCCACTGTCTTCAGAGCGTTCAGCTGCAGGTTGTTATTGCTGCACCAGGACGCCAGCTGGGCCACCTCTCTCCTGTAGGCGGACTCGTCGCCGTTGGAGATGAGCCCGATGAGGGTGGTGTCGTCCGCAAACTTGATCAACTTGACAGACTGGTGGCTGGAGGTGCAGGAGTTGGTGTAAAGGGAGAAGAGTAGGGGGGAAAGTACACAGCCCTGGGGTGATCCGGTGCTGATGCTAGTATAGTCTGAGACAGTCTTTCCCAGCCGCACATGCTGCCTCCGGTCCGTCAGGAAGTCGATGATCCACCTGCAGAGGGAGTCAGGCACGTTGAGCAGGGACAGCTTGTCCCGGAGCAGAGCGGGGCGGATGGTGTTGAATGCGGAGCTGAAGTCCACAAACAGGATCCTGGCGTAGGTTCCCGGGGAGTCCAGGTGCTGCAGGATGGAGTGGAGGGCCAGGTTGACTGCATCGTCTACAGACCTGTTGGCTCGGTAGGCAAACTGCAGCGGGTCCAGGAGAGGGGTGGTGATGGACTTGAGGTGGGACAGGACCAGGCGCTCAAAGGACTTCATGACTACAGAGGTGAGCGCTACAGGTCTGTAGTCATTAAGTCCAGTGATCCGTGGCTTCTTGGGGACAGGGATGATGGTGGAGGATTTGAGGCAGGACGGCACGTGGCATAACTTAAGGGAGGTGTTAAAAATGTCTGTGAATACAGGAGCCAGCTGTTTCGCACAGAGTCTCAGGGTGGAGGGAGACACGCCGTCTGGGCCGGGGGCCTTGCGCGGGTTCAGTCTGGAGAACTGTTTGAGCACATCCTGCTCACTGATGATAAGGGGAGGGGGGGAGGTGGGGGGGGGGTGCCTTAAATGAAGTAGGGAATGTGGAGGCTGTGGAGCTGGAGGGAGGGGGGGAGTTGGACACAGATGACGAGGTGTCAAAACGGGCATAGTGTTGGGACAGTCTCTGACAAAGGGCTTTGTCATCCTGACCTTTAGGAGCCTGAGGCCGATAGTTGGTGATCTGCCTCAGTCCTCTCCACACGGAAGCCGAATCATTAGCAGTGAACTGCTGCTGGAGTCTCTCTGAGTACACAGATTTAGCCCTCTTCAGCTCTCTGTTAAACCGGTATTTAACCTCCCTGTAGCAGTCCCTGTCTCCACTTTTCAGCGCTGCTTCCTTCTCCTTCCTGATCTGTCTGAGCTTAGCTGTGAACCAGGGTTTGTCATTACAGTAACTCACCCTGGTGCGTGATGGAAGAATGTTCTCTTCACAAAAGTGGATATATGAGTTCACAGTGTCCGTGTACTCATCCAGATCATGCGTGGCTCCTTTAAGCATGCCCCAGTCAGATATTTCCATGCACGTTTCCAGCTCCACCTGGATCTCAGCTGTCCCGGGTTTCAGGCACCAGCTATGTCAGAAGTGTGAAATATAACCTCACAAATACAGAGTACAAAAGGTATTAGACTGAATCAAAGATCAGACTTAAGACACGCAGAGCCTTTTAGAAATTAGAAGTTTTACTTGCACAAGGAGTATCAACACACATAGAGAGTGAGTTGAATACTGCCGGACAATCCGCAGTTGCTTTCTTTATATACACTCAGCAAAAGCAGAACAAACAGAATTACCACATAAGCAAAAGTACTCTCTGTATGTCTTCAAGTGTGTGTAGGAGATAAATTGTATGAACACCCTGTTCATGCAATGTCCCCTGCACACACAGGGTGTACAGGGGACAAGTCTTGATACAGCATATATGTCAACACTCTTTTATCACACATCAGATGAATAACAGAAGGGTGATGCAGCTTAGTCACTAACAGTGATTATAAGAAGAGGCACAAGTTGTATTTTATGACTAATAAGAAAAAGCATCATACATATAAGAATATCAATCTTCATTTTATGAGTTATTAATAAAATGATAACTGTTTATATGCACAGTATATACAATTTTTCCCAACAATGTCTGTGTTAATAAATGTTCAACAAAATATATATTTTCACTTTAGATTTACAGTAATAACTTGCTCTACTGAGTTAAGATGAGTATCGGCAAAACAACACTCCCTGGTGACGTCAATTAGCTCTGCTGTAATATCACGTGATTTCCAGGTACTCAAGATCTTGATATTAAACACTGTCCAGATGTTATAATGTCGACAATAATCTTTGCAGATAATTAACAAGAATGACCAAATGCAGCCATAGTTTCTACCATATGAGGATGTAATTTTGTTGGTCAAAATCAAATTTTAGTGTTGGTTACTAGGGAGGAAAAAAAAAAGCTTCTAAACGAAATTGAAAGTATGACCAGTGTTGAACAGACTCAGATCCGCACAAACAGAAAATCCCCAGTATTTCAGAGGGCGCTGAAGGAGCAGGAAGACACGCAAGAAACTGCTAAAAAGAAAAGAAAAATGGGAAAAATCTACCAGGTTGTAGTTCACGGACTGAGGGGTGAAAAAATGACCGTCGACCTGTGCAACACTGAGGAGCAGTTTAAGAGCATGACAGTGCTGCAGCTGAAAGAAAAAATAGCAGAGAAGCTGCCGGAGACGGCTGGTAAATATATATGTATATAAATGTGTTTTCCATGTTTTCTCTGTAGTTAATAATAATATGAATAATAATTGCTGCAGTGTGATAAGGGATGATTTTGTTTAAATAGATGTTCACAGTAAGGAAAGTTAAAGTATGGCTGCATGAGTCAGCTGACTGTTTATGACATAAGCAGCATTTTCACATTATCTACAAATTCAGTTTATTTGGTTGCAGTAATTAATTAATGTGCTCAGCTTGTGTTGTGCTTCACTTAGATTTAACTGAAGTTAGTTAAAATCTCTCTTCTTCTGTTAACCCAGGAAATATTTCATGTACTTGTTGATATCTTTTTATGATTTAGATTGTTTTAGAGGGTGCGACGTGTTTATATCTTATGTTTCTCAGATTAAAACTGAGAAAGCCTTGTTTTACACATTCAAGAAAAAATAGGTGCAAATGTATCGGTAAAATATTGTAACGTCGGGGCCATTTTAAGGGAGCCAGGGATTTCCCAGCATGCTTTGCCAGTTTGAAACGTTACTGTGTGTGTTAAATGTGTTACTTCTGAGTTATACTGCTGTGTCATTGTGGTAGACTGCAAGTCTAATTCAAAACATTACTGGCACATGCCTCTAGGGGGAACTACCTGTATTGTTCAGCACTACTATTAAGGGGACATATTAGAATAAGAGTGTGAAAACCCCGCGCAGAATCCATGTTCAGTCATATTATGTGTGTTGCAGAATAAACGGCAGAGTTAGCCAAAGAAATAACTCAAGTGTGATCATTGCTACACGGTAGGATATCACACAATTGGCGACGAGGATTAAAAGAAAAAAATCAGCGGCGAGAAACAGAGAACATTGCAAGTGTGGCGAACTCAAGTGACTCCAGTAGTTCGAGTGCAAGTTCAGAGGAGGAAAAACGAGGTTTCCCCACCACGACGAGCAATGGCGGCTGTAATCGGAACGGTAACCCCTTTTGATAACTCGACTCAGTCATGGGAAGAATATAGTGAAATGTTGGACTTTTTCTTCCAAGCTAATGACATTGAGGAGCCAGACAAAAGGAAGGCTGTACTGTTGAGTGGAGTTGGTGCAACTACTTACAGCTTGTTGAGAAATTTAATAAGCCCTGCATTACCGAAAGATAAAACGTACGACCAGATTACTGCGGAGCTTCAGAAGCACTTCAGCCCCAAACCGAGTGAAATCGTACAACGATTCAAATTTAATTCACGCATAAGGAGGAACACTGAGTCCATAGCAGAGTATGTGGCAGAATTGAAGAAATTAACACTGCACTGTGATTACAAAGACTCATTGGAAGAAATGTTAAGAGACAGACTTGTGTGTGGAGTGAATGATGACCGAATGCAACGGCGACTTTTATTTGAAACAAAACTCACTTTTGTGAAGGCTTTGGAATTATGCCAAGCGATGGAAACAGCATCTAAAGATGTGAGAGAAATGCAAAGGAAACTAGCAGAGGACACAGCAACGCATGTTCGTGTGCCTAAGACCCAAGTAGGTGTCCACAAAGTGTCGACTGACAAAACTCAGCACAAATTCCCCAGTTGTTATCGCTGCAAAGGCCAGCACAATGCCGCCGAGTGCAAATTTGCCACTGAGCTGTGTCATAATTGTGGCAAGCGAGGGCACATTAAGAAAGCATGTAGAATAAAGGTGGACAGCGCACAGGTGCTGAAAGCGACAGTTAATGGGCAAAAGTATGAAAACAAGGGCCCAGGAAAGGAACAGCAAGCGAATCAACTGAGAGGGGAGGGAGAAAGTGATACAGAAGACATGGGTTTTCACACAATTTACAACACGTCAGAGGAGCTGACCAAGGTAGCGCCCATCACGCGTACCATGAATGTTAATGGAATGAAAGTAACATTTGAAGTTGATACAGGCTGTGGAGTAACCATATTAAGTAAACAGCAATATACACAACTGTGGAAGAAAACAGACACAGCAGAATTAAATCCCTGTTCATTAAAATTAAAAACATACACAGGAGAGAAGCTAGACGTGCTAGGCATGGCACAAGTGAAGGTGCAGCACGAAAACAAAGAAAAGGACTTACCTGTAGTAGTAGTTGGGAGCGAAGGACCAAATCTACTAGGGCGAAGTTGGCTACAAGAACTGGCCATGATTGATCAGTTGGTGAATAAAGTGGAATCTCAGCCCAAATTGCAGCTGGAGGAGATCCTCGAAAGACACGCTGAGGTGTTCAAAGAAGGCTTAGGACAGCTAAAAGGTGTCACTGCAAAGATTAATGTGGACAAGGAGGCCCAACCACGATTCTGCAAACCCCGACCGGTACCCTATGCAGTCAAGCCACTGGTCGAAAGCGAGCTACAGAGGCTGCTGGATGACAAGATCATTGAGCCAGTGCAGGTTGCAGAATGGGCGGCGCCCATAGTCCCAGTGAGAAAGCCGGATGGCTCCATTAGAATATGTGGAGATTACAAACTCACTGTCAATCGAGCATCACGGGTGGATCAGTATCCAATTCCTAAAGTGGAGGACCTCTTCGCACAGCTGAACGGCGGCCGACACTTCACGAAATTAGACATGAGTCACGCCTACCAACAAGTAGTCCTGGAAGAAGAATCAAGAAAGTATGTAACCATCAATACACACAAAGGCTTATATACCTACACACGCTTACCATTTGGAGTAGCTTCCAGTCCTGCTATATTCCAGAGAACTATGGAGGGCATCCTAGGTGGAATTCCGAATGTTGCCGTTTATTTGGATGACATCCTTTGTACAGGACCAAATGAACAAGAACATCTGAAAACGCTGAAGGAAGTGCTTCAACGGTTGGAGAAAAGCGGTCTGAGGTTGAAAAGAAGCAAGTGTGAGTTCATGGGAAAAGAGGTGGTGTTCCTAGGCCACAAGATCAACGCCAGTGGTCTACACCCTCTAACAGACAAAGTGGAAGCCATTGCGGAGGCGCCTGAGCCACAAAATGTTACTGAGTTAAAAGCCTACCTGGGCTTGTTGAACTATTACCATAGGTTCCTCCCAAAGCTCTCCACGCTGCTGGCACCACTACATACCTTACTTAAGAAGGAAGAAAAATGGTCATGGGGGGTCAAGCAGCAGAAGGCGTTTGAAGAGTCCAAAGTGCTACTTCAGTCCTGTAGTGTGTTAGTGCACTATGATTCAAACAAACCACTCATCCTGGCGTGTGACGCATCACCCTACGGTGTGGGTGCTGTACTCTCTCATCGTATGGAGGATGGCTCAGAGAGACCCATAGGGTTCGTCTCAAGAACTCTTAGTGCAGCTGAGAAAAACTACTCCCAGCTAGACAAGGAGGGCCTTGCAGTAGTATTTGGTGTAAAAAAATTCCACAAATACCTGTACGGGAGACAGTTCGCTATAGTGACTGACCACAAGCCACTAATTTCACTGTTCAGTGAAATGAGAGCCATACCCCAGATGACATCTCAGAGAATTCAGAGATGGGCCGTTACATTAGCAGCGTATGAGTACACCATCGTTTACAAAGCCGGACGGGACCATACGAATGCTGACGCGATGAGTAGGCTACCCTTGGATGGAGGAAGAGACAGCACGCCTGAGGAGGAGGAGAGAGTGCTATTGTTTGAAGATATCGGCGTGCCCCTGGTGAACGCACAACAAATAAAGAAGTGGACAGACAAAGACCCTGTTCTAGCAAGAGTGCGAGAATACATCTTGAGAGGATGGCCGAAGATGAACAGTCCTGAGTTCATTCCCTATGCCCGACGACAGGATGAGCTCAGCACCCAGGAAGGTTGTATCCTGTGGGGAGGACGCGTGGTTGTTCCACCACCTGGTAGGAATGCCTTACTGCAACAACTACACCAAGCACACCCTGGCATCACTCGCATGAAAGCGTTGGCGAGGAGTTACATGTGGTGGCCCAACATGGATGCAGAGGTGGAGGCGCTTGTGAAGTCATGTGCGGCATGCCAGGAGAACAGGAACAGTCCTCCAGCAGCCCCACTACATCCCTGGGAAGTTCCAGATAAACCATGGAGAAGAATTCACATTGACTACGCAGGTCCATGGATGGGAAGAATGTTCCTGATCATAGTTGACGCATACTCAAAGTGGATCGATGCATATTCTGTGAGTAGCTCTACTTCTACTGTTACCATTGAATGTCTTAGAAAGAGTTTCAGCCAACATGGGCTACCTGAAATCATAGTATCAGATAACGGTACATGTTTTACGAGTGAACAGTTCCAAGAGTTTTCTGAAAAGAATGGCATACGTCACATCACGACTGCGCCATACCATCCTTCTTCTAACGGCTTAGCCGAGAGGGCCGTGCAGACGTTCAAGTCACTCATGACAAAGATGACAGGAGACTCTATTGAAACCCGAATGTCGAGAGCTCTATTCAGCTATCGAATAACACCCCAATCTACAACTGGCAAGTCACCAGCTGAGCTGTTGTGTGGAAGGAAGTTGAGGTCAACATTTGACTTAATACATCCAGACTTCAGAAACAAAGTGCATGATAAACAAGAGAAACAAAAAGGTTATCATGACATGCATGCTAGAGAGAGAATACTGAGAGAAGGAGACGTGGTCTACACCCGCAACTTTGGCTCAGGACCAGCCTGGGTACCAGGAGAAATAACAGAAAAGACAGGCCCTGTGTCATTCAAGGTGACATTAGGTCATGGACAAGTGGTGAGGCGACACATCGACCAAGTTCGTGGTAGGAGCTCCATTCCCCTGCCGATGGCACCCGAGGTGTTGTCTGACACCCATCCTGAGGAGAGCATCAATGAACCACCACTTCAGGTGAAACCTGAGGTAACCGTCTCTGCAGATTCTACGGGCAGCACTGCAGCAGCCGAAACAGTGGAGCAGTCTGAGTCTTCACCTGCAGTTGGCTCACCCGCCGTGAGAAGATCTCAGCGAGCTAGGAAAGCTCCAGACTACTTGAAGGACTATACTTAGTCAGTAGTGAGTTCCCCAGCCACAGGACAAGAATGCGTCCTGGAACCTCACTGGGATGCGGTAGTCAAACCAAATCCCCAGTTAGACTGTTATGTGTGTTATACATGTAAAAAAAAAAAAAAAAAAAAAGAGAAAGAAATTATGTGTATGGCACATGTGTTTAAGAAATTAAAAGTAGTTTAATCTAGAGGGGAGGGATGTGGTAGACTGCAAGTCTAATTCAAAACATTACTGGCACATGCCTCTAGGGGGAACTACCTGTATTGTTCAGCACTACTATTAAGGGGACATATTAGAATAAGAGTGTGAAAACCCCGCGCAGAATCCATGTTCAGTCATATTATGTGTGTTGCAGAATAAACGGCAGAGTTAGCCAAAGAAATAACTCAAGTGTGATCATTGCTACACGGTAGGATATCACAGTCATTATAACTGCATTATAATGGCCCAGCAGTGTTTAGCAGGATTAGGGCAAGATGTATCATGTGTGTGTAACCATGATTGAAACGGAGGTCTGGGGGAATGACCTCCACTGCTCTGTGTACTAAGTGGCAGGTTGGGGGTCGGGGTGTGTGAAAATAAAGCTGGTTGATCAGAGCCATCTGCTCCATTGTCTTTTTGTGTGAACCCTTGAAAACATCACATTGGTGTCAGAAGTGGGATATGGAGCGAGATGAGGATCCAGGCGGAGGTACAGCGGCCGGAGCGATTCATCGCTCAGCCGGGAACGGAGTATAGAGCAGAGAAGCCGGCCCCTGGAGAGCTTCGCTGCGATGGACGGAGCAGAGCAAACCAGCCCCGTTTCCCGCCCTTTTCAGGGCAGGACGGGCTGGCGATTCCAGAGCAATTAGGAGTGGCAATCTACCGGGAGATGACCGTCCCATCCATCCAGCAGCGGGCCAAGATTCCCCGCTACAACGGCGAGAACCTGTTGGATGACCGCCTGGCCCAGGTCGAGTTGGCTGCCGCGCTGATCATCAGAGGAAACCACCGTGCTGAGAGCAAGTGGAGGAGGAGCTACGGCAGATCACAGCAGCGCGTGCACGCCGTGGCGACGCGAGGAAGGACGGCTTCCGCTGCATAGTGCCAGGGTACATGGCATGGTACCGCCCCGCACACAGCACACGACAAACTGGCCCCTCGCCGACGCTAAATTAGAGCGAGGTGGCATGGACGGGGAAAAAGCCGCCTCCTGCAGATGCTTCCCCCGGCAGATGACGTCACAGAGGTGCAGGAGCGACGCAGCGGAGCGAGCAGGACGAAGATGCGGCCACTTTCCAGGCGCGGCAAGGGCTGGACGCATGGACGCGGGCCAGCGGCCGCCTGGGACAACTGGCAGCGGTGGGAGTCGGCCGGAGCGGGCCTGGGACTCCCGCTGCCAGGGAAGGGACTGTGCGTGGTCCTACAGAGGCTGTCAGATGTGTCCATCCGCCCGCTGATGGCCAAACCGGAACCCTACCCCAACCAGATGCTCTGACCGAGACTCAGATGGCCCGTGCATGCCGCCCTGGCACCAGGCTGACTCGTGTTGGATTTCTGAAAGTGGACTTTGAATTTTCTGGGGACAGAAACCAGTCCAGGGGGGGGGCAGTGTAACGTCGGGGCCATTTTAAGGGAGCCAGGGATTTCCCAGCATGCTTTGCCAGTTTGAAACGTTACTGTGTGTGTTAAATGTGTTACTTCTGAGTTATACTGCTGTGTCATTATAACTGCATTATAATGGCCCAGCAGTGTTTAGCAGGATTAGGGCAAGATGTATCATGTGTGTGTAACCATGATTGAAACGGAGGTCTGGGGGAATGACCTCCACTGCTCTGTGTACTAAGTTGCAGGTTGGGGGTCGGGGTGTGTGAAAATAAAGCTGGTTGATCAGAGCCATCTGCTCCATTGTCTTTTTGTGTGAACCCTTGCAAACGTCACAATATTTCAAATGTAGCTGAAAAAGTCACACATTGTTCAAAAGAAAGATTTCAACTTGAATTCAACTTGAATTTATGAGAAAAACAAACCCACAAATTTATGAGTAAAAAGAAGTTGTGCATTTTTAATAAAAATGTCACTAATCTATTTTTTAAAATTCAAAATTGGCAAGAAAACTGTAAGTTTATGAGGGAAAACCTCATAAATGCACACTCGGGATTTAATAACATAGTTTGGCCCAGTTTGGGAAGAGCTTTTCTCTATGAAGAAAACCAGTTGCACAACTGCATGTATAGGGTAATTCCCAACCTCTGGAATTTGGTCACACCTGACTGATGATTGTACAACAAATAGGCCTGTGTCTCAAAACACAAATTTGGTGAAGAAGTCACGATACCTCAATGTATGGTGCTTATGTTTCATGGCTTTTTTGTTTGTTTGTTTTGTCACTGATTAACTTATGATATTCACTAAAAGGCAATGAGAAGCAGCGTAAAAGTGGTCATTTGCATACAACACAAACTACACCAGTGAATGCAGTGATGCATTATCAGATTCTTTGAGTGCATATCATATGTTATTTTATATTGTAACGTCGGGGCGCGTTAAGGGGGGCAGGGATTTCCCAGCATGCTTTGCCAGCAGAGAACGTTACTGTGTGTGTGTATTTAATGTGATTACTGAGCTATTATACTGCTGGGTCATTATAACTGCGTTATAATGACCCAGCAGTGTTTATAGGCAGGATTAGGGCAAGATGTATCATGTGTGTGTAACCATGATTGAAACGGGGGTCTGGGAGAATGACCTCCCCTCCTGTCTGTGCTCAGAGTGTGGGTGTTGGGTGGTGTGTGAATAAAGCCTGTTCGTCACTACTATCTGCTCCTCTTCTTTGTGTGAACCTTGCCTACGTCACACTGGTGTTAGGAGTGGGAATGGAGCAAGATGGTAGCCAGGACCCGGGCGGAGGTCCAGTGGCCGGGGCGGTTCATCGCTCGGCTGGGAACGGAGCACAGAGCTGAGACGCCAGCCCCTGGAGTGGCTCACCGTGATGGATGGAGCAGCGGACCCAACGGGACTGCTCTGCCGTTTTCAAGGCAGAGCGGGCCAAGCAGAGCAAACCAGCCCTGCTTCCCGCCCTTTTCATGGCAGGACGGGCTGGCGATTCCAGGGCGATCAGGAGCGGCGATCGACCGGGAGGTGACTGTCCCATCCATCCGGCAGCGGGCCAAGATTCCCCGCTACAACGGCGAGACCCTGTTGGATGACCACCTGGCCCAGGTCGAGCTGGCTGCCACGCTGAACAACTGGTCACCGGAGGAAACCACCGTGCTGAGAGCGAGTGGGAGGAGGAGGAGTTACGGCAGACCACGGCAGCGCATGCACGGAGGAGACAGCCGCGGCGACGTGAGGAAGGGGGGCTTCCGCTGCGCAGAGCCAGGGTACATCGCATGGTACTGCCCCGCACGCAGCCCACGACAAACTGGCCCCTCACCGACGTTAAATTAGAGCGAGGTGGCATGGACAGGGAAAGGCCGCCTCCCGCAGATGCTTCCCCCGGCGGTGACGTCACAGAGGCCTTTGGCGCGCAGCAGCAGCGGAGCGAACAGGACTGATCCGGTCTTTTCCCAGGCTCGGCAGGGGCTGGACGCCTGGACGCGGGCCAGCGGCCGCCTGGGAGGTCCTGGCAGCGGTGGGAGTCGTGAATCCCGCTGCCAGGGGAGGAACTGTGCGTAGTCCTACTGAAGCTGTTGGATGTGCTGATTCGCGACTGATTCGCGTTGGACTTCTGGGTTGGACTTTGATTTTTCTGGGGACAGAAACCAGTCCGGGGGGGGGGGGGGAGGGAGTGTAACGTCAAGGCCGTGTTAAAGGGGGCAGGGATTTCCCAGCATGCTTTGCCAGCAGAGAACATTACTGTGTGTATGTATTTAATGTGATTACTGAGCTATTATACTGCTTATAAAAGTGCTTATAGGCAGGATTAGGGCAAGATGTATCATGTGTGTGTAACCATGATTGAAACGGGGGTCTGGGAGAATGACCTCCCCTCCTGTCTGTGCTCAGAGCGTGGGTGTTGGGTGGTGTGTGAATAAAGCCTGTTCGTCACTACTATCTGCTCCTCTTCTTTGTGTGAACCTTGCCTACGTCACAATATTATTTATGTTATTTAAGAAGCAAATAAAAAAACACATGTATGTGTGTGTTTCTAGGAGAGGAGGCTCTGCGACTGATCTTCACAGACAAGATGCTGGATGGAAATGACACCCTCCTGTCTGGCTATGGGATCCAGAACATGTCCGTCATCCAGATGGTGATGAGGGTTCCTGGAGGAGTCACAGTCTGATTGGGACCAACAAAAACCAGCAACCTCCACCCACTGCCTCTGCTGCTGCTGCTGCTGCTACTTCCTACTCATGAAAAGTTTTGTTTACATTGTTTCAACCCTGTCAGGAATGTACAACATAAATAATTTAACCTTTACCATTTTCTTCACTGTTCATGTATGAAATAAAACCAGAATCCCCCAAATGTCTTGTTTTTAAATATGTGTGAGATCCTCAAAATTCACAAGCAGCATCGGTGTTTGTGACAGTCAAATGTGGGTCCACAATGGAGCCACCACACATCCAAAGCACAAGTAATTTTTAAAACTGTAACAGAATAATATCATCATGTAGCACACCTCATACTGAGATAGAAAAAGATAATTCAGAATAAGCAAGTAGTCCACAACATCTGCAATGGAATTTTACTTGCATTTTAAACAATGTTTGAACAATAAGAAAAGTCTACATAAAGTAAAAGAAAAAAGTTTGAGCCTTAAATTGTAAAACAGCTGTTTTTTTTAAATTTAATTTTTTTTCTGCAAATTTACCTTTTATACAAGTTTATGTAAATTTTCTGATAAATTTGCGACTTTTTCTTCATGTAATTTGTAATTTTTTACTTAAAAAAATTATCACACCTTTCTCATGAATTAGCAAGTTTTGCTTTGTAAATTTGTCTTTTTTTCTCATAATTTTTTTCTTGTGACTGATTTCTTTCTCAAAAATATTTACCTTTTTCATTTTCCCATAAAGTTGACATTTTTCTTGTAAATTTGTGTAAGGACGAAGAAGGTTTTTTTTGCTCTTTTTAAGTTTTTGTGTCAAAACCATAAGGAGCCATTTATTGAGTGAAAGATCCATGTAGTTCTCTAGGCAAAATGTTAAGAGGTATAGAAATGATTGTGAACAATAACTCTTAAAGTAAAGAAGATTTTGCACATTGAATTTTGTTATAATTAAATGTGTTTGAGGCCTGAATTTGCAAACCTGAGTGAGGTTTCCCCCCACCCCATGCAAAACTCCTGGAAAATATTCTGTCATTTGTGCTTCTGGTTGTATTGTTTTTTGCTGCTATAATTTTTATTTGTGCTGATGTAGATAGATAGATAGATAGATAGATAGATAGATAGATAGATAGATATGACAGCTCAAGGGATTTAATAATACACCAGTACATTTATTTGTAAATTCACTTGGGTGGTTTGAGTCATACGCAAATGATCACTCATATATTGCTTTTCATTACCTTTTAATGAATAGCTTAACTTAATCAGTGACCAAAACACAAGAAAAGGATCATAAATTGAGGCATTGCGACTTCTTTCGCAAAATTCTGTTTTGATACACAGGACTACTTACAATAATCATTCATCCATCCATCCATACATCCATCCATCCATCCATCCATCTTCTTCTGCTTAATCCTTTTCGGATCGTGGGGGGGGGGGGGGGGGGGGCTGGAGCCTATCCCAGCATCTTTGGGCGAGAGGCAGGGTACACCCTGGACAGATCACCAGTCCATTGCAGGGCCAACACAGAGAGACAGACAACCATTCACTCTCACAGTCATACCTAAGGACAACATTCGGGCATGACCAAACTTGTTTTCTTCCCAAACTGGGCCAAAAACAGTGCTAAAATATTGCATTATTAAATCTCTCTCTCTCTCTCTCTCTCTCTCTCTCTCTCTCTCTCTCTCTCTCTCTCTCTCTCTCTCTCTCTCTCGTATATACACACACACACACAGTAGTGTGAAAAAGTGTTTGCCTCCTTCCTGATTTCTCATTTTTTTTGTGTTTGTCACACTTAAATGTTTCAGATCATCAAACAAATTTAAACATTAGACAAAGATAACACAAGTAAATACAAAATGCAGTTTTTAAATGAAGGTGTTTATTATTAAGGGTTAAAAAAAAATTCAAACCTACATGGCCATGGCCCTGTGTGAAAAAGTACCCCCCCCCCCCCAACGTTAAAACACAAATTAACTATGGCTTATCACATCTTTGGAAAGCTGAGTTCAATTTCTCTAGCCACACCCAGGCCTAATTACTGCCACACCTGTTCTCAGTCAAGAAATCACTTACATAGGACCTGCCTGAAAAGGTGAAGTAGACCAAAAGATCCTCAAAAGCTAGACATCATGCTGCGATCCAAAGAAATTCAGGAACAAATGAGAAGCAAAGTAATTGAGCTCTATCAGCCTGAAAAAGGTTATAAAGCCTTTTCTAAAGCTTTGGAGCTCCAGCAAACCACAGTGAGAGCCAAATGGCAAAAACATGGAACAATGGTGAACCTTCCCAAGAGTGGCTGGCTGACCAAAATTATCCCAAGACCGCAGCAACAGCTCATCCAAGAGGTGACAAAAGACCCCTCAACAACATCCAAAGAACTGCAGGCCTCACTTGCCTCAGTTAAAGTCAGTGTTCATAACTTCACCAAAAGAAAGAGACTGGGCAAAAATGGCCTGCATGCCAGAGTTCCAAGACAAAAACCACTGCTGAGCAAAAAGAACATAAAGGCTCATCTCAGTTTTGCCAGAAAATATCTTGATGATCCCCAAGACTTTTGGGAAAATACTCTGTGGACTGATGAGACCAAAGCTGAACTTTTTGGAACGTGTGTGTCCTATTACATCCAGCGTAAAAGTAACACAGCATTTCAGAAAAGGAACATCATACCAACAGTAAAATATGGTGGTGGTAGTGTGATGGTCTGGGGCTGTTTTGCTGCTTCAGGACCTGGAAGACTTGCTGTGGTAAATGGAACTATGAATTCTGCTGTCTACCAAAAAATCCTGAAGGAGAATGTCCGGCCATCTGTTTGTGACCTCAAGCTGAAGCGCACTTGGGTTCTGCAGCAGGACAATGATCCAAAACACACCAGCAAGTCCACCTCTGAATGGCTTAAGAATAATAAAATGAAGACATTTTTATGTCCATAACCAGTACTCCAATAACAAGGCCGGAGATGCAGTAGAATGAGACTTTATTATATGACTCACAGTAATGCAAGGCACTCCCATCTAGGAAGAGGTGAGGTCAAAAGAGACTGTGTTTACTGTGTTTACTTGTGTTATCTTTGTCTAATATTTAAATTTGTTTGATGATCTGAAACATTTAAGTGTGACAGCCATACAAAAAAATGAAAAATGAGGAAGGGGCAAACACTTTTTCACACCACTGTAGGTGAGAGATAATTGCACTAGCATGAGACAGCTTGTGCTACTTAAGAGATAACAGGGGAGCAGCTACAAACAGGATGGGCAGAGCTGTGCAGACGGAGGACACTGGAGAACAGAGAGGACAAATAATGCAACCAATAATCATAAATAAACCAAATCAGGGAGAAAACATAACTGAACTAAGAACCTGAGCATAGCCCAACAAACTAATGATAACAAAATAAAGGCACAACAGTTCAAAACAAACAGAAAATGAGGACATGGTTGGAAACTTTGTCCATATATGACAATGAACACATCCAGTATTAGAGTAATCTTCAACATGGGAATCATTTTGGAGACCAAAACCACCACTGCAGGGAGGACTAATTGGAAGTGTCTGCTGATTGGCTAGTGACTTTGTCACCATCCCCATGCCTTAGCTATTTGATTTGTTGAAAGTGTTAGGACTGCTCAGTCTGCAGCAGATTAATTAGATCACCCCAGATGCATATCTCATGAAACCAAGATAAAGCATTAAGCCAGGATTTTCAAAAATTCGTGCTTAATCTATACTTGACTTGGTTGTATAGAAGTAGGATAAATTCAGCCCAGTCAAGTTGCTACTGAGATTTATTCTCTACAGCTAGCCTGGTCCAGAGCAGGCTAAGTCAGGCTAAAATTATTCCTTGTGATTTATTTGTCAGTGCAGGAGTCAGTTCTGTAAGAAATCAGTGCTTTTCTGTGTCAATAAATGGTCTACTGATGTAGTCTGACTAGTAGATAATAGATGATGTGTGAGGTGATTTTGGTAAAGCTGCACTTAATACCTGAGAAGGTATTGAATTTTATTTCAAATAAAAATTTCCTAAAATATGAAAAAATGTTTTCCACCCAAACTAAATGATATAATATGATCATCAGATGAAGGATGATATGTGAGGTCATTTTGGTGAAGCTGCACTCAGTTATTTAGAAGTTTTTAACTATCATTTCTAATAAATATTTCCCTAACCTATGATATTTTTTTGGGGTCCAACTAACAAGTGTTACTAACAGGACACTCTAGTGGCTGGGCAGCATTTAGTGGCACTAACCTTGATGATGCTGAAATTTAATCCTAATAAATATTCCCAAAGCTATGAAAACATTTCTTTAATCCAAACTATGTGTTGTAGTCTGACTAGAAGAAGATGGATTGCATGTGAGGTAATTTTGGTGAAGTCACACTTTGTAGTTTTCAAGTTATTAGATATTTTTTAAATAAATATTTCCCTAAACTATGAAAAACAAAATTTATGCAAACTAAGCATTTTAGTCTGAACAAAACGACACAATCGACGTGTGAACTGATTCTGGTGACATTACACCTTATGATCATGACAGTATTTAATTTTAAGGGGGGGGGGGTGTTTTTTTTCCCTCGGAGTTGCAATTTGCAGATGGTTCCTGCGCATTAGTTTCCCCCATGGCAGCTCATAAACTCCAGTGTAGCTGTTGGAGCTCAGAGGACGGCTCTTTTTTAATGAAAATGAGGTTGGAGCTCGTTGTCCACTTTACCAGTGTATTAGATTGGTGTGGTTTGTGTTTTAACAGCGTTTTGTTCACGAATTATTGATGCGCAAAGTCCGAATCTATGAATATCTTGCCAACTTTACTGAAATGTCCCCCACGGTGGAACACTGAATACATTTGTTCATTGGTAGAATTGTGGCCACTACATACATTTGCCAGGATGTTCACCAGCTCTTCATTTCTGAGGATGGCTGCAACTAACTTTTCTGCTGATTCACTCACAGCTGCACTTCTTCCATCTCCGTTCATTACATAGAACACAAACGGAAAACAATGCTAAACGTACAAATGGTCCTGATCACATACGTACAAAACACAGACTATATTGAATCAAACTCTGATATATATATATATATATATATATATATATATATATATATATATATATATATACAAAACACTTCGGAATATATTGAATGAAACTGGGGCCCCAAAGGCTGATGGGAAATGTAGTTCATTCAATATATTCTGCACTTCATTCAATGTATTCCCATTTTCATTCAATACATTCGGAAGTTCATTCATATATTCCCAGTTTCATTCAATATATTCCAAGCTTTTCTTTGTAATATACACTACCGTTCAAAAGTTTGGGGTCACCCAGACAATTATTTTGCGTTTTCCATGAAAAGTCACACTTACTTACCACCATGAATTGTAAAATGAATAGAAAATATAGTCACAAGTCACAAGTATACAAGGTTAGAAATAATGATTTGTATTTGAAATAATAATTTTTTCCAGATACTCAACCTGCTCAAAGGAAGGTCAGTTTTATAGCTTCTTTAACCAGCTAAACTGTTTTCAGCTGTGCTAACATGATTGCACAAGAGTTTTCTAATCATCCATTAGCCTTCTGACCCAATGAGCAAACACATTGTACCATTAGAACACTGGAGTGATAGTTGCTGGAAATAGGCCTCTATACACCTATGTAGATATTGCACCAAAAACCAGACATCTGCAGTTAGAATAGTCATTTACCACATTAGCAATGTATATTAGATATTAGAGTGTATTTCTGATTAGTTTAAAGTTATCTTCATTGAAAAAAACAATGCTTTTCTTTCAAAAATAAGGAAATTCCTAAGTGACCCCAAACTTTTGAACGGTAGTGTACATTTTTTTTTTTCCTGAACGGCTTGCCATAATATATATATATATATATATATATATATATATATATATATATATATATGTGGCCACATATGTTGGCTACATATTCTTCACAAGATATTGCTGTATGTTTATGGTGCTTCACGTCTCACGGAACACACAATGAATACACAATGGTGTGAGCTCAAAGGGGGTTACTTTGTGATTGGGATTAAGTACCATGCGACTGTATGTTTAATTAAACACCATGTGGTTGCAGTTCCTGTGTCCGGGGTATAAAAAGCCAGATGTGAGAATATACTGTCTGTTCTTGCTTTGAAATTGTTGGAGATATGTGATCTGTGAATAAAGCTGAATCTGAGAAATAAACTCAGCCTCATCCTTGAACACACTCTCCACACACACACACACATATACAGTGGGGTAAAAAAGTATTTAGTCAGCCACCAATTGTGCAAGTTCTCCCAAATGATGAGAGAGTTCTCCAATTTTCATCATAGGTATACCTCAACTATGAGAGACAAAATGAGAAGAAAAAAAATCCAGAAAATCACATTGAAGGATTTTTAAAGAATTTATTTGCAAATTATGGTGGAAAATAAGTATTTGGTCAATAACAAAAGTTCATCTCAATACTTTGTTATATACCCTTTGTTGGCAATGACAGAGGTCAAATGTTTTCTGTAAGTCTTCACAAGGTTTTCACACACTGTTGCTGGTATTTTGGCCCATTCCTCCATGCAGATCTCCTCTAGAGCAGTGATGTTTTGGGGCTGTCGCTGGGCAACATGGACTTTCATCTTCCTCCAAAGATTTTCTATGGGGTTGAGATCTGGAGACTGGCTAGGCCACTCCAGGACCTTGAAATGCTTCTTACGAAGCCACTCCTTCGTTGCCCGGGCAGTGTGTTTGGGATCATTGTCATGCTGAAAGACCCAGCCATGTTTCATCTTCAATGCCCTTGCTGATGGAAGGAGGTTTTCACTCAAAATCTCACGATACATGGCCCCATTCATTCTTTCCTTTACACGGATCATTCGTCCTGGTCCCTTTGCAGAAAAACAGCCCCAAAGTAAGATGTTTCCATCCCCATGCTTCACAGTAGGTATGGTGTTCTTTCTCTTCCAAACACGACAAGTTGAGTTTTTACCAAAAAGTTCTATTTTGGTTTCATCTGACCATATGACAGTCTCCCAATCCTCTTCTGGATCATCCAAATGCTCTCTAGCAAACTTCAGACGGGCCTGGACGTGTACTGGCTTAAGCAGGAGGACATGTCTGGCACTGCAGGATTCGAGTCCCTGGCGGCGTAGTGTGTTACTGATGGTAGCCTTTGTTACTTTGGTCCCAGCTCTCTGCAGGTCATTCACTAGGTCCCCCCATGTGGTTCTGGGATTTTTGCTCACCGTTCTCATGATCATTTTGACCCCACGGGGTGAGATCTTGCGAGGAGCCCCAGATCAAGGGAGATTATCAGTGGTCTTGTATGTCTTCCATTTTCTAATAATTGCTCCCACAGTTGATTTCTTCACACCAAGCTGCTTACCTATTGCAGATTCAGTCTTCCTAGCCTGGTGCAGGTCTACAATTTTGTTTCTGGTGTCTTTTGACAGCTCTTTGGTCTTGGCCATAGTGGAGTTTGGAGTCTGACTGTTTGGGGTTATGGACAGGTGTCTTTTATACTGATAACGAGTTCAAACAGGTGCCATTAATACAGGTAATGAGTGGAGGACAGAGGAGCCTGTTAAAGAAGAAGTTACAGGTTTGTGACGGCCAGAAATCTTGCTTGTTTGTAGGTGACCAAATACTTATTTTCCACCATAATTTGCAAATAAATTCTTTAAAAATCAGACAATGTGATTTTCTGGATTTTTTTTTCTCATTTTGTCTCTCATAGTTGAGGTATACCTATGATGAAAATTGGAGACCTCTCTCATCTTTTAAGTGGGAGAACTTGCACAATTGGTGGCTGACTAAATACTTTTTTGCCCCACTGTATATATATATATATATATATATATATATATATATATATATATATATATATGTGTGTGTGTGTGTGTGTGTGTGTGTGCCAATATATAATGCCTATGAAAGTTTTATTGTTATTAGGTGTATCCTGGTGGACCCAGAATTAGCATGGTATTCTGTCAGCTTTACATGAAACGGGAAGGTATTTGCTGGCTTTTTAAACCAATTAATACTAATCACTCAAATAATTACTGTTGTGGGGCACATACGTTGGTTTCATATGCTCCACAGATATAATACTGTATGTGTATTGTGAGCGTCACGTCTCAAGGGAACAAAGGGACTGAGCTTCCTAAGGGTAACAGGAGGGTGTGAGATTTGGCCTTTTGTTTCAAGGAGATGGCCTTGAGGGATTTCCTGACCACCGGAGGCTAGGGGGTGGATGGTGTTAAGACTGGGGGGAGTTACATTGTAACTGGGATTAAGTACCATGTAACTGTATGTTTGATTAAACACCATGTGACTGTAGGTTTGATGTCCTGGGGTATAAAAGGACAGATGTGAGAAAATTCATCCTCTTTTTCTGCTTTGGAATGTTGGAGTATGTGATTGTGAATAAAGCCGAACCTGAGGAATAAACTCAGTCTCGTCCTTCAACACATTCTCCACACTGGTGACCTTACAACGAAGCATGAGCAGAAGTAATTCTCCCGAGCCAGACTCGTCAGAAGCCAGCCTGATGAATGCCGCCACGTTCCAGCTCCTGGACTTCTGGCAGAATAGTCCGTGCTCCTGGTTTAGCGCGGTCGAGGCGCAGTTCAACCTCTGGAGAATCACAAGAGACGACACAAAATTCTACCATGTGGTGGCGAAGCTGGACAACCACACAGTCCAGAGGGTGGAGAATCTGGTCAACCACCCAGCGGACAGCGACAAGTACAGCACATTGAAGGCTGCGCTTATCAGCCACTTCACCCCCTCAGTGCAACAGTGAGCAGAGGGGCTCCTGGCGTTGACGGAGTTTGAGAACGACAGACCCGCAGACCTGATGGGGAAAATGCTGAGGCTGAGAGAATCCGAAGATGACAGCTTTATCTTCACCCACCTTTTCCTCAGGACCCTACCGCCAGCGGTGAGAGTGAACCTGGCCGGTTCACCTCTGCTGGCCCGACGAGACTACCACGAGCTGAGCCAGGAGGTGCAACGACTCGTCGACGCCCACAAACGGAGCGTGGCTTCGGCCGCATCAGCAGAGCTAGGCGCAACGTCCGGAGACAGCATGGGGCCAGAGGCTGCAGCACCAGACTCACCGACGACGGCAGCAACGAGGGCCAGGCAACGCGGAGCAGATGACGTCCTTTGCTTCTACCATCGTCGCTTTGCAGAGAGGGCGCACAAGTGCATTCCACTGTGCCATTTCAAGCGCTCGGGAAACGCCAAGACCGGGGGTCGGTAGCAGCTGCGGCCCTCGGGGAGGAGAACAAGCTGCTTTATCTGAAGGATGTACGCTCCAGGAGGCAGTTCCTCGTGGACACAGGCTCCCAGCTGAGCTTCATCACGCCTTCCTACGCGGACCGGCTGATGCCTTCCAGCGGTCCCCGGGTGTCAGCAGCGAACGGCTCAGCAATTAAGACCTTCGGTGAGAGGACTCTGCTTCTGTCTTTGCAGGGCCGTACATTTGAGTGGACTTTTGTTGTAGCGGCAGTCAATTTCAACATGTTAGGGGCTGATTTTTTGTGCTCACATGGTTTATTGGTTGATCTTGCTAACAGACGTCTGGTTAATGCACTCTCCTTTCACTCTATTCCCTGCACAGCTCGAGTGGCCCCGCCGACTGCACAAGCCAACGTCACAGCTGCAGGTGGTAAGTTCCACACACTCCTCACTCAGTTTCCAGCACTCACCGTCCCAACGTTTTCGGCGACAGTGGCTAAACATGGGGTGAACATTTTATTACTACCACCGGCCCACCCGTTTTTGCGAAAGCTCGGCGCTTGGACTCAGCTAAACTGGCCATAGCGCGCGAGGAGTTCACCAACCTGGAAAGACTGGGCATCATCAGGCGTTCGAAGATCCCATGGGCTTCACCACTGCACATGGTCCCTAAGGCTGATGGCTTGTGGCGACCTTGCGGTGATTTCTGCAGGTTGAATAACGCCACAGCGCATGACCGCTACCCAATCCCGCACATCCAAGACTTTTCGGTTCATTTGGCGGGGGCGCGCATTTTTTCTAAAATAGACTTGGTACGCGGATACCACCAGGTCCCAGTGCGCGCTGAGGACATACCCAAAACAGCGGTAATAACTCCTTTCGTGCTTTTTGAGTTTTTGTGCATGCCGTTTGGGCTTAAGGGCGCGGCGCAGACGTTCCAACGCATGATGGACGTGGCCTGCGCGATCTCCCTTTCGTGTTCGTCTACCTGGACGACATTTTGGTAGCCAGCGTTTCCGAAGACGAACACGAAAGCCACCTCACAGCAGTTTTCCGGAGGTTGGCAGAGCATGGGTTAATAATCAGCCCAGCAAAGTGTCAGTTCGGGGTGGCGCAGATTGATTTTTTGGGGCATCGTTTTTCACCAGAAGGAGCGGTCCCTCTGCCCGATAAGGTGCACGCAATAACAAATTTTCCCCAACCACAAACGGTCAAAGCGTTACAGGAGTTTTTGGGAATGGTTAATTTTTACAACCATTTCCTCCCCCGCACAGCGCAGCTCATGCAACCATTGTATGCTGCACTAAAAACACAAAAACCCACGAATACAATTGAATGGTCTCCTGAGCGGGAGCGTGCATTCTCTCAAGTCAAATCAGCCCTGGCAAATGCTGCATTGTTGGCACACCCAGTCCCAACGGCCCCCATGGCGCTCACTACTGACGCGTCAGATGTGGCCATAGGGGCGGTCGTTGGACAGTACGTGTCTGGGGCCTGGCAACCGCTCGCGTTTTTCAGCAAAACCTTGCGCGATAGCGAGCGAAAATACAGCGCGTTCGACAGGGAGTTGTTAGCTCTACACTTGGCCATCCGCCACTTCCAGTTCTGGCTGGAAGGACGCCGTTTCACCGCGTTCGTGGACCACAAACCGCTGACTTTCGCGATGGCCAAGATTTCGAAGCCTTAGTCGGGCCGGCAGCAGAGACAGTTGGCCGCGATATCGGAGTTTACTACCGATATCCAGCATGTGGCGGGTAAATATAATGTAGTAGCAGACTGCCTCTCACGTGCTGTGGCGGCTCCAGGCCCCGTGGGGGCAGACTCTGTGGCCATGGCCGCGGACCAGGGTAGCGACGCGGAAGCGCACGTGGCCCCGGTCCGCGTAGGGATAGATTATGCAGCCATGGCCACGGAGCAGGTTAGCGACGCGGACGTGCGCGCGCTCCAGTCTGGACCAACAGGGTTAAGGCTGGAGAGCAGGGTGCTGCAAGACGGTATGCCCCCCCTAATCTGCGATGTCTCCACTGGACGACCGCGTCCGGTTGTACCAGCCGCGTGGCGCCGCCGCATTTTTGACTCGATCCATTCTCTGGCGCATCCGGGGGCGTGCGCGTCGGTCAAAATGGTAGGAGAGAAATTTGTATGGCCGTGCCTGCGCAAGCAAGTCAAGGAGTGGGCGGCAGCCTGCGTGGCTTGTCAGCGAGCCAAAATACACAAACACACTAGAGCTCCCTTGGAGCCTTTTCACATCCCGGCTAAGCGGTTCGATCATGTGCATGTCGACCTCGTAGGCCCCCTCCCACCATCACAGGGGTGCACGCACCTTTTGACAATGGTGGACTGCACCACGCGTTGGCCGGAAGTGGTCCCTCTGGCATCAACCACAGCCGAGGAGGTAGCGCGCGTGTTTTTAACAGCATGGGTAGTGCGTTTTGGTGTTCCGTCAGACATTACGTCCGACAGAGGTCCTCAATTTGTTTCCGAGCTCTGGTCAACGATGGCCCGCAGCCTGGGGGTAACGATCCACCGCACTACCGCGTACAACCCGCAGGCTAATGGTTTATGCGAACGTTTCCATAGGTCATTGAAAGCAGCCCTCAAAGCGTCGCTTACGGATGCAAATTGGGTGGACAGGCTACCATGGGTTTTATTGGGGTTGCGTTCTGCACCTAAAGAGGATTTAAAAGCCTCCCCAGCTGAGTTAGTTTTTGCGCAGCCACTCCGGCTGCCCAGGGAGTTTATCCTGGACAATCCTGCGCCAGAGTGCCCCCCCGCTCAGCGGTTGCAGAGTGACACGGGATCGAGCACGCTTCCTGGCCCGGTTCATCACAGCTTCCCGCGCGTTTTTGTGCCTAAAGCTTTAAAAAATGCGGAGTTTGTTTTTGTCAGACATGATGCCCATCGCCCAAACTTGCGACCGCCTTATGACGGACCGTTTAGGGTGCTGGAAACAGGAGATAAGCATTTTTTGCTAGATTTGGGAGGCAGAAAAGAAACGATTGGCATAAACAGGCTCAAACCCGTTTTTGTGATGGCTGACGAAACTGTGCAGTTGGCGAGGGCTCCCCGGCATGGCAGACCCCCTAGAGAGCATTCCCCAGAACACCCACAGAGATTGTCTAACAGTTCCCGCCCACAGGCAGCAGCCCCACAGCAGGAAGACACTGCAAAGGCAGTAAAGCCGGTTTACAGCAAGTATGGCAGAAGACTGAGGCCCAAGCGGCATGTGGACTGATATGTGGTGATTTTATTATGACATGCATCTTTGGTTATGCTGTTCCATCTTAGACGTTCGGGGGGGATCATGTGGGGCACATATGTTGGTTTCATATACTCCACAGATATAATACTATATGTGTATTGTGTGCGTCATGTCTCAAGGGAACAAAGGGACTGAGCCTCCTAAGGGTAACAGGAGGGTGTGAGATTTGGCCTTTTGTTTCAAGGAGATGGCCTTGAGGGATTTCCTGACCACCGGAGGCTAGGGGGTGGATGGTGTTAAGATCGGGGGAGTTACATTGTGAATGGGATTAAGTACCATGTAACTGTATGTTTGATTAAACACCATGTGACTGTAGGTTTGATGTCCTGGGGTATAAAATGACAGATGTGAGAAAATTCATCCTCTTTTTCTGCTTTGGAATGTTGGAGTATGTGATTGTGAATAAAGCTGAACCTGAGGAATAAACTCAGTCTCGTCCGTCAACACATTCTCCACACTGTAAAAAAAAAGTACATACAAATAACTGACATAAATAACTTATTGCTGTGCTATGCTGAAAATAAAACTTGTAATATTTAAAAACATGACAGCGCAAACAAAACCTTTAATGGCATAAACCAGCACAAACAAAGGAGACCATTCCGGGTTAATTTGGAACAAGTTTGGGGGCTGAAAAACCTCAGAATGACCAATAAAATAATCTTTAAAGATTATCAATTGCACAAACGACAATTATAGCGGCACAAACGAGTGAGAATATTTTTCTGGAGTTTTCAGTGGTGTGTGTGTGTGGGGGGGGGGCACAACTTTACTCAGGTAAGGTGCAGTTTTAGAGAATTTTTTCAGGAAAGCTGCCAACAGGAAAGAACTTCTCCTGTCTGTTTCCTGCTGCCTTCACTTCTGCAGTAAATTCTAAATGTAACAACATCTCCAACGCATTTGGAATTAAAAGAAAGAATTATTCAAACCATAGGCTTTCATCAAATTTGAAATGTTATTGTTTGCTTGTTTGTTTCCCTCCCTAAAGTAAACAGCAAATTTGTTTCGGAAAAAATACAGTTTAAATCCTGACAGCCCTGAATGCGGCATTGTTGCAGGTTTAAGTGAAAGAGAAAGTATTGCGAGTTAACTTTTCTGCAATCAGATTCTGTTTGGGCAAACTGACGACAAACTATAAAACAAGTGTTTTAAAGAATTTGTTGACAGGGAGGGTTTAAAATGCTGTGACTTTTTACAAAGGAAAGAAGGCTTTGGTTTGTCTTTTCTACATTTCACGATGTTTTCAAAGCAACGATTTAATTTGTGGAACAATATGGATTACTCTCCCAACAAGAAACCGAGAAAGGGTTCTCCGGAGAACTACAGTAAGTCCATGCTGGACCCCTCACACACACACACACACACACACACACACACACACACACACACACACACACACACACACACACACACATTAAGGTTTAAAACGTTTTTAAGACAACACAGATTTTGTGTTGAATGTGTTATTCTGTCAGATGTGGATTCATTATTGCACTACACTTGACTGATCATACTTCTCTTTTCCAACAGATCGCTGTACATATTATGGCCTGGAAAACCAAGGAGCTACATGTTATTTGAACAGTGTGCTGCAGGTGCTGTTCATGACCAAAGACTTCAGAGAGGCTGTGTTAAAGTGTGTTGTTGAACAGCTCTATGCAGCATTAAATGGTGTCTGCAGCTTTGTATAATTAATGACGTGTCTCTTTGTTCAGGTATGTCGATGAAAAACCTGCCAGTGATTTTGACCACAGTCTTGCAAACCTGTTCAAGAAATTACAGGAAGACACAGCAGAAACAAGAAAGATAACGAGGCTGCTGGGTATCAGTAATGGTACAGTATGCTAAAAGATTCCAGTGTATTAATACAATCAGTTTACAAACCCCACAGTCTGTGTGAAAGGCTTGACACCAGCTTTTGTGCTCATCAGCCACTGTTTCTGGGAGTTTTCTAGAGTTTGTAGCAACTCAGTAATTTCACAGCCAAGGGGTCAGCATTAGTAATGAGTATTTTTCCCCCCACTTAAATTGCAGTTTTGCAAATTTGCAACCATAGACAGGAAATCCTGGCTGTAGGCAGTAAAAGTCCTATTCTATATTTGTTCCAGCCACTCGCTAATCAAGTTAATTCCAATAAGCATCTCTCGGGTGAATGGAGCTGTTTAAAATTACAATTTTCCTTAAAAATACAGTAGTTGTTTTTTTTTTCTCATAAGCCTGACTTTTTTCTTGTAAATTTTGAAGATTTTATTATAAATTTGCAAAGTCTTTCAATCATAAATGTGCTATTAGTATTTTTTCTCATAAAGGTATGTAGTTTATTCTTCACAAATTTAGATTTTTTTTAAGTATTTTCATATTTTTTGTCATACAGTTCTGACTTTATTTCTTGCAGTTACAATCCCTACAATTGTATATCTTGTATCTATTGATTAAGTAGTCATTTTTCTCAGACAATATATATATACAGTTGTGTTCAAAATAATAGCAGTGTGTTGAAAAATGTGAATAAACGTCAAAATTCTTCAAATAAATTGTATTTTAATGAACACAAATGCATTGGGGACACTGCACATTGTATTTCAAAGCAAGAAAATTGGAAAAAGTAATTGAATTTGATAATATTTTACAGAAAGTCAAGAAATATAATGTTCAAAAAAATAGCAGTGTTGACATCTGTCTTTAGTGTGTTTGGGGTCATTGTCTTGTTGAAACACCCATTTCAAAGGCATTTCCTCTTCAGCATACAGCAACATGACTTCTTCCAGTATTCTGATGTACTCAAACTGATCCATGATCCCTGGTATGCGATAAATAGGACCAACACCATAGTACGAGAAACATCCCCATATCATGATGCTTGCACCACCATGCTTCACCATCTTCACTGTGTACTGTGGCTTGAATTCAGTGTTTGCAAGACGTCTGACAAACTGTCTGTGGCAATTAGACCCAAAAAGAACAATCTTACTCTCATCAGTCCACAAAATATTACGCCATTTCTTTTTAGGCCAGTCAATGCAAATTGTAACCGCTTCAGCACATGTCTTTTTTTTTAACGATGGGACTTTGCGGGGGCTTCTTGCTGGTAGCTTGGCTTCACATAGATGTCGTCTGATTGTTACAGTACTCACAGGCAACCTTAGATCTCCTTTGATCCTCCTGGAGCTGATCATTGGCTGAGCCTTTGCCAGTTTGGTTATTCTCCGATCCATTCGAATAGTAGTTTTTCTTTTTCTTCCTCGCCTTTCTAGTTTTGCCTGCCATTTTAAAGCATTTGATATCATTTTAGCTAAACAGCCTATCATTTTCTACACTTCTTTATAGGTTTTCCCCTCTTTTATTAATTTCTTAATCAAAGAACGCTCTTCTTCTGAACAGTGTCTTGAACGACCCATTTTACTCTGTTTTTCAAGGACAAATGCACAGCCAGCATATGCAGTGTCAGTTGCCTTGATCCTTAAATAAGGGCCACCTGTTTAACAGTTTATTAAATGCCCCACCAGAGGAGAGAACACGCTGGATCATTGTTACACTACAGTTAAGGAGGCGTATCGCGCTGTTCCCCGCGCTGCGCTCGGACTATCTGATCATGTGATGGTCCACCTGATCCCCACATACAGACAGAGACTGAAGCTCACAAAACCTGTTGTGAGCACTACGAGGAAATGGACCAGTGAAGCTGTGGAGGAGCTGCGCACATGCTTGGAAATAACTGACTGGGACATGTTTAAAGGAGCCACGCACGATCTGGATGAGTACACGGACACTGTGACCTCATATATCCACTTTTGTGAGGAGTGCATTCTTCCATCGCACACCAGGGTGAGTTACTCCAACGACAAGCCCTGGTTCACAGCTAAGCTCAGACAGATCAGGAAGGAGAAGGAAGCAGCGTTGAAAAGTGAAGACAGGGACTGCTACAAGGAGGCCAAATACCGGTTTAGCAGAGAGCTGAGGAGAGCTAAATCTGTGTATTCTGAGAGACTCCAGCAGCAGTTCACTGCTAACGACTCTGCTTCTGTGTGGAGAGGACTGAGGCAAATCACCAACTATCGGCCTCAGGCTTCGGGGACAGGATGACAAAGCCCTTTGTCAAAGACTGTCCCAACACTATGCCCATTTTGACACCTCATCAGCTGTGTCCAACTCCCCCCTCCCCCCAGCGTCACTGCCTCCATAGCCCCCACTTCATCAAAGGTGGCCCCCCATCCTCCCCCCCTGCCCTTGCCATCAGTGAGCAGGACGTGCACAGACAGTTCTCCAGACTGAACCCGCGCAAGGCCTCCGGTCCGGACGGTGTGTTTCCCTCCACCCTGAGACACTGTGCAGAGGAGCTGACTCCTGTCTTCACAGACATTTTTAACATCTCCCTGAAGTCATGCCACGTGCCGGCCTGCCTCAAAACCTCTACCATCGTCCCTGTCCCCAAGAAGCCACGGATCACTGGACTTAACGACTACAGACCTGTAGCGCTCACCTCTGTAGTCATGAAGTCCTTTGAGCGCCTGGTCCTGCCCTACCTCAAGACCATCACCACTCCCCTCCTAGACCCGCTGCAGTTCGCCTACAGAGCCAACAGGTCTGTGGATGACGCAGTCAACCTGGCCCTCCACTCCATCCTGCAGCACCTGGACTCCCCGGGAACCTACGTCAGGATCCTGTTTGTGGACTTCAGCTCTGCATTCAATACCATCCGCCCCGCTCTGCTCCAGGACAAGCTGTCCCTGCTCAACGTGCCTGACTCCCTCTGCAGGTGGATCACCGACTTCCTGACGGACCGGAGGCAGCATGTGCGGCTGGGAAAGACTGTCTCGGACTCTGTAAGCATCAGCACTGGATCACCCCAGGGCTGTGTACTTTCCCCCCTGCTCTTCTCCCTGTACACCAACTCCTGCACCTCCAGCCACCAGTCTGTCAAGCTGATCAAGTTTGCGGACGACACCACCCTCATCGGGCTCATCTCCAACGGCGACGAGTCTGTCTACAAGAGAGAGGTGGCCCGGCTGGCGTCCTGGTGCAGCCACAACAACCTGCAGCTGAACGCTCTGAAGACAGTGGAGATGATCGTGGACTTCAGAAAAGTCACAGCCCCTCTGCCCCCACTTACCCTCACAGACTCTCCCATCACCACTGCAGATTCCTTCCGCTTCCTGGGCACCACCATCACCCGGGACCTCAAGTGGAAGCCGACCATCAGCTCCCTCATCAAAAAGGCCCAGCAGAGGATGTTCTTCCTGCGGCAGCTGAGGAAGCTCAAGCTGCCCACCAAGATGTTGGTGCAGTTCTACATGACAATCATCGAGTCCATCCTCACCACCTCCATCACCGTGTGGTACACAGGAGCCACCGCCAGGGACAGACTAAGACTGTAGCGCGTTGTGCGTGCTGCTGAGAAGGTGATCGGCTGCAAGCTCCCATCCCTCCAGGACCTGTACATCTCCAGGACCTGGAGGCGTGCAGGTCAGATCATAGCCGACCCTTCACACCCTGGACATGCACTGTTTGCCCCCCTCCCCTCAGGCAGAAGACTTCGGTCCATTCAGACTAAAACCTCCCGCTACATGAACAGCTTCTTCCCCTCTGCCATTAGACTGCTGAACACTAAGTGACTTATTAGACTCTCGTGCACGATGTACAGCAGCTCAACCGGACTCATGACAACTATCACTTGTTTTCTTTTTGCACTACCGACTGCACTATGTGGAACTCCACAATATCTGCTGCTTGTTAATATATTTAAAAATTGCATAGATTAGTATTACTTATTCTTATTCTACCTTTCATTGCATGCATAGTTTTTTTTTTATCTTTAGTGTTACTCCATGTTTAATGTTGCAGCGTTGCACCAAGACAAATTCCTAGTTTGTGTACTACATGAACAATGGCAATAATGACATGTTTCGGGACCCAGGAGACAGACACTGACACGGGCAGATAGTGACAATAATCTTTATTTAAGTGAGAGAGTGTGTAGTGCAAGTGTGAGTGCGTGGATAGAGTTCTGGTCACTGGAGCTGAGCGCCCTGGACGGAGACCCGGCAACCCTGGAACATACAAGCACAAACAATTACTTTTGTCCCACGCAAGTGACAAGCTACAAGTAGCGAGGCTTACTTGGTTGTAGCACAGGTTTCGTCCTGCTGAGATCCAGCGGCCGTGCAACGTGGAGGTGAAGGAGTCCGTGAACGTGCTGGGGCTTCCACCCGTGGCTGCGACAAGGACAGTTCTTCCCGAGACACCGGCTGTGACACCACAGACCAGGACGATGACAATCCAGACGATGACGAGGTGAGTGACTCCACAGAACGTGGTGACGATGAAACAACTGATGCTGATGACAGTAACTCCACAGATAACGGTGGCCAATACTCCTGCAACTGATACAATAGCAGTTCTGGAATTTGAGGAGCAAGACGTACCGGTAGACGTGGTGGTAGCGAACTGCTACATGTGCGTGTTGGCGTAATCCCTTCAGCTGGGGCCGCAGGTCCGCCGCCAGGGGGGTCCACCTGTGCACAGGGGTTAAGGTTAGGAGTAGAGTAACAGATGGTTCTCTTACGTGTCTGACTCTGAAGAGAAGTCCTTGATGAGGTAAGAGAAGTTCTTGACGAAGCCAGAGAAGTTCCTGACGAGACGAGAGAGAATCCTGATGAGGCCAGAGAGTGGAGTTCAGGTTCTTTCTCCGACGAGGAGGACAGACGACTCCGTGCCGGGCTGTCAGCAACGCTGGCTTTTAACAGCTGCTGATTAACACCTGTTGGTCTGTGCGGAGCTGGAGTTAATGATGCCAATGACGGCCCAGAGGCCGCCATGACAGTACTCCCCCCTCTAGCAGTGCCTCCAGGCACCTGCCCAATCCTACCTGGATTCGCCCGATGGAAATCGCGAATCAGCTGTTTATCCAGGATCAACGCTGGGCGAATCCAAGAACGATCCTCCGGTCCAAAGCCCTCCCAGTCCACCAAATACTGAAGACCACAACCCCGCCTGCGGACGTCCAGGATGGCAGTCACCCCCCAGGCCGGATGGCCATCGATCATCCTCGGGGGTGGGGGAGCCGCGGGAGCAGGGCACAGGGGATCAGAGACGTACGGCCTGACCTGGGAGACATGAAAGGTGGGGCAGATACACATCGAAGAGGGGAGAGACAAGTGCACAGACACAGGGTTAACAACACGATTAATGGTGTAGGGACCAATGAAGCGCTTAGTGAGCTTACGTTTTTCAGCCGGTACACCAATATTCCGGGTTGACAACCAGACCTTCTGACCCACCTTATAGTCCGGGGCGGGTCTCCTATGCCGGTTGGCCACCTGGATATTACGTTTAGTGGTCTTCAGCAAGGCTTGACGAGCGAGGAGCCAAACTCGCTGGCAGCGCTTGATGTGTGCCTGGACTGAAGGAACCGCTACCTCCTTTTCCTCCTCCGGAAACAACGGAGGATCAAACCCACATGTTGCTTTAAACGGGGAGATGCCCGTGGCCGTGGAGATCATGGCGTTGTGAGCGTACTCAATCCAGGGCAGGAACTTGCTCCAGGAGGATGAGCAGGAGGAGATGACACAGCGAAGGGCGGCCTCCACCTCCTGATTAGCCCGCTCGCACTGGCCATTGCTCTGGGGGTGATAACCAGAGGAGAGGCTGGCTGTGGCTCCTAATGCCGCGCAGAAGGCCTTCCAAACTTGAGATACAAACTGGGGTCCTCGATCAGACACAATATCAGCAGGGATGCCATGAAGACGGACCACATGTTGCACCAGGAGGTCCGCAGTCTCCTGGGCCGAAGGCAGACCCCGAAGTGGCACAAAATGGGCCGCCTTCGAGATCCGGTCCACGATGGTTAACACCGTGGTAATAGTCATCTGAAATGGGTAAACCTGTCACAAAGTCCATCGCTACGTGAGACCAGGGGTGTGAAGGAACCGGCAACAGATGTAGTAGGCCCGCCGGGGGGGGGATGATGTCGTCTTCCCGGTGGCACACTGAGCGCAGGCCCGGATGTAGCCTACAACGTCCTTCCGTAACCCTGGCCACCAGAAGGTTCTTTGGAGAAGATCCACGGTCCGACCCACTCCAGGATGACAAGCCAACTTGGAAGCGTGACCCCACTCAATCACCTTGCCTCGGACAGCGCGTGGAACAAACAAGCGCCCCCCCCCCCCCCGGGGTCCGGCTCGGTCTTCTGAGCCTGGCGAACCGTCTTGCAGATTCCCCAGAACAGGGCGCCCACGACGCAGGAAGGCGGCAGGATAGGGGTCTCCTGGTCCTCAGAGGATGGTGTGTCAAACTGCCGTGAGAGGGCATCCGGCTTACCGTTCTTGCTTCCCGGCCGGTACGTGATGGTAAAGTTAAACCGACCGAAGAAGAGGGACCAGCGAGCCTGGCGTGCATTCAGGCGCTTAGCCGTCCTGAGGTACTCCAGGTTACGGTGATCAGTCCAAACCACGAACAGCTGAGCAGCCCCCTCCAGCCAATGTCTCCATTCCTCCAAGGCGAGTTTCACTGCCAGTAACTCCCTGTCTCCGATGCTGTAGTTCCTCTCTGCAGGGGTGAGACGGTGAGAGAAGAAAGCACAAGGGCGAATCTTACCATCCTCAGGAGATCGTTGGGAGAGTACTGCTCCAACTCCCGCATCAGACGCGTCCACCTCCACCAAGCACTGCAGCTTCGGGTCCACCTGGGTAAGGACTTGGGCCGAGGCGAACTCCCTCTTGAGCTTCTCAAACGCTCCGGCTGCTTCCTTACTCCAGCAAAATGGGATCTTAGGGGAGGTGAGAGCAGTCAAAGGACGGGCAATATTACCAAAGTTGGGCACAAACCTCCTATAAAAATTAGCAAACCCCAGGAAACCTTGAAGCTGCTTTCTGGAGGTGGGTGCAGGCCAATCCACAACTGCCTTGACCTTGGCAGGGTCAGGGAGCACCTGGTTCCGAGCAATAATAAATCCAAGGAAGGAGGTTTGATCAGTGTGGAACTCACATTTCTCGGCCTTGACGAACAGCTGGTTCTCCAGGAGGCGCTGTAATACCCTGCGGACATGCACCCGATGTTCCTCTAGTGTGCGGGAGAAGATGAGGATGTCATCAAGATAAACAAAAACAAACGAGTTCAGAAAGTCCCGTAGTACATCATTTATCAAACGCTGGAAGACGGCTGGAGCGTTAGTTAACCCAAACGGCATTACCAGGTACTCAAAATGACCGCTGGGGGTCCGAAAAGCCGTCTTCCACTCATCTCCTTCTCTAATGCGCACTAGATGGTAGGCATTCCTAAGGTCCAGTTTAGTAAACCAGGATGCCCCCTGGAGGGAGTCAAAAGCAGTGTTCATCAAGGGAAGAGTATATTTGTCTTTGACTGTTATTTCATTCAGTCCCCGGAAGTCGATGCAGGGGCGTAGTGAACCGTCCTTTTTCCCAACAAAAAAAAAATCCGGCCCCCACTGCCGAAGACGACGGGCGGATGATACCAGAGGCAAAGGACTCCTTGATGTAAGTGTCCATGGCCTCGTGCTCCGGGGCTGATAGGCTGTAAAGGCGGCTAGCAGGAAGAGGGGCCCCAGCCTTCAGATTGATGGCGCAGTCATACGGACGATGGGGGGGTAAGGACAATGCCCGAGACTTGCTGAACACTTGCCCCAAATCGTGATAAACCTCTGGCACTTTAGACAAATCCGGTGGGGATGAATCAGGCAGAGGCACCTTAACGGATGGGGCGCACACCGCTGATTGGAGGCAGGCGCTAAGGCAGAACGTACTCCATGCCGTTATTCTCCCGGCTTGCCAGTCAATGGTGGGATTATGTAGGCGCAGCCAGGGATACCCCAGAATAACGGGCGAAGAAGAAACGGGCAGCACTAGGAACTGAATCTCCTCCCTGTGATTCCCTGAGACAATTATTGACACAGGGGCCGTCTGAAGGTCAATGGTGATCAAAGAAGCCTTAGACAGGGTAATCAATTTGACAGGGGGTTCTAAAGTCTGACAGCTAAGGCCCATTCGGGTTGCCAGGTCTCTAGAAATGAAATTCTGCTCAGCTCCAGAATCTACTAACGCTAGTGTGGAGTGTTCTGTGTGTGTATGAATAAGTCTGAGGGGTAAACGACAACAAGTAAGGGGTTCTTCTGAGTTCTTGCCCGTGAATCCCCCTACTGCGATCCACGGGCCTTCCCTTTTAACTTACTTGGACATTCGGACACCCCATGTGACTCCTTCCCACAATAGAAACATAGACCTTGATCCCTACGGCGTTGTTTCTCAGCTGCTGATACTTTAGAATGACCAATGATCATGGCTTCCTGATCCGGGGATTCCTCTGACACGGGTAAAGCGAGAAGAGGGGAGTTAGGGACACGAGGGCGGGGTTTAACCGAACGGGAAGTAGTTCGCTGCTCAGCCGCCCGCTCCCTTAATCTGCTATCGAGACTAACCGCTAGGGCAATCAAATCTCGCAAATTGTCTGGTTTGTCCCGTGCCGCTAACTCATCCTTTAGCTCGTCGTTGAGACTACGTAGGAAAATGCCACATAGTGACGGCTCCCCCCACCCAATCTCTGCGGCCAGGACCCGGAAGTCAATGGCGTAATCTGCAGCTGATCTCTTTCCCTGCTGTAAGCTCAAAAAACGTTCTGTCAACACCTCTCCCCTATCAGTATGATCGAATACAGACAAAAACTCTGACACAAATTCCTGGTAAGAAAGCAGAGGATAGCTTGGTTTAGCCATGATCGAGTACGCCCAGTCTAAGGCTCTACCTGCCAGCAAATTTATGACATAGCCTATCCGGCTAGAGTCGTGAGAAAAATCCCCCGGCACACGCAGAAAAACTGACTCACATTGTAATATGAATCCTCGGGCTTCCCCGAGTTTACCGCTGAACCGGGCAGGTGTAGGAATAGGGGTGAGGCAAGAGGACGAGGAGGTGTTAGCTTGTCCTGACGCTAAGCCTGCAGGGGCTGAGATATTTGCGGTCGGGGGAAACGTCTGGTGTCCTTCCAAACGATCCAGCCGACCATTAATTAAGGTTAGTTGGTTTAAGATTACTGTGTGCTGGTGAGCTAGTAAATCTACCCGGGCGCTAAGAGTGTTGATTAGGCGCGACAGTGAGCTGTCCGCTGGGTCAACGTGACGGAGTCGTACTGACATGTTTCGGGACCCAGGAGACAGACACTGGCACGGGCAGATAGTGACAATAATCTTTATTTAAGTGAGAGAGTGTGTAGTGCAAGTGTGAGTGCGTGGATAGAGTTCTGGTCACTGGAGCTGAGCGCCCTGGACGGAGACCCGGCAACCCTGGAACATACAAGCACAAACAATTACTTTTGTCCCACGCAAGTGACAAGCTACAAGTAGCGAGGCTTACTTGGTTGTAGCACAGGTTTCGTCCTGCTGAGATCCAGCGGCCTTGCAACGTGGAGGTGAAGGAGTCCGTGAACGTGCTGGGGCTTCCACCCGTGGCTGCGACAAGGACAGTTCTTCCCGAGACACCGGCTGTGACACCACAGACCAGGACGATGACAATCCAGACGATGACGAGGTGAGTGACTCCACAGAACGTGGTGACGATGAAACAACTGATGCTGATGACAGTAACTCCACAGATAACGGTGGCCAATACTCCTGCAACTGATACAATAGCAGTTCTGGAATTTGAGGAGCAAGACGTACCGGTAGATGTGGTGGTAGCGAACTGCTATGTGTGCGTGTTGGCGTAACCCCGTCAGCTGGGGCCGCAGGTCCGCCGCCAGGGGGGTCCACCTGTGCACAGGGGTTAAGGTTAGGAGTAGAGTAACAGATGGTTCTCTTACGTGTCTGACTCTGAAGAGAAGTCCTTGATGAGGTAAGAGAAGTTCTTGATGAAGCCAGAGAAGTTCCTGACGAGACGAGAGAGAATCCTGACGAGGCCAGAGAGCGGAGTTCAGGTTCTTTCTCCGACGAGGAGGACAGACAACTCCGTGCCGGGCTGTCAGCAACGCTGGCTTTTAACAGCTGCTGATTAACACCTGTTGGTCTGTATGGAGCTGGAGTTAATGATGCCAATGATGGCCCAGAGGCCGCCATGACAAATAAATCTCATTCTGATTCTGATTCTGATTTTTTTTCACAGAATCAATGACCTCACTAAGTGAACTCAGCACTGCTATTTTTTTGAACACGCCCCTTTCAGTTAATGATTCAGTTTCACAGAATCAGCAGCATGCACGTCATGCCTGTTGGGTCTGTTGGTTTTCTATACCTTTACTAAACCTTCTAGAAACTTACTTGCAGTGTAGAAGTTGAAATTCTAACAAAAACAGTGATTTATCTTGCTAGTGATGTGGGACTGCTATTATTTTGAACACAACTGTATATTCTTAGGCCTCCGTTGGTCAGGGTTGACCATGGGTGAAGCATCCTAGTTCCTGGTTGTCTGCCCACCTGGAGCAACATTGTCTGTGGCTAAATAGAATGATGCGGAAGTGGTAGTCTCTATCACAAAGGTCACACCACTCGATGGTGATGGCAGGTGGTGATTCAGTGTCTTGTCCCAGGACATTGGTCTTTTTCAGGCTAATGGTGAGCCCAAAATCCTTGCAAGCCTGTGAGAAGCAGTCCATCAGTGTCTGCAGCTCCTGTTGGGTGTGTGTTGCAATTGCTGTGTCGTCAGCAAACAGCATGTCTCTGATGAGCGTTTCATGAACCTTCGTCTTGGCTCTGAGGCGGGCAAGGTTGAACAGCCTGCCATCTGACCTGGTGCATAGGTAAATTCCTTCTGTTGCAGTGCCAAAGGCATGCTTTAGGAGAACGGAAAACAATATCCCAAAGAGTGTGGGAGCAAGGACGCAGCTTTGTTTGACGCCACTGCAGATGCTGAAGGGGTCGGAGGAACTCCCATTAAACTGCACAGTCCCTTTCATGTCTGAGTAAAAAGACTTGATCATGCTCTGCAGCTTTGGTGGGCAGCCTCTTCTCATAGAACTCATCCTTTGTGTCTGGTGTGGAAGACACTGTCGGGGCATACATGCTAACAAAGGTGACTGGGCCTTCGGTGGTGTTGATGCGAAGAGTGAGGAGACCCTCTGTGCCATTGCTACCTGGCTCTACCATATTCAGCAGGTTGTTCCTCACTGCAAAGCCGACTGTATGCTTCCTTGGCTCGTCAGAGCCTTTCCCCTGCCAGTAGAATGTGTAGTCCTTCTCCTTCAGCGTGCCTGAGTCAGCAGGTCGTGTTTTCTGAAGGAACTGTGGCAATGTCCACATGCAGCCTCCTGAGCTCGTCCTTTGACACCTGTTTTCTTGGAGTCACTGCTGCCCTGAAGGTTTTCAGAAAGACCGTTCATCATTGTCCTAATGTTCCAACATCCCAGTTTCGAAGCTAGTGTGGCGGGTTTGGAATAACCCCCACAACAGACTAAGGACAGACAGCTCGCCACTCCTGGTTTTTTCCGCAGCACTACTGATGTAATGTGCCATTCATGCATTGTGATGTTAATGTGCCATTCATGCATTGTGTTCATGCGTCCTGTCCTTACTGTGACCTAGAGACAGATCAATATGTAGATGTAATGTAACATGTAATATTATATGTATATATATTATTATATATATTATTATATATTATTATATATATTATTATATGGCTGCACGGTGGCGCAGTGGTTTAGCACTGTGGCAGCACAGTTTTACCCTCGGCCGGGGGATCGCGGGGATCATGAGATCGTGGGTTCGATCCCAGCCCCCGACCAACAGTGAGCTGTGTGGAGTTTGCATGTTCTCCCCGTGTTGCGCGGGTTTACTCCGGGATTTCTCCGGTTTCCTCCCGCACACCAAAAACATGTAGGTTTAGGGCGCTCGCGCACGCAGCGACCAGCAGCCGGTGGCTTGTCACCAGACTGCAAACCAAGTCTACCTACGGGTACAAATAAGTAACACAAAAAAAAAAAAAAAAAAAAAAAAAAAAAAATATGTATATAATATAATATGTAACCTCTTTGTCCTGCAGCTGGAGCAGAGGCCAGCAATCTACCTATTGTTATGTATGTCTCTCACATGCAAATGCCCATGCCAACTGCTGTGAATGCTCTTTCATGTATTGTTGTAACTGGGTATATATGCTGCACGATTCTGTCTCTCATTCTCTCACTTCAACTGCTGCTGCAGACACACACTTTGTGTTTCCTCTCTGAGAGCCTGAGGAATCCCGCTCCAGCCCATAGTGTGAGCAGGCTGGAGTTCCTGTGACGGCGGGTGATTTAATAAACTCTACTTAAAACTCTCAGTTCGCAGTTTATTATTTCTTTGCCGCTGCACTAGTTTCTTTTGCTGTTTTGTTTTGTTTTGTTTCCTGTTATGACAATTGCAGTCTGCTGTTTGGATGTTTCCAGGATGGCAGACTGTGGTGGGACAGCACCTTACTGGCTGGGGGCTGCCCAGCTTGAGGCGGGCGGTAGTTGTCCAGTGAGGTCCAAGGATCCCTCCCACCATCGGGAACAACCCCTGGTGCCAAGCTCCACGCCAATTGAGCAATGACTTATAACTTGTAACTGTTGTTCCCTGTGTTGTGTCGATGCTGCAAGCGAAGCTGGAGTGACCTTCCAGTGTGTAGGATGTGAGTTTGTGTTGGTGGGTGTTGCTGGAAGCTAGCCTGGGCAGTGTGATATGGAGGACAGGCTGTTGCCCATGTAGCATATCCTCCCTCTCCATGTTGCTGATGGATCCAAAGGAACAGCAAGGCTGTTACAGTTTAGCACCAGCGTTGCCAAACTATTGCCAATGTTGAAATCAGTGTTTTCCTTCCCCTAGATGGACTACCCTTCCAGGTTGTCAAGCCCCATCTACCGAAGCATCTGGTTTGAAGGCGCCAGAGACTCACTTTCGCCCGTTCTCCTGTCAGTAGGTTCTGTAACGGTAGCGGTTCTGCCGGGCTTAGAAGCTAAGCCACATGAGCAGGCCAGGAGTTGGATTTGGTTGTCAGAGGTTGTTTGAGACGCATGCTATAAGGAGCATTTTTTGAGCGCTGGGAGCTTATCTCCAGTGCCACTCCTGGCTATGACAACCTTGGAACTTAAAAAAAAAAAAATTAAAAAAAATATATATGTATATATATATATATATATATATATATATATATATATATATATATATATATATATATATATATATATACAGTGGGGCAAAAAAGTATTTAGTCAGCCACCAATTGTGCAAGTTCTCCCACTTAAAAGATGAGAGAGGTCTCCAATTTTCATCATAGGTATACCTCAACTATGAGAGACAAAATGAGAAAAAAAAATCCAGAAAATCACATTGAAGGATTTTTAATGAATTAATTGGTAAATTCCTCAGTAAAATAAGTATTTGGTCACCTACAAACAAGCAAGATTTCTGGCTCTCACAGACCTGTAACTTCTTCTTTAAGAGGCTCCTCTGTCCTCCACTCATTACCTGTATTAATGGCACCTGTTTGAACTCGTTATCAGTATAAAAGACATCTGTCCACAACCTCAAACAGTCAGACTCCAAACTCCACTATGGCCAAGACTAAAGAGCTGTCAAAGGACACCAGAAACAAAATTGTAGACCTGCACCAGGCTGGGAAGACTGAATCTGCAATAGGTAAGCAGCTTGGTGTAAAGAAATCAACTGTGGGAGCAATTATTAGAAAATGGAAGACATACAAGACCACTGATAATCTCCCTTGATCTGGGGCTCCATGCAAGCCAGTACATGTCCAGGCCCGTCTGAAGTTTGCTAGAGAGCATTTGGATGATCCAGAAGAGGATTGGGAGAATGTCATATGGTCAGATGAAACCAAAATAGAACTTTTTGGTAAAAACTCAACTTGTCATGTTTGGAGGAGAAAGAACACCATACCTACTGTGAAGCATGGGGGTGGAAACATCATACTTTGGGGCTGTTTTTCTGCAAAGGGACCAGGACGACTGATCTGTGTAAAGGAAAGAATGAATGGGGCCATGTATCATGAGATTTTGAGTGAAAACCTCCTTCCACCAGCAAGGGCATTGAAGATGAAACGTGGCTGGGTCTTTCAGCATGACAATGATCCCAAACACACCGCCCGGGCAACGAAGGAGTGGCTTCGTAAGAAGCATTTCAAGGTCCTGGAGTGGCCTAGCCAGTCTCCAGATCTCAACCCCATAGAAAATCTTTGGAGGGAGTTGAAAGTCTGTGTTGCCCAGTGACAGCCCCAAAACATCACTGCTTTAGAGGAGATTTGCATGGAGGAATGGGCCAAAATACCAGTAACAGTGTGTGAAAACCTTGTGAAAACTTACAGAAAACGTTTGACCTCTGTCATTGCCAACAAAGGGTATATAACAAAGTATTGAGATGAACTTTTGTTATTGACCAAATACTTATTTTACTGAGGAATTTACCAATTAATTCATTAAAAATCCTTCAATGTGATTTTCTGGATTTTTTTTTTCTTATTTTGTCTCTCATAGTTGAGGTATACCTATGATGAAAATTGGAGACCTCTCTCATCTTTTAAGTGGGAGAACTTGCACAATTGTTGGCTGACTAAATACTTTTTTACCCCACTGCACACATACAGCTACAGAAATCTGAGGCATTTATTTGTTTCAAAATTTTAATTAATATCCATTTACTACCTTTTTAGCCTTACCCACTCCCAAATCCTAAGGCCAGCCTCTTAATTTTAATTCTAAATTCAATCTCATATCAAGTAAAATGGTGTGAGCAAAGCGCCAAAAGCAGAACGCGAATCAGCAACCTTGCAATCACAGGACCACCATACTATTTACCGAAGCCACAGCAGCAGATGGCTTGGAGGTGATCTGAAAAGGTTTTGTCAGATTGATCAGCTCTTCCGTAGCAATAGACAAAGTGTACTGAGCTACATTATGTGTATTGAGCTTATAGCTTACCTCAATAGTCACTTCCTATATAAAATCCCACCTGTCATAGTGTCAGGTAATAATGACTGAGGTTTTCAGACCTCAGCTGAATTCTACCAGCATTTAGTTGGTGGGTCTGGGATTTTGTCAAGCCTTGATTATATGATAACAAATACAAAAGACAATCTTATGTTTGGTTTACATTGTTGATGAAATGCGTGTTCACCTCTCTCACCCAGTGTATGAACAGCGTGACGCTGCAGAATACTTGGAGAGAGTTTTAACACTGACCAACCCTGATATATCTAAGGTAAAGGAAATGAAATTAAAATCAAAGATGAAGAGTAAAACATATTCACAGGATTTTGTTTATCATTTCAGACCTTCCACGGCTGTTTAGTAAACAAGATCACATGTACTAAAGGTCACATAGAGACTGATAGAGATGCTGCATTTTGGCATCTTCCTCTTCCATTGATGGATTCCTCCGAAAGAGTCTACAGTGTGGTAAGAATTTGACAAATTGTAGACTTTATGAAAATGTAACAGTTCAGGAGATGGACAGAATGAATAATTGTTTCTGACTTAATTTTTCAGGTTGACGGCATTGACAAGTTTTTCAGAGGTTCAGATTTAAGTGGAAAAAACCAGATGTACTGTGACCAGTGTGATGACAAAGTTGATGCTAAAATTGTGAGTAAAAAGAAAACTCCTCTTATTTATATACAAGGGGTCATTACATCATAACATGGACTTACAGCAACAAAGTAATCCACATTTGGTTTTGTTTTTTTCATTCAGAAAGATGTAATGAAACTTCATCCAGATGTTTTGATTCTCCTGCTGAAGAGGTTTGAGTTCAGCTACTCTTACATGTCATATGTCAAAATCAATCAAGATGTGGACGTTCCTTACATCCTACAGATACCAGAGGTATACGTGTAATTTATATTACAGTATTTGACTATAGTGCAGTTCCTATTAACTGTGGTTTCTTATGTTCGTCATTAGTCTGATGGTGTTGAGAGTCAAACATATGAACTGTATGCAGTTGTGGATCATGTTGGTGATCTGAGGAGTGGACACTACACCACAACTATCAAGTCCCCAGATGAAGACAACTGGTATAAATTTGATGATACCAGGATCACACTGGTAAGAGGGGTTACTTTTTTTTTGCTAATGATCATGGTTAAAATAATATAAAACTAAAAGTTAAAAAGTAGTCTTTCTTTCTTTGCATCATCAGTATAAAAGTCAGTCATCTCTGGATACTGAAATGTAAGTTTTAATTCTTCACTTTATTCCTACCAAAGACTTATTTTCCATTACATGCAGGGCTTGATGTTAATGTTTGTGCTCAGCAGCTGTGACTAGCAGTTCTCAGAATTAGTAGACACTTAGTAATTTAACTATGAAGTTTACATTTCCTGAAGACAATGGTGTGTTAATCATGTAACCCAAAAATGCTTCACTGAAATGCTAAACCAGGGGTCTGCCATTTTGCCAGTTGTTGACTAAAATTGAATTAGTTGAGAGCTGCAAAAAATAATGATTATGCTGCTTATAGTTTTCTATATAACACTGAATATACAAGAAATGTAGTTTGTGGCTTTTATGAATTCATATTACAAAAGTTAAGAAAACTAGTGTAACTTCAATAATATTTTTTTATTTAACCTTTTTTACCAGGATGGTCCCATTGAGATTGCAAATCTCTTTTTCAAGGGCGTCCTGGACAACAGGCAGCAGCAATAGGCAACACACATAAAAAAAACATAGTCCATACAAATTATAATAAAACTATTAGACACTTGACATTAAAAGGTGTTATGTATGGAAATACCTTGGTGAAGGATGAGGCAAGATGGGCTTGGCGAACACAGCTTTATTGTTGAGCTATTTACACAGTGGCACACGACAGGCACCAGCATGGGCATCCAGCAAAAGATGCCATAAGATGGATGCCCCCTGCCTTACATCGGGCAGTGCAGTGACGTGACAGGAAGTGCATGTCACCACACTGCACTTCACAATAAAGTTCCATTTATTGTATATCATGTTTTCCCCCCCTTTCGAAAAGTCCAAAGTCACACACACAATTTAACCCCCCCAAATCACGCACTAAAATAACGAAAAATAATGTACTGACATGGCCTAAGTCATTCACACAAAACAACTTAAAATAGGGCAGATGGGTGGACTACCATACAGCCTGCACAGCGGGGTGGATTATTCTCCCACCCATATAGAAAGGAAAAAGTCCTTTATTAAACTAAAATTCACAACCATGCTCCTAACCTAAAACAACAATATACAAATAACCACATAACAAAACATACATATCACTCAGAACTATAAATAAAGTGCTACCGCACAGTCACTTGGATAAAAACATTGGACTTGCATGGGGACGTCAAAGGCAGCCCCTCAGCAGGTGCGCCACTGGAGGCAGCAGGCCCCCGGAGTGATGGCTGATCTTCTGGATGGCGGAGCCCGGATCCCACACCGCCACCACTGACTCCCGTCCAGCCTTGCCACCTGGAGCGTCCTCCTGGACACGCTGCAGCTGGTTGGTATGCCTCATCGAGCCGTCAGACAACCAGAAACACGCTGCTCCCAATTTCACCACTATCCACAGACGTTTTTAATGTTTTGCTGGCTGTCATTTGGCCCATCTTTGCTGTGGACGTTCATCGCTCTGAACCCAAACCAAGTCCATAACCCAAAGTGGAATTGTACTCAGCCTGATGAGCTGCTGCTGAGCATGTGGTAACTACATGCTCGTCAGTCTGGCCCTGTCCTCTTCTATAAATGTTGTCGTGTTCACCGTAGTAGGTGCGTAACACCCCCCCCCCCCCCCCAACTGTGGGCAAATACTGGAGGCATGTGGGGCTAGCATGGTGTTGCTCATAGGCATGGGCAAAACTGGTCAACTTGAAAGCGAGGGTGTCGGTTAGCTCTCCATACCATTCGCTTCCAGTGTCCATCGGGGACGAGCGGGCTGGTTTCTCCCTTGGGTTCCCAGGTAAGATAAACGGCACATCCTGGCATAGTTATTCAAGTGTCTACATTTGCTGCAACATTTTCCTCTAGCCGGGCATTTCTTTGCTTTCTGGCGGTGTGTCACGGACCCACAACCTTTGCAACGGGAGTTTCCCGGGGCAGAGCTTTGGCTGGCAGCGTTGATTTCCCAAAAATCTTCGTCCAAGTTATCCTCGCTATCAGGGTCCGCACGTTAGCTGAGGCGGGCGGCTCAGGTGTCTACTGTAGCTGGTGCCAATTTAGCTCCACAGCTAGCTTATCAACGGCTTCCCATCTCCACTGCTTTAGCTAATGTTAAGTCATTAGACGCCACTAATAGCCTAGCACGCAGCTCAGCATTGCACATGTGCTGTGCTAGTTGGTCGCGTACCATCTCGTCTTCGAGCCGTTCAAAACGACACTCGCTAGCTAGCTGCTTCAAGTCAGTGGCATACTGTCGGATAGGCTCACCTACACGCTGGTGTCTCTGGCGAAAACAAATTCTCCCAATAGTTACATTGTCTGGGGTGTAGAAATGTTTAGCTAGCAGCTCCACAACTACCTCATACAAGTCCGCTACGGCGAGCATCCGTAGGACCCTCCGGCCTTCAATACCCAGGTTGCGAATGAGACGCGCTCTCACTCTCACCTTATCGAGATCCCCAAGATCCAGCACCATAATATACATTTGATAGGCCTCCAGCCAATGCGGCCATGAAACCGGAGGTTTGCCTGGGAGCTCGAGGAAGGGACAAAGCGGTGTAATGCACATCTCCATGAGTTAATCCTCGATCACCAAATGTTATGTATGGAAGTACCTGAGTGAAGGATGAGGCAAGATGGACTTGGCGAACACAGCTTTTTTTTTTTTTTTTTTTGTTACTTATTTGTACCCGTAGGTAGATTTGGTTTGCAGTCTGGTGACAAGCCACCGGCTGCTGGTCGCTGCGTGCGCGAGCGCCCTAAACCTACATGTTTTTGGTATGCGGGAGGAAACCGGAGAAATCCCGGAGTAAACCCACGCAACATGGGGAGAACATGCAAACTCCACACAGCTCACTGTTGGTCGGGGGCTGGGATCGAACCCACGATCTCATGATCCCCGCGATCCCCCAGCCGAGGGTAAAACTGTGCTGCCACAGTGCTAAACCACTGCGCCACCGTGCAGCCCACGCTTTGTTGTTGAACTATTTACACAGTGGCACACGGCAGGCATCAGCATGGGCATCTGGCAAAACAGGCCGTAAGATGGATGCCCCTGCCTTACATAGGGCAGCGCGGTGACGTGACGGGAAGTGCACGTCACCACACTGCACTTAAGATAAGATAAGCCTTTATTATTCCCACAATGGGGAAATTCCAGGATTGCAACAGCACAGGGATAGCAACACTAAGAGCAATAATTTAGAAGATAAGAAAATAAGAGCAGTGAATATACACATGTACACATAAATATATAAATATATATACGCACAGTACGGAGCATTGTAGCTAGATGGAATAAACAGCATAACTGTCTATTTAGTTACCCTACATGGTATGAATATGTACCCATACATATTGTCACCCTCCATAGCGACTGATATTGTCCTAGTTGTATACTGGAGGGGACCATTTGTGTAAGTCTGTTGCATCTTTTGCATTCAATACTATTAGGTCGTCACAATTTTTTGCTATCTCTGCGAGCAGCCCTGCTTAGGCTATACAGTCTGACAGCCGTAGGTAGGAAGGACCTGTGAAACCTCTCGGTTGCACACCTAGGGTGATGTAGTCTACTGCTAAATGAGCTCCTCAGTGCGTTCAGTATGTCCTGCATGGGGTGGGACTCGGACTCCAGCAGAGATTTTTTTTTTTTTTTGTTACTTATTTGTACCCGTAGGTAGATTTGGTTTGCAGTCTGGTGACAAGCCACCGGCTGCCGGTCGCTGCGTGCGCGAGCGCCCTAAACCTACATGTTTTTGGTATGCGGGAGGAAACCGGAGAAATCCCGGAGTAAACCCACGCAACACGGAGAGAACATGCAAACTCCACACAGCTCACTGTTGGTCGGGGGCTGGGATCGAACCCACAATCTCATGATCCCCGCGATCCCCCAGCCGAGGGTAAACTGTGCTGCCGCAGTGCTAAACCACTGCGCCACCGTGCAGCCCGGTGGCGGCACCGTGCAGCCCAGAGATGACAGTTTAGCCACCATCCTTCTCTCTCCTATCTCCTCCACTGGGTCAAGGCGCTGCCCCAGGACAGAGCTAGCTTTCTTGATTAGTTTGTTCAGTCTCTTCCTATCGGCTGCTGTAATGCCATTGCCCCAGCAGACCACTCCAAAAGTGATGGTTGATGCCACCACCGTGTCGTAGAATGTCTTCAAGAGCACCCCTTGTACACCAAAAGACTTGAGCCTCCTCAATAGGCAGGGATGAGAATCCTCCGCGGATCCGCGGAATTCCTTGGATTTGATCATGTCTAGGGTCATTCTCATGAATCGTCTAAATTCGAGGAGAAAATTTTAGGGGGGGGGTATGTTATGAGCGGCGAGTCGTATTTTCGATCGGCTGCTAAAATCCACCGCGCAGAACGCGCTACCCAGCGAGATCAGTAATGTAATGTAACAAGGCCATTGATTGGCTGATACTTATTGAAGCAACCAATCGGCGATTTTGTTATTCCTTTGTCATATCCAACACGCGGAGCGAAATGCAAATGGCGGACAGTTCAATCAACTGAGTTTTCCTGATTTCGTGAAAATGGTGAACCTAAAACTCACGAAAGACAACAAAGCAAGAATTTTAGAAATCGACAAAGGGATAAGGAACAAGTTTAGTTGGGAATGGCTCGAAAAAACTGTGTCAATGACTGTAAAGATCGGTAAAAATACCGAAGTTGTGGTTGAAAAAATGGCCGACTTCATAGCGAAATGCGAAGTACCAGGGAAAGCCCAGTGTGTTTATTGTAACGATTTCTTGAGTTATGGATCTTGTGGTTGTGTTGCCTTAGTTGAACACTGTTCAAAACAGAAACATCTCAAAATTGTGGCTACAAGAGATCGAACTACTCGCTCGTGCTGCATTCAAAACGATCGATGGACACGGTCAAATTCAGATGCCAGTCAATCAAAGTTCATCACAATCTCCCCGATTACAGCAATTAGTGATCGGAAGACACATTCCGAGGTAAGATTTTTTTCTTGTTATAAGTAATGTACTTGAGAATTTTCGCATAATGAATTTGTTATGAAATAGCATGTGTAAGTTGTGACGTCATGCCTGTTTTGAAACACTAATTGCATTTGAATGCTGATTATCGATTGTTAATAGATAAATGTTATTACATATTTTCTCACAATTTGAAATGCAATCTAAGAATTTTGAATATAATTTATCATTTTTTGTTTCACTAGGAGGAGTTACATAATGCATGTGTAAGTTTTTTTGTCATGGGTGGTGATGGGTTGCCTTTCCTAAGATATCTTTGCTTTTATTAGTAAACATAATTTCTTCATGGTCATTGCATAAAAATATTAAACATCTTTTAGGTTTTACTTACTTTCTTAGATTATCTTTCAAATATTAAAATATACTAATATGCAACTTTTTTATATTCCTAGTAACACTAACAAATGCACACATTAATAAATCAAAATGTTTGCAGAATGTCAGTATATTTTAATAAATGGGTGATGGACTTGGTGATGGAATTTTGTTAATATTTATAATTTATTTTACTTGGTTAAATTATTTTGTCTGTTCTAGAACTATGTAAATGTAATTCTGTGTCAGTTCTAAACATATTAAATAGTAGTAAAATATAATTTAGTATTATTACATCAACATACCATTCTCATAAATTTACACATGTGATGCAGCAGCAGATTAAAAAGGTAAACTATAAATGCATTTGTACTTACTTCTAACTTTAAATATAAGACCACATTTGAGCATTCAAAAACACCAGATTTCGTTAGCTTAGGGAACGAGAACTGTTAGGCCTGCGTCCCCCAAGACCCCCGGCTTAGTTTCCTCTTTTTTTCCCAAACCCCATTCTCATCCCTGAGTAGGAACAGCCTGCGCTGTCCCTTCTTGTACAGTGCGTCGGTATTGTGTGACCAGTCTAATTTATTGTTCAGATGAACACCCAGGTACTTGTAGGATGTCACCATCTCAATGTCTGTTCCCTGGATGTTTACTGGTGCTGTGAGGGGTTGGCCTTGCCTGCGGCAATCCAACACCAGCTCCTTAGTTTTCCTCACATTGATCTGGAGGCAGTTCCAATGGCACCAGTCCACAAAGTCCTGGATAAGTCCTCTGTACTCAGCTTCATCTCCGTTGGAGATGAAGCCGACAATCGCAGAGTCGTCAGAGAACTTCTGTAGATGGCAGTGTGTTGTGTTGTGTGAGAAGTCCGCAGTATAAAGGGTGAACAGGAAGGGAGCCAAAACCGTTCCCTGGGGGGCCCCCGTGCTACCGATGATCATGTCGGACACACAATCCCGGATTCTCACAAACTGTGGCCAGTTAGTGAGGTAGTCCAGGATCCAGGTGCTGGTCCACCCCTGCGCACAGCAGCTTGTCCTTCAGGATCATTGGTTGGATGGTGTTGAAAGCACTGGAGAAGTCAAAGAACATGATCCTCACCGCGTTCCCGGGCTTCTCCAGGTGGGACAGGGAGCGGTGAAGGAGGAAGATCACTGCATCCTCCACCCCAATGCCATGCTGGTAGGCGAACTGGAGGGGATCCATCGCTGGTCCAACCAGGGGGCGGAGGTGAGCAAGGAGCAGTCTCTCCAGGGTCTTCATCATGTGAGACGTCAGGGCCACTGGTCTGTAGCTGTTTACGTCTTTGGGGTGGGAAGTCTTTGGTACAGGTACCACACAAGATGTTTTCCACAACTGTGGTATCCTCCCCAGCTTCAAGCTCAGGTTGAAGATGAGCTCCACAATCCCACACAGCTGGTCTGCGCAGGACTTGAGGAGGTTCGCACTGATGCCGTCCTTTCCTGAGGCGTCAGGTTAGGGGGCTGTGTGCTCGGAGTGGGGTGGGGGGGTTGTTGGTGGAGTGGGGTGTGGACAGCAAGTCTCGATGACTTTACAGGCAGCAGTGGTTGGTGTGCACTCGGGGGGGGGGGGTCCTTTGTATTTATATTGTGTATATTATGTTAAGTGTTTATTTTTTTCTTTTTTGCTTTTCTGATCTGTATGCTCCTTTTATGTGCTGCTGGAAATTTTAAATTTCCCAGAGGGAGTCATCCCAAAGGGATTAATAAAGTTAAGTCTAAGTCTAAGTCTGGTCAAACCTATTAAAAAACAGGTTCAGAATGTTCGCCCACTCACTGCCCCCCGTGGCCTGGGAGGAGGTATTCTGGAGCCCAGAGATGGTTTTAAGGTTTCTCCAGACCCCGCCGATGTCGCTCTGTTGCAGCTTGTCCTCCATCTTCTTCCTTAAGCTGTCCTTGCCTTCCCTGATCTTCCTCCTCAGCTCCCTCTGAACGGACTTCAGCATCTCCCTGTTCCCCGACCTGAAGATCCTCTCCTTCTCTCTCAGAAGTGTTTTTTATCTCAGGGCTGATCTAGGGTTTGTTGTTCAAGCAACACCGTATGGTCTTGGTGGGTACGGTGTTGTCCACACAGAAGTTGATGTAGTCCGTGATAGTGTGAGTGAGGCCATCGATGTCCTCACCATGTGGATCGCAGAGCTGCTCCCAGGCAGTGGTTTCAAAACAGTCCTTTAGAGCGTCCATTGCCTCCTCAGACCATAACTTCACCGTGCGCATAACCGGAGGTTGTCTGTGTACTTCACAATAAAGTGCCGTTTATCGTATATCACAAAGGGGTCATTGACTGCACTTTTTACACATTTTAACGGCTCACTTATGTCTTAATGAAGTGCTTGGGACATATTTTGTTCACATTTTCTTTAATTTTTTAATTATTGAAGCAAATTTGTTTTTTGTTTTTCTTGGGTTTCTTCAAACGCTCTGATTTATAGCCTGTCACTTTAAGAAATACACTTCAGCTTTTCAACTCCGCCCTCCCTCTTACTTCAGTTTGCCAATAGCTGAGTAGGTTCTAGTTGGCCGGCTCCTTCCAGCTTGGATGAGCGGCGCTAGTTCACTGATCCACAATTGATTGTGTATCTCGTGTCACTCCAGCCTAAAGGTAGTCTATTCACCCCTGAGCTATTAGCCCCTAAGCTAACAATGGAAACAGGAAGCTCGAACAGAGCATGGCTTATATTGTTATTTTCTTCAGCTCTTAGTCACCCTAATAACCATCCCTGTTAACCACCTGGTTCACCAATCCACAGTCCACAGTATACCTCGCACCACTTTGGCCAATCTCCCAATAATTTTGCCATGATTCCATAACAAATCACTAGCACCGGGTGCCCAGGATCCCAACCTGGCCCAGGATCCGAGGCTGCTGGCTAAGCTAGCGAGCCAAGGGATCTTACAGGGCAGTGTCTCGCTCTGCGGGACTCCACTCTGCTCCCACTGCCAGTTGGGGGATGCCCTGTCACAAGGCAGCTCTCCTACGCTGCATGTGAGAGCAGAGCGGAGTTGCGTGGAGTCCCGGAGGACTTCCAGTCAGCAGCCTCGGGTTCTGGTGTAGGTGGTTGCCTTGACTGGTGCGCTGGTGCTGGCAGTTTGCTGTGGAATCATGGCAAATTTATTGGGAGATTGGCCAAAGTGGTGCGAGGTATACTGTGGACTGTGGATTGGTGAACCAGGTGGTTAACAGGGATGGTTATTAGGGTGACTAAGAGCTGAAGAAAATAACAATATAAGCCATGCTCTGTTCGAGCTTCCTGTTTCCATTGTTAGCTTAGGGGCTAATAGCTCAGGGGTGAATAGACTACCTTTAGCACCAGGGTTTCCTCTGGTAACATTTCCATGTGCTGGGCCACCACCCTTGAAGTTATGCCGCCATGCTAAGAGGAAATATAAATTTTAAGAAAAGTAAATGAAGGAATGACACTCCGCAAGTGCACACACAAATAACACGTGTGAAAGTTATCTGCACGTCAGAGTACGGAAGCACCTTGCCCGCGTGACCATCAGCTGGCAGGCAGAGTGTCTCTCTAGCGTCACTGTCTGAGAGAAGCATGAGCTTATTAAAGTGCTTTAAAAATGGAAAAAAAGCAGAGGAGGTATGTAAGCAGTGGAGCCATTTATCGTGGTTTTAACCCGCCGGCAATGGGAACAATAATGAAGAGTCGCTGAGCAAACAGGTGTGGTTAGGCTTCATATGCAGGGAAAGGCAAGAGTGACTTCAGTCGCTGAGGATTTACTTCACCAGCCACGACAATATTAACTAATAATTTGTGTTCATTATTATGTACCTGGCAAGTTAAGATGACCAAAGTTCACAGAGTCAGTGACTTTAATCTTTCAGCAGCCTTCAGACAAACTAAACGTGCCAACATTTGGATTTCAAAATAAGTGAGGTTTTCCTGCTGTCTGGGTGGTGAGGAGAGTTCTAAAATAAATTATAAATATATAGAAATGCAGATTCAAGATTCAAAGATTTTATTTAATGCTACTATACGTACAGGACATACAGGAGAATTGAAATGCCGTTTTTCTCTCTCTCTTCAGTGATATCATCATCATCATCATAGCAGTCTGTCGGGGGTGACAATGACTGTTTCATTTAGGTCTGATCAGATTCCTCCACGCAGCTCTGTAATTCGCCTTCCGCTGCCAGGAACTCCTGACCTTGTTAACCCGGGCAATGTCCGAGCCGGAATGAGTTGCTCTCTAACTGACCATTTCATGAAACTGCTTGCAAAGTGTTTGAGTTCCGCTAGCTTTTGCTGGACTAGCGACACATTCTTGGCAGATAGAGGTATTATCAGTGGCAAGGACACACGCAATATAAAAAGGTTCAGGTCACTTTATTTGTACCTGTAGGTAGATTTGTTTTGCAGTCAGGTGATGTTCTTTAGAGGTATTATCAGTGGCAAGGACACACGCAATATAAAAAGGTTCAGGTTACTTTATTTGTACCTGTAGGTAGATTTGTTTTGCAGTCAGGTGATGTTCTTTAGACACATATTTACAAACCACAATTGCATTCAACATGCACACAAACACAGGCACACATGAACCTGTCTATAAACACGATAAAAGTACTCAAGGCTCCACCAATCAGGACATAGGACAAAGAGATAAGAGAAAAAACAAAGAGATAAGAGAGAAGGGTCATATTAAAAAGATAAAAACTAAGTCAAAGAGATTAAAAACTCAATAAAAGTCTAAAACCCAATAAAAGATTTAAAACCCAAATAAAAAAAACTACAAAAATAAATAAATATCAAATAAAAATTAATAAATAGATAACTAAATTGTGTGCAATATATTGCTACATCTTGTTCAACTCTTTGACAGCAGCAGGAACAAAGCTGTTTTTGTAGCGCTGGGTTTTACATTTTGGGACAACAAACCTCTGTCTGGAGGGAAGAAGCTGAAAGTGGCAGTGCAAAGGGTGGGAGTCATCATTTAAAATGGAGGTAGCAATCTTCTGTACCTGTCTGGTGTACAGGGATGCCAGGCCCAGCTGTGACTCACCAAGCAAATGACTGGACCATCTAACTAAATGGTCCAAGGATTTCCTCTGTTTAACTTTTATCTGACCAAACCATGACACTAAAGAAAAGCATAAAACAGATTCAATAAAAGACGATAAAACATTGTCATTATGGTTCGGTCAGTTTGGAAGTGTGCGGGTTTCCTTAAACAATGCAAACGTTGCTGACCCTTTTTACACACCCTTTCACAGTTCTCTTCAAAGTTTAAATTACTATCAATAATCATCCCAAGATATTTGTAAGATTGCACACATTCAATGGTCTGGCCTTTTAGTACAGTGACTTTGTGCCTGGGAGTTTTCCTCCTAAAGTCAATAATCATATCTTTAGTTTTTGTCGAATTCAGCTGCAGGTAGGAATCCTCACACCAGTGAACAAAATCAAGTACTGGGCCATGGCCACTCTCACCATCCTGGAGGAGACTGACAATAACTGAATCATCAGCATACTTTATAATGTGTCTGTTGTCATGTCTGCTCCGACACATGTTTGTGTACAGGATGAAGAGTAGTGGTGACAACACACACCCCTGAAGAGAGCCAGTAGAAGAACACTTTTGGTCAAACAATCTACCATTGACCCTTACGCTCTGTGTCCTGTGGGTTAAAAAATCCAAAATCCAACCCAGCAGATTACAGTGATCCCTCGCTACTTCGCGCTTCACCTTTCGCGCCCTCAGTGCATCGCGGATTTTTCAAAAATATTCATCAAAAATTCAAAATTGAGAAATAATGGGCGGGCGCTAGCAGAAGGCAGGGAGACTACATTAGAACATCAGGTATCAACACGGAGAGCCGCACAACTCAAAATCCACCTCTCTGTTCGCTGTTCTCGTGTTGGCTCGGCTCGGAAATCTCGCAAGCTGATTGGCCGAGACGTTTCACCCCGCAAGCTGATTGGCCGAGACGTTTCACCCACCTCCTCTCCCTGCCGAGCGCCCATGCAGCGAAGGAAGACCGCATTCATTGCTCTTTATCGCTCGTGTTGCTTAGTCTCGCCGCGTGGAACTTTTCGCTGTTCTCTTGTGCCATTTTGTGCGAAATAGTCTTCCCGTCGAGCCACTACGCCGCCTCCTGCTGCTGCCCTCGACGATCCTGCGCCTCTAGCACCTGACGATGAGGCGTCACCTGAGGAGCAGTAAAGCTCTCATTAACCTGTGCAGTAAATCATCTTCATCTTGAGTTACGTATCTTGTTATAAGAATAAGAGTTCTAAAAACATATTTATGTACACTTTATTTACATCTACGTATGTATGTACACTTACACACACACACACACGCACACGTATCATATGAGAGAGAGAGTGAGAGAATGAACGTACGTATTATTTATGGGTGACGTCATTAGGGGTGACGCTACTTCGCGGTTTTTCACTTTTCGCGGTCGGTTCTGGAACCCATTAACCGTGATAAGTGAGGGATCACTGTATTACTCAAATCAAATTGTTGCAGGAGCCTTTCAACTAAAATATGAGGTTGGATTGTATTAAAAGCAGACGAAAAGTCCACAAATAAAAGCCTGGCGTGTGTTCCATTAAAATCCAAATGTGTAAAAAGCATGTTAAACAGAGTGATAGTGGCATCCTCCACTCCTCTGTGGGGCCTATAGGAAAACTGCAAAGGATCCAATGCGTGCTCAGTCTGCTTTAGGACCTCAAATCTTTTTTTCAAAAATTTTCATTAAAATTGAAGTCAAGGCAACTGGTCTAAAATCATTTACAGTTTTAGGACAGCTGGATTTTGGAACAGGGACAACCACAGCATTTTTCCAGACCTTAGGCACATGTGTCTGTAAGGACTTATTAAAAATGTAGTGAAACACAGGACTCAGTTCATGTGCACAGGACTTTACCAAGCGCCCACATATATTATCAGGGCCCTGACTTTTGTTCACTTTTACAGCACAGAACGCCCTTTTAACATCCTGCACCTCAATATTAAAGTGCTAATTGTCTTTGAGTTTCTGTTTCAAATCTTGGGTTTCTGTGCTAAAATCAAAGGAATCAAAATGACCATAAAAACAATTAAGAGCGTTAGCCAGCTCTGTGTCTGAATTAAAACCATCTAAAAACACACGATTACTGCGCTCTGAAGGCCTGCAATAGTTTTCATACTAACCCAGGCTGAACCAAGCTTCTTTGCTGCCATCTTGCTTTCCAATTCTGATTTATAATTCTGTTTTGCTCTTAAAATTTCGGACTTCAGCTCTTTTGTGGCAACCTGCAGCTCAGAAACAACTCCCTGTTTAAAGGCAAGTGCTTTCCTCTGTAAGCAGGATTTAACTGATGTAGTGACCCACGGCTTATTGTTGGGATATATTTTGACACGTTTACGTGGAACGATCATATCCCTACAAAAAGCCATGTAACAGCATGTCACATCCACCAAAGAGTCCAAATCATCTCCGCAGGACAGTGTTGAACACCTCCCAGTCCGTACAGTTAAAACATCCCTGGAGGCAAACCACTGAATCATCTGTCCAAACGTGTATGTCTCTGGTCTTCATCTTCTCTCTTCCGAGAGCAGTTTTATATGTGGGCAGCAAATGTACACAGTTGTGGTCTGACGAGCCTAAAGGAGGAAGGGGAAGAGATTTAAAGGCTCTCTCTATGGATCCGTAGCAGAGGTCCAATGTCTTTTCTTGCCTGGTTGGGCAGGAGACGTACTGATAAGTTTTTAAGTGTCTTCTTTAGAGACACATGGTTAAAATCCCCAAGGATAAAATTTGGAGCCTCTGGAGAAATCGACTGCAACTGCTGGACCACATCAAAGACGGTGCTGGAGGCGGAGGCAGCATCCGCCGTCGGGTGAATGTACACAGTTGTTATGAAAATTTGGGGGAACTCGCAGGGCAGATAAAAGGGGTGTAGCGATACGGACAGAAGCTCCACATCTGGTGTACAGATGCGCTCTCTGACCGTGGCAGATGTACAGTACTGTTTATTAATATACAAACATACGCTGCCCCCCTGACGTTTCCCTGTTACCTCTTCCTGCCGATCCAGCCGAAGTGGGGCTCCAAAACTGTCAATACATAGGTCCAGGTCCCAGACATGATCCGTAAGCCACATCTCTGTGTAAGCCATGATACAGCAGTTCTTGAAATCCTTCTGATATCGTGCATTTCCTTGAATTTCATCCACTTGATATCTCAGGGATTGTACGTTCCCCATAACAATAGAAGGCAGAGGAATGCGGTTAAGCTGACGCCTCCTCAGGTTTAATCTTACGCCTCCACGCTTTCCGTGTTTCCTTCTCTTGTTCCTCTTTTCATCGCTGTGTCCATGACAGTCTCTCAAAATAAAGTCTGGCAGTTGCGGCACAGACTCAAACACAGACGCTGGATAATCCGTGTTTAGCTGCAGTAACATGTCTCTGGGATACCGCATTCTTCCCTGTGTGGGATGTGACGTCCCAGACAAAGAGCCGGTAAGAAAGTAACCACAGTGCAAGAACAAGAAGAAAATTTATACTGATGGAACCAAAGAGCTCTTCGTTTTATAGTCCACAAACATTCAAGGACAAAAACGGCACAGAGAAATACGTTAAAACACATTAAAGTGCATAAAAACAGAGACTAAGCTGTCAAACTTTTTCACCCACTGATGGTCGCTGCATGCGCCCAATGAGGAAAAAGGAATAAAGCTGGAAAAACAACAGCTGTCTATGTACAGTAATGCTACCTGTAGTGCAAATAGTGACAAAGATAAAACCGACATCCCATAGTGCAAATAAAGATAACAATAAAACCCAATAATCCTATATACAGAAGAAGTAAAGCAGTAATACTCATAGTTGTGAGTTCGATGCAGTAGTGTAGGCGCATACAGTGACAAATTGGACTGCACATGATCAATATTGCAATAACAGCAGCGGGTATGGCATTTGTGCAAATGGTTGTAGTAAGATGCAGAGACATACAGCAGAAGATGTATTACTGTTGGTGTGCCAGTCTTTCTGTGCTAGTCAGAAAGACTGTGCAAAGACTGCACAGTGTGCAAAGACTGCACAGTGCTTTCTGTGCTTGTCACTTACTGTGCAAGTGAGTGCATTGTGGTCCGGGGGGAGGGGGTGTGGGGAGGAAGTGAACAGAGTTCAGGGTCCTGATGGCCTGGTGAGCAAAGCTGTTTAGCAATCTTGTGGAGCAGGCCCGGAGGCTCCGGTACCTTTTCCTCTGAGGACAGGAGGCTGAAAAGGGAGTGAGAGGGGTGGGAGGTGTCGCCTGTAATGCTGATGGCTCTGTGGGTGAGGCGAGTGAGGTAGATGTCTGAGAAGGTGGGGGGGCAGAGGGGCACCGATGATCTTGCTTGCAGCTTTCACTGTGCGTTGTAGTGTCTTCCGGCAGGAGGCAGTGCAGCTTCTATATTACACCATGATGCAGCTGGTGAGGATGCTCTCAGTGGTGCCACGGTAGAATGAGCACATCTTGGGGGATGAGACTCATGCTCTCCTCAGTTTGCGGAGGAAATGGAGGTGAGAGGTCCTCAGAGATGTGCAACCCCAGGAACTTGGTGCTGCTTACCCTTTCCACAGTTGCTCCATCAATGATCAGAGGGGATGCTGTGTGTGTCTCCTCCTGACGTTGACCACAATCTCCTTGGTTTTTCCCTTCGTCAGGAAGAGATGATTGTCTTTACACCACTGGACCAGTTGGCTCACCTCATTTCTGTAGGTGGCCTCCTCATTGTTGGTGATGAGGGCCACCACCGTCGTGTCGTCCACAAACTTGATGATGTGTTTGGTGCTGTAGGCTGGTACACAGTCATGGGTCAGCAGGTTGAAGAGCAAGAGGCTGAGCATGCACCCTTGTGGGGCTCCTGTGCTCAGTGTGATAGTCTTGGAGGTGTTGCTGCCAACCCCACATTCTGTGGCCTCCCTGTGAGAAAGTCCGGGACCCAGTTACAGAGAGAGGTTTTGAGTCCCAAATGTCTGAGTTTTTGTATTAGGTGCTGGGGGATGATTGTGTTGAATGCTGAACTGAAGTCCAAGAACAGCATTTGCACGTAGGAGTCCTTTGAGTCCAGGTGGGTGAGGGCTGGATGCAGAGGAGCAGCGATGGCATCTTCTGTGGATCTGTTTGACCTGTATGCAGACTGAGATGGGTTATGGGAGGGCGGGAGGATGAACTTGATGTTCTGTATGACCAGCCACTTGAAACACTTCATTATGATGGGGGTCAGTGCTACTGGCCAGTAATCGTAGCTGAATGGGATGGGCTTATTTGAGTCTGGTGCCACTGATAATACCTGTATCTGCCAAGAATGTGTCGCTAGTCCAGCAAAAGCTAGCAGTACTCAAATACTTTGCAAGCAGTTTCATGAAATGGTCAGTCAGAAAGCAACTCATACCGGCTTGGACGTTGCCCGGGTTAACAAGGTCAGGAGTTCCTGGCAGCTGAAGGCGAAGGACAGAGCTGCATGGAGGAATCTGATCAGACTTTAATGAAACAGTCATTGTCGCACCTGACAGACTGCTATGATGATGATGATTATGGTAGCAGTTTTGAAACATGCGGGGACAACAGCTTGACTCACGGAGATGCTGAAGATGTCGGCCAGGACATTCTTGAGCTCGTCTGCACAGTCCTTCAAAACGCGACCTGGTATGTTGTCTGGTCTAGTTGTCTTGCGTGGGTTGATCCTGAAGAGGGTCCTCTTCACGCTAGCCAGATCCAGACTTATGACTTGCTCATCTGGAAGAGGAGTGGTCTTCTGTGCTGATGTGCTGTTTTGTGTTTCAAAGCGGCCAAAGAAGTCATTTAAGTTGTTAAGCAGTGTGATGTCACTCGCACAGGTCTGAGGTGGAGGTTTGTAGTTGGTGAGGGTCTGTATGCCATGCCAGAGGGAACGTGCATCTTTGGTGTTGCTCAAGTCTCCGGATAATTTCTTGCTGTACTGTTGTTTTGCCTCCTTGATGCCACAGGACAGGTTGGCCCTAGCTGTTGTTAGTCCTGCAGTGTTGCTGGCCCTGAAGGTTGTGTCCCGAGCCCTCAAGAGCCTGTGAACCTCTGCTGTCATCCATCACCTTTGGTTAGTACAAACAGTGATGGTTTTGCAGTGAGTGACATCGATGCATTTAGCTATGTATGCTTCAACAACCTCAGTGTACTCCTCTGTGTTTGTGTGTCCACTCTGAGTGACTGCATGCTTGAAAGTGTCCCAGTCTGTAGTGCTGAAGCAGTCTTTCAGAGCATCCAAGGCCCCCTCTGGCCTCACATGTATTTGCTTTTTACCTCCGCCAAGGAGGTTATGTGATCATCGGCGTTGGTTTGTCTGTTTGTTTGTTTGTTTGTTAGCAAGATAACTCAAAAACTTATGGACGAATTTTCATGAAATTTTCACATATTGTCAGAAATGGGGTATCCTACAGATGATTACATTTTGGTGGTGATCCGGATCACCGTCCAGAAGAAAACCGCCATTATGGAAAATGCCATTTTCGTGAATAACTACTGAACCACTAATCCTATCATTGTCAATCCAATTGCTAGTCATATGTTTTCATGGTCAAGGAATCTGAAAACGTACACACAAACACTGTATGGGGGGAACTGTGGTGCTTGGCAGAGGTCTGCGCTCTCCGAGTGCTTTTCTAGTTTGTTGATGTTATTGCTTTCACTCTGGGTCTGTATGCAGGCCTTAGCAAGATGGTGATGTGATTAGAGAGACCCAGGTGGGGAAGGAGGGGAGGCTCTGTACACTCTCTTGTGAGTTGTGCACACATGAGCAAATTGTCTCCTCTTGTTGGAAAGTCTACATGTTGGTGTAGTTTTGGTAGGGGGGCCTTTAACTCTGCATACTCTGCATGGTTGAAGTCTCCTGCTGTGATGAGGAATCCATCTGGATGTGCTGTTTGTGCCTCATTAATGGCCTGATAGAGTTCATGTAGTGCTTTACTCCTCTCGCCAATGGGGGTGGGCGGGACATACACGGCGACTAGCAGGACAGATATAAATTATCTTGGTATGTAAAAGGGACGGCACTTGATGGTCGTAAACTCCACTAATGGAGAACAATGTTTATGCACAACAGTCGCATCCTGGCACCAAGCGTCACTGATGTAAACACAGACACCTTCCATGAAGACCCTATCAGCATGATAACATGTTAGCCCTGCTAACTGAATGGCAGAGTCCGGGATATTGTCATTTAACCACGTTTCTGTAAAGATAAAAACACAGCAGTTCCGCGCATCACGTTGCGTAGTTCTCAGGAGCTGTATGTCATCTGTTTTGTTGTCTAGTGAGCATACGTTGGCCAGAATGAGGGAAAGAATCAGGAGTCTGTGGGGGCTAGCTGTTAGCTTTGATAGGATACCTCCATGTTTGCCGCTCTTTTGTCGCCGCTCACACCGTCTACAGCAGGGGTCACCAACCTTTTTGAAACCAAGAGCTACTTCATGGGTATCGAGTCATGTGAAGGGCACCAGCTTGACACACTCCTCTAAAATAACAAATTGTGTGTGTGTGTGTATATATACTGTATATATACACACACACATAAATAAATAATTATCAATAACTTAGAGTGGGTAACAGACAAGCTCAATATTCAACACTTTATTTTTATTAATCTCAGCAATTGTTCAGATGATCCCTTCTACATTTCATAAAAAAATGTCCAGTTTTCACCAGTCCCTTTTAACCATAAAAAACTAAACCCTTTTAATTCATGAACTATGTTGAACCATGTTTGAAAAAGTTATGCAACATTTAAGAAAAATCAACTTTCATATTAAATAAATCTTATCACATTTTTAACTGAACAAATCTGCTGCAATTCTGCTCAAAATCTGTTACATTTAATAAACACACTTTTGTGTGTTCTTCTTCACTGGAATTATATCCATACAGTTCTTGCCAAGAATCATGCTTGAGCAACCAGCACTGTCCTTTCATGAGAAGAAACTAAACAAGCACTGAGAGTGCTTATATGCACGGTGGCGCAGTGGTTAGCACCGCGGCAGCAGTTTACCCTCGGCCGGGGGATCGCGGGTTTGATCCCTGCCCCCGGCCAGCAGTGATCTGTGTGGAGTTTGCATGTTCTGGTGGTGCATGTTCTCATTTTTCATGCAAAAACATGCAGGTTAGGGAGTTAAGGGGCGCTTGCGCACGCAGCGGCTGGTGGCTTGTTACCGGACTGCAGAACAAATCTACCTACGGGTACAAGTTAAGTCCAAAAAAAAAAAAAAAAAAAAGAGTGGGTAGTGAAGTAGCGCTTCGCCATCGCCCCGCAAATGAAATACACGCAGCTTCCTTTCACGGTAGTAAAAAAGAACTCTTCCTCCCGCTCACTTTGAAAATGATAAATTTTCTGTCTTTTTTTTGCCATGTTTTTGGGCTTGGAAACCGCACTGCGCCCACCATCTTAACTGCCCGCTAGCTAAGCTTACGCTCCACAAGCGCGAAGGTTTTGTCATGCGCACAATACTGACCTTTGAACTAGGTCAGAGTTCACCTTAACTTTACGTATAATAAACATATTTTCATTTTTTTTATTTTTAAGACATTGTCATTTTAAAATCTATATAAATGCAAGTGTGATTTTAAAAAATATAAAAAATATAAAATAAAAAATAGCGGCAGAAAAAATTACATCTGCAGCTCACTTGCGAGTTGTGCTATTTTTAGAACAGGCCTGTGGGCGACATGGTGCCCGTGGGCACCGCGTTGGTGACCCCTGGTCTACAGTGTCTCCATTTGGGGTGGGACACAGCAGTGTGGAAGTCTGGTGGAGAAGACCTAGGCCACGGAGTTCCTTTGTAACACTCTGGTCCAAGACGTAATGTTCGGTCATATTTCTTATCTCCAGAAGGCTGTGGCGACTAGCTTGTGCCCAGCATCACATACTGATATTAAACACATGAATATACACCTAGGAGTAATTTAAACAACACTAAATGTCACAAAACGCAAAGAGAGCACCACCTAGTGGTCATTAATATAACAGAAATAACGGAATCTTTGGTAATCTTAAGTTAATTTATTTCATTAAAAACAATTTTATTCATATTTTTTCTTTGTGATCAGAATTAAATTATTGTTCTGTTCTGACTCTGCAAAATTATGGCCAAAAGTGTAAATTGTTTAAGGAAAAAAAGTCAAAATTTTACCACAATCTGTTTCAAATTTATACATTAAAAAAATCCAGTACTTTTACAAAAAAGACAAAAATTAGCTCTAAAATAATCCACAAGTTTATAAGTCTCAAATATACAAGAACAGTCATAATTTTATAAGAGGAAATTACAAATGAGGAAAATGGCTTCAAATTTAGATAAATTTACAAAGAAAGTAGAAAACTATAAGAAAATTGTTATAAATTTTGGAGAAAAACCTCAAACCTTCAAGACTGAAGTCATTACTCAAGTGTTTAAGTGGGTGCTCTTTGTACCCTTAACTAGACATTTTTGGTTGTCTACTTTTAATTATTAATTTCACAAGATACTGCTTTTACATGTATAGAATTTCTGGCTACTATACCCACCTCTGATAATATAATTTAAGTATGCATGAGTAAATTACTATTGTGAATGTTTTTTTTCCCCTTCTTTTTCCCTATTCTTTCTCAATGGAACAAAAGAAACCCTAGAATAAAAATACAAAAAATACACATTTTTGTCATTTATGTAAACTATGACAACAAAATCCTGCAGAACAAAACATGACACTTGATATTTTCTTACCTGTTTGTATACCAGCATAGACAGAGAGAGAACCTGAATTACACAGATCTCAGAGAGGGAAGGATGAGAGAGAAGAGAGGAACCAAGGAGAGGAAAGTGTTCAGGCAGAGGGTCCAGGAGAGGTGAGAGCTGAGGAAGGAGAGAAGGATGACACTGTAGAAGCATGCTCAAATAACGAGGCTGAGTTTCAGTCATAAAACCAGCTTTATTTGACAGAACGCAGCTTCTAGCATTCTCAAAGCAGGAAAGAGAAAGAATCATACTTCAACACCCTTTTATACATTTCCAGCATCAGAATTCAAGTCACATGGTGTCTTCAGTCAACATACAGTTACAAAGCATCCCCTTGAAGCTTCACCATTGTCTCTCATTTCCTGATGAACCAGAATACCCTCCGGGGCGTCTTCTGTGGGACAAAGAGACAAATCTCACACTTCCTTGTTACCTCCTGTAGATTCGAGTCCTTAGTCCTTGCAGACGTGACACCCCACAATACACATTCAGTCCTGTCTCTGTGGCAGCGTGAGCCCACAATGTGTGTCGGCCACACTACCCCCCCCAAACGTCTAGTAAGGCAAAATCTGCATGGCATAACAAAAAGAGAAACACAAAGCACTCCATACATCGCTAATCAATCCACCAACTGCCTAGGTTTTAATCTTCTGCCGAATCTGCTGCACCCTGGCTTGGCTGCACCTGCAACATCTCTCTGCACCTGTGGATTAAAGCTGTTAGCACCTCTCTGTGAAGACTTTGGAGAATGTCTTCTCGGCGGCCTGCCCCGGCGGGGGGGCCTCGCGAGCTGCACCTCCTCGTCAGCCAGAACAAAAGCGGGTTTGAGCCTGTTAATGCAAATCAGCTCCTTTCTGCCCCCTAAATCTAGCAGAAAATGCTTCTGCCCGGTCTCCAGCACTCGAAATGGTCCGTCGTAAAACGGCCGCAAACTTGGACGCTGGGCGTCATGTTTAACAAAAACAGACTCTGCATTTTTTAAAGCCTTGGGCACAAAAACGTGTGGGAAACTGTGGTGGACTGGGCCAGGAAGCGTGTTTGCTCCTGAGCCGCTCTGCCACGGCTGAGCGGGGGGGCCACTAGGTGCGGGATTATCAGGAAGAAATTCCCCGGGCAAACGGAGCGGCTGAGCGAAAGCTAATTCAGCCGGGGAAGCGTGCAAATCTTCCTTAGGTGCAGAACGCAACCCTAATAAAACCCTTGGAAGTTTGTCTACCCAATTTGTATCCGTTAGCGACGCTCTGAGGGCTGCTTTCAATGACCTGTGAAAGCGTTCGCATAAACCATTAGCCTGGGGGTTATACGCGGTGGTGCGGTGAATCTTCACCCCCAAGCTGCGGGCCATCGATGACCATAGCTCGGAAATAAATTGGGGACCCCTGTCGGACGTTATGTCCGACGGTACACCAAAGCGTGCAACCCATGCTGCTAAAAATGCTCGCGCAACTTCTTCCGCTGTGGTTGATGTCAGAGGAATCGCCTCTGGCCAGCGCGTGGTGCGGTCTACCATCGTCAAAAGATGTGTGTGCCCGTGTGATAACGGAAGCGGGCCGACCAGGTCAATATGCACGTGATCAAAACGCTTAGCGGGGATGTGGAAAGGTTCTAACGGGGCCTTAGTGTGTCTGTGTATTTTAGCTCGCTGACACGCTACGCAGGCTGCTGCCCATTCCTTGACCTGTTTGCGCAACCCGGACCAAACAAATTTCTCCCCCACCAATTTGATCGATGCACGCACCCCCGGGTGCGCGAGAGAGTGGACCAAGTCAAAAACACGGCGACGCCACGCGGTTGGCACCACAGGGCGGGGCCGTCCCGTGGAGACATCGCAGATTAGCGGGGGCATACCGTTTTGTTGCACCCTGTGCTCCAGCCTTAACCCTGTTGGTCCAGACTGGAGCGTGCGCACGTCCGCGTCGTTAATCTGCTCCGCAGCCATAGCTGCATAATCTAACCCAACACAGACCGGGGCTGCGCGCGCTCCCGCGTCGCTGCCCAGGCCCGCGGCCATGGCTACAGAGTCTGCCCCTATGGGGTTTGGCGGTGCTACTGCACGCGAGAGGCAGTCTGCTACAACATTGTGTTTACCCGCGACATGCTGAATATCAGTAGTAAACTCTGATATTGCGGCTAGTTGCCTTTGTTGCCGGCCTGACCAGGGTTCTGAAATTTTGGCCATTGCAAACCTTAGCGGTTTATGATCCACAAAAGCGGTGAAACGTCGCCCCTCTAACCAGAACTGAAAATGACGGATGGCCAAGTGTAGGGCCAAAAGCTCCCTGTCAAACGCGCTGTATTTCCGTTCACTATCGCACAAGGTCCTGCTGAAAAACGCGAGGGGTTGCCAGGTACCTGCCACAAACTGTTCAACTACCGCCCCCACCGCTACATCGGAAGCGTCAGTGGTGAGTGCCATGCGGGCCGTTGGAACTGGGTGCGCTAACAAAACTGCGTTTGCCAGGGCCGATTTGACTTGGGCAAAAGCGCGCTCCCGCTCCGGAGACCATTCAACTTTATTTGCGGGCTTTTGTTTTTTTAACGCGGTGTACAATGGCTGCATGAGTCGTGCTGCGCTTGGGAGGAAACGGTTGTAAAAATTAACCATCCCTAGAAACTCCTGAAGCGCCTTGACCGTTTGAGGTTGTGGAAAATCCGTTATGGCACGCACTTTATTTGGAAGGGGGACTGCTCCCTCTGCCGAAACGCGATGTCCCAAAAAATCAATCTGCGCCACCCCAAACTGGCACTTTGCTGGGTTAACTATTAACCCGTGCTCTGCCAACCTCTGGAAAACTGCTGTGAGGTGTTTTTCATGTTCGCCTTTGGACGTGCTGGCTACCAAAATATCGTCCAAATAAACGAACACGAAAGGCAGGTCGCGTAAAACTGCATCCATCATGCGTTGGAAAGTCTGCGCGGCCCCCTTGAGGCCAAAAGGCATGCACAAGAACTCAAAAAGGCCGAAAGGCGTTATGACCGCTGTTTTGGGGACATCCTGCGCGCGCACTGGAACCTGGTGATAGCCGCGTACCAAGTCTATTTTAGAAAAAATGCGCGCCCCCGCCAAATGAACAGAAAAATCCTGGATGTGCGGAATCGGGTAGCGGTCGTGAGCTGAAACGTTGTTCAACCTGCGGAAATCGCCACAAGGTCGCCACGAGCCGTCAGCCTTTGGGACCATGTGTAATGGCGAAGCCCAAGCGCTCTTGGAGCGTCTAACAATGCCTAGTTTTTCCAGATTAGTGAACTCCTCGCGCGCGATGGCCAGTTTAGCTGGGTCCAAGCGCCGAGCTTTTGCAAAAACGGGAGGGCCTGTGGTTGTTATGAAATGTTCTACCCCATGTTTGGCCACCGTTGCTGAAAACGTGGGGACTGTGAGTGCTGGAAACTGAGCAAGCAGAGTGTGAAACTTACCACCCGCGGCTGAGATGCTGGCATGTGCAGTTGGCGGGGCCACCCGAGCTGTGCAGGGAATAGAATGAAAGGACAGTGCATTAATCAGACGTCTATTAGCAAGGTCAACCAATAAACCATGTGAGCACAAAAAATCAGCCCCTAACATGTTGAAACTGACTGCTGCTACAATAAATGTCCACTCAAATGAACGGCCCTGTAAGGACAGAAGCATGGTCCTCTCACCAAACGTTTTAATCGTGGAGCCGTTCGCTGCTGACACTGACACCCAGGGGGCTTTAGAAGGCGACAGCCGTTCCGCGTAGGTGGGTGTGATGAAGCTCAGCTGAGAGCCCGTGTCCACGAGGAACTGTTTCCCCGAGCGTGCATCCGTCAGGTAAAGCAGCCTGTTCTCGTTGCCGAGGGTCGCGGCCGCTACCGGCCCTCGGTCTTGGCGTTTCCCTGGCGCTTAAAATTGCACGGTGGGACGCACCTGTGCGCTCTCTCTGCAAAACGGCGGTGGTAGAAGCACGAGCCGTTCTCCGCTCCGCGTCGTCTGGCTCCTGTCGCCGCCGTCGTTGGTGCGTCTGGCGCCGCGGCCGCTGGACCCGCACTATCTCCGGACGCCGTTCCCAGACTGGCCGCCGCGGCCGAGACCGCGTTCCGCTTGTGGGCGTCGACCAACCTCTGCGCCTCCTTGCTCAACCCATGGTAGTCTCGCCTGGCCAATCGGGGTGACTCTGCCAGGGCCACTCTCACTGCTGGTGGTAGGGTTCGAAGGAAAAGGTGGGCGACAATGAATTCGCCATCCTCAGAGGCTTTGAGCTGCAGCATCTTCACCATCAGGTCCGCAGGTCTATCGTTTTCGGCCTCCGTCAGCGCCAGGAGCCCCTCTGCTCTTTGTTGGACTGAGGGGGTGAAATGGCTGATCAGCGCGTCCTTCAATGCGCTGCACTTGTCGCTGTCTGGTGGATGATTAACCAGATCTTCCACTCTCTGGACCGTGTCGCTGTCCAGCTTCGCTACCACGTGGTAGAATCTTGTGTCATCGTTGGAGATTCTCCGGAGGTTGAACTGCGCCTCGATTGCGCTAAACCATGAGCGCGGGCTGTGCTGCCAGAAATCGGGCAGCCGGATCGTGGAGGCGGCCATCAGGCTGGCTTCCACCGAGCCCCGCTCGGGAGAATTCTGTCTGCTCATTTTCCGTCGTAGGTCACCAGTGTAGAAGCATGCTCAAATAACGAGGCTGAGTTTCAGTCATAAAACCAGCTTTATTTGACAGAACGCAGCTTCTAGCATTCTCAAAGCAGGAAAGAGAAAGAATCATACTTCAACACCCTTTTATACATTTCCAGCATCAGAATTCAAGTCACATGGTGTCTTCAGTCAACATACAGTTACAAAGCATCCCCTTGAAGCTTCACCATTGTCTCTCATTTCCTGATGAACCAGAATACCCTCCGGGGCGTCTTCTGTGGGACAAAGAGACAAATCTCACACTTCCTTGTTACCTCCTGTAGATTCGAGTCCTTAGTCCTTGCAGACGTGACACCCCACAATACACATTCAGTCCTGTCTCTGTGGCAGCGTGAGCCCACAATGTGTGTCGGCCACAACACCAATAAAAAGTCCAAACACAGGACGTCAGGGTGGGACCCCAACTGGCCCAATATTCCAAGATTCAAGCCTTGGTTGTACAATACTTAATATGTTAAGTTCCACATGCAAAGTTACTGTGTAAAATTTAAAAAAAGAAAGAGAGTATAAAATTAACATATTCCGGTTACAATAGTGTCATGTGCCCCCTTCCCCATCCTGGAAAAATATGTTGCCACCGCACCAAGGTCTTTAAGCCAGAGGAAACACTGGTGCTGCACCACTTCCATATGACAGACAGCAGGGCGGGCCAGTAATAGAGCAGTGGGCTGGTCTCAAGGATGGTGGTGGGTTGGCTTTTTCTAGATGTGACGCTAATGATTTCCACAAAAAAGTCAAAAATGTTTCCGTCATTTTGGGGAGAGAAAAATGAGATCAAGGATCTGTAAGAGGCTGGCGTATCTGGAAAGCAGATTGGCTGAGATGGACCAGAACACTCGGGCAAACGACGTGATCATCACGGGGCTCCACATCAAACCCCGATCATACGCAAGAGCATTTGCCGCAGACAGCAGTGGAAGTCAGCTGGATGAGGAATCCGCTGAGCAACAGGTGACGGCCTTCATGCAGTCAAAAGGAATCCAGCTGGACTGCAACAACATCGAGTCCTGCCACCCTCTGCCCAGGAAAAACGGCGACAAACCTGCTGTGATCATGAGGTTTGTAAACAGAAAACACAAGACGGCGCTAATGAAACAAGGTAAGAAGCTGAAAGGAACCAACATCTACATAAACGAGCACCTCACGAAAGAGAACGCAGAAATAGCCAGGAAAGCAAGATACATGAAAAAGCAGAAAAAAATTCAAAACACCTGGACATCAAACTGTAAAATATTCATCAAATTAAACGGATCGCCTGAAGAAGCCAAGGTCATTAACATCCGTAATATTATGGAACTGGACAAATACGATCTGGAGGCACAGCAACAATTCAGACAAATATAGGACACTGAAGGATTTTACTCATCTGCAACAAAACATTCTACAGCATGAATCAAAAAATCAACAAACAGGAACAACAGGAACTGAAAGTTTTTGAATACACAGAGCACAACCCACAGGACGTAGAATATGACATAGACCCTGATAATAATCTTTTTAACTCAATCAATAATGACTGTAATTATTACACAGATGAACAGTTTAACACAATGGTCACATCTGATTTCAATATTTCTATGATCCACTTCAACAGCAGGAGTCTCTATGCAAACTTTAATAACATTAAAGATTATTTAAATCAGTTTAAAGAGCCATTCAATATTGTGGCAATATCAGAGACATGGCTCAGTGAAGAGAAAGGAGTAGATTTTTACCATGGATGGCTATGAATTAAATTATATAAATAGAAAAGTGAAAAAAGGAGGAGTTGCAATTTATGTTGACAAGAGCTTGAAATACAAGGTTGTTGAAAATCTGTCAGTCACTGTGGATGAATTATTTGAATGTATTACAATAGAAATCTGTCTGGACAATGTGAAGAATGTAGTAGTGAGCTGTGTATATAGAACACCTGGATCAAACATTGACTTATTTAAGGACTGGATGGAAAAAATGTACGCAAAACTAACTCATAAAGTTATGTTCATCTGTGGGGATTTCAATATAGATCTGATGAACCCAAAACAACATAGTTTGACAGAAGAATTTATCAACACAATGTACAGCATGGGCTTACATCCAACAATTACAGGACCTAGCAGAATCACGTCGCACAGTGCCACACTAATAGATAACATATTCACAAACATTATGGAAAATAATATCAGGAGTGGGCTTTTATTAAATGATATCAGCGACCACCTGCCGATTTTTGTTGTCTATCAATGTGATTATAGGAAGACTGGAAGGAGGATTACACACCCTCCATACAGCAAACCAGGAGGCAACTGCTTGGCTTAAGGACTTTGCATTCGCTAAATAAAAAATAAAATTATAGGAAGAAAAAGTATACCAAAAATATTAAATATAAAAGAATAAGAACCAAAGAATCAATGTATTTACTGACAAAGGAATTATTAATACAAGATTGGAAGATAGTTTATGATGAAAATGACATAAATAGAGCATATGATAAATTTTTACAAATATTTCAATCATTGTACAATAAATACTGTCCTATAAAACAATTCAGTGACAGACAACAACAAAAAAATATTCCTTGGATCATCAAGGGGTTAATAAATGCACGTAAAAAGAAGAATACATTATACAAACAATTCATTAAATGCAGAACAGTGGAAGCTGAGATCAAATATAAAAGATATAAAAATAAGCTTACCACTATAATGAGGACCTGTAAGAAAGAATATTACAACAGAATACTAGAGGATAACAAAAATAACATAAGAGGAATATGGCAAGTACTCAAGGGGATTATTAGTAATCGTCCTAAGTATGCAAATTATCCAGAATATTTTATCGAAAACGACAGTTTGATTAATAATATGGAAGATGTGGTCAGTGGTTTCAATAATTTTTTTGTAAACGTTGGTCCTGAATTAGCAAAATCAATAGTGACTCCGGAAACAAACCACAGTGGGTCTGTGAATGAAATAGAGGATAGAAACCCAAACACAATCTTTTTGGGTGCAGTTACTGAAAAGGAAATTATCGAGACTGTGAGTAAATTTAAGAACAAAAAATCAACGGACTGGAATGAAATTGACATGACAATAGTGAAAAAAGTAACTGAGGGAATTGTTAAGCCACTCACCCACATCTGTAACCTGTCATTTCAAACTGGTACATTTCCAGACAAAATGAAAATAGCAAAAGTAACACCTCTTTACAAAACAGGAGACAGTCATCGCTTCACAAATTACAGGCCAGTCTCTTTACTCTCACAATTCTCCAAAATACTTGAAAAAATATTCACTAAGAGACTGGATGATTTCATTGAAAAACACAACCTCCTTACAGATAGCCAGTATGGTTTTAGAGCAGATAAATCTACATCTTTGGCACTGATCGAACGTATAGAAGAAATTACTAGTTGTATAGACAAAAAAAAGTTGCTGTAGGAGTATTTATAGACTTAAAGAAAGCTTTTGACACCATTGACCACAGAATACTACTAAGGAAACTGGAAAGGTATGGGATAAGAGGGGTAGGACTGAGTTGGGTGGAAAGTTATTTAAGTAACAGACAACAATTTGTACAAATTGGAGAGCACAAATCACCCTGCATGGACATCACTTGTGGTGTGCCCCAGGGGTCAGTTTTGGGACCCAAACTCTTTATCTTGTATATAAATGACATATGCCAAGTATCAAAAATTCTGAAATTTATTTTGTTTGCGGATGACACAAATATCCTTTGCACTGGTGAGAACTTGCAGCAGGTTTTAGAGGTGGTCACAACCGAAATGGAAAAATTAACGCAGTGGTTCAACAAAAATAAATTATCTCTAAATCTAAAAAAAACAAAGATTATGGTGTTTGGAAATTATAAAATAAATCATGAAATAATGGTAACGATAGATGATACCAGAATACAAACAGTACAGGAAAATAAGTTTCTGGGGGTCACGCTAGACAGTAAAATCTGCTGGAAACCTCACATCAGTCAAATCCGGGCTAAATTAGCAAAATGTATAGGCATACTGGGGAAGACAAGACACATCTTGGACTATAAATCATTGGTCTTATTGTACAATTCACTGTTTTTACCTTATCTTAACTACTGTGTAGAAGTCTGGGGAAACACCTACAAGACCAACCTACAAGCAATATGCACATCACAAAAAAGAGCTATAAGGATAATAGACAATGCAGGATATAGAAACCATACCAATTCGTTGTTCTTGAAGTCACATGTCATAAAGTTCATCGATTTAGTTAAATTTAAGACAGCACAAGTAATGTACAGGGCAATTAACAATCAACTCCCATCTAATATACAAAAAATATTTAAAAAAGAGACAATGATCATAATTTGAGAGGAGACTTAAACTTCACAAAACCCAAGATACGTACAACCAAGGAAAGTATGTGCATATCTGTCTGTGGGGTGGATTTGTGGAACAGTCTGGAGCAGGAACTGAAACTATGTACAAACAGAAATCAATTTAAAAAGAGGTATAAGCACCATTTGTTGAAAGGATATATGTTAGAAGGGTAGAATTTATATGTACGATTCATTATGTTCACGCTGGGACATTATGGGACACTATGGAATGGTGGGTGGGACAGCACTGTGTGTATCTGTGTCATTTGAGACTGGTTTTGATATATGGACTTTGTATGTTAGAATGGACAGGTGTTAATGTTGATCTGTAAAAAATACAGTAAATTGTTTACTTGGGTCTTAAAGGTAGTAATTTGTATAAAATTCACATGGGTGTATCGATGGAAAAGAGGAGTTGGAATTAATAAGTGTTCACTTCTTCCTTCTCCCTTTCGAACAGTGTATACTGTAACTTTATTGCATTTGCTATTTGCTTATTTTTTGTTATATTTTTTGTGCTCGAAATTAACTATCTATCTATCTATCTATCTATCTGTGTGTGTGTGTGTGTGTGTGTGTGTGTGTGTGTGTGTGTGTGTGTGTGTGTGTGTGTGTGTGTGTGTGTGTGTGTGTTTAAGAGAATTGATTGTTTTGGAAATTTTGGCATAATTAGGTGACCAGTAGACTCATTTCAGACAGTTAAAACCTACAAACACACTATTTTGTCAATGATTCCTTTAAAAGCAAGTAACAAATTCTAAAAACAGTGACAGACGGATGATTTTGATTCTAAATCCTTTAGTATAGATGTAAATTGACCCAAAGAAACCAGATGTCTAAATTTTAGGATGTTTTGTACATTGTTTCAGTCTGAAGAAGCAGATTACTGAGAGGCCTTTTTTCCACATTCTGTGAAAAATCCTGAAAGCGCAGACAGTAGTGTCCATTTGCCTTTTGGTGAAAAATATGTACATAGATTAGGGATGAGCCGATCCGATCCACCGTGCCAGTATCGGGTCTGGACTCTGGCTGGGCCATTCCAAAACCTTCTTCTGGTGAAGCCATTCTTTTGTTGATTTGGATGTGTGCTTTGGGTCATTGTCGTGCTGAAAGATGAAGTTCATCTTCAGCTTTCTAGCAGAAGCCTGAAGGTTTTGTGCCAACACTGACTGGTATTTGGAACTGTTCATAATTCCCTTCACCTTGACTAAGGCACCTCCAGCTGAAGAAAAACGGACCCAAAGCATGATGCTGCCACCACCATGCTTCACTGTAGGTATGGTGTTCTTTTGGTGATGAGCAGTGTTGTGTTTGCGCCAAATATACCTTTTGGAATTATGGCCAAAAAGTTCAACCTTGGTTTCATCAGACCATAACATATTTTCTCACATGTGTTTGGGAGATTTTGAATGTGATTTTGTCAAATGTTGCCGGGCTTGGATGTTTTTCTTTGTAAGATAAGGCTTCCGTCTTGCCACCCTAGACGGGAGATTGTTGTCACATGTACTAAACAGCCAGTACTTGCCAGAAATTCCTGCAGCTCCTTCAATGTTGCTGTTGGCCTCTTGGCAGCCTCCTTGACCTGTTTCCTTCTTGTGTTTTCATCAATTTTGGAGGGGCGTCCAGTTCTTGGTAATGTCACTGTTGTGCCATATATTTTCTCCACTTGATGATGACTGTCTTCACTGTGTTCCATGGTATATTTAATGCCTTTGAAATTCTTTTGTACCCTTTTTGTGACTGATAAATTTGAACAATGAGGGCCCTCTGATGCTTTGGAAGTTCTCTATGGACCATGGTTTCTGCTGTAAGATGTGATAACAAAAATGTCAGGAAAAGCCTACTAGGACAACTGAATTTTATTTGGGGTTAATCAGAGGCACTTTAAATGGTGGCAGGTGTGTGCTGACTCCCATTTAATATGAATTTGAATGTGATTGGTTAATTCTGAACACACCCATATCCCCAGTTATAATGGAGTGTGCATTTTTATGCAACCAGGTTATTTATATATTTTTTTTTTTTATTTTTCCCCTTAAAAGATTTCAGTTTGTTTTCATTTGGGTTGTACAGGTTATAGGCCACATTAATGGGAGAAAAAGTTTTGAAATGATTTATCTTGGTCTCATTTTTTTTACATCACACAAACCTGACATTTGAACAGGGGTGTGTAGACTCTTTGTATCCACTGTATATTTCAATTTATTTGCTGAGTTGTTCAGATTGCCGCTGGACTTCTATCTCAGTTCAAGTGGATGAGCCTGCAGTTAGCTTGGTCAGGTGTGATGCATGTTTTAGTTGACAACACAATAAAACACACACACACACACACACACACGCGCGTGTGTGTGTGTGTGTATGTATATATTTATACTGTGTGCATATATATATATATATAATATATGTGTGTGTGTGTGTGTGTGTGTGTGTGTGTTCACATAGCATGTATTTCAGTTGAAAATGTATCCAATACATTATAATTTGACAATAAAATAATTCATTATTTCCATCTCATTTTGAGATGTAATTGCAGGGAGTCACAGCACAGGGGCAGCAGAGCCTCATCTGGCTCTGGAGCCACATGTTGCTGACCCTTGTGCTAAACAAAGCTGAAAGATGTAGCTTAAAAGTAAAATAGTTTAAAGCTGAATAATTACCTTAAAAGAAGGTCATGGGTTCAATTCCACCCTCTGACCATCAGTGACACTTCTGTGTGGAATTTGCATGTTCTCCCCGTGTCTGCATGGGTTTACCCCAGGTACGCCAATTTCCTCCCACAGGCCACAAACATACAAGTTAAGTTAATTGGAGACTCTAAAGTGGCCCTAGGTGTGAATGGTGAAGGGATTGTCGCCGCACCATGGCTGCCTTATCCATCCGCGTGGATGCCTTGAATTTCCCTCTGGAATTAATAAAATATACTGTAGCAGACATAAAATGCATATTGTAGAGTGTAGAGACTTGAGTGAGTCAGACAGCGTCTCAGTCAGGAAGCAGGGGGTAAACAGTGGACGGGGGTTTAAGGGTGAATGTATTGTGATGTTGGATGTCATGCAGTGTGATGTGGAACGTCACGCAGATGTGAGTTGAGCGGTGGAGATATAAAGGAGAACCATAGCTGAATGCTTTCATGCTTTTCTGTGTATGAATGATGAGAGAGTGTGAATAAATTTCGTCTGTTCGTAAACTGGCCTCATCATTTCCCACACTCTCCACACTGGTGACCCTAGACGTATTATGGAACACGAGGCAAGAACCCCGGAGTCGGCCCGGACGGGAAGCCCCAGCAACGCGGCAAACATCCCACAGACGGCCCGGACGGGAACCCTCAGCAACGCGTGCACTGTTGCAGTCAAGCTACCGGACTTTTGGCAGCACGACCCGCGCTCTTGGTTCCACCACACCGAGGCCCAGTTTGCCCTCCGAGGAATAACTGCAGACGACACCAAGTTTTACCATGTGGTTGCAGCGCTGGACGCTCGCACAGCTCAGCAGGTAGCGAGTCTGCTCGACCAGCCCCCAGCCCACAGCAGATACGAGACTCTCAAAGCTGCGCTGACCCGGCGCTACACGCTCTCGGACTGTGAGAGAGCAGAGAGGCTCTTGAGGCGTTCCGAGTTAGGAGATGGTTCGGCCGTCGATGTGATGGAGAAGATGTTGGCGTTAATGGGCAGCGGACGATGGGCATTTTCTGTTTGCCCACCTTTTCCTCCAGAACCTTTCAACAGAGGCGAGAGTGGTCCTGGCCAATTGGCCGTTGTTGGCCGCGTGTGACTACCGTGCGCTAGCCCAGGAGGCAGACCGGATCATCTTCACCACCAGAGCGCTCACGGTGAACGCGGTGGCGTCGGAGCCCAGCGAGACGACCAGAGGAGGCGAGGAGCCACCGTCGGTAGCGGCAGCGGGGGCCAAGGAGCGCCAGAGAGACACGCTCTGCTTCTACTACCGCAGTTTTGGAGGGAACGCACGCAGATGTGCACCACCGTGCCAATTCAAGCGCTCGGGAAATGCCAGGGCCGGCAGTCGGCCAGCGAAGAGAACAAGCTGCTCTACGTGACGGACTCACGCTCAGGGAGGCATTTCCTCGTAGACACCGGAGCCCAGAAGAGCATCATCCTGCCGTCCTACGCCGACCGGCTGGCAGTACCTAGCGGCCCAGGGCTGGTGGCAGTAAACGGCTCGGAAATTAAGACCTTTGGTGAGAGAACACTGGCTTTATCTCTACACGGCCGCTCGTACGAGTGGACTTTTGTCATAGCAGCACTGAGTTTCCCGATCCTGGGAGCTGATTTTCTGTGTGCACATGGTTTACTAGTTGATGTTGCTAACAGGCACCTGGTTAATGCAATGTCCTTTGACTCTCTCCCCTGTACAGCTCGAGGGGCCGGGCCAGTAACACAAGCCAACGTCACGGCTCCAGGCAGTAAGTTCCACACACTGCTCACTCAGTTCCCAGCACTCACGGTCCCGACGTTTTCGGTGGCCATCGCTAAACACGGGGTGGAACACTTTATCACCACCACCGGGCTGCCCGTTTTTGCAAGACCTCGGCGCTTGGACGCAGCTAAACTGGCCATAGCGCGCAAGGAGTTTGCCAACCTGGAAAAGTTGGGCATCATCAGGCGATCAAACAGCCCATGGGCATCCCCGCTACACATGGCCCCTAAGGCTGAGGGGTCGTGGTGACCGTGCGGCGATTTCTGCAGGTTGAATAACGCCACAGCACACGACCGCTACCCGATTCCCCACATTCAGGATTTTTCCGTTCACCTCGCCGGCGCATGCATTTTTTCCAAAATAGACCTGGTCCGCGGTTACCACCAGGTCCCAGTGCGCGCGGAGGACGTACCCAAAACAGCGGTAATAACCCCGTTCGGCTTGTTCGGGTTTCTGGGCATGCCATTCGGATTAAAAGGCGTGGCACAGACGTTCCAGCGCATGATGGACGCGGTGCTGCGCAATCTCCCGTTCGTGTTCGTCTACCTGGATGATATCCTGGTAGCCAGTGCGTCCAAAGACGAAAACGTAACCCACCTCAGGACGGTTTTCCAGAGGTTGGAGGAGCATGGGTTAATAATCAACCCGGCGAAGTGCCAGTTCGGCGTGATGGGGATTGATTTTTTGCGGCACCGCGTTTCACCGGAGGGAGCGATACCCTTGCCCGACAAAGTGCGCGCTGTGGTGAACTTTCCCCAGCCTCAGTCAGTCAGGGCGCTGCAGGAATTTTTGGGGATGGTTAACTTTTATAACCATTTCCTCCCCCGTGCAGCTCAACTCATGCAGCCATTGTACACCGCGCTCAAGAGACGGAAACCCGCGGATGGAGTCGAATGGACTCCGGAGCGGGAGCAGGTGTTTTCTGAGGTTAAAACAGCCCTGGCAAACACCGCACTGTTGGTGCACCCAGACCCGGCAGCCCGGATAGCGCTCACTACCCATGCCTCGGACGTGGCCATAGGGGCCGTCGTGGAGCAACGCGTCGCCGGTTCTTGGCAGCCGCTTGCTTTTTTCAGCAGGGCTTTGTGCGACAGTGAGCATAAATACAGCGTGTTCGACAGAGTTGCTGGCTCTCCACCTGGCCATATGCCACTTCCAGTTCTGGCTGGAAGGGCGCAGCTTCACCGCGTTCGTGGACCACAAGCCACTGACGTTCGCGATGGCCAAGGTTTCGGAACCATGGTCGGGCCAGCAGCAGAGACAGCTGGCCGCGATCTCGGAGTTTACGACCGATATTCAGCATGTGTCGGGTAAAAACTGAATGTGGTGGCGGACTGCCTCTCGCGCGCGGTTGTGGCCCCGGTCTGTGTAGGGATAGATTATACAGCCATGTCCGCAGAGCAGATTAGCTATACAGACGTGCACGGACTCCAGTCTGGACCAACAGGGTTAAGGCTGGAGACAGAGTACTGCAAGACGGTAGCGCCCCCCCCCCCAATCTGCGACGTCTCCACGGGACGCCTGCACCCGGTGGTCCCGGTCGCGTGGCACCGCCGCGTGTTTGAGTCAGTTCACGCTTTGGCGCACCTTACATGGTTTAAAGCTGAACAAACTTCACTTAAAAAATCTAAGTTAAAGCTTAATAAATGGTAACTTAAAAGGTAAACTGTCCACCTTACACTTCTGTTAGCATAAAAGTTAAATGGCTTATTTGAAGAAAATTAGTTTAAAAATATGAAATGTCTTTATAAAACTGAAAAAATATTAGCATAAAAGCTGAAATTGTTAAGTACATTACATTCTTTTCCTTGGTGAAAATACAATTAAGTTTTTAGCTTTAAAAAGTTGATTCTGCTTCAAGAGAGAGGTTATCTTCTCCATTCACACTTTTTCTAAAGAAAAAAGTAAAGTAGTTTGGAATTGAATACCATAGTGTTGAGGTGTAATACTGTATGTGTAATACTTTAGTTACCATCAGCCAAAGTGGCTGGTAAGAGTGACTGATCTATAGGGCACAGCTGAATTCTTTGAGCATTTGGCTGGTTGAACAGTGCTAAAGTCAAGCTCGGTTTAGATACATTGACCTGATCATATGTGGACTCACCGAAAAACCTATAGTTATATAGAAGCAAATGTATACTGTAAAAATCATAACAGTAAAAGGAAGAATATATTTAAGCACAGAAAAATCATTGAGATTCATTTTAAAATTACATTTCTTTATTTTCAAGGTTCTCCAGATCCCGAAGTGCATATCTTCTCTTTTACAGGAAAAAAAGAGGCAAGACAAATATTTTGATTATGTCCATTGAGGCTGTCGACAACTTTGCTTGAATTTAATGGTATCATACTTTCTGATCCATGCAGCAGATATCCAGAACACCAAAGAGGTTTCTACCAGTGAAATTGTCCAGCCTACTACAAATGAAGACATTGATCAAGACTGTGAAAAGATTAGCAAGAGAGAGGAGGGTGAGAAGATGGCCAAAATACAAAAAGATGATACTGTCTCTTTGGACAAACATGATAAATCAGAGAAAAACAAAGATGAGAATAGAGCAGCTGAGAGCACACTTGATGTTTGTGAAGTAAATCATGCAGACAGTGATCAGATTCATAAACCAATCAAGGATGATGAAAGTGCTGGAGTGGATGATGGTGACCATATCAGACCCAATGTAGATCCTGATTTTACATCTGATGTCAGCAGTAGGCCTGCAGTTAACTGTCATGTTGATGGACAATATGAAATAAATGTATCACATAGGAGAATAATTAATGTAAGTCAGCAAATAGATGAACAGATTAGGAATGAAAACAATAAATTTCAGGAAAGTGAACAAAACATTGGAAATCCACCAGACAAAGATGGGGATGAAGAGAAATCAGAACATGAAACAGAAGGGAAGATTGATGTTGATAAACCAACAGGGAACAAAGAGTTGAAGACAATGCATGACCTTAAACCTCAAATGAGTGATGAGGATAGAGCAGCTGAAGTATCTCACCCAGACCAGAAAGTTGAAGATGAGAGGGAGGAAAGTGTAGCTGGTGATGATCGGGGTCACATCGAGGTAACACAAATTGACCATGATACAACTAAGAGCATTGGAGTAGGTGATACACATGAACAGCTAGCAACAGCTAAGGATGCTAAGAAAGACCACAATCATGAAGATAATCTGAACATACAGGAAACTGATGTTATGAGTAAAACACGTAAAGAAGTTTTTGTAGACAGACACACAAATGTGATGGAGGTCAAGGGGGGAAACCCAAACTGCGATGGTGATAAAAAACAGATCACAAGTTTAGATGATGGTGGGCAGAACACGGCAGAGAACAAGATCACTGCCATACAAACGGTACAGAAAGGTTTTGTTGCCAAGGTTTTGTTGCCGTTTTGTTATTCACCCTCACAGGAGAGTACTGAGAGTGAAGAAAAAACAAAAATGGAACTTGAGGCAAAATTAATCAAGGAAGAATTCACACCCAGTGGTTGGAAAATAGTCAGTCAAGAGATTTTTTTCATCAAACGTGCACAAAGGAAATCTCACAGCAGTGCTGAGGAACAGGAACAAGGCAGTCAGAGACGGCAGACTTTACCCCCCACTGATTCTTCATTATGAATTGCAGCTGATTGCAGTGCTTCACAGTACTCTGATATGGTGTATATACTCTTCTCCTTAGAACACGTCTATTTTCACAGTCTAATACAGGGATCCCCAGATAGGTTCCCCCCCCCCCCCCCCAAGGATCAAATTATGTTAAGCATGCCAAACTGAGAGCCAAAATATCGACCACACACCCCAAAATAATAACACCCTTATAGCACATAGTAGGAAAAATGACATTTTGTCAACTATTGGTGCATTTACTCCATAACAGTAGGTCCTCCACCTGAAAAACTTAGATTAGTTCTGGATAAAGTAGTATCAGTGCAGCCCTAGTAGTAAATCAGTAATTTTCAAACTGTTCATTGTTATACAAGAATAAAAGGAAAACACTTAGTAGCACATGAAGAACTATGAAATTACTGTGTATATTGTGTGTAAGTACTAGTGTTAAATAGTGTAAGTAGAGGATAACATGGTAAGAATCTCTCTTTTGAAGATAAGTCTTTATTAGTCTCTCAGTGGGGAAATTCCAGGATTACAGCAGCAAAGGGATAGCAGCACTCAGAGCAATAGTAAATAAGATAAAAAGATAAGAACTGGTTAGCCAAAGCAGTAAATAAATATACATACTGTATGTACACATCTATATACACAGTGCAGGAGCACTGCAGCTAAATGGAATAAACAGCATTACAGTTTGTTAAATTACCCTGCAGAATATGACTGTACCCAGAGGGAATATTTCACATTTTTATCAACAGTGTTGTTGCCACCCTCAATCGTGAGTGTTATTGTCCTAGTCGTGTATTGGAGGGGACGATCGCTATTGTGCAAAGTTCATACGTTTAGTACATTTAACCCCTTGAGTGTGAGAATTTGCTTGCCCCTACTGGCTGAGCATGGCACTGTGCTTGCCTTCTCACTCTGACTTTGTCAAAAGTAAGTGAGAAATTTCTGGGGTTTTTTTTAAACGTACTAATTTCTTGTTCATATACTTTGAAGATAAGATGATGAGGTACCTCTGTACAAAAAACGGTGTCAAAAGACTGTGCCATTTTTTGTGTAAATACGTCCAAAGTCCAGTTTTGACTGAGTTATGGAATTTAAAGAGGTGCCGCAACATTGTGCAAATTAGATGTGTAAATTTATTCCTGTCTGAAACTTTGGATCATATTTTGCATCTTTCTAATTGACAGTAAGCCATTATCTCTTACCACTTTTAAGTTATAGCTTTGGAAATCTGAACTATTTTATTGACAAAAAATATTTACCACTCTTGACCACTAGGGGGTATCAGGTTCAGGTTCAGGTTCAGGTTACTTTATTTGTACCCGTAGGTAGATTTGTTTTGCAGTCTGGTGACATCCATATTTACAAGCCACAAATTACATTCAACATAGACACAAACACAGGCACACATGAAGCTGACTATAAACATGATAAAAATACTCAAGGCTCCATCAATTAAGGTCTAAAAAGACAAAGAGATGGGAGAAAAACCAGAGGTAAGAGAGAAGGGTCATATTAAAAGTTAAAAACTAGTCAAAGAGGTTAAAAACTCAAAGGTCTAAAACCCAATAAAATATTTAGAACCCAAGTGACATCCTACAAAAATAAGTAAATATAAAATGGAGTTAATAAATAGGTACCTAAATTATGTGCAATATATTGTTACAGCTTGTTCAACTCTTTGACAGCAGCAGGAACAAAGCTGTTTTTGTAGCGCTAGGTTCTACTTTTTGGTACAGCAAACCTCCATCTTGAGGGAAGAAGCTGAAAGTGGCAGTGCAAAGGGTGGGAGTCATCATTTAAAATGGAGGTAGCCATCCTCTGTACTTGTCTGGTGTACAGGGATGTCAGGCTCAGCTGTGGCTCACCAAGCAAACGACTGGACCATCTAACTACCTGATCCAAGGATTTCCTCTGTTTCAGTTTTATCTGACCAAACCATGACACTAAAGAAAAGGATAAAACAGATTCAATAAAAGCCCGATAAAACATTGTCATTATGGTTCGGTCAATTTGGAAGCGTGCAAGTTTTCTCTAGCAATGCAAATGTTGCTGACCCCTTTTGCACACCCTTTCACAGTTCTCTTCAAAGTTTAAATTACTATCAATAATCGTCCCAAGATATTTGTAGGATTGTACACATTCGGTGGTCTGGCCTTTTAGTACGGTGACTTTGTGCCTGGGATTTTTCCTCCTAAAGTCAATAATCATGTCTTTAGTTTTTGTCGTATTCAGCTGCAGGTAGGAATCCTTACACCAGTGAACAAAATCATCAACTACTGGGCCGTGGCCACTCTCACCATCCTGGAGGAGACTGACAATACCTGAATCATCAGCATACTTTATAATGTGTCTGTTGTCAAGTCTGCTCCGACACATGTTTCTGTACAGGATGAAGAGTAGTGGTGACAACACACACCCCTGAGGAGAGCCAGTAGAAGAGCACTTTAGGTCAGACAATGTACCATTGACCCTTACTCTCTGCGTCCTGTCGGTTAAGAAATCCAGAATCCAACCCACCAGATTATTACTCAAATCAAATTGTTGCAGGAGCCTTTCAACTAAGATATGAGGTTGGATTGTATTAAAGGCGGAGGAAAAGTCCACAAATAAAAGTCTGGCGTGTGTCCCATTAAAATCCAGATGTTTAAAAAGCATGTTCAACAGAGTGACAGTGGCATCCTCCACTCCTCTGTGAGGCCTGTAGGCAAACTGCAGAGGATCCAATGCATGCTCAGTCTGCTTTAGGACCTCACATCTGACCAGTTTTTCAAAAATTTTCATTAAAATTGAAGTCAAAGCAACTGGTCTAAAGTCGTTTACCGTTTTAGGACAGCTGGATTTTGAAACGGGAACAACCACGGCTTCTTTCCAGATCTTAGGCACATGTTGTGTCTGTAAGGACTTATTGAAAATGTAATGAAATATAGGACTCAGTTCATGTGCACAGGACTTTACCAAGCGCCCACATATATTATCAGGGCCCTGACTTTTGTTCACTTTTACAGCACAGAACTCCCTTTTAACATCCTGCACCTCAATATTAAAGTGCTGATTGTCTTTGAGTTTCTGTTTCAAATCTTGGGTTTCTGTACTAAAATCAAAGGAGTCAAAACAACCATAAAAACAATTAAGAGCATTAGCCAGCTCTGTGTCTGAATTAAAACCATCTAAAAACACATGATTACTGCACTCTGTGCTCTGAAGGTCTGCAATAGTTTTCATACTGACCCAGGCTGAACCAAGTTTCTTTGTTGCCACCTTGCTTTCCAATTCTGATTTATAATTTTGTTTTGCTCTTAAAATTTCGGACTTCAGCTCTTTTGTGGCAACCTGTAGTTCAGAAACAGACCCCTGTTTAAAGGCAAGTGCTTTCCTCTGTAAGCAGGATTTAACTGATTTTATAACCCATGGTTTGTTGTTGGGATATATTTTGACAGGTTTACGTGGAACGATCTTATTTTTACAGAAAGCCATGTATGAGCATGTGACGTCCACCAAAGAGTCCAAATCATACCCGCAGGTCAGTGTGAACATCTCCCAGTCTGTATAGTTAAAGCATTCCTGGAGGCTGTGCACTGAATCTTCTGTCCACTCATCAATGTCTCTCGTCTCCACCTTGCCTCTTCTGAGAGTAGTTTTATATGTGGGCAGCAAATGTACACAGTTGTGATCTGAGGATCCTAAAGGAGGAAGGGGGAGTGATTTATAGGCCCTCTCCGTGGATCCATAGCACAGGTCCAATGTCTTTTTTCACCTGGTAAAAGTTTTTAAGTGTCTTCGTTAACCTCTTGCACTCCGGTGTACCGCGGACGGGCACGTCTCTGCGTCCTAGAGCACACGAGAGCGCACGAGGGCGCTGCGTCCAAGAGCGCACTGGAAAAAGCGCCAGTCATGACGCTAGGCGTCATGACTGGCACCTAGCGGCTGCCCCGGCCTTGGTTGCGCTCTGCAGAGCGTGCCCAAATGCCAAGTCACGTTTCATTACCTTGTATTCATACATGTGTAATGACAATAAAGTTGAATCTCATCTCATCTCATCTCAAAAAAAAGCTGCATTTCCGTTCTTCCACTACAGACACAGCCGCGAACAGATTAGATATGATTGACCTCTCATTCGACTAATAAGAGCCTTGAATTGGGTTTCTGAAACCTTGAAGAACCAATGACTGAAAACCTAGCAAGAAGGACCCGCCTACCAACGCTGCGAATGCAGCGAGCCAATTGAAGTACAGAAGTTTGAAAGCTGTTTTGTGTAAGGCTGGGTGAAGAGAGACTGGCTGCTGCAGCAGATGAAAAAAGGACCCACAGGAAGAACCGCCACAGACCCAGCAGCACGGAGACCACCCACAAGTGCGACCTGTGTGACAGGGACTGCCATTCGCGCATCAGCCTGTTCAGCCACAGGCGGTGCTTTTTTTTTTTTTTATTCCAGCAGAATAGACGTTTAGGATTCTCTTCCATGGTCATCATAGACCGACGGAGGCCGATGATGAAGGCTGGGTGACACACACGCGTTCGCCAGACTTTTTTAATTACTACTGTTATTTGTTTTGAAAAATCATTCGCCAAAACCACAATCATGGAAGCGCAAAACCGCAATAATGGAATTATGTTTTGACCGGGTCACGAGACCAGAACCACGAGTCCGTAACAAGCGGACCAGCATCACGTTCGTCTGACAATAAGGAAGAGAAGTTCGCCAGCTACGCTGCTGCTGTGAACAGGTATGTGTTATAAGCTAAATTATTCTTTATCCCTGAAAATTGTAATCAAAAATGACTTTTGACCGATCGGTAAATTACAACTGTGCGGCGCACGAAGTCCGAAGTCCGTGCGCCACGGTACACGGTTCGTGCGCCGCGTCCGGACCGTGAACGCCCCCCCCCCCGCTACTCTTCTGTAGCGAGGGGGGGGGCGCGGTGACCGCGGTGACTGTGCACCGCGGTCGCCACAACATCACATGACTATTCCGTCATGTAGCAATGGCCGATGTCCGTTCTCTGTAGCGGGGGGTGGGGGGGGGAGTTGTTATCTTCTACATTACAAATATTTTGGAATAATTTTTAGTGCACTGTAGGTTATTTTTTCTTGTAAAAAAAAAGCCACACATTTTTTACGTGGCATGCTTCTTTGTGTGTGGGCGCTTGTTTGTTCATTCATTCATTCATGAATGAATAAACAACCCTCCCACACACACACACACACAGCCCTGAGTGTCATCTTTCATTAGAGCCCAAGATGAAGCTTCTATATTGAATCATTCAAAAGTTACAGACGTTTTTTCCAAACTGTGCCATTTTGCACAATTTGGCACAGTTCAAAAACGCCTGGGAACTACCTGAGAAAAAAGCTGTGTAATATATTCATTTTTTGTGGTATTGTTACAAAATTTTGACTTCAGCTGGATAACACTTGGTTCTACATTTCTGTTGCATTTTCCAGCCCGGATCTGAAGCTGTGTGTTATTTGCAAGCATTTGTATCCAAAAAAACACCCAGGCGAAATTTATTTTCTTCAAGTTCAGTATGTTTAGATGACTGTTACTCAGTGGCCGGAGCACTTAGAGAGATTATGACTGTTTTGCCAAAAAATTCCAAGTGTTTTCTTTTAAATGAGACCAACCCCATGAAGATGCTGCAAAGGGTTGAAGAACAGCTTTTGATTTACTTTGGGTACGTTATTTTTTGGCGTTTTTAGGGAAATTGACCAGAGTGCAAGGGGTTAAAGAAACATGGTTAAAATCCCCAAGAATGAAGTTTGGCACCTCTGGAGAAATTGATTGCAGCCGCTGGACCACATCAAAGATGGTGCTGCAGGCGAAGTCTGCGTCTGCCCTCGGGTGAATCTACACAGTTGTGATGAAAAAGCTGGGGGAACTCGCGAGGCAGATAAAAGGGGCGTAGTGACATAGACAGCAGCTCCACATCGGGTGTACAGATGCGGTCTCTGACCGTGACAGATGTGCAGTACTGCTTATTAATGTATAAACATACTCCGCCCCACTGACGTTTCCCCGTTACCTCTTCCTGCCGATCCGAGCGCAGTGGGGCTCCAAAGCTGTCAATCCACAGGTCTGCGTCTCGGTCATGCGCATTAAGCCAAGATTCGGTGAAAGCCATGACACAGGAGTTCTTAAAGTCCTTCTGGTAGCGTACATTCCCTTGAATTTCATCCACCTTGTTTCTCAGAGACTGTACGTTCCCAAAAATCATAGAAGGAAGAGGAATGTTACCAAACTGACGTCTTCTCAGGCGCAATTTCACACCTCCACGCTTTCCGCGTTCCCTTCTGCCGTCTCTCCCATCTCTCTTTTCACCGCTGTGCCCGTCTCTCAAAATAAAGTCCGACAGTTGCGGCTTCGGCTCAATCACAGCCGCTGCATCAACCGTGTTTAAATGCAGCAACATGTCCCTGGACTAATGTATTCTGCCCGCCGTGATGCCGGTCGCGTTTACCTCATAGAAAATATGATAAATATTTACCACTCTTGACCACTAGGGGGTATGTCGCAGTCTGGCAACATACACACTCATAGGATTAATGTGACCTCTATGAGCAGCCCTGGTTAGGTTATAAAGTCTGATAGCCGTAGGTAGGAAGGACCTGCGGAACCGCTCCCTTGTGCACTTAGGATGGCACAGCCTACCGCTAAATGAACTCCTCAGTGCGTTCAGCGTGTCCTGTGTAGGGTGGGACTGAGACTCCAGCAGAGATGACGGCTTAGCAACCATGCTCCTCTCTCCTATCTCCTCTGCTAGGTCGAGGCGTCACCCCAGAACAGAGCTAGCTTTTTTGATCAGCCTGTTCAGTCTCTTCCTGTTGGCTGCCATGATGCCACTGCCCCAGCAGACCACTCCAAATGTGATGGCTGATGCCACCACCAACTCGTAGAATAAAAGTTAAATAAGATAAAAGTGCCCTGTTGCTACCATTTAAGTGCCATGTAATTATTGTGGAAGTACTGTGTAGGTATGTATCCCATAGATGCATACAAGAACCTTGAGGTATTGTTACTTCATACTAGTTTAATAGTCCACTAATCTTGGTACCCCAAAAATTACCCCATACCTACTGTATTATTCAATTACATTGCTTGGTTCTAATTACTCCAAAATTACCAGGTGCTTGTTTTAAGTATATCAAAGCAGAACTTTTTAGCTGCAGTATCATACAGTAACTAGAAAAGCACTCAGAGAGCGCAGACCTCCGCCAAGTGCCACAGTTCCCCCCATACAGTGTTTGTGTGTACATTTTCATATTCCTTGACCATGAAAACATATGACTAGCAATTGGATTGACAATGATAGGATTAGTGGTTCAGTAGTTATTCACGAAAATCGCATTTTCCGTAATGGCGGTTTTCTTGTGGACAGTGATCCGGATCACCACCAAAATCTAATCATCTGTAGGATACCCCATTTCTGACAATCTGTGAAAATTTCATGAAAATCCGTCCATAACTTTTTGAGTTCTGTTGCTAACAAACAAACAGACAGACAGACAAACCAACGCCGATGAAAACATAACCTCCTTGGCGGAGGTAATAAATATATAATCCACTTAACAGTAGGCTAGGACAGTAGCTCAAGCTAATGTAGATGTAATCACAGACATGACAGAGGACAAAGTAGGAAACCCAAACTACAATGGTGATAAAGAACAGATCACAAGTTTAGATCATGATGGTCAGAACGCAGCAGAAAACAAGATAACTGGTATTCAGTCATGTGAAAAAATTAGGACACCCTGTATAAGCCTCTGTGTGTGTGTGTGTGTGTGTTTAACATATTTGGACATATAGATATTTAATATCAATGTTAAAAACACTGGGAGAGGACTTCCGGTTATGGCTGCCACGTAAGACGGACGTGTTTCACTCTGCTCTGCTCCTGGAGAAAAAAAATCGGCAAATAACTCTCTCATTTGGGACAGAACGTATCCCAGCGTCTGGGCGAGGATATGTCGGCGAAGCCTAAGGCTGGAAAACCAGGTAAAGGAAAAAGCGAGCCGCCGAAACAGTCCAAATTAACGGACTTTCAGGTCTGTGATGCAGCAAACAAAACTCCATATATGGCGGAGGAGGCTGGCAACGGTGCGATATCTGCGGGGAATGGCGCAGATGCGCTGATGGCTGCCATGAGTTCAATGAGAGCGGACTTTTCCTCTAGATTTGATGGGATTATGACAGCGTTGGAAGGAATAAGAAAGGAATTGGGTGACTGTGTAGAACGAACGGCGCAGATGGAGCTCCGTCTCGCTAGTGCTGAAGATGACGTCACCCGTCTTCAATTAAAGGTGCGCACTTTGGAAAAAAAAAAAAAAATGTCTAGAAGATAATATTTTGGATTTGGAATCTCGGTCGAGACAGAATAACTTGAGGCTGGTGGGTCTTCCAGAGGAATCAGAAGGTCGGGACGTATGTTCCTTTCTGGAAAAGTGGATTCCGGAGGTGCTGGGCAGCGAGGAGTTGCAATCAGCAGTGGTTCTGGAAAAAGCACATCGTATTGGCCCACGGAGAGATAAGGGACCGCCGAGGACCTTAATTATGAAGTTTCTAAGCAACAGAGACAGGATGAAGATCTTCAACGCTGCACGTGCTAAAGGAGAGATTAAACACCAGGACCAGCAGGTGCGGTTCTACCCAGATTTGGCCACAGGAATCCAACAATTGAGGAAGCAGTTTGATCCCATACGTAAGGAGCTGCGCAACCTTGGGATTCGTCATGGTGTAATCTATCCTGCGAGACTGTTGACCACGTATGAGGGCAGAACCCACATCTTCAAGACCCCAGAGGAGGCGCAGGAGTTCATCAAGAAGATCAAAGAAGAAGAAGAGACTGGTGGGAGCTAAGCATGAACAAAATATAAGGTAGAATAATTAAGTATTTGCACAGGCATCTGACTGACTTGAAGTAAACAGCAAGTTTACAAAATATAGATTGTATTATATATTTAAAAAAAACAAAAACAAAACAAACAAAAAAAACTATGATGTACAAAGTTGTTAAAAATTTTGGTGTTAAGTTGGAAAACTACAGAGGAGAGTTAATGTTACGTCATTAAAAGCAGTAGAGTTAGGGTGATTGGGAGGATGAAGAAGGAGTGGCTTAGGCTGTTCCCCGTGGATGTGGAACGGTCGATGGCTATATCGGGAGACGGAATTTTTCTTTTGATTTTGGGGGGTTCGCCACAAGTGTGGGAAGGGGGAATTTGTTTGTGTGTAGTTTGTAGGATGAATGTTCAACCACTCATGTTTTTGCTTCTCTGTATGAGCATGTTTACACTGCAAGGTAATCCCAAACTCTCTATTGATCATAAACCAAAGTGTTAATCTTAATTTAACTTCATGGAATTGCAGAGGTCTACAAAATTTAAAAAAACTTAAACAAGTTATGAATAAAATAAAAGACATGGGTTCAAAAATTGTGTTTTTACAAGAAACTCATCTAATAGAGGAGGATATAAAAAGAATTAGGAGTAGATGGCAAGGAAGTGTATTCACCTCATCATTTTCATCCCGGGCCAGGGGAGTTATGACTCTCATACATAAATCAGTCCCTTTTCAAGTGAAAAATGTAATTGGAGACAAACTTGGAAGATATGTAATCATTCAAGGTTCTTTGCTATTAGAAAATATAAATCTTGTGAACTTATATGGTCCCAATATAGATGATCAAAAGTTCTTTGCTAATTTATTTCTTATTTTATCATCACTTACAGGGCAACATATAATAGCAGGGGATTTTAATTGTACATTGAATCCAGGTATAGATAGATCAACAGGACTGGATTGTACGCACAATGGATGTAGGATGACTATTAATCATTTTATGAAAGAATTGAGATTGTTAGATATATGGAGAGAAATGAAACCACAAGTTAAAGCCTATTCTTGTTATTCCAGTACCTACAAGACATTCTCACGTATTGATTATTTTTTGATTTCCACAGAATTAAGATCCAAGATTCAAAACTGCTTTTATGATAACATCGTGATCTCTGATCATGCACCCTGTTGTCTAATATATGTAGATAAAAAATTGACAAAGGAATCAGGTAGATGGCAATTTCAGCATAAATGGCTTCAGGATGAGGAATTTGTCAAGTATATAGAAAAACAGATAGACGAGTACTTTGACATCAATACTACACAAACATCAGCATGTGTAAAGTGGGAAGCTTTCAAAGCTTTTATTAGGGGACATATTATTAGTTATACAGGATCAAAATCTAAGAAGACTCGAGAGGAGAGAGCTAAATTGGAACATAAAATGAAAAGTCTTCAGGAAAAAGTGTATGCAGGAAGTGATCCAAGGTTGGAGAATGAATTACTGATTTTGAGAGCTGAATATGACAAAAAATCAGCGAATAGAGCTGCCTCGAGTCTTCTAAGATTGAAACAATCTTTTTATGAACAAGGTGAAAAATCAGGAAAATTATTGGCATGGCAGATTAAACAATTAGAAATTAAAACACCAATTACTAGTATTATAAGTAACGGACAGGTAGTTATAGATCCTTTAGAAATTAACAGAGCCTTTAGAGATTACTATGAAAAATTATATGATACTAAAAATGAATTTGATTTAACAAAACTAAATGGGTTTTTGAACGAACTATCTATACCGTGTATTCCAAATGAAAACAGGGAGATATTGGAGTCTAAAATTAGTCAAGAAGAAGTTGGGCTAGCCATTGATAATATGAAATCAGGAAAAAGTGCAGGACCAGATGGTCTTCCAGTTGACCTTTATAAGAAATTTAAGAATAAATTAATAAAACCTTTTTTGGAAATGGTTTTAGAAGCATTTCAAAATAATAATTTACCATCATACATAAATAATGCCTTAATTATACTGCTGCCAAAACCAGGTAAGCCCTCTAATAAATGTGAAAATATGAGACCAATAAGCCTATTAAACGCCGACCTTAAGATAATCTGTAAAATTTTAGCAAGACGAATACAAGAAATTTTACCAAATATTATTAATCGAGATCAGAATGGCTTTATAAAGGGAAGACAAGGCTTCCATAATGTAAGAAGACTATTTAATATTATTTATTTTAATAAAGAAGCACCGGATACAGCTCTCCTATCACTGGACGCCGAAAAGGCCTTTGATAGAGTTGAATGGCCCTTTCTTTTTGAAGTCCTACAAAGGTTTGGACTTGGAAATAATTTCATAAAATGGGTTCAAATAATATACAATAATGCTACAGCAGAAATCCTAACAAATAACAATATTTCAAAACCAATAAAAATCAATAGAGGATGTCGACAAGGCTGTCCACTTTCACCTTTACTGTTTACTATGGCAATTGAACCTTTAGCGATAGCGATACGTTTACATTCACAAATATATGGAATTAAAGTTGGACCAACAGAACGTAAAATCTCCCTGTACGCCGATGACATAATTTTGTTTATGTCGAATCTAAAAAAATCAATTCCAACCTTGTTGAATTTAATAAAGAATTTTGGGGAAATATCAGGATATAAAATAAATAAAACTAAATCTTCAATATTAATGCTAAATGAGACCCAGAGAAATTACCCAGCCCCTGAGGTAAATCAATTCAATGTTGTAAATCAGTTTAAATATTTAGGAATCCAAATTGTGCCTAAGCTAGAATCAGTCGCCAGTGTCAACTATGAAGCCTTAATGACAGATATCAATGAGTTAACTCAGAGATGGATGTCACTACCAATGTCGATGATCGGGAGAATCAATATACTTAAAAGTAATATTTTACCTAAAATACTTTATTTATTTCAATACATTCCCTTATCACCACCTTTAGATTTATTCTCAAGAATAAAAAAAAAGTTAGTGGAATTTATATGGAACAACAGGAGGGCTAGATTACGTCTGTCTTTATTATATTTACCATTTGATCGTGGAGGTCTGAAATGTCCAAATTTTATGTTGTATTATTGGTCGGCACAACTGAGGTCTATGACATATTATTTTTCATCAAATGATCTCCCTCACTGGACTGAAATGGAATCATACAATTTACCTTTACCTCTTCCCATATTCATATACTCAGATTCGGCAAAAAAATTACAAAAACAAGTTAAAAATCCATTTGTAAAGCATATGATCAAAATATGGTGTGAAGCTAAAAACTATTTAAAAGAACCACAGTTACTGTCACAATTTAGTCCAATATGGGGTAATCAATATTTTAAACCAGGGAGAGCGGACGCTGTATTTAAAGTATGGAATTTAAAAGGGATACAAAAGATTCAGAATTTATATTTGCCATGTGCAGATAACATAATGTCTTTTGAAGAGCTGAGGATCAAATTTAATCTCAGTAGAACACATTTTTTTAAATATCTTCAACTTAGAAACTTTATTCGATCAAATCAAAATAAAGCTCTCACTCGACCTATTTATTCATCCTTGGAAAAAATGATGATGAAAGATAGTAAAAGAAAGGGTATTATTTCAGAGTTTTATAACTCATTGACACTATCTTCAAGTGAAAATTCACTGAAAAGATTAAACTACTGGAAAGAAGATCTGCAAACTGAAATTTCAGAGGAACAATGGGAATTGGCTTGTACAGAAGCTCAAACCAAATCAATAAATGTACGCCTTAAATTGATACATTTCAAATGGTTAATGCGGATGTATGTTACACCGGAGGAGTTAAATAAATATAACAAAAATATACCAGATACATGCACAAAATGCATGGAAAGTAAAGGAACTCTATTTCATTGTGTATGGGAATGTAGATTAATAAGAATGTTTTGGGAAGAGGTGAGGGTAACAATTGAAAAAATAATCTCAAAACAAATCATATTGAATCCTAAATTGTTTTTGTTGGGTCTGTACCCAGAAAAGCATAATTTTAATAAAAGTGAAAGAACATTCATAGACCTCAGTTTGCTTAATGCCAAAAAATGTATTGCATTATTATGGAAAAAGACTCATAGACCAGATGTGACTCAGTGGTTAAGACAGATGTTAACAAACCTTCCATTAGAAAGAATAACATATATACTGAAATCAAAGGAAATTGTGTTTGAGAATATATGGAGACCTTTTATTGATTATGTAAAAAATTTAAACATAACTTTTGAAGAAGAAGGTGAATGATGTGTGTGGACCTTGTAAATTCCAAACTGGTGAACATAATATGTATACTTATGTATTGGATTGTCTAGACTAAACAGAGGAGCATTGTTGAAGATTTGATTTTGCTGGTGGTTGTTGGTGTTTTTAGTGCATCCTTTTTTTTTTTTTTTTTTTTTTGTAGTACTTTAGTGTTAGTGTTTGATTGTTTGTATCATGTTTGTTAAAAAAAAAAAAGGTTCAATAAAGATATTGTGGAAAAAAAAAACACTGGGAGATTCACATAATACAACTAAACTATTGAAAATGAATTAAAGACTTTTTCAAATTTTCTGTATAATGTAATTCTAAACAAATAGTGAGGAATAAATTAGGACACCCCCATCTTTTTTACGACACCCCCACATTCATTTCCACTTACAGTGACTAAAATAAATGTAAAAAAATGCAAACAAAAACAAGATTAGACATAGGTATGTGAACATTTCTTAATAAGGAACTGAATATTTAAATGGGTGTCCTATTTTTTTCACATGACTGTACAAATGGTACATAAAGGTTTTGTTGTGATGAAACAGACTAAAGATGAGGGCAGTGAAGTAGATGCTGAACAAACTCAAGTCAGCAAGAACTCTTTTCTCTGAGAACCAGTAACAGAGACACTGAAAATGATGAAAACTTGGAAAAGAAAACGTCTCAGCTGAAACCAAGAAGAACAATTACTGCACTTCATGGTAAAATAATTGAGGAAGAATATGTGCTTAATGGTTGGAAAATGTCATAACCCGAGTGTCGGTTCTGGCCACACTCGGGCCTCATATCTTGTTGTTCCCTGGCTTTGGCAGCTGAGGGTTCCTTCCAGCTCCTCGGGCTCTTATTGTGAAGGCGCCCGGGGGAGCTCCCTGCTGTCAAAGTCAGCTGCTGCTCTGCTGTCATTAGCAGCAGCTGTGCCGCGTTGGGGTCATTAGCCACCAGATATAAGCGGGTGCTGAATGTCCTCCAGCGCGGCAGTCTCTGTTATGTTCCTGTTATGTTCAGCTATGTTCTGGTTATTCTGGTTAACCCCTGTTGTGTTCCTGCTGACCTCCGTTGTCCACTGTTAGCCGACTCGGGTATCTCGTAATCCCATCGGTTAACGGTCCTGTGTGTAAGGTACGTTCAGTGTGATTACCCTGACTATTACTCGTCTGGTGCATCGGGTGCTCCCCGGCTCAGACGTACCCATCCCGTTGTTTGTAATCTCTTCCTTGTCAACCTGCACTGTTAATAAACATCACTGCAAACTCACTGGTGACTGAGGCGTCTTGTGACGGTCCGTGAGGGCCGTTGTGACAGTAGACTGCCGCCAAACGCCCGGAGAGGAGGCGTTGTATCGAGACGCCATTCACTGTGCAGTTTGCAGTATTGGACTGTTTGTTTCTACCTGTCTGAGTGTCTGCAGCTGGGAGTATGACGTCATCCAGGAGCCGCAGCGGGCGCCTGGGCAGGCAGCTAGCGGAAGCTCTGGAAGATATTGACAACACCATCTTTTCCGCTATGCTGTGGGACGCTCCCAGCGACATGTTAAGACATTTGGACTACGCTGAGGTATTTCTGCTTAATCTCCCCCTCGAGTTTGACGATCACCCGGAGGTGATAGCGAGGTGGGAGGAACTCGCCGCCCAACGCGAGTCACTTCGTGGGCTGGAGGAGAGGAGCAGGAAGCAAGGGAGAAAGCGTCCTTGCTCCCTGCGTCGTTGTTCCGCCCCCGTCCCGGAGAAGAACCAGGAGTGCGCGCCGTCTGGGGGCCGGCGACGACGTCGGCGTAACGACGCGGGCTCTCCTCAGCAGAATCCTCAGCTGAAACCCCGTCTGGATCCAGTTCTGGGTCGCCGCAAGGGCTCAACCCCCCACACAGCTGTCACTCCTGCGCCTCGTCAGAGGGGAATCCCCGCAGCCTCGTCTTTTTCCGGGCTTTCGCCTGCTGTCCCGTCAGCACTCCATGCCCGACTGACCCCGGCTGTCGCCCCCTCCTCCTCGTCGCCTATCCTGGCTGCTGTGTGTCTCGGGAGCTCCGTTTTGGCGAGTCTCATCCCGGAACCGTCTCGAGTGGCCTCACCTCGTCTTCCCAGAGGGCCCTCTGTCGCCACCCAGCGGGGAAAGGGAGGAACGACGTCCCCCACAGCGGGAACCATCTTACCCTCAGGAGAAAGGCGAGTGCATGATAATTTCTCTCATTCCGATATTGTTTTGCCTTGTCTGACTCCTGGGGGTGGAGTTCGGGGTATGCAGCCCCCCGAGCTCCCTCCACCTGCTGTGGATGAAAGAATTAACCCTGCTTCCTCTGTGTCTCCCTCCGCTGAGCGGTCCTCGACGTCAGGCCAACGTCGCTGGATGAGGAGGGGGCCTGCGGTTCTGGAGAGCCTGGTTCCGGTTCCGCAGCCACGCCATGGGCGGAGGAGGAGAGCGGACTGCAGCATGGAGCCTTCGCCGGTGAGGAAGCGTCCCCGGGGTTCCACGGAGGAGCGGTCCGGTCCAGCAGGGCGAGATTCTCCTGCCACCACGCCATGCGGGCCACCGGCGTGGACATCGGTGCCGGAGGACTCTTTGGCTGCACGCACCATCGTGCCAGCTGCGGAGCCCGACGCAGCTGAGTGGGAGCCTGAGGACGACCTCCTGACATCTGAGCCCGGATCTTCGCAGTCCTGGACGGCGTCAGAACCCGAGTTCAGGCAAGTGCTCTGTTTTGTCTTTCTGTTTCACCTCTTAGAGCACTTTTGCCTGTCTCAAGGGGAGATGAGCCGGGTGCAGCCGCCCGCTGTGTCCGAGCTTATCTCGCCGGGTTCTGGCGCTGCCGGTGATCCTGATCCCGGGTTTTCTCTCTCTTTTGAGCCTTCTCCCAGGGTCGCCGGCGAGGGGCTGCTCTCGCCTGCTGCGCCAGAGGTTCCGGTTTCGGGGTTGGAGGTCGAGTCGGGTGCCACGCCGACCCAGTTGGGGTCCGTCGCGGGTTTGGTTCCGAAGGCCCAATCGGGGTCCACCGTGGGTTTGGTTCCGAAGGCCCAATCGGGGTCCACCGTGGGTTCGGTTCCGGAGGCCCAATCGGGGTCCGGCGTGGGTGCAGCACCAGCAGGTCCTGGATTCGGTGAGGGAGCTGCAGATCCCTGGCCACCGGATGCTGGACAGACTCATTCCCCTCGTCACCCTCATCACCACCGTCATCCTCCTCGTCTCCCTGAGGAGCGCTACCCATCTCCACCTGGGGCTGTTGGGGTCCCGAACGCTCCGCCCGGTTCCCCTTCGTCTCTCCCCTTTTCAGCGGGACCGCCGGCTGCTTCTTCCCAACGGTTCTGGTGGGCTGGCGTTGTGGGGCGGCCGCCTGAAGGACTGTCTCGCCGGTTTGGTTCTCTGGGCCGGCCCCCCGTCATTTTTGACTCCCTGTGTGGCGACCTGCTTCGGCCGCCTGAAACTCTCTGCTTCCGAGCATGGGACTGGGGTAGGCCACCCGAACCGTCCTCTTTTCCCCTCCCTGTTCTGTGGCCTCTTGATGCCGGACGACCCCCTGAACCTTTTGCCCCCATCCCTCCGGGTCAGGACTGCACCCTCCCCGGGTTTCTGATTTCGTTTGTGGGACTGTTGGGGTGTGCGGGGGGGGGAGGGGGAGGGGGATTGATCTGTGTTTTTGTGGCCCACTACTTTGTTTCTGTGTTTGGTGGTTCTTTTCCCTCCACCTTATGTCAATTTGTTTTTGCCAATAGGTGTACTGCCTATTTTGACTCTGTTCTTGTCACCCACATTCAAGGGAGCATGGTTTTTTTTTTTCCTGTCTCTACTGCCTTGTTGGTCTTGTTGTTTGTCTCTCTCCCTCCTGCCAGCACCCCATCCACCCACCCTAGGGGGGTGGGGGGGGGGGGCTGGGGTGTTACTCTGGCCGCTCAGAGCTCGGCCTTGAGGGGGAGGTACTGTCATAACCCGAGTGTCGGTTCTGGCCACACTCGGGCCTCATATCTTGTTGTTCCCTGGCTTTGGCAGCTGAGGGTTCCTTCCAGCTCCTCGGGCTCTTATTGTGAAGGCGCCCGGGGGAGCTCCCTGCTGTCAAAGTCAGCTGCTGCTCTGCTGTCATTAGCAGCAGCTGTGCCGCGTTGGGGTCATTAGCCACCAGATATAAGCGGGTGCTGAATGTCCTCCAGCGCGGCAGTCTCTGTTATGTTCCTGTTATGTTCAGCTATGTTCTGGTTATTCTGGTTAACCCCTGTTGTGTTCCTGCTGACCTCCGTTGTCCACTGTTAGCCGACTCGGGTATCTCGTAATCCCATCGGTTAACGGTCCTGTGTGTAAGGTACGTTCAGTGTGATTACCCTGACTATTACTCGTCTGGTGCATCGGGTGCTCCCCGGCTCAGACGTACCCATCCCGTTGTTTGTAATCTCTTCCTTGTCAACCTGCACTGTTAATAAACATCACTGCAAACTCACTGGTGACTGAGGCGTCTTGTGACGGTCCGTGAGGGCCGTTGTGACAGAAAATAGTCAGCGAGGAGAGTTTTATTATCAGAGCTGTGCTAGAAACCTTTCGAGAGAGTACTGAGAGTGAAGAAAAAAGCAAAAATGGAACATGAGGCTAAATTAATTGAAGAAGAAGGCAGTGAGAGAGAGGAGAATTTGCTTTTCTCTTCCATGTCCATGGGTGGCATTATGAATGGAATCTTTCTTCTTCTTCTTCTTCTTGATGATGAAAAATTCACCTTGTGGAGAGGCAGGGTTACCGTAATAACTTCTGCAGCTGCTTTGTACGTTTCATGGAAATCCCCAGAAACTCCTGTCATGTGTGAGTTCATCTGGAGGGGCACACCAGCTGGGAAAATGTCATTACCTTTTTTCAGAAACCACATCTTGATGTTTACTGTTTTTAGCACTGAACAAGCAATGGATAAAACTGTCATAGAGCTCCGCTAGTCAGTCTGTCCATCCGTCCCCGCTATGTCTCATTTTCAAACTAATTTATTCTCCTGTAATTTCACCACTGATTTGTATGTAGTTGCACTATGTTTCACACAGAGTATAAACAAATTACAATGTGAGTGCAGCAAGACCCTTCGTGGCTGTTTGCTGACAGCTGCGCAATTCCAGAAAGTTTGGAAGAAAAAACAGAAAATAGAAATCCAAAGCTCTGGTGTGGGAGCATTTTGGACTGAAGCCAATTGAGGGAGGATTGTCCACTAATTTCAGCGAGTCAGTATGTGGGATATATTTGAAAACATTTTTAACAAAAACTGAAAACTGATTTAAAAACATCACCATCCCACTCAATTTTTCCAAGTGGGAATAAAACTGCACTCAGACATGCAGAACCCCCCATTTCCCCATAGTCTAGTATGAAGGAGCCTTTGACCAACAATGCAGATATAAACAAAGTGGTAAATGAAAAATTTACTATTAAAATTTTCTTGTGGACTTCCGGTCTGGACACCATGGTGATAGCAGCTTAACGCTGAAGCTCCCAGACCCGATCCATGAAAATACCTTGAAAATCAGATTTAACGGATTTTTGGAAGAGTGAAAATCAAAAGACAAAGTCATTATGCCTAAAGAAAAACAGAAGAGATCGACATTTATCAGGCCAAGACAGGCATCGGCCGGAGAATCTGACCCGGAGGACATCCATTCAGAAGCGGAGGAGCTGAATGAAGCTAGCAACAAGGTTAGCTTAAAAATGGTACTTCAGGAATTAAGACAATTTCGCCGAGTGTTGGGCCGAATTTCGTGAAATTAAAGACGAAATAAAAAGGACAAACAGCAGAGTGGACCAGGCTGAGGACCGATTTCATGGAAGCAGAGGAAAGAATAAAAGGGCTGGAAGAAACTGTGCTGGATTTACTTAAACGACAGTCAAGACTGGAGGCTAAGCTAACGGACCAAGAAGGAAGACTAAGAAGAGACAACATAAGAATTCATGGTCTGAAAGAAGGAGTCGAGGACGGTTTCACCACAATGGCTGCATGCGTGGAATCCATACTGAGAGAGAAGTTGGAAATTCCCCAATCCACCGACTTGAAGATAGAAAGGGCGCACCGTACATTAGCCCCAAGGCCGTCGGCGGAAGCGCCACCAAGATCGGTGGTGGTGAAGTTCTCAAACTCCAGAATAAAAGAAGAGGTTGTGAGACTGGCTTGGCAGAAAAAAGGATTTATGCACCATGAGAGAAGTTTTTGTGGAGCATGACTACGCCCCGGAGGTCCTTAAAAAGCGTCGGGAATACAACGACGCTAAAAAGGTACTATGAGAGAAGAAACTGCGCTTTCAAACTCCATTTCCGGCGAAGCTGTGGGTTTTTTACAGAGCTCAGACGTGTCTCTACAACTCGGCGGAAGAAGCAACCACGGATATGGTGAGAAGAGGGCTCCCGGTAACGGTGTATAAACCCGCAGCAGACCCGATCGAAAGAATCAAGGCTCAAACGTGGTCCACACAGAGACCCTCAAAACCCACAAGCCAGCAGTGGGAAACCCAGTGCCAGAGCTATAAGGAAAAATTGGCCGTTTACAGGAGGGAATAACGCTATTTTTAGTCAATCTGCGCATCCAACCCTCCTCCTACAAGGTAACAAACATTAAAGGAGATGCAGAATCAGCAAATATGAAGTGGTAAAACATTTCATGGAACAGACATAATATTAGAAACAAATAAGTAATTAAAAAAAAAAACTTGTTAAAATAGAAATGTGACAATGAACCACATGATCTCTCCACACTAACAAATACTGTATTAACGTGACTGTTTGCTGTGATGGTGGTGGGAGGTTGCAAACAATTTCATAGGGTATAGGCATAAAAAAAAAAAAAAAAAAAAATCATTACAAGTTCGGATTGGGATCTGAAATTCACGTTAAAAACATGGGACAACTTAGAGGGGTAAGTGAGGGCCCTCAACACGTAACAGAGTTTGAGGAATTTCCCTCAGAGCCAACACACCATCAAGGCTCTTCTAAGGTCACTAAAAAGACCTCAGCTCAGGAAGATCTTTTGTCAGTTTTTTGTTTTAAAAGTTTTATATACTATGTTCTTAATGTTTTTTGTTCTTAATGTTCTTTCAGTTTCTGAGTAGCATAAAAGAGGGCCACCACACTGTTATACTAAATAAGACAACACAATGGAGAAACAGGGTGAAACCAAAATAATCTCATATAATGTAAAAGGAATCCTGAATCCAGTTAAAAGATCCAAGATTCTAGGCAAAATGAAAAAAGACAAAGCAGGAATAATATTTTTACAGGAAACCCACCTAACAGAGCACACTAAACTTAATAGACAAGGGTTTAAAATGATCTCTTCATCTTCATATAAGTCAGGGAGGAGGAGGGGGGTAGCGACATTGATCTCAACCAAAATTATATTTGGAAAAAAAATCAGAGCACAAAGATAAAGAAGGGAGATTCTGCATGGTACTCGGTCGGCTAGAGGGAGAAGATATCACCCTGCTGAATGTATATGCACCTCCAGGGGCTAACTGGAAATTTTATAAAAATGTATTTGACCTAATGATAACTAAAGCCCAAGGTTTAGGGATATGTGGTGGAGGCTTCAATCTAAGACTGAATCCATACTGGGATGCATCAGGTAATTCTCCACATCAAAATAACACTCAAAGTAGAAAAACTCGGATGCTACTAAAAGAAATGGGAATCTGTGACGTGTGGAGGGAATTCAACCCCAGTGTAAAAGATTATACATTTTACTCAGCACCACATTCATCATACTCAAGGATTGACTATTTTTTTATGTTTAATAGAGACATTGGAAGAGTAAAAACATGTAAAATAGGACTGATGGATCTCTCTGATCACTGTCCGGTCTATATGGACTTAAGTATCCAAAAATACACAAATAATACATTTTCTTGGAGGTTAAATTCATATGTGCTGTAAGGACCACTGAAAGATGAATTGGAATCAGATATTCTCAGATATTTGGAAGAAAATGATAATGGAGAAGTATCCCCTTTAATTCATGCAAAGCTGTAATAAGGGGAAAGATTATGGCAAAACTGGCAATCCAAAGGAAACTGAGACAAGAAAAACTAATCGCATTAGAGTCAGAACTTAAGAAACTAGAAAAAGAGCACAAAGACAACACTCATTCTAATGACTTGCTCAAAATTAAGGAAATTAAAAAAACAAATAAATGAGATCTACACAATAGAAATCCAGAAGAAACTTACATTTCTGAAACAAAAATACTATGAAACAGGTAGCAAATCAGCAAAATTACTAGCCTATAAATTGAGGAAACAACAAACGGAGAGAGCAATCTACAAAATCAGAGACCCAATATCAAAGGAAATAAAATTTAGAATTCAGGAAATTCTTAAAAGCTTCGAGAACTACTACAAGAACTTGTACTCCCTCAAAAAACATAAAAACGCATCCAAAGCCTTCCTAAATACATTAAACCTTCCCCAACTTACTGAGTCACAAAATAAAACACTATTGTCAGAAATACAACCTAAAGAATTAGAAAAAAACAATTATGAAACTTAAAGCTAACAAATCCCCAGGAGCAGATGGCTTTACAGCAAAGTGGTACAAAACCTTTAAACAGCAACTATCTCCTCTCCTCCTGAAAACATTTAACTATGTCCTCCACACAGGGGAAATCCCCCCCTCCTGGAGAGAAGGGGTCATTGCAGTCATACCTAAACCTGAAAAGGATAAACTAGACTGCTCCAACTGCAGACCAATCAGTGTGTTAAATCAGGACTATAAGCTTTTTACCACTATCCTTGCCAAAAGGTTAGAAAATATACTGACAGACTTAATTCATTTAGACCAAACAGGTTTTATAAGACAAAGACAGACACAAGACAACGTTAGACGCACTTTACACATAATTCATCATATAAAAAAATATAATTTAAATGCAGCCATATTGGGATTAGATGCTGAAAAAGCATTTGATTCGGTTGACTGGTCTTTCCTATATAGAATCTTATCCAGTTTCAATTTTCATAACTTCATTAGAACTATCCAGGCATTATATAAAAATCCAACAGCTAAAATAAGGATTAACGGTAATTTATCATCGTCTTTTGAACTGGAAAGAGGATGTCGTCAGGGCTGCCCCTTGTCTCCACTGCTCTTTGCAATCTTCATAGAACCTCTGAGCCAATGGATAAGACAGAATCAAAAAATTCAAGGTATTACACTTGGTCAGAAGGAACATAAAATAGCACTCTTTGCTGATGACAGTTTAATATACCTGGGGCAGCCGGACACCTCTTTTCCAGAACTAATCTCAGTTTTTTCAGAGTATGGAGATTTATCGGAGTACGAATTAAACATGCATAAAACCCAAATTTTAACATTCAACTATGACCCAAATCAATATTTACTAAGCAAACTCAAAACTAAGTGGGAGATGGAATCTATGAAATATCTGGGGGTCAATATCCCGAAACAACTTAACAAAATTATAACACTAAACTATGATCCACTGATGGCAAAAATAAAATCTGATCTAGCAAGATGGAATATGATACCATTCTTGGGTACTGCACAAAAAAGCCGATGATCGGCCATGTGGCAAGTTCGAGTTCAGTGAGTCTCATTTGTTTAATGTGTCGCGCACCACCGGCACAAAACAAACCTCGTCTGCATTTTGGTTTTTTTGTTTTTTTTAATGATTCAGCATGTTGAATCTGTGTCGGACTTCTCGGTGAAATGGAGTATTCTGATTATCTGTTGAGCGTAGTGAATGAGTGAGTACAAGCACACACCTTATGCTTTTTTCCTTTGGCTGTCGTCTTCTCGGTGTGTGCAGGTGGAACTTTTTTTTACACCAGCAAACTTGAAGAAAGGGGCCACAGCAGGATGTCATTTATTGGGTTTTGTCAGAGTTGTGGGCTTGGTGTGTCTCTTGCTTGTTTCACAGAGATTTTTTTTTAACAAGCCTGTACCATCTCTGTAATTCTTTTTACTCTGTTCATGAACATGCTGATTAAGGTAGCGGAGATAGTGTAGAGGACCCCTGTCAAGGTCAGGAATCTGGCAACCCCCAATTAGAGCTTTCATGGATGACCTGGCAGTCACTACTACATCAGTGCCTGACAGTAGGTGGATTCTTCAGGGCCTGAAAAAACTTATTTCCTGGGCAAGAAAGAACTTCAAGCTTTCAAAGTCTAGATTCATGGTCCTGAAAAGAGGGAGAGTGGTGGACAAGTTCTGTTTCCACCTGGGTGGCGTTGTGATACCATCTATAACAGAGAAACCAGTCACAATCCTAGGAAAAGTTTTTGACTTCAGTCTTAGGCACACAGCATCTATCCAAACTACTGTCAGGAAACTGGAGGCATTCAGTTCAATTCAACTTTTTTTATATAGCGCTATTTCACAACAACAATCATCTCACAGCACTTTCAACTGTGGGGGAAAACCCCACAATTGCAGAAAGATCCCAGCAATCAGGCGATCCCCTGTGAGCAAGCATTTGGCGACGGTAGAGAGGAAAAACTCCCTTTTAGCAGCAAGAAACCTTCAGCAGAACCAGGCTCAGGGAGGGGCAGTCATCTACTATGACTGGCTGGGGGGAGAGGGCATAGAGAAGAGGAAGAAAAGAACAGACATGTAGAGAGCAAACAGCACGATTGGGACTCAGTGGGAGAGAACAAACAGATTTTAACCATTTGAGTGTGTCTGTCACCGAATTGCGACACAACACCTAGTGGTCAAGAGTGGTAAATATTTTTTATCAAGAAAATAGTTCAGATTTCCAAGGCTATAACTTGAAAGTGGAAAGAGATAATGGTTTACTGTCAATTAGAAAGATGCAAAATATGATCCAAAGTTTCAGATAGGAATAAATTTATGCATCTAATTTGCATAATGTTGCAGCACCTCTTTAAATTCCATAACTCAGTCAAAACTGGACTTTGGACTTATTTACACAAAGAGTGGTTCAGTCTTTTGACACTTTTTTTGTACAGAGGTACCTCATTATCTTATGTATATGAACAAGAATTCAGTATATTAAAAAAACAGAAATTCCTCACTTACTTTTGACAATGGCTGGCTGGCATGGTTGCTGCGTTTTCACCCATCGTGGTTGTTATTTTGCGTTCTGTCGGTTATTCACGGTCTCTACCACATCTACAAAGTCTTATGATTATCCCACATAAATTTCACTTGTATCCTGCTGCTATTTTCCACATACAAAGCCAACAAAGTGACTGTGACGATGACCGATTGCGGCCATATTAGCTTTCTGAGCTAAAATGCTCAGAACAGGAAAAGGAAATGAGGAATTATTCTTCTTTGGTATATTACATGCCATCCATTGAGTCCTCCAACGGATGTCTGCTACCTTCTGAAAATGGCAAATCAGTACAAATCAGTACAAATCCCCAATGCAGCCGATCATGTCAGTGAGATGACAGGCACAGCGCCGCGCTTTGCCACTAGGGGCACGCAAATTCACACACTCAGAGGGTTAATGACCAGCAAAAATATTTCATTGAGAGTGACGAAAGAAGTGAAGCCCAGTGCATTGTTGGAGGTCCCCCAGTTGTCTAAACCTATTAGCAGCATAACTAAGGGAGGGTTCAAGGTCACCTGATCCCACCCTAAATATAGGCTATGTTGAAAAGGAAGGTTTTGTGGAGGAACAAAATAAGTTCAGGCGAGACACGGCGAGCTGAAGGTTTAAGAGTTTTATTCCTCCATCATCATGAGACACAATGCAGCACTGTATGTGCGCTAGTAAGGCATGTAAAGTCAGCTCTTTTATACAGACAAGAGAGAATGCATGGCACATTTACATATTGATATACATATCAGACAATACATATCAATCGCGTGATTAACTGGCGCCAGACTCCTCTCCTTCTTCCGGGAATGAATAACAATAGTCATTGTTCTGGTTGCCCCCCTAGGGCTCTCTGTTCGTATGCAATCCCTGCTGAGCGTGAATACTATCAGTCTGCATTGTGCTGGGTGCCCACACGTGTGCTGGGTTCCCACAGTTTAACCCTATTCTTAAAAACAGAGATCGAGTTTGACTGCCGAATCCAGATTGGCAGCTGGTTCCTAAGGAGAGGAGCTTGATTACTGAAAGCTCTGCCTCGCATTGTACTTTTGGAGATTCTAGGTATTACAAGTAATCCTGTAATTTGGGAGCATAGTGCCCTGTTGGGATGGGATGGTATTATCAGGTCTTTTTAATTAAAAAAGGGGCCTGATTATTTGGAGCTTTGTAAGTGGGATGAAGGATTTTAAACTTAATCCTAAATTCTATGGGAAGCCTATGAAGGGAGGCCAGAACCAGAGAGATATGATCTCTTTCTAGTACCTGCTAAAACTCTTGCTGCAGCATTTTGGATCAGCTGAAGACTTTTTAAAGATGTTTTAAGACAGCCTGATAATAAAGTTACAATAATTTAATCTAGAGCTAACAAAAGCGGGAATTAGTTTCTTGGCATCACTTTGACACAAGATGCTCCTAATCTTGGCAGTATTACACAAATGATAGAAGGCAGTCTTAGAAACAAGTTTAATATGTGAATTAAAGAACAGATCTTGATCAAAAATAACTCCAAGGTTCCTCACAGAACTATTCAGAGAAAGAGTAACTGCATCCAAATTAAGAGTTTGATTTGGAAAGGTATTTCTAAGGTTTTTTGGACCAACTACAATGACTTCAGTCTTATCTGAATTTATTAGCAAGAAATTACAAGTCATCCAAGCTTTGATTTCCTTACGACAAGCAACTAATTTGGTTAATTGATTACTGTCATCTGGCTTCATTGACAAGTATAATTGTGTGTCATCTGCATAACAGTAAAAATGTATGCAGTGCTTTCTAATAATATTGCCTAGCGGAAGCATATATAAACTAAAAAGAAAAGGACGTAGCACAGATCCCTATGGAACTCCGTGACTTTGCTTCGAGTTTGAAGAAAACTCATTATTGACATGAACAAACTGGAACCTATCAGATAAATAAGATTTGAACCACTGCATTGATGTTCCATTAAGTCCAACAAGGTGTTTTAGTCTATTAAGTAAAATATTATGACCAATAGTATCAAAAGCTGCACTAAGGTTCAAAAGGACAAGTACAGAAACAAGTCCATTATCAGCAGTCAGTACAGTTGGATGTCGAGGCTTTGCTGCTAGCTCCCTGTGCAAAATTTACACTTTCCTTGGCATCAGAGGAGCTGCTAAAAAGAAGACCATCAAATCTGCCGCCAAGGCTGCAGAAAGAGCCTCTCAGTAGCTATGGATTAAGAGGACCGAATCATGGGCCAATGCCGCTGGGACACAAGTCAGGGTCCGATGATCCCTGGTTGGGTTGCCTGATTGAGGGTGTCTGATATGAGACCTGAAACACCCGATGACATCAGGAAACATCACTGATGGTGTGTCCCGGCGCATCCATGGATGTATCTATTCACCTTTTCCAAGGATCAAATTACTGACTTGGACTAACTTGTTGGTAACCTTCCATTAAAGAAAGAAAATCCCACAATGGTCACTGAAATAACTTGAAACTGACAAAAGTAATAATAAATAAATAAAAAAAAAATCTCAAAATTAAATAGTGAAAATCAGCCATTTTGGTTCTACAGAATCATTTTAAAAAAAACAAGTGAAACTTGCCTGGACAAAAATGATACCTCTAGAAAAGAAAAAAAAAAGAATTTGACTATAGGGACATGTTAAACTAAGGTGTATCCTGTAAGGTGTGTCTCTTTCTAATTGCACCACGGGTCACATTTTGAACAATAATGGACTCTGTGGAAGAAGACCAGGAGGGTTCCACTATTTACAGAAAAACATTAAAAAGACACCCAAAATGCATGCTGATGAGTCCCAAAGTTTCTAGGAGTTTGTCCTTTGGACTGATGAGACAAAACTGGAGCTATTGTTCCAGTCACATCAGCTCAGTGTTTACAGAAGGAAAAATGAAGCATACAAAGATAAGAACACTTTACCAACTGTGAAACATGACGGAGTCTTGCTTATGTTCTGGGACTACTTTGCTGCTTCTGGCACAGGGTATCTTGAATCTGTGCAGTGTACAATGACTGCAACAAAATATTAATTATTTTTACTGTCATCATTTTTGTCCAGGCCAGTTTCATTAGTTTGCTTTTTAACATTCAGTTGACCCAAAATCCAAAAGCAATGTTTGATTTTCATGTTATTTTTAGAATTTTTTTTATTGATTATTACTTTTGTCAATTTCTGATTTGTGATTTGTGTGTCTAATGTTTACCTTTCTATGGCTTGAGTTTTTTGTTGCAAAGAAAATTAATTTAAAACAGTTTTGGTGATTATTACTTTTGTCAATTCCAAGATATTTCAGAAACCATTGCGGGATTTCTTTCTTTCATGGTAGGTTACTAACAAATTTGTCAATGTCTGTATGTTGATCATGCCAAACAGAGGGACAAAATATCAAAAACACCACACACCAACAAAATAGTGACACATCTATAGAACATAGTGGAAAAATAACATTTCATCAACTACTGGTATTGGTCCTCAGTACCAGTAGGTGCTCCACCTGAAATAGTGACATTCGTTTTGAAAAATGTGGTATAAATGCAGCCATGGAGACAAAATGCAGACGAGATTGTTTTATATCCACCCACAGATGAAGAGATTGGGGATGACAACTTAGAAAAGACAGTTTTTTTTACAGGATTGCTAAACAAGCGAAGCGTCAAGAAGACTGTAAAAGAGCAAATGTTGAACAAATCTTTGAATTTCAGGGAAGGGGACAAAACAGAAAAAGAAGCCAAACCAAGCAAAGATGGGGAGGAGAAGAAATCACAAGGTAAAGATGAAACAAAAAGGAAAGATTAAAGTGGACAAATGAAGATTTACCTGAACTGTCAGGTAAATCATCCAGACAAGAAAGTTTGCAATGAGATGGGTGAAGATGCAAAGAGTGGTGATCAGGGTGATAAACCAGTGATGATGAAAGTGCTGGAGCGGATGATGATGATGATAGAGGAATGTAGATGTTGATCATGATTTTGAATATGAAGTCATTGGCAAACCTCCAGTTAGTGATCATGTTTAAAGACTAGATGAGATCAATAAAACACGACTTTTTCAATGTAAATCAGCAAAGAGATGAACAAATCAGGAATGTGAACTTGGAGAAGACGAGAAAATATTTGGCAGAATTCTTTAATGGTCATAAAGAGTGTCAGGATGACAGTAAAAGAGGGAATATGGATCAATGGATGGGGTTAACCGCTGGACTGTTACGTATGGCTCTCGCGAGCCATACAATGAGAGCCGAGGGCAGACCAGTGAGTTTGCGTATTTATTGAGAAAAGGGGAAAGGAACAAAGGAACAGGGCCTTGTGGGCCAAAACACAAACGATGACAAGGGTAAACACTTACACACGATGCAGGATGACAGAAGGGTGGCTGGCGCCAGACATAGGGGTTCCAGCCTTACCCACGCCAGAGAAGAGCGTGGATAATCATGTGCGAGGTCACAGCCCCGAGTGATCAGAGCTGCTCCCTTTTATAATGGTTGGCAGCGTCTCAGCTGATGAGGTAATTGGGCTCCAGCTGTCCTGTAGAGCTTGACAGCTGGAAGCCCGCTGAGATGCTGTCACAATAAGAGCTGGGCCGGTAAGAACGGCCAGTGTGACATGGACTGGATATTCAAAAATATGTAGGATGTTTAATATGTAAATGTAAAGACATGAAAAATTAAGAACTCTTTTAGGTTTTTTAATTCTTGAAAAACCAATGATTTTTTTGTATAATGTAGAAATTTTTTATTGTATTGATGTTTGGAGATGTTTTATGTATGGTGAAAAAAATGGATGTGAAGCAGGATGAACCCAATTATGCCATAGATTACTCATCTCATTTAAATTGTTGGAAGCACTCTTTTCATTTAACATGTCTTAACATGTCAGTCAGTCTTTCCTGATGCAACCCTGCCCATTTATCTGGGCTTGAGACCACCATTTAGAGTACACTGGTTTGTGGTCTCTGTCTGCCTCAGAATAAATCACTAGAAATACTTCAAAACTATTGGTTGAACATTGTCCTCTAGAAGTTACTGCAAAGTATATTCTCAAACCCTCTCTCTTTAATGCACTTTTTCAAAACAGCTGAAGGACATATGAGGGTGTTGTTGAGGAGCAAAACTTCAAGAGGGCAATGTTACAATGCTACAGATTCTATGCTATGACTGCCAGCAGTACTATGATTTATATGCAATGGTTCAACAAGCATTTTACCACTCTGTGATGTCTTCTCTTCTTTAATTTTGAAAGTTGGTTACAGGATGTACTGTACAAAACCCTTAATATTAAATCATCATGCTTTTGAGAAATAGTGTAACATCCCTTACTTACATATGAAATCAAGGAAAAAGAAAATGATTTCTGTTATATAAGAATAATTGTAATTATATTTACTCATGTGAGCAGTTTATCTGTGCTTTTTAAAAGGTGTATCACCTATTCTCATTTATTTGTAGGAATATAGTGCTGGATTTTAATAATACAGGATGTTTTGTAAATGAATTCCCAGGTATTGGATATTTTTTTTCATCAGCATAATTTGTCGTCCTGTTCATGTTTCAATTTTGTTTTTGTCTTTTATGTTCTAAACATGTCTAAAAGGTAATATGCAACTGACTGACAAAACTGAAAAACGTCTTTTACTTAATGGCTGCTCTTTTTTTGTCGTGTCTGAAGTTGTCTCTATGATAATGACTCTGGAACCATTGATGGTGATTGAAATAAAGGTCTGTTTACAACCTAAGCAGTTCTCCATATTGTGGTGCTCTTACGCTGTAATTGTCTGCTGAAGTACAGGCTACAGATTAAAAAAGGTATTCTGTATCTGATTAAAGTTGAGGAAGAATACAGCACTCACCCAGTCAACCACGCAGTACTTACACTATAATTATTCCGTACTTACACTCTAATTACCCACGTCTATCTGAGTCATATCTGTAGAGCAATCTTTGCCGACTGCAGCCGGCTATCCAACCGTGTCTGTGCTCTGACTCAACAGCTACATCCACTGTACTTGGTATATACACTACCGTTCAAAAGTTTGGGGTCACCCAGACAATTATTTTGTGTTTTCCATGAAAAGTCACACTTATTTACCACCATGAGTTGTAAAATGAATAGAAAATATAGTCAAGACATTGACAAGGTTAGAAATAATGATTTGTATTTGAAATAATATTTTTTTCCAGATACTCAACCTGCTCAAAGGAAGGTCAGTTTTATAGCTTCTCTAACCAGCTAAACTGTTTTCAGCTGTGCTAACATGATTGCACAAGGGTTTTCTAATCATCCATTAGCCTTCTGACGCAATGAGCAAACACATTGTACCATTAGAACACTGGAGTGATAGTTGCTGGAAATGGGCCTCTATACACCTATGGTAGATATTGCACCAAAAACCAGACATTTGCAGCTAGAATAGTCATTTACCACATTAGCAATGTATATTAGATATTAGAGTGTATTTCTGATTAGTTTAAAGTTATCTTCATTGAAAAAAACAGTGCTCTTCTTTCAAAAATAAGGAAATTTCTAAGTGACCCCAAACTTTTGAATGGTAGTGTAGGTTGACCTTGGGACCTATACTTTTGGGGTCCAAAAGTCAAGGTCAGAATGCCATATAAACTATTTCTCAACAACAAAGAAAGCTAGGGTCACCAAATTTGGTACACGGGTTCACCATGACACCCTAACCTCTGATTGCAGGTTTGGGGTCAAAAGGTCAAGGTTTTGGGGTCATATTGTCAAAGGTCAAAGTTTTAAATCTATAGAGCTGCAAAAGGCAGGGGCCTGCATCTCGATTGAGTGCATTGTAGTTATGGTATAATTTGGTGGGCTGTACTATAGAGTGGTACATTTAGTTGACACTGTCCACTAGCTAATACCCCTGAAGAGATTTATTTTTTACAATCAGTGTAAGTTTCAATTATGAATCAAAAAGTGAAAGCCTAAAATACAAAAGAACAGAGCAGCATTAAGTGCTTTGTCATATGGCTGTTCAGTAAAATGTTTACACATGCATTGCATACCAAAGCAATAAAGATATAAAACACCAATCACTACTGAAAGTTTTGGATAAAAAAAAAAAAAAAAGAAATATCTTCACATGGATTGGCAAGTGATCTGAATGTTTTCTAAAATTTGAATTAATAAAAGAATGAATGAATATTTATTTTTTGAACATAGCGTAGCATTCCAACCACAACACAATATGAAAAAGACTAAGAAAACAAACGGAACAAAATAAGAATAAAATAAAACAAACAAAAAAAACAAAACATTGGCACTTTGTCTATGTTCAACAAAAGGAGTGTGGAGAAGTCGACACTTATTGGATCTGACCCCATAAATAATTGATTTTTGTTTTCATCTTGTGTACATAGACAAAAATAAGTAGAATTAATTGAATTTTATCAAAAGTTAACAGAAAAATACAAGTGTTTCTAAGTAAATTATGATATTGTGGTGACCCAGCACGCTGCGGACGGACATTATCTCACACCCATCAGGGCTGGAGGAAGGGTAGGATAATTGACATATGGACAGAGAGCCCCGGGGGGCAATCAGACTGGACTATTATGTATGCCCCCCCCCCCAAGGACGGAAAGGACATCTGGGCACCAGCTGATGTCATACTAATGATATGTATTGACTGATGTGTATTAGATGACAATCACTATGCTAATGTGCCATGCATTCTCTCTGTCTGTATAACGTGTATAAAAGAGCTTGTTACACATGCCTCAGCAGTGCAGTAGCTCACACGAGCTACGAAGCGTGTTTCAGTATGTTGGGAGGAATAAAACCTTGTACACGTCCAGCTCGTTGCCTCTCGCCTGTTCTATTACCTCCACATTGGTGACCCTGGACGTGGCATGGAGCGTCTCAACTATGCCATTTTTTCCACACTGGTGACCTAACGGGAAATGGACAATCTCCCTTGTTGCCGCACTGTGGACTCCCTCTTCATCCACACTGGAGAGCGCTCTCTGGAGCGGGCAGCGCTGGGAAAGAGACACACCAGGATCGGCGAAACGAGCAAACCAAAGGAAACAGCCTGGAAGGAGACCTGTGCCATCTGCGTGGTTTCTGTACAACTCCTCAACCCTGGCTTCACCTCCCAACAGTGGGGTTCCGATGCATAAACAACCCGTGCACACACCGCAGGATTACATGGAGCACACCTGACAACTACGTGGCCCCTACGCCAGAGCGTGCATCATGTACCAGGGACAAGCACGGCTCCAAGAACTGATACAGGTCCTCGGCCGCTGCACATTCTGGGGAACACGGCCGATCGCCATCCTTGGAGCCTTTAGGGCTGCCCTCACACCTAAAGGAGTTGGCAGCTCACCCACAGGACTTAGATTGGTTTTTTCACAGCCACTATGCATCCTCGGGGAGTTGACATTATCTCACACCCATCAGGGGCTGGAGGAAGGGTAGGACAATTGACATATGGACAGAGAACCCCAGGAGGGAAATCAGACTGGACTGTTATGTATGCACCCCCCCCCCCCCCCCGCCCAGGACAGAAAGGACATCTGGGAGCCAGCTGATGTCATGCTAATGATATGTGTTGACTGATGTGTATTAGATGACAATCACTATGCTAATGTGCCATGCATTCTCTCTGTCTATATAACGTGTATAAAAGAGTTTCAGGTTCAGGTTACTTTATTTGTACCCGTAGGTAGATTTGTTTTGCAGTCAGGTGACATCCGTATTTATTTATTCCACCTAGCTGCAATGCTCCGTACTGTGGGTGTTTATATATTTACATATTTATTCCACCTAGCTGCAATGCTCCGTACTGTGGGTGTTTATATATTTACATATTTATTCCATCTAGCTACAATGCTCTGCACTGTGTGTTCATATATTCATATATTTATTTCATCCAGCTACAATGCTCTGCACTGTGTGTCTCTGTGTGTGTGTGCATATATATATTTTATAGTAATATGTACATATGTATATTAGCTGCTCTTGCTTGCTTGTTTTTTTTTTGTTTTTTTTTTCTTGCCTTCTGATTGTTGCTCTGAGTGTTGCTATCCCTGTGCTGTTGCAATCCTGGAATTTCCCCATTGTGGGACTAATAAAGGCTTATCTTATTGTAACGTCGGGGCCATTTTAAGGGAGCCAGGGATTTCCCAGCATGCTTTGCCAGTTTGAAACGTTACTGTGTGTGTTAAATGTGTTACTTCTGAGTTATACTGCTGTGTCATTATAACTGCATTATAATGACCCAGCAGTGTTTAGCAGGATTAGGGCAAGATGTATCATGTGTGTGTAACCGTGATGTAAACAGAGGTCTGTGAGAATGACCTCCCCTGCTCTGTGTACTAAGTTGCAAGTTGGGGGGTTGGGGTGTACAAAATAAATCTGGTTGATCAGAGCCATCTGCTCCATTGTCTTTTTGTGTGAACCCTTGCAAACGTCACACTAGTGTCAGAAGTGGGATGGAGCAAATGGAAGCGATCAGAATGGAGATCCGGCAGCTGGAGCAGGCCATTGCTCAGCTGATGATGGATGATGACACTGAGACATCACCACCGGGAGCCCGGAGCTGGGACGAACGGAGCGGCGGACCTGACGGGGCCAGCGCACCCCGCCTCCTGTCTTTTTCAAGACAGAGCGGGCAGAACAGAGCAAACGTTCCACCCTTCTTAGGACAGCACGGGCTGGCGACCCCACGGCGATCAAGGGTGGCGATCGATCAGGAAACGACCACCCCACCTGTTCGACAGCGGGCCAAGATTCCCTGTTTCAACGGCGAAGCCACATTAGATGACTACCTGACACAGGTCGAGCTGACTGCGGCGCTGAACGGCTGGTCACCAGAGGAAACCGCCGTACAGGTCGCGCTGGCCTTGGAAGGGAAAGCCCTCTGCACGCTCTCTGATCTCCGGCCCGAGGAGCACCACAGCTGGCCAGCACTACAAGGGGCGCTCCAGAGACGATTTAGGAGAATAGCGGACGCTGAGCACGCCCAAGAACAGCTGACCCGCCGCCGCCGGAACCACCAGGAAAAATTAGGAGCCTATGCTGCAGACATATGGCTGTTAACCCGGCGCAGCTACCCAGATTTCGCGCCGGAGGCACTAGAGAAGCTCACCCTCCGGAGCTTCATCCAAGGTCTCCGCCCGGCCCAGCTCCAGAGCCACGTACGGCTCCACGCCGCGAGCGACTGGAAGACTGCAGTGGCAGAAGCAGAGCGGGCAGAGCCGCTAATAAATCGCACCGCTGAAGCAGCAACGCACAGCCGGACAACCTACCAGGCTACGATGGAGAGCGAGGGGGAGGAGGAGGAATTACAGCAGACCACGGCGGCGCGTCCACGGAGAAGATGGCCTCGGCGGCGCGAGGAAGGGTGCTTCCGCTGCGGAGAGATGGGACACATCGCGTGATACTGCCCCGCACCCACCCCACGACAAACCGGCCCCTCGCCGTCGTTAAACTAGAGTGAGGTGGCGTGAACGGGGACAGGCCACCTCCAGCAGATGTTTCCCCCGAGGAGCCGGCACCGCGCGTGGGCCGAGTTGGACACTCTCCAGGGATCTATCTACGGTGCAGCTTGGGGAAGACGTCGATCCGGGCCCTGATTGACACCGGCTCTACAATCTCCTTGGTTCGACCGGGCGTACTGCCGGGCATGAGCAAAACGGCTCCGCGGGGGTGGAAACCCACCGAGCGCTGCGTCACCACAGCTACCGGTGAGCGCGCCCGACTGAAGGGGCGGAGAGTGCTGGTGGTGGGGGTGGCCGGTCAGAACATAAGACACCCGTTCTGGCTGGCTGACATCCAAGACCCCTGTATTATTGGATTAGACCTGCTCACAGCCTGGCGTGCCAAGATCGACACCACCGGACCTTCCCTCCAGCTGGGAAACCGGACCATCACGCTCCACAGCAGAACCCAGAGAAGGGACACGGGGGCACGCACAATCGAGGGATCGCCAAGACAGACCGGACCAGGCAGGCCACCGCGAGGACTGGACACGATGACGTCACCAGCGCGGACAGAGGGAGCACGAGCACGCACAGGGACAGCAAGGGGAGGGGTCAACGTGTCAGCAGAGACGCAGCAGGCGGTGGAGGAATTATTTCAGCGGAGCTGCAGCGGGCTGGACCCGGAACAGAGACGCCAGCTGCGGGAGCTATTGGACTATTACGTGGGTGTTTTCGCTGCGAAGGATGAGGAATGCGGCCGGACCAGGTTGGTGCAGCACGAGATCGACACCGGTGAGGCCAGGCCGATTCGACTCCACCCACGCTGGCTGCCCTTTTCAAGGCGGGCAACGGCGGAACAAAAAGTGCGAGAAATGCTGGAGGCAGATGTTATTGAGCCCTCCAGCAGCCCCTGGGCAGCGCCTGTGGTGCTGGTCAAGAAGAAGGATGGGTCGTGGCGGTTCTGTGTGGATTACCGACGCCTGAACGATGCCACCAGGAAAGATTCCTACCCCCTGCCCCGCATCGATGACGCACTGGACCACGTCGCCGGCTCCAGCTGGTTCAGCTCGCTGGATCTACGCAGCGGCTATTGGCAGGTAGAGCTGTCACCCGAGGCCCGCCAAAAAACAGCCTTCTCCATCGGGCAGGGACTGTACCAGTTTAAAGTGATGCCGTTTGGACTCTGCAACGCCCCAGCCACCTTTGAGCGCTTGATGGAGCGAGTGCTGGCTCACGTGCCCCGGAGTCGCTGCGTTGTTTACCTGGATGACCTGCTGGTGCATGCAGCTGATTTTGACAGCGCCCTGTCAAATCTCCGAGAGGTGCTGGGAGCCATCCAGCAGGCGGGGCTACGGTTACACCCTAGGAAATGCCACCTGTTCCGGCGAGAGACCACCTTTTTGGGCCACGTCGTCAGCGCAGCGGGGGTTGCCACCGACCCGGAAAAAGTGGCAACAGTGAGAGACTGGCCAGTGCCGCGGAACGTTGGAGAACTGAGGAGTTTTCTTGGATTGGCCTCCTATTATAGGAAGTTTGTGAAAGACTTCGCCACCATTGCCAGCCCGCTGCATCAGCTGACGCAGAAAGGACGCCCATTCCAGTGGAGTGACAGCTGTGCTGCTGCTTTCTGCCAGCTTCGCGCAGCGCTCATCAGAGCCCCCGTCCTGCGGTATCCTGACCCGAACCGCCCTTTCATTGTGGACACGGACGCCAGCAACCAGGGCATCGGGGCGGTGCTATCCCAGGAGGGAGAACACGGAGAGCAGGCAGTCGCTTTCTTCAGCCGCACTCTCAGCAGAGCCGAGAGAAATTACTGTGTGACTCGCAGAGAGCTGCTGGCTGTCATTCAAGGACTGCGTCACTTCCGCCCGTATGTGTACGGGGGGAGGTTCCAGCTCAGGACGGACCACGCTTCCCTGACCTGGTTGTTAAATTTCAAAGAACCGGATGGACAGTTGGCGAGGTGGCTGGAGGCACTGCAGGATTATAATTTCCAGATTGTGCATCGGGCAGGCCGCCTCCATGCCAACGCTGATGCGCTGTCTCAGCGCCCCTGCGCGACAGAGGAGTGTCGTCACTGTCAACGGGCTGAAGATCGGGACCAAATCGCCCCACAGGCTGCCGCTCTCCGAGCCGCTGCGAGCAGGAATCACGCAGCGACGCACAGCCCCTCCTCAGATGATCAGGCAGTTCTCCCCAGCGATGACGTCACAGAGGTTCTTGGCACGCAGCAGCTGCAGAGCGAGCAGGACAGAGACCCAGTCATTTCGCGGGTTCGGCAGTGGCTGGACGCAGGACAGCGGCCCGCCTGGGAGGTTGTGTCACCGCTGGACCCAGAGACTAAGGCCCTGCACTCCCAGTGGGCCAACCTCCGCTGTCATGAGGGCGTGGTGTATAGACAGTGGCAGACTCCAGCTGGGCAGCGGCACATTTGGCAGCTGCTGGTTCCTCGTCGACTCCGGCCCAAAGTACTCCAGCTGGTTCATGGGGCGGTAGGAGCGGGCCACTTCGGGGTGACAAAGACGCTGCAGCGCCTTCGGGCCCGGTTCTACTGGCCCGGCTGTCATCAGGACGTGGAGCTCCACGTTCATCGCTGCGACACATGCACAGCTCAGAAGGGACCAACTCAGCGATCCCACGCTCCCCTGCAGCAGTACCGGGTGGGAGCACCGATGGAGCGAGTGGGAGTGGACATCCTGGGCCCTTTCCCGACCACGGACCGGGGGAACCGCTACGTGCTGGTCGCGATGGATTATTTCACTAAGTGGCCAGAGGCGTACGCGGTCCCGGATCAGAGCGCCGCTACGACGGCATCAAAGCTGGTGGATGAAATGTTCTGTCGGTTTGGCGCACCGGAGGAGCTGCACAGCGATCAGGGTCGGAACTTCGAGGCGGAGGTCTTCGGAGAGGTCTGCAAACGGCTGGGCATCCGGAAGACCCGGACCACCCCACTGCATCCACAGAGCGACGGCCTGGTCGAACGATTCAACCGGACCCTCACCACCCAGCTCGCTATCCTAGTGGACCAGCGACAGCGAGACTGGGACCTGCACCTGCCTTTTGTTTTGTGGGTGTACCGGACGGCTGCTCAGGAATCTACCCGGTGCACCCCTGCGGCGCTCATGTTTGGACGCGAGCTGCGCACACCGGTGGATTTGGTATTCGGTTGCCCCCCCGAGCCGGAGGTGGAAGGAAAACCCGGATTGAATTTTTTTTTTTGTTTGAAAGAACGTCTCCACACGGTGCACGAGCTGGCTCGAGAGGCCCTGGCAGCGGCAGGGGGTCGGCAGAAGCGGGCATACGACTCCCGCTGCCAGGGGAGGGACTTTGCACCGGGAGATCGAGTCTGGGTTTTCTGCCCTGAGAGGAAGAGAGGACGATCACCGAAGCTGGCGAGCCAGTGGTCGGGGCCATGCGTGGTCCTGGAGAGACTGTCAGATGTGGTGTACAGGGTGAGGCTTAGAAAAAGGGACCGGGTTGTGGTCCTTCATCGTGACCGTCTCGCCCCGTATCGGCCATCTGCACCGCTGGTGGACGAACCGGAGCTTCCATCCTGGCCCGATACCCCGACCGAGACCCAGATGGACACTAGGGGGCCTGTACGTGTTGGCCAAAGGGCGCCGAAGACCGCCCCGACACCTGGATGAGTTTGTATTGGACTTTTAAATTGGACTTTAATTTTTCTGGGGACAGAAACCAGTCCAGGGGGGGGGGCAGTGTAACGTCGGGGCCATTTTAAGGGAGCCAGGGATTTCCCAGCATGCTTTGCCAGTTTGAAACGTTACTGTGTGTGTTAAATGTGTTACTTCTGAGTTATACTGCTGTGTCATTATAACTGCATTATAATGACCCAGCAGTGTTTAGCAGGATTAGGGCAAGATGTATCATGTGTGTGTAACCGTGATGTAAACAGAGGTCTGTGAGAATGACCTCCCCTGCTCTGTGTACTAAGTTGCAAGTTGGGGGGTTGGGGTGTACAAAATAAATCTGGTTGATCAGAGCCATCTGCTCCATTGTCTTTTTGTGTGAACCCTTGCAAACGTCACATTATCTTATCTTATCTTATCTTATTTACAAACCACAATTACATTCAACATAAACACAAACACAGGCATACATGAAGCTGACTATAAACATGATAAAAATACTCAAGGCTCCATCAATCAGGACATAAGACAAAGTGATAAGAGAAAAAACAAAGAGATAAGCGAGAAGGGTCATATTAAAAAGTTAAAGACTAGTCAAAGAGGTTAAAAACTCAAAAGTCTAAAACCCAGTAAAAGATTTAGAACCCAAATAAAAAACCTACAAAAATCAGTAAATATAAAATGAAATTAATAAATAAGTAACTAAATTATGTGCAATATATTGTTACAACTTGTTCAACTCTTTGACAGCAGCAGGAACAAAGCTGCTTTTGTAGCGCTGGGTTTTACTTTTTGGGACAGCAAACCTCTGTCTGGAGGGAAGAAGCTGAAAGTGGCAGTGCAAAGGGTGGGAGTCATCATTTAAAATGGAGGTAGCAATCCTCTGTACCTGTCTGGTGTACAGGGATGTCAGGCTCAGCTGTGACTCACCAAGCAAACGACTGGACCATTTAACTACCTGATCCAAGGATTTCCTCCGTTTCAGTTCTATCTGACCAAACCATGACACTAAAGAAAAGGATAAAACAGATTCAATAAAAGCCCGATAAAACATTATCATTATGGTTCGGTCACTTTGGAAGCGTGCAAGTTTCCTTAAACAATACAAATGTTGCTGACCCTTTTTGTACACCCTTTCACAGTTCTCTTCAAAGATTAAATTACTATCAATAATCGTCCCAAGATATTTGTAGGATTGCACACATTCAGTGGTCTGGCCTTTTAGTACGGTGACTAGTGTGACATAGTGGAATGGGTCGTAAAGGCTGTCTCTCATGAAAGGAGGCTTGAGACGACTTGCAGTCAGCAAAATTCCATTTTTATTTCCAATCTTCTCAAGTAACAACTTCAGTGTACATACCCGAACTTCACACCGACACGACTGTCCATCAACAATAGTGAAAGAATCCAACTAACTCAATCTCTTCAACTCATTTTCCTTCGACTCTTGTCTCCCACAATAAACACCTGTTATATATTAACTGAGATAATTAGGGTTAATTAGCCCCTACCATAATCCCAGGTAAAACAATAAACATTTTCATTTTTCACACATACCCACTAACATCTAAAAGTCCATAAACAATTCCCACCTATTAACAAATACATATAAATAACACAGAATAAATAATACCATAAATAATGCAATAAATAATTTATACCCCTATTTACAAAATTCTAAATCACCCCTCTGACTCACCATCACATGCTTCCTTCCTGCTGGTGTCCTTTAAAAGGCATTCAACCCATCACAGAGTCTTTTGCCTGGACACCCTCAAGAAGCATGTTGGCAAAGGTATGTGAATTTAATCACCACTTGTTTTACCCAATAAATAACCAAACAATTATCTCACAAAAAGGCACTCCACATAGTCAGAAACAGATCCCAAAGTAATGTGTGCATTTTAACAAACAATCACATTAACATTTACCATACTACAGATACAATATAATCACACATACAGTGGACCATAACCATGGTGACACTCCGTCGTCACATTTCCTCCCCCCTTTTCCCAAGAGTACAGTACTCTAAGAGTCATGTACTCTCGAGAGACCATCTGCCACAAGGTTAGTTTTCCCTGCCACATACCGAACAGTAAAGTTATATAGTTGAAGGGACACATACCACCCTGTGAGACGACTGTTCGTGTCCTTCATCCTGATCAACCACTGTAGGGCCCGATGATCTGTTTCCAACACAAAATGGTGCCCCAGTAAATAATATTTCAAAGGCCTTCTTACCCATTTCATCCATAACTCCAGAGCCCATATTGCCCATTCCTCTGCCACCACCTCTGTTAATTTGGGCAGCATCTATAGGCTGGCCTCCAGGTCCCAGACCTAATCCAACATCACTCAGGCCACGAGGGAGAGGAGCTGTTCTTTCTGCAGTTCCAAAATCTTTGGGCAGAGACTTCTCATCCAGTTTGACATGCATGGTTCTGTTAAATAAGAGCTGCCCTTTGAACATGGAGACAGCCTGGACTGCTTCGATGGGCATTTCAAATGTAACTGTGCCCCTGCCCCTACTTTTTCCATCTTTGTCCTCCAAAATGTCAGCCCACACAACCACGCCAACCATACCGAACACCTCCTTCAGCTTCTTCTAGCCCACTTTATAGTCAAGATTTTCCACAAAAATACCACAGCCAATTCTACCAGCCTGTAGACCTTGGATGATCTCATTTGGGATTTTAGGGTTGTTCATCAAGCTGGGAGGAATGCTGACCATAGGAACATTTGGCCCGGGTCCCATATGATCCATTCCACTCTTCCCTCCCATTCCAACATGACCTCCTCCACCTTGAGACTTGGTGAATTCCCTCTGAGCAATCACACCACCAGGATCCTCTTTCACTTTAAGAAGACACCCATTCAAGTTGTGCTTGTTGACCTTCTCCACAGCTCTCTTCATTAATTCTTCAGTCCTAAACTCAACAAAAGCACAACCCCTTGATTTGCCTTCTGCGTCCAATAAGTGATCCACGTATGTTTCCTCACCCACTTTCTTTCTCATCAGGTCTTTGAGGATCTGCCATTTCACATCATAGGGGATGTTACTGACAAAAACTCGGTATCTCTTGGTACCACCCCCATAAGGCTCAGAATGACCACCACCTCTCTTCTGGGGCCTTTCCTTCCGGCTGGGATTGGATTCATTCTTTGTGGCAGGACATGAGTAATGTGTGTGACCAATTTTATGACATTGATAACAGCATATCTTTATTCAAAACAACACGTGACTTTTTGCTTCTATTATCTCTGCCATTTGTGATCTGTCTGGAATTGGAATACAGTCTAACTTGAGCTGGACCACCCCTTTCACCCTCATTAGACTTACTCCATGCGGTTAAAGAGCTGTCACGGCCGAGAGTAGTTCTCCTGCTCCCAGACCTGGCCGACAGAAAAACCTCCGCCAGACGAGCAGCGCCCTCTGCAGTCTTTGGGTCCCGCTCTTGTATCCAACTTCCCAGTTCCGGGTTCACCATCCGCAGAAACTGTTCCAAAATTAATAGTTCCACAATGTCTTTCACCGTTGAGGTCTCTGGTTTAATCCATTTAACACACAGGTCTTTTAAACGAACATACAGTTCACAGGGAGTTTCATCCTGATAAATGTCCAAGGACCGAAACCTTCTCCTGTATGTGTCGGGTGTTATTTCGTACTTATATAAAATTGCTTCTTTCACTTTCTTATAATTGTCTGTGTCTGCAAGATCCATCAGTACATACGCACTTCGTGTTCCCTCCTGGAACCGACAGAACTTCCCAGCCATGCGCACAGACATCGGGCATTGGGAAGAAAGGAACACAATCAGACCAAGAGAGGAAGTCGCTGGCCCTGGAGTTCATTCAGTCTGCCTACCCTAAAGAGCAGTGGACTCACGTCTACACAAACGGCTCTGCAATGGAAGCAACCAGGAATGGAGGAGGCGGCGTGTACATCAGGTACGCTGACGAGGAGACCCACATTCCCATTGCGACTGGAAAGTACTCCACCAATTTCAGGGCTGAGGCACAGGCCCTGAGAACAGCAGCGACCCACGTCAGGGAACATCAAGACAAGGCACACAAGCGGGTCGTCATCTTCACTGATGCCCTCTCTGTCTTGGATGCACTTCAGGACCCCCGACGCAAAGAACTGAATGAACTCGCCCTCACTCTGTCTCAACTAGCAACACAGGTGAACATATCACTCCAGTGGATTCCTGCCCACTGTGGAGTCTATGGAAATGAGACGGCTGACAGACTTGCTAAGGAGGGTGGGCAGCAAGACCAGGAAGACAGGCCGGTCTCTTACAGTGAGGAGAAAACCATTATTAAGGCCCTGTCTCACAATAAGTGGCAGCAGCAACACCCAAACTTCTGCAAGGATGACAACTACTACGGTCTGAGCAGGGCTGACCAAGTCGTTCTGTTCAGACTTCGAACTGGACATAACAGAATGCATGCTCACATGCACCAGAAACTTAAAGTTGGACAATCGAACAGATGCCCATGTGGTACCGCCCAAATGACCAGCAAACACCTCCTCCAAGACTGCCCAGACCACGCTGCACTCAGACGAGCTATGTGGCCTGACCCCACATCGCTGAACCAAAAGCTGCACGGGGACCTCGGGGACCTCCGCAGGACGGCAGCATTCGTCAGGGCAGCTGGTGTGACCATCTAGCGATCGACGAAGAAGAAGAAGAAGAAGAAGATTAATAACTAATCTTTGTACCTTGTATCAACCAGTCTCAAACATTCGGGAATTCTTCTGTGTGACCCAGGGAACAGACACGAAAAAAAAAAATCAAGCAGAAACTTCTATATACCATTAACAGTTTTAATGATTAAACTCAGGTTAAGTGACATTACATTCAATTGATTTGTAAACATGGTGAATGATCAACAAGGATCAAACATCATATTAACTTGTAATGGCTTAGCTGAGCATAAAGAATATAGTTGAACCTTTGTTGAAACAAGAGAAACCAGATTTTAAATTTGTCGCTGTAATGCAATGGGAGACTGTGAAGTAACTGTAACAAAAATATGCATAAAATCGGACACAATTTCATGTAGAAAATGATAAAAGCTGATTATATGAAAAAGGAAATTCTGAGTTACTCTAAAAAAAAAGGAGGATAATGAAAAGAAGGAGATTATTTTTCCTTCAGTTTTATAGCTCCTATCGTAGCTTATGGACTAACTTTTAACATGAAAAATTGGACATATTCACTTAAAATTAGACATCACATCTAGCCCAGCAAATATAAAGTTGGAGTCTGGCTTACGACCAGCTGTGTCCTCAAACAGTTCAGCGATGATCCTGAGCAAATGCCAGCAAATGGCACGGGAAGGGGGGGGGGACTGACCGCAGTACTCCCCGATCGTTGCAGCTGTTCAAACTTATTGCACTCAGCAGCCGGGGTCCGTAGAGTGGCAGCAAAGTGGGCGGCTGGCCTCTGGGCAGGTGACGTCTTCTTCTAGGCAACAGGTCGTTCCCTGGCCCAAAACTTTGGGATCTCCACCGGCCGACAGGAATCACAGAACTGATGGAAAAATGGATGTAAAATGGTTCCACTCATGAAATCCCAGTTCTTCAGAGGTCATGGTACGTGGATGAGACAGTCTCGAGGAAAAGTTCAAAATCAATATCAGTCCACTTTCACAGAGAGTTAAGGAAAATCAATAGAAAAAGTTTAACAATAACACAGCGTCTGAGGAGAGGGAAAAAACGTTGGAGTTTTACTCCATGTGAAAGAGGTTGAGCTCAAAGACAGGATGATCTCTCCTCAGATACCAGGGAAAAAAACACACACAAAAGAGACAGAAAGACTTCAGAAAGACAACCGAAAGAACAACTGAAAGAAACTGAAAAAGACCTGAAAAGAACTAGGGCATTTTCCTCTTTTAAATGAGAGCAATTCTTTGGTCATACCACTTGACTGGCAGCAGGAAGAACCAATTATCTTCTATCATGGGAGATTTAAATGGACTCTGGTCCAATAAGAAAGCGGTCCTTTGTCTGTAACCGACCAATAGAATAAAAGTGTGCGTCGTCCAACAAAGATGGTCTGGTGATTGGCTGATACCAGTCATATGACTTACGTAAGATTTTCAGAAAAAGAACACATATGACATAATTTCTGGACCCAGGGGACAGAAGACAAACTCGAGGAAATACAATTATCCTTTTATTGTTAACCTGTGTCTTGTGTTTGAGTGCGTGTATGTACAGTGTGGTGTGAAGTGCTGGTCTCGTGCTGGGGCTGAGAAGGACGCCGTTCTGCCTGGCAACCTTTGCAGGTGGCGATGCTGCGCTTTGTCCTGCGGGCGACAGCCAGGGGGAGAGCGTCTAGCTCTGTGCCGGGAAGAGGGGAAGTTACCCTGGCGCTGGTGTGGAGTTGAGCCGCCGCCGGGGAGAGAGAATCCGCTGCCAGGGAGGTCCACCTGTGCACAGGGGAAAGGAACTTGACAAGGTGAGTGAAGTTTAAGCTTACGTGCTTCGACATGTTGCTCGTGGTCAGAGGTTGAGCCAAGACGTGGCTGGAGATGAGAGACGTGTCTTAGTGAGTTTGACAGACTGCTCCGTGCTGAGTTGCTGGCAGGCCTGGCTCTTAAAGTCCATTGATGATTGGCAACAGGTGTGCACGCAGCTGAGACTGATGATGGCCCTGCGGGTGCCATGACAGTACTCCTCCCTCTAGAGGTGCCTCCTGGCACCTGCCCTATTCTACCCGGGTGCGTCCGGTGAAAGTCACAGATGAGTTGTTTATCGAGGACAAGAGACGGACGTACCCAGGATCTATGCTCAGCGCCGAAACCCTCCCAATCCACCAGGTATTGTAGGCCGCGACCCCGCCGGCGGGCATCCAGGATGGCAGTGACTCCCCACGCCGGATGGCCATCGATCATCCTCGGGGGAGGTGGCGCTGCGGGGGGCGGGCAGAGGAGGCTGGAACAGACCGGTTTCACCTGTGAAACATGGAAGGTTGGACAGATGCGGAGGGGGGGGAGAGCTAGGTGAACAGCCACAGGGTTAATCACACGTACAATAGGGTAAGGACCAATAAAACGCTTGGTCATCTTGCATTTCTCCACTTTCAAATTGATGTTGCGAGTTGACAGCCATACCTGCTGACCCACCTTGTACTCGGGCGCCGGTCTCCTGCGGCAATTGGCCATCCTGATGTTATGAGGGGGGAGGAGGGCTCTGCGGGTGGTAATCCAGAACCGGCGGCAGCGCCTGACATGGGCATGGACAGAGGGCACCGCCACCTACTTCTCCTCCTCCGGAAACAGCAGAGGGTCATACCCCAAAGATGCCTTAAAGGGGGACATCCCAATCGCTGAGGAAACCATGGAGTTGGGAGCGTACTCAATCCATGGCAGGTGGCTGCTCCAAGAAGAAGGGCTGGATGCAATGACGCAGCGTAGGGTTGCCTCCAGTTCCTGATTCGCTCGTTCGCATTGCCCATTGCTCTGAGGGTGGTAACCAGATGACAGGCTTACTGTTGACCCCAGCGCGTGACAGAACACCCTCCAAACCTGGGAAACAAACTGGGGCCCATGATCCGAGACGACATCCGTGGGGATCCCATGAAGACGGATGACGTGTTGAACCAACAGGTCCGCTGTCTCCCGCGCCATCGGCAACCCCCAGAGGGGAACGAAGTGGGCCGCCTTGGAGAAGCGATCAACAATGGTCAGGACCGTTGTAAAATGATTGGATGGCGGGAGGCCCGTCACGAAGTCCAGGGCGATGTGTGACCAGGGACGCCTAGGAACCGGCAGAGGGTGAAGCAGTCCGGCCGGGGGGGAGGAGGATGACTTCCCGGTGGCGCACTGAGTGCAGGCCTGGATGTAGGCATTGATGTCCTTTCGCAGCCCCGGCCACCAGAACGACCTCTGGAGAAGCTCAATTGTGCGGGACACCCCTGGGTGGCACGACAACTTCGAGGTGTGAGCCCACTGAATGACCTCACCCCGGACCAGCGTAGGAACAAACAACCGCTCCGAGGGGCTGCCCCCCGGATCGGGCTCAGCCTCCTGCGCCCTCACAACCCTCTCCCTGATGTCCCACAAGAGGGCGCCCACGACGCAGGATGGGGAAAGGATCGTTTGTTCCAGGTCCTCGGATACCTCCGCCAAGAACTGCCTGGAGAGGGCGTCTGGCTTAGCGTTCTTGTCCCCAGGGCGGTAGGTGATGGTGAAGTCGAACTGACCGAAGAACAGGGACCAGCGGGCCTGACGGGAGTTCAACCGCTTAGCTGTCCTCAGATATTCCAAGTTCTTATGGTCGGTCCAAACTACAAAAGGCTGGGCAGCTCCCTCCAGCCAGTGGCGCCACTCCTCTAATGCGAGCTTAACCGCCAACAGCTCCCTATCGCCGATGCTGTAATTCCTCTCTGCCGGAGACAGGCGGTGTGAGAAGAAGGCGCAGGGGCGGATCGCGGATCACCCTGTCTGTCGGAGAGCGCCGAGAGAGTACTGCCCCCACCCCGGAGTCCAAAGCGTCCACCTCAACCAGGCACTGGAGAGCTGGATCCACCTGCGTAAGGACATGGGACGATGAGAACTCCCTCTTGAGTGCGCCGAACGCTGCTGCAGCCTCCTCCGACCAGTGGAAGGGGACCTTCGGGGACGTGAGACAGGTCAGCGGGCGGGCCACCATGCTATACTTGGGCACAAAGCGGCGGTAAAAATTGGCAAACCCCAGGAACTGCTGGAGTTGCCTCCTGGACGGGGGGGGGCAGTCCACCACCGCCTTGACCTTGGCCGGGTCGGGGAGAACCTGGTTGTGGGAAATCACAAAGCCGAGAAAGGACGTCTCTTCAGCATGGAACTCGCACTTCTCGGCCTTCACGAACAGTTGGTTCTCCAGGAGTCGTTGGAGGACCCATCTCACGTGCACCCGGTGCTCCTCAGGCGATCGGGAGAAGATGAGGATGTCGTCCAGGTAGACAAAGACACAGGTGCCCAGAAAATCCCGGAGAACGTCATTGATTAGGCGCTGGAAGATGGCCGGAGTGTTAGTCAGCCCAAACGGCATCACCAGGTATTTGAAGTGGCCGCTTGGGGTCCGGAAGCCAGTCTTCCACTCATCTCCCTCCATGATCCGCATGAGATGGTACGCGTTGCGGAGGTCGAGTTTGGTAAACCAAGAGGCCCCCTGGAGGGCATCAAACGCCGTGTCCATGAGGGGCAGGGTGTATTCATCCTTCACTGTAATGTCATTGACACCCCTGAAGTCAATACATGGCTGCAGGGAGCCGTCCTTCTTCTCAACAAAGAAGAATCCTGCCCTCACCGCCGAAGAAGATGGGCGGATGATCCCTGAGATGAGTGACTCCTTGATATACGTATCCATCGCCTCCCGTTCCAGAGCAGACAGGCTGTACAAACGGCTCGACAGCAGCGGGGCACCAGCCGGGAGATTAATAGTGCAGTCATAAGGGCAGTGGGGGGGGGGGGGACAGCGCCCGTGACTTACTAAAAACTGCCCCCAGATCGTGATATTCAACTGGCACCTTGGACAGATCTGGGGGGGGGGGGGACGTGCATGGGGCCACAGACACTGACGGGGCACACGCGGACTGCAGGCACGCGCTGAGGCAGAAAGAAGTCCAGGATGAGATGCTTCCTGTCTGCCAGTCGAAGGAAGAATTATGCAGCTGCAGCCAGGGGTAACCCAGGATGACCGGGGAGGTGGAGGAGGGCAGCACCAGAAAGCGTAGATCCTCCTGGTGGTTCCCAGAAACGATCACCGGCACTGAGGCGGTCTGCTGAGAGATGGTCGTTAGCGGGGCTTTAGATAGGGCTATCAGCTTGAGTGGTGGCTCGAGAGTTTGACAGGGGAGCCCTAACCGGGTTGCCAGGTCTCCTGATATAAAACTCTGCTCAGCCCCCGAGTCAATCAGTGTGTGGGTGGAGTATTCAGTGTGTTTATGAATGAATCAGATGGGCACGAGGCAGCTGGTGAGGGGTTTAGACTGGGACACGTCCGTGAGTCCCCCTACTGTGACCCACGGACCACCTCCTCTTTTAACAGACTCACACAATTCTCCAATTCGTGGGCACTGCTACCACAATAAAAACACAGTCCTAACTCCCTACAGCGCTGTTTCTCAGCAGGCGGAATTTTGGAGCGCCCGATTACCATATCCTCCCGCACCGGAAGTCCTTCCGTAGAGGGCAGAGCCAACTGAGGTGACTGTGAGGAACGAAAAAACTGCACGCTCGAGCGGCTGGAAGCTCTTCACTCAGCTGCTCGTTCCCTCAGCCTGTTATCCAAGCTAATGGTAAGAGAAATTAGCTTGTTTAGTCGTTCTGGCTTATCCAACCTAGCTAGTTCGTCTCTTAGACCGGGGCTTAGGCTACTGATAAAAATGCTACACAACGAGGCGTCCTCCCACCCGACCTCAGCGGCCACCGCCCAGAAATCGACCACGTACTCCACAGCAAACCTACCACCCTGTCGAAGGTTTAGCATCCGGGTATTGAGCACGGTGTCCCAGTCGGAGTGGTTAAACACCTCATGGAAGTCGGCCAGAAACCGTTGGTATGTTAAGTTAGCATAACTGGGATTAACCATAACGGCATAGGCCCAGGTTAGCGCCCTACCTTCTAGCAGGTTAGCAATGTAGCCTATCTTGCTATGATCCGTGGGAAAGTCCCCCGGTACTCGCTGGAAAACCATCTCACATTGCAGGATAAACACCCAGGCTTCCCTGAGCTTCCCACTGACGCGTGCAGGCATGGGCACCGGTGTGAGGCGGGCCGAAGGGACCTGACTGACCTGGCTAGGCGGGGGGCTTGCGCGGCCCGGTAGAGCCCCGGAAGCCGGTGGGAACGTCCGCTGTCCATCCAGACGATCCAACCGGCTGTTAATTTGGGTTAACTGGGCAAGGATAACTAAGCTAGTTGTTCTACTCAAGCGTCTATGGTGTTTAAACGGTGTGCTAGCATGCTGTCTGCTGGGTCGCTCTGACGGAGCCCTACTGACATAATTTCTGGACCCAGGGGACAGAAGACAAACTCAAGGAAATACAATTATCCTTTTATTGTTAACCTGTGTCTTGTGTGTGAATGCGTGTATGTACAGTGTGGTGTGAAGTGCTGGTCTCGTGATGGGGCTGAGAAGGACGCCGTTCTGCCTGGCAACCTTTGCAGGTGGCGATGCTGTGCTCCGGTTTGTCCTGCGGGCGACAGCCAGGGGAAGAGCGTCTAACTCTGTGCCGGGAAGAGGGGAAGTTACCCTGGCGCTGGTGTGGAGTTGAGCCGCCGCCGGGGAGAGAGAATCCGCCACCAGGGAGGTCCACCTGTGCACAGGGGAAAGGAACTTGACAAGGCGAGTGAAGTTTAAGCATACGTGCTTCGACGTGTTGCTCGTGGTCAGAGGTTGAGCCAAGACGTGGCTGGAGATGAGAGACGTGTCTTCGTGAGTTTGACAGACGGTTCCGTGCTGAGTTGTTGGCTGGCCTGGCCCTTAAAGCCCGTTGACGACTGGCAACAGGTGTGCACGCAGCTGAGACTGATGATGGCCCTGCGGGTGCCATGACAACATATTAATTTTAAAAATTAAATTATAGACTTAGAAAGCTTGGGATCAGTCCGCCAAGGTCTCCGCCTTTGACCGCCACCTAATCCACATAGCACCAGACCCCCATGATCCCTCCTGCAGGTGGTGAACCCACTAGAGGGCGGACCCATGTAACTCCTTCGGGCTGAGCCCGGCCGGGTCCCATGGGTGGAAACCCGGCCACCAGACGCTAGCCTTCGAGCCCCTCCCCTAGGCCTGGCTCCAGGGTGGGGCCCCGGTAACCCCATACCGGGCGGGGTACACTGAATCCTTGATATACAATTTATCATGAGAGTCTGTTGGATCGTTCTTAGTCTGGCCCTTCACCCAGGACCAGTTTGTCTTGGGAGACCCTATCAGAGGCAAATTGCCCCGGACAACATAGCTCCTGACTATGTTGACTATGTTGACTATGACTACGACCACCGCAAGGTGGTCGGTGCATCTCGTGGTGGCAACCCCCGAACCAAGTGGTGGACACCAGTGGTGAGGGGGGCCATTAAGCTGAAGAAGGAGTCCTATCAAGCTTGGTTGGCTTGTGGGACTCCCGAAGCAGCTGAGGTGTACCGGCAGGCCAAGCGGAGTGCAGCTCGGGTGGTTGCTGAAGCAAAAACCCGGGTATGGGAGGAGTTCGGTGAGACCATGGAACAAGACTTTCGGTCGGCTTCAAAGAGATTCTGGCAAACTGTTCGGCGGCTCAGGAGGGGAAAGCAGCTCGCCGTCCACACTGTGTATGGTGCAGATGGGACACTGTTGACTTCAACTGGGGATATCGTCGGGCGGTGGAAGGAATACTTCGAGGATCTCCTCAATCCCACTGATACGCCTTCCACAGAGGAAGCAGGGTTTGGGGACGAGGGGGATGACTCGCCTATCACAGGGGCTGAGGTCGCCAAGGTGGTTAAAAATCTCCTTGGTGGCCGGGCCCCGGGGGTGGACGAGATTCGCCCCGAGTACCTCAAGGCCCTAGATGTTGTTGGGTTGTCATGGTTGACACGCCTCTACAACATTGTGTGGAGGTCGGGGGCAGTGCCTTTGGCATGGCAAACCGGGGTGGTGGTTCCTCTCTTCAAAAAAGGGGACCGGAGGGTGTGCTCCAACTTTAGAGGGATCACACTCCTCAGCCTCCCTGGGAAGGTCTATGCCAAGGTACTGGAGAGGAGAGTCCGGCCGTTGGTCGAACCTCGGATTCAGGAGGAGCAATGTGGTTTTCGTCCTGGCCGTGGCACATCGGACCAGCTCTTTACCCTCTCGAGAATTCTTGAGGGTTCGTGGGAGTTTGCCCAACCAGTTTACATGTGTTTTGTGGACTTGGAGAAGGCATTTGACCGCGTCCCTCGTGGATCTTTGTGGGGGGTGCTTCGGGAGTATGGGGTATCGGGCTTGTTGTTACGAGCTATTCGGTCTCTGTACGACCGTTGTGAGAGTTTAGTTCGTATTGCCAACACTCGGTCGGAGTCATTCCCAGTGAGAGTTGGACTCCGCCAGGGCTGCCCTTTGTCACCGATCCTGTTCATAATTTTTATGGACAGGATTTCTAGGCGCAGCCAGGGAATGGAGGGTGTCTTGCTTGGTGACCACAGGATCTCATCTCTGTTGTTTGCAGATGATGTTGTCCTGTTGGCTTCATCCAGCAATGACCTACAGCTCTTGCTGGGACGGTTTGCCGCTGAGTGTGAAGCGGCTGGGATGAGAATCAGCACCTCCAAGTCCGAGTCCATGGTCCTCAGCCAGAAAAAGGTGGATTGTCCTCTCCGGGTTGGGGACAGGCTCCTGCCCCAAGTGGAGGAGTTTAAGTATCTTGGGGTCTTGTTCACGAGTGAGGGGAAAATGGAGCAAGAGATCGACAGACAGATTGGAGCAGCATCTGCAGTGATGCGGACGTTGTACCGGTCTGTTGTGGTGAAGAGGGAGCTTAGTTCTAAGGCAAAGCTGTTGATTTACCAGTCAATCTACGTTCCTACTCTCACCTATGGTCACGAGCTTTTTTTTTTTTTTTTTTTTTTTTTTTTTTTTTTTTTTTTTTGTTACTTATTTGTACCCGTAGGTAGACTTGGTTTGCAGTCTGGTGACAAGCCACTGGCTGCTGGTCGCTGCGTGCGCGAGCGCCCTAAACCTACATGTTTTTTTTGGTGTGCGGGAGGAAACCGGAGAAATCCCGGAGTAAACCCGCGCAACACGGGGAGAACATGCAAACTCCACACAGCTCACTGTTGGTCGGGGGCTGGGATCGAACCCACGATCTCATGATCCCCGCGGTCCCCCGGCCGAGGGTAAAACTGTGCTGCCACAGTGCTAAACCACTGCGCCACCGTGCAGCCCACGGTGCTTTGGGTAATGACCGAAAGAACGAGATCGCGGATACAAGCGGCTGAAATGAGCTTTCTCCGTAGGATTGCTGGACTCACCCTCAGAGATAGGGTGAGGAGCTCAGTCATCCGGGAGAGGCTCAGAGTAGAACCGCTGCTCCTCCACATTGAAAGGAGTCAGTTGAGGTGGTATGGGCATCTGATTAGGATGCCTCCTGGACGCCTCCCACTTGAGGTGTTTCAGGCACGTCCCACTGGCAGGAGACCCCGGGGCAGACCCAGGACTCGGTGGAGAGACTATGTCTCCCAGCTGGTCTGGGAACGCCTTGGTATCTTCTCTGAAGAGCTGGAGCAGGTGGCTGGGAGAGGGAAGTCTGGGCTTCTCTGCTTGAACTGCTGCCTCCGCGACCCGGACCTCCAGAAAAGCGGTAGAAGATGGATGGATGGAAATTATAGACTTATATATATGTATAATCTAAGCTATCTTCAGTGATTCATGACTAACTTTCACGACTGCTTCCACTGAGCATGCACTTTTATAAACTCGTTTAAACATAGTTCAGACATGCAATACATTTCAAATCAATGATTAATGAAACATTTCAAACCATAATTGTCCAACACAGGGGCGGTCATCTTCAACAGTGTTCTGAGCAGTATATCTTGGAAAAATATCAAAGTCTTGAGGAGAGAGAGGATTATTTTAGTCAAATTAAACAAAATCCAATGTTGACCATAGTACAAACAAACATGTTCCTGAGTTGAACAAAAGGGCACTGTTGGTCTTTGGATAATGGTTGGAGGCTCCAGAAATGTGTTTTGATGATTCTGGCTTGGATCAAAAGGCTTTTAGCACATAAAACTGTCTGAGGGTAAATGTTCCTAGGGGATTTATGATAACAGTCCAGGTGTCTTTCTGGCACGAAGAGGATCCTTGGGGTCTTAAGCCAAGCAGGAAATGTGGAGTTTAAATGCATTATTTAGGAAACAGGGTGAGTTGGAGGTCTCCTGTTCATAGAGACTGTTCATGTGGATTGGAACTCAGATGTAACGTTACAATAATAAGGGCGCTTTAAAGCTGGATTCATGCCGCACCTCCGCTGTCTGCGTATGTGCAACCGGAAACCTCGTGTGACGAAATTTACATTAGTGTCTCCACTCCGCTAGTGTACGCAGGGCTCTACTGTGGACGACCATGTGAAGACCAAATTTTATGATCGCGCGGCCTGCCCACGATCTGAACATGTTGACGGAGCATGCGCAAGACTGAACATTCCTTTCACAAGATGGCGCTACCAACACAACATACAAAGACAAAGTAGATGAGGAAGACAACGAGGAGGCAGAAGACGAGAGTAAACATACATGAATCCTTTTGCAGCAGCAGCAGCTTGAGCGGAGAAGAGCACTGTAAAATGGTAATTCCTCCTTTTCCTTGAAATGATGCCACTGCTGTTGCTACCAAAAAAAATGTGCATCACTCTCGTGTTTATAACCAATGAACAAACTGGCGTGTTAGCACATTTGCGCTACCCATAGGGCTGGGGCGAAACTACAAATAAGTTGTGTACATGTGTCAACGGCTTGGCCTGGTAGACAAAAAGTGAGCATGTACAACGCCACGTGTGTGCTGGACTCGTCCAAAGCACACGTGGACCAAAGCGGATCAGAGGGGAAATGCAGCATGAATAAGGCTTAAGTGCCATGACTTGGGAAAGACTACAGCAGTGCACTAGTTGTGGTTTTGGTGGTATTAACCAGAGGAATCAGGACTCTTAGCATTTGTCGTTGATGCCACCACTTTGATCATGAAAAATAAGACAGAAAAGCACCAGAAATGAACTAAGTAAATGTTTGTACCTTGATCAGAAGACATTGTTTTGATCTAGTCTTGTTGCTTTGTCTTCTCTCCAGCATCTGGACGTTAAAACCCAGCTCTTAATCATCCTATGGAGGCTGAAGTTAAGTCGGGAATTTAAAAGTGGCTGAGGCTGAGCGAGGACAGGCTAGGAAGACGGCACAGAGCCAAACCACAGCCATGAAGGTAAGCCTGACCTGAGGTTGCGTTAACTGAAAATTGTTTTTCATTGACAGATTTTTTTTCAGCTATGACTGAAAATTCTGAAAGCTGTTTTTCGTTAGACAGATTACACTGAGGGGGATCTAATTAAAGTGAATTAAAATGACAGATAATAATTGTGACAGAATTTTATGGGGCCGTACAGTGTGATATATACACTTCTCACAAAAAGTTAGGGATATTTGGATTTCGGATTAAATTTATGGAAAATATAATAGTCCACGCTGCAGTGATATTATATCATAAAAGCAGGGCATTTAAGTAGAAGCATGCAATGATGATTTCCTCATAGGGGTGTGCCATATCGTATTGTTCACGATAATTCATTCATCTTCTTCCGCTTAATCCTTTTCGGGTCGCGGGGGTGCTGGAGCCTATCCCAGCATCTTTGGGCGAGAGGCAGGGTACACCCTGGACATTTCGCCAGTCCATCGCAGGGCCAACACAGAGAGACAGACAACCATTCACTCTCACAGTCATACCTAAGGACAATTTAAAATCCCCAGTTTTGATGCCAATTAACCTAACTTGCATGTTTTTTGGCATGTGGGAGGAAACCGGAGAAATCCCAGAGTAAACCCACGCAGACACGGGGAGAACATGCAAACTCCACACAGATCACTGCTGGTCGAGGGCTGGGATCGAACCCAGGATCCCCCGACCAAGAGTGAGTTGCTGTGCTGCCGCAGTGCTAACCATTCTGCCACCGCGCCGCCCTTGTTCACGATAATACCGGTATAAATTTTGACATCAGTGTTAAAATGAATATTGCGATATTTGTGGTCATTACGCTGCAAATTACATGTTACCATAGAAACGGGAAAACAAACATGGCACGGGAAGCGGCGCTCCATACTTAGAACGTCTTCGTCTTGTTGTGAGGAAGCAATTTAGTTTTAAGGCCGTTTCAGACTGCTGCCATCTTTTAAAAAACAAAAACAAAAAAAAACAAGGCAGCGATGTCAATGACGTCTCATGCTGTTTACAAGTCGACTTATTGTCTGATGAGGCATGGCATTCCACTCTTCTTGAAGGGTGGCCCTCAGGTCGTTGAGATTGTGGGGTGCAGGGTTACGAGCCTCTACATGGCGACTCAGCTGATCCCATAGGTTTTCTATGGGATTCAGGTTTGGAGAAAGTGCATACCACTCCATTTGAGGTACCCCAGCCTCCAGCAGCTGTTCCTTAATTATGCGACCTCGACGAGCTGGAGTATTGTCGGCCATGAAGATGAAATTAGGCCTGTGCTGTTCATGCAGGGGCATAATGACTGGATTAATGATGTTATTCAGGTAGTATCGGCTTGTCACTGTACCATTCACAATGTATAGGGCAGTTCTGTATTAACTAGACACACCTGTCCAGACTGTAACATGGTGACAACAGTGACTGATACATAGCACTCTCCTTGACGTCTCCAACATCGTTGGTAGCCATCATTTCTGCTCAACGTGAATCGACTTTCATCAGAGAACAGCACTGAGGCTCACTGGTCCCTTGTCCAGTGTAAATGCTCCCTGGCCCATGCAAGATGATGACGTATGTGCCTGATGGACTGGTCAGGTACCCTTGCAGGTCATCTAGCACGCGGACCACGCTGATGTAAACGGTTTCGAATGGTCTGACATGGCATTTGGGTGCCTCTTACCTCCCTTAAATGGGCCTGGAGTTGAGTGACATTCATCATCTGGTTCCGCAGGGCACTGTTCACAATGAAGCGGTCATCAGCGGGGGATGTGGCAAAAGGACGTCCACTTGCTTTCTGTGACTCTTCCAGTCTCTCTATATCTCTGTTGCAATCTGCTGATGACACTCTGTAACACTCTAAGCTTAGTGGTCACTTCCTTCTGAGAACATCCTGTTTGAAGTCTCGCAATGGCGAGGTACTGGTGACCAATTGTAGGTGTCGTCTTGGTCTCATTATGTCAAAATGTGAACTGCATGATGTAGAGGACCAGGACTTAAAGGTTTCCGGCACCATGTGTATATATATGTGTGTGTATGCATATATATATATGTGTATGTGTGTGTGTGTGCGTGTGTGTAGGGGGGGGTGTAGATCCTTACGGTGCTGGCCGTTGTTTTGTCTTTTGGTCTTTCTGCTCTTGAGCACATTGTTGGCCAATTGATGATTGGAAAGACTTGTGGTGGCTGATTGGGTATTGAAGGAGTGACTATTTTTTTTTATTTAAGTTTTTGTAAAGGGTATACATGTCATTACAGCATTGCATTGTTTACATTTTCATCACATATTCCCTTTTTTTGTTTTTTGACAAGATTGAAAAAAAATTATTACAACACCCTTTTTTTAAGTGAAAGAAAAGAAAAACTTTAAAAAAAAAAAGAGAAGAAAAAAAAAAGGAACATCTGAGTAGCATTGGGACAAAGAGAGGAGCCATTATTGAAATGGTGTTTGTCAAAGATTAGATCTGATGGAAGACACATATGCGTTCCAGGGTTGCCAAAAGTTCAAAAACCCATCCATGTCCTGTCTCAGTGCGAATGTCAACTTCTCCATCAAATAAATGTCCTGAATCACGTTAATCCAATCTTCAGGTGTAGGACAGTCTCTCCACATCCATTTTTTTGTTAGTGCTTTTTTACTTGCCAATATTAAAACAGTGAATAAGTATTTTTCTCCTCGTCTTTCCAGTGATTCCGGTAGTAAACCCAAATACAAAGTTACAAAAGAAAAGGGAACTGTTACTTTGAATATTTTCCCCAATATTGTCTGTACATTAGTCCAATATTGGTGGATAACTGTGCATGACCAAAACACATGAAAATGATTTGCAGTCTTTTCACCACACAACCGCCAACAGTTCAACCCTTTACGAGTAAATTTGATATGTGCAGGTGTGTGGTATATATTACTCATATGTTCCATACCTACATTTGTTAGAGCATGTGGAAATGTTTGGGACAGAATATACAAAGGAACTTCACACCTCTGAAAGGGACAAAGGAATCTCACCGCCGTGTGAAGACCAACGACGTCACAGGACGCGGCGGCAACAGACTTGACACCTTCACCCCCTAAGGCGAGGAGAGGTTTTCCCATCACCTCCCAAGACGAAGGGAGGAGTTAACAGGACTAATGGGGGATTTAGATAACGGGGGATTTCAGCTTGTGTTTTGCATGTCTTTGATGTGTGCCTGTATTTAACCAGCGAGCTGGGCAGAATTCTTCCTCTTTGCCTTCTGCCAAGCTCTGCACCAGATGAGACAAGATAGAAGAGTTGTTCATTAAAGACTCTGCTTTTGTGATACAAAACCGCCTCGTCATTTCCAGCTCTTCTACACTGGTGACCTTGACGCGAGTATGGACCGGAGGCGTTCTTCAAGCGACTCATCCGTGGCGACTCTGACATACGCCAGCAACGACGCAGACGAGGGAGCAGACAGACAGCTGTCCCCTCCGGCAGAAGGAATTGAGAGGGCTCAACCGAGCTCCAACACCGCCGTGAGAGCCGAGGCAAGGCACTCTCACCCGGCGGGCACAACAGTGATGGTGTGCACGAACGCCGTCGCTGTCCAGCTGCCAGACTTCTGGCGAGAAGACCCCGCCTCTTGGTTTCTACAAGCTGAAGCCCAGTTCATACTGGCGGGCATCACAGCAGACGATACAAAATTCTACCATATCGTCTCCAAACTCGACTCCGCCACTTCGAGGTGTGTGCGGAGCTTGATCCGGCGACCACCGGCCCGGGACAAGTATGAGACGCTCAAGGTGACCATCGTGGCGAACTATGTCCCACCAGCAGAGGAAAGAGCCGAGAGGATCCTGGCGGTCTACGGCCACAGAGGGGGCAATCCGAAGGCCCTCATGGAGGATTTGCTGCAGCTTAAGGAGGAGGACAACGACAATTTCCTTTTCCAGTTTATTTTCCTCAGCACGCTTCCACCACACATGAGAGGGACACTCGCCAATACGAAGTGCAACACCCACCAAGACTTCCGCACACTGGCCAGCGAGGCTTATCGGCTCGTCAACGCCTGCAAGGAGCGGACACCTACAGCGGCATCCGCGGACCTCAAAACTGACGCCCCGAGCCATGGAGAGCCACAGCCCACGGTGACAGCGGCGCGGCCCAAGCGTAACAAACAGATCGACGTCTGTTATTATCACCACCACTTCGCCGAGAAAGCCCACAAATGCGTTCCCCCCTGCAAGTTCACGATGTCGGGAAAACGGCAAAGCCGAGGGCCGTTAACGGCAGCGGTTCTCGGCGAGAAAAACAAGCTGTTATACGTGATGGATGGACACACAGGCAAGCAGTTCCTCATCGACATGGGAGCTCAGCTGAGTTTCATCATGCCCTCCCACGCAGATCGAGCCATGGGCACCCGGGGCAATGGAGCAGTGGCAGCCAACGGTTCGGGGAAAAGAGCCTGCACCTCCTCATTCACGGCCGCAGCTACAGATGGACATTTGTTGTAGCGGCAGTGAGTTTTAACTTGTTAGGCGCTGATTTTCTATGTGCACATGGGTTATTAGTTGATCTAGCAAATAGGCGCCTGGTTAATGCACTATCTTTTGCTTCTATTCCATGCTCAGCTCGAGTCTCTCCACCACCTGTGCAGGCCAACGTCACCACGGCAGGAGGTAAGTTTGAGCAACTCCTCACCCAATTTCCAGCACTCACAACCCCCAAATTTTCAGCCACTGTAGCCAAACACGGGGTTAAACACTTCATTCCAACAAACGGACCTCCCGTTTTTGCCAAAGCTCGCCGCTTAGACGCGGCCAAGCTCAACATAGCAAGGTACGAATTTGCAGCTCTTGAAAAATTAGGCATTGTCCGACGTTCAAAGAGCCCTTGGGCTTCACCACTTCACATGGTTCCGAAATCCGACGGTTCTTGGAGACCGTGCGGAGATTACCGCAGATTAAACAACGCCACAGCGCATGACCGCTACCCCATCCCTCATATACAGGATTTTTCACTGCATTTAGCGGGCGCGCGCATTTTTTCAAAGATAGACTTAGTCCGCGGTTATCACCAAGTCCCAGTCCGAGCTGAAGACATTCCTAAAACAGCGGTTATAACCCCTTTCGGCCTTTTTGAATTCCTGCGAATGCCTTTTGGCCTCAAAGGCGCTGCTCAGACTTTTCAGCGTATGATGGACGCAGTCTTACGCGACCTCCCCTTTGTTTTCGTCTACCTCGACGATATGCTGGTAGCCAGCTCATCGGAGGAAGAGCACGAGCAGCATCTCTCTACCGTTTTTCAGAGGCTAGAGGAGCACGGATTAATAATTAATCCAGCCAAATGCAAATTCGCCGTATCGCAAATTGATTTTTTGGGACATAGAGTCTCCCCGAAAGGGGCAGTTCCGCTTCCAGACAAAATTCATGCGATAGAAGGTTTTCCACGGCCCCAAACGGTCAAATCGCTACAGGAATTTTTGGGGATGGTTAATTTTTACAACCGTTTCCTCCCTCATGCAGCTCAGCTCATGCAGCCCCTGTATGACGCGCTCAAAAAAAAGAAAGCTTCCAACGCGGTTGAATGGACCCCGGAACGCGAACGCGCTTTTGCGGAAGTTAAAAACGCCCTAGCTAACGCCACAATGTTAGTCCACCCAGATCCCTCGGCCCGCATTGCTCTAACCACAGATGCTTCAGACTTGGCCATAGGGGCAGTTGTAGAACAACTTGTCAAGGGGGTCTGGCAACCTTTAGCATTCTTTTGCAAATCGCTAAATCCAACGGAACGCAAATACAGCACTTTTGACAGGGAGCTGCTGGCGCTCCATTTGTCCATCCGCCACTTCCAGTTTTGGTTAGAAGGGTGGAGTTTCACGGCTTTTGTGGACCATAAACCGCTCACTTTTGCTATGGCTAAAATTTCAGAACCTTGGTCGGGCAGACAACAAAGACAGTTAGCTGCGATTTCAGAGTTCACCACAGACATTCGACATGTAGCGGGCAAACTTAACGTAGTAGCGGACTGTCTCTCGCGCGCTGTGGCACCGCCAGAGCACGAGGAGACAGATTACACTGCCTCAGCAGCTGAGCTTTTCTCTAACGCAAACACATATGCAGCACCTATCCATGAAGGGATAGATTATGCAGCCATGGCGGAAGAACAAAGCAGTGATGCGGACGTGCGCACGCTCCTGTCTGGACCAACAGGGTTAAGGCTGGAGAAAAAAGGGTTGCGCGACGGTGTGCCCCCCCAATATGCGATGTTTCAACCGGCCGACCTCGCCCGTTAGTACCAGCTGCTTGGCGCCGCCGTATTTTTGACGCAATTCACTCCCTCGCGCACCCAGGTGTGCGCGCCTCGGTCAAAATGGTTGCCGAAAAGTTTGTGTGGCCAGGCCTGCGCAAAAACGTAAAAGAATGGGCAAAAACTTGCATTCCTTGTCAGCGCGCCAAAGTACACAGACACACAAAAGCCCCTCTGGAGCCTTTTCCCATCCCTGCTAGAAGGTTCGACCACATTCATGTCGACCTCGTGGGGCCACTGCCTTCCTCCCAGGGTTTCACACACCTGCTAACAATGATAGACCGCACCACGCGCTGGCCAGAGGCAGTCCCTCTAGCGGCAACTACAGCGGAGGAAGTCGCTCGCGTTTTTCTAACAAATTGGGTGGCACGTTTCGGCGTCCCATCAGACATCACGTCAGATAGGGGGCCTCAATTTGTCTCAGAGCTCTGGTCAGCCATGTCCAACAGTTTAGGGGCAACAATTCACCGTACCACCGCTTATCACCCTCAGGCTAATGGGTTATGCGAGCGTTTTCACAGGTCCTTAAAGGCCGCCCTCAGAACCTCATTAACGGACACAAATTGGGTAAATAAACTTCCCTGGGTTTTATTGGGGTTGCGTGCGGCACCTAAAGAGGATTTAGACGCTTCCCCTGCAGAATTAGTCTTTGCTCAGCCTATCAGACTACCAGGTGAATTTTTACCAGAAAACCCGGAACCAGGGCACCTCCCAGTCCCAAGGTTTTTAGGCAGTAACGGACCGGACTCTCTCCACGGTCCAGCTCATCACGCCTTTCCACGAGTTTTTGTTCCTCAAACTTTAAAAAACGCTGAGTTTGTTTTTGTTAAGCATGAAGCTCTAAAACCAACGTTACGCCCAGTATACGATGGCCCGTACAGAGTGCTGGAAAATGGTGACAAACACTTTGTGCTTGATTATGGGGATAGAAATGAAACGGTCAGCATTGACAGACTCAAACCTGCCTTCTTGTTGAGAGACGAACCTGCACAGCTGGCTCGAGCACCTCGGCGAGGTAGACCCCCCAAGGGAAAAGTCTCAGCCCCCAGGCAGGGAACAGATAATCTCTCTCCTTCCCACACTGCAGATTCCTCACAACAAGGTCCCAGCAGGACACCTAAACCAACCTACAGCAGCTTTGGGAGAAGACTAAAACCCAGACAGCACAGGGACTGATCCCACCACTCTGCAAATTTTCGCTAATTGTGCTGCAACAGTTTAGGACTGACTTATGATTATACTATGCTGTTATGTTTTCACTGAACTCTCTTAGGAGCATGTCTGCTTAAAAATTTCTTCTGTGGCAACAGCTGTAACACGTAGTATGTCTTAGTAATTACCCTAGACTGTGAATCTTTCTGTGTCCTTTCATAGTTGTTTGGGGGGCCTGTGGTATATATTACTCATATGTTCCATACCTACATTTGTTAGAGCATGTGGAAATGTTTGGGACAGAATATACAAAGGAACTTCACACCTCTGAAAGGGACAAAGGAATCTCACCGCCGTGTGAAGACCAACGACGGCACAGGACGCGGCGGCAACAGACTTGACACCTTCACTCCCTAAGGCGAGGAGAGGTTTTCCCATCACCTCCCAAGACGAAGGGAGGAGTTAACAGGACTAATGGGGGATTTAGATAACGGGGGATTTCAGCTTGTGTTTTGCATGTCTTTGATGTGTGCCTGTATTTAACCAGCGAGCTGGGCAGAATTCTTCCTCTTTGCCTTCTGCCAAGCTCTGCACCAGATGAGACAAGATAGAAGAGTTGTTCATTAAAGACTCTGCTTTTGTGATACAAAACCGCCTCGTCATTTCCAGCTCTTCTACAGGTGTTTTGAAAAATCTAACCAAATTTTTCCATCCAAATTCTCTCCACAGCAGGGATGAGGTACTTTTCCACTGTTGGTTTATTTAGTTTTTCCCATAATTCCAGTTGTAAAGTGAAATTCCCCTCTTTTTCCCATTTCTCTTTTATATATGATGTGTTGTCTCCTTTTAAATCTTGAAGACTATGGTATATTTTAGAGATGTATCTGATCCCTGGGATCCCTTTATATGCCATGAAGAAAACCTTAAGAACACCTGACTGGGCCCTTTCCAAATCCTCCTTTTTAAGTATCTTGTTTATGTGGTGTCTAAGCTGAAAGAACCTGTAAAGGTCTTGATTTATTAGAGCTTGTTTTTTCAAATCTTCAAAACTTTTTACAGTTTGCCCTTTAAAAAAAATCGTAATATTTTATCAGTCCATTCTCTTTCCACTTTTTAAATCTAGTGTCTGTTTTAATAGGAGTAAAATCCTGATCATAGGAAATCCATTGCAATAATCGATAGGGTTCTTTAGTTTGATTCTCTCTGACTATCTTAAACCAAATTTTTAGCGGGGTCTCTATCCACGGGTTAGTGTTATTCAAATGTTTAGGTAAGGCATTATTCCCTATTATCGCCTGTAGGGGAATGTCACTTGTTATTTGGCATTCTATCTCCTTCCATTGTGCAGTGCAGAATGGGTTACATATCTCTACTAAAATTTTAATTTGCACGGCTTTAAAATAGTCCCTGATATTTGGCAGCATGAGCCCACCTTTGTCTTTGTTTACCTGTAGGGTTCTATACCTGATTCTAGGTCTCTTGCCCTGCCATATGAATCTTGAGATCCTTCTGTCCAGTTCTTGCCATGTTTTTTTGGGAGGTTCTACCGATATTGTTTGGAAAAGGTATAGAAGACATGGAAGTATATTCATTTTGATTGCTTCAATTCTTTGTGCAGTACCCAAGAATGGTATCATATTCCATCTTGCTAGATCAGATTTTATTTTTGCCATCAGTGGATCATAGTTTAGTGTTGTAATTTTGTTGAGTTGTTTCGGGATATTGATCTCCAGATATTTCATAGATTCCATCTCCCAGTTAGTTTTGAATTTGCTTAGTAAATATCGATTTGGGTTATAGTTGAATGTTAAAATTTGGGTTTTATGCATGTTCAATTCGTACCCCGATAACTCTCCATACTCTGAAAAAACTGAGATTAGTTATGGAAAAGAGGTGTCCGGCTGCCCCAGGTATATTAAAATGTCATCAGCAAAGAGTGCTATTTTATGTTCCTTCTGACCAAGTGTAATACCTTGAATTTTTTGATTCTGTCTTACCCATTGGCTCAGAGGTTCTATGAAGATTGCAAAAAGCAGTGGAGACAAGGGGCAGCCCTGACGACATCCTCTCTCCAATTCAAAAGATGGTGATAATTTACCGTTAATCCTTATTTTAGCTATTGGTTTTTTATATAATGCCTGGACAGTTCTGATGAAGTTGTTATGAAAATTGAAACTGGACAAGATTCTATATAGGAAAGACCAGTCAACCGATCTTGTGTCTGTCTTTATCTTATAAAACCTGTTTGGTCTAAATGAATTAAGTCTGTCAGTATATTTTCTAACCTTTTGGCAAGGATGGTGGTAAAAAGTTTATAGTCCTGATTTAACACACTGATTGGTCTGTAGTTGGAGCAGTCTAGTTTATCCTTTTCAGGTTTAGGTATGACTGCAATGACCCCTTCTCTCCAGGAGGGGGGATTTCCCCTGTGTGGAGGACATAGTTAAATGTTTTCAGGAGGAGAGGAGATAGTTGCTGTTTAAAAGTTTTGTACCATTCTGCTGTATAGCCATCTGCTCCTGGGGATTTGTTAGCTTTAAGTTTCATAATTGCTTTTTCTAATTCTTTAGGTTGTATTTCTGCCAACAGTTTTTTATTTTGTGACTCAGTAAGTTGGGGAAGATTTAATGCATTTAGGAAGGCTTCGGATGTGTCTTTGTGTTTTTTGAGGGAGTACAAGTTCTTGTAGTAATTCGCGAAGCTTTTATGAATTTCCTGAGTTCTAATTTTTATTTCCTTTTATACTGGGTCTCTGATTTTGTAGATTGCTCTCTCCGTTTGTTGTTTCCTCAATTTATAGGCTAGTAATTTTGCCAATTTGCTACCTGTTTCATAATATTTTTGTTTCAGAAATGTAAGTTTCTAGTTTAGAGCTAGCGTTTTGAGCTGTTGCTTTGTCACTACCGCTGGAGAATAAACCTGCTCGTGCGAAAAAAGAGAAATTGCCAGTCTCATAACTTAATATTGTAGTAGCTGGTGAAGCAATCAGTCCCCTCACACTCCGGGAGAACAAAGGGATTTCTCCCATGTGTTTTTTTTTGTTTGTTTTTTACGATTACAATAAACGAACATCGGCTGTGATCATGGGTCCCAAGAAAGCTCAGCAGACTGAGGAGGTGGACGACATCAAAAGATCGCTGGACTTCTTGGCTGAAGAGATTTCAGCTGTTAAGCTGCAGCAAAAAAACATTCTGGACCTGGTCGAGGAGGTGAAAGCGCTGCGGATCCAGAACGCCGAGAAGAACAAGAAGCTGGCGTATCTGGAGAGCAGAGTGTCGGAACTGGAGCAGAACACCCGGGTGAACGACGTGATCATCACGGGGCTCTACATTAAACCCCGATCGTACCCGCGAGCGGTGGCCGCGGACAGCGGAGGGAGGCTCGACGCGCTGGAAGACGAATCTACGGAACAACAAGTGGCGGCCTTCATGCAGTCCAAAGGAATCCAGCTGGACTGTAACACCATTGAGACCTGCCACCCTCTGCCCAGGAAAAACGGTGACAAACCGGCTGTGATCATGAGGTTTGTCAACAGAAAACACAAGACTGTGCAGTTAAAACAAGGTAGGAAACTGAAAGGAACGAACATTTACATAAACGAGCACCTTACAAAAGAAAACGCAGAAATAGCCAGAAAAGCAAGATACCTGAGAAAGCAGAAAAAGATTCAAAACACCTGGACATCAAACTGTAAAATATACATCAAATTAAACGGATCACCTGAAGAAGCCAAGGTCATTAACATCCGTAATATTATGGAACTGGACAAATATCAATGAATGTTATGAACTGGAGTCACAGCAACAAGAGACAATTGTAGGACACTGAAGGGATATACTCATCTGCTACAAGACATTTAACAACATGAAACAAAAGATCAACAAACAGGAACAACAGGAACTGGAAGGTTTTGAATATACAGATCACAACCCACAGGATGTAGAATATAACATAGACCCTGATAATAATTTATTTAGCTCCATCAATAATAACTGTAGTTACTACACGGATGAACAGTTTAACACAATGGTCACATCTGATTTCAATATTTCTATGATCCACTTCAACAGCAGAAGTCTCTATGCCAACTTTAATAACATTAAAGATTATTTACATCAGTTTAAAGAGCCATTCAATATTGTGGCAATATCAGAGACGTGGCTCAGTGAAGAGAAAGGAGTGGATTTTACCATGGATGGCTATGAATTAAATTATATAAATAGAAAAGTGAAAAAAGGAGGAGGAGTTGCAATTTATGTTGACAAGAGCTTGAAATACAAGGTTGTTGAAAATCTGTCAGTAACTGTGGATGATTTATTTGAATGTATTACAATAGAAATCTGTCTGGACAATGTGAAGAATATAGTAGTGAGCTGTGTATATAGAACACCTGGATCAAACATTAACTTATTTAAGGACTGGATGGAAAAAATGTTTGCAAAACTAACTCAAAGTTATGTTCATCTGTGGGGATTTCAATATAGATCTGATGAATTCAAAACAACAAAGTTTGACAGAAGAATTTATCAACACAATGTACAGTATGGGCTTACATCCAACAATTACCGGACCTAGCAGAATCACGTCACACAGTGCCACACTAATAGATAACATATTCACAAACATTATGGAAAATAATATCAGGAGTGGGCTTTTATTGAATGATATCAGTGACCACCTGCTGATTTTTGTTGTCTATCAATGTGATTATAGGAAGAAAAAGTATACCAAAAATATTAAATATAAAAGAATAAGAACCGAAGAATCAATGTATTTACTGACAAAGGAATTATTAATACAAGATTGGAAGATAGTTTATGATGAAATTGATATAAATAAAGCATATGATAAATTTTTACAAATATTTCAATCATTGTACAATAAAAACTGTCCTATAAAACAATACAGTGACAGACAACAAAAAAAATATTCCTTGGGTCACCAAGGGGTTAATAAATGCATGTAAAAAGAAGAATACATTATATAAACAATTCATTAAGTGCAGAATGGTGGAGGCTGAGATCAAATGTAAAAGATATAAAAATAAGCTTACTAATATAATGAGGACCTGTAAGAAAGAATATTACAACAGTATATTAGAGGATAATAAAAATAACTTAAGAGGAATATGGCAAGTACTCAATGGGATTATTAGTAATCCACCTAAGAATGCTAATTATCCAGAATATTTTATTGAAAATGGTAATTTGATAAATAATATGGAGGATGTGGTCAGTGGTTTCAATAAATTTTTTGTAAACATTGGTCATGAATTAGCAAAATCAATAGTGACAGCAGAAACAAACAACAGTGGTTCTGTAAATGAAATCGAAGATAGAAATCTAAACACAATCTTTTTGGGTGCAGTTACTGAAAAGGAAATTATTGAGACTGTGAGTAAATTTAAGAACAAAAAATCAACGGACTGGAAAGAAATTGACATGACAATAGTGAAAAAAGTAATTGAAAGAATTGTTAAGCCACTCGCCCACATCTGTAACCTGTCATTTCAAACTGGTAAATTTCCAAACAAAATGAAAATAGCAAAAGTAATACCTCTATACAAAACAGGAGAAAGTCATTGTTTCACAAATTACAGGCCAGTCTCTTTACTCTCACAATTCTCCAAAATACTTGAAAAAATCTTCACTAAGAGACTGGATGATTTCATTGAAAAACACAACCTCCTTACAGACAGCCAGTATGGTTTTAGAGCAGATAAATCTACATCTTTGGCACTGATCCAACTTACAGAAGAAATTACTAGCTGTAGAGATAAAAAAAAAGTTTGCTGTAGGAGTATTTATAGATTTAAAGAAAGCTTTTGACACCACTGACCACAGAATACTACTAAGGAAACTGGAAAGGTATGGGATAAGAGGGGTAGGACTGAGTTGGGTGTAAAGTTATTTAAGTAACAGACAACAATTTGTACAAATTGGTGAGCACAAACCACCCTTCATGGACATCACTTGTGGTGTGCCCCAGGGGTCAGTTTTGGGACCCAAACTCTTTATTTTGTATATAAATGACATGTTATCAAAAATTCTGAAATTTATTTTGTTTGCGGATGACACAAATATCCTTTGCACTGGTGAGAATTTGCAGCAGGTTTTAGAGGTGGTCACAACTGAAATGAAAAAGTTAACACAGTGGTTCAACAAAAATAAATTCTCTCTAAATCTATAAAAAACAAAGATTATGTTGTTTGGAAATTATAAAATAAATCATGAAATAATGGTAACGATAGATAAGATAAGAGATAAGATAAGCCTTTATTAGTCCCACAATGGGGAAATTCCAGGATTGCAACAGCACAGGGATAGCAACACTCAGAGCAACAATCAGAAGGCAAGAGAAAAAAAAAAAAACAAGAGCAGCAAGTATGCATATGTACATATAAATATAAATAAATATATATATATATATATATATATATATATATATATATATATATATATATATATGCAATAGACTTACACAATGGTCCTCTCCGGCATACAACTAGGAACATACCGGTCGCTATGGAGGGTGAGAATATGTATGGGCACATAATCATACCATGTAGGATAACTAAGTAGACGGTTATGCTGTTTCATTCCATCTAGCAACAATGCTCTGCACTGTGTGTGTTTATATATTTGCATATTTATTCCATCTAGCTACAATGCTCCGTACTGTGGGTGTTTATATATTTATATATCTACATATTATTCCATCTAGCTACATTGCTCCGCACTGTGTGTGTTTATATACTTGCATATTTATTCCACCTAGCTGCAATGCTCCGTACTGTGGGTGTTTATATATTTACATATTTATTCCATCTAGCTACAATGCTCTGCACTGTGTGTTCATATATTCATATATTTATTCCATCCAGCTACAATGCTCTGCACTGTGTGTCTGTGTGTGTGTGTATATATATATATTTTATAGTAATACGTACATATGTTTATTAGCTGCTCTTGCTTGCTTGTTTTTTTTCTTGCCTTCTGATTGTTGCTCTGAGTGTTGCTATCCCTGTGCTGTTGCAATCCTGGAATTTCCCCGTTGTGGGACTAATAAAGGCTTATCTTATCTTATCTTATCTTATCTTATAGACATACAGTGCGGAGCATTGTAGCTAGATGGGATGGATATATAAATATATAAACACAGTGCGGAGCATTGTAGCTGGATGGAATAAATATATGAGTATATAAACAGTGCGGAGCATTGTAGCTAGATGGAATAAATATGTAGATATATAAACACACACAGTGCGGAGCATTGTAGCTAGATGGAATAAATATGTAAATATATAAACACACACAGTGTGGAGCATTGTTGCTAGATAGAGTAAATATACAAATATATACGGTGGGGCAAAAAAGCATTTAGTCAGCCACGAATTGTGCAAGTTCTCCCACTTAAAAGATGAGAGAGGTCTCCAATTTTCATCATAGGTATACCTCAACTATGAGAGACAAAATGAGAAAAAAAAATCCAGAAAATCACATTGAAGGATTTTAAATGAATTAATTGGTAAATTCCTTGGTAAAATAAGTATTTGGTCACCTACAAACAAGCAAGATTTCTGGCTCTCACAGACTTGTAACTTCTTCTTTAAGAGGCTCCTCTGTCCTCCACTCGTTACCTGTATTAATGGCACCTGTTTGAACTCATTATCAGTATAAAAGACACCTGTCCACAACCTCAAACAGTCAGACTCCAAACTCCACTATGGCCAAGACCAAAGAGCTGCCAAAGGACACCAGAAACAAAACTGTAGACCGGCACCAGGCTGGGAAGACTGAATCTGCAATAGGTAAGCAGCTCGGCGTGAAGAAATCAATTGTGGGAGCAATTATTAGAAAATGGAAGACATACAAGACCACTGATAATCTCCCTTGATCTGGGGCTCCACGCAAGATCTCACCCTGTTAGGTCAAAATGATCACGAGAACGGTGAGCAAAAATCCCAGAACCACACAGGGGGACCTAGTGAATGACCTGCAGAGAGCTGGGACCAAAGTAACAAAGGCTACATCAGTAACACACTACGCCGCCAGGGACTCAAATCCTGCAGTGCCAGACGTGTCCCCCTGCTTAAGCCAGTACATGTCCAGGCCCGTCTGAAGTTTGATAGAGAACATTTGGATGATCCAGAAGAGGATTGGGAGAATGTCATATGGTCAGATGAAACCAAAATAGAACTTTATTGTAAAAACTCAACTTGTCGTGTTTGGAGGAGAAAGAACACCATACCTACTGTGAAGCATGGGGGTGAAAACATTATACTTTGGGGCTGTTTTTCTGCAAAGGGACCAGGACGACTGATCTGTGTAAAGGAAAGAATGAATGGGGCCATGTATCGTGAGATTTTGAGTGAAGACCTCCTTCCATCAGCAAGGGCATTGAAGATGAAACGTGGCTGGGTCTTTCAGCATGACAATGATCCCAAACACACCGCCCGGGCAACGAAGGAGTGGCTTCGTGAGAAGCATTTCAAGGTCCTGGAGTGGCCTAGCCAGTCTCCAGATCTCAACCCCATAGAAAATCTTTGGAGGGAGTTGAAAGTCTGTGTTGCACAGCGACAGCCCCAAAACATCACTGCTCTAGAGGAGATCTGCATGGAGGAATGGGCCAAAATACCAGCAACAGTGTGTGAAAACCTTGTGAAAGCTTACAGAAAACGTTTGACCTCTGTCATTGCCAGCAAAGGGTATATAACAAAGTATTGAGATGAACTTTTGTTATTGACCAAATACTTATTTTACCGAGGGATTTACCAATTAATTCATTAAAAATACTTCAATGTGATTTTCTGGATTTTTTTTTTCTCATTTTGTCTCTCATAGTTGAGGTATACCTATGATGAAAATTGGAGACCTCTCTCATCTTTTAAGTGGGCGAACTTGCACAATTGGTGGCTGACTAAATACTTTTTTACCCCACTGTACCTTTGCCAGCATGCTTCCTGGTGTTGTCCGGGCAAAAGACTCTTTAGGGGTTGAATGCCTTTTTAAAGGATACCAGGAGGAAGGAAGCATGTGATGGGGAGTTTAGGAGTGATTTAAATATGTAAATAGGGGTTTAAATTATTGTATTTATGGTGTATTATTTATTCTGTAAATATGGGAAATTATTTATGTATTTATGTCTCTTTAGATGTTATTGGGTATATGTGGAAATAGGAAAATGTTTATTGTCTTACCTGGGGTTATAGTATGTTATGGTATGTTCCAGTTAACTCTAATTATCTCACATGGTCATTTGGTTATGGTGTGGTGTCGGATGTTTGTTGGAGTTATTGCCTGTGAAGATTTTGGAATAAACGGAAAAATTGCTGATTGCAAACTATCCGGAAGCCTCCATTTCTGATCTGGTGTGCCTAGACCACTTGGCATCGTTACATTTGGTGTCAGGAGTGGTCCGTTCCCGGACGAATGCTGATAATTGGCGACGTTTGGTGTTGTCAAAGACGGAGTGACAACACGGGATGGAAGGAACGATGTCCAGAAGGAAAATACAGAGGCAAGAAGAGCAATTTGAGGACTTTGACGCAGGTATGGCAACTGAGGAGCAGAGAGCCAGTGGACGGGACGAACTGGAGGAATTAACGAGCTTGGTGAAGTCCATGGTACGTTCACTGACTGTCAGAGACCGTCAGAGGGAGGAAGAAGCCTCTCTTCAAGAACAAAGGTGGCAGACTATGAATAATCAGATTCGTCAAATGCAGTCGCAAGTTGCGGAGCTGAGAGAGGAGTATGGGAGCCGGGCTGAACGCAGCGGTGACGACGGCGCTTCGGGGGAAGACACCAGGGTGACGGCCAGTCGGGTCGGCCCGCAGGAGGATAATCTACCGCTGCAGATGCAGCTGAGGACAACGCGAACGCACGATGAGCCCAGGCTGAATCCGCTCTCTCCCGAGGACGACATCGAGCACTATCTGGCGACATTTCAGAGGATCACTACGGTCTGCCGCTGGCGTAAAGAAGAGTGGGCTACTCAGTTGGCTCCTCTGCTCACAGATAAAGCACGGAGTGCGTATGTGCTTATGGACATTGCAGACACGGACAATTATGAAAAAGTGAAGGAAGCGATTTTAATTAAATATGAAATAACACCCGACACTTACAGGAGAAGGTTTCGGTCCCTGGACATTCATCAGGACGAAACCCCCCATGAACTCTATGTACGTTTAAAGGACCTGTTCTGTAAATGGATTAAACCAGAGACCTCAACTATAAAAGGCATTTCGGAACTGTTGATTTTAGAGCAGTTTCTGCAGATGGTGAACCCGGAACTGGGAATCTCGATACAAGAGCGGGACCCGAAGACTGCAGAGGGCGCTGCTCGTCTTGCGGAGGTCTTTCTGTCAGCCAGGTCTGGGAGCAGGAGACCTACTTTCGGCCGTGACAGCTCTTTCACCACACGGAGTAAGTCTAATGGGGGTGAAAGGGGTGGTCAAGCTCAAAATAGGCTGTATTCCAGTTCCAGTCAGATCAGAAATGGCAGCTGTAATGGTAGCAAAAAGTCACTGTTTGTTTCTAATAAAGATATACGCTGTTATCAGTGTAGTAAAATCGGTCACACCCAATATTCATGTCCTGCCACAAAAAATGATAAACCTTCATTGTTATGCTCAGTTCCAAGACCCACTCTGTCAGCACCAGTTCACGGTGAAATATATAAAACTACTGTTCTGCTTAATGGTCAGTGTGAAGAGGCCTTGCTAGATTCTGGTTGTTTTCAGACTGTTGTTCTACCCAGTTTAGTCCCTAGAGATTCGTGGAGTGAGTCTACAGTAAATATCAGTTGTGTTCATGGGGATAAGAAGTTGTACCCGACCACTGAGGTTTATTTAACAGTGGGGGGTCAAACTTATCTCATAGTTGAAGTAAACCACCTGACAACAACACATTTCTCAGACACCAATAACCATTGGTGGCTTCCATATTGTTAATGTGTACAAGCCCCCTAGTGCCAACTGGGATCTGCAGGTCTTACCCACCCTACCCCACCCTGCCATCTATGTGGGGGACTTTAACAGCCATCACCCTGACTGGGGGTACCCAGCAGTGGATAGTGACGGGGAGGTACTTTCAGACTGGGCATCTAGAAATGATCTCGCTCTGATACACGACCCCAAACAAAGAGGAACCTTCCACTCTGCTAGGTGGAAGAAGGACTAGTCTCCTGACCTGTGCTGGGTCAGCTCTTTCAATGGGACGCCATATCCTACACAGATCCTCGTTCTTGACGATTTTCCACACAGCCGGCCCCTGCTTGTACACATTGGCCTATAACTTCCAGTCATAAACAGCCCAAGGAAGATGCGCTGGAACTTCCGCAAAACCAACTGGAAGAAATTCAGTGAAACCCTGGATCGGAGTGCTGTTACCATCCCACTCTACACCATCACTGTAGATGAATCATACAACCGCTTCTGCAGCGCAATCTTCAAGGCTGCTCACACTGCAATCCCACGAGGCTACCGACCCCTCTATGTCCCATGCCTGGACGGAGAAAGCGCTGCCCTCCTACAATCCTATCAAACATCAGGGGACCCAGAGATAGCAGACCATCTCATTGAATCACTAAGTACAGCCCGGCGAAAGAAATGGGAGGAGACAGTTGCTGACTGGAGCTTTACCCACTCTAGCAGGAAATGTTGGAGCCTCATCCGTCGCCTAGGAGCTGCACAGAAGTCCCCTAGCCAAAGCCGAGCATCTGTCACACCCAACCAAGTTGCATCCCACCTACTGACCATCGCCAAAGCACCCCAAGACAAAGACACCAGAAGAGCACTTACAACTGAGCTAAAAAAACACCAAAAAATGCCCGTAGAGGAAACGAACCCTGAACCCTTCGAGGCTGCTGAACTGGAGAAAGTCCTACAGGGCCTGAAATGTGGAAAGGCAGCAGGATACGACATCTTCCCAGAATTTATGAAAAATCTTGGCCCCCGAGCCCTAACCTGGTTGACACAACTCTACACAAGGATCATACAAACTCGATCCCAAAGAAATGGCGGACAGCAAAGGTCATTGCCATACCAAAACCTGGCAAAGACCACAAACTACCAGCAAGCTACCGCCCAATCTCCCTACTCAGCGTTCCTTATAAAATCATGGAGCGCCTAATACTGCAACGTATTTCCCCAAGAATAGAGGAAATTCTAAGTGTGGATCAAGCAGGTTTCCGCAAGGACCGCAGCACAGGAGAACAAGTACTGGCCCTAACCACCTTCATCGAAAATGGTTTCGAGAGCAGACTGAAGACAGGGGCTGTGTTTCTCGATCTTACAGCCGCCTATGATACGATCTGGCACAAAGGCCTCCTCCTGAAACTTACAAAGGCGATCCCTGCCTGGGCAACAGCAATTATAAAAACCCTTCTGACCAACCGACGGTTCAAAGTCCACCTCAGTCAGAACACAAGCACATGGAGAACGCAGAAAAACAGACTCCCACAAGGCTCAGTTCTAGCTCCAACCCTGTTCAACCTTTACATAAATGACCTGCCCACTACAAAATCCCGCAAATTTATCTATGCAGACAACATCTGTTTGGCACTCCAAGCACCAGACTTTGAGCCACTGGAACGGGTGCTCACAGAAGATCTTGCCAAACTGGACCAGTTCTGCAAAACCTGGCACCTAAAACCAAGCCCAGCAAAAACCATCTCCAGTGTATTCCATCTCCACAATGTAAAAGCTGCCAGAGAACTAAACATCCACCTGAGCGGACTTAAGCTTAAGCATGCCTCGAATCCAACCTACCTTGGAGTGACCCTTGACAGGACCCTTCAAGGAACATTTAAAGGGGACGGCTGCTAAGGTGAAGGAACAAAACAACCTGCTCTGCAAGCTCGCTGGTGCAAAATGGGGGGCGACAGCCTCCACCCTGCGCACCTCAGCACTGGCCCTTTCATACTCTGTAGCAGAATATTGTGCCCCTGTCTGGTCCAGGTCATCCTACACACACCACGTAGACACCCAGCTCAACACAACCATGAGAACCATAACTGGGACAATCTGCTCAACACCACTCCCCTGGCTCCCTGTACTGTCAAACATAGCCCCCCCACACATCCGGCGAGCAGCACTAACTCAAAGGATGCTTCAAAAAGCCAAAGATTCTCCTCACTTACCAATCCATGCAGATATCTACACCCCACCCACTGCCCAACTTCCATCCAGACGGCCGATTTGGAAAAACCGTCCCCCAGCTGACTTCACCATCCAGACAGCTTGGCAAGAGGAATGGGAGACCAAGGAGGTCCCAAACAAACACCTGGTGACAAACCCCAACCAACAGGTCCCGGGCACCAACCTCCCAAGGAGACAGTGGTCTATACTCAATCGCTTCAGGACTGGACATGGCCCCTGCTTGGCCAGCCTTCACAGATGGGGCAGTAGCCCTAGCCCACTGTGCGCATGTGGAGAGGAGCAAACAATGGAACACATCATAGAGGCTTGTCCGCTCCAAAGACTAGAAGGAGGATTACACACCCTCCATACAGCAAACCAGGAGGCAACTGCTTGGCTTGAGGACTTTGCATTTGCTAAATAAATAAAAACTTATCTCCTTCCTGTAGCTCTTGTGCCTGATTTGCCTTATTCTGTTATTCTTGGCAATGATGTTCCAACTTTGTTGGACATCATACAACAGGTTAGAGACAAACAAACTGGGGGACAGCCAGGTGGTGCTATTGAGCAGAGGCTTGATGCACCTGTTGGGAAAATTTGTAATATGGTGACAACCAGGGCGCAGAGGGCTGCCAATGTTCTCCAAGAGTTGCTGTTCTATGATTCTGGGATCGAGGCAGGCCCTGTTAAGCAGTCTAAATCCAAGGCTCAGAAGAGAAGAGACAAGGTGTTAGCTTCAGCAAAGAACTTGGGTGAAGAAACACCACAGTTAAGTCAGTCAGTAGATTTGACATCCCTCCTGACATAGCTGCATTGCAGAAAGCTGACCCAGCACTAGGACCTTGGTTTGATAAAGTCTCGGAGATTGAGGGTGTTAAACAGGGCAGAGTGGATTGTTTGACTGAGGCCGTGTATGTCATTAAAAAGGGCATTCTGTATCAGCAGCAAGGTGAAGTTATGGCCATAGCTTTGCCACAAGGCCTCACACCAAAGGTTATGGGACTGGGACATGTTATCCCTTGGGCAGGTCATTAGCATTCCAAAAAACTTTACAAAGAATTGCTAGAAGGTTTGTGTGGCCGGGAATGTATACCCAGATAAAGGAGTTCTGCACAACATGTCCAATATGCCAGATTGCATCACCTAGGGGAGTAGCCCGTGCCCAACTGCAGCCATTACCAATTATTGGAACACCATTTGACAGAATAGGGATGGATGTAGTTGGCCCCCTAGAGAGAAGCTCCTCTGGTAATAGATACATTCTAGTAATATGTGACTACGCTACTCGGTACCCAGAAGCCTTCCCCCTAAAATCTATTAAGGCTAGGCAGGTTGCCAACTGCTTTATCCAGTTATTTTCGAGGGTAGGCATACCCAGAGAGATCTTAACAGACAGTGGAACAAATTTCTTGTCAAAACTGTTGCAGCAGGTATACAAGCTGTTGGGTATTAAGGGTATTAAGACCACCCCATATCACCCTCAGACAGATGGACTGGTTGAGCGATTTAACCAGACTTTGAAAAACATGCTGCGAAAATTTGTTTCTGATACGGGCTCGGATTGGGACCAATGGATGCCATACTTATTATTTGCTTATCGGGAGGTTCCCCAGGCTTCAACAGGGTTCTCACCTTTTGAACTACTGTATGGTCGTCAGGTGAGGGGCCCATTGGACTTATTAAAGGAGCACTGGGAGAATCCACCGAGTGATCAGGACAATGTGGTCTCATACGTTATTAAGATGAGAGAGAAACTGGATCGAATGACTGCTTTGGCTCAGGAGCACATGAGGACGGTGCAGGCCAAACAAAAAACTTGGTATGACAAGAAGGCCAGAAAGAGGGTTTTTCACCCAGGTCAGCAGGTTTTGTTACTGCTGCCTTCGTGTGACAGCAAACTGTTGGCTCGATGGCAGGGGCCTTATGAAATTTCTAAGAAACTAAGTTCAGTGACATACGAACTATATATGCCTGACAGGAAGTCAAAACATCAGTGCTTCCATATTAACTTGTTAAAGGAGTTTCAGCAGCCTGGTCATCAGCAGCAGCAGCCTGTTCTTCAGGAGACACATCATCAGCTCCTCATTTGTGCGACGGAAGTGGATGAGGAGAGAGAACAGTCCTTTCCCACAAATGGGTCAGAGCCTTGTTTATTTCAAGTGTCTCATTTGCAGGTTGATCAGCAGAGAGAGTTAGAAGCACTATTAGATCCAGAACTGTTTCAGGAGAGACCTGGTTTCACCACATTTTTTTCATCATAAGGTTCATTTGAAAGAAGAGGCTGTTCCATGTAGAAAATCTTATAGGATCCCTGAGCGGTTGGTCCCAAAACTGAAGCAAGAGATTGATTTGATGTTGCAGCTGGGAGTGATCGAGGAGTCGGTCGGTGAGTGGTGTAGCCCGATTGTGCTGGTCCCCAAAAAGGATGGCTCTTTGAGGTTCTGTATTGATTTCAGATACCTTAATACAGTCTCTAAATTTGAGTCGTACCCCATGCCCCGGATTGATGAATTATTAGAGAAAGTGGGCAGGGCTAGGTTTATTTCCATGCTAGACCTATGCAAGGGGTATTGGCAGGTGGCATTGGCACCGGAAACGAAAGAACTTACAGCCTTTAAAACACCTTATGGCAGTTTCCAGTTTAAGGTTATGCCATTTGGCCTCCAGGGGGCGCCTGCAACTTTTCAGCGGCTCATGGACCAGGTATTGAGAGGGGTATCAAACTTTGCAGCTGCTTATATGGATGACGTAGTCATCTACAGTCAGACCTGGGAAGAACATTTGTTACATCTTAGGCAGGTCCTTCATTTGATTAAGAGGACAGGACTGACGATCAGTCCACACAAATGTGCGTTTGGACAGCAGCAGATGGAGTACCTGGGACATGTGGTTGGTCAGGGGGTCATTAGACCACGAGTAGGTAAAGTGGATGCCATCCGGACCTATCCTGTGCCTACTACTAAGAAGAAGGTATGGTCATTTATGGGAATGGTAGGATGGTACAGTAAATTCATTCCCCATTTTGCTGAAAGAGCAGCGATTCTGACTGACCTCACAAAGGCTTCAGCACCGAATAGGGTAAAATGGACAGAGGAGTGTGATAGAAGGGTGCTTTTTCTGGTGAGAAGGTTCTCTGCAGTCCAGATTTTGCCTGTCCATTTATTCTACAGACAGATGCTTCAGGAGTTGGCATCGGAGCAGTACTTCTCCTGGAGGAGAAGGGAGAGAGACACCCAGTACTGTTCTTGAGCCGTAAGTTGTTGGACCAGGAGATGAGATACTCTATGGTAGAGAAGGAATGTCTTGCCATGAAATGGGCAATAGGGTCTCTTAAGTACTATTTACTGGGGCGTCATTTCATGTTGGAAACAGATCATCGGGCCCTACAGTGGCTGAACGGGATGAAGGACATGAATAGTCGTCTTACAGGGTGGTATTTGTCCCTTCAGCCGTATAACTTTACTGTTCGGTATGTGGCAGGGAAAACCAACCTTGTGGCAGATAGTCTCTCCAGAGTACATGACTTGTAGAGTACTGTACTCTTGGGAAGGGGGGGAGGAAATGTGACGACGGAGTGTCACCACTGCCATAGTTTCCTGTAATTGTGACTATATTATATGGGTAGTATTTGTAAATGTTAATATGATTGTTAAAGTGCACATATTATTGGGAGATCTGTTTTTGACTAATTTGAATTCCTTTTGTGAGATAATTGTTAAGGTTAATTGTATTAATTGGGTAAAACAATTGAATCTTAAAACCACGTACCTTTGCCAGCATGCTTCTTGGTGGTGTCCGGCAAAAGACTCTTTAGGGGTTGAATGCCTTTTTAAAGGATATCAGGAGGAAGGAAGCATGTGATGGGGAGTTTAGGGGTGATTTAAATATGTAAATAGCCACTTCCGGGAAGATGGCGGAGAGACATAACACTTAAACAAAGAGCTCTCCCTAGCCGGATTAAAAATCATCGGTAAATGGCCAACTCGACATAAACGAATCAATAAACTAAGGGATGAAAACACGAAGGAACCGGGCACAAGGACAAAAACAGGGTAAAATTGAAGAATTCCTCTCCAACAACGCAGGAAAAACCGCTGTACGTAAAGCCCAAAAAAACGAGATGTCCACAGCAGTGAAAATGGAGGACGCCAGACTCGACAACATGAACGCTGGCATCGCCAGTTTGGGTGAAGAGTTGAGAGAATTCAAGCGACAGCTACAACAGGATTTAGCGGCTCTTAAGGAGGAACTGAAAAAAGAAATTAAGGAGGAAATCATGGACCTCCGAAGAGAAATGGAGCGTAAATTAACGGAAAACATGGAGGAGCTGCGCTCCCAGCGGGCGTGTATGACAGAAGCGCAGACCCGAATTTCGGAACTAGAAGATTGGAAAAGCGAGGCAAACGAACAACTACAGACCCTGACGACGCAAACGCAGAGGATGCAGGAGAAAATAAACGACTTGGAGAGCAGATCCCGACGAAGCAATATGCGCATCTTTGGAATTCCGGAGGGCATTGAAGGCAACTCGATGACAAAATTCATGGATCAGTTCTTAAAAAAAGAACTGGAAATACCCGGAGAAACGGATCTGCAGATTCAACGGGCGCACAGAACACCGGCACAGAACCCGAAAACAAACTCTCCACCCAGGTCAGTTGTGGTAAACTTTGTGAAATATGACATAAAGGAAAGAATCCTGACGCAAGCATGGAAAAAAAAGATACGAATCGGCGACAAACAGGTATTTTTTGACCATGACTACCCGACAGAAATCGTGCAGCAGCGGAAGAAATATGCCAATATAAAAAAAACGCTGAAAGAGAAAAAAATTAGATTCCAAACGCCGCTAACGAAAATGAGGATTCATTGGGAGGAAGGCACAAGAACCTACAACACGGCCGAAGAGGCAGCGCGGGATATGATGGAGCGGGGCCTTGAGGTGAGCGTGCCGAAGGAGACAGCTGGAGCAGCGGCGGCCCTGAACGCACCACGACAGACGGAGTGGAGGCGAGTGAACGGCGGAAGAAGGGGGAGAGACGTAGAGCAGCGGGCCCAGGACAAGCTACAAGGCTTTCAACTGAAAGCCTAGATCATAACAAAGATTAAGAAAGGCACAGAAGAAATGAAGGCCAAGAAGACAAGGTAAAAGAGAAACAGACGGCTAGGAGAGGTTTAAGTGATATTTGTTGGACATTTCTAGACTTATGACTATTACTTTGATAGTAATTAGAAGTCTAGGGAGGGCCCTTCACTCTGTGAAGACAAACCCCCCACCCACCAACAGGGACCAGTGGGCAGAAGAAAGGCCCAAAGTACGGAGGTCGAGTTTTTTTAATGTGTTTTTATATAAATATGTGTTATTTTTGTTGTTAAAGGGGCTAGGAGCACAAGTTAAAAAAATGGAAAAACATGAATATGGGTAAAAATCTTAAGATAATGACACTAAACGTGAATGGTCTGAACTCACCTGTTAAAAGGGAAAGAATAATAAGAAAATTCAAGAAGGAAAAAGCTGAAATTATATTTATGCAAGAGACACATTTGAGCAAGGCAGAACATGTGAAACTAAAGAGATTTGGCTATAAGAACTCCTACTACAGTTCATTTAAGGGAGGAGCAAAAAGGGGGGTTATGATACTAATCTCAAACAAAATACAATTTGAAAGTGAACAGGAAATCCAGGATAAAGAAGGCAGGTATGTAATAATAAAGGGAAGAATAGATGGTATGCAGATTACATTAGTGAACATCTATGCCCCACCAGAAAGTGACAAAGGTTTTTTTCAACATCTGTTTGATCTCATAGCAACACACAGTGAAGGAGTCCTAATTTGTGGAGGAGACTTAAATGCTGTCATGGATCATGAAGTTGACACAACAAGTGTTAAGAAGACAAAAAAACATGTAACAAAGTTCATAAGAACCTCACTGGCAGAAATGGGTATGGTAGACATATGGAGGGACCTACACCCACTCGAAAAAGACTATACACATTATTCAGCAGCCCATAAAGTACACTCTAGAATAGATTACTTCCTTATGAATGAAGGTGACAGACACAAGGTGAGAAATTGTTGGATTGGAGGGGCAGAAATATCAGATCATAATCCTATATACATGGAAATATATTTAAACAATAGAAAACGACAAACAACATGGAAACTTAACATAGGACTGTTAAATGATGAGAAAATGAAAGAAAGAATAAAAATAAACATAAACGAATATATCCAAGAGAATGACAATGAAGAAGTGGACCCAACAATACTATGGGACGCACTAAAAGCCGTGTTAAGGGGTAAATTAATTGTTGAAACAGGAAAAGCAAATAAGACTAAGCTGGAAGCGTATGAACAAAGATGTGAGAGACTAAGGGAATTAGAACGTAAACATCAAAGCACAAATGATCCAAAAATATATCAAGAAATTAAAGAAGAAAAAACAAAGATAAAAGAAACACAAATGGATGAAATTGAAAGGAAAAATAGATATCTAAAGCAAAAATATTATGAAACGGGGCCAAAAGCCACAAAACTGCTGGCAAAACGGTTAAGAAAACAACAAACAATGAATAATGTATACAAGATTAAAGACCCCACCACAAATAAAACCACAGTTAACCCAGAAAACATCGAAGAAATTTTCCATAATTTCTACCAAGAACTATACTCGCAACCTGAAGAAACAAATACTAAAGATATCAAAAAATTTCTAGACACATTGGACTTGCCATCAATAGGAAATCAACAAAATGAAAAACTAACAACAGAAATAACAACACAAGAGATCAGAGATGTGATTAAGTCACTTAAAAATGGTAAATCACCAGGTAGTGATGGATACCCATCTGAGTTTTATAAACTGTTTATAGAAGAACTCATGCCACAACTTCTAAAGTCATTTAATTGGACGCTGAACAACAACAAAATACCTCCAACATGGAACGAAGCAATCATTTCAGTTATTTTAAAACCAGGGAAAGATAAAGAACAATGCGGAAACTATAGACCAATCTCTTTATTAAATGTAGATTATAAAATATACACAACAATTATATGTAAACGAATAAAGACATTCTTGACGGAATTGATAGAAGATGATCAAACTGGATTCATAGAGGGACGCCAAACACATGACAATATCAGGAGAACAATACATATAATTAACCAAATACAAAAAGAAAAGAAAAGCGCAGTAATAATGAGTTTAGACGCAGAAAAAGCATTTGACAGGGTTAACTGGAAATTCCTATATAGTGTACTGGAGCGCTTTGGATTTAACGAAAAATCAGTACAATGCATAAGGACGCTATATCAAGAACCTGTGGCAAGAATCAAGATAAACGGTAGCTTAACAGACAAAGTAAATATACAAAGATCAACTAGGCAGGGATGCTGCTTATCGCCCACCTTGTTTGCTCTGTTCATAGAACCATTGGCTCAAGCGATACGACAAAATAAGAAATTAAAAGGTGTAACAATAAAGGGGGCGGAACACAAGATTGGGCTATTTGCAGACGATATTATAGTTTACCTTGAACAACCAGATAAATCAATAATGGAAATGATGAACTTGATAGAAAATTTTGGAAAATTATCAGGATACAAGATAAACATAACAAAAACACAAGTACTGACATTCCACTATAACCCTCTAAACCAGATAACTGATAAGATCAAACTAAACTGGAAGCAAAAAGAAATAAAATACCTTGGAGTGAACATACCTAAAGACCTAAGCAAAATATATAAAGCAAACTATGATAGGTTGGAACAAGAAATAAAAAAAGATATTGATAGATGGTCAATCTTAAATATGGATCTGAATTCAAAAATTGAGACAGTCAAAATCAGCATACAACCTAGATTACTTTACCTCTTCCAGGCTATACCAACAGAGATTCCAGATGCCCAATTCTCAAAGTGGGACAGGATGATATCGAGATTTGTTTGGGGAGGTAAAAAACCAAGAGTGAAATATAAAACCCTCCAATTACCAAAAGAGAAAGGAGGCATGGGCCTACCGAGTCTAAAGGAATATTACTACTCAGCACAAATAAGATATATCATATGTTGGTGCGACGAGGGATATGAGGCAAAATGGAAAGAAATGGAAAAGGAAATTGAGGGATTCCCAGTACAAAGCATAATAGGGGATAAAGATGCATATAAGCAAATCAAACAAATAGACCCAATCACTAAATTTACTTTAGAACTGTGGTATAAAATAGTACAAAAATATAATATAAGGGAAGACATAAAACTATTGAAATGGGTAGCATTTGACAGTCAGTTTGAACCGGCAAAACAAGATAGGGGATACAAAAATCTGGTGAACAAGGGAATCACAGCATGGGGCAATATCGGAAAAAAAGATCTCGGGAGCTTTGTAAATATCAGGAGAAAATTTAAATTAGAAAGATCGGAATTTTTCAGATATCTGCAGATGAGAGATTACTATATGAAGAAGATTAGGCATAACCTCCAAACAGATGTGAACGAGATTATACAACTTATTTTAAGCTCATATGCAGGAAATAAAATAAGAATTATTTCAAAACTATATCAGAAACTTATGACAAACAATCATACAAGTAACTATATAAAGGAGAAATGGGAGAAAGAGCTCAATTTAAACATAACAGAAGAAAGCTGGCAGGAAATATGGAAAACACAACACACATCAACAAATTCAAGGGCATGGAGGGAATTTGGATGGAAAAACCTGATTCGCTTTTTCATTACACCACAGATTCAAGGAAAATATACAAATACCCAATCTTTATGCTGGAGGGGATGTGGGGCTCAAAATGCAGACCACTCACATATGTTTTGGAAATGCTACAAAATATCATCATTTTGGAAATCTATGCATGTGACAATACAGAGGATATTAGGATATAATATACCAATGAACTGTAACCTGATGTACTTATGTGATCTTAAAAAAGACAGTGTTATACAGGCTGAGGACAGATATCTAGTTAAAATCTTGTTGATTGCATGTAAAAAAACTATCACAAAAAAATGGCGATCAGAAGTTCTTCCTGACCAAGAACAATGGACTGACATTGTTGAGGACATACGTATGATGGAAAAACTAACATATCGACGAAGAATGCAAGAAGGAATATGGGAGAAAAAATGGCGGAAATGGACACACTACAAAGTGCAACAACGAGGCAGAAATTGAAAGAATAACCAAAGACACTGAAAAAACCAGAAGAATTAAGAGATGGAAACTAAAAACTTGATGCTCCAACATTTGTCCCCCCCCCTTTTATTTTTTATTTTTTTTTATTTTTTATTTTTATTTTGTTTATTTTTTTTTATTTTTCCCTACCCTAACCCCTTTGTTTTTTAAATGTAGAATGTGATCTGAATGCATTATATATGATGAAAAATGAATAAAAATCTAAGTTACAAAAAAAAAAAAATATGTAAATAGGGGTTTAAATTATTGTATTTATGGTGTATTATTTATTCTGTAAATATGGGAAATTATTTATGTATTTATGTCTCTTTTAGATGTTATTGGGTATATGTGGAAATAGGAAAATGTTTATTGTCTTACCTGGGGTTATGGTATGTTATGGTATGTTCCAATTAACTCTAATTATCTCACATGGTATATAACAGGTGTTGGTCATTTGGTTTATGGTGTGGTGTTAGATGTTTGTTGGAGTTATTGCCTGTGAAGATTTTGGAATAAACGGAAAAATTGCTGATTGCAAACTATCCGGAAGCCTCCATTTCTGATCTGGTGTGCCTAGACCGTTCGCTATCTTACAATTGGTAATGGCATTGACGTGATGCAGGTGTAAAAATCCAGCTTTAGGCTGTCTATACTTCTTCTGCTGCTCGCGATGCTGCTGAGCTCACTCTGTGCAGGAGTCAGTGACTGCTTGACTGAGGCTGCATAGTGCACAGTGAGTCTTCGGCTCTGACATCTCATAGGCTGCCATAATCATGCTACATGGCAGACCATCCCTAAAATATGCCTGGGCTAGTTTTTCATCAGTTTTCACACATAAATTTAATGCCTAAAATGCTCAGAGGTGAAAACAAATAGCACGTTTTGTGTTAACACGGTGGTATCACCATATTTAAAAAGTATCGATTCCAAAATATCGACCAGCTGATATTGAAGTATCACTACCCTAATTTAAAGAAACATAAAACCAAAACACACATAACATAAAAGCAGTCATAAAAAAACAAAACATAAAAACGCCAAACATAACTGAACTAGGACTGGTGGGTTGACTACCACACGGCCCGCACAGCGGAGTGGTTTATCCTGCCACTTGAAAAACAGCCGTGCTCCTAACTAACGAAAAGCTAAGTAATTTTAATTTTTTTGCACACAGTCCTCCATGCAAATGGTGGGTCAGGCGGGGAGGCCCTGCGGCAGTCCCGCAGCAGATGTGCCCCTGGAGGTAACAGCCCCCTGGGGTGAGGACCAATCTTCAAAACGCAGAAGCCCAGATCCCAAACCACCTTCTTCGACTCCTGCCCATCCTCGCCACCCGGAGCATCCCCCTGGACATGCCGTAGCTGGTTAGCATGACTCATTGAACCACCCGACAGCCTGAAGCACGCCACTCCCAACTTCACTCCTCAGCAGCATCTGATGTTTTGCCAGCTGTGGTACGGCCGAATTTGCCTAGGTCTTTTGTCAGCCCGAACCCGAACCCAGTCCATGACCAAGAGTGGTACCTTACTTGGCCTTATGTGCTGCTGAGCATGTGGTAACACCATGCTCCCATGTGGTCTTGCCCCATTGTCTTCCTGTAGCAATGCAGCAGTCACCGTCATTGCAGCGGAGCCCTCACCCAACTGCGGCTGAGACCCAATACAAGTACTGAATACTGAAAGTATCCGGTGCCTCCCTGGTGTCGCTCATTGGAACATGCGCTCCACCCTCCTGCATGCCCCCCCCCACTACTTCCTGCCAAGCACAGGCACTGAAGCTGTCCTGCTCTGGCACTGAGCAGGGACTGGGCGACATGAAACTAGGACTGTCTGCCAGCGCTTCGTCCCAAACCACAACGTCATCAGTTACCGGAGCCGGCCAGCCCCAGCACCCACGTCCAGACCATTCGTTCCCAGCCCTGTCTCTGATGGCAAAACCCAGTCCATAGAACAGGTTACAGCCCATGATGTTATCGCAATGTGCCGCCACTTGGAAAGTGAAGTCGTGCACCGCTTCAGACTTGTAGCGAACAGTCAACTCCACAGTCCTGACATTGCACAGTCTATTACTGCCGTAGCCATACAACGGCGCTGGGTATGGGAAACACTTCTTCACCATGGCCCAATTTAGATCAACCGCACCGCCACCGTGTCAGGTAATGATTGTAGCGCTAACCCTTTTGGTTCCAATAAATAAAATTATTCTTTGCTGAAGAAAGTTATTTCAACTCAAAAGTCTGATCATGAACTGCTTCTATCACCCAAGGACCAGAGCTGTAACACTATCCATCGGCCATAAAGTGGAAGTCAAATCCCTTCTCCAGGACTTAGTCATTCTCCCTTTTCTGCTCTTTGGCAAAGGAATGTCCCACATGACAGATTTATGGTTGCTATAATCCAGACTTGGAAGTAAAGATTCCTCATTAACCAACCAGACAGTTTTACATTGTCATCTGGTGGATGACATAGGAATATTTTTTTTTCCACAACATCTTTATTGAACCTTTTTTTTTTAACAAACATGGCACAAACAATCAAACACTAACACTAAAGTACTACAAAAAAAAATGCACTAAAAACACCAACAACCACCAACAAAATCAAATCTTCAACAATGCTCCTCTGTTTAGTCTAGACAATCCATTACATAAGTATACATATTATGTTCACCAGTTTGGAATTTACAAGGTCCACACACATCATTCACCTTCTTCTTCAAGAGTTATGTTTAAATTTTTTACATAATCAATAAAAGGTCTCCATATATTCTCAAACACAATTTCCTTTGGTTTCAGTATATATGTTATTCTTTCTAATGGAAGGTTTGTTAACATCTGTCTTAACCACTGAGTCACATCTGGTCTATGAGTCTTTTTCCACAGTAGTGCAATACATTTTTTGGTGTTAAGCAAACTGAGGTCTATGAATGTTCTTTCACTTTTATTAAAGTTATGCTTTTCTGGGTATAAACCCAACAAAAACAGTTTAGGATTCAATATGATTTGTTTTGAAATTATTTTTTCAATAGTTACCCTCACCTCTTCCCAAAACATTCTAATTATTCTACATTCCCATAAACAATGAAATAGGGTTCCTTTACTTTCCATGCATTTTGTGCACGTATCTGGTATGTTTTTGTTATATCTATTTAACTCCTCCGGTGTAACATACATCCGCATTAACCATTTAAAATGTATCAATTTAAGACGTACATTTATTGATTTGGTTTGAGCTTCTGTACAAGCCAATTCCCATTGTTCCTCTGAAATTTCAGTTTGCAGATCTTCTTTCCAGTAATTTAATCTTTTCTGTGAGTTTTCACTTGAGGATAGTGTCAATGAGTTATAAAACTCTGAAATAATACCCTTTCTTTTACTATCTTTCATCAACATTTTTTCCAGGGATGAATAAATAGGTCGAGTGAGAGCTTTATTTTGATTTGATCGAATAAAGTTCCTAAGTTGAAGATATTTAAAAAAATGTGTTCTATTAAGATTAAATTTGATCCTCAGCTCTTCAAAAGATATTGTGTTATCTGAACATGACAGATATAAATCTTGAATCTTTTGAATCCCTTTTAAATTCCATACTTTAAATACAGCATCCGCTCTCCCTGGTTTAAAATATTGATTACCCCATATTGGGCTAAATTGTGACAATAAGTGTGGTTCTTTTAAATAGTTTTTAGTTTCACACCATATTTTGATCATATGCTTTACAAATGGATTTTTAACTTGTTTTTGTAATTTTTTTGCCGAATCTGAGTATATGAATATGGGAAGAGGTAAAGGCAAATTGTATGATTCCATTTCAGTCCAGTGAGGGAGATCATTTGATGAAAAATAATATGTCATAGACCTCAGTTGTGCCGACCAATAATACAACATAAAATCTGGACATTTCAGACCTCCACGATCAAATGGTAAATATAATAAAGACAGACGTAATCTAGCCCTCCTGTTGTTCCATATAACTTTTCCACTAACTTTTTTTTAATTCTTGAGAATAAATCTAAAGGTGGTGGTAAGGGAATGTATTGAAATAAATAAAGTATTTTAGGTAAGATATTACTTTTAAGTATGTTGATTCTCCCGATCATCGACATTGGTAGTGACATCCATCTCTGAAGTAACTCATTAATATCTGTCATTAAGGCTTCATAGTTGACACTGGCGACTGATTCTAGCTTAGGCACAATTTGGATTCCTAAATATTTAAACTGATTTACAACATTGAATTGATTTACCTCAGGGGCTGGGTAATTTCTCTGGGTCTCATTTAGCATTAATATTGAAGATTTAGTTTTATTTATTTTATATCCTGATATTTCCCCAAAGTTCTTTATTAAATTCAACAAGGTCGGAATTGATTTTTTAAGATTCGACATAAACAAAATTATGTCATCGGCATACAGGGAGATTTTATGTTCTGTTGGTCCAACTTTAATTCCATATATTTGTGACTGTAAACGTATTGCCATCGCTAATGGTTCAATTGCCATAGTAAACAGTAAAGGTGAAAGTGGACAGCCTTGTCGACATCCTCTATTGATTTTTATTGATTTTGAAATATTGCTATTTGTTAGGATTTCTGCTGTAGCATTATTGTATATTATCTGAACCCATTTTATGAAATTATTTCCAAGTCCAAACCTTTGTAAAACTTCAAAAAGAAAGGGCCATTCGACTCTATCAAAGGCCTTTTCGGCGTCCAGTGATAGGAGAGCTGTATCCGGTGCTTCTTTATTAGAATAAATAATATTAAATAGTCTTCTTACATTATGGAAGCCTTGTCTTCCCTTTATAAAGCCATTCTGATCTTGATTAATAATATTTGGTAAAATTTCTTGTATTCGTCTTGCTAAAATTTTACAGATTATCTTAAGGTCGGCATTTAATAGGCTTATTGGTCTCATATTTTCACATTTATTAGAGGGTCTGCCTGGTTTTGGCAACAGTATAATTAAGGCATTATTCATGTATGATGGTAAATTACTATTTTGAAATGCTTCTAGAACCATTTCCAAAAAAGGTTTTATTAATTTATTCTTAAATTTTTTATAAAGGTCAACTGGAAGACCATCTGGTCCTGCACTTTTTCCTGATTTCATATTATCAATGGCTAGCCCAACTTCTTCTTGACTAATTTTAGACTCCAGTATCTCCCTGTTTTCATTTGGAATACACGGTATAGATAGTTCGTTCAAAAACCCATTTAGTTTTGTTAAGTCAGATTCATTTTTGGTATCATATAATTTTTCATAGTAATCTCTATAGGCTCTATTAATTTCTAAAGGATCTATAACTACCTGTCCGTTACTTATAATACTGGTAATTGGTGTTTTAAATTCTAATTGTTTAATCTGCCATGCCAATAATTTTCCTGATTTTTCACCTTGTTCATAAAAAGATTGTTTCAATCTTAGAAGACTCGGGGCAGCTCTATTCGCTGATTTTTTTGTCATATTCAGCTCTCAAAATCAGTAATTCGTTCTCCAACCTTGGATCACTTCCTGCATACACTTTTTCTTGAAGAATTTTTATTTTATGTTCCAATTGGACTCTCTCCTCTCGAGTCTTCTTAGATTTTGAACCTGTATAACTAATAATATGTCCCCTAATAAAAGCTTTGAAAGCCTCCCACTTTACACATGCTGATGTTTGTGTAGTATTGATGTCAAAGAACTCATCTATCTGTTTTTCTATGTACTTAACAAATTCCTCATCCTGAAGCCATTTATGCTGAAATTGCCATCTACCTGGTTCCTTTGTCAATTTCTTATTTACATATATTAGACAGCAGGGTGCATGATCAGAGATCACGATGTTATCATAAAAGCAGTTTTGAATCTTGGACCTTAATTCTGCGGAGATCAAAAAATAATCAATACGTGAGAAAGTCTTGTAGGTATTGGAATAACAAGAGTAAGCTTTAACTTGTGGTTTCATTTCTCTCCATATATCTAGCAATCTCAATTCTTTCATAAAATGAATAATGGTCATCCTACATCCATTGTGCGTACAGTCCAGTCCTGTTGATCTATCTATACCGGGATTCAATGTACAATTAAAATCCCCTGCTATTATATGTTGCCCTATAAGTGATGATAAGATAAGAAATAAATTAGCAAAGAACTTTTGATCATCTATATTGGGACCATATAAGTTCACCAAATTTATATTTTCTAATAGCAAAGATCCTTGAATGATTAAACATCTTCCAAATTTGTCTCCAATTACATTTTTCACTTGAAATGGGACTGATTTATGTATGAGAGTCATAACTCCCCTGGCTCGGGATGAAAATGATGAGGTGAAAACACTTCCTTGCCATCTACTCCTAATTCTTTTTACATCCTCCTCTATTAGATGAGTTTCTTGTAAAAACACAATTTTTGAACCCATATCTTTTATTTTATTCATAACTTGTTTAAGTTTTTTTAAATTTTGTAGACCTCTGCAATTCCATGAAGTTAAATTAAGATTAATGCTTTGGTTTATGATCAATAGGGAGTTTAGGATTACCTTGCAATGTAAACATGCTCATACAGAGAAGCAAAAACATGAGTGGTTGAACATTCATCCTACAAACTACACACAAACAAATTCCCCCTTCCCACATTTGTGGTAATCCCCCCAAAATCAAAAGAAAAATTCCGTCTCCCGATATAGCCATCGACCGCTCCACACCCACGAGGATCAGCCAAAGCCACTCCCTCTTCATCCTCCCAATCACCCTAACTCTACTGCTTTTAATGACATAACATTAACTCTCTTCTGTAGTTTTCCAACTTAACTCCAAAATTTTTAGCAACTTTGTACATCATAGTTTTTTGTTTTTTTTATTGTTGTTTTTTTTAATATATAATACAATCTATATTTTGTAAACTTGCTATTTGCTTCAAATCAGTCAGATGCCTGTGCAAATGCTTAAATATTCTACCTTATTTTTTGTTCATGCTTAGCTCCCACCGGTCTCTTCTTGGATCTTCTTGATGAACTCCTACGCCTCCTCTGGGGTCTTGAAGATGTGGGTTCTGCCCCCATACGTGGTCAACAGTCTCGCAGGATAAATTACACCATGACGAATCCCAAGGTTGCGTAGCTCTTTACGTACGGGATCAAACTGCTTCCTCAATTGTTGGATTCCTGTGGCCAAATCTGGGTAGAACCGCACCTGCTGGTCCTGGTGTTTAATCTGGCCTTTAGCTCACGCAGCGTTGAAGATCTTCATCCTGTCTCTGTTGCTGATGAACTTCATAATAAGCGTCCTCGGTGGTCCCTTATCTCCCCGTGGGCCGATACGATATGCGCTTTCCAGAACGACTGCTGATTGCAGCTCCACGCTGCCCAGCGCCTCCGGAATCCACTTTTCCAAAAAGGAACATGTGTCCCGACCTTCGGATTCCTCCGGTAGACCCACCAGCCTCAAGTTGTTCCGTCTCGACCGGGACTCCAAGTCCAAGACATTATCTTCCAGACATTTATTTTTTTTTCCAAAGTGCGCACCTTTAATTGAAGGCTAGTGACGTCATCTTCAGCACTAGAGACACGAAGCTCTACCTGCGCCATTCGTTCTACACAGTCACCCAATTCTTTTCTCATTCCTTCCAACGCTGCCATAATCCCATCAAATTTAGCAGAAAAGTCTGCTCTCATTGAACTAATGGCATTAAGCACTGCACCTGTGCCGTTTCCCACAGTCACCGCACCGCTGCTAGCTTCCTCCGCCATATATGGAGCTTCTTTATCTGCTGCGTCTCAGATGTGAAAGTCCGTTAATTTAGACTGTTTTGGCGGTTCGCTTTTTCCTCTACCTGGTTTTCCAGCCTTAGGCTTCACCGACATATCCTCGCCCAAACACTGGGATAGGTTCTGTCCCAAATGAGAGAGTTATTTGCCGTTTTTTCCTCTCCAGGAGCAGAGCAGAGCGAGACGTGTCCCTCTCACGTGGCCGCCATAACCGGAAGTCCGACACAGGAATATTTAATATTTTTTTTTCTCTCTCTGAAATGGAATCTCTGCAGTTGTGAACAATAAATTAATTCATATTCTTTCTCTCAAGATACCATCCACTATTGAAGACATGGTTGAACTCTGGAATGGACAATTGTGGTTTCAAATGCTTTTATCAATATGATTTGATATGTGTTGCTTTATTTTCAGGAAGAAATTAATATTTGCATGCTTACTATCACAAATTAATTACAGTTAGAATGTAGAGAGATTGTATGTTCCCTTATTATTGAGTAGAATATCTTAGTCACTAAAGTTTAAGGAATTTACAGTATGCTTTATTCAGCAACATATGTGTCTTAAGGAGGGGTCTCACTTCTCATATCAAACGTCCCTCCCCCTCCTCTTTCTGCTGGGAGACCTACAAAGCCCTGAACTTTGAAATGACCAGTGGGCCTCCAAGCTCTCTTGCATTTCCTTTTTTCAGGTCGAGTTTATGACTTGTGCTGGAAAAAGAAGCAATGTAATTGGGCCAGCTCAGGTTTCATGAAAGCCAGTGAAATTCTGCCACACCCGGAAAAAAGCTTTCTCGTTGTCTCAGTTTTTGGGCAGTGGTCAAGCGGTAAGGAGCATTTTCTGCTCGCCCATTTCTTTTCCTTTTTTTAAAGTAGGCCCAGAGTTGACATGCTCTGCGAAAATTCTTTTTCTTTTCTTTAAAGTTCACTTTTTCCTTATTTTAATCCTTTTCTTTAAATTACTGAGCAAGAAGATTTTGTTTGATTTTTTTCTAAGCTTAAACCAACTCATTCCAGCCACAATACATTAGAAGAAATGGATCTGTGGTGTGTTCTTGTCCCAATATGACTCTCTGATGGGACTTTGTGCAATAAACAAACTCCTTCTTCAGTGCATAAGAGAAGACCGCAGCCAGACTGCTGAAAAACCAGCCCCTTTGTGATCTCAGGAGTAGGCCATAACTGTGGTTAAGAGCCTGTCTGCCACTCTTCCAACAGAACCCACGCCAGTCCAGTTGAAACAGAATTCAGTGGACCACCTGCTACTCACTGGGACACAGTGATTCTGCTTGGCTGATGGTCTGTTGTTTAATTTAAACTTAATTCTTCAGAATATTCCTGGTATAAGTTCTTTAAACAATTTCATGGAAACCCTATCAGAATTTCAAAATGCATTTTGTCCTTTCATTAATTTACGTTCTTATTCAGAGTAACACCAATTTTCCATTTTTATAAATAGTTTACTCATCATTTTCTTCATAAAACTGCATCCACTTTTCTTAACCAATGCTATTTTATGGTTTTCCAATTTCCAGTATACTGGCATGTGAAACTCTGGTTTATTTGGTTCTACAAATGCTTGATTCACAGGTTATGCTCAGTAACTCAATAACCGTCTATGATGCCCATGATACATGTTGAATTCTTTGTTTTAAAATCATCTGAATGTGTTAACCTATTCTGACATTTCTTATTAAACTATTGAAAAAGATGGGAGCTATTGTTTGATTTCATGTCCATCTTCTTGATTATCAGCAGACAAGAACTCACAAAGGTTTTTTTTTTTTTTTGACTGATTCAGAATTGGTACAAATAAAAAATTGTTAATAAATTGTCCTTTTGGACTGGTGCCCCAACAAGCTAATATGCTGGTAATTACAATAAATCTTCATTCCTACTCACATTCCTATTTACATTAATACTTGTACCAACAATAAAACACCTATAAACCCATTAATCTAAATCTACTACATAATGGTAAATCACACCGTGCAATTCCACCGTACAATAACTCATTGTTATTGTACGGTAACAATAACAATACGGTAACAATACGGTAACAATAACACTGAGTCGATGGTCATTGCGGGCGGGTAGGGAGGTTTCTTTGGTGGGATCCACGGTGCTGGTAAATGGCATACCCTGGCGAAATTATTCAAGTGCAAACACTTGCTGCAGTGCTTCCCTCTTGCTGGGCACACTCTCGCTTTAAAACGGTGCGTCGAGGGCCCACAACCCCCGCAAACAGGGTCTCTCGGGGCAGACCTTCAGCTCGTTGCATTAGCCTCATAGTCCTCATCCATGCTTTCTTCATCCTCCAAGTCCACTACATTCGCTGACACGGGTGTCTCCAGTGGCTTCAGTGACTTGCGCCAGTTTAGCTCTGAAGCTAGCTTATCGGCGGCCTCCAGCTGGAGAGTTAGCTCAACAGCCCTAGCTAACATTAAGTCATTAGGCGTGTTAGCAGCCTAGCACGTAGCCCAGTGTTGCACATGTGCTCAGCCAATTGGCCCCGCACCATCTCGTCCTCCAGCGGACCAAAACGACACTCGCAAGCTAGCTGCCTAAGGTCAGCAATGTACTGATGAATTGGCTCACTGACCCTCTGGCGTCTCTGGTGAAAGTGAATTCTCCGTATCATCACGTTGTCCGGTGTGGTGAAATGGTTAGCCGGCAGCTTCATGACGTCCTCGTACGAGTCCTTCGCGCCGAGCATCCGCAGAATCCTCTGGCCATCGATACCCAGGTTGTGGACAAGGAGTGCACGTACCCTCACCTTATCTAGCTTCTCGAGGTCCAGAGCCATGATGTACGTCTGGAAAGCCTCCAGCTAGCGAGGCCATAGCACCGGTGGCTCACCAGGAAGCTCCAAGAAGGGCCGGAGTGGTGTAGTGCACGCCTCCATCTGTTAATCCTCAGTCACCAAATGTTATGTCCACAAACCTGGTAATAAAGGAGGCTGACAGAGAGGTAGCACTGAACACTGCTTTATCATGAATGAGAGCTCACAGTACAGAACACACCTGGCGGAATCATCCAGGGCAAGAGGAATCCCTAATGGCTAATGCCCCTAAATATAGGGCGGTGTGATGACGCAACAGGAAGGCGGTGTCATCACATCACACTTCAATATAAAATCTCCACATAACAGCTATAGCCAATAAACATTTGATATAATAAACATTTGATATAGTTTTCGTACATTAGTAATTTATTTTACGCATTATTTTGATAATAAATTAATTTAAGCAACAAAAAAATTCAGGAGCCATTTGGGAGCGGAAAGAGCCGATCCTTTATAGTGAGCCCAGCCATAAGAACCAGCGCTCTTAAAAGAGCTGGAATTCCCATCACTACTTACCACCAGGAAACCCCTTCCTCACCCTAAAGTGTACAGCAGTTACCGTAAAGAAATGGAGCCGCCCCACCTCAGTTTCAACTGTGCTTACATTCATGTTTACAGCATGCACTATATGAGCTCACAGTTCATGAACTATATGAGTAATAAAAAGAAAATATATTAAAAAAATATATTCAACCAAGCATTCTATCACAGGTTTCCCTGCTGGCACACTTGCAAATGTCATCCATCCTTCCATCCATCTTCTATTGCTTATTTGGGAATCCAGGTCACAGAGGCATCAATCCAGGCAAAATAGCCCAGACTTTTGCCCGGTTCACATAGCACCATGATCCCTCCTGCAGGTGGTGAGCCTATTGGAGGGTGGACCCATGTTCCTCCTTTCTGGATCCTTGATGTAACATTTTTCATGGAGATCCACTGGAAAGCTTTTAGTCTGGCCCTTCACCAAGGACCATTTTGCCTTGGGAAGCCCTACCAGGGGCAAGTTGCCACCAACAACATAGCAACTTGGATCATTCGGGCACCCAAAATCCTCCACTACGATAAGGTGGCGATCCACAGAGGGGTTGCAAATATAAAAATAAACTGTTGGGACTAAGCACATCTTTAATAAAAACAAAACTCAACAGCATAAAAACATTTCATTTGTTAAAATCATTTGTATAACTTCCAGACCTGTCAACAAATCCGATGATTGCCTCTTGCAGCTATATTTCTGTGTATAGATCATTAGGTGTACAAAAAGCTTTTTCTGCCTTATTTGATAAGGAAAATACATTTAAATTTGTAACTGTATTTTTTTATTAGTTTTGAACACAGTCTTTTGTCATAAAATGTCTGTATTAATAAATGTTCAGCAAAATATATATTTTCACTTTTGATTTACAGTAATAACTTGCTCTAATGAGTTAAGATGAGTATTGGAATGCAGAAATGCTGGAAAACAAACACTCCCTGGTGACATCAATAAGCGCTGCTGGAATATCACGTGATTTCCAGGTACTCAAGATCTCAATATTAAACACTGTCCAGATGTTATAATGTCGACAATAATCTTTGCAGACACGTAATTAACAAGAATGACCAAATGCAGTCATAGTTTCTACCATATGAGGATGAAATTTTGTTGGACAAAATCAAATTTTAGTGTTGGTTCCAGTGTTGGGCAAGTTACTAAAAAATAGTAACTAGTTAGTTACTAGTTACTTCTTTTCAAAAGTAACTGAGTTACTTTTTTTAATTCCGATTTACAAGACAGGCGACAGAGGGGAACTCTCCAACTACAGACCAATTTCATTATTACCGCAATTTTCCAAGATACTTGAAAAAATATTCTATGAGAGAATTGACAACTTCATACTGAAGAATGATTTATTGTGTGAGCAGCAATATGGGTTCAGACACAAAAGGACAACAGCATATGCCTTAATGGAATTTACAGAAAAAATATCAACAGCCATTGAAAATAAAGAGTATTCCGTTGGAGTATTCCTGGATCTTAAAAAAGCATTTGATACAGTAGATCACAATCTATTATTAAAGAAACTACAAAATTGTGGTATTAGAGGGGTAGCACTGTCCTGGTTAAGAAGTTACTTAAAGAAGAGATATCAGTTTGTATGTGTTAACAACAAAAACTCAGAGCTACTGAAGGTCACCTGTGGAGTCCCACAGGGTTCAGTTTTGGGACCATTATTATTCAATATGTATATAAATGATATATGTAAAGTTTCAGAAAAAATGGACTTAATATTGTTTGCTGATGACACTAACCTGCTATGCAGTGGAAACAATTTGGAACAACTTCTGGATACACTCGGAAAGGAATTAGGAAAGCTGAAACTGTGGTTTGATTCAAACAAATTAACGCTCAACTTAAGCAAGACAAAATTTATAGTCTTTAACAACCATCACAACTACCCAGTACCCAAACTCAGTGTAAATGGTGTAGAGATTGAAAGGGTATCTGAAACTAAATTCCTTGGAGTAATAATTGATAACAAACTGTGTTGGAAGCCACATATTAATTATATAAAAGGTAAAGTATCCAAATCAATTGCAATATTACACAGAGTGAAAAATTTGCTGAATCAACCCACACTATACACCTTGTATCATTCATTAATACTCCCATACATGACATATTGTAATGAAGTATGGGGAAATACATATAAAACAAACATATATCCACTCTTTATGCTTCAAAAGAGAGCTATTAGAATAATCAACAAAGCAGCTTACAGGGAACCAACAAACCCACTTTTTCTTAAACAAAAAACTCTCAAGTTGAAAGATCTGATCGACTTTAAAACCGCAATAATAATGTTCAAAGTGAAGAATCTATCACTGCCCGCAAATATCCAAAAGTTGTTCCAAACAAGGGAGAAACGATATCACTTCAGAGGAACATGTATATTTCAAAAGCCTACAGTGAGAACAACTACCAAGCAACACTGTATTTCAGTGCAAGGTGTCAGATTATGGAACGATTTTGGACCTGAATTAAAATCATGTACAAAGCTTGGACAATTTAAACAAAAACTAAAGGAAGAAATACTCCAAACATATTTACAAGACGACATGTAAACTCACATAAGGATTGACATTTCCAGCCTGTGTTGTGTTATAGCTTAGTTTTTCTTTTTTCTCTGTGACACTATGTCTTAGATTTGTTTTTGAATAGTAACCGCTTAACTTAGACTAGCTCAGTTTTCTTTTTCTCTCAGTCATATTTTGTCTTAGCCTTGCTTTAAATTGTAATCGCTCTTGTCTTGTTTTCTCTTTTTTCTCCTTTGAATTCTTGGATGGAATATGGGTGGGCAATATAAGCTGCGGCTTCAGCCATCACCCATTTCGGATAACTCACGTGGAATTGTATAGTAGAAGGAGTCTTTGTCTAATTTGACCTTGTTGTTATATTATACAGTTTCTTTTAACCTGTAATGTACTATCCGAAATAAATAAATAAATTCATTCAAATAAATTCATACTTTAGAGTTACTGCATGATTAAAGTAACTAGTTACTTGGAAAAGTAACTTTCACGTTACTTTTTTTTTAACACACACTTAAATCATCTTGCCTGCACAGCAAGCTCAAGGGCCCCTTTGTTCTCATCAGAAAAAAGAAGAAAAAAACTGATGAGAAAAAAGTTTCATCTTACAGAGAAAAAATGTCTCAGATTTACACAAACTATTGCAATCAGTAGAAAGTCAGAAATTTACAAGAAATAAAGCTGTGAATTCACCGAGAAAATGTTGTACCCCCCTGGTGGGCCGTTTTTGGCCCAAGAGCTATATGTTTGACACCCCTGGACCAGCCCATTAAAAATGCATATTTAGAGGATTTACTTCCATGAAATAGATGCAGATCACAACAGCATGTAACTGAATGAGATAAAATAAAACAGAAAGCACAGATAAATGAAAGTTCACCGCTTACAAGAAGCTGGTCTTTCCTGCAACAAACTGAGTCACTTTTTCTCTGTGCGTAAGAAAGCTTACACACAATTACTTACACAATTTACACATTTACATAACTGCGGACAAATGCAAGCTTCTTGCTCAAAAAATACTAATGTTTAGCTACAGAGGTAGGAGCTGTTGGGGGGCTACTCACTGCTTAGAAAACAGGTGATCAGGGCTCCATATGAGAAGTTGCCAAGGCATTTCTTCCTACCACGGGACAGGAAACCAACCAGCGAGGGAGGAGACTGATGGCTGCGCCAGCTTTGCTAGCGTCAGTTTATTTGCACTAAAATATCTATCCATATTAATAAAACAAGTAACGCGAGTAACGCATCTGATAAGATTTCAGTAGCTGTAGCGCATTACTTGCACAGAGGAGAGACACAAATCCACACGCAGGAGACGTTGCATGCAATTTATTGTACAAAAAACAAAAGGCAAACAGTCCAGCACAACAGAAAATACCAAAATGGCGAGGAGGATCTGGGAAGCTCACGAGACGCTCCTCAGCTTGACATTGAGTAAGGTCCGTGGACCAAAAGGCTTCAGGCAGAATTGACAGTGGAGGAATGCAGCCTGGACACCTGAACAGTTCCACAACAGAACTGGAAGCGACGGGTACAAGAATACTCACTGGAGCCGGAGACTGAGACGTCCATGGAGGGAATCCCAGAGCCAGCCTGCAAAAACAGAAAAAGAGGACAACATGACATGCAGAATGAAGCGGTACCACAAACAGGCAGGGCGTCTAGTCAGGCACGCATCAAACAATAGGATACACTGTGAAGAACACACAGGTCCAGCAATAATCCGGCAATTTGCTCCCGTGGCCACAGACCTGAAATAATGCCACATATAATGACGGGAGTGAACGCCAGTGTGCGTAATGGGGGAAACAAGTGAGTGTGTGCTTGTATGTGCTTGTATGTGCATGTGTGCGTGCGTGAAACAATAATGACAGCCAGCTGGCAAAACCTGGTAAGAAAGGGGGCATGGCTGCGAGCTGTCAAGGAGCCGGAAGACCTCAAGGATCCCAAGAAGGTGCCTGATGGAAAATAGGGAATCAAAACACACTCCAGACAGGGCAGCCACTATGCCATGAAGCTGGGCTGGAAGTCCACCCCAGTTCATGACAGAGCCTCCCCCTCAAGGAGTGGATACCAGACACCCCAATAACATCAAAAAAGAAAAAAGGGACACACACACCCCCACGCTGGAGGAACCCCCAAACAAACCAGGGTGGGCGGTGGGGGAAAATAGGTCAGGAGGGAAACAAAGAACCCAAACACCGAGAAAACAAAAATGAACCCCCCCTCACTCCAAAACCCAGAACAACCCCCCTAAAACCCAAAGGTCCAAAGGTTCAGGGGGCCGACCAAAGTCCCAGGTCCACCAGGCGGAGAAAGGGCGCCGGTCAGGTGGTCTGTCTAAGTCCAGGACCAGACGGACCACCCGGGCAAGCAGGTCCGGTGGCTGACCAGGAAAACTGGGCAACCTAACCCCGCGACACAATTTGCCAGGTGGACGGCCTGGGTCCTTGAGCCACCAGCTCAAAAGAGGCGACCCGGGAGGTGACCTCCCCACGGGAAGACCCAACGTAGGAAGGAGAGGCCAAGGAAAGGGAGCCCCGACGTCATTATACAGCGACGAGGGAGAAGCCCCCCCCCCCGGCCCCCATGGCCCTGAGCTGGGGGAAAGCTGCACCAGCGGTGGTCCCGGTTCAGGACAATGATGCACCCTCAGTGGACCCCAGCTGGGCCAATGATGCACTCTCAGTGGACCCCAGCTGGAGCTCTGCTGCACCCTTGATGCACTGGAATCTCCGGTGGTGAATCCTCGGCGACCTCTGGCGGTGCTGACTCCTCCCTGATGACCCTGGGAGTAAGCTCAGAGGTAGTGGAAAAGGGAAAGGGGTCAGGGTCGCCAGCAGCAGCGGAGTCCGGCGAGGCAAGCTCAGATGCGGCAGGTGGCTGCACCCGGCCCTCCTCACCAACGGCCAGGCAAGGATGCTCAGAAACAGGGGAAGGAGAATAAACGAGTGCACTTGCCTGGACTCGGGCTCCACCCACCGCCATCCAGGACTCTGATGATCCAGGCTGCGAAGACTCAATAGGTTCAGGAGGTGCTGCATCCACGTCAGCCTTCACCGGGGAAGCTGGACCCTCGTCGTCATTCACGGAATCTCCTGGTAGTGGTGGATCCTCCGGCAACCCTAGGAAGGAGCTCAGGGATGAGAAGAAAGGAACAGTGGTTGGGGTCACTGGCAGCAGCGAAGCCCGGCGAGGCAAAGTCAGATGCAGCTGAGGGCTGCACCTGACTCCTCACCAAGAGCCAGGCAAGATTGCTCCAACTCAGTAAGGAGAGAGACAAAAGTGAGCACTTGCCTGGACCCAAGCTCCACCACTGTCCCAGACTCCGACGATCCCGATGACGACATCTTGGGCCCGGCCTCTAGGTGGTCCAGTTAGGGAGCTGACTCTGCTGGCTGCGGTGGCCCCCGCAGCAGGTATGATGGTGGTGGCAGTCCTAGTTCCCCCAGGAGAATTCCCCCACACAGGTAGTCTCTCCGGCGTGACGGCTGGGGGTCCACTCCATGCTAGCTCTGGACCATGATCCTCCAGAGCCACAAGCTCCTCCACTCTCCAGCGGCTTTGTTCTGGCGGGCGCTCGCAAAAAAAACGAGGAGACACGGAGGGGATAGGTGAGTCTTTAATTACAGCAGCAGAAGAAGAGCACTCAGGTGACTGCCTAACCTGAGGCTCTCCTTCGGGAGACAGACAAGGTTTATCATTATTAACTGAAATAGAATGAAAACACACTTGCCTGCTCTCCCGGGTCTGGATGTAAGATAAGATAAGCCTTTATTAGTCCCACAATGGGGAAATTCCTGGATTGCAACAGCACAGGGATAGCAACACTCAGAGCAATAATTAAGAAGATACAAAAAATATAAATAAGAGCAGTGGATATACATAGTACGAACACATAAATATATAAATATATATACAAAGTGCTGAGCATTGTAGCAAGATGGAATGAACAGCATAACCGTCTACTTAGTTATCCTACATAGTATGAATATGTACCCATACATATTGTCACCCTCCGTAGCGACTGATATTGTCCTAGTTGTATACTGGAGGGGACCATTTGTGTAAGTCTGTTGCGTCTTTTGCATTCAGTACTACTAGGTCGTAATGTTTTTTTCTATCTCTGCGAGCAGCCCTGCTAGTTTATACAGTCTGACAGCCGTAGGTAGGAAGGACCTGCGAAACCTCTCGGTTGCGCACCTAGGATGATGTAGTCTACTGCTAAATGAGATCCTCAGTGTGTTCAATATGTCCTGCATAGGGTGGGACTCGGACTCCAGCAGAGATGACAGTTTAGCCACCATCCTTCTCTCTCCTATATCCTCCACTGGATCAAAGCGTTGCCCCAGGACAGAGCTAGCTTTCTTGATCAGTTTGTTTAGTCTCTTCCTATCAGCTGCTGTAATGCCGTTGCACCAGCAGACCACTCCAAAAGTGATGGCTGATGCCACCACTGTCGTTGAATGTCTTCAGCAGCACCCCTTGTACACCAAAAGACCTGAGCCTCCTCAGTAGGAACAGCCTGCACTGTCCCTTCTTGTACAGTGTGTCGGTATTGTGTGACCAGTCTAGTTTATTGTTCAGATGAACACCAAGGTACCTGTAGGATGTCACCATCTCAATGTCTGTTCCCTGTATGTTTACTGGTGCTGTGAGGGGTTGTCCTTGCCTGCGGCAGTCCACTACCAGCTCCTTAGTTTTCCTCGCGTTGATCTGGAGGCAGTTCTGATGGTACCAGTCCACGAAGTCCTGGATAAGTCCTCTGTACTCAGCTTCATCTCCGTTGGAGATGAGGCCGACGATTGCAGAGTCGTCAGAGAACTTCTGTAGATGGCAGAGTGTTGTGTTGTGTGAGAAGTCCGCAGTATAAAGGGTAAACAGGAAGGGAGCCAAAACCGTTCCCTGGGGGGCCCCCATGCTGCCGATGATCATGTCGGACACACAATCCCGGGTTCTCACAAACTGTGGCCGGTTCGTGAGGTAGTCCAGGATCCATGATGACAGGTGCTGGTCCACTCCTGCGCACAGCAGCTTGTCCTTCAGGATCATTGGTTGAATGGTGTTGAAAACACTGGAGAAGTCAAAGAACATGATCCTCACCGCATTCCCGGGCTTCTCCAGGTGGGACAGAGAACGGTGAAGGAGGAAGATCACTGCATCCTCCACCCCAATGCCATGCTGGTAGGCGAACTGGAGTGGATCCATCGCTGGTCCCACCAGGGGGCGGAGGTGAGCAAGGAGCAGTCTCTCCAGGGTCTTCATCATGTGAGACGTTAGGGCCACTGGTCTATAGCTGTTCAGGTCTTTGGGGTGGGAAGTCTTTGGTACAGTTACCACACAAGATGTTTTCCACAACTGTGGTACCCTCCCCAGCTTCAGGCTCAGGATGAAGATATGCTCCACTGTCCCACACAGCTGGTCTGCACAGGACTTGAGGAGCTTTGCGCTGATGCCGTCCGGTCCCACGGCCTTCCTCGCCTTGATCTTCCTCAGCTCCGTCCTCATCTGGGTCTTAGTGAGGGTCATGTTGGGGGGCTGTGTGGTGGGAGTGGGGGGGTGTTGGTGGAGTGGGGTGTGGACAACAGGTCTCGATGACTTTAGAGGCAACAGTGGTTGTTGTGCAGTCGGGGGGGGGGGGGGGGGCGAGTGGTCAAACCTATTAAAATACAGGTTCAGATTGTTTGCCCACTCCCTGCCCCCCGTGGCCTGGGGAGAGGTATTCTGGAGCCCAGAGATGGTTTTAAGGTTTCTCCAGACCCCGCCGATGTCGCTATTTTGCAGCTTGTCCTCCATCTTCTTCCTGAAGCTGTCCTTGCCTTCTCTGATCTTCCTCCTCAGCTCCCTCTGAATGGACTTCAGCATCTCCCTGTTCCCCGACCTGAAGATCCTCTTCTTCTCTCTCAGAAGTGTTTTTATCTCAGGGTTGATCCAGGGTTTGTTGTTCGAGCAACACCGTATGGTCTTGGTGGGTACGGTGTTGTCCACAAAGAAGCTGATGTAGTCCGTGATGGTGTGAGTGAGGCCATCGATGTCCTCACCATGTGGATCACAGAGCTGCTCCCAGGCAGTGATTTCAAAACAGTCCTTTAGTGCGTCCATTGCCTCCTCAGACCATAACTTCACTGTGCGCATGACCGGAGGTTGTCTGTGTACTAAGAGTTTGTACACCGGCAGAAGATGAACCAAGTTGTGATCCGATCTCCCAAGTGGGGGGAGTGGTGATGAGGTGTACGCCTCCTTAGTATTTGCATAGAAAAAGTCCAGTGTTTTATTGTCTCTAGTGTGGCATGTGACATACTGGGTGAACGTGGGTCGAATGGGGGACAGTGAAATATGGTTGAAATCACCTGAGATGAGGAGAAGAGCATCTGGGTGTTCTGGCTGCAGCTTGCCAGTTACTGAGTGGATGACGTCACACACTGTCCCAGCGTTTGCCGTCAGATTTGCATAAATAACAATGCAGATCACGTGTGAGTATTCCCTCATGAGATATGTAGGCCGCATGCTAACAGCTAGCAACTCAATGTCTTTGCTACAGTGCTGTTCCTTAACCGTGATATGTCCCGGTCTGCACCAGTTGTTATTGACATACATTATCACTCCTCCACCCCTTGTCTTCCCACTGTCTGGTGTTCGGTCTGCCCGTATTGCGTGGAAACCCTCCAGTTTGATGTTAGCATCTGTTGCTAGTTCTGTTAGCCACGTCTCAGTATATAGCATCAAACTACTCTCCCTGAAGACACTCTCGTAGCGGGAAATAGCCGCTAGCTCATCAGTCTTACTGAGTAGAGATTGAACATTCCCCATAATAACGGATGGGAGGACGGGTCTGTACCTTATATTCCTCACTCGCCGTCTTACTTCAGCTCGACACCCACGCCGTTTCCGTCTTATCTCTCCCGGTATGTCGAGTTTTTGCGTTAGCATCGTGGGCCGGTTAAGTGCTAACAGCTGGTCTCTATTGTACTGCTGCCTCCTGCTAGAAACAGTGGCTCCGTCCGCTGGCTCAGGAGACATTTGGGCGATCTATGTGTTCGGATGGAATAAAGGTGACGCTGGATCAAAAAGATTGGCAAGAGAGCCAAATAGTAAATAGAAATAGGCAGAAATTGATCCGCTGTTGCAAAAAGGTAGACTGCTGCTGGCTGCGAGCTGTCATCCTCCTCTGCGTCCACGGCCATCCTAGGCCTCCCAGAGGATTGTGGAGGAGCCAGCTTGGCTGACGCAGGAGTGGGTGTGACGAGGGAAGCCCTGGAGGTCTCCTTGGCGGCAAGGAAGGATGTCTCATCAGCAGATGCTGCGGCTGAAGCGGAGAAGGCACAGGCTGATGTGACAGCTGGCTCGGAGAAAGGCTTTGCCGCAGGAGTGGATGGTAGGACGTCGTGAATTCGGCCTCCGACAAGGTGATGGGCTTCTTGCAACACGTCACTGCAGAACGATCCGCCCGTCGTGGTGTTAACTCCTCAAGGTCCTCTGGCTCCCTCAGCGTCTGGCTGCTGCCTCCCAGGATCGGCGGAGAGTTAGGAGAGACAAGGGAGAAAAATTGAGGAGCAGGAACAGCAGCTGACTGGGGAGCCCCAGCAAATTGTAGAATCTGGAGCTCCTCCACCAGAATCTGACAAATCACATCAGGCAAAAGTGCAAGAGATTGAAGAAGCACTTGCCTGAGTTCCTGACTGGTGATGACGTTAGCTCCTGCATCGATGTCCTGCTCCATCTCCCCAGGAGTAGGATGGGAGGTTTGATGGGGAGAGGAGGACACCGGCTGGGAAGGCGAGTGATGGGCTTTCGGACTCCGGGAGCGCTTCTTTGGCTGCCTTGGTGGTAATGCGGAAGACCCTTTCACAACTCCCTCAAGGTGCTGCTGTGAATCACAAATTTTGGGTGAGCAGCAGCACCAGCCCCGGATACTTCCAAAGACTTGGACATGACTGCATCAGCCCTATGCAACGTCCATTAAACAAAAATTCATCTTCAGAGAGTAGGTGGCACGAGCCCAGGAAGCGAAGTTAACCACTCGCTCGGCCACTGCACACTCCATGATGGAGGGACTACTGGCAGGAGAAAAAACACAAAAGGTGAATAAAAACATGCACACAACGCCTCCGCTGGATTTTAAACTGGCCGGATTATTCTGTTACGTTCTCATGCACTTTTACGCACAGAGGAGAGAGACAAATCCACATGCAGGAGACGTTGTGTGCAATTTATTGTACAACAAACAAAAGGCAAACAGTCCAGCACAAGAGAAAATACCAAAATGGTGAGGAGGTTCTCGGAAGCTCATGAGAAGCTCCTCAGCTTGACAGTGAGTAAGCCCAGGGGACCAAAAGGCTTCAGGCAGAACTGACAGCGGAGAAAGGCAGCCTGGACACCCAAACAGTTCCACAACGGAACTGGAAGCGGCGGGTACAAGAATACTCACTGAGACTGAGACGTCCATGGAGGGAATCCCAGAGCCAGCCTGCAAAAACAGAAAAAGAGGACAACATGACATGCACAGTGAAGCGGCAACAGGCAGGGCATCTAGTCATGCATGCATCAAACAATAGGATACACTGTGAAGAGCACACAGGTCCAACAATAATCCAGCAATTTGCTCCCGTGGCCACAGGCCTGAAATAATGCCACACATAATGCCACACACCATGATCCACATGGTGAGGACATCGATGGCCTCATTCACACCTTCACGGGCTACCTCAGCTTCTGTGTGGACAAAGCCGTTCCCACCAAGACCATACGGCGTCACTCAAACAACAAACCCTGGATCAACCCTGAGATAAAAACACTTCTGAGAGAGAAGAAGAGGATCTTCAGGTCGGGGAACAGGGAGATGCTGAAGTCCGTACAGAGGGAGCTGAGGAGAAAGATCAGAGAAGGCAAGGACAGCTTCAGGAAGAAGATGGAGGACAAGCTGCAACAGAGCGACATCAGCGGGGTCTGGAGAAACCTCAAAACCATCTCGGGGCTCCAGAATACCTCCCCCCAGGCCACGGGGGGCAGGGAGTGGGCGAACAACCTGAATCTGTTTTTCAATAGATTTGACCAACCGCCCTCCCCCCTGTCTGCACAACAACCACTGCTGCCTCTAAGAAATCAAGTCCTGCTACCCACTCCCCACTCCACCGACACCCCCCCCCACTCCCAACACACAGCCCCCCATCCTGACCCTGACCAAGACCCAGGTGAGGACGGAGCTGAGGAAGATCAAGGCGAGGAAGGCGTCGGGACCGGACGGCATCAGCGCAAAGCTCCTCAAGTCCTGTGCAGACCAGCTGTGTGGGATTGTGACATATATCTTCAACATGAGCCTGAAACTGGGGAGGGTACCACAGCTGTGGAAAACATCTTGTGTGGTACCTGTACCAAAAACTTCCCACCCCAAAGACCTGAACAGCTTCAGACCGGTGGCCTTGACGTCCCACTTGATGAAGACCCTGGAGAGACTGCTCCTTGATCATCTCCGCCCCCTGGTGGAACCAGCGATGGATCCACTCCAGTTCGCCTACCAGCATGGCATTGGGGTGGAGGATGCGGTGATCTTCCTCCTTCACCGTTCTCTGTCCCACCTGGAGAAGCCCGGGAATATGGTGAGGATCATGTTCTTTGACTTCTCCAGTGCTTTCAACACCATCCAACCGATGATCCTGAAGGACAAGCTGCTGCGCGCAGGGGTGGACCAGCACCTGTCATCATGGATCCTGGACTACCTCACGAACCGGCCTCAGTTTGTGAGAACCCGGGACTGTGTTTCCGACACGATCATCAGTAGCACGGGGGCCCCCCAGGGAATGGTGCTGGCTCCCTTCCTGTTCACTCTTTATACTGCGGACTTCTCACACAACACAACACATTGCCATCTACAGAAGTTCTCTGATGACTCTGCGATCGTTGGTCTCATCTCCAGCGGAGATGAAGCTGAGTACAGAGGGCTTATCCAGGACTTTGTGGACTGGTGCCATCGGAACTGCCTCCAGATCAACGCGAGGAAAACTAAGGAGCTGGTGGTGGACTGCTGCAGGCATGGGCAGCCCCTCACAGCACCAGTAAATATACAGGGAACAGACATCGAGATGGTGACATCCTACAAGTACCTGGGTATTCATCTGAACAATAAACTAGACTGGTCACACAATACTGACGCACTCTACAAGAAGGGACAGCGCAGGCTGTTCCTGCTGAGGAGACTCAGGTCTTTTGGTGTACAAGGGGCGCTGCTGAAGTCATTCTATGACACGGTGGTGGCATCAGCCATCACTTTTGGAGTGGTCTGCTGGGGCAGTGGCATTACTGCAGCCGATAGGAAGAGACTGAACAAACTGATTAAGAAAGCTAGCTCTGTCCTGGGGCAACGCCTTGATCCGATGGAGGAGATAGGAGAGAGAAGGACGGTGGCTAAACTGTCATCTCTGCTGGAGTCCGAGTTCCACCCTATGCAGGACATACTGGATGCACTGAGGAGCTCATTTAGCAGCAGACTACATCATCCCAGGTGCACAACCGAGAGGTTTCGTAGGTCCTTCCTACCAACGGCTGTCAGACTGTACAACCTAAGCAGGGCTGCTCGCAGAGATAGCAAAAAGACGTAACAAACTAATAGTTTTTTGAATGCAAAAGATGCAATAGACTTACACAATGGTCCTCTCCGGCATACAACTAGGAACATACCGGTCGCTATGGAGGGTGAGAATATGTATGGGCACATAATCATACCATGTAGGATAACTAAATAGACGGTTATGCTGTTTCATCCCACCTAGCAACAATGCTCTGCACTGTGTGTGTTTATATATTTACATATTTATTCCATCTAGCTACAATGCTCTGCACTGGGTGTGTTTATATTTATATATCTATATATTTATTCCATCTAGCTACAATGCTCAGCACTGGGTGTGTTTATATTTATATATCTATATATTTATTCCATCTAGCTACAATGCTCCGCACTGTGTTTTTATATATCTACATATTATTCCATCTAGCTACATTGCTCCGCACTGTGTGTGTTTATATACTTGCATATTTATTCCACCTAGCTGCAATGCTCCGTACTGTGGGTGTTTATATATTTACATATTTATTCCATCTAGCTACAATGCTCTGCACTGTGTGTTCATATATTCATATATTTATTCCATCCAGCTACAATGCTCTGCACTGTGTGTGTGTGTGTGTGTGTATATATATATTTTATAGTAATATGTACATATGTATATTAGCTGCTCTTGCTTGCTTGTTTTTTTTCTTGCCTTCTGATTGTTGCTCTGAGTGTTGCTATCCCTGTGCTGTTGCAATCCTGGAATTTCCCCGTTGTGGGACTAATAAAGGCTTATCTTATCTTATCTTATCTTATAATGAGGGGAGTGTGCTTAATAGGGGGAAACAAGGGAGTGTGTACGTGTATGTGCATGTGTGAGTGCATGAAACAATAATGACAGCCAGATGGCAAAACCTGGTAGGAAAGGGGCCATGGCTGCGAACTATCAAGGAGCCAGAAGACCTCAAGGCTCCCAAGGAGGTGCCTGACAGAAAATAGGGAATCAAAACACACTGCAGACAGGGCAGCCACCATGCCATGAAGCTGGGCTGGAAGTCCACCCCAGTTCATGACATTACTGAATTTTTAAACAGTAATTTCGCTACAGAGAACGTTACTGCAAAAGTAGTGGCGTTACAGTAACGCGTTGCTTTGTAATGCGCTCCTCCCAACACTGGTTGTTTCTGAACTACTAGGGAGAAAAAAAGCTTCTAAACAAAACTGAAAGTATACCAGTGCTGTTGAACAGAATCAGTGATCCGCACAGCCAAAACCAGTGTGTCAGAGGGCGCTGAAGGAGCAGGAAGACAAACAAGAAACTGATATAAATGTGTGTGTGTGTGTGTGTGTGTTTTCCATGTTTCCTCTGTAGTTGATAATAATATGCATAATAATAAAAACTTTTGCTGCAGTATGATAAGGGATGATTTTGTTTAAATAAATGTTCACAGTAAGGAAAGTTAAAGTATGGCTGCACGAGTCAGCTGACTGTTTATGACATAAGCAGCATTTTATTTTAGTTAGTTAAAATCTCTCTTGTTCTGTTAACCCAGGAAATATTTCATGTACTTGTTTATATCTTTTTATGATTTAGATTGTTTTAGAGGGTACGACGTGTTTATATTTTATGTTCCTCAAATTAAAACAGAGAAAACCTTGCTTTACACATTCAAGAAAAAAATAGGTGCATATGTATTGGTAAAATATTTCAAATGTAGCTGAAAAAGTCACACATTGCTCAAAAGAAAGATTTCAACTTGAAATAAAGGTCATGAATTTATGTGAAAAACAAAACCACAAATTTATGAGTAAAAGAAAGTTGTACATTTTAAATGAAAAATGTCACTAATCTATTTTTTAAAACTCAAAATTGGCAAGAAAACTGTACGTTTATGCGGGAAAACCTCTTAAATGCACACTCGGGATTTAATAACATAGTGTGGCCCAGTTTGGGAAGAGCTTTTCTCTATGAAGAAAACCAGTTGTACAAATGCATGTATAGGGTAATTCCCAACCTTTGGAATTTGGTCGCACCTCACTGATTATTGTACAGGAAGTTGTCCTGTGTCTCAAAATACAATTTTGGTGAAGAAGTCACGATACCTCAATGTATGGTGCTTATGTTTCTTGGCTTTTTTGTTTTTTTGATTGTCACTGATTAACTTAGGATATTCATTTATTTATTTAGCGAATGCAAAGTCCTTAAGCCAAGCAGTTGCCTCCTGGTTTGCTGTATGGAGGGTGTGTAATCCTCCTTCCAGTCTTTGGAGCGGGCAAGCCTCTATGATGTGTTCCATTGTTTGCTCCTCTCCACATGCGCACAGAGGGCTAGGGCTACTGCCCCATCTGTAAAGGCTGGCCAAGCAGGGGCCATGTCCAGTCCTGAAGCGATTGAGTGTAGACCACTGTCTCCTTGGGAGGTTGGTGCCCGGGACCTGTTGGTTGGGGTTTATCACCAGCTGTTTGTTTGGGACCTCCTTGGTCTCCCATTCCTCTTGCCAAGCTGTCTGGATGGTAAAGTCAGCTGGGGGAGGGTTTTTCCAAATCGGCCGTCTGGATGAAAGTCGGGCAGTGGGTGGAGTGTAGATATCTGCATGGATTGGTAAGTGAGGAGAATCTTTAATATATTCATTAAAAGGCAATGAGAATCAGAATCAGAATCAGAATCAGATTTATTGCCATTGTTCATGTAGTACACAAACTAGGAATTTGTCTCGGTGCAATGCTGCAACATTAAACATGATAAAAATAAAAGATAGAAATAAAAAACTATACATGCAATAAAATGTAGAATATGAATGAGTAATACTAGACAAAGCAATTTTTAAATATATTAGCGAGCAGCAGATATTGTGGAGTACCCCATAGTGCAGTCGGTAATGCAAAAAGAAAACAGTGATGATTGACATGAGTCTGGTTGAGCTGCTGTACATAGTGCACGAGAGTCTAATAAGTCACTTAGTGTTCAGCAGTCTGATGGCAGAGGGGAAGAAGCTGTTCACGTGACGGGAGGTTTTAGTCTGAGCATAAGATAGGTCATAAGATAGCAGCATAAGATTGGTCATTTGCATACAACACAAACTACACCAGTGAATGTAGGGATGCATTATCAAATTCTTTGAGTGCATATCATATGTTATTTTATATTTTTTATGTTATTTAAGAAGCAAATGAAAAAAAACACAAATGTATGTGTGTGTTTCTAGGAGAGGAGGCTCTGCGACTGATCTTCATAGACAAGATGCTGGATGGAAATGACACCCTGCTGTCTAGCTATGGGATCCAGAACATGTCCGTCATACAGATGGTGATGAGGGTTCCTGGAGGAGTCACAGTCTGATTGGGACTGTGGCGTAACATTATGTAGCTCACATATTCCTTGGCAGAGACCCAGACATGAGGGAACTTGGAGCTCGCAGTGTGTATTGACATCACGCCTCATACGGACATTGAGTCTGGACCCCCTGCGGACTAGAGACGAAGTGAGAAGATCTGAGAGTGGACCTGAAGAGACTGTCTGACTCCTAGGGTCAGACAGAGAAGCCGAAAGGACAATAGGAGGATTAGATATGAATGGAATTCTGTGTTTGATGTGAATGTGATTTGTGTCTGGTGTTACAGTATAAAGGTATGTGGTTTACCCCAGCTCACCCTCTTCATTCCCTGACTGAGAGAGGAGCTGTAGGCTTGAGATAGAATAAACCGATACTGAAAAATCATTCAGTCTCTTCATTTCCAGTTTCCTACAGGGACCAACAAAAACCAGCAACCTCCACCCACTGTCTCTGCTGCTGCTGCTGCTGCTTCCTGCTCATAAAAAGTTTTCTTTACATTGTTTCAACCCTGTCAGGAATGTACAACATAAAAAATTTAACTTTTTTTTTTATTTAAGTTTTTGTAAAGGGTATACAGGTCATTACAGCATTGCATTGTTTACATTTTCATCACACGTTCCCTTATTTTTTGCTATTTGACAACATTGGTAGGATAGTTATTACAGCACCCCCCTTTTTTTTAAAGTGAAAGAAAAAGTGAAATTAAAGAGAATTAAATAAAAAAAATGAATAAACTGTGATATCCTACCGTGTAGCAATGATCACACTTGAGTTATTTCTTTGGCTAACTCTGCCGTTTTTTCTGCAACACACATAATATGACTGAACATGGATTCTGCGCGGGGTTTTCACACTCTTGTTCTAATGTGTCCCCTTAATAGTAGTGCTGAACAATACAGGTAGTTCCCCCTAGAGGCATGTGCCAGTAATGTTTTAAATTAGACTTGCAGTCTACCACATCCCTCCCCTCTAGATTAAACTACTTTTAATTACACTAGCCAATTATGCTAGACATCCTGGAACTCCCATTTAACCCTAAACAATCACAGTTACTTTTAACTTCTTAAACACATGTGCCATACACATAATTTCTTTCTCTTTTTTTTTTTTTTTTTACATGTATAACACACATAACAGTCTAACTGGGGAATTGGTTTGACTACCGCATCCCAGTGAGGTTCCAGGACGCATTCTTGTCCTGTGGCTGGGGAACTCACTACTGACTAAGTATAGTCCTTCAAGTAGTCTGGAGCTTTCCTAGCTCGCTGAGATCTTCTCACGGCGGGTGAGCCAACTGCAGGTGAAGACTCAGACTGCTCCACTGTTTCGGCTGCTGCAGTGCTGCCCGTAGAATCTGCAGAGACGGTTACCTCAGGTTTCACCTGAAGTGGTGGTTCGTTGATGCTCTCCTCAGGATGGGTGTCAGACAACACCTCTGGTGCCATCGGCAGGGGAATGGAGCTCCTACCATGAACTTGGTCGATGTGTCGCCTCACCACTTGTCCATGGCCTAATGTCACCTTGAATGACACAGGGCCTGTCTTTTCTGTTATTTCCCCTGGTACCCAGGCTGGTCCTGAGCCAAAGTTGCGGGTGTAGACCACGTCTCCTTCTCTCAGTATTCTCTCTCTAGCATGCATGTCATGATAACCTTTTTGTTTCTCTTGTTTGTCATGCACTTTGTTTCTGAAGTCTGGATGTATTAAGTCAAATGTTGACCTCAACTTTCTTCCCATCCATGGACCTGCGTAGTCAATGTGAATTCTTCTCCATGGTTTATCTGGAACTTCCCAGGGATGTAGTGGGGCTGCTGGAGGACTGTTCCTGTTCTCCTGGCATGCCGCACATGACTTCACAAGCGCCTCCACCTCTGCATCCATGTTGGGCCACCACATGTAACTCCTCGCCAACGCTTTCATGCGAGTGATGCCAGGGTGTGCTTGGTGTAGTTGTTGCAGTAAGGCATTCCTACCAGGTGGTGGAACAACCACGCGTCCTCCCCACAGGATACAACCTTCCTGGGTGCTGAGCTCATCCTGTCGTCGGGCATAGGGAATGAACTCAGGACTGTTCATCTTCGGCCATCCTTGCAAGATGTATTCTCGCACTCTTGCTAGAACAGGGTCTTTGTCTGTCCACTTCTTTATTTGTTGTGCGTTCACCAGGGGCACGCCGATATCTTCAAACAATAGCACTCTCTCCTCCTCCTCAGGCGTGCTGTCTCTTCCTCCATCCAAGGATAGCCTACTCATCGCGTCAGCATTCGTATGGTCCCGTCCGGCTTTGTAAACGATGGTGTACTCATACGCTGCTAATGTAACGGCCCATCTCTGAATTCTCTGAGATGTCATCTGGGGTATGGCTCTCATTTCACTGAACAGTGAAATTAGTGGCTTGTGGTCAGTCACTATAGCGAACTGTCTCCCATACAGGTATTTGTGGAACTTTTTTACACCAAATACTACTGCAAGGCCCTCCTTGTCTAGCTGGGAGTAGTTTTTCTCAGCTGCACTAAGAGTTCTTGAGACAAACCCTATGGGTCTCTCTGAGCCATCCTCCATACGATGAGAGAGTACAGCACCCACACCGTAGGGTGATGCGTCACACGCCAGGATGAGTGGTTTGTTTGAATCATAGTGCACTAACACACTACAGGACTGAAGTAGCGCTTTGGACTCTTCAAACGCCTTCTGCTGCTTGACCCCCCATGACCATTTTTCTTCCTTCTTAAGTAAGGTATGTAGTGGTGCCAGCAGCGTGGAGAGCTTTGGGAGGAACCTATGGTAATAGTTCAACAAGCCCAGGTAGGCTTTTAACTCAGTAACATTTTGTGGCTCAGGCGCCTCCGCAATGGCTTCCACTTTGTCTGTTAGAGGGTGTAGACCACTGGCGTTGATCTTGTGGCCTAGGAACACCACCTCTTTTCCCATGAACTCACACTTGCTTCTTTTCAACCTCAGACCGCTTTTCTCCAACCGTTGAAGCACTTCCTCCAGCGTTTTCAGATGTTCTTGTTCATTTGGTCCTGTACAAAGGATGTCATCCAAATAAATGGTAACATTCGGAATTCCACCTAGGATGCCCTCCATAGTTCTCTGGAATATAGCAGGACTGGAAGCTACTCCAAATGGTAAGCGTGTGTAGGTATATAAGCCTTTGTGTGTATTGATGGTTACATACTTTCTTGATTCTTCTTCCAGGACTACTTGTTGGTAGGCGTGACTCATGTCTAATTTCGTGAAGTGTCGGCCGCCATTCAGCTGTGCGAAGAGGTCCTCCTCTTTAGGAATTGGATACTGATCCACCCGTGATGCTCGATTGACAGTGAGTTTGTAATCTCCACATATTCTAATGGAGCCATCCGGCTTTCTCACTGGGACTATGGGCGCCGCCCATTCTGCAACCTGCACTGGCTCAATGATCTTGTCATCCAGCAGCCTCTGTAGCTCGCTTTCGACCAGTGGCTTGACTGCATAGGGTACCGGTCGGGGTTTGCAGAATCGTGGTTGGGCCTCCTTGTCCACATTAATCTTTGCAGTGACACCTTTTAGCTGTCCTAAGCCTTCTTTGAACACCTCAGCGTGTCTTTCGAGGATCTCCTCCAGCTGCAATTTGGGCTGAGATTCCACTTTATTCATCAACTGATCCATCATGGCCAGTTCTTGTAGCCAACTTCGCCCTAGTAGATTTGGTCCTTCGCTCCCAACTACTACTACAGGTAAGTCCTTTTCTTTGTTTTCGTGCTGCACCTTCACTTGTGCCATGCCTAGCACGTCTAGCTTCTCTCCTGTGTATGTTTTTAATTTTAATGAACAGGGATTTAATTCTGCTGTGTCTGTTTTCTTCCACAGTTGTGTATATTGCTGTTTACTTAATATGGTTACTCCACAGCCTGTATCAACTTCAAATGTTACTTTCATCCCATTAACATTCATGGTACGCGTGATGGGCGCTACCTTGGTCAGCTCCTCTGACGTGTTGTAAATTGTGTGAAAACCCATGTCTTCTGTATCACTTTCTCCCTCCCCTCTCAGTTGATTCGCTCGCTGTTCCTTTCCTGGGCCCTTTTTTTTATTCTTTTGCCCATTAACTGTTGCTTTCAGCACCTGTGCGCTGTCCACCTTTATTCTACATGCTTTCTTAATGTGCCCTCGCTTGCCACAATTATGACACAGCTCAGTGGCAAATTTGCACTCGGCGGCATTGTGCTGGCCTTTGCAGCGATAACAACTGGGGAATTTGCGATGATTTTTATCAGTTGACACTTTGTGGACACCTACTTGGGTCTTAGGCACACGAACATGCGTTGCTGTGTCCTCTTTTAGCTTCCCTTGCATCTCTCTCACATCTTTAGATGCTGTTTCCATCGCTTGGCATAATTCCAAAGCCTTTGCAAAAGTGAGTTTTGTTTCAAATAAAAGTCGCCGTTGCATACGGTCATCATTCACTCCACACACAAGTCTGTCTCTTAACATTTCTTCCAATGAGTCTTTGTAATCACAGTGCAGTGTTAATTTCCTCAATTCTGCCACATACTCTGCTATGGACTCAGTGTTCCTCCTTATGCGTGAATTAAATTTGAATCGTTGCACGATTTCACTCGGTTTGGGGCTGAAGTGCTTCTGAAGCTCAGCAGTAAGCTGGTCGTATGTTTTATCTTTCGGTAATGCAGGGCTTATTAAATTTCTCAACAAACTGTAAGTAGTTGCACCAACTCCACTCAACAGTACAGCCTTCCTTTTGTCTGGCTCCTCAATGTCATTAGCTTCGAAGAAAAAGTCCAACATTTCACTATATTCTTCCCATGACTGAGTCGAGTTATCAAAAGGGGTTACCGTTCCGATTACAGCCGCCATTACTCGTCGTGGTGGGGAAACCTCGTTTTTCCTCCTCTGAACTTGCACTCGAACTACTGGAGTCACTTGAGTTCGCCACACTTGCAATGTTCTCTGTTTCTCGCCGCTGATTTTTTTCTTTTAATCCTCGTCGCCAATTGTGTGATATCCTACCGTGTAGCAATGATCACACTTGAGTTATTTCTTTGGCTAACTCTGCCGTTTTTTCTGCAACACACATAATATGACTGAACATGGATTCTGCGCGGGGTTTTCACACTCTTGTTCTAATGTGTCCCCTTAATAGTAGTGCTGAACAATACAGGTAGTTCCCCCTAGAGGCATGTGCCAGTAATGTTTTAAATTAGACTTGCAGTCTACCACAAAACAAACAGAACAGCAAAAAACAAACAAACAGAAAATTAAGTAATTAAAAGTAAAAGAGCATCTGAATAGCCTTGGAACAAAGAGCGGGACCATCATTGAAATGATATTTGTCAAAGACTAGATCTAATGGAAGACACATATGCGATCCAGGGTTGCCAAAAGCTCATGAACCCATCCATGTCCTGTCTCAGTGCGAATGTCAACTTTTCCATCGAGTAAATGTCTTGAATCACGTTAATCCAATCTTCAGGTGTAGGACAGTCCTTCAGCATCCATTTTTTAGTTAGAGCTTTTTTACTTGCCAATATTAAAACATTGAATAAGTATTTATCTCCTCGTCTTTCCAGTGAGTCCGGTAGTAAACCCAAATACAAAGTTACAAAAGAAAAGGGAACTGTAATTTTGAATATTTTCCCCAATATTTTCTGTACATTGGTCCAATATTGGTGGATAACTGGGCATGACCAAAACACATGAAAATGATTTGCAGTCTTTTCACCACACAAGCGCCAACAGTTCAACCCCTTATGGGTAAATTTGTTTTGTGCAGGTGTTCTGAAAAATCTTACCAAATTTTTCCATCCAAATTCTCTCCACTGCAGGGAAGAGGTACTTTTCCATTGCTGTCTATTTAGCTTTTCCCATATTTCCAATTGTAAAGTGAAATTCCCCTCTTTTTCCCATCTCTCTTTTATATATGATGTGTTGTCTCCTTTTAAGTCTTGAAGACCTTGGTATATTTTAGAAATGTATCTGATCCCTGGGATCCCTTTATATGCCATTAAGAAGACCTTCAGAACACCTGACTGGGCCCTTTCGAAAATCCTCCTTTTTAAGTATATTGTTTATGTGGTGTCTAAGCTGAAAGAACCTGTAAAGATCTTGATTTATTAGACCTTGTTTTTTCAAATCTTCAAAACTTCTTAAAGTTTGCCCCTTAAAAAAATCGTAATATTTTATCAGCCCTTTCTCTTTCCACTCTTTAAATCTAGTGTCTGTTTTATTGGGGGTAAAGTCTTGATCATAGGCAATCCATTGCAGAAGTCGATAGGGCTCTTTAGCTTGATTCTCTCTGACTATCTTAAACCAAATTTTTAGCGGGGTCTCTATCCACGGGTAAGTGTTATTCAAGAGTTTAGGTAAGGCATTGTTCCCTATTATCGCCTGTAGGGGGATGTCACTTGTTATTTAGCATTCCATCTCCTTCCATTGTGCAGTGTAGACTGGGTTACATATCTATACTAAAGTTTTAATTTGTGCAGCTATAAAATAGTCCCTGATATTTGGCAGCGCGAGCCCACCTTTGTCTTTGTTTAGCTGTAGGGTTCTATATCTGATTCTAGGTCTCTTGCCCTGCCATATGAATCTTGAGATCCTTCTGTCTAGCTCCTGCCATGTTTTTTTGGGAGGTTCTACCGGTATTGTTTGGAAAAGGTATAGAAGACGTGGAAGTATATTCATTTTGACTGCTTCAATTCTTTGTGCAGTACCTAAGAATGGTATCATATTCCATCTTGCTAGGTCAAATTTTATTTTTGTCACCAGTGGATCATAGTTTAGTGTTATAATTTTGTTGAGTTGTTTCGGGATATTGACCCCCAGATATTTCATAGATTCCAACTCCCAGTTAGTTTTGAGTTCACTTAGTGAATAATGATTTGGGTCATAGTTGAATGTTAAAACTTGGGTTTTATGCATGTTTAATTTGTACCCCGATAAATCTCCATAGTCTGAAAAAAACTGATATTAGTTCTGGTAAAGAAGTGTCTGGTTGCCCTAGGTATACTAAAATGTCATCAGCAAAGAGTGCTATTTTATGTTCCTTCTGAACAAGTGTAATACCTTAAATTTTTTGATTTTGTCTTATCCATTGACTCAGAGGTTCTATGAAGATTGCAAAGAGCAGTGGAGACAGGGGGCAGCCTTGACGACATCCTCTTTCCAGCTCAAAAGATGATGATAAATTACCGTTTGTGGCCGACACACACTGTGGGCTCACGCTGCCACAGAGACAGGACTGAATATGTATTGTGGGGTGTCACGTCTGCAAGGACTGAGGACTCAAATCTACAGGAGGTAACAAGGAAGTGTGAGATTTGTCTCTTTGTCCCACAGAAGACGCCCCGGAGGGTATTCCGGTTCATCAGGAAATGAGAGACAATGGTGAAGCTTCAAAGGGATGCTTTGTAACTGTATGTTGACTGAAGACACCATGTGACTTGAATTCTGATGCTGGAAATGTATAAAAGGGTGTTGAAGTATGATTCTTTCTCTTTCCTGCTTTGAGAATGCTAGAAGCTGCGTTCTGTCAAATAAAGCTGGTTTTATGACTGAAACTCAGCCTTGTTATTTGAGCATGCTTCTACACTGGTGACCTACGACGGAAAATGAGCAGACAGAATTCTCCCGAGCGGGGCTCGGTGGAAGCCAGCCTGATGGCCGCCTCCACGATCCGGCTGCCCGATTTCTGGCAGCACAGCCCGCGCTCATGGTTTAGCACAATCGAGGCGCAGTTCAACCTCCGGAGAAGCTCCAACGATGACACAAGATTCTACCACGTGGTAGCGAAGCTGGACAGTGACACGGTCCAGAGAGTGGAGGTTCTGGTTAACCATCCACCAGACAGCGACAAGTACAGCGCATTGAAGGACGCGCTGATCAGCCATTTCACCCCCTCAGTCCAACAACGAGCAGAGGGGCTCCTGGCGCTGACGGAGGCCGAAAACGATAGACCTGCGGACCTGATGGTGAAGATGCTGCAGCTCAAAGCCTCTGAGGATGGCGAATTCATTTTCGCCCACCTTTTCCTTCGAACCCTACCACCAGCAGTGAGAGTGGCCCTGGCAGAGTCACCCCGATTGGCCAGGCGAGACTACCATGGGTTGAGCAAGGAGGCGCAGAGGTTGGTCGACGCCCACAAGCAGAACGCGTTCTCGGCCGCGGCGGCCAGTCCGGGAACAGCGTCCGGAGACAGTGCGGGTCCAACGGCCGCGGCGCCAGACGCACCAACGACGGCGGCGACAGGAGCCAGACGACGCGGAGCGGAGAACGGCTCGTGCTTCTACCACCGCCGTTTTGCAGAGAGAGCGCACAGGTGCGTCCCACCGTGCAATTTTAAGCGCCAGGGAAACGCCAAGACCGAGGGCCGGTAGCAGCTGCGACCCTCGGCAAAGAGAACAGGCTGCTTTACCTGACGGATGCACGCTCGGGGAAACAGTTCCTCGTGGACACGGGCTCTCAGCTGAGCTTCGTCACACCCACCTACGCGGAACGGCTGTCGCCTTCTAAAGCCCCCTGGGTGTCAGTGTCAGCAGCGAACGGCTCCACGATTAAAACATTTGGTGAGAGGACCATGCTTCTGTCCTTACAGGGCCGTTCATTTGAGTGGACATTTATTGTAGCAGCAGTCAGTTTCAACATGTTAGGGGCTGATTTTTTGTGCTCACATGGTTTATTGGTTGACCTTGCTAATAGACGTCTGATTAATGCACTGTCCTTTCATTCTATTCCCTGCACAGCTCGGGTGGCCCCGCCAACTGCACATGCCAGCGTCTCAGCTGCGGGTGGTAAGTTTCACACTCTGCTTGCTCAGTTTCCAGCACTCACAGTCCCCACGTTTTCAGCAACGGTGGCCAAACATGGGGTAGAACATTTCATAACAACCACAGGCCCTCCCGTTTTTGCAAAGTCTTGGCACTTGGACCCAGCTAAACTGGCCATCGTGCGCGAGGAGTTCACTAATCTGGAAAAACTGGGTATTGTTAGACGTTCCAAGAGCTCTTGGGCTTCGCCGTTACACATGGTCCCAAAAGCTGACGGCTCATGGCGACCTTGCGGCGATTTCCGCAGGTTGAACAACGTTTCAGCTCATGACCGCTACCCGATTCCGCACATTCAGGATTTTTCTGTTCATTTGGCGGGGGCGCGCATTTTTTCCAAAATAGACTTGGTGCACGGCTATCACCAGGTGCCAGTGCGCGCGCAGGATGTACCCAAAACAGCGGTCATAACGCCTTTCGGCCTTTTTGAGTTCTTGCGCATGCCTTTTGGCCTCAAGGGGGCCGCGCAGACTTTCCAACGCATGATAGATGCAGTTTTACGCGACCTGCCATTCGTGTTCGTTTATTTGGAAGATATTTTGGTAGCCAGCGCGTCCGAAGGCGAACATGAAAAACACCTCACAGCAGTTTTCCAGAGGTTGGCAGAGCACGGGTTAATAGTTAACCCAGCGAAGTGCCAGTTTGGGGTGGCGCAGATTGATTTTTTGGGACATCGCGTTTCGGCAGAGGGAGCAGTTCCCCTTCCAAATAAAGTGCGTGCCATAACGGATTTTCCGCAACCTCAAACGGTCAAGGCGCTTCAGGAGTTTCTAGGGATGGTTAATTTTTACAACCGTTTCCTCCCAAGCGCAGCACGACTCATGCAGCCATTGTACACCGCGTTAAAAAAACAAAAGCCCGCAAATAAAGTTGAATGGTCTCCGGAGCGGGAGCGTGCTTTTGCCCAGGTCAAAACAGACCTGGCTAACGCAGTTTTGTTAGCGCACCCAGTGCCAACGGCCCGCATGGCACTCACCCCTGACGCTTCCAATGTAGCGGTGGGGGCGGTAGTTGAACAGTTTGTGGCAGGTACCTGGCAACCCCTCACGTTTTTCAGCAGGACCTTGTGCGATAGTGAACGGAAATGCAGCGCGTTTGACAGGGAGCTTTTGGCCCTACACTTGGCCATCCGTCATTTTCAGTTCTGGTTAGAGGGGCGACGTTTCACCGCTTTTGTGGATCATAAACCGCTAACGTTTGCGATGGCCAAAATTTCAGAACCCTGGTCAGGCCGGCAACAAAGGCAACAAGCCGCAATATCAGAGTTTACTACTGATATTCAGCATGTCGTGGGTAAACACAATGTTGTAGCAGACTGCCTCTCGCGTGCAGTAGCACCGCCAAGCCCCATAGGGGCAGACTCTGTAGCCATGGCCGCGGGCCCGGGCAGCGACGCGGGAGCGCGCGCAGCCCCGGTCTGTGTTGGGTTAGATTATGCAGCCATGGCTGCGGAGCAGGTTAACGACGCGGACGTGCGCGTGCTCCAGTCTGGACCAACAGGGTTAAGGCTGGAGCACAGGGTGCAACAAAACGGTATGCCCCCGCTAATCTGCGATGTCTCCACGGGACGGCCCCGCCCTGTGGTGCCAACCGCGTGGCGTCGCCGTGTTTTTGACTTGGTCCATTCTCTCGCGCACCCGGGGGTGCGCGCATCGATCAAATTGTGGGGGAGAAATTTGTTTGGCCCGGGTTGCGCAAACAGGTCAAGGAATGGGCGGCAGCCTGCGTAGCGTGTCAGCAAGCTAAAATACACAGACACACTAAGGCCCCGTTAGAACCTTTCCACATCCCTGCTAAGCATTTTGATCACGTGCATATTGACCTGGTCGGCCCGCTTCCGTTATCACACGGGCACACACATCTTTTGACGATGGTAGACCGCACCACGCGCTGGCCAGAGGCGATTCCTCTGACATCAACCACAGCGGAAGAAGTTGCGCGAGCATTTTTAGCAGCATGGGTTGCGCGTTTTGGTGTACCGTCGGACATAACGTCCGACAGGGGTCCCCAATTTATTTCCGAGCTATGGTCATCGATGGCCCGCAGCTTGGGGGTGAAGATTCATCGCACCACCGCGTATAACCCCCAGGCTAATGGTTTATGCGAACGCTTTCACAGGTCATTGAAAGCAGCCCTCAGAGCGTCGCTAACGGATACAAATTGGGTAGACAAACTTCCATGGGTTTTATTAGGGTTGCGTTCTGCACCTAAGGAAGATTTGCACGCTTACCCGGCTGAATTAGTTTTCGCTCAACCGCTCCGTTTGCCCGGGGAATTTCTTCCTGATAATCCCGCACCTAATGGCCCCCCCGCTCAGCCGCGGCAGAGCGGCTCAGGAGCAAACACGCTTCCTGGCCCAGTCCATCACAGTTTCCCACGCGTTTTTGTGCCCAAGGCTTTAAAAAATGCAGAGTTTGTTTTTGTTAAACATGACGCCCAGCGTCCAAGTTTGCGGCCGTTTTACGACGGACCGTTTCGAGTGCTGGAGACCAGGCAGAAGCATTTTCTGCTAGATTTAGGGGGCAGAAGGGAGCTGATTTGCATTAACAGACTCAAACCCGCTTTTGTTCTGGCTGACGAGGAGGTGCAGCTCGCGAGGCCCCTCCGCCGGGGCAGGCCGCCGAGGAGACATTCTCCAAAGTCTTCACAGAGAGGTGCTAACAGCTTTAATCCACAGGTGCAGAGAGATGTTGCAGGTGCAGCCAAGCCAGGTTGCAGCAGATTCGGCAGAAGATTAAAACCTAGGCAGTTGGTGGATTGATTAGCGATGTATGGAGTGCTTTGTGTTTCTCTTTTTGTTATGCCATTTAGATTTTGCCTTACTAGACGTTTGGGGGGGTAGTGTGGCCGACACACATTGTGGGCTCACGCTGCCACAGAGACAGGACTGAATGTGTATTGTGGGGTGTCACGTCTGCAAGGACTGAGGACTCGAATCTACAGGAGGTAACAAGGAAGTGTGAGATTTGTCTCTTTGTCCCACAGAAGACGCCCCGGAGGGTATTCCGGTTCATCAGGAAATGAGAGACAATGGTGAAGCTTCAAAGGGATGCTTTGTAACTGTATGTTGACTGAAGACACCATGTGACTTGAATTCTGATGCTGGAAATGTATAAAAGGGTGTTGAAGTATGATTCTTTCTCTTTCCTGCTTTGAGAATGCTAGAAGCTGCGTTCTGTCAAATAAAGCTGGTTTTATGACTGAAACTCAGCCTCGTTATTTGAGCATGCTTCTACAAGTTAATCCTTATTTTAGCTGTTGGTTTTTTTTTATATAATGCCTGTATAGTTCTAATGAAGTTGTTATGAAAATTGAAACTGGATAAGATTCTATATAGGAAAGACCAGTCAACCGAATCGAATGCTTTTTCAGCATCTAATCCCAATATGACTGCATTTAAGTTATATTTTTTTATATGATGAATTATGTGTAAAGTGCGTCGAATGTTGTCTTGTGTCTGTCTTTGTCTTATAAAACCTGTTTGGTCTAAATGAATTAAGCCTGTCAGTATGTTTTCTAACCTTTTGGCAAGGATAATGGTAAAAAGATTATAGTCCTGATTTAATACACTGATTGGTCTGTAGTTGGAGCATTCTAGTTTATCCTTTTCAGGTTTAGGTATAACTGCAATGACCCCTTCTCTCCAGGAGGGGGGGATTTCCTCTGTGTGGAGGACATAGTTAAATGTTTTCAAGAGGAGAGGAGATAGTTGCTGTTTAAAGGTTTTGTACCATTCTGCTGTATAGCCATCTGCTCCTGGGGTTTTGTTAGCTTTAAGTTTCATAATTGCTTTTTCCAATTCTTTAGGTTGTATTTCTGACAGTAGTGTTTTATTTTGTGATTCCGTAAGTTGGGGAAGGTGTAATGTGTTTAGGAATGTCTCGGATGCGTTTTTATGTTTTTTGTGGGAGTATAAGTTCTTGTAGTAATTCTCGAAGCTTTAATAATATCCTGAATTCTGAATTTTATTTCCTTTGATACTGGGTCTCTGATTTTGTAGATTGCTCTTTCTGTTTGTTGTTTCCTCAGTTTATAGGCTAGTAATTTTGCCGATTTACTGCCTGCTTCATAGTGTTTTTGTTTCAGAAATGTAAGTTTCTTCTGGATTTCTATTGTGTAGATCTCATTTATTTGATTTTTAATTTCTTTAATCTTGAGCGAGCCATTAGAATGAGTGTTGTCTTTGTGTTCTTTTTCTAGGTTCTTGAGTTCTGACTCTAGTGTGATTAGTTTTTCTTGTCTCAGTTTCTTTTGGGTTGCCAGTTTTGCAGTAATTTTTCCCCTTATTACAGCTTTGCACGCATCCCACAGTATTAAAGGGGATACTTCTCCATTATCGTTTTCTTCCAAATATCTGAAAATATCTGATTCCAATTCATCTTTCAGTGGTCCTTTCAGGACATTTGAATTCAACCTCCAGGAAAATGTATTATTTGTGTATTTTTGGATGTTTAAGTCCATATAGATCGGACTGTGGTCAGAGAGATCCATCAGTCCTATTTTACATGTTTTTACTCTTCCAGTGTCTCTATTAAACATAAAAAAGTAATCAATCCTTGAGTAAGATGAATGTGGCGTTGAATAAAAAGTATAATCTTTTACATTGGGGTTGAATTCCCTCCATACGTCACAGACTCCCATTTCTTTTAGTAGCATCCAAGTTTTCCTATTTTGATGTGAAGAATTACCTGTTGCATCCCAGTATGGATTCAGTCTTAGGTTGAAGTCTCCACCACATATCACTAAACCTTGGGCTTTAGTTATCATTAGGTCGAATACATTTTTATAAAATTTCCATTTAGCCCCTGGTGGTGCATATACATTCAGCAGGGTGATATCTTCTCCCTCTATTCCTGCTCCATCTTATTCCAACATACAGACAGAAACTAAAAACTTCCAAGCCTGTTGTAAGGACTGTGAAGAAATGGACTGAGGAATCAAAGCTGAAGTTACAAGCCTGCTTTGACTGTACAGATTGGAGTGTTTTTGAAGCTGCAGCCATTAACCTAAATGAACTCACTGACACTGTGACGTCATACATCTGTTTCTGCGAGGACATGTGTGTGCAGACCAAGACCTTCTGCATATACAACAACAATAAACCCTGGTTCATTCCTAAACTGAAGCAGCTACGTCAGACCAAGGAGGAGGCCTACAGGACTGGTGACTGGACTCTGTACAAGCGGGCCAGAAACATGCTGACGAAGGAGATCAGGCTTGCTAAGAGGAGCTACAGTGTGAAGTTACAAAAAAAACTTCTCAGCTAACAACTCTGTTTCTGTCTGGAGAGGCCTACGGAATATCACCAACTACAGGAGACCATCCCCCCACCCTGCGGAAAACCTCCAGCTGGCTAATGACCTAAACAGCTTTTACTGCAGGTTTGAAAAGAACCTACAGTTCTCACCTCCCACCCACACAAAAGGATTATCTGCAGCCCCAGGAACTCCATCCCTCCTCCACTCTGACCTCCCACCAGCACTAATGATCTGTGAAGAGGAGGTGCGCCGGGTCTTTCAGAGACAAAAGATCAAGAAGGCTGCAGGACCTGATGGTGTGTCTCCGTCCTGCCTGAGAGTCTGCTCCAACGAGTTGGCCCCCATCTTCACCCGGATCTTTAACAGATCACTGGAGCTGCGTGAAGTGCCTTCCTGCTTCAAACGCTCCATCATCATTCCAGTTCCCAAGAAACCCTCTATTACAGGATTAAACGACTACAGACCTGTTGCCCTGACCTCTGTGGTCATGAAATCCTTGGAGAGATTGGTGCTGAACCACCTGAAGGTCATCACAGGCCCCCTGATGGACCCACTGCAGTTTGCCTACCGGTCAAACAGGTCAGTGGATGATGCAGTGAATATGGGACTACATTACATCCTGCAACACCTCGACTCCCCAGGGACGTACGCCAGGATCCTGTTTGTCGACTTCAGCTCAGCGTTCAACACCATCATTCCAGGCATTCTTCATCAGAAACTCCTCCAGCTCAAGGTGCCCCCCTCCACCTGCCAGTGGATCTCCAGCTTTCTGACTGACAGGTGGCAACAGGTGAAGCTAGGGAGAGTTACATCCAGCTCCCGAAAAATTAGTACTGGCGCCCCCCAAGGATGTGTCCTTTCCCCACTGCTCTTCTCCCTCTACTCCAACGACTGCACCTCAGAGGACCCTTCGGTGAAGCTCCTGAAGTTTGCGGACGACACCACAGTCATCGGTTTGATCCGGGATGATGATGAGTCTGCATACAGGTGGGAGGTGGAGCAGCTGATCCTCTGGTGCAGCCAGAACCATCTTGAACTTAACCCAGCCAAAACGGTGGAGATGACTGTGGATTTCAGGCGACACCCCCCTTCATTCCCCCCACTCACCATCCTCAACAGCACAGTGTCCACTGTGGACTCCTTCAAGTTTCTGGGTACCACAATCTCCCGGAACCTGAAGTGGTCCTCCCATATAGACACTGTCCGGAAAAAGGCCCAGCAGAGGTTGTTTTTTCTGCGTCAGCTCAAGAAGTTTGATTTGCCTCAGGAGCTGCTGGTTGTCTTCTACACCGCCATCATCCAATCTGTCCTCTGCTTTTCCATCACTGTCTGGTTTGGATCTGCCACTAAACAGGACAAGACCAGACTGCAGCGGATCATTAAGTCTGCGGAGAGGATCATTGGTACCGACCTACCCTCCATTGAGAACTTATATCGGTCCATAACCAGGAAACGGGCGGGAAACATCTGTGCTGACCCATCACACCCCGGCCACAAACTGTTTGAACTTCTATCTTCTGGTCGTCGTTACAGATCACTGAAGGTCAAAACCACCCGTCACAGGAACAGTTTCTTTCCTCAAGCCATCACTCTGATGAACTCCTAACATTCACCTAGTCCTACCTGTTTGCTGTACTCATGACTTTTCATCCATTATTACATTGCACATAACTCTCACACTGCTTTTTACTTCATTCACATTATATCACTGAATCTGAGTCCACATTGAAATACTGTGTGATTGTATTTTTTTTTCATATATTTCTGCAAAGTATGGTTAGTCTGAGTAAATAACTGCATATATTCCTGTATATATTTGCATCCTTTTATAGAAACGTGGACAGACTGTAATTTACTGTACATACTCTGTTGTCATTGAATCCTTATTTAAATCCTCCACCTGAACAACGAGAGCAAGTTTTTAGCCAAAGTCAAATTCCTTGTATGTGTTGTGCATACTTGGCCAATAAAGCTGATTCTGATTCTGATTCTGATTCTGATTCTCTAGCCGCCCAATTACCAAACTGTACCTCCCTTCTTTATCTTTGTGTTCTGATTTTTTTTCAAATGTAATTTTGGTTGATATCAATGCCGCTACTCCCCTCCTCCTCCCTCATTTATATGAAGATGAAGAGATCATTTTAAACCCTTGTCTATTGAGTTTAGTGTGTTCCACGTCTGTTAGGTGGGTTTCTTGTAAAAATATTATTTCTGCTTTGTCTTTTTTCATTTTGCGTAGAATCTTGGATCTTTTAACTGGATTCAGGATCCCTTTTACATTATATGCGGCTATTTTGGTTACACCCTGTTTCTCCATTGTATTTTCTTATTTAGTATAACAGTGTGGTGGCCCTCTTTTTTGCTACTCAGAAACTGAAAGAACATTAAGAACATAAAAAACATTAAGAACATAGTGTACGAGACTTTAAAACAAAAAACTGTCAAAAAAACTTCCTGAGCTGGGGTCTCTTTAAAGACCCTGTAAGAGCCCTGATGGAGTGTAGGCTCTGAGGGAAATTCCTCAAACTCTGTTACATGTTGAGGGCCCTCTCTTACCCCTGTAAGTTGTCCCATGTTTTTAACGTGAATTTCAGATCCCAATCCGAATTTGTAATGATTTTTTTTTTTTTATGCCTATACCCTATGAGATTGTGTGCACCCTCCCACCCCCATCACAGCAAATATTCACTCTAATACAGTATTTGTTAGTGTGGAGAGAACATGTGGGTCATTGTTACATTTCTATTTTAACAAGATTTTTTTTTTCCCTTTAAATTAAGAAGACATTTGTTTCTAATGCTATAACTGCTCCATGAAAGGTTTTACCACATGCTGATTCTGCATCTCCTTTAATGTTTGTTACCTTGTAGGAGGGGGGATGGAAGTGCAGAATGACTGAAAAGAAAAAAAAAAAAAAACCAAAAAGGTCGCTATTCCTTCCTGGAACTGGAAAGCTTATCTTTGTAGCTCTGGGGCTGGGTTTCCCACTGCCGGCCCGTGGATTTAGAAGGTCTTTGAGTGGACCACGTTTGAGCTCTGATCTTCTCGCTCAGATTCGCTGCGGGTTTAAACACCGTTACCGGAAGCCCTCTTCTTGCCATGTCAATTGTTGCTTCTTCCGCTGAATTATAGAGACATGACTCTTCACCGTAAAAGACCCTTAACTTCGCCAGAAATGGCGTCTGAAAGCGTAGATTCTTTTCCCGTAGAACCTTTTTGGCGTCGTTATATTCCCGTCGCTTTTTAAGAACCTCAGGGGCGTAATCGTGCTCCACGAAGACTTTTCTTTCTTGATGCATAAATCCTTTTTTCTGCCAAGCCCGTCTTACAACCTCTTGTTTTATTTTGAAATCGGAGAATCTTACCACCACCGAACGCGGGGGCGCTTCTGCTGCTGGCTTTGTGGCTAATGTACGATGGGCCTTTTCTATCTTCAAATCGGTGGTTTGTGGAATATCCAACTTCTCTCTCAATAAGGATTCCACGCATTCCGCCACTGTGTTGAAACTATCTTCAGCTCCTTCTTTCAGACCGTGAATTCTGATGTTATCTCATCTGTCTTCCTTCTTGGTCGGTTAGCTTAGCCTCCAGCCTTGACTGTTTTCTGTATAAATCCAGCATAGAATCTTCAAGCACTTTTACTCTTTCAGCTTCCAAGATTCGGTTTTCGGCCTGGTCCATTCTGCTGTTCGTCCTTTTTAGTTCCTCTCTGAATTCATGAAATTCGGCCCGAAATCGTCGTAATTCATCAAATAGCGATTTCAAGCTAACCTTTTTGTTAGCTAGGCCCAGCTCTTCGTCTCCTGAATGGAGGTCCTCCGGTTCAGATTCTGTGGCCGCTGCGCGTCCTGACCTGGGGAATGTCAGTTTCTTCTGTTTTTGGTTAGGCATGGTGTTTTTGTCTTTTGATTTTTATTCTTCCAAAAATCCGTTAAGTCTGATTTTGAAGATGTTTTCCTTGGATTGGATCTGGGAGGTTCAGCATTAAGTTGCTATCACCATGGCGTCCAGACCGGAAGTCATAAAAAATTTAACTTTTACCGTATTCTTCACTGTTCATGTATGAAATAAAACCAGAATCCCCCAAATGTCTTGTTTTTAAATATGTGTGAGATCCTCAAAATTCACAAGCAGCATCGGTGTTTGTGACAGTCAAATGTGAGTCCGCAAGGGAGCCACCACACATCCAGAGCACAAGTAATTTTTAAAACTGTAACAGAATAATATCATCATGTAGCACACCTCATACTGAGATAGAAAAAGCTAATCCAGAATAAGCAAGTAGTCCACAACATCTGCAATGGAATTTTACTTGCATTTTAAACAATGTTTGAACACTAAGAAAAGTCTACATAAAGTAAAAGAAAAAAAGTTTAAGCCTTAAATTGTACAACTGCTGTTATTTTTGAAAATTAATTTTTTTCTGGAAATTTACAACCTTTTATAAAAGTTTATGTATTTTTTTTCTGATAAATTTGCAACGTTTACTTCATGTAATTTGGCATTTTTTGCTTAAAAAATTATCACACCTTTCTCAAGAATTAGCAAGTTTTGCTTTGTAAATTGGCCTCTTTTTCTCATATTTTTTTTTCTTGTGACTGATTTCTTTCTCAAAAATATTTACCTTTTATATTTTCACATAAAGTTGACATTTTTCTTGTAAATTTGTGTAAGGACGAAGAAGGTTGTGTTCTTTTTAAGTTTTTATGTCAAAACCACAGGGAGCCATTTACTGAGTGAAAGATCCATGTAGTTCTCTAGGCAAAATGTTAAGAGGTATAGAAATGATTGTGAACTATAACTTTTAAAGTAAAGAAGATTTTGCACATTGAATTTTGTTATAATTAAATGTGTTTGAGGCCTGAATTTGCAAACCTGAGTGAGGTTTCCCCCCACCCCATGCAAAACTCCTGGAAAATATTCTGTCATTTGTGCTTCTGGTTGTATTGTTTTTTGCTGCTATAATTTTTATTTGTGCTGATGTATGTGTGTGTGTGTGTGTGTGTGTGTGTGTGTGTGTGTGTGTGTGTGTGTGTGTGTGTGTGTGTGTGTGTGTGTGTGTGTGTGTGTACTCATGTCATGATTAGCCCTCAGGGCAGAGAAGAGAGACTCAGACGCTTAACTGTAGTCTGTGGTATTTAATGAGGAAACATAAAAGTCCAAACAGTGCACAAAATAACTTAGAAATTGAGTCTGCAAGGAGTAGGCAGGAAAAGCATAGGCGGAAGCACCAGAACAGGGGAAGGGTCCTGGTGCAGATCAGTTGAGGCTCCAACAATGAATGAAAGAAATGATGGCTCTGAAATAGCACATAAACCCAATAAACACAAATGATAACAGGTGTGGATCACATGAATGGGCAGGAGAAGACAATGATTGCCAACTGGGGTCAGCTGAGAGGAATGAGAGGGGAGAAGACGGGACTGACAGCTGACAGGGACGCCACCCACAACAGAGCAAAAACCTGGAAGTGCCACTGACAGCTGTCACTCAGGAGAGAAAACACAACAGCACGATTATAAGGAACTAAATGCCAACAAATAAGGACTGAGAAATAAATACAAATACCAAATAAATGAATAGCAAACTATGATTACATGAACAAGAGGATGAGAAGAATAAGAAACAATACAAGCTGTGTGGGAACCGTCCATGGATAAAATGACAGGAACCAAGGAACACAAATACAACAAATATACAAATATGGAGAAAGACCATGAGACTGAGCATGGCGGAAACCCCCAGTGCTCAGCTCATGACAGCTCAAGGGATTTAATAATGCACCAGTACAATTATCTGTAAATTCGCTTGGGTGGTTTGAGTCATATGCAAATGATCACTCATATATTGCTTTTCATTACCTTTTAATGAATATCTTAACTTAATCAGTGACCAAAAAACAAGAAAAGGATCATAAATTGAGGCATTGTGACTTCTTTCAAATAATTCTGTTTTGAGACACAGGACTACTCACAATAATCATTCAGGCATGACCAAGCTTGTTTTCTTCCCAAACTGGGCCAAAAATAGTGCTAAAATATTGCATTATTAAATCTCTCTCTCTCTCTCTCTCTCTCTCTCTCTCTCTCTCTCTCTCTCTCTCTCTCTCTCTCTCTCTCCTGTGTATATATATATATATATATACTATATACACACACACACAGTGGTGTGAAAAAGTGTTTGCCCTTTTCCTGACTTTTTTGTATGTTTATCACACTTTAATGTTTCAGATCATCAAACAAATTTAAACATTAGACAAAGATAACACAAGTAAACACAAAATGCAGTTTTTAAATGAAGATGTTTATTATTAAGGGTAAAAAAAAATCCAAACCTACATGGCCCTGTGTGAAAAAGTGATTCCACCCCCCCACCCCCCATCCCAGTTAAAACACAAATTAACTGTGGCTTATCACATCTTTGGAAAGCTGAGTTCAATTTCTCTAGCCACACCCAGGCCTGATTACTGCCACACCTGCTCTCAATCAACAAATCACTTAAATAGGACCTGCCTGACAAAGTGAAGTCGACCAAAAGACCCTCAAAAGCTAGACATCATGCTGCGATCCAAAGAAATTCAGGAACAAATGAGAAACAAAGTAATCGTCATGTCCTGGTGAGCACACGCCCCCTCCTTCCTGTTGTTTTTGCTCCTCAGCTAATCAACGTACCTGAGCGATGAGATGCACCTGCTGCCTATGCCTTGCCAGCACTTATTAGGACCTTGTTTTCAGGGCCTCAGCGCTGGCTCATTTGAGTACACTGCCTAGTAGAACGAAGCAAGTATAATTTACTCGTCTCCTCTTTTCCCTCAGGTTGCTGCCATCTTTGCAGGTGCGTCTCCAGGGATTGTGTGCGCTCACCTGCCCCGTCATCCACATTCTGCTGCAACCATATCTCCACCTGGTCAATCACCTCCGACTCATTACCTCTCCACTCACGATCAGCGTCATCCTGCTGGTTCATCTCCTCTCACTGGGTTCCCTGTTTGATTGTCTGCTCGACCCACATAAGTGGTAATTTGCATAGTCCACTTCCCTGTCTCCTTCTCCTCTGACAGCTCTTGTCTCTCTTCCTACTGGCTGCTTCCTCTGGCGAGTGATGTTTTCTGTAGCTGTGCTCCTCTCATCTTGAAATTCAATAAATTTGCAAACGTGTTTTTGTGTTGTGAGTGTTTCTCTGGTGTTGCATTCTGCACATGGGCTGTCTTATTGAATAAATCATAACAGAACGAGCCAGCCAGAACATTGGCTCAGTGAATACAGCAGCATCGGAACACTCCGCTCTCGAGCGCCTCGATGCAACTGAGAGGCAGGTGGTCGTGCTTACTCAACAGCTACAGACTATTACACAGCAGCTGCACACGGTCACCGGGCATTTGACTAATATGGTTCCTCCGAGTCTGCCCACTCCTCCTGCTCCCACAATTCATTCCATTGTAGGCTGTACCACCTCCGTTCCCACACCTGATCTTTGTGTTACATTCCACACGTGGGCTGTCTTATTGAACAAATCATGACAGTAATTGAGCTCTATCAATCTGGAAAAGGTTATAAAGCTATTTCTAAAGCTTTGGGACTCAAGTGAACCACAGTGAGAGCCATTATCCACAAATGGCGAAAACATGGAACAGTGGTGAACCTTCCCAGGAGTGGCTGGCCCACCAAAATTACCCTAAGACCGCAGCAACGACTCATCTAAGAGGTTACAAAAGAACCCTCAACAACATCCAAAGAACTGCAGGCCTCACTTGCCTCAGTTAAGGTCAGTGTTCATAACTTCACCATAAGGAAGACACTGGGCAAAAATGGCCTGCATGGCAGAGTTCCAAGACGAAAACCACTGCTGAGCAAAAAGAATATAAAGGCTCATCTTAGTTTTGCCAGAAAACATCTTGATGATCCCCAAGACTTTGGGGAAAATACTCTGTGGACTGATGAGACGAAAGTTGAACTTTTTGGAAGGCGTGTGTCCCATTTCATCCAGCGTAAAAGTAACACAGCATTTCAGATAAGGAACATCATACCAACAGTAAAGGTGGTGATAGTGTGATGGTCTGGGGCTGTTTTGCTGCTTCAGGACCTGAAAGACTTGCTGTGGTAAATGGAACTATGAATTCTGCTGTCTACCAAAAAATCCTGAAGGAGAATGTCCGGCCATCTGTTTGTGACCTCAAGCTGGAGTGCACTTGGGTTCTGCAGCAGGACAATGATCCAAAACACACCAGCAAGTCCACCTCTGAACGGCTTATGAAAAACAAAATGAAGACTTTGTTATGTCCATAACCAGTACTCTAATAACGAGGTTGGAGGTGCAGTAGAACGAGACTTTATTATATGACTCATGGCAATGCAAGGCGCTCCCATCTAGGCAGAGGTGAGGTCAAAAGAGACCGCACTTCTTCCACATCAGCCTTTTATACCCACACAATAATACGTCTTATTAATAATATGAACAACATTACATTCCTCCCCTTCAAAAAAATCCAAAACGCATGCACACCAGTTAGACCCTCCCAAATTGAGTGCCCAAATCACACACTAATAATCAACAAGATAATAAGGCCAATCCATGCACACAAACAACGGAAACTAGAAGGGAACAGGTGGACTACTTTCCCACCCCCACACGGCTAGATGTATTATTCTGCCATCTTTATCAATATATATTCCACGAAATAAAAAGCTACTGTGTTCCTAATGTTATATAAAATATCCCCATAGCATATATACATACTGTCATGTGTGGAGCTGGTATTTTGGCTCCGCCCATGATTTGTGGCTGTAGCTTCTGATTTGTTGTTAATTGGTTCCAGCTGGCAGGTTGAGCCTTGAGCTAGGCCCTTGCCAGTCTACAGCCACACCCCTCTCTCTGCCAGAAACTCACCAGCTGTCAGTTATTTCTCATTTGTTCCTGCCCACACACACACACACACACACACACACACACACACACACACACACGTGTACGTATACACACTTACTCATACACAGACTCCCGCCACACACCTGCGTCCACTTGTCACTCATTAGCCTGCTTGGTATTTATTGGGTGACAGTGGGGGCATTCAGTGTCGTGGTGTAGGTCTACGCTATTCAGTTCAGTCTGTAGTCACTGGCCTATGTTTCCCTGGAGCTGCTGGCACTCTTTCCCTATGGATTTCTTCGGTGTTGTTTCCCCAGAGCCCGCTGAGCTCCGACGCCCCATGTAAGTCTTTTGTTTCACTCACCCTTCTTATTCCGCTGCCCAGTTCCGCTCTGGGAGTGCGTGGGGGCTTCCTATCTTGCCAACTGAGCTTGGGCATCCATCGCTTGTGTGCCAGACTGTGTAACCATTGAACATTTTCTTGTAATCTGTGTATTTTTGAGTCTCCCCTGTCTGTTAATAAACACGTTCACTTCACCTGCGTTTTGGACTCAAACTAATTCTATTGTTCGTTGCGAAGTTATGCAGCGGACATGACAGTACGCCACGACCAAGTGAGCTCAAGCGGTGAAGTGGCATGACGTTTTTTTCATTTTTGTGTGTTTTTCCACCTACCTGTTCGGAGCATAATGTCCCCAGTGAGCCGCTCCCACGTCGGCAGAAGTGGATGGGCAGTGGGACATCCCAGCGGAGAGGAACAGAAGGCAGCCTGGTTAATCTGGGAGTTGTTGGAGGATGCCTATGATGCCATCGGCTCCGGAGAAAGACTGGATTGCCTCAACGGGGCGTTGAGAATCCTGGGGGCTCACCGGGGCCTCTGGAATTACCCCCAATAGTCCGAACTGCTGTTCGCTGTCTGCAAGCTTGAACAGGCTTTTCCTGACCTGAGGAGAAGGGCTTTCCGCACCAAGCCACAGCAGAAATGCTTTTCTCAGCCGGTGGCCATCTTCTCCTCCGCTCCATCTCCTGCTCCAAGATGGCCGCAACCAGGTCGCCAGCGTCGATGTCATCCGGCCCTGGATTCCTGGAAGAACAATCCAGCCCTGCTAACTGCTTCTCTCCCTACACCGAGCCCGGTTATTCACACAGCAGATCCTCATCCTCAAGTCTTAGCAGTCCCGTCTGCAGAATCCTCCTCCACATCCACTGTGAGGTCTCTTTCCTCGGTGAATCTGCAGGCAGTAGAGGGGCACTTGTTTTCCTCACCAGTGGCTCCCGTTCCTGTGGCGAGAGGGGCGGCTCCTAAACTGTCAACAGAGGGTCCAAACACTGCCTTTTTCGGACGGAAGGATGACAACACCCAAACAGCAGCAGCTAACATCATTATCCAGGGAAACAGGCAAGTTAATTTTCATTTGACTCCTATTAATAGTGAAATGTCTTGCCTGATTCCCGGTAGGGAAGCTCAGGGAAAGCAGTCCCCTGAGTTCTCCCCACCTGCTGCAGTTAAGAACTGTTCACCAGCCCTCTCCCTGCTTTCTTCTGTTTCCTTTGATTGCCCGCCGGTACCGGAGCCAAGCAGTCAGGACCAGGAGGAGCCAGAGGTCCAGGAGGATTGTTCTCCCGTAGCAACGGTGAACCAGATCCCAGCTGCCATGCCGGAGGAGTCACCAGCGTGGATCATGTCAGCTGGGGAAATCAAGACTGCAGAAACCATCATGCCCACTGCAGAGGCCACCGCAGCAGAATCAACGCTTAAACTGAACCTCCAGGAGGTCGAGCCTGGGAGTACATCGCCCGGATCATCGGAGTCCTGGACAACGGTGGAGCTTGAGCTAAGGCAAGTGCTCTCCTTTGTTTTCCTCCTTTCATTATTGAGCATTTTTGCCTAGCTCTTGGTGAGGAGAGCCAGACGCAGCCGATCGCTGCATCTGAGCTCGCCTTGCTGGGCTCCGCCGCTGCCAGAGACCCTGACCGTTCTTTCTCCCTGTCTAAATCCTCTTTCATGGTCGCTGGAGAAAGTCCAACATCGCCAGATGGGTCCGAGGATCTAGGTTTGCTGCTGGAGGTCACTGTTGGTCCGGTCTCCCCTGCCGAGGAGGTCATTGTGGGTGCTCTGTTCCAGCCTAGGGTGCCCGGAATTGATCATCTTCTGGCTCAGGTGCTCATACAGGTCAGTTGGCACTTCGGGGGGAGATCTGTGGGCCGGAGAGGAGTCCCAGCAGGAAGCTGGAGTCAGAGCCGATGGTGAGGCATCTCTGCTCCTTGCCTCGGGATCAGGTTCCTGCTACCCATCCAGCCCAGGGTTCTGCGTCACCGAAGGGCCGTCCCCATCTGCAGCAGAGGAAGAGGACAGCCGGGACCCCCTGTAAAGAGACACATAGGGCAGCTGAGCTCATCAGGGGTCACATGGCTAAAGCACGCTCTTCCTTCCATCCCAGCGAGATCTTACGGAACGTGGTGGTGGCAGTTAGACTGGTGGAGGTCAATCCCGAACTCAGCGATTATCCTGAGTACGTCGAGCTGTTGGCCTCCATCTCTGCGCAGCAGCAGCACTTTCCGGACTTGAACTTAGCCTCGTCCTCTGCCGGAAAACGCCGTCACTCAGTCCGTCATCCACCTCTGCAAGATCCCCGTCTGGATCCTGTTCTGGGCCACCGAGGGAACTCTGCCTCCCAGCCAGCTATTGTCCCTGTGTCACGACGGAAGGGAAAGACAGCAGCCTCAGCCTCCGGGTCATCTTTTCCTGCTGTTCCATCAGCTCCTCGCCCCCAGACTGCCTCGGCTGCTCCTCCCTCCTCCTCGGTGCCCTCTTCAGTGAGTCCAGCGAGTCCTGCCCCGACTGCGCCCGTCGCCGATCCCGAGAGCATGGCTCCTCCTCGTCTTCCTGGGGGGCCCTCAGTCACCATCCTCAGGGGAAAGGGGAGAACCAAGCCCACTGCAGCAGCCACCATTGCCCCTTACACCGTTGCTGTATTTAAGCTCTACTGTCATGTTGCTGCCCCTCAGTAGAGTGGACTATATGCAACTTCTGTGGTGCTGTGGTTAGGCCCCCCTTCATTTCAAAAAGGATTAATTGTAAAAAGTATTTTGATTTAATGGGTTATTTTTAAAAGAATTTCTTTGTACTGTGGCCTCATAAATCAGAATGGGTTAATAGTGTTAGCTGACTTGAAGAATTTCAATCAAGCATGTTGATTTGAACTCAGTACATGTGCTCCTTTTTTTTTTGTGAAAATACAACAGTATTTCCACCACCAACACACCTATAACACTGGGCCACTGTGGCTATGAACACCCCTGAATCTAGTATTTTTATAAACGTAGAAAGACATTTTAAATTCCTTATTATGCGTCTATAGAAAATAACAATCACATATAAAAACAACCGGGTGGTAATTTTCAGTTTGTTGTGCCTTACCAGCACTTGACCGGGAGATGCCGGGTAGTGATGGAGCTGGCAGTTGGTGAGGCGGACCCCTGGGATTTGAAAACTGTGTATAGAAGGAAAAAACACACAATAAAGCTCACAAACAAAGTGCAACATGTACCGCAAACACAAAACTTTTTAACCAGGATACAATAAGCTTACGTCAGCGTTTTGTTCACGTGAATACTGAAATAACAGCGCGATTCAGCAGCTTGATGCGAGGTAGCAGCAAGGTACAGAGGTAGCTAGCTATTAGTGGGCTAGCCATCACCACAATTGCCCACAATCAAACAACTTTCTTTATTGCTTAAATAAAGTGCGCTTTTGACCGAAAGGCAAGAAGACGGACAATAACAAAACAACACTCACCGTCACCGTTTTCCAATTGCGTGGCCGTGTCGAGTCCAAATTCTCTGCCATTGCTAGCAGGCCGGACACTTCCTGGTATATTTTTTCATTGCGAGTTGCCCCACCAACGCGCTCTGGATGTAGTCATCGGCTACGAGGGACAGAAAAGTCCGCACCTCCTCGTTTGTTCATGGAATAAACTTGCGCGTGGACATCGTTATATGAGAACACAATTGTGAATCCAGTCACCGCGGTTACTCGCTGAAATTACAAATGGCGGTCGTGTAGCTTCAACAGAGAACAAAACGGATGCGTTTTGTGACGTTACGCCCTGACCAATCAGCGGTTAGCAGTCGATTGACGTCAAATCACACCTCGCTTTTCGCTCGGCTGTACCCTGCCTCTTAACAGGCACGAAAATCGTAATGGTTAAACCGTGAGGACTGAGGTGGAAATGGCGAAAAACAGAAACAAGTAAAAAAAAGTAAAGCCAAGGTGATACTGGTGGAAATGGGGCTTATGAGAGACAAAATGAGAAAAAAAATCCAGAAAATCACATTGAAGGATTTTTAATGAATTAACTGATAAATTCCTCGGTAAAATAAGTATTTGGTCAATAACAAAAGTTCATCTCAATACTTTGTTATATACCCTTTGTTGGCAATGAAAGAGGTCAAACGTTTTCTGTAAGTCTTCACAAGGTTTTCACACACTGTTGCTGGTATTTTGGCCCATTCCTCCATGCAGATCTCCTCTAGAGCAGTGATGTTTTGGGGCTGTCGCTGGGCAACATGGACTTTCAACTCTCTCCAAAGATTTTCTATGGGGTTGAGATCTGGAGACTGGCTAGGCCACTCCAGGACCTTGAAATGCTTCTTACGAAGCCACTCCTTTGTTGCCCGGGCGGTGTGTTTGGGATCATTGTCATGCTGAAAGACCCAGCCACGTTTCATCTTCAATGCCCTTGCTGATGGAAGGAGGTTTTCACTCAAAATCTCACGATACATGGCCCCATTCATTCTTTCCTTTACACGGATCAGTCATCCTGGTCCCTTTGCAGAAAAACAGCCCCAAAGTATGATGTTTTCACCCCCTTGCTTCACAGTAGGTATGGTGTTCTTTCTCCTCCAAACACGACAAGTCGAGTTTTTACCAAAAAGTTCTATTTTGGTTTCATCTGACCATATGACACTCTCCCAGTCCACTTCTGGATCATCCAGATGCTCTCTAGCAAACTTCAGACGGGCCTGGACATGTACTGGCTTAAGCAGGGGGACACGTCTGGCACTGCAGGATTTGAGGCCCTGGCGGTGTAGTGTGTTACTGATGTAGCCTTTGTTACTTTTCTTTGTTTCAAAGTTGTCATAGCCAGGAGCGGCACTGAGGTTAAGCTCCCAGTGCTCATAAAATGCTCCTTACAGCGTGCTTCTCGAAAAGCCTCTGACAACTAAGTCCAACTCCTAGCCTGCCCGTGTGGTTTAGTCTCTAAGCCCGGCGGAACTGCTTTTACTAATAGGAGAAGGGGCAACGGCGGATCTCTGGCGCCTTAAAACCAGATGCTTCAGGTAGATGGTGGCTCGTCAACCTGGGAAGGTAGCCCATCTAGGGGAAGGTAAACCCTGATTTCAAACCTCCGCTGCCTTGCGGCACACCCGGTCACGGGAAAGGCTTCGGGAGTCAACCCTGAGGAAAAATCCGGAGTCGGAGCCCCTAAGGCAGTTCTCTGTTGTGCTCAACATCGTTCTGGCAGCTCCTGCGACGGCGCTGGTGCAAAACTATAGTAGCCCTGCTGTTCCTTTGGATCCGTCAGTGACGTGGAGAGGGGGGACATGCTGCATGGGTAACATCTTGTCCTCCATATCTTCCTGCCCAGGCTTGAATCCTACCAACGCCCAACGCTGGAAGGTAGAACACCAGTGTGCATCGGCCTGTTCAGCCACAGGCAGTGCTGTTCCAACAGAGTAGACGTTTAGGATTCTCTTCCATGGTCATCATAGACCGACGGAGGCCGACGACACTTTGTTCCTTTGGTCCCAGCTCTCTGCAGGTCATTCACTAGGTCCCCCCCATGTGGTTCTGGGACTTTTACTCACCGTTCTCGTGATCAATTTGACCTCACGGGGTGAGATCTTGCGTGGAGCCCCAGATCGAGGGAGATTATCAGTGGTCTTGCATGTCTTCCATTTTCTAATAATTGCTCCCACAGATGATTGCTTCACACCAAGCTGCTTACCTATTGCAGATTCAGTCTTCCCAGCCTGGTGTAGGTCTACAATTTTGTTTCTGGTGTCCTTTGACAGCTCTTTGGTCTTGGCCATAGTGGAGTTTGGAGTCTGACTGTTTGAGGTTGTGGACAGGTGTCTTTTATACTGATAATGAGTTCAAACAGGTGCCATTAATACAAGTAACGAGTGGAAGGCAGAGGAGCCTCTTAAAGAAGAAGTTACAGGTCTGTGAAAGCCAGAAATCTTGCTTGTTTGTAGGTGACCAAATACTTATTTTACCAAGGAATTTACCAATTAATTCATTAAAAATCCTTCAATGTGATTTTCTGGATTTTTTTTTTCTCATTTTGTCTCTCATAGTTGAGGTATACCTATGACGAAAATTGGAGACCTCTCTCATCTTTTAAGTGGGAGAACTTGCACAATTGGTGGCTGACTAAATACTTTTTTTCCCCACTGTATATATATATATATATATATGTATATATATATATATATATCCTGGTGGACCCAGAATTAGCATGGTATTCTGTCAGCTTTACATGAAACGGGGAGGAATTTGCTGGCTTTTTAAACCAATTAATACTAATCACTCAAATAATTACTGTAAAAAAACTACATACAAATAACTGACTTAAATAACTTTTTACTGTGCTATGCTGAAAATAAAACTTGTAATATTTAAAAACATGACAGCACAAACAAAACCTCCATCCATCCATCCATCTTCTACCGCTTTTCCGGAGGTCCGGGTCGCGGAGGCAGCAGTTCAAGCAGAGAAGCCCAGACTTCCCTCTCCCCAGCCACCTGCTCCAGCTCTTCAGAGGGGATACCAAGGCGTTCCCAGACTAGCTGGGAGACATAGTCTCTCCACCGAGTCCTAGGTCTGCCCCGGGGTCTCCTCCCAGTGGGACGTGCCTGAAACACCTCAAGTGGGAGGCGTCCAGGAGGCATCCTAATCAGATGCCCATACCACCTCAACTGACTCCTTTCAATGTGGAGGAGCAGCGGTTCTACTCTGAGCCTCTCCCGGATGACTGAGCTCCTCACCCTATCTCTGAGGGTGAGGAGGGTGAGGGTGAGGAGGGTGAGGGTGATCCCCCTCATGGATCGTCACCTTATCGTGGTGGGGGGGTTTGCGTGCCCCAGTGATCCCAGGAGCTATGTTGTCCGGGGCAATTTGCCTCTGATAGGGTCTCCCAAGACAAACTGGTCCTGGGTGAAGGGCCAGACGAAGAACGATCCAACAGACTCTCATGATAAATTGTATATCAAGGATTCAGTGTACCCCGCCCGGTATGGGGTTACCGGGGCCCCACCCTGGAGCCAGGCCTGGGGGAGGGGCTCGAAGGCTAGCGTCTGGTGGCCGGGTTTCCACCCATGGGACCCGGCCGGGCTCAGCCCGAAGGAGTTACATGGGTCCGCCCTCCAGTAGGTTCACCACCTGCAGGAGGGATCATGGAAGTCCGGTGCTATGTGGATTAGGTGGCAGTCAAAGGCGGAGACCTTGGCGGACTGATCCCAAGCTTTCTAAACAAACAAAACCTTTAATGGCATAAACCAGCACAAGCAAATGAGACCATTCCAGGTTAATTTGGAACAAGTTTGGGGGCTGAAAAACCTCAGAATGACCAATAAAATATTCTTTAAAGATTATTTAGAGAATAATCACTAGAGAAGATTTGTTAATGAAATTCCCTGTCTTTGATTTGGCAGGCAGGGAATTAATTGTCATGGATAAAATTAAATATCTGGGACATTTTATTAATGATAGAATGGCTGATGATGATGATATTTTCAGACAACGCTGCAAAATCTACATGCAAGCAAATATTCTTGCACGCAGGTTTGGCTTTTGTTCAGATGAGGTGAAGCTGGTTCTTTTCAAAACCTATTGTACACCTTTATACAGTGCTCATTTATGGATAAATTATAGGAAACAAAGTATGCAGAAATTACAGGTTGCTTACAATGATGCTTTAAGAATTTTACTTAAAAAGCCTCGATGGGGCAGTGCTTCTGAGTTATTTGTCTCATCACGTGTAAATACACTACATGCAGTAATAAGGAATCTTATGTATAAATTCATCTGTCGGCTTGATGTATCTAGAAATGAAATCATTCATGTCATGTCTAGCATTAAGCTCAGTTGTATTCGCCGTCAGTCACAGTTTAGAAGGCACTGGTACAGTAGTCTTTTTAAGTCTTTTTAAAGTCTGTACTGTTTTTGTACTTCTTTTAGTAGTTGTGTCTTATTGTTTTGTAACTTTTGATTGTTTTTCTTATTAACTGTTTCAACTGTCTTGTTTATTTTATTTTATTTTTGATGGACCATGAGTCTGGAATAAAGTTTTTGATTGATTGATTGATTATCAGTTGCACAAACGACAATTATAGCGGCACAAACGAGTGAGAATATTTTTCTGGCGTTTTCAGTGGTGTGTGGGGGGGCAACTTTTCTCAGGTAAGGTGCAGTTCTAGAGAATTTTTTCAGGAAAGCTGCCAACAGGAAAGAACTTCTTCCATCTGTTTCCTGTTGCCTTCACTGCTGCAGTAAATTCTAAATGTAACAGCATCTCCAACGCATTTGGAATTAAAAGAAAGAATTATTTAAACCATAGACTTTCATCATATTTGAAATGTTATTGTTTGCTTGTTTGTTTCCCTCCCTAAAGTAAACAGCAAATTTGTTTCGGAAAAAATACAGTTTAAATCCTGACAGCCCTGAATGCGGCATTGTTGCAGGTTTAAGTGAAAGAGAAAGTATTGCGAGTTAACTTTTCTGCAATCAGATTCTGTTTGGGCAAACTGACGACAAACTATAAAACAAGTGTTTTAAAGGATTTGTTGACGGGGAGGGTTTAAAATGCTGTGACTTTTTTTTTTTTTTTTACAAAGGAAAGAAGACTTTGGTTTGTCTTTTCTGCATTTCACGATGTCTTTAAAGCAACGATTTGGTAATTTGTGGAACAACATGGATTACCCTTCCAACAAGAAACCGAGAACGGATTCTCTGGAGGACTACAGTAAGTCCATGCTGGACCCCTCACACACACACACACACACACACACACACACACACACACACACACACACACACACACACATTAAGGTTTAACACGTTTTTATGACCACAGGGATTTTGTGTTGAATGTGTTATTCTGTCAGATGTGGATTTATGGAAGTCAGGTTATTTCGCACCTCAGACAGAGACAATGAATACACATGGGAGAACAATGCCCAAGAGGGGGAGAGGGGGTTGAATGAAGTGTAGTGTAAATATCATGCTGTGTATGAGGAAGTGCCTTGAAGCTTGTGAAGGTGACTTGTTATATAGAGAGGAGAGCTTGCTGTAACCAGTCATTCTGTTCTGTGCTTGTGAGATGTGAGTGTGTAATAAATCGTCTGACATGAAGCTGCCTCTTCATTTACACACTCCACACTGGTGCCCCAAGACGTATTATGGAACACGAGGCGAGAACCCCGGAGCCGGCCCGGTCGCGAAGCCCCAGAGACGCAGCAGCCATTCCACAGACAGCCAGGACTGGAACCCCCAGCAACGCGTGTGCAGTTTCAGTCAAGCTACCGGATTTCTGGCAGCACAACCCGTGCTCTTGGTTCCACCACACCGAGGCCCAGTTCGCCCTCCGGGGAGTAACGGCAGACAATACCAAGTTCTACCATGTGGTAGCAGCGCTGGACTCCCACACAGCCCAGCAGGTAGCGAGCCTGCTCGATCAGCCACCAGCCAGCAACAAATATGAGGCGCTCAAGGCTGCGCTCACCCGGCGCTACACGCTCTCGGACTGTGAGAGAGCAGAGAGGCTCCTGACACGGACCGAGTTAGGAGATGGGTTGGCCGTAGACCTGATGGAGAAGATGCTGGCGTTAATGGGCACGGACGATGGGCACTTTCTGTTTGCCCACCTTTTCCTCCAGAACCTTCCAACAGTGGCGAGAGCGGTTCTGGCCAATTCGCCGTTGCTGGCCGCGTGTGACTACCGTGCGCTAGCCCAGGAGGCGGACCAGATCATCCTCACAACCAGGGTGATCACAGTCAACGTGGCAGCGGCGGAGCCCAGCGAGACGATCAGAGGAGGCGAGGAGCCACCGACGGTAGCAGCAGCGGGGGCCAAGGAGCGCCAGAGAGACACGCTCTGTTTCTACCACCGCCGCTTCAGAGAGAACGCACGCAGATGTGCGCCACCGTGCCAATTCAAGCGCTCAGGAAAATGCCGAGGCCGGCGGTCAGTAGCAGCTGCAACCCTCGGTGAAGAGAACAAGCTGCTCTACTTGACGGACGCGCGCTGGGGGAGGCGTTTCCTCGTGGACACCGGAGCCCAGAAGAGCTTCATCCTGCCGACCTACACCGACCAGCTGGCAGGACCTAGCGGCCCCGTGATGTTGGCAGCAAACGGCTCGGAAATTAAGACCTTTGGTGAGAGAACACTGATCTTATCTCTACACGGCCGTACATACGAGTGGACCTTTGTCGTAGCAGCACTGAATTACCATATCCTGGGGGCTGATTTTCTGTGTGCACATGGTTTACTGGTTGATGTTGCTAACAGGCGCTTGGTTAATGCACTGTCCTTTGACCCTCTCCCCTGTATAGCTCGAGTGACCCAGCCAACAGCACAAGCCAATGTCACAGCTCCAGGCGGTAAGTTCCACGCACTGCTCACTCAGTTCCCAGCACTCACGGTCCCGACGTTTTCGGTGGCCATCGCTAAACACGGGGTGGAGCACTTTATCACCACCACCGGGCTGCCCGTTTTTGCAAGACCTCGGCGCTTGGACGCAGCTAAACTGGCTATAGCGCGTGAGGAGTTCGCCAACCTGGAAAGGTTGGGCATCATTAGGCGTTCAAACAGCCCATGGGCATCCCCGCTACACATGGTCCCTAAGGCTGAGGGATCGTGATGACCATGCGGTGATTTCCGCAGGTTGAACAACGCCACAGCACACGACCGCTACCCGATTCCCCACATACAGGAATTTTCCGTCCACCTCGCTGGAGCATGCATTTTTTCCCAAATAGACCTGGTCCGCGGTTACCATCAAGTCCCAGTGCACGCGGAGGACATACCCAAAACAGCGGTAATAACTCCGTTCGGTTTATTCGAGTTCCTGCGCATGCCATTCGGGTTAAAAGGTGCGGCACAGACGTTCCAGCGCATGATGGATGCAGTGCTGCGCGATCTTCCGTTCGTGTTCATCTACCTGGACGATATCCTGGTAGCCAGTGCGTCCAAAGACGAACACGAAACCCACCTCAGGACGGTTTTCCAGAGGTTGGAGGAGCACGGGTTAATAATCAACCCGGCGTAATGCCAGTTTGGCGTGACGGAGATTGATTTTTTGGGGCACCGCGTCTCTCCGGAAGGAGTGATCCCACTGCCTGACAAAGTGCGCGCCGTGGCGGATTTTCCCTGGCCTCAGACGGTCAGGGCTAGGGTCGAATGGACCCCGGAGCGAGAGCGGGCGTTCTCGGAGGTTAAAGCAGCCCTGGCAAATGCCGCACTGCTGGCGCATCCGGACCCGGTGGCCCAGATAGCGCTCACCACCGACGCTTCAGACGTGGCCATAGGGGCTGTTGTGGAGCAGCGCGTCGCTGGGGCTTGGCAGCCGCTCGTTTTTTTCAGCAGAACTTTGCACGACAGCGAACGTAAATACAGTGCGTTCGACAGGGAGTTGCTGGCTCTCCACCTGGCCATACGCCACTTCCAGTTCTGGCTGGAAGGGCGCAGCTTCACCGCGTTCGTGGATTACAAACCACTAACGTTCGCGATGGCCAAGGTTTCAGAACCGTGGTCGGGCCGGCAGCAGAGACAGCTGGCCGCGATCTCAGAGTTTACTACCGATATTCAGCATGTGTCAGGTAAACTAAATGTGGTGGCGGACTGCCTCTCGCGCGCCATGGTGGCCCCGGTCTATGTGGGGATAGATTACGCAGCCATGGCCGCGGAACAGTTTAGCGATGCAGACGTGCGCGCGCTCCAGTCTGGACAAACAGGGTTAACCACTTGCACTCCGTTGTTCCGCGGGCGGGCAAGTCTCTGCGTCCTAAGACGCACGAGGGCGCACGAGAGCGCCCTCGTGCGCGCTTGGACGCATGACGCATGATGGTGGTGGTGTAGGTGGTGTGGCCTCCAAGCGCCACTGAAAAAAAAATCTGCAAACACAGCCGCGAACAGATTAGTTCATCTGATTGACCTCTCATTCGACTAATAAGAGCCTTGAATTGGGTTTCTGAAACCTTGAAGAACCAATGAATGAAAACCTAGGAAGGAGGACCCGCCTCCCAACGCTTTGAATGCAGTGAGCCAATTGAAGCAGAGAAGTTCGTGAGCTGTTTTTTTTTAAGGCTGGGTGAAGACTGGCTGCTGCAGCGGATCAAAAAAGGACACAGGAAGAGCCCCAGAGACCCAGCAGCATGGAGACCATCCACAAATGCAACCTGTGTGACAGGGAGTGCCATTCGTGGATCGGCATGTTCGGCCACAGGCGGTGCTTATTTTGTATTGGTTCCAGCAGAGTAGACGTTATGATTTCTTCCATGGTCATTATAGACCGACGGAGGCTGACGACGAAGGCTGAGTGACACACACGCCTTCGCCAGTCTTTTTTTAATTACTACTGTTATTTGTTTTGAAAAATCGTTCGCCAAAAACCGCAATCATGGAAGCACAAAACCGCAATAATGGAATTATGTTTTGATCGAGTCGCGAGACCAGAACCAGAGCAGACCAGCGTTGCGTTCGTCTGACAATGAGGAAGACAAGTTCGCCAAGACTCCGCTGTGAAGAGGTAAGGTGTCATAAGCTAAATTATTCTCTATCCCTGAAAATTGTAATCCAAAATGACTTTTGACCGATCAGTAAATTACAGCTGTGCGGTTCACGAAGTCTGAAGTTCGTGCGCCGCGGTACAAGGGGTTGCTCGCAGTGTACAGGCTGTGAACGCCCCCCCACCCCCGCTATTCTTCTGCAGCGAGGGAGGGGGGGAGCCGCGGTGACTGCACTGCTGTCCTACATCACCACATAAGGCTAATCCGTTGTGTAGCGATGGCTAAAGTCCATCCTCTGTAGCGAGCGGGGGGGGGGGGACAACCCCCCCCACACACACACACACAGTAGCGAGGGTGGGGGGGAGCCGCTGTGACGGCGTTGCTGTGGAAACATGCAACAAGTGTAATCTGTCATGTAGCGAGGGCCGAACTCTGTCCTTGATAGCGGGGGGGGACGACCCGCCCCACACACACACACACAGACACAGCCCTGAGTGTGACCTTTCCTTTGAGCCTAAAATGAAGCTTCTACATTGAATCATTCAAAAGTTACAGACGTTTTTCCAAACTGTGCCATTTGGCACAATTTGGCACAGTTCCAAAACGCCTGGGAACAGCCTGAGAACAAAGCTGTGTAAAATATTCATTTTTTGTGGTATTGTTACCAAATTTGGATCTCAGCTGGATAACACTTGGTTCTACATTTCTGTTGCATTTTCCAGCCGGATTGGACAGCTGTGTGTTATTTACAAGCATTTGTATCCAAAAAAACACTGTGTCCAAATTTTTTTTCTTCAAGTTCAGTATGTTTAGATGACTGTAACTCAGTGGCTGGAGCACGTAGAGAGATTATGTTTTTTTTGCCAAAAAATTCAAAGTGTTTTCTTTTAAATGAGACCAACCCCATGAAGATAGTGCAAAGGGTTGAATAACAGCTTTCGATTTACTTTGGGCACGTTATTTTTTGGCATTTTTAGGAAAATTGCCCGGAGTGCAAGTGGTTAAGGCTGGAGAGCAGGTGCTGCAAGATGGCATGCCCCCCCCCCCCCCAATCTGCGATGTCTCCATAGGACGCCCGCGTCCGGTGGTCCCGGTTGCATGGCGCCGCCGCTTGTTTGAGTCGGTTCACACTCTGGCACACCCAGGAGTGTGTGCGTCGGTCAAAATGGTGGGAGAGAAATTTGTGTTGCTGAGCCTATGCAAACAAGTAAAAGAGTGGGCTGCAGCCTGCGTGGCGTGCCAATGAGCCAAGGTACACAGACACACGAAGGCTCCCTTGGAGCCGTTTCGGGCACCGGCTAAGAGGTTCGACCATGTTCAAGTGGACCTCGTGGGCCCCCTCCCGCCATCACAGAGGTGCACGCACCTCCTGACAGTGGTGGACCGCACCACGCGCTGGCCAGAAGCAGTCCCGCTGGCGGCAACCACGTCCGCGGACCTAGCACGTGCTTTTTTAACAGCATGGGTGACGCGTTTTGGAGTCCCGTCGGACATTACGTCCGACAGGGACCCTCAATTTGTTTCCGAACTCTGGTCGGTGATGGCCCGCAGCCTGGGTGTTACAATTCATCGCACAACCGCATACAACCCACAGGCCAATGGGTTATGCGAGCGTTTTCATAGGTCACTGAAAGCAGCACTCAGGGCTTCACTGACGGATGTAAATTGGGTGGACAGGTTGCCGTGGGTTTTATTGGGGTTGCGCTCCGTGCCAAAAGAGGATCTGGAAGCTTCCCCGGCAGAGCTGGTTTTTGCGCAGCCCCTACGGCTGCCCGGGGAATTTCTGCCAGATAATCCCGCGCCGGACAGCTGCCCGTCTCAGCTTTTGCAGCGTAGCGCAAACACAGGCACGCTGCCGGGCCCGGCCCACCACTGTTTTCCGCGTGTTTTCGTACCTAAAACTTTGAAGAACGCAGAGTTCGTGTTCATCAGACACGACGCCCACCGCCCTCCATTGCGCCCACCCTATGATGGACCGTTCAGAGTGTTGGAAACAGGGGATAAGCATGTTGTGCTTTACTTGGGGGGTAGACAGGAGAAAATTGGCATAGACAGACTCAAACCCGCCTTTGTAGTGGCGGATGAGCAAGTGCTGTTGGCGAGGGCCCCTCGGCGTGGAAGACCCCCACGGAGAACTCCCCAGGGGAACGATTCATCAGAGCAGCCACACGGACAGAGCAAACCCCCCCCCCCCTTCACCACAGCTCACCCGCAGTCGGACACACTCCCAGCAGCCCCCCACCGGCACAGCAGCGCCACAGAGGCAGTAAACCCCAGTTACAGCAGATATGGGAGGAGACTGAAGCCGAAACAGCATGTGGACTGATATTCTATTCTTCTAACTAAGATGCTGGGGGGGGGGGGGGGCGGTATAGAAGTCAGGTTATTTCGCACCTCAGAGACAATGAATACACATGGGAGAACAATGCCCAAGAGGGTGAGGGGGGTTGAATGAAGTGTAGTGTAAATATCATGCTGTGTATGAGGAAGTGCCTTGAAGCTTGTGAAGGTGACTTGATACATAGAGAGGAGTGCTTGCTGTAACCAGTCATTCTGTTCTGTGCTTGTGAGATGTGAGTGTGTAATAAATCATCTGACATGAAGCTGCCTCTTCATTTACACACTCCACAGATTCATTATTGCACTACACTTGACTGATCATACTTCTCTTTTCCAACAGATCGCTGTACATATTATGGCCTGGAAAACCAAGGAGCTACATGTTATTTGAACAGTGTGCTGCAGGTGCTGTTCATGACCAAAGACTTCAGAGAGGCTGTGTTAAAGTGTGTTGTTGAACAGCTCTATGCAGCATTAAATGGTGTCTGCAGCTTTGTATAATTAATGACGTGTCTCTTTGTTCAGGTATGTCGATGAAAAACCTGCCAGTGATTTTGACCACAGTCTTGCAGACCTGTTCAAGAAATTACAGAAAGACACAGCAGAAACAAGAAACATAACGAAGCTGCTGGGTATCAGTAATGGTACAGTATGCTAAAAGATTTCAGTGTATTTATACAATCAGTTTACAAACCCCACAGTCTGTGAGAAGGGCTTGACACCAACTTTTGTGCTCATCAGCCACTGTTTCTGGGAGTTTTTTTAGAGTTTGTAGCAACTCAGTAATTTCACAGCCAAGGGGTCAGCATTACTAGTGAGTATTTTTTTCCCCACTTAAAATGTAGTTTTGCAAATTTGCAACCATAGACAAGAAATCCTGGCTGTTAAGCAGTAAAAGTCCTATTCTATATTTGTTCCAGCCACTCATTAACCAAGTTAATTCTAATAAGCATCTCTCCGGTGCATGGAGCTGTTCAAAATTACTATTTTCCTTGCAAATTGTTTTTTTTTTTTCCTCATAAGTCTGGCCTTTTTTCTTGTAAATTTTTCAGATTTTATTATAAATTTGCAAAGTCTTTCAATCATAAATATGCTATTAGTATTTTTTCTCATAAAGGTATGTAGTTTATTCTTCACAAATTTAGATTTTTTTTTTAAGTATTTTCATATTTTTTGTCATACAGTTCTGACTTTATTTCTTGCAATTACAATCCCTACAATTTTACATCTTGTATCTATTGATTAAGCAGTCACTTTTCTCAGACTATATATATATATATATATATATATTCTTAGGCCTCCGTTGGTCAGGGTTGACCATGGGTGAAGCATCCTAGTTCTGGTTGTCTGCTCGCCTGGAGCAGCGTTGTTTGTGGCTAAATAGACCGATGCGGGAGTGGCAGTCTCTGTTGCGAAGGTCACACCTGTGTGTAGTCTCTGGTCTGTTGGAGCTGCTGCTTTCCTTCCTGCGTGCTCATTTTCCTGCAGCAACGGTTATCATTTTCTCCTCCCCTGATTTCAGGTGTTGCTTCAGGGTTCCTTTCCCCTTTGCACAGTTACCTGCTAGGCTCTCCCAGGTCTCTGTGTTGAAGTTGGTGGCCTTCATGTCTGTCTTAACAACATCTTTGTACTGGAGCTGGAGGTGACCAGTGTATCTCCTCCCAGATGCCAGTTCTCCATACAGGATGTCCTTTGGGATGCACCCGTTGTCCATGTGGTGGACATGGCCTAGCCAGCGCAGCCTGCACTGCCTGAGGAGAGTGAACATACTGGGAAGTCCCGCGCGATCCAAGACATCTACATTGGTTACCCTGTCCTGCCAGGATATGCTCAGCATGTGACGGATGCTTTGCTGATGGAAGGTGTTGAGTTGCTTCTCATTTCTGGCATATGTTGTCCATGACTCACTGCCATACAGCAGTGTGCTGATGACACAGGCGTTATACACTGCCATCTTAGTCTTCACTGACAGCTTGGGGTTTGTCCACGCTCTGGTTGTGAGGCGAGCGAGTGTTGCAGCTGCCTTCCCGATCCTCCTGTCTATTTCTGTGTCAAGGGAGAGGTTGTCGGTTATAGTAGAGCCAAGGTAGGTGAAGTGGTGGACGACGTCGAGTCCATAGTCATCGATGGTGATGGCAGGTGGTGATGCAGTATCTTGTCCCAGGACATTGGTCTTTTTCAGGCAAATGGTGAGCACAAAATCCTTGCAGGCCTGTGAGAAGCGGTCCATCAGTGTCTGCAGCTCCTGTTCTGTGTGTGTTGCAATTGCTGCATCATCAGCAAACGGCATGTCTCTGATGAGCGTTTCACAAACCTTCGTCTTGGCTCAGAGACGAGCAAGGTTGAACAGCCTGCCATCTGACCTGGTGCGTAGGTAAATTCCTTTAGTTGCAGTGCCAAAGGCATGCTTTAGGAGAACGGCGAAGAATATCCCAAATAGTGTGGGAGCAAGGACGCAGCCTTGTTTGACGTTACTGCAGATGCTGAAGGGGTCGGAGGAACTCCCGTTGAACTGCACAGTCCCCTTCATGTCTGAGTGAACAGACTCAATCATGATCTGCAGCTTTGGTGGGCAGCCTCTTCTCGTAGAACTCATCCTTTGCATCCGGTGTGAAAGACAGTGTCGGGGCATACATGCTAACAAGGGTGACTGGGCCTTTGGTGGTGTTGAGGCGAAGAGTGAGGACACACTCTGTGCCGTTGCTGCCTGGCTGTACCATATTCAGCAGGTTGTTCCTCACTGCAAAGCTGACGCCATGCTCCCTTGGCATATCAGAGTCTTTCCCCTACCAGTAGAATGCGTAGTCCTTCTCCTTCAGCGTGCCTGAGTCAGCAAGGCGTGTTTCCTGAAGGGTGGCAATGTCCACATGCAGCCTCCTGAGCTCGTCATTTATGACAGCTGTTTTCCTGGAGTCACTGATGCCCTGAAGGTTTTCAGAAAGACTGTTCATCATTGTCCAAATGTTCTTTATGCCAATCGAGCAATAACTTATTACTGGTAACTGTTGTTCCCCGTGTTGTGTCGATGCTGCAAGTGAAGCTGGAATGACCTCTCCAGGGTGTAGGGTGTGAGTTTGTGTTGGTGAGTGTTGCTGGATGCTAGCCTGGGCAATGTGATATGGAGGACAGGCTGTTGCCCATGTAGCATGTCCCCCCCTCTCCACGTCGCTGATGGATCCAAAGGAACAGCAAGGCTGTTACAGTTTGGCACCAGCGCTGTCGCAGGAGCTGCCAGAACAAAGTTTAAATCAACGACGGACTGCCTTAGGGGCTCCGACTCCGGATTTTACCTCAGGGTTGACTCCCGAAGCCTTTCCCATGACTGAGTATGCCGCAAGGCAGCAGAGGTTTGAAATCAGGGTTTTCCTTCCCCTAGATGGACTACCCTCCCAGGTTGTTGAGCCCCATCTACCCCATCTATCATCGGGTACGATCCAGGCAAAATGGCTGGATTGGAATCAGTAATGAATACAAGTAATTTACCGATCCGATACATTAATAATATTAAAATGAAGGCACGATCCTGTTCTCAGCCGCGCCGCGCACGGCTTCTGTAATCAGAGGCAATGAGCGTCACATCACTGGAGTCTGTCTGTGAGACTCGCCTCAGTATGTTGCTGTGTGGTAGCAGCATTTACAATTTTACACCACTAACTTGATAAAACAACCACCACAACAGACCGGTACAACGTCCGCATCACTGCAGATGCAGATGCAGAGCAGCATCTGCAGTGATGCGGACGTTGTACCGGTCTGTTGTGGTGAAGAGGGAGCTTAGTTCTAAGGCAAAGCTGTCGATTTACCAGTCAATCTACGTTCCTACTCTCACCTATGGTCACGAGCTTTGGGTAATGACCGAAAGAACGAGATCGCGGATACAAGCGGCTGAAATGAGCTTTCTCCGTAGGATTGCTGGACTCACCCTCAGAGATAGGGTGAGGAGCTCAGTCATCCGGGAGAGGCTCAGAGTAGAACCGCTGCTCCTCCACATTGAAAGGAGTCAGTTGAGGTGGTATGGGCATCTGATTAGGATGCCTCCTGGACGCCTCCCACTTGAGGTGTTTCAGGCACGTCCCACTGGGAGGAGACCCCGGGGCAGACCCAGGACTCGGTGGAGAGACTATGTCTCCCAGCTAGTCTGGGAACGCCTTGGTATCCCCTCTGAAGAGCTGGAGCAGGTGGCTGGGGAGAGGGAAGTCTGGGCTTCTCTGCTTGAACTGCTGCCTCCGCGACCCGGACCTCCGGAAAAGCGGTAGAAGATGGATGGATGGATGGATGGATGGATAACTTGATAAAACACTTGCAATCACGGCAAAGGATTATGCTGAACTGCGTCAAGAACTGAGCAAAAAGACCCGAGTTCTGCAGCAGCAGCCGCCGTTTTTCCAGCTCAGGTGGCTGGGCGCTAAAAGTGAAACCTAAAAAAAAAAAAAAAACGAAACAGAAAGTAAAAACCAGACTGGAGCATACCTTTCGGGGAGTACAGTTGAGGAGAGGTAGGTGACAGAAACATAAATAGCATTTTTTTGTGTGTGTATTTTGTATACTTTATTAATCCCAGAGGGTGCAAGGCAACATGATCACGAAATGGAACAGAAATGACTTCAAAATAAGAGCCAGCCTAAAATCTAAATATGGACAGAGAATAATGTCATAAACACTACTAAATAAACTGAGGACCAGGAAAATACCAGTGATAATGGGTGACAAAAATACAACTTAAAGGGTTAGTTCCTTTATTTTCAGATCTACAACATTTTTACTTCATGCATAAAGTAGCACTTTGAATTTCATCTGAATGTTATTTAAATACTCAGCTTCAAAGTTTTGTATAAACTTGCACTTAAAACGTCAGAATGCATGTTTACATGGGGCTGACCAGTGAAATGCTGCCAATGTTGCAAAGTTTAAAATAAAGCAGCAGCATTGTTGAACAGAGTCAGATTTATAATATATTCTTTGACTTTTAGATTTTTGTTTTTATATGTGTACAAAATGCAACTAGTGACTTACAAAGTATGTTCTGTACTTTTGTTGTTTTAAATAAGCGAGACGTATCGGGTTTGGATCGGTATCGGATCGGTATCAGCCGATACTCAGTCACAGTACTGGTATCGGTGTTGGTCTTGAAAAAGTGGTATCGGCTCATCCCTAGTTTGAAAGCACCACAGACTCGCCTTTGCCCCTTCTGCTGTCAGTAGAAGCAGTTCTGCTGGGCGTAGAAGCTAAGCCACATGAGCAGGCCAGGAGTTGGACTTGGTTGTCAGAGGCCGTTTGAGACGCACGCCATAAGGAGCGTTTTTTGAGCGCTGGGAGCTTATCCCCAACATCACTCCTGGCTATGACAACCTTGGAACTCTATCTATCTATCTATACAGAACCTTAACCATAGAATTCTTGCTACAGATACGGCTCGAATCTGATTGGCCATTACATTCTATTAATGTGTATCTTAAAGGCAGCAGTCAACAGCTACAGAACTCCGAGGCATTTATTTGTTTCAGTTTTTTAATTAATATCCATTTACTTGTGGGGAGCGTGAAATAACGAGGCTGAATCATTTCCTAATTCAGGTTTTAATGTCACGATCACATCCCCAGCTATCTCTCAAAAAACAGAAGAGAGAGAGCTGAGTCAAAACCTTCTCTTTTATACAGTCAAGGACAAAGGAAGAATCACATATCACCGTCAAAACCCCCTATTGACCATAACTCTCCCCCCGCGCCCTTCAGTCTTCCGCCTGGGCTCCAGGAGGTCAGGAAGTTCTTTCAGCTCCTTATCTCCGTACCTCCGTCTTCTTGTTGTTAACCACAGGTGGTCCAGACATATTGTTCCATCCAAGACGTGAGGTCAATCCACACATGCAATCCCAAGCATCCCATAGTGCTTACACATATGTAGGTAAAATTACATAAGCTACATACTACCTTTTTAGCCTTATCCACTCCCAAATCCTAAGGCCAGCCTCTTAATTTTAATTCTAAATTCAATCTCATATCAAGTAAAATGGTGTGAGCAAAGCACCGAAAGCAGGACGCGAACCAGCAACCTTGAAATCACAGGACCACCATACTATTTACCAAAGCCACAGCAGCAGATGGCTTGGAGGTGATCTGAAAAGGTTTTGACAGATTGATCAACTCTTCCGTAGCAATAGACAAAGTGTACTGAGCTACGGCTAACATAGCTCAATACACTATGTGTATTGAGCTTATAGCTTACGTCAATAGTCACTTCCGACATAAAATTCCACCTGTCATAGTGCCAGGTAATAATGACTGAGGTTTTCAGACCACAGCTGAATTCTACCAGCATTTAGTTGGGAGGTCTGGGATTTTGTCAAGCCTTGATTTTGTGATAACAAATATAAAAGACAATCTTATGTTTGATTTACATTGTTGATGAAATGTGTGTTCACCTCTCTCACCCAGTGAATGAACAGCGTGACGCTGCAGAATACTTGGAGAGAGTTTTAACACTGACCAGCCCTGATATATCTAAGGTAAAGGGAGTGAAATTAAAATCAAAGATGAAGAGTAAAACATATTCACAGGATTTTGTTTATCATTTCAGACCTTCCACGGCTGTTTAGTAAACAAGATCACATGTACTAAAGGTCACATAGCGACTGATAGAGATGCTGCATTTTGGCATCTTCCTCTTCCATTGATGGATTCCTCCGAAAGAGTCTACAGTGTGGTGAGAATTTGACAAACTGCAGACCTTATGAAAATGTAACAGTTTAGACAGTTCAGGAGATGGACAGAATGAATAATTTTTTCTGACTTAATTTTTCAGGTTGACGGCATTGACAAGTTTTTCAGAGGTTCAGATTTAAGTGGAAAAAACCAGATGTACTGTGACCAGTGTGATGACAAAGTTGATGCTAAAATTGTGAGTAAAAAGAAAACGCCTCTGATTTATATACAAGGGGTCATTACATCATAACATGGACTTACAACAACAGAGTAATCCACATTTGGTTTTGTTTTTATCATTCAGAAAGATGTAATGAAACATCATCCAGATGTTTTGATTCTCCTGCTGAAGAGGTTTGAGTTCAGCTACTCTTACATGTCATATGTCAAAATCAATCAAGCTGTGGACGTTCCTTACATCCTACAGATACCAGAGGTATACGTGTAATTTATATTACAGTATTTGACTATAGTGCAGTTCCTATTAACTATGGTTTCTTATGTTCGTCATTAGTCTGATGGTGTTGAGAGTCAAACATATGAACTGTATGCAGTTGTGGATCATGTTGGTGATCTGAGGAGTGGACACTACACCACAACTATCAAGTCCCCAGATGAAGACAACTGGTATAAATTTGATGATGCCAGTATCACACTGGTAAGAGGGATTACTTTTTTTTTGTTAATGATCATGGTTAAAATAATATACAACTAAAAGTTAAAAAGTAGTCTTTCTTTCTTTGCATCATCAGTATAAAAGTCAGTCATCTCTGGATACTGAAATGTAAGTTTTAATTCTTCACCTTATTCCTACCAAAGACTTTCCATTACATGCAGGGCTTGATGTTAAAATTTGTGCTAAGCAGCTGTGAATTCTCAGAATTAGTCGACACTTAAAAATTTAACTGTGAAATTTACATTTCCTGAAGACAATGGTGTGGGAATTATGTAACCCAAAAATGTTTCATTGAAATGCTAAACCAGGGGTCTGCCATTTTGCCCGTTGTTGACTAAAATGCCCGTTGTTGACTTGAAAGATCCAAGATGGCGCCGCAGATGGCAGCCACTGGCTTCTGCTCTCTGATGTTTTTGATAATTTTGTGTGTTTTTTTGGACTTCTGCACTTCCGTCCGAGTCACCTATTCAAGGGAGGAACTACTTTCACTCAGACTATCTCCCAATGCAACTTCTCCGCCAGTTTCTTCTGCTGATCTGAAGTTTTTTCAGTCGATCTTAGCTGTAGGAGCAGCGGCTATTGGCACTGGCCGGAAACGAAGGCGGCGTGGTAAACGTGCCGGTGCAGTAGTCAGGCTGAAGAAACGAGGATATCGCACGCCGCTCCCATCGATCCATCTGACCAATGCCTGCTCTTTGGCGAACAAAATGGACGAACTGCTGCTCCTGACTCACAAAAACCTGGATTTTAGCAGATCTGGCGCCCTGTGTTTCACGGAGTCCTGGCTGAGTGAACACATCCCGGACAACTGTTTCGCGCTGATCGCAGCCGAGAATTCTCTGGAAAGACTAAAGGTGGTGGAATCTGCTTCTACATAAATGAAGGTTGGTGTACTGATGTCACAGTGTTGAAGAAGTTTTGCAGCCCTAACCTAGAGTCACTGTTCATAAACTGTAAACCCTTTTATTCACCGCGAGAGTTCTCCTCGTTTATTCTGGTCGGAATTTATATCCCGCCTGCTGCTTGTACAACGGAGGCACTGCAGCTGACCAGATAGCAGACGTGGAGGAAAAACATCCAGACTCTCTGCTTATCATTCTGGGTGATTTCAATAGAGCTAATCTCACAAATGAGCTTCCTAAATACAGACAGCATATTAAATGTCCCACCAGGGACACAAATACACTCGACCACTGTTACACAGTTTTAAGAAACGCCTATCATGCCGTCCCCCGTGCAGCTCTGGGTTTTTCTGACCACTGTCTGCTCCATCTTATTTCAACATACAGACAGAAACTAAAAACTTCCAAGTCTGTTGTAAGGACTGTGAAGAAATGGACTGAGGAATCAAAGCTGGAGTTACAAGCCTGCTTTGACTGCACAGACTGGAGTGTTTTTGAAGATGCAGCCATTAACCTAAATGAACTCACTGACACTGTGACATCATACATCAGTTTCTGTGAGGACATGTGTGTGCAGACCAAGACCTTCTGCACATACAACAACAATAAACCCTGGTTCACTCCTAAACTGAAGCAGCTACATCAGACCAAGGAGGAGGCCTACAGAACTGGTGACTGGACTCTGTACAAGTGGGCCAGAAACATGCTGACGAAGGAGACCAGGCTTGCTAAGAGGAGCTACAGTGAGAAGTTACACCAAACCTCTCAGCCAACAACTCTGCTTCTGTTTGGAGAGGCCTGCAGAATATCACCAACTACAGGAGACCATCCCCCCACCCTGTGGAAAACCTCCAGCTGGCTAACAACCTAAACAGCTTTTACTGTAGGTTTGAAAAGAACCTACAGTTCTCACCTCCCACCCACACAAAAGGATTATCTGCAGCCCCAGGAACTCCATCCCTCCTCCACTCTGACCTCCCACCAGCACTAACGATCTGTGAAGAAGAGGTGCGCTGGGTCTTTCAGAGACAAAAGATCAAGAAGGCTGCAGGACCTGATGGTGTGTCTCCATCCTGCCTGAGAGTCTGCTCCAACGAGTTGGCCCCCATCTTCACCCGGATCTTTAATAGATCACTGGAGCTGTGTGAAGTGCCTTCCTGCTTCAAACGCTCCATCATCATTCCAGTTCCCAAGAAACCCTCTGTTACAGGATTAAACGACTACAGACCTGTTGCCTTGACCTCTGTGGTCATGAAATCCTTGGAGAGATTGGTGCTGAACCACCTGAAGGTCGTCACAGGCCCCCTGATGGACCCACTGCAGTTTGCCTACCGGTCAAACAGGTCAGTGGATGATGCAGTGAATATGGGACTACACTACATCCTGCAACACCTCGACTCCCCAGGGACATACGCCAGGATCCTGTTTGTCGACTTCAGCTCAGCATTCAACACCATCATCCCAGGCATTCTTCATCAGAAACTCCTCCAGCTCAAGGTGCCCCCCTCCACCTGCCAGTGGATCTCCAGCTTTCTGACTGACAGGTGGCAACAGGTGAAGCTAGGGAGATTTACATCCAGCTCCCGAAAAATTAGTACTGGCGCCCCCCAAGGATGTGTCCTTTCCCCACTGCTCTTTTCCCTCTACTCCAACGACTGCACCTCAGAGGACCCTTCGGTGAAGCTCCTGAAGTTTGCGGACGACACCACAGTCATCGGTTTGATCCGGGATGGTGATGAGTCTGCATACAGGCGGGAAGTGGAGCAGCTGATCCTCTGGTGCGGCGAGAACCATCTTGAACTTAACCCAGCCAAAACGGTGGAGATGACTGTGGATTTCAGGCGACACCCTCCTTCATTCCCCCCACTCACCATCCTCAACAGCACAGTGTCCACTGTGGTCTCCTTCAAGTTTCTGGGTACCACAATCTCCTGGAACCTGAAGTGGTCCTCCCATATAGACACTGTCCGGAAAAAGACCCAGCAGAGGTTGTTTTTTCTGCGTCAGCTCAAGAAGTTTGATTTGCCTCAGGAGCTGTTGGCTGTCTTCTACACCGCCATCATCCAATCTGTCCTCTGCTTTTCCATCACTGTCTGGTTTGGATCTGCCACTAAACAGGACAAGACCAGACTGCAGCGTATCATTAAGTCTGCGGAGAGGATCATTGGTACCGACCTATCCTCCACTGAGAACTTATATCGGTCCATAACCAGGAAACAGGCGGGAAACATCTGTGCTGACCCGTCACACCCCGGCCACAAACTGTTTGAACTTCTATCTTCTGGTTGTCGTTACAGATCACTGAAGGTCAAAACCACCTGTCACAGGAACAGTTTCTTTCCTCAAGCCATCACTCTGATGAACTCCTAACATTCACCTAGTCCTACCTGTTGCTGTACTCATGACTTTTCATCCATTCTTACATTGCACATAACTCTCACGCTGCTTTTTACTTCATTCACATTATATCACATTGAAATACTGTGTGACTGTATATTTTTTCATATATTTCTGCAAAGTGTGGATAGTCTGAGTAAATAACTGCATATATTCCTGTATACATTTGCATCCTTTTATAGAAACGTGGACAGACTGTAATTTGCTGTACTGTAATTTACTGTACTGCAGTTTACTTGTCATTGAATCCTTATTTAAATCTTATTTAAATCCTCCACCTAAACAACGAGAGCAAGTTTTTAGCCAAAGTCAAATTCCTTGTATGTGTTGTGCATACTTTGTCATAACCCGAGTGTCGGTTCTGGCCACACTCGGGTCTCATATCTTTTTGTTCTCTGGCTTTGGCAGCTGAGGATTCCTTCCAGCTCCTCGGGCTCTTATTGTGAAGGCGCCTGGGGGAGCTCCCTGCTGTCAAAGTCAGCTGCTGCTCTGCTGTCATTAGCAGCAGCTGTGCCGCGTTGGGGTCATTAGCCACCAGAGATATAAGCGGGTGCTAAATGTCCTCCAACGCGGCAGTCTCTGTTATATCCTGTTGTTCACCTGTATGTTCAGCCACGTTCCGTCGTGCTCCTGTTATTCTCCTTGCTCATCGTGGTTAACGGACTTGGGAATCCCCCGTTACCCGTCTGTTAACGGTCCCGTTGTAAGGTACGCTCTATGTGACTGTATCTTTGTGATTATCTCGTCTGGCGCATCGGGTGTTCCCCGGCTCAGACTTCCCCCAGCCACTGCATGTGTTCTGTGTGTGTTCATCCTTACTCAACAATAAATTACCACTGCAAACTCTCTGGTGACTGAGGCGTCTTGTGACGGTCCATGAGGGCCGTCGTGATATACTTGGACAATAAAGCTGATTCTGATTCTGATTCTGATTCTGAAAATTGAATTAGTTGAGAGCTGCAACAAATAATGTGTATGTTGCTTATAAAGTTTTCTATATAACACTGAATATACAAGAAATATAGTTGGGGCATTAATGAATTCATATTACTAAAGTTAAGAAAACTAGTCTAACTTCAATAATAATTTTTTATCATAATAAATAATTATTTTATTATTATTTTTTATTTTTATTTTACTAGGATGGCCCGACTGAAATTGCCAATCTTTTTTTCAAGGGCGTCCTGGACAAGAGGCAGCAGCAATAAGCAACACACATTAAAAAAAACATAGTCCATAGAAATTACAATAAAACTATTAGACATTTGACATTAAAGGGTGTTATGTATGGAAATATGTGGGTGAAGGATGAGGCAAGATGGACTTGGCGAACGCAGCTTTATTGTTGAGCTATTTACACAGTGGCACACGGCAGGCACCAGCATGGGCATCCAGCAAAAGAGGCTATAAGATGGATGCCCCCTGCCTTAATAGGCCAGTGCGGTGACGTGACAGGAAGTGCACGTCACCACACTGCACTTCACAATAAAGTGCCATTTATTGTATATCACAAAGGGGTCATTGACTGCACTTTTTACACATCATAAAAGCTCACTTATGTCTTAATGAAGTGCTTGTGACATATTTGTTAACATTTTCTTTAATTTTTTAATTATTGAGGCAAATTTGTTTTTTATTTTTCTTGGCTTTCTTCAAACGGTCTGATTTATATCCTGTCATTTTAAGAAACAGACTTCAGCTGTTCAACTCCGCCATCCCTCTTACGTCAGTTAGCCATTAGCTGAGTAGCTTCTAGCCAGCCGGCTCCTTCCAGCTTGGATGAGCGGTGCTGGTTCACTGATCCACAGTCAATTGTGTATCTTGCGTCACTCCAGCCCATGTCCCAATAATTTTGCCATGATTCCATAACAAATCACTAGCACAGGGTGCCCTTTCAATCGCTGCAACCAACCTGGCCCAGGATCCGAGGCTGCTGGCCGAGCTGAGCTACTGAGCCAAGGGATCTTATAGGACAGTGTCTCGCTCTGTGGGACTCCGCTCTGCTCCCACAGCCAGTTGGGGAATGCCCTGTCACGAGGCAGCTCTCCTACGCTGCGTGCGAGACCAGAGCAGAGTTGTGTGGAGCCCCGGAGGACAGTGGCGGAGCTGGCTGTGAGAGCCAGCAGCCTCCAGTCAGCAGCCTCAGGTTCTGGTGTAGGTGATTGCCGAGACCGGCGTGCTGGTGCTGGCAGTTTGCTGTGGAATCACGGCAAATTTATTGGGAGATTGGCCAAAGTGATGCAAGGTATATTGTGGACTGGTGAACCAGGTGGTAACAGGGATGGTTATTAGGGTGACTAAGAGCTGAAGAAAATAACAATATAAGCCATGCTCTGTTCAAGCTTCCTGTTTCCAGTGTTAGCTTGGGGGCTAATAGCTCAGGGGTGAATAGGCTACCTTTAGCACCAGGGTTTCCACTGGTAACATTTCCATGTGCTGGGCCACAACCTTTGAAGTTATGCCGCCACGCTAAGAGGAAATATAAATTTTAAGAAAAGTAAATGAAGGAATGACGCTCCGCAAGTGCACACACAAGTAACACGTGTGAAAGTCATCCGCGCATCAGAGTACGGAAGCGCCCCGCCCACATGAACATCAGCTGGCAGGCAGAGTGTCTCTCTACCGTCACTGTCTGAGAGAAGCATGAGCTTATTAAAGTACTTTAAACGTGGAAAAAAAGGAGAGGAGGTATGTAAGCAGTGGAGCCATTTATCGTGGTTTTAACCCGCCAATGACGGGAACAATAGTGAAGAGTCGCTTAGCAAACAGGTGTGGTTAGGCTTCATATGCAGGGAAAGGCAAGAGTGACCTCAGTGGGTTCACTGAGGATTTACTTCATCTGCCACGACAATGTTAACTAATAATTTATGTTCATTATTATGTACCTGGCAAGTTAAGATGACCGAAATTCACGAAGCCAGTGACTTTAATTTGTCAGCAGCCTTCAGACAAACTAAACGTGCCAGCATTTGGGATTTCAAAATAAGGGAGATTTTCCTGCTGTCTGGGTGGTGAGGAGAGTTCTAAAAAAACTATAAATATATAGAAATGTAGATTCAAGATTCAAAGATTTTATTTGTTAATGCTACTATACGTACAGAACATACAGGAGAATTGAAAAGTTGTTTCTTCAGTGGTGTACGCAATATAAAAAAGGAATAAAGCTGGAAAACAACAGCAGTCTATGTACAGTAAAGCTACCCGTAGTGCAAATAGTGACAACGATAAAACCCAGACATCCCATCGTGCAAATAAAGATAAACAATAAAACCCAGCAATCCTATATACAGAAGAAGTAAAGCAGTAATACTCGTAGTTGAGAGTTCGATGCAGTAGTATAGGTGCATACAGTGACAAATTGGACTGCACATGATCAATATTGCAATAACAGACAGCAGCAGGTATGGCATTTGTGCAAATGGTTGTAGTAAGGTGCAGAGACATACAGCAGCAGCTGTATTACTGTTGGTGTACCAGTCTTTCTGTGCTAACAGCTGAGGTAGTTATTGTGCAAGTGAGTGCATTGCGGTCCGGGGGGAGGGGGGAAGTGGGGAGGAAGTGAGCAGAGTTCAGGGTCCTGATGGCCTGGTGAACAAAGCTGTTTAGCAGTCTTGTGGAGCAGGCCCGGAGGCTCTGGTACCTTTTCCCTGAGGACGGGGGGCTGAAAAGGGAGTGTGAGGGGTGGGAGGTGTTGCCTGCAATGCTGATGGCTCTGTGGGTGAGGTGAGTGAGGTAGATGTCCGGGGCGGGGGGGTGCAGAGGGGCACCAATGATCTTGCTTGCAGCTTTCACTGTGTGTTGTAGGGTCTTCCGGCAGGAGGCGGTGCAGCTTCCATATTACACCATGATGTAGCTGGTGAGGATGCTCTCAATGGTGCCACGGTAGAATGAGCACATGATGGGGGGTGGGACTCATGCTCTTCTCAGTTTGTGGAGGAAATGGACGCGAGTTTGAACCTTCTTGGCCAATGATGTGGTGTTATTGGACCAGGAGAGGTCCTCAGAGATGTGCAACCCCAGGAACTTGGTGCTGCTCATCCTCTCCACAGCTGCTCCATCGATGATCAGAGGGGGGTGTTGTGTGTGTCCCCTCCTTTCATTGACTACAATCTCCTTGGTTTTTCCTTTGTTCAGGAAGAGATGATTGTCTTTACACCACTGGACCAGTTGGCTCACCTCATTTCTGTAGTTGGCTGCTTCATTGTTGTGATGAGGCCCACCACCGTTGTGTCATCCGCAAACTTGATGATGTGGTTGGTGCTGTAGGCTGGTACACAGTCATGGGTCAGCAGGTTGAAGAGCAAGAGGCTGAGCATGCACCCTTGTGGGGCTCCTGTGCTTAGTGTGATGGTCTTGGAGGTGTTGCTGCCAACCCGCACATTCTGTGGCCTCCCTGTGAGAAAGTCCAGGACCCAGATACAGAAAGAGGTTTTGAATCCCAAGTGTCTGAGTTTTTCTATTAGGTGCTGGGGGATGATTGTGTTGAATGCTGAACTGAAGTCCAAGAACAGTATTCGCATGTAGGAGTTCTTTGAGTCCAGGTGGGTGAAGGCTGGATGGAGAGCAGCAGAGATTGTGTCTTCTGTGCATCTGTTTGACCTGTATGCAAACTGAGATGGGTCATGAGAGGGAGGAAGGATGAACTTGATGTTCTGCATGACCAGCCACGTGAAACACTTCATTATGATGGGGGTCAGTGCTACGGGCCAGCAATCATTGTAGCTGGATGGGATGGGCTTATTTGAGACAGGTATTATGGTAGCAGTTTTGAAACATGTGGGGACAACAGCTTGACTCAGGGAGATGTTGAAGATGTCGGCCAGGACATTCTTGAGCACGTCCGCACAGTCCTTCAAAGCACGATCTGGTATGTTGTCTGGTCCAGCTGCCTTGCGTGGGTTGATCCTGGAGAGGGTCCTCTTCACACTAGCCAGATCCAGACCTATGACCTGCTCGTCTGGGGGAGGTGTGGTCTTCTGTGCTGCTTCGAAGTGGCCAAAGAAGTCATTTAGGTTGTTAAGCATCGTGATGTCACTTGCACAGGTCTGAGGTGGAGGTTTGTAGTTGGTGAGGGTCTGTATGCCACGCCAGAGAGAATGTGCATCTTTGGTGTTGCTGAATTCTCCGGATATTTTCTTGCTGTACTGTTGATTTGCCTCCTTGATGCCATGGGATGGGACAGGTTAGCCCTAGCTGTTGTTAGTCCTGCAGTGTTGCTGTCCCTGAAGGCTGTGTCCCGAGCCCTCAGGAGCCTGTGAACCTCTGCTGTCATCCATGGCCTTTGGTTAGTACAAACAGTGATGGATTTGCAGTGAGTGACATCATTGATGCATTTAGCAATGTATGCTTCAACAACCTCAGTGTACTCCTATATGTTTGTGTGTCCACTGGGAGGGACTGCATGCTTGAAAGTGTCCCAGTCTGTAGTGCTGAAGCAGTCTTTCAGAGCATCCAAGGCCCCCTCTGGCCTCACACGTATTTGCTTTTCTGTTGATCTGATTGTTTTCACTCTGGGTCTGTATGCAGGCCTTAGCAAGATGGTGATGTGATCAGAGAGACCCAGGTGGGGAAGGGGGGAGGCTCTCTACACTCTCTTGTGAGTTGTGTACACTTCAGCAAATTGTCTCCTCTTGTTGGAAAGTCCACATATTTGTGTAGTTTTGGTAGAAGGGCCATTAACTCTGCATGGTTGAAGTCTCCTGCTGTGATGAGGAATCCATCTGGATGCGCTGTTTGTGCCTCATTAATGGCCTGAGTTCATTTATTGCTTTTGTGGCGGGTTTGGAATAACCCCCACAACAGACTAAGGACAGACAGCTCGCCACTCCTGGTTTTTTCTGCAGCACTACTGATGTAATGTGCCATTCATGCATTGTGATGTTAATGTGCCATTCGTGCATTGTGTTCATGCGTCCTGTCCTTACTGTGACCTAGAGACAGATCAATATGTAGATGTGCCTTGTAACCTCTTTGTCCTGCAGCTGGAGCAGAGGCCAGCAATCTACCTATTGTTATGTATGTCTCTCACATGCAAATGCCCATGCCAACTGCTGTGAATGCTCTTTCATGTATTGTTGTAACTGGGTATATATACTGCACGATTCTGTCTCTCATTCTCTCTTTGACTGCTGCTGCGGACACACACACACTCTGTGTCCCTTTGCTGGAGAGCCTCCGGGCACGCTCCCGGCGCGCATGCACGGCGCCGGGGCGGGCTTCGTGACGGCGGTATGATTTAATAAACCTGCTTAAAACCTCTCAACGCTGCCTTTATTTTATCATCCGTATCACTGGTGACCCCGAAGACGCACACGCTTTGTGCGACGCAACCTTCTGGCTTGGACAGCCACGCTGCCGGCGAATGCAGCACCCGGCGGTGATGCTCCGACAAGTGAACGCAGCAGCTCCCTTCTGCTTCAGGGAACTCTCCGGGCATCACCCACGACCGGGAAAGCCGTAGTAAACTTCATGGTGAGATCTGCACGCCTGAGATCTGCTCATCCACGCTGGACCGGCCGCGCTCACAGCTCCTCCACACGAGAGCGCATGCACCTCGTCCCCTCTCCACGACGGCGACCTCCATGGCCGACGGAGAATGCAGCGCTTGGACCTGAACGCACCACGGCCGAGCGAGTGACAAAGATCGTCTCCTCCCTCTCACCGCTCCAACGCATCTGCACGAGCCCGCGGGACAAAGATCGTCTATTCCCTCTCACCGCTCCAACGCACCATGACCAATCTACAGCCACAGCTCAACTTGAATGATTATCGGCGCCGACTGCGCTGATCTCCACCAAGATTCCGGACCCTGACTCGCCTCTCCAGCGGCCCACTCACGCACGGAACCCCGGCACACGCACCGGGGAGACACGAGGACGGCGCACCACGCACGGGACAAATACGGCTCTACAGACCGCCATCGTCCTTCGCCGCTGCACACAGAGCCTTCAGGGCTACTCACACACCTGAAGCACGCAAGCAGCTCGCTCACAGGATTTTCTAATGGTCTCAGCCACGACGCACAATGGGATTCAGCCGTCAGCTTTCCCGAGGGCTTTAGGGCTGCGCCTGCACCTAAAGTCAACACGCCAAGTCCCTCTGCTTTTGGTTTTTTAGAGCCGCTACGCAGCCTCGCCGCTCCTTTTTTCTTCATGGCCGCGAGAGGAGTCGGAGACTAATTTTTCTTCTTGTGGTTCTCCGCACGCTCAACGGGACAGCCCCTCGACATCGCGGACCAACAAGCAATTTTTGCGCCGCCCGGACGATTTCACCGTCCCCGGTCGGCACTTACTACCCCCCACCCCCCTCCATCTCCTCCTGCACAGAGCTTTTCCTGCTCGCTGCCAAAGCTGGACTATCGAGGTCTCGACCGCCTGCCGAACCCTCTGGGGGGGGGGCAGTGTGGCGGGTTTGGAATAACCCCCACAACAGACTAAGGACAGACAGCTCGCCACTCCTGGTTTTTTCCGCAGCACTACTGATGTAATGTGCCATTCGTGCATTGTGATGTTAATGTGCCATTCATGCATTGTGTTCATGCGTCCTGTCCTTACTGTGACCTAGAGACAGATCAATATGTAGATGTGCCTTGTAACCTCTTTGTCCTGCAGCTGGAGCAGAGGCCAGCAATCTACCTATTGTTATGTATGTCTCTCACATGCAAATGCCCATGCCAACTGCTGTGAATGCTCTTTCATGTATTGTTGTAACTGGGTATATATACTGCACGATTCTGTCTCTCATTCTCTCTTTGACTGCTGCTGCGGACACACACACACTTTGTGTTCCTTTGCTGGAGAGCCTCCAGGCACGCTCCCGGCGCGCATGCACGGCGCCGGGGCGGGCTTCGTGACGGCGGTATGATTTAATAAACCTGCTTAAAACCTCTCAACGCTGCCTTTATTTTATCATCCGCATCACTTTACTCCTCTCGCCGATGGCAGTGGGCAGGACATACAGGGCGACTAGCAGGACAGATGTAAATTCTCTTGGTATGTAAAAGGGACAACACTTGATGATCATAAACATCACTAACGGAGAACAGTGTTTATGCACAACATTTGCATCCCAGCACCAAGCGTCACTGATGTAAACACAGACGCCTTCCCTGTGAGTCTTCCCTCCTTCCATTAACACCCTATCAGCACGATAGCATGTTAGCCCTGCTAACTGAATGGCAGAGTCCGAGATATTGTCATTTAGCCTCATTTCTGTAAAGATAAAAACACAGCAGTTCCGCGCATCACGTTGCGTAGTTCTCAGGCGCTGTATGTCATCTATTTTGTTGTCTCGTGAGCGTACGTTGGCCAGAATGAGGGAAGGAATCAGGAGTCTGTGGGGGCTAGTTGTTAGCTTCGATAGGATACCTCAATGTTTACCTCTCTTGTCGCAGCTCACACCGTCTACGGTGTCTTCATTTGGGATGGGACACAGTAGTCGAGTCCAGAGGTGTGGAGATCTGGTGGAGAAGACCTAGGCCACGGAGTTCCTCTGTGATGCTCTGGTCCAAGACGTAATGTTTGGTCATATTTCTTATCTTCACAAGGCTGTGGCGACTAGCTTGTGCGCAGCATCATATACGGACATTAAACACATGAATATACCCCTAGGACTAATTTAAACAACACTAAATATTTATGTACATGTAAAAATATTGTGGAAAAAAATATTTATGTACATGTGATTTCTTATTTTTTTATTTTTAATAAATCTGCAAAAATTAAAAAAAAAAAACTTTTTTCACATTGTCATTATGGGGTATTGTGTGTGGAATTTTGAGGAAAAACATGAATTTAATCCCTTGTGGAATCAGGCTGTAACATAACAAAATGTGGAAAAAGTGAAGTGCTGTGAATACTTTCCGGATGCACTGTAAGTTAACACTGATAAATGCTATCTTAAAAACTTAAATTATATAAATTTAAGCAACAGCAGACTAAAGGGGGAAATGGTTTACATTAATGAAATGGTAACTTAAAAGCTAAACTGTCCACCTTACACTTATGTTAGCATAAAAGTTAAATGGCTTAGTTGAAGAAAATTAGTTTAAAAATATTAATTATCTTAATAAAACTGAAAAAAATATTAGCATAAAAGCAGAAATTGTGAAGTACATTACATTTTTTTCCTTGGTGAAAATATACTTAAGTTTTTAGCTTTAAAAAGTTGATTCTGCTTGAAGAGAGAGGCTATCTTCTCCTTTCACATTTTTTTCTAAAGAAAAAAGTAAGGAAATTTTAAAGTAGGAAGCATAAACCATGCAAGTAAAAACACAAATTTTTTCCCATTCTTCCTTGCAAAACGGCTCCAACACTTTCAAGATGGACGTGTTCTTCTTGTGAACAGCAATCTAGATTTGTGCGTTCTTGTGGTCATTGGTGACATTTTTTCATATTTTTGTGACCCATCTCGGAAATGTGCTACATTTTTCTTGCAGTTATGAGCAAAAAGACTCATTGAAGTTTGGAATCGAATACCATAGTGTTGAGGTGTAATACTGTATGTGTAATACATTAGTTACCATCAGCCAAAGTGGCTAGTAAGAGTGACTGATCTATAGGGCACAGCTGGATTCTTTCAGCATTTGGCCAGTTGAACAGTGCTAAAGTCACGCTCTGTTTAGATACATTGACTGATCATATGTGCATGCACCGAAAAACCTATAGTCATATAGAAGCAAATGTATACTGTAAAAATCGTAACGGTAAAAGGAAGAATATATTTAAGCACAGAAAAATCATAGAGATTCATTTTAAAATTAAATTTCTTTATTTTCAAGGTTCCCCAGATCCCGAAGTGCATATCTTCTCTTTTACAGGAAAAAGAAAGGCAAGACAAATATTTTGATTATGTCCATTGAGGCTGTCGGCAACTTTGGTTGAATTTAATGGTATCATACTTTCTGATCCATGCAGCAGATATCCAGAACACCAAAGAGGTTTCTACCAGTGAAATTTTCCAGCCTACTCCAAATGAAGACATTGATCAAGACGCTGAAAAGATTAGCAAGAGAGAGGAGGGTGAGAAGATGGCCAAAATACAAAAAGATGATACTGTCTCTTTGGACAAACATGATAAATCAGAGAAAAACAAAGATGAGAATAGAGCAGCTGAGAGCTCACTTGAGGTTTGTGAAGTAAATCATGCAGATAGTGATCAGATTCATAAACCAATCAAGGATGATGAAAGTGCTGGAGTGGATGATGGTGACCATATCAGACCCAATGTAGATCCTGGTTTTACATCTGATGTCAGTAGTAGGCCTGCAGTTAACTGTCATGTTGATGAACAATATGAAATAAGTGCATCACATAGGAGAATAATTAATGTAAGTCAGCAAACAGATGAACAGATTAGGATTGAAAACAATAAATTTCAGGAAAGTGAACAAAACATTGGAAATCCACCAGACAAAGATGGGGATGAAGAGAAATCGGAACATGAAACAGAAGGGAAAATTAATGTTGCTAAACCAGCAGGGAACAAAGAGTTGAAGACAATGCATGACCTTAAACCTCAAATGAGTGATGAGGATAGAGCAGCTGAAGTATCTCACCCAGACCAGAAAGTTGAAGATGAGAGGGAGGAAAGTGTAGCTGGTGATGATCGGGGTCACATCGAGGTAACACAAATTGACCATGATACACCTAAGAGCATTGGAGTAGGTGATACACATGAACAGCTAGCAACAGCTAAGGATGCTAAGAAAGACCACAATCATGAAGATAATCTGAACATACAGGAAACTGATGTTATGAGTAAAACATGTAAAGAAGTTTTTGCAAACAGACACACAAATGTGATGGAGGTCAAGGGAGGAAACCCAAACTGCGATGGTGATAAAAAACAGATCACAAGTTTAGATGATGGTGGGCAGAACACGGCAGAGAACAAGATCACTGCCATACGAACGGTACAAAAAGGTTTTGTTGCAAAGAAGCAATCCAAAGAGGAGGGCAGTGGTTTTCTTACAGGACCAACAACAGAGACGCTGATAAAGAACAAGAGAACTGATAATGAAGAAAAGGTCGAACAGAAAAGTTCTCAACTTAAAACCACAAAAAACATTTTACTTCATGGTAAAATAATCGAAGAAGAATATGTTAGGGAAGTAGTCACTGAAAAGACTTTTACTATCAAAACTGTGCTGGAAACCTTTCAGAAGAGTACTGTGGGTGAAGAAAAAACAAAAATGGAACTTGAGGTGAATTTAATTGAGGAATTCACATCCAGTGGTTGGAAAATAGCCAAGAGATTTGTTATCATCGAGTGTGCATAAAGGAAGTCTCAGGGCAGTGCTGAGGAACAGGAACAAGGCAGTGAGAGACAGCAGACTTTACCCCCCACTGATTCATCATGATGAATTGCAGCTGAGTGCAGTGCTTCACAGTACTGTGATATAATGTATACACTGTTCTCCTTAGAACACATCTATTTCCACAGTCTAATACATGGTTCCCCAGATAGGTTTTCCCCCAAGGATCAAATTATGTTAAGCATGCCAAACTGAGAGCCAAAATATCAACAGCACCACACACCTCAAAATAATAACACCCTTATAGCACATAGTGGAAAAATGACATTTTGTCAACTACTGGTGCTTTTACTCCATAACAGTAGGTGCTTCACCTGAAAAACAGATTAGTTCTGGATAAAGTAGTATCAGTGCAGCCCTAGTAGTAAATCACTGATGTTGTTTATTGTTAAACAACTGTTTATTGTTATACAAGAAAAAAGGAAAACACTTTGTAGCCCATGAAGAACTATGAAATCACTGTGTATATTCTGTGTAAGTACTAGTGTTAAATAGTGTAAGTAGGATAATGGTAAGAATCTCTCTTTTTAAGATAAGATGAGCCTTTATTAGTCTCACAATGGGGAAATTCCAGGATTACAGCAGCAAAGGGATAGCAGCACTCAGAGCAATAGTAAATAAGATAAAAAGATAAGAACTGGTTAGCCAAAGCAGTAAATAAATATACATTTGTACACAGCTATATACACAGTGCAGGAGCATTGCAGCTAGATGGAATAAACAGTAATACAGTTTGTTAAATTACCCTGCAGAATATGACTATGCACCCAGACAGAATATTTTGCATTTTATTTAACAGTGTTGTTGTCACCCTCAATAATGATTATTGTCCTAGTTGTGTATTGGAGGGGACGATTGCTATTGTGCAAAGTTCTTACGTTTAGTACATTTATTACGACCTCTACGAGCAGCCCTGGTTAGATTATAAAGTCCGACAGCCGTAGGTAGGAAGGACCTGCCGAACCTCTCCCTCGTGCATCTAGGATGGCACAGCCTACCACTAAATGAACTCCTCAGTGCGTTCAGCGTGTCCCGCATGGGGTGGGACTGAGACTCCACTAGGTCGAGGCATCACCCCAGAACAGAGCTAGCTTTTTTGATCAGCCTGTTCAGTCTCTTCATGTCGATTGCCATGATGCCACTGCCCCAGTAGATCACTCCAAATGTGATGGCTGATGCCACCACCAAATCGTAGAATAAAAGTGCCCTGTTGCTACTATTTAAGTGCCATGTAATTATTGTGGAGGTACTGTGTAGGTAGGTATCCCATAGATGCATACAAGAACCTTGTGGTTTTGTTACTTCATACTAGTTTAATAGTCCACTTATCTTAGTACCCCAAAAATTACCCCATACCTATTGTATTATTCAGTTACATTGCTTGGTTCTAATTACTCCAAAATTACCAGATACTTGTTTTAAGTATATCAAAGCAGAACTTTTTAGCTGCAGTATCATACAGTAAATACTGTATATAATCCACTTAACAGTAGGCTAGGACAGTACCTCAAGCTAATGTAGATGTAATCACAGACATGACGGAGGACAAAGTAGGAAACCCAAACTACAATGGTGATAAAGAACAGATTACAAGTTTAGATCATGATGGCCAGAACACAGCAGAAAACAAGATCACTGGTATACAGTCCTGTGAAAAAAATAGGACTCCCTGTATAAGCCTCTTTGTGTTTTGCTTTTTGTTTTTTACATATTTGGACATAAAGATATTTAATATCAATGTTAAAAATACTGGTGAGATTCACATAATACAACTAAACTATTGAAAATGAATTAAAGACTTTTTTCCAAATTTTCTATAAAATGTAATTCTAAACAAATAGTGAGTAATAAATTAGGACAACCCCCATCTTTTTTAGGACACCCCCACATTCATTTCCACTTACAATGGCTAAAATAAATGTAAAAAATGCAAATAAAAACAAAACCAAGGTTAGACATACAGTAGGTATGTGAACATTTCTTAATAAAGAACTGAATATTAAAAGGGGTGTCCTAATTTTTTCACATGACTGTACAAATGGGACATAAAGGTTTTGTTGTGATGAAATAGACTAAAGATGAGGGCAGTGAAGTAGATGCTGAACAAACTCAAATCAGCAAGAACTCTTTTCTCTGAGAACCAGTAACAGAGACACTGAAAATGATGAAAACTTGGAACAGAAAACGCCTCAGCTGAAAACAAGAAGAACAATTACTGCACTTCATGGTAAAATAGTTGAGGAAGAATACGTGCTTAATGGTTGGAAAATAGTCAGCGGGGAGAGTTTTATTATCAGAGCTGTGCTAGAAACCTTTCGAGAGAGTACTGAGAGTGAAGAAAAAGCGAAAATGGAACATGAGGCTAAATTAATTGAGGAAGAAAATGGTAAAATGGCATTCATTTATATAGCGCTTTTATTCTCATCTCTTGATGACCAAAGCGCTTTACAGATCCTGCTATCCACCCATTCACACACACATTCATGCACTGAAGAAGGCAGTCAGAGAAAGGAGAATTTCCTCCCCCTGATTCCTCATCCTGAATTACAGCTGATACCATTGGTTTATAGTGTTCTGATATAGTCGTGTATATACAGACCTCCTAGAACAGTGTTTTTCAACCAGGATGCCGTGGAACTCTAGAGTGCCATGAGAGATCATTCGGGGTGCCTTGGGAAATTGTCTAATTTTACTTAATTGGTCCAAAAAATTGCAAATAATTTTTTTTCTTTGTTGTGTGTCAGTGCCTGTAGTGGCTCTTCCATGTCCATGGGTGGCAGTATGAATGGAATCTTCTTCTTCTTGATTATGAAAAATTCACCCTGTGGAGAAGCAGCATTACCGCAATAACTTCTGCAGCTGCTTTGTACGTTTCATGGAAATCCCCAAAAACTACTGTCATGTGTGAGTTCACAACATTATCTGGAGGGGCACACCAGCTGGGAAAATGTCATTACCTCTTCCCAGAAACTGCATCTTGATGTTTACGGTATTCAGCACTGAACAAGCAATGGATAAAACTGTCATAGAGCTTTGCTAGTCAGTCTGTCAATCCATCCCCGCTACGTCTCATTTTCAAACTAATTTATTCTCCTGGAATTTCACCACTGATTTGTATGCAGTTGCACTGTGTTTCACACAGAGTATGAACAAGTTACAATGTGAGCGCAGCAGGACCTCTCGTGGCTGTTTGCTGACAGCTACACAATTCCAGAAAGTTTGGAAGAATAAACAGAAAACGGAATTCCAAAGCTCTGGTGTGGGAGCATTTTGGACTGAAGCCAACTGAGGGAGGAGAGCACAGTAATTTCAGCGAGTCAGTATGTGGGATATATTTGAAAACAGTTTTAACGAAAACTGAAAATTGATTTAAAAACATCACCATCCCACTCAATTTTTCCAAGTGGGAACAAAACTGCACTCAGACATGGAGAACCCCCCATTTCCCCACAGTCTAGAATGAAGGAGCCTTTGACCAACAATGCAAAAATAAACATGACAGTGGTAAATGAAAAATTTACCTTTAAATATTTGTTGTCTACCAAAATTTATCATTACAGCCCTAATTACAAGACTAAATTGTCATTGCATATACTGTAATAGGCTACAATATGTCATTTTATAACATTGTGGGTTGGTGGGGTGCTGCAGGATTTTTTTCAATGTAAGAAGTGTGCCATGGCTCGAAAAAGGTTGAAAAACACTGTCCTAGAATGCATCCATTTCCACAATCTAAGGCCAGAGACACACCAAGCCGATGATCGGCCATGTGGAAAGTTGGAGTTAAGTGAGCCTCATTTGCTTAGTGTGTCCTGCACCGTCGGCACAAAACAAACCTCGTCTGCATTTTGTTTGTTTGTTTGTTTTTTAATGATTCAGCATGTTGAATCTGTGTCGGACTTCTCAGTGAAATGGAGCACTCTGATTAGCTGTTGAGCGTAGTGAATGAGTGAGTACAAGCACACACCTTATGCTTGTTTTCCTTTGGCTGTCATCTTCTTGGTGTGTGCAGGTGGAACTTTTTTTTACCCCAGCAAACTTGAAGAAAGGGGACACAGCAGGACGCCATTCACTGGGTTTTGTCAGAGTTGTGGGCTTGGTGTGTCTCTTGCTTGTTCCACAGAGATTTTTTTTTAACAGGCTGTACCATCTCTGTAATCCTTTTTACCCTGTCCATGAACATGCTGGTTAAGGTAGCGGAGGTAGAGTGTAGAGGACCCCTGTCAAGGTCAGGAATCCGGCAGCCCCCAATTAGAGCTTTCATGGATGACCTGACAGTCACTACTACATCAGTGCCTGGCAGTCAGTGGATTCTCCAAGGCCTGAAAAACTTACTTCCTGGGCAAGAATGAACTTCAAACATTCAAAGTCTAGATCCATGGTCCTGAAAAGAGGGAGAATGGTGGACAAATTCTGTTTCCACCTGGATGGTGTTGTGATACCATCTATCACAGAGAAACCAGTCACAAGTCTAGGGAAAGTTTTTGACTGCAGTCTTAGGGACGCATCATCTATCCAAATTACTATCAGGAAACTGGAAGCATTCAGTTCTATTCAACTTTATTTATATAGCGCTATTTCACAACAACAGTCATCTCATAGCACTTTCAAATGTAGGGGAAACCCCCACAATTGCAGAACGACCCCAGCAATCAGGCGATCCCCTCTGAACAAGCATTTGGTGACAGTGGAGAGGAAAAACTCCCTTTTAGCAGGAAGAAACCATCAGCAGAACCAGGCTCAGGGAGGGGAAGTCATCTGCTACGACTGGCTGGGGGGTGAGGGGATGGAGAAGAGGAAGAAAAGAACAGACATGTAGAGAGCAAACTGCATGACGGGGACTCAGTGGGAGAGAGCAAACAGATGTTAATGACCAGCAAAAATATTTTGTTGAGAGTGAAGAAAGGAGTGAAACCCAGTGCATTGTTGGAGGTCCCCCAGCTGTCTAAACCTATTAGCAGCATATCTAAGGGAGGGTTCAAGGTCACCTGATCCCACCCTAACTTTAGGCTATGTCGAAAAGGAAGGTTTAACCCTATTCTTAAAAACAGAGATTGAGTCTGACTCCCGAATCCAGATTGGCAGCTGGTTCCAAAGGAGAGTAACTTGATAACTGAAAGCTCTGCCTGGCATTGTACTTTTGGAGATTCTAGGTATGAGAAGTAATCCTGTAATTTGGGAGCAAAGTGCTCTGTTGGAATGGTAAGGTATTATCAGATCTTTTTAAATTAAAAGGGGCCTGATTCTTTGGAGCTTTGTAAGTGGGAAGAAGGATTTTAAACTTAATTCTAAATTCTATGGGAAGCCAATGAAGGGAGGCCAGAACCGGAGAGATGTGAGCTCTTTTTCTAGTACCTGTTAAAACTCTTGCTGCAGCATTTTGGATCAGCTGAAGACTTTTTAAAGCTGTTTTAGGACAGCCTGATAATGAAGTTACAATAATCTAATCTCGAGCTAACAAAAGCGTGGATTAGTTTCTCAGCATCACTCTGACACAAGATGCTCCTAATCTTGGCAATATTACATAAATGGTAGAAGGCAGTCTTAGAAACAAGTTTAATATGTGAATTAAAGAAAAGATCTTGATCAAAACTAAATCCAAGGTTCCTCACAGAACTATTAAGAGAAAGAGTAACCGCATCCAAACTAAGAGTTTGATTTGGAAAGGTATTTCTAAGGTTTTTTGGACCAACTAGAATGACTTCAGTCTTATCTGAATTTAATAGCAAGAAATTACAAGTCATCCAAGCTTTGATTTCCTTTAGACAAGCCTCTAATTTGGCTAATTGATTACTGTCATCTGGCTTCATTGACAAGTATAATTATGTGTCATCTGCATAACAGTGAAAATGTATGCAGTGCTTTCTAATAATATTGCCTAGCGGAAGCATATATAAACTAAAAAGAACAGGGCCTAGCACCGATCCCTATGGAACTCCGTGACTGGGCTTTGAGTTGGAAGAAAACTCATTACTGACATGAACAAACTGGAACCTATCAAATAAATAAGGTTTGAACCACTGCAATGAAGTTCCATTAAGTCCAACAAGGTCTTTTAGTCTATCAAGTAAAATATTATGACCGATAGTATCAAAAGCTGCACTAAGGTCTAAAAGGACAAGTACAGAAACAAGTCCATTATCAGCAGTCAGTACAGTTGGATGTCGAGGCTTTGCTGCCAGCTCCCTACGCAAAATTTACACTTTCCTTGGCATCAAAGGAGCTGCTAAAAGGAAGACCATAAAATCTGCCACCAAGGCTGCAGAAAGAGCCTCTTGGTAGCTATGGATTAAGAGGTCCGAATCATGGGCCAATGCCGCTGAGACACAAGTAAGCGTCTGATGAACCCTGGTTGGGTTGCCTGATTGAGGATGTCTGATGTGAGACCTGAAACACCCGATGACATCAGGAAACATCACTGATGATGTGTCCCGGCCCATCCATGGATGTATCTATTCACCTTTTCCAAGGATCAAATTACCGACTTGGACTAACTTGTTGGTAACCTTCCATTAAAGAAAGAAAATCCCACAGTGGTCACTGAAATAACTTGAAACTGACAAAAGTAATAATAAATTTAAAAAAAATTGTCAAAATCAACTAATGAAAATCAAGCATTTTGGTTCAACGGAATCATTTAAAAAAAAACAAAAAAAAAACAAATGAAACTGGCCGGGACAAAAATGATACCTCTAGAAAAGAAAAAAAAAAATTGACTATAGGGACATGTTAAACTAAGGTGTATCCTGTAAAGTGTGTCACTTTCTAATTGCGCCACGGGTCACATTTTGAACAACAGTTGACTCCATGGAAGAAGACCAGGAGGGTTCCACTATTTATAGAAAAACATTAAAAAGACACCCAAAATGCATGCTGACAAACCCCAAAGTTTCTAGGAGGTTGTCCTTTGGACTGATGAGACAAAACTGGAGCTTTTGTTCCAGTCACATCAGCTCAGTGTTCACAGAAGGAAAAATTAAGCATACAAAGATAAGAATACTTTACCTACTGTGAAACATGACGGAGGCTTGCTTATGTTCTGGGACTACTTTGCTCCTTCTGGCACAGGGTACTGTATCTTGAATCTGTGCAGTGTACAATGACTGCAACAAAATATTGATTATGGTTACCATCATCATTTTTGTCCAGGCCAGTTTCATTAGTTTGTTTTTTAACATTCAGTTGACCCAAAATCCAAAAACAATGTTTGATTCTCATGTTATTTTTAGAATTTTTTTTTTAATTGATTATTACTTTTGTCAATTTCTGATTTGTGACTTGTGTATCTAATGTTTACCTTTTTATGTCTTGAGTTTTTTGTTGCAAAGAAAATTCATTTAAAACAATTTTGGTGATTATTACTTTTGCCAATTCCAAGATATTTCAGCAACCATTGCGGGATTTCTTTCTTTCATGATGGGTGACTAACAAATTTGTCCATGTCTGTATGATGATCATGCCAAACTGAGGGACAAAATATCAAAAACACCACACACCAACAAAGTAGTGACACATCTATAGAACATGGAACATAGAACATGGAAAAATAACATTTCCTCAACTACTGGTATTGTTCCTCAGTATCAGTAGGTGCTCCACCTGAAATAGTGACATTCATTCTGAAAAATGTGGTATAAATGCAGCCATGGAGACAATTAAAATGCAGACGAGATTGTTTTACATCCACCCACAGATGAAGAGATCGGGGATGACAACTTAGAAAAGACCAATTTTTTTACAGAATTGCTAAACAAACGGAGTGTCAAGAAGACTGTGAAAGAGCAAATGTTGAACAAATCTTTGAATTTCAGGGAAAGGGACAAAACAGAAAAAGAAGCCAAACCAGGCAAAGATGGAGAGGAGAAGAAATCAGAAGGTAAAGATGAAACAAAAAGGAAAGATTAAAGTGGACAAAGGAAGATTTACCTGAACTGTCAGATAAATCATCCAGACAAGAAAGTTTGCAATGAGATGGGTGAAGATGCAAAGAGTGGTGATCAGGGTGATAAACCAGTGATCATGAAAGTGCTGGAGCGGATGATGATGATAGAGGAATGTAGATGTTGATCATGATTTTGAATATGAAGTCATCGGCAAACCTCCAGTTAGTGATCATGTTTAAAGACTAGATGAGATCAATAAAACACGACTTTATCAATGTAAATCAGCAAACGGATGAACAAGTCAGGAATGTGAACTTGGAGAAGACGAGAAAATATTTGGCAGAATTCTTTAATGGTCATAAAGAGTGTCAGGATGACAGTAAAAGAGGGAATGTGGATCAATGGATGGGGTTAACCGCTGGACTGGACATTCAAAAATATATAGGATGTTTAATATGTAAATGTAAAGACATGAAAAATTAAGAACTCTTTTAGGTTTTTTAATTCTTGAAAAACCAATGATTTTTTTTTGTATATTGTAGAAAATTTTTATTGTATTGATGTTTGGAGATGTTTTATGTATGGGGAAAAAATGGATGTGAAACAGGATGAACCCAATTATGTCATAGATTACTCATCTCATTTAAATTGTTGGAAGCACTCTTATCATTTAACATGTCTTAACATGTCAGTCTTTCCTGATGCAACCCTGCCCATTTATCTGGGCTTGAGACCACCATTTAGAGTACACTGGATTGTGGTCTCTGTCTGCCTCAGAATAAATCACTGGAAATACTTCAGAACGATTGGTTGAACATTGTCCTCTAGAAGTTACTGCAAAGTATATTCTCAAACCCTTTCTCTTTAATGCACTTTATCAAAACAGCTGAAGGACATATGAGGGTGTTGTTGAGGAGCAAAACTTCAAGAGGGCAATGTTACAATGCTACAGATTCTATGCTATGACTGCCAGCAGTACTATGATTTATATGCAATGGTTCAACAAGCATTTTACCACTCTGTGATGTCTTCTCTTCTTTAATTTTGAAAGTTGGTTGCAGGATGTATTGTACAAAATCCTTAATATTAAATCACCATGCTTCTGAGAAATAGTGTAACATCCCTTACTTACATATCAAATCAAGGAAAAAGAAAATGATTTCTGTTATATAAGAATAATTGTAATTATATTTACTCGTGAGCAGTTTATCTGTGCTTTTTAAAAGGTGTATCACCTATTCTCATTTATTTGTAGGAATATGGTGTTGGATTTTAATAATACAGGATGTCTAGTAAATGAATTCCCAGGTACTGGTTTTTTTTCATCACAGCATAATTTGTTGTCTTGTTCATGTTTCAATTTTGTTTTTGTCTTTTATGTTGTAAACATGTCTAAAAGGTAATATGCAACTGACTGACAAAACTGAAAAACGTCTTTTACTTAATGGCTGCTCTTTTTTTTGTCATGTCTGAAGTTGTCTCTATAATAATGACTCTGGAACCATTGATGGTGATTGAAATAAAGGTCTGTTTACAACCTAAGCAGTTCTCCATATTGTGGTGCTCTTACACTGTAATTGTCTGCTGAAGTACAGGCTACAGATTAAAAAAGGTATTCTGTATCTGATTAAAGTTGAGGAAGAATACAGCACTCACCCAGTCAACCATGCAGTACTTACACTATAATTATTCCGTACTTACACTCTAATTACCCACGTCTGAGTCACATCTGTAGAGCAATCCTTGCCGATTGCAGCTGGCTATCCAACCGTGTCTGTGCTCTAACTCAACAGCTACATCCACTGTACTTGGTATATATGTTGACCTTGGGACCTATACTTTTGGGGTCCAAAAGTCAAGGTCAGAATGCCATATAAACTATATCTCAACAACAAAGAAAGCTAGGGTCACCAAATTTGGTACATGGGTTCACCTGACACCCTGACCTCTGATTACAGATTTGGGTTCTAAAGGTCAAGGTTTTGGGGTCATGTTGTCAAAGGTCAAGGTTTTAAATCTATAGAGCTGCAAAAGGCAGTTGCCTGCATCTTGATGGAGTGCATTGTAGTTATGGTATAATTTGGTGGGCTGTACTATAGAGTGGTACATTTAGTTGACACTGTCCACTTGCTAATACCCCTGAAGAGATTTATTTATTTTTTACAGTCAGTGTAAGTTTCAATTATGAATCAAAAAGAAAATACAAAATACAAAAATAAAAATAAATAAAAATACAAAATACAAAAGAACAGAGCAGCATTAAGTGCTTTGTCATGTGGCTGTTCAGTAAAATGTTTACACATGCATTGCATACCAAAGCAATAAAGATATAAAACACCAATCACTAATGAAAGTTTTCGACAAATAAAAGAAATATCTTTGCATGGATTGGCAGGTGATCTGAATATTTTATAAAATTTGAATGAATAAATTAATGAATGAATATTTACTTTTTGAACATAGCGCAGCATTTCAACAAAACACAATATGAAAAAGACTAAGAAAACAAACGGAACAAAATAAGAATAAAGTAAAACAAACAAACAAATAAAAAACATTGGCACTTTGTCTATGTTCAACAAAAGGAGTGGGGAGAAGTCAACACTGATTGGATCCGACCCCATAAATAATTGATTTTTGTTTTCATCTTGTGTACATAGACAAAAATAAGTAGAAATAATTGAATTTTATCAAAAGTTAACAGAAAAATACTAGTGTTTCTCTGTAAATTATATCAATATTTGTAATTTACAGTGGTGTGAAAAAGTGTTTGCCCCCTTCCTGATTTCTCATTTTTTGTATGTTTGTCACACTTAAATGTTTCAGATAAGATAAGATAAGATAAGCCTTTATTAGTCCCACAATGGGGAAATTCCAGGATTGCAACAGCACAGGGATAGCAACAGTCAGAGCAACAATCAAGAAGACAAGAAAACAAGAGCAGCGAATATACTGTATATACACACAGTGCGGAGCATTGTAGCTAGATGGAATAAACAGCATAACCGTCTGCTTAGTTATCCTACATAGTATGAATATGTACCCATACATATTGTCACCCTCCGTAGCGACCGATATTGTCCTAGTTGTATACTGGAAGGGACCATTGTGTAAGTCTATTGCGTCTTTTGCATTCAATACTATTAGGTCGTCACGTTTTTTTGCTATCTCTGCGAGCAGCCCTGCTTAGGTTATACAGTCTGACAGCGGTAGGTAGGAAGGACCTGCGAAACCTCTCGGTTGCGCACCTAGGATGATGTAGTCTGCTGCTAAATGAGCTCCTCAGTGCGTTCAGTATGTCCTGCATAGTGTGGGACTCGGACTCCAGCAGAGATGACAGTTTAGCCACCATCCTTCTCTCTCCTATCTCCTCCACTGGGTCAAGGCGCTGCCCCAGGACAGAGCTAGCTTTCTTGATCAGTTTGTTCAGTCTGTTCCTATCGGCTGCTGTAACACCACTGCCCCAGCAGACCACTCCAAAAGTGATGGCTGATGCCACCACCGTGTCATAGAATGTCTTCAGCAGCGCCCCTTGTACTCCAAAAGACCTGAGTCTCCTCAGTAGGAACAGCCTGCGCTGTCCCTTCTTGTAGAGTGCGTCAGTATTGTGTGACCAGTCTAGTTTATTGTTCAGATGAACACCCATGTACTTGTAGGATGTCACCATCTCGATGTCTGTTCCCTGTATGTTTATTGGTGCTGTGAGGGGTTGTCCTTGCCTGTGGCAGTCCACCACCAGCTCCTTAGTTTTCCTCGCGTTGATCTGGAGGCAGTTCCGATGGCACCAGTCCACGAAGTCCTGGATAAGCCCTCTGTACTCAGCTTCATCTCCGTTGGAGATGAGGCCGGCGATCGCAGAGTCATCAGAGAACTTCTGTAGATGGCAGTATGTTGTGTTGTGTGAGAAGTTCGCAGTATAAAGGGTGAACAGGAAGGGAGCCAGAACCGTTCCCTGGGGGGCCCCCATGCTACCGATGATCGTGTCGGACACACAGTCCTGGGTTCTCACAAACTGTGGCCGGTTAGTGAGGTAGTCCAGGATCCATGATGACAGGTGTTGGTCCACCCCTGCACACAGCAGCTTGTCCTTCAGGATCATCGGTTGGATGGTGTTGAAAGCACTGGAGAAGTCAAAGAACATGATCCTCACCGCATTCCCGGGCTTCTCCAGGTGGGACAGAGAACGGTGAAGGAGGAAGATCACTGCATCCTCCACCCCAATGCCATGCTTGTAGGCGAACTGGAGTGGATCCATCGCTGGTCCCACCAGGGGGCGGAGGTGAGCAAGGAGCAGTCTCTCCAGGGTCTTCATCATGTGGGACGTCAGGACCACTGGTCTGTAGCTGTTCAGGTCTTTGGGGTGGGAAGTCTTTGGTACAGGTACCACACAAGATGTTTTCCACAACTGTGGTACCCTCCCCAGCTTCAGGCTCAGGTTGAAGATGAGCTCCACAATCCCACACAGCTGGTCTGCACAGGACTTGAGGAGCTTTGTGCTGATGCCGTCTGGTCCCGACGCCTTCCACACCTTCCTCAGCTCCATCCTCACCTGGGTCTTAGTGAGGGTCATGTTGGAGGGCTGTGTGTTGGGAGTGGGGGGGGTGTTGGTGGAGTGGGGTGTGGGCAGCAGGACTCGATGTCTTTAGAGGCAGCAGTGGTTGTTTTGCAGTCGGGGGGAGGGCGGTTGGTCAAACCTATTAAAAAACAGGTTCAGATTGTTTGCCCACTCCCTGCCCCCCGTGGCATGGGGGGAGGTATTCTGGAGCCCAGAGATGGTTTAAAGGTTTCTCCAGACCCCACCGATGTTGCTCTGTTGCAGCTTGTCCTCCATCTTCTTCCTGAAGCTGTCCTTGCCTTCTCTGATCTTCCTCCTCAGCTCCCTCTGTACGGACTTCAGCATCTCCCTGTTCCCCAACCTGAAGATCCTCTTCTTCTCTCTCAGAAGTGTTTTTATCTCAGGGTTGATCCAGGGTTTGTTGTTCGAGCAACACCGTATGGTCTTGGTGGGTATGATGTTATCCACACAGAAGCTGATGTAGTCCGTGATGGTGTGAGTGAGGCCATCGATTTCCTCACCATGTGGATCGCAGAGCTGCTCCCAGGCAGTGGTTTCAAAACAGTCCTTTAGAGCGTCCATTGCCTCCTCAGACCATAACTTCACTGTGCGCATGACCGGAGGTTGTCTGTGCACTAGGGGTTTGTACAAAGGCAGGAGATGAACCAAGTTGGGCGGTGCGGTGGCGCAGTGATTAGCACTGTGGCAGCACAGCAACTCACCCTTGGCCATGGGATCCCTGGTTCAATCCCAGCCCCTGACCAACAGTGATCTGTGTGGAGTTTGCATGTTCTCCCCGTATCTGCTTGGGTTTACTCCAGGATTTCTCCGGTTTCCTCCCACAGACCAAAAAACAAAACAAAACATGCAGGTTAGGTTAATTGGAGACTCTAAAGTGGCCCTAGGTGTGAATGTGTGTGTGAATGGTTAAGGGATAGCGCCGTACCGTGGCTGCTTCATCCATCCAGGTGGACGCCCTCAATTTCCCCTCTGGGGATCAATAAAGTATACAAAATCAAAAAAAAAAAAAAAAAAGTTGTGATCCGATCTCCCGAGTGGGGGGAGTGGTGATGAGGTGTACGCCTCCTTAGTGTTTGCGTAGAATAAGTCCAGTGTTTTATTGTCTCTAGTGTGCCATGTGACATACTGGGTGAACATGGGTAGAATGGGAGACTGAAATATGATTGAAATCGCCTGAGATGAGGAGAAGAGCATCTGGTTGTTCTGTCTGCAGCCTGCCAGTTACTGAGTGGATGACGTCACACGCTGTCCCGGCATTCGCCGTCGGATTTGCATAAATAACAATGCAGATCACGTGTGAGTATTCCCTCGGGAGATATGTAGACCGCATGCTTACAGCTAGCAACTCCATGTCTTTGTTGCAGTGTTGTTGTTTAATCGTGATATGTCCCGGTCTGCACCAGTTGTTATTGACATACATCATCACTCCTCCACCCCTTGCCTTCCCACTGCCTGGTGTTCGGTCTGCCTGTATTGCGTGGAAACCCTCCAGTTCAATGTTAGCATCTGTTGCTAGTTCTGTTAGCCACGTCTCCATGAATAGCATCAGGCTACACTCTCTGTATATGCTGTTGTAGCGGGAGATAGCCGCTAGCTCGTCTGTTTTTCTGAGTAGCGATCGTACATTCCCCATAACAACGGATGGGAGGGCGGGTCTGTACCTTATATTCCTCGCCCGCCGTCTTATTCCAGCACGACATCCACGCCGTTTCCGTCTTATTTCTCCCGGCATGTCGAGTTTTTGCGTTAGCATCGTGGGCCGGTTAAGTGCTAACAGCTGGTCCCTATTGTACTGCCTCCTACAAGAAACAGTGGATCCGTCCGCTGGCTCAGGAGACATTTGGGCGATCTACGTGTCTGTGATGGATCAAGGTGTCGCCGAAACAGAAAGATTAGCAAGAGAGCCAGATAGTAAATAGAAATAGGAAGAAACTGATCCGCTGTTGCAAAAAGGCAGCCTTCTCGTGTGGCGCCGGAAGTAAGAGTATCATCAGACAAACTTAAATATTAGACAAAGATAACACAGGTAAACACAAAATGCAGTCTTTAAATGAAGGTGTTTATTATTAAGGGTAAAAAAAATTCCAAACCTACATGGCCCTGCGTGAAAAAGTGATTCCCCCCCCTCCCCGGGTTAAAACATAAATTAACTGTGGTTTATCACATCTTTGGAAAGCTGAGTTCAATTTCTCTAGTCACACCCAGGCCTGATTACTGCCACACCTGTTCTCAATCAAGAAATTCAATTCAATTCAGTTCAACTTTATTTATATAGCGCCATTTCACAACAACAGTCATCTCATAGCACTATCAACTGTAGGGGGGGAACCCCCACAGTTGCAGAAAGACCCCAGCAATCAGGCGATCCCCTGTGAGCAAGCACTTGGCGACGGTGGAGAGGAAAAACTCCCTTTTAACAGGAAGAAACCTCCAGCAGAACCAGGCTCAGGGAGGGGCAGTCATCTGCTGCGACTGGCTGGGGGGTGAGGGGATAGAGAAGAAGAAAAGAACAGACATGTAGAGAGCAAACAGCACGATGGGGACTCAATCTATGGGAGAGAACAAACAGATGTTAATGACCAGCAAAAAAAAAAATATTTCATAGAGAGTGAGGAAAGGAGTGAGGCCCAGTGCATTACTGGAGGTCCCCCGGCTGACTAAACCTATTAGCAGCATAACTAAGGGAGGGTTCAGAAACACATGATCCCTCCCTAATTGTAGGCTATATCAAAAAGGTAGGTTTTAGCCCTATTCTTAAAAACAGAGATCGAGTCTGACTCCCGAATCCAGATTGGCAGCTGATTCCACAGGAGAGGAGCTTGATAACTGAAGGCTCTGCCTCCCATTGTACTTTTGGAGATTCTAGGTATTACAAGTAATCCTGCATTTTGGGAGCGTAGTGCTCTGTTAGGATAATACGGTAGTATCAGATCTTTTAAATAAAAAGGAGCCTGATTGTTTAGAGCTTTGTTAGTAAGAAGAAGGATTTTAAACTTAATTCTAAACTCTATGGGAAACCCATGAAGGGAGGCCAGAACCGGAGAGATATGATCTCTCTTTCTAGTACCTGTTAAAACTCTTGCTGCAGCATTTTGGATCAGCTGAAGACTTTTAAAAGATGTTTTAGGACAGCCTGATAATAAAGAATTACAATAATTTAATCTCGAGCTAACAAAAGCGTGGATCAGTTTCTCAGCATCACTCTGAGACAAGATGCTCCTAATCTTGGCAATATTACGCAAATGATAGAAGGCAGTCTTAGAAACAAATTTAATATGTGAATTGAAGGACAAATCCTGATCAAAAATAACTCCAAGGTTCCTCACAGAGCTATTAAGAGAAAGAGTAACCGCATCCAAACTGAAAGTTTGATTTGGAAAGGAATTTCTAAGGTTTTTTGGACCAACAAGAATGACTTCAGTCTTATCTGAATTTAATAGCAGGAAATTACAAGTCATCCAAGCTTTGATTTCCTTAAGACAGGCTTCTAACTTGGCTAATTGATTACTATCATCTGGCTTCATTGACAGGTATAATTGTGTGTCATCTGCATAACAATGAAAATGTATACAGTGCTTTCTAATAATGTTGCCTAACGGAAGCATATATAAACTAAAAAGAGTAGGGCCTAGCACAGATCCCTGTGGAACTCCATGACTAAGCTTTGAGTTGAAAGAAAACTCATTATTTACATGAACAAACTGGAACCTATCAGATAAATAAGATCTAAACCATTGCAACGAAGTTCCATTAAGTCCAACATAGTGTTCTAATCTATCAAGTAGAATATTATGATCGATAGTATCAAAAGCTGCACTAAGGTCTAAAAGGACAAGTACAGAAACTAGTCCATTATCAGATGCAATGAGGAGGTCGTTAGTGACCTTCGCTAAGGCTGTTTCAGTACTATGATGGATTCTAAACCCAGATTGAAACTCTTCAAGTAAACCATTTCCCTGCAGGTGGTCAAATAATTGCGTAGCAACAACTCTTTCTAAGATTTTTGAAATGAAAGGGAGATTAGAGATTGGTCTATAGTTAGCTAAAGCTCCTGGATCTAGTGTTGGCTTTTTGAGTAAGGGTTTAATTACAGCCGTTTTAAAAGCCTGCGGTACATGGCCTAAAGTTAATGAAGAATTGATTATATGAAGAATAAAGCTACCAATAAGTGGGAAGACTTCTTTAAATAACCTGGTAGGAAATCACTTCAATCGGACCTGCCTGACAAAGTGAAGTAGACCAAAAGATCCTCAAGAGATACTAGACATCATGCTGCGATCCAAAGATCAAGAGTGCAGCAACAACTCATCCAAGAAGTCACAAAAGACCCCACAACAACATCCAAAGAACTGCAGGCCTCACTTGCCTCAGTTAAGGTCATTGTTTATGATTCCACCTTAAGAAAGAGACTGGGCAAAAATGGCCTGCATGGCAGAGTTCCAAGATGGAAACCATTGCTCAGCAAAAAGAAGAAAAAGGCTTATCTCAGTTTTGCCAGAATATCTCTTGATGATCCCCAAGACTTTTGGGAAAATACTCTGTGGACTGACTAGACAAAAGTTGAACTTTTTAGAAGGTGTGTATCCCATTACATTTGCCGTAAAAGTAACAACATTTCAGAAAAGAAACATCATTCCAATAGTCAAATTTGGTGGTGGTAGTGTGATGGTCTGGGGCTGTTTTGCTGCTTCAGGACCTGGAAGATTTGCTGTGGTAAATGGAACCATGCATTCTGCTGTCTACCAAAAAATCCTGAAGGAGAATGTCCGGCAATCAGTTTGTGACTTCAAGCTGAAGCGCACTTGAGTTCTGCAGCAGGACAATGATCCAAAACACACCGGCAAGTCCACCTCTGAACGGCTTAAGAAAAACAAAATGAACACTTTGGAGTGGCCTTGTCAACGTCCTGAATCCAACTGAGATGCTGTGGCATGGCTTTAAAAAGGCAGTTCATGCTCAAAAACCCTCCAATGTGAATGAATGAATGAATGAATGAATTTTATTTCGGATAGTACATTACAGGTTAAAAGAAACTGTATAATATAACAACAAGGTCAAATTAGACAAAGACTCCTTCTACTATACAATTCCACGTGAGTTATCCGAAATGGGTGATGGCTGAAGCCGCAGCTTATATTGCCCACCCATATTCCATCCAAGAATTCAAAGGAGAAAAAAGAGAAAACAAGACAAGAGCGATTACAATTTAAAACAAGGCTAAGACAAAATATGACTGAGAGAAAAAGAAAACTGAGCTAGTCTAAGTTAAGCGGTTACTATTCAAAAACAAATCTAAGACATAGTGTCACAGAGAAAAAAGAAAAAACTAAGCTATAACACAACACAGGCTGGAAATGTCAATCCTTATGTGAGTTTACATGTCGTCTTGTAAATATGTTTGGAGTATTTCTTCCTTTAGTTTTTGTTTAAATTGTCCAAGCTTTGTACATGATTTTAATTCAGGTCCAAAATCGTTCCATAATCTGACACCTTGCACTGAAATACAGTGTTGCTTGGTAGTTGTTCTCACTGTAGGCTTTTGAAATATACATGTTCCTCTGAAGTGATATCGTTTCTCCCTTGTTTGGAACAACTTTTGGATATTTGCGGGCAGTGATAGATTCTTCACTTTGAACATTATTATTGCGGTTTTAAAGTCGATCAGATCTTTCAACTTGAGAGTTTTTTGTTTAAGAAAAAGTGGGTTTGTTGGTTCCCTGTAAGCTGCTTTGTTGATTATTCTAATAGCTCTCTTTTGAAGCATAAAGAGTGGATATATATTTGTTTTATATGTATTTCCCCATACTTCATTACAATATGTCATGTATGGGAGTATTAATGAATGATACAAGGTGTATAGTGTGGGTTGATTCAGCAAATTTTTCACTCTGTGTAATATTGCAATTGATTTGGATACTTTACCTTTTATATAATTAATATGTGGCTTCCAACACAGTTTGTTATCAATTATTACTCCAAGGAATTTAGTTTCGGATACCCTTTCAATCTCTACACCATTTACACTGAGTTTGGGTACTGGGTAGTTGTGATGGTTGTTAAAGACTATAAATTTTGTCTTGCTTAAATTGAGCGTTAATTTGTTTGAATCAAACTAACTACTAACTAACCTGCACTTATATAGCGCTTTTCTAGTCACAAAGACCACTCAAAGCGCTTTCATTAATACTAACCCTCTATTCTAAGGGCCTATAGGAAACAGATATCTAGGGACAATTTAGAACAGCCAATTAACCAAACCACAGTTTCAGCTTTCCTAATTCCTTTCTGAGTGTATCCAGAAGTTGTTCCAAGTTGTTTCCACTGCATAGCAGGTTAGTGTCATCAGCAAACAATATTAAGTCCATTTTTTCTGAAACTTTACATATATCATTTATATACATATTGAATAATAATGGTCCCAAAACTGAACCCTGTGGGACTCCACAGGTGACCTTCAGTAGCTCTGAGTTTTTGTTGTTAACACATACAAACTGATATCTATTCTTTAAGTAACTTCTTAACCAGGACAGTGCTACCCCTCTGATACCACAATTTTGTAGTTTCTTTAATAATAGATTGTGATCTACTGTATCAAATGCTTTTTTAAGATCCAGGAATACTCCAACTGAATACTCTTTATTTTCAATGGCTGTTGATATTTTTTCTGTAAATTCCATTAAGGCATATGCTGTTGTCCTTTTGTGTCTGAACCCATATTGCTGCTCACACAATAAATCATTCTTCAGTATGAAGTTGTCAATTCTCTCATAGAATATTTTTTCAAGTATCTTGGAAAATTGCGGTAATAGTGAAATTGGTCTGTAGTTGGAGAGTTCCCCTCTGTCGCCTGTCTTGTAAATCGGAATTACTTTAGCTATTTTCATTGCATTGGGAAATATACCTGATTGGAGAGACAGGTTACAGATATACGTCAGTGGTTTCACTATGCATTCGATAACAGTTTTGACTAGTAGCATATCAATACCATCGCAGTCAGTAGATGTTTTACTTTTGAACGATTTAACAATTTCAATGACCTCTCTTTCGTCTGTGTTCTTTATGAAGATGGTGTCTTTTACAGCAGTGTTATTGCATATTGAATCACCTATTGGCACCGTAGTGGGTATTTCTCGGGCCAGTTTAGGTCCAATGTTAACAAAAAAATTATTAAATTCATCTGCAGGTGAAGCTATATTCACATTCGGAGTCGATTTATTATTTTTTGGAGTGTTAGTTGGGTAGCTGGTATTTCTGCTTTTATTTCCAAGGATACTGTTGATTATTGTCCATGTATTTTTAATATTGTCTTTGTTTTTTTCCAGTTCTTTACTGTAATAGTCTCTTTTACTACATCTTATTATATATGTTAACTTATTTTTGTATGTTTTATACCGCTGCTCTGCTTCTTTTGTCCTTTTCTTTATGAAAGCTTTATATAATAAATTTTTCTTTTTACACGCCTTTTGTAGTCCTTTGGTTAGCCATGGTTTGTCAGTAAATTTGTGTTTAAGCTTTTTTTTAACTAATGGGCAGTTTTTTTCATAAAGAGTGGTTACAATGTTTGTAAATGCGTCATAGGCTTCATTTACATCTGATACATAGACTTCTGTCCAGTCTTGCTTCAGCAAGTCCTCTTTAAAAGAACTGATTGCGTTTGGTGATTTGTGTCTGAACGATTTTGAGATTTTTTCTGGGTTGGGCCCCGTGTGGCCATGGATAAGTGCAAAGATTGGCAAGTGGTCGCTTATATCATTTATCAATAATCCACTTTCTATTTTCTTGTCGAGAACATTGACAAACAGGTTGTCAATAAGTGTAGCAGAGTGAGCTGTGATTCTACTGGGATGTGTTATTGTGGGATATAGACTCATGCTGTACATAGAGTTCATGAACTCTGTAACTACATTTTGTTGATGTGGATTAAGTAGGTCAATATTGAAATCTCCACAAATTGCTACCATTTTCTTACTAGTAATATTATTGTACAGCTCGACTAATTTATCTCTGAATGTCTCAATGCAAGTTCCCGGCGTTCTGTATATGCAGCTTATGATTAGATTTTTTGTTTTGTCTAGGTCAATCTCAACAGTAACACATTCCAGAAGCCCTGGTAGTGCTGAGGACATTTCATTTACAAGCTTACATCTATATAGGTCATCAATATACAGTGCAACACCACCACCCTTTTTTTGAGATCTGTTAATGTTAAACATCTGATATCCCTCTATTGCCATCAGGGGAGCCTGGTCTTCATTAAGCCAGGTTTCAGAGACTGCTATAGCTGTGAATTTTCTGTTTAGCTGTTTTAAATAGTCCTGAATCTGTGAGAAGTTTTTGTTAAGACTTCTGCTATTGAAGTGTATTATTGACAGTTTACCATCTAATTGCACTTGACTTTTGAATTGCTTTTCAGTGTAATATTCACAGTGGTTATGAATATTATTGAAAAAGTGGTTATCAGGATCAATATCATTCTCCATCTCTTGTGATTTATGTTCAGCATAGTGGCATATTTTTAGAGTTTGAGTTTCCTCACTCTGTGTTTCATAGTCAGTGTTCATCTGTATTTATCTAAGTGGCTGAATTACAACAATTCTGCAAAGATGAGTGGGCCAAAATTCCTCCACAGCACTGTAAAAGACTCATTGCCAGTTATCATAAATGCTCGATTGTAGTTGTTGCTGCTGAGGGTGGCCCAACCAGTTATTAGGTTTAGGGGGCAATCACTTTTTCACACAGGGCCATGTAGGTTTGGATTTTTTTTTTACCCTTAAAAATAAATACCTTCATTTAAAGACTGCATTTTGTTTTTACTTGTTTTATCTTTGTCTAATATTTAAATTTGTTTGATGATCTGAAACATTTAAGTGTGACAAATATACAAAAATGAGAAATCAGGAAATTGGCAAACACTTTTTCACACCACTGTAGTTTCAAAAGAATATTCATAATCATCAAAATCAATTCAAAAGGCTTGAAATACTGTTTCACTGTGTGCATCAAGATCAAGAACAGTAAAGATACAAAACTTATGTTGCATTGGTTACAAATTTAATGTATTGTAACGTCGGGGCCATTTTAAGGGAGCCAGGGATTTCCCAGCATGCTTTGCCAGTTTGAAACGTTACTGTGTGTGTGTTAAATGTGTTACTTCTGAGTTATACTGCTGTGTCATTATAACTGCATTATAATGGCCCAGCAGTGTTTAGCAGGATTAGGGCAAGATGTATCATGTGTGTGTAACCGTGATGTAAACAGAGGTCTGTGAGAATGACCTCCGCTCCTGTCTGTGCTGAGAAGCAGGTTGGGGGTCGGGGTGTGTGAAAATAAATCTGGTTGATCACAGCCATCTGCTCCATTGTCTTTGTGTGAACCCTTGCAAACGTCACAGTATTATTATTATTAAAACATCAACTTTTTAAACAATATTCTAATTTACTCAGATGCACCAATACTTGTTCCCATAAACTATTTTTATGTTTCCTGCTGTTTTCAATGTGTCTGTGTGTCAAAATGTGTCACCTACATGTGGAGCTTAGCAGAAAGCAGAAGCTGAGCAAAAAGACTTCATTTTTCACGTCATTTTTGAAATTATGTTGGTTTCATTGCTTTGAAGCCAGGAGCAGCTAATTTCTGCTGGGGAAAAATAGAACTGCCTAAATTCCTGGCAGACAGTGAACGCAGCGTTGGGACAGGTGTGGCCTGAGCTGGAAAGTGTAGCAGGGCTTCAACTTTTCTGCTCTCAGAGGCGTTGTGTGCGTAAATCATTGGTGCGGAAAAAAATTGTGTGGGGTTGCAAAATGCTGTAAATCTCAGAGTAAGGACGACTTTGGTTTGTCTTTTGTGCATTTATCGATTCGATTTCAAAGCAGCAACAATATATTGGTATTTCTTTTTTTTTTATTTTTGTTTTTGGTAACTTCTTCTCTGCTGTCAGAAGCATGGCTCTTCCCGACAGACTGAGAAAGGATTCTCCAGGGAACGGTAGTAAATCTCCCCTGACATTTTCACACATTAGGTTTAGAACATGTTCAGACCACGTACCTCCTTGGATAAACTTTGCATTGAATGTGTCATTGTGTCAAATTACCTTAATGGATCACACTTCTTTATTCCAGCAGATAACAGTAAATATTATGGGTTGACGAGACAAGGAGCTACAGATTATTTGAACAGTGTGCTGCAGGTGCTGTTCATGACCAGAGACTTCAGAGAGGCTGTGTTCAGGTGTGTTGTTGAACACCTCCATGCAGCGTTAGGTATTTGGCTTTGAATAACGTCTGCAGTGTAGCTTTGTGCCATTGATTGGCATGTGTCTCTTTGTTTAGGCATGCCAATAAAAAGCCTGACAGAAAACCTGACGGTGACTTGGACTACAGTCTGGCAGCCCTGTTTAATGAACTGCAGAAACAGACAGCAGATACACAAAATATAACGAGGCTACTGGGCATCGAAAATGGTACAGTATGTTGAAAGCTTTCATCGTATTAATGCTATCAATTTACAATAATAAGTCATTATGAGCAGGGTTTCCCATCTTCTTTTGTGCTCACCAGCCACTGTCTTGTCATTTTTTAGAGTTAGTAGCCACTCAGCTCTTTTACTAGCCAAGGGTCAGCTTTAGTAATGAGGTTTTTTTTTTTCCCCTCTTAAGTGTGTAGTTTTTTTAATTTTGCTTCCGGAGATAGGAAATCCTGACTCCAGACTGTAAAAGTCCCTCCTATGTTTGTTCCAGCCCAGCATAGTTCACAGTTGAGAGCTGTGAACTATGCTGGGTGGGCATTTTATTTCACTGTTGAGGGGGACAATAAAGTGAACATTTTCGGAAATGTTAATATTAAGAGGGCTGTTATAAACATTTAATTCACTTCCACAGCATGTGGGATAGCATAGGGGCGGCCCCTATTTCCATGTCTATGACCCTAGCTCTTAGGCCACACAGCTACTGCAGGTGGTCAGTAGCCAGGTGACTCTGTGTGCTAATATTTGAATTTATAGGCAAAGAGCTTAACCTACCAGAATGTCCTCATTTTTAAAGTGGCACTTTTTCCACATTTTAACAGTTTACATATGTCTTAATGAAATATTTTTGACATATTTAGGTCAAGTTTTCTTCAATCATTTAATTTTTGCAGCAAAATTGTTGATCATTTTTTGCAGCCTTTCTTAGAATGGCTAGTTTCAGTGCATGTCTCTTGAAATCTCTAAGGTCGCATTTAAATCCACCCTCCCTCTCACTATTGCTAATCTTAGCTGTTTGGATCCTAGCTCCTAGTGCAGAGCCAACTAATGTAAAATTTAATCATAAAGAATGAATGAAATAATACATGGGGGGGAGGGGGGTCAACCGGAGTGGTGACCTAGAGGTAGGGCATCTGCCTCACAGCCGGGTCATACCAAAGACCATACAAAAATAGTTCTTTCCGCCTTCTAGCTTTGTGCTGAGCGTAAATAGAATGGGGAAAAGAAAGTTGGTTACCCAGCCACAGGGGGAAGCACCAAACAAGAGTACTCTGTGTGACGGTCCTAAGCCTGGCTAAATTGGGAGGGTTGTGTCAGGAAGAGCGTAAAATCCTGGCCAAATTAATAGGCGGACCCCTGATCCATTCTGCTTGCATTTATATTGTTATTTTTTTTTTAGATTTCCGTCACCCTAATAGACATCACTGTTTCCATCTGGTTCACTAATCCACACTCGATAATGTCTCACATCATTCAGGCTTATTTTGTTATATTTTGCCGTGATGCTACATGGATCTGTTGGCATTAGCTGGCTAAGCAGTCGGTGTTGGTCAGTATACGGCATTAGGAGCTTGCTTCAGTGGGGAGGAGGCAACAGACAGGCCACCGGGCGTTAGCTTAACTGTTGATTTGGCCAGTTTTGATAGTTATTGTCTATAAATTTTATTACCCCATTGGAATCTTTGTTTATCTACAACACTTGACCCAATACGTCATTCGTAGATGTTAGTTTACCTTATTTTCTTGCAGTATTATCTACTGTATAACCGGAACTAAAGCTGGCTAGCTGAAGCTAGCATTGTAGCCACTCCTTCATGAAAGTTTCTGTGCTTATTGTACTCCAAGGACCAGTCATATCCTATGGACCACTGGAACCACACACCCTTGTCCACCAGTAATGCATTATTTCATTCATTCTTTGAGACAACAGTAGTTGGCTCAGGCTTGATATGAGCAAGGAACTAAGATTAGCAATAGTGATGTAAGAGGGAGGGTGGAGTTACTGTAAATACGGTCTGAGAGATTTAAAGACGCACAGAAACCAGGCATTCTGAGAAAGGCTGCAAAAGGTGATTCACAAATTACGCAGTAATAATTAAAGAAAAGTTGAGCAAAATGTGTCACAAACATTTCATTAAGATGTGTGAGCTGTTAAAATTTGGAGAAAGTGCAGTCAGTGACCCCTTTAATCAGCTTATATACTCCCAGGGGGCTGCAGTGGTTGCACATAAGAACTCTTAGTTATTTTGAAATTTAATATTGATTGTTCAAGCTAGGGCAACCCAATGACCACAAAGTAAACCTCAAGGAACCACAACCAAAACAATTGTTGCAGCCTTACATTTTGCAGGACTGAAGTAAGTGTCAGCACAGTCGATAATGCCCACATTTCATTTCAAATTAAAACATCAGCCTCCTTTTCAAAAGATTAATATTCACCAACACACCAGTGTGGATGGAATAGTTATTTCTACATTTAATAATACTGTGTGTCATATAAAAAAAATGTGGGTGGTGCATTAAGTTGTGGGATTTAAGTCATTTAAATGCAGTTCTGTTCAAACAATTTAAGTGGCGTTATGCAGTTTATAGTAATGCAGTAAACAGCCCTGGAATCTAACTTCCCATCCTGCTGTCAGAAAACGGCAACAAACCCTAATCATCCAACACTGGTCACTACAGTAGTGGTTGCACCACAGGATGGTGCAACATACAAATCAGTCGCTGGATTTGTCTATAGTTGTATAATAATAATAATAATCATTATTGTTATTATACATTTTATTTGTATTGTGCTTTCCAAGGCACTCAAAGATGCTTTACACTTAAAAAAAAGGATTAAAATTAAAGATCAAAAGCAAGTCTGAACAGGTGGGTTTTGAGTTTTGAGATTTGAATTAGTTTAAGTCTGTGCAGTCACGGATCTGTTAGAGGAGGGGCCGCGATGGGAAAGGCTTTGTCCCCCCAGGTTCTGTGCTTGGTTCTGTGTGGTGGAGAGAGGAGGTTTGCATCAGAGGAACGGGGGGGGGGGGAGTGCAACAGGTCGGTGAGATAGGAAGGGGACTGGTGATGGAGGACATTACAGGTGAGAAGAAGGACTTTGAACTGTATGCGTTGTGAGATTGGGAGCCAGTGGAGGTCCTGGAGGACAGGGGTAATGTGGTCATGGCAGTGGGACTGGGTGAGGAAACGGGCGGCTGAGTTCTGAATGTATTGAAGTTTCTGGAGGACTTTGAATGATGATCTGTAATGCTATTGCAGTAGTCGAGTCTGAATATGATAAATGCGTGTATGAGGGTTTCTGCGGTGAAGAAGATGAGTGAGGGACGGAATCGGGCTATGGTTTTAGGTGAAAGAAGGTAGTTTTGGTGATATGATTGATGTGCGGTCCAAAAGTGAGGTGGCTGTCAAAGATGACTCCAAGGTTTCGTATCTGTGGTGATGGGGAAAGTGTGGAGTTGGCAACAGTGAGGTTGAAGTTGTGGGTGGTGCTGATGAGAGATTCCGGGCCAATGATCATCATGTCAGACTTGTCAAAGTTAATTTGTTGAAAGTTCTTTTGCATCCAGGATTTTATTTCAGAGAGACAGTTTTCTAGTATGGAGCAGGTTACTGTGGTTATGCAGTTAGTAGAAATGTAGATCTGAACGTTGTCTGCATAACAATGGAAGTTAAGGCCATGTCGGCGAATCATGTTACCAAGCAGGAGTATATAGATGATGACGAGGAGAGGGCCAAGCACAGAGCCCTGGGGAATACCATGGGAGAGGGGGGCTGTGAGGGAGGTGCAGTTGTTGACGTGGATGAATTGTTGTCTGTTGGTGAGATATGAGTGGAACCAGGATAGAGCTGTGCCAGTGATGCTGAGGGAGGTTTCCAGACAGGAGAGGAGAATGGCGTGGTTGACTGTATCAAATGCAGCTGTGAGGTCGAGCATGATGAGGATATTCAGTAGTCCAGAGTCAGCTGAGAGGAGGAGGTCATTTGTCACTATGAGAAGGACTATTTCGGTGCTATGTTGTAAGCGGAATCCAGATTGGAATGTCTCAAAGAGATCATTGGAGGTGAGGTGGGTTTTGAGATGTGTGGCAACAGCACGTTCTAGGATTTTTGATTGGAAGGCCAAGTTGAATTGAGTTGAATTCTCTTTATTTTGATTGTATGCAAATATACAACGAAATTAATCAGCTTCGTAAATGGACTGCACAATTAACCATTTAAAAACACACTCAGTCAAATAAAAACAATGTATATAAATATAAATAAAAATAAAACATGATAAGGCTAAAAGTAAATTAAAGACCAAATAAGGACTAAATATGGCACATTCTACAGTATGCCAGTTCTTTCATGACTAATTAATTGAGAGATTATGTGATGTGATGTGGGGGGTTCAAAGTTATTATTTAGTTCATGTATGGCTGTATAATAAAAGGGGTTCTTCAATGTGGAAGTGCAGCATTTCAAGGAACTGTAGGGCTTTTCAGAAGGCAGTAGGACAAATAGATGATAGAACGGATGACTGCTGTCTCCAATGATCCTGCAGGCTTTGCTGTAACAGCAGGACCTGTAGATGTTTTCCAGAGAGGGCAGGGGAGCACCAATGATCTTTTGTTCAGTGTCAACTACCCTCTGCAGTGCTGCCTTGTCTGCCGCTGAACAATTTTAGCGGTAGACAAGGCAGCCCTGAGTTCAACTTCAAGTTGGAGAAGGGATGGAAGTTATTCGTGATGTCAGGGTTTAGCCCAGGTTGTTTGAGGATTGGGGTGACAGCAGCAAGTTTCAGGGGGTCAAGAACTAAGCCAGAGTTGAGGGAGGTGTTGATGATGGTGCAAATGAGTGTCGAGAGGGATGGGAGGTAGGATTTGAGGAGGGGATGGAGGTCCAGTACGGATGTGGGGCTACTCATTCCTGTGGTCAATTTGGTGAGTTCTAGAGGAGTTGGTGTGGGGAAATGAGACAGTGACTGAATAGAGGTGGGGGGAGGAGCTAATAGAGGGGTCAGAGGGGAGGTGGTCAGGTTGCTGTGGATGGTGGTGATCTTTGTTTGGAAAAAAGGAATGAGTTGCACTTTTCAGCAGTGAATGCTGGGGAGATGTTGTTGATGGGTTTGAGAAGTCTGTTGATTGTGGAAAAGAGTGTTTTGGGGTTGTTGGAGCCAGCATGTATGAAGCGAGAGTAGAAGTTGTACTGGACTGTGTTGAGGGCAGTCTTGTGTTGTTGGAGGTGGTCAGTGTAGGCTTTGAGATGAACTGTTAGGTTCTGTTAGATTTATGTTTGTTTATATAAATACTAGGGATTTAATGTTTCAGTAGTTATTTTGCTGAGACTATGTATATATAAAGTAGAATATCCCACCTGCTCTAGCGGCTAATAATGGTGACAGAGCTCTCAGACCACAGCTGGATTCTACCCACGTTTGGCTGGTGGGTTAGATGTGACGTCAAGCCTTGATTATGAGGTAGCAAATAAGAGTCTTATGTTTGACTTTCATTGCTGATGAAATGCACGTCAACCTCTCTCACCCAGTGCATGAGCAACGTGATGCTGCAGAATTCTTTGAGAGCGTTTTAACACTGACCAATCATGAGGTATCCAAGGTAAAGGAAATTAAAATCAAAATCAGAGGAATATATGAGTAAAACTTATAAGAGTAAAACTTTCTAACAGGAGCCTGTGTTCTTTTGTCGTTTCAGATCTTCTGGGGCTGTTTAGTAAACAAGGTCACCTGTGCTAATGGTCACTCAAAGGTTGACAGAGATGCTCCATTTTGGCATCTTCCTTTTCCATTGATGGATTCCTGGAATAAAGTCTACAGTGTGGTAAAAATCTGAGAAACTGCAGACTTTTAAAAAAATAAATAAACAAGTTAGGAGACGGACAGGATGAATAACTGTTTCTGTGATAATGTAAAATATAACTTCATTTTTCAGGTTGGTGGCATTAAGGAGTTTTTCAAGGTTTCTCATTTAAGTGGAAAAAACCAGATGTACTGTGAGCAGTGTGATGGCAAAACTGATGCAAATATTGTGAGAAATGAAAATACTTGTGCTTTATTTAAAGTTCATTACCTCATAAAATTGAATTGCATTAACAAGGAAACCCACATTTGTTTTGTTTTGTTTTTTATTCAGAGAAACATAATAAAGCATCATCCAGATGTTTTGATTCTCCTGCTGAAGAGGTTTAAGTTCACCACTTCTAACAGGCCATATGTCAAAATCAACCAAGCTGTGGATATTCCCTTGACCCTACAGATACCAGAGGTATACATGCAGTTTATATTATATATTGTAGTATTTCACCAAAATCCAGTTCTTTTAAATTATGGTTTCTAATGTCCTTCATTTGTCCCGTGGTGTTCAGGGTCAGACATATGAACTGTATGCAGTGGTGGATCATAGTGGTGATCTGAGGAGGGGACACTACACTGCAAGTATCAAGTCCCCAGATGAAGACAAATGGTATAAATTTAATAATGCCAGCGTCTTACTGGTAAGAGGGATTAGGTTTTTTTCTTTGTTAGGTTATCAGGGTTTACAGGATAATTACTGTATATAAAATAAAAAAGTAACAATTCTTTCTTTCTTTCTTCAGGTGGAAGACACTCAAATGTAAGTTTCAGTTCTTCACCGTTGCATACAGGGCTTGGTGTTAACTTTTGTGCTGAGCAGCCGCTGTGGCTAGCAGCTTGTTTCAGAATTAGTAGATACTCAATAATTTTTTAACTAGCTATGAGTTTGTAATTAGACAGCTTTGATTTATTTTACAGTGGCTTGCACAAATATTCATGCCACTTGGCATTCTTTCTATTTTGTTGAATCACAACAACTACCCCCCACCCCACCCCCAAATCCAGAAGTCATTATTTCTTAGAGGCATCTTTTGCAGCAGTTACAGCTATACATCTCTTAGGGTATGTCTCTACGAGCATAGCATTGCTAGCCATTGGAATTTTGGCTCATTCGTCACTGCTCGACTGCTTTCAAGTTAGACAGGTTCTCTTTGGTTACAGCAATCCTTTAATCATGCCACATATTCTCAAAGGGATTAAGGTCTGCGGCATTGAGTGTTGCTTTAGCAGTATGTTTATGGTCATGGTCCTGTTGGAAGGTGAACCACTGACTCCGTCTCAAATCTCTGGAAGACTCAAACAGGTTTCCCTCAAGAATTTCTCTGTAATTGGTGCCATCCATCTCTTCTTCAATTCTGACCAGCTTCCCAGTACCTACCGATGAACCCATCCCCCATTATGCTGCCACCATCATGCTTCAAAGTGGTGATAGTGTTCTCAGCATGATGAGAGATATTGGTTTTGCACCAAACATAGCAAAAAGTTAAGTTTTAGTCTTATGTGACAAGAGTACATTCTTTCATATTTTTGGGGAATTCCAAACATTCTGGCTTATTATTTTAAGCATTTGGTCAGTTATACAGTGTTAATGGAAAGCTTTGATTACATACATTGATCTGATCATATGCACGTGCACCAATAAATCTATAGTTATTATCTACAAATGGATATATACTGTGCAAATCATAATAACAGCAATAACCAAATTTATACTGCAAGCACAGAAAAAACATTAAGCTTTATTTTAAAAATACATTTATTTCATTTCAAGTTACTCCAGGTCCAGGAGTGCATATCTTCTGTTTTACAGAAAGAAGACAGGTAAGACAAACATTTTTTTTAGTGTTTGCTGAGACTGTTTGGAACTTTGCCAACATGTGATGTCATTGTACTTTCTAACTCATGTGGCAGATATCCAAAACGCCGGAGAGGTTCCCACCAATGAAGTCTTCCTGCCAACTCTAAACAAAGACTGTGATCAAGGCACTGGAAAGATTAGTGAGGGAGAGAAGGGTGAGAAGACTGCAGAAGCAAAAACAGATGATACTGTGTCTTTGGACAAAAGTGATAAAACAGAGAAAAGCAAAGACAGTGGTAGAGCAGCTGTGGTATCTCCTCAATTCTGTGAAGTAAATCGTCTAGACAAGAAAGTTCAGGATGAGACAAATAAAAATGCAGACAGTGAGGATCAGGTTCATAAACCAACCAATGATCACAAAAAGACTGGAGTGGATGATGTTGGACAAAAAAGAGGAGATGTAGATTGTGATATTAAACCTAAAATCATTGGTAAACCTGCAGTTAATGATCATACTGACGGACAGGTTGAAATACATAAAACTCAGGTGACATTAATCAATAACAGTTCTCGCATGAAGGAACACATTAATGAAGGCTTGGAAATGACAAGAACATTTTTGACAGAATCCCTCAATGGCCATAAACAGCCTCAGCATGACAGAAGAATGGGGAAAGTTCAACAGGGAAGTGAGCAAAACAGTGAAAAACCAAATAAAGATTGGCATGGTGAGAAATCAGAAGGTAAAAATGATACCAAAGGAAATATTAAAGCTGATAAACCAACAGAGAACAAAATCTGCTTTACAAAAATTAACCAAGTCTATGATACACCTCAAAGCAAAGGAGTACTTAGTGTACTTGAACAGCGAAGCACTAAGTTTCATAAAGGACAACAGGAAGTGGAGAAGCAAGACACTAAAACAGTCAGCAATCATGAAACTAATCTGAACATACAGAAAACTGTTATGAGTACAACACGTAAAGAAGTTTTTGTAGACAGACACACAAATGTGATGGAGGTCAAGGGGGGAAATCCAAACTACGATGGTGATAAAAAACAGATCACAAGTTTAGATGATGGTGGGCAGAACGCAGCAGAGAGCAAGATCACTGCCATACAAACAGTACTAAAAGGTTTTGTTGCGAAGAAACGAGCCAAAGATGAAGGCAGTGGTTTTCTTACAGAGCCGATAACGGAGATGCTGATAAAGGAGAAGAGAACTGATGATGAAAAGATCGGACAGAAAAGTTCTCAACTAAAATCCACAACAATTATTTTACTTCATGGTAAAATAATTGAAGAAGAATATATGCTTAATGTTTGGAAAGTAGTCAGTGAGGAGAATTTTATTATCAAAACTGTGCTGGAAACCTTTCAGGAGAGTACTGAGAGTGAAGAAAAAACAAAAATGGATCTTGAGGCGAAATTAATCGAGGAAGAATTCACACCCAGTGGTTGGAAAATAGTCAGTCAAGAGATTTTTTTCATCAAGCCTGCACAAAAGAAGTCTCAGAGCAGTGCTGAGGACCAGGAACAAGGCAGTGAGAGACGGCAGACTTTACCTCCCACTGATTCTTCATTATGAATTGCAGCTGATTGCAACGCTTCACAGTACTCTGATATAGTGTATATACTCTTCTCCTTAGAACACATCTATTTCCACAGTCTAATATAGGGATGGCAAACTCAATCCATTCTGGGCCAAGACCCTGCACATTTTACTTCCATCTAGTTTCTTTAGCACATGTTTTTACTATTCAGCAATCAGTAGGAAGAAATTCAGTTAAATCACCTGTGGAACACTGGACACTGGGTGGAGGTAAAACCTGCAGGGTCTTGGTACAGAATGGAATGAGTTTGACATCCCTGGTCTAATACATGGTTCCCCAGATATTTTTCCCCTGATGATCAAATTATGTTAAGCATGAAGATGCCAAACTGAGGGCCAAAATATCAACTGCACCACACACCCCAAAATAATAACACCCGTATAGCACATAGTGGGAAAAATGATATTTTGTCAACTACTAGTGCATTTACTCCATAGCAGTAGGTGATCCACCTAAAAAACTCAGATTAGTTCTGGATAAAGTAGTATCAGTGCAGCCCTAGTAGTAAATCAATGATTTTCAAGCTGTTTACCATTATACAAGAAAAAAAAGGAAAACACTTTGTAACAGCCCATGAAGAACTGTGAAATTACTGTGTATATTCGGTGTAAGTACTAGTGTTAAACAGTGCAAGTACAGGATAACAGTGTGGTAAGAATCTCTCTTTTTACAATAAAAGTACCCTGTTGTCACCATTTAAGTACCATATATTTATTGTGGAAGTACTGTGTAGGTAAGTATCCTGTAGATACCATACAAGCGTTTAGTAGTATTGTTACTTCATACTAGTTTAATAGTCCACTGATCTTAGTACCCCAAAAGTACCCCATGCCTACTGTATTCTTCAGTTATATTGCTTGGTTCTAATTACTCCGAAATTACCAGGTAGCTGTTTTTAAGTATATCAAAGAACTTTTTAGCTGCAGCATCATAAATATATAATCCACTTAACAGTAGGATAGGACAGTAGCCCAAGCTAATGTACTCCTAGTGCTGGTCCCAAATCCAGATAAATGGGGTGGTTGCATCAGGAAGGGCATCTTGCATAAAATTGTTGCCAGATCAAATATATAAATCATTACAAAGAAAGGCCTTGAGTAACAACAACTGCCACCGACACTGTTAACCAACAGGGTGCCGATGGAAACCAAGCAGGAGGAGCGGGGAAGATGTGTCTGGAGGCAGAGAGAGAAGATGAAAGGCAGGAGTGTCAAGGTAAGAGTAGGGACTTTAAATGTAGGGACTATGACTGGTAAAAGGAGAGAGTTAGGTGATATGATGGAGAGAAGGGAAGGTAGATATACTGTATGTACAAGAAACCAGATGGAAGGGAAGCAAGGTTAGGAGTACTGGAGGTGGATTTAAGCTGTTCTACCATAGAGAAATGCATTTGAGGTAATCTTAAAATATTAGTGTGTTCAGGATGTTGAGGAGGAAAAGAGGGAGTCAGACAGGATTGTGAGCTTAAAGCGAGAAACTGAAGGTGTGATGTTGAATGTTGTTGGCGCATATGCCTCACAAGTTGGATATCGGAGGAGGAGGAATTCTGGAGTCAGTTGGATGAAGTGGCAGAGAGTGTTCCAAAGAGGAGAAAGAGTGGCAATTGGAGTGGACTTTAATGGACGTGAAGGGACAGAGGTGATGAGAAGGTGTTGGATAGGTATGGTGTTAAGGAGAAAATGTGGAAGAACAGGTGGTTGTAGATTTTGCTAAAAGGATGGAAATGGCGCTGGTGAACACGTTTCAAGTGGAGAGATGAACATAGGCTGATGTACAAGAGTGGGGGAAGGTGCACACAGGTGGACTACATCTGATGCAGAAGGAGAAATCTGAAAGAGATAGTAGACTGCTGTCATGAATTACCCCTCGGGGCAGAGATCAGTGACCCACAGACTGGACTGCAGTTTGTGAAATTTATTAACAAAAGCAAAAATCCAAACAGAGTGCGAACACAAAAACCCGAAAACTGTACAAAGCAAAACTTAAGAGTAACTGGGAGAAGGCAGAATACAAGCGTCTGAATGACGACAGGGTTCAGACGTAAATGATACTTGAGACACCAGCCAAGAGAAAAGAAATAACTGCCCTTAAATAGGGCCAAAAATAATTAAACACAAATGATAACCGGTGTGAATCACATGAGCGGGCTGGAGAAGAAGATGGCAATCAGCTGTGAGTCATGAGGAGAGGAGACAAGGCTGACAGCTTGACAGGGGCACCACCCATAGCCAGGGTAAAACCCGGAAGTGCCTCTGACAGCTGCAACCTCGGAGAAGGAAAGAAAGGGAAGAAAATTGGCAATATACAAGTAGAATTAGATGATAAATAAAGCCAAGCAAACCCAAACATGAGAATAACAAAACTACAATGAACGTAAACAGGAAAGTAAGTCATACTAATAAACAACACGGAATATGTGAAAACCAACTAAAGATAACATAACAGGAATAGAACTCAAAAATACAACATTATACAAATAAGGAAAAACAAAAGGCAAAGAGAGAGAGCACGGTGGAATTGCCCCTTGCTCAGATCATGACAACTGCAAGGTGGCGTCAGGGGAGAATGTAGCTAGGCAGCATCCGATGGTAGTCTGTAGGATGACTTTGGAAAGCAAGAAGAGGAAGAGAGTGAAGGCAGAGCCAAAGAATAAATGGGGGAAGTTACAGAAGAAAAAATGTGCAAAGTTCAGGAAATAGTTTAGATAGAGGCCTGGAAAAGTTCTGAGGAAAACTGCTATTGGGTTTATCCTCTGAATGGAGTAAAGAAGACAAGGTATTTGAAAAGTATTTAAAAGAAGAGGTTGGCAAAGAAAAAGTGAGATGGGGAAATGAATAAAGTAGCCAGGAGTACTTGGAGCCTGGATGAGTATCGTGAGTTGTATGAGAGACTGCACACTAAAGAAGAAGAAAAGGACTTGCATTGACTGACTAGACAGAGAGATCAAGCTGAAAAGGATGTGCAGCAGGTTAGGTTGATTAAGGACAGAGATGGTTATTTACTGATGAATGAAGAAAATGAGAGAGAGGACAGGTGGTGAATCAGTTTAGTTTAGTTTAATGTTTATTTGAAAGGGAGATTACATACTAATGAACACTAACACAAATGTAAGTATGCCAGATTTTGCAATACTGCTAATCTGCATCTGTAGTCCCCCGGAGGGTCACAAAAACACACAATCATACACGAGAAGAACATCTGCAGTGAAACTGTACAAAGTGGATATGCTAAAGTGCAAGAGTTAAGGTGCTACAAAACAAAACATTTAAATGTCACACGAGTGAAGTGCTGTGTGTGCGTACACACACATGCACCCAAGCACCTCACAGCAACAACAAACAACAGCAACAAACAAGAGGCAGGGCGTATGTGTGTGACGCACGGGCACAGTGTACTCTGTTCTTTCGATATTTCATTTTGGAAACAAAAACAGAACAATCAGGAAGAGCCATTATATGGTTTTGGCCTTGTCAAAATAAAATGAAAATTGAGCCAAAATGGAATAAAGGATCAGATTTCTTAGTTGGCGTTTTTGTTTTATTGCTTTGGTCACAGCCAGAAGTGCATTTAACCTTTTTTCATATTACATTAGGATTTTACATGTCTGTGAAAGATTCTTTTTCTTCTTCTTCTTCTTTTTTTTTTTTTTTAATAAAAATGGCATTGGTTGTATTTGGGATGTTTAAAAAAAAATAAATTCTGTGATCATGCCTCTAAACAAAAGTACTCACTTTAATAGAAAAACAAAAATTAAATCAGATCATAGTAATGGATTATCTTTATTTTGTTTGTATATTATTAACCTATTACAGCCTATTTTCAGGATTACGGTGTGTCTGTGTAACATATTGTATAAATGTGGTGTTTTCCACATCAGAGTCCAATGAATTTGTCAGTTTTTTTTATACTATTTCAGTTTTTACTTTGCCTTTGATATTCTAAATTTGGTCTAAAAGATCATTTGTGACTATGATGGAAAGCAGCAGATTTGAATGTGTTGAAAAAATATGTAGATAGATGGTTTTTGTTTTTATTTATTGACCCTTCATTTGCAATCATGCCTAAAGTTGTCTGTAATTGTTTTGACCCTGAAACCAACTGGTGGTGGTTGAAATAAAGGTTTGCTTGCAAAAAAAAAGAAATGGTGGGCATTAATCTGTAGTCAACATAATGAAGCAAATTGATATTTGATTAAAGAAAATTCAGTGAAGGTATGTAAGTGTTTAAGCCTAAGAAATTTAAATCAAAAAGTGAAAGCCTAAAATAAAGTTTTTAATCGGTATATCATTTTGACAGCAATTCTTTAATTATATTGAACAATGTTTCTAAATTAAAAACTTTTCCTTAGCTGAGACAACATGAGCTCAAAATACTGTTGTGCCACAATGATTTCAACTATTGGAAGTTATACTGTCAATAAGTTTTAAGCTATGACTTGTAATTTTTACAGTGTAGTACTGAACACATATTGTTCAGAATACATCATTGAAGTGCCGCGCTTTCTTCCTCATAGTTAGATTTGTTTGAACTTGTTATGGAGTACAGTTATTCAAAGTAGTAAAATTTTTTATGTATGACGTATTGTGAAAAATGAAACTGAACATTTTTATGTAATAAACAAGGCAAGGCAAGTTGATTTGTATAGCACATTTCATGTACAAGACAATTCAAAGATGCTTTACATAAAAGTATTAAAGCATTACAGCAAAGTGCAAAAGGAATCTACACATTAGAGGGCCTTGAACCTCCTTTCCTTTCCTTTTATTTTTATACATGAAAAAAAATAACATGTCCAAGATAGTCTTCTTCTTTCGGCTGCTGCCTTTAGGGGTCACCACAGCAGATCATCTGCCTCCATCTCACCCTATCCCTTGCATCTTCCTCTGTAACACCAACCCTCTCCATGCCTCCTTCACTACATCCATGAATCTTCTCTGTGCTCTTCCTCTTTTTCTCCTGCCTGGCAGCTCCATCTTCAACATCCTTTGTCCAATATATCCACTATCCCTCCTCTCCACATGTCCAAACCATCTCAGCCTTGCCTGTCTTACTTTGTCTCCAAACCGCTCAACCTGAGCTGTCCCTCTGATTTGCAGTACTCATTTCTAATCTTGTCCCTCCTAGTCACTCCCAAAGAAAATCTTAGAATCTTCAACTCTGCCACCTCCAGCTCCATCTTCTGTCTTTTTGTCAGCGCGACCATCTCCAAACCATCCATCATAGCAGGTCTCACTACCGTCTTGTAAATCTTCCCTTTCACTCTTGCTGCTACCCTTCTGTCACAAATCACCCCTGACGCTCGTCTCCACCCACTCCACCCTGCCTGCACTCTCTTCTTTACCTCTCTTGTGCATTTTCTATTGCTTTGGATGGTTGACCCCAGGTATTTAAACTCATCTACTTTCACTAGCTCTACTCCTTCCATCTTCACAATTACACCTGCCTCCCTCTCATTCACACTCATGAATTCTGTCTTGCTTCTAATGACTTTCATTCCTCTTCTCTCCAGAACATACCTCCACCTCTCCAGGTTCTCTTCCATCTGCTCCCTACTCTCACTACAGATCACAATATCATCTGCAAACATCATGGTCCACGGAGAGTCCTGCCTGACCTCATCTGTCAGCCTGTCCATCACCATGACAAACAAGAAGGGGCTCACAGCTGATCCCTGGTGTAACCTCACCCTCACCTTGAACCCATCTGTCACTGCCACAGCACACCTCACTGCCATCGTTCTGTCCCCATGCATGTCCTGCACCACCTTCACATACTTCTCTGCCACTGATGATATAAAAAGTTAAATAAATACGTGTAAACAAATTGGTGGAATAACTGAGCAATTTGGCTGGGACTTGTACCAGGGATTACTGCAGATGAGCAGCATGTTCTTTATTGTATGATTATAGTTTAGCAGATTAGAGGTCAGTAATTCAATGAGTTAATGTTTAGAAAAGATGTCTATGATCAAAATTGTGTTAAACGGTAAGCATGTGGGCAAGTCAAAACTCTAAACTTGAGAAAAGAAGCAAATGATATCTACTAATATGTTTAAAATAAGCCCTGGATAATTAGAAATATTTAAGGTAGGCATAAAGGAAGAGGGTTTAATACTGAAAACTCAGCATTTTTAAATGGTTCTGCAGTCCAAATTTTAAACGGTGGATGGTGTCATTGCTGTCTCTGTCATCCTCTCCTGACACAGAGTAACATAGGTTGCCAGGCTGAGGACAAGGACTGAGAACATAAGCAAACCACAAACCTGATATAGCACACAATGGTAATTAACAAAGACTCCTACACCTGTAAATTCAGACTCGTTTTATTACACTTTTTTTCATGGATCCATTTTCCTGGTTGATGATGGGGTGGGGGGGATATTGCATCGGTTGTTAGCCACATAATGCATACTTATTAGTTTCATTGTTTGACAGACAAAGAAACTATTGGATCATAGTTTAACAGAGTTTCCTTGTTTTCTGTCAATGCTTTTTTTTTTTAAAGTTATATGTTTTTTAAGCTAACACACTTGTTCTGTTAGTGATGCGATGTGAGGCTGTCTGTATTGAACTGTTGAGGCATGCACTTTCACAACAGTAATAAAAAATGTGCAGTGGCTCAAGGCAAAAACACTCACCTGTCTAGGTCTTGGCACAAGAGTGGCTGCAGCTGTGTGATAAGGCACTGTGTGTGCTGTGAGCAGATGGGGAGGGTGACAGGCGGGGCTCACGCACTGGTCACACACAGGATTATATTGCACCTCAAAATAAATATATATTTGACATTAAAACACATCTGATTGGCAATTGGTGTCACTGTGGGAGGGAATTAAAATCTATATATCTTTAAAAAAAAAAGCTATTGGCTGTCTCATCCAAGGGCACCTCAGAGGGCATAAGGCAAAGGGGCATATTCTGGAGCATCACCTCAGTTGTATATGTGCATGGGCCTTATAACTACACACCCAAGTGGACAATGAAAAGTGTGTTTAAAACAAATCATTAACCCTTCTGAAATTAGAGCGGTTCTCAATACCAATTTTTAGGCTGTAAATATTCTTTCCAGTGTTTTTTTTTTTTTTTCTCCCTCGGTAAACTGCATCAGTTTTTTAAGCAACGTGACTTTTCTAATAAAGATGTAATTTTTTCATATGTGTGCAACTGTTTTGTCATAAATTTGCAGCTTTTCTTGTAAATTTGAGACAAATTACCTCTTGTAAATTATGCTTTTTGTATAAATATGCAAATTTCCCAAATAATTTTTTTCTCTAAATTTTTAGTTTGTCTCAAAAACTTTTTTTTTTTTTTTTCAATTTGTGTCAGATAAATGTGAGCCTCTTGCTTACATATGAATTTGTGGCTATTTTTGATATTGTTTTTACTATCATCAAGTTGCTATTTTTTCTTGTAATTTATACTATTTTCTCCCAAATTTGCATGTTTTTTAGTAAATTTGGCAAAGGTAACTTTATTTACCTTTATTGAAATCAAGCAGTTAAGGGGAAAAACTAAATATTCGAATTCCAAATTTGAAACTGAATGTATATGTAACAAACAAATATCCAGATAATTGCACTTTTCAGCACAGCCTTACTGAAATAACAATAAAACATATTTTTGTTTTCTAGCTAAAGATTTTTAATGAATCACTTTATTCTTTTGGTGCATGTGCACAAGCAGGGGTGGAAGGGGGCCTCGCTAATCTTGGACACAAGCAAGGAAAGAAAGGTTGGGATCCACTGATCTTTGACACTGTTCTCTTGTGTGTCTCCATGACTCTAACATGGTGTTTTCACTGGGTGTATGGAGTGTCAGGGAGGGATAGTACCTCTGACGGGGCAACAGTTGCACCTCCAAGTGGTCGGTCTGCTTTGGTTCTCACTTGTCAACTCTCACCTGTGGCTCCAAGTAGCTGTTTACATGCAACAGCGACCACACCCCGGTAAACTGCTTTGACTGGCGGGTAAAACCAGGTGAGGCTAGCCGACGGGCTTGAAACCCTTGGTGAGGTAGGGCTTGTCTACCCACGCATGCGTAGACTGGACCTGGAGGACTGTGTGGAAGAAACCACCAGATTGGATCAACGGGCAGGAAGGCTGACCCAGCAAAGCGTTGTGGAGCACAACTAGGGCACAGTGAGACATGTAGGACACTGCTGGCCATCCACTGCATCCTAACCTATCCCCAGTCATCTTGACTATGTCTTTCCACTGGATCCAGATAGGCTAGAAGGAGAGAGTGAGGCTGACAACCCTGCGCAACTCTCCCTCACTTAAATCAAATTCAAACACAAGTCAAGACATCACCCCCCCATTTCCTTCTCATTTCCCCCCTCCCTCCAAGTCCTGTGGCAATGGGCAAGTGATGAAGCAGCAGGTGCAGATACACTGGAAGCTGTAGCCACAGTCCCACACACAGGTGGCCCAGGGCACATGTAACCCTTGCCTTACGTTAATTAGGTAAGGGAAATTATTAAGTGTAGACCAGTTGCTAGGTTCATAAGGATTACAATAGGGAATTAAAATGAGTGTGGAATGAAATAGCTGGAGGCAAGGAATGAGCAATAATAATTATTTTTAAAGATAAAGAGAACAGGGTATACAAATAATTTACAAATATAACAACGGCCCGCATAAAATAAAACGCCAAAAATGTCCTACTGAGCTCAGTGTTTGTTTGTCTTTTTGTTTTAGTCGTTTGACTAGTCAAGTTATCTTGTATTTCCAGACTCAGGTTTCTTTTCCTCTTTTAAAGCGGCGGCTTGAGTTGTTACCACTTTGAATTTTGTGCACTGGAGAGAGGAAGGATGTTTTTCAATCGAGATCTTGGTTCAGATCTCGGTTCAGTCTCGGGTCAGGTCTCGGGTCAGGCTCGCCATCTCCATTCAGAGAGAATCCAGGATCCAGAAGGTTCGTAATCAGCAACCAAAAAAAACCTAGCCTGCACAACAATAATGGTATTATTGTTTACAGCTAGTGTAATTCGTTTTCCAATCTCTTCGTATATAACACTATAGCTTAGTGTTTAAATTCTTCTCTCATATTACTATTATTACAATCCAGTAATATAGTAGTATCTTACAGTTCACATTTCACATCTTACATGCATGTTTTCTTTTCTCAAAATCTCTCTGGTAGTACATGAAATACTTTTTTTCTCATGTAACCAATTAAATGAATTTCTCTTTGTGGTAGACTGCAAGTCTAATTTAAAACATTACTGGCACATGCCTCTAGGGGGAACTACCTGTATTGTTCAGCACTACTATTAAGGGGACACATTAGAACAAGAGTGTGAAAACCCCGCGCAGAATCCATGTTCAGTCTTATATGTGTGTTGCAGAATAAATGGCAGAGTTAGCCAAAGAAATAACTCAAGTGTGATCATTGCTACACGGTAGGATATCACACAATTGGCGACGAGGATTAAAAGAAAAAAATCAGCGGCGAGAAACAGAGAACATTGCGAGTGTGGCGAACTCAAGTGACTCCAGTAGTTCGAGTGCAAGTTCAGAGGAGGAAAAACGAGGTTTCCCCACCACGACGAGCAATGGCGGCTGTAATCGGAACGGTAACCCCTTTTGATAACTCGACTCAGTCATGGGAAGAATATGGTGAAATGTTGGACTTTTTCTTCCAAGCTAATGACATTGAGGAGCCAGACAAAAGGAAGGCTGTACTGTTGAGTGGAGTTGGTGCAACTACTTACAGCTTGTTGAGAAATTTAATAAGCCCTGCATTACCGAAAGATAAAACGTACGACCAGCTTACTGCTGAGCTTCAGAAGCACTTCAGCCCCAAACCGAGTGAAATCGTGCAACGATTCAAATTTAATTCACGCATAAGGAGGAACACTGAGTCCATAGTAGAGTATGTGGCAGAATTGAGGAAATTAACACTGCACTGTGATTACAAAGACTCATTGGAAGAAATGTTAAGAGACAGACTTGTGTGTGGAGTGAATGATGACCGAATGCAACGGCGACTTTTATCTGAAACAAAACTCACTTTTGCGAAGGCTTTGGAATTATGCCAAGCGATGGAAACAGCATCTAAAGATGTGAGAGAAATGCAAGGGAAGCTAACAGAGGACACAGCAACGCATGTTCGTGTGCCTAAGACCCAAGTAGGTGTCCACAAAGTGTTGACTGACAAAACTCAGCACAAATTCCCCAGTTGTTATCGCTGCAAAGGCCAGCACAATGCCGCCGAGTGCAAATTTGCCACTGAGCTGTGTCATAATTGTGGCAAGCGAGGGCACATTAAGAAAGCATGTAGAATAAAGGTGGACAGCGCACAGGTGCTGAAAGCGACAGTTAATGGGCAAAAGTATGAAAACAAGGGCCCAGGAAAGGAACAGCGAGCGAATCAACTGAGAGGGGAGGGAGAAAGTGATACAGAAGACATGGGTTTTCACACAATTTACAACACATCAGAGGAGCTGACCAAGGTAGCGCCCATCACGCGTACCATGAATGTTAATGGAATGAAAGTAACATTTGAAGTTGATACAGGCTGTGGAGTAACCATATTAAGTAAACAGCAATATACACAACTGTGGAAGAAAACAGACACAGCAGAATTAAATCCCTGTTCATTAAAATTAAAAACATACACAGGAGAGAAGCTAGACGTGCTAGGCATGGCACAAGTGAAGGTGCAGCACGAAAACAAAGAAAAGGACTTACCTGTAGTAGTAGTTGGGAGCGAAGGACCAAATCTACTAGGGCGAAGTTGGCTACAAGAACTGGCCATGATTGATCAGTTGGTGAATAAAGTGGAATCTCAGCCCAAATTGCAGCTGGAGGAGATCCTCGAAAGACACGCTGAGGTGTTCAAAGAAGGCTTAGGACAGCTAAAAGGTGTCACTGCAAAGATTAATGTGGACAAGGAGGCCCAACCACGATTCTGCAAACCCCGACCGGTACCCTATGCAGTCAAGCCACTGGTTGAAAGCGAGCTACAGAGGCTGCTGGATGACAAGATCATTGAGCCAGTGCAGGTTGCAGAATGGGCGGCGCCCATAGTCCCAGTGAGAAAGCCGGATGGCTCCATTAGAATATGTGGAGATTACAAACTCACTGTCAATCGAGCATCACGGGTGGATCAGTATCCAATTCCTAAAGTGGAGGACCTCTTCGCACAGCTGAACGGCGGCCGACACTTCACGAAATTAGACATGAGTCACGCCTACCAACAAGTAGTCCTGGAAGAAGAATCAAGAAAGTATGTAACCATCAATACACACAAAGGCTTATATACCTACACACGCTTACCATTTGGAGTAGCTTCCAGTCCTGCTATATTCCAGAGAACTATGGAGGGCATCCTAGGTGGAATTCCGAATGTTGCCATTTATTTGGATGACATCCTTTGTACAGGACCAAATGAACAAGAACATCTGAAAACGCTGGAGGAAGTGCTTCAACGGTTGGAGAAAAGCGGTCTGAGGTTGAAAAGAAGCAAGTGTGAGTTCATGGGAAAAGAGGTGGTGTTCCTAGGCCACAAGATCAACGCCAGTGGTCTACACCCTCTAACAGACAAAGTGGAAGCCATTGCGGAGGCGCCTGAGCCACAAAATGTTACTGAGTTAAAAGCCTACCTGGGCTTGTTGAACTATTACCATAGGTTCCTCCCAAAGCTCTCCACGCTGCTGGCACCACTACATACCTTACTTAAGAAGGAAGAAAAATGGTCATGGGGGGTCAAGCAGCAGAAGGCGTTTGAAGAGTCCAAAGCGCTACTTCAGTCCTGTAGTGTGCTAGTGCACTATGATTCAAACAAACCACTCATCCTGGCGTGTGACGCATCACCCTACGGTGTGGGTGCTGTACTCTCTCATCGTATGGAGGATGGCTCAGAGAGACCCATAGGGTTCGTCTCAAGAACTCTTAGTGCAGCTGAGAAAAACTACTCCCAGCTAGACAAGGAGGGCCTTGCAGTAGTATTTGGTGTAAAAAAATTCCACAAATACCTGTACGGGAGACAGTTCGCTATAGTGACGGACCACAAGCCACTAATTTCACTGTTCAGTGAAATGAGAGCCATACCCCAGATGACATCTCAGAGAATTCAGAGATGGGCCGTTACATTAGCAGCGTATGAGTACACCATCGTTTACAAAGCCGGACGGGACCATACGAATGCTGACGCGATGAGTAGGCTACCCTTGGATGGAGGAAGAGACAGCACGCCTGAGGAGGAGGAGAGAGTGCTATTGTTTGAAGATATCGGCGTGCCCCTGGTGAACGCACAACAAATAAAGAAGTGGACAGACAAAGACCCTGTTCTAGCAAGAGTGCGAGAATACATCTTGAGAGGATGGCCGAAGATGAACAGTCCTGAGTTCATTCCCTATGCCCGACGACAGGATGAGCTCAGCACCCAGGAAGGTTGTATCCTGTGGGGAGGACGCGTGGTTGTTCCACCACCTGGTAGGAATGCCTTACTGCAACAACTACACCAAGCACACCCTGGCATCACTCGCATGAAAGCGTTGGCGAGGAGTTACATGTGGTGGCCCAACATGGATGCAGAGGTGGAGGCGCTTGTGAAGTCATGTGCGGCATGCCAGGAGAACAGGAACAGTCCTCCAGCAGCCCCACTACATCCCTGGGAAGTTCCAGATAAACCATGGAGAAGAATTCACATTGACTACGCAGGTCCATGGATGGGAAGAATGTTCCTGATCATAGTTGACGCATACTCAAAGTGGATCGATGCATATTCTGTGAGTAGCTCTACTTCTACTGTTACCATTGAATGTCTTAGAAAGAGTTTCAGCCAACATGGGCTACCTGAAATCATAGTATCAGATAACGGTACATGTTTTACGAGTGAACAGTTCCAAGAGTTTTCTGAAAAGAATGGCATACGTCACATCACGACTGCGCCATACCATCCTTCTTCTAACGGCTTAGCCGAGAGGGCCGTGCAGACATTCAAGTCACTCATGAAAAAGATGACAGGAGACTCTATTGAAACCCGAATGTCGAGAGCTCTGTTCAGCTATCGAATAACACCCCAATCTACAACTGGCAAGTCACCAGCTGAGCTGTTGTGTGGAAGGAAGTTGAGGTCAACATTTGACTTAATACATCCAGACTTCAGAAACAAAGTGCATGATAAACAAGAGAAACAAAAAGGTTATCATGACATGCATGCTAGAGAGAGAATACTGAGAGAAGGAGACGTGGTCTACACCCGCAACTTTGGCTCAGGACCAGCCTGGGTACCAGGAGAAATAACAGAAAAGACAGGCCCTGTGTCATTCAAGGTGACATTAGGTCATGGACAAGTGGTGAGGCGACACATCGACCAAGTTCGTGGTAGGAGCTCCATTCCCCTGCCGATGGCACCAGAGGTGTTGTCTGACACCCATCCTGAGGAGAGCATCAACGAACCACCACTTCAGGTGAAACCTGAGGTAACCGTCTCTGCAGATTCTACGGGCAGCACTGCAGCAGCCGAAACAGTGGAGCAGTCTGAGTCTTCACCTGCAGTTGGCTCACCCGCCGTGAGAAGATCTCAGCGAGCTAGGAAAGCTCCAGACTACTTGAAGGACTATACTTAGTCAGTAGTGAGTTCCCCAGCCACAGGACAAGAATGCGTCCTGGAACCTCACTGGGATGCGGTAGTCAAACCAAATCCCCAGTTAGACTGTTATGTGTGTTATACATGTAAAAAAAAAAAAAAAAAAAAGAGAGAAAGAAATTATGTGTATGGCACATGTGTTTAAGAAGTTAAAAGTAACTGTGATTGTTTAGGGTTAAATGGGAGTTCCAGGATGTCTAGCATAATTGGCTAGTGTAATTAAAAGTAGTTTAATCTAGAGGGGAGGGATGTGGTAGACTGCAAGTCTAATTTAAAACATTACTGGCACATGCCTCTAGGGGGAACTACCTGTATTGTTCAGCACTACTATTAAGGGGACACATTAGAACAAGAGTGTGAAAACCCCGCGCAGAATCCATGTTCAGTCTTATATGTGTGTTGCAGAATAAATGGCAGAGTTAGCCAAAGAAATAACTCAAGTGTGATCATTGCTACACGGTAGGATATCACACTCTTTTTATCTCTACATCATTTAACCATGAAATTATGATTAATCCTTTTTAACCTTGTCTTTGTAAATCATGAAATGAAATACAATTAATTTATCACATAACCAGGTAATATACTGTCCCATTACTTCCAATATTCCCTTTTAAAATCAGTAAAACCCTGTCTGAGCTACTGGGTTTAGCATAACCTATGAATTTACATAGGAAACCAACAAAATGTGCTTTTAGCATCAAACTACACATTACATTCGACAGAAATAGTGCAAAAGAACTAAAAGTTCTTCAGTATACTGTTGGGAACTATCACATTTAGGAAAACCATACAAGCACAAAAATAGCCTTTTCCATTGCTTTTAAACAGAAAAAAATCCACTCGCTATTAGCATTAGCATAACGCTAACATTAGCATGCGTTAGCATGCTTCATTTAGTACACACTCGGTTTTCACTCACCAAGATGAGATATCAGCATGAACACAGCAAAAGTCACAGCCTCACGGCCTCTCAAGCTCGTGCTCCCGTCAACTTAGGATAATAAAGGGTTCAAATTAGTGTTTGGACAGTGTTTAGATTTATTTACAGCATCTTTCTAAATTAAACTCACCAAGAAGACCCACAGGTCTCCACACAGATCGTCCACAGCCTCTCTCGTCCGCTCTCAGATCGCAAAAGACCGAAAAACCGGGTGCGCGCCTCAGCACTCTGCTCGGAAGGCGGGGCTAATATCGCTCTTAACGAATGAAAAGACCACGATCGCCCAACGTGACCATGAAACGGGAATTTAAAAGTTGGATAACGAGGATCACACTTCCTCTTCCCAAAATAATCGTTTTTCAAAATAAAATCACACAATTGTATTAATACAAATGAAATCTGAGAAAAAAGGGTCATTTTCTCAGCTGGGTTACACATAGGGTCACTCTCTACTGGACTGAAGCAGCAGTGGAGTTTGGCAGACCCCTGGGTGTCTGAGCAGCCCTCTTTAGGATTCGCTCTGCTGACCTCCATGGCCTGAGGAAGGGGCTAGAAAAGGTGCCCTAAACATAGTCTGCTTCGCTACACCCTGGCCAGCAAGTCGCGGCTGGTGGGGATCCCATCCTAGTGGTCGAAATTCTCAGAAGAAATCAACTAAGGTGACATCACTCACCATTGGCACTTGGAATGTGCGAATGCTCATGGACAGCTCCAAAACGGACAGAACTGAGAGATGAACAGCACTTGTCACACAAGAACTGAGCAGGTACAACATCCACATTGCAACTCTGAGCAAGACCAGGTTTGCAGACGAAGGTCAGCTGACAGCAGTTAAAGCTGGCTACATCTTTTTCTGGAGCGGCCAAGGCAGCAAAGAATGCTGTGAAGCAGGAGTGTGTTTCACGATCAGACCCAATCTGATCAGCAAGCTTGCGAGCCTCCCCAATGGAACCAACGACCGCCTCATGACCCTGCGGCTCCCCCTCCAAAGAAAACACCATGTTCAGTGGATATTGTCGAAGACCCTTTGACCTTGTACCTCAGGATTGAGGTTTAGGTTCACCAGCTTGCAGTTCCTAGAGGAATTTTTCTCATAGGAAATTCTGTTACCTGTGTAGGTGTGCTTGGTGACTGTGAGAGTTAACCCAGCTGCACTGTCTCCATATATTGGAGGATCCCCACTTCCTTGTATACCAGACCTCCGACTGAGTGACCTGTCCAGTCAGACACCTGGAATACACCTCCAATATTAACAACAGCCTCTCATGGTCTTACATTGCTCTTGGTAATCTGGGTAAATGTTTAAAACCAGGAAAATTGGTTTATAGGGGATCTGTTTTAAACACCATTGAATAAGAGTGACCTCTTAAAAAGACTCAAAAATGTGACACCTCTTGTAGAAAAATACTTTTTTCAAAAATCACCCAATGAGAATGGAAGCTGAATCAATAAGCCCACAGAGTCCCATACTGTCTTTTGATATGCTGTGGTATTTATTAAAAATCAGCAAAGCTCAGCCAAAACAGGATAAATTTGCATTAAACAGTCCATAAAATCAAAAGAGTAAAAATTAAAAATCAAACCCAAAACCCTGATTGCAAAACCTTGATTCAAAAGTCAAAAGTTGTAAAATCAGTCCTTTGATCAAAAAGATTAAAATCAAAAGTTTCAAAACCCAATGATGTTCAAAAATCATCAAACAATTCAAAAAATCAGAATAAGAAAACTTTAAGTAAATTCAAAAAAGAAGACAAACCCTTTGGAATAAAACCTGATAAAAATATCTAATTAATTTGTGGATAATATCTAAGAAGCCTAAATGGTGAGATTTGGGGAAAAAGGATGTGTATGATAGCTGATTCCCTGTTGAAGCTCCTCTTCGGGGGAAGAGGAGAGAAGGCAGGGAGGGAACAAGCAGCTGTGGCCCGATGTTCCTCTTCAGGCTGGGTGGTGGCTGTCTTGGCTGGGGAAGAGCAATGAGTCGTGTCCCCGAAGCGGTGTCTTCAGCCCGGGGAGACCTCACTGCTTCTGCTTTTCCTCGCTGTGGCTCCGCGGCAATGATGACTCACAGCCTCTTGGCTGAGAGTGAGGCCAGCTACTGTAATCTTCAGTTCCCCAACTCCTTCCTCTTGAAAGTGCTATTATAGCACTTAAGGGCAGCAGATGTAAAAGTTGTTAAAGGCTGAAGAATTGAGGCTAAAACTGGTTCACTTTTCTTCTGGCGTTCCTCGTCTTCAGCCCGCTGCTCCGGTAGGTGTTGCCTCTCAGAAGATCGCCGAAAAGATGAACATTTGGGGGAAAAAAGGCTTGGTTTTTATAACCTTCGCCCGAGTTCTCTGATTGGTCCCAAACTCACCGTAGGCTTCTTGGCCTCTTATGATTGGCTTAAAGTTACATTTTATATAACCATTACTTCATTCTGCACATGTTCGGACTAGTCAGTTCTCGTAAACCATGTGACTGATCAGGCGCTCATGACCCATGGCCCTTCCCGCTAGCTTCTCAGCATTTTCCATTACCAAAATACCCCAGTTTGCTGGACATCCAACGCCCATTTCCTCATTTCTAATACATTTCCAGTAAACAGGGTTCTTTCCAACATTTCACAATCTGCTTCACATAAAACCTTCTTTTGTGCAGTTAAAAGATACATACAATCATACAGTTTGATTACACTCATTATTTCAGGTGATTACATACATTCATTACATGTATTTTTTACTCAATGAGCATACTTTTTGTTTTACTGATTACACGGAGAATATCACATGTCATAGCATATGCAATTAATATGGCTTTTACATTCAGTCTCTGCATTTCACCAATGTTGTCTGTTGCTGTTCCCATCTTTCCTGAATGCTGTATTCTGGGCCTTCCGGTAATTCCTCTCACTTTGTTGATTACCCTGAGTGGATCTTTGAAGCCTGTTATGATCAGCAGCAGAATTGCCCATTTTCCTTCCATAGGGGGTATATCGGTGTTGGGAAGGCCGACCACCTTCAGCCCTTCTGCGGTGATTGGGGTCATGTCGTGGGGTACTCAAACAATATGCCCCCATCATGATGAACCCAGATGAGATCAAAGTTCTACAAGGACTTATAGACTGTCATTGAAGGCATACCGAAGGAGGACAAACTCATTGTTCTTGGAGACTTTAACGCCAGAGTTGGTACAGACTACCAGACATGGGAGGGAGTCCTTGGGAGAAATGGAATTGGAAAGTGCAACAGCAACTGTCTTCTCCTGTTGAAGACATGTGCCTTCCATGACCTTCTGATCACTAATACCGTCTACCGCTTGCCTAATAGCAACAAGACCTCCTGGATACATCCATGCAGCAAGCATTGGCATCTGATCGGTTACATCTTTGTGCGAAGGAGAGACAGGCAGGATGTTAGAGTGACGAAGGCTATGTGTGGTGCAGACTGCTGGACGGATCACAGACTCATTCTCTCAAAGCTCAACATGCACATCCAGCCTAAACGACATCCACAGGGGAAAAAGGCAAACAAGCGACTCAATGTCAGCAAGCTGGAACAGCACTCTGTGTGACAGAACCTCAGTGAGGACCTGGACAGCAAGCTTAGTCAGCTCGACCTCGAGGTGTACGGAGCAGAAGACTGGGCAGTTTTCAGATACATGGTGTACGACACCTCACTCACTCATCTGGGCCAGAACACGCACAAACACCAAGACTGGTTCGATGAAAATGATGAGGACATCCAAAAGCTGCTTGACAAGAAGTGTGAAGCCCACAGAGCGTACCAGCAAGAATACAGATTTGCCTCTAAAAAGGCAACCTTCAACTCCATCAAAGGGAAGGTGCAGGCAAAGCTCAGAGAGATGCAGGACTTCTGGCTCAGCAAAAAGGCAGATGAAATACAGCAGTACGCTGACAGCAACAACTCCAAACCCTTCTACGATGCCCTTAAGACCATCTACGGGCTTCAGTCTTCTGGAACATCACCACTGCTCAGTGCTGAAGGGTCCACTCTCCTCACCGACAAGAACACAATCCTGAAAAGATTGGCAGAACATTTCAGCAGCATCCTGAACAGACCTTCATCCATCAATGCAGAAGCCATCACTCGCATGCCCCAAGTAGAGGTGAACACGTCTCTGGCAGAACCTCCAACAGAATCAAAAGTCCAAAAAGTGATCAAACTCCTTTCGAACGGCAAAGCACCAGGCTCTGACTCCATCCCAGCTGAAATCTATAAGGCAGAAGGACCAGTTCTAATATAGAAACTCACCGAGCTCTTTCAGACCATGTGGAAGCAGGAAGTTATACCCCAGGAGCTCAAGGATGCCTCCATTGTCGATCTCTACAAGAGAAAAGGAAACAGGCAATCCTGCAACAACCACAGTGAGCTCTCTCTCCTCGCCATCACCGGCAAGATCCTTGCAAGAGTCCTTCTCAATCGCCTCATTCAGCACATGGAAGACGGTCACCTGCCGGAGAGCCAGTGTGGCTTCAGAGAGGGTCATGGAACTGCTGACATGATCTTTGCCGTACGCCAACTTCAGGAGAAGTGTCAAGAGCAGAACAGGGACCTCTACACAACATTTGTAGATCTGACCAAGGCTTTTGATACCATCAGTCGTGAGGGGCTGTGGAAGATCATGGCAAAGTTTGGCTGCCTGGACAAGTTCATCAGCATGGTGCGCCAGTTCCACGACGGCATGCTTGGTTGAGTACTGGACGATGGAGACTCCTCCAAAGCTTTCCCAGTCACCAACGGGGCCAAGCAGGGCTGTAAACTCGTGCCCACACTTTTCAGCATGATGTTCACAGCCATGCTGTCTGGTGCCTTCTGCGACAATGAAGAAAGCACCATCAGGATCAGGTACAGGATGGACGGCAGGCTCTTCAACATGTGGAGGCTCCAAGCGGAAACCAAGGTGGAAGGGGACTCAGTGCATGACTTCCTGTTTGCTGATGACTGTGCACTCAACACCGCTATAGAGGCCCAGATGCAGCAGAGCATGAACTGCTTCTCCACTGCTTGCGACAACTTTGGGCTCACAATCAGTATGAAGAAAATCGAGGTCTTGCACCAACCTGCACTGCAGAAGACTTACGTGGAGCCAGCCATCACTGTCAATGGGGAGACCCACAAGGCTGTCGACAAGTTCACGTACCTCGGCAGCACACTCTCCAGGTCTGTCAACATAGACGACGAGGTTGGTTTGCGCATTGCCAAGGCAAGCTCAGCATTCAGACGGCTACGTGCAACAGTGTGGGAAAGGAGAGGCATTAGGCTGACCACAAAACTGAAAGTGTACAAGGCAGGTGTCCTGCCTTCCCTACTGTACACCTGCAAGACCTGGACAGATTATGAGTGCTATGCCAGAAAGCTAAACCGCTTCCACCTGAACTGCCTCAGAAAGCTCCTGAAGATCACCTGGCAGGACAAAATCCCTGGCACAGAGGTCCTCTCCCGAGCTGAGCTGCCTAGCATCCACACCCTGCTCAAGAGAGCCAAGATTAGGTGGGCTGGCTACCTTGTTCGTATGCCTGACTCACGCCTACCAAAGAGACTGTTCTGCGGTGAACTAGCAGAGGGCAAGCGTTCACACAGTGGTCAGAAGAAGCGCTACAAAGACACTCTTAAGGCCTCCTTGAAGAGCTTTGTCATCAGTCCTGACACCTGGGAGACCCTAGCACTAGACTGGCCAGACTGATGTAGCCATACCAGCAAAGGTGCTGCCTCCTTTGAGCTGAACAGGATTGCCAAGGCCCAGAGAAAATGTGAGTCCAGAGCCACCCCTGTATCTTCTGCCCGTGCAGACCACCTGTGCTCGACCTGTGGCAGAGCCTTCCGTGCCCACGTCGAACTGATCAGCCACAGCCAGACACACTGCACCCAGTCCTCTTCCCTGTGATGTCCTTGGTCATTGTCGAGAACGACGGACGGACAACAGCAACATGCTGTTTTCTCCTACAGAGAAAGTCTGTCTCTTACTTGGCAACACAGGGTTAAAACATGATTGGCTCTGGCTCTAGAAAGTTGTCTGTGCCAATACAAAAATGCCAAACCTATATCTTCGAATTTCTGGTCTGAAATGTTGGAGAGGCAATTTATTTACTTATTTATTTGGCTTTAAAAATATACTCTCCCTTCTCTCTGAAACATTTAACAAGGATTATTCCTACATTTATTAACATGAGATAGGCTATTCTAAATAGATCTTTAGTTCAAAATTTGGTATAGACACTTGCTATGAGGGAATTCTGGGTCCAGGATGACCATACTGTGAAGGCGTAAAATATGAGCAATATGTAAAAATACATCTATAATGTTTTTGTTTATAAAATACTGGTCAGAAATAATTTAGAAGAATGATAGGTAATTTTGAAATTGTACAATTTTGTTGTGTAAAGTTTAGAATAGATCTCTATAGCAAATATTGTGCTCTACATGGAGAAAAACACAGTAACTATGTCAGAAAACATGATCTGGGCAATATGTCACATTTAAGGCACAATTACCTCCGCCAAGGAGGTTATATAATCAAGGTGGTTTGTCTGTTTGTCTGTCCGTCCATCTGTTAGCAGGATTATGCAAAAACTACTTGATGGATTTTGATGAAATTTTCACCAGAGGTAGCCCTTGGGCCAAGGATGAACCCATGAAATTTTGGTGATGATCTGAGAGTGCATACCTCCACCAAGGACCTTGTTTGTATTGGTGCAGCAGGATTACACAAAAACTACTGCATGTATTTGGATGAAATTTCACCAGATGTGGTCCTTGGGCTAGAGAGGAACCCATAACATTCCGATGATGATCCCAGAATGCATACCTCCACCAAGGCTCTAATCGTCTCATACTGTGTTAGCAAGAATACTCCAAAACTACGTGATGGATTTGGATGAAATTTTTACCAGAGGCAGTCTTTGGGCTGAGAGGAACCCATAAAAGGGACAGAAGGAGGCTTAGCAGAGGTATGCGCTCTCTGAGTGCATTTCTAGTTAAGCCAAGTTTTACTGTCATTCAATAAATACAGCCAAGTATGTAGAGTAGAACAAAATTACATTTCTCCTGTGAGAGGGGCTGCTTTTCTTGAGTACTTTGCTCTATTTATGCTTGTATTTATTTTAATTATGCATGTATTTATTAAGCTATTTGCTTTTGCACTTTTACCCATTTTTCAGTTTTGTATTTCTCCTCATATTTACTCTTGCATTGTTCTTGCACACTATTTTTCTGATTTCTGCTCTCTGCTATGTGTTGAGCACTTGTGGGAACAAGGATGTCACCTCAGGGTTAACATGTTCCCTCAGATAAGAGTTTCCTTTGACACCCATAAACTGTGTTGTGTGAATGTTTGTGATCGGTGAGCAGAAGAGACTGAATTGCTTATAATGTTTTCTGCATCAAATACTCAACATTTGTAAGGAGGAGCTGTAGGCCTAAAATGTGCATGTGCATGGGGATCTTTAGTGTTTTTGTGACCAGGATCTGTGGTTATGGAAAGCCAAACTGATCATAATTTCCACGATTATGGAAATCTTATTAAAATGGAATGTGCAAAAGTGTTGCACATAGCATTACTTTACAGCCACCATGTGGTTTGAGCCTTGTGTTAATCCCCATAGGTTGAGTTTCTGTTGCAACACCATGGCAACAAGGCTGACATGAGGAAAAGATCTCACATGAATAGTAAGACAACATGAGAGATCATTCGTAACAACCAGTCGTGCAGGCACTTACTTTTGTGCTGGATGCAGAATCTGTCAAAAAGAACGACTCATCACCAAGTTTTACCTGTTTGTTGCAGCGAACCGGATCTGGAGCACAAAACCTATCTGGTCAAAAGGCCAGCATTGACTAGAGAGGAAACTATCCGCTTCACCAACAGTCATTAATGCATTTGCATCCAGTGGAAATAGTAGGTAAAGGTGTCATACAGTGGGGTAAAAAAGTATTTAATCAGCCACCAATTGTGCACATTCTCCGACTTAAAAGATGAGAGAGGTCTCCAATTTTCATCATAGGTATACCTCAACTATGAGACACAAAATGAGGAAAAAAAAATCCAGAAAATCACATTGTCTGATTTTTAAAGAATTTATTTGCAAATTATGGTGGACAATAAGTATTTGGTCAGTAACAAAAGTTCATCTCAATACTTTGTTATATACCCTTTGTTGGCAATGACAGAGGTCAAACCTTTTCTGTAAGTCTTCACAAGGTTTTCACACACTGTTGCTGGTATTTTGGCCCATTCCTCCATGCAGATCTCCTCTAGAGCAGTGATGTTTTGGGGCTGTCGCTGGGCAACACGGACTTTCAACTCCCTCCAAAGATTTTCTATGGGGTTGAGATCTGGAGGCTGGCTAGGCCACTCCAGGACCTTGAAATGCTTCTTACGAAGCCATTCGTTCATTGCCTGGGCAGTGTGTTTGGGATCATTGTCATGCTGAAAGACCCAGCCACGTTTCATCTTCAATGCCCTTGCTGATGGAAGGAGGTTTTCACTCAAAATCTCACGATACATGGCCCCATTCATTCTTTCCTTTACACGGATCAGTCGTCCTGGTCCCTTTGCAGAAAAACAGCCCCAAAGCATGATGTTTCCACCCCCATCCTTCACAGTAGGTATGGTGTTCTTTCTCCTCCAAACACGACAAGTTGAGTTTTTACCAAAAAGTTCTACTTTGGTTTCATCTGACCATATGACATTCTCCCAGTCCTCTTCTGGATCATCCAAATACTCTCTAGCAAACTTCAGATGGGCCCGGACATGTACAGTGGTACCTCTACTTACGAATTTAATTCGTTCCGGAAGAATTCTAGTAACGTGAAAAATTCGTAAGTAGAGGCGCGTTTTACATGTAAATGCCGTAATCCGTTCCAAGCCCCCAAAATTCGGGCATAAATTTTTTATAAATCGTAAAAACGCATCAAAACATGTAACAAATACATGTTACAATTAGATTACTGCACAATAAACATAAAATGAGAGTTTAAAATGAGAGAAAGAATAATAAAAGAGAATAATAAAAGAGAAAGAATAATAAAAATTATGTTCATTTACCCTTTAACTGCTATCGTCGTCGACGTCGTCACCGTTTGCCTTCTTTGGTTCATGTTCTGATCCAAGGACGTTTGCTTTTGTCGGCTTGTAAGTGCTTCGTTTTGTTTGAATACCGTGCTGATCGTTGATGTATTACGGCCATATTCTTTGGCGAGATCAACCAAACGCATAAAGTTTTGGAAAAAAAAACAAACTTCGTGGCCAGTGGGATACCAGGAAGATGCTAGGCGATAGCCAATGGCAGAGCAGCTACAGGTATGTTTACGTTCGGTAAACTACGGAAGCTGCGAGGAGCGCGTACTTTTTTGCCTTTCGTATCCTGAAATTTCGTTCGTAACTAGAGGCAATATTTTCCCGTTGAGGCGTCTCGTAACCTGAAAATTCCGTATGTAGAGACGTTCGTAAGTAGAGGTACCACTGTACTGTCTTAAGCAGGGGGACACGTCTGCTTCTGCAGGATTTGAGTCCCTGGCGGCATAGTGTGTTACTGATGGTAGCCTTTGTTACTTTGGTCCCAGCTCTCTGCAGGTCATTCACTAGGTCCCCCTGTGTGGTTCTGGGATTTTTTGCTCACCGTTCTCGTGATCATTTTGACCCCATGCGGTGAGATCTTGCATGGAGCCCCAGATCGAGGGAGATTATCAGTGGTCTTGTATGTCTTCCATTTTCTAATAATTGCTCCCACAGTTGATTTCTTCACACCAAGCTGCTTACCTATTGCAGATTCAGTCTTCCCAGCCTGGTGCAGGTCTACAATTTTGTTTCTGGTGTCCTTTGACAGCTCTTAGGTCTTGGCCATAGTGGAGTTTGGAGTCTGACTGTTTGAGGTTGTGGACAGGTGTCTTTTATACTGATAACGAGTTCAAACAGGTGCCATTAATACAGGTAACGAGTGGAGGACAGAGGAGCCTCTAAAAGAAGAGGTTACAGGTCTGTGAGAGCCAGAAATCTTGCTTGTTTGTAGGTGACCAAATACTTATTTTCCACCATAATTTGCAAATAAATTCTTTAAAAATCAGACAATGGGATTTTCTGGATTTTTTTTTCCCTCATTTTGTCTCTCGTAGTTGAGGTATACCTATGATGAAAATTGGAGACCTCTCTCATCTTTTAAGTGGGAGAACTTGCACAAATGGTGGCTGACTAAATACTTTTTTGCCCCACTGTATTTGTGAATAAAAAGGCATAAAGTTAACCGATGAGCATGCTTTAATGATTATTGGATTAAAAACATGTAAATTCAAGAAAATGCAAAGTTGAAAAGGTTAAATCAGGGGTTCATAAGAAAAAATAGCAGAATCAAATAAGAGAAAATGGAGGGCAGAACTATGAATACAGAGAACTGAAAATGTTCAGTCATATTAATCCTCTTCCTTGTAACTGGATGCCAGTTTAACACAGTACATTAGTGATTATATCTACAGATATTTCCTTAAAAAAGTACAGTAAAAGAATGAGAAAGCCAACATTCAACTGAAAAAATAGTATTTCTTCATTGGTGTCCATCGTTCATTTAATTCTTCCTCCCTTCTGGTATATGGGTTTGTCTGGGAGCAACTCCACTGCCACATCGTTCAAAATGTGGCAAAACTAGTGGCCAAACATTCAGCAGCAAGTTTCAGACACACAAAACAGAACTCCACCTTACATCGTAGACAGAAGATGCATTTGCAGTTTCTCTGGCTGTGCTCCGCCAATGAGCCACAGGTGGGACAGGCTTGGATGGAGGGACACCCCGTGACTCCCTCCACATCATGAAATCTTACACCTGGGCAGTTTTCCAGCACTTTTCTGCATTGTTCATTTAATTCTTCTTCCGTTCCGGTATGTGAGTTTGTCTGGGAGCGATTCCACTGCCACATAGTTTATAAGCGCCGCTAGTGCCCAAACATTCTCCAGCAAGTTTCAGACACACAAAACAGAACTTCACCTTACATCGAGGACAGACGATGGTTTTGCAGTATTTCTGGCTGTGCTCCACCAATGAACCACAGGTGGGACAGGCTCGAATGGACGGGCACCCCGTGACTCCCTTCACCTGCTTAAAGTTCACCAGTGGGCAGGTTGTCAGTACTTTTAGTGACGGGTTGCAGCAACCATCATTTTCACAGCGGTCTGACCGGGGCTTTGGACCCTTCCACTCCCTCAGACAATGCCAGCAGAAATCATAGGCCCGACCTCTGGTCACCCTACACGCTTTACAGCGGACGTTCAGATTTGATTTATTCCGTCTGACTACTTTGTTGCTGCACAGGGGACACTGTAGTGGGAGATGTAAAAGCAAAATACTGTAAATAACCTAATGCATATTTTAACAATTTTGCAAGTTGCATGTACTGGATGAAACACTTACCAATTTCATATCAAGTTGCCGTTTCCTAGCATTTGAAGCCATGGTCTTTTTAAAGTACTCCTTTTCTTGAGGAGTGAGAAGAGCCATTTTACAAACCTCTGTAAAAGGCCAGTGTGCCCCACATCCATGCAGGGCACACACAAATTTGCTTTCACCCTTTAATGAGAGATTGAAAGAAATAATGAGGGTCACAGACTGAAAACAAGTAACTAAACTCAAAATATTTCACTGTATTGTGTATTTACTAGTGTTGCTGTGCTCAAGATTGGTCTAGGGCTTCACATATTCAAGGTCACAGTGTCATCTCACAATCAGTCATTTTTACTCTGTCTAGTCTTGGTCTCAGACAAAATTGACTTGGGACTCCAAGATCAAATCTTGTTTATTTGTCCACATAACTCATCCATCCATCCATCCATCCATCCATCTTCAACCGCTTAATCCTTTTCAGGATGATTTCAAATAAATATTCCCCTTAATTGCAACAATAAAGTCATTTGCAGGTTTAATTTTGTGTCACCTCTAAGGGTTGCAATCCCACCCCTTTTACACAAGCGGGAGAAGATGAGAGGAAGTAAGAGGAGGGGAGAGTTGCAACCAGAGACTTGTTTAATCATTTTTCTGTTAATGGGACTTTTGAGAACATATGGACATTTCTTGTCTTGTTGTTTAAATACAGTTAAGGGTGTCTGAGTCAAATAAATGTACTTATTTTGATTTTAGCACCCCTGTATTTACTCATATATGGTTTATATGGTCTAGTTTGGAGCGGCAGTGGCTCAGGAGGTAGAGCAGGTCGTCTAATAACCCAATGGTTGGCGGTTTGAATCCCGCTCTCCCCAGATATCCTGCCGTTGTGTCCTTGGGCAAGACATTTCACCCGCATTGCCTCCAGTGCCCATAACACTGGGTATTAATGTGTATAAATGTATAGAATGTTCGGTGGTGGCCGGAAAGGCCATTGGCGCAGATTGGCTGCCACGTTTCCGTCAGCCTGCCCCAGGGCAGCTGTGGCTGCAGAAGTAGCTTGCCACTACCACTGTCTGTCTGGAGTGAATGAATAATGTTGTGGTGAACACTCAATGGACCTGTTGGACTGGTTCTGTGACTCGCATTTTAGGTCAGAACAAAGGCAGGAATCTTAGCTTTGGTATGCAAGGCTGGAGACTGTGGGGGGTCGATTAAAGGATGCATGGGAGACAGTGGAAGTGATATCATGGAGGGAAATGCATTGTGACTGTCTTTATTATGCAAGGTGGTGAAATGCATTGTGACTGTCTTTATTATGCAAGGTGGTCTGTGTGACATGTGATCTATGAGGTGTGAAGTCCCTGATATTTAAGGACGAGAGTTTACTGTTTCATTCCCTTTTTTTCTGCTTTGAAATGATGGAGATGTGAATAAAGCTGACTCTGAGAAAGAACTCTGCCTCGTCATTTTCACATCTTCCACACTGGTGACCCGAGACGTTTCATGGAAGAAGAAAATTCCCCCGGGCCAGCCGCGTCAGGAGCCCCCAGCCAAGCGAATGTCGCTACAGTCCAGCTACCGGACTTCTGGCAGAAAAATCCGCGCTCCTGGTTCAACGCGGTTGAGGCGCAGTTCAACCTCCGGGGGATATCGGTAGATGCCACGAAATTCTACCACGTAGTCGCAAAGTTGGACAACAACACGGCCCAGCATGTGGAGAGCCTGATCGACCAGCCGCCGGAGAGCGACAAATACGGCACGTTGAAGGCTGCACTCATCCAGCAATTCACCCCCTCGGCGGAGGAGCGAGCAGAGAGGATCCTGGCGCTGACGGAGGGGGAAAACGACATGCCCGCGAGCCTGATGGAGAAGTTGTTGAGGTTGAAAGATTCTGACGATGATCACTTCATTTTCACCCACCTCTACCTCAGGACTCTACCGTCAGCAGCGAGAGCGGCTCTGGCCAGTTCGCCACTGTTGGCCCTACGGGACTACTGCGCGCTGGGCCGAGAGGCGCAGCGGATTGTCAACGCCACCAAGCGGCACGCAGCCATGGCCGCTGCAGCGGAACTCGGCGCGACGACCGGAGACGACAGGAGGCCAGAGGCAGCGGTGCCAGACTCACCGACGACGGCGGCGGCAAGGGCCAGGGAGCGTGGACCGGACGTCTTTTGTTTCTACCATCACCGCTTCGCAGAGAGGGCACGCAAGTGTGTACCGCCGTGCCAGTTCGGGCATTCGGGAAACGCCAAGACCGGGGGTCGGTAGCAGCCGCGGCCCTCGGGGAAGAGAATAAGCTGCTCTATTTGTCGGACGCACGCTCCGGGAGGCAGTTCCTCATCGACACAGGCTCCCAGTTGAGTTTCATCACACCTTCCTACATGGACAGACTGGCTGGTTCCGGAGGTCCCCGGGTGACAACGGCGAACGGCTCGGAGATTAAGACCTTTGGTGAGAAGACTCTGCTTCTGTCTCTACACGGCCGTGCATATGAGTGGACTTTTGTTGTAGCAACAGTAAATTTCAATATGCTGGGGGCTGATTTTTTGTGCTCACATGGTTTGTTGGTTGATCTCGCTAACAGGCGCCTGGTTACTGCACTTTCTTTTGATTCTATCCCCCGTACAGCGCGAGTGGCCCCGCCTACAGCACAAGCCAACGTCACAACAGCAGGCGGTAAGTTCCACACACTGCTCACTCAGTTCCCAGCACTCACGGTCCCCACATTTTCGGCAACAGTCGCTAAGCACGGGGTGGAGCATTTTATTACCACTACCGGACCGCCCGTTTTTGCAAAAGCTCGGCGCTTGGACGCAGTAAAACTAGCCATAGCGCGCGAGGAGTTCGCCAACCTGGAGAGGTTGGGCATTATCCGACGTTCAAACAGTCCGTGGGCTTCCCCCCTACATATGGTCCCGAAAGCTGACGGATCACGGCACCCTTGCGGGGATTTCCGCAGGTTAAACAACGCTACAGCGCACGACCGCTACCCAGTCCCACAGATCCAAGATTTTTCGGTTAATTTGGCAGGGGCGCGCATTTTTTCTAAAATAGACTTGGTCCGCGGTTACCACCAAGTCCCAGTGCGTGCTGAGGACATACCCAAAACAGCGGTAATAGCTCCGTTTGGTTTATTCGAGTTTTTACGCATGCCATTCGGACTTAAAGGGGCTGCTCAGACGTTCCAACGCATGATGGACGCGGCGCTTCGCTATCTCCCTTTCGTGTTTGTCTACCTGGACGATATTTTAGTAGCCAGCGCGTCCGAAGACGAACACAAAAAACACCTGGCCACAGTTTTCCGAAGGTTGGGAGATCACAGGTTAATAATCAACCCAGCGAAGTGTCAGTTCGGGGTGGCAAAGATTGATTTTTTAGGACACCGCGTCTCCCCCGAAGGAGCAGTTCCGCTGCCTGACAAAGTGCGCGCGGTGGCAGATCTTCCCCGGCCGCAGACAGTCAGGGCGTTGCAGGAGTTTTTGGGAATGGTGAATTTTTATAACCGTTTTCTCCCCCGCCCGGCGCAACTCATGCAGCCGCTGTATGCCGCGCTCAAAAAAAAGAAACCCGCGGATAAGATTGAGTGATCCCCGGAGCGGGACCAAGCGTTCTCGGAGGTGAAAGCAGCCTTGGCAAAGGCTGTGTTGTTGGCACACCCAGACCCAACGGCCCGCATAGCGCTCACCACTGACGCGTCAGAGGTGGCCATAGGGGCGGTCGTGGAGCAACATGTAGCCGGGGTTTGGCAGCCCCTCGCCTTTTTCAGCAGGACCTTGCGCGATAGCGAACGTAAATACAGCGCGTTCGACAGGGAGCTGCTCGCTCTCCATTTGGCCATCCGCCACTTTCAGCTCTGGCTGGAAGGACGCGCTTTCACCGCGTTCGTTGATCACAAACTGCTAACATTCGCGATGGCCAAGGTCTCTGAACCGTGGTCAGGCTGGCAGCAGAGACAGCTGGCCGCGATATCATAGTTTACCACTGATATTCAGCATGTGGCGGGCAAACTCAATGTAGTGGCAGATTGCCTCTCGCGCGCTGTGGCGGCTCCAGTCAGCGTAGGGTTAGATTATGCAGCCATGGCCATGGAGCAGGTCAATGACGCGGACGTGCGCTCGCTCCAGTCTGGACCAACAGTGTTAAGGCTGGAGAGCAGGGTGCTGCAAGACGGTATGCCCCCCCCTAATCTGCGATGTCTCCACTGGACGGCCGCGTCCAGTAGTACCGGCTGCGTGGCACCGCCGCGTTTTTGACTCGGTTCATTCTTTGGCGCACCCTGGAGTGCGCGCGTCGGTCAAAATGGTGGGAGAGAAATTTGTGTGGCCGAGCCTCCGCAAACAGGTCAAAGAGTGGGCAGCAGCCTGCACAGCGTGTCAACGAGCCAAAGTACACAGGCACACAAGGACTCCTTTGGAACAGTTTCACATTCCGGCCAAGAGGTTCGATCACGTTCATATGGACTTCGTTGGACCCCTCCCGCTGTCACAGGGGTGCACACATCTTCTGACAAGGGTGGACCGCACCACGCGCTGGCCTGAAGTGGTTCCGCTGGCATCAACCACGGCCGAGGAAGTGGAGCGCGCATTTTTAACAGCTTGGGTGGCGTGCTTCGACGTTCCGTCGGACATTACGTCCGACAGAGGCCCTCAATTTGTTTCCGATCTTTGGTCGACAATGGTCCGCAGCCTGGGTGTCACAATTCACCGCACAACCGCGTACAATCCGCAGGCTAACGGGTTATGCGAACGTTTTCATAGGTCATTGAAAGCGGCTCTCAGAGCGTCACTGATGGATACAAATTGGGTTGACAAGTTACCATGGGTGTTATTGGGGTTGCGTTCTGCACCTAAAGAGGATCTAGAAGCCTCACCAGCGGAGCTCGTGTTTGCGCAGCCACTCCGGCTGCCTGGGGAGTTTCTCCCAGATAACCCTGCGCCAAACGCCTCCCCGTCTCAGCTGTTGCGGAGTAACATAGAATCAAGCACGCTGCCCGGCCCCGCGCACCACAGTTTTCTGCGCGTTTTTGTGCCTAAAACTTTGAAGAACGCAGAGTTTGTTTTTGTTAGACACGATGCGCATCGAACCCCGCTGCGACCGCCTTATGACGGACCATTCAGAGTGCTAGAAGCAGGGGACAAGCAGTTTTTGCTAGATTTGGGGGGTAGGAAAGAGAAAATTGCCATAGACAGACTTAAACCCGCTTTTGTGGTGGCAGATGAGGAAGTGCTGTTGGCAAAGGCCCTGCGGCGAGGTAGACCACCACGGAGGGTTTCACACAGTAATGTTTCCCAATGTAATGTTTCCCCAGAACACCCGCAGAGACTGACAAAGGGTTTCCGCCCCCAGACGGCAAACCCCCAGCGTGACAGCGCCGCAGTGACGGTGAACCCCAGCTACAGCAGATTCGGCAGGAGGCTGAAGCCTATCCAGCATGTGGACTGATGTGTATTGATGCTATCACGGCATGCATGTGGTGATCTTCTGGTTGTTCTGTTTTTCTAAAATGCTGGGGGGGCTTGTGTGGTGAACACTCAATGGAACTGTTGGACCGGTTCTGTGACTCGCATTTTAGGTCAGAACAAAGGCAGGAATCTTAGCCTTGGTATGCAAGGCTTGAGACTGTGGGGGGTTGATTAAAGGATGCATGGGAGACAGTGGAAGTGATATCATGGAGGGAAATGCATTGTGACTGTCTTTATTGTGCAAGGTGGTCTGTGTGACATGTGATCTATGAGGTGTGAAGTCCCTGATATTTAAGGACGAGAGTTTACTGTTTCATTCTCTTTTTTTCTGCTTTGAAATGATGGAGATGTGAATAAAGCTGACTCTGAGAAAGAATTCTGCCTCGTCATTTTCACATCTTCGACACTGTACCTATTTGTAAAGCGTCTTTGAGTATATATGATAAAGCGCTATATAAAACCGATGCATTATTAGTTCTTGACTCAGTCGCTCTTGGCCTTGACTTGGTCTCAAACCCTTAAAGTCTTGGTTTTATCATGGTCTTGGTGCACTCTGGTCTCGGTCATGTCTTGGTCTCAGTTAGTGTGGTCTTGACTTCTTACCAGTGAGGTTATCCTTTACCAGTGTTTGCATGTGTGTTAACAGCATGTTGAGATATAGTCTATATGGCATTTCAACCTTGACCTTTGGCCTTTTGACCCCAAACCCATAGTTTCTGGTAAGGATCCCAAGGTGAAACTGTGGATACAATTTAGTGACCCTAGCTTTCATTGTTGTCAAAATATAGCTTATATGGCATTTTGACCTTGACCTTTGACCTTGTGAGCTCAACACTATAGTTACAGTTGAGGGTCACAGGGGAAACCTGTGTACAGAATTTAGTGACATCTAACAAGTATCTGGGTGTCCACTTGAACAATAAACTAGACTAGTCACACAACACCAATGCACTTTACAGGAAGGCGCAAAGCAGGCTGTTCTTTCTGAGAAGATGAGTCTTTTGAAGTACAGGGGGCACTCCTGAAGACCTTCTATGACTCTGTAGTGGCATCAGCCATCCTGTATGGAGTGGTCTGCTGGGGCAGCAGCATCACAGCTGTGGACAGGAAGAGACTAAACAGGCTAATTGTGGGACTAATAAAAGATTATCTTATCTTAGTTTATCTTATCTTATTCCATCTGTTCTTGTTCTATAGTAATAGAACATCAGAAAATACTAACCTTGACCTTTTGACCCAAAGCTCATAGTCAGAGGTCGGGGTCTAAGCCATCTAAGATTTGTCTTGGACAGATCTTGGACAATAATGATATCAATTTGAAAAGTCTACTTCATTTCGTTCTCCGGTTATCGCATTCAAAAGATTTCACAGTCCCTCCAGGATTTTGCAATGTTGCAATCGCACCAATTCACGCAAAATTGGTCAATCCCCACAAATATTTTGTGACCTTGCAACTTTGTCCAGTCACCATAACTTTCCCGCAATTTTGACCAATCGTCATCAACTTCTGCAAATTTTGGCAATCAAATTTGTCCCAGAGTAGTGCTCAAACGTGTACATCATCAGTCTAACCACTCAAATGCATTGCTGCACCGCGCTCACTTCTTTGTTTACATTGAGGATGAGCAGAATAGAGAGCCTAAGTCATGCCCCCTCTACTTCCTCATATGGGACTTTAAATCGGAAAAAAATTTCATTGAAATGAATGGCAAGAGCGAAATTATCTTTTGATCTTGATCAAATTTTGCCACGGGTTACACTTCTTTAAAACGCGTAATTCTTCCCACAACTTCTAGTGCAAAAAAAAAAAACTTCTCAAAACATCACAACTTTTTACAAAAGCTTCCACAAATTCAGGCTTTTGGACTACAACAATCATAAAAAGAGCTGCTGAAATCCTGGAGGAGTGATTTAGGAAAAACTGACCTCTGACCCTGACCTAAAGGTCAGAGCCCCCCCCCCCCCCCCAATTCAAACCTGTCCAAGATTTTTCATAGATACAACTATGGTATTGATTTGAAAAGTCTACGTCATTTCTTTCTCAAGTTATCACATTCACAAGGTAGGTGTTGACACCACCACCCATCTGCCCAGTGGGGTGATGTCAATATCCCTTCAGCCTTTAGAAGCTGAGTGGTAAAAAGTTAATCACTGATTTTGATGAAACTTTCAGGAGAGGTTGGAAGTGGACCAAGGAACAGCTGATTAGATTTTGGGGTTGATCTGAATCAGCCTTGAGGATTTTTTTTTTTAATATTTCAAAGATAGGGGGATTAATGCAGAGCCTTATGATATATTTTGATCAACAGCAGAGGGCGCTGTCATGCTGTTAGTAATGATGCAAATATGATGCTGAAATTTTTGTTGCTGCCTTGGTGGAGGTTTGGGCTCTCTCATTGCTTTCTAGTTTGGAGCTGTATTGGTAAGTTTTCTCTTTTGTGAATTTTGTATGAGTACCACTGAGGAAAACTTTTTAAAAAAATAAAAATGCAAAAGCTTCTGTTTTAATTTCTCAGAGGCATTTCTTTTACGGTGTTGGTTACAAAAATTACAACCTGATGAAAAATTATTGCATTTTTACACACTGCTTAGATTTGAGTTCATCTGAGTTCATTTAAGTTCAGACATGATTTTTTTATGTCATCTTTTTAGGTTTTCTTATTTGAATTATTTCTCCTTCCTTCAAAGTCTGAGACATCGGTGCACTCTGTGGTTGCCCTTGAGAACCAGTTTCAGTTTCAGCCAGTTTGGTCTCACCACAGAGGATTCTCTTATCTTGACGTCACCACCTGTATAAAAAATTATGGTGTTTTGTCAGAATTCGGAGCTCTCTCTAATTAAAGAACAAACTAATCAATTCAATACTGGAGTCAGATCTTTAATTTTACTCTGACACAATTTTTTTTGATTGACTGATACAGCGGGGGGGCGGGGGGGGGGCGGTCAGTGTCCAGCACAAACACATGCATGCAGATATAACGGTTCATACAACAGGCTAATGTTACTGGTAATGCACTAAGAGGAAATGCTCAATCTTAAGTGAACACCAGATTTTGGCTCAAAGCAATATGTGACATTTTTGGTTATATAGATACCCTTTAGGAGAACTAAAACATGCACTGTGTTTTATTTGAAGACAAAGGATTATCTGGAACAGAAAAGTTGCAAAAGTTCTGATTAAAGAACAGCGATGTTCAAGGAAGAACCTCAGTGTATCTTTTTCAGTAGGTCAGTTTAGTGCTGAATATTTCTTCAGTTAATCCACAGAGTACCCCCCCCCCCAACCCTGAAATCTTTAGTAAAATCTTACTTGGTTCAACAACCTGAGACACCAGTTAGTCAGGGACATGGGGGTCACTGCATGTCCACAGGACATCAGAGCTCTCTGAGACGGGAAACCTTCACACAGAACTGAGGGCCACATGCAAAACCACAACACATTACAGGACTGTAACTGAAGCCTATCAGATTAATTCACAATTTTTGGAAATTCTTTAATTAACAAGACAAGAGGGCTACTTACAATCTAAATCATCCTCTCTGTCGACAAATCTAAGTGTGGAGTCCGACGGGTCATAGCACTTCTCCCACTGACCTGATAAATTTGAGGCCATAGCTGTTAGCTTTACTCATCACTGTGGCAAAGCAAGAAATGAAGTGAAGTGAGCAGCAGCCAAGATGGTGAAGGCTTTCACTTTCGTAATGACTGTGTGTTCAGAAAAAAAAACAACCCTCTGTGCAATAATATTACGTGTCACGTGTATGTTTTTTAAATGAAAGTAAAACTCTGGTAGATACTAGACTTTCCACGGGCAAAAAAATCCCCATCAGAATTGAAAACGTCACGTCGGTGTATAGCTGCTATCCACTCCCTGGTTATAAATTGATCCTCAGACCTGTTTTACCATCAAAGCTAAGATGTGTCAAGTCGGGATCCGCTCTCCCACAGGTCACACGAAGGTTGTCGACCTCACCAAGGTTCGACAGATGCAGGTTATGACAAACATAATTGTCTATCAACTGACCAAGGAGGCTGCAGAGACAATGGTCTTACTTTTTATGACTGTGGTCCAGCTGAAGCAGATAGCTCTCAGTCTGTTTCCCAACTCAGGTAAGTGCTACACTTTCACATAAATTTGGGATTTTCTTTTTCTTGTAAATTTTTTCCCTATAGCCTGATTTTTTAAATTCATCATGTAAATTTAGATTTCTCCCATCAGATTTCAATAATATTTCTTAAAAATGTGGACCTTGTTGTGATAGATTTGCTAGGTTAAAACATATATAAATATGTTAGTATGTAGAAAATAGTGACAGAACCACTTGAGTACATGTACTTGAGCGACTTGTTCCTACTCACCTTAATGACCTTAAAGGGCTGCAAGGTAATATTTTTGTCCTAACAAAATGTTGTGTGTTTGCGTGTTTAGGTCTTTCTGTTGGTGATGTGCAGCTAGTAGTTGGAGATAAGCATCTGGAGAACGACCAGGCTTCTCTCGCTCAGTGTGGGGTCAAACCTTCATCGATAGTTCAGATGATCTGCAGGCTCAACGGAGGCTGAGAGGAAGAGCATTTGGAAGGATTAAAGGCATACAAATAGGATACATGTAGACAATACATATCATTTTACAAAAATGTGATTGAATAATTGTCAGGTATTTCTCTTCTGTGATTTAGAAATGTATCCACGATGTATGGGGTGTAATTAGGCTGCAACTGTCTTCTCTTTCTATCTTTTTTTAAATTGTTTTGCTTTTTTTGAACATATTTTGTGTTAAACATCCATGTAACTTCATAACGTGTCTGTGTTCAACCCGTAAAAACCATTATGCCACATCTGATATAGCTTAAGTCTATCCACGACGGACTCAAAGCCCTCGCAATGAAGGATTAAGCACTGAATCTGCAGAAGAAAATAAAGTTCTTTCTCTGTGTTCAGTCTATTTGGCTCAATTTCCCTTACAAAAATCCTCCTGATAATCCCCAGTCTTTGTTTTTCAAAACACTGAGCACACGGCCTCTGGACAGTAGCTGCTTGGGACAATTGCCAAGGACAATTGCTGCAGCCAGACAAAACATCTTCTGCCAAAGTGTCCTTGTGCTCATATTGATACAACATTGCTTCAACACTACATCCACACTGACCCAGAAACTGACAACAAGATAACATTCACTGCTCTCCTTGTGTCCTGTGGACTCTGGTCTTGAATGTGCATCGTGGGCTTTTTTTGTCTTTGTAATCATAATATTGATTACTTATGGTCAATATTCTGAATTCAATGATTTTTTTGCTCCTTCCTATTGTATGATTTCTTATCTGTACCATCCTATTGGCAGGCGCGTCCCCGATGCAGCCGTGTCACTGGAAATGCAGGTTCATTTTCTGTGTCAAGTCAAATTCTCTCATATGTTATCAGTGATCTGTTAATGTACTTGGCAATAAATCTTTTTCTGATTCTGATTCTGATTCTGATTCTGTCCGTTGCATTGACCATTACACTGTAAACCCATTATGTTACAATGTCAATTTGCACTCCAGAATAGTAAATACTGTATGTACAACTATACAAAAGAGTAAAATGACTGGGCCCTATTGCCACAGTTGTACCCTTTGAGGAATAATTTAGCTCTATGCGTACACCCTTAAGAACGTCAATATGAGATTTTATGTGTCTTATTTGATCATTCAAGTTTTCATGGCTCTGGAGATCAGTATGATTGTTCAAAATAAATTATAATTGATAAGCTATACAAATGTATTGTGTTCTTTTGGTTTTCAAATGTAAAATGTAATTGTTAAATGCAGGGTTAGGGAGACAGTAGTGTCTTAATTATATTTATAGTGTATTTCCATAAGGTGCTGCTATTTAGTATAAATACTGTAAGAGTATAATCACCAAAGAAATTAGCTGAGTAAGAGCAAGAAAATGCCTACTAATAATATTACTTTAAACATAAATTTGTGCCTTTTTTTCTTTTAAATTTTGAAACTTTTTTGCTTAATTTTGTAACTTTTTGCTAATAAAGCTGATTTTTTCCCTTAAAAATTTGTCATATGGGTTGAGACGCCGTGTCATCCAGCGCTTCATGCCATATTTCCCCTCAGCCCGGCTTTTACTGTGACAGCGTCTCAGCGGGCTCCCAGCTGTCAAGGTATACGAGACGGCTGGAGCCCAATTAACCCTCATCAGCTGAGGCGCTGCTAATAAGTATTAAAGGGAGTAGCTCCGATCATTCGGGGCTGTGACTTCGCACATCGAAGGCTGGAACCCCTACGTCCGGCGCCAGCCACCTGCTCATCGTTCTGCGTTAGATGTGAGTGTTACTCCTGTATGAGTATTTGTGCTTTTTGGCCCCACGAGGCTGTGTTCCTTATTCCCTTTTCCCTATCACAATAAAACATTGCAAACTCACTGGCTCGCCCTCGGCTCTCATTGTGTGGCTTGCGAGGACCACGCCTAACAGTAAGTCACAGCCAGACAAGTTGCCGGCGGCCGTGAGTTTGCCGTTTGGACTTGTTACTTCCCTGTCTGGGTGTCTGCTCTTGAGCATTCCGTCTCCCCGGAGTCACGTTCGGCTCCAGGGCAACGAGCTGACGGCCATCTTGGAAGATGTCGACGGGACGCTCTTCACCGCTTCCCTGTACAACAACCCCAATGAAAGACGCTGGCACCTAGATTTTGCTGAGAATCTCCTGGACAGTCTCCCTCGCCACTCCAACCACCCTGAGGTCTGTGCCAGGAGGGACGCCATAGCTGCACAGTGAGAAGTGCTCCGTGGGTTGGAGGGAAATCCCGGCAGGAAGCCGAAGAGGAGGAGACGTCACCCTTCGCTTCGGGATCCCGCTCCTGCTTCCACTCCGGCCCGGGAGTTCGCGCCATCCAGAGGGCTTTCCCCATCCAGCAAGACGTCACTCGGGATTCCCCCGGAGGATCTGCAGTTGACTGCAATTAAGGTCCGGGACCGAGTGGCTGCTGCTCGCTCCGCTGTGCACCCGTCCTCAACCATGAAGCATGTGGCGGCGGCAGTTAGACTGGTGGAGAGGAGTCCGGGGCTGCGAGACTACCCCGAGTTCGACGCCCTCCTCGCCTCTGTCTCTGCTCAGGAGCGGCGATTTCCGGGTCTCACCTTCGCTTCGCACCCTGTGAGTAGCCGTCGTCACATTGCCAATTCTTCTCAGCATGAACCCCGACCGGATCCAGTTCCGGGTCGCCGCAACGTCTCATTCTCCCACGCAGCTGTCACTCCTGCGCCTCTTCTGAGAGGAAATCCCGCAGTCTCGCTTCCTGAGCCACCTCCCTCCGCTGTTACGCCAGCGCCCCGGACCCGGCTCATCTCGGCTGTCGCCCCCTCCTCCTCGACGCGCTCCCCGGCTGCTGTGTGCGTCCACAATCCAGACCTGGCGAGCTCCATCCCGGAATCAACACGAGCGGCTCCCCGACGTCCTCCCAAGGGGTCCTCCGTTACCGCCCGGCGGGGAAAGGGAGGAGCAATGTCCACGACAGCAGGCACCATCCAGCCTCCAGGAGACAGGCAAGTCTCGGTTCTTTCACATTCACCTTGTGATTTGCTCTGTCAAACTCCTGGAGGTGGAGTTCGGGGTTCGCAGCTCCCCAAACTCCCACCACCTGCTGTAGCTGTAATCATTAATCCTGCATCCTCTGTGTCTCCCCCCGCTGAGCGGTCCACGGCACCAGACCATCGTCGTGGGATGAGGAGGGGGCCTGCGGTTCTGGACAGCCTGGTTCCAGTTCCGCAGCTATGCCGTGGACGGAGGAGGAAAGAGGATTGCTGCGTGGAGCCGATGACTAAGCGTCCCCGGGTCTCCACAGAGGAGCGGTCCGGTCCAGCGGGACGAGGTTCTCCTGCCACCACGCCGTGTGGGCCGTCGGCGTGGGCACCGGTGCCAGAGGACTCACAAGCTGCATTTTCCATCATGCCAGCTGCGGAGCCCGACGCAGCTGAGTGGGAGCCTGACGACGACCTCCTGATGCTGGATCCCGGATCTTCGCAGTCCTGGACGGCGTCGGAACCCGAGATCAGGCAAGTGCTCTATCTTATCTTTCTTCTCCTTACTTTAGAGCATTTTAGCCTGTCTCCAAGGGAGGTGAGCTGGGTGCAGCCGTCTGCTGCGTCCGAGCTTATCTCGCCGGGTTCTGGCGCTGCCGGTGATCCTGATTCCGGTTCTGTTTTCTCTCCTGAGCCTTCTCCCAGGGTCGCCGACGAGGAGCTGCCATCGCCCGTGGTGCCAGAGGGTCCAGTTTCGACATCGGAGGTCGGTTCTGGTGCGGTGCCAGCCCAATCGGGGTCCGACGTGGGTTTGACAGAGACCCAATCGGGGTCCGACGGGGGTTCGTCGGAGACCCAATCGGGGTCCGACGTGGGTTCGACAGAGACCCAATCGGGGTCCGACGTGGGTTCGGCACCAGCGAGTTCCAGGTCCGGTGAGGGACCTGCAGATTCCCGGCCATCTGACGTTGGACCACCTCGTCATCAGCTCTTCCCCAAGCCTCTTCCACTAGGGCCCATTTGGACCTATCCCTCTCCCCTACGGGCCTGGTGGTTGAACAATGCGGGTCGGCTGCCGGAGGGTCTGCCGTGCCCATTCGGCTCGCTTGTGTGGCCACCCGACCTGCTAGACTTTCTGTTCGGCGATCTGGTTTGGCCTCCCGAGGAACTGTGTCTTCTGGCCTGGGGTTCGGGTAGGCTGCCGGAAGTTTTCTCTTCACCCCTGTTAGCGGTATGGACGCTGGGTGCGGGGAGACCCCCCGAACTGAATTTCCGTTGCTGTGCTTGTGTTTGGGTGGGTACAGCTAAGTTCTTTATTACTGTTCCGCGTTTAGCGTGATTTTTTTTTGGGGGGGGGGGTTTCCCCTCCTGTTTGAGGGATGGCTGTAATGGTTAATTTTCGCCCTTGGGAGTTTTTTCCTCATTTTGGGGTTTCCGGGGTTGATTTTCTTTGTATTTGCCTGTACATAGTTTATGGAGTATTGTGGGGGGTTTTTTTTCCTGTTATTTCCACAATTATCCTCTGCCTAAATGGGGTTTTTTTTCTCTCTCATGTTGTGTTTTATGGAGTATTGTGTTCGGGTTCTTCCCTCGTACTCTGTATTGATTTATGGTCGATTGGTTTTTCTCCTTTCTCTGATTTTCTCCCTCCTGACCCGCGCCCCATCCGCCCACCCTAGGTGGGTGGGGTTGGGGTGGTCTTGGGTGTTACGGGCCGTTCGTAGTCCGGCCGTGAGGAGGAGGCTGTGTCATATGGGATGAGACGCCGTGTCATCCGGCGCTTCATGCCATATTTCCCCTCAGCCCGGCTTTTACTGTGACAGCGTCTCAGCGGGCTCCCAGCTATCAAGGTATACGAGACGGCTGGAGCCCAATTAACCCTCATCAGCTGAGGCGCTGCTAATGAGTATTAAAGGGAGCAGCTCCGATCATTCGGGGCTGTGACTTCGCACATCGAAGGCTGGAACCCCTACGTCCGGCGCCAGCCACCTGCTCATCGTTCTGCGTTAGATGTGAGTGTTACTCCTGTATGAGTATTTGTGCTTTTTGGCCCCACGAGGCCGTGTTCCTTATTCCCTTTTCCCTATCACAATAAAACATCGCAAACTCACTGGCTCGCCCTCGGCTCTCATTGTGTGGCTCGCGAGGGCCACACGTAACAAAATTTACTTTTTTCTTTTACATTAGGGACTTTATTAAATTAGTGAAATTCTGCTCTTCATTGAGTCATTTTTCATGAAAGCAATAATGGTTACAAATCAGAATTAAAACTTCTTCAGAAATGATAATCTTGGCTATCAGCAAATGAGCTACAGAGTTTGTCTCTCATTCTTTAGACAGTTTGGGGAATATCTCGATCTTCATGTCTTTTTTCCATTTTGCCAGTACAGTTATTTTGACTCGATGTGTCCCCAGTATAGGCCATGCCAGAAAGCTAAACTGCTTTCACCTGAACTGCCTCAGAAAGCTCCTGAAGATCACCTGGCAGGACAAAATCCCTGACCCAGAGGTCCTCTCCCGAGCTGAGCTGCCTAGCATCCACGCCCTGCTCAAGAGAGCCCAGATTAGGTGGGCTGGCCACCTTGTTCATATGCCTGACTCACACCTACCAAAGAGACTGTTCTACTGTGAATTAGCAGAGGACAAGCGTTCACACAGTGGTCAGAAGAAGCGCTACAAAGACACTCTTAAGGCCTCCCCAAAGAGCTTTGACATCAATCCTGACACCTGGGAGACCCTAGCGCTAGACCGACCAGACTGATGTAGCCATACCAGCAAAGGTGCTGCCACCTTTGAGCTGAACAGGATTGCCAAGGCCCAGAGAAAACGTGAGCTTCACAAGTCCAGAGCCACCCCTGTATCTTCTGCCCGTGCAGACCACCTGTGCCCGACCTGTGGCAGAGTCTTCCGTGCCCACATCGGACTGATCAGCCACAGCCAGACACACCACACCCAGTCCTCTTCCCTGTGATGTCCTTGGTCATCATCAAGAATGATGGACGAACAACAACAACATGCTGTTTTCTCCTACAGAGAAAGTCTGTCTCTTACCTGGCAACACAGGGTTAAAACATGATTGTCGCTGGCTCTAGAAAGTTGTCTGTGCCAATACAAAAATGCCAAACCTATATCTTCAAATTACTGGTCTGAAATGTTGGAGAAGCCATTTATTTATTTATTTATTTATTTTGCTTTAAAAATATACTCTCCCTGCTCTCTGAAACATTTAACAAGGATTATTCCTACATTTATTAACATGAGATAGGTTATTCTAAATAGATCTTTAGTTCAAAATTTGGTATAGACGCTTGCTATGAGGGAATTCTGGGTCCAGGATGACCATACTGTGAAGGCGTAAAATATGAGCAATATGTAAAAATACATCTATACTGTTTTTGTTTATAAAATACTGGTCAGAAATAATTTAGAAGAATGATATGCTATTTTGAAATTGTACAATTTTGTTGTGTAAAGTTTAGAATAGATCTCTATAGTAAATATTGTGCTCTACATGGAGAAAAACACAGTAACTATGTCAGAAAACATGATCTGGGCAATATGTCACATTTAAGGCATAATTACCTCCACCAAGGAGGTTATGTAATCAAGGTGGTTTGTCTGTTTGTCCGTCCGTCCATCTGTTAGCAAGATTATGCAAAAACTACTTGATGGATTTTGATGAAATTTTCACCAGAGGTAGCCCTTGGGCCAAGGATGAACCCATGAAATTTTGGTGATGATCTGAGAGTGCATACCTCCACCAAGGACCTTGTTTGTATTGGTGCAGCAGGATTACACAAAAACTACTGCATGTATTTGGATGAAATTTCACCAGATGTGGTCCTTGGGCTAGAGAGGAACCCATAACATTCCGATGATGATCCCAGAATGCATACCTCCACCAAGGCTCTTATCGTCTCATACTGTGTTAGCAAGAATACTCCAAAACTACGTGATGGATTTGGATGAAATTTTTACCAGAGGTAGTCCTTGGGCTAGAGAGGAACCCATAAAAGGGAGAGAAGGAGGCTTGGCAGAGGTATGTGCTCTCTGAGTGCATTTCTAGTTAAGCCAAGTTTTACTGTCATTCAATCCATACAGCCAAGTATGTAGAGTAGAACAAAATTACATTTCTCCTATGAGAGGGGCTGCTTTTCTTGAGTACTTTGCTCTATTTATGCTTGTATTTATTTTAATTATGCATGTATTTATTAAGCTATTTGCTTTTGCACTTTTACTCATTTTTCAGTTTTGTATTTCTCCTCATATTTACTCTTGCGTTGTTCTTGTACACTATTTTTCTGATTTCTGCTCTCTGCTATGCGTTGAGCACTTGTGGGAACAAGGATGTCACCTCAGGGTTAACATGTTCCCTCAGATAAGAGTTTCCTTTGACACCCATAAACTGTGTTGTGTGAATGTTTGTGATCGGTGGGCAGAAGAGACTGAATTGCTTATAATGTTTTCTGCATCAAATACTCAACATTTGTAAGGAGGAGCTGTAGGCCTAAAATTTGCATGTGCATGGGGACCTTTAGTGTTTTTGTGACCAGGATCTGTGGTTATGGAAAACCAAACTGATCATAATTTCCACGATTATGGAAATCTTATTAAAATGGAATGTGCAAAAGTGTTGCACATAGCATTACTTTACAGCCACCATGTGGTTTGAGCCTTGTGTTAATCCCCATAGGTTGAGTTTCTGTTGCAACACCATGGCAACAAGGTTGACATGAGGAAAAGATCTCACATGAATAGTAAGACAACATGAGAGATCATTCGTAACAACCAGTCGTGCAGGCACTTACTTCTGTGCTGGATGCAGAATCTGTCAATAAAAACAACTCATCACCAAGTTTTACCTGTTTGTTGCAGCGAACCGGATCTGGAGCACAAAATGTATCTGATCAAAAGGCCAGCATTGACTAGAGAGGAAACTATCCGCTTCACCAACAGTCATTAATGCATTTGCATCCAGTGGAAATAGTAGGTAAAGGTGTCATATTTGTGAATAAAAAGGCATAAAGTTAACCGATGAGCATGCTTTAATGATAATTGGATTAAAAACATGTAAATTCAAGAAAATGCAAAGTTGAAAAGGTTAAATCAGGGGTTCATAAGTAAAAATAGCAGAATCAGATAAGAGAGAAAATGGAGGGCAGAACTATGAATACAGAGAACTGAAAATGTTCAGTCATATTAATCCTCTTCCTTGTAACTGGATGCCAGTTTAACACAGTACATTAGTGATTATATCTACAGATGTTTCCTTAAAAAAAGTACAGTAAAAGAATGAGAAAGCCAACATTCAACAGAAAAAATATCATTTCTTCATTGGTCTCCATCGTTCAATTAATTCTTCCTCCGTTCTGGTATATGGGTTTGTCTGGGAGCAACTCCACTGCCACATCGTTCAAAATGCTCACTAGTGGCCAAACATTCAGCAGCAAGTTTCAGACACACAAAACAGAACTCCACCTTACATCGTGGACAGAAGATGTATTTGCAGTTTCTCTGGCTGTGCTCCGCCAATGAGCCACAGGTGGGACAGGCTCGGATGGAGGGACACCCTGTGACTCCCTCCACATCCTGAAATCTTACAACTGGGCAGTTTTCCAGCACTTTTAGTGACGGGTTGCAGCAACCATCATTTTCACAGCGGTCTGACCGGGGCTTTGGACCCTTCCACTCCCTCAGACAATGCCAGCAGAATTCATAGGCCCGACCTCTGGTCACCCTACACGCTTTACAGCGGACGTTCAGATTTGATTTATTCCGTCTGACTACTTTATTGCTGCACAGGGGACACTGTAGTGGGAGATGTAAAAGCAAAATACTGTAAATAACCTAATGAATATTTTAACAGTTTTGCAAGTTGCGTATACTGGATGAGACACTTACCAATTTAATATCAAGTTGCCGTCTCCTAGCATTTGAAGCCATGGTCTTTTTAAAGTACTCCTTTTCTTGAGGAGAGAGAAGAGCCATTTTACAAACCTCTGTTAAAGGCCAGTGTGCCCCACATCCATACAGGGCACACACAAATTTGCTTTCACCCTATTATGAGAGATTGAAAGAAATGATGAGGGTCACAGGCTGAAAACATGCTAGTCTTGACCTTTTGACCCAAAACTCATCGTCAGAGTTCGGGGTCTAAGCCATCTAAGATTTGTCTTGGACAGATCTTGGACAATAATGATATCAACTTGAAAAGTCAACATCATTTCTTTCTCCAGTTATCGCATTCAAAAGATTTCACAGTCCCTCCAGGATTTTGCAATGTTGCAATCGCACCAATTCACACAAAATCGATCAATCCCCACAAATATTTTGTGACCTTGCAACTTTTTCCAGTCACCACAACTTTCCCGCAATTTTGGCCAATCGTCAACTTCTGCAAATTTTGGCAATCAAATTTGTCCCAGAGTAGTGCTCAAACGTGTACATCGTCAGTCGAACCACTCAAATGCATCGCTGCACCGCGCTCACTTCCTTGTTTACACTGAGCATGAACGGAATAGAGAGCCTAAGTCACCCCCCCCCACTTCCTCATATGGGACTTTAAATTAAAAAAAAATCTTCATTGAAATGAATGGTAAGAGCGAAATTATCTTTTGATCTTGATCGAATTTTGCCACAAGTTACACTTCTTTAAAACTCGTAATTCTTCCCACAACTTTTAGTGCAAAAAAAACTCTCAAAACATCGCAACTTTTTACAAAAGCTTCCACAAATTCAGGCTTTTGGACTACAACAATCATAAAAAGAGCTGCTGAAATCCTGGAGGAGTGATTTAGGAAAAACTGACCTCTGACCCTGACCTAAAGGTCAGAGCCCCCCCCCCCCCCCCAATTCAAACCTGTCCAAGATTTTTCATAGATACAACTATGGTATTGATTTGAAAAGCCTACGTCATTTCTTTCTCAAGTTATCACATTCACAAGGTAGGTGTTGACACCACCACCCATCTGCCCAGTGGGGTGATGTCAATATCCCTTCAGCCTTTAGAAGCTGAGTGGTAAAAAGTTAATCACTGATTTTGATGAAACTTTCAGGAGAGGTTGGAAATGGACCAAGGAACAGCTGATTAGATTTTGGGGTTGATCTGAATCAGCCTTGAGGATTTTTTTTTAATATTTCAAAGATAGGGGGATTAATGCAGAGCCTTATGGGATATTTTGATGAACAGCAGAGGGCGCCGTCATGCTGTTAGTAACGATGCAAATATGATGCCGAAAGTTTTGTTGCTGCCTTGGTGGAGGTTTGGGCTCTCTCATTGCTTTCTAGTTTGGACCTGTATTAGTAAATTTTCTCTTTTGTGAATTTTGTATGAGTACCACTGAGGACAATTTTTTTAAAAAACATAATAAAAATGCAAAAACTTCTGTTTTAATTTCTCAGAGGCATTTCTTTTACGGTGTTGGTTACAAAAATTACAGCCTGATGAAAAATTATTGCATTTTTACACACTGCTTAGATTTGAGTTCATCTGAGTTCATTTGAGTTCAGACATGATTTTTTTATGTCATCCTTTTAGTTGTTCTTATTTGAATTATTTCTGTTTCCTTCAAAGTCTGAGACATCGGTGCACTCTGTGGTTGCCCTTGAGAACCAGTTTCAGTTTCAGCCAGTTTGGTCTCACCACAGAGGATTCTCTTATCTTGACGTCACCACCTGTATAAAAATTTATGGTGTTTTGTCAGAATTCAGAGCTCTCTCTAATTAAAGAACAAACTAATCAACTCAATACTGGAGTCAGATCTCTAATTTTACTCTGACACAATTTTTTTTGATTGACTGATACATTGGGGGGGGGGGGGAATTCAGTGTCCAGCACAAACACATGCATGCAGATATAACGGTTCATACAACAGGCTAATGTTACTGGTAATGCACTAAGAGGAAATGCTCAATCTTAAGTGAACACCAGATTTTGGCTCAAAGCAATATGTGACATTTTTGGTTATATAGATACCCTTTAGGAGAACTAAAACATGCACTGTGTTTTATTTGAAGACAAAGGATTATCTGGAGCAGAAAAGTTGCAAAAGTTCTGATTAAAGAACAGCGATGTTCAAGGAAGAACCTCAGTGTATCTTTTTCAGTAGGTCAGTTTAGTGCTGAATATTTCTTCAGTTAATCCACAGAGTACCCCCCCCCCCCCAACCCTGAAATCTTTAGTAAAATCTTACTTGGTTCAACAACCTGAGACACCAGTTAGTCAGGGACATGGGGGTCACTGCATGTCCACAGGACATCAGAGCTCTCTGAGACGGGAAACCTTCACACAGAACTGAGGGCCACATGCAAAACCACAACACATTACAGGACTGTAACTGAAGCCTATCAGATTAATTCACAATTTTTGGAAATTCTTTAATTAACAAGACAAGAGGGCTACTTACAATCTAAATCATCCTCTCTGTCGACAAATCTAAGTGTGGAGTCCGACGGGTCATAGCACTTCTCCCACTGACCTGATAAATTTGAGGCCATAGCTGTTAGCTTTACTCATCACTGTGGCAAAGCAAGAAATGAAGTGAAGTGAGCAGCAACCAAGATGGTGAAGGCTTTCACTTTCGTAATGATTGTGTTCAGAAAAAAAACCCTCTGTGCAATAATATTACATGTATGTTTTTTAAATGAAAGTAAAACTCTGGTAGATACTAGACTTTCCAGGGGCAAAAAAATCCCCATCAGAATTGAAAACGTCACGTCGGTGTATAGCTGCTATCCACTCCCTGGTTATAAACTGATCCTCAGACCTGTTTTACCATCAAAGCTAAGATGTGTCAAGTCGGGATCCGCTCTCCCACAGGTCACACGAAGGTTGTCGACCTCACCAAGGCTCGGCAGATGCAGGTTATGACAAACATAATTGTCTATCAACTGACCAAGGAGGCTGCAGAGACAATGGTCTTACTTTTTATGACTGTGGTCCAGCTGAAGCAGATAGCTCTCAGTCTGTTTCCCAACTCAGGTAAGTGCTACACTTTCACATAAATTTGGGATTTTCTTTTTCTTGTAAATTTTTTCCCTATAGCCTGATTTTTTAAATTCATCATGTAAATTTAGATTTCTCCCATCAGATTTCAATAATATTTCTTAAAAATGTGGACCTTGTTGTGATAGATTTGCTAGGTTAAAACATATATAAATATGTTAGTATGTAGAAAATAGTGACAGAACCACTTGAGTACATGTACTTGAGCAACTTGTTCCTACTCACCTTAATGACCTTAAAGGGCTGCAAGGTAATATTTTTGTCCTAACAAAATGTTGTGTGTTTGCGTGTTTAGGTCTTTCTGTTGGTGATGTGCAGCTAGTAGTTGGAAATAAGTGTCTGGACAACGACCAGGCTTCTCTCGCTCAGTGTGGGGTCAAACCTTCATCGATAGTTCAGATGATCTGCAGGCTCAACGGAGGCTGAGAGGAAGAGCATTTGGAAGGATTAAAGGCATACAAATAGGATACATGTAGACAATACATATCATTTTACAAAAATGTGACTGAATAATTGTCAGGTATTTCTCTTCTGTGATTTAGAAATGTATCCACGATGTATGGGGTGTAATTAGGCTGCAACTGTCTTCTCTTTCTATCTTTTTTTAAATTGTTTTGCTTTTTTTGAATATATTTTGTGTTAAACATCCATGTAACTTCATAACGTGTCTGTGTTCAACCCGTAAAAACCATTATGCCACATCTGATATAGCTGTCCGTTGCATTGACCATTACACTGTAAACCCATTATGTTACAATGTCAATTTGCACTCCAGAATAGTAAATACTGTATGTACAACTATACAAAAGAGTAAAATGACTGGGCCCTATTGCCACAGTTGTACCCTTTGAGGAATAATTTAGCTCTATGCATACACCCTTCAGAACGTCGATATGAGATTTTATGTGTCTTATTTGATCATTCAAGTTTTCATGGCTCTGGAGATCAGTATGATTGTTCAAAATAAATTATAATTGATAAGCTATACAAATGTATTGTGTTCTTTTGGTTTTCAAATGTAAAATGTAATTGTTAAATGCAGGGTTAGGGAGACAGTAGTGTCTTAATTATATTTATAGTGTATTTCCATAAGGTGCTTCTATTTAGTATAAATACTGTAAGAGTATAATCACCAAAGAAATTAGCTGAGTAAGAGCAAGAAAATGCCTACTAATAACATTACTTTAAACATAAATTTGTGCCTTTTTTTCTTTTAAATTTTGAAACTTTTTTGCTTAATTTTGTAACTTTTTGCTAATAAAGCTGATTTTTTTCCCTTAAAATTTACTTTTTTCTTTCACATTAGGGACTTTATTAAATTAGTGAAATTCTGCTCTTCATTGAGTCATTTTTCATAAAGGCAGTAATGGTTGCAAATCAGAATTAAAACTTCTTCAGAAATGATAATCTTGGCTATCAGCAAATGAGCTACAGAGTTTGTCTCTCATTCTTTAGATAGTTTGGGGAATATCTCGATCTTCATGTCTTTTTTCCATTTTGCTAGTACAGTTATTTTGACTCGACGTGTCCCCAGTATAGGCCATGCCAGAAAGCTAAACTGCTTTCACCCGAACTGCCTCAGAAAGCTCCTGAAGATCACCTGGCAGGACAAAATCTCTGACCCAGAGGTCCTCTCCCGAGCTGAGCTGCCTAGCATCCACGCCCTGCTCAAGAGAGCCCAGATTAGGTGGGCTGGCCACCTTGTTCATATGCCTGACTCACACCTACCAAAGAGACTGTTCTACTGTGAATTAGCAGAGGACAAGCATTCACACAGTGGTCAGAAGAAGCGCTACAAAGACACTCTTAAGGCCTCCCTGACGAGCTTTGACATCAGTCCTGACACCTGGGAGACCCTAGCGCTAGACCGACCAGACTGATGTAGCCATACCAGCAAAGGTGCTGCCTCCTTTGAGCTGAACAGGATTGCCAAGGCCCAGAGAAAACATGAGCTTCACAAGTCCAGAGCCACCCCTGTATCTTCTGCCCTTGCAGACCACCTGTGCCCGACCTGTGGCAGAGCCTTCCGTGCCCACATCGGACTGATCAGCCACAGCCAGACACACCACACCCAGTCCTCTTCCCTGTGATGTCCTTGGTCATCATCAAGAATGATGGACGAACAACAACAACATGCTGTTTTCTCCTACAGAGAAAGTCTGTCTCTTACCTGGCAACACAGGGTTAAAACATGATTGCCGCTGGCTCTAGAAAGTTGTCTATGCCAATACAAAAATGCCAAACCTATATCTTCAAATTTCTGGTCTGAAATGTTGGAGAAGCCATTTATTTATTTATTTATTTATTTTGCTTTAAAAATATACTCTCCCTGCTCTCTGAAACATTTAACAAGGATTATTCCTATATTTATTAACATGAGATAGGCTATTCTAAATAGATCTTTAGTTCAAAATTTGGTATAGACGCTTGCTATGAGGGAATTCTGGGTCCAGGATGACCATACTGTGAAGGCGTAAAATATGAGCAATATGTAAAAATACATCTATACTGTTTTTGTTTATAAAATACTGGTCAGAAATAATTTAGAAGAATGATATGCTATTTTGAAATTGTACAATTTTGTTGTGTAAAGTTTAGAATAGATCTCTATAGTAAATATTGTGCTCTACATGGAGAAAAACACAGTAACTATGTCAGAAAACATGATCTGGGCAATATGTCACATTTAAGGCATAATTACCTCCGCCAAGGAGGTTATGTAATCAAGGTGGTTTGTCTGTTTGTCCGTCCGTCCATCTGTTAGCAGGATTATGCAAAAACTGCTTGATGGATTTTGATGAAATTTTCACCAGAGGTAGCCCTTGGGCCAAGGATGAACCCATGAAATTTTGGTGATGATCTGAGAGCGCATACCTCCACCAAGGACCTTGTTTGTATTGGTGCAGCAGGATTACACAAAAACTACTGCATGTGCGGCGGCATGAAATAAAGCGGCGTTGTTGGAGGTTTTAAGTAGAGTTTTATTATATCATACCGCCGTCACGGGATCCCCGCCCCGGCCCAAGTTTGTGCAGGCCGGAGCGGGATCCTCTGGCTCTCAGAGAAGAAGGGACACAAAGCCTGTGTCCTGCAGCAGAGGTTGAAGTGTGAGTGAGAGGAAGTGTTACAGAACCTGTGCAGTATTTATACCCAACTCAAACAATACATCAAAGCAGATTCACAGCAGTTTGTCTGATCAAAGGGACTGCAGAACAGGCATGAGATATTTGCATTTGTGAGACATACATCACAATAGGCAGATTTGCTAGACTCTGCTCCAGCTGCAGAACAAAGAGGTTAACAGGCACATCTACATATTGATCTGAGTCTCTAGGTCACAGTAAGGACAGGACGCATGAACACAATGCATGAAAGGTAACATTATCACAGTAGTGTAGCGGAAAAAACCAGGAGTAGCGAGTTGTCTGTCCTTAGTCTGTTTGTGGGGGTTTTCCCAAACCGCCACAGCATGTATTTGGATGAAATTTCACCAGATGTGGTCCTTGGGCTAGAGAGGAAACCATAACATTCCGATGATGATCCCAGAATGCATACCTCCACCAAGGCTCTTATCGTCTCATACTGTGTTAGCAAGAATACTCCAAAACTATGTGATGGATTTGGATGAAATTTTTACCAGAGGTAGTCCTTGGGCTAGAGAGGAACCCATAAAAGGGACAGAAGGAGGCTTGGCAGAGGTATGCGCTCTCTGAGTGCATTTCTAGTTAAGCCAAGTTTTACTGTCATTCAGTCCATACAGCCAAGTATGTAGAGTAGAACAAAATTACATTTCTCCTATGAGAGGGGCTGCTTTTCTTGAGTACTTTGCTCTATTTATGCTTGTATTTATTTTAATTATGCATGTATTTATTAAGCTATTTGCTTTTGCTCTTTTACTCATTTTTCAGTTTTGTGTTTCTCCTCATATTTACTCTTGCATTGTTCTTGCACACTATTTTTCTGATTTCTGCTCTCTGCTATGCGTTGAGCACTTGTGGGAACAAGGATGTCACCTCAGGGTTAACATGTTCCCTCAGATAAGAGTTTCCTTTGACACCCATAAACTGTGTTGTGTGAATGTTTGTGATCGGTGAGCAGAAGAGACTGAATTGCTTATAATGTTTTCTGCATCAAATACTCAACATTTGTAAGGAGGAGCTGTAGGCCTAAAATTTGCATGTGCATGGGGACCTTTAGTGTTTTTGTGACCAGGATCTGTGGTTATGGAAAACCAAACTGATCATAATTTCCACGATTATGGAAATCTTATTAAAATGGAATGTGCAAAAGTGTTGCACATAGCATTACTTTACAGCCACCATGTGGTTTGAGCCTTGTGTTAATCCCCATAGGTTGAGTTTCTGTTGCAACACCATGGCAACAAGGTTGACATGAGGAAACGATCTCACATGAATAATAAGACAACATGAGAGATCATTCGTAACAACCAGTCGTGCAGGCACTTACTTTTGTGCTGGATGCAGAATCTGTCAATAAAAACAACTCATCACCAAGTTTTACCTGTTTGTTGCAGCGAACCGGATCTGGAGCACAAAATGTATCTGATCAAAAGGCCAGCATTGACTAGAGAGGAAACTATCCGCTTCACCAACAGTCATTAATGCATTTGCATCCAGTGGAAATAGAAGGTAAAGGTGTCATATTTGTGAATAAAAAGGCATAAAGTTAACCGATGAGCATGCTTTAATGATAATTGGATTAAAAACATGTAAATTCAAGAAAATGCAAAGTTGAAAAGGTTAAATCAGGGGTTCATAAGTAAAAATAGTAGAATCAAATAAGAGAGAAAATGGAGGGCAGAACTATGAATACAGAGAACTGAAAATGTTCAGTCATATTAATCCTCTTCCTTGTAACTGGATGCCAGTTTAACACAGTACATTAGTGATTATATCTACAGATATTTCCTTTAAAAAAGTACAGTAAAAGAATGAGAAAGCCAACATTCAACAGAAAAAATATCATTTCTTCATTGGTCTCCATCGTTCAATTAATTCTTCCTCCGTTCTGGTATATGGGTTTGTCTGGGAGCAACTCCACTGCCACATCGTTCAAAATGCTCACTAGTGGCCAAACATTCAGCAGCAAGTTTCAGACACACAAAACAGAACTCCACCTTACATCGTGGACAGAAGATGTATTTGCAGTTTCTCTGGCTGTGCTCCGCCAATGAGCCACAGGTGGGACAGGCTCGGATGGAGGGACACCCTGTGACTCCCTCCACATCCTGAAACCTTACAACTGGGCAGTTTTCCAGCACTTTTAGTGACGGGTTGCAGCAACCATCATTTTCACAGCGGTCTGACCGGGGCTTTGGACCCTTCCACTCCCTCAGACAATGCCAGCAGAATTCATAGGCCCGACCTCTGGTCACCCTACACGCTTTACAGCGGACGTTCAGATTTGATTTATTCCGTCTGACTACTTTATTGCTGCACAGGGGACACTGTAGTGGGAGATGTAAAAGCAAAATACTGTAAATAACCTAATGAATATTTTAACAGTTTTGCAAGTTGCGTATACTGGATGAGACACTTACCAATTTAATATCAAGTTGCCGTCTCCTAGCATTTGAAGCCATGGTCTTTTTAAAGTACTCCTTTTCTTGAGGAGAGAGAAGAGCCATTTTACAAACCTCTGTTAAAGGCCAGTGTGCCCCACATCCATACAGGGCACACACAAATTTGCTTTCACCCTATTATGAGAGATTGAAAGAAATGATGAGGGTCACAGACTGAAAACATGCTAGTTTTGACCTTTTGACCCAAAACTCATCGTCAGAGTTCGGAGTCTAAGCCATCTAAGATTTGTCTTGGACAGATCTTGGACAATAATGATATCAGCTTGAAAAGTCAACATCATTTCTTTCTCCAGTTATCGCATTCAAAAGACTTCACAGTCCCTCCAGGATTTTGCAATGTTGCAGTCGCACCAATTCACACAAAATCGATCAATCCCCACAAATATTTTGTGACCTTGCAACTTTGTCCAGTCACCAACAACTTTCCCGCAATTTTGACCAATCGTCATCAACTTCTGCAAATTTTGGCAATCAAATTTGTCCCAGAGTAGTGCTCAAACATGTACATCATCAGTATAACCACTCAAATGCATCGCTGCACCGCGCTCACTTCCTTGTTTACTTTGAGTATGAATGGAATAGAGAGCCTAAGTCACCCCCCCTCTACTTCCTCATATGGGACTTTAAATCGGAAAAAATCTTCATTGAAATGAATGGCAAGAGCGAAATTATCTTTTGATCTTGATCGAATTTTGCCACAAGTTACACTTCTTTAAAACTCGTAATTCTTCCCATTAATGCAAAAAAAATCTCTCAAAACATCGCAACTTTTTACAGAAGCTTCCACAAATTCAGGCTTTTGGACTACAACAATCATAAAAAGAGCTGCTGAAATCCTGGAGGAGTGATTTAGGAAAAACTGACCTCTGACCCTGACCTAAAGGTCAGAGCCCCCCCCCCCCCCCCAATTCAAACCTGTCCAAGATTTTTCATAGATACAACTATGGTATTGATTTGAAAAGCCTACGTCATTTCTTTCTCAAGTTATCACATTCACAAGGTAGGTGTTGACACCACCACCCATCTGCCCAGTGGGGTGATGTCAATATCCCTTCAGCCTTTAGAAGCTGAGTGGTAAAAAGTTAATCACTGATTTTGATGAAACTTTCAGGAGAGGTTGGAAATGGACCAAGGAACAGCTGATTAGATTTTGGGGTTGATCTGAATCAGCCTTGAGGATTTTTTTTTAATATTTCAAAGATAGGGGGATTAATGCAGAGCCTTATGGGATATTTTGATGAACAGCAGAGGGCGCCGTCATGCTGTTAGTAACGATGCAAATATGATGCCGAAAGTTTTGTTGCTGCCTTGGTGGAGGTTTGGGCTCTCTCATTGCTTTCTAGTTTGGACCTGTATTAGTAAATTTTCTCTTTTGTGAATTTTGTATGAGTACCACTGAGGACAATTTTTTTAAAAAACATAATAAAAATGCAAAAGCTTCTGTTTTAATTTCTCAGAGGCATTTCTTTTACGGTGTTGGTTACAAAAATTACAGCCTGATGAAAAATTATTGCATTTTTACACACTGCTTAGATTTGAGTTCATCTGAGTTCATTTGAGTTCAGACATGATTTTTTTATGTCATCCTTTTAGTTGTTCTTATTTGAATTATTTCTGTTTCCTTCAAAGTCTGAGACATCGGTGCACTCTGTGGTTGCCCTTGAGAACCAGTTTCAGTTTCAGCCAGTTTGGTCTCACCACAGAGGATTCTCTTATCTTGACGTCACCACCTGTATAAAAATTTATGGTGTTTTGTCAGAATTCAGAGCTCTCTCTAATTAAAGAACAAACTAATCAACTCAATACTGGAGTCAGATCTCTAATTTTACTCTGACACAATTTTTTTTGATTGACTGATACATTGGGGGGGGGGGAATTCAGTGTCCAGCACAAACACATGCATGCAGATATAACGGTTCATACAACAGGCTAATGTTACTGGTAATGCACTAAGAGGAAATGTTCAATCTTAAGTGAACACCAGATTTTGGCTCAAAGCAATATGTGACATTTTTGGTTATATAGATACCCTTTAGGAGAACTAAAACATGCACTGTGTTTTATTTGAAGACAAAGGATTATCTGGAGCAGAAAAGTTGCAAAAGTTCTGATTAAAGAACAGCGATGTTCAAGGAAGAACCTCAGTGTATCTTTTTCAGTAGGTCAGTTTAGTGCTGAATATTTCTTCAGTTAATCCATAGAGTACCCCCCCCCCCCCCCAACCCTGAAATCTTTAGTAAAATCTTACTTGGTTCAACAACCTGAGACACCAGTTCGTCAGGGACATGGGGGTCACTGCATGACCACAGGACATCAGAGCTCTCTGAGACGGGAAACCTTCACACAGAACTGAGGGCCACATGCAAAACCACAACACATTACAGGACTGTAACTGAAGCCTATCAGATTAATTCACAATTTTTGGAAATTCTTTAATTAACAAGACAAGAGGGCTACTTACAATCTAAATCATCCTCTCTGTTGACAAATCTAAGTGTGGAGTCCGACGGGTCATAGCACTTCTCCCACTGACCTGATAAATTTGAGGCCATAGCTGTTAGCTTTACTCATCACTGTGGCAAAGCAAGAAATGAAGTGAAGTGAGCAGCAGCCAAGATGGTGAAGGCTTTCACTTTCGTAATGATTGTGTTCAGAAAAAAAAACCCTCTGTGCAATAATATTACATGTATGTTTTTTAAATGAAAGTAAAACTCTGGTAGATACTAGACTTTCCAGGGGCAAAAAAATCCCCATCAGAATTGAAAACGTCACGTCGGTGTATAGCTGCTATCCACTCCCTGGTTATAAATTGATCCTCAGACCTGTTTTACCATCAAAGCTAAGATGTGTCAAGTCGGGATCCGCTCTCCCACAGGTCACACGAAGGTTGTCGACCTCACCAAGGCTCGGCAGATGCAGGTTATGACAAACATAATTGTCTATCAACTGACCAAGGAGGCTGCAGAGACAATGGTCTTACTTTTTATGACTGTGGTCCAGCTGAAGCAGATAGCTCTCAGTCTGTTTCCCAACTCAGGTAAGTGCTACACTTTCACATAAATTTGGGATTTTCTTTTTCTTGTAAATTTTTTCCCTATAGCCTGATTTTTTAAATTCATCATGTAAATTTAGATTTCTCCCATCAGATTTCAATAATATTTCTTAAAAATGTGGACCTTGTTGTGATAGATTTGCTAGGTTAAAACATATATAAATATGTTAGTATGTAGAAAATAGTGACAGAACCACTTGAGTACATGTACTTGAGCGACTTGTTCCTACTCACCTTAATGACCTTAAAGGGCTGCAAGGTAATATTTTTGTCCTAACAAAATGTTGTGTGTTTGCGTGTTTAGGTCTTTCTGTTGGTGATGTGCAGCTAGTAGTTGGAGATAAGCATCTGGAGAACGACCAGGCTTCTCTCGCTCAGTGTGGGGTCAAACCTTCATCGATAGTTCAGATGATCTGCAGGCTCAACGGAGGCTGAGAGGAAGAGCATTTGGAAGGATTAAAGGCATACAAATAGGATACATGTAGACAATACATATCATTTTACAAAAATGTGACTGAATAATTGTCAGGTATTTCTCTTCTGTGATTTAGAAATGTATCCACGATGTATGGGGTGTAATTAGGCTGCAACTGTCTTCTCTTTCTATCTTTTTTTAAATTGTTTTGCTTTTTTTGAATATATTTTGTGTTAAACATCCATGTAACTTCATAACGTGTCTGTGTTCAACCCGTAAAAACCATTATGCCACATCTGATATAGCTGTCCGTTGCATTGACCATTACACTGTAAACCCATTATGTTACAATGTCAATTTGCACTCCAGAATAGTAAATACTGTATGTACAACTATACAAAAGAGTAAAATGACTGGGCCCTATTGCCACAGTTGTACCCTTTGAGGAATAATTTAGCTCTATGCATACACCCTTCAGAACGTCGATATGAGATTTTATGTGTCTTATTTGATCATTCAAGTTTTCATGGCTCTGGAGATCAGTATGATTGTTCAAAATAAATTATAATTGATAAGCTATACAAATGTATTGTGTTCTTTTGGTTTTCAAATGTAAAATGTAATTGTTAAATGCAGGGTTAGGGAGACAGTAGTGTCTTAATTATATTTATAGTGTATTTCCATAAGGTGCTTCTATTTAGTATAAATACTGTAAGAGTATAATCACCAAAGAAATTAGCTGAGTAAGAGCAAGAAAATGCCTACTAATAACATTACTTTAAACATAAATTTGTGCCTTTTTTTCTTTTAAATTTTGAAACTTTTTTGCTTAATTTTGTAACTTTTTGCTAATAAAGCTGATTTTTTTCCCTTAAAATTTACTTTTTTCTTTCACATTAGGGACTTTATTAAATTAGTGAAATTCTGCTCTTCATTGAGTCATTTTTCATAAAGGCAGTAATGGTTGCAAATCAGAATTAAAACTTCTTCAGAAATGATAATCTTGGCTATCAGCAAATGAGCTACAGAGTTTGTCTCTCATTCTTTAGATAGTTTGGGGAATATCTCGATCTTCATGTCTTTTTTCCATTTTGCTAGTACAGTTATTTTGACTCGACGTGTCCCCAGTATAGGCCATGCCAGAAAGCTAAACTGCTTTCACCCGAACTGCCTCAGAAAGCTCCTGAAGATCACCTGGCAGGACAAAATCTCTGACCCAGAGGTCCTCTCCCGAGCTGAGCTGCCTAGCATCCACGCCCTGCTCAAGAGAGCCCAGATTAGGTGGGCTGGCCACCTTGTTCATATGCCTGACTCACACCTACCAAAGAGACTGTTCTACTGTGAATTAGCAGAGGACAAGCATTCACACAGTGGTCAGAAGAAGCGCTACAAAGACACTCTTAAGGCCTCCCTGACGAGCTTTGACATCAGTCCTGACACCTGGGAGACCCTAGCGCTAGACCGACCAGACTGATGTAGCCATACCAGCAAAGGTGCTGCCTCCTTTGAGCTGAACAGGATTGCCAAGGCCCAGAGAAAACATGAGCTTCACAAGTCCAGAGCCACCCCTGTATCTTCTGCCCTTGCAGACCACCTGTGCCCGACCTGTGGCAGAGCCTTCCGTGCCCACATCGGACTGATCAGCCACAGCCAGACACACCGCACCCAGTCCTCTTCCCTGTGATGTCCTTGGTCATCATCAAGAATGATGGACGAACAACAACAACATGCTGTTTTCTCCTACAGAGAAAGTCTGTCTCTTACCTGGCAACACAGGGTTAAAACATGATTGCCGCTGGCTCTAGAAAGTTGTCTATGCCAATACAAAAATGCCAAACCTATATCTTCAAATTTCTGGTCTGAAATGTTGGAGAAGCCATTTATTTATTTATTTATTTATTTTGCTTTAAAAATATACTCTCCCTGCTCTCTGAAACATTTAACAAGGATTATTCCTATATTTATTAACATGAGATAGGCTATTCTAAATAGATCTTTAGTTCAAAATTTGGTATAGACGCTTGCTATGAGGGAATTCTGGGTCCAGGATGACCATACTGTGAAGGCGTAAAATATGAGCAATATGTAAAAATACATCTATACTGTTTTTGTTTATAAAATACTGGTCAGAAATAATTTAGAAGAATGATATGCTATTTTGAAATTGTACAATTTTGTTGTGTAAAGTTTAGAATAGATCTCTATAGTAAATATTGTGCTCTACATGGAGAAAAACACAGTAACTATGTCAGAAAACATGATCTGGGCAATATGTCACATTTAAGGCATAATTACCTCCGCCAAGGAGGTTATGTAATCAAGGTGGTTTGTCTGTTTGTCCGTCCGTCCATCTGTTAGCAGGATTATGCAAAAACTGCTTGATGGATTTTGATGAAATTTTCACCAGAGGTAGCCCTTGGGCCAAGGATGAACCCATGAAATTTTGGTGATGATCTGAGAGCGCATACCTCCACCAAGGACCTTGTTTGTATTGGTGCAGCAGGATTACACAAAAACTACTGCATGTGCGGCGGCATGAAATAAAGCGGCGTTGTTGGAGGTTTTAAGTAGAGTTTTATTATATCATACCGCCGTCACGGGATCCCCGCCCCGGCCCAAGTTTGTGCAGGCCGGAGCGGGATCCTCTGGCTCTCAGAGAAGAAGGGACACAAAGCCTGTGTCCTGCAGCAGAGGTTGAAGTGTGAGTGAGAGGAAGTGTTACAGAACCTGTGCAGTATTTATACCCAACTCAAACAATACATCAAAGCAGATTCACAGCAGTTTGTCTGATCAAAGGGACTGCAGAACAGGCATGAGATATTTGCATTTGTGAGACATACATCACAATAGGCAGATTTGCTAGACTCTGCTCCAGCTGCAGAACAAAGAGGTTAACAGGCACATCTACATATTGATCTGAGTCTCTAGGTCACAGTAAGGACAGGACGCATGAACACAATGCATGAAAGGTAACATTATCACAGTAGTGTAGCGGAAAAAACCAGGAGTAGCGAGTTGTCTGTCCTTAGTCTGTTTGTGGGGGTTTTCCCAAACCGCCACAGCATGTATTTGGATGAAATTTCACCAGATGTGGTCCTTGGGCTAGAGAGGAAACCATAACATTCCGATGATGATCCCAGAATGCATACCTCCACCAAGGCTCTTATCGTCTCATACTGTGTTAGCAAGAATACTCCAAAACTATGTGATGGATTTGGATGAAATTTTTACCAGAGGTAGTCCTTGGGCTAGAGAGGAACCCATAAAAGGGACAGAAGGAGGCTTGGCAGAGGTATGCGCTCTCTGAGTGCATTTCTAGTTAAGCCAAGTTTTACTGTCATTCAGTCCATACAGCCAAGTATGTAGAGTAGAACAAAATTACATTTCTCCTATGAGAGGGGCTGCTTTTCTTGAGTACTTTGCTCTATTTATGCTTGTATTTATTTTAATTATGCATGTATTTATTAAGCTATTTGCTTTTGCTCTTTTACTCATTTTTCAGTTTTGTGTTTCTCCTCATATTTACTCTTGCATTGTTCTTGCACACTATTTTTCTGATTTCTGCTCTCTGCTATGCGTTGAGCACTTGTGGGAACAAGGATGTCACCTCAGGGTTAACATGTTCCCTCAGATAAGAGTTTCCTTTGACACCCATAAACTGTGTTGTGTGAATGTTTGTGATCGGTGAGCAGAAGAGACTGAATTGCTTATAATGTTTTCTGCATCAAATACTCAACATTTGTAAGGAGGAGCTGTAGGCCTAAAATTTGCATGTGCATGGGGACCTTTAGTGTTTTTGTGACCAGGATCTGTGGTTATGGAAAACCAAACTGATCATAATTTCCACGATTATGGAAATCTTATTAAAATGGAATGTGCAAAAGTGTTGCACATAGCATTACTTTACAGCCACCATGTGGTTTGAGCCTTGTGTTAATCCCCATAGGTTGAGTTTCTGTTGCAACACCATGGCAACAAGGTTGACATGAGGAAAAGATCTCACATGAATAATAAGACAACATGAGAGATCATTCGTAACAACCAGTCGTGCAGGCACTTACTTTTGTGCTGGATGCAGAATCTGTCAATAAAAACAACTCATCACCAAGTTTTACCTGTTTGTTGCAGCGAACCGGATCTGGAGCACAAAATGTATCTGATCAAAAGGCCAGCATTGACTAGAGAGGAAACTATCCGCTTCACCAACAGTCATTAATGCATTTGCATCCAGTGGAAATAGAAGGTAAAGGTGTCATATTTGTGAATAAAAAGGCATAAAGTTAACCGATGAGCATGCTTTAATGATAATTGGATTAAAAACATGTAAATTCAAGAAAATGCAAAGTTGAAAAGGTTAAATCAGGGGTTCATAAGTAAAAATAGTAGAATCAAATAAGAGAGAAAATGGAGGGCAGAACTATGAATACAGAGAACTGAAAATGTTCAGTCATATTAATCCTCTTCCTTGTAACTGGATGCCAGTTTAACACAGTACATTAGTGATTATATCTACAGATATTTCCTTTAAAAAAGTACAGTAAAAGAATGAGAAAGCCAACATTCAACAGAAAAAATATCATTTCTTCATTGGTCTCCATCGTTCAATTAATTCTTCCTCCGTTCTGGTATATGGGTTTGTCTGGGAGCAACTCCACTGCCACATCGTTCAAAATGCTCACTAGTGGCCAAACATTCAGCAGCAAGTTTCAGACACACAAAACAGAACTCCACCTTACATCGTGGACAGAAGATGTATTTGCAGTTTCTCTGGCTGTGCTCCGCCAATGAGCCACAGGTGGGACAGGCTCGGATGGAGGGACACCCTGTGACTCCCTCCACATCCTGAAACCTTACAACTGGGCAGTTTTCCAGCACTTTTAGTGACGGGTTGCAGCAACCATCATTTTCACAGCGGTCTGACCGGGGCTTTGGACCCTTCCACTCCCTCAGACAATGCCAGCAGAATTCATAGGCCCGACCTCTGGTCACCCTACACGCTTTACAGCGGACGTTCAGATTTGATTTATTCCGTCTGACTACTTTATTGCTGCACAGGGGACACTGTAGTGGGAGATGTAAAAGCAAAATACTGTAAATAACCTAATGAATATTTTAACAGTTTTGCAAGTTGCGTATACTGGATGAGACACTTACCAATTTAATATCAAGTTGCCGTCTCCTAGCATTTGAAGCCATGGTCTTTTTAAAGTACTCCTTTTCTTGAGGAGAGAGAAGAGCCATTTTACAAACCTCTGTTAAAGGCCAGTGTGCCCCACATCCATACAGGGCACACACAAATTTGCTTTCACCCTATTATGAGAGATTGAAAGAAATGATGAGGGTCACAGACTGAAAACATGCTAGTTTTGACCTTTTGACCCAAAACTCATCGTCAGAGTTCGGAGTCTAAGCCATCTAAGATTTGTCTTGGACAGATCTTGGACAATAATGATATCAGCTTGAAAAGTCAACATCATTTCTTTCTCCAGTTATCGCATTCAAAAGACTTCACAGTCCCTCCAGGATTTTGCAATGTTGCAGTCGCACCAATTCACACAAAATCGATCAATCCCCACAAATATTTTGTGACCTTGCAACTTTGTCCAGTCACCAACAACTTTCCCGCAATTTTGACCAATCGTCATCAACTTCTGCAAATTTTGGCAATCAAATTTGTCCCAGAGTAGTGCTCAAACATGTACATCATCAGTATAACCACTCAAATGCATCGCTGCACCGCGCTCACTTCCTTGTTTACTTTGAGTATGAATGGAATAGAGAGCCTAAGTCACCCCCCCTCTACTTCCTCATATGGGACTTTAAATCGGAAAAAATCTTCATTGAAATGAATGGCAAGAGCGAAATTATCTTTTGATCTTGATCGAATTTTGCCACAAGTTACACTTCTTTAAAACTCGTAATTCTTCCCATTAATGCAAAAAAAATCTCTCAAAACATCGCAACTTTTTACAGAAGCTTCCACAAATTCAGGCTTTTGGACTACAACAATCATAAAAAGAGCTGCTGAAATCCTGGAGGAGTGATTTAGGAAAAACTGACCTCTGACCCTGACCTAAAGGTCAGAGCCCCCCCCCCCCCCCCCAATTCAAACCTGTCCAAGATTTTTCATAGATACAACTATGGTATTGATTTGAAAAGCCTACGTCATTTCTTTCTCAAGTTATCACATTCACAAGGTAGGTGTTGACACCACCACCCATCTGCCCAGTGGGGTGATGTCAATATCCCTTCAGCCTTTAGAAGCTGAGTGGTAAAAAGTTAATCACTGATTTTGATGAAACTTTCAGGAGAGGTTGGAAATGGACCAAGGAACAGCTGATTAGATTTTGGGGTTGATCTGAATCAGCCTTGAGGATTTTTTTTTAATATTTCAAAGATAGGGGGATTAATGCAGAGCCTTATGGGATATTTTGATGAACAGCAGAGGGCGCTGTCATGCTGTTAGTAACGATGCAAATATGATGCCGAAAGTTTTGTCGCTGCCTTGGTGGAGGTTTGGGCTCTCTCATTGCTTTCTAGTTTGGACCTGTATTAGTAAATTTTCTCTTTTGTGAATTTTGTATGAGTACCACTGAGGACAATTTTTTTTCAAAAAATAATAAAAATGCAAAAGCTTTTGTTTTAATTTCTCAGAGGCATTTCTTTTACGGTGTTGGTTACAAAAATTACAACCTGATGAAAAATTATTGCATTTTTACACACTGCTTAGATTTGAGTTCATCTGAGTTCAGACATGATTTTTTTTATGTCATCCTTTTAGGTGTTCTTATTTGAATTATTTCTGTTTCCTTCAAAGTCTGAGACATCAGTGCACTCTGTGGTTGCCCTTGAGAACCAGTTTCAGTTTCAGCCAGTTTGGTCTCACCACAGAGGATTCTCTTATCTTGACATCACCGCCTGTATAAAAATTTATGGTGTTTTGTCAGAATTCAGAGCTCTCTCTAATTAAAGAACAAACTAATCAACTCAATACTGGAGTCAGATCTCTAATTTTACTCTGACACAATTTTTTTTGATTGACTGATACAGTGGGGGGGGGGGGGTCAGTGTCCAGCACAAACACATGCATGCAGATATAACGGTTCATACAACAGGCTAATGTTACTGGTAATGCACTAAGAGGAAATGTTCAATCTTAAGTGAACACCAGATTTTGGCTCAAAGCAATATGTGACATTTTTGGTTATATAGATACCCTTTAGGAGAACTAAAACATGCACTGTGTTTTATTTGAAGACAAAGGATTATCTGGAGCAGAAAAGTTGCAAAAGTTCTGATTAAAGAACAGCGATGTTCAAGGAAGAACCTCAGTGTATCTTTTTCAGTAGGTCAGTTTAGTGCTGAATATTTCTTCAGTTAATCCATAGAGTACCCCCCCCCCCCCCAACCCTGAAATCTTTAGTAAAATCTTACTTGGTTCAACAACCTGAGACACCAGTTAGTCAGGGACATGGGGGTCACTGCATGACCACAGGACATCAGAGCTCTCTGAGACGGGAAACCTTCACACAGAACTGAGGGCCACATGCAAAACCACAACACATTACAGGACTGTAACTGAAGCCTATCAGATTAATTCACAATTTTTGGAAATTCTTTAATTAACAAGACAAGAGGGCTACTTACAATCTAAATCATCCTCTCTGTCGACAAATCTAAGTGTGGAGTCCGACGGGTCATAGCACTTCTCCCACTGACCTGATAAATTTGAGGCCATAGCTGTTAGCTTTACTCATCACTGTGGCAAAGCAAGAAATGAAGTGAAGTGAGCAGCAGCCAAGATGGTGAAGGCTTTCAGTTTCGTAATGACTGTGTTCAGAAAAAAAAAACAACCCTCTGTGCAATAATATTACGTGTCACGTGTATGTTTTTTAAATGAAAGTAAAACTCTGGTAGATACTAGACTTTCCACGGGCAAAAAAATCCCCATCAGAATTGAAAACGTCACGTCGGTGTATAGCTGCTATCAACTCCCTGGTTATAAATTGATCCTCAGACCTGTTTTACCATCAAAGCTAAGATGTGTCAAGTCGGGATCCGCTCTCCCACAGGTCACACGCAGCTTGTCGACCTCACCAAGGTTCGACAGATGCAGGTTATGACAAACATGATTGTCTATCAACTGACCAAGGAGGTTTCAGAGAGAATGATCTTACTTTTTATGACTGTGGTCCAGCTGAAGCAGATAGCTCTCAGTCTGTTTCCCAACTCAGGTAAGTGCTACACTTTCACATAAATTTGGGATTTTTTTTTCTTGTAAATTTTTTCTCTATAACCTGATTTTTTAAATTCATCATGTAAATTTAGATTTCTCCCATCAGATTTAAATAATATTTCTTAAAAATGTGGACCTTGATGTGATAGATTTGCTATGTTATAACATATATAAATATGTTAGTATGTAGAAAATAGTGACAGAACCACTTGAGTACATGTACTTGAGCGACTTGTTCCTACTCACCTTAATGACCTTAAAGGGCTGCAAGGTAATATTTTTGTCCTAACAAAATGTTGTGTGTTTGCGTGTTTAGGTCTTTCTGTTGGTGATGTGGTGCTAGTAGTTGGAGATAAGCGTCTGGACAACGACCAGGATTCTCTCGCTCAGTGTGGGGTCAAACCTTCATCGATAGTTCAGATGATCTGCAGGCTCAACGGAGGCTGAGAGGAAGAGCATTTGGAAGGATTAAAGGCATACAAATAGGATACATGTAGACAATACATATCATTTTACAAAAATGTGATTGAATAATTGTCAGGTATTTCTCTTCTGTGATTTAGAAATGTATCCACGATGTATGGGGTGTAATTGGGCTGCAACTGTCTTCTCTTTCTATCTTTTTTTAAATTGTTTTGCTTTTTTTGAGCATATTTTGTGTTAAACATCCATGTAACTTCATAACATGTCTGTGTTCAACCCATAAAAACCATTATGCCGCATCTGATATTCTTCAAAAACAGACCTGTTGCAAATTTTTAGCTGTCCGTTGCATTGACCATTACACTGTAAACCCATTATGTTACAGTGTCAGTTTGCACTCCAGAATTGTAAATACTGTATGTACAACTATACAAAAGAGTAAAATGACTGGGCCCTATTGCCACAGTTGGACCCTTTGAGGAATAATTTAGCTCTATGCATACACCCTTCAGAACGTCAGTATGAGATTTTATGTGTCTTATTTGATCATTCAAGTTTTCATGGCTCTGGAGATCAGTATGATTGTTCAAAATAAATTATAATTGATAAGCTATACAAATGTATTGTGTTCTTTTGGTTTTCAAATGTAAAATGTAATTGTTAAATGCAGGATTAGGGAGACAGTAGTGTCTTAATTATATTTATAGTGTATTTCCATAAGGTGCTTCTATTTAGTATAAATACTGTAAGAGTATAATCACCAAAGAAATTAGCTGAGTAAGAGCAAGAAAATACCTACTAATAACATTACTTTAAACATAAATTTGTGCCTTTTTTCTTTTAAATTTTGAAACTTTTTTGGCTTAATTTTGTAACTTTTTGCTAATAAAGCTGATTTTTTCCCTTAAAATTTTACTTTTTTCTTTCACATTAGGGCCTTTATTAAATTAGTGAAATTCTGCTCTTCATTGAGTCATTTTTCATAAAGGCAGTAATGGTTACCAATCAGAATTAAAACTTCTTCAGAAATGATAATCTTGGCTATCAGCAAATAATGAGCTGCAGAGTTTGTCTCTGACTTTCATTCTTTAGACAGTTTGGGGAATATCTCAATCTTCATGTCTTTTTTCCATTTTGCCAGTACAGTTATTTTGACTCAATGTGTCCCCAGTATAGGCTCCTTATAGAGATTTCCTCTACTCCTTTATGTTTTCCTTTATTTGGTGGTCCCATCTATATCGACTGACATGACTTCCAAATTTTTCCCCACGTGACCTCTAAGGAAAGTTCCAGACGTTTTGTTCAATACTTGCACTTTCTCTTTAGTATTTACAGTAATCACGCAAATGCAGATTGGAGCTCTGGCCCTTTTTAAAACACTATGTCATACTACATATTACCTGACACTTTCATTTTCATTTATTTTTTTTAAACTGGGCAATAAAGAGTTTTAATGCACCTATTGGAAAGTACCTGATCTGCCACAGTCTCACCATCTTCTTACTCATTATGTGATCTAAGTTTGTTACATTATAGGACAGTTATCAACATTATTATGTTATTGTGGTATTTTGAATCAAATGACAACTGTTTCAAAAGGATAAAAAGATTCCTTGCTTGGCTTTTTGTAAAATGAAATGGGCATGAAACAAGAAGGAACAAACCACTGTTGTACATGCACATTTGCTATGTTTGGGAATTTCCAGGTTTTGTGTCATTGGGCATCTCGGTGGTGCAGTGGTTAGCACGTGGCAGCACAGTAAGAAAGTCATGGGATCAATTCCACCCCTGACTATCATGGGTTCGAACCCACTCCCTGACCGTCAGTGACCCTTCTGTGTGGAGTTTGCATGTTTACCCTAGGTATTCCAGTTTCCTCTCACAGGCCATAATCATGCAAGTTAGGTTAATTGGAGACTCTAAAGTGGCGCTGTGTGTGAATGGTGAAGGGATTGGTGCCGTACCGTGGGTGCCCTGTAATTTCCCCTCTGGGGATCAATAAAGTATGCAAATAAATTTTTAAAAAAATTATAACATTTGAAATCAGATGTCACTGCCGGATGACACGGATGACAAAGCCCTTTGTCAAAAACTGTACCAACATTACGCCCGTTTTGACACCTCGTCAGCTGTGTCCAACTCCCCCCCTCCACCCAGCTCCACTGCCTCCTCGGCAGCTAATTCATCAAAAGCGGTCCCCCCCTCCTCCTCCTCCCCCCCTTCCCTTGTCATCAGTGAGCAGGACGTGCACAGACAGTTCTCCAGACTGAACCCGCGCAAGGCCCCCGGTCCAGACGGCGTGTCTCCCTCCACCCTGAGACACTGTGCGAAAGAGCTGGTTCCTGTCTTCACAGACATTTTTAACACCTCCCTTAAGCAATGCCACGTGCCGACCTGCCTCAAATCCTCCACCATCATCCCTGTCCCCAAGAAGCCACGGATTACTGGACTTAACGACTACAGACCTGTAGCGCTCACCTCTGTAGTCATGAAGTCCTTTGAGCGCCTGGTCCTGTCCCACCTCAAGTCCATCACCACTCCCCTCCTGGACCCGCTGCAGTTTGCCTACCGTGCCAGCAGGTCTGTGGACGACGCAGTCAACCTGGCCCTCCACTCCATCCTGCAGCACCTGGACTCCCCAGGAACCTACGCCAGGATCCTGTTTGTGGACTTCAGCTCTGCATTCAACACCATCCGCCCCGCTCTGCTCCAGGACAAGCTGTCCCTGCTCGGTGTGCCTGACTCCCTCTGCAGGTGGATCACCGACTTCCCGACGGACCGGAGGCAGCATGTGCGGCTGGGAAAGACTGTCTCAGACTCTGTTAGCATCAGCATCGGATCACCCCAGGGCTGTGTACTTTCCCCCCTACTCTTCTCCCTTTATACCAACTCCTGCACCTCCACCCACCAGTCTGTTAAGCTGATCAAGTTTGCGGACGACACCACCCTCATCGGGCTCATCTCCAACGGCGACGAGTCCGTCTACAGGAGAGAGGTGGCCCAGCTGGTGTCCTGGTGCAGCCACAACAACCTGCAGCTGAACGCTCTGAAGACAGCGGAGATGATTGTGGACTTCAGGAAAGTCACAACCCCCCTGCCCCCCCTCACCATCACAGGCTCTCCCATCACCATTGCAGATTCCTTCCGCTTCTTGGGCACCACCATCACCCGGGACCTCAAATGGGAGCCAACCATCAGCTTCCTCATCAAAAAGGCCCAGCAGAGGATGTTCTTTCTGCGGCAGCTGAGGAAGCTCAAGCTACCCAACAAGATGTTAGTGCAGTTCTACACGGCCATCATCGAGTCCATCCTCACCTCCTCCATAACCGTGTGGTACGCAGGAGCCACTGCCAGGGACAGACTAAGGCTGCAGCGCATCGTGCGCACTGCTGAGAAGGTGATCGGCTGCAAGCTCCCATCTCTCCAGGACCTGTACATCTCCAGGACCCGGAGGCGTGCAGGCCAGATCATAGCCGATCCTTCACACCCTGGTCACGTACTGTTTGCCACCCTCCCCTCAGGTAGAAGACTTCGGTCCATTCAGACTAAAACCTCCCGGCACATGAACAGCTTTTTCCCCTCTGCCATCAGACTGCTGAACATTAAGTGACTTATTGACTCTTGTGCACTATGTACAGCAGCTCAACCAGACTCATGTCATTCATCACTGTTTTTCTGTTGCATTATTGACTGCACTATGTGGTACTCCACATCATCTGCTACTTGCTAATTTATTTAAAACTGCTGTGACTAGTATTACTCATTATTATTATTATTATTATTATTATTATTATTACTTATTATTCTACACTTATTGCATGTTTTTAGTCTTTAAGTTTTTTAGTTTATCTCTTTGTCTTATCATGTTTTAATGTTGCAGCATTGCACCGAGACAAATTCCTAGTTTGTGTACTACATGAACAATGACAATAAATCTGATTCTGATTCTGATTCTGATTTTGACTGAAGTGACTTATTCAGAATATATCACTAAAGTGCTTCTTCCTGCTTTGTTTGAATATTTATTTCATTTAGAGCAATCAGATTTTTAGGTATAAAATTACACAAAAATCTTCATCACATACTTGTGAAAGAAATAAAATTGCCTCTACTACATGATAAGAAAGCAAACAATGGAAGTAGCAACAGTTAAATACTGGGGGTGTAACGGTACATGTATTCATATTCGGATTTTTTGGTACGGCACCTTCAGTTCAGTGCAGAGGCATACTAATGTTCCACACGGACCATGTTGAGTAGCGGACAGGAAGTGTAATTGCCTCACGCTGTACATGTTAACAAACAGTGCAGCCCAGCCTGATTAGCAAATGTCATGGCTGGCTGTACAGAGAAGCCAGAGCTTGAAGACCCTCTTCACAAGTCTTTTGTCTGGGAACACTTTGGCTTTCCGGTGAAATATGTAAACGGACAAAGGCAAGGGAATAAGACAAAAACAGCATCAGATATTCTTTTGGAAGTATGTTGAACTTGTTAACGCATTTCAAATAGATAACCTTGCGCGGTACAAGCACAGCTTCCAGCAGCATTTAGACAGCCTCTCCAGGGCTTTTCAGATTGAGCCAAAGCAATAACAAATGCCACTAGTGTTTTTGTAGCAGCAGATCTAAGGCCATATTAAGTTGTTAAGAACACCAGGTTTAAACACATGCTGAAGGTAACTGAGCCCTGGTATGAAGTTCCTTGTTGTGCCCACTTCAGCCAGAAAATAATTCCATAAGAAAAAGCTAAATCTGTTAATCCTGCACTTTAGGCCAGTGTTTTTCATGGGTCCCTTGGTATGTTCAGGTTTTTGTGGGACATTATTCAATTTAACTTCGTCCAAAATATTGCAGATAATTTGCTGTTGTTGTGCATGGATGCCTTCAGAACCTATACACAACAATGACAAATTATTTGCAATTTTTTTAACCAATTAACAAGTGAAATTAGATAACTAATTTCCCACAGAAACCAGAACATACCAGAGCAACCTGGCTAAAAACACTGCGTCAGGCAGTAAGGAACTTTAATTTTCTAAAAATAAAAGAATAATTCAGATTATTCAAACTTCCACTGTTACACTTGTCTGCATCGTTCATTTGCTAAAAAGAGAATTTATTTATTTTATTGCATACATTTTATTTATTGGAGAATTTACTGTTGGCAGTTTGCAGGTTTTTTGTTTTTTTGTTTTTTTGTTTTTGTCAAAGCTGTTCCCGCTTATACAAAAGATAAGCAGTTTTATGTTTGGCATTTTGTTTCCTTACTGTACCAAAAATGAACCGAACTGGAACTGTGATCTTAAAACCAAGACATGTACCGAACCGTGATTTTACCGTACCATTACACCCCTATTAAATACCCTTGTGATTGCACTGAATAAGGAGCACAGATCAGGATACACCTGGGGCCATATTATGATGATCTAGTCAGCAGTCTATTGTCTAAAGACCGGAGTACACTTATGGGTGTGTCCAAGTTCACTTCGCTATTACAGCAGCACAAAAAGGAATATTGTGCCTGTGTAACAGTATCTATGTCAGGGGTCACCAACTGGAGGACTCCAGGCTGGATCCGGACCCCGAGAGTCCTCTGTCCGGACCCCGAAGCCTTTTGATACAATTTGGGGAAAAGGGAGACTTTTATTTTGGTGGGGGAATAAAGTGGAACTGAACTGCTGCATCAGCAACCCCCAGACAGATTATGGCACAAGCCCTTGCGTGCTGTCCCACAAACGCCACTCTCTGCAGAGACTCTGCAGCTCCAACCACTCCAGAGAGTCAGCAGGTTGCAAAATCAGGTTTACTGAGCCCCCCCCCCCCCCACACACACACACACACATAGACAAGGCCGACAGCCAGGACATCCACCCCAGACTGACCGTTTCAGGACTGTACCCACAAAAAGAAGCGCTGTTGTGAAACTGAATGTATTTACCTTCGCTGGTATCACTTAAAAACTCTGTAAAAGCTCCGTGTGTTACTGAACATAAAAAGTTCCACCTCCCCTCTCCCTGTAACCATGGAGTTACACCTCCATCCATGCTGTAACAGAGTTTACTATGGAAATAAAAACAAAATATCGGAGGAATTCTGTCCTGTGGAATTATATTTTGTGTCCTGGAATCATATTTTGTGTCTGTTTTTTTTTTCTTAATTTGAAACAGTTTTTTCTGCACTGAAAATATTGTATAGAGGTGGACTGTGAATTTTTGTTTTTTTAGATATAATCTTTTTTTTAAAACTTTATTCAAAAATCAAAATTCCAAAAACAGTACAACACCAGTCAGACACATTCACAGCAGCACAGAAAAAAAAAGACCACAAAACAAATGTTTTTGTACATGGTCTTTCGCTTACACATCCACCTACTGTCCACTTGATTCCAAGCCACCGTTCAGTCCCAGAGTATGCAGTGGCTTCATCCATTTTGGTAGAAAAGCTCTAGCTTTTCTATCAATATGATTTTTTTTTTGTGTGTGTACTTTATTGATCCCCAGAGGGGAAATTGAGGGCATCCCCCTGGATGGATGAAGCAGCCATGGTACGGTGCTATCCCTTTACCATTCGCACACACATTCACACCTAGGGCCACTTTTAGAGTCTCCAATTAACCTAACCTGCATGTTTTTGGCTTGTGGGAGGAAACTGGAGAACTCCCGTAGTAAACCCATGCAGACACAGGGAGAACATGCAAACTCCACACAGATCACTTTTGGTCAGGGGCTGGGATTGAACCAGGGATCCCATGGCCAAGGGTGAGTTGCTGTGCTGCCGCAGTGCTAACCACTGTGCCACCGCACCACCCATCCGCCGCCGATATCCCAATCTTATTGAAGTCAGGTTTCCAGGACCAACGATTTCCATATAGAGATGGAGGGAGGTTCATCTCCAACCCACTTCACCATAATGGCTTTTCTAACCAACATTAAAAGTATTTGAATTACATCCTCATGTAGCATCAAAGAGTCAGGAACATTTCCAAGTAAACACAATAGTGGGTTGACTGACACCTGTTTACCTACTGCTTTACTGATGTTTGTGCATACTGCCTTTCTGAATGTCTGAATGATATTACATTCCCACACACAGTGAAGTTTTGTACCAACTTGACTTTTACATTTAGGACAATTTGATGAAATTCCTGTTTTATATTTACTGTAAACATATGGCAAAATAGGGCAGCGCGGTGACGCAGTGGTTAGCACTGCGGCAGCACAGCAACTCACCCTTGGCCATGGGATCCCTGGTTCGATCCCAGCCCCTGACCAAGAGTGATCTGTGTGGAGTTTGCATGTTCTCCCCGTGTCTGCGTGGGTTTACTCCGGGATTTCTCCGGTTTAATCCCACATGCCAAAAACATGCAAGTTAGGTTAATTGGCATCAGACTGGGGATTCTAAATTGTCCTTAGGTATGACTGTGAGAGTGAATGGCTGTCTGTCTCTCTGTGTTGGCCCTGCAAAGGACTGGCGATCTGTCCAGGGTGTACCGTGCATCTCGCCCAAAGATGCTGGGATAGGCTCCAGCCCCCCCGCGACCCGAAAAGGATTAAGCGGAAGAAGATGAATGAATATGGCAAAATATAAACATTGTACAATATATTATACTGTAACTCTTTAAATCTGTTGCATACTGAAATTCTGGAAGGCAGTAGCTGCATTTTATCCCAGACATCATTTTCTATGGCACATTTGAGTAGAGTACACCAGGATTTTCTTAACCATGCAACTTTATCCAAGCTCAAACTACATATTTCAGAATAAAATTTTGATATTAAGTGTTTGTGCTCTCTGTTGTTAAGAAAAAAAAAACTCTTCCAGTTGATGAGAGTCACCTATAAAATCCAAAGAATTAGCTTTCTTATACGCAAAATGCCTGATTTGACTTTTTTTGCTATTAATGTAATATTTGTCCTATACATAGATTCTGGAAGTTTGGATTCCTCAAGTGACTTATTAAAGACTGATCCTTAACAACATGTTTTTGATTTTCCCTTTCATCGCTTTAAAGAACTCAACAGGAAAATCTTCTGCTCCGAGACATTACCCCGACTGAAGTGCTGAGATAGCCATATCTGTCTCAATTTGGGATACAGGTGATTCCAAAAATTTAAGTTGGTCCTCTGCTATCTATGGGAAACTCAAATTATTTAAGAAGAAACCTGATCCAAGCCTCTCTTCATCAGCCTGTGATTTGTATAAGTTAGTGTAAAATTCTTTGAAGCTCTCATTGATCTGACAATTATTTACTTGTCTTTGATTATCGTCATTTAGTATGGCTGGAATAAAAGATTTCACTGGAGCATTCCTTGCCAGCCATGCTAAAAGGCAGTTAGGTTTGTTATCCATTTTGAACATTTTTTGCTTCGCAAACAATATATCCTTTCCTGCTTTTCTAGTTATCAAATCATGTAATGTAGTCCTGGTAGTTTTAAGTTCAGCTAATGTCACCTCTGATTTTGTTGCATAATAAGTCTCTTCTAATTGTTTTATTTTATTTTCCAACTCCAGTTGCTTTGCTATTTGCTGTTTTTTATATAACATGTTTGTGAGACAATCACGCCCCTCATATAGGCCTTGTAACTGTCCCTTAGGATTCTAGGGTCAACGTCATCTTTATCATTTAACTGTAAAAATAAATCTGTTTGTCCCTCAAAGAACCTAACAAATTCTTCATCCAAAAGCAGTGACACATTCATTCTCCATGAAAATGAGCATTCAGAAGGTCTAAGGGGCCACATAGACAAAACCACTGGTGCATGGTCTGAAAGTGCAATAGGACCTACAGTATGTCTACCTGTTCATTCATTCATTCATTCATTCATCTTCTTCCGCTTAATTCTTTTCGGGTCACAGGTGGGGGGGGCGGGGGGGGGGGTGCTGGAGCCTATCCCAGCATCTTTGGGCGAGAGGCAGGGTACACCCTGGACAGATCACCAGTCCATCGCAGGTCCAACACAGAGACACAGACAACCATTCACTCTCACAGTCATACCTAAGGACAATTTAGAATTGGCATCAAAACTGGGGATTCTAAATTGTCTACCTGTTCAACTAAATGATTAAGGTAGAGACAAAAATACAATCTATACATGATGCTGACAGATGTGGTTGAGAATGGAACGTATATTGCCTTACAAAGGGATTATGATGCCTCCACATGTCCAAGAGATCAAAATCCTTTGTAATATTTAAAAGAGTCTTAGCATTTTTAGATTGATCTGTTTGTGATGGGTATCTATCCATCATGGGGTACAATGTACAATTAAAATCCCCCCCTAAAATAATATTGGTACAGTCCAGATTACCAAGTTGACTATATAAAGATGCATACAATTCTTCATCTTGGACTTTAGGACCATACACATTTCCCAACAAAATATCTTCATATAGCACCCCTTTAACCAGGACATACACTATCTTCCTTCTGTGCCTTTGTAAGAGGCTGTGAGAGTAAAGGGCAAATTTTTATGTACTAAAATAATTACACCTCTCTTGCTGGTTGAATAGGATGAGAAAAAGATCTGGCCTACCCATTCTCTATGATACTTCTTATGCTCATCATCATTTAGATGTGTTTCCTGTAAGAAAGCTATCTGGACGCTCTCCTTTTTAAGAGAGTTCAAAACAGATTTTCTTTTAACTACATTATTAGATCCCTGAATGTTCCATGTAGTAATCTTAACCTCTCGCACTCCGGTCAATTTCCCTAAAAATGCCAAAAAATAATGTGCCCAAATTAAATCCAAAGCTGTTCTTCAACCCTTTGCAGCATCTTCATGGGGTTGGTCTCATTTAAAAGAAAACACTTGGAATTTTTTGGCAAAACAGTCATAATCTCTCTAAGTGCTCCGGCCACTGAGTTACAGTCATCTAAACATAGTGAACTTGAAGAAAATAAATTTGGCCTGGGTGTTTTTTTTGGATACAAATTCTTGCAAATAACACACAGCTTCAGATCCGGGCTGGAAAATGCAACAGAAATGTAGAACCAAGTGTTATCCAGCTGAGGTTCAAATTTTGTAACAATACCACAAAAAATGAATATATTACACAGCTTTTTCCTCAGGTAGTTCCCAGGCATTTTGGAACTGTGCCAAATTGTGCCAAATGGCACAGTTTGGAAAAACGTCTGTAACTTTTGAATGCTTCAATGTAGAAGCTTCATTTTGGGCTCTAATGAAAGGTCACACTCAGAGCTGTGTGTGTGTGTGGGGGGGGGGGTTGTCCCCCCCCTCGCTACAGAGGATGGACATCGGCCATCGCTACATGACGGATTAGCCTCATGTGGCGATGTGGGACAGCAGCGCAGTCACCACGGCTTCCCCCCCCCCCTCGCTACAGAAGAATAGCAAGGGGGGGCCGGAGTTCACGGTCTGGACGCGGCGAACGACCCCTTGTACCGCGGCGCACAAACTTCAGACTTAGTGCGCCGCACAGTTGTAATTTACCGATCGGTCAAAAGTAATTTTGGATTACAATTTTCAGGGATAAAGAATAATTTAGCTTATAACACCTTACCTCTTCACAGCATTGTCCTGGCGAACTTCTCTTCCTCATTGTCAGATGAATGCGACGCTGGTCCGCTCGTGGTTCTGGTCTCGCGACCCGATCAAAACATAATTCCATTATTGCGGTTTTGTGCTTCCATGATTGCGGTTTTTGGCGAACAATTTTTCAAAACAAATAACAGTAGTAATTAAAAAAAGACTGGCGAACGCATGTGTGTCACTCAGCCTTCGTTGTCAGCCTCCGTCGGTCTATGATGACCATGGAAGAAATCATAACGTCTACTCTGCTGGAACAAAAACAAAATAAGCACCGCCTGTGGCCGAACATGCCGATGCGCGAATGGCTGTCCCTGTCACACAGGTAGCACTTGTGGGTGGTCTCCGTGCTGCTGGGTCTGTGATGGTTCTTCCTGCGGGTCCTTTTGATCAGTCTTTCTTCACCCAGCCTTAAAAAAAACAGCTCGCAAACTTCTCTGCTTCAATTGGCTCACTGCATTCACAGCCTTGGTAGGCGGGTCCTTCTTGCTAGGTTTTCAGTCATTGGTTCTTCAAGGTTTCAGAAACCCAATTCAAGGCTCTGGGATGTAGAGACTTGCCCGCCTGCGGTACAACGGAGTGCAAGAGGTTAAGAGACATCAAAAGTAGGCTGCATTATAAATTGTGAGCTGCTCCCAAATGTTGACAACCCATCCTATTTTCACACTTTTTTCACTTCTCTTTCTGAGCACTTGGACACTACACTTATAATAGGAAAGGACTTCAACCTGGTATTAAACCCTGCAATCGACAGGCTCAGTACATCGGGGAATTACCGAAAATGGCAGGCTACTGACACTCTCAAACAATACATGAATGATTTTAGTCTTTGCGATGAATGGTGTTCTATTCACCCAACTCTTCGGGAGTAGACTTTTTTCATCAGTTCATAGTTCACATTCACGTCTTGATTTCTTTTTAGCCAGTAACTCTATTGTGAGGGACATCACAGACACTGAAATATGTTCAAATCAAGCTATTAATGATCACCATCCAGTATCTCTTACACTAGTAAATAGGAAAGCTACAAGGGAAACTAGGAGCTGGAAATTTAATATATCACTACTGAAAGACAAAGACTTTATTAACTACTTTAATAAAGAGCGAGAATCATATCTGAAATATAATGATGTGCCAGGAATATCCCCAGGCATTCTTTGGGAAGCAGCAAAAGCAGTCATGCAAGGTAAAATAATCTCTTACTGTTCATATAAGAATAAAAAAGAAAAAGCACTGGTACTGGACTTAGAACAGAAAATTAAATCACTGGAGACAACCTATACCATTTCCCCACAGGAACAGACACTTAACGAGCTGAGAAAATTAAAGCTGGAATTAAAAGAAATTACAAACAAAAGAGCACAGTTTTTAATACAAAGACTGCATCTTGAGAGGTTTGAACACAGTAATAAATTGGGGCGATATCTCGCAAACCAGCTTAGATTGAATAAAGAAAAAACAACTATCCACTCTACCAAGGATATGACTGGAAATATTACCCATGAGCCTGAAGAAATAAATAATTCCTTCAGAAAGCTTTATGAAAACCTCTACTCATCTCAGGTTAACCCATCTGACTCAGAGATAAATAAATTTTTGGACGATATTCACTTACCATGATTAAATAATGAACAGATTGCAGCTCTGGATGCACCTCTTCAGGTGTCTAAACTCCAGGAGGCACTTAAGCACATCCCAAACAACAAAGTGCCGGGACCAGATGGTTTTCCAGTAGAATTTTATAAAGAATTTTGGCCTGTGATGGCACCTACTTTCTTTAAAATGGTGAACCAAATTAAAGAAGATAATGTAATCCCTCCAAATAGGAATTTGGCTAGTATTATCCTGCTCCTTAAACCTGGAAAAGAACCTACGCTTCCATCCAGCTACCGTCCCATCTCACTTATGAATGTTGATCTTAAAATAATTTGCAAAGCTCTCGCCAAAAGACTGGAAAGGATAATTCCGTTTATCATACACCCAGATCAAACAGGTTTCATCAGGGGTAGGCACTCGGCTGATAATACATGCAGGCTATTTAATTTAATAGACTACTGCAAGATCAGTAATGTAGAAACTACAACCTTGTCCCTGGATGCAGAGAAAGCCTTTGACCGTGTTAACTGGAAATTTCTTTTTATGGTGTTAAACAAGTTCCGGTTTGGTTCATCTTTCATAAACTGGATTAAAACACTATATAGCTGTCCAGCTGCGTCTGTCCGAACAAATGATCAGACTTCCCAAAGCTTTAATCTCCAGAGAGGTACTAGGCAAGGGTGTCCACTCTCTCCCTCACTTTTTGCCATCTTTATTGAACCATTAGCAGCAGCCATACGACAAAATGTTGATATCAGAGGTATTCAAACTGGAGAAAAAGAACACAAGATTAGTCTTTATGCTGATGATGTATTGATTTTCCTTGAAAACTCACAGTGATCTCTTCTTCAGACAGTGGCACTCATTGATAAATTTTCATCATTATCAGACTACTCTATTAACTGGGGTAAATCAGTAGTTTTACCTATAAATTGCAATTTCTCAAATACATCTACTAGTCCAATACAACCAGGTAATATTAAATTTTTAGGAATAGATATTTCCCCCAGGCTCTCAGAGTTACTGCGACTAAATCCCATTCCCCTTTTCAAAACAATACAAGACAATCTTACGCACTGGAGGACACTACCTTTATCACTAATGGGAAGAGTCGCAACTGTTAAAATGATGGTCCTTCCTAAAATCAACTATTTGTTCTCAATGATTCCTAACCAACCATCATTGGCCTGGTTTAAGTCTCTAAACTCAAATATAAGTAAATTTTTTATGGAAGGATAAACCATCATGGATTAGTTTAAAAACCCTCCAAAAAGCGAAAGAGTGTGGAGGCTTAGCTCTACCAAATGTTTTTAATTACTTTTTAGCCAATAGACTGCAGTTTGTTTCAAAATGAACAAAATCAACCCCACTAGGAAACCCATGGTTAGATGCTGAACAGGCTCTCTGTGGGTCACTAAATATCTCTGACTTACCTTTTATTAGTCCCTGTATTAAACACCATGACTGTTTTAAAAGTATTAATATTAGCTCCTCTCTGATAGCTTGGTAGAAATTTTTAAAAATAACGGGGTCTTCACTTGTCCCCTGTAAACTCATGCCCATTTGGAATAATCCTGATATCTTGCAACAAAAGAGGACATTAAAATTTCCACTATGGTAAGACAAGGGAATAAATAACTTAGAACATCTTATTCAAGGTGGAAATTTTATCCAATTTCAGGAACTAGTGTCACAGTACGACATCAGTGATAAAAAGTATTTTGAATACCAACAGCTTAAATCCATAATAAAAGCAAGATTTAATCTTAATCAGACTGATTTAGAGGTACCAGATAAGGTGGCAGAGTTTCTAAATCTTCGTTCTCCTAAATTGATATCGAAAATACATGGACTATTATTAAAGCTGGATGAGTCTGTATCTCTTCCAATATCAAAATGGGAGACAGACCTATCGATCAATGAGGAAAGTTTCTGGACACAAATATGATTAAACACTTTTAAGATGACTAAAAACTCTAACTTACAACTTTTACAGTATAAAGTTCTACATAGAATTCATTACACAGGACAAAGGATGTTCAAAATGGGCCTGAGTCACACAAATATCTGCTCTCACTGCACCAGCAACATCCCGGATAGCTATATGCATGCTATGTGGTCCTGTGCACCGGTTCAAAAGTTCTGGTAGAAGACATGTGAGGACTTGTTGGCATGGCTTGGGTATAGTGTCCCATCCTCACCCACACTTTGCATATTAGGTGATTTAAGTGAAATAAATATAGATACAAGGATGTCACACATGGTTCTCACTGCCTTATGCATTGCAAAGAAAACTATCCTCATGAATTGGAAATCAAGAAATAACTTATGCATGACTTATTATAGTAACTTACTATTGGATTACATTAGCCTGGAGAGATTGTCAGCCTCCTCAAATAATCAACTGGCAGAACTCAATTCTCTCTGGTCCCCGCTTATTAATTCTATAAACTGAGGGGTGGCAGACGGTGGCTTGCTCTCCTTGGCACCTCTGGCTGCTGGCTGCGCCCCGATCGCGGGTGTCTGGGGAGCCTGTTCCGGGGTGGCCGTTTGTCTGACCCTGGGGGGGGGGGGGGGGGGGTTTGCGGGGTGGGCCGGGGGGATTGGACTGTAGCCCCCGGCCAGCTGGCCTCGCCTCTCTGGGGGCAGGGGTCTGGGTTTGGCCCTGGGCTCCTGGTGCTGGGGGGGCATCACCCCCCCCCCCCCGCCCCCCATCCGGGGTCGGGTATGCACCGGTGGTGAGGGTTGGCCCCAGTATGTCCTTGTGCAGCGGGGTCGTGTTTTGGCACCACCCCGCCGGGTAAGTGCCTGCATCCTGGGTCGCCCTCCCCATCCACTGGGGTCTGTGGGTTTGGGTGTGCATGTGTGTATGTGTGTGAGAGTGGGTGTGAGTGGGGGCTCATGTATGACTGGATGCGAAAGTGGGTGTGTGTGTTGTGAGTGGTCAGGTGGGGCTGTGTGTAGGTGTAGATGAGCATGTGTGATGGTGGGTGGGGGTACGTGTGTGTATGGGTGCGGTTACCTGTGGGTGGATGTCTGGGGGTGGAGGATGTGTGTATGTGGAGGAGAACTTTGTTGGGTGGCAGGGGCTGGCCAGTCCATCTAGTGGCATGGGGTTGGCGTTTCAGGGCCTGTTTGTCCTGGCCGCCCTGCTGTTGTGTCGCGGGGTGAGGTGCTTTGTCGCATTGCCCCTGGTGTCATTGGCGGTGGGTGTGTGTTGGCACTTGGGGGTGGTTGGGGGGCCATTGGCGTGGGTTGGTGGCCATGTTTCCGTCGGGTTGCTCCGGGGTGGCTGTGGTTGCAGGGCGGCCTGCAGCTGTCAGTGTGCGTCTGGGGTGGGTGGTCGTGGGCCTGCGTGGGCGCTCGGGGGTGTTGCTTGGCATGTTAGGTGCCGTGTAGGTCTGGCCCATTATTCACTAGTGTGACTATTGTTGTCCATGTTTGTGTGTGTAAGATGAGTGGGAATTGGTATGGCTGCCCCATCATGCCTGTGGTGTTGGGAGCACCGGGGCGCGATGTTGTAGGGTCCTGGACTGCTTCCACTGGTGGCCCTCGCCTTTGGTTGGGATTTGGGGGCAGTGGGTGGCCTCATGAACCAGTTTGCAAGCTGGCTTCTGGGGGGGGGGGGGGGGGGATGGCCTCGCTTTTAGACCGCCTACCTCCCAGTCTTTTTTCCTGCCCTCCCCCTCCCCCTGACTCTGGGTGGAATATACATCTTATTTGATACATTTAGGGCTTTGGTGTGGGGGTGTGCCGTACTGTGTCGGCGAAGGGGATACCTTTGCTGTGTGGTGAGGCTGCACTCACCTCAATTTTAATTGCATTTTAGACACTGAGGGCTTGGGGGGATGGGGGCCCTGCCACCCATCGCAGTGGCTAGTGGTGCTCCAATCACTATCCCCCCAATTTTAACTGCACTTTGGTAGTCCACACATTTACACACAATTACATCATATAACCGACATACACCCACCATGTTTTGTGCGGGGGAAAGGGGGGTGGGGGTCTTCCCCCACCCCTGTTGCCCTGCTCCTGCTGGGGGCGTGGGGGCCCGGTGGGGCACCTGGGACTTATCATGTTGTCAAAATCCCTGGGTGCTACTGAATGTATAGATACAACCAAGGGAGTGAGAGGGGGACTGAATATGAGCATAAGTGAGAGTGAGGGGGTGATGAATGGAGGTGGCGATGATGGGTCGGTTTTGTGCGGCGCTTTGCATGTCAGGTGGCATCTCAGGGCGCCTGTGGTGGTCTGCTGATTGGTCGCTCAGGTGGACGCCGGGGGTGGGGGTCTGCTTCTGTGGCCTGCGCCGGTGGTCTCCCATGTCACTGCCGGGCACTGGTGCGTGTTCCAGCTCACTGCATCTGCTTCGCAGCTGCCTTATGAAACAAGGGTGAATGAGGGGTGAGTTTGAATGGGTGCAGGTGTGAGAGAGAATGGGTTGGTCCGGGTGAGTGAGAGGGAGTTAGTGCATATTGGTGCGCATGGGAGCATGTGGGTGTGAAGGTGTGGGGAGGGGTGTGTCTGCGAGTTGGGAGGTGCTGGATTAAGGGGGGTAGTGCCTCTCAGCAATGTGGGTTCCCCTGGGTGGGGGGACTTCTTTGGGCATGGGGGTCCTCGAGGTGTGTGGCAGTGGCGCTGGGGCAGGCCTGCTGTGGGGATGCCTGGGGGCGCTCGCGCCGGGGGGCACAGGCTGGTTTCCACCCCGGGGGTTGGGGTTGCTGGCCTCCTGGTGTCTGGGGCCCGTGGGCGGGCATTGGCCCCGCGGGGGGGGGGGGGTGCTCACTGCACCGGCCGCCAAGCAGCCTGGTCTCCCTTGATCGTCCCCCCGGGGGCGGATGCCTGGCTTTCCTGGGGCTTGCTGACCTCGGACGTTTGTGCCCTGTGGGGGTTGGTGGCACTGCATTGCCTGCTTGGGGTTCCTGGGGGGACAGCTGCTGTGACCGGTCCTCCGCTTCGTATGTTTCCTGACAAACCACTCACATGCACACGCTTAGTTTACTTACGCTCTCATATATATGCATGCAGACGTACACGCGCAAGTGTCTCTCCTTTAACAGGTGCGGAAACCAGACCTGTGTTGAGACATCTTCGGTGGAAGAAGCAGTTTGTCTTTTGTTTGTTTTAGTTGCTGGTTTGTTTGTTTTTTTGTCTGTTCCCCTCCTTTCTCTTTCTCCCCCTCTACGCACTTCCTTTCCCTCTTCCCCATCCTGTTGGGTCTTCCATGGGTAAAATAATTAAAATAAAGTATTAAAAGTTATTACAGGAGGAGTTTACAACAATATACAATACACAGTTAGATACTGTATAAGCTCCTCTTGGCAAAGTAAATCTGTTTTGGCACAGTAAGGGTGACAGATCCCTGTTCTGTTTGCCTAGCTGCCTGACAGGACGAGGGGGGAAAAAAAAAAAAAAAATAAATAAATTGTGAGCTGCTAACTCTAACCAAAAAGCATGTAGTGGACCAGTCTGTGTCTTCAACAACCGTGTCAAAAAACAAAACCATGTGTTCCGAGCAAAACCAGAACCATGAGCTTGGAATCACGAAAAACTTAAAATAAAATATCATAGAAAAGAAGAAAAAAAGAACTGAAAATTAGCTATGCTTAGCTGTACTTAACTAGGAAAAACTTTCTTTGTCATAGGAGATGACAAAGAAAGAAAAAAAAAAAGCCAAGTTCCCCCTTGCTGGAATGCCTCTATTAAAGTCCCAGTGTATATATGATTGAACTTAATATTAAGAAATCACATCCACCTGGGTCACATCCACCTGGTGATGTGGTGACATCGACTTCCTGTCACATCACTTCACTGCCCTATATAGCAGAGCGAGCTGCCATAGCACAGTGTCTTGTGCTGGATGCCCACGCCAGATGCTTGCCATGTAACCGTTCTTGTTGTCATCAATAAAGCCATGTTTCGACGCTACCTCATCTTGCCTCATTCATCACCAGGTTTGCAAACAAAACATTTGGTGATCGAGGATTGACTCATGGAGGATGTGGATGGATAACACCACTCCATCCCTTTCTCGAGCTTCCAAGCAAACCGCCGGTGCTTTGGCCCCGCTGGTTCGAGGCTTTTCAAACCTACATCACCATGCTGGACCTCAGTCATCCCAACAAGCTAAGGGCATGTGTGCTTCTCATCCATTACCTGGGTATTGAGGGCCAGCGAGTCCTGCGGATACTCAGTGCATCTGACTTGTTTGAGGATGTCGTGGAGCTGCTAGCTAACCATTTTCACACTCCTGAGAACGTGACTGTGCAGAGGATTCATTTTTGCCAGCGACACCAACATGTAGGTGACCACATCCACCAATTTGTCGCTGACTTAAGGCAGGTAGCTAGCAAGTGCCGCTTTGGACAATTGGAAGATGAAATGGTGTGCGATCAGCTCGCGGAGCACATGTGCAAAGCTGCATTGCGAGCTAGGCTAATAATGGCACCGAATAACTTAACATTTGCCAGAGCTGTCAAGCTAGCTCTCCAGCTGGAGGCCACAAACAAGCTAACCTTGGAGCTAAACTGGAGTCAGTCACAGCGGTTGCCTAAGCCAACTGCCACGGCAAATGTCACAGACTCTGATAATGAGGATAGCTTGCATGATGATGTTACGGAAACCAATGCTGCCAGCTGAATGTCTGCCCCAGGAAGACCCCCATGTAAGGGTTGTGGGTCTGCGACGCCCTGACATAAGACGAAAGAATGGCCAGCAAGAGGAAAACATTGTAGCAGATGTGGACACTTGAACCATTATGCTAGAGTGTGCCACTTATCTGAGCCAGAGAGCCCACAGAAGAAATCACTCCGCCCACCCCCGACAACCATCCATATGGTGAGCCCCAGCACAAACGGGTACACGTATTGCTCAGTGGAGTTGGATGGTGTGGTGGTGCCACTGTTGCTTGACATGGTGGCGGTACGGTCAACGCTGAATTGGGCCGCGGTGAAGAAGTTCTTCCCCCACTACAGGATTAAAGGTAACCTGGTGCTGTTGTATGGCTATGGAGGTAGCAGGCTGTGCACTGTTGGGACTTTGGAGTTAACAGTTTGTTACAAGTCTGCAAAGATGGTTGACTTCACGTTCCAAGTGGCAGCACGCGGTGATAACATCATAGGCTGTGACCTATTTTATGGGCTGGGTTTCACCATTAAAGATAGTGCCAAGAATCAATGGTCGGGTTGTGGCTGTTGGACCCACCCAGTTCCAGCAGCCGAAGAGGACGTTGTGCGGGACGAGGGGCTACCGGACACTCCAGCGGTCAAACAGGACTAGTTTCACTCAGGTTCGAAGCAAGAAAGTCTCAATGCCGGTGCTCGGGACATGGCAGAGGGGGGAACCAAGCATGGTGGCGGGGTACCTGCGTCAGCGAGTGACACCATTCTAGCCCCAGATGCCTCCGGAGCTTGGCCGCAGGGGGATGGGGGGTCTGCAGCTACGACTTTGATTGCTACAATATTTTTAGAAGAGGACGGGGCCAGACCGACGAGCATGGTGTTACTGCATGCTCAGCAGCAGCACATCAGGCCGAGCAGGGCTCCACTTAAGGTTTTGGACTTGGTTTGGGTTCGGGGTGATGAACAACCATGGCAAAGATGGGCCAAACGACAGCCAGCAAAACACCAAATATGTCTGCAGATAGTGGCGAAGTTGGAGGAAGCAAACTTCTGGTTGTCTGATGGCTTATCGAGGCATACTAATCAGCGAGTCCAGGAGGATGCTCCGGGCGATGAGGCTGGATGGGAGCTGTTGGAGGTGTGGAAACCGGGCTCCGTCATTCAGAAGATCAGCCATTGTCCCAGGGGTTTGCTGCTTCCAGGGGCATGCTTCCTGAGGGGCTCCCCTGCCACCCCCCCCCCCATGCCGGTTCCACCTTTCCCACCCAAGTGACTGTGCTGTAGCAGTATGTTTATAGTTCTGTGTGTTCTTATGTGCATGTTATGTTATGGGGTTGTGTATATTATTGTGTTAGTATAGGAGCAGGGCAGATATTTTTACTTTAATGAAGAACTCTTTTTAGTTTATCCGGTGACAGAATAATCCACAGTGCCATGCGGGCTGTGTGGTAGTCCACCCACCAGCCCTATTTTAAGTTGTTTTGTGTGAGTGTGTTATGCCAGTTAAGTACATTTGTTTTCATTATTTTAGAGTGTGAGTTGGGTTCTAAATTTGGGTGGATTTGGATTGTATGAGTGGTTTTGGACTTTCTAAAGGGGGGGGGGGGGTTATGGTGGCACTTTATTGTAAAGTGCAATGTGGTGACATCAACTTCCTGTCACGTCACCACACTGCCCTATATAGCGGGGCGAGCCGCCATAGTATGGCCTCTTGTCCCAGATGCCCACACCAGGTGCTTGCTGTGTAACCGCTGTTCTTGTCATCAATAAAGCTGTGTTTGACACTACCTCATCTTGCCTCATTCATCCCCAGGTTTGTATACATAACACAGGGGACACAAGAGGGAAATTAGTTAGGGAAGTTAAGGAAAATATTTGTCCCGCAGGGACTGCTGCTGCGGGTTATATTAAGGATACAAGCAATTGGAAACTCTTGTGTCTCTGCGATCTTTCAATTGAAGATATAGAAGATCTATATCTATTTGGAGCAACGGTCTCAGGACTTCTACTGATCGGCTTTGGGATTGTCCTGGTGTATCGCAAATTAAAGAAGATGGACAGAGCTTATCAAAAAGCGGACCCGGCGAAGCTCTCTCATCAATTTGACCAGGTGGGCAGGACTCTGACTGCGGCCAATGGAGAACTGTACAGGAAGATGGAAAACATCACGATCACGCTAAGAGCTGTCCAGGAATTGATTTCAAAGCCTAGCAACGATGGATTTGGAGTACTGAATCCGTAAGGGAATGGAAAGTTTTTTCTCTGAAGTCAGTGCTATTCCACCTGTTTTTCGGTGCCCTCAGCTCAGTATAAATGTTGACTTTCCTCTTCACAAACATTGGCGTACAGTATCTGATCTCCCAAGGACAGCCATATGTCTGACTCACAGAGAAATTCCATCTGCCGTGCCAAGGACATGTTGCCTCTGACTTTCAGACACTAGTCATAACATCTGCTGAGAGAGAGACCTCTACTGTTTCACCAGCAACTGATAACCACCACCTCTGCATCCAACACACACACATAACTGACTCATTATACTGACGAAAACATTCATTCACTGCTCTCTACTGCTCTGTATGTTAAGTGTGATACATTGTCTGCTAATTGTGCATCGAGGGTTTTTTTTCCTGGTGATCATAATTCGGCTCACTTAAGAGCATTATTCTGATTAACTATGTTTTTTTCTCTCTACCTATTGTTTTGTTCCTGACCTTTGCCCTCTATTCTCCTCTGTTGACAGGCGCCTTCATGGCTTGCCGCGTCATTGGGATTTGCCTATCAGGCGCTTTCCAATGTCAAGTTAAATTCTTCATATGTTTACCTGTTGTTTACTTGTAAATGTACTTGGCAATAAACTTTATTCTGATTCTGATTCTGATTCTGAAGTTAGGGATATTCAACTTTCGGGTGAAATTTCAGGATACTCCTAAAATGCACTATAACCTTTACAGGTGAACTTAATTTGACTTTCTCTAATATTTTGAATGCACATTTCCAACTGTTCAGTGTTTCAGTACTTTTTGCATAACTTGCTGTTCTCTAGCAAGGTGCTTAATGGCAAAATTCACAACAGGTGTTTGATCCATGAATCGACCAATAAATTTTCTGGTTCCATTAGAACTGGTATTTAAACAGTCCTCTTCATCATGCTGTTCACATTTTGACATCATAAGACCAAGACGATGCCTAGCAATTGATCAACAGTACCTCGCATTTGCGAGGCTTCAAATAGGATGTTCTCAGAGGGAAATGGCCACTGAGCTTAGAGTGTCAAAAAATGTCATCAGCAGGTTGCAACAGAGGTACAGAGAAACTGGACGAGTCACAGAAAGGCATGGAAGTGGGCGTCCTTTGGCCACATCCCACACTGATGACCGCTTCATTATGAACAGTGCCCTACAGAGCCAGATGATGAATACCATTCAACTCCACGCACATTTAAGGAAGGTCAGAGGCACCCAAGTGTCTTGTCAGACCATTCAAAACCATTTGCATCAGTGTGGTCTGCGTGCTAGATGACCTGCAAGGGTACCTGACCACACCACCAGGCACAGGCATCATCATTTGCATGGGCCAGGGAGCATTTACGCTGGACAAGGGACCAGTGAGTCTCAGTGCTGTTCTCTGATAAAAGTTGATTCACGTTGAGTAGAAATGATGGCCGCCAACGATGTTGGAGACGTCAGGGAGAGCACTATCATCAGCCACCATTGTCACCATGTCTGGGCAGGTGTGTTGAGTCAATACAGAACTGCCCTACACCTTGTGAATGGACAAGCTGATACTACCTGAATAACATCATTAATCCAGTCATTTTGCCCCTTCATGAACAACACAGGCCCAATTTCATCTTCATGGACATCACTGCTTCAGCTCATCTAGCTCACATCATTAGGGAATGGCTGCTGGAGGCTAGGGTACTTCAAATGGAGTGGCCTGCACTTTCTCCAGACCTGAATCCCATAGAAAACCTATGGGATCAGCTGAGATGCCGTGGAGAGGCTCATAACCTGCACCCCACAACCTCAACGACCTGAGGGCCGGTCTTCAAGAAAAGTGGAATGCCATGCCTCAGCAGACAATAAGCTGACTTGTGAACAGCCTGAGACGTCATTGTCAAGCTGCATTTGATGCTAAAGGGCACATGACAAGTTACTGAGACACTGACATTTTTTGTTGTGGTATACCCACCACTGTTGTTGGCTTTTGTTTCAATAAATTGTTTGAGATGAGGAAATCACCATTGCATGCTTCTACTTAAATGCTTTACTTTCATGATATAACATCACTGTAGCATGAACTTTTTACATTTTCCATAAATTTCACCCGAAAGCCAAATATCCCTAACTTTTTGTGAGTAGTGTATATTCTCCCTTGTGTCTATGTTGTACAGAGGAGGGAGCACAATACATGCCTCTGCAAAATGGACCAGTCAGCAGACCATGAACAGGACCCTGCTGGAAAATGAGGGTAAGTCAGTCCCTCCAGGATTTCATGGGATGTTTTTATGATTGTTGCAGTCTAAAAAGCTTGAATTTGGAGGAATTTTTAAAAAAATGTTGGATTTAAAGTTGTGATGTTTTGAGAGGTTTTCTTTGCACTAAAAGTTGTGGGAAGAATTACAAATGTTAAAGCAAATGGTTTGTTCCATAATTTACTGCAATAATCTATATAACACCACAAGAAAGGGCTGCACGGTGCCGCAGTGGTTAGCACTGCGGCAGCACAGTTTACCCTTGGCCGGGGGATCGTGGGGATCGTGGGTTCGATCCCAACCCCCGACCAACAGTGATCTGTGTGGAGTTTGCATGTTCTCCCCGTGTTTGCGTGGGTTTACTCCGGAATTTCTCCGGTTTCCTCCCACATGCCAAAAACATGCAGGTTAGGTTAACTGGAGACTCTAAAGTGGCCCTAGGTATGAATGTGTGTGGGAATGGTTAAGGGATAGCGCCGTGTCGTGGCTGCTTCATCCATCCCGGTGGTGGATAACCCTCAATTTCCCCTCTGGGGATCAATAATGTATACTAAATCTAAATCTAAAACGAAAAGCACGGGATTGTCAAAAATTTCCTATTAAACAGTGATTTGTAAATTAAGCAGAAACTTCTGCTATCCAGAAAAAACTCTTGTGCAACAGCAAATACAGACTTTAGAAGAAGCCATCTCTACTGTCATTCAGTCCATACAGCCAATCATGTACAGTAGAACGAAATTACGTTTCTCCTATCTACAGTGTTAATAACATGTAGAATCAGAGGGGTCGCTGCCGTGCAAGGCGCCACCATAGACAACTTCTCCTTCCCCCATTCTATTATGCTGAGCACCAAGCTAGAATGGAGGGGAGTAGAGAGAGCAGCCCAGAACCGAGTGCGATGGCTTGTCGATGGCCTATGCTCCATGGTGAGCTATGGGCTTAAGTAAATAAGTAAGTACCAAGCTAGAAGGCAGGAAGTAACATTTTTATATTGTCTTTAGTATGACCCAGCCGGGACTTCAACCCCCAACCTCCCGATTGTGGGGCGGATGCTCTACCAACTAGGCCACCACGCTGGAATATACACAATTACAGCCATGGACAAAATTGTTGGTACCCCTCTGTTAATGAAAGAAAACCCCACAATGGTCACAGAAATAACTTGAATCTGACAAAAGTGGTAATAAATAAAAATTCTATGAAAATTAACCAATGAAAATCAGACAGTGCTTTTGAATTGTGGTTCAACAGAATTACTTTAAAAAACAAACTCATGAAACAGGCCTGGACAAAAATGATGGTACCCCTAGAAAAGATTGAAAATAATGTGACCATAGGGACATGTTCAACCAAGATGTGTCCTCTAATTAACATCACAGGTGTCTACAAACTTGTAATCAGTCAGTCAGCCTATTTAAAGGGTGACAAGTAGTCACTGTGCTGTTTGTTGACATGGTGTGTACAACACTAGACATGGACCAGAGGAAGCAAAGGAGAGAGTTGTCTCAGGAGATTAGAAAGAAAATTATAGACAAGAATGTTAAAGGTAAAGGCTATAAGACCATCTCCAAGCAGCTTGATGTTCCTGTGACTACAGTTGCACATATTATTCAGAAATTTAAGAGCCTGAGCGTTTGTTCCCTGGATCTGATAATTATGTCAGTACGTCTCCGTCAGAGCGACCCAGCGAACAGTGTGCTAGCACGCCAGGTTAACAACTTAGAGGCTCGGGTGGATCAATTAGCTTACCAGCAGCAGGTAATCCTTAACCAGCTAGCGCAGATCAACAACCGGCTGGATAGTCTGGATGGGCAACGGATGTTTCCTCTGGCCTCTGGGAGTATGCCGGCTCCCGTTAGCGCCCCTCCTAGCCAGGCTAGTCAAGTCCCCTTGGCCTGGCTTACAATGGTCCCCACGCCCGCTCACTTCAGCGGCAAGCTCGGGGAGGCTTGTGGGTTCATTTTCCAGTGTGAGACGGTCTTTCAGCGGGTTCCGGGGGATTTTCCCACAGATCATAGTTGAATAGGCTACGTGGCTAACCTGTTAGAGGGCAGGGTGCTAGCTTGGGCATATGCTGTAATGGCTAAATCTAGCTATGCAAATTTAACCTACCAGCAGTTCATCTCCGATTTCCACGAGGTATTCAACTATTCCGACCGAGATAGTGTGCTCACCACTTGGCTGCTAAATCTTCGACAGGGGGGCAGCTCTGTCGTGGACTACGCTGTCGATTTCCGGGTGGTGGCAGCGGAGGTCAGATGGGAGGATGCCACTCGTCGACGCCCATAGGCGACACACGGCCACGACGGCAGCAGCGGAGCTGAGCGCAACGCCCGGAGACGGCAGGGGGCTGGAGGCTGCAGCACCAGATTCGCTGACGTCAGCAGCGGCGGAGGCCAGGAGACACGGAGCGGGCGACGTCCTCTGCTTTTACCATCGCCGTTTCACCGAGAGGGCACTCAAGTGCATTCCACCGTGCCAGTTCAAGCGCTCGGGAAATGCCAGGACCGGGAGTCGGTAGCAGCTGCGGCTCTCGGCATGAAGAACAAGCTGCTCTACCTAACGGACGCGCGATCAGGGAGGCAGTTCCTTGTGGACACAGGCTCCCAGCTGAGTTTCATCACACCTTCCTACGCTGACCGGCTGGCACCTTCCAGCGGACCCCTGGTGTTGGCGGCGAACAGCTCGACAATCAAGACCTTCGGGGAGAAGACCCTCCCCCTGTCTTTTCACGGTCGGGCATTCGAGTGGACTTTCGTCATAGCGGCAGTCAGTTTTAACATGTTAGGTGCTGATTTTTTGTGCTCGCATGGTTTATTGGTTGATCTTGCTAATAGACATCTAGTTAATGCACTTTCCACTCTATTTCCTGCACAGCCCGGGTGGTCCCGCCTACTGCACAGGCCAACGTCACAGCTGCGGGTGGTAAGTTCCAAGCACTACTCACCCAGTTCCCAGCACTCACAGTCCCAACGTTTTCGGCGTCAGTGGCTAAACATGGGGTGGAACATTTTATCACTACCACCGGGCCCCCCGTTTTTGCAAAAGCTCGGTGCTTGGACTCAGCTAAACTGGCCATAGCGCACGAGGAATTCGCCAACCTGGAAAAGCTGGGCATCATTAGACGCTCTAAAAGCCCCTGGGCTTCACCGCTACACATGGTCCCAAAGGCTGATGGCTCGTGGCGGCCTTGTGGTGATTTCCGCAGGTTGAATAACGCTTCAGCACACGACCGCTACCCAATTCCGCACATCCAAGATTTTTCGGTTCATTTAGCGGGGGCGCGCATTTTTTCTAAAATAGATTTGGTGCGTGGTTACCATCAAGTCCCAGTGCGCGCTCAGGATATACCCAAAACAGCGGTAATAACTCCTTTTGGGCTTTTCAAGTTTTTGTGCATGCCGTTTGGACTCAAGGGTGCTGCGCAGACTTTCCAGCGCATGATGGATGCAGTTTTACGCGACCTCCCTTTCGTGTTTGTCTACTTGGATGACATTTTGGTAGCCAGCACGTCCGAAGACGAACATGAAAGCCACCTCACAGCGGTTTTTCGGAGGCTGGCAGAGCACGGGTTAATAATTAACCCAGCAAAGTGTCAGTTTGGGGTGGCGCAAATTGATTTTTTGGGGCATCGCGTTTCGCCAGAAGGAGCGGTCCCTCTGCCCGATAAAGTACGTGCAATAACAAACTTTCCCCAACCTCAGACGGTCAAAGCATTGCAGGAATTTTGGGGAATGGTTAATTTTTATAACCGTTTCCTCCCAAGCGCAGAGCAGCTCATGCAACCATTGTACGCGGCACTTAAAAAACAAAAACCCACAAGTAAAATCGAATGGTCTCCGGAGCGGGAGCGCGCATTCTCCCAAGTCAAATCAGCCCTGGCAAATGCGGTTTTGTTGGCACACCCGGTGCCAACGGCCCGCATGGCGCTCACCACGGACGCTTCCGATTTAGCAGTGGGGGCGGTCGTTGAACAGTTTGTAGCAGGGAGCTGGCAGCCGCTCGCGTTTTTCAGCAAAACCTTGCGCGATAACGAGCGAAAATACAACGCGTTCGACAGCGAGCTTTTGGCCCTGCATTTGGCCATCCGCCATTTCCAGTTCTGGCTGGAAGGGCGCCGTTTCACCGCGTTTGTGGACCACAAGCCGCTAACGTTTGCGATGGCCAAGATTTCAGAGCCTTGGTCGGGCCGGCAGCAAAGACAGCTGGCCGCGATATCGGAGTTCACCACCGATATTCAGCATGTCGCGGGCAAACATAATGTAGTGGCAGACTGTCTTTCGCATGCGGTAGCAGCGCCAGGCCCCGTGGGGGCAGACTCAGCAGCCGTTTCCGTGGGCCAGGGTTGTGGTGCGGAAGCGAAAGCAGCCCCGGTCTGCGTAGGTTTAGATTATGCAGTCATGGCCGCGGAGCAGGTTAGCGACGCGGATGTGCGCGCGCTCCAGTCTGGACCAACAGGGTTAAGGCTGGAGCACAGGGTGCAGCAAATAGGTATGCCCCCCCTAATCTGCGATGGTTTCAGCTGCGTGGCGCCGCCGCGTTTTTGACTCAATCCATTCTCTGGCGCACCCGGGGGTGAGCGCATCAATTAAGATGGTGGGGGAGAAATTTGTTTGGCCGGGGTTGCGCAAACAGGTCAAGGAATGGGCAGCAGCCTGCATGGCATGTCAGCGAGCCAAAATACACAAGCACACTAGAGCTCCTTTGGAGCCTTTTCACATTCCGGCTAAGCGTTTTGATCATGTGCATGTTGACTTGGTGGGTCCTCTTCCGTTGTCGCGGGGGTGCACACACCTTTTGACGATGGTAGACCGCACCACGCATTGGCCAGAAGTGGTTCCTCTGGCTTCAACTACAGCAGAAGGAGTTGCACGCGCGTTTTTAACAGCTTGGGTTGCGCTTTTTGGAGTTCCGTTGGACATAACGTCCGACAGAGGTCCCCAATTTGTTTCCGAACTCTGGTCATCGATGGCCCACAGCCTAGGGGTGAAGATTCACCGCACTACCGCGTATAACCCCCAGGCTAACGGTTTGTGCGAACGCTTTCATAGGTCATTGGAAACAGCCCTCAGAGCGTCTCTTACGGATACAAATTGGGTGGATAAACTTCCATGGGTTTTATTGGGGTTGCATTCTGCGCCTAAGGAGGATTTGCAGTCCTCCCCAGCTGAATTAGTTTTTGCACAACCCCTCCGTTTGCCAGGGGAATTCCTTCCCGACAATCCTGCGCCAAATTGCCCCCCCCGCTCAGCTGTTGCAGAGCGGTACAGGATCAAACACCCTTCCTGGCCCAGTTCATCACAGTTTTCCATCCGTTTTTGTGCCGAAGGCTTTAAAAAATGCGGAGTTTGTTTTTGTTAGACATGATGCTCAACGCCCAGGTTTGCGGCCGCCTTATGACAGGCCTTTCAGAGTGTTGGAAACAGGGGAGAAGCATTTTTTTGCTAGATTTAGGAGACAGGAAGGAGTTGATTTGCATAAACAGACTCAAACCCGCTTTTGTTCTGGCTGATGAACACGTGCAGTTGGCGAGGGCCCCCTGCCGTGGCAGGCCACCGAGAAGGCATTCTTCGGACCCCCCACAGAGATGTGCTAACAGTTCTGATCCACAGGTGCAGGAAGACGCTGCAGAAGGAACAAAGCCGGCTTACAGCAGATATGGCAGGAGATTAAGACCTAAGCAACTGGTGGATTGATTTTTGATATGTGGTAATGTTTCTGTCATGCATCTATGATTATGTTTTGTCCCTTAGTAGATGTTTGTGTGTGGGGGGGGGGGGTTATGTGGCACATATGTTGGGTTCATATTTTCCACAAATGTATTGCTGTATGTTTATTGGGTGCTTCACGTCTCACGGGACAAAGAAGGTCTGGATCTGCAGAGGTCTGCAGGAGATAACGAGGAGGTGTGAGATTTGGCCTTTGTCTCAGACAAGATGCCCCAGAAGGATTTCCGGATCATCGAAGAATAAGAGACGATGGTGAAAGATCAAAGAGTTGCATTGTGACTGGGATTAAGTACCATGTGACTGTATGTTTGCTAAAGCACCATGTGACTTAGGTTTCGATGCTCCAGGAGTATAAGAGTGTGATGTTTCATTGATCAGCCTCTTTTCTTGTTGAGAGATTGCTAGAGTATGTGTTCTGATAATAAAGCTGAACCTGAGAAATAAACTCCGTCTCATCCTTGAGCACATTCTCTACAATCTATCAGTTTGGATAACAGGCTGAGGGAGCGGGCAGCCGAGTGAAGAGTTTCCGGTCTCTCGGGCGCCCAGTTTCACCGCTCCTCTCAGTCGTCTCAGTTGGCCCTGCCTTCATCCGAGGCTCTAGACGGGCAGGAAGCTATGGTGGTTGGGCGGTCCAAGATCTCTTTAGCTGAGAAGCAGCGCCGCAGGGAGTTAGGATTATGTATGTACTGCGGTAGTGATGAGCACGAGGTTGAGAGTTTCCCCGTTCAGCCAAAAGAGGGGGTCCGTGCGTCACAGTAGGGGCACTCACAGACTCATCTCGGCCTAATCCCCTCACCAAGTGTCTCTTGCCAATCAGATTTATTTATAAACAGACTGAATATGCCACACATGCACTCACATGCACTGATTGATTCGGGGGCTGAGCAGAGCTTCATATCGGGGGACCTGGCAACCCGACTGGGGATTCCCTGCCATCCACTTCAGTCTCCCCTAAAGCTCGTTGCCCTGTCTAAGGCCCCTCTGGCAACGGTCTCCCAACAAACCGCCCCAGTGCCAGTCATCATCTCTGGCAACCATCGGGAGGACCTGTGCTTGTTGGTGTTACCCTCTTCCACATCTCCGGTCATTCTGGGCTACCCCTGGCTCCGGCTCCACAATCCCTCCTTTGATTGGCGAACAGGGAGTGTCATTTCGTGGAGTTCATTCTGCCTCATCGCATGCTTGCAGTCCACAGCATGTGCTCCGTCTGTGTCCCTGGCCCCTTACGCCCCTCCTCCTCCTGATTTATCCAAGGTGCCGTCTGAATACCATGACCTGGGGGCGGTATTTAGTAAGTCGCAGGCGCTGTCCCCCCCCCCCCCCACACCGCCCTTATGACTGTGCCATCAATCTCCGGGCTGGTGCCCCGCTGCTGTCGAGCCGCCTCTACAGCCTTTCGGCTCTGGAGCGGGAGGCGATGGATACTTACATCAAGGAGTCCCTCAGCTCGGGCATCATTCGACCTTCTTCTTCTGCAGTGGGGGCGGGGTTCTTCTTCGTGGGTAAGAAGGATGGCTCCCTGCGGCCATGTATCGACTTCAGGGTCCTCAATGACATCACCGTGAAAGATAAATACACCCTCCCTCTTATGGACACGGCGTTCGACTCCCTTCAGGGGGCCTCCTGGTTCACCAAGCTCGACCTCCGCAATGCATACCACCTCGTGGGGATCAAGGAGGGGGACGAGTGGAAGACAGATTCCGGACCCCAAGCGGCCACTTCGAGTACCTCGTGATGCCATTTGGGTTGACCAACGCTCCCGCCATCTTCCAGCGCCTCATAAATGACGTTCTCCGGGACTTCCTTGGCTCCTTCATCTTCGTCTACCTGGATGACATCCTCATTTTTCTCGCAGTCACTGGATGAGCATCGGGTCCACATGAGACGGGTCCTCCAACGACTCCTGGAGAACAAGTTGTTTGTAAAGGCCGAGAAGTGTGAGTTCCACGCCAACACAACCTCGTTTCTCGGATTTATCATCTCCCACAACCAGATTCTCCCCGACCCTGAGAAGGTTAAGGCAATGGTGGATTGCCCCCCCCCTCGTCAAGGAAGCAACTCCAGCAGTTCCTGGGGTTTGCCAATTTCTACCGCCATTTTGTGCCTAATTACAGCGTGATCGCTCTCCCCTTGACCCGTCTCATGTCCCCCAAGGTGACTTTCCGGTGGAGGGAGGAGGCTGCAGCGGCATTCACCACCCTCAAGGGGGAGTTCTCATCTTCCCGTGTCCTGACGCAGGTGGATCCTTCCCTTCAGTGCCTGGTCGAGGTGGATGCTTCTGACTCCGGGGTGGGGGCAGTTCTCTCCCAACGCTCTCCCGTGGACGGGGTGATCCATCCCTGCGCATTCTTCTCACGTCGTCTGTCCCCGGCGGAGAGAAATTACAACATCTGTGACAGGGAGCTCCTGGCAGTGAAGCTCGCCCTGGAGGAGTGGCATCACTGGTTGGAGGGGGCCACTCAACCCTTCATGGTATGGACTGACCATAAAAATTTGGAATACCTGAGGACCGCCAAGCGTCTGAATTCCCGTCAGGCCTGTTGGTCGCTGTTCTTCGGGCGTTTCAACTTTACGATTACCTACTGCCCCGAGGTACCGGATGACCTCTCCAGGCAGTTCGCTTTGGAGGTGGCTGAGGGGCGTTCTGCAATGCACTAGGGGCAACGGTGAGCTTGTCTTCCGGTTACCATCCACAGAGCAACGGGCAGTGTGAGCGGGCCAATCAGGAGCTGGAGGCCGCTCTACGCTGTGTCATCGCCTCCAGTCCCTCGTCCTGGAGCAGCCACCTCCCCTGGATTGAGTATGCCCATAACTCAACTGTTTTCTCGGCGATTGGCATGTCTCCCTTCAGGGCCTCTTTGGGTTACGACCCCCCGCTGTTTCCCGAGGAGGAGAGGGAAGTGGCGGTGCCATCCATCCACGCCCACTTGAGGCACTGTCGCCGGCTCTGGGCAGCCACTCGCAGGGCTCTCCTTCGCACGGCTGAGCGTAACACCAGGACGGCAAATCATCGCAGGAGACCGGCTCATCAGTACCAGGTGGGTCAGCAGGTTTGGCTGTCTACTCAGCATATTGCACTGAAAGCTGAAAAACGGAAGCTGGCCCAACGTTTCATTGGCCCCTTCCCTATTGTACGTATTATTAACCCTGTAGCGGTGCGCCTGGCTCTCCCCCCCCCCTCTCCGTATCTGTCCCACATTCCATGTCTCCCAGGTGAAGCCCGTCTGTTCCAGCCCCCTCTGTCCCCCTCCCAAGACCCCACCTCCACCAGTGTTGATTGACAGCGACCCGGCTTGGAGAATCAACACCATCCTGGACGTCCGCCGTTGCGGTCGCGGTCTGCAGTACCTGGTGGACTGGGAGGGGTATGGCCCCGAGTGGAGGTCCTGGGTATGTCCGTCATTCGTGCTAGACAAGCATCTCATCAGGGACTTCCACCAGACCCACCCGGGTAGGCTGGGTCAGGTGCCAGGAAGCACCTCTCCGGGGGGGAGTACTGTCATGGCTTCCTCTGGGCCATCATCTGCTACAGCTGCACGCACACCTGCTCCCAATCTCCTGCGGGCTTTATAAACCTGCCCTGCCTGAGACTCGGTATAATGCCGTCTGTCATTCTGCCTATAGAATACGGCTCTCGTCAACAGCCAGTTCCCTGGCCTCTTCGTCCGAGATCAAAATCTCCTATTTGCTTCAATTAAGCTCATTATTACTCACCTTGTTAGTCATCTTCCCCTGTGCACAGGTGGATTCCTCCGGCGGTGGAATCAACTCCTCCTGGCGGCAGTTCAAGTCTCCATCTCTGCTACAGGGCCACTTGCCCTATTCCCGGCACAGACCAAGAACGCTGTCTCCCTAGCCGCAGCCCTTAGGCCAACCTGAGCATCCCACGTCCATCTGCAAAGTAAGCTCCAGTCATTATCAAGCTCTGTTTTTGGTGGACTGTGCTAACACCTGTGCTCTGTCATTATAGGGTTGCCAGGCTGAACTGCGTTCTGCTCTCCCCCGGTCACGATTCCTGCACAACCCTTCATCTCCACACACACTACACATACAGCGCATACACGCACTCACACACACACTCAGAACAATAAAAGGATAATTGTATTCACTCGAGTCTGAGCGTTTGTTCCCTGGGTCTGATAATTATGTCAGAGACGACCAAGGAGGACACCACTGTTGAAAACAAATGATAAAAAAGCCAGACTGGAATTTGCCAAATTGCATGTTGACAAGCCACAAAGCTTCTGGGAGAATATCCTATGGACAGACGAGACAAAACTGCAACTTTTTGGCAAGGCACATCAGCTCTATGTTCACAGATGCAAAAATGAAGCATACCAAGAAAAGAACACTGTCCCTACTGTGAAACATGGAGGAGGTTCTGTTATGTTCTGGGGCTGCTTTGCTGCATCTGGCACAGGGTGTCTTGAATCTGTGCAGGGTACAATGAAATCTCAAGACTATCAAGGTATTCTAGAGAGAAATGTGCTGCCCAGTGTCAGACAGCTTGGTCTCAGTCACAGGTCATGGGTCTTGCAACAGCTTAATGACCCAAAACACACAGCTAAAAACACCCAAGAATGGCTAAGAGCGAAACATTGGACTATTCTAAAGTGGCCTTCTATGAGCCCTGATCTAAATCCTATTGAATATCTTTGGAAGGATCTGAAACATGCCGTCTGGAGAAGGCACCCTTCAAACCTGAGACAACTGGAGCAGTTTGCTCATGAGGAGTGGGCCAAAATACCTGCTGAGAGGTGCAGAAGTCTCATTGACAGTTACAGAAATTGTTTGATTGCAGTGATTGCCTCAAAACGTTGTGCAACAAAATATTAAGTTAAGGGTACCATCATTTTTGTCCATGCCTGTTTCATGAGTTTGTTTTTTAAAATAATTCTGTTGAACCACAATTCAAAAGCATTGTCTGATTTTCATCGGTTAATTTTCATAGAATTTTTATTTATTACCACTTTTGTCAGATTCAAGTTATTTCTGTGACCATTGTGGGTTTTTCTTTCATTAACAGAGGGGTACCAACAATTTTGTCCACGTGTGTAAGTGAGAATGAAGTAGCTACTCATAAATTTGTCATAAAAATGATCAGGACTGTAGGCTACTCTTGCTAAGAACTTGAATAAAAGGATGAAAAATAATTATCCACTACAACAGCTATTGCACTGAATGCATGATAAAGAGTATAGATTTGGAAATTATGGCAGCACCTTCATTTGAAAACTCCCTAACTGCAGCAGTCCCCAATCACTCAGTACCGAGCACAGAGAAAAAAGAAATAATTTATTCTGTTGCTCTGTATTGTCTATTGAAGTCTATGTTTTTCTGAAAAAAATACTGAATATTCTCTGTCTTTCTATGCCTGATGCGGCGGATGTTAAAATAAGGCAGCGAAGTGAAGGTTTTAAGTAGATTTATTATCATACCGCTGTCACAGGAACTCCGCTCCAGCCCTTGTGTGAGCAGACTGGAGCGGGTCCTCAGGCTCTCAGCAAAGAGACACAGGATGTGTGTGTCAGCAGCAGTAGTCAAAGAGTGAGAGAGGGATTTACAGAATAGTGCAGCATATATACCCAACTACAGACAATACATGAAAGGCATTCACAGCAGTAGGTATGGGCATTTGCATTTGAGAGACACACATAACAATAAGGAGATTGCAAGCCAGGGATCGCCTCTGCTCCAGAACTGCAGGACAAAAGAGGTTACAAGGCACATCTACATATTGTCATCAGTGTATAGACACAGTAAGGATAGGAAGCATGAACACAATGCATGAATGGCACATTAACATCACACATGAACACAATGCATGAATGGCACATTAACATCACAGTAGTGAGCCGGAAAAAGACAGAAGAAGCGGGCTGTCTGTAGACATTAATACACACATTGCTGTGCCTGTCCCAGCTGTTGTGGGGATTACGCCACACCTGACTCCTACTTGTCTGTCTATCTGCTGTGCATCTTGACACACACCTGTCTCATCAGATACTCATCTTTCCTTTACCGGGAGTTTTACCGGGAGAAGGGGCTCTCGTTGAAGGTTTGCTGGGGGCACTCATTGGTCTTTGTCCAGACCGGAGATTCACAGTTTTAAAGTTATTGACAAGATGTAGTAATGATTTTATGTCTAAAGATGTATAAAATGTTGAACCACTGGCTGTAGTGTTAGATTTTCTTGTTTATTTGTGGTTTTATGGCATCTCTCCTCACATGCGCTTCCGCAATGGGGTGCTTTTCAGGTAGGCAGACTTTTTCCAACACAAGCCCGGCACTTTGTACACGCGGTCAAGTCAAAGACATGGGGAGACATCCACTGGGGGGCCGGGGGAGACAAAGGAAGGGACGGTGTGGGAAAACCCACAGGTGAGCGTTTTTTTAAATCACACATTCTGTTTTTTGCTTATGTGTTCCATTAATACTCACTGTAAACACGGAAGTGAGTGCAGTGCAGCAACACATTCGATTGGTTAAACTGAGTGTTTGAGTGCTACTCGGGGACAAATCTGATTGGCAAAATTGGTGGAAGTTGACCAGAATTAGCCAAAATTGGGGGAACGTTATTGTGATTGGACAAAGTTGCAAGGTTGCTCAAAAGATCGGAAGATGGCCTGATTTCACATGAATTAGTGGAGGGACTGGTAAGTGTGAACAAACAACAGATCTTCTACGTGATTTTTTTTTTTTTTTAACAATAGACAAGAGTCTACATTCAATTTGTTAAACTTCTTTGTTTTTCTACAGATGTAATTCCTGATGCCTGAGTGATATCATCATTTGAAGACTTCTGACTACAATAAATTTCAGATAGGATTTGAGTAAGACCTGAAAAGAAAGTGTAGAACAAAGAAAAAGTAGGGCCTCTTTTCTGTCTTTGCCTTGGGCCCCAAATGGACTAAGTCTGCCCTTGGCCATAGAACATGCCTAGGTAGGCCTAGTATTAAAAAATGGTAGGTTACCACTACCATTGTCTGTGGAGTGAATGAATAAAGTATCCGTTGTGAAGCGTCTTTGAGTGTCTATGAAAAGTGCTATATAAATCTGATGCATTATTATTATTATTATTATTATTATTATTATTATTACCTCCGCCAGGCCGAAGGCCAGGAGGAGGTAATATTTTTGCCGGCGTTTGTCTGTTTGTCTGTCTGTCTGTCTGTCTGTTTGTTTGTCTGTTGGTTAGCAAGATAACTCAAAAAGTTTTGGACGGATTTAGATGAAACTTTCAGGCGTTGTTGGAAATGGTAGAAGGAAGAACTGATTAAATTTTGGGGATGATACGGATCACCGTCTGGATACAGGAATTTTTTAAAGAATTCTTTAACATTGTCAGATACGGCCATTTTCAACATGTGTGCAGGCCCAATGGAGGGCGCTGCTCGTCGTGTCTGACGAACACAAACTCCGCCTTCTTCAAAGTTTTATGCACAAAAGCACGCAGAACACAGTGGTGGGCAGGGCTCGGCAGCGTGCCTGTGTTTGTGCTACGCTGCAAAAGCTCAGACGGGCAGCTGTCCGCCGCCGGATTATTTGCCAGAAATTCCCCGGCCAGCCATAGTACCTGCGCAAAAAGAAGCTCTCTGCCGGGGAAGATTCCAAATCATCTTTTGCCGCGGAGCGCAACCCCAATAAAACCCACGCCAACCTGTCTACCCAATTTGCATCCTTCAGTGAAGCCCTCAGTGCTGCTTTCAGTGATCTATGAAAACGCTCGCATAACCCATTGGCCTGTTGATTTCTTTTGTTTTTTCTTTTGAATTCTTGAATGGAACATGGGTGGCCAATATAAGCTGCGGACTCACCCATCTCATATTTCGGATAACTTATGTTGAACTGTATAATCACAGGAGTTATTGTCTAATTTCACCTTGTTGGATTTTATTACCCCCTTTGTTATATTATTCACTTTCTTTTAACCTGTACTCTTAATCTATTCGAAATAAAGATTAATTCATTCAATTGCAACGCCCGCAGCCTGGGACTTTGCAGATGCACGAGATGGACACAACACCAACACTTCAGTTTATTACCTCCGCCAAGGAGGTAATGCTTTTACTACTGATCCACTAATCCTATCATTGTGAATCTAATTGCTAGTCATATGTTTTCATGGTCAAGGAATCTGAAAACGTACACACAAACACTGTATGGGGGGCAACTGTGGCACTTGGCGGAGGTCTGCGCTCTCCGAGTGCTTTTCTAGTTATTATTATTATTATTATTATTGTTGTTGTTATTGTTATTATTAAAACAAGTTGTATAGTTTTAAATTATGTTTTTTGGATCTGTATCAAACATACAATAATTGTTTAGGAGAGATGTAGGCCTAAAATTTGCATGTGCTTAGGGGCCCTTTCTGTGTTTGTGACCAGGGTGTGTGGTCATGATTACAAAAAGCCAAACAGGTCATAATTTCCATGATTATTACAATTTGATTAAAATGTTATGTGCAAAAATGTGCTTTATGGCTGCTGTGTGGTTTGAGCCTTGTGGTAATCCCCATAGGTTGAGTTTCTGTGGCAATGTTCATGGCAACAAGGTTGACACAAGAACAAGATCTCACAAAAACAGTAAGATGACACGAGGGTTCACTTGTAACAACCAATCATGCAGGTACTTCCTTGTGTGCTGGATGCAGAATCTGTCAAAAATCAACTTGTCATTAAGTTTTACCTGTTTGTTGCAGCAAACTGGATCTGGAGCACAAAACATATCTGGCCGAAAGACGAGCATTGACTAGAGTGGAAACTATCTGCTTTACCAAAAGCCATTAATGCATTCACATCCAGTGGAAATGGTACTTACATGAATCTACCGTTGAAATGATGTTACAACAGTGGTTCTGGTTATGGGGCAGGAAATCTAGAAAGACTTATGTACAGTCCTCCCTACTCTTCTTAGAAATTTTTCGAGAAGGTTCTTAAATGAATTAACCGTTGTTTCTTCCACTGCTACTTTAGGTAGTCAGTCCAGTAGTTCATGACACCTTGACTGAAAAAATATTTCTGGATTATTAAGTCTGCACCTAGACGTAAAAATTTTAAGGCGATGTCCTCTGGTTGTTGATCTGGATAAAGTGAAGAAATCTCTGTGGTCCAAACCCTCCCATCCCTTGAAGATCTTGAAAACTTCCAGTAGATCAGCCCATAGTTTCCTACATTCTAATGTTAACTTATATATCTTCAATTGCTGCTCATATGATAAGTGGGATGATGAAGGGATCAACTTCAGAGTTCTTCTTTGAGCGTTTTCAATAAGGTTGATGTCTCATTGAAGGTATGGGCTCCAGACTTGGCAACAGCATTCAAGGTGGGGCCTGATGAGTGACTTATACAATGTTAAAATGACATTCTTTTTCTTATAAATAAAAGTTTGGATTTTTTTTTTGGGGGGGGGAGTTATTTTGTTTTGTTTTGTTTTTCCATTACAAGCATCCTGTTGGCTCTATTAACTGCTTGGGCTATATGATTACTAAATTTTAAAGTACTGTCCATGGTGACTCCAAGATCCTTTTCTTCAGCAACAAATGGGATAATGTCATCATGCAGAAAATAATCATAGTAGCAGTTATTGTGCCCCAAGTGAAGGCAACCACATTTGCTTACAATAAAGGCTTATCTTATCGTATTAAAGAGCATCTGCCAATCCGGTGACCATGAAAATAATTTGCTGAGATCATCTTGCAGTGTAAATGCTGATTCTATTGAGTCTACTTTCCTAAAAATCTTTGTAGTATCAGCAAACTTCAGTATTGTACTTGCTATGTTCTCATCAATGTCAGTGTATAAAATGAGTAAAATTGGCCCCAGAACAGAACCTTGTGGGACGCCACTCACTACAATGGACCATTGTGACTGGCTGCCATTCATGACAACCCTCTGCTGTCTACCACTCAACCATTCAGCAATCCATTGCCATACTTTGCCCCCGATGCCATGACCTTCAATTTTCTTCATGAGCCGTTGATGTGGAACCTTGTCAAAGGCCTTACTGAAGTCGAGATACAGGACATCAGCTAGATAACCTTAATCTATAAGTTTGGTAACCTCTTCCAAAAACTTGAGTAAATTTGTTAGACATGACCTTCGCTGTAAGAAGCCATGCTGTGAGTCTCTGATCAGTTGATGCTGTTTTAAATGATTTACACTATGTAGCACCAGCTTCTCCTCAAGCCAATCCAGGAGATCACCTTTCTTCATTTTAAAGAAATTTCACTTTTCTTCATTTTAAAGCAACTCTCACTCAAGATCTGGTCAAGAATGCTGTGTGTCTTCAACAGGACCCCAGTGTAAACAATTTCACTTTTGTACAGAAACTTGTTTGAATATGTTGAATATGTTATGAATATGTTTGTGCAATCTGTGAATTCTGATTAAACATTAAGTTTTTCTTCCAGCTCACTTCCCCAGATTCTAAGGACACTGAAAATCATTACCCTTTTGATCACCAACAGTGGTTTGCAGTAATTCATTAATCCTTGATTTAAATGTGAGTGCATGTCTTAGGAATGTTTTATTTTCATGAGTGTTATTCAAATGAATGTTAAAATTGTTAGTAATGGTATAAATGCATGGTCACTGAATATTAGCCTTGAGTCACTTGAATCAGTTAGATTTTATATTGAGTATATAATTCCATAAGAACTGAATGTTGTATCAATCTCTGTCCATCTTCCCTCTTGCGATAACCAATCACTAGGCTGCCTCTCTGTTTGATAATGTCCTGGCATTTGATTGGCTGTTCACAAACAAAGGAATGTTCCCTCATTGGACAAAAGCCCATTCAAACTCCTCTTTAGGGAAGATGATTGGTCGGTCTTGTGGCCGGTCCCGTTTTATGACCCAGCAGGGCACTTCAGTTAAATGTGTCAGAGCCGCCCTGCATACTCAGAATAGAGAGAGAGTTTTTTTGTTTTTGCTTCTTCTAGAGACTTCTTTATACTTCTTTGCAGCTTTCTTTTGTCTAAATTGTTCTGTGAGTTTTAAGAAGTCTTTTGTGTGTGTGAACCTTATCAAATCCTGCGTTAACTTTCCTGAAATGTCTTTTGATAAGTTTTACTTGTTTTCTAGTTAACTGAGGAGAAATCATCTTTTTCTATGAGCTTGTCTTTAAAGAGAGTTAAACTGTCAAATCTCTTTTTTTTTTTTTCTCCTTCACCTCAGAAGCCGTTCTTATCTTATTTGAATGGGGATTTTTTTCTTGGACTCTTTGACTTTTCCTGCTGTTAAAGTGGACATTTAATTTTCCTATTTTAAAGTGAACATGATAGAGATTTTTGGACATTTCTTTTCCGGCCTCATCCATGTCTGACCCCATCAAGAAACTAGGAGCTCGCGGGTGAAACTGACTAAAACATTCTTTCTTCAGTCTTTGGTTTTGTTCTGTGGGCCGTAGACATCCTAAATTCGGAATGGTTGCCAATCGACTCCACACCTGCTCCGCGGCCAGTCCTCACTCTATCGTCAGCGTTCGCTGCCTGCCCTGTTGGAGCCCCCAGCCGAGTCTACGCTTCTCACAGCTGTGAGCGATCTGAAAGCCAACCAGCAGTCGCTTTCCCGCAGTGTTCCGAACGCTGTCTGGAAGAGCTGCTGAGCCTTCCCAAACTTATACCACCAGCTGGCGCTGACCACCACTGAACACCTGGACCTACAGCTGTTCGTAAGTGAGACTGCCATTTTCCTATCTGCTGGGTTTAAATGAGATGTCCTAAAAATATCAATTACAATTGAACATAACCAATATTTCATGGTACAATTAGTCCCTCAGCCGTAGGACAAAGCTATAAACTGAAGGAAAATTCTTGTTCATTTTTAAGTGTACCTCCTTTCATTTTTGTAGATTAATTCAGAAGTTCCTTTTTAGATAATCAGCTTATGGCATTTTCCCCATAAAATTGCATTCTGGTTTTGTTAGATACTTCAGCCTTCCATTGCATCACAGTTGAAACATAAAATCTGGTTTCCTCTTGGTTCCACAAAGGTTTAACTATAGATGTTATGCTCAGGAATCCACTAACAGTTGATGTGATATTTAACACCTGTTTATCATTTGAATATGTTTATTCATCATTTGAATGCCATGTCATGGAACCTGAATGAGTTTCAGTTTATAAAACTGTAAACAAGAGAAGTTGAAGTGTTTTTCCTTTGCATATACATTTTCTGGGTCACGGCAGTAAAAGAACTCACTAAATTTTGAGACTGATTCATTAAGTAATTGAAGGTACGGAAATTAATTAATTGAAATTAATTCATCAACAAGTTGTTCTTTTAGAACTGGTGCCCCCTTTTTACGAGTGCTTTCCTATTTTGTTTAGTGAGTGTTGGGGTGACGGTTTAACTCTGTCCCCTCGCACACCCACTTTTAAATAAAATAAATAATTCTTGTACCTTATTACACTATATTTTATTAAATATCACTACACTGGCATCTCTGATGAATTTTTCCAAAATCTTGCAAATCGCTGCTGTCAAACTTATGGGTCTGTAATTACTCGGTGATGTCCTCAAGCCCTTTTTGAATATTGGTGTTACGTGTGCTCTCTTCCAATCTTGTGGTACTGAGGTCTCATAAAGTGATTTCCTAAATATTATGCGAAGGGGTAAAGCAAGGGAATCTGCAAGAGGTTGTAGGGCAGCAGGGCTTTTACCATCCGCTCCTGGTGCTTTATCTCTTTTGAGGTTCTTCAGGAATTTACAAACAGCTTCCTCTGATATATCAACACTTACTTAAGCCTCCAGGGAGGTTCCTGTGAATAGCAACTTAGGCAGAGGAATTTTATTCAGCTCTTCAGGCGTGAATACTGATGAGAAATAATAGTTTAGTTACTCAGCCATTCTATCATCATCAGTAATGATATCACCAGTATCATCTACCAGAAGGCCTACACACTCTTTGATCTTCTATTGACTTCTGATATATGCATAGTATGCCTTCAGATCATGTTTAATTTTCTTGCAGATTCTTCTCTCAAAATTGATCTTAGCTCCCCTGATACTCTTAGTTGCTTTATTCAAAGCTCTTTCGTAGTTAGTGCAGTCCTGATGATCCTGAGCTTGTACATATTTGTTCTACCTCCTAAGTTTGCTTCTTCTCAGTTTTCCAATGTTGGCATTCCACCATAGTGGTTTTAGCTTTCTCTTGTTTCTTGTCTTCTTGGGTATAAATAAATCCACTACCTCCGTAAGCTTCTTTATCAGTAGTTCCCAGGAATGATCAGTAGTTTTACCACTCAGATGAGTGTGCCATTCTATTTGTCTCAAATATTGATTTAACTTAATATAGTCACTGTGCTTATAGTCATAATATATACTCTTCTAGATCTTCCTTGGAAATGTAGTAATAATGTTAAAAATAATCATGTTGTGATCACTTGTTGAAAGAGGTTCAGTGACTACCAGGTTATCGATCAGGGCTTCAATGGAGGATAATACCAAGTCTAGGATGTTGCTATTCCTCGGCTTTCTCACATGCAGGAATAAGAAGCAATCATGTACTAAATTTACAAAGGTGGCTTCTTTTTGGTTAGAATGCATTGTTTCCCAATCAACTGAGCTGTAGTTGAAATCACCATAGGTGATTTTTTTCTTCTCTTCTTTCCCAACAAACTCTTTTAATCAGAGTACATAGTGCAAGTTCATTCTCTTCTGATGAGTTGGGGCTCCTATAGCATACTCCTACGAGGATGTTAGTTGATTGTGTAAACAGCTTGCACCATAATGACTCCACACTTGGTGTATTGGTAAGATCAGTTTCCAAGGTACACATTATGCCATTTCTAGTATACATCAAGCACCCTCCCCCTATAGTTACTGTCCGATCATGACAAAATATTTAATAACCATCAAGCTGAAGGAAAACATCATTAATAATGGATCTACCCCAAGTCTCAGTGATAAGTATTACATCTGGTGTCTTGTCATAGATAAAACACCTGAGGTCATCAATCTTGTTAATTAGGCTTCTTGCATTAAAACAACACCATGTCAAAGTATGTGCAGTGTTAGTAATAGTTAAAAACCTTAACCCCTTTTCCCTAGTTACACTATGTACAGTTGGAGCACCTTGCCTGTGAACCCTGCCTGGCACGCTATTGTCTTCTATAGGCTTCCTTTGCTCAAGAGACAAGGAGGGATCATTTGCTAGTTGCACTTCAAGCAATGCTGTGTCATCACTTTTATCATCTGTTTGTCTCTCATCTGATATCATTGCTGCGGCATACCCTTGACCTCTTCCAGCTGGCCACTCCTCCATTTGTACAATTTTCCCCTTTCTGATCATGAGATTGCCTTCTCCATGGTCAATCCTGTCTTGTAACTCCTGTTTCAACTCCGTTTACTCCTCCCTCTCCCTTTTGGTCCTTTTAGGTAAAGTTGTCATATTTGTGAAAAAAAGGCATAAGATTAACCAATAAGCAAGCTTTAATAATAATCTATTAAAACAAAAAATCAAGAAAATGCAATGTCACAAATGATAAATCAGGGTTTCACACAGTACATTAGGGATTATGTATCTATATTTACATATTTATGTATTTATATTTACATTTATGTATTTATATTAGGGATTATGTATCTATATTTCTTAAAGGGGTCACTGATTGCACTTTTTCCACATTTTAATAGCTCACATGTCTTTGTTTTGTATTTTCCCTGGCTTTCTGATTTAAAGCCTATCACTTTAAGAAACATCCTTCACCTGTTAAACTCCGCCCTCACTCTAAAGTCAGTTAGCCATTAGCTGACTAGCTTCTAGCCTTCAGCGTTTAGCCTCCTTCTAGCTCAGATGAGCAGCGGTGGTTCACTGATCCACAGTTGATGGTGTATCTTGCGTCACTTCAGCCCATCTCCCAATAATTTTGCCATGATTCCACAACATATCACTGGCACCACGCAGCCCCCGTTCACTGCAACCAATGTAGCCTGGGACCCAAGGTTGCTGGCCGACCCAAGCTGGCATGCCACAGGATCTCAAAGGGCAGTGTCCCACTCTGTAACACTTCACTCCGCTCCCATGGCCAGCTGGAGAATGCCCCGTCACAAGGCGGCTCCCTTATGCTGCTCGTGGGAATGGAGCAGAGTTGCACGGAGCCCCAGAGGATGGTGAGGGTGCTGGCCATAAAAACCAGAAGCCTCAGGTCCCGGGCCAGGTCAGTGATTTGCTGTGGAATTACTGCAAAATTATTGGGAGATGGGCCGGAGTGACGCGAGGTGTATTGTCGACCGGATTGCTATCAGGGTAACTAAGAGCTGGAGAAAATAATATGTCTCGCTTGGTACGAGCCTCCTGGTACCAGGGTTAGCTCAGGGGCTGATACCTCAGGCTACCTTTACACCACTTACATCTACAAAACAGACAATTATAGAGCAGTGGGCGGGTCTCAAGGACGGTGGCTGGTTGTCTTCGTCAATTCCTGATGTATACAATTTACACGGAAGAGTCAAAAATATTTCCGGCTTTTCTAGGAGAGAAAAGCAAGATAAAGGCTGTGTGTTTCTTTAAGAGAACTCACTGTTTTGAAAATGTTTTGATAATTACGTGACCAATAGACACATTTCACAGTTCAAACCTACATGTACACCATAATTCAGTCAATGACCTCTTTAAGAAAAAACTATTGCAGATTAATAAAGGCAGAAAACGAATGAAAACAATAATATTTAACTAAAAAAAAAACCCATTTCTTCATTGTTCTGCATTGTTCATTTAATTCTTCTTCCATGCTGGTATGTGAGTTTGTCTGGGAGCAATTCCACTGCCACATAGTTCAAAATGGCTGCTAGTGCCCAAACATTCTCCAGCAAGTTTCAGACACACAAAACAGAACTTCACCTTACATCGAGGACAGACGATGGTTTTGCAGTTTCTCTGGCTGTGCTCCACCAATGAACCACAGGTGGGACAGGCTCGAATAGAGGGGCACCCTGTGACTCCCTCCACCTCCTCAAAGTTCACCAGTGGGCAGGTTGTCAGTACTTTTAGTGACGGGTTGCAGCAACCATTGTTTTCACAGCGGTCTGATCGGGGCTTTGCACCCTTCCACTCCCTCAGACAATGCCAGCAGAATTCATAGGCCCGACCTCTGGTCACAGTGCACACTTCACAGCAGACGTTCAGATTTGATTTATCCTCCCTCACCACAGAAGATCTGCACTGGGAGCACTGAGATGTTTGAGGGAAATGATAACAGCAAAACAGATTATTTAATTCATAATTTACCAGACAATTTCACCAATTACTGCTACTGAATATGAGACACTTGCCATTTTGATGTCAAGGTGTTCTCTCTTAGCATTTGAGGCCATGATGTTTTTAAAGTGCTCCTTTTCCTTTGGGGTCAGAAGAGCCATCTTACAAACTTCTGTATAAGGCCACTCCACACCACAATCAAGCTGGGCACAAACAAATCTGCTTTCACCCTTTAATGAGAGATTGAAAAGAAAGTTGATAAAGCTCACACACTGGAAACAAGTAACAACTCTCAATACTTCACAGTATTACTGTATATATTTACCTCCACCAATGAGGTTGTGTTTTTGCCTGCATTTGTTAGAATTAGAGTTATTCATGGATTTTGATTAAATTTTCAGAAGAGGTTGAAAAGTGAGGTGATCAGAATCCCTATGCACTTGTGACATCTGACTCTGGATGATTTGAGCATCTGATGTGAACTGTGGCTGGATATATGAAGCATTAACGCAGCACTCCTAACTCAAACAGGTTCCACTTTTTATCTGAGAAGCCAACATGTAAGAGCCTGTTTATGGAATTTGATAACTGAATATGAAGATTATTTATGCCATAATTGCATTCAATTAAAAAAAAGTGCCACCAGTTTTATTAGGAATCAAATTTGGGATCAAATATCAGAGCTTATTTTTGTTTCTAATAAAAATATTCATCCACTTCACCTAAAAAATATATTACATGTGTGAAATTTAAACATTTAAGTATATCTAAACCTCATGAAGGATAAAATCCTTGAAGCTGAGGTTTTAACCCAGTGGTCATGTGACATGGGGTCATTTTGAAGCAACATCTTAAATTTCTAACATCCCAGATTCTTTTTTTCAGTGTGCAGAAACACAAATGCACCGATACAATATAAAATACAATAGGGTGGTGTTATTCACAGATAATGAATAACACTATCAGTGCTGTAACTGAAGAACAGATTTTAATTCAAACCCATTACATATGTTTTTTTGATTATGCCCTGAAAGAATACCAGAACATTTAAATCAGGTATTCACAACAGCATAGTCTGGGACTTACCCATGCCAAAACATAGTGTCACATGATCTTCTGTCCCGTCATGTGGTACCAGTATCTGAACCAACCTGTCACACATTAATGTCACCTGTCTGCAGTGACCTTGGGCAATTAAAGCTGTAATTTCAGGTGCCTTTTCACATCCATTTGATGGTATTTCTGAACAGTTTTAATATATGGGACATGTATGTACTTCTGTGATATGTCAAAATGATCTGTAATTGTGAAGTAAAATTAGCCCTTCAATAACCTACCTGGTCCAACAACCTGAGGCACCACTTGGTCAGTGACATGGGAGTCACTGCATGACCACAGGACATCAGAGCTCTCTGAGACCGGAACCCTTCACACAGCACTGAGGGCAGCATGCAAAGCCACAAAAGCTTATAAATGGATAATTTTATCATTTTGATATCTATTTTATTTATGACAAGTCAAGGGGACTTACGATCCAATTCATCCTCTCTGTCAACAAATGTAAGCGTGGAATCTGAAGGGTTATAGCACTTCTCCTGTTCAGCCGACAAAGATGAGCCCATTTTAGTTTGTAGCTTCACTTTAAAGGACAACAATCACGACCAAAGAATGACAAGAGAATAGCTTTCACTTTCATAAGTGTACAACCTCTGTGCATGTGTGTGTAGGCGTGTTGCTTTTCCAGTCTTGATAGGTCATAACTTTTAAATCAGCAGTATGGCAAATAAAACAAACTATCTAATAAAAATAAAGATATAGCCACAAGTGCTGATCATTGGGTTCCAAGCAAATGTAGATTTCAAGGTCTTTCATTGTTTAACAACAGCATTTAAAACCTAAGGTGTATTAATAGTTTTCAAAGCAGCACTATTATCTTTCTTTTTCCTGGCAGGAACATTGAAAAGACTACAACTATGGCAACTATGACCCCAGTCCCAACAGCCAATCACAAGGGGCTATGTTATTGGTGGCTAAACTTGTGCCCTGTGATTTGCAGTGCCAACTGAGGTAATAGTCCCCATAGTTTTAGTCTTTTTAGTGATCCTACGGGAGGAAAAAAGAGATGTGGGCCCACTCTAAGGAGTAAGTGACAATGATTCAGTCAAACGCTGGTGTACCATCAGAATAATTTTGTAAACACATTAATGTGAAAATCTTGCACAGTGATGTTTTAAAATGCGCAGGAGAGGCATGCTGTACTTAAGTTGTTCAGAAGAATAAGACTTCCCTGACAAGACCCAAACCTGGGACCACTGCCATACCGCACAACTGCTTCAGTTCACACTTGAACTTTCTCAAATGATAAATGTTCAATTGACAGCATTCCCAGCAGTAGGAGAACAATATTTAAAACTTAATACATGTTACACATTGTTTTTAAATGCATGAAAGAAGTATTCTTCAGAAGAATGACACATTGCCAGGAAGATTTAAACCCTGATCTCCAGCATAACAGACAATCAGCTTAACTACTACACCACATTATTACATTGGGACATACAGTATATTGACTTTCTCACGCACTCACAAAATGTTCCATTGACAAGACAAAGACTGATAGACATTTCATGAAGATGATTCTTGGAACATGAACAGAATTGTATGAAATATGGTGTTTTGCTGAAGAATACTGCTGTAATTATGAAATTTCATCAAGTTTGGCTCAGAAGATACAATAGCAAACACATGGCAAACTGTTCAACTTGATTGGCCTATAAAATCAAAACACTGACATTTTTGGACAACTTAAACAACTTTTCATTACCAATGTCTGTAAATGATCTCTGCTTAATTTCAAGCAATTTGAATAAATGGCCTTGGAGGAGTTCATTTTGACTTCACTTGCACATTTTTGAAAATGTGATGAAGAAAACTTCATTTTTAGAACATAAGACTGGTGGCAAAAAATTGCAGGAGAGTCGGAGATTAGAATGACAAATGAATTTTAGGCCTAGGCCCAGCCATGCTCAAGAAATTTGGAAAAAAAAATGTAAAGTTGTTTATCATAGTGCCACCTACTCTATGTATGCAGCACCTGGATTTTTGGTCTCTGGGTCGTGGGGAGACTGTAAAATTTCATGTTTCTAATTTTGCCACTTTTGCTCCCCGTGCACTTTTAACGAAGAAGAGGAATCCCACAGCACAGATGCTTGTAACCCTAATACACAAAAAAGAGTGCAGGTCAATTTAAGCCTTGTGTTATGATGAAAGAAATATGATGTCATCTGGAGAGTTGATCCGCTGAAACAGAATGACAAAAGACATGCGACCCAGTTACACAAGCATGTTTTGCAATTTTTTATTTTTTTTTTAATGAGCTGAAAATATATCTGGATATATAATATTTTTGTAACACGTGCTCATGACCCCTGGTGTAAAATATTATGTAATGCAGGCTGAGATTAAATCACGTGATTTATTTTTAAAACGCTTTGGTAAGCCTGGTACTTTCCTTTCACCAAGAGCAAAGGTTTTATTGACTTAGTGTCAGCAAAACAAGTTTAAAACAACGGGACTTTTATTTTATGTAACAATAATATTCCTAAGTATAGAAAATAAAACTGAAAGATAAAGATCATTCAACAAATGCACATAACCTATACTGGAAAATAAAAGAATAAGATTGTCTTTGCATTTGTGTTTTATAGAGAGAAGTTAGATAAGGAACCATACAGTAATAGTCAGAAGGTCATTTCAAGCTTTTTGGGACTCTATGCAAGGTTATGTTTGGGGGCCCCATTTTTGGAATGGGAAAGAATTCAAACCACATCGGGGAGAAAACTCTCTTCCAATAAGAGCATCAAGAAAATCAAATTGTGTCATTCTCTAAAGCCCCTTCTCCACTAGTACCAACTCAGCCCTACTTGCCTCCACTCTACTCGGCTTGTAGGGTTTTCCATTAGTACCTGGTACCAGGTACTTTTTTCGTACCTACTCCAGTCGGGTTCCAACCGTGCTGAGTCGAGCTGAAAATGTGACTTCAACAGACTGCAGGCCACTGATTGGTCAGGGCGTAACGTCATGAGAGCGTCGTCTTCTGCAGAATCTACAACTGCCATTTGCAAAAAATTGTTCAGCGAGTAAACACGGTAGAGATTGCTTCGCAGGTTTTGTGGAAATCTACACCGTGGGCCAACGAAGAGGTGCAAACTTTTCTGTGCTTGGTGGCTGACGACAAAATCCAGAGAGAGTTAGATGGAGTGACCCACAACGAAAAAGTTTACCAGGAGGTCTCTGAACAGATGGCAGCTCACAAATCCAACCGGACAGTAAAACAATGTAGGGAGAAGTGGAAGAAAATGAAAAGTGATTACCGGGCCATCAAGGATCACAACGGTTGAAGTGGGGTGAATAGAAAGGACTGGAAGTGGTTCAACCATGGATGCCATTTATGACCATCAGCCAGCCAGCAATGGGAGGGAGATTGGGGTCAACCCAGCCACAGCCATGTCATTGTTGCAAACCATGGATGGTGAGTGTTTTGTGATATTGTGCATCTTTTCACTTATTTATCCTAATTGTGGCAAGCTCACTTTTTTGAGCAATAACAATGCCGTTCTCTCCTGGCTAATGAGTGTTAGCGAGTGTTGTGTGTGCGTATATAATGCCATGCCCACCCACAGGGTGACGTCAGGAGGGCACAGCCCATGCTGTATAAAGTTGAGTGTTCTGTTAATAAAGAGTGAGATGTTTGCTGCATGAAGACTGACTCCAATTCCGTTATTTAAAGATATAACATTTGGCGATGAGGAGAAAAATGGGAGCATGCTGGTTGCCTCCACCACTGGCGCCTTTTCTAGAGCGTGCAGGAGAGCCGGTGATGGTGTGGCCGGAGTGGAGTGCCACATTTGAAGACTACATCGGAGCACTGGGTCTCCATAGGCTTGGCGGGAGACAACGGCGGGCATTCCTTGCCCACCACCTTGGCACAGAGGGCCGGAGAATCCTCAACACTCTGGGTGCAGCAGAGTGTTATGAGGATGCCGTCCAGTGGCTGGCCATGCACTTCGCTGAGCAGACGAGGATCAGGAGGTTGCGGGCGATGGAGCTGTTGACGCTGGGAACGGCGGAGCTAGTTAGCTCTGGGTGGCTAACAGCTCATTCTTTGTCTATGGACAGGCTAGCTGATGAGCTAACTTCACGCCAAATTCAGGCAGCGAGCAGCAAGCTGGACAATGTGGCGGGACGGGGGCAATACTGTATGTGGCAAAGTCCCTGGTTACTGAAGACGGCGAGCCGGTCAGGGAGCTCAGCACGGTGCAGGAACATAGCACTGGTGGGTTGGACAGCGCGGTGTGCAAGACCGGCAGAGAGGGGATGCAACAGGAATCAGCCCCACAGCTGGAGGCTTGGCAGCGGGAGAGCGGGTCCATGGAGGCTGGGAGCCCCGGGGAGGAGCAGCAGCAGCCGGGGGCAGAGACGGCGCAGCAAGGCACCTGGTGCGAGGGTGCCAGGAGCAGCGACGAGGCGTCTGGGTTGGAGAGTGCTGCCAACGGGTGCAAAGCTGAGAGCCCCGGGAGGCAACAGCAGCAGGACAGGGAGTCAATGCAGCAGAATGCCTGGAGCGAGGGGGCCGATAGCAGCGATGAGGCGCCCTTGTCGAAAGGTAGAGCCGACGAGAACAGCGCTGAGAACCCAGAGGGACAGCAGCAGCAGCCGGATGTGGATGCACAGTTTGGGACACAGACTGGCCTGGCGAGCTGGGAGGTGATGGTGACTGGAACTGCAATGACCCAGTGAGGGTGGACCCCGATGCCAGTGTCCGTGTTGCCCTTGATGTGGGAACCGGACAGCACAGCGGGGTCCCCGGGAAGACAGCTGGGTCTAAGAGAAAAGAGAGCGGAGCGGAGCCAATTGGCCCGGTTTTGCGGCACACCAAGCACCATCATCATGGTGAGAGTTCGGACCGGGTCGGCGGGATGGCTCGACTCAAGAAGGAGGCCCAATGGTGACAGGGTGAGCACAGGAGGCTGGGTCGGGTTTCCCTGCAGGTTGGCAAATAGGTTTGACCCAGAGAAGTGAAGCAATTAATGGCGGGAAGGGACATTTTCACCAGGGAGAGGGGCTTTGACCCTGGGGGCAGACATCAGCCAGGGGCACACATGCCGTGGGGCTGCCCAGGGCCCCCGAGGCAGATTGGGGAATGGTGGCTGCCCAGAGACTGTGGTGTTACTTAGTAATTTTGTGTAACTATACAGTATGTATTTTTGTATATATGATGCTGGTATGCATGTGAGTGAGAGTGTGCGTAATATGGGATTATTTTGTATATTTCAGAGACAAGGTCCAATTTTTGTGTTATTCTTTTGGGTGAATGTGATAGGATGTTGTATTATAGTTCATGTTTCACTGTTTTTAGTGCATGATTCAGGTCCTAAATTTGGGAGGTTTTCAATTGTGTGTGTGGTTTTGCACTTTTCTAAAGGGTTAGGGTTTTCTAAATGTTGTGTGTGTGTGTGTGTGTGTGTGTGTGTGTGTGTGTGTGTGTGTGTGTGTGTGTGTGTGTGTGTGTGTGTGTGTGTGATGCCGTGCCCACCCACAGGGTGACATCAGGGGGGCACGGCCCACACTGTATATAGTTGAGTGTTCTGTTAATAAAGAGTGAGATGTTTGCTGCATGAAGACTGATTCTGACTCAATTATTTATAGACATAACAGCAAGGAGCGCTAGCTAGCTAGTAGCTAGCTAGTAGCCAACTCTGCTGATTCATGCTTGCTTTGTCTGAAGTATTCGCTTGTGAGAGCAAAACGATGAAATATGCTAATCCTGGTTAAAAAGTTTTGTGTACATGTTGCACTTTGGTGCTGTGCATTAAGTTGTGTGTGTTTTCTTTCTAGAATGTGTTTCCACATGCCAGGGGTCCACCTCCCTCAGCATGAATCCTCCGGGCTCTCCTGCATCTGTTGCATGCAGCACCAGCATCAGAGCCAACATCGATACCAGCTCCATCAGCGTCTGGCACGACATGTTCAAGTGCTGGTAAGGCACAATAAACAAAAGATTAACACCCTGTTGTGTTTATGGAAACAGGTCAAGTGGACCCCAGGATCCAAAATGTCAACATATACAAGTGCATTTTCAAACCAGTGATTTATAAAGTGATTCATATAATTTCCTAAAGCCTTATGATAGACCCACATACCTATTCTGTGGATTTTCCAAAAACAGTGTTGTCATGCTGTTTCTTTTCTACCATAAATCCCTGGATTGAAAATGTACTTGTACATGTACAGAGTGGATCCTGGGGTGCTCACTTGTCAGGGGTCCACAACCTGGTTCCATTTTTAGCCGTGGTGGAGAAAGTACTGATATAATTCTTTTTTTTGAAAAACTGATGTAGCACATGAACTCACTTTCGAATGTACTTGCAGTCAATGTGGTTCATTGAAATGATTCAATTCAGCTGACTGTATTAACTCATTCAGATTTCTGAGGCCACAATAACAACAAATTATTTTAAACATAACCTGGTGCCTGCAAAATCTGCTCTGCTGAGGCACAGCAATATGGCATTTAAGCATTTTTGTCACATCCCACCACAAGCTTTCACAAGTGTATTTCCCTAATATATGTTTTGAACTTGCTTTAACTAACCACAATCCATTTCTGTCTTTTGTCTAGGCAAGAGGAAAAGGAGCCACCCCACAACGGACCTTGCCACTGTGTTTGCCCAGATACATGGTGACAAGGTGCGGCTCCATGAACAGCAGTGTGAACAGCAGCGTGAAGCACTTGGCCAGCACATGCAGACCATCAACCAGCTTGCCGATGACGCATGTGAAGCAAGGGAGCAAGAAATCACCTTCCAAAGGGAGGAGATGGCACAAACTGGCTGCACGGTGGCGCAGTGGTTTAGCACTGTGGCAGCACAGTTTTACCCTCGGCCGGGGGACCGCGGGGATCATGAGATCGTGGGTTCGATCCCAGCCCCCGACCAACAGTGAGCTGTGTGGAGTTTGCATGTTCTCCCCGTGTTGCGCGGGTTTACTCCGGGATTTCTCCGGTTTCCTCCCGCACACCAAAAACATGTAGGTTTAGGGCGCTTGCGCACGCAGCGACCAGCAGCCGGTGGCTTGTCACCAGACTGCAAACCAAGTCTACCTACGGGTACAAATAAGTAACAAAAAAAAAAAAAAAAAAAAAAAAAAAAAACTGCTTCCTTCAGTCAAGCTTTCCTGGCTGAACTGGGCAAGCTTGTGAACGTGATGAGTGGCCGGCATGTGTGACCCTGTCTCCCCACCCCGAGTGTTTTTTTAATGTGTACATGTGAAACAAAACAGTCTGTAACTGTGCTGATATTTGTAATAAAGCAATGACTGTATTTGCTTCATGATTGTGTTTTGTCTGTTGTGACCGTGGTGGCAAAAGAGTCAATAATTACATACACATCCTCTCTTCTGACCAAATTCACCTGTAAATCAGGTTATGTGTCTGTAGTACATTACCAACTTTCTCCAGAGTTTTAGAAAAAAAGGGTTGCTAGACAGTTTTATTGAAGTATATTATGGGGTCAAATTATTACTTAAACATCCTCTCTTCTGACCAAATTTTGCTGTGCATCAGGTTGTGTGTCTGTAGCACATTACCAATTTTCTCCAAAGTTTTAGAGAAAAAGGGTTGCTAGACAACTTTATTGGAATATATTATGGAGTCTAATTACTTAAACATCCTATAAAAGTCTATAGATCAAGGTCAGGTTGTAGGTTGTGGGAGAAGTTTTGGACCAGCAACATCTTGTGATGCAATGAATCATGACATTGTAGTTAAAAAATATTTAGACACATTTTGGTAATCCAGCCGTGCTATGTTTCCATCTGTGTGTAATGGTAAATAATGAAAGATTTTTCTTAACCAAAATTCTACTTTTGTCATGAACCGAGCCGGGTTCTTTGGGCTCGGTTCTGAGTTGTGATGGCTCAGGTTATTTGTGTGTTATGTTAACTTGTGTGTTCTGCTGGTTTCTATGTTCTTTTAGTTATTTTGCCGTGCCTGTAGCCACTGTTCTGGTCGGCAGCTGTCAGGCAGTCTCCTTTGACCTACTTTCAGGTGGCATGCTCTGACAGCTTGCCGATCCGGCCATGCCCCCTCTCTCCTGACAATCAGCTGGTGCCTATTAACCTTTCACTCTTGGCCAGGTGCACCTAATTGTCTCGGCCAGCAATGCTTGTTCTTAAGCAGCCTTTTGCCAGTAAAGTATTGCTGGACCATTGGATTGTCAATGGAGGGTTATCCGTCTGTCGTGGCCATCTGCTCACTGTGGCCTGCTGCTGCACGTCTTTATGTGTTAGCATGTAAGTGAACTGTGTTTGCTTTTTGTCTTCTTATTTTGGTTTTGCTTTTTTGTCGGCCACTGTGCACCGTGGTCTGGCCGCTGCACGTTACCGTGTGAGCCCTTTGGTACACCCCGTTGCTTTTTTGTGAGTCTGTATTTTTGTATAGTGTATTTTTGGTTAATAAATGTGTTTGTGGTGTAACCCTGCGAGTAAATCCATTCTTTCTCCTCACTCCTCGGTGTGCTGCATAAAAGCACACGAGGAGTCATGACAACTTTTCCACCCTGGAAATTTTGCAGGAATGCTAAGGGGTTAAAAAAAAATGAAACAGAACATTTAAGTATTTCATAATAATGGGATAGGGTTAAATGGGATTTAACATGTTTCAACACATGATTCATAATTCTGTTAACAGACTTGCATCAAACCAAAAGTGATTTATCAAACTGCTACATTATTTGTAGATGGCTTCCCCTGTGTTTTAGCATTTAATCACTCTTACCTTCACAAATAACAGAGGAGACATATCTGAAAAGGATACAAAATTTTATTTTCAAAATACAGAAATTGGACATGTGTAGGCACATGAATGGGAAGGCACTCACATTGTTTAGTCGTTATTGCTACACAAGTGCTGCATCAGAGCATCTCGTACATCTCTGCCCTGCTCCTCTACACCCTGTGCCACTGCCACCCTCAGTTCACGTGCTGCAGCTGCTGCATCATCCCATGTAGTGTCAAAAGTCTCTCCATGATTTTCACACACATTATTCAGAGCACAACAAGTAAGCACCATAACTTTCACCAGTTGGACGTCACAGTCATTCCTTTTATATAGAGTGATGATATAGAGTGAAGTACATGGCGGTAATGCACCTGTAAGCTGGTTGCAAACCGCCGATCAAATCTAAAAGAAGAAAAAGAAGGCAGCGCCACCTTCCCTCCAGCCTGCCGAAAGTATTCTCCACAACCACCTGTACTTGATTGATGTTTTGGTTGAACATGTGCTGTTCTTCTGTCAGTCATCCAGTGTCATGGAATGGTTTCAAGAACCAGTTATGCAAAGGATAAGCTGAGTCTCCGAAGTTGTAATAGCCCACACTTACCACACAAATGTTCCTGATGTGAGCTGGGAAGAGGTTTCCCTGGCTGGCTAACTCCCACTGTGTGGACAGTCTCAGAACCCTAGCATCATACCAGCTCCCTGGAAGGCCAGCAAACACATTCCAGAACAGCCCCTTTCAATCAACAACACCTTGAAGGATTATGGAGTGCCAGACTTTACAATTGAAGTAGTCAGTGTGATATTGTTGTGGTGCTATGATGGATATGTGGGAGCCATCAATAGCACCAATACAGTGTGGTAGCCCCCACCTGTTCTCTCAGTTTGCAGCGATTATTTCCCAACAAAGCAGCCATCTGAAACACACACACAGCATACATATTTTAATACTTTTAATAGCGATAACCTGGCGCCATCACAACGCAGTACGCAGGATTATAATGACTGTAGCAAGCATTAGCATTCATTAGCTTATCCTCATTCTTGTCCTCGTCCGTCTTTGAGTAGTTTGCATCCTCACGTTTGCGGCTTCATATTCCGCTATGGCATCCAAAACTCCCCTGTACTTTTCTACCATGTTTTCTCTCAATGCACATAGCCTTCTCTGGCTCTCCTGTCTGGCCTTTACTGTGACAAAAAGACACAGAGCGAGCAGTACATAAATCATCCCCTCGTAATCCTCCATTTTGTGTGTTGCTTGTGTGTCGCGTTCTTTATGTCACAGGAGTGTTGCGCCGCCTTGCTGTAAAAAAGTCCCACAGAAACAAAAGCGTGCCGAGCTGTGTAAAGCTGAGTCGAAGTGAGTAGGGCCAAACAGGTACTAGTGGAAAAAAGCCATAAGTCTGCCCTTAACCGTAGAGCATGCCTAGGTAGGCCTAGTAGTAAAAAATGGTGGGTTACCACCAGTGTTGGTGGTCGTTACTCAAAAAAGTAATCCATTACCAATTACTAGTTACTTTTTAAAAATGTAATCCCTTACTTTACTTAATTACTCATCATCAAAAGTAATCAATTACAGATTACTTCTGGATTACTTTCAGATAGCATCAGTGAAATGTACTATATTTCCACAAACTGTATATACCCAAACTACACATTTTTATAGCCTATACTAACAAATAAGACAAAGAAAAAGCTTTTTTCACTACCTGAATTCTTATCACATAAGGCAATCAAGGATATGATATATTAATATATTTTTATATTAAAGACAATTATACATATGTTTTCTTGCTTTTATCAGGACTCATGATGTCAGCGATTGAACGCATTGCTGAAGTCCCATAACTGAAACAAAGATAGAATTAATTACAGAAATTTACTCAAAAAATATGCCTAAGACCGCTCAGATCCGTATTCTCTTTTATTTATGTCCTATCCTTTTTGCCATAGACTTCCAAGTCTTTTTTATTATGACACTGGTGAAGACTAAGCTTATATGTGATAAAATCCATTAACTGTTTTATTCATATTTTAATTAGATAATAACAATATTGTGATAACCATTAACTTTTATGTTGTAGATACATTCTTTTATAAGCTTATACCAAGCTCATTTATATACATGTATAGGCCTATACAGTGGGGCAAAAAAGTATTTAGTCAGCCACCAATTGTGCAAGTTCTCCCACTTAAAAGATGAGAGAGTTCTCCAATTTTCATCATAGGTATACTTTAACTATGAGAGACAAAATGAGAAAAAAAAATCCAGAAAATCACATTGTTGGATTTTTAATGAATTTATTTGCAAATTATGGTGGAAAATAAGTATTTGGTCAATAACAAAAGTTCATCTCAATACTTTGTTATATACCCTTTGTTGACAATGACAGAGGTCAAACATTTTCTGTAAGTCTTCACAAGGTTTTCACACACTGTTGCTAGTATTTTGGCCCATTCCTCCATGCAGATCTCTTCTAGAGCAGTGATGTTTTGGGGCTGTCGTTGGGCAACACGGACTTTCAACTCCCTCCAAAGATTTTCTATGTGGTTGAGATCTGGAGACTGGCGAGGCCACTCCAGGACCTTGAAATGCTTCTTACGAAGCCACTCCTTCGTTGCCTGGGCGGTGTGTTTGGGATCAGTGTCATGCTGAAAGACCCAGCCACGTTTCATCTTCAATGCCCTTGCTGGTGGAAGGAGGTTTTCACTCAAAATCTCACGATACATGGCCCCATTCATTCTTTCCTTTACACAGATCAGTCGTCTTGGTCCCCTTGCAGAAAAACAGCCCCAAAGCATGATGTTTCCACCCCCATGCTTCACAGTAGGTATGGTGTTCTTTCGATGCAACTCAGCATTCTTTCTCCTCCAAACACGACAAGTTGCGTTTTTACAGTAAAGTTCTATTTTGGTTTCATCTGACCATATGACATTCTCCCAATCCTCTTCTGGATCATCCAAATGCTCTCTAGCAAACTTCAGACATGCCTGGACATGTACTGGCTTAAGCAGGGGGACACATCTGGCACTGCAGGATTTGAGTCCCTGGCGGCGTAGTGTGTTACTGATGGTAGCCTTTGTTACTTTGGTCCCAGCTCTCTGCAGGTCATTCACTAGGTTCCCCCATGTGGTTCTGGGATTTTTGTTCACCGTTCTCGTGATCATTTTGACCCCACGGGGTGAGGTCTTGCGTGGAGCCCCAGATCGAGGGAGATTATCAGTGGTCTTGTATGTCTTCCATTTTCTAATAATTGCTCCCACAGTTGATTTCTTCACACCAAGCTGCTTACCTATTGCAGATTCAGTCTTCCCAGCCTGGTGCAGGTCTACAATTTGTTTCTGGTGTCCTTTGACAGCTCTTTGGTCTTGGCCATAGTGGAGTTTGGAGTCTAACTGTTTGAGGTTGTGGACAGGTGTCTTTTATACTGATAACGAGTTCAAACAGGTGCCATTAATACAGGTAATGAGTGGAGGACAGAGGAGCCTCTTAAAGAAGAAGTTACAAGTCTGTGAGAGCCAGAAATCGTGCTTGTTTGTAGGTGACCAAATACTTATTTTACTGAGGAATTTACCAATTAATTCATTAAAAATCCTTCAATGTGATTTTCTGGATTTTTTTTTCCTCATTTTGTCTCTCATCGTTAGGCGGTAGGCGGCGGTGCTCAGCGGAGGACCTATCGGAGCTCGGCTGCATCCGCGGTATGCGGCGGGACTCGGTGGAGGAGCTGGACAGGAGCTCGGTTACGGCGGCGGTAAGCAGCGGGACTAGCAGCGGAGGGGGCTAACTGAGGCCCAGCTGGATTCGAGGTCGGTCGGATCGGATACGATACCGGCGACACAAGCAGAGATCGTTTTTACTATCCACAGGTCAGTAAAAATGCCAGCAAAGAAGGAGGAGATGGAAGAGATCAAAAAATCTCTGAACTTCTTGTCAGAAGAAGTGGACAAAATGGTTAGCCAGCAGGCCAAAATAATAGGCCTAATGGAAGATGTACGAGACTTAAAATTAACAATTCAGGAAAAAGACAAAAAAATTACGGACTTGGAGCGATGCGTCGAGGATCTTGAACAAGGTTCTCGTATGGATGACCTAGTTATAGGTGGACTAGACATCAAATATCAGTCATACGCTCATGCCACAACAGGACTGAGAGGTGAGGAGGCTCTCCTGAGTGAATCAGTTTCCCTAGAAAACCAGGTGCTTCAGTTCCTTGGCAGTAAAGATATAAAGGTAGAAGCAAATGCAATTTCAGCCTGTTATGCTTTACCCAGGAAAGATAATAAAACAAAGAAATCAATTGTGATGCGCTTTGTGAACAGAAGGGTAAAGAATGACATACTGAGGCAGGCCAGAAAGCTACGGGGAACACAAGTTTACCTAAATGAACACCTAACAAAAACAAATGCTGAAATCGCACGGCAAGCACGGATGCTGAAAAGACAAAATAAGATACAGGCAACATGGACAAGAAATTGTAGAATTTGGATCAAACTCAATGGAACACCTGAGCAAGCAAAGAGTATAATGATCAGAGATGTTACTGACTTAGATAAATACAGATGAACACTATCCATCCATCTTCTATCCATCTTCTACCGCTTTTCCGGAGGTCCGGGTCGCGGAGGCAGCAGTTCAAGCAGAGAAGCCCAGACTTCCCTCTCCCCAGCCACCTGCTCCAGCTCTTCAGAGGGGATACCAAGGCGTTCCCAGACCAGCTGGGAGACATAGTCTCTCCACCGAGTCCTGGGTCTGCCCCGGGGTCTCCTCCCAGTGGGACGTGCCTGAAACACCTCAAGTGGGAGGCATCCAGGAGGCATCCTAATCAGATGCCCATACCACCTCAACTGACTCCTTTCAATGTGGAGGAGCAGCGGTTCTACTCTGAGCCTCTCCCGGATGACTGAGCTCCTCACCCTATCTCTGAGGGTGAGTCCAGCAATCCTACGGAGAAAGCTCATTTCAGCCGCTTGTATCCGCGATCTCGTTCTTTTGGTCATTACCCAAAACTTGTGACCATAGGTGAGAGTAGGAACGTAGATTGACTGGTAAATCGACAGCTTTGCCTTAGAACTAAGCTCCCTCTTCACCACAACAGACCGGTACAACATCCGCATCACTGCAGATGCTGCTCCAATCCGTCTGTCAAGCTCTTGCTCCATTCTCCCCTCACTCGTGAACAAGACCCCAAGATACTTAAACTCCTCCACTTGGGGGAGGAGCCTGTCCCCAACCCGGAGAGGACAATCCACCTTTTTCCAGCTGAGGACCATGGACTCGGACTTGGAGGTGCTGATTCTCATCCCAGCCGCTTCACACTCAGCAGCAAACCATCCCAGCAAGAGCTGTAGGTCATTGCTGGATGAAGCCAACAGGACAACATCATCTGCAAACAACAGAGATGAGATCCTGTGGTCACCAAGCATGACACCCTCCATTCCCTGGCTGCGCCTAGAAATCCTGTCCATAAAAATTATGAACAGGATCGGTGACAAAGGGCAGCCCTGGCGGAGTCCAACTCTCACTGGGAATGACTCCGACCGAGTGTTGGCAATACGAACCAAACTCTCACAACGGTCGTACAGAGACCGAATAGCTCGTAACAACAAGCCCGATACCCCATACTCTCGAAGCACCCCCCACAAAAATCCACGAGGGATGCGGTCAAATGCCTTCTCCAAGTCCACAAAACACATGTAAACTGGTTGGGCAAACTCCCAAGAACCCTCGAGAATTCTCGAGAGGGTAAAGAGCTGGTCCGATGTGCCACGGCCAGGACGAAAACCACATTGCTCCTCCTGAATCCGAGGTTCGACCAACGGCCGGACTCTCCTCTCCAGTACCTTGGCATAGACCTTCCCAGGGAGGCTGAGGAGTGTGATCCCTCTAAAGTTGGAGCACACCCTCCGGTCCCCTTTTTTAAAGAGAGGAACCACCACCCCGGTTTGCCATGCCAAAGGCACTGCCCCCGACCTCCACGCAATGTTGCAGAGGCGTGTCAACCATGACAACCCAACAACATCTAGGGCCTTGAGGTACTCAGGGTGAATCTCGTCCACCCCCGGGGCCCGGCCACCAAGGAGATTTTTAACCACCTTGGTGACCTCAGCCCCTGTGATAGGCGAGTCATCCCCCTCGTCCCCAAACCCTGCTTCCACTGTGGAAGGCGTATCAGTGGGATTGAGGAGATCCTCGAAGTATTCCTTCCACCGCCCGATGATGTCCCCAGTCGAAGTCAACAGTGTCCCAGCCGCACCATACACAGTGTGGACAGGGAGCTGCTTTCCCCTCCTGAGCCGCCAGACAGTTTGCCAGAATCTCTTTGAGGCCAACCGAAAGTCTTGTTCCATGGCCTCACCGAACTCCTCCCATACCCGGGTTTTTGCTTCAGCAACCACCCGAACTGCACTCCGCTTGGCCTGCCGGTACACCTCAGCTGCTTCGGGAGTCCCACAAGCCAACCAAGCTTGATAGGACTCCTTCTTCAGCTTAATGGCCCCCCTCACCACTGGTGTCCACCACTTGGTTCGGGGGTTGCCACCACGAGATGCACCGACCACCTTGCGGCCGCAGCTCTGGGCCGCCACTTCAACAACAGAGGTGGAGAACATGGCCCATTCAGACTCCATGTCTCCAGACTCCCTCGGAATGTGGTTGAAGTTCTTCCGGAGGTGGGAGTTGAAGACCTCCCGGACAGGGGCCTCAGCCAGACGCTCCCAGCACACCCTCACTATACGTTTGGGTCTACCAGGTCTGAATGGCTTCCTCCCCTGCCATCGGATCCAACTCACCACCAGGTGGTGATCAGTTGACAGCTCTGCACCTCTCTTTACTCGGGTGTCCAAGACATACGGTCGCAGGTCTGATGATACGATAACAAAATCGATCATCGACCTGCGACCTAGGGTGTCCTGGTGCCAGGTGCACATATGGACACCCTTATGCTTGAACATGGTGTTCGTTATGGACAGACTGTAGTTAGCACAGAAGTCCAATAACTGAACACCACTCGGGTTCAGATCGGGCAGGCCGTTCCTCCCAATCACCCCCCTCCAGGTTTCACTGTCGTTGCCCACGTGCGCATTGAAGTCCCCCAGTAGGACAATGGAGTCTCCAAGAGGAGCACCCTCCAGCACCCCAGTCACAGACTCCAAAAAGGGTGGGTACTCTGAAACATCATTTGGTGCATAGGCACAAATGATGGTCAGGACCCGTTTCCCAACCTGAAGGCGCAGGGAAGCAACCCTTTCGTCCACCAGGGAAAACTCCAATATAGAGGCAGCAAGGTGGGGCGATACAAGAATACCCACCCCTGCTCGTCGCCTCTTGCCCGGGGCAACTCCAGAAAAGGCCAAGCTCCAGCCCCTCTCCAGGAGACTGGTTCCGGAACCGGAGCTGTGTGTTGAAGTGAGGCCGACTATATCTAGCCGGTATCTCTCAACCTCGTACACCAGCTCAGGCTCCTTCCCCACCAGAGAGGTGACATTCCACGTACCAAAAGCCAGTTTAGAAAGCTTGGGATCAGTCCGCCAAGGTCTCTGCCTTTGACCACCACCTGATCCACATAGCACCGGACCCCCATGATCCCTCCTGCAGGTGGTGAGCCCACTGGAGGGCGGACCCATGTAACTCCTTCGGGCTGAGCCCGGCCGGGTCCCATGGGTGGAAACCCGGCCACCAGACGCTAGCCTTCGAGCCCCTCCCCCAGGCCTGGCTCCAGGGTGGGGCCCCGGTAACCCCATACCGGGCGGGGTACACTGAATCCTTGATATACAATTCATGAGAGTCTGTTGGATTGTTCTTAGTCTGGCACTTCACCCAGGACCAGTTTGTCTTGGGAGACCCTATCAGAGGCAAATTGCCCCGGACAACATAGCTCCTGGGATCACTGGGGCACGCAAACCCCCCCACCACGATAAGGTGACGATCCATGAGGGGGCAGATGAACACTAATTAAGAAAATTAAGAGACAATGATAATCCATAGTCTCACACACGGTAAGAATAGTTCTTTTGATATACCATGTCAAAGTATTTAAAAAAAATAAGCAATACAAACAAAAACTTATGACTGACTTGAGTAGACATCAATTATCCCCAGTTGGAGGAAGTCATTTGACACAGAGTAAGGATACTCAAACTCTGAAAATATGCCATTATACTGAACATAAACTACAAGAGATGGAGAATGATATTGATCCTGATAACCACTTTTTCAATAATATTCATAACCATTGTGAATATTACACTGAAAAGCAATTCAAAAGTCAAGTGCAACTAGATGGTAAACTATCAACAATACACTTCAACAGCAGAAGTCTTAACAAAAACTTTCCACAGATTCAGGACTATTTAAAACAGCTAGACAGAAAATTTACAGCTATCGCAGTCTCTGAAACTTGGCTTAATGAAGAGCAGGCTCCCCTGATGGCAATAGAGGGATATCAGATGTTTCATATTAACAGATCTCAAAAAAAGGGTGGTGGTGTTGCACTGTATATTGATGACCTGTATAGGTGTAAGCTTGTAAATGGAATGTCTTTTGCACTACCAGGGATTTTGGAATGTGTTACTGTTGAGATTGACCAAGATAAAACAAAAAATCTATTTATAAGTTGTATATATAGAACGCCGGGAACTTGCATTGAGACATTCAGAGATAAATTAGTCGAGCTGTACAATAATATTACTAGTAAGAAAATGGTAGTAATTTGTGGAGATTTCAATATTGATTTACTAAATCCACATCAACAAAATGTAATTACAGAGTTCATGAATTCTATGTGCAGCATGAGTCTATATCCCACAATAACACATCCCAGTAGAATCACAGTTCACACTGCTACACTTATTGACAACCTGTTTGTTAATATTATTGATAAGAAAATAGAAAGTGGATTATTGATAAATGATAAAAGTGACCACTTGCCAACCTTTGCACTGATCCATGGCCACACGGGGGCCAATGCAGAAAAAATTTGAAAATCGTTCAGATACAAATCACCAAATGCAATCAGTTCTTTTAAAGAGGACTTGCTGAAGCAAGACTGGACAGAAGTCTATGTATCAGATGTAAATGAAGCTTATGACGCTTTTATAAACATTGTAACCACTCTTTATGAAAAAAATTGTCCATTAGTAAAGAAAAAGCTTAAACATAAATTTGCCGATAAGCCATGGTTAACCAAAGGATTACAAAAGGCATGTAAAAAGAAAAATTTATTATATAAAGCTTTCCTAAAGAAAAGGACAAAAGAAGCAGAGCAGCGGTATAAAACATACAAAAATAAGTTAACATATATAATAAGATGTAGTAAGAGAGACTATTACAGTAAAGAACTGGAGAAAAACAGAGACAATATTAAAAATACATGGACAATACTTAACAGTATTCTTGGAAATAAAAGCAGAAATACAAGCTACCCAACCGATTTTTCAAAAAATAATAAAACGACTCAGAGTGTGAATGCAGCTTCACCTGCAGATGAATTTAATAACTTTTTTGTTAACATTGGTCCTAATTTGGCTCGAGAAATACCCATTACGGTGCCTACAGATGATACAATAAGCAAAAACACTGCTATAAAAGACTCCATTTCATAAAGAACACAGACGAGAGAGAGGTCATTGAAATTGTTAAATCGTTTAAAAGTAAAACATCTATGGACTGTGATGGTATTGACATGCTCTTAGTCAAAACTGTTATTGAATGCTTAGTGAAACCACTGACGTATATCTGTAACCTGTCTCTCCAAACAGATATACAGTATTTCCCAATGCAATGAAAATAGCTAAAGTAATTCCAATATACAAGACGGGTGACAGAGGGGAATTCTCAAACTATAGACCAATTTCACTATTACCGCAATTTTCCAAGATACTTGAAAAAATATTCTATGAGAGAATTGACAACTTCATACTAAAGAATAATTTATTGTGTGAGCAGCAATATGGGTTCAGACACAAGAGGACAACTGCATTTGCTCTAATGGAATTTACAGAAAAAATATCAACTGCCATTGAAAATAAAGAGTATTCAGTTGGGGTATTCCTGGATCTTAAAAAAGCATTTGATACAGTGGATCATAATTTATTATTAAAGAAACTACAAAATTGTGGTATTAGAGGAGTAGCACTGTCCTGGTTAAGTAGTTACTTAAAGAATAGATATCAGTATGTATGTGTTGGTAACAAAAACTCACAGTTACTGAAGGTTACTTGTGGAGTCCCACAGGGTTCAGTTTTGGGACCATTATTATTCAATATGTATATAAATGATATATGTAAAGTTTCAGAAAAAATGGACTTAATATTGTTTGCCGATGACACTAATCTATTATGCAGTGGAAGCAATCTGGAACAACTTCTGGATACACTCGGAAAGGAATTAGGAAAGCTTAAACTGTGGTTTGATTCAAACAAATTAATGTTTTAATAACCATCACAACATTTTAACAACCATCACAACAACTTAGTATCTAAACTCAGTGTAAATGGTGTAGAGATTGAAAGGGTATCTAAAACTAAATTTCTTGGAGTAATAATTGATAAACTGTGTTGGAAGTCACATATTAATTATATTAAAGGTAAAATATCCAAATCAATTGCAATATTACACAGAGTGAAATATTTGCTGAATCAACCCACACTATATACCTTGTATCATTCATTAATACTCCCATACATGACATATTGTAATGAAGTATGGGGAAATACATATAAAACAAACATATATCCACTCTTTATGCTTCAGAAGAGAGCTATTAGAAAAATAAACAAAGCAGCTTACAGGGAACCAACAAACCCACTTTTTCTTAAATTAAATGCTCTCAAGTTGAAAGATCTGGTTGACTTTAAAACTGCAATAATAATGTTTAAAGTGAAGAATCTATCACTGCCCGCAAATATCCCAAAGTTGTTCCAAATAAGGGAGAAACAATATCATTTTAGAGCAACATGTATATTTCAAAAACCTTCAGTGAGAACAACCACCAAGCAACACTGTGTTTCAGTGCAAGGAGTCAGATTATGGAACGATTTTGGACCTGAATTAAAATCATGTACAACGCTTGGACAATTTAAACAAAAACTAAAGGAAGAAATACTCCAAACATATATACAAGATGACATGTAAAATCACATAAGGATTGTCATATCCAGCCTGTGTTGTGTTGTAGCTTAGTTTTTTTCTGTCACATTTTGTCTTAGCTTTGTTTTTGAATTGTAATCGCTTAGCTTAGCTTAGTTTTTTTTTCTGTCACATTTTGTCTTAGCTTTGTTTTTGAATTGTAATCGCTCTTGTCTTGTTTTTTTTTCTTTTTTTTCTCTTTTGAATTCTTGGATGGAATATGGGTGGGCAATATAAGCTGCGGCTTCAGCCATCACCCATTTCGGATAACTTGCGTTGAATTGTATAATCAGAGGAGTTATTGTCTAATTTGACCTTGTCGGATTTTCTTTCCCCCTTTGTTATATTATTCAGTTTCTTTTAACCTGTACTATCCGAAATAAAGATTCATTCATTCATTCATTCATAGTTGAGGTATACCTATGATGAAAATTAGAAACCTCTCTCATCTTTTAAGTGGGAGAACTTGCACAGTTGGTGGCTGGCTAAATACTTTTTTACCCCACTGTATTTATAGAAATGCGCTTTGTACAGTCAAGTTGCATGATGCTGTTGAAAAAATATTGTTTTTCATGTATGATCATGTATTTCATATAACCAAGCTGTGCAAAAATTTTATGTAAGATATACATTTATATCATATTCAGTGAAAAAACACTGCTCTATAAACCAGTGGCTTTACAACCGAGCTATAGTTGATGTTTGTGTGTGAGTGACACAAAGAATAAATAGTTATTGGCAGTGCAGTTGTTTTCCTGTTTTGTAAGTCATTAAAAAGAAACATTAGTAACGCAATCTCTTTCGGATTAATAACGGGATTATTACATTTATCAAACTAACGCGTTACATTACTGCGTTACACCGAACAGTAATCAGGCTACTGTAATGCGTTACCCAACACTGGTTACCACTACCATTGTCTGTGGAGTGAATGAATAATGTATCCCTTGTAAAGCGTCTTTGAGTGTCTATGAAAAGTGCTATAAAAATCTGATGCATTATTATTATTATTAAAACAAGTTGTATAGTTTTAAATTATGTTTTGTGGATCTGTATCAAATATATATGGATGTGATTCGGGGTTGGTGAAATTATCTGAAAATTTTGCAGGCGGTCTGGGGGACGCAGTCTTCCAGCGGTGTCCGGGGCAGAGCCCCGTTGGGGGTGTTTCGGGGGCATAGCCCCCCGAAGCTCTTGGGTTTTTATGATTTTTAAGTACCAGAACTGTGCTTAAATGACATAAAACAAACAGCTGAATGCCACTTATTACTGTATAATATTGACTTATGTTCCAAGAAGATAGCATTCCTAACATATTCCAACAAGCATTATCCATCACATGCTTTAACACTTGATCAAATCAAAATCAGTTAATTTTATCTATTCCATAATAGAAATAAAATTCCAACATACCATGCTTTTTATAATTTCAGCATTTATTTCAGATCATCAGTTTCAATCTCCATTGAGTCTTGAGCAGTTGATTTTGCACAATCACTGATGTATCTAAGTCTTAGAAATATTCATAAGTTATTAGTCAATGTCCATTCTGCACTGTCAATTTCAAACTGTTTGAAATCATAAAAGTAATCTAACTAAATTGTTTTGCTATTTTTTTTCTCCTCAACATCAATCCATATCTGATATATGTGATATTAATTAGGGAAGACAGAAAAGCACAAACATAAACATAATTCTAAGTACGTGTGGCGTTAAAAATATTTATTAAATAAAGTCCAAAACATCTTCAGCAGGCAAGATGAAGAAAATATTAACTAGATGACATGTATACAAAAATATATCTTCACATACCTCAAAAATTCACTCCTCTATCCGCAACTGGCACTGGTTGTTGGGGTGGATCCTTCCTTTTGATTTCCAGGTCCGATCGTGTCGTTAACAAAGGGTGGAGGCTGTATGGTTTCGATGTTTTTTTCTGAACACCTAAAGTTCCAGCAATTGAACTTTTGTGGACCTCGATTTCACCTGTTGTGCATGTTTTCTGCTCTTAGCATGACTCTCGAGAGACTTAAATCCTCTTCCACCGTAGTCAATGGTGTCGTTACACCACGTGCATATCGCCTGCCCAGCACGGTTGATTTTCCGTATGAAATTGCTAAATAAATTTGTCACAGTTGTCTTACCAACATCCGTTGCAATCTCCTTTTCTAGCCAATCCCAACGAAATTTGTTTTTCACGATCTTGTCAATTTCTTTGACTCTCGGAGCATCTTTACGTTCAACCACCAACATCACTGCAATGCAAGTCCGCTATGGGAGAGCGAGGAAAACAAAGGATTAAGAATAAAATAGGATTAAGATAAGAAACAGCCGCGTTCATTGGTCACTGCAAGGATGATCAGCATCAGCCAATCAGGCGCGTCGTTAGGGGATTACTAAGGGAATTTTTTTTTTTTTTTGAAGGACGATCAGCATCAAATCAGGTGCGCCGTGAAATTTTTTTTTTTTTTTTTTAAGGACGATCAGCATCAAGTCAGGCGCGCCGTTAGGGGATTACTAAGGGATTTTTTTTTTTTATTTTATTTTGGAAGATAAAAAAAGCGGAATTCCGCGAATTAGCGGAAAAATCACATCCCTAAATATACAATAATTGTTTAGGAGAGATGTAGGCCTAAAATTTGCATGTGCTTCAGGGCCCTTTCTGTGTTTGTGACCAGGGTGTGTGGTCATGATTACAGAAAGCCAAACAGGTCATAATTTCCATGATTATTACAATTTGATTAAAATGTTATGTGCAAATGTGTGCTTTATGGCTACTGTGTGGTTTGAGCCTTGTGGTAATCCCCATAGGTTGATTTTCTGTGGCAATGTTCATGGCAACAAGGTTGACATGAGAACAAGATCTCACAAGAACAGTAACACTGACACTGTGGAAAATGTGTTGAAGGACGAGACTGAGTTTATTCCTCAGGTTCAGCTTTATTCACAATCACATACTCCCAACATTCCAAAGCAGAAAAAGAGGATGAATCTTCTCACATCTGTCCTTTTATACCCAGGACATCAAACCTACAGTCACATGGTGTTTAACCAAACATACAGTCACATGGTACTTAATCCCAGTCACAATGTAACTCCCCCGATCTTAACACCATCTACCCCCTAGTCTCCGGTGGTCAGGAAATCTCTCAAGGCCATCTCCTTGAAACAAAAGGCCAAATCTCACACCCTCCTGTTACCTCTCGGAGGCTCAGTCCCTTTGTTCCCATGAGACATGAAGCACACAATAAACATACAGTAATATATCTGTGGAGCATATGAAACCAACATATGTGCCCCACATGACCCCCCCCCCAAACGTCTAAGATGGGACAACATAACTAAAGATGCATGTCATAATAAAATCACCACATATCAGTCCACATGCTGCTTCGGCCTCAGTCTTCTGCCGTATTTGCTGTAAGCCGGCTTTACTGCCTCCGCAGTGTCCTCTTGCTGTGGGGCTGCTGCCTGCGGATTGGAACTGTTAGTCAATCTCTGTGGGTGTTCTGGGGAATGCTCTCTAGGGGGTCTGCCATGCCGGGGAGCCCTCGCCAACTGCACAGTTTCGTCAGCCATCACGAAAGCGGGTTTGAGCCTGTTTATGCCAATCATTTCCTTTCTGCCTCCCAAATCTAGCAAAAAATGCTTATCTCCTGTTTCCAGCACTCTAAATGGCCCATCATAAGACGGTCGCAAGCTTGGGCGATGGGCGTCATCCATCCATCCATCCATCTTCTACCGCTTTTCCGGAGGTCCGGGTCGCGGAGGCAGCAGTTCAAGCAGAGAAGCCCAGACTTCCCTCTCCCCAGCCACCTGCTCCAGCTCTTCAGAGGGGATACCAAGGCATTCCCAGACCAGCTGGGAGACATAGTATCTCCACCGAGTCCTGGGTCTGCCCCGGGGTCTCCTCCTCATGGATCGTCACCTTATCGTGGTGGGGGGGGTTTGCGTGCCCCAGTGATCCCAGGAGCTATGTTGTCCGGGGGCAATTTGCCTCTGATAGGGTCTCCCAAGACAAACTGGTCCTGGGTGAAGGGCCAGACTAAGAACGATCCAACAGACTCTCATGATAAATTGTATATCAAGGATTCAGTGTACCCCGCCCGGTATGGGGTTACCGGGGCCCCACCCTGGAGCCAGGTCTGGGGGAGGGGCTCGAAGGCTAGCGTCTGGTGGCCGGGTTTCCACCCATGGGACCCAGCCGGGCTCAGCCCGAAGGAGTTACATGGGTCCTCCCTCCAGTGGGTTCACCACCTGCAGGAGGGATCATGGGGGTCCGGTGCTATGTGGATTAGGTGGCGGTCAAAGGCGGAGACCTTGGCGGACTGATCCCAAGCTTTCTAAACCCCGGGGCGATGGGCGTCATGTCTGACAAAAACAAACTCCGCATTTTTTAAAGCTTTAGGCACAAAAACTCGCGGGAAACTGTGATGAACTGGGCCAGGTAGCGTGCTCATTCCCGTGTCGCTCTGCAACCGCTGAGCGGGGGGGCACTCTGGCGCAGGATTATCCGGGAGAAACTCCCTGGGCAGCCGGAGTGGCTGCGCAAAAACTAACTCAGCTGGGGAGGCTTTTAAATCCTCTTTAGGTGCAGAACGCAACCCCAATAAAACCCATGGTAGCCTGTCCACCCAATTTGCATCCGTAAGCGACGCTCTGAGGGCTGCTTTCAATGACCTGTGGAAACGTTCGCATAAACCATTCACCTGCGGGTTGTACGCGGTAGTGCGGTGGATTGTTACTCCCAGGCTGTAGGCCATCGCTGACCAGAGCTCGGAAACAAATTGAGGACCTCTGTCGGACGTAATGTCCGATGGGACTCCAAAACGCGCTACCCATGCTGTTAAAAACGCGCGCGCCACCTCCTCGGCTGTGGTTGATGCCAGTGGGACCACTTCCGGCCAACGCGTGGTGCGGTCCACCATTGTCAAAAGGTGTGTGCACCCCTATGACGGCGGGAGGGGGCCTACGAGGTCGACATGCACATGATCGAACCGCTTAGCCGTGATGTGAAAAGGCTCCAAGGGAACTCTGGTGTGTTTGTGTATTTTGGCTCGCTGACAAGCCACGCAGGCTGCTGCCCACTCCTTGACTTGCTTGCGCAGGCACGGCCACACAAATTTCTCTCCTACCATTTTGACCGACGCGCGCGCCCCCGGGTGCGCCAGAGAATGGATCGAGTCAAAAACGTGGCGGCGCCACGCGGCTGGTACAACCGGACGCGGTCGTCCAGTGGAGACATCGCAGATTAGGGGGGGCATACCGTCTCGCAGCACCCTGTTCTCCAGCCTTAACCCTGTTGGTCCAGACTGGAGTGCGCGCACGTCCGCATCGCTAAACTGCTCCCCGGCCATGGCTGCATAATCTATCCCTAAGCGGACCGGGGCCGCGTGCGCTTCCGCGTCGCTACCCTGGTCCGCGGCCATGGCTGCAGAGTCTGCCCCCACGGGGCCTGGAGCCGCCACAGCACGTGAGAGGCAGTCTGCCACTACATTATATTTACCTGCCACATGCTGGATATCGGTAGTAAACTCCGATATCGCGGCCAGCTGTCTCTGCTGCCGGCTCGACCAAGGTTCAAAAATCTTGGCCATCGCGAAAGTCAGTGGTTTGTGGTCCATGAACGCGGTGAAACGGCGCCCTTCCAGCCAGAACTGGAAGTGGCGGATGGCCAAGTGTAGAGCTAACAACTCCCTGTCGAACGCGTTGTATTTTCGCTCGCTATGGCTCAAGATTTTGCTGAAAAACGCAAGCGGTTGCCAGGCCCCAAACACGTACTGTTCAACGACCGCCCCTATGGCCACATCTGACGCGTCAGTAGTGAGCGCCATGCGGGCCGTTGGGACTGGGTGTGCCAACAACGCAGCGTTTGCCAGGGCTGATTTGACTTGAGAGAATGCGCGCTCCCGCTCGGGAGACCATTCGATTTTATTTGTGGGTTTTTGTTTTTTTAGTGCAGCATACAATGGTTGCATGAGCTGCGCTGCGCTGGGGAGGAAACGGTTGTAAAAATTCACCATTCCCAAAAACTCCTGTAACGCTTTGACCGTTTGTGGTTGGGGGAAATTTGTTATTGCGCGCACCTTATCGGGCAGAGGGACCACTCCTTCTGGCGAAACGCGATGCCCCAAAAAATCAATCTGCGCCACCCCGAACTGACACTTCGCTGGGTTGATTATTAACCCGGGCTCTGCCAATCTCCGGAAAACTGCTGTGAGGTGGCTTTCGTGTTCGTCTTTGGACACACTGGCTACCAAAATGTCGTCCAGGTAGACGAACACGAAAGGGAGATCGCGCAGGACCGCGTCCATCATGCGCTGGAACGTCTGCGCCGTGCCTTTAAGCCCAAATGGCATGCGCAAAAACTCAAAAAGCCCAAAAGGAGTTATTACCGCTGTTTTGGGTATGTCCTCAGCGTGCACTGGAACCTGGTGGTAACCTCGTACCAAGTCTATTTTAGAAAAAATGCGCGCCCCCACCAAATGAACCGAAAAATCTTGGATGTGTGGGATCGGGTAGTGGTCGTGCGCTGTGACGTTATTCAACCTGCGGAAATCACTGCACGGTCACCACGAGCCATCAGCCTTTGGGACCATGTGCAGCGGTGAAGCCCATGGGCTCTTCGAACGCCTGATGATGCCCAGCCTTTCCAGGTTGGCGAACTCCTCGCGCGCTATGGTCAGTTTAGCTGAGTCCAAGCGCCGAGCTTTTGCAAAAACGGGTGGGCCAGTGGTAGTAATAAAATGTTCCACCCCATGTTTAGCCACTGTCGCCGAAAACGTTGGGACCATGAGTGCTGGGAACTGAGTGAGGAGTGTGTGGAACTTACCACCTGCAGCTGTGACGTTGGCTTGTGCAGTTGGCGGGGCCACTCGAGCTGTGCAGGGAATAGAGTGAAAAGAGAGTGCATTAACCAGACGTCTGTTAGCAAGATCAACTAATAAACCATGTGAGCACAAAAAATCAGCCTCTAACATGTTGAAATTGACTGCCGCTACAACAAAAGTCCACTTAAATGTACGGCCCTGCAAAGACAGAAGCAGAGTCCTCTCACAGAAGGTCTTAATCGCTGAGCCGTTCGCTGCTGACACCCGGGGACCACTGGAAGGCGCCAGCCGGTCCGCGTAGGTAGGCGTGATGAAGCTCAGCTGGGAGCCTGTGTCCATGAGGAAATGCCTCCCCGAGCGTGCATCTTTCAGGTAGAGCAGCTTGTTCTCCTCCCCGAGGGCCGCAGCTGCTACTGACCCCCGGTCTTGGCATTTCCCGAGCGCTTGAAATGGCACAGTGGAATGCACTTGTGCGCCCTCTCTGCAAAGCGGCGATGGTATAAGCAAAGGACGTCGTCCGCTCCGTGTTGCCTGGCCCTTGCTGCTGCCGTCGTCGGTGAGTCTGGTGCTGCAGCCTCTGGCCCCCTGCCGTCTCAGGACATTGCGCCTAGCTCTGCTGCCGCGGCCGAAGCCGCGCTCCGTTTGTGGGCGTCGATGAGTCGCTGCGCCTCCTGGCTCAGCTCGTGGTAGTCTCGTCGGGCCAACAGAGGCGAACCGGCCAGGTTCACTCTCACCGCTGGCGGTAGGGTCCTGAGGAAAAGGTGGGTGAAGATAAAGCTGTCATCTTCGGAGTCTCTCAGCCTCAGCATTTTCCCCATCAGGTCTGCGGGTCTGTCGTTCTCAAACTCCGTCAATGCCAGAAGCCCCTCTGCTCGCTGTTGCACCGAGGGGGTGAAGTGGCTGATAAGCACAGCCTTCAATGCGCTGTACTTGTTGCTGTCCGGTGGGTGGTTGACCAGGTTCTCCACCCTCTGGACTGTGTGGTTGTCCAGCTTCGCCACCACATGGTAGAACTTCGTGTCGTCTCTTGAGATTCTCCGGAGGTTGAACTGCGCCTCGACTGTGCTAAACCAGGAGCGCAGACTATTCTGCCAGAAATCCGGCAGCTGGAACATGGCGGCATTCGTCAGGCTGGCTTCTGCCGAGTCCGGCTCGGGAGAATTACTTCTGCTCATGCTTCGTCGTAAGGTCACCAGTGTGGAGAATGTGTTGAAGGACAAGACTGAGTTTTTTCCTCAGGTTCAGCTTTTTTCACAATCACATACTCCCAACATTCCAAAGCAGAAAAAGAGGATGAATCTTCTCACATCTGTCCTTTTATACCCAGGACATCAAACCTACAGTCACATGGTGTTTAACCAAACATACAGTCACATGGTACTTAATCCCAGTCACAATGTAACTCCCCCGATCTTAACACCATCTACCCCCTAGTCTCCGGTGGTCAGGAAATCTCTCAAGGCCATCTCCTTGAAACAAGAGGCCAAATCTCACACCCTCCTGTTACCTCTCGGAGGCTCAGTCCCTTTGTTCCCATGAGACGTGAAGCACACAATAAACATACAGTAATATATCTGTGGAGCATATGAAACCAACATATGTGCCCCACAACACGAGAGTTCACTTGTAACAACCAATCATGCAGGCTCTTCCTTGTGTGCTGGATGCAGCATCTGTCAAAAATCGACTTGTCGCTAAGTTTTACCTGTTTGTTGCAGCAAACTGGATCTGGAGCACAAAACATATCTGGTCGAAAGAGGAGCATTGACTAGAGTGGAAACTATCTGCTTTACCAACAGCCATTAATGCATTCACATCCAGTGGAAATGGTACTTACATGAATCCACCATTGAGATGATGTTATAACAGTGGTTCTGGTTCTGGGGCAGGAAGTCTAGAAAGACTTATAAGATAAGATAAGATAAGATAAGCCTTTATTAGTCCCACAGTGGGGAAATTCCAGGATTGCAACAGCATAGGGATAGCAACACTCAGAGCAACAATCAGAAGGCAAGAAAAAACAACATCTAGTAAACATATGTCCATATTACTATAAATATATATATATATAGACACACAGTGCAGAGCATTATGGCTGGTGAATTTGCAGCAGAAAGTCTAAGCTCTCTCTCCGCGGATGCAGCGGGCCAGCTGGAAGTCTTTGGGCATGATGGTGACCCCCTTATCGAAGAAGAGACCCACCAGGTGGGCCTCGCTGGTCTCCTGCAGAGCCATGACGACGAAGCTCAGGAAGCGCAGGACGGTCTTGAAGTCCTGAGCGATCTCCCTCACCAGGCGCTTGGCGGGCAGCTTACGGATGAGCAGCTCCGTGGATTTCTGGTAGCGACGGATCGCTCTCAGAGCCACGGGCCTGTGACGGCGAGGCCTCTTCACTCTGCCGGTGGCCAGAGCGCCTCTCCGAGCAGCCCTGGTGGCTAGCTGTCTCCTGGGGGGCTTCTTCCTCCAGTAGATTTTACGGGCGGTCTGCTTGGTTCTTGCCATCGCTCTTTATTATTCTGTCTTATATTTCTTTCACGCCGTCTAAACTCCAGCCCGGCACCCGCGTCCTTTTCGCTACAGCTCCCGGTATGTCGAGTTTCCCATTAGCACCGGGCGGCGGCCAAGTGCTAGCTAGCACTAGCTCCTCCCCGCTGTAACGTCTCCCGCTGCAAACCGTGGCTCCGTCCGCCGACCCGGGAGACCCCCGGGGCGATCCGTGCGTCCGTGATGTACAGTGTAACCAAATATTTCCTAGCCCACTTATAAGGTCCTGGAGAAAATAATCAGACTTATATGCCATGTTGAATTCCCTTTATTACTGCCTGCAGGAGAGAAGCAAAGAAACAGCCTACCTGAAGTTTCTGCACTGCTCTGCTTAACAAAGGAGGCTCCTGGTTTTTATAGGCACCCCCAGAGCGCTCCCCCACCTTACCTTATATGGATAAATAGAAACTGGTTGAGAAAGTACTAGAACATTCTGACAGTAACTTTCCACTGACCATAGTTACACTCAGGACATGTATTAGCAGCAATTGTTCAGAAGAGGAAAGACATTTAAACATAACTGCACATCACCTAAATTACACAACAGACTGGTATATAGCAGTAAATTTCCACCATGATGAACATGTGAATAACAAATTTCCACTGTGGTGACCCACCACAGTCTACTTGGACATTCATAACACTCAGCTTGAGCAGGAAGCAGAACAATTGGCATACGGACAGAGAGCCTCTTGGGGGACAACCAGTTAATCACGCCATTGATATGTATGGACTGATATCAATAAGTAAATGTGCCTTCAGGTTCAGGTTACTTTATTTGTACCCGTAGGTAGATTTGTTTTGCAGTCTGGTGACATCCATATTTACAAGCCACAAATTACATTCAACATAGACACAAACACAGGCACATATGAAGCTGACTATAAACATGATAAGAATACTCAAGGCTCCATCAATCAGGGTATAAAAAGACAAAGAGGTGGGAGAAAAACCAGAGGTAAGAGAGAAGGGTCATATTAAAAGTTAAAAACTAGTCAAAGAGGTTAAAAACTCAAAGCATGCATTCTCTTTTGTCCTATTGTTATACATCTCTGGAGCAAAGAGAGGAATTCCAGCGCCAGTAATCACGCAATTGATATGTGTTGACTGTTATGCATACCAATATGTAAATGTGCCATGCATTCTCTCTTGTCTGTATAAATGTGCTGACTTGACATGCCTTACGGAGCTTACTTGCAACCCACTCAGAGCTCACTCACAGCGCACTGACACAGCGCTGAGAGTGTCTCGTGATGGAGGAATAAAACATCTTAAACCTTCAGCTCGCCGTGTCCGCCTGCACTTATTATTTTATGCCTCCACACTGGTGACCCTGACGAAGAAGGAACACAAGGCGAACACCCCGGAGATGACCCGGACGGGAAGCCTCGGAACGCGTCACGGTGCGTCCCTCGCCTGATTTTTTACCTCCACACTGGTGACCTGATGAGGGAGAATGACCGTCTGCTGCCTCTCACCGCGCTGTGGATCCCAGAGGACCAGAGATCGCCTACATCCTTTGCACCCACACAGGAGCACGCGCGCCTTGTCCTCTCTCCACGATGTGACCTCCAGGGCCAAGAGCGCAGCGCTGGAACCAAGACGCACGCAACCTTCTTATCAGACTTATTTGAATGGGTTTGATTGATCGTGTGGAAATTTGTACAATTGTGTAAAAGCTGCTACTGTGGAGAATGTGTTCAAGGATGAGGCTGAGTTTGTTCCTCAGATTCAGCTTTATTCATAGAGCACATCTCCAACAAATCTCAAAGCAAATCAAGAGGAAGTTTTCATCTCACATCAGGGGTTTTATACCCCGGGCACGAAACAGCAGTCACATGGTGTTTAATCAAACATACAGTCACATGGTACTTAATCTCAATCACAAAGTAACCCCTTTGATCTCACACCATTGTCCTCTAGTCTCTGTGGCCCGGAAATCTTCCCCGGTCGTCTCCCAGAAACAAAGGCCGAATCTCACACTCCTCTGCTGAATCCCAGAGTCTCAGTCCTCTTTGTTCCATGAGACGTGAAGCACACAATAAACATACAGTAACACATTTGTGGGGAATATGTAACCAACATAGGCGCCACAAGACCCCCCCCAAACATCTAAATGGGACAAACATAACCAGAGACACATGACATCATAACATTACTGCACATCAATCCACCAGTTGCTTAACTCTCAGTCTCCTGCCGTATCTGCTGAAAGCCGGCTTTGCTGCTGTCTGCACCTGTGGATTAGAACTGTTAGTCGATCTCTGTGGGAGTCCTGTAGAATGCCCTCTAGGGGGTCTACCGCGACGGGGGGCTGTCGCCAACTGCACCTCCTCATCCGCCAACACAAAAGCGGGTTTGAGTCTGTTAATACAAATCAATTCTTTTCTGCCTCCCAAATCTAGCAAAAAATGTTTCTCTCCTGTTTCCAGCACCTTGTACGGCCCATCGTAAGGCGGACGCAAGCTGGGGTGACAAGCATCATGTCTCACAAAAACAAACTCCGCATTTTTTAAAGCCTTCGGCACAAAAACGCGTGGGAAACCGTGATGAACCGGGCCAGGAAGCGTGTTTGATCCTGTGCCGCTCTGCAACAGCTGAGCGGGGGGGCAATTTGGGGCAGGATTATCGGGGAGAAATTCCCCTGGCAAACGGAGAGGCTGTGCAAAAACTAATTCCACTGGAGAGGCTTGCAAATCCTCCTTAGGTGCAGAACGCAACCCCAATAAGACCCATGGTAACTTGTCAACCCAATTTGTATCCGTAAGTGACGCTCTGAGGGCCGCTTTCAATGACCTATGAAAACGCTCGCATAAACCGTTAGCCTGGGGGTTGTACGCGGTGGTGCGGTGGATCTTTACCCCTAGGCTGCGGGCCATCAACGACCAGAGTTCGGAAACAAATTGAGGACCCCTGTCTGACGTTATGTCCGACGGAACTCCAAAACGCGCTACCCAAGCTGTTAAAAACGCGTGCGACACTTCCTCCGCTGTGGTTGACGCCAGAGGGACCGCTTCCGGCCAACGCGTGGTGCGATCCACCATCGTCAAAAGATGTGTGTACCCCTGTGACGACGAAAGGGGGCCTACCAAGTCGACATGCACATGATCAAAGCGCTTAGCAGGAATGTGAAAAGGCTCCAAAGGAGCTCTAGTGTGCTTGTGTATTTTGGCTCGCTGACACGCTATGCAGGCTGTCACCCATTCCTTGACCTGTCTGCGCAACCCCGGCCATACAAATTTCTCCCCCACCATTTTGACCGATGCGCGCACCCCCGGGTGCGCCAGAGAATGGATCAAGTCAAAAACGCGGCGGCGCCACGCAGCTGGTACCACGGGGTGCGGCCGTCCCGTGGAGACATCGCAGATTAGGGGAGGCATACCCATTTGCAGCACCCTGTGCTCCAGCCTTAACCCTGTTGGTCCAGACTGGAGCGCGCGCACGTCCGCATCGCTAACCTGCTCTGCGGCCATGGCTGCATAATCTAACCCCATGCGGACCGGGGCCGCGCATGCTCCCGCGTCGCTACCGTGGCCCGCGGCCATGGCTGCAGAGTCTGCCCTCACGTGGTCTGGCGCCGGCACAGCACGCGAGAGGCAGTCTGCCACTACATTATGTTTACCTGCGACATGCTGGATATCGGTGGTGAACTCTGATATCGCGACCAGCTGTCTTTGCTGCCGGCCCGACCAAGGTTCAGAAATCTTGGCCATCGCAAAAGTCAGCGGTTTGTGGTCCACGAACGCGGTGAAATGGTGCCCTTCCAGCCAGAACTGGAAATGGCGGATGGCTCAGTGTAGGGCCAACAACTCCCTGTCGAACGCGTTGTATTTTCGCTCGCTATCGTGCAAGGTTTTGCTGAAAAACGCGAGCGGTTGCCAGGTCCCCACTACCAACTGTTCAACGACCGCCCCTACCGCTAAATCGGACGCGTCAGTGGTGAGGGCCATGCGGGCTGTTGGAACTGGATGTGCCAACAAAGCCGCGTTTGCCAGCGCTGTTTTGACTTGAGAGAATGCGCGCTCCTGCTCAGGAGACCATTCGATTTTATTTGTGGGTTTTTGCTTTTTTTAGTGCCGCGTACAATGGTTGCATGAGCCGCGCTGCACTTGGGAGGAAACGGTTATAAAAATTAACCATTCCCAAAAGCTCCTGTAACGCTTTGATCGTTTGAGGTTGGGGAAAACTTGTTATTGCGCGCACTTTATCGGGGAGAGGGACTGCTCCTTCCGGCGAAACGCGATGCCCCAAAAAATCAATCTGTGCTACCCCAAACTGGTACTTCGCTGGGTTAATTATTAACCCGTGTTCTGCCAGCCTCCGGAAAACTGCCATGAGGTGGTTTTCGTGTTCGTCTTCGGACGTCCTGGCTACTAAAATGTCATCCAAGTAGACGAACACGAAAGGGAGGTCGCGCAGCACCGCGTCCATCATGCGTTGGAACGTCTGCGCGGCCCCCTTGAGTCCAAAAGGCATGCGCAAAAACTCAAAAAGCCCGAAAGGAGTTATTACTGCTGTTTTGGGTATGTCCTGGGCGTGCACTGGAACCTGATGGTAGCCGTGCACTAAATCTATTTTAGAAAAAATGCGCGCTCCCGCCAAATGAACCGAAAAATCTTGATTGTGTGGGATCGGGTAGCGGTCGTGTGCGGTGGCGTTATTCAACCTGCGGAAATCACTGCAAGGTCGCCACGAGCCATCAGTCTTTGGGACCATGTGCAATGGTGAAGCCCAGGGGCTTTTTGAACGTCTGATGATGCCCAGTTTCTCCAGGTTGGCCAACTCCTCGCGCGCTATGGTCAGTTTAGCTGAGTCCAGGCGCCGAGCTTTTGCAAAAACGGGCGGCCCGGTGGTAGTGATATAATGCTCCACCCCATGTTTGGCCACTGTCGCCGAAAACGTTGGGACTGTTAGTGCTGGGAACTGAGTGAGGAGCGCGTGGAACTTACCACCCGCAGTCGTGACGTTGGCTTGTGCAGTTGGCGGTGCCACTCGTGCTGTGCAGGGAATAGAGTGAAAAGAGAGTGCATTAACTAGACGTCTATTAGCAAGATCAACCAATAAACCATGTGAGCACAAGAAATCAGCCCCTAACATGTTGAAACTGACTGCAGCTACCACAAAAGTCCACTCCAATGAACGACCCTGCAAAGACAGAAGCAGAGTCCTCTCACCGAAGGTCTTAATAGCTGAGCCGTTCGCTGTTGACACTGAAACCCGGGGAACTTTGGACGGCATCAGCCGGTCCGCGTAGGAAGGCATGATGAAGCTCATCTGGGAGCCTGTGTCCACGAGGAATCGTTTCCCCAAACGTGCATCCGTCAGGTAAAGCAGCTTGTTCTCTTCCCCGAGGGCCACAGCCGCTACCGACCCTCGGTCTTGGCGTTTCCCGAACGCTTGAAGTGGCACGGCGGGAGGCACTTGTGTGCCCTCTCTGCAAAACGGCGATGATAGAAGCACAGGACGTCGCCCGCTCCGTGTCACTTGGTGCTGACTGCTGCCGTCGTCGGCGCGTCTGGTGCTGCAACCACTGGCCCCATGCCATCTCCGGGCGTCGCTCCTAGCTCCGCTGCTGCAGCCTAAACTGCGCTCCGCTTGTGGGCGTCGATGAGTTGCTGCGCCTCCTTGCTCAGCCCGTGGTAGTCTCGCTTGGCCAACTGGGGTGAATCTGCCAGGGTAACTCTCACCGCTGGCGGCAGGGTCCGGAGGAAACGGTGGGCGAAGATAAATTTGCAGTCCTTGGAGTCTTTCAGCCTCAGCATTTTGACCATCAGGTCTACGGGTCTGTCGTTCTCCGACTCCGTCAACGCCAGAAGCCCCTCTGCTCGCTGTTGCACGGAGGGGGTGAAATGACTGATAAGCGCAGCTTTCAAGGCGCCGTATTTGTCGCTGTCCGGTGGGTGGTTGACCAGATCTTCCACCCTCTGAACTGTGTGGCTGTCCCGCTTCGCCACAACATGGTAGAATCTCGTGTCGTCCTTCGAGATTCTCCGGAGGTTGAACTGCGCCTCGTCCGCGCTAAACCAGGAACGCGGGCTATGCTGCCAGAAGTCAGGCAGCCGGAGTGTGGAGGCAGCCATCAGGCTGGCTTCTGCCGAGCCCCGCTCGGGAGAATTATTTCTGCTCATTCTGAGTTGTAAGGTCACCAGTGTGGAGAATGTGTTCAAGGATGAGGCTGAGTTTGTTCCTCAGATTCAGCTTTATTCATAGAGCACATCTCCAACAAATCTCAAAGCAAATCAAGAGGAGGTTTTCATCTCACATCAGGGGTTTTATACCCCGGGCACGAAACAGCAGTCACATGGTGTTTAATCAAACATACAGTCACATGGTACTTAATCTCAATCACAAAGTAACCCCTTTGATCTCACGCCATTGTCCTCTAGTCTCTGTGGCCCGGAAATCTTCCCCAGTCGTCTCCCAGAAACAAAGGCCGAATCTCACACTCCTCTGCTGAATCCCAGAGTCTCAGTCCTCTTTGTTCCATGAGACGTGAAGCACACAATAAACATACAGCAACACATTTGTGGGGAATATGTAACCAACATATGCGCCACACTACCATTAATGATCACCGTGTTGTGTGGAATGCTTGTGTCTTTGATGTATGTATTGTTATGTGGAGTCTGGGTACCGCCATTAGGTGTTATGATTATTGTATATATGTATATATTTATGCATTCAGCAGGATTAATTTATTTTGGTGTGTGGCCCTTTTATGTTGTTACGAGACTGTTACCTCTATGGCGGTGGGTCCACTGGGCCAGTGTGGTGTGAATGGATAGGTTTTGTGTTATATGTTTCGTGAGTGAGTCGGGTATTTGTGGGGAGGGCCTACCTGTATGATTGAATTTTTCAAAGGGGGGGAGGAATGTTGGAGAGTATCTTATATATACAGTATATATTTATATGGCGGTGCCCTGTACATTAAGGGGTGACGCCCCGCCCTCGGGGGGTGGTGTCACCTGGTGTATAAAAGGTCACAGTGGGAGCCACCTTGCCTCTTTCACTGTGGCTCTCAGTAGTGGAGTGACTCCTGTATTCCTAGTTCCGTGTTCTAATAAAATATATAAAACATCACCTCGACACTTCCATAATTAGAGACACAAGTTCATTCTCTTCTGACGAGTTGGGGCTCCTATAGCATATTCCTACGAGGATGTTAGGTGATTGTGTAAACCGCTTGCACCATAATGACTCCACACTTGGTGTATTGGTAAGATCAGTTTCCAGGGTACACATTATGCCATTCCTAGTATGCATCAAGCACCCTCCCCCTGTAGTTACTGTCCAATCATGACGAAATATTTGATGACCATCAAGCTGAAGGAAAACATCCTTAGCACTGGATCTACCCCAAGTCTCAGTGATAAGTATTACATCTGGCATCTTGTCATAGAAAAAACACCTGAGGTCGTCCATCTTGTTAATTAGGCTTCTTGCATTTAAACAACATCATGTCAAAGTATGTGCAGTGTTAGTAGTAGTTAAAACCTTAACACCTTTTCCCTAGTTACACTATTTACAGTTGGAGCACCTTGCCTGTGAATCATGCCTCACATGCCATTGTCTACTATAGGCTTCCTTTGCTCAAGAGACAAGGAGGGATCATTTGCTAGTTGTACTTCAAGCAATGCTGTGTCATCACTTTCATCATCCGTCTGTCTGTCATCTGATATCATTGCTGCAGCATACCCTTGACCTCTTCCAGCTGGCCACTCCTCCATTTGTACAATTTTCCCCTTTCTGATCATGAGATTGCTTTCTCCATGGTCAATCCTGTTTTGCAACTCCGGTTTCAACTTCCTGTACTCGTCCCTTAACCTTTTGGTCCTGGTAGGTAAAGTTGTCATATTTGTGAATAAAAAGGCATAAGATTAACCAATAAGCAATCTTTAATAATAATCTATTAAAACAAAAAATCAAGAAAACGCAAACTCAAAAATGATAAATCAGAGTTTCACGAATAAAAGGAGCAGAATCAAAAAAGAGAAGGAAAATGGAGGGGAGGACTATAAACACAGAGAACTGAAAATGCTCAATCAGATTAATCCTCTTTCTTAATGTCAGTTTAACACAGTATGTTCATGATTATATATCTACAGATATTTCTTAAAGGGGTCACTGATTGCACTTTTTCCACATTTTAACAGCTCACACATGTCTTTGCTTTATATTTTCCCTGGCTTTCTTGAAACTCTGATTTAAAGGCTATCACTTTAAGAAACATCCTTCACCTGTTAAACTCCGCCCTCCCTCTTAAGTCAGTTAGCCATTAGCTGACTAGCTTCTAGCCTTTAGCATTTAGCCTCCTTCTAGCTCAGATGAGCGGTGCTGGCTTACTGACCCACAGGTGATGGTGTATCTCGCGTTGCTCCAGCCCATCTCCCAATAATTTTGCCGTGATTCCACAACAAATCACTAGCACCATGCAGCCCCCATTCACTGCAACAAGACTGGCCCGGGACCCAAGGCTGCTGGCCAAGCCAAGCTGACATCCCAGGAGATCTCAAAGGGCAGTGTCCCGCTCTATAGGACTTCACTCCGCTCCCATGGCCAGCTGGGGACTGCCCCGTCACGAGGCAGCTCCCTTACGCTGCCCGTGGGAGCAGAGCAGAATCGCGCGGAGCCCCCGACGATGGCGAGTGTGCTGGCCGTATGAGCCAGAAGCCTCAGGTCCCGGGCCAGGTCGGTGATTTGCTGTGGAATAACGTCATAATTACTGGGAGATGGGCCGGAGTGACACAAGTTGTATTGTTGACTGGATTGCTATCAGGGTGACTAAGAGCTGAAGAAAATAAAATAAGTGACACTTGGTGCGAGCCTCCTGGTACCAGGGTTAGCTCAGGGGCTAATACATCAGGCTACCTTTACACTACTTCCATCTACATAACAGACAGCTAGGGGAGCCAATAATAGAGCAGTGGGCGGGTCTCAAGGACAGCTGCTGTTGTCTTTTTCAATTCTTGATGTATACGATTTACCCAGAAGAGTAAGGAGGAAAAAACGAGATAAAGGCTGTGTTTCTTTAAGAGAACTCACTGTTTTGAAAATGTTCTGATAATTACGTGACCAATAGACACATTTCACAGTTCAAACCTACGTATACACCATATTTCAGTCAATGACCTCTTTAAGAAAAAACTATTGCAGATTAATAAAGGCAGAAAACAAATGGAAACAACAACATTTAACAAAAAAATATATTCCTTCATTGTCATGGATTGTTCATTTAATTCTTCTTCCATTCTGGTATATGAGTTTGTCTGGGAGCGATTCCACTGCCACATAGTTTATAAGCATTGCTAGAGCCCAAACATTCTCCAGCAAGTTTCAGACACACAAAACAGAACTTCACCTTACATCGAGAACAGACGATGGTTTTGCAGTATTTCTGGCTGTGCTCCACCAATGAACCACAGGTGGGACAGGCTCGAATAGAGGGGCACCCCGTGACTCCCTTCACCCGCTCAAAGTTCACCAGTGGGCAGGTTGTCAGTACTTTTAGTGACGGGTTGCAGCAACCACTGTTTTCACAGCGGTCTGACCGGGGCTTCGCACCCTTCCACTCCCTCAGACAATGCCAGCAGAATTCATAGGCCCGACCTCTGGTCACAGTGCACACTTCACAGCAGACGTTCAGATTTGATTTATCCTCCCTCACCACAGAAGATCTGCACTGGGGGCACTGAGATTTTTGATGGAAATGATAACAGCAAAACAGATTATTTCATTCATAATTTACCAGACAATTTCACCAATTACTGCTACTTAATATGAGACACTTGCCATTTTGATGTCAAGGTGTTCTCTCTTAGCATTTGAGGCCATGATGTTTTTAAAGTGCTCCTTTTCCGTTGGGGTCAGAAGAGCCATCTTACAAACTTCTGTAAAAGGCCACTCCACACCACAATCAAGCTGGGCACACACAAATCTGCTTTCACCCTTTAATGAGAGATTGAAAAGAAAGTTGATAAAGCTCACACACTGGAAACAAGTAACGACTCTCAATACTTCACAGTATTACTGTATATATTTACCTCCACTAATGAAGTTGTGTTTTTGCTTGCAGTTGTTAGAATTAGAGTTATTCATGGATTTTGATTAATTTTTCAGAAGTGGTTGAAAATGGCGGTGATCAGAATCCCTATGCACTTGTGACATCTGACTCTGGATGATTTGAGCATCTGATGTGAACTGTGGCTGGATATATGAAGCATTAACGCAGCACTCCTAACTCAGACAGGTTCCACTTTTTATCTGAGAAGCCAACATGTAAGAGCCTGTTTATGGAATTTGATAACTGAATATGAAGATTATTTATGCCATAATTGCATTCAATTAAAAAAAGGTGCCACCAGTTTTATGAGGAATCAAATTTGGGATCAAATATCAGAGTTTATTTTTGTTTCTAATAAAAATATTAATCCACTTCACCTAAAAAATTACATTACATGTGTGAAATTTAAACATTTAAGTATATTTAAACCTCATGAAGGATAAAATCCTTGAAGCTGAGGTTTTAACCCAGTGGTCATGTGACATGGGGTCGTTTTGAAGCACCATCTTAAATTTCTAGCATCCCAGATTCTTTTTTCAGTGTGCAGAAACATAAATGCACCGATACAATATAAAATACAATAGGGTGGTGTTATTCACAGTTAATGAATAACACTATCAGTGCTGTAACTGAACAGCAGATTTTAATTCAAACCCATTACATATGCTTTTTTTTTTTTTTTTTTTTTTTTTTTTGATTGTGCCCTGAAAGAATACCAGAACATTTAAATCAGGTATTCACAGCAGCATAGTCTGGGACTTACCCATGCCAAAACTTAGTGTCACATGAACTTCTGTCCTGTCATGTGATATCAGTATCTGAACCAACCTGTCACACATTAATGTCACCTGTCTGCAGTGACCTTGGGCAATTAAAGCTGTAATTTCAGGTGCCTATTCACATCCATTTGGTTCTATTTCTGAACAGTTTTAATATATGGGACATGTATGTACTTCTGTGATATGTCAAAATGATCTGTAATTGTGAAGTAAAATTAGCCCTTCAATAACCTACCTGGTCCAACAACCTGAGGCACCACTTGGTCAGTGACATGGGAGTCACTGCATGACCACAGGACATCAGAGCTCTCTGAGACCGGAACCCTTCACACAGCACTGAGGGCAGCATGCAAAGCCACAAAAGCTTATAAATAGATAATTTTATCATTTTGATATCTATTTTAATTATGACAAGTCAAGGGGACTTACGATCCAATTCATCCTCTCTGTCAACAAATGTAAGCGTGGAGTCTGAAGGGTCATAGCACTTTTCCTGTTCAGCCGAAAAATATGAGCCCATTTTAGTTTGGAGCTTCACTTAAAAGAACAATCACAACCAAAGAATGACAAGAGGATAGCTTTCACTTTCATAAGTGTACAAATTCTGTGCATGTGTGTGTAAGGCGTGTTGCTTTTCCAGTCTTGATAGGTCATAACTTTTAAATCAGCAGTATGGCAAGGGGGAAGTGACAATGATTCAGTCAAACGCTGGTATATCATCAGAATCATTTTGTAAACACATTAATGTGAAGATCTTGCACAGTGATGTTTTAAAATGCGCAGGAGAGGCATGCTGTACTTATATATTGACTTTCACACGCACTCACAAAATGTTCCATTGACAAGACAAAGACTGACAGACATTTCATGAAGATGATTCTTGGAACATGAACAGAATTGTATGAAATTTGGTTTTTGCTGAAGAATACTGCTGTGATTGTGAAGTTCCATCAAGTTTGGCTCAGAAGATACAATAGCAAACACATGGCAAACTGTACAACTTGATTGGCCTATAAAATCAAAACACTGACATTTTTGGATAACTTAAACAACTTTTCATTACCAATGTCTGTAAATGATCTCTGCTTAATTTCAAGCAATTTGAATAAATGGCCTTGGATGAGTTCATTTTGACTTCACTTGCACATTTTTGAAAATGTGATGCAGAAAACTTCATTTTTAGAACATAAGACTGGTGGTAAAAAATTGCAGGAGAGTCAGAGATTAGAATAACAATGTCACCATGGGATGAGACGCCGGGTTCCGGCGCTCAGACCATATCCCTTCTCATCCCTGCCTCTCATTGGGCAGCGTCTCAGCGGGTTCCCAGCTGTCAGTGTTACGGGACGGCTGGGGCCCAATTAATCCTCATCAGCTGAGGCGCTGCTAATGAGGATAAAAAGGAGCAGCTTCGATCATTCGGGGCTGCGACTTAAGCACTGTTAGGCTGGATCCCCTACGTCCGGTGCCAGTCCTTTACTCATCTGGCAGCATTATTCGTAAGTGTTATCCCGTAAGGAGTATTTGTGCCTAGGTACCCCTATGTCCGGTGCCAGCTCTCTACTCGTCTGGCTGCATAACCTGTGAGTGTTACCCGCTGTGAGTTCTCATACTTTGGTACCCCTATGCCCGGTGCCAACTGTCTACTCCGGTGCTGTACTACTCGTGAGTGTTACTTTGTATGAGTATCTGTGCTTTCCTTATCCCTCACCCTTGTCATCAATAAAACATCACAACTCACTGGCTCGCCCTTGGCTCTCACTGTGTGGCTCCCCAGAGCCACACGTAACAAACAAATGAATTTTAGGCCTAGGCCCAGCCATGCTCAAGAAATGTGGAAAAAAAATGTAAAATTGTTTATCATAGTGCCACCTACTCTATGTATGCAGCACCTGGATTTTTGGTCTCTGGGTTGTGGGGAGACTGTAAAATTTCATGTTTCTACTTTTGCCACTTTTGCTCCCCGTGCACTTTTAACGAAGAAGAAGAATCCCACAGCACAGATGCTTGTAACCCTAATACACAAAAAAGAGTGCAGGTCATTTTAAGCCTTGTGTTATGATGAAAGAAATATGATGTCATCTGGAGAATTGATCCGCTGAAACAGAATGACAAAAGACATGCGACCCAGTTACACAAACACGTTTTGCAATTATTTTTTTTTTAATGAGCTGAAAATATATCTGGACATATAATATTTTTGTAACACGTGCTCATGACCCCTGGTGTAAAATATTATGTAATGCAGGCTGAGAATAAATCACGTGATTTATTTTTAAAACGCTTTGGTAAGCCTGGTACTTTCCTTTCACCAAGAGCAAAGGTTTTATTGACTTGTTAGTGTCAGCAAAACAAGTTCAAAACAGCGGGACTTTTATTTTATGTAACAATAATATTCCTAAGTATAGAAAATAAAACTGAAAGACAAAGATCATTCAACAAATGCACATAACCTATACTGGAAAATAAAAGAATAAGATTGTCTTTGCATTTGTGTTTTATAGAGAGAAGTTAGATAAGTAACCATATAATAATAGCCAGGAAGACCATTTCAAGCTTTTTGGGACTCTATGCAAGGTTGTGTTTGGGGGCCCCATTTTTGGAATGAGAAAGAATTCAAACCACATCGGGGAGAAAACTCTCTTCCAATAAGAGCATCAAGAAAATCAAATTGTGTCATTCTCTAAAGCCCCTTTTCCACTAGTACCAACTCAGCCCTACTTGCCTCCACTCTACTCGGTGTGTAGGGTTTTCCATTAGTACTTTTTTCGTACCTACTCCAGTCGGGTTCCAACCGTGCTGAGCCAAGCTGAAAATGTGATGTCAGCAGACTGCAGGCCACTGATTGGTCAGGGCGTAACGTCATGAGAGCGCCATCTTCTGCAGAATCTAAAACCGCCATTTGCAAAACATTCTTCAGCGAGTAAACACGGTAGAGATTGCTTCGCAGGTTTTGTGGAAGTCTACACCGTGGGCCAACGAAGAGATGTGAACTTTTCTGTGCTTGGTGGCTGACGACAGAATCCAGAGAGAGTTAGATGGAGCGACCCACAATGAAAAAGTTTACCAGGAGATCTCTGAACAGATGGCAGCTCATGGATCCAACCGAACAGTAAAACAATGTAGGGAGAAGTGGAAGAAAATGAAAAGTGATTACCGGGCCATCAAGGATCACAACGGTCAAAGTGGGGTGAACAGAAAGGACTGGAAGTGGTTCAACCATGGACGCCATTTACAGCCATCAGCCAGCCAGCAATGGGAGGGAGATTGGGGTCAATCTGGCCACGGCCACGTCATTGTTGCAAACCATGGATGGTGAGTGTTTTGTGATATTGTTCATCTTTTCACTTATTTATCCTAATTGTGGCAAGCTCACTTTTTTGAGCAATAACAATGCCATTCTCTCCTGGCTAACAAGTGTTAGCGAGTGTTGTGTGTGCATATGTAATTCCGTGCCCACCCACAGGGTGACGTTAGGGGGGCACGGCCCATGCTGTATATAGTTGAGTGTTCTGTTAATAAAGAGTGAGATGTTTGCTACATGAAGACTGACTCCAATTCCATTATTTATAGACATAACATTTGGCGATGAGGAGAAAAAATGGGAGCATGCTGGTTGCCTCCACCACTGGCGCCTTTTCTGGAGCATGCAGAAGAGCCGGTGATAGTGTGGCCGGAGTGGAGTGCCACATTTGAAGACTACATCGGCGCGCTGGGTCTCCATAGGCTTGGCGGGAGACAACGGCGGGCACTCCTTGCCCACCACCTTGGCACAGAGGGCCGGAGAATCCTCGACACTCTGGGCACAGCAGAGTGTTATGAGGATGCCATCAAGCAGCTGGCCATGAACTTCGCTGAGCAGATGAGGATCAGGAGGTTGTGGGCGATGGAGCTGTTGATGCTGGGAACAGCAGAGCTAGTTAGCTCTGGGTGGCTAACACCTCATTCTTTGTCTATGGACAGGCTAGCTGATGAGCTAAATTCAGGCAGCGAGCAGCAAGCTGGACATCATGGCGGGACGGGGGCAATATGTGGCAGAGTCCCTGGTAACTGAAGATGGCAAGCCGGTCAGGGAGCTCAGCACGGTGCAGGAACATAGCACTGGTGGGTTGGACAGCGTGGTGTGCGAAGACGGCAGAGAGGGGATGCAACAGGAATCAGCCCCACAGCTGGAGGCTTGGCAGCGGGAGAGCGGGTCCATGGAGGCTGGACACCCCGGGGAGGAGCAGCAGCAGCCGGGGGCAGAGACGGCACAGCAAGGCACCTGGTGCAAGGGTGCCAGTAGCAGCAACGAGGCGTCTGGGTCGGAGACGCCAGGAGACGCCAGGAGGCGTCTGGGTCCCCCCTTGATGTGGGAACCGGACGGCACAGCAGGGTCCCCGGGAAGACAGCTGGGTCTAAGAGAAAAGAGAGCAGAGCAGAGCAGAGCCAATTGGCCCGGTTCTGCAGCACACCAAGCGCCATCATCATGGTGAGAGTTCGGGCCGGGTCGACTCAAGAAGGAGGCCCAATGGTGACAAGGTGAGCACAGGAGGCTGGGTCGGGGTCTCCTGCAGGTCGGCAACGAGGTTCGACCCAGAGAAGTGAAGCAATTAATGGCGGGAAGCGACATTTTCACCAGGGAGGGGGGCTTTGACCCTGGGGGCAGACAGCAGCCAGGGGCACACATGCCGTGGGGCTGCCCAGGGCCCCTGAGGCAGATTGGGGAATGGTGGCTGCCCAGAGACTGTGGTGTTACTTAGTAATTTTGTGTAAATATATGTATTTTTGTATATACGATGCTGGTATGCATGTGAGTGAGAGTGTACGTAATATGGGATTAATTTGTGTATTTCAGAGACAAGGTCCAATTTTTGTGTTATTCTTTTGGGTGAATGTGATAGGATGTTTTATTATAGCTCATGTTTCACTGTTTTTTGTGCATGATTCAGGTCCTAAATTTGGGAGGTTTTCAATTGTGTGTGTGGTTTTGCACTTTTCTAAAGGGTTAGGGTTTTCTAAATGTTGTGTGTGTATGTGTGTGTGTGTGTGTGTGTGTGTGTGTGTATGTGATGCCATGCCCACCCACAGGGTGACATCAAGGGGGCACGGCCCACGCTGTGTATAGTTGAGTGTTCTGTTAATAAAGAGTGAGATGTTTGCTGCATGAAGACTGATTCTGACTCAATTATTTATAGACATAACAGCAAGGAGTGCTATCTAGCTAGTAGCTAGCTAGTAGCCCACTCTGCTGATTCACGCTTGCTTTGTCTGAAGTATTCGCTTGTGAGAGCAAAACAATGAAATATGCTAATCCTGGTTAAAAAAAAGTTTTGTGTGCATGTTGCACTTGGTGCTGTGCATTAAGTTGTGTGTGTTTTCTTTCTAGAATCTGTTTCCGCGTGCCAGGGGTCCACCTCCCTCAGCATGAATCCTCCGGGCTCTCTTGCATCTGTTGCATGCAGCACCAGCATCAGAGCCAACATCGATACCAGCTTCATCAACGTCTGGCACGACATGTTCAAGTGCTGGTAAGGCACAATAAACAAAAGATTAACACCCTGTTGTGTTTATGGAAACAGGTCAAGTGGACCCCAGGATCCAAAATGTCAACATATACAAGTGCATTTTCAAACCAGTGATTTATAAAGTGATTCATATAATTTCCTAAAGCCTCATGATAGACCCAAATACCTATTCTGTGGATTTTCCAAAAACAGTGTTGTCATGCTGTTTCTTTTCTACCATAAATCCCTGGATTGAAAATGTACTTGTACATGTACAGAGTGGATCCTGGGGTGCTCACTTGTCAGGGGTCCACAACCTGGTCCCATTTTTAGCCGTGGTGGAGAAAGTACTGATATAAGTCTTTTTTTTTTTTTTTTAAACTGATGTAGCACATGAACTCACTTTCGAAAGTATTTGCAGTCAATGTGCTTCATTGAAATGATTCAATTCAGCTGACTGTATTAACTCATTCAGATTTCTGAGGCCACAATAACAACAAATTATTTTAAACATAACCTGGTTCCTGCAAAATCTGCTCTGCTGAGGCGCAGCAATATGGCAATTGTGCTTAAATACAACAACGAAGCATTTTTGTCACATCCCACCACAAGCTTTCATAAGTGTATTTCCCTAATATACTGTATGTTTTGAACTTGCTTTAACTAACCACAGTCCATTTCTGTCTTTTGTCTAGGCAAGAGGAAAACCCCACAACGGACCTTGCCACTGTGTTTGCCCAGATGCATGGTGATGAGGTGCGGCTCCATGAACAGCAGCGTGAACAGCAGCGTGAAGCACTTGCCCAGCACATGCAGACCATCAACTGGCTTGCTGATGATGCATGTGATGCAAGGGAGCAAGAAGTCGCCTTCCGAAGGGAGGAGATGGCACAAACTGCTTCCTTCAGTCAAGCTTTCCTGGCTGAACTGGGCAAGCTTGTGAATGTGATGAGTGGACAGCATGTGTGACCCTGTCTCCCCACCCCCAGTGTTTTTTTTAACGTGTACATGTGAAACAAAACAGTCTGTAACTGTGCCGATATTTGTAATAAACCAATGACCGTGTTTGCATCATGACTGTGTTTTGTCTGTTGTGACCGTGGTGGCAAAAGAGTCAATAATTACATACACATCCTCTCTTCTGACCAAATTCAGCTGTAAATCAGGTTATGTGTCTGTAGTACATTACCAACTTTCTCCAGAGTTTTAGAAAAAAAGGGTTGCTAGACAGTTTTATTGGAGTATATTATGGGGTCAAATAATTACTTAAACATCCTTTCTTCTGACCAAATTTTGCTGTGCATCAGGTTGTGTGTCTGTAGTACATTACCAATTTTCTCCAAAGTTTAGAGAAAAAGGGTTGCTAGACAGTTTTATTGGAGTATATTATGGAGTCTAATTATTTAAACATCCTATAAAAGTCTATAGATCAAGGTCAGGTTGTAGGTTGTGGGAGAAGTTTTGGACCAACAAAATCTTGTGACGCAGTGAATCATGACATTGTAGTTAAAAAATATTTAGACACATTTTGGTAATCCAGCCATGCTGTTTCCATGGTATCTGTGTGTAATGGTAAATAATGAAAGATCTTTCTTAACCAAAATTCTACTTTTGTCATGAACCGAGCCTGGTTCTTTGGGCTCGGTTCTGACTTGTGATGGCTCAGGTTATTTGTGTGTTATGTTATCTTGTGTGTTCTGCTGGTTTCTATGTTCTTTTAGTTATTTTGCCGTGCCTGTAGCCACTGTTCTGGTCGGCAGCTGTCAGGCAGTCTCCTTTGACCTACTTTCAGGTGGCATGCTCTGACAGCTTGCCAATCCGGCCATGCCCCCTCTCTCCTGACAGTCAGCTGGTGCCTATTAACCTTTCACTCTTGGCCAGGTGCACCTAATTGTCTCGGCCAGCAATGCTTGTTCTTAAGCAGCCTTTTGCCAGTAAAGTATTGCTGGACCATTGGATTGTCAATGGAGGGTTATCTGTCTGTCGTGGCCATCTGCTCACTGTGGCCTGCTGCTGCACGTCTTTATGTGTTAGCATGTAAGTGAACTGTGTTTGCTTTTTGTCTTCTTATTTTGGTTTTGCTTTTTTGTCGGCCACTGTGCACCGTGGTCTGGCCGCTGCACGTTACCGTGTGAGCCCTTTGGTACACCCCGTTGCCTTTTTGTGAGTCTGTATTTTTGTATAGTGTATTTTTGGTTAATAAATGTGTTTGTGGTGTAACCCTGCGAATAAATCCATTCCTTCTCCTCACTCCTCAGTGCGCTGCGTAAAAGCGCACGAGGAGTCATGACAACTTTTCCACCCTGGAATTTCTGCAGGAATGCTAAGGGGTTAAGAAAAAGGAAACAAAACATTTAAGTATTTCATAATAATGGGATAGGGTTAAATGGGATTTAACATGTTTCAACACATGATTCATAATTCTGTTAACAGACTTGCATCAAACCAAAAGTGATTTATTGAACTGCTGCATTATTTGTAGATGGCTTCCCCTGTGTTTTAGCATTTAATCACTCTTACCTTCACAAATAACCCTTATAAACAACAGAGGAGACATATCTGAAAAGGGTACAAAATTTTATTTTCAAAATACAGAAATTGGACATGTGTAGGCACATGAATGGGAAGGCACTCACATTGTTTAGTCGTTATTGCTACACAAGTGCTGCATCAGAGCATCTCGTACATCTCTGCCCTGCTCCTCTACACCCTGTGCCACTGCCACCCTCAGTTCACGTGCTGCAGCTGCTGCATCATCCCATGTAGTGTCAAAAGTCTCTCCATGATTTTCACACAGATTATTCAGAGCACAACAAGCACCATAACTTTCACCAGTTGGACGTCACAGTCATTCCTTTTATATAGAGTGATGATATTGAGTGAAGTACATGGCGGTAATGCACCTGTAAGCTGGTTGCAAACCGCCGATCAAATCTAAAAGAAGAAAAAGAAGGCAGCGTCACCTTCCCTCCAGCCTGCCGAAAGTATTCTCCACAACCACCTGTACTTGATTGATGTTTGTTTTGGTTGAACATGTGCTGTTCTTCTGTCAGTCATCCAGTGTCATGGAATGGTTTCAAGAACCAGTTATGCAAAGGATAAGCTGAGTCTCCGAAGTTGTAATAGCCCACACTTACCACACAAATGTTCCTGATGTGAGCTGGGAAGAGGTTTCCCTGGCTGGCTAACTCCCACTGTATGGACAGTCTCAGAACCCTAGCATCATACCAGCTCCCTGGAAGGCCAGCAAACACATTCCAGAACAGCCCCTTTCAATCAACAACACCTTGAAGGATTATGGAGTGCCAGACTTTACAATTGAAGTAGTCAATGTGATATTGTTGTGGTGCTATGATGGATATGTGGGAGCCATCAATAGCACCAATACAGTGTGGTAGCCCCCACCTGTTCTCTCAGTTTGCAGCGATTATTTCCCAACAAAGCAGCCATCTGAAACACACACACAGCATACATATTTTAATACTTTTAATAGCGATAACCTGGCGCCATCACACGTAGTACGCAGGATTATAATGACTGTTGCAAGCATTAGCGTTCATTAGCTTACCCTCATTCTTGTCCTCGTCCGTCTTTGAGTAGTTTGCATCCTCACGTTTGCGGCTTCATATTCCGCTATGGCATCCAAAACTCGCCTGTACTTTTCTACCATGTTTTCTCTCAATGTACGCAGCCTTCTCTGGCTCTCCTGTTTGACCTTTACTGTGACAAAAAGACACAGAGCGAGCAGTACATAAATCATCCCCTCGTAATCCTCCATTTTGTGTGTTGCTTGTGTGTCGCGTTCTTTACATCACAGGAGTGTTGCGCCGCCTTGCTGTAAAAAAGTCCCACAGAAACAAAAGCGTGCCGAGCTGTGTAAAGCTGAGTCGAAGTGAGTAGGGCCAAACAGGTACTAGTGGAAAAAAGCCATAAGTCTGCCCTTAACCGTAGAGCATGCCTAGGTAGGCCTAGTAGTAAAAAATGGTGGGTTACCACCAGTGTTGGTGGTTGTTACTCAAAAAAGTAATCCATTACTAATTACTAGTTACTTTTTAAAAATGTAATCCCTTACTTTACTTAATTACTCATGATCAAAAGTAATCAATTACAGATTACTTCTGGATTACTTTCAGATAGCATCAGTGAAATGTACTATATTTCCACAAACTGTATATACCCAAACTACACATTTTTATAGCCTATACTAACAAATAAGACAAAGAAAAAGCTTTTTTCACTACCTGAATTCTTATAACATAAGGCAATCAAGGATATGATATATTAATATATTTTTATATTAAAGACAATTATACATATGTTTTCTTGCTTTTTTCAGGACTCATGATGTCGGCGATTGAACGCATTGTTGAAGTACCGTAATTGAATCAAAGATAGAATTAATTACAGAAATTTACTCAAAAAATATGCCTAAGAGCGCTTAGATCCGTATTCTCTTTTATTTATGTCCTATCCTTTTTGCCATAGACTTCCAAGTCTTTTTTATTATGACACTGGTGAAAACTAAGCTTACATGTTATAAAATTTATTAACTGTTTTATTCATATTTTAATTAGATAATAGCAATATTGTGATAACCATTAACTTTTATGTTGTAGATACATTCTTTTATAAGCTTATACCAAGCTCATTTATATACATGTATAGGCCTATATTTATAGAAATGCGCTTTGTACAATCAAGTTGCATGATGCTGTTGAAAAAATATTGTTTTTCATGTATGATCATGTATTTCATATAACCAAGCTGTGCAAAAATTTTATGTAAGATATACATTGTATGTATTGTAATCGTAGTAATATATCATATTCAGTGAAAAAACACTGCTCCATAAACCAATGGCTTTACAACCGAGCTATAGTTGATGTTTGTGTGTGAGTGACACAAAGAATAAATAGTTATTGGCAGTGCAGTTGTTTTCCTGTTTTGTAAGTCATTAAAAAGAAACATTAGTAACGCAATCTCTTTCGGATTAATAACGGGATTATTACATTTATCAAACTAACGCGTTGCATTACTGCATTACACCGAACAGTAATCAGGTTACTGTAATGCGTTACCCAACACTGGTTACCACTACCATTGTCTGTGGAGTGAATGAAAAATGTATCCCTTGTAAAGCGTCTTTGAGTGTCTATGAAAAGTGTTATAAAAATCTGATGCATTATTATTATTATTAAAACAAGTTGTATAGTTTTAAATTATGTTTTCTGGATCTGTATCAAATATACAATAATTGTTTAGGAGAGATGTAGGCCTAAAATTTGCATGTGCTTCGGGGCCCTTTCTGTGTTTGTGACCAGGGTGTGTGGTCATGATTACAAAAAGCCAAACAGGTCATAATTTCCATGATTATTACAGTTTGATTAAAATGTTATGTGAAAATGTGTGCTTTATGGCTACTGTGTGGTTTGAGCCTTGTGGTAATCCCCATAGGTTGAGTTTCTGTGGCAATGTTCATGGCAACAAGGTTGACATGAGAACAAGATCTCACAAGAACAGTAAGATGACACGAGAGTTCACTTGTAACAACCAATTATGCAGGCACTTCCTTGTGTGCTGGATGCAGCATCTGTCAAAAATCGACTTGTCGCTAAGTTTTACCTGTTTGTTGCAGCAAATTGGATCTGGAGTACAAAACATATCTGGTTGAAAGACGAGCATTGACTAGAGTGGAAACTATCTGCTTTACCAAAAGCCATTAATGCATTCACATCCAGTGGAAATGGTACTTACATGAATCCACCATTGAGATGATGTTATAACAGTGGTTCTGGTTTTGGGGCAGGTAGTCTAGAAAGACTTATGTACAGTGTAACCGAATATTTCCTAGCCCACTTATAAGGTCCTGGAGAAAATAAGATAAGATAAGATAAGATAAGATAAGATAAGATAAGATAAGATAAGATAAGCCTTTATTAGTCCCACAACAGGGAAATTCCAGGATTGCAACAGCACAGGGATAGCAACACTCAGAGCAACAATCAGAAGGCAAGAAAAAAAAAAAAAAAACAAGCAAGCAAGAGCAGCTAATATACATATGTACATATTACTATAAAATATATATATACACGCACACAGAGACACAGTGCAGAGCATTGTAGCTGGATGGAATAAATATATAAATATATAAACACACAGTGCAGAGCATTGTAGCTAGATGGAATAAATATGTAAATATATAAACACACACAGTGCAGAGCATTGTTGCTAGATGGGAGGAAACAGCATAACCCTCTACTTAGTTATCCTACATGGTATGATTATGTGCCCATACATATTCTCACCCTCCATAGCGACCGGTATGTTCCTAGTTGTATGCCGGAGGGGACCATTGTGTAAGTCTATTGCATCTTTTGCATTTAAAAACTATTAGTTTGTTACGTCTTTTTGCTATCTCTGCGAGCAGCCCTGCTTAGGTTGTACAGTCTGACAGCCGTTGGTAGGAAGGACCTACGAAACCTCTCGGTTGTGCACCTGGGATGATGTAGTCTGCTGCTAAATGAGCTCCTCAGTGCATTCAGTACGTCCTGCATAGGGTGGAACTCGGACTCCAGCAGAGATGACAGTTTAGCCACCGTCCTTCTCTCTCCTATCTCCTCCACCGGATCAAGGCGCTGCCCCAGGACAGAGCTAGCTTTCTTAATCAGTTTGTTCAGTCTCTTCCTATCGGCTGCTGTAATGCCACTGCCCCAGCAGACCACTCCAAAAGTGATGGCTGATGCCACCACCGTGTCACAGAATAATCAGATTTATCTGCCATGTTGAATTCCCTTTATTACTGCCTGCAGGAGAGAAGCGAAGAAACAGCCTACCTGAAGTTTCTGCACTGATCTGCTTAACAAAGGAGGCTCCTGGTTTTTATAGGCACCCCCAGAGTGCTCCCCCACATTACCTTATATGGATAAATAGAAACTGGTTGAGAAAGTACTAGAACATTCTGACAGTAACTTTCCACTGACCATAGTTACACTCAGGGCATGTATTAGCAGCAATTGTTCAGAAGAGGAAAGACATTTAAACATAACTGCACATCACCTAAATTACACAACAGATTGGTATATAGCAGTAAATTTCCACCATGATGAACATGTGAATAATAAATTTCCACTGTGGTGACCCACCACAGTCTACTTGGACATTCATAACACTCAGCTTGAGCAGGAAGCAGAACAATTGGCATACGGACAGAGAGCCTCTTGGGGGACAACCAGTTAATCACGCCATTGATATGTATGGACTGATATCAATATGTAAATGTGCCTTGCATTCTCATTTGTCCTATTGTTATACATCTCTGGAGCAAAGAGAGGAATTCCGGCGCCAGTAATCACGCAATTGATATGTGTTGACTGTTATGCATACCAATATGTAAATGTGCCATGCATTCTCTCTTGTCTGTATAAATGTGCTGACTTGACGTGCCTTACGGAGCTTTCTTGCAAAGCACTCAGAGCTCACTCACAGCCCACTGACACAGTGCTGAGAGTGTCTCGTGATGGAGGAATAAAACATCTTAAACCTTCAGCTCGCCGTGTCCGCCTGCACTTATTATTTTATGCCTCCACACTGGTGACCCTGACGAAGAAGGAACACGAGGCGAACACCCCGGAGATGACCTAGACGGGAAGCCTCAGAACGCGTCACGGTGCATCCCTTGCCTGATTTTTTACCTCCACACTGGTGACCTGATGAGGGAGAATGACCGTCTGCTGCCTCTCACCGCGCTGTGGATCCCAGAGGACCAGAGATCGCCTACATCCTTTGCACGCACACGGGAGCACGCGCGTCTTGTCCTCTCTCCACGATGTGACCTCCAGGGCCAAGAGCGCAGCGCTGGAACCGAGATGCACGCAACCTTCTGATCAGTGACACGCGCGAACGCACAGAAACAGCCTAACGGGGACAATCATCGATGCCGACTGCACGGATTTCCACCGAGCTCCCCGACTTTGACCAGACTCACCTCTCGATGATGGACCTTCGGCGCACAGAAGCCATGCGCACACACTGCAGGGATTACGAGGACAGCGCTACTGCCAGCTATGTGGTCACTGCGAAAGGCGGGCGCCATGCACCAGGGACAAACCGGCTCCACAGACTGAAACAACATCCTTCGCCGCTGCACATGCCCAACAAAACGGCCCATCGCCACCCTCAGAACCTTCAGGGCTGCTCGCGCACCTGAAGCAGAAGTGCAGCCAGCACACAGGACTTTGTATTGCGTTTTCTAGCCACGGCGCACAATGGGAATTTAGCCGATTACTTTCCCCGATGACTTTAGGGCTGTTTTCCCGCACCTAAAGCCAAACTGCTGAGTCCCTGACACAGTTTCAGTTTATCACAGCCACTACGCATTCTCGGGGAATTTGGTGGTTTGCCTTCCCCACATCCTTGCAGGACTGGGCCCGCACGAGGAGTCAGAGACTAAAAGTTTTTCTTTTCACAGCCGCTGTGGATCTCCGCCACATTTAATGGGAAAGTCCCTCACCATCGCGGATCCACACGCAATTTTTGCGCGGCCCAGACAACTTCGCCGTCCCGGGCCGGCACTTGTTTACTCCCACCCCCTCCACCTCCTCCTGCACAGAGCTTTTCCCGCACCTCACTCCCAAAGCCGGCCGATCGCCGTCTTGTTCCATTACGCACGACTGCACTCCTGCCCGTGAGCCCATGAACCACGGCCATTCAACGTGCTGGAACTCAGAGCGGAGCACACTGCCCTTTCCACCCCTCCCCCGCCCCCTCACGGACTGACATGCCCTCCGCCAGTTCTACTGGAGCTGGAGCCAAACGACGGGGGTGGGGGCACAACCCCTGCTGAGTGTTCTGGGGGGAGCGGTGTGGTGACCCACCACAATCTACTTGGACATTCATAACACTCAGCTTGAGCAGGAAGCAGAACAATTGGCATACGGACAGAGAGCCTCTCGGGGGACAACCAGTTAATCATGCCATTGATATGTATGGACTGATATCAATATGTAAATGTGCCTTGCATTCTCTTTTGTCCTATTGTTATACATCTCTGGAGCAAAGAGAGGAATTCCGGCGCCAGTAATCACGCAATTGATATGTGTTGACTGTTATGTATACCAATATGTAAATGTGCAAAGCATTCTCTCTTATCTGTATAAATGTGCTGACTTGACGTGCCTTACGGAGCTTACTTGCAACGCACTCAGAGCTCACTCACAGCGCACTGACACAGCACTGAGAGTGTCTCGTGATGGAGGAATAAAACATCTTAAACCTTCAGCTCGCCGTGTCCGCCTGCACTTATTATTTTATGCCTCCACACCACCACAACAGCTCTCCCTACTCTTCTAAGAAATTTTTCAAGAAGGTTCTTAAATGAATTAACCGTTGTTTCTTCCACTGTTACTTTAGGTAGTCAGTTCCAGTAGTTGATGACACCTTGACTGAAAAAGTATTTCCGGATATTAAGTCTGCATCTAGACTTAAAAATTTTAAGGTGATGTCCTCTGGTTGTTGATTTGAATAAAGTGAATAAATCTCTGTAGTCCAAGCCCTCCCATCCCTTAAAGATCTTGAAAACTTCCAATAGATGTAGAATGTGTATGGTGCGGATGGGACACTGTTGACTTCGACTGAGGATATCATTGGGCGGTGGAAGGAATACTTTGAGGATCTCCTCAATCCCACTGATACGCCTTCCACAGAGGAAGCAGGGTTTGGGGACGAGGGGCATGACTCGCCTATCACAGGGGCTGAGATCGCCAAGGTGGTTAAAAATCTCCTTGGTGGCCGGGCCCCAGGGGTGGACGAGATTCACCCTGAGTACCTCAAGGCCCTGGATGTTGTTGGGCTGTCATGGTTGACACGCCTCTGCAACATTGCGTGGAGGTTGGGGGCAGTGCCTTTGGCATGGCAAACCGAGGTGGTGGTTCCTCTCTTCAAAAAAGGGGACCGGAGGGTGTTCTCCAACTTTAGAGGGACCACACTCCTCAGCCTCCCTGGGAAGGTCTATGCCAAGGTACTGGAGAGGAGAGTCCGGCCATTGGTCGAACCTCGGATTCAGGAGGAGCAATGTGGTTTCCGTCCTGGCCATGGCACATCGGACCAGCTCTTTACCCTCTCGAGAATTCTCGAGGGTTCTTGGGAGTTTGCCCAACCAGTTTGCATGTGTTTTGTGGACTTGGAGAAGGCATTTGACCGCGTCCCTCGTGGTTTTTTGTGGGGGGTGCTTCGGGAGTATGGGGTATCGGGCTTGTCATTACGAGCTATTCGGTCTCTGTACGACCGTTGTGAGAGTTTGGTTCATATTGCCAACACTCAGTCTGAGTCATTCCCAGTGAGAGTTGGACTCCGCCAGGGCTGCCCTTTGTCACCGATCCTGTTCATAATTTTTATGGACAGGATTTCTAGGCGCAGCCAGGGAATGGAGGGTGTCATGCTTGGTAACCACAGGATCTCATCTCTGTTGTTTGCAGATGATGTTGTCCTGTTGGCTTCATCCAGCAATGACCTACAGCTCTTGCTGGGACGGTTTTCCGCTGAGTGTGAAGCGGCTGAGATGAGAATCAGCACCTCCAAGTCCGAATCCATGGTCCTCAGCCGGAAAAAGGTGGATTGTTCTCTCTGGGATGGGGACAGGCTCCTGCCCCAAGTGGAGGAGTTTAAGTATCTTGGGGTCTTGTTCATAAGTGAGGGGAAAATGGAGCGAGAGATTGATAGATGGATTGGAGCAGCATCTGCAGTGATGCAGACATTGTACTGGTCTGTTGTGGTGAAGAGGGAGCTTAGTTCTCAGGCAAAGCTGTCGATTTACCAGTCAATCTACGTTCCTACTCTCACCTATGGTCACGAGCTTTGGGTAATGACCGAAAGAACAAGATTGCAGATACAAGCGGCTGAAATGAGCTTTCTCCGTAGGATTGCTGGACTCACCCTCAGAGATAGGGTGAGGAGCTCAGTCATCCGGGGGAGGCTCAGAGTAGAACCGCTGCTCCTCCACATTGAAAGGAGTCAGTTGAGGTGGTATGGGCATCTGATTAGGATGCCTCCTTGACGCCTCCCACTTGAGGTGTTTCGGGCACGTCCCACTGGGAGGAGACCCTGGGGCAGGCCCAGGACTCGGTGGAGAGACTATGTCTCCCAGCTGGTCTGGGAACGCCTTGGTATCCTCTCTGAAGAGCTGGAGCAGGTGACTGGGGAGAGGGAAGTCTGGGCTTCTCTGCTTGGACTGCTGCCTCCGCGACCTGGACCTCCGGAAAAGTGGTAGAAGATGGATGGATGGATGGATGGATGGATGGATGGAGGACCGTAGACTGGGAAAAGAGTTGTTGGCCAGGAAGACGCCTACGGTGGTCCACACAATTTCCCCTAACACGGACGGGCGCATCGTGTGTGAGATTGTGCTGGATGCGAAAACTGCCCTGCTCCTGGTGGACACAGGGTCGGCAGTCTCCATTTTAACCATGGCGAAGACATTCTTCCCCCATTATACTGTAAGTAGGACAGACATAGCCTGTTATGGATATGGGAGTAACCCGTTGGACATTGTGGGCTCTGTGTGGTTGTCTGTGAGGTACCAGTCGGCCTCTATGTACGCAGCCGAGTTCATGGTGTCCCCGAATGGCAACAACCTGATGGGCTGTGACGTGTCCTACGGGCTGGGTTTCTCCGTCACCATGCGGTGAAGTCGAGGAGTAGTCAGGTGATGGACTATGGGACCGGCCATTGTACGTGGAAAAAGGCGAAGAAGTGTGGGACTTAGGCTGGCCCAGTCCGCGTGAAATGGACTGCGATGGACACCAAAGTACGCCACTACGGGAGGCACTCTGTGCCAGGGTTCCAGATTCCCTTGACGGGGAGTCTGAACAGCATGGATTAGCACTCACAGAGGCAGATGGTTCCAGAGAGCAGGCGGCCAACCGAGTACTGCTGTAGAGCAGGGCACTGCCAATGCCGCGCCGACGCAGCAAATGAAAATTACCAGGGCAGGACCAGAGGGCACGTGTTTTGACGGTGCCTGGGAGAAGAGAGGCTCGAGCAGGATGAGTTGAATGCTGCAGAGCCATTTGGGTACCAGGAGACGACGACGCAGAGGAAGGAAGGCCTTGAGTACTCCCCTGGGGGTGGGCAATGACGTACACCCTAAGGTTGAGTTTCGGCTAGGACGGGTTCACAGGTCAAAAGAGCAGAGGGACGAGAGTCGTGGCCTGCGAGTGGTGCGGACTGGCGACGACAGGTACCTGGAACTTTCTGATGGGTCGAGACAGCACCCAAAAGAGCTGCAGCATGAAGGGAAGTCTAAGCGCCAGTGCAGCCAGTCTCCAGTGACTAGAAAGAGAGATGCTCTGGGAGCGCGCCGCAAGACAGACGCTCCAGAGGGGAGCCTACGAGAGACCCAGGTTGACTGTTTGGTGTCTTTAAGTGTACGGTGTGTCTAATTAAATAGGATTTGGGATATATTGTGGGTTTTATAAATTACTAACAGTATTGTGGGAAGTTAATTTGGAGCGTTGCTGTTTAAAAAAAATCCTAAAAGGGAAGCTAGACTTATTTGAATGGGTTTGATTGATCGTGTGGAAATTTGTACAATTGTGTAAAAGCTGCTACCGTTAATGACCACCGTGTTGTGTGGAATGTTTGTGTTGTGGCCACACATATGTGACCTACTTTGTGACTGATGTAAGGCCTCACATTTTAGATAAGAACAAAGACAGAGTTTCCTTGGAGATAACAGGAAGCTGTGAAGGTGTTAGCTTTGGTATGCAGGGCCTGAGACTGTGGGGGTGATATTAGAGGATTAAAGAGGAGATGCATTGTTACTGGCGATTTGAATGCAATGTGAATTGTGATGCAATGTGACTTGTGAACCGTGAGAGTCCTGGTATTTAAGGACGAGAGTTTACTGTGATGTCCTCTTTCTTCTTTGAGATGTTGGCGAATGTGAATAAAGCTGCCTTGAGAGAAATCTGTCTCATCATTTGCACATTCCCACACTGGTGACCCAAGACGTAGCATGCAGCGAGAGGAGAATTCCCCGGGGCCAGCCTCGTCAGGAGCCCCCAGCCAAGCAAATGCCGCTACGGTCCAGCTACCGGACTTTTGGCAGAATGATCCGCGCTCCTGGTTCTACGCTGTTCAGGCACAGTTCAACCTCCGGGGGATATCGGTAGACGACACAAAATTCTACCATGTGGTCGCAAAACTGGATAGCACGGTAGCTCGACCGCTACCCAATCCCGCATATCCAAGATTTTTCCGTTCATTTGGCAGGGGCGCGTGTTTTTTCTAAGATAGATTTGGTCCGCGGTTACCACCAAGTCTCAGTGCGCGCTGAGGACATACCCAAAACAGCGGTAATAACTCCATTTGGCCTATTCGAGTTTTTGCGCATGCCATTTGGGCTTAAAGGGGCTGCACAGACATTCCAACGCATGATGGATGCGGTGCTGCACGATCTCCCTTTCGTGTTCGTCTACTTGGACGATATTTTGGTAGCCAGCGCGTCCGAAGATGAACACGAAAACCACCTAGCCATAGTTTTCCGGAGGTTGGGAGATCACGGGTTAATAATCAACCCAGCGAAGTGTCAGTTCGGGGTGGCGCAGATCGATTTTTTAGGACACCGCGTCTCCCCCGAAGGAGCAGTTCCGCTTCCTGACAAAGTGCGCGCAGTAGCAAATTTTCCCCGGCCACAGACGGTCAGTGCGTTACAGGAGTTTTTGGGAATGGTGAATTTTTATAACCGTTTTCTCCCCCGCACGGCGCAACTCATGCAACCGCTGTATGCCGCACTCAAAAAACAGAAACCCACGAATAAGGTCGAGTGGCCCCTGGAGCGGGAGCTAGCGTTCTCGGAGGTAAAAGCAGCTTTGGCAAATGCTGCGTTGTTGGCACACCCAGACCCAATGGCCCGCATAGCGCTCACTACTGACGCGTCAGATGTGGCCATAGGGGCGGTCGTGGAGCAGCATGTAGCCGGGGTTTGGCAGCCCCTCGCCTTTTTCAGCAGGACCTTGCACGATAGTGAACGTAAATACGGCGTGTTCGACAGGGAGCTGCTGGATCTCCATTTGGCCATCCGTCACTTTCAGTTCTGGCTGGAAGGATGCTGTTTCACCGCGTTCGTTGACCACAAGCCGCTAACATTCGCGATGGCCAAGGTTTCCGAACCGTGGTCAGGCCGGCAACAGAGACAGCTGGCCGCGATCTCAGAGTTTACCACTGATATTCAGCATGTGGCGGGCAAACTGAATGTAGTGGCAGATTGCCTCTCGCGCACCGTGGCGGCCCCTGTCAGCGTAGGAATAGATTACGCAGCCATGGCCGCCGAGCAGGTTAGTGACGCGGATGTGCGTGTGCTCCAGTCTGGACCAACAGGGTTAAGGCTTGAGAACAGGGTGCTGCAAGACGGTAGGCCCCCCCTAATCTGCGATGTCTCCACTGGACGGCCGCGTCCAGTAGTACCGGCCGCGTGGCGCTGCCGCGTTTTTGACTCGATTCATTCTTTGGCGCACCCGGGAGTGCGCGCGTCGGTCAAAATAGTAGGAGAGAAATTTGTGTGGCCCAGTCTTCGCAAACAAGTTAAAGAGTTGGCAGCAGCCTGCACGGCGTGTCAACGAGCCAAAGTACACAGGCACACGAGGGCTCCTTTGGAGCCGTTTCACATTCCGGCCAAGAGGTTCGATCACGTTCATGTGGACCTCGTGGGCCCCCTCCCGCCGTCACAGGGGTGCACACACCTTCTGACAATGGTGGACCGCACCACACGCTGGCCTGAAGTGGTTCTGCTGGCATCAACCACGGCCAAGGAGGTGGCGTGCGCGTTTTTAACAGCTTGGGTGGCGCATTTCGGAGTTCCGTCGGACATTACGTCCGACAGAGGCCCTCAATTTGTTTCCGAACTTTGGTCGACAATGGCCCGCAACCTGGGTGTCACAATTCACCGCACAACCGCGTACAATCCACAGGCTAATGGGTTATGCGAACGTTTTCATAGGTCATTGAAAGTGGCTCTCAGAGTGTCACTGACGGATGCAAATTGGGTAGACAAGTTACCGTGGATTTTATTGGGGTTGCGTTCTGCACCTAAAGAGGACTTAGAAGCCTCCCCAGCGGAGCTCGTGTTTGCGCAACCACTTCGGCTGCCTGGGGAGTTTCTCCCAGATAACCCTGCGCCAAACACCTCCCCGTCTCAGCTGTTGCGGAGTAACATAGAATCAAGCATGCTGCCCGGCCCCGTGCACCACAGTTTTCCGTGCGTTTTTGTGCCTAAAGCTTTGAAGAATGCAGAGTTTGTTTTTGTCAGACATGATGCACATCGACCCCCACTGCGACCACCTTATGACGGACAGTTCGGAGTGTTGGAAACAGGGGACAAGCAGTTTTTGCTAGATTTGGGGGGTAGGAAAGAAAAAGTTGGCATAAACAGACTCAAACCTGCTTTTGTGGTGGCGGATGAGCAAGTGCTGTTGGCAAGGGCCCCGCGGCGAGGTAGACCCCCACGGGGAGCTTCACAGAGTAATGTTTCCCCAGAACACCTGCAGGGACTGACAAAAGGTTTTCACCCCCAGACGGCAACCCCCCAGCGTGACAGCGCCGCGGAGACGTTGAATCCGGGCTACAGCAGATACGGCAGGAGACTGAAGCCTAGACAGCATGCGGACTGATGTGTATTGATTCTATCACGGCATGCATACTGTTATTCTCTTGTTCGTTCTAAATTGTTTGGGGGGGGGGGTGGCCACACATATGTGACCTACTTTGTGACTGATGTAAGGCCTCACATTTTAGATAAGAACAAAGACAGAGTTTCCTTGGAGATAACAGGAAGCTGTGAAGGTGTTAGCTTTGGTATGCAGGGCCTGAGACTGTGGGGGTGATATTAGAGGATTAAAGAGGAGATGCATTGTTACTGGCGATTTGAATGCAATGTGACTTGTGATGCAATGTGACTTGTGAACCGTGAGAGTCCTGGTATTTAAGGACGAGAGTTTACTGTGATGTCCTCTTTCTTCTTTGAGATGTTGGCGAATGTGAATAAAGCTGCCTTGAGAGAAATCTGTCTCATCATTTGTACATTCCCACAGTGTCTTTGATGTATGTATTGTTATGTGGAGTCTGGGTACCGACTAACATATAGGTATAACATATCCCTTTAAATAACATATTAGGTGTTATGTTTATTGTATATATGTATATATTTGTGCATGCAGCAGGATTAATTTATTTTGGTGTGTGGCTCTTTTATGTTGTTACGAGACTGTTACCTCTATGGCGGTGGGACCACTGGGCCAGTGTGGTGTGAATGGATAGGTTTTGTGTTATATGTTTTGTGAGTGAGTCGGGTATTTGTGGGGAGGGCCTAACTGTATGACTGAATTTTTCAAAGGGGGGGAGGAATGTTGGAGAGTGTAGGGAACTTGAAATGAAGAAGCGATGTGATTTTATAAATCAAGATTTATTATCAGCTTCATCTCCCTAACATGTCTCATCTCGATGCAGAAACAGAATGAGAGGTCGAGCGCAGTCAGACCTTCATACTTATACCCACACTCAACAAAAGACATTGCATATCAAAGCTGACATCCCGCATTAACATAATCCCCCTCCATTGTCCTCTCTCTCCTTCCCCTGACCCTGGGGGGTCAGGAAGTTCGATCTGGTCTCCACCGCTGTGACTCAGTCTGTTCTTTGCTCTTCGCCAGTGGTCGAGACCTCTTGTCCTGTTCTGAGGCGTGAGGTCATTCTACATATGTAATCTCTAAACATTCTAATATGTCTATACATATGTAGGTATGGAATATATGATTAATATAAGCCACAGAGAGTATATTATATATACAGTATATATTTATATGGCGGTGCCCTGTACATTAAGGGGTGACGCCCCACCCTCGGGGGGTGGTGTCACCTGGCATATAAAAGACCACAGTGGGAGCAATCGAGTGACTTCTGTATTCCTGGTTCCGTGTTCTAATAAAATATATAAAACGTCACCTCGACACTTCCATAATTAGAGACACAAGTTCATTCTCTTCTGACGAGTTGAGGCTCCTAAAGAATGTTCCTACGAGGATGTTAGTTAATTGTGTAAATTGCTTGAATCATAATGACTCCACACTTGGTGTATTGGTAAGATCATTTTCCAAGGTACACATTATGCCATTCCTAGCATGCATTAAGCACCTTCCCCCTGTAGTTACTGTCCGATCATGACGAAATACTTGATGACCATCAAGCTGAAGGAAAACATCATTAACACTGGATCTACCCCAAGTCTCAGTGATAAGTATTACATCTGGTGTCTTGTCATAGAAAAAACACCTGAGGTCGTCCATCTTGTTAATTAGGCTTCTTGCATTAAAACAACATCATGTCAAAGTATGTGCAGTGTTAGTAATAGTTAAAAACCTTAGCCCCTTTTCCCAAGCTATACTATTTACAGTTGGAGCACCTTGCCTGTGAATCATGCCTGACACGCTATTGTCTACTATAGGCTTCCTTTGCTCAAGAGACAAGGAGGGATCATTTGCTAGTTGTGCTTCAAGCAATGCTGTGTCATCACTTTCATCATCCGTTTGTCTGTCATCCAATGTCATTGCTGCAGCATACCCTTGACCTCTTCCAGCTGGCCACTCCTCCATTTGTACAATTTTCCCCTTTCTGATCATGAGATTGTCTTCTCCATGGTCAATCCTGTCTTGTAACTTTTGGTCCTGGTAGGTAAAGCTGTCATATTTGTGAATAAAAAGGCATAAGATTAACCAATAAGCAATCTTTAATAATAATCTATTAAAACAAAAAATCAAGAAAACGCAAAATCAAAAATGATAAATCAGGGTTTCACGAATAGAAGGAGTAGAATCAAAAAAGAGAAGGAAAATGGAGGGGAGGACTATAAACGCAGAGAACTGAAAATGTCAATCAGATTAATCCTCATTCTGAACACAGTACGTTAATGATTGTATATCTACAGATATTTCTTAAAGGGGTCACTGATTGCACTTTTTCCACATTTTAACAGCTCACATGTCTTTGTTTTGTGTTTTCCCTGGCTTTCTTGAAACTCTGATTTAAAGCCTATCACTTTAAGAAACATCCTTCACCTGTTAAACTCCGCCCTCACTCTTAAGTCAGTTAGCCATTAGCTGACTAGCTTCTAGCCTTTAACATTTAGCCTCCTTCTAGCTCAGATGAGCGGTGCTGGTTCACTGATCCACAGGTGTTGGTGTATCTCGCGTTGCTCCAGCCCATCTCCCAATAATTTTTCCATGAGTCCACAACAAATCACTAGCACCACACAGCCCCCATTCACTGCAACTGACCTGGCCTGGGACCCAAGGCTGCTGGCTGAGCCAAGCTGACATCCCACGAAATCTCAAAGGGCAGTGTCCTGCTCTGTAGGACTTCACTCCGCTTCCATGGCCAGCTGGGGACTGCCCCGTCACGAGGCGGCTCCCTTACGTTGCTCGTGGGAGCGGAGCAGAGTCGCACAGAGCCCCAGACGATGGTGAGGGTGCTGGCCGTATAAGCCAGAAGCCTCAGGTCCCGGGCCAGGTCGGTGATTTGCTGTGGACTAACGTCATAATTACTGGGAGATGGGCCGGAGTGACACGAGTTGTATTGTTGACTGGATTGCTATCAGGGTGACTAAGAGCTGAAGAAAATAAAATAAGTGGCGCTTGGTGCGAACCTCCTGGTACCAGGGTTAGCTCAGGGGCTAATACCTCAGGCTACCTTTACACCACTTGCATCTACATAACAGACAGCTAGGGGAGCCAATAATAGAGCAGTGGGCGGGTCTCAAGGACAGCTGCTGTTGTCTTTTTCAATTCTTGATGTATACGACTTACCCAGAAGAATCAAAAATGTTTCTGGCTTTTCTGGGAGACAAAAATGAGATAAAGGCTGTGTGTTTCTTTAAGAGAACTCATTGTTTTGAAAATGCTTTGATAATTACATGACCAATAGACACATTTCACAGTTCAAACCTACAAATACACCATATTTCAGTCAATGACCTCTTTAAGAAAAAACTATTGCAGATTAATAAAGGCAGAAAACGAATGGAAACAACATTTAACTTGTGGAGAGTGTAAATAACGAGACTGATTCTTGCAGCAGACGACTTTATTCACTCTCTCATCAGTCATACACAGAAAAAGCATGTCTCAATACACCATGGGTTCTCCTTTTATACCAACCGCTCATCTCGCATCTGCATGACATGCTCTGATGAATCGTTTACCTGGGGAGTTCTCAGTGGGGGTCTTCCGCGCCGAGGGGCCCGAGCCAACAGCACTTGCTCGTCCGCCACCGCAAAGGCGAGCTTAAGTCTGTCTATGCATATTTTCTCCTGACGACCCCCCAAGTCTAACAAAAAATGTTTGTCCCTTGTTTCCAGCACTCTGAACGGGCCATCATAGGGTGGGCGCAATGGAGGGCGGTGGGCATCGTGCCTGACGAACACGAACGCCGCATTCTTCAAAGTTTTTGGCACAAAAGCGCATGGAAAACAGTGGTGGGCCAAACCAGGCAGCGTGCTTGTGTCTGCACTATGCTGCAAACACTGAGATGGGCAGCTGTCCGGCGCGGGATTATCTGGCAAAAATTCCCCGGGCAGCCGCAGTGGCTGAGAAAAAACAAGCTCCGCCGGGGAAGCCTCCAAATCCTCTTTTGGTGTGGAACGCAACCCCAATAAAACCCACGGCAACCGGTCTACCCAGTTTGCATTCGTCAGCGAAACCCTGAGTGCTGCTTTCAGTGACCTATGAAAACGCTCGCATAACCCATTGGCCTGTGGGTTGTACACGGTTGTACAATGAATTGCAACACCCAGGCTACGGGCCATCGTGGACCAGAGGTCGGAAACAAACTGAGGGCCCCTATCGGACGTGATGTCCGACGGGATTCCAAAACGTGCCACCCATGTCATCAAAAAAGAGCGCGCGCCAGCAGGACTGCTTCTGGCCAGCGTGTGGTGCGGTCCACCACTGTCAGAAGGTGCGTGCACCCCTGTGATGGCGGTAGGGGGCCTACAAGGTCCACGTGAACATGGTCGAACGTCTTAGCCGGGATACGAAACGGCTCCAAGCCTGGAGCCGGCTCCAACGGCTCCAGCCTTCGTGTGTCTGTGTACTTTGGCTCGTTGGCACGCTACGCAGGCTGCAGCCCACACTTTCACTTGTTTGCGCAGGCCTGGCCACACAAACTTCGCTTCCACCATTTTGACTGACGCGTGCACTCCTGGGTGCGCCAGAGCGTAAACTGACTCAAACACGCGGCGGCGCCACGCCACTGCGACCACCGGGCACGGGCGTCCCGTGGAGACATAGCAGATTAGGGGGGGCTTGCCGTCTTGCAGTACTCTGCTCTCCCGCCTTAACCCTGTTGGTCCAGACTGGAGCACGCACACGTCCGTATCGCTAATCTGCTCTGTGGCCATGGCTGTATAATCTATCCCCACGCAGACCGGGGCCACTACTGCATGCGAGAGGCAGTCCGCCACCACATTCAGTTTACCCGACATATGCTGAATATCAGTCGTAAACTCCGAGATCGCGGCCAGTTGTCTCTGCTGCTGGCCCGACCATGGTTCCGAAACCTTGGCCATCACGAACGTTAGTGGACTGTGGTCCACGAACGCGGTAAAGCTGCACCCTTCCAGCCAGAACTGGAAGTGGCGTATGGCCAGGTGGAGAGCCAGCAACTCTCTGTTGAACGCGCTGTATTTACGCTCACTGTCGCACAAAGCCCTGCTGAAAAAAGCAAGCGGCTGCCAAGAACCGGCAACACGTTGCTCCACGACGGACCCTATGGCCACGTCCGAGGCGTCGGTAGTGAGCGCTATCCGGGCTGCCGGATCTAGGTGCGCCAACAGTGTGGCATTTGCCAGGGCTGTCTTAACCTCAGAGAACGCCTGCTCTCGCTCCAGAGTCCATTCGACTCTATCCGCGGGTTTCCATCTCTTGAGCGTGGCGTACAATGACTGCATGAGTTGAGCTGCGCGGGGGAGGAACCAGTTATTAAAGTTGACCATCCCCAAAAGTTCTTGCAGTGCCCTAACCGTCTGAGGCCGGGGAAAATTCGTCACGGCGCGCACTTTGTCGGGCAAGGGAATCGCTCCCTCTGGTGAGACGCGGTGCCCCAAAAAATCAATCCCTGTCACGCCCAACTGGCACTTCGCCGGGTTGATTATTAACCCATGCTCCTCCAACCTCTGGAAAACCATCCTGAGGTGGGTTACGTGTTTGTCCTCGGACACACTGGCTACAAGGATATCATCCAGGTAGACGAACACAAACGGGAGATCGCGAAACACCGCATCCATCATGCGTTGGAATGTCTGTGCTGCTCCTTTTAATCCAAAGGGCATGCGTAAAAACTCAAACAAGCCAAACGGAGTTATTACCGCTGTCTTGGGTATGTCCTCTGCGCGCACTGGGACCTGGTGGTAACCGCGGACCAGGTCTGTTTTAGAAAAAAATGCGTGCTCCAGCGAGGTGAACGGAAAAATCCTGAATATGGGGAATCGGGTAGCGGTCGTGTGCTGTGGCGTTATTCAATCTGCGGAAATCACCGCAAGGTCGCCACGATCCCTCGGCCTTAGGGACCATGTGTAGCGGGGATGCCCATGGGCTATTCGATCGCCTGATGATGCCCAACCTTTCCAGGTTGGCAAACTCCTCGCGCGCTATGGCCAGTTTAGCTGCATCCAAGTGCCGAGGCCGTGCGAAAACGGGCGGCCCGGTGGTGGTGATAAAGTGTTCCACCCCATTTTTAGCGATGGCCGCCAAAAACGTCTGGACCGTGAGTGCTGGGAACTGAGTGAGCAGTGTGTGGAACTTACTGCCTGGAGCTGTGACGCTGGCTTGTGTTATTGGCCCGGCCCCTCGAGCTGTACAGGGGAGAGAGACAAAAGACAGTGCATTAACCAGGCACCTGTTAGCAACATCGACTAGTAACCCATGTGCACACAGAAAATGAGCTCCCAGGATTGGAAAATTCAGTGCCGCAATGACAAAAGTCCACTCGTACATACGGCCGTGAATAGATAATCAGAATCAGATTTATATTTAAAGTCAGTGTTCTCTCACCAAAAGTCTTAATGTCCAAGCCGTTTACTGCTACCAGCCCGGGGCTGCTAGGTCCTGCTAGCCGGTCAGCGTAGGTTGGCAGGATGAGGCTCTTCTGGGCTCTGGTATCTACGAGGAAGCGTCTCCCCCAGCGCGAGTCCGTCACGTAGAGCAGCTTGTTCTCTTCACCGGCGGTCACAGCTGCTACCAACTACTGGCCTTGGCATTTCCCGAGCGCTTGAATTGGCACGGTGGCGCACATCTGCGTGCGTTCTCTCCGAAGCGGCGGTGGTAGAAGCAGAGCGTGTCTCTCTGACGCTTCCGCCGGGTCAGCGCAGCCTTGAGAGCCCCGTGTTTGTCGTGGGCTGGAGGCTGTTCGAGCAGTCTCGCTACTTGCTGAGATGTGCGAGCGTCCAGCGCTGCGGCCACATAGTAATACTTGGTGTCGTCTACCGTTATTCCCTGGAGGGCGAACTGAGCCTTGATGTGGTGGAACCAAGAGCGCGGGTTGTGCAGCCAAAAGTCCAGTAGTTTGACCGAAACAGCGCACGTGTTGCTGGGGGTTCCCGTCCGGGCTGTCTCTAGGATGCTTGCCGCGTCGCTGGGGCTTCCTGACCGGGCCGACTCCGGGGTTCTTGCCTCGTGTTCCATAATTCTTCAAGGGGTCACCAGTGTGGTGACTGTAAATAACGAGACTGATTCATGTAGCAGACGACTTTATTCACTCTCCCATCAGTCATACACAGAAAAAGCATGTCTCAATACACCATGGGTTCTCCTTTTATACCAACCGCTCATCTCACATCTGCATGACATCTCACATCACAATACATTCATCCTTTCTCCCCCCAACTCCTTCTTCCTGCTATCTCACCATGATCTCCCTAGCTATTGTTCCCCTCTGTTTACCCTCTGCATCCAGTCTGAGATGATTCACCCAGTCTCTACACCTCCCTAAAAACTAAAAAAAAATGCATTCCTTCACTGTCCTGCATTGTTCATTTAATTCTTCTTCCATTCTGGTATGTGAGTTTGTCTGGGAGCGATTCCACTGCCACATAGATTATAAGCATTGCTAGTGCCCAAACATTCTCTAGCAAGTTTCAGACACACAAAGCAGAACTCCACGTTACATCGAGGACAGATGATGCATTTGCAGAATCTCTGGCTGTGCTCCACCAATGAACCACAGGTGGGACAGGCTCGAATAGAGGGGCACCCCGTGACTCCCTCCACCTCCTCAAAGTTCACCAGTGGGCAGGTTGTCAGTACTTTTAGTGACGGGTTGCAGCAACCATTGTTTTCACAGCGGTCTGACCGGGGCTTCGCACCCTTCCACTCTCTCAGACAATGCCAGCAGAATTCATAGGCCCGACCTCTGGTCACAGTGCACACTTCACAGCAGACGTTCAGATTTGATTTATCCTCCTTCACCACAGAAGATCTGCACTGGGGGCACTGAGATGTTTGAGGGAAATGATAACAGCAAAACAGGTTATTTAATTCATAATTTACCAGACAATTTCGCCAATTACTGCTACTGAATATGAGACACTTGCCATTTTGATGTCAAGGTGTTCTCGCTTAGCATTTGAGGCCATGGTGTTTTTAAAGTGCTCCTTTTCCTTTGGGGTCAGAAGAGCCATCTTACAAACTTCTGTAAAAGGCCACTCCACACCACAATCAAGCTGGGCACACACAAATCTGCTTTCACCCTTTAATGAGAGATTGAAAAGAAAGAAGTTGATAAAGCTCACACACTGGAAACAAGTAACAACTCTCAATATTTCACAGTATTACTGTATATATTTACCTCCACCAATGAAGTTGTGTTTTTGCCTGCATTTGTTAGAATTAGAGTTATTCATGGATTTTGATTAAATTTTCAGAAGAGGTTGAAAATGGAGGTGATCAGAATCCCTATGCACTTGTGACATCTGACTCTGGATGATTTGAGCATCTGATGTGAACTGTGGCTGGATATATGAAGCATTAACGCAGCACTCCTAACTCAGACAGGTTCCACTTTTTATCTGAGAAGTCAACATGTAAGAGCCTGTTTATGGAATTTGAAAACTGAATATGAAGATTATTTATGCCATAATTGCATTCCAATTAAAAAAAGTGACACCAGTTTTATGAGGAATCAAATTTAGGATCAAATATCAGAGCTTATTTTTGTTTCTAATAAAACTATTAATCCATTTCACCTAAAAAATTATATTACATGTATGAAATTTAAACATTTAAGTATATTTAAACCTCATGAAGTATAAAACCCTTGAAGCTTAAGTTTTAACCCAGTGGTCATGTGAAATGGGGTCGTTTTGAAGCACCATCTTAAATTTCTAACAACATCCCATATTTCCACAATGCACTGGTTTAAGTCAAGTTGTGCAAATCTGCATGAAGTCAAATCCATCTGTCTGACCCCTGGAATTTTTTTTAACAATGCAGTGTCTTGTCAGATGTTTTGATGGTCACCAAAAGAGGGCGCTGTTAACTGTTAACATATTTTAATTTCTACCCAGCCATAACAGGTTGTTAGGAGAAAATTAGCTGTCTTGGCAAAGGTTTGCAGAAAAGTAACAAGGTGGTAGGGATGGGACTGATACACCACAAGTAAAACCTTCCAAGCAACACCAAGGAAATGGGGCCAAGTCCATCTGATAGAATCTGAACAGACATTCATTGATCAGTCTCTGGATCAGAATTGCATTGTTTTGTTTTGTTTTGTTTATTTAATGAAACTGCTGAATTTTGTGTGAGTACAAATAAGAAAACTTGAGTGCAGGATGCAAAAATAGAAATACAGTAGATTCTTTTTTTCAGTGTGCAGAAACACAAATGCACCGATACAATATAAAATACAATAGGGTGGTGTTGTTCACAGATAATGAATCACACTATCAGTGCTGTAACTGAACAACAGATTTTGATTCAAACCCATTACATATGTTTTTTTGATTATGCCCTGAAAGAATACCAGAAGATTTAAATCAGGTATTCACAACAGCATAGTCTGGGACTTACCCATGCCAAAACATAGTGTCACATGAACTTCTGTCCCGTCTTGTGGTACCAGTATCTGAACCAACCTGTCACACATTAATGTCACCTGTTTGCAGTTGCCTTGGGCAATTAAAGCTGTAATTTCGGGTGCCTTTTCACATCCATTTGATGGTATTTCTGAACAGTTTTAATATATGGGACATGTATGTACTTCTGTGATATGTCAAAATGATCTGTAATTGTGAAGTAAAATTAGCCCTTCAATAACCTACCTGGTCCAACAACCTGAGGCACCACTTGGTCAGTGATATGGGAGTCACTGCATGACCACAGGACATCAGAGCTCTCTGAGACCGGAACCCTTCACACAGCACTGAGGGCAGCATGCAAAGCCACAAAAGCTTATAAATAGATAATTTTATCATTTTGATATCTATTTTATTTATGACAAGTCAAGGGGACTTACGATCCAATTCATCCTCTCTGTCAACAAATGTAAGCGTGGAGTCTGAAGGGTTATAGCACTTCTCCTGTTCAGCCGAAAAATATGAGCCCATTTTAGTTTGAAGCTTCATTTAAAAGAACAATCAGGACCAAAGAATGACAAGAGAATAGCTTTCAGTTTCATAAGTGTACAGCCTTTGTGCATGTGTGTGTAGGCGTGTTGCTTTTCCAGTCTTGATAGGTCATAACTTTTAAATCAGCAGTATGGCAAATAAAACATAAAATATCAAATAAAAATAAAGATATAGCCACAAGTGCTGATCATTGGGTTCCAAGCATATGTAGATTTCAAAGTCTTTTATTGTTTAACAACAGCATTTAAAACCTAAGGTGCATTAATAGTTTTCAAAGCAGCACTATTATCTTTCTTGTTCCTGGCAGGAGCATTGAAAAGACTACAACTATGGCAACTATGACCCCAACAGTCCCAACAGCCAGTCACAAGGGGCTATGTTAGTGGTGGCTAAACTTGTGCCCTGTGATTTGCAGTGCCAACTGAGGTAATAGTCCCCATCTGGCGGTTTGGTGTAAACCCCCACAAACAGACTGGACAGACAAAGGGCTCGGCTAGAGCAATTGACAGAACAGTGAAATGTGTATTAATGTCTACAGGCAGCCCCGCTTCTTCTGGCTCACTTCTGTGATGTTAATGTTGCCTTTCATGCATTGTGTTCATGCGTCCTGTCCTTACTGTGACCTAGATACCTAGATCAATATGTCTCTCAAATGCAAATGTCTCATGCCTGTTCTGTTATCTCTTTGATCATACCAACTGCTGGGGGAATGCTCTTTTATGTATTGTTGTAGTTGGGTATATATACTGCACGGTAACCCATGTTCACTCTCTCATTCTGATTCTGCAACTGCTGCTGCTGGACACAGACTTTGTGTCCTTCTTCTCTGAGAGCCGCTTGGGCTCGCTCCCGGCGCGCATGCACGGCACCGGGAGCGGAGCTCATGACGGCGGTATGATTCAATAAACTCTACTTTAAACCTCAGCATTGCTGCTTATTATTTCCTGCCGCTGCACCCATAGTTTTAGTCTTTTTAGTGATCCTACGAAAAAAAGAGATGTGGGCCCACTCTAAGGGGGAAGTGACACTGACTCAGTCAAACGTTGGTGTACCATCAAAATAATTTTGTAAACATTATATTAATGTGAAAATCTTACACAGTGATGTTTTAAAATGCGCAGGAGAGGCATGCTGTACTTAAGTTGTTCAGAAGAATAAGACTTCCCTGACAAGACCCAAACCTGGGACCACTGCCATATCACACAACTGCTTCAGTTCACACTTGAACTTTCTCAAATGATAAATGTTCAATTGAAAGGATTCCCAGCAGCACGAGAACAGTATTTAAAACTTAATATGTGTTACACATTGTTTTTAAATGCATAGAAGAGGTATACTTCAGAAGAATAACACATTGCCAGGAAGATTTGAACCCTGATCTCCAGCATAACAGACAATCAGCTTAACTACTACACCACATTATTACATTGGGACATATATTGACTTTCTCACGCACTCACAAAATGCTTCATTGACAAGACAAACACTGATAGACATTTCATGAAGATGATTTTTGGAACATGAACAGAACTGCATGAAATTTGGTGTTTTGCTGAAGAATACTGCTGTGATTGTGAAGTTTCATCAAGTTTGGCTCAGAAGATACAATAGCAAACACATGGCAAACTGTACAACTTGATTGTGTCATGATTCCTCGTGCGCCATTGCGCAGTGCACGAGGGAAGGAATGGAAAAACCCAGTAGCTGGAGTAGAACATCCCATTTGTTATGTCTGAGAAATGACGGAAAAGGAGGCGAGTCTTCATGCAGCCAACAACTAACTTTATTACGCAGAACTGGGGTTTATATACAGAGTGGGTTGTGCCCACCTGACGTCACCCTGTGGGTGGGCACGGCATCCCAGACACACATATCTCACACTCCACATTTTCCCCCCCTCAAAAAAAAGAAATGTCACGCACACAGGAAACCCATCCACATTTAGTAAGCCGACTTAAACACAAAGAGGGAGAATAGCATATACTAATAAAACAACCTATCACATTCACACAAAACAACTAAACTGGACCCAGTCTCTGAAAAGTAAAATTAATCCCATATTCTCACTCACATGCACACCAGCATCAAATATACATATATACAGTATATATACACATAACATACCAAATCACAATACATATACTATTGGCGGCCCACACCCCAACTCCCACCCCACAAAGGGCACACAGAACAAAATAAGTTGGGTCATTTAATCAAAATAGGTCAAACTAGAAAAGCACTCATAGAGCGCATACCTCCGCCAAGGCTCCTTCCGTTTCTCATGGATCACCTCCAAAATGTAATGGGTTTGTGTGTAGGCCTATAGCCACTTGTGGTGAAAATTACATCAAAGTCTGTCCATCAGTTTTGGAGTATTGTTGCTAACACACTGTGAGAAGATAAGAGCCTTGGCTGAGGTATGCATTCTCAGATCATCAACAAAATATAATGGATCCTCTGCAGTTTGCCTATAGGCCTCACAGAGGAGTGGAGGATGCCACTGTCACTCTGTTTGACATGCTTTTTAAACATCTGGATTTTAATGGGACACACGCCAGGCTTTTATTTGTGGACTTTTCTTCTGCCTTTAATACAATCCAACCTCATATTTTAGTTGAAAGGCTCCTGCAACAATTTGATTTAAGCAATAATCTGGTGGGTTGGATTCTGGATTTCTTAACCAACAGGACGCAGAGAGTAAGGGTCAATGGCACATTGTCTGACCTAAAGTGCTCTTCTACTGGCTCCCCTCAGGGGTGTGTGTTGTCACCACTACTCTTCATCCTGTACACAAACATGTGTCGGAGTAGACATGACAACAGACACATTATAAAGTATGCTGATGACTCAGTCATTGTCAGTCTCCTCCAGGATGGTGAGAGTGGCCACGGCCCAGTAGCTGATGACTTTGTTCACTGGTGTGAGGATTCCTACCTGCAGCTGAATACAACAAAAACGAAAGATATGATTATTGACTTTAGTAGGAAAACTCCCAGGCACAAAGTCACCATACTAAAAGGCCAGACCACCGAATGTGTACAATCGTACAAATATCTTGGGACGATTATTGATAGTGGATTGAACTTTGAGGTGAACTGTGAAAGGGTGTGCAAAAAGGGTCAGCAAAATTTGCATTGTTTGAGGAAACTTGCACGCTTCCAAATTGACCGATCCATAATGACTATGTTTTATCGGGCTTTTATTGAATCTGTTTTATCCTTTTCTTTAATGTCATGGTTTGGTCAGATAAAACTGAAACAGAGGAAATCCTTGGATCAGGTAGTCAGATGGTCCAGTCGTTTGCTTGGTGAGTCACAGCTGAGCCTGGCATCCCTGTACGCCAAACAAGTACAGAGGATGGCCGACTCGATTTTAAATGATGACTCCCACCCTTTGCACTGCAACTTTCAGCTTCTTCCCTCCAGACGGAGGTTTGCTGTCCCAAAAAGTAGAACCCAGCGCTACAAAAACAGCTTTGTCCCTGCTGCTGTCAAAGAGTTGAACAAGCTATAAAATTATATTGTACATATTCTATATTTACCTATTTTGTAAGATGTGTGCCTGTGTTTGTGTCTATGTTGAATGTAATTAGTGGCTTGTAAATATGGATGTCACCAACTGCAAAACAAATCTACCTACGGGTACAAATAAAATAGCCTGAACCTGAACCTGAACCTGGGTTCCTCTCCAGCCCAAGAACCACCTCTGGTGAAAATTTCATCCAAATCCATCCAGTAGTTTTTGTGTAATCCTGCTGCACAAATACAAACAAAGCCCTTGGTGGAGGTATGCACTCTCAGATCATAACTAAAATCTAATCATCTGTTTCCCGTTCCATTACACACCTTTCCTGAAAATTTCATCAAAATCGGTTCATAACTTTTTGAGTTATGTTGGTAACAGACAGACAGACAAACAGACACACCCCGGTAAAAACATTACCTCTTTGGCGGAGGTAATAAACAGGTGGGCCCAAATTCATCATAAACACAATCAGTTACCAAGCCAACACCCTTCTAATTACAAAATTTAACACATATTTACTAATCGAATAAAACATTCAGAAACTCAGTGCAAAACAGGCATAACACCACACAGGCCATTAAAATTGTCATGCAAGCTCTCAACTCAGGCTTGCAACTACACAAACCAATACGCCTACTGCGCTCACTCTCCTTTCTTTGTTTTTTTTTTTTTTAAAGTAAATCTACTCAGGCACCAAATAGTAAAACAACATACTGTATATTCATTCACATATACATATAGACATTCACATCTGAAACATTAAATCCTAAGTAACCCTAACGTCCCTGGGTAGCCACCATCTTCTACACAGCCATGGAGGTCCTGGGCATCCCCACGGCATTCTTAAGTCCAGCCGCTGCCACCCCCCAGGGTCGAAACACCCCTCTCTGGCCAACCTGTCTCCAACTTTCCAAACTGGTCTTTTCTTTCTGGGCCAAACCCCATCGTCGACCCGGTCCAAACCCTCATCCTGACGATGGCGTTTGGCGCTCTGAAAGACCGCACCAATTTTTCCCGCTCCGCTCTCGTCTCTCTTGGCTCTGAACATTTCGACCCCCTGTGGTCGTGCTCCAGGGACCGCCGAAACCCGCTTGTCGGCGCCACTCGCTACCACCATGTCCGGCCATTGCCGCTCACCTTCATGGTTCACAGCGTCATGTTGTGTAGCCTCCGTAAACGTCTCCTGTTCACCTCCAGGACACGCACCATCACCCCCGTCGGGCCCGCTCACCGACCTGGGCTCCTCACCGCTGCATTCAGCGCTCTCTATGTTGGTGCTCTGCTGCACTGCCACCGTGTCCTGCGGCTGCTGTTTCTCCCCGGAACCTTCAGCTTGCCTGGCCCCGTTCGCCCACTTCTGGCGTGGGCACCCCATCCTTAAAGGCCACCCCGGGGGTCCCAGCATGCCGTCCTAGTGCCGCTGTATGGTGGGCACAAAGAGAAAGGCAAACATAACTTACTGCGAGAACGATCCGGAGCTGTCCGTGCAGTCTGATGGACGTAGAGGAGCACGCTGCCACATATGAAGGTGAATGCCCCGATGATCTCTTCCTACTAACCCCTCGTTTAAATAATAATAATCCTAATGAGGGACGAGATCGCCGATGTGAGAATGCGTGGGCTGGACATAATGAACTCCAGGTGTGCAGCACATAAGTGAGTGTCTGGGCGTGTGAATGAGAATGAATAAAGTGTGTGTGTGTGTGTGTGTGTGTGTGTGTGTGTGTGTGTGTGTGTGTGTGTGTGTGTGTCTGTGTGTGTGAACACCCATAAAGAAGCACAGCTGATGGCACTGACAGGAGGAGGGGGCGTGCCCTAGCTGTCAGGGAGAAAAGGCCCAAATAGTTCCCTGAAGTGCCTGGTGGAAAATAAGGCAAAATATAACCATATGTCAGAAGTGGGTTTGGAACTCCCAAACCCAAATTCATGACAGCCCCCCCCCTTACGGGTGGATTCCAGAAACCCCAGTACCAGGAGCCCCCCTGCTGTCCGAAGCTAGGAGAAGGTGAACCATAGCACCCGCAACGGTCCCAGTCTGGGACGTGGCAGCACCTGCGATGGTCCCGGTCTGGAGCTCTGCTACACCCACAGCGATCTCCCCACTGGGGAAGGTCATGCTACCCATGACCCCTGGCGCTGACCCCCGATCCTCGGAGGCCTCTGGCGGGATCAGCTGCTCTCTGGCGACCCTATCAGGGGGCTCCAAACCCGGAGAGGGAGAAAGAGAGACCGGGTCAGAGTCGCCAGCAGCGGCAGAGCCCGGTGAGGCGGCCCCGAGGGCTACTGCGAGCTGCCCCGGGTCCTCCTCACCATGAGTCGGGCAGTGTGATATCAACATTGACATAACTGACATACTGGAACACACTTGCCCGAACTCGGGCTCTACCGCCGTCCAGGACAGTGGCAATTTAGGGTGTGCAGGTTCCTCCAGTCCGGCGGGTGCTGCACCCCCATCGACCTCCTCCGGGACAACAGGACCCGCATCATCGTCCATGGGCAACCCAGGTTGCAGCGGCTCCTCTCCAGCGACCCTAGGATGGAGCTTGAGGGAGACGGGAGAGAAGAAACAGTTTGGGTCGCCGGCAGCAATTGACAGCTGAACTACAGGAGAGATTACTTGCCTCTGCTCAGGCTCTACAGCCATCCAGGACTCCAGCGATGCCGACAGTGGTGTCTGGGGTCCCGTCGGCTGGGGGTCTTGTCCGGGAGATGACTCTGCTGCGGCAGCCCCTGCAGCAGGCGTGATGGTGGTTGCAGTCCTGGTGCTCCCGTGTGCTGTCTTCCACGCCATCGACTCCTCTGGCATAGCTGCCAAGGACAACCTCTCCACTGACCCATTAGCTGGGCCCTTCCGGGCCTCCGATTCTTCTCCCCTCGAGCGACCTGGATCCAGTGCTGGTGAGCTCATAGGGGTACACAGAAAGGGTTGGGTGAAGTCAGGTATGGGAGCACTATATGCCGCTGGGGCGGAGCACTCGGGGGACTGCACACCCCAGGTCTCCTTGCCAGGAGGCAGGCAAAATTGTTCAAACACTGAAGATAAATGAGAAAAAACTTGCCTGTTCACCTGGGACTGGGCATCATCAGCGGCCTCCGAGACGTCTCCTTTCCTCTCCGGGTGTTCCTCCTTGCACTGCACTGGAGAGACCAAAAGTTTCTTCCAGCGGGCACTCCTCCTCCTCCCGGATGGCTCAGGAACCAGATAATCTGGATTGCGCAGCGCCGCGCTGGGCAGCAAGTCACCCATGTCGAGAAGCTTCATATTCTCTGGGGAAGAAAGAGGACTGGCCGTAAGGAGCTCGGCCACTGGGAGATCCTTATCCAAGTCCCCCTCAGTCCAGCAGTCAAGCAGGGCGAGTCTCTGCTCCTCCTTCACCCAGCGCTCCTCCTTAACTCGTCAGTCAAGCTGGGCAAGCAGATTCACCCACTCCTCCTCCGTCGTCAAACCCGTGGATTGAGCAAGTGCGGGAGGTGGAACCTTCACATCTGGGGAAGCGCGTATTCGGGCCTCTCTCTCGCGGCGCTCCTCCTCGATCCAAAGATTTATCATGGTCAGCAAACCCAATCTCTCCTCCTCCGTCATGACATCTGAGGATTGGGCAGGTGCCTGCCCGGGAGATGACGCAGGTGCGAGAGAACCGCAAGGAGCAGAGGTCCTCCTCTGCCGAGAACGCCCCTTCTGGCAGGTGGCTGGCTCCGATGTCGGCGAGGCCCCCTCCAGCTCCACGTCTGGCGAGGGAAGAATGACAGAGAGGATGGCGTCCACCCTTGAAATAGCCCAGAGATGTGGATAGCGCCGCTTGATGTTTTCAGCGACAAGCCACGCCCACTGAACGTCCTCAGAATGCTTCAGCCACTGTGCAGAGAAGAGAGCCTCTTCAAGCAGATCCAATGCCTCCTGCTCCTCGTCCATCCAAACCACCATGTTGTAACTCCGGGAGTAAAAAAGCGTATGGAGTGAGAAAAAGGAAAAAGAAAAAACGCACGTCTACTCCACTGGGTTTTTTCTGTATGGTCGGGGCATAGGGTCAGGCTGAATAACACACAGGTAGTGGATGAATGCCCCGACGATCTCTTCCTACTAACCCCTCGTTGAAATAAAACTAATCCTAATGAGGGAAGAGATCGCCAGTGTGAGAATGCGTGGGCTGATCATAATGAACCCCAGGTGTGCATGAGTGAGTGTCTGGGCATGTGAATGAGAATGAATGGAGTGTGTGTGTGTGTGTGTGTGTGTGTGTGTGTGTGTGTGTGTGTGTGTGTGTGTGTGTGTGTGTGTGTGTGTGTGAACACCCGTAATGAAGCACAGTTGATGGCACTGACAGGAGGAGGGGGCGTGCCCGAGCTGTCAGGGAGCGAAGGCCCAAATAATTCCCAGAATTATTATATAAAGTAAAATATATTAAATAGGGCAAAATATAACCATTGGTCAGAACTGGGTTTGGAACTCTCAAACCCAGATTCATGACAGATTGGCCTCTAAAATCAAAACACACTGACATTTTTGGATAATTTTAACAACTTTTCATTACCAATGTCTGTAAATGATCTCTGCTTCATTTCAAGCAAATTTGAATAAATGGCCTTGGAGGAGTTCATTTTGACTTCACTTGCACATTTTTGAAAATATGGTGCAGAAAACTTCATTTTTAGAACACAAGACTGGTGGCGAAAAATTGCAGGAGAGTCAGAGATTAGAATAACAAATGAATTTTAGGCCTAGGCCCAGCCATGTTCAAGAAATTTGGAAAAAAAAATTTAAAACTGTTTATCATAGTGCCACCTATGCATGCAGTACCTGGATTTTTGGTCTCTGGGTCATGGGGAGGCTGTAAAATTTCACGTTTGTACTTTTGCCACTTTTGCTCTCCATGCACTTTTAACGAAGAAGAAGAAGAAGAAGAAGAAGAAGAAGAAGAAGAAGAAGAAGAATCCCACAGCACAGATGCTTGTGACTCTAATACACAAAAAAGAGTGCAGGTCAATTTAAGCCCTGTGTTATCCATCCATCCATCTTCTCCCGCTTAATCCTACAAATATGATGTCATCTGGAGAGTTGATCAACTGGCACAGAATGACAAAAGACATGCGACCCAGTTACACAAGCACGGTTTGCAGTTTTTTTTAAATGAGCTGAAAATATATCTGGACATATAATATTTTTGTAACACGTGCTCATGACCCCTGGTGTAAAATATTATGTAATGCAGGCTGAGATTAAATCACGTGATTTATTTTTAAAACGCTTTGGTAAGCCTGGTGCTTTCCTTTCACCAAGAGCAAAGGTTTTATTGACTTGTTAGCATCAGCAAAACAAGTTTAAAACAACAGGACTTTTATTTTATGTAACAATAATATTCCTAAGTATAGAAAATAAAACTGAAAGACAAAGATCATTCAACAAATGCACATAACCTATACTGGAAAATAAAAGAATAAGATTGTCTTTGTATTTGTGTTTTATAGAGAGAAGTTAGATAACCATATAGTAATAGTCAGAAGGCCATTTCAAGCTTTTTGGGACTCTATGCAAGGTTGTGTTTGGGGGTCCCATTTTTGGAATGGGAAAGAATTCAAACTCTCTTCCAATAAGAGCATCAAGAAAATCAAATTGTGTAATTCTCTAAAGCCCCTTTTTCCACTAGTACCAACTCAGCCCTACTTGCCTCCACTCTACTCGGTGTGTAGGGTTTTCCATTAGTACCTGGTACCAGGTACTTTTTTCGTACCTACTCCAGTCAGGTTCCAACCGTGCTGAGTCGAGCTGAAAATGTGACGTCAACAGACTGCAGGCCACTGATTGGTCAGGGCGTAACGTCATGAGAGCCCCGTCTTCTGCAGAATCTACAACCGCCGTTTGCAAAAAATTCTTCAGCGAGTAAACACGGTAGAGATGGCTTGCTTTCATGGAAATCTACACCATGGGCCAAAGAAGAGGTGCAAACTTTTCTGTGCTTGGTGGCTGACGACAGAATTCAGAGAGAGTTAGATGGAGCGACCCACAGCGAAAAAGTTTACTAGGAGGTCTCCGAAGAGATGGCAGCATACGCATACAACTGGAGAGTAAAACAATGTAGGGAGAAGCTGAAGAAAATGAAAAGTGATTACCAGGCCATCAAGGATCACAACGGTCGAAGTGGGGTGAACAGAAAGGACTGGTAGTGGTTTAACCATGGACGCCATTTACGGCCATCAGCTGGCCAGCAATGAGAGGGAGATTGGGGTCGACCCGGCCATGGCCACAGCATTGTTGCAAACCATGGATGGTGAGTGTTTTGTGATATTGTGCATCTTTTCACTTGTTTACCCTATTGGTGGCAAGCTCACTTTTTTGAGTAATAACAACGCCATTCTCTCCTGGCTGACTAATGTTAGCAAGTGTTGTGTGTGCGTATGTGATGCCGTGCCCACCCACAGGGTGACGTCAGGGGGGCACGACCCACGCTGTATATAGTTGAGCGTTCTGTTAATAAAGAGTGAGATGTTTGCTGCATGAAGACTTACTCCAACTCCATTATTTATAGACATAACATTTGGCGACGAGGAGAAAAATGGGAGCGTGTTGGTTGCCTCCACCACTGGCGCCATTTCTAGAGTGCACATGAGAGCCGGTGATCATGTGGCTGGAGTGGAGGGCCACGTTTGAAGACTACATTGGAGCGCTGGGTCTCCATAGGCTTGGTGGGAGACAACGGTGGACACTCCTTGCCCACCACCTCGGGACAGAGGGCTGGAGAATCCTCGACACACTGGGCACAGCGGAATGTTATGAGGATGCCGTCAAGTGGCTGGCCGTGCACTTCGCTGAGCAGATGTGGACCAGGAGGCTGTGGGCGATGGAGCTATTGGTGCCAGGAATGGCGGAGCTAGTTAGCTCTGGGTGGCTAACAGCTCATTCTTTGCCTATGGACAGGCTAGCTAATGAGCCAGCTTTGCGCCAAATTCAGGCAGCGAGCGGCAAGCTGGACATCGTGGCAGGACGGGGGCAATGTGTGGCAGAGTCCCCAGTCACTGAAGACGGCGAGCCGGTCAGGAAGCTCAGCACAGCGCAGGAGCATAGCACTGGTGGGTCGGATGGTGCGGTGTGCAAGGACAGCGGAGAGGGGATGCAGCAGGAATCAGCCCCACAGCTGGAGGCTTGGCAGCGAGAGAGCGGGTCCATGGAGGCTGGGATCCCCAGGGAGAAGCAGCAGCAGCCAGGCGCAGAGATGGCGCAGCAGGGCACCTGGAGCGAGGGTGCCAGTCGGAGAGTGTTGCAGACAGGTGCGAAGCTTAGAGCCCCAGGAGGGAACAGCAGCCAGACAGGGAGTCAATGCAGCAGAAAACCTGGAGCGAGGGGGTCAAGAGCAGCGATGAGGAGCCTGGGTCGGAGTATAGAGCCGACGAGAATGACGCTGAGAACCCAGAGGGACAGCAGCAGCAGCTGGACGTGGATGGCGGCGCAATTTGGGATACGGACTGGCCTGGCAAGCTGGGAGGTGATGGTGACTGGAACTGCAATGACCCAGCGAGGGCGGACCCCGATGCCAGTGTCCGTGTTGCCCTTGATGTGGGAACTGGACAGCAAAGCGGGGTCCCCGGGAAGACAGCTGGGTCTAAGAGAAAAGAGAGCAGAACGTAGCCAATTGGCCCAGTTCTGCGGCACACCAAGCGCCATCGTCGTGGTGAGAGTTCGGACCGGGTTGGTGGGATGGTCTGACTCAGGAAGGAGGTCCAGTGGTGACAGGGTGAGCACAGGAGGCTGGGTCGGGTTTCCTTGCGGGTCGGCGACGAGGTTCGACCCAGAGAAGTGAAGCAATTAATGGTGGAAAGGGACATTTTCACCAGGGAGGGGGGCTTCAACCCTGGGGACAGACAGTGGCCAGGGGCACACATGCCGTGGGGCTGCCTGGGGCCCCCAAGGCAGCTTAGGGAATGGTGGCTGCCCAGAGACTGTGGTGTTACTTAGTAATTTTGTGTAAATATATGTATTTTTGTATATATGATGCTGGTATGCATGTGACTGAGAGTGTGCGTAATATGGGATCCATCCATCCATCTTCTACCGCTTTTCCGGAGGTCCGGGTCGCGGAGGCAGCAGTTCAAGCAGAGAAGCCCAGACTTCCCTCTCCCCAGCCACCTGCTCCAGCTCTTCAGAGGGGATACCAAGGCGTTCCCAGACTAGCTGGGAGCTTTCTAAACTGGCTTTTGGTAATATGGGATTATTTTGTATATTTCAGAGACAAGGTCCAATTTTTGTGTTATTCTTTTGGGTGAATGTGATCAGATGCTTTATTATAGCTCATGTTTCCCTGTTTTTAGTGCGTGATTTGGGTCCTAAATTTGGGAGGTTTTCAATTGGATGTGTGGTTTTGCACTTTTCTAAAGGGAGGGAGAATGTTGTGTGTGTGTGTAGGGTGAAGGGTGAAGTCAGGGGGTGAAGTCAGGGTGAAGTCAGGGGGGCACGGCCCACACTGTATATAGTTGAGTGTTCTGTTAATAAAGAGTGAGCTGTTTGGTGCATGAAGACTGACTCCAACTCCATTATTTATAGGCATAACAGTGAGGAGCACTAGCTAGCTAGTAGCCCACTCTGCTGATTCACGCTTGCTTTGTCTGAAGTATTCGCTTGTGACAGCAAAACGATGAAATATGCTAATCCTGGTTAAAAGGTTTTGTGTACGTATTGCACTTTGGTGCTGTGTATTAAGTTGTGTGTATTTTCTTTCTAGAATCTGTTTCCACATGCCAGGGGTCCACCTCCCTCAGCATGAATCCCCCGGGCTCTCCTGCGTCTGTTGCATACAGCACCAGCATCAGAGCCGACACCGATACCAGCCCCAGCACCAGGTCCGTCAATATCTGGCACAACACGTTCAAGTGCTTGTAAGGCACAATAAACAAAAGATTAACACCCTGTTGTGTTTATGGATACAGGTCAGGTGGACCCCAGGATCCAAAATCTCAACATATACAAGTGCATTTTCAAACCAGTGATTTATAAAGGGATTCATGTGGGGAACGTGGAATAAAGAAGCTGAATTGCTTTTTAATTCAGGTTTATTCAAGCATCACATCATCCCCAGCCTTCTCTCTCAAAATGAGCAAAGAGGCTGAGCCACATCCAAGCTTCACATTTATAACATTTCACACAAAGGCTTTTCACACAGATGATTCACACAAAGGAAGAGTCACGTATCCCCGTCAAAACCCTCTATTGACATTTCTTCCTCTTCCAGACCTTCAGTCCCCCACCTGTCTCCCGGGGGTCGGGAAGTCCTTTCATCGTACCTATACACTCTATGTGCAACACATCAGATTGATTGTCTTTGATTAATTGTCTATGTTTATTGCACTGTCCCTGTCAAATAAACTAATCTACTACTACTACCCCCGTCCTCTTGTTGTTCCCCGCAGGTGGTCCAGACCCATTGTCCCCTTCGGTCGTGAGGTCAATCTCCATATGTAATCTCAGCATCCACTTTATGCTGCTTGACGTGCCTGACTCCCTCTGCAGGTGGATCACCAACTTCCTGACGGACCGGAGGCAGCATGTGCGGCTGGGGAAGTCTGTCTCGGACTCTGTTAGCATCAGCATCGGATCACCCCAGGGCTGTGTACTTTCCCCCCTACTCTTCTCCCTTTATACCAACTCCTGCACCTCCTCCCACCAGTCTGTTAAGCTGATTAAGTTTGCGGATGACACCACCCTCGTCGGGCTCATCTCCAACGGCGACGAGTCCGTCTACAGGAATGAGGTGGCCCAGCTGGTGTCCTGGTGCAGCCACAACAACCTGCAGCTGAACTCTCTGAAGACAGCGGAGATGATTGTGGACTTCAGGAAAGTCACAACCCCCCTGCCCCCCCTCACCATCACAGGCTCTCCCATCACCATTGCAGATTCCTTCCGCTTCTTGGGCACCACCATCACCCAGGACCTCAAATGGGAGCCAACCATCAGCTCCCTCATCAAAAAGGCCCAGCAGAGGATGTTCTTTCTGCGGCAGCTGAGGAAGCTCAAGCTACCCAACAAGATGTTAGTGCAGTTCTACACGGCCATCATCGAGTCCATCCTCACCTCCTCCATAACTGTGTGGTATGCAGGAGCCACTGCCAGGGACAGACTAAGGCTGCAGCGCGTCGTGCGCACTGCTGAGAAGGTGATCGGCTGCAAGCTCCCATCTCTCCAGGACCTGTACATCTCCAGGACCCGGAGGCATGCTGGCCGGATCATAGCCGATCCTTCACACCCTGGTCACGTACTGTTTGCCCCCCTCCCCTCAGGTAGAAGACTTCGGTCCATTCAGACTAAAACCTCCCGGCACATGAACAGCTTTTTCCCCTCTGCCATCAGACTGCTGAACATTAAGTAACTTATTGACTCTCGTGCACTATATACAGCAGCTCAACCAGACTCATGTCATTCATCACTGTTTTTCTGTTGCATTATCGACTGCACTGTGGTACCCCATATTATCTGCTACTTGCTAATTTATTTAAAACTGCCTTGACTAGTATTACTCATTATTATTATTATTATTATTATTACTTATTATTCTACACTTATTGCATGTTTTTAGTCCTTTAGTTTTTTAGTTAATCTCTTTATCTCATCATGTTTTTAATGTTGCAGCATGGCACCGAGACAAATTCCTAGTTTGTGTACTACATGAACAATGGCAATAAATCTGATTCTGATTCTGATTCTGATGCTTAAACATATGTAGGCACAAATACACGGGCTACATAACCCCCCCCCCCCCCACCAAACGACGAAGAACGGACAATACATTCAATTTTCAGTGAACATGCTACTATCAACAGTACATCTAACATCAAACACTCAGTCTGTGCGCCGCCTGGGCTTCAACCGCCTTCCGAATCTGCTGTAAGCCGGCCTCGCCTTCCCTGCGGCGCCCCTCTGCGAAGGATCTGTTGACTGAGGAAGAGAGTGGTTATCTGATCCCTGCGGGGACCCCGGGACGCTTCCCTTGGGCGGTCTGCCTCGTCGAGGTGCCCTCGCTACCCGGACAGACTAGTCATTCATCACAAAAGCAGGTTTCAGTCTGTCAATACTAACTGTCTCTTTTCTGTCTCCCAAATCTAGCACAAAATGCTTATCACCTGTCTCCAGCACTCTATATGGCCCATCATATGGCGGCCTGAGGGTTGATCTTAAAGCCTCGTGCCTGACAAAAATGAACTCAGCATTTTTTAAAGCTTTGATGAAAACGCGTGGAAAAGCGTGATGAACGGGGCCCGGGAGCATGTCCGCTCCCGTGCCGACTAGCGGCCCAAGAGCCGGGAGGTGGGTTGGCTCCGGGTATTCTGGTAAAAACTCGCCTGGCAGCCTGAGAGGTTGTGCGAACACTAACTCCGCTGGGGAGGCATCTAAATCCTCCTTAGGCGCAGAACGCAACCCTAATAAAACCCATGGTAGTTTGTTTACCCAATCTGCATCCGTGAGTGACGCTCTGAGGGCTGCCTTCAAAGACCTATGAAAACGCTCGCATAAACCATTAGCCTGAGGGTGATAAGCGGTAGTGCGGTGAATTTTTGCTCCTAAGCCGCTGGCCATCGCTGACCAAAGCTCAGAGACAAATTGAGGCCCTCTATCGGACGTAATATCCGACGGAACCCCAAAACGCGCTACCCAGGCCGTTAAAAAAACGCGAGCCACCTCCGCAGCCGTGGTCGATGCCAGTGGGACCACTTCCGACCAACGTGTGGTTCAGTCCACCATTGTCAAAAGATGTGTGAACCCCTGCGATGACGGTAGGGGGGCCACGAGATCGACATGCACGTAGTCGAATCTCCTGGCCGGGATGTGAAACGGTTCTAAAGGGGCTCTCGTGTGCTTGTGAATTTTAGCCCGCTGACAGGACATGCAGGCCTTTGCCCACTCCTTCACGTGCTTGCGCAGGCTCAGCCAAACAAACTTTTCCGCTACCATTTTCACCGAAGCGCGCACTCCCGGGTGTGCCAAGGAGTGGACCGAGTCAAAAACGCGGTGGCGCCACGCGGCCGGGACCACTGGGTGTGGGCGCCCGGTCGACGCATTGCAGATTAAGGGGGGTGTACCAGTTTGCAAGCATCTGCTCTCCAGCCTTAACTCTGTTGGTCCAGACTGGAGCACGCGCACGTCCGCATCTGCACCCTGCTCCGCTGCCATGGCTGCATAATCTATCCACACGTGAACTGGGGCCGCGCGCGCTCCCGCGCTGCTACTTTGCTGCGCGGCCGCGGTGAGGTAATCTGCCTCTGCGCGCGCCGGTGCCATGACTGCGCACGAGAGGCAGTCTGCTACCACGTTGAGTTTACCCGCTACATGTCAAATGTCAGTGGTAAATTCCGAAATTGCGGCCAGCTGCCCCTGCTGCCGGCCCGACCACGGATCTGAAATTTTGGACATCGCATACGTGAGCGGCTTGTGGTCCACGAAAGCGGTGAAACGCCGCCCTTCCAGCCAGAACTGGAAATGGCGAATAGCCAAATGAAGCGCCAACAGCTCCCTGTCAAACGCGCTGTATTTTCACTCGGCCTCGCTCAAGGATTTGCTGAAGAAAGCCAGCGGCTGCCAAACCCCGGCAACCTGCTGTTCTATCATGGCCCCTATGGCCACCTCTGATGCATCGGTCGTTAGCGCGATTCGTGCCGATGGGTCAGGATGAGCTAGGAGCGCAGCGTCAGTCAAAGCCTTTTTTACCTCCGTGAACACGCGCTCCCGCTCTGGGGACCACTCGATAGTATTGGATGGTTTTTGTCTTTTTAGTGAGGCGTATAATGGCTGCATGAGCTGCGCTGCATGGGACAGGAAACGGTTATAAAAATTCACCATCCCTAAAAATTCCTGCAATGACTTGACCGTTGGTGGTCGGGGAAAATCCGCCACTGCGCGCACCTTATCCGGTAACAGAACTGCCCCTTCTGGGACTTCCGGTCTGGACGCCATGGCGACTGCAGCTTAACACTGAAGTTCTCAGACCCAATCCAGGATAACACATTGAAAATCAAACTTAACGGATTTTTGGAGGAGTGAAAATCAAAAGACAAAATCATCATGTCTAAAGGAAAACAGAAGAAACTGAAATTCTCCAGGCCAGGACACGTATCGGCCGGAGAATCCGAACTGGAAGATCTCCGTTCAGAAGACGAGGAACTGGTGATAGCTAACAAAAGGGTTAGCCTGAAATCACTATTTGAGGAGCTACGACGATTTCGCCGAGATGTTACGGCCGAATTTCGGGAATTCAGAGAAGAATTGAAAAGGACAAACAGCAGAGTGGACCAGGCCGAGAACCGAATCTTGGAAACAGAGGATCGAATAAAAGTGCTCGAAGATTCTGTGTTAGACCTACGCAAAAGACAAGCAGCTATAGAGGCTAAGCTAACTGACCAAGAAGGAAAACAAAGAAGAGACAACATAAGAATTCATGGTCTGATAGAAGGAACCGAAAATGGTTTTAACTCAATGGCAGAATGCGTGGAATCCTTACTAAGAAAGAAATTGGATATTCCACAAACCACCGACTTGAAGATAGAAAAGGCACATCGTTCATTAGCCGCTAGGCCGGCGGCGGAAGCGCCCCCACGTTCGGTGTTGGTAAGATTTTCCAATTTCAAAATAAAACAAGAGGTTGTAAGACTGGCCTGGCAAAAAAAAGGATTTATGCACCAGGAGAGAAAAGTCTACGTGGAACACGATTACGCCCCGGAGGTCCTTAAAAAGCGCAGGGAATACAATGACGCGAAAAAGGTGTTAAGAGAGAAGAAATTGCGCTTTCAGACACCATTTCCTGCGAAGTTAAGGGTCTTCTACGGCGATGAAACGTGTCTCTATAATTCAGCGGAAGAAGCAACAGCTGACATGGCGAAAAGAGGCCTCCCGGTAACGGTATTTAAACCCACCGCAGACCCGAGTGAGAAGATCAAAACGCAAACATGGACAACACAAAGACCTTCAAAATCCACGGACCAGCAGCGGGAAACCCAGCACCAGAGCGTCGCGGATAAACTATCCGTTTTCAGGTTGGAATAGCGACCTTTTTTTTTTTTTTTTTTTTTTTTTTTTTTTCTCTTGAATCAATCCGCACATCCAACCCCCCTCATACAAGGTAACAAACATTAAAGGAGATGCATATTCAGCATGTGGTAAAACATTTCATGGAACAATCATATTATTTGAAACAAATAAGTCTTTGTAATTAAAAAAAAAAAAACTTGTTAAAATAGAAATGTGACAATAATCCACATGTTCTCCTCATACTAACAAATACTGTTTTTGCGTGAATGTTTGATGTGATGGGGGTGGGAGGGTGCCCACAATTTCACAGGGTTTAGGCATAAGAGGAAAAAAAAAAAAAAAAAAATCATTACAAGTTTGGATTGGGTTCTGAAACTCACGTTAAAAGCATGGGACTACTTTCAGTGGTAAGAGAGGGCCCTCAACACGTAACAGAGTTTGAGGAATTTCTCTCAGAGCCTTCACTCCATCAAGGCTCTTACAGGGTCTTTAAAAAGACCTCAGCTCAGGAAGTTCTTATGACAGCTTTTTGTTTTAAAGTTTTTTACACTATGTTCTTAATGTTTTTCTTGTTTTTAATGTTCTTTCAGTTTCTGAGTAGCACAAAAGAGGGCCACCACACAGTTATACTAAACAAAACAACACAATGGAGAAACAGGGTGTAACCAAAATAATTTCATATAATGTAAAAGGAATCCTGAATCCAGTTAAAAGATCCAAGATTCTAGGCAAAATGAAAAAAGACAAAGCAGGAATAATACTTTTACAAGAAACCCACCTAACAGACGTGGAACACAATAAACTCAGTAGACAAGGGTTTAAAATGATCTCTTCATCTTCATATAAATCAGGGAGGAGGAGGGGAGTAGCGACATTGATATCAACCAAAATTACATTTGAAAAAAAATCAGAACACAAAGATAAAGAAGGGAGATACAGTTTGGTAACTGGGCGGCTAGAGGGAGAAGATATCACCCTGCTGAATGTGTATGCTCCCCCAGGGGCTAACTGGAAATTTTATAAAAATGTATTCGACCTAATGATAACTAAAGCTCAAGGTTTAGTGATATGTGGTGGGGACTTCAATCTTAGACTGAATCCATACTGGGATGCTTCTGGTAATTCCCCACATCAAAATAACACCCAAAACAGGAAGACTCGGATGCTACTAAAAGAATTGGGAATCTGTGACGTGTGGAGGGAACTCAACCCCAGTGTAAAAGACTATACATTTTACTCAACTCCACATTCATCTTACTCAAGGATTGACTATTTTTTTATGTTTAATAGAGACATTGGAAGAGTAAAAACATGTAAAATAGGACTGATGGATCTCTCCGACCACAGTCCGATCTACATGGACTTAAATATCCAAAAATACACAAATAATACATTTTCTTGGAGGTTAAATTCAAATGTCCTGAAAGGACCATTGAAAGATGAATTGGAATCAGATATTCTCAGATATTTGGAAGATAACGATAATGGAGAAGTATCCCCTTTAATACTGTGGGATGCATGTAAAGCTGTAATAAGAGGAAAGATTATTGCAAAACTGGCAACCCAAAAGAAACTAAGACAAGAAAAACTATCCACATTAGAGTCAGAACTTAGGAACCTAGAAAAAGAACACAAAGGCAACACTCATTCTACTGACTCGCTCAAGATTAAGGAAATTAAAAACCAAATAAATGAGATCTACACAATAGAAATCCAGAAGAAACTTACATTTCTGAAACAAAAATACTATGAAGCAGGCAGTAAATCGGCAAAATTGCTAGCCTATAAATTGAGGAAACATCAAACAGAAAGAGCAATCTACAAAATCAGAGACCCAGTATCAAAGGAAATAAAATTCAGAATTCAGGATATTCTTAAAAACTTCGAGAATTACTATAAGAACTTATACTCCCACAAAAAACATAAAAACGCATCCGAGGCATTCCTAAACACATTAAACCTTCCCCAACTTACGGAGTCACAAAATAAAACACTACTGTCAGAAATACATCCTAAAGAATTGGAAAAAGCAATTATGAAACTTAAAGCTAACAAATCCCCAGGAGCTGATGGCTATATAGCAGAGTGGTACAAAACCTTTAAACAGCAACTATCTCCTCTCCTCCTGAAAACATTTAATTATGTCCTCCACACAGGGGAAATCCCCCCCTCCTGGAGAGAAGGGGTCATTGCAGTTATACCTAAACCTGAAAAGGATAAACTAGAGTGCTCCAACTACAGACCAATCAGTGTACTAAATCAGGACTATAAGCTTTTTACCATTATCCTTGCCAAAAGGTTAGAAAATATACTGACAGACCTAATTCATTTAGACCAAACAGGTTTTATAAGACAAAGACAGACACAAGACAACATTCGACGCACTTTACACATAATTCATCATATAAAAAAATATAACTTAAATGCAGTCATATTGGGATTAGATGCTGAAAAAGCATTCGATTCGGTTGACTGGTCTTTTCTATATAGAATCTTATCCAGTTTCAATTTTCATAACAACTTCATTAGAACTATACAGGCATTATATAAAAAACCAACAGCTAAAATAAGGATTAACGGTAATTTATCATCATCTTTTGAACTGGAAAGAGGATGTCGTCAGGGCTGCCCCCTGTCTCCACTGCTCTTTGCAATCTTCATAGAACCTCTGAGCCAATGGATAAGACAAAACCAAAAAATTCAAGGTATTACACTTGGTCAGAAGGAACATAAAATAGCACTCTTTGCTGATGACATTTTAATATACCTAGGGCAGCCGGACACTTCTTTACCAGAACTAACCTCAGTTTTTTCAGAGTATGGAGATTTATCGGGGTACAAATTAAATATGCATAAAACCCAAGTTTTAACATTCAACTATGACCCAAATCATTATTCACTAAGCAAACTCAAAACTAACTGGGAGTCGGAATCTATGAAATATCTGGGGGTCAATATCCCGAAACAACTCAACAAAATTATATCACTAAACTATGATCCACTGGTGACAAAAATAAAATCTGACCTAGCAAGATGGAATATGATACCATTCTTGGGTACTGCACAAAGAATTGAAGCAGTCAAAATGAATATACTTCCACGTCTTCTATACCTTTTCCAAACAATACCGGTAGAACCTCCCAAAAAAACATGGCAGGAGCTGGACAGAAGGATCTCAAGATTCATATGGCAGGGCAAGAGACCTAGAATCAGATATAGAACCCTACAGCTAAACAAAGACAAAGGTGGGCTCGCACTGCCAAATATCAGGGACTACTTTATAGCTGCACAAATTAAAACTTTAGTAGAGATATGTAACCCAGTCTACACTGCACAATGGAAGGAGATGGAATGCCAAATAACAAGTGACATCCCCCTACAGGCGATAATAGGGAACAATGTCTTACCTAAGCTTTTGAATAACACTAACCCGTGGATAGAGACCCCGCTAAAAATTTGGTTTAAGATAGTCAGAGAGAATCAAACTAAAGAGCCCTATCGACTTCTGCAATGGATCGCCTATGATCAGGACTTTACTCCTAATAAAACAGACACCAGATTTAAAAAGTGGAAGGAGAAAGGGCTGATAAAATATTACGATTTTTTTAAAGGGCAAATCTTAAGAAGTTTTGAAGATTTGAAAAAACAAGGCCTAATAAATCAAGACCTTTACAGGTTCTTCCAGCTTAGACACCACATAAACAATATACTTAAAAAGGAGGTTTTGGAAAGGGCCCAGTCAGGTGTTCTGAAGGTCTTCTTAATGGCATATAAAGGGATCCCAGGGATCAGATACATTTCTAAAATATACCAAGGTCTTCAAGACTTAAAAGGAGACAACACATCTTATATAAAAGAGAGATGGGAAAAAGAGGGGAATTTCACTTTACAACTGGAAATATGGGAAAAGCTAAATAAACAGCAATGGAAAAGTACCTCATCCCTGCAGTGGAGAGAATTTGGATGGAAAAACTTGGCAAGATTTTTCAGAACACCTGCACAAAACAAATTTACCCATAAGGGATTGAACTGTTGGCGCTTGTGTGGTGAAAAGACTGCAAATCATTTTCATGTGTTTTGGTCATGCCCAGTTATCCACCAATATTGGACCAAGGTACAGACAATATTGGGGAAAATATTCAAAATTACAGTTCCCTTTTCTTTTGTAACTTTGTATTTGGGTTTACTACCGGACTCACTGGAAAGACGAGGAGAAAAATATTTATTCAATGTTTTAATATTGGCAAGCAAAAAAGCTCTAACTAAAAAATGGATGTTGAAGGACTGTCCTACACCTGAAGATTGGACTAACGTGATCCAAGACATTTACTCGATGGAAAAGTTGACATTCGCACTGAGACAGGACATGGATGTGTTCATGAACTTTTGGCAACCCTGGACCGCATATGTGTCTTCCATTAGATCTAATCTTTGACAAATACCATTTCAATAATGATTCCGCTCTTTGTTCCAACGCTACTCAGATGCTCTTTTATCTTTATTTACTTACTTTTTCTTTTTGTTTGTTTTTTACTGGTTTGTTTTTGTTTTTTTTTTGTTATTTGTTTCTTGTTTTTTTTTCTCTTTAATTTCACTTTTTCTTTCACTTTAAAAAAAAAAAAAGGGATGTTGTAAGAATTAATCTTCCAATGTTGTCAGATATCAGAAAATAAGGGAACATGTGATGAAAATGTAAACACTGCATTGCTGTAACGACCTGTATACCCCTTACAAAAACTTAAATAAAAAAAAAATAAAAAAAAAGAACTGCCCCTTCTGGGGAAACGCGGTGGCCCAAAAAATCGATCTGCGCGACGCCGAACTGGCACTTGGCTGGATTAATTATTAAACCGTGCTCTCCCAACCTCCTAAAAATCGCAGTGAGGTGTTTTTCGTGTTCTTCCTCTGAAATACTGGCGACCAAAATGTCGTCAAGGTAAACAAACACAAACGGGAGATCGCGTAACACGGCGTCCATCATCCGTTGGAACGTTTGCGCTGCCCCTTTAAGACCAAACGGCATGCGTAGAAACTCAAAAAGTCCGAACGGGGTTATTACCGTTGTTTTAGGAATGTCCTCAGGTCGGACCGGAACCTGATGGTAGCCGCGAACCAGGTCTATTTTTGAAAAAATGCGCGCCCCCGCCAGATGTATTGAAAAATCCTGGATGTGTGGGATGGGGTAGTGATCATGTGCTGTGGCGTTGTTTAGCCTGCGATAATCGCCGCACGGTCTCCAGGAGCCGTCAGCTTTCGGGACCATATGGAGCGGCGAAGCCCATGGGCTTTTCGAACGGTGAAGGATGCCCAGCCTCTCCAGGCTGGCGAACTCCTCGCGCGCTATGGAGAGCTTGGCAGCATCCAAGCGCTGAGCCTTCGCAAAAACGGGGGGGCCAGCTGTAGTTATAAAATGCTCCACCCCGTGTTTCGCGACCGTTGCTGAAAAAGTGGGTACTGTGAGTGCTGGAAACTGGGTGAGGAGTGTGTGGAACTTACCACCTGCTGTGGCGATGTTGGTCTGTACTGGTGGCGGGGACACTCGAGCTGAACAGGGGAGAGAGTAGAAAGAGAGTGCATTTACCAGCCGCCTATTGGCCAGATCAACTAACAGACCATGTGAGCACAAAAAATCAGCCCCCAACATGTTGAAACTCACCACCGCTATGACAAAAGTCCATTCATACGTGCGGCCATGTAAGCGTAAAGACAAAGTCCTTTTCCCGTAGGTGTTGATGCTCGAGCCGTTTGCCGCCGTCGCTCCGCTACCACGGGGTCCAGCCAAACGGTCAACATAGGTTGGGGTGATGAAACTCACTTGGGCTCCGGTGTCTATGAGGAACTCCCGCCCGGAGCACGCATCTGTAATGTAGAGCAGCTTGCTGTTTTCGCCGAGAGTCGAAGCTGCTAACGACCCTCGGTCTTGCCGTTTCCCGAACTCCTGAAGCTGCATGGCGGCACACACCTGTGTGCCCTCTCGGCGAACCTCCGATGGTAAAAGCAGAGATCCTCTCCTCCGCTGCGTCGGGGCCGCGCCTCTGCCACTGACCCATCACCTCCACCGCGTCGAGGCCGCGCTGCTGCCGTGGTTGGCAGGGTTGGGTCTGCTGCCTCTGGCTCACCGCTGCCTTGGGTCGCCGCTGCCGTCGTCTGCTCGCTGCAGGCGTCCAGGAGCCTCTCTGCCTTCTGGGCCAGCTCCCGGAAATCCTCCTGGCTCTCACAACGTACGCCAGACAGCATTCCTCTCATGTGCATCGGGAGGTTAGTTAGGAAGATGTATTTGAAGAGGAAATCATCGTTGTCTGACCCCCTCAGCTGCAGCATGTCTTCCATTAGGGCGCCTGGCTTGTGTCCTCCTCGGTTGAGCAAAGCCAGGAGCCTCCTAGTCCTCTCTTCGGCTGAGGGCATGAAAAACTTGGTGAGGGCAGCTTTCAACCTGCCGTATTTGTCGCGGGCGGGTGGCTGCTGTACCAAGCTCCGCACACACCGGGCTGTGCGGTTGTCGAGCCTAGCGATGACATGGTGAAACTTAGTGTCATCCGCCGTTACCCCTGCGAGCGCGAACTGTGACTCCGCTTGTAGGAACCAAGACTGTGGGTTGTCCTGCCAGAATTCTGGCAGTTTGACGGCTACGGCGCTCGCTAGGGCAGACTCCAGCGAGTCCGGAACGCGGAGACCCTCTCCAGGCATTCTCCACGTCACTGGGTCACCAATGTGGGGAGCGTGGAATAAAGAAGCTGAATTGCTTTTTAATTCAGGTTTATTCAAGCATCACATCATCCCCAGCCTTCTCTCTCAAAACGAGCAAAGAGGCTGAGCCACATCCAAGCTTCACATTTATAACATTTCACACAAAGGCTTTTCACACAGATGATTCACACAAAGGAAGAGTCACATATCCCCGTCAAAACCCTCTATTGACATTTCTTCCTCTTCCAGACCTTCAGTCCCCCACCTGTCTCCCGGGGGTCGGGAAGTCCTTTCATCGTACCCCCATCCTCTTGTTGTTCCCCGCAGGTGGTCCAGACCCATTGTCCCCTTCGGTCGTGAGGTCAATCTCCATATGTATTCTCAGCATCCACTTTATGCTTAAACATATGTAGGCACAAATACACGGGCTACAATTCATATAATTTCCTAAAGCCTCATAATAGACCCACATACCTATTCTGTGGATTTTTCAAAAACAGTGTTGGGACAGTGTTGTTATGCTGTTTCTTTTCCACCATAAATCCCTGGATTGAAAATGTACTTGTCCATGTACAGAGTGGATCCTGGGGTGCTCACTTGTCAGGGGTCCACAACCTGGTCCCATTTTTAGCTGTGGTGGAGGAAGTATTGATATAATTCTTGTTTTTGAAAAACTGATGTAGAAGATGATCTCACTTTCAAATGTGCTTGCAGTCAATGTGCTTCATTGAAATGATTCAAATCAGCTGACTGTATTAACTCATTCAGATTTCTGAGGCCACAATAACAACAAATTATTTTAAGCATAACCTGGTGCCTGCAAAATCTGCTCTGCTGAGGTGCAGCAACATGGCAATTGTGCTTAAAGCGTACCTGTGGTGGTCGTGAAAAAAAAGATATTATATTGAGCCCCTGTTTCACGTTCTATTTCAAGTTTAAGTTCAAGTTCAAGTTCAAAGCAATGCGATATAAATCCATTGCTCATGTGCTGGTTCAGCTATGTCAGCAAAACATGGGTGCAGCCATACTAGCGGCTACATGGCCTGCCAGGACGCTTCCTGTGACATAGTAGCGTGGATACCGCGATCTGGATCAATATTGGCTGAGCCTGGAGTGCCCGGATGAGCAGTGGCTTTCGGGATATTCAAATTCAAATTCAAACGTTTATTTCAAACTCAGGGTTCATATTAAATGCAGAACTAAAACGAGTAGAAAATAAATAAATAAATGCTTAAATTCAGCGGGTCGTCTCGTCTGATCTGAGGTCGTAACGGCCGCCAGACGGCAGATGATTCTACAGAGCAGCAGACACTCGGCGCTCTTGTAACAACAAAAACATACAATGCGATATGGATATCACAACATGGCGGAATGTAAAGCCTTTGGATGTCTCAATAATAAGCGAAAAAACAAAGATAAACACTTCTTTTGTGTACCCAAACCCAGCTCACCTTGTCAGAAGATCGTAGCAGAAAAGTGATTGCGCAATCTCGGAACAGGGCACAGACAAATCCTTTCAGACGAAATTGCGTTGTGTGTGAGGACCACTTTGTCACTTTCACCCTCAGAAGACCTTTCTGGCTCAAACCTGTAGCCATGTTGGACGAATTCTTCCTCAGAGTTCGACAATTCAGCCATAATAGAATAAAAACACTCACAACAGCACCCTAGTCGCTCATACAGACGGAGTATTGACTTTTCAGTGTCAACGAAATGACGTCACATCCGCATGTGTCATGGCTGTGCGCAGAATTTTCATTGGCTGGCCATGCCTGCGGTCGTATTTGCATATTTCTCTGGTGGTATATGGCTGGCAATAACTATTTAACCAAATAACGAATACTTTGCCTAATGTTTTCAAGTTGAATGCGTTTAGACGACCACCACAGGTACCCTTTAAATACAACAACAAAGCATTTTTGTCACATCCCACCACTAGCTTTCACAAGTGTATTTCCCTAATATAGGTTTTAAACTTGCTTTAACTAACCACCATCCATTTCTGTCTTTCGTCTAGGCAAGAGGAAAAGAAGCCACCCCACAACGGACCTTGCCACTGTGTTTGCACAGATGCATGGTGACGGGGTGCGGCTCCATGAACGGCAGCGTGAACAGCAGCGTGAACAGCACCGTGAAGCACTTGCCCAGCACATGCAGACAATCAACCGGCTTGCCGATGACGCATGTGACGCAAGGGAGCAAGAAGTCGCCTTCCGAAAGGAGGAGATGGCACAAACTGTTGCCTTTAGTCAAGCTTTCCTGGCTGAACTGGGCAAGCTTGTGAATGTGATGAGTGGCCAACGTGTGTGACCCTGTCTTCCCACCTCCAGTGTTTTTTCATGTGTGCATGTGAAACAAAACAGTCTGTAACTGTGCTGATACTTGTAATAAACTAGTGACTGTGTTTGCATCATGATTGTGTTTTGTCTGTTATGACCGTGGTGGCAAAAGAGTCAATAATTACATACACATCCTCTCTTCTGACCAAAGTCAACTGCAAATCAGGTTATGTGTCTGTAGTACATTACCAACTTTCTCCAGAGTTTTAGAAAAAAAGGGTTGCTAGACAGTTTTATTGGAGTATATTATGGGGTCAAATAATTACTTAAACATCCTCTCTTCTGACCAAATTTTGCTGTACATCAGGTTATGTGTCTGTAGTACATTACCAATTTTCTCCGAAGTTTTAGAGAAAAAGGGTTGCTAGACAACTTTATTGGAGTATATTATGGAGTCTAATTACTTAAACATCCTATAAAAGTCGATAGATCAAGGTCAGGTTGTAGGTTGTGGGAGAAGTTTTGGACCAACAAAATCTTGTGATGCAGTGAATCATGACATTGTAGTTAAAAAATATTTAGACACATTTTGGTAATCCAGCCGTGCTATGTTTCCGTGTTATCTGTATGTAATGGTAAATGATGAAAGATCTTTCTTAACCAAAATTCTACTTTTCTACCCTGGAAAATTTGCAGGAATGCTAAGGGGTTAAGAAAAATGAAACAAAACATTTAAGTATTTCATTACAATGGGATAGGGTTAAATGGGATTTAACATGTTTCAACACATGATTCATAATTCTGTTAACAGACTTGTATCAAACCAAAAGTGATTTATCGAACTGCTGCATTATTTGTAGATGGCTTCCCCTGTGTTTTAGCATTTAATCACTCTTACCTTCACAAATAACCCTTATAAACAACAGAGGAGACGAATCTGAAAAGGGTACAAAATTTTATTTTCAAAATACAGAAATTGGACATGTGTAGGCACATGAATGGAAAGGCACTCACATTGTTTAGTCATTATTGCTACACAAGTGCTGCATCAGAGCATCTCGTACATCTCTGCCCTGCTCCTCTACACCCTGTGCCACTGCCACCGCCGGTTCACGTGCTGCAGCTGCTGGATCATCCCATGTAGTGTCAAAAGTCTCTCCATGATTTTCACACACATTATTCAGAGCACAACAAGTAAGCACCATAGCTTTCACCAGTTGGACATCACAGTCATTCCTTTTATATAGAGTGATGATATAGAGTGAAGTAAGGTGGTGCGGTAATGCACCTGTAAGCTGGTTGCCAACTGCCAGTCACATCTAAAAGAAGAAGAAAAAGAAGGCAGCGCCACCTTCCCTCCAGCCTGCCGAAAGCATTCTCCACAACCACCCGTACTTGATTGATGTTTTGGTTGAACATGTACTGTTCTTCTGTCAGTCATCCAGTGTCATGGAATGGTTTCAAGAGCCAGTTTTGCAAAGGATAAGCTGAGTCTTCGAAGTTGTAATAGCCCACACTTACCACACAAATGTTCCTGATGTGAGCTGGGAAGAGGTTTCCCTGGCTGGCTAACTCCCACTGTGTGGACAGTCTCAGAACCCTAGCATCATACCAGCTCCCTGGAAGCCCAGCAAACACATTCCAGAACAGCCCCTTTCAATCAACAACACCTTGAAGAATTATGAAGTGCCAGACTTTACAATTGAAGTAGTCAGTGTGATATTGTTGTGGTGCTATGATGGATATGTGGGAGCCATCAATAGCACCAACACAGTGTGGTAGCCCCCACCTGTTCTCTCAGTTTGTAGCGATTATTTCCCAACAAAGCAGCCATCTGAAACACACACACAGCATACATATTTTAATACTTTTAATAGCGATAACCTGGCGCCATCACACGTAGTACGCAGGATTATCATGACTGTAGCAAGCATTAGCATTCATTAGCTTATCCTCATCCTCGTCCTCATCCATCTTCGAGTAGTTTGCATCCTCACGTTTGCGGCTTCATATTCCGCTATGGCATCCAAAACTCCCCTGTACTTTTCCACTGTGTTTTCTCTCAATGTACGCAGCCTTCTCTGGCTCTCCTGTTTGGCCTTTCCTGTGACAAAAAGACACAGAGCGAGCAGTACATAAATCATCCCCTCGTAATCCTCCATTTTATGTGTTGCTTGTGTGTCGCGTTCTTTACGTCACGGGAGTGTTGCATCGCCTTGCTGTAAAAAAGTCCCACCCACCTCAGGCGGTTCTCTGCTGTAATGGAAACAAAAGCGTGCTGAGCTGTGTAAAGCCGAGTCGAAGTGAGTAGGGCCAAACAGGTACTAGTGGAAAAAAGCCATTTAAGTCTGCCCTTAACCGTAGAGCATGCCTAGGTAGGCCTAGTAGAAAAAAATGGTAGGTTACCACCAGTGTTAGGGGTAGTTACTCAAAAACGAAATCCATTGCCAATTACTAGTTACTTTTTAAAAATGAAATCCCTTACTTTACTTAATGTCATGGTTCGAGCGCCGAACCCGTCCGCGCTCGAGCCATGCATTATCTTCACCTATCTGACGGCGGTGTGCCCCTTTTGCTCTCCGAGCTTTTATTGTGACAGCGCTCAGAGGGGCTCCCGGCTGTCAGAGCTGCCAGCTGATCCACATTTCATCTCATCAGCTGCCCCTTACTTAAGAGGGCAGTTGGGAGCAGAATGTGCGGCAGTCTCGTCAAAACCCTCCAATGGTCAGACGTTATTTGAGCATCCCGCTGTTCAGACGTTTGACCATCCTTCTTCTATGATAGTAAGTGTGCCTCTTGATGTATCCGTTATTCCCGGTCATTGAGTGCATTCATTGTAGTGTGTTTTAGCCCCCCGTGGCTCGTTATTTTTTTCCTTTTTCTGTTCATTAATAAACTGTGCAAACTCACCGGCGATTTGTGGTGTCTTATGATGGCTCATGAGAGCCATACATGACACTTAATTACTCATTATTAAAAGTAATCAATTACAGATTACTTCTAGATTACTTTCAGATAGAGTCAGTGAAATGTACCATATTCTCACATGTTAAACTGTATATGCCCAAACTACACATTTTTATAGCCTACACTAACAAATAAGACAAAGAATGCTTTTTTTTTCACTACCTGAATTCTTATAACATAAGGCAATCAAAGATATGATATATTAATATATTTTTATATTAAAGACAATTATCCATATGTTTTCTTGCTTTTTTCAGGACTCATGGTGTCGGCGATTGAACGCATTGTTGAAGTACCGTAACTGAAACAAAGATAGAATTAATTACAGTGTGGAGAGAATAACCAGGCCGAACTTTTCCGAGCAGATGAAACTTTATTCCACTCTCTCTCACATTCACCAGAACCAGAAAACATCACCACCAGGTTGCAGGCAGTCTCTTTTATATCACAACACTAACACTTCTCTGCTACCTGGGTTGCTGCATTAACATATCACTCCCCACCTTTGATCTGCCACTTCAGTCTGAGGGAAAACTACTGAGTGCCCCCCTCCCCCCCAGACTCTCAGACTGAGTCTTAACCCCCATGTCCTTTGGGCTTCAGCTTCCGTCCATAGCTGCTGTAACGGGGGATCTTCAGCTCCGAGGCGCTGCTGTGCCAGTGGGAGGTTCCTGGGGGTATGTCCGTCTGTGGGGGGACAATGGGAGGGGGACACCTTCAGCATGCTCGTGTGACTGGTCTGACGAGTCATGTACCTGGGGAGTTCTCCGTGGGGGTCTTCCACGCCGAGGAGCTCTGGCCAACACCACCTACTCGTCTGCTAAAACAAAGGCGGGCTTAAGCCTGTCTATACAGATTGTCTCCGGGCGACCCCCAAGTCTAACACAAAATGTTTGTCCGCGGGTTCCAGCACTCTGAACGGGCCATTGTAAGGCGGGCGCAATGGGGTCCGATGGGCATCGTGCCTGACAAATACGAACGACGCGTCTTTTGTGTTTTTGGCACGTCTTTTGTGTTTTTGGCACAAAGGCGCGTGGAAAACAGTGGTGGGCCGGGCCGGGTAGCGTCCCTGTCTCTGCGCTATGTCATGAACATGGGGATGGATCGGTGTTCAGCGAGGGGGTTATCCAGCAAAAATTCGCCGGGGAGCCGCAGCGGCTGGGAAAAAAACAGCTCTGCTTGGGAGGCTGCCAAATCCTCCTTCGGTGCGGAGCGCAACTAATAGAACCCACGGCAGCTGGTCCACCCAATTTGCATCCGTAAGTGAAGCTCTGAGCACTCCTTTAAGTGGCCTATGGAAACACTCACATAACCCATTGGCCTGTGGGTTGTACACGGTCGTGCAATGAATTGAGATACCCAGGCTCCGGGCCATGGTGGACCAGAGGTTGGAAACAAACTACGGGCCCTGATCGGATATGATGTCCGAAGGAGCACCGAAACGTGCCACCCATGTTGTCAAAAAAGCATGTGCCACATCTGCGGATGCGGTGGAAGCTAGCGGGACTGCTTCTGGCCAGCACGTGGTGCGGTCCACCACTGTCAGGAGGTGCATGAACCCCTGCAATGGCAGGAGGGGGCCCACGAGGTCCACGTGAACGTAGTCAAACCTCTTAGCCGGGATATGGAATGGCTCCAAAGGGGCCTTCGTGTGCTTGTGCACTTTGGCTCGTTGGCACGCTACACAGGCTGCAGCCCACTCTTTTACCTGTTTGCGCAGGCTCAGCCAGACGAACTTTGCGCCCACCATTTTGATTGACGCGCGCACTCCTTGGTGCGCCAGGGAGTGAACCAACTCAAAAACGCGGCGGCGCCAAGTGTGTGGGACCACTGGTCGAGGGTGGCCTGTAGAGATGTCACAGATTAGGGGGGCCCCCCATGTTGCAGCACTCTGCTCTCCAGCCTTAACCTTGTTGGTCGAAACTGGAGCGCGCAAACGTCCGCATCCCCAATCCCCACGTAGACTGGGTCCAATAATGCTTGCGAGAGGCAGTCAGCCACCACGTTGAGTTTACCGGCCACATGTTGAATGTCGGTCGTAAACTCCGAGATCGCGGCCAGCTGTCTCTGCTGCTGGGCCGACCATGGTTCCGAAACCTTGGCCATCGCATACGTTAGTGGCTTGTGGTCCACGAACGCAGTGAAGGTGCGCTCTTCCAGCCAGAACTGGAAGTGTCTTATGGCCAGGTGGAGAGACAGTAACTGCCTGTCGAACGCGTTGTATTTACGCTCATTGTCACGCAAAGACCTGCTAAAAAAGGCGAGTGGCTGCCAAGAACCGGCAACGCACTGCTCCATGACGGCCCCTACGGCCACATCTGATGCGTTGGTAGTGAACGCTATCCTAGCCGCTGGGTCTGGGTGCGCCAGTAGTGCGGCGTTCGCCAGAGCTATTTTAACCTCGGAAAATGCCTGCTCTCGCTCAGGAGTCCAGTCGACTCTGTCTGCTGGCTTCCGTTTCTTAAGCGTGGCGTGCAACGGCTGTATGAGCTGGGCTGCGTGGGGGAGGAAACGATTGTAGAAGTTAACCATCCCCAAAAATTCCTGCAGTGCCCTGACCGTCTGAGGCCGGGGAAAATTCTCCACAGCGCGCACCTTGTCCGGCAAGGGCATCGCGCCCTCCGGTGAGATGCGGTGGCCCAAAAAATCGATTCCCGTCACCCCGAACTGGCACTTTGGGGGGTTGATTATTAACCCATGCTCCTCCAACCTCTGGAAAACTGTCCTGAGGTGGGCTACGTGTTCGTCCTCGGACGCGCTGGCCACCAGGATGTCGTCCAGGTAGACGAACACAAATGGCAGATCGCACAACACCGCATCCATCATGTGTTGGAATGTCTGTGCCGCACCTTTTAGCCTGAAAGGCATGCGTAAAAACTCAAACAGACCAAATGGGGTTATTACTGCCATTTTAGGTATGTCCTCGGTGCGCACCAGGACCTGGTGATAACCGCGGACCAGGTCTATCTTGGAAAAAATGCATGCCCCGGTGAGGTGAACAGAAAAATTCTGAATGTGAGGGATTGGGTAGCGGTCGTGGGCTGTGGCATTGTTTAATCGGCAGAAATATCCGCAAGGTCACCACGATCCCTCAGCCTTAGGAACCATATGTAGCAGGGACGCCCATGGGCTGTTTGAGCGCCTGATGATGCCCAACTTTTCCAAGTTGGCAAACTCCTCGCGCACTATGGCCAGTTTAGCTGCATCCAGGCGCCGAGGTCGTGCGAAAACAGGCAGCCCCGTGGTGGTAATGAAGTGCACCACCCCGTGTTTAGTGACGGTCGCGGAAAACTTCGGGACTGTGAGTGATGGGAACTTGGTGAGTAGTGTGTGTCATGCGGCGACCCTCGCGGATCACCATAAGACGCCAAGAGTCGTGACATGGCATGAAGCACGAACCTGACATGAAGGTCAAACAATGCTTAGACGAGGATAGTTGACAATACTCCTGCGATTTTACTGCCACTAGTGCCCGCTTTATAAAGGCAAACACTAATGAGCAGTAATGACAAACAGCTGACCAGCCTTGACAGGCGGAAGCCCCACCGAGCACCTTCACAATAAGAGCCCGGTGAGGCCAGAATACAACCCACAGCTGTCAAGGCCGGCAGCGAGTTGTGCTGAGCCCAAGCGCGGACAGAACCCAGCGCTCGGGTCGTAACAGTACCCTCCCTCCAAGGGCGGGCTCAGAATGCCCAAGGACCACCCTGCCCCCACCCCAGCCCCCAGGGTGGGTGGCTGGGGGTAGGTGCAGAGGGAGAGAGACCAAACCCAGAAACAATCAAAACAGTGACAAGGATAACTACATACAAGACCATGACAAAATACCGAATATTCAAATCAGAAAATACACAGAGGAAAATAAGGCAACAGCAAGACATAACACCATTTGCCAAGGATCCCCAAATAAGTTACAGAAAACACCAGACAGTACGAGAAAATTAAATTTGGCCCACATGTTACACAAGAAAATAACCTCCCCCCTGTGTGAATTCTCATGACAGTCTTCAAAAACCCAAATACAGAAAACAGAGCACTTACTGGCTCATGCCTGACTACCCACAATACAAACTAAGGCAACTACAAGACATAACCATAACACAAAGTACACAGGACAGCAAGGAAAAAAAAAAACAGAACAATCACTGGGGCAGGTCAACACCAGAAAACGGCCACTACCCCCCCAACAGTTTATGCCGACCGGCGGAGACCAAGCGCCACAGGAACAGTTCAGGTGGTCTCCTCGCGTCCAACAGCCAGCGGGTGGTCATAGGAGGCGGAACATGACCAGGCGGCTCACCACAGTCCAACGCCCAGCACGTCCGCTCCTCTGGTGGTTGAACCAGGTCACCCGAAGACATATACAACACGTCGAGTGGCCGACCCGAGGTGCCAAACCGGCAAAACAGTTCCTCAGGTGGCCGATCCGTGTCCCTCAGCCACCAGTCCTGGGGAAAAACAGCCTCCCAGACGAGGACAAAACTCGGGAGAGCCGGGGCGAGCAAACAGGAACCCCCACAGCCCCCGGCAATGATGCACAGGGGCGGTGACTCAGCAGAGGGGACAGATGGCACGGATGAGCCCGTAATCCCTCCGACGGCGAAAGGTCTGAAGCTCCTCCCCCGTCCGCGGAGCACGCTGGCACTGCACCTCCGCTGGACCCCGATTGGGTCCCAGCTGCACCCAAGTCGGGCCCCGATTGGGCCAGAACCGCACCTGCGGTGGACCCCGATTGGGCCTCTGGCACACCCACGTCAGACCCCGATTGGGCCACAGCAGCCTCCACGACGGACCCCGACTGTGTCGGTGCAGCTCCGCTGACGATCTCCACCCCCGAACCTGGGACGTCCAACCCAGTGACTCCGACTGGTTCCACGCCGGCGACACTGCAACAAGGCTCACAAACAGGAAGAAAACCGGGATTAGAATCACCGGTAGCAACAGAACCCAGCGAGACGAGCTCGGGCGCAGGAGACGGCTGCTCCTCACTCGCCTCCCCAAGAGGCAGGCAAAAATGCTCCAACACAGGGGACAGAGACACAAGAGGGAGCACTTGCCTGCACTCGGGTTCTGTTGCCACCCAGGACTTCGACGATCCAGGTTCAGGGTGGCGACTCTCGTCAGCAGGCTCCAACTCAGCTGCGTCGGGCTCCGCAGCTGGCAAGATGTCATCTGCAGCCTGAGGTTCCTCCCGCGCTGCTGTCCACGCCAATGACCCGTATGGGGTGGGGGCAGGGGACCCTCGACCCACTGGCTCGGACCGCTCCGGCGAGGAGACCCGGAGACGCTTCATTGTCGGCTCAGGCTCCGGGCCGCAGTCCGCTCTTCTCCTCCGTCCACAACGTGGCTGCAGGGCCGGATCCTGGCTTCCCAGCACTGCAGGCCCCCTCTTCATCCGACGATGTTGGAATGGCGTCGCGGACCGCTCGACCGGAGGGGGACACGGAGGCAGCAGGTTTAGTTAATTTTCTCTACAGCAGGTGGAGGGAGCTCGGAGGGCTGCGAACCCCGAACTCCGCTCCCATGATTCAGACAAGGCAGATTACAATCATGATGTAATAAATTATCATGCACTTGCCTTCCTCCCAGTGAAGAGATGGTTCCTGCTGTAGGGGACGTTGTTCCTCCTTCTCCTCGCTGGATGGCAACAGAGGGCCCCCTGGAAGGACGAGGTGGGACCGCTCTCAGCGGTTCGCTGATGGGCTTCGCCGGCAGCAGGACCAGCTGGGGATTCTGCTGAGGATTACCTGGGCCGTTGCGCTGACATCGTCGTTGGCCCCCAGATGGCGCGAACTCCTGGACCAGTTCCAGTTCCAGGACTCCAACGCAGGGAGCAAGGATGCCTCCTCCTTTGCTTCCTGCTTTCTTCCTCCTCCAGCCCACGGAGTATCTCGCACTGCGTGGCAAGTTCATCTCTCCTCATCATCACCTCCGGGCGATCGTCATAGTGGAGAGGAAGGTTGTCGAGAAGAACCTCAGCGCAGTCCAGGTGCCAGCGTATGTCGCTGGGAGTGTCGTACAGCATAGCGGTGAATAGAGTCACATCCACGTACTCCAGAGCCTCCGCTAGCTCCTTGCCCAGGCGCCGACTGCGGCCCCTGGATGACGGCATTCTCCCAGCAAATGACACTCAGACAGGGAAGAACAATAGTCCAATTAAAGCAAAGACTCACAGTGAAAAGGCGTCTCAGTGTGGCGTCTCCATTTAAACGTCCTGGCAGGAGTATACTGTCATGCAGTGACCCTCGCGGATCACCATAAGACGCCAAGAGTCCACCGGTGAGTTTTGCAATGATGGTGATTTATTAAAACAACAAAACAAGACAAGACTGTGAGCCACTCAGGGCAAAAACACACATAAAGCAATACAAGGGCTCGTAGGGTTAACCCCAGCCACTACGAGCTAAACTGTGACATGGCATGAAGCACGAACCTGACATGAAGGTCAAACGACGCTTAGACGAGGATAGTTGACAATACTCCTGCAATTTTACTGCCACTAGTGCCCACTTTATAAAGGCGAACACTAACGAGCAGTAATGACAAACAGCTGACCAGCCTTGACAGGCGGAAGCCCCACCGAGCACCTTCACAATAAGAGCCCGGTGAGGCCAGAATACAACCCACAGCTGTCAAGGCCGGCAGCGAGTTGTGCTTAGCCCGAGCGCCGACAGAACCCAGCGCTCAAGTCGTAACAGTGTGTGGAACTTACCCCCTGGAGCTATGACATTGGCTAGTGTTGTTGGCCCAGTTCCTCAAGCTGTACAGGGAAGAGAATCAAAAGACATTGCGTTAATCAGGTGTCTGTTAGCAACATCGACTAGTAGCCTGTGTGCACACAAAAAATCAGCTCCTAAAATGGGGAAGCTGCATGCTGCTAAGACGAATGTCCATTGGTATGTACGGCCGCGCAAGGATACAGTCAGTGTCCTCTCTCCAAAAGTCTTAATGTCTGAGCCGTTTGCTGCTGTCAGTTTGGGGCTGCTAGTTCCCGCCAGCAGGTCGGCGTAGGACGGCAGGATGAGGCTCTTTTGGGAGCCGGAGTCCACGAGGAACCATCTCCCCGAGCGTGAGTCTGTCACATAGAGCAGCTTGCTTGCTTCACCGCCGGTCCCGGCATTTCCCAAAGCTTGAATTGACACGGTGGCATGCATCGGCGTGCGTCCTCTCCCAAACGCCGGTGGTAGAAACAGAGCACGTCTCTCAGGTGCTTCTTGGCCCCTGCTGCAGCCACCATCACTTGCTCCTCACCTTCGCTGGCCGTCTCGCTGGGTTCCAACACCGATGCGTTCACTGTGAGGGCTTTGGTAGTGAGGATGATCCGATCTGCCTGCTTGGCTAGCGCCCAGTAGTCGTGCACGGCCAGCAGCGGCGAATTGGCAAGGACCGCTCTGGCCGCTGTTGGAAGATTCCGGAGGAAAAGGTGGGCAAAGAGAAAATGCCCGTCATCTGTGCCCATCAACGCTAACATCTTCTCCATCAATTCAACCGCCGACTCGTCTCCTAACTCGGAGCGCGTCAGGAGCCTCTCCGCTCTCTCACAGTCTGAGAACGTGTAGCGCCGGGTCAGCGCGGTTTTGAAAGCACCGTATTCGTCGCGGGCTGGGGGCTGTTGGAGCAGGCTCGCCACCTGCTGAGTTGTGCGTGCGTCCAGTGCTGCGACCACGTAGTAATATCTGGTGTCATCTGCCGTTATTCCCCGGAGCGCAAACTGGGCCTCAGTGTGAAGGAACCAAGACTTCGGGTCGTGTAACCAAAAGTCGAGGAGTTTGACCGAAATGGCGCATGCATTGCTGGCACTTCCCGTCTGGGTCGTCTCCAGGGTGTTTGCCTCGCGTTCCATTGTGCGTCAAGGGTCACCAGTGTGGACAGAATAACCAGGCCAAACTTTTCCTAGCAGATGAAACTTTATTCCACTCTCTCTCACATTCACCAGAATCAGAAAACATCACCACCAGGTTGCAGGCACTCTCTTTTATATCACAGCACTAACACTTCTCTGTTACCTGGGGTGCTGCATTAACATACACACGTGGACAAAATTGTTGGTACCCCTCTGTTAATGAAAGAAAAACCCACAATGGCCACGGAAATAACTTGAATCTGACAAAAGTGGTAATAAATAAAAATTCTATGAAAATAAACCAATGAAAATCAGACAATGCTTTTGAATTGTGGTTCAACAGAATTATTTTAAAAAACAAACTCATGAAACAGGCCTGTACAAAAATGATGGTACCCCTAGAAAAGATTGAAAATAATGTGACCATAGGGACATGTTCAACCAAGATGTGTCCTCTAACATCACAGGTGTCTACAAACTTGTAATCAGTCAGTCGGCCTATTTAAAGGGTGACAAGTAGTCACTGTGCTGTTTGTTGACATGGTGTGTAGCACACTAAACATGGACCAGAGGAAGCAAAGGAGAGAGTTGTCTCAGGAGATTAAAAAGAAAATTATAGATAAGCATGTTAAAGGTAAAGGCTATAAGACCATGTCCAAGCAGCTTAATGTTCCTGTGACTACAGTTGCACATATTATTCAGAAATTTAAGATCCACGGGACTGTAGCCAACCTCCCTGGACGTGGCCGCAGGAGGAAACTTGATGAAAAATGGAAGAGACAGATAATAAGAATGGTAACAAAAGAGCCCAGAACAGCCTCTAAACACATTCATGGTGAACTCCAAGGTCAAGGTACATCAGTGTCAGATCGCACCATCCGTCGTTGTTTGAGCCAAAATGGACTTCATGGGAGACAACCAAAGAGGACACCGCTGTTGAAAACAAATCATAAAAAAGCCAGACTGGAATTTGCCAAACTGTATGTTGACAAGCCACAAAGCTTCTGGGAGAATGTCCTATGGACAGAAGAGACAAAACTGGAACTTTTTGGCAAGGCACATCAGCTCTATGTTCACAGACGCAAAAATGAAGCATACCAAGAAAAGAACACTGTTCCTACTGTGAAACATGGAGGAGGTTCTGTTATGTTCTGGGGCTGCTTTGCGGCATCTGGCACAGGGTGTCTTGAATCTGTGCAGGGTACAATGAAATCTCAAGACTATCCAGGTATTCTAGAGAGAAATGTACTGCCCAGTGTCAGACAGCTTGGTCTCAGTCACAGGTCATGGGTCTTGCAACAGGATAATGACCCAAAACACACAGCTAAAAACACCCAAGAATGGCTAAGAGCAAAACATTGGACTATTCTAAAGTGGCCTTCTATGAGCCCTGATCAACAGTGGGGTAAAAAAGTATTTAGTCAGCCACCAATTGTGCAAGTTCTCCCACTTAAAAGATGAGAGAGGTCTCCAATTTTCATCATAGGTATACCACAACTATGAGAGACAAAATAAGAAAAAAAAAATCCAGAAAATCACATTGAAGGATTTTTAATGAATTAATTGGTAAATTCCTCAGTAAAATAAGTATTTGGTCAATAACAAAAGTCCATCTCAATACTTTGTTATATACCCTTTGTTGGCAATGACAGAGGTCAAACGTTTTCTGTAAGTTTTCACAAGGTTTTCACACACTGTTGCTGGTATTTTGGCCCATTCCTCCATGCAGATCTCCTCTAGAGCAGTGATGTTTTGGGGCTGTCGCTGGGCAACACAGACTTTCAACTCCCTCCAAAGATTTTCTATGGGATTGAGATCTGGAGACTGGCTAGGCCACTCCAGGACCTTGAAATGCTTCTTACGAAGCCACTCCTTCGTTGCCCGGGTGGTGTGTTTGGGATCATTGTCATGCTGAAAGACCCAGCCACGTTTCATCTTCAATGTTCTTGCTGGTGGAAGGAGGTTTTCACTCAAAATCTCACGATACATGGCCCCATTCATTCTTTCCTTTACACAGATCAGTCGTCCTGGTCCCTTTGCAGAAAAACAGCCCTAAAGTATGATGTTTCCACCCCCATGCTTCACAGTAGGTATGGTGTTCTTTCTCCTCCAAACACGACAAGTTGAGTTTTTACCAAAAAGTTCTATTTTGGTTTCATCTGACCATATGACATTCTCCCAGTCCTCTTCTGGATCATCCAAATGCTCTCTAGCAAACTTCAGACGGGCCTGGACATGTACTGGCTTAAGTAGGGGGACACATCTGGCACTGCAGGATTTGAGTCCCTGGCGGCATAGTGTGTTTCTGATGGTAGCCTTTGTTACTTTGGTCTCAGCTCTCTGCAGGTCATTCACTAGGTCCCCCCGTGGGGTTCTGGGATTTTTGCTCACCGTTCTCGTGATAATTTTGAACCCACGGGGTGAGATCTTGCGTGGAGCGTCAGATCGAGGGAGATTATCAGTGGTCTTGTATGTCTTCCATTTTCTAATAATTGCTCCCACAGTTGATTTCTTCACACCAAGCTGCTTACCTATTGCAGATTCAGTCTTCCCAGCCTGGTGCAGGTATACAATTTTGTTTCTGGTGTCCTTTGACAGCTCTTTGGTCTTGGCCATAGTGGAGTTTGGAGTCTGACTGTTTGAGGTTGTGGACAGGTGTCTTTTATACTGATAACGAGTTCAAACAGGTGCCATTAATACAGGTAACGAGTGGAGGACAGAGGAGCCTCTTAAAGAAGAAGTTACAGGTCTGTGAGAGCCAGAAATCTTGCTTGTTTGTAGGTGACCAAATATTTATTTTACCAAGGAATTTACCAATTAATTCATTAAAAATCCTTCAATGTGATTTTCTGGATTTTTTTTTCTCATTTTGTCTCTCATAGTTGAGGTATACCTATGATGAAAATTGGAGACCTCTCTCATCTTTCAAGTGGAAGAATGTGCACAATTGGTGGCTGACTAAATTCTTTTTTGCCCCACTGTATATCCTGTTGAACATCTGTGGAAGGAGCTGAAACATGCCATCTGGAGAAGGCACCCTTGAAAACCTGAGAAAACTGGAGCAGTTTGCTCATGAGGAGTGAGCCAAAATACCTGCTGAGAGGTGCAGAAGTCTCATTGACAGTTACAGAAATCGTTTGATTGCAGTGATTGCCTCAAAAGGTTGTGCAACAAAATATTAAGTTAAGGGTACCATCATTTTTGTCCAGGCCTGTTTCATGAGTTTGTTTTTTAAAATAATTCTGTTGAACCACAATTCAAAAGCATTGTCTGATTTTCATTGGTTAATTTCCATAGACTTTTTATTTATTACCACTTTTGTCAGATTCAAGTTATTTCTCTGACTATTGGGTTTTTTTCTTTCATTAACAGAGGGGTACCAGCAATTTTGTCCATGGCTGTATCACTCCCCACACTCCCCACCTTTGATCTGCCACTTCAGTCTGAGGGAAAACTACTGAGTGGGTTCCCCACAACAGAAATTTACTCAAAAAATATTATGCCTAAGAGCGCTCAGATCCGTATTCTCTTTTATTTATTTCCTATCCTTTTTGCCATAGACTTCCAATTTTTTTTATTATGAGACTGGTGAAGACTAAGCTTATATGTGATAAAATTCATTAACTGTTTTATTCATATATTAATTAGATAATAACAATATTGTGATAACCATTAACTTTTATATTGTAGATACATTCTTTTATAAGCTTATACCAAGCTCATTTATATACATGTATAGGCCTATATTTATAGAAATGCGCTTTGTACAATCAAGTTGCATGATGCTGTTGAAAAAATATTGTTTTTTCATTTATGATCATGTATTTCGTATAACCAAGCTGTGCAAAGATTTTATGTAAGATATACATTATATGTATTGTAATCGTAGTATTACAGTATATCATATTCAGTGAAAATAAACATGAATCTATATAAATATGTTGGTTCGTTTTTTTATTCCAGGTACGTTGTTAACACTGGTCAACACCAAATTTATTGTCTAAGTTTTTTATAGCTGATTTAGGACAATTTTGATGTGCTGAATCCAAAAATCACATTGGTTTTGCTCAGTCAGGTCAACTTTTTAAACTATGGTGACATGTTTTTACGTTTTTGTTTACATGTACGGGTATTTTCGCTTTATATGATGCAAAATTCTTTTTTATTTCTTGAAATTCTCTGAATTTTGAACAATGATGACGTTGTAGAGACTTGGGTGAGTCAGCTCAGACAGCATCTCAGTCAGGTTGCAGAGGGTAAACAGAGGAGGATAAAGTCAGGGAGATCATGGGGAGTTGGCAGGAAGAAGGAGTCGGGGGGTTTAAGGGGAATGTATTGTGATGTAAAATGTCATGCAGATGTGAGATGAGCGGTTGGGATAAAAGGAGAAAGTGTGCTTGGATGCTTCATGCTTTTTCTGTGTATGACTGATGAGAGAGTGTAATAAAAGTCGTCTGTTAGTAAACCTGTCTCTTTATTCACACTCTCCACACTGGTGACCCCTTGACGAATTATGGAACACGAGACAAGAACCCCGGAGTCGGCCCGGACGGGAAGCCCCAGCAACCCGTGTGCTGTTTCAGTCAAGCTACCGGACTTTTGGCAGCACAACCCGCGCTCTTGGTTCCACCACACCGAGGCCCAGTTCACCCTCCAAGGAATAACAGCAGACGACACCAAGTTTTACTACATGGTCGCAGTGCTGAACGCTCGCACAGCTCAGCAGGTAGCGAGCCTGCTCGACCAGCCCCCAGCCCACAACAGATACAAGGTTCTCAAGGCTGAGCTGACCCGGCGCCACACGCTCTCAGTCTGTGAGAGAGCAGAGAGGCTCCTGAGGCGTTCCACGTTAGGAGATGGTTCGGCTGTCGATTTGATGGAGAAGATGTTGGTGTTAATGGGCACAGACGACGGGCATTTTCTGTTTGCCCACCTTTTCGGTTCCGGCGCCACACGAGTTGGCTGCCTTTTGCAACAGCGGCTCAATTCTGAGTCTTTTTATCTTCCTTCTTCTTTCTGATCTGGTGATAACTTTCTGATCCGACACACCTTTCACTCTATATATATCACGGACACACAGATCGCCCCAAAGGTCTCCCGAGTCGGCGGACGGAGCCTCTGTTTACAGCAGGAGACGATACAGCAGGGAAGAGCTAGCTAGCACTCAACCGCCACCCGGTGCTAACGGAGAAACTCGACATACCAGGGAACTGAAGAGAAAACGACGCGGGTGCCGGGCTGGAGTTTAGGCGGCGTGCAAGAAATATAAGACAGAATAATAAAGAGCGACGGCAAGAACCAAGCAGACCGCCCGTAAATCTACTGGAGCAAAAGCCCCCCAGGAAGCAGCTGGCCACCAAGGCTGCTCAAAAAAGCGCTCCGGCCACCGGCGGAGTGAAGAAGCCTCACCGTTACAGGCCCGGTACCGTAGCTCTGAGAGAGATCCGTTGCTACCAGAAATCCACGGAGCTGCTCATCCGTAAGCTGCCCTTCCAGCGCCTGGTGAGGGAGATCGCTAAGGACTTCAAGACCGACCTGCGCTTCCAGAGCTCCGCCGTCATGGCTCTGCAGGAGGCCAACGAGGCCTACCTGGTGGGTCTCTTCGAGGACACCAACCTGTGCGCCATCCACGCCAAGAGGGTCACCATCATGCCCAAAGACATCCAGTTGGCCCGCCGCATCCGCGAAGAGAGAGCTTAGACTTTCTGCTGCACATCCACCAACCACAATGCTCCGCACTGTGTGTCTATATATATATACTGTATATATATATATATATATATATATATATATACGTATATTTATAGTAATATGTACATATGTATACTAGCTGCTCTTGTTTTTTCTTGCCTTCTGATTGTTGCTCTGAGTGTTGCTATCCCTGTGCTGTTGCAATCCTGGAATTTCCCCATTGTGGGACTAATAAAGGCTTATCTTATCTTATCTTATCCTCCGGAACCTTCCGACAGAGGCGAGAGCGGTTCTGGCCAATTCGCCGTTGCTGGCCGCGCGTGACTGCCGTGCGCTAGCCCAGGAGGCAGACCGGATCATCCTCACCACCAGAGCGCTCACAGTCAACGTGGCCGCGTCGGAACCCAGCGAGACGACCAGAGGAGGCAAGGAGCCACCGACAGTAGCGACAGCGGGGGCCAAGGAGTGCCAGAGAGACATGCTCTGCTTCTACCACCGCCGCTTCGGAGAGAACGCACGCAGATGTGCGCCATCGTGCCAATTCAAGAGCTCGGGAAATGCCAAGGCCCGCAGTCGGTAGCAGCTGCGACCGCCGGTGAAGCAAGCAAGCTGCTCTATGCGACAGACTCACGCTCGGGGAGATGGTTCCTCATGGACTCCGGCTCCCAAAAGAGCCTCATCCTGCCGTCCTACGCCGACCGGCTAACAGGACCTAGCGGCCCCGGGCTGGTGGCAGTAAACGGCTCGGACATTAAGACCTTTGGTGAGAGAACACTGGCTTTATCTCTACACGGCCGTACATATGAGTGGACTTTTGTCATAGCAGCACTGAGTTTCCCAATCCTGGGAGCTGATTTTCTGTGTGCACATGGTTTACTAGTTGATGTTGCTAACAGGCGCCTGGTTAATGCACTGTCCTTTGACTCTCTCCCCTGTACAGCTCGAGGGGCCGGGCCAGTAACACAAGCCAACGTCACAGCTCCAGGCAATAAGTTCCACACACTGCTCACTCAGTTTCCAGCACTCACGGTCCCAACGTTTTCGGCGGCCATCGCTAAACACGGGGTGGAGCACTTTATAACCACCACCGGGCCACCCGTTTTCACACGACCTCAGCGCTTGGACGCAGCTAAACTGGCCATAGCGCGCGAGGAGTTTGCCAACCTGGAAAGGTTGGGCATCATCAGGCGTTCGAACAGCCCATGGGCATCCCCGCTACACATGGTCCCTAAGGCTGAGGGGTCGTGGCGACCGTGCGGTGATTTCCGCAGATTGAATAACGCCACGGCACACGACCGCTACCCGATTCCCCACATTCAGGATTTTTCCGTTCACCTCGCCGGAGCAGGCACTTTTTCTAAAATAGATCTGGTCCGCGGTTACCACCAGGTCCCAGTGTGCGCAGAGGATGTACCCAAAACAGCAGTAATAACTCCATTCGGCTTGTTCGAGTTTCTGCGCATGCCATTCGGATTAAAAGGAGTGACACAGACATTCCAGCGCAAATGATTCACCAGGACAGCCACACGGGCAAAGCGGAGTTTTCCCCCCCTCGCCATGGCCCACCCGCAGTCAGACACACTTCCAGCATCCCCGCCGGCACAGAAACCCCCTTTACAGCAGATATGGGAGGAGACTGAAGCCCAAAAGGCGTGAGGACTGAAACTGTCTGGGGGGGGAGTGTAGAGACTTGGGTGAGTAAGCTCAGGCAGCATCTCAGTCAGGTTGCAGAGGGTAAACAGAGGAGGACAATAGTCAGGGAGATCATGGGGAGTTGGCAGGAAGAAGGAGTCGGGGGGGGGGGGGGGGGTTTAAGGGGAATGTATTGTGATGTGAATTGTCATGCAGATGTGAGATGAGCGGTTGGGATAAAAGGAGAAACTGTGCTTGGAGGCTTCATGCTTTTTCTGTGTATGACTGATGAGAGAGTGTAATAAAAGTCATCTGTTCGTAAACCTGTCTCTTTATTCACACTCTCCACAACGTAACATTCAATTTACATGTACTTACCTTTATCAATTCAATTTACAGTACAACTGTACAACTGCTGTACAACTGTTCATAACTTAGCATAAAAACCTGACCTGATCGAGAGAAACGGATGTCATTTTCGGATTCAGTGGTGCAAAATTGTCTTAAATCAGTTGAAAAAACACAGACAACTTACAAAAATATTATTTTTGTTGTGTTGTGTAATGCACTGACTTCTCATCAGTAAAGCAATATCAGTCATTTGCCATCCCTTTCATTTTCCATCTCCCGAAAAAGGCAGAATACATATTTATGCATCCTGGTTTACCTCACGTCTGCTCTTTTTTCATGACAGTCCACTCTGAAATAAAACATATTCTTCTTTTTGTGGCGCTAAATGTGACACTGAAAAGTGCATCTGTGGCCGACACACATTGTGGGCTCACGCTGCCACAGGGACAGAACTGAATGTGTATTGTGGAGTGTCACGTCTGCAAGGACTGAGGACTCAAATCTACAGGAGGTAACAAGGAAGTGTGAGATTTGTCTCTTTGTCCCACAGAAGACGCCCCGGAGGGTATTCCGGTTCATCAAGAAATGAGAGACAATGGTGAAGCTTCAAAGGGATGCTTTGTAACTGTATGTTGACTGAAGACACCATGTGACTTGAATTCTGATGCTGGAAATGTATAAAAGGGGGTTGAAGTATGATTCTTTCTCTTTCCTGCTTTGAGAATGCTAGGAGCTTGTGTTCTGTCAAATAAAGCTGGTTTATGACTGAAACTCAGCCTCGTTATTTGAGCATGCTCCTACACTGGTGACCTACGACGGAGAATGAGCAATGAGAATTCTTCCGAACCGGGCTCGGTGGAAGCCAGCCTGATGGCCGCCTCCACGCTCCGGCTGCCCGATTTCTGGCAGCACAGCCCGCGCTCATGGTTTAGCGCAATCGAGGCGCAGTTCAACCTCCGGAGAATCTCCAACGACGACACAAGATTCTACCACGTGGTAGCGAAACTGGACAGCGACACGGTCCAGAGAGTGGAGGATTTGGTTAATCATCCACCAGACAGCGACAAGTACAGCGCATTGAAAGACGCGCTGATCAGCCATTTCACCCCCTCAGTCCAACAAAGAGCAGAGGGGCTCCTGGCGCTGACGGAGGCAGAAAACGATAGACCTGCGGACCTGATGGTGAAGATGCTGCAGCTCAAAGCCTCCGAGGATGGCGAATTCATTTTCGCCCACCTATTCCTTCGAACCCTGCCACCAGCAGTGAGAGTGGCCCTGGCAGAGTCACCCCGATTGGCCAAGCGAGACTACCATGGGTTGAGCAAGGAGGCGCAGAAGTTGGTCGACGCCCACAAGCAGAACGCGGTTTCGGCCGCGGCGGCTAGTTCGGGAACGGTGTCCGGAGACAGCTTGGGTCCAGCAGCACCAGACGCACCAACAACGGCGGCGACCGGAGCCAGACGACGCGGAGCGGAGAACGGCTCGTGCTTCTACCACCGCCGTTTTGCAGAGAGAGCGCACAGGTGCGTCCCACCGTGCAATTTTAAACGCCAGGACCGAGGGCCGGTAGCAGCCGCGACTCTCGGCAATGAGAACAGGTTGCTTTACCTGACGGATGCACGCTCGGGGAAACAGTTCCTCGTGGACACGGGCTCGCAGCTGAGCTTCGTCACACCCACCTACGCGGAACGGCTGTCGCCTTCTAAAGCCCCCTGGGTGTCAGTGTCAGCAGCGAACGGCTCCACAATTAAAACGTTTGGTGAGAGGACCATGCTTCTGTCCTTACAAGGCCGTTCATTTGAGTGGACATTTATTGTAGCAGCAGTCAGTTTCAACATGTTAGGGGCTGATTTTTTGTGCTCACATGGTTTATTGGTTGATCTCGCTAATAGACGTCTGATTAATGCACTGTCTTTTCATTCTATTCCCTGCACAGCTCGGGTGGCCCTGCCAACTGCACATGCCAGCGTCTCAGCCGCGGGTGGTAAGTTTCACACTCTGCTTGCTCAGTTTCCAGCACTCACAGTCCCCACTTTTTCAGCAACGGTGGCCAAACATGGGGTAGAACATTTCATAACAACCACAGGCCCTCCCGTTTTTGCAAAGGCTCGGCGCTTGGACCCAGCTAAACTGGCCATCGCGCGCGAGGAGTTCACTAATCTGGAAAAACTAGGCATCGTTAGACGCTCCAAGAGCGCTTGGGCTTCGCCGTTACACAGGGTCCCAAAGGCTGACGGCTCGTGGCGGCCTTGCGGCGATTTCCGCAGGTTGAACAACGTTTCAGCTCATGACCGCTACCCGATTCCGCACATTCAGGATTTTTCTGTTCATTTGGCGGGGGCGCGCATTTTTTCTAAAATAGACTTGGTGCGCGGCTATCACCAGGTTCCAGTGCGCGCGCAGGATGTACCCAAAACAGCGGTCATAACTCCTTTCGGCCTTTTTGAGTTCTTGCGCATGCCTTTTGGCCTCAAGGGGGCTGCGCAGACTTTCCAACGCATGATGGATGCAGTTTTACGCGACCTGCCTTTCGTGTTCGTTTATTTGGACGATATTTTGGTAGCCAGCACGTCCGAAGGCGAACATGAAAAACACCTCACAGCAGTTTTCCAGAGGTTGGCAGAGCACGGGTTAATAGTGAACCCAGCGAAATGCCAGTTTGGGGTGGCGCAGATTGATTTTTTGGGACATCGCGTTTCGGCAGAGGGAGCAGTTCCCCTTCCAAATAAAGTGCGTGCCATAACAGATTTTCCGCAACCTCAAACGGTTAAGGCGCTTCAGGAGTTTCTAGGGATGGTTAATTTTTACAACCGTTTCCTCCCAAGCGCAGCACGACTCATGCAGCCATTGTACACCGCGTTAAAAAAACAAAAGCCCGCAAATAAAGTCGAATGGTCTCCGGAGCGGGAGCGCGCTTTTGCCCAGGTCAAATCAGCCCTGGCAAATGCAGTTTTGTTAGCGCACCCAGTTCCAACGGCCCGCATGGCGCTCACCACTGACGCTTCCGATGTAGCGGTGGGGGCGGTAGTTGAACAGTTTGTGGCAGGTACCTGGCAACCCCTCGCGTTTTTCAGCAGGACCTTGCGCGATAGTGAACGGAAATACAGCGCATTTGACAGGGAGCTTTTGGCCCTACACTTGGCCATCCGTCATTTTCAGTTCTGGTTAGAGGGGCGACGTTTCACCGCTTTTGTGGATCATAAACCGCTAACGTTTGCGATGGCCAAAATTTCAGAACCCTGGTCAGGCCGGCAACAAAGGCAACTAGCCGCAATATCGGAGTTTACTACTGATATTCAGCATGTCGCGGGTAAACACAATGTTGTAGCAGACTGCCTCTCGCGTGCAATAGCACCGCCAAGCCCTATAGGGGCAGACTCTGTAGCCATGGCCGCGGGCCCGGGCAGCGACGCGGGAGCGCGCGCAGCCCCGGTCTGTGTTGGGTTAGATTATGCAGCCATGGCTGCGGAGCAGGTTAACGACGCGGACGTGCGCGCGCTCCAGTCTGGACCAATAGGGTTAAGGCTGGAGCACAGGGTGCAACAAAACGGTATGCCCCCGCTAATCTGCGATGTCTCCACGGGACGGCCCCGCCCTGTGGTGCCAACCGCGTGGCGTCGCCGTGTTTTTGACTTGGTCCATTCTCTCGCGCACCCTGGGGTGCACGCATCGATCAAATTGGTGGGGGAGAAATTTGTTTGGCCCGGGTTGCGCAAACAGGTCAAGGAATGGGCAGCAGCCTGCGTAGCGTGTCAGCGAGCTAAAATACACAGACACACTAAGGCCCCGTTAGAACCTTTCCACATCCCCGCTAAGCGTTTTGATCACGTGCATGTTGACCTGGTCGGCCCGCTTCCGTTATCACACGGGCACACACATCTTTTGACAATGGTAGACCGCACCACGCGCTGGCCAGAGGCGATTCCTCTGACATCAACCACAGCGGAAGAAGTTGCGCGAGCATTTTTAACAGCATGGGTTGCGCGTTTTGGTGTACCGTCGGACATAACGTCCGACAGGGGTCCCCAATTTATTTCCGAGCTATGGTCATCGATGGCCCGCAGCTTGGGGGTGAAGATTCATCGCACCACCGCGTATAACCCCCAGGCCAATGGTTTATGCGAACGCTTTCACAGGTCATTGAAAGCAGCCCTCAGAGCGTCGCTAACGGATACAAATTGGGTAGACAAACTTCCATGGGTGTTATTAGGGTTGCGTTCTGCACCTAAGGAAGATTTGCATGCTTCCCCGGCTGAATTAGTTTTCGCTCAGCCGCTCCGTTTGCCCGGGGAATTTCTTCCTGATAATCCCGCACCTAATGGCCCCCCCGCTCAGCCGTGGCAGAGCGGCTCAGGAACAAACACGCTTCCTGGCCCGGTCCATCACAGTTTCCCACACGTTTTTGTGCCCAAGGCTTTAAAAAATGCAGAGTTTGTTTTTGTTAAACATGACGCCCAGTGTCCAAGTTTGCGGCCATTTTACAACGGACCGTTTCGAGTGCTGGAGACCGGGCAGAAGCATTTTCTGCTAGATTTAGGGGGCAGAAGGGAGTTGATTTGCATTAACAGGCTCAAACCCGCTTTTGTTCTGGCTGACGAGGAGGTGCAGCTCGCGAGGCCCCCCCGCCGGGGCAGGCCGCAGAGAAGACATTCTCCAAAGTCTTCACAGAGAGGTGCTAACAGCTTTAATCCACAGGTGCAGAGAGATGTTGCAGAGGCAACCAAGCCAAGTTGCAGCAGATTCGGCAGAAGATTAAAACCTAGGCAGTTGGTGGATTGATTAGCGATGTATGGAGTGCTTTGTGTTTCTCTTTTTGTTATGCCATGCAGATTTTGCCTTACTCGACGTTTGGGGGGGGTAGTGTGGCCGACACACATTGTGGGCTCACGCTGCCACAGGGACAGAACTGAATGTGTATTGTGGAGTGTCACGTCTGCAAGGACTGAGGACTCAAATCTACAGGAGGTAACAAGGAAGTGTGAGATTTGTCTCTTTGTCCCACAGAAGACGCCCCGGAGGGTATTCCGGTTCATCAAGAAATGAGAGACAATGGTGAAGCTTCAAAGGGATGCTTTGTAACTGTATGTTGACTGAAGACACCATGTGACTTGAATTCTGATGCTGGAAATGTATAAAAGGGGGTTGAAGTATGATTCTTTCTCTTTCCTGCTTTGAGAATGCTAGGAGCTTGTGTTCTGTCAAATAAAGCTGGTTTATGACTGAAACTCAGCCTCGTTATTTGAGCATGCTCCTACACATCCTACATTAGCACAAAAGTAGTAATTGCTTAAGGTGGGAGAAGTTAAATATTTATCATCACTGCCCTAAACGGGATTTGAATCAGGTATACTGAAAAAACCCTGTCCTGTATACCAACGTCTTTACCACCGAACTATAGCTGATGTCTGTGTGTGAGTGACACAAAGAATAAATAATTATTGGCAGTGCAGTTGTTTTCCTGTTTTGTAAATTGTTATAAAGAAACACTAGTAACGCGATGTCTTTCGGATTAGTAACTCTTAATGGGATTACCACATTTATCAGACTAATGTGTTACATTACTGCTTTACACCGAACAGTAATCAGGTTACTGTAACGCGTTACCCAACACTGGTTACCACTACCATTGTTTGTGGAGTGAATGAATAATGTATCCCTTGTAAAGCATCTTTGAGTGTCTATGAAAAGCGCTATATAAATCTGATGCATTATTAAAACACGTTGTATAGTTTTAAATTATGTTTTCTGGATCTATATCAAATATACAATAACGGGATAGGCTCCAGCCCCCCGCGACCCGAAAAGGATTAAGCGGAAGAAGATGAATGAATGAATGTTTAGGAGAGATGTAGGCCTAAAATTTGCATGTGTTTGGGAGCCCTTTCTGTGTTTGTGACCAGGGTGTGTGGTCATGATTACAGAAAGCCAACCAGGTCATAATTTCCATGATTATTACAATTTGATTAAAATGTTATGTGCAAATGTGCTCTTTATGGCTACTGTGTGGCTTGAGCCTTGTGGTAATCCCCATTGGTTGAGTTTCTGTGGCAATGTTCATGGCAATAAGGTTGACACGAAAACAAGATCTCACAAGAACAGTCAGATGACACGAGAGTTCACTTGTACAACCAATTATGCAGGCACTTCCTTGTGTGCTGGATGCAGCATCTGTCAAAAATTGACTTATCGCTAAGTTTTACCTGTTTGTTGCAGCAAACTGGATCTGGAGCACAAAACATATTTGGTCGAAAGACGAGCATTGAATAGAGTGGAAACTATCTGCTTTACCAACAGCCATTAATGCATTCACATCCAGTGGAAATGGTACTTACTTGAATCCACCATTGAGATGATGTTATAACAGTGGCTCTGGTTTTGGGGCAGGAAGTCTAGAAAGACTTATGTACAGTGTAACCGAATATTTCCTAGCCCACTTATAAGGTCCTGGAGAAAATAATCAGACTTATCTGCCATGTTGAATTCCCTTTATTACTTCCTGCAGGAGAGAAGCGAAGAAACAGCCTACCTGAAGTTTCTGCACTGCTCTGCCTAACAAAGGAGGCTCCTGGTTTTTATAGGCACCCCCAGAGCGCTCCCCCACATTACCTTATATGGATAAATAGAAACTGGTTGTGAAAGTACTAGAACATTCTGACAGTAACTTTCCACTGACCATAGTTACACTCAGGGCATGTATTAGCAACAGTTGTTCAGAAGAGGAAAGACATTTAAACATAACTGCACATCACCTAAATTACACAACAGATTGGTATATAGCAGTAAATTTCCACCATGATGAACATGTGAATAACAAATTTCCACCACAACAGCCCTCCCTACTCTTCTAAGAAATTTTTCAAGAAGGTTCTTAAATGAATTAACCATCGTTTCTTCCACTGTTTCTTTAGGTAGTCAGTTCCAGTAGTTGATGACACCTTGACTGAAAAAGTATTTCCGGATATTAAGTATGCATCTAGACTTAAAAATTTTAAGGTGATGTCCTCTGGTTGTTGATTTGGATAAAGTGAAGAAATCTCTGTAGTCCAAGCCCTCCCATCCCTTGAAGATCTTGAAAACTTCCAATAGAGCTGCCCATAGTTTCCTACATTCTAATGATAGCTTATATATCGTCACTTGCTACTCATATGATAAGTGGGATGATGAAGGGATCAACTTCAGAGTTCTTCTTTGAACATTTTCAATAAGGTCGATGTCTCATTGTAGGTATGGTCTCCAGACTTGGCAACAGTATTCAAGGTGGGGCCTGATGAGTGACTTATACAATGTTAAAATGACATCCTTTTTCTTATAAATAAAAGGGTTTTTTGACCATTGCAAGCATCCTGTTGACTCTATTAACTGCTTGGGCTATATGATTACTAAATTTTAAAGTACTGTCCATGGTGACTCCAAGATTCTTTCTTCACCAACAGATGGAACAACATCATCATGTAGAAAATAATCATAGTAGCAGTTATTGTGCCCCAAGTGAAGGCAGCCACATTTGCTTACAATAAAGGCTTATCGTATCTTGTTAAAGAGCATCTGCCAGTCCGGTGGCCATGAAAATAATTTGCTGAGATCAACTTGCAGTGTAAATGCTGATTCTATTGAGTCTACTTTCCTAAAAATCTTTGTAGCATCAGAAACTTCAGTATTGTACTTGCTATGTTCTCATTGATGTCATTAATGTATAAAATGAATAAAATCGGCCCCAGAACAGAACCTTGTGGGATGTCACTCACCACATCGGACGATTGTGACTGGCTGACATTCACGACAACCCTCTGCTGTCTACCACTCAACCATTCAGTAATCCATTGCCATACTTTGCCCCCAATGCCATGACCTTCAATTTTCTTCATGTGCCGTTGATGTGGGACCTTGTCAATGGTCTTACTGAAGTCGAGATACAGGGCATCAACTGGATAACCTTAATCTGTAAGTTTGATAACCTCTTCCAAAAACTTGAGTAAATTTGTTAGACATGACCTTCACTTTAGGAAACCATGCTGTGAGTCTCTGATCAGTTAATGCTGTTTTAAATGATTTACACTGGCATCTCTGATGAATTTTTCCAATATCCTGCAAATAACTGATGTCAAACTTACGGGTCTGTAATTACTCTGTGATGTCCTCAAGCCCTTTTTGAATAATGGTGTTACGTGTGCTCTCTTCCAATCTTGTGGTACTGAGGTCTCATAAAGTGATTTCCTAAATATTATGCGAAGGGGTAAAGCAAAGGAATCTGCAAGAGGTTGTAGGACAGCAGGGCTTTTACCATCCGCTCCTGGTGCTTTATCTCTTTTGAGGTTTTCCAAGAATTTACAAACAGCTTCCTCTGATATATCAACCCTTACTAAAGCCTCCAGGGGGTTCCTGTGAATAGCAACTTAGGCAGCGGCATTTTATTCAGCTCTTCATGCGTGAATACTGATGACAAATAATAGTTTAGCTACTCAGCCGTTCTATTATCATCAGTAATGATATCATCAGTATCATCTACCAGAGGACCTACACACTCTTTGATCTTCAATTGACTTCTGATATATGCATAGTATGCATTCAGATCACATTTAATTTTCTTGCAGATTCTTCTCTCAAAATTGATCTTACCTCTCCTAATACCCTTAGTTGCTTTATTCAAAGCTCTTTTGTAGCCAGTGTAGTCCTGATGATCCTGAGTTTGTACATATTTGTTCCACCACCTAAGTTTGCTTCTTCTCAGTTTTCCAATGTTAGCATTCCACCACAGTGGTTTTAGTGTTCCCTTGTTTCTTGTCTTCTTGGGTATAAATAAATCCACTACCTCCGTAAGCTTCTTTATCAGTAGTTCCCAGGAATGATCAGTAGATTTACCACTCAGATGGGTGTGTCATTCTATTTGTCTCAAATATTGATTTAACTTAATATAGTCACTGTGCTTATAGTCATAATATATACTCTTCTAGATCTTCCTTGGAACTGTAGTAATAATGTTAAAAATAATCATGTTGTGATCACTTGTCAAAAGAGGTTCACTGACTACCAGGTTATCGATCAGGGCTTCACTGGAGGATAATACCAAGTCTAGAATGTTGTTATTCCTTGTTGGCTTTCTCACATGCAGGAATAAGAAGCAATCATGTACTAAATTTACAACGATGGCTTCCCTTTGGTTAGAATGCATTGTTTCCCAATCAAGTGAGCTGTAGTTGAAATTGCCATAGATGATTTTTTTCTTCTCTTCTTTCCCAACAAACTCTTTTAATCAGAGTATGTAATGCAAGTTCTGTTGGAGAGTATATTATATATATCTACATCTATCTATCTATCTATCTATCTATCTATCTATCTATCTATCTATCTATCTAGATAGATAGATAGATAGATAGATAGATAGATAGATAGATAGATAGATAGATAGATAGGGGTGACACGCCGCCCTGGGGGGGGGGGGTGTCACCTGGGGTATAAGAGGCCACAGCGGGAGCAATCTTGTCTCTTTCACTGTGGCTCTCAGTAGTGGAGTGACTCCTGTATTCCTGGTTCCGTGTTCTAATAAAATATATAAAACGTCGCCTCGACTCTTCCATAATTAGAGACACAACATTTGGCGACGAGGATATATGACTATGGAGAGGGCTGCAACCACGTTCCGACCATTTTTGGAGGCTCCGGGTGAGCTGCTGGTCCCATGGCCCAGGTGGTACGCAGCCTTCGAAAACTATCTAGCAGCGCTGGACCTCAGCGACCTGGGAAAATCACGTGCGAGGGTTATCCTGGTCCATAACCTCGGCATGGAGGGCCAGAGGATCCTGAGCACTTTGGCAGGAGGTGACACATTCAGTGACGTCATGAGGCTCATGGCGGGCTACTTCCGAGCTCCCGAAAACACTATTATGCGGCGCATTCAGTTCAGACAACGGTGCCAACAACCAGGAGAATCAGTCCAACAGTTTGTGGCAGACCTCCATCAGCTAGCTGGTGAGTGCAAGTTTGGAGTTTTGGAGGAAGAAATGGTTCGTGACCAGCTAGCTGAGCACGTGGTTTATTCTTCTGCGAGGGTCCGTTTGCTGACGCATGCTGGGGAGGTAACGCTAGTGGCAGCCATGGAGCTAGCGCAACAACACGAGGCAGCAGAGAAACTCTCAAGAAATCTCGGTAATATGGACGTTCTACCCAGGAATGAGACACAGTGGCAGGCACTGGCCCTGGGTCCGGAGGATGGCAGCGATGATGAATATGCCGCCATCGTGAAGATTTGGTCCACCCCGGGTACGCCGAGATGTTACAGCTGTGGATCCACCGGGCACTGCTACAGGTCACGGGAGTGCACAGCGAGGGGCAAGCGTTGTGGACGGTGTGGTTTGTCTCACCACTTCGCCAGGGTCTGCAGAAATTTTGAGAAGGAGGACCGTAGACTGGGAAAAGAGTTGTCGGCCAGGAAGACGCCTACGGTGGTCCACACAATTTCCCCTAACACGGACGGGCGCATCGTGTGTGGGATTGTGCTGGATGGGAAAACTGCCCCGCTCCTGGTGGACACAGGGTAGGCAGTCTCCATTTTAAATTTGCCCACAGTGAAGAAATTCTTCCCCCATTATACTGTAAGTAGGACGGACATAGCCTGTTATGGATATGGGAGTGACCCGTTGGACATTGTGGGCTCGGTGTGGTTGTCTGTGAGGTACCAGTCGGCCTCTATGTACGCAGCCGAGTTCATGGTGTCCCGGAATGGCAACAACCTGATGGGCTGTGACCTGTCCTATGGGCTGGGTTTCTCCGTCACCTGTGGTGGAGTCGAGGAGTAGTCAGGTGATGGACTATGGGACCGGCCATTTTACGTGGCAAAAGGCGAAGAAGTGTGGGACTTAGGCTGGCCCAGTCCGGGTGAAATGGGCTGCGACCGACACCAAAGTACGCCACCATGGGAGGCACTCCGTGCCAGGGCTCCAGATTCCCTTGACGGGGAGTCTGAACAGCATGGATTAGCACTCGCAGAGGCAAAGGGTTCCAGAAAGAAGGCGCAGCAAGTCTCCGGCGGTCGACCGAGTACCGCTGTAGAGCAGGGCGCTGCCAATGCTGCGCCGACACAGCAAATGAAAATTACCAGGGCAGGACCAGAGGGCACATGTTTTGACGGTGCCTGGGAGAAGAAAGGCTCGAGCAGGATGAGTGGAATGCTGCAGAGCCATTTGGGCACCAGGAGACAACGCTGCAGAGGAAGCAAGGCCTTGAGTACTCCCCTGGGGGTGGGCGATGACGTACGCCCTAGGGTTGAGTTTCGTCTAGGACGGGTTCACGGGTCAAGAGAGCAGAGAGACAAGAGTAGTGGCCTGCGAGTGGTGGGGACTGGCGTCGACGAGTACCTGGAACTTTCTGATGGGTCGAGACAGCCCCCGAATGAACTGCGGCGTGAAGGGAAGTCTAAGCGTCAGTGCAACCCATCTCCAGTGACGAGAAAGCGGAGATGCTCTGGGAGCACGCCACGAGACAGACGCTCCAGAGGGGAGCCTACGAGAGACCCGGGTTGACTGTTTGGTGTCTTTAAGTGTACGGTGTGTCTAATTAAATAGGATTTGAGATATACTGTGGGTTTTATAAATTACTAACAGTATTGTGGGAAGTTAATTTGGAGTGTTGTTGTTTAAAAAAATCCTAAAAGGGAAGTTAGACTTATTTGAATGGGTTTGATTAAGCGTGTGGAAATTTGTACAATTGTGTAAAAGCTGCTACCGTTAATGACCACCGTGTTGTGTGGAATGTTTGTGTCTTTGATGTATGTATTGTTATGTGGAGTCTGGGTACTGCCATTAGGTGTTACGATTATTGTATATATGTATATATTTGTGCATGCAGTGGGATTAATTTATTTTGGTGTGTGGCCCTTTTATGTTGTTACGAGACTGTTACCTCTATGGCGGTGGGTCCGCTGGGCCAGTGTGGTGTGAATGGATAGGTTTTGTGTTATATGTTTAGTGAGTGAGTTGGGTATTTGTGGGGAGAGCCTACCTGTATGATTGAATTTTTCAAAGGGGGGGGGGAGGAATGTTGGAGAATATATTATATATATACAGTATATTTATATGGCGGTGCCCTGTACATTAAGGGGTGACGCCCCACCCTCGGGGGGTGGTGTCACCTGGCGTATAAAAGGCCACAGTGGGAGCCACGACGAGTTGGGGCTCCTATAGCATATTCCTACGAGAATGTTAGTTGATTGTGTAAACCGCTTGCACCATAATGACTCCACACTTGGTGTATTGGTAAGATCAGTTTCCAAGGTACACATTATGCCATTCCTAGTATGCATCAAGCACCCTCCCCCTGTAGTTACTGTCCGATCATGACGAAATATTTGATGACCATCAAGCTGAAGGAAAACATCATTAACATTGGATCTACCCCAAGTCTCAGTGATAAGTATTACATATGGTGTCTTGTCATAGATAAAACACCTGAGGTCGTCGATCTTGTTAATTAGGCTTCTTGCATTAAAACAACATCATGTCAAAGTATGTGCAGTGTTAGTAATAGTTAAAAACCCTCACCCCTTTTCCCTAGTTACACTATGTACAGTTGGAGCACCTTGCCTGTGAATCCTGCCTGACACGCTATTGTCTACTATAGGCTTCCTTTGCTCAAGAGACAAGGAGGGATCATTTGCTCGTTGTGCTTCAAGCAATGCTGTGTCATCACTTTTATTAACTGTTTGTCTGTCATCCAATACCATTGCTGCAGCATACCCTTGACCTCTTCCAGCTGGCCACTCCTCCATTTGTACAATTTTCCCCTTTCTGATCATGAGATTGCCTTCTCCATGGTCAATCCTGTTTTGTAACTCTCGTTTCAACTTCCTGTACTCGTCCCTTAACCTTTTGGTCCTGATAGGTAAAGTTGTCATATTTGTGAATAAAAAGGCATAAGATTAACCAGAAAGCAATCTTTAATAATAATCTATTAAAACAAAAAAAATCAAGAAAACTCAAACTCAAAAATGGTAAATCAGGGTTTCACGAATAAAAGGAGCAGAATCAAAAAAGAGAAGGAAAATGGAGGGGAGGACTATAAACACAGAGAACTGAAAATGTTCAATCAGATTAATCCTCTTTCTTAATGTCAGTTTAACACAGTATGTTCATGATCATATATCTACAGATATTTCTTAAAGGGGTCACTGATTGCCCTTTTTCCACATTTTAACAGCTCACACATGTCTTTGTTTTGTATTTTCCCTGGCTTTCTTGAAACTCTGATTTAAAGCCTATCACTTTAAGAAACATCCTTCACCTGTTAAACTCCGCCCTCCCTCTTAAGTCAGTTAGCCATTAGCTGACTAACTTCTAGCATTTAGCATTTAGCCTCCTTCTAGCTCAGATGAGCGGCGCTGGTTCACTGATCCACAGGTGATGGTGTATCTTGCGTCGCTCCAGGCCATCTCCCAATAATTTTTCCGTGATTCCACAACAAATCACTAGCGCCACACAGCCCCCATTCACCGCAACCGACCTGGCCCAGGACCCAAGGCTGCTGGCCGAGCCAAGCTGGCATGCCACAGGATCTCAAAGGGCAGTGTCCCGCTCTGTAGGACTCCACTCCGTTCCCATGGCCAGCATGGCCAGCGTCCCTTACGCTGCCCATGGAAGTGGAGCAGAGTCGCACGGTGCCCCAGAGGATGGTGAGGGTGCTGGCCGTAAGTGCCAGCAGCCGAAGGTCCCGGGCCAGGTCGGTGATTTGCTGTGGAATTACAGCAAAATTACTGGGAGATGGGCCGGAGTGACGCGAGGTGTATTGTTGACTGGATTGCTATCATGGTGACTATAAGTGGCGCTTGGTGCGAGCCTCCTGGTACCAGGGTTAGCTCAGGGGCTAATACCTCAGGCTACCTTTACACCACTTCCATCTATTTAACAAGACAGCTAGGGGAGCCAATAATAGAGCAGTGGGCGGGTCTCAAGGACAGCGGCAGGTTGTCTTTTTCAATACGATTTACCCGAAAGAATCAACAATGTTTCTGGCTTTTCTGAGAGAGAAAAACAACATAAAGGCTGTGTGTTTTTTTAAGAGAACTCACTGTTTTGAAAATGTTTTGATAATTACGTGACCAATAGACACATTTCCCAGTTCAGACCTACAAATACACTATATTTCAGTCAATGACCTCTTTAAGAAAACACTATTGCAGATTAATAAAGGCAGAAAATGAATGGAAACAACAACATTTAACTAAAAAAAAATATACTGCTCAAAAAATAAAGGGAACACTTTAAAAACACATCAGATTTTAATGGGAAAAAATAAGCTGGATATCGAAACTGTGGCAGGCTAGTCCAGTTTACTCAGATTAAAAAGTGTTCCTTTAATCTGAGTAAACTGGACTAGCCTGCCACAATTTCGATATCCAGCTTATTTTTTCCCATTAAAATCTGATGTGTTTTCAAAGTGTTCCCTTTATTTATCTTTTTTTTTTTTTTAGCAGTATATATTCCTTCATTGTTCTGCATTGTTCATTTAATTCTTCTTCCATTCTGGTATTTGAGTTTGTCTGGGAGCGATTCCACTGCCACATAGTTTATAAGCATTGCTAGTGCCCAAACATTCCCCAGCAAGTTTCAGACACACAAAACAGAACTTCACCTTACATCGAGGACAGACGATGGTTTTGCAGTATCTCTGACTGTGCTCCACCAATGAACCACAGGTGGGACAGGCTCGAATAGAGGGGCACCCCGTGACTCCCTTCACCTGCTCAAAGTTCACCAGTGGGCAGGTTGTCAGTACTTTTAGTGACGGGTTGCAGCAACCACTGTTTTCACAGCGGTCTGACCGGGGCTTCGCACCCTTCCACTCTCTCAGACAATGCCAGCAGAATTCATAGGCCCGACCTCTGGTCACAGTGCACACTTCACAGCAGACGTTCAGATTTGATTTATCCTCCCTCACCACAGAAGATCTGCACTGGGGGCACTGAGATGTTTGAGGGAAATGATAACAGCAAAACAGATTAAACTCATAATTTACCTGACAATTTTGCCAATTACTGCTACTGAATATGAGACACTTGCCATTTTGACGTCAAGGTGTTCTCTCTTAGCATTTGAGGCCATGATGTTTTTAAAGTGCTTCTTTTCCTTTGGGGTCAGAAGAGCCATCTTACAAACTTCTGTAAAAGGCCACTCCACACCACAATCAGGCTGGGCACACACAAATCTGCTTTCACCCTTTAATGAGAGATTGAAAAGAAAGAAGTTGATAAAGCTCACACACTGGAAACAAGTAACGACTCTCATTACTTCACAGTATTACTGTATATATTTACCTCCACCAATGAGGTTGTGTTTTTGCCTGCATGTGTTAGAATTACAGTTATTCATGGATTTTGATTAAATTTTCAGAAGAAGTTGAAAATGGAGGTGATCAGAATCCCTATGCACTTGTGACATCTGACTCTGGATGGTCTGAGCATCTGATGTGAACTGTGGCTGGATATATGAAGCATTAACGCAGCACTCCTAACTCAAAAAGGTTCCACTTTTTATCTGAGAAGCCAACATGTAAGAGCCTGTTTATGGAATTTGATAACTGAATATGAAGATTATTTATGCCATAATTGCATTCCAATTAAAAAAAAGTGCCACCAGTTTTATGAGGAATCAAATTTGGGATCAAATATCAGTTTATTTTTGTTTCTAATAAAATGATTAATCCACCTAAAAAATTATATTACATGTGTAAAATTTAAACATCACTTCACTCTATAAAAGCAAGAAATCTCTGTGTGTCTATTTGTCTGCCTGTGTCTGTCACGTTCATAGGACATCATAGGACGTCCTATGAACTCAGGCATCATAGGACGACTCGCGATACCTATGTGACGGCACATAGACAAATGTGTTTTATGATGTCATATACATCAAACCTGCCTTCATGTCTTTATGATTTCATATACAGTGACAGACATCAGGCAACATGTCTTTATGATGTCATATACATCAAGGTTGCCTTCATGTCTTTATGATGTCATATACAGTGAGTCCATCCTGGAAAGCCTCTTTTTGCTCAGATCTACAGGTACTCTATATCTCAAAAAATTAGAGGTTCACTGCTGGTGTTTGTCCACTGTGTTTTATCAAGACCAAAGTCAGTACAGTTGTCTACCAGGAAATTTTAGAGCACTTCATGCTTCCCTGTGCTGACAAGCTTTATGGAGAAGCTGATTTCATTTTCCAGCAAAACTTGGCACCCCCCCCCCCCCACACACACACACACACACTGCCAAAAGTATCAAAACCTGGTTTAATGACCATGGCATCACTGTGTTTGATTGGCCAGCAAACTCTCCTGACCTAAACCCCATAGAGAATCTATGGAGTATTGTCAAGAGAAAGATGAGAGACACCAGACCCAGCAATGCAGATGAGCTGAAGGTCACTATCAAAGCAACCTGGGCCTCCATAACACCTCAGTAGTGCCACAGGCTGATCACCTCCATGCCACGCCACATTGATACAGTAATTAATCCAAAAGGAGCCCCAACCAAGTATTGAGTGTGTACATGGACATACTTTTCAGTCGACCAACATTTCTATTAAAAAACTATTTTTTAAAATTAATTCATGTAATATTCTAATTTTTTTAGAAACTGAATTTGGGGTTTTCATGGGCTGTAAGCCTTAATCATCAAAATTAAAACAAATAAACACTTGAAATATATCACTCTCTGTGTAAGGAATCTATATAATATATGGGTTTCACTTTCTGAAATGATGGGCAAAAAATATTGAACTTTTTCATGATATTCTAATTTTTTGAGATGTACCTGTATTTTCATGATCCTGTCCATGAACTGGAATTACGACGCACCTATCCCTCAACCAGTAGTCTCAATGAAGAAGAAGAAAGAAGAAGAAGAAGAAGAAGAAGAAGAAGAAGAAGAAGAAGAAGAACCACCACCAGATGGAGAGCAATAGAATGACAACAACTGCTGCACGTCAGAAAAGATGCCATGTGTCATGGCGGCCTCTGGGCCGTCATCTGTCTCATCAGTCCCAGCTGCGCACAGACCAACAGGTGCCAATCAGCGGCTGTTAAAAGCCAGTGTTGCTGACAGCCCGGCACGGAGTCGTCTGTCCTCCTCATCGGAGCATGAACCAGAACTTCGTTCCCAAGCTCAGTCAAGAACGTCTCGTCAGGAACTGCCACGTAAGAGAACAGTTTGTTATTCTACCCCTTGCCTTTACCCCTGTGCACAGGTGGACCTCCCAGGCGGCGGACCAACTTCCCCAGCCGACGGGGCGTTGCTACCTCAGCCACGTAGCTCCTCGCTACCACCTCAGCTACGGGTACATCTATCACCACAGCTGCAAGAGCTGTTATTGATACAGCTACAGGAACTGTCATCGTCACGGTCTGTGGAATCACTGCCATCACCATCACAAGAACTGTCATCGTCACAGCAACAGGTGTATTCGGGGGCTGCATGGTGGCGCAGTGGTTTAGCACTGTGGCAGCACAGTTTTACCCTCGGCCGGGGGATCGCGGGGATCATGAGATCGTGGGTTCGATCCCAGCCCCCGACCAACAGTGAGCTGTGTGGAGTTTGCATGTTCTCCCCGTGTTGCGCGGGTTTACTCCGGGATTTCTCCGGTTTCCTCCCGCACACCAAAAAAAAAAAAAAACATGTAGGTTTAGGGCGCTCGCGCACGCAGCGACCAGCAGCCGGTGGCTTGTCACCAGACTGCAAACCAAGTCTACCTACGGGTACAAATAAGTAACAAAAAAAAAAACAAAAAACATGTCAGTACAACTCCGTCACGTTGACCCAGCGGACAGTTCACTGCCGCGCAAATTGAACACACTTAGCGCTCGGGTAGACATGTTATCACACCAGCAGACAGTAATCCTAAATCAACCAACCCAAATAAACAGTCGGCTGGATCATCTGGAAGGACGCCAGATGTTCTCCCCGACCGTAAGTGTTTCAGCCCCTGCAGGCTTAGCGTCAGGTCAAGCTAACATCTCATCGACCCCTCGCCTCACCCCTGTTCCCACGCCTGCCCGGTTCAGTGGAAAACTCGGGGAAGCCCGAGGATTCATCTTACAATGTGAATCAGTTTTTCTCCGCGTTCCGGGAGATTTCGCCATAGACTCTAATAGGATTGGTTATGTCATCAACTTGTTGGGGGGAAGAGCTTTAGATTGGGCATATTTCGTCATGGCTAGACCAAGCTACCCCGTGTTAACTTACCAGGAGTTTGTGGCAGAATTCATGTCCATGTTTGATCATACAGATAGGGGTGAGGTGTTGACAGAACGGCTGTTGAGTCTGCAGCAGGGTAATAGATCAGCTGCTGACTACGCTATTGACTTCCGGGTCCTGGCCGCAGAGATTGGGTGGGGGGAGCGGTCACTGTGTGGTATCTTCCTCCGCAGTCTTAATGATGAGTTAAAGGATGAATTAGCGGCACGGGACAAACCGGACAATTTGCGTGAATTAATTGCCTTAACTGTTAGCCTAGATAGTAGATTAAGGGAGCGGGCGGCCGAACGGCGAGCTACTTCCCGTTCAGTTAAACCTCGCCCCCGCGTCTCTAGCTCTCCTCTGCTCGCTCTACCCGCGTCAGAGGAATCCCCGGATCAAGAGGCTATGGTTGTAGGTCAGTCTAAAGTGTCAGCGGCTGAGAGACAGCGCCGCAGGGATCTTGGCCTTTGTTTCTACTGTGGAAAAGAGTCACATGGGGTTTTCAAATGTCCCAGCCGGTTAAAAGGGAAGGCCCGTGGATCGCAGTAGGGGGATTCACGGGCAAGAACTCAGAAAAGCCCCTTACCAGTTGCTGTTTACCCATTAGATTGATCCATGCACATACAGAACACTCCACATTGGCATTAATAGACTCAGGAGCTGAGCAGAATTTTGTTTCTAGGGACCTGGCAACCCGGATGGGCCTCAGCTGTCAGACTCTAGATCCCCCTGTCAAACTCATCACCCTGTCCAAAGCGTCACTGACCACCGTCGCCCATCAGATGGCCCCAGTTTCTGTAATTGTGTCAGGAAATCACAGGGAGGAGATTAGGTTCCTGGTCCTGCCCGTCTCTTCTTCGCCCGTCATCCTGGGGTACCCCTGGCTTCGGCTGCATAATCCCACCATTGACTGGCAAGCGGGGAGCATTTCAGCATGGAGTACGTTCTGTTTGAGTGCCTGTCTCCAATCTGCGGCGTGCGCCCCATCTGTCAAGGTGCCTCCACCCTCTTCGTCACCACCGGACCTGTCCAAGGTACCAGAGGTTTACCATGACTTGGGGTTAGCCTTCAGCAAGTCACGGGCGTTGTCTCTACCCCCCCATCGCCCTTACGACTGCGCTATCAATCTGAAGGCTGGGGCCCCTCTTCCTGCTAGCCGCCTGTATAGCCTATCAGCCCCGGAGCGCGAGGCTATGGACGCTTACATCAAGGAGTCCCTGGCCTCTGGAATCATCCGCCCGTCGTCTTCGGCTGTGGGTGCCGGGTTCTTCTTCGTCGGGAAGAAGGACGGCTCATTACGCACCTGCATCAACTTCCGGGGTCTCAACGAGATTACGGTAAAAGACAAATACACTCTGCCCTTGATGAACACAGCCTTTGACTCCCTCCAGGGGGCATCCTGGTTTACTAAGCTAGATCTCAGGAATGCTTATCACCTAGTGCGCATTAGAGAAGGTGACGAGTGGAAGACGGCGTTCCGGACCCCAAGCGGGCATTTTGAGTACCTAGTAATGCCGTTTGGGTTAACCAACGCTCCGGCCGTCTTCCAGCAGTTAATAAACGACGTTTTACGGGACTTCCTGAACTCGTTTGTGTTTGTATATCTTGATGATATACTTATCTTCTCTCGCACACTAGAAGAGCACCAGGTGCATGTCCGCAAAGTGCTACAGCGCCTCCTGGAGAATCAACTGTTTCTCAAGGCAGAGAAATGTGAGTTCCATACTGACCAGACCTCCTTCCTAGGGTTCATAATAGCCCGGAACCAGGTGCTTCTTGACCCGGCCAAGGTCAAGGCAGTAGTGGATTGGCCCGCACCCTCCTCTAGGAAGCAGCTTCAGGGATTCTTGGGTTTTGCTAATTTCTATCGGAGGTTTGTGCCCAACTTTGGTAATATTGCTCGCCCTCTGACTGCGCTCACCTCCCCTATGGCCCCGTTTTGCTGGAGTAAGGAGGCAGCCGGGGCGTTTGAGAGGTTGAAGAAGGAGTTTGCTTCGGCCCGTGTCCTGACTCAGGTGGATCCGAAGCTGCAGTGCTTGGTGGAAGTGGACGCCTCTGATTCGGGGGTAGGAGCGGTGCTCTCTCAACGCTCTCCCGAGGATGGTAAGATTCGCCCATGTGCTTACTTCTCTCATCGTCTGTCCCCAGCAGAGAGAAATTACAGCATAGGAGACAGGGAGCTGCTGGCAGTGAAGCTCGCTTTGGAGGAATGGAGACACTGGCTGGAGGGGGCTGCTCAGCCGTTCGTGGTATGGACTGATCACCGTAACCTGGAGTACCTCAGGACGGCGAAGCGCCTGAATGCACGCCAGGCTCGTTGGTCCCTCTTCTTCGGTCGGTTCAATTTTTCCATCACTTACCGGCCGGGAAGCAAGAACGGTAAACCGGATGCCCTCTCGCGGCAGTTTGACGCACCATCCTCTGAGGATCAGGAAACTCCCATCTTGCCGCCCTCCTGTGTCGTGGGCGCTCTGTCCTGGGGTATTTGCAAAACAGTTCGTAGAGCTCTGAGGACAGAGCCGGACCCGGGAGGGGGTCCCCCGGGCCACCTGTTTGTTCCACGCGCCATTCGGGGCCAAGTGATTGAGTGGGGTCATGCCTCCAAGTTGGCTTGTCATCCAGGGGTGGGTCGGACTGTGGACCTTCTCCAGAGGACTTTCTGGTGGCCAGGGCTACGGAAGGACGTGGTGGGCTACATCCGGGCTTGCGCTCAGTGTGCCACCGGGAAGACGACATCATCCCCCCCGGCGGGCCTGTTACATCTGTTGCCGGTCCCTTCTCGCCCCTGGTCCCATGTTGCTATGGATTTTGTGACTGGTTTGCCCCCCTCAGATAACTTCACCACAGTTTTGACCATAGTGGACCGTTTCTCGAAAGCAGCCCATTTTGTGCCTCTTCGGGGTTTGCCTTCAGCTCAGGAAACAGCGGACCTCCTCGTTCAGCATGTGGTCCGTCTCCACGGCATCCCCGCCGACATAGTGTCGGACCGGGGACCACAGTTTGTCTCGCAGGTCTGGAAGGCGTTCTGCGCGGCACTGGGAGCCACAGCCAGCCTCTCCTCTGGTTATCATCCCCAGAGTAATGGCCAGTGTGAACGGGCGAACCAGGAGCTTGAGGCCGCGTTGCGCTGTGTCATCTCCTCCTGCTCATCCTCCTGGAGCAAGCATCTTCCTTGGATTGAGTACGCTCATAACACCACGGTCTCTACGGCTACGGGCGTCTCCCCTTTCAAGGTGTCATCTGGTTTTGATCCACCGCTGTTCCCGGAGGAGGAGAGGGAGGTAGCGGTTCCATCGGTCCAAGCTCACATCAAGCGCTGTCGGCGAGTTTGGCTCATCGCCCACCGAGCCCTGTTAAGGACCACGAAACGCAACATCCAGATGGCCAACCGGCATAGGAGACCCGCCCCGGACTACAAGGTGGGTCAGAAGGTTTGGTTGTCTACCCGGAATATTGGTGTACCGGCTGAGAAGCGTAAGCTTACTAAGCGCTTCATTGGTCCTTACACCATCTCTCGTATTATTAATCCTGTGTCTGTGCGCCTGTCTCTCCCCTCTTCGATGCGCATCTGCCCCACCTTTCATGTCTCCCAGGTCAAACCGTACATCTCTGATCCCCTGTGCCCGCCTCCCGCGGCCCCCGCCCCCCCGAGGATGATCGATGGCCATCCGGCCTGGGGGGTGACTGCCATCCTGGACGTTCGCAGGCGAGGTCGTGGTCTTCAGTATTTGGTGGACTGGGAGGGCTTTGGACCGGAGGATCGTTCTTGGATTCGCCCAGCGTTGATCCTGGATAAGCAGCTGATCCGCGACTTCCATCGGGCGAATCCAGGTAGAATTGGGCAGGTGCCTGGAGGCACTGCTAGAGGGGGGAGTACTGTCATGGCGGCCTCTGGGCCGTCATCGGTCTCATCAGTCCCAGCTGCGCACAGACCAACAGGTGCCAATCAGCGGCTGTTAAAAGCCAGTGTTGCTGACAGCCCGGCACGGAGTCGTCTGTCCTCCTCATCAGAGCATGAACCAGAACTTCGTTCCCAAGCTCAGTCAAGAACGTCTCATCAGGAACTGCCACGTAAGAGAACAGTTTGTTATTCTACCCCTTGCCTTTACCCCTGTGCACAGGTGGACCTCCCAGGCGGCGGACCAACTTCCCCAGCCGACGGGGCGTTGCCACCTCAGCCACGTAGCTCCTCGCTACCACCTCAGCTACGGGTACGTCTATCACCACAGCTGCAAGAGCTGTTACTGTTACAGCTACAGGAACTGTCATCGTCACGGTCTGTGGAATCACTGCCATCACCATCACAAGAACTGTCATCGTCACAGCAACAGGTGTATTCACCACCACGGCCACGAGCACATTCACCTCCACGCTGCATGGCCGCTGGAAGTCAGCAGGACGCTACCTGTGGATCACCCAAGTAAGCCCCATCATCTACAATTACTCACGAGTACTGAACAGCGGTAATTGTATCTGCTTGTGTGTTACAGGGTTGCCAGGTCACCATCCGGACTGCTCAGTTCCAGCGACCAGAATACCATACTTGCACTCACTCACGCACTACACTCTTTCACATTACAATAAAGGGATTATTGTCACTATCTACTCGTGTCAGTGTCTGTCCCCTGGGTCCTGAAACATGTCACCATGAAGATGAAACAGCTGAGGTTCCAGCAGTACATTGCACCCGTCTGAGACAGGAGGACACCCTCCACCAGCATAGGGTACGACAGACTTTAAAGCACGTTTCTAGGACATCATAGGATGGCCTATGAGCTCTGCCTCATCATCCTAGTGCGTCCTATGAATTCAGGCATCATAGGACGACTCGCCATGCCTACATGACAGCAAATGTACACTAACCTTGACGAATGCCAGTCTACACTACAAATGAGTAAAATGCCAAGCGCTGGACTTCCGGTCTGGACGCCATGGTGATAGCAACCTAACGGTGAAGCTCCCAGACTCAATCCAAGGAAAACCTCCTCAAAATCAGACCTAACGGATTTTTGGAAGATTAAAATTCAAAAGACAATAACACCATGCCTAACCAAAAGCAGAGGAAACTGACATTCCCCAGATCAGGACGCACAGCAGCCGCAGAATCGGAACCACAAGACCTCCGTTCAGAAGACGAGTGCCTGGGCCTAGCTAACAAAAGGATTAGCTTGAAATCGCTATTTGACGAATTACGACGATTTCGGGCCGAATTTCTTGAATTCAGAGACGATCTAAAAAAGGTGAACAGCAGATTGGACCAGGCCGAAAACCGAATCTTGGAAGCTGAAGACAGAATAAAAGTGCTTGAAGATTCTGTGCTGGATTTACACAGAAAACAATCAAGGCTGGAGGCTAAGCTAGCCGACCAAGAAGGAAGACAGAGACGGGACAACATCAGAATTCACGGTCTGAAAGAAGGAGCTGAAGATGGTTTCAACACAGTGGCAGAATGCGTGGAATCCTTATTGAGAGAGAAGTTGGATATTCCACAATCCACCGATTTGAAGATAGAAAAGGCACATCGCACATTAGCCGCAAAGCCAGCCCCGGAAGCGCCCCCACGTTCAGTGTTGGTAAGATTCTCCGACTTCAAAATAAAACAAGAAGTTGTAAGACGGGCTTGGCAGAAGAAAGGATTTATGCATCAAGAAAGAAAAGTCTTCGTGGAACACGATTACGCCCCTGAAGTTCTTAAAAAGCGACGGGAATATAACGACGCCAAAAAGGTTTTACGGGAAAAGAATCTACGCTTTCAGACGCCATTTCCGGCGAAGCTAAGGGTCTTTTACGGGGAAGAGTCATGTCTCTACAATTCAGCGGAAGAAGCAACATCTGACATGGCAAGAAGAGGACTCCCAGTCACGGTGTTTAAACCCGCAGCGGATCTGAGCGTGAAAATCAGAGCTCAAACGTGGTCCACTCAGAGACCTTCAAAATCCACGGGCCAGCAGCGGGAACACCCAGCCCCAGAGCTACAAAGATAAGCTTTCCAGTACCAGAAAGGAATAGCGACCTTTTTGGGTTTTTTTTTTTTTCTTTCTCTCTACAGTCACTCTGTACTTCCATCCCCCCTCCTACAAGGTAACAAACATTAAAGAAGATGCAGAATCAGCATGTGGTAAAACCTTTCATGGAGCAGTTTTAGCATTAGAAACAAATGTCTTCTTAATTTAAAGGGGAAAAAAAAAAAAATCATGTTAAAATAGGAATGTAACAATGACCCACATGTTCTCCCCACACTAACAAATACTGTATTAGAGTGAATGTTTGCTGTGATGGGGGTGGGAGGGTGCACACAAGCTCATAGAGTATAGGCATAAAAAAAAAAAAAAAAAAAAAAAAAAAATCATTACAAATTCGGATTGGGATCTGAAATTCACGTTAAAAACATGGGACAACTTACAGGGGTAAGAGAGGGCCCTCAGCACGTAACAGAGTTCGAGGAATTTCCCTCAGAGCCCATACTCCATCAGGGCTCTTACAGGGTCTTTAAAGAGACCCCAGCTCAGGAAGTTTTTTTGACAGTTTTTTGTTTTAAAGTTTCGTTCATTATGTACTTAATGTTTTTTATGTTCTTAATGATCTTTCAGTTTCTGAGTAGCAAAAAAGAGGGCCACCACACTGTTATACTAAATAAGAAAATACAATGGAGAAACAGGGTGTAACCAAAATAGCCTCATATAATGTGAAAGGGATCCTGAATCCAGTTAAAAGATCCAAGATTCTACGCAAAATGAAAAAAGACAAAGCAGAAATAGTATTTTTACAAGAAACCCACCTAACAGACATGGAACACACTAAACTCAGTAGACAAGGGTTTAAAATGATCTCTTCATCTTCATATAAATCAGGGAGGAGGAGGGGAGTAGCGGCATTGATATCAACCAAAATTACATTTGAAAAAAAATCAGAACACAAAGATAAAGAAGGGAGGTACAGTTTGGTAACTGGGCGGCTAGAGGGAGAAGATATCACCCTGCTGAATATATATGCACCACCAGGGGCTAAATGGAAATTTTATAAAAATGTATTCGACCTAATGATAACTAAAGCCCAAGGTTTAGTGATATGTGGTGGAGACTTCAATCTAAGACTGAATCCATACTGGAATGCAACAGGTAATTCTTCACATCAAAATAACACCCAAAATAGGAATACTTGGATGCTACTAAAAGAAATGGGAATCTGTGACGTATGGAGGGAATTCAACCCCAATGTAAAAGATTATACTTTTTATTCAACGCCACATTCATCTTACTCAAGGATTGATTACTTTTTTATGTTTAGTAGAGACATTGGAAGAGTAAAAACATGTAAAATAGGACTGATGGATCTCTCCGACCACAGTCTGATCTATATGGATTTAAACATCCAAAAATACACAAATAATACATTTTCCTGGAGGTTGAATTCAAGTGTCCTCAAAGGGCCACTGAAAGATGAATTGGAATCAGATATTCTCAGATATTTGGAAGAAAACGATAATGGAGAAGTATCCCCTTTAATACTGTGGGATGCGTGCAAAGCTGTAATAAGGGGAAAAATTATTGCAAAACTGGCAACCCAAAAGAAACTGAGACAAGAAAAACTAACCACACTAGAGTCAGAGCTCAAGAACCTAGAAAAAGAACACAAAGATAACACTCATTCTAATGGCTCGCTCAAGATCAAAGAAATTAAAAATCAAATAAATGAGATCTACACAATAGAAATCCAGAAGAAACTTACATTTCTGAAACAAAAACACTATGAAGCAGGCAGTAAATCGGCAAAATTACTAGCCTATAAATTGAGGAAACAACAAACAGAAAGAGCAATCTACAAAATCAGAGACCCAGTATCAAAGGAAATAAAATTCAGAATTCAGGATATTCTTAAAAGCTTCGAGAATTACTACAAGAACTTATACTCCCACAAAAAACATAAAAACGCATCCGAGACATTCCTAAACACATTAAACCTTCCCCAACTTACGGAATCACAAAATAAAACACTACTGTCAGAAATACAACCTAAAGAATTGGAAAAAGCAATTATGAAACTTAAAGCTAACAAATCCCCAGGAGCAGATGGCTATACAGCAGAATGGTACAAAACCTTTAAACAGCAACTATCTCCTCTCCTCCTGAAAACATTTAACTATGTCCTCCACACAGGGGAAATCCCCCCCTCCTGGAGAGAAGGGGTCATTGCAGTCATACCTAAACCTGAAAAGGATAAACTAGATTGCTCCAACTACAGACCAATCAGTGTATTAAATCAGGACTATAAGCTTTTTACCACTATCCTTGCCAAAAGGTTAGAAAACATACTGACAGACTTAATTCACTTAGACCAAACAGGTTTTATAAGACAAAGACAGACACAAGACAACATTCGACACACTTTACACATAATTCATCATATAAAAAAATATAACTTAAATGCAGTCATATTGGGATTAGATGCTGAAAAAGCATTTGATTCGGTTGACTGGTCTTTCCTCTATAAAATCTTATCCAGTTTCAATTTTCATAACAACTTCATTAGAACTATACAGGCATTATATAAAAAACCAACAGCTAAAATAAGGATTAACGGTAATTTATCATCATCTTTTGAGCTGGAAAGAGGATGTCGTCAAGGCTGCCCCCTGTCTCCACTGCTCTTTGCAATCTTCATAGAACCTCTGAGCCAATGGATAAGACAAAATCAAGAAATTCAAGGTATTACACTTGGTCAGAAAGAACATAAAATAGCACTCTTTGCTGATGACATTTTAATATACCTAGGGCAGCCAGACACTTCTCTACCAGAACTAATCTCAGTTTTTTCAGACTATGGAGATTTATCAGGGTACAAATTAAACATGCATAAAACCCAAGTTTTAACATTCAACTATGACCCAAATCATTTTTCACTAAATGAACTCAAAACTAACTGGGAGTTGGATTCTATGAAATATCTGGGGGTCAATATCCCGAAACAACTCGACAAAATTATAACACTAAACTATGATCCACTGGTGACAAAAATAAAATCTGACCTAGCAAGATGGAATATGATACCATTCTTAGGTACCGCACAAAGAATTGAAGCAGTCAAAATGAATATACTTCCACGTCTTCTATACCTTTTCCAAACAATACCGGTAGAACCTCCCCAAAAAACATGGCAGGAACTGGACAGAAGGATCTCAAGATTCATATGGCAGGGTAAGAGACCTAGAATCAGATATAGAACCCTACAGCTAAACAAAGACAAAGGTGGGCTCGCACTGCCAAATATCAGGGACTATTTTATAGCTGCACAAATTAAAACTTTAGTAGAGATATGTAACCCAGTCTACACTGCACAATGGAAGGAGATGGAATGCCAAATAACAAGTGACATCCCCCTACAGGCGATAATAGGGAACAATGCCTTAACTAAACTCCTGAATAACACTAACCCGTGGATAGAGACCCCGCTAAAAATTTGGTTTAAGATAGTCAGAGAGAATCAAGCTAAAGAGCCCTATCGACTTCTGCAATGGATTGCCTATGATCAAGACTTTACCCCCAATAAAACAGACACTAGATTTAAAGAGTGGAAAGAGAAAGGGCTGATAAAATATTACGATTTTTTTAAGGGGCAAACTTTAAGAAGTTTTGAAGATTTGAAAAAACAAGGTCTAATAAATCAAGATCTATACAGGTTCTTTCAGCTTAGACACCACATAAACAATATACTTAAAAAGGAGGATTTGGAAAGGGCCCAGTCAGGTGTTCTGAAGGTCTTCTTAATGGCATATAAAGGGATCCCAGGGATCAGATACATTTCTAAAATATACCAAGGTCTTCAAGACTTAAAAGGAGACAACACATCGTATATAAAAGAGAGATGGGAAAAAGAGGGGAATTTCACTTTACAATTGGAAATATGGGAAAAGCTAAATAAACAGCAATGGAAAAGTACCTCATCCCTGCAGTGGAGAGAATTTGGATGGAAAAACTTGGTAAGATTTTTCAGAACACCTGCACAAAACAAATTTACCCATAAGGGATTGAACTGTTGGTGCTTGTGTGGTGAAAAGACTGCAAATCATTTTCATGTGTTTTGGTCATGCCCAGTTATCCACCAATATTGGTCCAACGTACAGACAATATTGGGGAAAATATTCAAAATAACAGTTCCCTTTTCTTTTGTAACTTTGTATTTGGGTTTATTACCGGACTCACTGGAAAGACGAGGAGATAAATACTTATTCAATGTTTTAATATTGGCAAGTAAAAAAGCCCTAACTAAAAAATGGATGCTGAAGGACTGTCCTACACCTGAAGATTGGATTAACGTGATTCAAGACATTTATTCGATGGAAAAGTTGACATTCGCACTGAGACAGGACATGGATGGGTTCATGAACTTTTGGCAACCCTGGATCGCATATGTGTCTTCCATTAGAACTAATCTTTGACAAATACCATTTCAATAATGGTCCCGCTCTTTGTTCCAACGCTACTCAGATGCTCTTTTACTTTTAATTACTTAATTTTCTGTTTGTTTGTTTTTTGCTGTTCTGTTTGTTTGTTTATTCGTTTGTTTGTTTGTTTTTTATTTAATTCTCCTTAACTTCACTTTTTCTTCCACTTAAAAAAAAGGGGGGGGGGGGTTGTTGTAATAACTATCCTACCAATGTTGTCAAATAGCAAAAAATAAGGGAACATGTGATGAAAATGTAAACAATGCAATGCTGTAATGACCTGTATACCCTTTACAAAAACTTAAATAAAAAAAAAAAAAATACAATTTTATAAAGACTGCAAAATTATGAGGGGAAAAAAATTGCGTAAAATTAATGATAATGACTTTGTATAGTTTTTTTTCAGTATGTAATTTAAAATGTAAAAAAAGAGATGGTCTCTTTTATGTGGTTATTACATCTCAACTATAGAATTTACAGAAAATGTATACCGGGATATATATTGCTATCAGAATATAGGTTTAGTTGTATCTGGATATGAAATTTTAGTTATACCACACAGCCCTAGTTCAGACACTCCAGTTTTGCAATATTTGATCAAAAATGATAAGTAAATGCTGCAAATACAAACTCAACTTTTTGAATCCGAGTAATAAAAACCGCCACCCGGTGCTAACGGAGAAACTCGACATACTAGGAGAACTGAAGCGAAAACGACGCAGGTGCCAGGCTGGAGTTTAGGCGGTGTGCAAGAAATATAAGACAGAATAATAAAGAGCGATGGCAAGAACCAAGCAGACCACCCGTAAATCTACTGGAGGAAAAGCCCCCAGGAAGCAGCTAGCCACCAAGGCTGCTCGAAAAAGCGCTCCGGCCACCGGCGGAGTGAAGAAGCCTCACCGTTACAGGCCCGGTACCGTGGCTCTGAGAGAGAGCCGTCGCTACCAGAAATCCACGGAGCTGCTCATCCGTAAGCTGCCCTTCCAGCGCCTGGTGAAGGAGATCGCTCAGGACTTCAAGACCTACCTGCGCTTCCAGAGCTCCGCCGTCATGGCTCTGCAGGAGGCCAGCGAGGCCTACCTGGTGGGTCTCTTGGAGGACACCAACCTGTGCACCATCCACACCAAGAGGGTCACCATCATGCCCAAAGACATCCAGCTGGCCCGCCGCATCCGCGGAGAGAGAGCTTGGACTTTCTGCTGCACATCCACCAACCACAATGCTCCGCACCGTGTGTGTGTATATATATATATATATATATATATATATATATATATACATATATATATATATACGTATACTGTATATATATATATATATATTGTTGCTCTGAGTGTTGTTATCCCTGTGCTGTTGCAATCCTGGAATTTCCCCATTGTGGGACTAATAAAGGCTTATCTTATCTTATCTTATCTTAAAAAAAAAAAAAAAAAAATGCCAAGCGCTGAGTTTTTCTGGGTGCTCCAGTTTCTTGGTTTCCACAGGCATGCCAAGGGCCTTCCTGGACAGGGTTGAAAGCCACTTTTTTCAGGATCGTGCCCATGAACTGGAATTACGACGCACCTATCCCTCAACCAGTGGTCTGAACGAAGAAGAAGAAGACCCACCAGATGAAGAGCAATAGAATGAGGAGAACTGCTGCACATCAGAAAGGATGCCGTGAACATGAAACACCTCAGGTTCCAGCAGTACGCCGCAGGCATGACTGTGAACAACACAGCCATCTGAGACAGGAGGAGACCCTTCAGTGGTCTGAACGAAGAAGAAGAAGACCCACTAGATGATGTCTATATGACGGCACATAGACAGAGCACATGACTCCCTACAAGACATATACTGTATATAGACACAGGTAAGCAACATAACACAGAACAGTGACAGGCAGGAGAAGAAGTAATAAGTGGGGCAAACAGCTCCAGATGGCAGGGCATATTTTGTGTGATTTTTATGTTTTGCTGCATACAAAAGCCATCACATGTGATTGCCACTTAGTGCTGTGTTGCTATACCGACTGTCCTGTAACTGGCAAGAATTCTGTTCCAATGCATCCCCTCTATGGGCATGCATGGGTTTCTACAGCCATGCACGGGTATGCACTAGTATTTATGATTTTAACATTGTATTTTGCTGCACTGCATCAGGGTGAAGACGTTCTGTCCCCCCTCATTCGTTCTGGGCTCATATTCACTTCCGTAAACACAACGCTGTATCTGATGTTATGTTTTCTTCTGCATATGCGGGTCACTTCATAGCTGTAGATCGTTCACACTGGAGTCTGAAAGGGGTCATATTTAAAGTTATAATGTGAATGGCCAAACAAAAAAATCAGATCTCAGCAAAGAATCAGAATTGAGCATTGAGACCTGCAGTGTGACCGTAGCCATAATCTCCCTTTGACCTTTGACCGGCGGGAGCCAAAAATCAGCGACTCCCTTGATGGGGATCGATCAATTCATGACTAGACTAATGTGTCTTAATGATGTCATATGGCTCAAAATTGGCAAGGTGAATAAGGCTACGGTCACACTGCAGGTTTTAATGCCCAATTCCGATTTTTTTGCACAAATGTGACCCATATCTGATTTTTTAATGAATGTCTGAACAACACAGATCCGATTTTTTCACACCAGACCCAGGCCACTTTCATATGTGGTCCTAATTCCAAATTGTATCTGATATTTTCCAAAGCGACCTCTGTCTGAACGGTCATGTCGCATTTCATCCGACTTTTTCCTCATTGAAGTGCGACAGATGCTACAATTCTGTGGTGGCGGATGCCGCAAGCATGGGAGACACAGCTGATTTGTGCTCTCTTTTTAATCAATCTCCTTCCCTTTATCACTGGATTGTAATTTTTGTCGGCTCAGACTGCACAATAACTTCAAAATTGTGGGCGGGGGGGGGGGGGGGGTTGGGGCTGAAGCCATAGACAGTAATGGCACATTTATTAAAAAAAAAAAAAAAGTAGTCATCTGGCATGTAGAATGAAGGTGGCCTCAATAATTTTGTGCATAAACATTTCTCAATAATTTTAACATTTATTTTGCTGCACTGCATCAAAGGTGAAGAAGTTCTGTCCCCTCAATCGTTCGGTGCTCGTATTTACTTCCTCAAACACAACGCTGTGTCTGACGTTGTGTTTTCTTCTGCGCATGTGGGTCACTTCATAGCTGGAGACCGTTCATTCTCCAGTCTGATGGGGGTCGCATTTAAATTATAATGTGAATGCCCACACAAAAAAATCGGACCTCAGCAAAAAATCGGAATTGAGCATCAAGACCTGCAGTGTGACCGTAGCCTAAGTCACAGGGCCAGTCTTTACAGCGCGTTTGTGTTTTCTGCACAACAGATTTCTGCAGCCATGGCCAATTCTACGTTGCCATGAGCAGAGCTGCCAGATCAAGCAGTCTTCGTATTCATGCTCAAGATGAAGAAACTAAGAAAAAGAGTCGCTTTCTCAGCAATGGGATTTTTAAAGAGGTGCTGACACAGTAAAAATGTGTAACCTTGAAGAATGTCAGTCTACACTACAAATGTGTAAAATACCAAGCAAAGCGCTGATTTTCTCCGGGTGCTCTGGTTTCTTGGTTTCTACGGGCATGCACGGGCCTTCCTGAACAGGGTCGAAAGCCACTTTTTGCTCAGATCTATTTTCATGATCCTGCCCATGAACCGGAATTACGATGCACCTATCCCTCAACCAGTGGTCTGAATGAAGAAGAAGACCCACCAGATGGAGAGCAATAGAATGAGGAGAACTACTGCACGTCAGAAAAGATGCCGTGAACATGAAACACCTCAGGTTCCAGCAGTACGCTGCAGGCATGATTGTGAACAACACAGCCGTCTCAGACAGGAGGAGACCCTTCAGCAAAAGGCATGCAGAAATACTTGCTTATACTTGGTTTCTACGGGCATGGACGGGTATACACGGGTATGTACTAGTGTATGAAATTTAAACATCATTCTATAAAAACATCCCAGCATCTTTTGGGCAAGAGGCAGGGTACACCCAAAAAAAGGATTAAGCGGAAGAAGATGGATGGATGGACTCTATAAAAGCAAGAAATCTCTGTGTGTCTGTCTGTGTGTGTGTCTGTCACGTTCATAGGACATCATAGGACGGTCTATGATCTCTGCCTGAACATCATAGGACGTCCTATGAACTCAGGCATCATAGGACGACTCGCGATGCCTATATGACGGCATATATACAGTACATCAAGCCCACAGCACATAGACAATTGTGTCTTTATGATGTCATATACATCAAGCCTGCCTTCATGTCTTTATGATGTCATATACAGTGACAGACATCAGGCAACATGTCTTTATGTTGTCATACATCAAGGCTGCCTTCATGTCTTTATGATATCATAATGCCCATGCCTATGAACTAGAATTACGACGCACCTATCCCTCAACCAGTGGTCTGAATGAAGAAGAAGAAGACAACTCTCCATCTGGTGGGTCTTCTTCTTCAGACGCTACATAAATAGAGAGCAATAGAGTGAGGAGAACTGCTGCACATCAGGAAAGATAACATGAAGATGGCAGAGCTGAGGTTTGAGCGGTACCTCCCAGGCATGACTGTGTTGCACGTCAGAAAAGGTGCCATGAAGATGAAACACCTGAGGTTCAAGCACGTCAGGAAAGAAACCATGAAGATGACACAGCTGAGGTTTGAGCAGTACCTCCCAGGCATGACTGTGTTGCACGTCAGAAAAGATGCCATGAAGATGAAACACCTGAAAGAACAACATGTGGAGATGTGTGGAAAGGATGAGGCATTAGTTTATTTCTCAGGTTCAGCTTTATTCACCACACATTCTCCGATATTCAAAAGCAGAAAGAGAACATAACCCCCAACATCTGTCCGTTTTATACCCCCGGACATCAAAGCACAAAATCACATTGTCTTTAAATCCCAAACACAATGCATACCCCTGCAGGCCTTCTCGCCTCCACCAAAATCCCGGTGGTCAGGAAATCATTCACGTCCACCTCTTTGCATATCAAAAGGCCAACTCTCACATCCTCCTCTTATCCCTAGGAGGTCCAGACCTTTTGTTCCTCTTGAGACGTGAAGCCACAATAAGCATACAGTAATATACCTGAGAGCATATGAACAGTAATATACATATGAGCATGTGAAACCACATATGTGCACCACATATAACCCCCCCCCCCCCAAACGTCTAAGACGGAACAACCTAACCACATATTGCATGTCATAATAAAATCACTACACATCAGTCCACATGCTGTCTTGGCCGCAATCTTCTGCCGTATCTGCTGCAGGCGGGCTTATCCTCTTCCGCGGCGTCCTCCTGCTGTGGAGCTGCTGTCTGGGGATTAAAACTGTTAGTCAATCTCTGTGGGTGTTCTGGGGAATGCTCTCTAGGGGGTCTACCCCGCCGAGGGGCCCTCGCCAACTGCACAGTTTCGTCAGCCATCACAAAAGCAGGTTTGAGTCTGTTTATGCCAATCATTTCTTTTCTGCCCCCCAAATCTAGCAAAAAATGCTTATCACCTGTTTCTAGCACTCTAAATGGTCCATCATAAGGCGGTCGCAGAGCTGTGTGGTGGGCATCACGTCTGACAAAAACAAACTCCGCATTTTTTAAAGCTTTAGGCACAAAAACACGCGGAAAACTGTGGTGAATGGGGCCAGGTAGGACACTCGGGCCCATGCTATTCTGTAACCGCTGAGCAGAGGAGAACTCTAGCGCTGGATTGTCAGGGAGAAATTCTCCAGGCAGCCGAAGTGGCTGTGCGAAAACTAGCTCCGCTGGGGAGGCGTCTAAATCCTCTTTAGGTGCAGAACGCAACCCCAATAAAACCCATGGTAGTTTGTCCACTCAATTTGCATCCGTAAGCGACGCTCTGAGAGCCGCCTTCAGCGACCTGTGAAAACGTTCGCATAACCCGTTAGCCTGCGGGTGATACGCGGTTGTGCGGTGGATCGTTGCCCCCAGGCTGCGGGCCATCACCGACCAAAGTTCGGAAACAAATTGTGGGCCTCTGTCAGACATAATATCCGACGGGACTCCAAAACGCGCTACCCATGCAGTTAAAAAAGCGCGCGCCACCTCCTCGGCTGTGGTTAACGACAGGAGAACCACTTCCGGCCAGCGCGTGGTGCGATCAACCATTGTCAGAAGATGTGTGCAGCCTTGCAAGGGCGGTAGGGGGCCTATGAGGTCCACATGGACGTGATCAAACCTTTTAGCTGGAATATGAAACGGCTCCAAAGGAGCCCTCGTGTGTCTATGAACTTTGGCCCGCTGACAAGCCATGCAGGCTGCCGCCCACTCTCTAACTTACTTGCGCAGGCCCGGCCATATGAATTTCTCTCCTACCATTTTGACCAAAGCGCGCACTCCCGGGTGCGCCAGAGAATGGATCGAGTCAAAAACGCAGTGGCGCCACGAGGCCAGAACCACCGGACGGGGTCGCCCGGTGGAAACATCGCAGATTAGGGGGGGCATACCATCTTGCAGCACCCTGTTCTCCAGCCTTAACCCTGTTGGTCCAGACTGGAGCACGCGCACGTCCGCGTCGTCGCCCTGCTACGCGGCCATGGCTGCGTAATCTATCCCTAGGCGGACTGGGGCCGTGCGCACTTCTGCGTCGCTACCCTGGTCCGCGGCAATGGCTGCAAAATCTACCCCTACGCGGGCTGGAGCCGCCACGGCACGCGAGAGGCAGTCTGCCACTACATTAAGTTTACCCGCCACATGCTGGATATCGGTAGTGAACTCCGAAATTGCGGCCAGCTGCCTCTGCTGCCGGCCCGACCAAGGTTCTGAAATCTTGGCCATCGCGAAAGTCAGCGGCTTGTGGTCAATGAACGCGGTGAAACGGCGTCCCTCCAGCCAAAACTGGAAGTGACGAATAGCCAAATGGAGAGCTAACAATTCCCTGTCGAATGCGCTGTATTTTCGCTCACTATCGCGCAAAGTCCTGCTGAAAAACGCGAGCAGCTGCCAGGCTCCAGCCACATACTGTTCCACCACCGCCCCTACGGCCATATCTGACGCGTCAGTAGTGAGCGCCATGCGGGCCATTGGGACTGGGTGTGCTAACAACGCAGCGTTTGCCAGGACTGTTTTGACTTCAGAGAATGCGCGCTCCCGCTCGGGAGACCATTCAATTTTACTTGTGGGTTTTTGTTTTTTAAGTGCAGCGTACAATGGTTGCACGAGCTGTGCCGCGCGGGGGAGGAAACGGTTATAAAAATTCACCATTCCCAAAAACTTCTGTAACGCTTTGACTGTTTGTGGCTGGGGAAAATTTGTCACCGCGCGCATTTTGTCAGGCAGAGGAACCGCTCCTTCGGGAGAGACGCGATGCCCCAAAAAATCAATCTGCGCCACCCCGAACTGACACTTCGCTGGATTGATTATTAGCCCGTGCTCTGCCAACCTCCAGAAAACTGCCGTGAGGTGGTTTTCGTGTTCGTCTTCGGACGTACTGGCTACTAAAATGTCGTCCAGGTAGACGAACACGAAAAGGAGATCGCGCAACACCGCATCCATCATGCGTTGGAAAGTCTGCGCTGCGCCTTTAAGCCCAAACGGCATGCGCAAAAACTCAAAAAGCCCAAAAGGAGTTATTACCGCTGTTTTGGGTATGTCCTCAGCGCGCACTGGGACCTGGTGATAACCGCGTACCAAGTCTATCTTAGAAAAAATGCGCGTCCCCGCCAAATGAACTGAAAAATCTTGGATATGTGGGATTGGGTAGCAGTCGTGTGCTGTAGCATTGTTCAGCCTGCGAAAATCACTGCAAGGCCGCCACGAGCCATCAGTTTTAGGGACCATGTGAAGCGGTGAAGCCCAAGGGCTCTTTGAACGTCTGATGATGCCCAATTTTTCCAGGTTGGCGAACTCCTCGCGCGCTGTGGTCAGTTTAGCTGAATCCAAGCGCCGAGCTTTTGCAAAAACGGGCAGTCCGGTGGTAGTAATAAAATGCTCCACCCCGTGTTTAGCCACGGTCACCGAAAACGTTGGCACCGTGAGTGCTGGAAACTGAGTGAGGAGTGTATGGAACTTACCACCTGCAGCTGTGATGTTGGCCTGTGCTGTTGGCGGGGCCACTCGAGCTGTACAGGGAATAGAAGAAAAAGAGAGTGCATTAACCAGGCGTCTGTTAGCAAGATTGACCAACAAACCATGTGAGCACAAAAAATCAGCACCTAACATGTTGAAATTGACTGCCGCTATGACAAAAGTCCACTCGAATGTACGGCCGTGTAAAGACAGAGACAGAGTCTTCTCCCCAAAGGTCTTAATCGCCGAGCCGTTCGCTGCTGACACCACGGGGCCCCTGGAAGGCGCCAGCCGGTCAGCGTAGGAAGGTGTGATGAAACTCAGCTGGGAGCCTGTGTCCACGAGGAAGTGCTTCCCCGAGCGCGCGTCCCTCAAGTAGAGCAGCTTGTTCTCCTCTCCGAGAGCCGCAGCTGCTACCGACTCCTGGTCTTGGCGTTTTCCCGAGCGCTTGAAATGGCACGGTGGAATGCACTTGCGTGCCCTCTCTGCGAAGCGGCGATGGTAACAGCAAAGGATGTCGTCTGCTCCATGTCTCCTGGCCCCCGCCACCGCCGTCGTCGGTGAGTCTGGTGCTGCAGCCTCTGGCCCCCAGCCATCTCCGGATGTTGTGCCCAGCTCTGCTGCTGCGGCCGTGGCCGCGCGCCGTCTATTGGCGTCGACGAGTCGCTGTGCCTCCTGGCCCAGCTCGTGGTAGTCTCGTCGGGCCAGCAGCGGTGAACTGGCCAGGGTCACTCTCACCGCTGGCGGTAGGGTCCTGAGGAAAAGGTGGGTGAAAATGAAGCCATCACCTTCGGAGTCTCTCAAACTCTGCATCTTCGCCATCAGGTCTGCAGGTCTGTCGTCCTCACATTCAGTGAGTGCCAGGTGCCTCTCTGCTCGCTCTTCCACCAAGGGGGTGAAATATCGGATGAGTGCAGCCTTCAACATGCTGTACTTGCCGTCGTCTGGCGGGTGGTTGATCAGGCTCTCCACACGCTGGGCTGTGTGGTTGTCCAGCTTTGCAACCACATGGTAGAACTTTGTGGCGTCTGCCGAAATCCTCCGAAGATGGAACTGTGCCTCGACTGCGTTAAACCAGGAGCGCGGACTGTTCTGCCAGAAGTCCGGTAGCTGGACTGTGGCTGCATCAGTTTGGCTGGCTCCTGATGAGTCTGGCCCGGGAGAATCGTCTCCGGCCATAATATGTTTTAAGGTCACCAGTGTGGAGATGTGTGGAAAGGATGAGGCATTAGTTTATTTCTCAGGTTCAGCTTTATTCACCACGCATTCTCCGATATTCAAAAGCAGAAAGAGAACATAACCTCCAACATCTGTCCGTTTTATACCCCCGGACATCAAAGCACAAAATCACATTGTCTTTAAATCCCAAACACAATGCATACCCCTGCAGGCCTTCTCGCCTCCACCAAAATCCCGGTGGTCGGGAAATCATTCACGTCCACCTCTTTGCATATCAAAAGGCCAACTCTCACATCCTCCTCTTATCCCTAGGAGGTCCAGACCTTTTGTTCCTCTTGAGACGTGAAGCCACAATAAGCATACAGTAATATACCTGAGAGCATATGAACAGTAATATACTGTACATGTGAGCATGTGAAACCACATATGTGCACCACAAACACACCCATCTGAGAAAGGAGGAGACCCTTCACCAGCTTAGGCTACATATGACTCGCGATGCCGTCATATAGACGATACCGTCATATAGACAATAGGACTGGCTACCTATGATGTAGTGTCCTATGATGCCTGCCACAGGAGGAGACCCTTCACCGGCTTAAGGTACGACAGACAAGGGATGCACAGACAGACAGGAAACGTGTGGCAGTGCGCCATGCACGTGCTGAGTCATTTGAAGCCCGAAATGCCCGCAAAGCGAGCAATGCTGCACGTCAGGCAAGGCACAGACAAACTGAGAACCAGGAGATGTGGAATAGTTGGCTGGCCACCAACGCTGCATGCCAGGCAAGGCACAGACAAGCTGAGACCAAATAGGACACACTACTTTGAACCACACCCATTCGAAGCAGTAAATCTGGAAATCTCACTCAGTAAGGCAGAAGGCACTCTATAAATTCAAGAAATTTCTGTCAGTGTGTCGTGTCACCTGATTAAGACTAGAACACTCTACTTTAAACCACACCAATTTGAAGCAGTACCCATGAAGAATGGCAGTCTACACTACAAATGTGTAAAATGTCAAAGCGCTGATTTTCTCCAGGTGCTCCGATTTCTGGGTTTCGACGGGCATGCACGGGTCTTCCTGAATAGGGTTGATACACAATAGGACATAGCTCTTTAAACCACACCCATTCGAAGCAGTAAATCTGGAAATCTTAAAAAATATCACTCAAATAAATTCAAGAAATCTCTGTCAGTTTGTGTGTAAATCTGGAAATCTTACACCCATTCGACTCAGTACATCATCGCTATGCCCTCATCAAAGATCTTAGGACTCACTAAGACACCATCAAAGATCAAAGGCAGGCATCACTGAATGAGTGCTGACGTGCTTGCTTACACCCTTGCTTACACCTGCTTTCTACAGGCATGCAGAAATACTTGCTTATACTTGGTTTCTATGGACATGCACGGGTATGCACGGGCATGTACTAGTTTAAGTATATTTAAAGCTCATGAAGTATAAAACCCTTGTGAAGCTTAAGTTTTAACCCAGTGGTCATGTGACATAGGGTCGTTTTGAAGCACCGTCTTAAATTTCTAACACCATCCCATATTTCCACAATGTGCTGGTTTAAGTCAAGTTGTGCAAATCTGCATGAAGTCGAACCCATCTGTCTGACTCCTGGAATTTTTTTTTAACTATGCAGTGTCTTGTCAGATGTTTTGATGGTAACCAACAGAGGGCACTGTTAGCTGTTAACATACTGTATTTTAATTTCTACCCAGCCATAACAGGTTGTTTGGAGAAAATCAGCTGTCTTGACAAAGGTTTGCAGAAAAGTAACAAGGTGGTAGGGATAGGATTGATACACCACAAGTAAAACCTTCCAAGCAACACCAAGGAAATGGGGCCAAGTCCATCTGATAGAATCTGAACAGACTTGAACTTATGACCTCCCACACCAGAGTACAACACCCTGACTGTGCTACCTGTGTTCAGAAGTGGGTCCGCTCACTCTGCACTGCAAGAATGTTTCATTGACAACATCACACTCATTGATCAGTCTGGGTCAGAAATGCATTGCTTTTTTTTATGAAACACTGCTGAATTGTGTGTGAGTACAAATAAGAAAACTTGCAGGGTGCAAAAATAGGAATACAGTAGATTCTTTTTTTTTCAATGTGCAGAAACACAAATGCACTGATACAATATAAAATACAATAGGGTGGTGTTATTCACAGATAATGAATCACACTATCAGTGCAGTAACTGAACAACAGATTTTGATTCAAACCCATTACATATGCTTTTTTGATTGTGCCCTGAAAGAATACCAGAACATTTAAATCAGGTATTCACAACAGCATAGCCTGGGACTTACCCATGCCAAAACATAGTGTCACATGAACTTCTGTCCTGTCATGTGATACCAGTATCTGAACAAAAATGTCACCGGTCTGCAGTGACCTTGGGCAATTAAAGCTGTAATTTCAGGTGCCTTTTCACAGCCATTTGGTGCTATTTCTGAACAGTTTTAATATATGGGACATGTATGTACTTCTGTGATATGTCAAAATGATCTGTAATTGTGAAGTAAAATTAGCCCTTCAATAACCTACCTGGTCCAACAACCTGAGGCACCACTTGGTCAGTGACATGGGAGTCACTGCATGACCACAAGACATCAGAGCTCTCTGAGACCGGAACCCTTCACACAGCACTGAGGATGGCATGCGAACCCACAAAAGCTTATAATTAGATAATTTTATCATTTTGATATCTATTTTATTTATGACAAGTCAAGGGGACTTACGATCCAATTCATCCTCTCTGTCAACAAATGTAAGCGTGGAGTCTGAAGGGTCATAGCACTTCTCCTGTTCAGCCAACAAAGATGAGCTCATTTTAGTTTGTAGCTTCACTTAAAAGGACAACAACCACGACCAAAGAATGACAAGAGAATAGCTTTCACTTTCATAAGTGTGCAACCTTTGCACATGTGCATGTGGGTGTAGGCGTGTTGCTTTTCCAGTCTTGATAGGTTATAACTTTTAAATCAGCAGCATGGCAAATAAAACAAACTATCAAATAAAAATAAAGATATAGCCACAAGTGCTGATCATTGGGTTCCAAGCAAATGTAGACTTCAAGGTCTTTTATTGTTTAACAACAGCATTTGAAACCTTTTCAAAGCAGCACTGTGTATCTTTCTTGTTCCTGACAGGAACATTGAAAAGACTACAACTATGGTGACTATGACCCCAGTCCCAACAGCCAGTCACAAGGGGTTATGTTATTGGTGGCTAAACTTGTGCCCTGTGATTTGCAGTGCCAACTGAGGTAATAGTCCCCATAGTTTTAGTCTTAAACGTTGGTGTACCATCAAAATAATTTTGTAAACATTATATTAATGTGAAAATCTTACACAGTGATGTTTTAAAATGTGCAGGAGAGGCATGCTCGGTGCACGGTGGCACAGTGGTTTAGCACTGTGGCAGCACAGTTTACCCTCGGCCGGGGGATCGTGGGGATCATGAGCTCGTGGGTTCGATCCCAGCCCCCGACCAACAGTGAGCTGTGTGGAGTTTGCATGTTCTCCCCGTGTTGCGTGGGTTTACTCCGGGATTTCTCCGGTTTCCTCCCGCATACCAAAAACATGTAGGTTTAGGGCGCTCGCGCACGCAGCGACCGGCAGCCGGTGGCTTGTCACCAGACTGCAAACCAAATCTACCTACAGGTACAAATAAGTAACAAAAAAAAAATTTAAAAAAATGCTGTACTTCAGTTGTTCAGAAGAATAAGACTTCCCTGACAAGACCCAAACCTGGGACCACTGCCATATCGCACAACTGCTTCAACACAACTGTATGTATATCAATACAGTGGGGCAAAAAAGTATTTAGTCAGCCACCAATTGTGCAAGTTCTCCCACTTAAAAGTTGAGAGAGGTCTCCAATTTTCATCATAGGTATACCTCAACTATGAGAGACAAAATGAGAAAAAAAAATCCAGAAAATCACATTGAAGGATTTTTAATGAATTAATTGGTAAATTCCTCAGTAAAATAAGTATTTGGTCACCTATTAACAAGCAAGATTTCTGGCTCTCACAGGCCTGTAACTTCTTCTTTAAGAGGCTCCTCTGTCCTCCACTCGTTACCTGTATTAATGGCACCTGTTTGAACTCATTATCAGTATAAAAGACACCTGTCCACAACCTCAAACAGTCGGACTCCAAACTCCACTATGGCCAAGACCAAAGAGCTGTCAAAGGACACCAGAAACAAAATTGTAGACCTGCACCAGGCTGGGAAGACTGAATCTGCAATAGGTAAGCAGCTTGGTGTGAAGAAATCAACTGTGGGAGCAATTATCAGAAATCAGAAATCAGAAATCAGAAATCAGAAAAGGATTTATTGCCAAGTACATTAACAGAACACTGATAACATACGAGAGAATTTGACTTGACACAGTAATGACCTGCATTTCCGTGCCGCGGCGCCTCTGAAACACGCCTATCAGCAGGAGGATACAGGAAGCATAAAGATAATACAATGGGAAGGAGCAAAAAAATCATTGATTCAAAATACTGGTTACATACTTAATCAATATTAAGAGTTCAAGGAAAAAAAAAGCTCTCATGCACATACATTCGCTACACTCAGAATTTCACAAGACACAAGAGAGCAGTGTACAGTATATCTTTATTCAGTTCATGAATCAATGTGTGTGCGGTGTTGAGCAGTGTTGATGATAATAAGAGAGACCCAAGGACCCTTGGCAGAAGATGTTTTGTCTGTCTGGCGCCCAGTCTTATCTGGCGCTGCAGCTGGCTGTCCAAGGCCTTGTGCTCATGATTTTGAAAAAACACAGTCTGCAGACAGCCAGGAGGAATTTTCATGGGGAATAATAATGCCAAATAGGACTGATCACAGAGAAGACTTATATTTCTTCTGTAGATTCAGTACATTAATCCTTCATTGCGCAGCTTTGAATTCGTCGTGGTAAGACCTGAGCGAACCCATGATGTAATCCACCTTACGAGACAGTTCTCCAGTAGTCGCTATCAGGGTCTTCTCCAGTTTTTCAATTTGTTGGATGCACCTCGCCTGGCCAGCATTTTGATAGGTTGAATCCATCTTCAGCAATTTGCGGTAAACCAAGACAATTCCCGTCCCAATCAGAATTATCCCAATCACCAAGATTACGAAGATAAACAAATCTTCAATATCTTCGATAGAGAGATTAGAGAGACACAGCATTTTCCAATTACCTGTGTCACATAAATAAATAGCCCACTGGAGCCGTTCCAGCGGGGCAGACAGCTTCCCCCGGAGCACTTTTCCTTGTTGAAAAAATAGTGTCAATTGTGTTCAAAGCCCAGCTTATTAACTCCATAATTTCTTTTCGGCGGTCGCAGTTAGACGCAGACAGACAACAGCAAGCTGGGATCCAGTAGTAGGAGGGGAGGAAAAAGTCAGCAGGAGAGAAGAAAAAAGCGTCTACTCTCTTGGGAGGGCGGAAGTGAAAATGGAAGACATACAAGACCACTGATAATCTCCCTCGATCTGGGGCTCCACGCAAGATCTCACCTCGTGGGGTCAAAATTATCACGAGAACGGTGAGCAAAAATCCCAGAACCACATGGGGGGATCTAGTGAATGACCTGCAGAGAGCTGGGACCAAAGTAACAAAGGCTACATCAGAAACACACTACGCCACCAGGGACTCAAATCCTGCAGTGCCAGACGTGTCCCCCTGCTTAAGCCAGTACATGTCCATGTCACGACCTGAACGCTATCCTTCTCCGCGTTCAGGTTGTCCAGTGTTGCTCCTGCTCCGTGCTATTCCGTGCCGGGTCTTACAAGGCCCGTAGTTTGACAGCGCCCAGCTGATCTCCAGCTGTCTAGTTCAGCTGCTCTTGGACAGCTGTCTCCCGTCTTAGATAATTATCTCCCCCGATTCTGATTGGGTTCTCTTCCCCACTTAAGCGAGCAGCCGAGAGTTACTCCTCGCTGCGACCTCACTACGGAAGGACGTGCCCCGTGTTTCCACGACTGGAGTTCCCATGTCCAGCTTCAGTTCCCTGTTACCTCGGCGCTACACCCTAAGTAAGTGCTGCGGCTCGGCGTGTGTTTCCCCTCGCCGCCTCTCTAGCCTTTCTCTCTGGGTTGTACATTGTCCTTAGTTCTGTGCGTAATTTAGCCCCACGTGGCTCTTTTCCTTATTGTTTGTTATCTAGTGTTGTGCGTGTTATAGCCCCACGTGGCTCTTTACTTTGTTATTTGTACTCTGTGTGTTTATGTTAATAAATTACGCAAACTCACTGGTCGCCCTAGCGTCTCCTTTCTGGCTCGTGAGAGCCAGGCATGACAGTAGGTCGCAGCCAGACTGAGATGTCTGCGACCGTGAGTTTGCAGTGGGACTTGTTGTTTTTCCCTTCCTCTGGGTGCAGGCAAGCTGGTATCATGTCTCCCTCCAGGAGGCGTATGCGGCACCCAGGCCACGATCTCTCGGAGGCTCTGGACCTTGTGGATGGGACGCTGTTCACCAAGGACCTCTACGATACTCCCAGCGAGATACGCTGGCGTCTGGAGCTCGCCAAGAACATGATTAACAACCTCCCTCGCTACTTCCATCTCCCCGAGGTTAAGGCGAGGAGGGCAGACATCTCTGTGGCCTGGGAGAGACTCCGTAGGCTGGAGGAGAACCCCGGCAGGAAACCGAAGACAGGACACCGTCGCTCCTCGCTTCGGAATCCCGCTCCTGCCGCCGATCCAGTCCAGGAGTTCGCCTCACCCAGGGGTAATCCCCAAGGTAGAGTGACGTCAACCGGGGTTCCCCCGGAGAAGATAAGGTTGACAGCGATTCGCATTGCGGACCGAGTGGCAGCCGCTTGTTCCGCCGCCTATCCCCCCGTAGCCATGAAGCACGTGATAGCGGCGGTCAGGCTGGTTGAGAAGAACCCTGAGCTGTATGATTATCCGGGATATGCTGACCTGTTGGCTTCGGACTCCGTACAGGAGCGGCGTTTCCCCGACTTCACATTCAGAAGACATCGCTCCCAAATTCCACGAACATCTCAGCGAGAGCCCCGTCCGGATCCCGCTCCAGGAAACCATATGAATTTCGCCTCCCAGCCTGCTGTAGCTCCCGTGTCTCGCCGAAGAAGCGAATCAGCTGCTCTCGCTCCTGGGCCCGCTCTTCCTGCTGTCCCGTCAGCTCTGGGCCCCCGGTTCTCCTCAGCTGTTTCTTCCCCCTCTTCGTCATTCACTCCGGCTGCTGAGAACAGCGCGAATTCACCTCCAGGTGTTCCCGGTCCCGATCCGGTGCAAGAGGCACCACCTCGTCTGTCCGGGGGGTCCTCCACTACCATCCGGCTAGGAGAAGAAAGACTCAAGTCCCTTGCAGCGGGTTCCACCGACTCTCCGGGAATCAGGCAAGTGTCTTTTCATTCTCCTCCCGTTATGAGTGAATTGCCTTGTTTGATTCCTGGGGGAGGAGTTCAGGGTTCACAGTCCCCTGAGCTCTCTCCTCCCACTGCAAAAGTAAAATATGAACCTGCGTCCTCTGTGTCTCTTCCCCCTGAGTGTGCCCCGGTGCCAGGTCTGCACCGCCGCGCGAGGAGGAGGCCTGCGGCCCTGGAAGGTTTCGCCCCAGCCCCGCAGCCACGTCATGGGCAGAGGAGAAGGTCGAACTGCCTGTTGGAGCCTGCGCCGACGATTAAGCGTCCCCGGGTCTCCACGGAGGAATGGTTCGGCCCAGCAGAGCCCAGATCTCCTGCCTCCACGCCATGCGGGCTGTCGACGTGGTCTTCGGCGCTTGGAGGTCGTCTGACTGTGGATACCATCATGCCGGCTGCGGAGCCATTCACAGTCGAGTGGGAGCCGGAGGACGGAGTCCTGCACGCTGAACCCGGAGCATCGAAGTCCTGGATGGCGGTAGAACCCGAGATCAGGCGAGTGCTCTATTTTCTCTCTCTCATCTATTTTCTGGAGCATTATTGCCTGTCTCTCGGGGGGGCGAGCCGGGTGCAGCCTTCTGCTGCGCTCGAGCCTGTCTCGCCGGGCTCTGCCGCTGCCGGTGATCCTGATCCCGGTTCCTTTTGTCCCTCTGAGCCTCTCCCCAGGGTCACTGGAGACGAACCTGCTCTGGGTGCCACCTCGGAGGTTCCGGTTCTCTGCACGGTGTTCGCCTCAGATGCTGCGCCCGGAAGTGCTTTACGGGCCCAATCGGGGTCCACTGGGGGTGCTTCGCCGGTCCAATTGGGGTCCACCGGGAGTGCTTCGCCGGTCCAGTTGGGGTCCACCGGGAGTGCTTCGCCGGTCCAGTTGGGGTCCACCGGGAGTGCTCTGCCGGTCCAGTTGGGGTCCACCGGGAATGCTCCGCCGGCCCAATCGGGGTCCACCGGGAGTGCTCCGCCGGCCCAATCGGGGTCCACCGGGAGTGCTCCGCCGGCCCGATCGGGGTCCACCGGGCGTGCTTCGCCGGCCCGGTCGGGGTCCACCGGGGGTGCTTTGCTGGCCCGATCGGGGTCCACCGGGAGTGTTTTGCCGGCCCGATCAGGGTCCACCGGGGGTGCTGCGCCGGTCCGGTTAAAGATCAGTGAGGGAGCTGGAGGATTGTGTTTGTCAGATGTCAGGCTGACTTCGTCCCTTGCCTCCATCTTCTCTCCTCCTGCCACTGTTGGGGTTTCTCTCACCCGGGTCAGTTTCCTCCTGCCTTTTCCCTCAGGGAGGAAGCTGCACCAAAACTTCTCCCTCAGCTCTCGGTGGTCTGAGGTCACGGGACGACAGCCTGGGGAGCCGTCTGGCTGGTTCGGTGATCTGGGTCGGCCTCCGGAGAAACTGTGTCTCCTAGCCTGGGACTCTGGTAGGCCGCCCGAACTGGTATTGTGGTTCCTGGCCTGGTGGAGTTCGGGTCGCCCGCCGGACAAGCTGTCACCGCCTGCTCCGCTCCACCTGCTGACGTTCCTGGAAGAATTGACTGACTGTTCGTAGCCTTGTGTTTGATTGTCCTCCTTTATTTAATCCTATTCAGGACATCAAAGAACTTTCTGCCCTAGAGTCCTTATTGTGGTGTCATTACAACTAAGATTTCCTTAGACTATTTTCTATGTTTTATAATCCCAGTATGATCTCTTATTCAAATTAGCCCTTTAAGTAGCTTTTGCCTCACATTGCCTGGCCTCATTCAGAGTAGTCTTGTTCATCTGCATTTATATCCTCCTCCAGACTGTTTGGTGACTTTCTTTTTTGTGCTAATACATGATTGAGGAGTTGTTCCTTTTGTATCTTCATGCTAATTTGCAGTTCCAGGCTCTATTTTTAGATCTTATGCCCGGTTTGCTTCCTTTGTTTATTCTGTTTTGGCCGGGGTTACATGTGTAAGAGCCTACTTCAACCATATGTTTAGAATTTTGTCCTCCTCCTGACTGTTTTGTGACTTCTGTTGTGTTAATACGTGATTGAGGAGTTGATTTTTCGTATCTTTATGCCAGTTTGCGGCCTCAGGCTCTATTTTTAGGTCTTAAGCCCGAATTGCTTCCTTTATATATTCTGTGTTGGTCGGGGTTTACATGTGTAAGAGTCTACTTCAACCAGATGTTCATCAGAGTTTGTAGTTTTCTGACCGTCGGGACATGAGTTTTGTCTTGTCCTCGCCTTAAGTTATTGTGAGCTTTTTTTTCCATGACTATGTCGCTGTGCCTTTGTATCTTGGTTCTTGTCGTTTTTCCCCACCTCCTGTGGTTACCTGCATTGACCGTCTGGCCTCTGCAGGGGGGGGGGGGTGATAGTTATTTCCTGTTTGAAATTGTTATGGTGTCAGATTCTATACTGTTACCTGGGTTTTTTTTTTTTCTTCTTTCCCTCCTTTTCCTTGTCCCTCGCTTTCCCCCAGACCTGGCCCCCACCGCCCTCCCTGGTCTTCCCCTCGGGGGGGGGGGGGGGGGAAGCCTGCGCCAGGAGGCGCGGCTCGGGGGAGGAGTACTGTCACGACCTGAACGCTATCCTTCTCCGCGTTCAGGTTGTCCAGTGTCGCTCCTGCTCCGTGCTATTCCATGCCGGGTCTTACAAGGCCCGTAGTTTGACAGCGCCCAGCTGATCTCCAGCTGTCTAGTTCAGCTGCTCTTGGACAGCTGTCTCCCATCTTAGATAATTATCTCCCCCGCTTCTGATTGGGTTCTCTTCCCCACTTAAGCGAGCAGCCGAGAGTTACTCCTCGCTGCGACCTCACTACGGAAGGACGTGCCCCGTGTTTCCACGACTGGAGTTCCCATGTCCAGCTTCAGTTCCCCGTTACCTTGGCGCTACACCCTAAGTAAGTGCTGCGGCTTGGCGTGTGTTTCCCCTCGCCGCCTCTCTAGCCTTTCTCTCTGGGTTGTACATTGTCCTTAGTTCTGTGCGTATTTTAGCCCCACGTGGCTCTTTTCCTTATTGTTTGTTATCTAGTGTTGTGCATGTTATAGCCCCACATGGCTCTTTACTTTATTATTTGTACTCTGTGTGTTTATGTTAATAAATTACGCAAACTCACTGGTCGCCCTAGCGTCTCCTTTCTGGCTCGTGAGAGCCAGGCATGACAGTCCAGGCCCGTCTGAAGTTTGCTAGAGAGCATTTGGATGATCCAGAAGAGGATTGGGAGAATGTCATATGGTCAGATGAAACCAAAATAGGACTTTTTGGTAAAAACTCAACTTGTCGTGTTTGGAGGAGAAAGAACACCATACCTACTGTGAAGCATGGGTGTGGAAACATCATACTTTGGGGCTGTTTTTCTGCAAAGGGACCAGGACGACTGATCCGTGTAAAGGAAAGAATGAATGGGGCCATGTATCGTGAGATTTTGAGTGAAAACCTCCTTCCACCAGCAAGGGTATTGAAGATGAAACGTGGCTGGGTCGTTCAGCATGACAATGATCCCAAACACACCGCCCGGGCAATGAAGGAGTGGCTTCGTAAGAAGCATTTCAAGGTCCTGGAGTGGCCTAGCCAGTCTCCAGATCTCAACCCCATAGAAAATCTTTGGAGGGAGTTGAAAGTCCGTGTTGCCCAGCGACAGCCCCAAAACATCACTGCTCTAGAGGAGATTTGCATGGAGGAATGGGCCAAAATACCAGCAACAGTGTGTGAAAACCTTGTGAAAACTTACAGAAAACATTTGACCTCTGTCATTGCCAACAAAGGGTATATAACAAAGTATTGAGATGAACTTTTGTTATTGACCAAATACTTATTTTACCGAGGAATTTACCAATTAATTCATTAAAAATCCTTCAATGTGATTTTCTGGATTTTTTTTTCTTATTTTGTGTCTCATAGTTGAGGTATACCTATGATGAAAATTGGAGACCTCTCTCATCTTTTAAGTGGGAGAACTTGCACAATTGGTGGCTGACTAAATACTTTTTTACCCCACTGTATGCAAATGTGCCATGCATTATACATCTTTGTATAACATGTATAAAAGAGCTTGCTATACATGCCTCACAGCATACACAGGACACACAGCACACACAGCACACACAGCACAACACAGCGCACAGCGCTACAGTGTGTCTCATGATGTTGGAGGAAAATAAAATCCTGCCACCTTCCATCTCGCCTGAACTTATTTGTTCCTCCACAATATAATATTTTTGTAACACATGCTCGTGACCCCTGGTGTAAAATATTATGCAATGCAGGATGAGATTAAATCACGTGATTTATTTTTAAAATGCCTTAGTAAGCCAGGTACTTTCCTTTCACCAAGAGCAAAGGTTTTATTGACTTGTTAGTGTCAGCAAAACAAGTTTAAAACAACGGGACTTTTATTTTATCTAACAATAATATTCCTAAGTATAGAAAATAAAACTGAAAGAAAAAGATCATTCAATAAATGCACATAACCTATACTGGAAAAAAAAGAATAAGATTGCCTTTGTATTTGTGTTTTATAGAGAGAAGTTAGATAAGTATGGTGACTATGACCCCAGTCCCAACAGCCAATCACAAGGGGTTATGTTATTGGTGTCTAAACTTGTGCCGTGTGATTTGCAGTGCCAACTGAGGTAATAGTCCCCATAGTTTTAGTCTTTTTAGTGATCCAACAAAAAAAAAGAGATGTGGGCCCACTCTAAGGGGGAGGTGACACTGACTCAGTCATACATTGGTGAACCATCAAAATAATTTTGTAAACATTATATTAATGTGAAAATCTTACACAGTGGTGTTTTAAAATACACAGGAGAGGCATGCTGTACTTCAGTTGTTCAGAAGAATAAGACTTCCCTGACAAGACCCAAACCTGGGACCACTGCCATGCCACACAACTGCTTCAGTTCACACTTAAACTTTCTCAAATGATAAATGTTCAATTGAAAGGATTCCCAGCAGTCGTAGAACAATATTTAAAACTTAATGTGTTACACTGTAGTGGACACAATACGCAGGTCTGGCGCTCTCTCACACCCAGAAGCAGGGGAGACTGAATAATGGACTGACGGAGGAAGTGCCTCCAGGAGGTATCAAATGGGACAGTAGTTCTATACACCGCCCGGGGAGATGAAAATTAACATGGAGTCAACCAGACAAAGATGCGCCTTTTGCCACCTGCAGCAACAAGCAGGCACGTGAAGACGCAGGTGGCGAACATGTTGTAATTTAGGTAACAAGTGTTATGATAATTGCATCATACAATTCCTTTGTACATACACGATGTATAATGCACCAGCCCCAATTTCTATGCATGATTAATAAAGCTATAAAGGCAGAACGCAGAGAAACTGGGGAAGTGTCTTAGCCCCAGCGTGGCTGCGCTGGGGTTCATAGCTGTACATGTTTATTTGAGGGGACTAAAGATTCTGTGTCATCCTATGCTTGTCACAACTCGCTCTCGCCTGTCTCCCGCTCCAGCTGCACGCACACCTGCGCCTCATCAAGCTCGGGCTATTTAGCCCGCTCCGCCTGGAGCCTCGGTCTGGAGCCATCTGCTCACCAATGCTCTTGCATCCCAGCACTCGTCTATTCCTTCCAGCCTACGCATCTCTGAGTCCTTCCACGCCAACCAAGTAAGCCATCATCATCATCATTTTTACCTTTTCTCCAGTCTCTCTCCCCTGTGCACTGGTGGATCCCCTGGCGGCGCATTTCTCCCTCCTCATTGCCATCACCTCTTGCACCGTGCCGAGTGCGCACAGGAGCGCTGTCTTCCAGGCAGGAGACCTACGGCTAAGCCGACACCAGCCACCAAACCACCTGCAAGTAAGCACCAGTCTGAGTGTAAATTCCATTGGGTGTACACAGGCAATTAACTCTCTTGTTTGCTCTGCCCTTAGGGTTGCCTGGCTGCACGGTGCACTGCTTCGCCCTCGGCGCTCCCTGTCCTCCAGCAATACATTCACACCCCGCACACACGCACTCATACACCAATTATTGTTTAATAAATTCTTTGAATCGTGCTCGAGCCTGTGTGCGTGTTTCCTGGGCCCGGACTCATGCCAGTACGGCTCCAGCAGAGCGGCCCAGCGAACAGCGGGCTCGCACATCGGCTAAACATCATTGAGGCTTGAGTGGATCAGCTCACTCATCAGCAACAGGTGATTTTAAATCAACTTACCCAAATTACCCGCCGGTTGGACCACCTGGATCCCCAGCAGGCGTTCCTTCCACCTCCTCTCAGCGGGTTGGCTCCCGCCGGTCCTCCTGCTAGCCAGGCTAGCCCAGGGCCGCCAACCCGGCTCACCCCAATTCCCACGCCCACACGCTTCAACGGTAAGCTCGGTGAAGCTCGTGGGTTCCTCCTTCAGTGTGAGTCGGTGTTCCAGCGCGTCCCCGGGGACTTCCCGACTGATCACAGCAGAATTGGCTATATTGCTAACCTCCTGGATGGGCGAGCATTAGCATGGGCCTACGCCGTAATGGCAAGACCCAGCTACGCGAACCTGACCTATGCTCAGTTCGTGCATGATTTTAATGACGTCTTTGATCATTCGGACCGTGACAATGTACTAACCACCCGGCTGCTAAACCTTCGCCAGGGTAGCCGGTCGGCCGCCGACTACACTGTCAACTTCCGGGTGGTAGCGGCGGAAGTTGGGTGGGGAGATGCTGCTCTCTGCAGCATTTTCACCCGTAGCCTGAATCCAAGTCTCCGGGATGAGCTGGCCTGCCAGGACCTGCCGGAGCAGCTCTCCGAATTAATCTCTCTTACTATCGGTCTCGATAACAGGTTGAGAGAACGGGCCACCGAGCGGAAGTCGTCTAGCCACTCGAGCGGTGCGTTCCCCCGTACCTCTCAACCTTGCCCCCTGGCGTTGCCCGCGCCAGAGTCCGCCGACGAGTCGGAGGCGATGCTAATTGGCCGGGCTAAGCTTCCACTGGTGGAGAAACAGCGCCGCAGGGAGCTGGGTCTCTGCATGTATTGCGGAGACGACCAGCACTCCGTGGAGTCTTGCCCGGTGAAGCCAAAAGGGGGAGTCCGCGAGTCACTGTAGGGGGCCTCACAGACGTATACCAATCTAATGCCCTATCCAAGTGCCTTTTACCAATTAGGTTCTGCCATAACTCCACTGAACACCTCACGCACGCACTGGTAGACTCGGGGGCGGAGCAGAGCTTTATTTCTAGGGGCCTGGCAGCCCGCCTGGGCATCCCGTGCCAACCCCTGTCGGCTCCCCTTAACCTCGTCACCCTCTCTGCTACCCCCCTGGAGAAAGTTACGCACCGGACTGTTCCGGTCCCTGTCATCATCTCCGGTAATCACCGGGAGGACCTCAGCCTGTTCGTGCTGCCCACCTCTGCTGCCTCCGTTATTCTGGGTTACCCCTGGCTATGCCTGCACAACCCGACCTTCGACTGGTGGTCTGGAAGTGTTCTCTCCTGGAGCACCTTCTGCTTGGGCACCTGTCTCCAGTCCGCTGCCTGTGCCCCGTCGCTTCCTCCTTCCTCCACCGACTCACCCCCTCCGGACCTCTCCAAGGTGCCTCCGGAGTTCCACGACCTGAGAACCGTGTTCAGTAAGTCTAAAGCACTGTGTCTCCACCCCCCCAACGCCCCATGACTTCGCCATCAACCTCCGCCCAGGGGCGCCCTTACCATCCAGTCAGCTGTACAGCCTGTCAGCGCCGGAGCACGAAGCCATGGACACCTACATCAAGGAGTCGTTCAGCGCCGGCATCATTCGCCCCTCCTCGTCTCCGGTCAGGGCAGGGTTTTTTTTCGTCGACAAGAAGGATGGGTCCCTTCGGCCTTGCATCGACTTCCGGGCTCTGAATAACATCACGATCAAGGACAAGTATATGCTGCCGTTGATGGACTCCGCCTTCGACTCGCTCCAGGGGGCTTCCTGGTTTACGAAGCTGGACCTCCGCAGCACATATCACCTCGTTTGGATCCGGGAGGGCGACGAGTGGAAGACGGGGTTCCAGACACCCAGTGGCCATTTTGAGTACCTGGTCATGTCGTTTGGGCTCACCAACGCTCCGGCCGTCTTCCAGCAACTAATTAATGACGTCCTTCACGACTTCCTGGGGGTATTCGTCTTTGTCTACCTGGACGACATCCTGATCTTCTCCCGGTCTCGGGAGGAGCATCAGGTTCACGTGAGGCGGGTCCTCCGATGTCTCCTGGAGAACAGATTCTACGTGAAGTCGGAGAAGTGTGAGTTCTATGCTGACAAGGCCTCCTTCTTGAGCTTTATCGTTTCCCACAACCAGATCATTCCCAACCCTGCCAAGGTCAAAGCGGTAGTTGAGTGCCCCTTCCCCTCGTCCAGGAAACAGGTCCAGCAATTCCTGGGCTTTGCCAACTTCTACCGCCGCTTTGTCCCGAAGTATAGCGCTATCGCTTCTCCCCTGACCCGCCTCACCTCCCCCAAGGTGCCGTTCCGGTGGACCGAGGAAGCCGCGGCTGCCTTCGCTGCTCTGAAGACGGAGTTTTCCTCCTCCCGGGTCCTGTCTCAGGTGGACCCCGCGCTGCAATGCCTCGTGGAGGTGGACGCCTCCGATACAGGGGTGGGAGCAGTGTTGTCTCAGCGCTCTCCGGTGGATGGGGTGGTTCGCCCCTGCGCCTTCTTCTCCTGATGCCTGTCCGCGGCGGAGAGGAATTATGACGTCAGCGACAGAGAACTCCTGGCAGTTAAGCTCACACTGCAGGAGTGGCGTCACTGGCTCAAGGGGGCAGCTCAGCCTTTTGTGGTCTGGACAGACCATAAGAAAAAAATAAATGTCATTCAACTGTACAACCAATCATGTACAGTAGAACGAGATTGTGCTTTACCTATCTACTGAGTAGGAAAAAGTCAATTTTGGACAATCTTTAGTAAACCCCCAGAAAACAGTGTGGACTGTTAGATATAAACTGTTAGAGAAAGCAGTAGCGTTTCTACGCCAGAGGTGGCGCTCAGTAGCAATAAAACACTGTATAGTGTTAGAGCACAATAGAAGAAGAGTAGTGTGTGTTCCAGAGAATGTTCGAGAGAGTGTTAAGGAAAGATGGTGTCTAACGATGTGCTGTGTAAGTGATGTGCCATGCTGTGTGAGCTGGGAGAAGTTAATAAACAGTCGCTGCAAAGTCTAACAGCTTGGCTCAATCATCCTTCCTCCTCTTCGCCCCTCCTGGGTGTAACAACTGTGTTAATCACAGACACCCCAAGTATAGAATCAGAGGGCCGCTGCCATGCAAGGCGCCGCCACAATTTTCCCTCCTCCATTCCATTTTTGCTGAGCACCAAGCTGGATGGCAGGAAGTTCCACTTTTATATGGTCTTCAGCATGACCTGGCCGGGATTTGAACCCCTGCCTCCCGGGTGTGGGGCAGATGCTCTACCAACTGAGCCACCACTCCGGTAAGAACCTGGAGTACCTGAGGACGGCTAAGCGCCTGAATGCCCGCCAGGCGCGTTGGTCTCTGTTCTTTGACTGCTTCAGGTTTACCATCACCTACCGCCCTGGCTCCAAGAACAGTAAGCCGGATGCTCTGTCGAGGCAGTTCGCCCCAGAAGCCCCCGAAGACCAGGATCACACCATCCTACAGGCCTCGTGTGCCGTGGGCGCTGTCTCATGGTCCATCAGGGACAAGGTCCGGAGGGCACAGGAAACTGAACCCGATCCTGGCGGTGGTCCAGCTGAGAGACTGTTTGTGCCATCGTCGGTCCGGGGTGACGTCATCCATTGGGCTCACACATCAAAGCTCGCCTGTCACCCTGGGATCTGCAGGCTGGTTGAGCTCCTCCAGAGGTCCTTTTGGTGGCCGGGCCTTTGGGACGACGTTGCCAATTACGTCCGCGTCTGCCCCCAATGTGCGACTGGTAAGACGTCGACCTCTCCCCCAGCGAAGCTCCTCCACCCCCTGCCAGTCCCTGGAAGACCCTGGTCCCATGTAGACTTAGATTTTGTCACCGGTCTCCCGACGTCCAACTCTTTCGACACCATCCTGACCATCGTGGACCAGTTCTCGAAGGCCACCCACTTGGTGCCGCTCCACGGCCTTCCTATGGCATGGGAGACGGCGGATTTGTTGGTCCAACACGTTGTGAGGCTGCATGGGATTCCGGTGGATGTTGTCTCTGACCGGGGGCCTCAGTTCGTGTCCAGGGTCTGGAAGTGTTTCTGTAACGCCTTGGGGGCTACAGTGAGCTTGTTGTCTGGTCACCACCCCCAGTCTAATGGGCAGTGTGAGCGGACTAATCAGAAGCTGGAAGCTGCGCTGCATCACCTCCTCCAACCCCTCCTCTTGGAGCGCCCATCTGCCCTGGATAGAGTATGCGCATAATTCCACCTTGTCTTCGGCCATCGGGATCTCTCTCTTCCGGGTGTCTCTGGGCTATGACCCTCCGTTGTTCCCTGAAGATGAGGCGGAGGTGGCAGTACCATCCGTTCGGGTTCATTTCAGGTGTTGTCGGCGCTTTTGGACCGCTACGCGCCAGGCGCTTTTACGCACGACAGCGTGCAACACCAGAACGGCTAATCGTCACAGGAGGGCCGCTCCCAGTTATCGGGTGGGTCAGCAGGTTTGGCTATCCACACGGAACATCAACCTGAAGGCCGAGAAGAGGAAGCTGGCCCAGCTCTTCATTGGACCGTACCCCATCTCCAAGATAATCAATCCGGTGGCTGTGCATCTGGCTCTCCCCGCCTCCCTCCGCGTGTGTCCGACATTCCACGTCTCTCAGATTAAGCCCCTGGTGTCTAATCCTCTTTGTCCTCCTCCTAGGGCTCCACCCCCTCCCGTGATGATCGACGGCGACCCGGCGTGGAGGGTTGACTCCATCCTGGACTCCCGCCACCGGTGTCACGGACTGCAATATCTGGTGGACTGGGAGGGGTATGGCCCTGAGTGGAGGTCCTGGGTGAGCCCGTCGTTTGTGCTGGACGAGCGCCTCATCACAGAGTTTCACCGGGCGCACCCAGGTAAGCCAGTGCCGGGAGGCGCTGCTCGGGGGGAGAGTACTGTCACAACTCGCTCTCGCCTGTCTCCCGTTCCAGCTGCGTGCACACCTGCGCCTCATCAAGCTTGGGCTATTTAGCCCGCTCCGCCTGGAGCCTCGGTCTGGAGCCGTCTGCTCACCAATGCTCTTGCATCCCAGCACTCGTCTATTCCTTCCAGCCTACGCATCTCTGAGTCCTTCCACGCCAACCAAGTAAGCCGTCATCATCATCATTCTTACCTTTTCTCCAGTCTCTCTCCCCTATGCACTGGTGGATCCCCTGGCGGCGGATTTCTCCCTCCTCATTGCCATCACCTCTTGCACCGTGCCGAGTGCGCACAGGAGCGCTGTCTTCCAGGCAGGAGACCTACGGCTAAGCCGACACCAGCCACCAAACCACCTGCAAGTAAGCACCAGTCTGAGTGTAAATTCCATTGGGTGTACACCGGCAATTAACTCTCTTGTTTGCTCTGCCCTTAGGGTTGCCTGGCTGCACAGCGTACTGCTTCGCCCTCGGCACTCCCTGTCCTCCAGCAATACATTCACACCCCGCACACACGCACTCATACACCAATCATAGTTTAATAAAATCTTTGAATCGTGCTCGAGCCTGTGTGCGTGTTCCCTGGGCCCGGACTCATGTCAATGCTCGTGCCTTGCCTCACATCCTTTCCTTTCCCTCTACACTGGTGACCTGACATGAGATGGACCGTCTACCCCGTTCGCCACGCTGTGGAATCCAGATTAACAGGGACCACCAGCATCCTTTCCATCCACACTGGAGCGTGCTCGCCTGTTCCTTTCTCCACACTGGCGAACTGAAGGGCCATAGAGAGCGAGCAGCGCTGGGGCCAAGACGCACCAAGATCAGCGAGACAAGCACACCTGCAGAAACACCCTGGAGGAGATCAGCGCCGTCTACACTGTTTCAGTCAAGCTCCCCGACCCTGGCTTCACCTCCCGACAGCAGGGTTTCAGCACACAGTAGCCCCGTGCGCGCGCTGCGGGATTACAAGGATGATACAACTTACAGCTATGTGGTCACTGTGCCGGACGCGCGCGCCACGCACCAGGGACAAGCCGGCAACAAGAACTGATATATTGTCCTCAGCTGCTGCACATCCCCGGGGAACAGGGCTGATCGCCGTCCCCAGATCCTTTAGGCTTGCGCATCGCACCTAAAGGAGTCGGGCAGCCTCACCCACAGGACTTATATTTGTTTCTCAGCTGCTGTACATCCACGGGGAATTAGGCTGATTGCTTTCCCCAGATCCTCTAGGACTGCCCCAGCACCTAAAGAAGATTTGGCAGTTTCCCTGACACAGCTTAAGTTTTTTTCAGCCGCTACGCATCCTCGGGGTATTGGACCAATCGCCTTTGCCAGATCATTTCAGGACGGAGCGCCACACCGAGGAGGAGTCGACAGAGTTTATATTTTTGCAACAGCTACTGACCCATGGAAAGTTTACCGGAAAAGTCCCGCACCCAAGGCTGATCTGCTCACAACTTTTGCGTGGCCTGGAGGCTTTTAGAATCAGAATCAGAATCAGAATCAGATTTATTGCCAAGCACATTTACAAGTAAACATACGCGGAATTTGACTTGACATTGGGCGCGCACGAAAGACGCATCCCAATGACGCGGCAGCCATGAAAGGCGCCTGTCATATGGGGGGGGTGAAGAGGGGGGAGGGGGGAAGGATAGGGAAAAACACAATAGGAGAGAGAAAAAAGCATTGTTGATCAAAATAGAGCTCATTTTATGACCAAAATTTTGATTACAAGAAAAAACTCTCAAATGCACAATTAGCAGACAATAGATCACACAATGACAAAGCAGTAGTTGAGAGAGTCAGTGTATTGTGAATATATATCAGTAATTGTGTCAGTAGTGTAATGTTGAATGCAAGTGTAGGTGTGTCAATTGCTAGTGAACAGCAGAGGGCGCCTCCTGGCAGTGGATAGATGTTAAAGTCATGTGATCTAAACAGTCTAGCGCACAGGTGTCAAACTCATTCCATGGAGGGCCAAGACCCTGCAGGTTTTACCTCCACCCATTGTCTTCAACAGGTGATTTCTCTGAATTTCTTCCCACTGATTGCTGATCAGTGAAAACACCTGCTGAAGAGACTGGGTGGAAGTAAAACCTGTAGGGTCTTGGCCCTCCATGGAATGAGTTTGACACCCCTGGTCTAGCGTCTCTCGCTCTGCTTGCAGATGGTAAATTGTCACATGGTGCACTGTCCTTGAGCGTTCATCTGTTGAAACAATAACAACTGTGTCTTGTTTGGGTTAGCAGGCAGGGCTGCTCCTTCCACTTATCTTTGTCAGGAGGAATGTAAACACGGGGCACCAAAGACAAGGTCAAATCAAATCAGCACAGTGCACTCAGAGAATAGAATTTTTCCTCACCCGTGCAATTTTGTGCTTTCATAATTTCCATGTGCAGGCTTAAGCTTTTTTCCATGGAGAGCACAGGGCTCCAGATGTATTCCTCCACTGAATCACTGTCATTCAGTTCACCGTTTGCCGCTACTCGTGCCCTCCCCAATTGGTCGAATTTGATGAAGCAGCTTGCCGGGTCCGCTTTGATCAGCTCTCTCACCTTCCTTCAATTTCTGATGCATCAGGGAACTTCACAGCCAAAAATAGAAGTCCTGAGATCATAACCAATAATGTTTCCACAGACACATGAATTCCAATGTCCATGAGTCTCCTCGCAGGTTCCAATTCTTGGGCTCCCCCTTGGCCCGATTCTTGTTGAAAAATAGTGACAATAGCACATTTAAGCCGCTTCCAAATCCATAATTTCCGTTTAGATTAAGATTCAGCAGGAGAAGAGCGACTAAACACAGACAAAAACGCAACATTGCAAAGCTGGGAATAGGTCAGGAAGGCAGACGAGAGGAGGGAAGAAAAATGCGACTGCTCTCTCTCAAGGCAAGAAGAAGGAAGGTCTTAACGTCCCGGGCCGGCCCTCCATTGTTTTTCCCACCTCCCTCTTGTCCTTCACATTGCTTTCCCCGCACCTCTGTCCCAAACAGCCCACCGATTGCCGGCTTTGTTTCCGTCAAGCACGATGCGCAACGGACCCCTTGCGCCAATGCACCACGAACCGCTCAACGTGTTGGAACCTGGGGCGAAGCAGAAGGCGTTTCCCCCCCTCCCTCTGTCCCTCCACAGATGGACATACCCTCCTGCACCCCTTGTCAGCAGGGCAATTCGACAGGCTTGGCGACCCCCCCGCTGCAGCCGCTATGGGCGCCGACTTGAACCCATAGGACCAGTTGGTTAGAGCCCCTTCTGGGTGTTCTGGGGGTAGGGGGGGCTGTGTGGTGGACACAGTACGCAGGTCTGGTGCTCTCTCACACCCAGAAGCAGGAGGAGAGACTGAATAATGGACTGAGTAGAGGAAGTGCCTCCGGGAGGTATCAAACAGGACAGTAGTTCTATACACCCCACAGGGAGAGGAAAATTAACATGGAGTCAACCAGACAAAGATGTGCATTTCGCCACCTGCAGCAACAAGCAGGCACGTGAAGACGCAGGTGGCGAACATATTGTAATTTAGGTAGCAAGTGTGATGATAACTGCATCACACAATTCCTTTGTACATACATGACGCATAATGTGCCAGCCCCAGTTTCTATGCATGATTAATAAAAGCTATAAAGGCAGAACGCAGAGAAACTGGGGAAGGGTCTGAGCCCCAGCACAGTAGCGCTGGGGTTCATGGCTGTACATGTTTGTTAGAGGGAAGTAAAGATTCTGTGTCATCCTATGCTCGTGCCTCACCTCACATCCTTTCCTTTCCCTCTACAACACATAGTTTTTAAATGCATAGAAGAGGTATTCTTCTGAAGAATGACACATTGCCAGGAAGATCTGAACCCTGATCTCCAGCATAACAGACAATCAGCTTAACTACTACGCCACATGATTACACTGGGACATATATTGACTTTCTCATGCACTCACAAAATGTTCCATTGACAAGACAAAGACTGACAGACATTTCATGAAGATGATTTTTGGAACATGAACAGAACTGTGTGAAATTTAGTGTTTTGCTGAAGAATACTGCTGTGATTGTGAAGTTTCATCAAGTTTGGCTCAGAAGATACAATAGCAAACACATGGCAAACTGTACAACTTGATCGGCCTATAAAATCAAAACACTGACATTTTCGGATAATTTTAACAACTTTTCATTACCAATGTCTGTAAATGATCTCTGCTTAATTTCAAGCAATTTGAATAAATGGCCTTGGAGGAGTTCATTTTGACTTCACTTGCACATTTTTAAAAACATGGTGCAGAAAACTTCATTTTAAGAACATAAGACTGGTGGCGAAAAATTGCAGGAGAGTCAGAGATTAGAATGACAAATGAATTTTAGGCCTAGGCCCAGCCATGCTCAAGAAATTTGGAAAAAAAAAATGTAAAACTGTTAATCATAGTGCCACCTGTGTATGCAGCACCAGGATTTTTGGTCTGGGTTGTGGGGAGACTGTAAAATTTCATGTTTCTACTTTTGCCACTTTTGCTCCCCATGCACTTTTAACGAAGAAGAGGAGGAAGAAGAAGAAGAAGAAGAAGAAGAAGAAGAAGAAGAAGAAGAAGAAGAAGAAGAAGAAGAAGAAGAAGAAGAAGAAGAAGAAGAAGAAGAAGAATCCCACAGCACAGATGCTTGTAACCCTAATACACAAAATAGAGTGCAGGTCAATTTAAGCCTTGTGTTATGATGATAGAAATATGATGTCATCTGGAGAGTTGACCCGCTGAAACAGAATGACAAAAGACATGCAACCCAGTTACACAAGCATGTTTTGCAGTTTGTTTGTTTTTTAAAATGAGCTGAAAATATATCTGGACATATAATATTTTTGTAACACGTGCTCATGACTCCTGGTGTAAAATATTATGTAATGCAGGCTGAGATTAAATCACGTGATTTATTTTTAAAACTCTTTGGTAAGCCTGGTACTTTCCTTTCACCAAGAACAAAGGTTTTATTGGCTTGTTAGTGTCAGCAAAACAAGTTTAAAACAACGGGACTTTTATTTTATGTAACAATAATATTCCTAAGTATGGAAAATAAAACTGAAAGACAAAGATCATTCAACAAATGCACATAACCTAAACTAGTAAATAAAAGAATAAGATTTGTCTTTGCATTTGTGTTTTATAGAGAGAAGTTAGATAAGTAACCATATAGTAATAGAAGGCCATTTCAAGCTTTTTGGGACTCTATGCACGGTTGTGTTTGGGGGCCCCATTTTTGGAATGGGAAAGAATTCAAACCACATCGGGGAGAAAACTCTCTTCCAATAAGAGCATCAAGAAAATCAAATTGTGTCATTCTCTAAAATGAACAGAAAAAAATAAACCCATTACATGGAATAGAAATTAAACCACCATCCTCATGACTGTTCCAAATTTACAAGAAAAAGTTACAAATTTAAGAGAAAGAAAAAGTTGCAAGTCTGAAGAATTAAAAAAAAATTGCAAATTTACTGGGAAAAAGCTGCAAATTTACAGAAAAAAAAGTGGAAAATGTTGCAACTTCACAAAGAAAAAAGTTTCAGATTTACAGGAACATTTTTGCAAGTTTACAGGAAAAAGTTTCAAAATTATAGGAAAAACAGTCACAATTTTTTAAGGAAAAAATGGACATTTTTGAAAGAAAAGATGCAAATTTATAAGAAATAAAACATTTCAAGTTCGAGGAAAACATTTACAAATATTCAATAAAGAAGTTGCAAATTTATGAGAAAAAAGCTGAAGGTGCTGTGAGTTTAATTCTCCTCCCAAAAATATGTTGAAGTTGAACTTGTAACTTAGGGCGCCTCTAGTGGTTCAGGGGACCCCCACCAAGCATTTGCACAGTCTGCTTTGTAGCTAGAAATGGCTTTAGCAATAGTGCAACACTTTTCAGTTTTTTAGAAAAACAAATTATGATATTATATTATGTTTCTCCAACGAGAAAGAAGAAGAAGAAGAAGAAGAATCCCGCAGCACAGATGCTTGTAACCCTAATACACAAAAAAGAGTGCAGGTCAATTTAAGCCTTGTGTTATGATGATAGAAATATGATGTCATCTGGAGAGTTGACCCGCTGGAACAGAATGACAAAAGACATGCGACCCAGTTACACAAGCATGTTTTGCAATTTTTATTTATTTTTTTTTTTTTGTTTAAATGAGCTGAAAATATACCTGGACATGTAATATTTTTGTAAGACGTGCTCATGACTCCTGGTGTAAAATATTATGTAATGCAGGCTGAGATTAAATCACGTGATTTATTTTTAAAACGCTTTGGTAAGCCTGGTACTTTCCTTTCACCAAGAACAAAGGTTTTATTGGCTTGTTAGTGTCAGCAAAACAAGTTTAAAACAACGGGACTTTTATTTTATGTAACAATAATATTCCTAAGTGTAGAAAATAAAACTGAAAGACAAAGATCATTCAACAAATGTACATCACCTACACTGGAAAATAAAAGAATAAGACTGTCATTGCATTTGTGTTTTATAGAGAGAAGTTAGATGAGTAACCATATAGTAATAGTCAGAAGGCCATTTCAAGCTTTTTGGGACTCTATGCAAGGTTGTGTTTGGGGGCCCCATTTTTGGAATGGGAAAGAATTCAAACCACATTGGGGAGAAAACTCTCTTCCAATAAGAGCATCAAGAAAATCAAATTGTGTCATTCTCTGAATGAACAGAAAAAATAAACCATTACATGGAATAGAAATTAAACCACCATCCTCATGACTGTTCTAAATTTACAAGAAAAAGTTACAAATTTAAGAGAAAGAAAAAATTGCAAGTCTGAGGAATAAAAAAAAATGCATATTTACTGGGAAAAAGCTGCAAATTTACAGAAAAATAGTGGAAAATGTTGCAACTTCACAAAGAGAAAAGTTTCAAATTTACAGGAAGATTTTTGCAAATTTACAGGAAAAAGTTTCAAAATTATAGGAAAAACAGTCACAATTTTTTAAGGAAAAAATGCAAATTTATGTGAAAAAAAAACACATTTCAAATTTGAGGAATTTTTTTTTACAAATATTCAATAAAGAAGCCGCAAATTTATGAGAAAAAAGTTGAAGTTACTGTGAGTTTAATTCTCCTCCCAAAAATATGTTGAAGTTGAACTTGTAACTTAGGGCGCCTCTAGTGGTTCAGGGGACCCCCACCAAGCATTTGCACAGTCTGCTTTGTAGCTAGAAATGGCTTTATCAATAGTGCAACACTTTTCAGTTTTTTAGAAAAACAAATTATGATATTATATTATATTATGTTTCTCCAACGATACTGACTATGATGTTACAACCTATGAGAGATTATTAAAAAGAAAACAGGAAAATCCTGCCTTGGTAACTGAACCACTACATGACACTGTGACAGGGTTGCGTGATATGATGTCATAGTTCACATGCAATCATGAAAGGAGGAGCCAAACACCCTCCTGTTTTAAAAGGGAACATGCCAACTTGTTAGAACTCACTGGGTTGGAAAAGTCTCAGCGTCTCTTTAGTATTAATCAAAGCAGCGATTATGTGTAGGCTGGCTGTTCGCTCTCCTGGAGGCGAGGCGGGGATCATCCACCTGTACAAGGGCAAGACTCAGCAACCCCATCATGTGGTCTGTGACGTGACTGTGCTGCAACTGAAGCAGGAAGCGCTCAAAACCTTTCCCAAGTCAGGTAGGTAACCTGATAACCGAGAGAAAAAAAAAATGAAGACTGGAAATCAAAATAACACGATTGTTTTTCCAGCCTAGAAGGAACACAGGTGTGACTTTTGTGCTGTAGTTGGTTATGTAGGCTACATTTGTTATTATGCAGGGTATAGGTAATAGTGACATAATTGTACAAATATGATTATCAAGACCAAAGAGATGTAATCAGCTGAATAGCTGTGACTCTCCAATTTGTGAGGTTTTCTCTTAACTTTGCAATTCTTACCTGGTACTTGCATTTTTTTTTTTTTAATTTGTGATTTTTATTTTTTCTTGTAATTTTTTCCATACAAATTTGTGATTTTCTTTCTCATAAATTGGTGATTTTTCTTGCAAATTTATGATTTCTTTCTAATACATTTAAAATGTTTTATTGTAAAGATTATTTTATCATTAAAAAATAGATATTTTTTTTCCTCATACATGCAGCTTTTGGTTTTTTTTACAATAAATATAACCTTTTTCTTACAGCCTAAATGCTCAGCATTTTTGCAATGAATTTTCAATGTTTATTCTTAAATGTGTAAGTTTTTCCTTGTGAAATTGTTGTGACTATATGTAATGGAGTCAATAAAATCATTTGACCTTCTTGGTCATACAAGTAGAGTGTAGGACGCGGTGCATGGAGGTTGTGAGATCAAATCCCTGTGTGATGTCACCATCCCTACTCCTTAGTCACACTTGGCATTGTTGGCAGGACTTTATGATGTCATATTAGTCCCATTCCCCAGACACCACCAGCGTGTGACTCAAAGAGGTGTTGCTGGTCTGGGACTCATGGGGGCAGGGGCAGAAGGCAGACATTCTCAATGCTTCAGTGCACCTCTGACATCAGGACAATGTCAAAATCCCAAAAATTTGGAGTGGCATTTACTTAAAAATCGTCTGCAGTAATGCGGACATTGTCTTTTGTGGTGAAGAGAGAGCAAAGCTCTAAGGCAAGGCTGTCAATTTACCGGTCAGTCTACATTCTTACCCCCACCTATGGTCACGAGCTTTGGGTAATAACCCAAAGAATGAGATCGTGGATACAAGCGGCTGAAATGAGTTTTCTCCTTAGGATTGCTGGGCACCCTTAGAGATAGGGTGAGGAGCTCAGTCATCCTGGAGAGGCTCAGAGTAGAACCACTGCTCCTCCACATTGAAAGGAGCCATTTGAGGTGGTTTGGGCATCTGATCAGGATGCTTCCTAGACACCTCCCACTTGAGGTGTTTCAGGCACGTCCCACTGGGAGGAGACACCGGGGCAGACCCAGGACTTGCTGGAGACACTACATCTCCCAGCTGCTCTGGGAACGCCTTGGTATCCTCTCTGAAGAGCTGGAAGAGGTGGCTGGGGAGAGGCAAGTTTGGGCTTCTCTGCTTGAACTGCTGCCTCCGCAACCCGGACCTCTGGAAAAGCGAAAGTAGATGGATGAATGGATGGATGGATTTACTAAAAAAAAAAACAAAAAAACTTGTCAACTGTTTTCACTTAGAATTTCTAATAAAAGTTCCTCAGTTTTTTCTTAAGTAGTACCAAAAGTAGGACACAGTCCCAAGGATGGATAATTGTTTTCACACATAAGGAGTTGTTCAGAGCTCCTTATACGAAGAATCAAGTCAATGACGGTAATGCAGCTGTAAGCTGGTTGACAACTGCCAATCAAATCTAAAAGAAGAAGAAGAAGAACTTTATTTTTCCGGTAAATTTGCTTATGCTTTGGTAATAAATCAATAAAATCGATAAAAAGCATTCCTACTTTGCTTTCCAAGCAGGTTGACCATCTTGGTGACACAATGCCATAGTGGGAGTTTGAAACCCTGAGTGGACATCACCAGCTGGGCGTCATGCCTACTCCTGCCATTTTTGAGTCTTTTTTTTCTGAGGCTGCTGGTGTTTATAAAATGTTTTGTGTATATGTGTGTCTAGGTTGCTTTGTTGGTGATGTGAAGCTGATCGTTGACAATAAACCCCTGGACAAGGACTCTGCTTCGCTTTCTGAATATGGAGTCAAGCCTTCATCAGTTGTTCATATGATAAGGAAGGTCAGCGGAGGCTGAGAAGAAGAGGATCTGATATCTGACGAGATCATAAACAAATGGATGAATGAATGAATGAACTCTGTGACTAAACAGACTGAAATGAATTTTTACATGTTTGTCCTTTGCATTGTTTTAAAAATTTGTTTTCCACAATTTTATATGGGCTACCTCCTGCAACTATATTTTCTGATTCCATCTTTTTTAAGCTAAATTATAGTTTCCACCATGTGTGATTTTAAAAAAAATCCTTCCAAAAGTCTATTGGTGTGAGTTAATAGTGGTACAGTAATCAGAATGACTGTATAGAATAAGTGATCTATTGTTTGCATAATGTGTTGTACTTTTTTAATGTAAAGAATAATTTTGAGCATTGAACATGGCACTATTCTTAAATTCAAAAAATACAAAAAAATCCACATTTGTTTTTGTTTCAGCCTTTTCGTAATAAATGAGCCACGTTTTTCTCACAAATTTGCTACATTTTTTAATAAATTTGCCATTTTTTTCCTAATTGGTCACTTTTTTCTAGTCAATTAATTAATTGGCCACTTTTTTGTTAAATGAAAACCCCACCCCCACCTCTCAAAGGGCCTTAATCCTAATGCGCCCTCACATAAATTAATTGACTTTTTTTTGTTGTTAAAAAAAATCCTACAACTACATTTTATATATAAAACCTCCTTGCTCAATTTATTTTAACCTTGCTGCCACTGAAGAACTTCTCCTATTACGTTGCGCTTTTTCTACCATTTTGCTGCATGATTTGACTCTTCGACTGGCCGGAAGTGCAGACGGCGCGACTGCAGGGAGGGTTGAAGGCTGTCCTCGAGTTTCGACGCGGCCAAGTTCAGATTTTCGCTAAAGAAGATCAAAGGAAAAACCTTTCAGGAGAAATTTGCCTTATTTGGGGACGATCAGAGTCGGCCCACGCAGGTGGGTGGTGAGTGGGATGGGGGTGAGCGGCAAGTCGTGGATAAAAGCAGACCAAAGAGGAAGAAAGGGAGGATGGTAGTGATGGCAGAAATGGAACGATGGAGAGATCGAATCATTTGGAGCAATTGATTCAGAAAAAGAATTGATGTTTTGGAACATTTGAAACATCTCCCCACAGCGACATCTGGTGGCCAAATGTTATAACACTACACTGAAACAGTCAAGTGTTTTCGTGTTGTGTTTTTATCAAATAACGTTTCGTGTTTTGTTTGGGTTTATAGTATTTGTCTGAAAATATATATTTTTTCAGTTAGTATTTGTAGGGGGTGCTTGTGTACAAAATAGACATCCGTCACTGTTTTTAGGGGGTGCTTGTGTACATTCAATTCTTTTTGCCTTCCTGTCAAGGAACAACAAAAAGACTGAGTTAGGAGGAATGCTGCCAAGCAAATTCATAAATTGTAAATATATTTATCTATATGTAAATGTACAACAATATGGCTTCTTTTAGTGATCAAATGCATAATTATATTTATTGTAAATAATAATAAAGGTGTATAAATGATAAATGTATACTCGTATGTGTATTAAAAGACCATGAATACATACCATAAACACTATGCTGGTCATGGCTTGATTCAGCACTCGGTTGTGTTGTGCTAGGAATGCAGGTATCAGGATGTTTGTCCGTAGGTGTCTCCACATACTTCTTGTATTGTTACAAAATGCAAGATGTTGCATACAATGCATACACTTAACTTTTTTTCCCTCAAGAAGGTCATAGTGATCCCAAACAGCTGACCTGGAACGCTTTCTACCGCCATCCATTTCCAGATAGTGTTTGCACGCTCAGTACAAGACACTCAGAGAGGAAAGACTTCGCAAACAAACTGGACTTTAGAGGAGCTTTTAAATGTTTTAGGCACGTGGGGTGATGAATCAGCAGCCGGTCAGGCAAGGACACGAGAAATTAGTATTTTACATATAAAGTATTTATATAATACATATATTGTGCATGGAATAGACATTTTAATATTGTGTAATGGCAGTATTTTATTTATTATTCCATTTTAGAAACGGGTAACAAGATCACCGCATAAAACAACGGTGAAGTTTCAAAACAGTCAGTGACGTAATGGAACGCGAAATGGAACAGTCACGTGACATCCTCTTTCTGATACAGTCCTTGGAACAATGATTCGATTCAGAAGTTCCACCTAGGTTTCAGTACGTACTAAAACACTGTTTCGACTTTGCCATCACTAGAGGATGGGTCTCAGGGTAGTGACGCGGATGGTGGTGCTCGGGATAAAATAGGAAGGAAGGAGGAAGAAAAGGAGATTAGTTACAAAGTTTATATAAAAGTGAAGGAAGGTTCTGGGTTTTCTTCTGTGAATTCCTTAAAACTGGCAAAAGAAATTAAAAGAGAAATCGGAGATTTCATGCGTGTTACAATCTTGAAAAGTAGGATGATGTTTGTAATATGTAAATCATCTAATCAACAGACTAAAGCACTCAAGATTAAAAGTTTGTTAGGGAAAAGTGTGGAAGCATTTAAACCGCGTGTCACTTCAGAGGTTAAGGGAGTTATTTATAATGTGTCATCTGAAGTAACTGACCACGAGCTGCTGACCTGTCTGAAAGGGGGTGAAGCTGTTGCAGTCAGGCACATGGGAAGGGGGGAGAGGAATGGCGGCTCTACTCCTGTCCTTATTACCTTTAAAGATAAACTGCCAAGGAGAGTAATGCTGGGGTACGTCAGTTACAATGTAGAAGAATATGAAAGGCCCCCATGAGGTGCTTTAAATGTCAAAAGTGTGGTCATGTGGCTGCAGTATGTGGAGGTGTTCTGAGGTGCAGACGGTGTGGTGAAGGTCATGATGGGAAGGAATGCAAAGAGCCAATGAAATGTAACTGTGGAGGTGACCATCAAGCCTCATTCAAAGGGTGTGCCAATTATATCAAGGCAGAGAATGTTGAAAGAATCATGAGAGAAAACAAAATCTCATATGTGTCATATCCGGCTCTAGGGAGCCGGGCAATCAGAGCCAGGGGCAAGCCAGTGAGTCGTGATATTTTATTCAGGGTAAAGGGGAAGGGATGAGGAGAGCACAGATACTCATGCAGAGGTACACTCACAGGTTGCACAGCGCAGAGGTAAGCAGCTCGTACCGGACGTGGGGGTAGCAAGACGTACATACTCACAGCGGGATACAAACACAGGAATGCTGCAAGAGGAGTATAAGCTGACACCAGACGAAGGGGCTTCAGCTTAGCAATGTGTTTATGTCGCAGCCCCGAGTCATCGAGGCTGCTCCTATTTATCCTCATTGGCAGCGCCCCAGCTGATGAAGACTAATTGGCCCCAGCCGTCCATAATGCTGCCAGCTGGGGGCCAGCTGAGACGCTGCTCAATGGGAAGTAGGGATGAGGGAAAACATGGGCTGAGTGCCGAGACGGCATCTCAACCCATGGTGACAGAGCCCCTCCCTCAAGGTCGGGCTCCTGAACGACCAGGAACATCCCAGCCCCCCCCCCCCCCCCCACCTAGGGTGGGAGGAAGGGAGGCGGACCGGAGGGGAAGAAGCCAAGGGAAGGACAACACCAATGGGGCAATGTAGGGTAGCGGGAAAGAAAAACCCAAATACAATACTGACAAAACAGAATAATTAACCCAGGTACAGATGGGGAGAAGAACTGGGTCAGCACGCCGGTTACATACTACCCAGAGAGTACCAACCATGCGTGACCCAGAGCAAGGAAAAAAGAACCACCAAAAAGGTACAGGGCAAAAAATGCTGAGTACGGTTAAATAAAGGGGAACCTATACACAGTGCTAATTTAAGTACATACACACACAGTCACCAAGAAAAGTGAGGGTGACTGGAACAAATGACAATTACAGAGCATGGTGTTACGGAAAACAAGGCACATGACTATAATGAACCAACAGGACAAAAAAGAAATACTGAGTGCAGGCAAAGAAAAACCCACACACACGAATATATAAATACCCAGTCACCTAAAGAAATGAAAGTGACTGGAATAAATGGATAACTGCAGAGCATGGTGTTACGGAAAACAAAACATAACTCTACAATACAAAAAACGAGGCTAAAAACATGGCACAAAAAGTAAAATGCTGAGCATGAGCGATGGAAAACACAGCACTATAAAAACAAATCCACCAACAGGACAAAACATTACACCCGAGTGACCTTAATAACAAAAGAAAAAGTGACACCCGAGGTGAATGGCAGGCAGAGTCCAAAAATGGCCGAGATGGCTCCGGAGATCTCCCCGCCCATTGTCCAGCTGGCGAATCAGGGGAAGAGAAGTGTTCGGACGGCGAACTCTGGACCCAGATCCCAGGAATCCAGTCCACCGGCAGCCGAACCAGGCTGCCCAGAGGGAAACACAGACCAGTGGGGGGAACCAGATCACCGAACCGAAAGTTCTGTGGGTCGGGTCGTCGACCCGCATCACTCAACCACCAGGACCGTTGAGACGGGCGAAGGATCAGAGCGGATCCCGGTGGAAGAGGCTCAGGGGAGAGCCGATGACGAGGGCGGCGGGCGTCAGGCCGCAGGAAAACGGCCACCTCCTCACCGGACCTGGACAATACTGGGGCAGCACCCACGTCGGACCCCGATCGGGCCTCAGGCGAACCCACGTTGGAACCCGACTGGGTCTCGGGCGAACCCACGTTGAATACTGCACCAGAACCGACCTCCAACGTTGAACCCGGACCCTCCAGCACCACGAGGAACAGCAACTCCTTGCCGGTGACCCTGGAAGAAGGCTCAGAAGAGAAAACAGAACCGGGATCAGGATCACCGGCAGCGCCAGAACCCGGCGAGACGAGCTCAGACGCAGCGGACGGCTGCACCCGGCTCGTCTCCCCTGGAGATAGGCTGAAGTGCTCGGGGATAAAAAGAGAGAAAAGAAAGGAGAGCACTCGCCTGATCTCGGGTTCTGACGCCGTCCAGGACTGCGAAGATCCAGGATCCGTCGTCAGGAGGTCGTTGTCAGGCTCCCATCTAGCCGCGTCGGGCCCCGCAGCCAGCACGATGGTCAGCGCAGCTTGAGATCCCTCCAGCTCAGGTAACCCCGCCGACGATCCACTCGGCGTGAAGCCAGAAGAATCTCGTCCCGCCGGACCGAACCGCTCCTCCGTGGAGACCCGGGGACGCTCAGTCGTCGGCGTAGACTCCACGCAGCAGTCAGTCCCCCTCCTCCGTCCGCAACGTAGCTGCGGAACCACAGGCCCTCTCCATATCCCACCACGTTGACCCGGAGCCGGGGACCGCTCGGCGGAGAGAGACACAGAGGATGCGGGATTAGGAATACAAGTTACAGCAGGTGGGGAGAGTTCAGGGAGCTGCGAACCCTGAACTTCTCCTCCAGGGATGTGACAGAGCAAATCATTAAGCAGGTGTGAAAAAACAATGACTTGCCTGCCCCCTGGAGGTTGAGTATCGCCTGCTGTAGTGGATTCTGCTTCTTCCTCTCCCCGCCCGGCGATAACGGAGGACCCCCCGGGAGTTAGTCTGAGGATCGCTCGCGTTGTCTCCAGCAGAGAGCTCACCAGGCCGGGATTCCAGGCACACACAGCAGTCAGGAAGCGCGTCGAGGAGGAGGGGAAAACAGCCGGGGTGAGCCAGCCCGAATGTCCAGGAATGACAGCGGGGGAACGAGGCTCAAGGGACGAGGCTGTAGAGTCTCCACACTGACGAGGCGAAGGGATGACAGCTGCGTGGGAGGAACGGTCCTGACGATAGCCCAGAACTGGATCCGGACGAGGTTCGTGCAGAGGTGACTCGGCGATGTGATGGCGGCTATTCCCAGGGAACGAAGCGAGGGGGAAACCCAGGATTCGCCGCTCCAGATCAGAGAACGAGGCGAGGAAGGCGCCGAGCACGGGAAAGCTTCGTAGCCCTGAAGTCCACACCATCAATCTCCCTGCCGCCGCCACATGCCTGAAGGTGGTGACAGGAAACACAGTAGAGCTCGCGACAGCCACTCGACCCCGGACATAACTGCTGTCAGCTGCGGCTCCTTGAAGGGAATCCCGAGTGACGTGGCGCAGGTCGGGGGAAGTCCTCTGGTTGGCGCGAACTCCCGGACTGGAATGACGGCAGGAACGGGACTCCGAAGCGGGGAAAGACGTCGCCCACTTCGACTCCCTGCCGGGATCTCCATCCACCCCGTGGAGCTTCTCTCGCTGTGTACCTGCAGCATCTATCCTGGCACTGTCCTCCAGATGGTACAGAGAGTGAGGGTGACAGTCCAGGAGTTCCTCAGCACGGCCCGGATGCCAGCGTCTCGCGTTGGAGGCGTCGTGCAGGGTGAAGAGCGTCCCGTCGACAGCCTCCGAGATGGACCTCAGCTCGTCGCCCTGGCGCCGGAAGTGACTCCTGGGAAACGGCATGCTAGCAGCGCTGACACCCGGACAGAAAGGTACATTTCCACAGCGACTCACGGCCGCCGGCAACTCTTCTGGCTGCGACATACTGTCATATCCGGCTCTAGGGAGCCGGGCAATCAGAGCCAGGGGCAAGCCAGTGAGTCGTGATATTTTATTCAGGGTAAAGGGGAAGGGATGAGGAGAGCACAGATACTCATGCAGAGGTACACTCACAGGTTGCACAGCGCAGAGGTAAGCAGCTCGTACCGGACGTGGGGGTAGCAAGACGTACATACTCACAGCGGGATACAAACACAGGAATGCTGCAAGAGGAGTATAAGCTGACACCAGACGAAGGGGCTTCAGCTTAGCAATGTGTTTATGTCGCAGCCCCGAGTCATCGAGGCTGCTCCTATTTATCCTCATTGGCAGCGCCCCAGCTGATGAAGACTAATTGGCCCCAGCCGTCCATAATGCTGCCAGCTGGGGGCCAGCTGAGACGCTGCTCAATGGGAAGCAGGGATGAGGGAAAACATGGGCTGAGTGCCGAGACGGCATCTCAACCCATGGTGACAATATGCAGAAGCAGTTAAACGGATGGAGGGAGTGCAGGGAACCAGGCAACAGCATGGCGACTCATTGTGCAAAGAACCGATAAGAGTGAATAGCATACCAGGAAATGATGATACTGTTATTGTGAACAGGAAAGTGCTATTAGCGTTTATGATGGAAGCAATGTGGAGAGTAAAACTGGTGGCAAATAAAAAATCAGATGTACGAGAAATCACTTCTGCTGCTGAAAGGCTGTTGGATTTTAAAGGAATAGATCCAGAAGAAGTTTGGCAATTTACCTACTGTGGTGGAGGCCAAGGGTCAGGAGGAAGTTGGTGCCAGGAATTAGACTGTAGCAACTGTGAGGAAGATGAAATGGCCAGTAGGAATAGTGAAAATAATGATGATTAGCTTCCTTGGCATAATGTTTTTTATTATGCAATGGAATGCTAGGAGTCTGATGGCAAACGGACAGGAACTTAAACACTTTTTGAAGGAGCTTGAGGAGAAGCCAGATGTAATTTGTATTGAAGAGACTTAGTTAAAACAACACCTGGATTTTGTAGTACCGGGATACAAGTGTGAGAGGAAAGATAGAGAGATCAGCTCAGGAGGCGGATGTGCAACGTTTATCAGAGATGGGATTCAGTACAGGAGAAGGGAAATTAAAAGTACAATAGAGAGCATAACAGTAGAAGTGTGGACTAACTGAGGGAAAGTGTCAGTTGTAAATGTATATAATCCATGCATCAATTTAGAAGAAAGTCATTTCCAGGAAGTTATGGATAAAGTTTGTCTCCCAGTAGTTTGGCTTGGGGACTTCAATGTGCATAATGAGTTATGGGGAAGCGGGAAAAGGGATAGAAATGGTAAAATTGTAGAGGATTTCATGGATAAATATAATTTGGTGATGCTAAATGATGGGCAGCCTACTTGGTTTGGAACAGGCCGGGGAATGGCAACCTCGATTGATATTACAATTGCATCGGCTGAGGTGGCGGCTATTGGAAGATAATGGATTGGAACCTATTGGGCAGAGATCATGTGCCAATAATTGTCAAGTTTGGTAGAACTCTTATTGAGGATCCAAACGCCCCCCCCCCCTCCGAGGTTAAACTATAAAAGAACAAACTGGGTAGAGTATAAGGAAAAAGTAAGCCTGAAAGTAGCAGATATACAGAGTGAGAAAGGAGTGGATGAGTGGAACAGTTCTTTAACTAAAGTGATTTGGTCTGCTGCATCAGAGGTTATCCCTAGAAAAAAGACACCTAAGGGAGGGACTATGGTCCCTTGGTAGAATGAAGAATGTAGCCTGGCAATTAAAGGCAGAAACAGAGCATATAGCAGGTTAAAGAGGCATCCAACCGAAAGTTTAGCAATTGAGTTTAAAAGACTGAGAGCTAAAGCAAGGAGAGTAATCAAAGAAGCAAAAAAACAAAGCTGGAGAACTTTTTGTGAAAAATTGGGTCCAGATACTCCTGTTAAAAAAGTCTGGAGTTTAGTTGGTAGAATGACAGGAGCCTTTAGGCAGACGGTAATCCCTGTTCTTCAGTATAATGGATGTGAGGCAGTTAATTGTAAAGAAAAATCAAAAGTATTGGTTGAACAATTTCAGAAGGTGCACAGCCAAAGTAATATAAGTGAGGAAAGCAGAAAAAGAAGAGCAGAGATTGTAGAACAACAGCAGTACAAATTGCGAGTGAGTAGTGAGAATTCTGACATCGTTAATGCAATGTTCACCTTAAGTGAACTTAAAAGAGCTCTAGATAGGAGAAAGGACACGTCTCCAGGAAGAGGTGGGCTGAGCTACCAATTATTTAAACAGGCTGGGGTGGTATTGCTAGAGGAGGTATTGGCCCTGCTTAACAGTGTGTGGGAAAGTGGGTGTCTTCCTAAGAAGTGGAAACATGCTGTAATAGTTGAAATTTTGAAACCTGGGAAGGTGGCCAGCAGCCCAGGCTCCTACAGTATAGACCTATTGCTCTCACCTCAATACTATGTAAAGTAATGGAGCGAATGATAACAGAAAGGCTAGTGTGGAAGCTTGAGAAAAATAGGTTCTTTGTGGACCATCAAAGTGTATTTAAGCAGAGATGTTCTACTATGGATGCTGTCCTAAATTTAAACACTGATATCAGGAAGGCAATTGCCAGTAGAGAGGCGGTAGTGGCAGTCTTCCTGGATATTGAGAAGGCGTATGATATGCTGTGGAAGGAAAGGCTGTTGATCACATTACATGATGCTGGAATCCAAGGGAGAATGTTTAATTGGATCAAGAATTTCCTTTGTAATAGAACAATTCAGGTCCGGGTGGGGAGAGAACTCTCTGAGTAACATAAGGTGGAGAATGGAGCTCCGCAAGGAAGTGTGATTAGCCCTGTCCTCTTTAATATTCTGGTGAATGGTATGTTTAGTAGAGTAGGGAAAGAATTTGGGGTTTCCCTATTTGCAGATGATGGGGCTATATGGTAACGAGGCAGGAACTTAGCTTATGTATACAACCAGGTTCAGAAAGCCCTAGAGAATATAATAGGATGGGCTGATGAATGGGGCTTTAAAATATCAGTTGTTAAGACCAAGTATATGGTATTTGGGCATAAAAAGAAATTACCTGCATGGCACCTGCGATTATATGGGAAGGACATTGAAAGAGTTAAGTATTTTAAATTCCTTGGAATGTAGCTGGATCAAAGGTTAACATGGAAAACTCATATTGACAAAATCTGTGGAAAGTGTGAAAAATCATAAACATGCTTAGGTGTGTGGCAGGATCTGACTGGGGAGCTGATAGAGAAACATTGTTAATGATATATAGAACTAAGATAAGATCAGCAATTGGCTATGGGTGTATGGCTTATGGGTCAGCTGCACAATCTGTAATTAATAAGCTTGATATAATTCAAGCAAAAGCACTAAGAATGTGTAGTGGGGCATTCTGTACCACTCCCACTCCAGCTCTTCTTATAGAAATGGGTGAAAATGCCTTTGCAGTTAAGAAGGTACAAGCTTGGATTGAAATATTTAATGAAATTAAAAGGACAGGATAAAATCTCTTCTAAAAATATGTTGAGACAGCACTGGGAGTTCATGTGGTCAAATAGAAGGAGAAGAACTAATTTTATTGAAAAGGTTAAATCACTAGCAGAGCAAATGAGTATTTTTAATGCTAACGTGTGTCCTCTAGTCTGTTGGTCAGATGTACCTCCATGGATTTTCCCAGAACCCAGAACTGTGGGTTCTGGGTTCTGGGTTCCCCTCCTCCTTCTCAGGGGACACCAGGACCCTCCCTCACTTCAAGGTGACTACAGATCAGGTGGAGAAATAGCTGGAGAGACTCCGTCAGTGGAAGGCTTCGGGCCCTGACGGCATCTCCGCAAGGACCCTGAGGACCTGTGCCAACCAACTAGCTCCGGTACTGAAACACCTGTACAACCTGAGTTTGAGACTGGAGAGAGTACCAGTGCTGTGGAAGACATCCTGCCCGGTTCCTGTCCCCAAGAAGTCATCTCCATCGGATTTGAATGACTACCGACCAGTTGCCCTCACATCTCATGTGATGAAGGTCCTGGAGAGACTGGTCTTAGCCCACCTGAGGCTGCAGGTGAAAACGTGGCTGGACCCTCTGCAGTTTGCATATCAGCCCCATTTAGGAGTTGAAGATGCTGTTATCTACCTGCTACAACGAGCCCATCTGCACCTGGATGGTGGAGGAGATACTGTGAGAATCACTTTTTTTGATTTTTCCAGTGCCTTTAACACCATCCAGCCACTGCTGCTGGGTGAGAAGCTGCGGGTGATGGGGATTGACAGCTCTGTGATCTCCTGGATTACTGACTACCTGACAGGCAGACCACAGTTTGTCACGCTGGGCAGTGTCTTGTCTGGAGTGGTGGCTAGTGATATGGGAGCTCCACAGGGGACTGTGCTCTCTCCTTTTCTTTTTACCTTATACACTACTGACTTTCAGTACAGCACTGAGTCATGCCACCTGCAGAAATTCTCTGATGACTCAGCTGTTGTGGGGTGTATAAGAGGAGGAGAGGAGGGGTAGTACAGGGCACTGGTAGACAGATTTGTGGAGTGGACGGAGCACAATCACCTGAGGTTGAATGTCAGAATCAGAATCAGAATCAGAATCAGATTGATTGCCATTGTTCATGTAGTACACAAACTAGGAATTTGTCTCGGTGCAATGCTGCAACATTAAACATGATAAAAATAAAAGATAGAAATAAAAAACTATACATGCAATAAAATGTAGAATATGAATGAGTAATACTAGACAAAGCAATTTTTAAATATATTAGCGAGCAGCAGATATTGTGGAGTACCCCATAGTGCAGTCGGTAATGCAAAAAGAAAACAGTGATGATTGACATGAGTCTGGTTGAGCTGCTGTACATAGTGCACGAGAGTCTAATAAGTCACTTAGTGTTCAGCAGTCTGATGGCAGAGGGGAAGAAGCTGTTCATGTGATGGGAGGTTTTAGTCTGAATGGCCCGAAGTCTTCTACCTGAGGGGAGGGGGGCAAACAGTACGTGACCAGGGTGTGAAGGATCGGCTATGATCCGGCCTGCACGCCTCCGGGTCCTGGAGATGTACAGGTCCTGGAGGGATGGGAGCTTGCAGCCGATCACCTTCTCAGCAGCGCGCACGACGCGCTGCAGCCTTAATCTGTCCCTGGCAGTGGCTCCTGCATACCACACGGTTATAGAGGTGGTGAGGATGGACTCGATGATGGCCGTGTAGAACTGCACCAACATCTTGGTGGGTAGCTTGAGCTTCCTCAGCTGCCTCAGGAAGAACATCCTCTGCTGGGCCTTTTTGATGAGGGAGCTGATGGTCGGCTCCCACTTGAGGTCCCGGGTGATGGTGGTGTCCAGGAAGCGGAAGGAATCTGCAGTGGTGATGGGAGAGCCTGTGAGGGTGAGGGGGGGCAGAGGGGTTGTGGCTTTCCTGAAGTCCACGATCATCTCCACTGTCTTCAGAGCGTTCAGCTGCAGGTTGTTGTGGCTGCACCAGGACGCCAGCTGGGCTACCTCTTTCCTGTAGACGGACTCGTCGCCATTGGAGATGAGTCCGATGAGGGTGGTGTCGTCCACAAACTTGATCAGCTTGACAGACTGGTGGCTGGAGGTGCAGGAGTTGGTATAAAGGGAGAAGAGTAGGGGGGAAAGTACACAGCCCTGGGGTGATCCGGTGCTGATGCTAACAGAGTCAGAGACAGTCTTTCCCAGCCGCACATGCTGCCTCCGGTCCGTCAGGAAGTTGGTGATCCACCTGCAGAGGGAGTCAGGCACGTTGAGCAGGGACAGCTTGCCCCGGAGCAGAGCGGGGCGGATGGTGTTGAATGCAAAGCTGAAGTCCACAAACAGGATCCTGGCGTAGGTTCCCGGGGAGTCCAGGTGCTGCAGGATGGAGTGGAGGACCAGGTTGACTGCGTCGTCCACAGACCTGTTGGCTCGGTAGGCAAACTGCAGCGGGTCCAGGAGGGGAGTGGTGATGGACTTGAGGTGGGACAGGACCAGGCGCTCAAAGGACTTCATGACTACAGAGGTGAGCGCTACAGGTCTGTAGTCGTTAAGTCCAGTGATCCGTGACTTCTTGGGGACAGGGATGATGGTGGAGGTTTTGAGGCAGGTCGGCACGTGGCATAACTTCAGGGAGGTGTTAAAAATGTCTGTGAAGACAGGAGTCAGCTCTTCCGCACAGTGTCTCAGGGTGGAGGGAGACACGCCGTCCGGACCGGGGGCCTTGCGCGGGTTCAGTCTGGAGAACTGTCTGTGCACGTCCTGCTCATTGATGACAAGGGCGGGGGGAGGAGGGGGGGCCGCCTTTGATGAAGTGGGGACCATGGAGGCAGTGGCACTGGGGGGGAGGGGGGAGATGGACACAGCTGACGAGGAGTCAAAACGGGCATAATGTTGGGACAGTCTTTGACAAAGGGCTATGTCATCCTGACCTTTAGAAGCCTGAGGCCGATAGTTAGTGATTTGCCTCAGTCCTCTCCACACAGAAGCCGAGTCGTTAGCAGTGAACTGCTGCTGGAGTCTCTCAGAATACACAGATTTAGCTCTCCTCAGCTCTCTGCTAAACTGATATTTGACCTCCCTGTAGCAGTCCCTGTCTCCACTTTTCAACGCTGCTTCCTTCTCCTTCCTGATCTGTCTGAGCTTAGCTGTGAACCAGGGCTTGTCATTAGAGTAACTCACCCTGGTGCACGATGGAAGAATGCTCTCCTCACAAAAGTGGATATATGAGTTCACAGTGTCCGTATACTCATCCAGATCATGCGTGGCTCCTTTAAACATGCCCCAGTCAGTTATTTCCAAGCATGTGCTCAGCTTCTCCCCAGCTTCACTGGTCAATTTTCTCGTAGTGCTCACAACAGGTTTAGTGAGCTTTAGTCTCTGTCTGTATGTAGGAATGAGGTGGACCATCAAGTGATCAGATAGTCCGAGCGCAGCGCGGGGAACAGCGCGATACGCGTCCTTAACTGTTGTGTAACAGTGATCCAGCGTGTTCTTTCCTCTGGTGGGGCATTTAATAAACTGTTTGTATCAGGGGAGATCATAGCTCAGGTTGCTCTGGTTAAAGTCGCCAACCACAATAACCAGAGAGTCCGGGAAAGTGCGCTCCGTTTGTTGAATGTGATCCGCGAGCGTGCGCTGAGCCTCGCGCGCATCCGCGTCGGGCGGGACGTAAACAGCGGCCAGGATGAATGAAGCGAACTCCCACGGGGAATAAAAAGGCTTGCAGTTAATGAATAAATATTCCAGAGCAGGAGAACAGTGTTGGGAAATCACCGTTACATCAGAGCACCAGCTGCTGTTGATGTAAAAGCAGACTCCTCCTCCTGAGGACTTACCAGAGAGCTCTGTGTCTCGATCAGTATGAAACAGCTGAAATCCCTTGAGGAGGAGCGCGCTGTCCGGAGTCGCTTCCTTAAGCCAGGTCTCAGTAAAACAGAGGGTAGACGAAGTAGAGAGGTCCTTAAAACGCATCAGCAGTCTCAGTACATCTACCTTGTTAGAGAGAGAATTGGCATTGGACAGAAATATGCCAGGCAAAGCCGTGCGCGTGCCTCTCATGTGAAGCCGCACGAGAGCACCCGCTCGCCTTCCTCTCTTTCGCCGTCTCACTTTTTGGGCTAAAAAGTGAACCAGATCGGCGGCAGGAGCCAGGTCAGCAAGACCAGGGAGATGGTGATTGACTTCAGGAAGAGGAAGACTCCTTCTCAGCCACTGCAGATTAGGGGGGAGGATGTGGGAGTGGTTGAGGACTACAAATATCTGGGTGTCAGGATCAGCAGCGGGTTGGACTGGAGATCCAACACCAATGCTGCGCACAACAAGGGGATGAGCAGACTCTACTTTCTGAGAAAGCTGAGATCCTTCAACGTGTGCAGCAGGATGCTGGAGCTTTTCTACCAGACTGTTGTCGCCAGCGCCATCTACTTTGCTGTAGTCTGTTGGGGTAGAAGAATCAGGGCTAGAGATACCAACAGACTTGACCAGATTATCAAGAGGGCTGGCTCTGTAATTGGTCTCAGACCGGAGACCTTTGAGACAGTGATGGAGAGGAGAACACTAAATAAACTGCGATCCATCATGGACAATCCTGATCACCCCCTCCACCACACACTAGATAGACAGCGAAGCACTTTCTCCAGTAGACTACTACAGCTTCGTTGTCGAACGGCCAGGTACAGGAAATCTTTCCTGCCACATGCAATTTCACTGTACAATAACTCACTATGATGTTGTATTCTGGTCATAGCTATGCTGCCACACTGCACCTTACAGACTAACTGGTACATCACATTTCACTCTGCTCCTGATAGTCCTTCTTTGTGCAATGGGATGATTCATGTGTTTATACGGGTCATCATATATTAAGCTATGATGTATATAGGTTTTATAGTCGTGTTAGTTTTTACTTTGCATGTGTGTGTTTCTGTTGTTTGGTTGTCAACTGTCATGCTGCTGTTACACTGTAATTTCCCAGTTTGGGATCAATAAAGTACATCTATCTATTTATCTATATGGGGGGGAGTTTTAACTTGAACGCAATAATTGTGTAAGTATAAAAGTTTGGGCACACAGTTACTTAGTCACACCAGTTAAATAATATTTTTCATGGGATGCTCAAGTTTTTTCAAACTTCATGCCTTCTTCACACAGTATAACACATCCAGTTCAGTTGCAGCATTGTTAAAATTCAACTGATGATGATTATAAAGCAAACAAGTTTAAGACCAGTACATCTATAAATGCGAGGAATCTGTGTGTGTGTGTGTGTGTGTGTGTGTGTGTGTGTGTGTGTGTGTGTGTGTGTGTGTGTGTGTGTGTGTATTCCTCACATATCACTCACATCGTTCATTAGACTGACCTCAGAAGAAGAAGAAGAAGAAGAAGAAGAAGAATCCCGCAGCACAGATGCTTGTAACCCTAATACACAAAAAAGAGTGCAGGTCAATTTAAGCCTTGTGTTATGATGATAGAAATATGATGTCATCTGGAGAGTTGACCCGCTGGAACAGAATGACAAAAGACATGCGACCCAGTTACACAAGCATGTTTTGCAATTTTTATTTATTTTTTTTTTTTTGTTTAAATGAGCTGAAAATATACCTGGACATGTAATATTTTTGTAAGACGTGCTCATGACTCCTGGTGTAAAATATTATGTAATGCAGGCTGAGATTAAATCACGTGATTTATTTTTAAAACGCTTTGGTAAGCCTGGTACTTTCCTTTCACCAAGAACAAAGGTTTTATTGGCTTGTTAGTGTCAGCAAAACAAGTTTAAAACAACGGGACTTTTATTTTATGTAACAATAATATTCCTAAGTGTAGAAAATAAAACTGAAAGACAAAGATCATTCAACAAATGTACATCACCTACACTGGAAAATAAAAGAATAAGACTGTCATTGCATTTGTGTTTTATAGAGAGAAGTTAGATGAGTAACCATATAGTAATAGTCAGAAGGCCATTTCAAGCTTTTTGGGACTCTATGCAAGGTTGTGTTTGGGGGCCCCATTTTTGGAATGGGAAAGAATTCAAACCACATTGGGGAGAAAACTCTCTTCCAATAAGAGCATCAAGAAAATCAAATTGTGTCATTCTCTGAATGAACAGAAAAAATAAACCATTACATGGAATAGAAATTAAACCACCATCCTCATGACTGTTCTAAATTTACAAGAAAAAGTTACAAATTTAAGAGAAAGAAAAAATTGCAAGTCTGAGGAATAAAAAAAAATGCATATTTACTGGGAAAAAGCTGCAAATTTACAGAAAAATAGTGGAAAATGTTGCAACTTCACAAAGAGAAAAGTTTCAAATTTACAGGAAGATTTTTGCAAATTTACAGGAAAAAGTTTCAAAATTATAGGAAAAACAGTCACAATTTTTTAAGGAAAAAATGCAAATTTATGTGAAAAAAAAACACATTTCAAATTTGAGGATTTTTTTTTTACAAATATTCAATAAAGAAGCCGCAAATTTATGAGAAAAAAGCTGAAGTTACTGTGAGTTTAATTCTCCTCCCAAAAATATGTTGAAGTTGAACTTGTAACTTAGGGCGCCTCTAGTGGTTCAGGGGACCCCCACCAAGCATTTGCACAGTCTGCTTTGTAGCTAGAAATGGCTTTAGCAATAGTGCAACACTTTTCAGTTTTTTAGAAAAACAAATTATGATATTATATTATATTATGTTTCTCCAACGATACTGACTATGATGTTACAACCTATGAGAGATTATTAAAAAGAAAACAGGAAAATCCTGCCTTGGTAACTGAACCACTACATGACACTGTGACAGGGTTGCGTGATATGATGTCATAGTTCACATGCAATCATGAAAGGAGGAGCCAAACACCCTCCTGTTTTAAAAGGGAACATGCCAACTTGTTAGAACTCACTGGGTTGGAAAAGTCTCAGCGTCTCTTTAGTATTAATCAAAGCAGCGATTATGTGTAGGCTGGCTGTTCGCTCTCCTGGAGGCGAGGCGGGGATCATCCACCTGTACAAGGGCAAGACTCAGCAACCCCATCATGTGGTCTGTGACGTGACTGTGCTGCAACTGAAGCAGGAAGCGCTCAAAACCTTTCCCAAGTCAGGTAGGTAACCTGATAACCGAGAGAAAAAAAAAATGAAGACTGGAAATCAAAATAACACGATTGTTTTTCCAGCCTAGAAGGAACACAGGTGTGACTTTTGTGCTGTAGTTGGTTATGTAGGCTACATTTGTTATTATGCAGGGTATAGGTAATAGTGACATAATTGTACAAATATGATTATCAAGACCAAAGAGATGTAATCAGCTGAATAGCTGTGACTCTCCAATTTGTGAGGTTTTCTCTTAACTTTGCAATTCTTACCTGGTACTTGCATTTTTTTTTTTTTAATTTGTGATTTTTATTTTTCTTGTAATTTTTTCCATACAAATTTGTGATTTTCTTTCTCATAAATTGGTGATTTTTCTTGCAAATTTATGATTTCTTTCTAATACATTTAAAATGTTTTATTGTAAAGCTTATTTTATCATCAAAAAATAGATTATTTTTTTCCTCATACATGCAGCGTTTTTTGTTTTTTTTTTACAATAAATATAACCTTTTTCTTACAGCCTAAATGCTCAACATTTTTGCAATGAATTTTCAATGTTTATTCTTAAATGTGTAAGTTTTTCCTTGTGAAGTTGTTGTGACTATATGTAATGGAGTCAATAAAAGCATTTGACCTTCTTGGTCATACAAGTAGAGTGTAGGACGCGGTGCATGGAGGTTGTGAGATCAAATCCCTGTGTGATGTCACCATCCCTACTCCTTAGTCACACTTGGCATTGTTGGCAGGACTTTATGATGTCATATTAGTCCCATTCCCCAGACACCACCAACGTGTGACTCAAAGAGGTGTTGCTGGTCTGGGACTCACGGGGGCAGGGGCAGAAGGCAGACATTCTCAGTGCTTCAGTGCACCTCTGACATCAGGACAATGTCAAAATCCCAAAAATTTGGAGTGGCATTTACTAAAAAATCGTCTGCAGTGATGCAGACGTTGTCTTTTGTGGTGAAGAGAGAGCAAAGCTCTAAGGCAAGGCTGTCAATTTACCGGTCAGTCTACATTCTTACCCCCACCTATGGTCACGAGCTTTGGGTAATAACCCAAAGAATGAGATCGTGGATACAAGCAGCTGAAATGAGCTTTCTCCTTAGGATTGCTGGGCACCCTTAGAGATAGGGTGAGGAGCTCAGTCATCCTGGAGAGGCTCAGAGTTTCAGAACCACTGCTCCTCCACATTGAAAGGAGCCATTTGAGGTGGTTTGGGCATCTGATCAGGATGCTTCCTAGACACCTCCCACTTGAGGTGTTTCAGGCACGTCCCACTGGGAGGAGACACCAGGGCAGACCCAGGACTCGCTGGAGACACTACATCTCCCAGCTGCTCTGGGAACGCCTTGGTATCCTCTCTGAAGAGCTGGAAGAGGTGGCTGGGGAGAGGCAAGTTTGGGCTTCTCTGCTTGAACTGCTGCCTCCGCAACCCAGACCTCCGGAAAAGCGGTAGTAGATGGATGAATGGATGGATGGATTTACTAAAAAAAAACAAAAAACTTGTCAACTGTTTTCACTTAGAATTTCTAATAAAAGTTCCTCAGTTTTTTCTGAAGTAGTACCAAAGGCAAGACACAGTCCCAAGGATGGATAATTGTTTTCACACATAAGGAGTTGTTCAGAGCTCCTTATACGAAGAATCAAGTCAATGACGGTAATGCAGCTGTAAGCTGGTTGACAACTGCCAATCAAATCTAAAAGAAGAAGAAGAACTTTATTTTTCCGTTAAATTTTCTTATGCTTTGGTAATAAATCGATAGAATCGATTAAAAGCTTTCATACTTTGCTTTCCAAGCAGGTTGACCATCTTGGTGGCACAATGCCATAGTGGGAGTTTGAAACCCTGAGTGGACATCACCAGCTGGGCGTCATGCCTACTCCTGCCATTTTTGAGTCTTTTTTTTCTGAGGCTGCTGGTGTTTATAAAATGTTTTGTGTATATGTGTGTCTAGGTTGCTTTGTTGGTGATGTGAAGCTGATCGTTGACAATAAACCCCTGGACAAGGACTCTGCTTCGCTTTCTGAATATGGAGTCAAGCCTTCATCAGTTGTTCATATGATAAGGAAGGTCAGCGGAGGCTGAGAAGAAGAGGATCTGATATCTGACGAGATCATAAACAAATGGATGAATGAATGAATGAACTTTGTGACTAAAACAGACTGAAATGAATTTTTACATGTTTGTCCTTTGCATTGTTTTAAAAATTTGTTTTCCACAATTTTATATGGGCTACCTCCTGCAACTATATTTTCTGATTCCATCTTTTTTAAGCTAAATTATAGTTTCCACCATGTGTGATTTAAAAAAAATCCTTCCAAAAGTCTATTGGTGTGAGTTAATAATGGTACAGTAATCAGAATGACTGTATAGAATAAGTGATCTACTGTTTGCATAATGTGTTGTACTTTTTTAATGTAAAGAATAATGTTGAGCATTGAACATGGCACTATTCTTAAATGCAAAAAATACAAAAAAATCCACATTTGTTTTTGGCCATAATCTAAAGTAAAATACCGTAGCTTATAAATTAAGCTTTCCACTTTGTTCTCACTTTTGTATCCTAAACTTGCTTCTCTTCCTTGTAAATTTGCCAATATTTTCTCACAAATTTGCAACTTTTTTGTCATGGATTTGCCTTTTTTCCCCTCACCAGTTTAAAACTTTTTCTTCATCATTATGAAATTTTCCTCATAAATTTGCAACTTTTTTCTTGTAAATGTTTCACGTTTTTCTCATAAATTTACCACTATTGCGTCATAATTTTACTTTTTTTTTACTTTTTGGTGAAATTGCCACTTAATGTCATCATTTTTTTTCCTTTTTCCTCACAATTTTTTCTTTTAAGTTTGTCATTTTCTTCTTGAAAAATTTCCTATCATATGTCACAAATTTACAACTTTATTTTCATAAATTTTCCCTTTTTTCAGACACGTTTGCTCATTTTTGTTACAAAATTTTATTTTGTCCCCCTCATCCATCAGCCTTTTCGTAATAAATGAGCCACATTTTTCTGACAAATTTGCTACATTTTTTAATAAATTTGCCATTTTTTTTCTAATTGGTCACTTTTTTCTAGTCAATTAATTAATTGGCCACTTTTTTGTTAAATGAAAACCCCACCCCCACCTCTCAAAGGGCCTTAATCCTAATGCGCCCTCACATAAATTAATTTACAAATTTTTTTTAACAAAAAAAAAAAATTGTCAAACTACATTTTATATATAAAACCTCCTTGCTCATTTTATTTTAACCTTGCTGCCACTAAAGAGCTTCTCCTACTACGTTGCGCTTTTTCTACCACTTTGCTGCATGATTTGACTCTTCGACTGGCCGGAAGTGCGGACGGCGCAACTGCAGGGAGGGTTGAAGGCTGTCCTCGAGTTTCGACGTGGCCAAGTTCAGGTTTTCGCTAAAGAAGATCAAAGGAAAAACCTTTCAGGAGAAATTTGCCTTGTTTGGGGACTATCAGAGTCGGTCCACGCAGGTGGGTGGTGAGTGGGATGGGGGTGAGCGGCAAGTCGTGGGTAAAAGCGGACCAAAGAGGAAGAAACAGGAGGATGGTAGTGATGGCAGAAATGGAACGATGGAGAGACTGAATCATTTGGAACAATTGATTCAGAAAAAGAATTGATGTTTTGGAACATTTGAAACATCTCCCCACAGCGACATCTGGTGGCCAAATGTTATAATACTACACTGAAACAGTCAAGTGTTTTCGTGTTTTTATCTCTTAACGTTTCGTATTTTGTTTGGGTTTATAGTATTATTTGTCTGAAAATATATATTTTTTCAGTTAGTATTTGTAGGGGGTGCTAGTGTACAAAATAGACATCCGTCACTGTTTTTAGGGGGTGCTTGTGTACATTCAATTCTTTTTGCCTTCCTGTCAAGGAACAACAAAAAGACTGAGTTAGGAGGAATGTTGCCAAGCAAATTCATATATTGTAAATATATGTATCTATATGTAAATGTACAACAATATGGCTTATTTTAGTGATCAAATACATAATTTATTGTAAATAATAAAAAAGGTGTATAAATGATAAATGTATACTCGTATGTGTATTAAAAGACCATGAATACATACCATAAACACTATGCTGGTCATGGCTTGATTCAGCACTCGGTTGTGTTGTGCTAGGAATGCAGGTATCAGGATATTTGTCCGTAGGTGTCTCCACATACTTCTTGTATTGTTACAAAATGCAAGATGTTGCATACAATGCATACACTTAACTTTTTTTCCCTCAAGAAGGTCATAGTGATCCCAAACAGCTGACCTGGGACGCTTTCTACCGCCATCCATTTCCAAATAGTGTTAATCCAAAAGCACGCTCAGTACAAGACACTCAGAGAGGCAAGACTTGCAAGGCTGCACGGTGGTGCAGTGGTTAGCACTGCGGCAGCACAGTTTACCCTCGGCCGGGGGATCGCGGGGATCATGAGATTGTGGGTTCGATCCCTGCCCCCGGCCAACAGTGATCTGTGTGGAGTTTGCATGGTCTCCCCGTGCTTGCGTGGGTTTACTCCGGGATTTCTCCGGTTTCCTCCCACATGCCAAAAACATGCAAGTTAGGGATACGGGGCACTTGTGCACGCAGCGACCGGCAGCTGGTGGCTTGTCACCAGACTGCAAAACAAATCTACCTACGGGTACAAAATAAGAAATAAAAAAATAAATAAAATAAAAGACTTTGCAAACAAACTGGACTTTAGAGGAGGTTTTAAATGTTTTAGGCATGTGGGGTGATGAATCAGCAGCCAGTCAGGCAAGGACACAAGAAATTAGTATTTTACATATAAAGTATTTATATAATACATATATTGTACATAGAATAGGCATTTTAATATTGTGTAATGGCAGTATTTTACTTATTATTCCATTTTAGAAACGGGAAACAAGATCACCGCATAAAACAACGGTGAAGTTTCAAAACAGTTGGTGACGTAATGGAACGTGAAATGGAACAGTCACGTGACATCCTCTTTCTGATACAGACCTTGGAACAATGATTCGATTCAGAAGTTCCACCTAGGTTTCGGTACGTACTAAAGCACTGTTTCGACTTTGCCATCACTAGAGAATGGGTCTCAGGGTAGTGACGCGGATGGTGGTGCTCGGGATAAAATAGGAAGGAAGGAGGAAGAAAAGGAGATTAGTTACAAAGTTTATATAAAAGTGACGGAAGGTTCTGGGTTTTCTTCTATGAATCCCTTAAAACTGGCAAAAGAAATTAAAAGAGAAATTGGAGATGTTATGCGTGTTACAATCTTTAAAAGTGGGATGATGTTTGTAATATGTAAATCATCTATTCAACAGACTAAAGCACTCAAGATTAAAAGTTTGTTAGGGAAAAGTGTGGAAACATTTAAACCACATGTCACTTCAGAGGTTAAGGGAGTTATTTATAATGTGTCATCTGAAGTAACTGACCAAGAGCTGCTGACCTGTCTGAAAGGGGGTGAAGCCGTTGCAGTCAGGCACATGGGAAGGGGGGAGAGGAATGGCGGCTCTACTCCTGTCCTTATTACCTTTAAAGATAAACTGCCAAGGAGAGTAATGCTGGGGTACGTCAGTTACAATGTAGAAGAATATGAAAGGCCCCCATGAGGTGCTTTAAATGTCAAAAGTGTGGTCATGTGGCTGCAGTATGTGGAGGTGGTCAGAGGTGCAGACGGTGTGGTGAAGGTCATGATGGGAAGGAATGCAAAGAGCCAATGAAATGTTGTAACTGTGGAGGTGACCATCCAGCCTCATTCAAAGGGTGTGCCAATTATATCAAGGCAGAGAATGTTGAAAGAATCATGAGAGAAAACAAAATCTCATATGCAGAAGCAGTTAAACGGATGGAGGGAGTGCAGGGAACCAGGCAACAGCATGGCGACTCATTGTGCAACGAACCAATAAGGGTGAATAGCATACCAGGAAATGATGATACTGTTATTGTGAACAGGAAAGTGCTATTAGCGTTTATGGTGGAAGCAATGTGGAGAGTAAAACTGGTGGCAAATAAAAAATCAGATGTAGTACGGGAAATCACTTCTGCTGCTGAAAGGCTGTTGGATTTTAAAGGAATAGATCCGGAAGAAGTTTGGCAATTTACCTACTGTGGTGGAGGCCAAGGGTCAGGAGGAAGTTGGTACCAGGAATTAGACTGTAGCAACTGTGAAGAAGATGAAATGGCCAGTAGGAATAGTGAAAATGGTGATGATTAGCTTCCTTGGCATAATGTTTTGTATTATGCAATGGAATGCTAGGAGTCTGATGGCAAACGGACAGGAACTTAAACACTTTTTGAAGGAGCTTGAGGAGAAGCCAGATGTAATTTGTATTGAAGAGACTTGGTTAAAACAACACCTGGATTTTGTAGTACCAGGATACAAGTGTGAGAGGAAAGATAGAGAGATCAGCTCAGGAGGCGGATGTGCAACGTTTATCAGAGATGGGATTCAGTACAGGAGAAGGGAAATTAAAAGTACAATAGAGAGCATAACAGTAGAAGTGTGGACTAACTGAGGGAAAGCGTCAATTGTAAATGTATATAATCCATGCATCAATTTAGAAGAAAGTCATTTCCAGGAAGTTATGGATGAAGTTAGTCTCCCAGTAGTTTGGCTTGGGGACTTCAATGCGCATACTGAGTTATGGGGAAGCAGGAAAAGGGACAGAAATGGTAAAATTGTAGAGGATTTCATGGATAAATATAATTTGGTGATGCTAAATGATGGGCAGCCTATTTGGTTTGGAACAGGCCGGGGAATGGCAACCTCGATTGATATTACAATTGCATCGGCTGAGGTGGTGGCTATTGGTACATGTGTGGTGCACATATGTAGTTTCACGGGCTCACATGTGTATGACTGTTCATATGCTCTCATGTATATTCCTGTGTGCTTATTTTGGCTTCACGTCTGAAGAGGAAAAAAAGGTCTGGACCTCCTAGGGATAAGAGGAGGATGAGAGAGTTGGCCTTTTGATCTGCAAAGAGATGGACATGAATGATTTCCTGACCACCCAGGTTGGGGTGGAATCGAGAGGAACTACAGGGGGGATGCATTGTGTTTGGGATTTAAAGACAATGGGATTTTGTACTTTGATGTCAGGGGTATAAGACTGGCAGATGTTGGGGGTTTTTCCTTCTTCTGCTTCTGAATGTTGGAGAGTGTGTTGTGAATAAAAATGGAACCTGAGAAATAACTCTGCCTCATCCTTTCCACACAATCTCCACACTGGTGACCTTAAGACGTATTATGGCCGGAGACAATTCTCCTGCACCGGACTCATCAGGAGCCAGCCAAGCTAATGCAGCTACCACAGTCCAGCTTCCGGACTTCTTGCAGAACAGTCCGCGCTCCTGGTTTAACGCAGTCGAGGCACAGTTCCATCTTCGGAAGGTTTCGGCAGATGCCACGAAGTTCTACCATGTAGTTGCAAAGCTGGACAGCCACACAGCCCAGCGTGTAGAGAGCCTGATCAACCACCCGCCAGACGACGACAAGTACGGCACTTTGAAGGCTGCTCTCATCCGTTTTTTCACCCCCTCGCTGGGAGAGCGAGCAGAGAAGCTCCTGGCGTTGACTGAGTGTGAAGTTGACAGACCTGCAGACCTGATGGTGAAGATGCTGAGTTTGAGAGACGCTGAAGATGATGGCTTTATTTTCTCCCACCTTTTCCTCAGGACACTTCCGCCAGTGGTGAGAGTTACCCTGGCCAGTTCACAGCTGCTGGCCCACCGAGACTACCACGAGCTGGGCCAGGAGGCGCAATGACTGGTCGACGCCCATAGACGACACACGGCCACGACAGCAGCAGCGGAGCTGGGCGCAACATCCGGAGATGGCGGGGGGCCAGAGGCTGCAGCACCAGACTCACCGACGACTGCAGCGGTGGAGGCCAGGAGGCGCGGAGCGGATGACGTCCTTTGCTTTTACCATCGCTGTTTCGCCGAGAGGGCACGCAAGTGTATTCCACCGTGCCAATTCAAGCGCTCAGGAAATGCCAAGACCGGGAGTCGGTAGCAGCTGCGGCTCTCGGTGAGGAGAACAAGCTGCTCTACTTGAGGGACGCGCGATCGGGGAGGCACTTCCTCGTGGACACAGGCTCCCAGCTGAGTTTCATCACACCTTCCTACGCTGACCGGCTGGCGTCTTCCAGTGGCCCTGTGGTGTCAGCAGCGAACGGCTCGGCGATTAAGACCTTCGGAGAGAAGACCCTGTCTCTGTCTTTACACGGCCGCACATTTGAGTGGACTTTCGTCATAGCGGCAGTCAATTTCAACATGTTAGGTGCTGATTTTTTGTGCTCACATGGTTTGTTGGTCGATCTTGCCAACAGACGCCTGGTTAATGCATTCTCTTTTTCTTCTATTCCCTGCACAGCGCGAGTGGCCCTGCCAACAGCACAAGCCAATGTCACAGCTGCAGGTGGTAAGTTCCACAAACTCCTCACTCGGTTTCCAGCACTCACGGTGCCAACGTTTTCGGCGACCTGGCTAAACACGGGGTGGAGCATTTTATTACAACCACCGGACTGCCCGTTTTTGCAAAAGCTCGGCGCTTGGATTCAGCTAAACTGGCCATAGCGCGCGAGGAGTTCGCCAACCTGGAAAAACTGGGCATCATCCGACGTTCAAAGAGCCCTTGGGCTTCACCGCTTCACATGGTCCCTAAAACTGATGGCTCGTGGCGGCCGTGCAGTGATTTTCGCAGGCTGAACAATGCTACAGCACATGACCGCTACCCAATCCCACATATCCAGGATTTTTCAGTTCATTTGGCGGGGACGCGCATTTTTTCTAAGATAGACCTGGTGCGCGGTTATCATCAGGTCCCAGTCCGCGCTGAGGACATACTCAAAACAGCGGTAATAACTCCTTTTGGGCTTTTTGAGTTTTTGCGCATGCCGTTTGGGCTTAAAGGCGCAGCGCAGACTTTCCAACGCATGATGGACGCGGTGTTGCGCGATCTCCCTTTCGTGTTCGTCTACCTGGACGACATTTTGGTAGCCAGTGCGTCCGAAGATGAACACGAAAACCACCTCACGGCAGTTTTCCGGAGGTTGGCGGAGCACGGACTAATAATCAACCCAGCAAAGTGTCAGTTCGGGGTGGCCCAGATTGATTTTTTGGGGCATCGCGTCTCTCCCGAAGGAGCAGTTCCTCTGCCTGACAAGGTGCACGCGGTGGCAAATTTTTCCCAGCCACAAACGGTCAAAGCATTACAGGAGTTTTTGGGAATGGTGAATTTTTATAACTGTTTCCTCCTCCGCGCGGCGCAGCTCATGCAACCATTGTACGCTGCGCTTAAAAAACAAAAACCCGCAAATAAAATCGAATGGTCTCCCGAGCGGGAGCGCACATTCTCTGAAGTCAAAACAGCCTTGGCAAACGCTGCGTTGTTAGCGCATCCAGTCCCAACGGCCCGCATGGCGCTCACTACTGACGCGTCAGATGTGGCCATAGGAGCGGTTGTTGAACAGTATGTGGCTGGAGCCTGGCAGCCGCTCACATTTTTCAGCAAGACTTTGCGCGATAGTGAGTGAAAATACAGCGCATTCGACAGGGAGTTGTTAGCTCTCCATTTGGCTATTCGTCACTTCCAGTTTTGGCTGGAGGGACGCCGTTTCACCGCATTCGTTGACCACAAGCCGCTGACTTTTGCAATGGCCAAGATTTCGGAACCTTGGTAGGGCCGGCAGCAGAGACAGCTGGCCACAATTTCGGAGTTCACTACCGATATCCAGCATGTAGCGGGTAAACTTAACGTGGTGGCAGACTGCCTCTCGCGTGCCGTGGCTGCTCCAGCCCGCGTAGAGGTAGATTTCGCAGCTGTTGCCGCAGACCAGGGTAGCAGCGTAGAAGTGCGTGCGGCCCCAGTCCGCGTAGGGATAGATTACGCAGCCATGGCCGAGGAGCAGGGCGGCGATGCGGACGTGTGCGTGCTCCAGTCTGGACCAACAGGGTTAAGGCTGGAGGACAGGGTGCTGTAAGACGGTATGCCCTCCCTAATCTGCGATATTTACACCGGGCGACCCCGTCCGGTGGTTCCGGCCTCGTGGCACCGCCGCGTTTTTGACTTGATCCATTCGCTGGCGCACCCGGGGGTGTGCGCTTCGGTCAAAATGGTAGGGGAGAAATTTGTATGGCTGGGCCTGCGCAAGTAAGTTAGAGAGTGGGCGGCAGCCTGCATGGCCTGTCAGCGGGCCAAAGTGCATAGACACACAAGAGCTCCTTTGGAGCCGTTTCATATTCCAGCTAAACGGTTTGATCATGTCCATGTGGACCTCGTAGGCCCCCTACCGCCCTCACAAGGGTGCACACATCTTCTGACAATGGTTGACCGCACCACGCGCTGGCCAGAAGTAGTTCCCCTGTCATCAACCACAGCCGAGGAGGTGGCGCGCGCTTTTTTAACTGCATGGGTAGCGCGTTTTGGAGTTCCGTCGGATATTACGTCTGACAGAGGCCCACAATTTGTTTCTGAACTTTGGTCAGCGATGGCCCGCAGCCTGGGGGCAACGATCCACCGCACGACCGCGTATCACCCGCAGGCGAACGGGTTATGCGAACGTTTTCACAGGTCGCTGAAGGCGGCTCTCAGAGCGTCGCTTACGGATGCAAATCGGGTTGACAAACTACCATGCGTTCTATTGGGGTTGCGTTCTGCACCTAAAGAGGATTTAGACGCCTCCCCAGCGGAGCTAGTGTTCGCACAGCCACTTCGGCTGCCTGGAGAATTTCTCCCTGACAACCCAGCGCCAGAGTTCTCCTCGGCTCAGTGGTTGCAGAATAGCATGGGCCCGAGTGTCCTACCAGGCCCCGTTCACCACAGTTTTCCGCGTGTTTTTGTGCCTAAAGCTTTAAAAAATGCGGAGTTTGTTTTTGTCAGACATGATGCCCACCACACAGCTCTGCGACCACCTTACGATGGACCATTTAGAGTGCTAGAAACAGGTGATAAGCATTTTTTGCTAGATTTGGGGGGCAGAAAGGAGATGATTGGCATAGACAGACTCAAACCTGCTTTTGTGATGGCTGACGAAGCTGTGCAGTTGGTGAGGGCCCCACGACGGGGTAGACCCCCTAGGGAGCATTCCTCAGTACACCCACAGAGATTGACTAACAGTTTTAATCCCCAGACAGCAGCTCCACAGCAGGAGGACGCCGCGGAAGAGGTTAAGCCCGCCTGCAGCAGATACGGCAGAAGATGTATGTATGGCGATTTTATTATGACATGCAATCTGTGTTAGTTTGTTCCGTCTTAGATGTTTGGGGGGGGGTTATGTGGTGCACATATGTAGTTTCACGGGCTCACATGTGTATGACTGTTCATATGCTCTCATGTATATTCCTGTGTGCTTATTTTGGCTTCACGTCTGAAGAGGAACAAAAGGTCTGGACCTCCTAGGGATAAGAGGAGGATGAGAGAGTTGGCCTTTTGATCTGCAAAGAGATGGACATGAATGATTTCCTGACCACCCAGGTTGGGGTGGAAGCGAGAGGAACTGCAGTGGGGATGCATTGTGTTTGGGATTTAAAGACAATGGGATTTTGTACTTTGATGTCAGGGGTATAAGACTGGCAGATGTTGGGGGGTTTTCCTTCTTCTGCTTCTGAATGTTGGAGAGTGTGTTGTGAATAAAAATGGAACCTGAGAAATAACTCTGCCTCATCCTTTCCACACAATCTCCACACATGGAAGATAATGGATTGGAACCTAATGGGCAGTGATCATGTGTCAATAATTGTCAAGTTTGGCAGAACTCTTATTGAGGATCCAACCCCCCCCCCCCTTCCGAGGTTAAACTATAAAAGAGCAAACTGGGTAGAGTATAAGGAAAAAGTAAGCCTGAAAGTAGCAGATATACAGAGTGAGAAAGGAGTGGATGAGTGGAACAATTCTTTAACTAAAGTGATTTGGTCTGCTGCATCAGAGGTTATCCCTAGGAAAAAGATTCCTAAGGGAGGGACTATGGTCCCTTGGTGGAATGAAGAATGTAGCCTGGCAATTAAAGGCAGAAACAGAGCATATAGCAGGTTAAAGAGGCATCCAACAGAAAGCTTAGCAACTGAATTTAAAAGACTGAGAGCTAAAGTGAGGAGAGTAATCAAAGAAGCAAAAAAACAAAGCTGGAGAACTTTTTATGAAAAACTGGATCCAGATACTCCTGTTAAAAAAGTCTGGAGTTTAATTCATAGAATGACAGGAGCCTTTAGGCAGACAGTAATCCCTGTTCTTCAGTATAATGGATGTGAGGCAGTTAATTGTAAAGAAAAATCAAAGGTATTGGTTAAACAATTTCAGAAGGTGCACAGCCAAAGTAATATAAGTGAGGAAAGCAGAAGAAGAGCAGAGATTGTAGAAAAGCAGCAGTACAAATTGCGAGTGAGTAGTGAGAATTCTGACATTGTTAATGCAATGTTCACCTTAAGTGAACTTAAAAGAGCTCTAGATAGGAGAAAGGACACGTCTCCAGGAAGAGGTGGGCTGAGCTACCAATTATTTAAACAGGCTGGGGTGGTATTGCTAGAGGAGGTATTGGCCCTGCTTAACAGTGTGTGGGAAAGTGGGTGTCTTCCTAAGGAGTGGAAACATGCTGTAATAGTTGCAATTTTGAAACCTGGGAAGGTGGCCAGCAGCCCAGGCTCCTACAGTATAGACCTATTGCTCTCACCTCAGTACTATGTAAAATAATGGAGCGAATGATAACAGAAAGGCTAGTGTGGAAGCTTGAGAAAAGCAGGTTCTTTGTGGACCATCAAAGTGTATTTAAGCAGGGATGTTCTACTATGGATGCTGTCCTAAATTTAAACACTGATATCAGGAAGGCAATTGCCAGTAGAGAGGTGGTAGTGGCAGTCTTCCTAGATATTGAGAAGGCGTATGATATGCTGTGGAAGGAAAGGCTGTTGATCACATTACATGATGCTGGAATCCAAGGGAGAATGTTTAATTGGATCAAGAATTTCCTTTGTAATAGAATAATTCAGGTCCGGGTGGGGAGGGAACTCTCTGAGGAACATGAGGTGGAGAATGGAACTCCGCAAGGAAGTGTGATTAGCCCTATCCTCTTTAATATTCTGGTGAATGGTATGTTTAGTAGAGTGGGGAAAGAATTTGGGGTTTCCCTATTTGCAAATGATGGGGCTATATGGAAACGAGGCAGGAACTTAGCTTATGTATACAACCAGGTTCAGAAAGCCCTAGAGAATATAATAGGATGGGCTGATGAATGGGGCTTTAAAATATCAGTTGATAAGACCAAGTATATGGTATTTGGGCATAAAAAGAAATTACCTGCATGGCACCTGCGATTATATGGGGAAGACACTGAAAGAGTTAAGTATTTTAAATTCCTTGGAATGTAGCTAGATCAAAGGTTAACATGGAAAACTCATATTGACAAAATCTGTGGAAAGTATGAAAAAATCATAAACATGCTTAGGTGTGTGGCAGGATCTGACTGGGGGGCTGATAGAGAAACATTGTTAATGATATATAGAACTAAGATAAGATCAGCAATTGGCTATGGGTGTATGGCTTATGGGTCAGCTGCACAATCTGTAATTAATAAGCTTGATATAATTCAAGCAAAAGCACTAAGAGTGTGTAGTGGGGCGTTCTGTACCACTCCCATTCCAGCTCTTCTTATAGAAATGGGTGGAAATGCCTTTGCAGTTAAGAAGGTACAAGCTTGGATAGAAATATTTAATGAAATTAAAAGGACAGGATAAAATCTCTTCTAAAAATATGTTGAGACAGCACTGGGAGTTCATGTGGTCAAATAGAAGGAGAAGAACTAATTTTACTGAAAAGGTTAAATCACTAGCAGAGCAAATGAGTATTTTTAATGCTAACGTGTGTCCTCTAGTCTGTTGGTCAGATGTACCTCCATGGATTTTCCCAGAACCCAGAACTGTGGGTTCTGGGTTCTAGGTTCCCCTCCTCCTCCTCAGGGGGCACCAGGACCCTCCCTCACTTCAAGGTGACTACAGATCAGGTGGAGAAACAGCTGGAGAGACTCCGTCAGCAGAAGGCTTCGGGCCCTGACGGCATCTCCGCAAGGACCCTGAGGACCTGTGCCAACCAACTAGCTCCGGTACTGAAACACCTGTACAACCTGAGCCTGAGTCTGGAGAGAGTACCAGTGCTGTGGAAGACATCCTGCCCGGTTCCTGTCCCCAAGAAGTCATCTCCATCGGATTTGAATGACTACCGACCAGTTGCCCTCACATCTCATGTGATGAAGGTCCTGGAGAGACTGATCTTAGCCCACCTGAGGCTGCAGGTGAAAATGTGGCTGGACCCTCTGCAGTGTGCATATCAACCCCATTTAGGAGTTGAAGATGCTGTTATCTACCTGCTACAACGAGCCCATCTGCACCTGGATGGTGGAGGAGATACTGTGAGAATCACTTTTTTTGATTTCTCCAGTGCCTTTAACACCATCCAGCCACTGCTGCTGGGTGAGAAGCTGCGGGTGATGGGGGTTGACAGCTCTGTGATCTTCTGGATTACTGACTACCTGACAGGCAGACCACAGTTTGTCAGGCTGGGCAGTGTCTTGTCTGGAGTGGTGGCTAGTGATACGGGAGCTCCACAGGGGACTGTGCTCTCTCCTTTTCTTTTTACCTTATACACCACTGACTTTCAGTACAGCACTGAGTCATGCCACCTGCAGAAATTCTCTGATGACTCAGCTGTTGTGGGGTGTATAAGAGGAGGAGAGGAGGGGGAGTACAGGGCACTGGTAGACAGATTTGTGGAGTGGACGGAGCAGAATCACCTGAGGTTGAATGTCAGCAAGACCAGAGAGATGGTGATTGACTTCAGGAAGAGGAAGACTCCTTCTCAGCCACTGCAGATTAGGGGGGAGGATGTGGGAGTGGTTGAGGACTACAAATATCTGGGTGTCAGGCTCAGCAGTGGGTTGGACTGGAGATCCAACACCAATGCTGCGCACAACAAGGGGATGAGCAGACTCTACTTTCTGAGAAAGCTGAGATCTTTCAATGTGTGCAGCAGGATGCTGGAGCTTTTCTACCAGACTGTTGTCGCCAGCGCCATCTTCTTTGCTGTGGTCTGTTGGGGTAGCAGTATCAGGGCCAGAGGTACCAACAGACTTGACAAGATTATCAAGAGGGCTGGCTCTGTAATTGGTCTCAGACCGGAGACCTTTGAGACAGTGATGGAGAGGAGAACACTAAATAAACTGCGATCCATCATGGACAATCCTGATCACCCCCTCCACCACACACTAGGTAGACAGTGAAGCACTTTCTCCAGTAGACTACTACAGCTTCGTTGTCGAATGGCCAGGTACAGGAAATCTTTCCTGCCACATGCAATTTCACTGTACAATAACTCACTATGATGTTGTATTCTGGTCATAGCTATGCTGCCACATTGCACCTTACAGACTAACTGGAACGTCACTTTTTCACTCTGCTCCTGATAGTCCTTCTTTCTGCAATGGGATGATTCATGTGTTTATACGGGTCATCATATATTAACCTCTTGCACTCCGGGATACCGCGGGCAGTCACGTCTCTGCATCCTAGCGCACCCTCGTGCGCAAAAAAAAAAAGCTGCATTTCCGTTCTTCCACTACAGACACAGCAGCGAACAGAAAGCCAAAGGAGTGCTTTGATTGGTTTAGATTTGATTGACCTCTCATTTGACTAATAAGAGCCTTGAATTGGGTTTCTGAAACCTTGAAGAACCAATGACTGAAAACCTAGCAAGAAGGACCCGCCTACCAATGGCTGCGAATGCAGCGAGCCAATTGAAGCAGAGAAGTTCGACGATTGAAAGCGTGCGTCCCGTGCGTAAAATCTGTTTTGTCTAAGCCGCTGGGTGACACACACGCGTTCGCCAGTCTTTTTTTCTTACTACTGTTCTTATTTGTTTTGAAAAATCGTTCGCCAAAACCGCAATAATGGAATCATGGTTTGACCGGGTTGCATGGCCAGAACCACCAGTCGTAACAAGCGGACCAGCGTCATGTTCGTCTGACAATGAGGAAGAGAAGTTCGCCAGCGACACTGCTGTTGTGGACAGGTAAGTGTTATAAGCTAAGTTATTCTTTATCCCTGAAAATTGTAATCAAAATGACTTTTGACCGAAGGTAAATTACAACTGAGCGTCATCGCCACATGACAGACCGCGGCGCACGTGTCCGTGCACCGCGTCCGGACCATGAATGGTTCCCCCCCCCCGCTACTCCTCTGTAGCGGATTGCAGATATTATTGCAGATATTTTAGTACAACTGTGCGTAGTAGACCACGGCACACAGCCGTGGTCCGTCATGTGACGATGGATGATGTCCGTCCTCTGTAGCGGGGGGGGCGGAGTTGTTATCCTCTACATTGCAGATATTTTAGCATAATTTTTATTGCACTGTAGGTTATTTTTTCTTGTAAAAAAAAAAGCCACACATTTTTTACGTGGCATGCTTCTTTGTGTGTGGGGGCTTGTTTGTTCATTCATTCATTCATGAATGAATAAACAACCCCCCCCCCACACACACACACACACACAGTCCTGAGTGTCACCTTTCATTAGAGCCCAAGATGAAGCTTCTATATTGAATCATTCAAAAGTTACAGACGTTTTTCCAAACTGTGCCATTTGGCACAATTTGGCACAATTCAAAAACGCCTGGGAACAACCTGACAAAAAAAGCTGTGTAATATATTCATTTTTTGTGGTATTGTTACAAAATTTTGACCTCAGCTGGATAACACTTGGTTCTACATTTCTGTTGCATGTTCCAGCCCGGATCTGAGAGCTGTGTGTTATTTGCAAGCATTTGTATCCAAAAAAACACCCAGACGAACTTTATTTTCTTCAAGTTCAGTATGTTTAGATGACTGTTACTCAGTGGCAGGAGCACTTAGAGAGATTATGACTGTTTTGCCAAAACATTCAAAGTGTTTTCTTTTAAATGAGACCAACCCCATGAAGATGCTGCAAAGGGTTGAAGAACAGCTTTTGATTTACTTTGGGTATGTTATTTTTAGGCGTTTTTAGGGAAATTGACCAGAGTGCAAGGGGTTAAGCTATGATGTATATAGGTTTTATAGTCATGTTAGTTTTTACTTTGCATGGGTAATCCCTTTGTCTGTCATGTGTGTGGGGGGTTTTTTTGTAACTTAGATTTTTATTCATTTTTCATCATATATATTGCATTCAGATCACAGTCTACATTTAAAAACAAAGGGGCTAGACTAAGAAAGAAAAAAAGGGAAAAAAAAGGGGGGGGACAAATGTTGGAGCATCAAGTTTTTAGTTTCCATCTCTTAATTCTTCTGGTTTTTCCAGTGTCTTTGGTTATTCTTTCAATTTCTGTCTCGTTGTTGCACTTTGTAGTGTGTCCATTTCCACCATTTTTTTCATATAGTCCTTCTTGCATTCTTTGTCGATATGTTAGTTTTTCCATCATACGTATGTCCTCAACAATGTCAGTCCATTGCTCTTGGTCAGGAAGAACTTCTGATCGCCATTTTTTTGTGATTGTTTTTTTTACATGCAATCAACAAGATTTTAACTAGATATCTGTCTTCAGCCTGTATTACATTGTCTCTTTTAAGATCACATAAGTACATCAGGTTACAGTTCATTGGTATATTATATCCTAATATCCTCTGTGTTGTCTCATGTATAGATTTCCAGAATGATGAGATTTTGCTGCATTTCCAAAACATATGTGAGTGGTCTGCATTTTGAGCCCCACATCCCCTCCAGCATAAAGATTGGGTATTTGTATATTTTCCTTGAATCTGTGGTGTAATGAAAACGCGAATCAGGTTTTTCCATCCAAATTCCCTCCATGTCCTTGAATTTGTTGATGTGTGTTGTGTTTTCTATATTTCCTGCCAGCTTTCTTCTGTTATGTTTAAATTTAGCTCTTTCTCCCATTTCTCCTTTATATAGTTACTTGAATGTTTGTTTACCATAAGTTTCTGATATAGCTTTGAAATAATTCTTATTTTATTTCCTGCATATGAGCTTAAAATGAATTGTATAATCTCGCTCACATCTGTTTGGAGGTTATGCCTAATCTTCTTCATATAATAGTCTCTCATCTGCAGATATCTGAAGAATTCCAATCTTTCTAGTTTAAATTTTCTTCTGATGTTTACAAAGCTCCCGAGATCTTTTTTTCCGATATTGCCCCATGCTGTGATTCCCTTGTTCACCAGATTTTTGTATCCCCTATCTTGCTTTGCCGGTTCAAACTGACTGTCAAATGCTACCCATTTCAATAGTTTTATGTCTTCCTTTATATTATACTTTTGTACTATTTTATACCACAGTTCCAAAGTAAATTTAGTGATTGGGTCTATTTGTTTGATTTGCTTATATGCATCTTTATCTCCTATTATGCTTTGTACTGGGAGTCCCTCAATTTCCTTTTCCATTTCTTTCCATTTTGCCTCATATCCTTCGTCACACCAACATATGATATATCTTATTTGTGCTGAGTAGTAATATTCCTTTAGACTCGGTAGGCCCATGCCTCCTTTCTCTTTTGGTAACTGGAGAGTTTTATATTTCACTCCTGGCTTTTTACCTCCCCAAACAAATCTCGATATCATCCTGTCCCACTTTGAGAACTGGGCACCAGGAATCTCTGTTGGTAGAGCCTGGAAGAGGTAAAGTAATCTAGGTTGTATGCTGATTTTGACTATCTCAATTTTTGAATTCAGATCCATATTTAAGATTGACCATCTATCAATATCTTTTTTTATTTCTTGTTCCAACCTATCATAGTTTGCTTTATAGATTTTGCTTAGATCTTAAGGTATGTTCACTCCAAGGTATTTTATTTCTTTTTGTTTCCAGTTTAGTTTGATCTTATCAGTTATCTGGTTTAGAGGGTTATAGTGGAATGTCAGTATTTGTGTTTTTGTTATGTTTATCTTGTATCCTGATTATTTTCCAAAATTTTCTATCAAGGTCATTTTCATTATTGATTCATCTGGTTGTTCAAGGTAAACTATAATATCGTCTGCAAATAGCCCAATCTTGTGTTCCGTTGCCTTTATTGTTACACCTTTTAATTTCTAATTTCTTATTTTGTCGTATCGCTTGAGCCAGTGGCTCTATGAACAGAGCAAACAAGGTGGGTGATAAGCAGCATCCCTGCCTGGTTGATCTTTGTATATTTACTTTGTCTGTTAAGCTACCGTTTATCTTGATTCTTGCCACAGGTTCTTGATACAGCGTCCTTATGCATTGTACTGATTTTTCGTTAAATCCAAAGCGTTCCAGCACACTATATAGGAATTTCCAGTTAACCCTGTCAAATGCTTTTTCTGCGTCTAAACTCATTATTACTGCGCTTTTCTTTTAGATTAGATTTTAGATTAGATTCAACTTTATTGTCATTACACATGTATGAATACAAGGTAACGAAACACAGTTTAGCATCCAATCAGAAGTGCAAAGGACAGCAGTGCAGTATATACGGTAATTAACAGTATGTGCAATTTAAGCAAATATATGCAAATATATGCAGCAGTGCAGAAAGTTAAGAGTACTGTTATGTGCAAATAATGTGCAATAAGTTAGATGTAGTTATGTAGTTATGCAGTTATGTACAGGTGAGGATGGTAAAAGATGATGGTAAGAGAGTCAGCGGGGAACTAAGTTCAATAACGTGACAGCTGTTGGAAAGAAACTGTTCCTAAACCTGCTGGTTCTAGTCCGAAGGCTTCTGAAACGTCTTCTGGAGGGGAGAAGCTGGAACAGTCCATGAGCAGGATGGTTGGAGTCCCTAAGAATGCTGCGTGCCTGGCGCAGACATCTTTTCCTGTAGACGTCCTCTATAGCTGGAAGTGGAGTCCCTGTGATGCGTTGGGAGGTTTTCACCACCCACTGCAGCGCCTTGCGGTCAGCTACAGAGCAGCTCCCATACCAGATTGTGATACAGTTGGTCAGGGTGCTCTATATCACGCAGCGGTAGAAGTTGCCCAGGATGTCAGTTGACAGATGGTTCTTCTTCAATGTCCTCAAGAAGAAGAGGCGCTGATGGGCCTTCTTGATCAGGCTGGTGGTGTTAACTGACCAGGACAGGTCCTCCGAGATGTGGGTCCCCAGGAATTTGAAGCTGGGGACACGTTCAACAGCTATCCCATTGATATGGATGGGGTCATGTGTCTCTTCCCTCTCCTTCCTGTAGTCCACTATGAGCTCCTTGGTTTTGCTGGTGTTAAGGAGCAGGTTATTGTCAGCGCACCAAGTAGCCAAGTGCTCAACCTCTGCCCTGTAATCTGACTCGTCGTTGTCCCTGATGAGTCCAATCACCGTGGTGTCATCTGCGAACTTTATGATGGAATTGGATCCATACATAGGCCTGCAGTCATGGGTGTAGAGGGAGTAGAGGAATGGGCTGAGCACACAGCCCTGTGGTACACCAGTGTTGAGTGTGATGACGGAAGAACGGTTGGGGCCTGACCTAACATGCTGGGGTCTGTTGGTCAGAAAATCCATGATCCAGTTGCAGGTGGAGGTACTGATTCCCAGGTCCCCAAGTTTAGTGAGCAACTTGGAGGGGATAACTGTGTTGAATGCTGAGCTGAAGTCAATAAACAGCATTCTTGCGTAGGTGTTCTTGTCATCCAGGTGTGAGAGTACATAGTGCAGCGCTGTAGAAACCGCATCCTCTGTACTCCTGTTGCTCCGGTAGGCGAACTGATGAGGGTCTAGTGTAGGGGGCAGGCCTTTTTTGAGCTGTGCCAAGACCAGTCGCTCAAAGCACTTCATGACTGTGGGCGTCAGTGCCACAGGGCGATAGTCATTTAGGCACGATGGTGTTGAATGTTTCGGCACTGGTACTATTGAAGTGGTCTTGAAGCACGCTGGTACCACGGCCTGGGCCAGGGACAGATTGAAGATGTCTGTGAAGACCCCTGACAGCTGCTCAGCGCATGCCCTCAGCACACGCCCAGGAATGCCATCAGGGCCAGCAGCCTTACGTACGCTGACATGACTCAGTGCATTACGGACGTCGGTGTGGGTGAGTGTGAGGTGGTGGAGGTCGTCAGAGGGTGGGAAATTGATGTTCTTTTCGTTGTTGTCCTTGTCAAAACGAGCATAGAAGTCATTTAGCTCATTGAGAAAGGGCACAGTCATGGCTATAGGTATGGAGATTATGAACACAGGATTGCTGGAGGTGTAAAATTCTATGCTCTGAGTGATCTGTGTCTATCAGACCTTGAATTCGCCCTGTTGTCTATTTTCCTCCTGGTTTAAGACAAAACAGAAGATTGTGCTTCTCTTTCATAAACATACTGGGACTGCATCTGAACTCTCATTGACATGTGACTGGCTCAGGAAATTTCCATCTGCCATGCCTCAAGGACATGCTTCCGAGTTTCAGACACTAAGACATAACATCTCGGCTGGGAGAGATTTTGCTGCCTCCAGTAACTGATAAACACCCACCTGCATTCAACATACACGAACACACTGATTCATAATACTGAATTACACCCATCCATTCACTGATTCTCTCTGACTTTTGGTCTTTTTGGTTTTTTGTGGTTGATTGTTGCTCTGTGCTATTGAGAGATTTTTTTTCATTGTAATCATAATCTGCTTAAAAATAAGCTGTATTCTGATAACGAAGTTTTTTTTCTCTCCTCCCCCTTTGTGTCGTTCCCTCCCCTCCCCTCCCTTTCTTATCTATCTCTGTTTGATGAGGCGCCTATTATGGCTGCCGTGTCGCTGTGTCGCGCGCATGCGCACCAATGTCAAGTCAAGTTCCTCGTGTGTTTTTTTTACATGCTTGGCAATAAAGTTTATTCTGATTCTGATTCTGATTCTGATGGAGTTGCTGGGCTTATAATCAGAGATAGCTTGAATGCCCTGCCACATACGTCGGGGGTCAGAGTCCCCAAAATGTTCCTCCACCTTCAGCTTGTAGCTGTGCTTGGCCTTCTTGATGCCCCTCTTCAGATCTGCCCTGGATGAACTGTAGGCCTGTGCATCACCAGATCTAAAGGCATTGTTACGTGCTTTTAGCAACGTGCTTTCTTTATGTATTTAATTATATGTATTGTTCTCCTGATATTGTCATGTGTTTGGCGTCCCTCTATGAAACCAGTTTGATCATTTTCTATCAATTCCATCAAGAATGTCTTTATTCGTTTACATATAATTGTTGTATATATTTTATAACCCACATTTAATAAAGAGATTGGTCTATAGTTTCCGCATTGTTCTCTATCTTTCCCTGGCTTTAAAATAACTGAAATAATGGCTTTGTTCCATGATGGAGGTATTTTGTTGTTGTTCAACGTCCAATTAAATGACTTTAGGAGCTGTGGCGTGAGTTCTTCTATAAACAGTTTATAAAACTCAGATGGGTACCCATCACTACCTGGTGATTTACCGTTTTTAAGTGACTTAATTGTCATGTGGTGATCCTCACGGATCACCAAGAGACGCCACAGAGTTCACCAGAGAGTTTGGCTAAGATGTTATTTATTTTCAGACGTGACAAAACACAACTATGAACCCCTTAGGGCAAATACACACAAGACCTAGACTTGGGCTCGTAGGGCTAACCCAGCCGCTACGAGCTAACTGTGACAAAACAAGAAGACGAACCTGACATGAAGGTCTCACAACACTCTCAAACATGACGAGGCGTAGACCCAGACTTGACAAGCGAAACGAGACGTTGACAGAATGTAGACCAATACACCTGCATCTTACCGTCGTCAGTGCCGGGCTTAAAAGGGCGAAGCACTAACGACGATAATGACAATCAGCTGACTGGCCGTTGACAGGCGGAAGCCCCACCGAGCACTTTCACAATAAGAGCCCGGCGAGGCCAGAATACAGCCCGCAGCTGTCAAGGCCGGCAGCGAGAATAACTTAGCCCGAGCGCGATCAGAACCGGCGCTCGGGTCATAACAGTACCCTCCCTCCACGGGCGGACTCCAAATGCCCCAAGGAACCACCCTGCCCCCCCCCGCCCCCCCCAGGGAGGGAGGTTGGGGGACAGGTGCGGAGGGAGAGAAACCAACCCATGAACAAGACAAAAAAAAAAAAAAAACATACAAGACAATGACAAGGCAACAACTCAGACCAAAATCACAGACTACTGAAACAAAAACACCAAAAATTCAAAAAACAGAGCGATGACCTGAGGAAAAAAACTCAGATAAACACAAGAGAACAAATACACATGGGGAAGAATAAGGACCAGAACTACAGAGCCAGATAAACTAAATACAAGAACAAAACATTACCCGCTCATACCAGACTTAACATGAAACAAAAAAAAACAAAACAAAAACAGAGCATTACCCGCTCATACCAGACTATATGAAACAAAAACAGAGCATACCCGCTCAAACCAGACTATACATATGCCAGATACAAAATAACCAGGACGAAGAAAAAAAAAAAAGGCACAAATACAGAGACAAACCCAGGGACCACTACCACCCCCCGACAGTTTATGTCGACCGATGGTCAAAAGAGGCGGACCAGGCGGCTCACCAGAGTCCAAAGTCCCGCACGTCCGCTTCTCCGGTGGTCGAACTAGGTAGCCCCATGGCACACATAACAGGTCGGGTGGCCGAACCGAGGTGCCGAACCGGCGAAACAGTCCCTCCGGCGGCCGACCCGTGTCCCTCAGCCACCAGTCCAGGGCATCAACAACCCGCAGCGGCCTCCCTGACGAGAACAAAACTCGGGAGAACCGGGGCGAGTGAACAGGGACCCCCATGGCCCCCGGCAATGATGAAAAGGGGCGGTGACTCACAAGGGATTGATGAGCAGGACGAGCCAAGAATCCGCTCCGCGAAGAAGGGTCTGCAGCTCCTCCTCTGCCAATGGACCATGCTCGCGCTGCATCACCGCTGGACCCAGATTGGGTCCCAGCTGCACCCGCGGTGGACCCCGATTGGACCTCCGACGAACCCACGTCGGACCCCGATTGGGCCGAAACCGCTCCTGCGGTGGGACCCGATTGGGCCTCCGGTGCAGCTCCGCTGACGAACTCCACCCCCAAACCTGGGACCTCCACCTCGGTGACACCGATCCGTCCCCCGCCAGCGACACTAAAACAAAGCTCGGAGACAGGAAAACCGGGATCAGCATCACCGGTAGCAACGGAACCCAGCGAGACGAGCTCGGGCGCAGCAGACGTCTGCTCCTCACTCGTCTCCCCGAGAGGCAGGCAAAAATGCTCAACAAAAGAGGACAGAGACATAAGAGGGAGCACTTGCCTGCACTCGGGTTCTGTTGCCACCCAGGACTCCGACGATCCGGGTTCAGGGCGACTCTCGTCAGCTGGCTCGGACTCAGCTGCGTCGGGCTCCGCAGCTGGCACGATGTCACCTGCAGCCTCAGGTTCCTCCCACGCTGTTGTCCACGCCGACGACCCGTGTGGCGTGGAGGCAGGGAACCCTTGACCCACTGGCTCGGACCGCTCCGGCGAGGAGACCCGGGGACGCTTCTTCGTCGGCTCAGACTCCGGGCCACAGTCCGCTCCTCTCCTCCGTCCAAGACGTGACTGCAGGGCCGGATGCAGGCTATCCAGCACTGCAGGGGCCCTCTTCGTCTGGCGACGCTGGCCTGGCGTCGCGGACCGCTCAACGGGGGAGAACACAGAGGCAGTAGGTTTAATAATTTCATCCACAGCAGGTGGAGGGAGCTCGGGGGGCTGCGAACCCCGAACTCCGCCCCCAGGAGTCAGACAAGGCAGATCATTATTAAGATGTGACAAACAAACGAGCACTTGCCTTCCTCCGGGGGCAGAGATGGTTCTTGCTGTGGGGGACGTCGTTCCTCCTTCTCCCCGCTGGATAGCGACAGAGGGCCCCCTGGGAAAACGAGGTGGGGCCGCTCTCGGAGATTCACTGATGGGATATGCCGGCAGCGAGTCCAGCCAGGGATTCTGCTGAGGGTTGCCCGCGCCGTTACGCCGACGTCCTCGTCGGCCCCCAGACGGCACGTACTCCTGGACCTGCTCCGGGACGGGAACGGGACACCAACACGGGGAGCGAGGATGCCTCCTCCTCTGCTTCCCGCTCTCTTCCTCCTCCAGCCCACAAAGAACCTCGCGCTGAGCGGCGAGTTCCTCCCACCTCGATCTTACCTCCGGATGATCGTCGTAGTCGAGGGGAAGGTTGTCCAGAAACTCCTCAGCGACGCCCAGATGCCAACGCATGTAACTGGAGTTGTCGTCGAAAGTAGCGGCGAGCAGCGCCCCATCGGCGTATTCAAGCGCGCTCGCTAGCTCCTTGTCCAGGCGCTGACCGTGGCCCCTGGATGACGGCATTCTCCCAGATATTGACACCCGAACGAGAAGAAACAACAGTCCAGTTAAGGCACAAACTCCCGGTGAAACGGCGTCTCGATGCGGCGCCTCCGTTTAGGCGACCTGGCAGGAGTATACTGTCATGTGGTGATCCTCGCGGATCACCAAGAGACGCCACAGAGTTCACCAGAGAGTTTGGCTAAGATGTTATTTATTTTCAGACGTGACAAAACACAACTATGAACCCCTTAGGGCAAATACACACAAGACCTAGACTTGGGCTCGTAGGGCTAACCCAGCCGCTACGAGCTTACTGTGACAAAACAAGAAGACGACATGAAGGTCTCACAACACTCTCAAACATGATGAGGCGTAGACCCAGACTTGACAAGTGAAACGAGACGAGACGTTGACAGAATGTAGACCAATACACCTGCATCTTACCGTCGTCAGTGCCGGGCTTAAAAGGGCGAAGCACTAACGATGGTAATGCCAATCAGCTGACCGGCTGTTGACAGGCGGAAGCCCCACCGAGCACTTTCACAATAAGAGCCCGGCGAGGCAAGAATACAGACCGCAGCTGTCAAGGCCGGCAGCGAGAATAACTTAGCCCGAGCGCGATCAGAACTGGCGCTCGGGTCATAACATTAATCACATCTCTAATCTCTTGTGTTGTTATTTCTGCTGTTAACTTTTCATTTTATTGATTTCCTATTGATGGCAAGTCCAATGTGCATAGAAATTTTTTAATATCCTTAGTATTTGTTTCTTCAGGTTGCGAGTATAGTTCTTGATAGAAATTATGGACTATTTCTTCGATGTTTTCTGGGTTAACTGTGGTTTTATTTGTGATGGGGTCTTTAATCTTATATACATTATTCACTGTTTGTTGTTTTCTTAACCGTTTTGCCAGCAGTTTTGTGGCTTTTGGCCCCGTTTCATAATATTTTTGCTTTAGATATCTATTTTTCCTTTCAATTTCATCTATTTGTGTTTCTTTTATCTTTATTTTTTCTTCTTTAATTTCTTGGTATATTTTTGGGTCATTTGTGCTTTGATGTTTACGTTCTAATTCCCTCAGTCTCTCACATCTTTGTTCATATGTTTCCAGTTTAGACTTATTTGCTTTTCCTGTTTCAACAATTAATTTACCTCTTAACACGGCTTTTAGTGCATCCCATAGTATTGTTGGGTCCACTTCTTCACTGTCATTCTCTTGGATATACTCGTTTATGTTTACTTTTATTCTTTCTTTCATTTTCTCATCATTTAACAGTCCTACATTAAGTTTCCATGTTGTTTGTCGTTTTCTATTGTTTAAATATATTTCCATGTATATAGGATTATGATCTGATATTTCTGCCCCTCCAATCCAACAGTTTCTCACCCTGTGTCTGTCACCTTCATTCATAAGGAAGTAATCTATTCTAGAGTGTACTTTATGGACTGCTGAATAATGTGTATAGTCTTTTTCGAGTGGGTGCAGGTCCCTCCATATGTCTACCATACCCATTTCTGCCAGTGAGGTTCTTATGAACTTTGTTACATGTTTTTTTGTCTTCTTAACACTTGTTGTGTCAACTTCATGATCCATGACGGCATTTAAGTCTCCTCCACAAATTAGGACTCCTTCACTGTGTGTTGCTATGAGATCAAACAGATGTTGAAAAAAACCCTTGTCACTTTCTGGTGGGGCATAGATGTTCACTAATGTGATCTGCATACCATCTATTCTTCCTTTTATTATTACATACCTGCCTTCTTTATCCTGGATTTCTTGTTCACATTCAAATTGTATTTTATTTGAAATTAGTATCATAACCCCCCTTTTAGTTCCTCCCTTAAATGAACTGTAGTAGGAGTTCTTATAGCGAAATCTCTTTAGTTTCTCATGTTCTGTCTTGCTCAAATGTGTCTCTTGCATAAATATAATTTCGGCTTTTTCCTTCTTGAATTTTCTTATTATTCTTTCCCTTTTAACAGGTGAGTTCAGACCATTCACGTTTAATGTCATTATCTTAAGATTTTTACCCATATTTATGTTTTTCCGTTTTTTTTAACTTGTGCTCCTAGCCCCTTTAACAACAAAAATAACACATATTTATATAAAAACACATTAACAAATCTCGACCTCTGTACTTTGGGCCTTTCTTCTGCCCACTGGTCCCTGTTGGAGGGTGGAGGGAATGTCCTCACCGAGTGAAGGGCCCTCCCTAGACCTGTATTTACTATCCAAGTAATAGTCATTAGTCTAGAAATGTCCAACAAAAATCACTTAAACCTCTCCTAGCCGTTTGTTTCTCTTTTACCTTGTCTTCTTGGCCTTCATTTCTTCTGTGCCTTTCTTAATCTTTGTTATGATCTAGGCTTTCAGCTGAAAGCCTTGCAGTTTTTCCTGGGCCCGCTGCTCCACGTCTCTCCCCCTTCTTCTGCCGCTCACTTGTCTCCACTCCGGCTGTTGTGATGTGTTCAGTGCCGCCGCTGCTCCAGCCGCTTCCTCCGGTACGCTCACCACAAAGCCCCGCTCCATCATGTCCCACGCTGCCTCTCTGGCTGTGTTGTAGGTTTTTACGCCGTCCTCCCAAAGAATCCTCATCTTCGTTAGCGGCGTTTGGAATCTAATTTTTTTCTCTTTCAGCGTTTTTTTAATGTTGGCATATTTCTTCCACTGCTGCACAATTTCTGTCGGGTAGTCATGGTCAAAGAATATCTGTTTGTCGCCGATTCATATCTTTTTTTTCCACGCTTGTGTCAGGATTCTTTCCTTTATGTCATATTTCAGAAAGTTCATCACAACTGACCTGGGTGGAGAGTTTGGCTTCGGGTTCTGTGCCGAGGCTCTGTGCGCTCGTTGAATCTGCAGATCCGCTTCACCGGGCAGCTCCAGCTCTTTTTTTAAGAACTGATCCATGAATTTCATCATCGAGTTGCCTTCAATGCCCTCCGGGATCCCGAAGATGCGTATATTGCTCCATCTGGACCTGCTCTCCAGGTCGGTTATTTTTTCCTGCATCCTCTGTGTTTGCGCCGTCAGGGTCTGCAGCCGCTCGCTTGCCTCGGTCTTCCAGTCTTCCAACTCTGATATTCGGGCCTGTGCTTCTGTCATACACGCCCGTTGAGAGTGCAGCTCCTCCATGTTTTCTGCTAGCTTGCGCTCCATTTCTCTTCGGAGGCCCATAATTTCCTCCTTCATCTCTTTTTTCAGCTCCTCCTTAAGAGCCGCTAAATCCTGTTGGAGTTGCCGCTTGAAGTCTTTTAACTCTTGTTGGGTTCTAAAATATATTGTGATGAAAAACCTTAGTAGAAAAAACCATCTAAGCCTACCCTTTAAAAACTTATCTATGTGTGTAGATGGTTTACCCAGATTCGTTTTTCAAGGAAGAGATTGAGTTTACTTGAAGCATGTATTTATTAAGTAAGCAAGTTGAATATAGTAGGTTACAGCGCCGGGTCAAACATTCTCTCCCTGACAGCAACAGATCGTGTCAGTTCATGAAGTCTGACTGGCTATGCTACCCCTGACCCGGAATATATGTACACACATGAACAAAGAACAAAGTATGCATTTAATGAGTGGACAGTCCAGGTGTCTGGTGCAGGGAGGATCATTCCTGGCGCCGAATGTCTCCACATGAAGGTCACTTCACCTCCCAGGTCAGCGTAGGCCAAGCTCAGCCATTCCTTATCGCAACTGTGCCTCCTTTCCGTAAATCCCAGGCGTTTGTTATTCTCCCTCATGAGACAAAGGTCCACTATTTTGCAGAGAGTGAACCACACACTTGACAATATTTTTTCATTATGGTATATTGGTTATTTTACCTAGATATAAGCAGAATACAAACATTTTGAGTCACACAAATAACTGTTATATGATTATATTGAACACACATATATTTTGAAGCACACAACTAACTACTATGTGGTTATATTGATCACACACATATTTTAAATCACACAGATTACTGTTGTATGGTTATATTGATCACTTTTATCTCATCAATTTCCCCCTTTTGGTCTCATCCAAAATGAGACCAATAACTCAAACCCTTTAAGCCTTCAGAGCCACGTCATAATCCTCATCATCATCATCTTTGTCTGATTCCATGTCAAGTGCAATTGATCCATCAGGTTTTAAAAGTGGTATTTGATACGGAGGAGGCTGTTAACTTCCCAATGCAGCGGTGATGACCCTAATGCAAAAAGATCTGATAGAAGATACACAACAGCATCCACAAAAAGCAAAAATAGCAATAACACTTACAATGGATATAATGATAGAAACAATCACATTTTTCCATTTTCCAAGCATTCTCTCCAGTTATCCATCCAGGAGATTATTAATGCCAGAGGCCATTCACCATACAGTCACACAGTTATGCAATTACACAGTTCACTAATTACTGATTATGTGATGATTTATACTTCTTAGCAAACGAATAAAAACCTTTAAGCAATTAATGACTACAGAACACTTTTATTATATAAAAAATCACTGGTTACTGTCCTTTTAGTCCTTTCTGATGTTATCCAATGTTCTTCCTGGTTCCTCAGCAGCTGCACACATACTCCAGTGATACCATGTGTCGCCTTTACCTTTTAACCTCACAGCGTGTGAAGTTCTTTCCACTACTTGGAATGGTCCTGTCCACCTTGGTTCTGACCACTTCCTTTTTATACACTTCAGGAGAACCCACTCTGTTGTTATTGGTTCCGTGGGTTTCAAATCACCTCCTGGTTTCTTCTTTTCCTGTACCTGTTGTGAGAAAGCTGACACAAAAGCTCTTAGCTGGTCATAGAATGGTTTATAGCCCATCTTGGGCTCTTCTTCCTCACACAACTGCAATCATGCTCCCGGTCCCGGGAACTGACGACCTGTTAAAAGTTCATAAGGAGTAAAACCTGTTAAGCTGTTAACAGAACTTCTAACAGTCAATAGGGCAATAGGCAAAGCATCCAACCAGTTCATTCCTGTCTGGCTACAGATCTTAGCAAGCTTCACCTTAATGTTTTGATTCATCCTCTCAACCTTACCCTGAGATTGAGGGTGATAAACTGTTCCAAATGAATGTTTTAGACCTAGCATTTTTCCACTTTTTGTAGGTCTTGATTTTTGAAATGTGTTCCATTATCTGATCTAATTCTCCTGGGAAATCCGTAAGTAGGGATGTATTGATTTATCAAAAATTTGATCACTGTTTTGCTGTCTTCTTTCTTTGCAGGATAAGCTTCAGGCCATCCTGTAAATGTGTCCACTGCCACTAGGAGATATCTGTATCCCCTGATTCTTTCCACCATGTCAGTATAATCTATGATTATCTCCTGACCTGGCAAAGTAGGCAATGGAAAATGACCTTGATGAACTTTAACCATCTGTTTTGGATTGTGAGAAACACAAATGGCACAACTTTTTACAAAATTTTGTATCATATCAGAGAGAAAGGGATGCCACCAGTGACTCAAATGTCTGTTCATTTGTTTAGCTCCTACATGTGCTAATCCATGAGCTTCATGTAACACATTTTCTCTGATTCCTGGGGGTAACACTGGTCTACCATCCTGTGCTCCCCACAACCCTTCTTTTTCTGTGGCGCCTCTCTGTTTCCACACTGTTTTTTCTTCAGGAGACGCTTTTCTCTGTTCATCTATTAACATATTTACATCAATCTGTAGCAAAATGTCCTGAACCTCCTTGCCTGTTTGTGTCAACATTAACGATGGCTGATATCCTGCTGCCTTTTTTGCTGCTTTGTCTGCCTCATGATTACCTCTGGCCACATCTGTTTCTGTTTTGTTGTCATGACCTTTGCACTTAACCACTGCTAGCTGTCGTGGTAAAATTAGCACTTCTGCTAATTTCTTCATTTCTGTCTCATGCTTTATAGGAGTCTGAGATGCTGTCAAAAAACCTTGTCTAATCCATTGTGCTAATTCTGTGTGGATTGACCCAACAACATAAGCTGAATCTGTATAAATGGTGACCTTTTTTTCTGCTGACCACGCCAATGCTTTGATCATAGCTGTCAATTCAGCCAACTGAGCTGATTGTCTGTCCTGCAATGTCCCATTTAGCACTTCCTCAAATCCATTTGCTTTTTGTCTCACAACTGCATATCCTGCCTTCAATCCTTCTGTGGGGTGACGAAAACAACATCCATCTGTAAACAAAACTTCATCTGGGTCAGTCAGTGGTGTCACAGATAAATCTATCCTCACCTTCACATCCTTTCTGACCCTTTTTTCACATTCATGTGGTTCCCCATCCAACATCTGATCTGCCATGTTTATTCCTTCATGTGTGAATGTGATGTGTGGTGCTGATAGAATTTTCTCCATTCTTGTCTGTCTGATTGAGGTCATAGTGAATGCTGCAGAATTTGCATATGACATGACGCTATGTGTGGTCAGGACAGTCAATGGATGTCCCATAACCACATGAGCTGTTTTTTGCAAAATTTTTGCCACTCCTGCAGCATGACGTGTGCATGCTGGTTGCCTTTTTTCCATTGGGTCTAATATTATGCTGACATAGAGGAGTATCCTTCTTTCTCCCCTTTTTTCTGAAACAGAACACCATTTACTGTGTGTTCTGCTTCAGAAACATCCAAGTAGAAACGTTTGTTGTAATCAGGTATTGCCGAATCAGCTGCATGTGAGAGTTCATTTTTCAAAGCAATGAATGCTTCCTCAGCTTCCTGTGTCCACAATAAATGTGCAGCAAGATTTCTCATACCTTGTTCATTAACCAGTGCACGCAATGGTTTTGTCCTTTCACTGTACTGTGGTATATAATGTCTACTGAATCCTGTTAGACCCAAAAATGATAACATTTGTTTTACCGTGCATGGTTTGGGGTGATGAAGGATGGAATCCCTGTGTGACGCAGAAAGGCCAGAACCTGTGGGTGTAATGACACGGCCCAAAAAGGACACATAACGTCTTGCACACTGTAGTTTTTGTCTTGACACTTTAAATCCACATTCCAACAATCTCAACAACACACTCTTTGTAGCTTCCAGACAACTGTCAGGATTTGGTGCTGCTATCAATATGTCATCTACATACTGTATCAGAATGACGCCTGGAGGAAGAGGACAACCTTGTAGTTGTTCCTTCAAAACCTGATTGAAAATACCTGGTGACAAAATGAACCCCTGTGGTAGCCGGGTGTAGCGCAGCTGTGTGCCCTTGTAGGTGAATGAGAAGAAATCCCTGCACTCCTCTGCTAAAGGAAGACAGAAAAATGCATTAGCCAAATCAATACATGTAAACCATGAATGTTGTGATGTGAGAGCAGATAAAGCAGTGTATGGGTTTGGCACGGGTACTGTGGGGGTGGAAATCCGTGAATTGACACGCCTCAAATCGTGGGCCATTCGATATTTACCGGTATTTTGCTTTTCAACTGGGAGAATAGGAGTGTTCCAGGCAGAGTGAGAATTTTCTAATACCCCTGCCTGAAGCAGCCCTTCAATGGTATCAGCAATGCCCTCCTGTGCCACAGGCTTATGCGCATACTGATTTTGCCATATGGGTTGACCTTGTAAGACCTGAAATGAGATGGGAGAGATATTAATACATTTACCAACGTCCGTGGGTCCCTATGACCATAAATTTTGTGGCAGTGAATTCAACATATCTGCTGCTGATTCATGATCAGTGCGTTCCCTACCATGCTCCCTCTCAATTTGTCTGTGTTCAAACAAAAGCTCATCAGTTGTGTCAGTTTTAATGCGATAGGCCTGATGTTTTGCAGAGTATTCAACATTTGGGATCTGTGTCACCTGCCAATCAGTGGCTTCAGCCAGTGTTTTAACCATAGGCCCTAACTCTTTAGCTTGATGATTAGCATGTATGAGCAAGGTAATGTGTGGAGCTGATTCCTCTGACATTTCATACCACTGTAATTGCTCTGCACTTAATACAGCATCTGCGGCGACACCCTCTTGTCCTACATACAGAAACCTAGATTTGATGATCCAAGTTTGACCATCCAGTTGGGAGAAAAATCTATCATGATAAACATCATCTGAATTTCTGTCATAATACAGAGTGACATGTAGGGGATCAATGGGAGGTGTGTGGGGTGCCAGAAGAGCAATCCACGGCTTCCAGGCCATGAACACTGGCAACACGCCAGTCTGTGAGGGCGAGTCAGGCGATAACAAGCCCCAGTAAATGTCAGCCCAGGTATTTGGCGCTTGTGGTGTCACATCAGGTTTCAACAGCATTTGTCCATGCACAGAAAATCCTTGCACTGAACAGTTCATAGCAACACCATTAGGGAATGACAAGATGACTCCATCAGCCGACCACAGCACTGATGCTCCCAGTTTAATCAGCAGGTCTGCACGGTGGCGCAGTGGTTTAGCACTGTGGCAGCACAGTTTTACCCTCGGCCGGGGGATCGCGGGGATCATGAGATCGTGGGTTCGATCCCAGCCCCCGACCAACAGTGAGCTGTGTGGAGTTTGCATGTTCTCCCCGTGTTGCGCGGGTTTACTCCGGGATTTCTCCGGTTTCCTCCCGCATACCAAAAACATGTAGGTTTAGGGCGCTTGCGCACGCAGCGACCAGCAGCCAGTGGCTTGTCACCAGACTGCAAACCAAGTCTACCTACGGGTACAAATAAGTAACAAAAAAAAAAAAAAAAAAAAAAAAAAAAAAAGGTCTCTCCCCATCAAGTTTGTGGGAGAGCTCTTTGAGCAGGCATAACGTTGTTTCACCGTTTGACCAGCAACACAAGTGTCCAAAGGTTTTGTCACAGGCAGTCTTTCAGGAACCCCAGAGAAACCAATAACCTCCACAGCTTTAGCCGATAACAGTGTAGGCTCAATGTCACAGTTCAAAGTGGAATAGGTTGCCCCCGTATCAACCAGAAAAGGCAGGTCACAGTCCATAACCTTTAATGTGACCATGGGATCTGCCATTCCCACGTCACTTTTTCTCTGTGGGTCCCGTCATTGTTCCTCATATTGTGTGAGGTACACTTCCCCCGCATTTGAAGTGTATGCTGGATATTGGCCAGCAGGTGGAGCTGCCGCTGCATAAGGTGCTTGATGTCCTGCACTTGCTTGTGCCACTGGTGGTGGGTAAGGATTAGTTGGACAATCCTTCCTCCAATGACCATTTTGACCACAGCCATGACATGCATTCAGGCCCATGACCTTTCGACCCTGAAAGCTTCTCACACCCCGCCTTCCACGAGATGCCCCCCGATAATAATTAAAACCACGTGGTACACCCTGAAAATATTGTATTTGGGGTGTCCAAGCTGTGGGTGCTGGGTACACAAAGGCAGGTAAGGCTGCCATTCCCGGTGTGAGCATTAGCCCTGAGGGTGTTTCCGGAGCCTGCTGTACCAACTGCTTAGCTGATTTTTTTAGTTTCTTAACCTTAGCTAGTTTTTGTTTTGCCTTTCGTAACTGCAATTTTAACAGTTGCAGTTCTTGATTATCTCTGTCAACCTTTTCTTTCTCTGCTTTTTCCTGTTCCTTACGCATATGATGTGTGAAGTGCCTTTCCCACAATTCCACAGAGCTACTGGGAATGTCAGGGTTACTGTCCATGGCGTCTCTCACTGCCTGAGGCACTCCCTTTAACACTGCCTGCCTAAATACGTCCCTTTGAAAATCAGATGTATTAGGATGAGAGCCAGCAGCCGCTGTCCACTCCATTTTACATCTACTGATAAATGCCATAGGAGACTCATTCTCCTTAATTGAAAGAGTTAAAGCTCTTAAAGCTCCTGGTGGAATTGAAAATTTGTGCCTCATTGCTGTGCCTAAGGCTGATGCTACAGGGGTGAAAGGTGCTGAATCTGAAACCGTTTGGGTTCCTGCCAACTGTTCAATTTGAGAGACTTCCACAACACTTAATTGTCTCCCAAGCAAAGCTCTAAAGTCTCCCATTGCCACTGTAACTCCTTGAGTTAACTGATCAAATTTTGTCATCCACTGACCTCCACCCTCACAGGGCAGGGGCATTTTTTCTGAAATGCCATTTATGTCTGTCCATGAGAATGGCTGATATGTTCTGCCTCTGCTTTTCATTACCAGCGGTGCTTGTGTGTGTATGCGGCGCTCTATGTCCTGTTGTGTGTGTCTGCGTGTAGCTGAATTAAGACGGCGGCCTGTAGAAGGGTCACATTCATCATCATCCCAAACTCTTCGACATAGATCTCTATTTCTGAAACTATAAGGCCTGCCTCGCACGTGCTGTTCCTGATCTCCTAATTCTTTTTGTTGTTGATTCGCCAATCTCACTTGTCCCATCAATTGATACAATCTATTCTCTTCCAATGGCCTGCTTTCATGTTTTTGTGCATTATTTATTTTTGTAAGAGCTGCAGTCATAGCATCTGAACTTTCTCTCCTCTGCCTGCTCTTAAAATCATCTTGACCATAAGGAGTAGATGAAGCAAATACTTTAGGGGAAAGGAGATGTATTTCCTCACTGTCTGTGTGTTCACTCCACTGACCACAGTCATCCTTATAACCCCTGTCACTTATCTGTTGATCAACTGTACCTTCATCATCTGCTACACCAGATTCCACACTGCCAGCATTAGACCATAAACTATGCTGAAAATCCTGTGCTTGTCTCTGCAAATTAATTACATCAGCTTCAACATTCTGCAGCTGTTCTCCCACAGTTTTTTCCAACCTTAATCTTTCAAGCTTTTCCTGCAGCCTGTCCATCTCCTGCCTCTGAGTTTCCAGCCAACCTTTCAACTGTTCACCTTGTTCCTGTGATGTCACCTCCTCAACTTCCACTAATCCTTCTTTTAACTTCACCAAAGGCATCTGATTAACACAATATGGCGGTGGGGGCAATTCCCCTTTCAAATCTTCCAAATTAGGGTAGAGGGACAGCACCTCTCCCTTCTGTTTGTCCAGCTTCTTATCAACCAGTAAATCTTTATTCTTCTCTGTCTCACTCACACACCTCACTGGGTCAACCACTGCTGACTCCTGCCTCAGACCACTGTCTATCTCCCTCTTCATCATGTGCTGATCCTGGTCTTTCTTAATCTGTGTCTTCATCAATTTCACACCATTCATTGCAGCAGAGCATGTAGCCAAATTATGAATCAACCTGCGCTCACGTTCAACCTCCTCAATATGATACTTATGCTTTCTTTTCACCAAAAACCCTGTGGCATCCATATCTTTCATAGATTGTATATCATCTAGTCTTCTTTGTTCCAAATCCATTAAAAACTGGGTCAAACTGTCCTCTTTATTTAAATTTAGAATGTCGTCTTCCCTCAATTTCTGATACAATTTATCACATTCTGCTTTAACTCCCTTTCTGTCTTTGGGTAATGTACCACTGAGCATTTGAGTCACTGTTGAATCCCATTGTTTTTTTATATTTCCTTTATGCAACTCAGCATCTCCCAAGCCTTGTGAGGCAGGCAGCCCCGCCTCTTGCATTCTTCACTTGAGCTGAGCAAAAATTCACCTTCTGTTTTTTTCTAGAGGCCAAATCTGCCTCTCCCCCGCCCCTCAGGCAAAAGGAGAGAGAGAGAGAGAGAGAGAGAGAGAGAGAGAGAGAGAGAGAGAGAGAGAGAGAGAGAGAGAGAGAGAGCGCTGCTCGCCCCTCCCCTTGCTGATGGGAGAGAAAACAGCCGCCCGCACTTCTGCCCTTTTTTTTTTTTTTTTTTTTTTTAAACTTTTACCTTCTCACTTACAGCGTTCCCAATATAACACAAATAGCAATACCTTACCAATATAAACCAAATAGCACTTGCAGCAGTGATTAAATAGTATTCTGGGTGCACTACGTCCAGGGAATTTCACCAGTTCATGATTAACGTCTTAATCAACGTGCAAGGGAACTGTTCGAGGGCGCCACCTCCCCGGGGCGTTACCCCAATTCTCGCCTTCCCGTCGGACTGCGAAGGATTGTCTCCTTGGCGCTGGACTTTTTCGGGTACTAAACCGAGGGCGTCACTTTTATATGACCCAGGTTTTATAGCCTTCGTCAAGGCTAAGGGAGTCCAACCCAGTTCCTGTCCTCACAAGTCACGGACCAATTTGCTCAGTCCGTGAACCCGTAGTCAGGCCGGATGACCATGAATAAATATGCAGTGATATCATCCGGGCCGGGGGCCTTTCACCTCCCCGGTCTTGGCCGTTAATGTCCCAAGCGATCACAATCTAATCAATCAATATAAAATCAATGTCAAATCGTGATTGGTTGGTCAAAATCGGGTCCTGCACCCGAGCCGGGGGCCTTTCACCACTCTCTCTCGGTCTTACGGTCTTTTTAAACAAGCAAAGCATACATCTTTCTTTACCAAAGCATCTTTTTTAACCAAGCATCTCTCTTTAACCAAGCATGTATTCATCAAAAAACATTTACCATATTCAACTGCTTTTTTAACCTAGGACACACATCAAACCGTTTGACAACACAGAACTTAACTTTGGTTATGGCCAATGTAGCAGAACTTTTTATATAAAAGGCGTCTGCTTACCTCTTTTTCAGTGCGGCCGCTCGTGTTGTCAGTCGGTGATGCAGGTCCGTTGTCCAGACAATCAGATGATAATCTCCCCCTTTCACCGGACGAAGCCCCCAAATTGTTGGGTTCTAAAATATATTGTGATGAAAAACCTTAGTAGAAAAAACCATCTAAGCCTACCCTTTAAAAACTTATCTATGTGTGTAGATGGTTTACCCAGATTCGTTTTTCAAGGAAGAGATTGAGTTTACTTGAAGCATGTATTTATTAAGTAAGCAAGTTGAATATAGTAGGTTACAGCGCCGGGTCAAACATTCTCTCCCTGACAGCAACAGATCGTGTCAGTTCATGAAGTCTGACTGGCTATGCTAGCCCTGACCCGGAATATATGTACACACATGAACAAAGAACAAAGTATGCATTTAATGAGTGGACAGTCCAGGTGTCTGGTGCAGGGAGGATCATTCCTGGCGCCGAATGTCTCCACATGAAGGTCACTTCACCTCCCAGGTCAGCGTAGGCCAAGCTCAGCCATTCCTTATCGCAACTGTGCCTCCTTTCCGTAAATCCCAGGCGTTTGTTATTCTCCCTCATGAGACAAAGGTCCACTATTTTGCAGAGAGTGAACCACACACTTGACAATATTTTTTCATTATGGTATATTGGTTATTTTACCTAGATATAAGCAGAATACAAACATTTTGAGTCACACAAATAACTGTTATATGATTATATTGAACACACATATATTTTGAAGCACACAACTAACTACTATGTGGTTATATTGATCACACACATATTTTAAATCACACAGATTACTGTTGTATGGTTATATTGATCACTTTTATCTCATCACTCTTTACCTAAATTGGCGAAGCCAGTGTTCATGGTATCGAGTTTGGCGTCCTCCATTTTCCCTGCTGCAGTCACCTCGTTTTTTTGGGCCTCGTGTTCAGCGATTTCTCCTGCGTTGTTGAAGAGGAATTCTTTAATTTTACCCTGCTTTTGTCCGTGTGCCCGGCTCCTTCGTGTTTTCATCCCTTGGTTTATTGATCCGTTTATGTTGAGTTGGCCATTTACCAATGATTTTTAATCCGACTAGGGAAAGCTCTCTATTTAAGCGTTATGTCTCTCCGCCATCATCCCGGAAGTCCGTCATGTGTGTGTTTCTGTTGTTTGGTTGTCAACTGTCATGCTGCTGTTACACTGTAATTTCCCAGTTTGGGATCAATAAAGTACATCTATCTATTTATCTATATGGGGGGAATTTTAACTTGAACGCAATAATTGTGTAAGTATAAAAATTTGGGCACACAGTTACTTAGTCACACCAGTTAAATAATATTTTTCATGGGATGCTCAAGTTTTTTCAAACTTCATGCCTTCTTCACACAGTATAACACATCCAGTTTGGTTGCAGCATTGTTAAAATTCAACTGATGATGATTATAAAGCAAACAAGTTTAAGACCAGTACATCTATAAATGCGAGGAATCTGTGTGTGTGTGTGTGTGTGTGTGTGTGTGTGTGTGTGTGTGTGTGTGTGTGTGTGTGTGTGTGTGTGTGTGTGTGTGTGTGTGTGTGTGTGGACTGACCTCAGAAGAAGAAGACGAAGAATCCCACAGCGCAGATACTTGTAACCCTAATACACAAAAATTCAATTCAAACGTTTATTTCAAACTCATATACAAAACGTGTAAAAAAATAAAAGTGTATAAAACATGTAAAAATAAAAGTATAAAATTCAGCAATCACACGGCGCTCATGTAACAACAATAAAATACAATAATGAACTCAGTATAAAATAGAACGCCACCACTTCCAAATGCTGGAGTGAAGTGTGAGCGACGAGTTAACAATTGCGGATATAAAATGGTTGTTACATGCTAGCAACCTTTTCATAAAACTATAGACATTCTTTCATAACAACTCGCCAAAAGACGGAATATTCAAGGACACAAACATCTCGCTTGCACTCGACCTACGAGGTATAGCTAACAACTGTCATATCCGGCTCTAGGGAGCCGGGCAATCAGAGCCAGGGACAAGCCAGTGAGTCGAGATGTTTTATTCTGGGTAAGGGATAAGGGATGAGGAGAGCACAGACACTCATACAGACGTACATTCTCAGGCTGCACAGCGCAGGGGTAGGTAGCTTGTACCGGACGTGGGGGTAACAAGACGTACATACTCACAGCGGGATACAAACACCGGAATGCTGCAAGGGGAGTAGAGGCTGACACCAGACGAAGGGGCTTCAGCCTAGCAGTGCTTATGTCGCAGCCCCGAGTCATCGAGGCTGCTCCTATTTATCCTCATTGGCAGCGCCCCAGCTGATGAAGACTAATTGGCCCCAGCCGTCCATAATGCTGCCAGCTGGGGGCCAGCTGAGACGCTGCTCAATGGGAGGCAGGGATGAGGGAAAACATGGGCTCAGTGCCGAGACGGCATCTCAACCCATGGTGACAGAGCCCCTCCCTCAAGGTCGGGCTCCTGAACGACCAGGAACATCCCAGCCCCCCCCCCCCCCCCCCCACCTAGGGTGGGAGGAAGGGAGGCGGACCGGAGGGGAAGAAGCCAAGGGAAGGACAACACCAATGGGGCAATGTAGGGTAGCGGGAAAGAAAAACCCAAATACAATACTGACAAAACAGAATAATTAACCCAGGTACAGATGGGGAGAAGAACTGGGTCAGCACGCCGGTTACATACTACCCAGAGAGTACCAACCATGCGTGACCCAGAGCAAGAAAAAAAAAAAGAACCACCAAAAAGGTACAGGGCAAAAAATGCTGAGTATGGTCAAATAAAGGGAAAACACAATACACAGCACCAATAAGTACATACACACAGTCACCAAGAAAAGTGAGGGTGACTGGAACAAATGGACAATTACAGAGCATGGTGTTACGGAAAACAAGGCACATGACTCTATAATGAACCAACAGGGCATAAAAAAGAAATACTGAGTGCAGGCAAAGAAAAACCCACACACATGAATATATAAATACCCACAGTCACCTAAAGAAATGAAAGTGACTGGAATGAATGGGCAACTGCAGAGTATGGTCTGAAAGGGAACAAAACATAACTCTACAATGCAAAAACGAGACTAAAAACATGGTACAAAAAATAAAATGCTGGGTACGAGGGAAGGAAAACGCACAGCACTATAAATACACATCCACCAACAGGACAGACATTACACCCAAGTGACCTTAATAACGATAAAAGAAAAAGTGACACCCGAGGTGTATGGCAGGCAGAGTCCAAAAATAGCCGAGATGGCTCCGGAGATCTCCCCGCCCATTGTCCAGCTGGCGAATCAGGGGAAGAGAAATGTTCGGACGGCGAACTCTGGACCCAGATCCCAGGAATCCAGTCCAACGGCTGCCGAACCAGGCCGCCCAAAGGCAAACACAGACCAGTGGGGGGAAACCAGATCGCCGAACCGAAAGTTTTGCGGGTCGGGTCGTCGACCCGCATCACTCAACCACCAGGACCGTTGAGACGGACGAAGGGTCAGAGCGGATCCCGGTGGAAGAGGCTCAGGGGAGAGCCGATGACGAGGGCGGCGGGCCTCAGGGAAACGGCCACCTCCTCACCGGACCTGGACAACACTGGGGCAGCACCCACGTCGGACCCCGATCGGGCCTCAGGCGAACCCACGTTGGACCCCGATTGGGTCTCGGGCGAACCCACGTTGGACACTGCACCAGAACCGACCTCCAACGTTGAACCCGGACCCTCCAGCACCACGAGGAACAGCAACTCCTCGCCGGTGACCCTGGAAGAAGGCTCAGAAGAGAAAACAGAACCGGGATCAGGATCACCGGCAGCGCCAGAACCCGGCGAGACGAGCTCAGACGCAGCGGGCGGCTGCACCCTGCTCGTCTCCCCTGGAGATAGGCTGAAGTGCTCAAAGATAAAAAGAGAGAAAAGAAAGGAGAGCACTCGCCTGATCTCGGGTTCTGACGCCGTCCAGGACTGCGAAGATCCAGGATCCGTCGTCAGGAGGTCGTTGTCAGGCTCCCATCTAGCCGCGTCGGGCCCCGCAGCCAGCACGATGGTCAGCGCAGCTTGAGATCCCTCCAGCTCAGGTAACCCCGCCGACGACCCACTCGGCGTGAAGCCAGAAGAATCTCGTCCCGCTGGACCGAACCGCTCCTCCGTGGAGACCCAGGGACGCTCAGTCGTCAGCGTAGACTCCACGCAGCAGTCAGTCCCCCTCCTCCGTCCGCAATGTAGCTGCGGAACCACAGGCCCTCTCCATATCCCACCACGTTGACCCGGAGCCGGGGACCGCTCGGCGGAGAGAGACACAGAGGATGCGGGATTAGGAATACAGGTTACAGCAGGTGGGGAGAGTTCAGGGAGCTGCGAACCCTGAACTTCTCCTCCAGGGATGTGACAGAGCAAATCATTAAGCAGGTGTGAAAAAACAATGACTTGCCTGCCCCCTGGAGGTTGAGTATCGCCTGCTGTAGTGGAATCTGCTTCTTCCTCTCCCCGCCCGGCGATAACGGAGGACCCCCCGGGAATTCGTCTGAGGATCGCTCGCGTTGTCTCCAGCAGAGAGCTCACCAGGCCGGGATTCCAGGCACACACAGCGGTCAGGAAGCGCGTCGAGGAGGAGGGGGAAACAGCCGGGGTGAGCCAGCCCGAATGTCCAGGAATGACAGCGGGGGAACGAGGCTCAGGGGACGAGGCTGTAGAATCTCCACACTGATGAGGCGAAGGGATGACAGCTGCGTGGGAGGAACGGTCCTGACGATGACCCAGAACTGGATCCGGACGAGGTTCGTGCAGAGGTGACTCGGCGATGTGATGACGACTACTCCCAGGGAACGAAGCGAGGGGGAGACCCAGGATTCGCCGCTCCAGATCGGAGATCGAGACGAGGGAGGCGTCGAGCACGGGAAAGCTTCGTAGCCCTGAAGTCCTCACCATCAATCTCACTGCCGCCGCCACATGCCTGAAGGTGGTGACAGGAAACACAGTAGAGCTCGCGACAGCCACTCGACCCCGGACATAACTGCTGTCAGCTGCGGCTCCTTGAAGGGAATCCCGAGTGACGTGACGCAGGTCGGGGGAAGTCCTCTGGTTGGCGCGAACTCCCGGACTGGAATAGCGGCAGGAACGGGACTCCGAAGCGGGGAAAGACGTCGCCCACTTCGACTCCCTGCCGGGATTTCCATCCACCCCGTGGAGCTTCTCTTGCTGTGTACCTGCAGCGTCTATCCTGGCACTGTCCTCCAGATGGTACAGAGAGTGAGGGTGACAGTCCAGGAGTTCCTCAGCACGGCCCGGATGCCAGCGTCTCGCGTTGGAGGCGTCGTGCAGGGTGAAGAACGTCCCGTCGACAGCCTCCGAGATGGACCTCAGCTCGTCGCCCTGGCGCCGGAAGTGACTCCTGGGAAACGGCATGCTAGCAGCGCTGACACCCGGACAGAAAGGTACATTTCCACAGCGACTCACGGCCGCCGGCAACTCTTCTGGCTGCGACATACTGTCATATCCGGCTCTAGGGAGCCGGGCAAGCACTGCTAGGCTGAAGCCCCTTCGTCTGGTGTCAGCCTCAACTCCCCTTGCAGCATTCCGGTGTTTGTATCCCGCTGTGAGTATGCACGTCTTGTTACCCCCACGTCCGGTACAAGCTACCTACCCCTGCGCTGTGCAGCCTGAGAATGTACGTCTGTATGAGTGTCTGTGCTCTCCTCATCCCTTCCCCTTTACCCTGAATAAAATATCACGACTCACTGGCTTGCCCCTGGCTCTGATTGCCCGGCTCCCTAGAGCCGGATATGACAACAACCTTCTTAGGGAATTATTATATGCAATGCGGGTTTTGTTCCTAACAGCAACATTGCTATGAAACCATAGAGGCAAGCAATACATTGAGGTACAGAAAGTCTTGAACAACATACATTTAACATCAGGAGAACACCTAATGGAAATTTCGCAACAATAAATTTGTTTGAGCATAGAGTTTTCTGAGTTGCCTATTACAGTCAACACTGGTCTTATCACATTCAATCCACACACCTAGGTATTTGGCTTTTTCAACAAAGTTCAAACTATTACCACAAAGTGGCATAACAGGATCTGAAGTTTTGACACCCTTCGGTTTGAATGCCATACACATAGATTTAGTACAGCTGAACAAGATGTCATTTTTTTCACCAAATTTCTCACATACCGAGAGGAGATGTTGCATAGCTGCAGTAGACAAACTTAACAAACAAAGATCATCAGCATAGAAAATGTGATTTAACAGTGCACCATCAATGGAGCCACCAACATTAGTATTGTTCAACAGTACACTGAGATAATCAACTTAGACATTAAACAACAAGAGTGACAGTATACCACCTTGTTTAACACCATTGGTCACACAAAATTTAGATGAGGTAACATTGCCCCACCTAACAACCATAGACTGCCTTCTGTATAACAGGATGCTAACAATATAAATAGGAATACCTTGATCGATCAATTTTCTAAACAAACACCAGTGGTTAATCCTATCAAAAGCTTTGCTAGCATCTAAAAACGTAGCATAAACACTAGTGGATTGACTTCTGAAGTAGTCAACAAATTCATGGAGTAGATAAACAGCCTTATCAGTTGAATGGGCTGACTTGAAACCAGACTGATTGTCATTTGTTCACAGATAATCCTCAGTTCTGTTCAGAATTAAACCCTCTAACAATTTAGATATAACATTCGCAACAGCTATAGGTCTGTAATTGTTCATATCAGACAGACTGGCACACTTGTTTTTCACCAAGGGAATAATAACAGAATCCATCAACATATCTGGCATGTAACCATGAACAAACATACAGTTAAAACACAATGACAACAGAATACACAAATTGAAATCAGCATTGATAAGGCATTAACTAGTGAGACAGTCAGGGCCAGCTGATTTGCCTTTCTTGAGAACTTTGATCAGTGAAACAACTTCAACAGGAGTAACAACAGAAATATCAGAGGTATCAAACATGTCATCATACAGGTGAACATCACGCATAACAGAATCCTTCATAGAAACATTCTTGACTGAGTTGAAAATAGCTTCATATTGACATTTCGACTTTTCAGCAATATTAACATCACCAGTCACACCATCAATAGTGTTTGATCTAACAGACTGGTAAGAACTCATAACCTTCATTTGTTTCCAGAATTCTACCATGTTCAGTTCACTCATATGACTAGCTAACTGGTCACATTTGATGCTTTCTTCATTGCGCCTACATGCACGCAGAGCATATTTGAACCTAGCCCTACAACTTTTCATGTTATCAAATATTGGACCGTAACGTGGTTTGCTATTACTCCTCCACCACAAGAAAGCATCCCGAGCAGCTGTGTGAGCCTCGCTAACAACATCATTCCAGCCTGGGACGTTATATTGGGTGGATACACTGTGACTAGGAATGCATTCACTCACACAAAAATTTAAAACAGCAATAATATCACTATAAAACCTATCGATATCATCCTTGTGGGCCACACAATTACGTTCCTGACACCTAATGGCGTCTGTAGGAGCACGGATATTACAGAGTTTCCTACGAGTAAGTTCCTTATACCTGGACAAGTCTGACGCTGTAGCATCACGCCATTTGTATGTCCTACTACCTGCTGTGGCCGAGGAAGCTCCCCGGGAGCCACTTACAACACTTGATACCTCAGTATCCACAGATAAAGGTAAATGATCGGAACTCACATAACTATACAGAACTCTGATATTGGACACATTATCATGACCTGAAGATGTAGTCACACAGTGATCAAGCCATGATGTAGAGCCATGGGCCATGCTAGCATGAGTAAAAGTATCACCTGGTAAAATAATCCTGTCCGAGATATGTAAAGAGTATCTCTCACAAAAAGACAACAGTTCATTTCCAAAACAACTTGAACGTGATATATTAGCATTGAAGTCACCAAGTATATACACATATGGAGTTGGAAAATCCTCAGTGATTTGTTTAACAAGACTCATGCAATGCAAATATTCATCCAAGTTGTCAACACTATCACAGGGGAAATACACACACAATATAAGACAGTGAAAGTCACCCAGGTTGACTTCAATACCTGTAACTCTGTCACACCCATAAGTTTTCACAACACAATGGTCAGCAAGTGACTTCCGCCATAGGATACCAACGCCGCCATAGGGGCGACCTAAGATAACACGTTCTCCTGTATCCATAAAAGAAACACCTTGACCTATAAAATCACCATGTATTCTGCTCAAAATAGACAATTCATGTTCAAACAACCAGTGTTCCTGCAACAACACAATGTCATGGTTATCACATAAACTGGAGAGCTCATTAATTGAAGTTTTTACATTCTGACAGTTGAATGAACATATTCTTAGGCTGGTCCTACTGCTGAATGGATATGATGACAAACACAATAATGACAATCACAAGTAGTTCATTTCTTCTCAAAAAACTGTCTATAGTATAAACCAGATGGCCACACATTTTTTCCAAAAGAGTGCAGTGTGGGGAGACTTGAATAACGAAACCGAATTGTCTTTCATTCCAGTTTATTCAAGTAATCATTCCACTGTCTGCTCTCATTCATGAGCAGCGAACAAAGAGAGTGAACACACCAAAGTTCTCTCATTTAAACATTCTGACATCAAACCATTTCCCTCGCGGGGGAAATCACACATCTCTCTCAAAATCTCTTTATCCACATTCATTAGCCTTTTATTTACATAACTCCCCCTTCTCTCTTCTCGAGCCTCAGTGGTCAGGAAGTCTTCTGTCCCCTGGCCTCCGCAGGGGGTCCAGGCTCTGTGGCTCCGCACCGCAGGGGGCTGGCTCTCCTTCATCGTGGTTAAATCACATATGCAGTGTCCAACATATACATGTCTCACAACACAGCCATATAACCCCCCCCAAACGATGAAGAACAGACTAATTCCTAAAATTAAATAGCACCTTACTCACTACTGAATAATCAACACCAACATTCAGTCTGTGCGCCGCTTGGGCTTCAGCCGTCTGCCGAATCTGCTGTGCGTTGGCCCCGCCTTGCCTGCGGTGCGTTTCTGCTTCGGGTCTGTTGACTGAGGGAGAGAGTGATTAATTGCCCCCTGCGGGGGCCTGCCTCGTCGAGGCGCCACCGCGACCGGTACAGACACGTCCTTCATGACAAAAGCAGGTTTTAGTCTGTCAATACTGACTGTCTCTTTTCTGTCTCCAAAATCTAGCACAAATTGCTTATCACCTGCCTCCAGCACTCGAAATGGCCCTTCGTAAGGTGGTTTGAGCGTTGCTTTTAGGGCTTCGCGCCTGACAAAAACGAAATCGGCATTTTTCAAAGCCTTGGGGACGAAAACTCGTGGAAAAGCGTGATGAACCGGACCCGGGAGCGTGTCTGCCCCCGTGCCGACTAACGGTCCCAGAGCCGAGAGAGGTGGGGGCTCTGGGTGCTCTGGTAAAAACTCGCCCGGCAGCCTCAGAGTTTGTGCGAATACCAGCTCCGCTAGGGAGGCGTCTAAGTCCTCCTTAGGCGCAGAACGCAACCCTAATAAAACCCATGGAAGTTTATTCACCCAATCTGCATCCGTGAGCGACGCTCTGAGTGCTGCCTTCAAAGACCTATGAAAACGCTCACATAAGCCATTGGCCTGAGGGTGGTAAGCCGTAGTGCGGTGAATTTTGGCTCCTAAGCCGTTGGCCATTGCTGACCACAGCTCAGAGATGAATTGCGGTCCTCTATCGGACGTAATGTCCGACGGAACCCCGAAGCGCGCCACCCAAGCCGTTAAAAAAACGCGAGCCACCTCCGCGGCCGTGGTCGTCGCAAGTGGGACCACTTCCGGCCAACGTGTGGTGCGGTCCACCATTGTCAAAAGATACGTGAACCCCTGTGATGCCGGTAGGGGGCCCACAAGGTCGACGTGCACATGGTCGAACCTTCTGGCCGGAATGCGGAACGGTTCTAACGGGGCTCTTGTGTGCCTGTGAATTTTGGCCCGTTGACAGGAAATGCAGGTTTTTGCCCATTCCTTCACGTGCTTGCGCAGGCACGGCCAAACAAACTTTTCCGCCACTAGTTTCACCGACGCGCGCACCCCCGGGTGCGCCAGTGAGTGGACCAAGTCAAAAACACGGCGGCGCCACGTGGCCGGAACCACCGGACGCGGGCGCCCCGTCGACATGTCGCAGATCAGGGGGGGCATACCGGTTTGTAAACACTTGCTCTCCAGCCTCAACCCTGTTGGTCCAGACTGGAGCGCGCGCACGTCTGCGTCCGCCCCCTGGTCCGCTGCCATGGCTGCGTAATCTATACCCACGTGCACCGGGGCTGCGAGCGCCACCGTGCCGCTCTCCTGCGGCGCGGTCACGGTGGCCCGTTCTGCCTCTGCGCGTGTTGGGGTCGTGAACGCGCGTGAGAGACAATCCGCTACTACATTGAATTTGCCCGCGACGTGCCTAATGTCAGTGGTAAATTCCGAGATTGCGGCCAGCTGCCTCTGCTGCCTGCCGGACCACGGGTCTGAAATTTTGGCCATGGCGTATGTGAGCGGCTTGTGGTCCACATAAGCGGTGAAGCACCGTCCTTCCAGCCAGAACTGGAAATGACGAATAGCCAAATGCAGCGCCAACAGTTCTCTGTCAAACGCGCTGTATTTTCGTTCAGCCGCGCTTAAAGATTTGCTAAAGAAAGCCAAAGGCTGCCAAACTCCGGCTACCTGTTGCTCAATAACGGCCCCTATGGCTAAATCTGAAGCGTCTGTCGTCAGCGCGATCCATGCTACAGGGTCTGGGTGGGCCAGGAGCGCAGCGTCAGCCAAGGCTTTTTTAACCTCTGTGAACGCGCGCTCCCGCTCCGGGGACCATTCGACCGCCTGGGTCGGTTTTTGTTTTTTGAGCGCGGCATATAACGGTTGCATGATTTGAGCTGCGTGGGGCAGGAATCGGTTATAAAAATTCACCATCCCCAAGAATTCCTGTAGTGATTTGACCGTTTGTGGACGGGGAAAATCCGCTACCGCGCGTACTTTCTCTGGTAACGGAACCGCTCCCTCCGGGGAGACGCGGTGACCCAAAAAATCGATCCGCTCGACGCCGAACTGGCACTTGGCTGGGTTAACTATTAAGCCGTGCTCTCCCAGCCTCCTAAAAACTGCTGTGAGGTGCGTTTCGTGTTCGTCCTCTGAAGTACTCGCGACCAAAATGTCGTCGAGGTACACAAACACGAAAGGGAGATTGCGTAACACGGCATCCATCATCCGCTGAAATGTTTGCGCCGCCCCTTTGAGACGAAACGGCATGCGTAAAAATTCGAAAAGTCCGAACGGGGTTATTACCGCTGTTTTAGGAATGTCCTCCGGTTGGACCGGGACTTGGTGATAGCCGCGAACTAGATCAATTTTTGAAAAAATGCGCGCCCCCGCCAGGTGCACCGAAAAATCCTGAATGTGCGGGATGGGATAACGATCGTGCGCCGTAGCGTTGTTTAGCCTGCGGTAATCCCCGCACGGTCTCCAGGAGCCATCAGCTTTCGGTACCATGTGCAGCGGCGAAGCCCACGGGCTCTTCGACCTACGAACGATGCCCAGCCTCTCCAGGCTGGCGAACTCCTCGCGCGCAATGGCGAGCTTAACTGCATCCAAGCGCCGAGCTTTTGCAAACACGGGAGGACCAGAAGTGGGGATAAAGTGTTTCACCCCGTGCTTCGCGACCGTCGCTGAAAAAGTGGGCACAGTGAGCGCTGGAAATTGGGTGAGGAGTGTGTGAAACTTACCACCTGCTGTAGCGACGTGGGTCTGTACTGGTGGCGGGGACACTCGAGCTGAACAGGGGAGAGAGTAAAAAGAGAGTGCATTTACCAGCCGTCTATTAGCAAGATCAACTAACAGATTGTGTGAACACAAAAAATCCGCGCCCAACATGTTGAAACTCACCGCCGCTATCACAAAAGTCCATTCATATGTGCGGCCATGTAAGCATAAAGGCAAGGTCCTTCTCCCGTAGGTGTTGATGTTCGAGCCATTTGCCGCTGTAGCTCCGCTACCGTGGGGTCCAGCCACCCGGTCCGCGTATGTTGGGGTGATGAAGCTCACTTGTGCTCCGGTGTCGATGAGGAACTCTCGTCCGGAGCGCGCATCCGTGATGTAGAGCAGCTTGTTGCGTTCTCCGAGGGTCGAAGCTGATAGCGACCCCCGGTCTTGCCGTTTCCCGAACTCCTGAAGATGCAGGGCGGCACACACCTGCGTGCCTTCTCTGCGAACCTCCGATGGTAAAAGCAGAGATCTTCTCCTCCGCTGTGTCGTGCCCGCGCCTCTGCCGCCGGGCTATTGGCTCCCCCTCGTCGCGGCCGTGTTGCCGCCGTCGTCGGCCAGTCTGGTTCTGCCGCCTCTGGCTCCCCGCTGTCTCGGGTCGCTGCTGTGGTTGCTTGCCCGCCGCAGGCGTCCAGGATCCCATCTGCCTCCTGGGCCAGCTCCCGGAACTCCTCCAGGGTGTGACACTTTTTGCCGGCCAGCGTGCTTCTCGCATGCGCCGGGAGGTTGGAGAGGAAGATGAACTGAAAAATGAAATCATCGTTGTCCAACCCTCTCAGCTGTATCATCTCCTCCATCAGGGCGCTCGGCCTGTGTCCACCTTGGTCTAGCAAAGACAGGATCCTCCTCGCCCTCACTTCAGCCGAGGGGGTGAAAAACTTGATGAGGGTGGATTTCAGCTTGCCGTACCTGTCGGTCGCGGGTGGCTGCTCCACCAAGCTTTGCACGCACCGAGCTGTGCTGTTGTCCAGTTTAGCGATGACATGGTGGAACTTAGTGTCATCCACCGTTACTCCTGGGAGCGCGAACTGCGACTCTGCTTGCAGAAACCACGACCGTGGGTTATCCTGCCAGAAATTAGGCAGCTTAACGGCCACTGCGCTCGCCAGCTCTGAGCGCTGTGAGTCCGGGACCCTGAGAATTTCTTCGTTCATTCTCAACGTCGTCAGTCACCAATGTGGGGAGACTTGAATAACGAAACCGAATTGTCTTTCATTCCAGTTTATTCAAGTAATCATTCCACTGTCTGCTCTCATTCATGAGCAGCGAACAAAGAGAGTGAACACACCAAAGTTCTCTCATTTAAACATTCTGACATCAAACCATTTCCCTCGCGGGGGAAATCACACATCTCTCTCAAAATCTCTTTATCCACATTCATTAGCCTTTTATTTACATAACTCCCCCTTCTCTCTTCTCGAGCCTCAGTGGTCAGGAAGTCTTCTGTCCCCTGGCCTCCGCAGGGGGTCCAGGCTCTGTGGCTCCGCACCGCAGGGGGCTGGCTCGCCTTCATCGTGGTTAAATCACATATGCAGTGTCCAACATATACATGTCTCACAACACAGCCATATGCAGGTCAATTTAAGCCTTGTGTTATGATGATAGAAATATGATGTCATCTGGAGAGTTGATCCGCTGGAACAGAATGACAAAAGACATGCAACCCAGTTATACAAGCACGGTTTGCAATTTTTTTTTGTTTGTTTAAATGAGCTGAAAATATACCTGGACATATAATATTTTTGTAAGACGTGCTCATGACCCCTGGTGTAAAATATTATGTAATGCAGGCTGAGATTAAATCACGTGATTTATTTTTAAAACTCTTTGGTAAGCCTGGTACTTTCCTTTCACCAAGAACAAAGGTTTTATTGGCTTGTTAGTGTCAGCAAAACAAGTTTAAAACAACAGGACTTTTATTTTATGTAACTGTGGCGGTTTGGGAAAACCCCCACAAACAGACTAAGGACAGACAACTCGCTACTCCTGGTTTTTTCCGCTACACTACTGTGATAATGTCACCTTTCATGCATTGTGTTCATGTGTCCTGTCCTTACTGTGACCTAGAGACTCAGATCAATATGTAGATGTGCCTGTTAACCCCTTTGTTCTGCACCTAGAGCACAGTCTAGCAAATCTGCCTATTGTGATGTATGTCTCACAAATGCAAATATCTCATGCCTGTTCTGCAGTCCCTTTGATCAGACAAACTGCTGTGAATCTGCTTTGATGTATTGTTTGAGTTGGGTATAAATACTGCACAGGTTCTGTAACACTTCCTCTCACTCACACTTCAACCTCTGCTGCAGGACACAGACTGTGTGTCCCTTCTCTGAGAGCTGTGGGCTCGCTCTCGGCGCTCATGCATGGCGCCGGGAGCGGAGCTCGTGACGGTGGTATGATATAATAAAACTCTACTTAAAACCTCCAACAACGCTGCTTTATTTCATGTCGCCGCATAACAATAATATTCCTAGGCATAGAAAATAAAACTGAAAGACAAAGATCATTCAACAAATGCACATCACCTACACTGGAAAATAAAAGAATAAGATTGTCTTTGCATTTGTGTTTTATAGAGAGAAGTTAGATAAGTAACCATATAGTAATAGAAGGCCATTTCAAGCTTTTTGGGACTCTATGCAAGGTTGTGTTTGGGGGCCCCATTTTTGGAATGGGAAAGAATTCAAACCACATTGGGAAGAAAACTCTCTTCCAATAAGAGCATCAAGAAAATCAAATTGTGTCATTCTCTGAATGAACAGAAAAAATAAACCCATTACATGGAATAGAAATTAAACCACCATCCTCATGACTGTTCCAAATTTACAAGAAAAAGTTACAAATTTAAGAGAAAAAAAAGTTGCAAGTCTGAGGAATTAAAAAAAATGCATATTTACTGGGAAAAAGCTGCAAATTTACAGAAAAATAGTGGAAAATGTTGCAACTTCACAAAGAAAAAAGTTTCAAATTTACAGGAAAATTTTTGCAAATTTACAGGAAAAAGTTTCAAAATTATAGGAAAAACAGTCACAATTTTTTAAGGAAAAAATGCAAATTTATGAAACAAAATATGCAAATTTATGAGGAAAAAAACACATTTCAAATTTGAGGAATTTTTTTTTTTTTTTACAAATATTCAATAAAGAAGCCGCAAATTTATGAGAAAAAAGCTGAAGTTACTGTGAGTTTAATTCTCCTCCCAAAAATATGTTGAAGTTGAACTTGTAACTTAGGGCGCCTCTAGTGGTTCAGGGGACCCCCACCAAGCATTTGCACAGTCTGCTTTGTAGCTAGAAATGGCTTTAGCAATAGTGCAACACTTTTCAGTTTTTTAGAAAAACAAATTATGATATTATATTATATTATGTTTTTCCAACGATACTGACTATGATGTTACAACCTATGAGAGATTATTAAAAAGAAAACAGGAAAATCCTGCCTTGGTAACTGAACCACTACATGACACTGTGACAGGGTTGCGTGATATGATGTCATAGTTCACATGCAATCATGAAAGAAGGAGCCAAACACCCTCCTGTTTTAAAAGGGAACATGCCAACTTGTTAGAACTCACTGGGTTGGAAAAGTCTCAGCGTCTCTTTAGTATTAATCAAAGCAGCGATTATGTGTAGGCTGGCTGTTCGCTCTCCTGGAGGCGAGGCGGGGATCATCCACCTGTACAAGGGCAAGACTCAGCAACCCCATCATGTGGTCTGTGACGTGACTGTGCTGCAACTGAAGCAGGAAGCGCTCAAAACCTTTCCCAAGTCAGGTAGGTAACCTGATAACCGAGAGAGGAAAAAAATGAAGACTGGAAATCAAAATAACACGATTGTTTTTCCAGCCTAGAAAGAACACAGGTGTGACTTTTGTGCTGTAGTTGGTTATGTAGGCTACATTTGTTATTATGCAGGGTATAGGTAATAGTGACATAATTGTACAAATATGATTAATAGACCAAAGAGATGTAATCAGCTGAATAGCTGTGACTCTCCAATTTGTGAGGTTTTCTCTTAACTTTGCAATTCTTACCTGGTACTTGCATTTATTTTTTTTTTAATTTGTGATTTTTATTTTTCTTGTAATTTTTTCCATACAAATTTGTGATTTTCTTTCTCATAAATTGGTGATTTTTCTTGCCAATTTATGATTTCTTTCTAATACATTTAAAATGTTTTATTGTAAAGCTTATTTTATCATTAAAAAATAGATTATTTTTTTCCTCATACATGCAGCGTTTTTTGGTTTTTTTTACAATAAATATAACCTTTTTCTTACAGCCTAAATGCTCAACATTTTTGCAATGAATTTTCAATGTTTATTCTTAAATGTGTAAGTTTTTCCTTGTGAAGTTGTTGTGACTATATGTAATGGAGTCAATAAAAGCATTTGACCTTCTTGGTCATACAAGTAGAGTGTAGGACGCGGTGCATGGAGGTTGTGAGATCAAATCCCTGTGTGATGTCACCATCCCTACTCCTTAGTCACACTTGGCATTGTTGGCAGGACTTTATGATGTCATAATAGTCCCATTCCCCAGACACCACCAGCGTGTGACTCAAAGAGGTGTTGCTGGTCTGGGACTCATGGGGGCAGGGGCAGAAGGCAGACATTCTCAGTGCTTCAGTGCACCTCTGACATCAGGACAATGTCAAAATCCCAAAAATTTGGAGTGGCATTTACTTAAAAATCGTCTGCAGTAATGCGGACATTGTCTTTTGTGGTGAAGAGAGAGCAAAGCTCTAAGGCAATGTCAATTTACCGGTCAGTCTACATTCTTACCCCCACCTATGGTCACGAGCTTTGGGTAATAACCCAAAGAATGAGATCGTGGATACAAGCGGCTGAAATGAGCTTTCTCCTTAGGATTGCTGGGCACCCTTAGAGATAGGGTGAGGAGCTCGGTCATCCTGGAGACGCTCAGAGTAGAACCACTGCTCCTCCACATTGAAAGGAGCCATTTGAGGTGGTTTGGGCATCTGATCAGGATGCTTCCTAGACACCTCCCACTTGAGGTGTTTCGGGCACGTCCCACTGGGAGGAGACACCGGCGCAGACCCAGGACTCACTGGAGACACTACATCTCCCAGCTGCTCTGGGAACGCCTTGGTATCCTCTCTGAAGAACTGGAAGAGGTGGCTGGGGAGAGGCAAGTTTGGGCTTCTCTGCTTGAACTGCTGCCTCCGCAACCCAGACCTCCGGAAAAGCGGTAGTAGATGGATGAATGGATGGATGGATTTACTAAAAAAAAACAAAAAAACTTGTCAACTGTTTTCACTTAGAATTTCTAATAAAAGTTCCTCAGTTTTTTCTTAAGTAGTACCAAAAGTAGGACACAGTCCCAAGGATGGATAATTGTTTTCACACATAAGGAGTTGTTCAGAACTCCTTATACGAAGAATCAAGTCAGTGACGGTAATGCAGCTGTAAGCTGGTTGACAACTGCCAATCAAATCTAAAAGAAGAAGAAGAACTTTATTTTTCCGTTAAATTTTCTTATGCTTTGGTAATAAATCGATAGAATCGATTAAAAGCTTTCATACTTTGCTTTCCAAGCAGGTTGACCATCTTGGTGACACAATGCCATAGTGGGAGTTTGAAACCCTGAGTGGACATCACCAGCTGGGCGTCATGCCTACTCCTGCCATTTTTGAGTCTTTTTTTTCTGAGGCTGCTGGTGTTTATAAAATGTTTTGTGTATATGTGTGTCTAGGTTGCTTTGTTGGTGATGTGAAGCTGATCGTTGACAATAAACCCCTGGACAAGGACTCTGCTTCGCTTTCTGAATATGGAGTCAAGCCTTCATCAGTTGTTCATATGATAAGGAAGGTCAGCGGAGGCTGAGAAGAAGAGGATCTGATATCTGACGAGATCATAAACAAATGGATGAATGAATGAATGAACTTTGTGAATAAAACAGACTGAAATGAATTTTTACATGTTTGTCCTTTGCATTGTTTTAAAAATTTGTTTTCCACAATTTTATATGGGCTACCTCCTGCAACTATATTTTCTGATTCCATCTTTTTTAAGCTAAATTATAGTTTCCACCATGTGTGATTTAAAAAAAAATCCTTCCAAAAGTCTGTTGGTGTGAGTTAATAGTGGTACAGTAATCAGAATGACTGTATAGAATAAGTGATCTATTGTTTGCATAATGTGTTGTACTTTTTTAATGTAAAGAATAATTTTGAGCATTGAACATGGCACTATTCTTAAATTCAAAAAATACAAAAAAATCCACATTTGTTTTTGTTTCAGCCTTTTCGTAATAAATGAGCCACGTTTTTCTCACAAATTTGCTACATTTTTTAATAAATTTGCCATTTTTTTCCTAATTGGTCACTTTTTTCTAGTCAATTAATTAATTGGCCACTTTTTTGTTAAATGAAAACCCCACCCCCACCTCTCAAATGGCCTTAATCCTAATGCGCCCTCACATAAATTAATTGACAATTTTACTTTTTTTTGTTAAAAAAAATCCTACAACTACATTTTATATATAAAACCTCCTTGCTCAATTTATTTTAACCTTGCTGCCACTAAAGAGCTTCTCCTACTACGTTGCGCTTTTTCTACCACTTTGCTGCATGATTTGACTCTTCGACTGGCTGGAAGTGCAGACGGCGCGACTGCAGGGAGGGTTGAAGGCTGTCCTCGAGTTTTGACGCCGGCAAGTTCAGATTTTTGCTAAAGAAGATCAAAGGAAAAACCTTTCAGGAGAAATTTGCCTTGTTTGGGGATGATCAGAGTCGGTCCACGCAGGTGGGTGGTGAGTGGGATGGGGGTGAGTGGCAAGTCGTGGGTAAAAGCGGACCAAAGAGGAAGAAACAGGAGGATGGTAGTGATGGCAGAAATGGAACGATGGAGAGATCGAATCATTTGGAGCAATTGATTCAGAAAAAGAATTGATGTTTTGGAACATTTGAAACATCTCCCCACAGCGACATCTGGTGGCCACATGTTATAATACTACACTGAAACAGTCAAGTGTTTTCATGTGTGTGTTTATCTCAACATTTCGTGTTTTGTTTGGGTTTATAGTATTATTTGTCTGAAAATATATATTTTTTCAGTTAGTATTTGTAGGGGGTGCTTGTGTACAAAATAGACATCTGTCACTGTTTTTAGGGGGTGCTTGTGTACATTCAATTCCTTCTGCCTTCCTGTCAAGGAACAACAAAAAGACTGAGTTAGGAGGAATGTTGCCAAGCAAATTCATATATTGTAAATATACGTAACTACAGTATATGTAAATGTACAACAATATGGCTTCTTTTAGTGATCAAATGCATAATTATATTTATTGTAAATAATAAAAAAGGTGTATAAATGATAAATGTATACTCGTATGTGTATTAAAAGACCATGAATACATACCATAAACACTATGCTGGTCATGGCTTGATTCAGCACTCAGTTGTGTTGTGCTAGGAATGCAGGTATCAGGATGTTTGTCCGTAGGTGTCTCCACATACTTGTTGTATTGTTACAAAATGCAAGATGTTGCATACAATGCATACACTTAACTTTTTTTCCCTCAAGAAGGTCATAGTGATCCCAAACAGCTGACCTGGAACGCTTTCTACCGCCATCCATTTCCAAATAGTGTTAATCCAAAAGCACGCTCAGTACAAGACACTCAGAGAGGAAAGACTTCGCAAACAAACTGGACTTTAGAGGAGCTTTTAAATGTTTTAGGCATATGAGGTGATGAATCAGCAGCCGGTCAGGCAAGGACAAGAGAAATTAGTATTTTACATAGTATTTTACATACACTACTGTTCAAAAGTTTGGGGTCACCTAGACAATTATTTTGTGTTTTCCATGAAAAGTCACACTTATTTACCACCATGAGTTGTAAAATGAATAGAAAATATAGTCAAGACATTGACAAGGTTAGAAATAATGATTTGTATTTGAAATAATAATTTTTTCCTTCAAACTTTGCTTTCGTCAAAGAATCCTCCATTTGCAGCAATTACAGCATTGCAGACCTAACATGATTGCACAAGGGTTTTCTAATCATCCATTAGCCTTCTGACGCAATGAGCAAACACATTGTACCATTAGAACACTGGAGTGATAGTTGCTGGAAATGGGCCTCTATACACCTATGTACATATTGCACCAAAAACCAGACATTTGCAGCTAGAATAGTCATTTACCACATTAGCAATGTATAGAGTGTATTTCTGATTAGTTTAAAGTTATCTTCATTGAAAAAAAGTGCTTTTCTTTCAAAAATAAGGACATTTCTAAGTGACCCCAAACTTTTGAACGGTAGTGTATAAAGTATATAATACATATGTTGTGCATAGAATACTGTAGGTATTTTAATATTGTATAATGGCAGTATTTTATTATTCCATTTTAGAAACGGGATAACAAAATCACCGCATAAAACAACGGTGAAGTTTCAAAACAGTTGGTGACATAATGAAACACAAAATGGAACAGTCACGTGACATCCTCTTTCTGATACAGTCCTTGGAACAATGATTTGATTCAGAAGTTCCACCTAGGTTTCAGTACGTACTAAAACACTGTTTCGACTTTGCCATCACTAGAGGATGGGTCTCAGGGTAGTGATGCGGATGGTGGTGCTCGGGATAAAATAGGAAGGAAGGAGGAAGAAAAGGAGATTAGTTACAAAGTTTATATAAAAGTGAAGGAAGGTTCTGGGTTTTCTTCTGTGAATCCCTTAAAAGTGGCAAAAGAAATTAAAAGAGAAATTGGAGATGTTATGCGTGTTACAATCTTGAAAAGTGGGATGATGTTTGTAATATGTAAATCATCTATTCAACAGACTAAAGCACTCAAGATTAAAAGTTTGTTAGGGAGAAGTGTGGAAGCATTTAAACCACATGTCACTTCAGAGGTTAAGGGAGTTATTTATAATGTGTCATCTGAAGTAACTGACCACGAGCTGCTGACCTGTCTGAAAGGGGGTGAAGCTGTTGCAGTCAGGCACATGGGAAGGGGGGAGAGGAATGGCGGCTCTACTCCTGTCCTTATTACCTTTAAAGATAAACTGCCAAGGAGAGTAATGCTGGGGTACGTCAGTTACAATGTAGAAGAATATGAAAGGCCCCCACTGAGGTGCTTTAAATGTCAAAAGTATGGTCATGTGGCTGCAGTATGTGGAGGTGTTCTGAGATGCAGACGGTGTGGTGAAGGTCATGATAGGAAGGAATGCAAAGAGCCAATGAAATGTTGTAACTGTGGAGGTGACCATCAAGCCTCATTCAAAGGGTGTGCCAATTATATCAAGGCAGAGAATGTTGAAAGAATCATGAGAGAAAACAAAATCTCATATCAGAAGCAGTTAAACGGATGGAGGGAGTGCAGGGAACCAGGCAACAGCATGGCGATTCATTGTGCAAAGAACCAATAAGGGTGAATAGCATACCAGGAAATGATGATACTGTTATTGTGAACAGGAAAGTGCTATTAGCGTTTATGGTGGAAGCAATGTGGAGAGTAAAACTGGTGGCAAATAAAAAATCAGATGTACGAGAAATCACTTCTGCTGCTGAAAGGCTGTTGGATTTTAAAGGAATAGATCCAGAAGAAGTTTGCCAATTTACCTACTGTGGTGGAGGCCAAGGGTCAGGAGGAAGTTGGTGCCAGGAATTAGACTGTAGCAACTGTGAGGAAGATGAAATGGCCAGTAGGAATAGTGAAAATAATGATGATTAGCTTCCTTGGCATAATGTTTTTTATTATGCAATGGAATGCTAGGAGTCTGATGGCAAACGGACAGGAACTTAAACACTTTTTGAAGGAGCTTGAGGAGAAGCCAGATGTAATTTGTATTGAAGAGACTTAGTTAAAACAACACCTGGATTTTGTAGTACTGGGATACAAGTGTGAGAGGAAAGATAGAGAGATCAGCTCAGGAGGCGGATGTGCAACGTTTATCAGAGATGGGATTCAGTACAGGAGAAGTGAAATTAAAAGTACAATAGAGAGCATAACAGTAGAAGTGTGGACTAACTGAGGGAAAGTGTCAGTTGTAAATGTATATAATCCATGCATCAATTTAGAAGAAAGTCATTTCCAGGAAGTTATGGATAAAGTTTGTCTCCCAGTAGTTTGGCTTGGGGACTTCAATATGCATAATGAGTTATGGGGAAGCGGGAAATGGGATAGAAATGGTAAAATTGTAGAGGATTTCATGGATAAATATAATTTGGTGATGCTAAATGATGGGCAGCCTACTTGGTTTGGAACAGGCCGGGGAATGGCAACCTCGATTGATATTACAATTGCATCGGCTGAGGTGGCGGCTATTGGTACATGGAAGATAATGGATTGGAACCTATTGGGCAGTGATCATGTGTCAATAATTGCCAAGTTTGGCAGAACTCTTATTGAGGATCCAAATGCCCCCCCCCCTTCCAAGGTTAAACTATAAAAGAGCAAACTGGGTAGAGTATAAGGAAAAAGTAAGCCTGAAAGTAGCAGATATACAGAGTGAGAAAGGAGTGGATGAGTGGAAGAACAATTCTTTAGCTAAAGTGATTTGGTCTGCTGCATCAGAGGTTATCCCTAGAAAAAAGATTCCTAAGGGAGGGACTATGGTCCCTCGGTGGAATGAAGAATGTAGCCTGGCAATTAAAGGCAGAAACAGAGCATATAGCAGGTTAAAGAGGCATCCAACCGAAAGCTTAGCAACTGAGTTTAAAAGACTGAGAGCTAAAGCAAGGAGAGTAATCAGAGAAGCAAAAAAACAAAGCTGGAGAACTTTTTATGAAAAATTGGGTCCAGATACTCCTGTTATAAAAGTCTGGAGTTTAATTCATAGAATGACAGGAGCCTTTAGGCAGACAGTAATCCCTTTTCTTCGGTATAATGGATGTGAGGCAGTTAATTGTAAAGAAAAATCAAAGGTATTGGTTAAACAATTTCAGAAGGTGCACAGCCAAAGTAATATAAATGAGGAAAGCAGAAGAAGAGCAGAGATTGTAGAAAAGCAGCAGTACAAATTGCAAGCGAGTAATGAGAATTCTGACACTGTTAATGCAATGTTCACCTTAAGTGAACTTAAAAGAGCTCTAGATAGGAGAAAGGACACGTCTCCAGGAAGAGATGGGCTGAACTACCAATTATTTAAACAGGCTGGGGTGGTATTGCTAGAGGAGGTATTGACCCTGCTTAACAGTGTGTGGGAAAGTGGGTGTCTTCCTAAGGAGAGGAAACATGCTGTAATAGTTGCAATTTTGAAACCTGGGAAGGTGGCCAGCAGCCCAGGCTCCTACAGTATAGACCTATTGCTCTCACCTCAGTACTATGTAAAGTAATGGAGCGAATGATAACAGAAAGGCAAGTGTGGAAGCTTGAGAAAAATAGGTTCTTTGTGGACCATCAAAGTGTATTTAAGCAGGGATGTTCTTCTATGGATGTTGTCCTAAGTTTAAACACTGATATCAGGAAGGCAATTGCCAGTAGAGAGGCGGTAGTGGCAGTCTTCCTGGATATTGAGAAGGCGTATGATATGCTGTGGAAGAAAAGGCTGTTGATCACACTACATGATGCTGGAATCCAAGGGAGAATGTTTAATTGGATCAAGAATTTCCTTTGCAATAGAACAATTCAGGTCCGGGTGGGGAGGGAACTCTCTGAGGAACATGAGGTGGAGAATGGAACTCCGCAAGGAAGTGTGATTAGCCCTGTCCTCTTTAATATTCTGGTGAATGGTATTGTAACGTCGGGGCCATGTTAAGGGGGGCAGGGATTTCCCAGCATGCTTTGCCAGTTGAAACGTTACTGTGTGTGTGTATTAAATGTGTTATTACTGAGTTATTATACTGCTGGGTCATTATAACTGCGTTATAATGACCCAGTAGTGTTTAGCAGGATTAGGGCAAGATGTATCGTGTGTGTAACCATGATTGAAACGGAAGTCTGGGAGAATGACCTCCCCTCCTCTCTGTGCTCAGAAGTAGTTGGGGTTGGTGGTGTGTAAATAAAGCCTGTTCGTCACAACCAACTTGCTCCTCTTCTTTGTGTGAACCTTGCCTACGTCACACTGGTGTCAGAAGTGGGGATGGAGTAAGATGAGGATCCAGGCGGAGGTCCAGCGGCCGGAGCAGTTCATCGCTCGGCTGGGAATGGAGCGTAGAGCTGAGACGCCGGCCCCCGGAGTGGCTCACTGCGATGGACGGAGCAGCGGACCCGACAGGACTGCTCTGCCTTTTTCAAGGCAGAGCAGTCCTGCCTGCCTTGCAAAAGACCACCTGGATGACCACCTGGCCCAGGTCGAGTTGGCTGCCGCGCTGAACGACTGGTCATCAGAGGAAACCGCCGTGCTGAGAGCAAGTGGGAGGAGGAGCTACGGCAGACCACGGCAGCGCGTGCACGGAGGAGACAGCGGCGGCGACGCGAGGAAGGGGGGCTTCCGCTGCGCAGAGCCAGGGTACATCACACGGTACTGCCCCGCACACAGCGCACGACAAACTGGCCCCTCGCCGATGTTAAATTAGAGCGAGGTGGCATGGACGGGAAAGGCCGCCTCCTGCAGATGCTTCTCCTGGCGGTGACGTCACAGAGGCCTTTGGAGCGCAGCAGCAGCGGAGCGAGCGGGACAGATCCGGTCTTTTTCCGGGCTCGGCAGGGGCTGGACACCTGGACGCGGGCCAGCGGCCGCCTGGGAGGTCCTGGCAGCGGTGGGAGTCGTGACTCCCGCTGCCAGGGGAGGAACTGTGCGTAGTCCTACCGCCACCCGCAGATGCTTCCCCTTTCGGTGACATCACAGAGGCCCTCGGCGCAACAGCGACGCGCAACAGCGACGCGCAACAGCGACGCGCAGCAGTGGAGCGAGCAGGACAAAGATCCGGCCATTTTTCCAGGCGCAGCAAGGGCTGGACGCATGGACGCGGGCCAGCAGCCGCCTGGGAGACCTGGCAGCGGTGGGAGTCGGCCGGAGCGGGCATGTGACTCCCGCTGCCAGGGAAGGGACTGTGCGTGGTCCTACAGAGGCTGTCAGATGTGTCCATCCGCCCGCTGGTGGCCAAATCGGAACCCTACCCCAACCAGATACTCCGACCGAGACTCAGATGGACACTGGATAGCCCGTGCGTGCCGCCCCGGCACCGGGCTGACTCGCGTTGGATTTCTGAAAGTGGACTTTGAATTTTCTGGGGACAGAAACCAGTCCAGGGGAGGGCAGTGTAACGTCGGGGCTATGTTAAGGGGGGCAGGGATTTCCCAGCATGCTTTGCCAGTTGAAAACGTTACTCTGTGTGTGTGTGTGTGTGTGTGTGTGTATTAAATGTGTTATTACTGAGTTATTATACTGCTGGGTCATTATAACTGCTTTATAATGACCCAGTGCGGCGGATGATAAAAAAATAATAAGCAGCGATTGCTGTAGGTTTTAAGGAAGTTTATTATATCATACCGCTGTCACAAGCTCCGCTCCCGGCGCCGTGCATGCGCGCCGGGAGCGAGCCCACGGCTCTCAGAGAAGGAGGACACAATGTCTGTGTCCAGCAGCAGCAGTTGCAGAAGTGGAATTGAGAGGACGAGTTACAGAACCTGTGCAGTATTTATACCAAACTCAAACAATACATCAAAGCAAATTCACAGCAGTTGGTCTGATCAAAGGGACTGCAGAACAGGCATGAGACATTTGCATTTGTAAGACCTACATAACAATAGGCAGATGCAGCCTCTGCTCCGGCTTGCAGGACAAAGAGGTTACAAGGCACATCTACATATTGATCTCAGCCTCTAGGTCACAGTAAGGACAGGACGCATGAACACTATAAATGAATGGCACATTACATCACAATACATGAATGGCACATTGCATCACGATACATGAATGGCACATTGCATCACGATACATGAATGGTACATTGCATCACGATACATGAATGGCACATTACATCTCAGTAGTGCAGAGGGAAAAACCAAGAGAAAAGAGCTGACTGTCCTGTGTGTTGTGGGGGGGTTGAATCAACCCGCCACACCCAGCAGTGTTTAGCAGGATTAGGGCAAGATGTATCATGTGTGTGTAACCATGATTGAAACGGAGGTTTGGGAGAATGACCTCCCCTCCTCTCTGTGCTCAGGAGTAGTTGGGAGTTGGTGGTGTGTGAATAAAGCCTGTTCGTAACAACCATCTTGCTCCTCTTCTTTGTGTGAATCCCACAAACGTCACAATATGCTGGACAACGGAGGAAACTGTGTAGAGACCTGGGATCCGCTGGAGAAACTGCCTTTAATATGTACGTCTTGATGAACCTGGACAGTTGGAGTAAAGTCAAAAAGCTATTGGAGTATCTGCACAGAACCGGCTTGTATGGGAGAATTTGAGCTGCAGCTGCCAACATGATGTATGAACTGTGGAGGGCAGCAATACGCCTTTGATGCGTCCAGTCTGCCATACCCAAGAAGAAAATTTGACTCTTCGCTCTTGCCGTAGCAGCTGCTTCTTCGTCAAACATGGCGGCCGTCATGAGCGGGCAGACTCCTAGTTGCTTAATGCGATGTTTTCTCCGCCAGACAGGAAAACCCAGCCGAGGCAGCAAGTCACCATCAGATATTTGGAACCACGTAGGTGCACTTTACAGTTATGCGAGTGGTGCTTTGTCACTTTATTCTAGGACAGAAATCGCGCTTGTTTGATGCTAACCGGTTAGCATCATGCCTTCTGTTTGACTTTGACATGAGCCGCAGCCTTAAAAACAAACACGACTCTTTGCTCACGATATTTATAATGCATTACTTTAATTACGAGAAATTATAACCCCTGTAAGAAATATGTATGTTGATCGAAACACTGAAATGCTTGATTGTGATTTATATGCATGTAACATCTCTACAGGAGAGTTAGTGGTGTGAAAAAGTGTTTACCCCCTTCCTGATTTCTCATTTTTTGTATGTTTGTCACACTTAAATGTTTCAGATCATCAAACAAAGTTAAATATTAGACAAAGATAACGCAAATAAACACAAAATGCAGTTTTTAAATGATGGTGTTTATTATTAAGGGAAACAAATCCAAACCTACATGGCCCTGTGTGAAAAAGTGATTGCCCCCTAAACCTAATAACTGGTTGGGCCACCCTTAGCAGCAACAACTGCAATCAAGCGTTTGCAATAACTAGCAATGAGTCTTTTACAGCATTGTGGAGAACTTTTGGCCCACTCATCTTTGCAGAATTGTTGTACTTCAGCCACATTGGAGGGTTTTCGCACATGAACCTCCTTTTTAAGGTCATGCTACAGCATCTTAGTCGGATTCAGGTTAGGACTTTGACTACGCCACTCCAAAGTCTTCATTTTAAAATAAGATAAGCCTTTATTAGTCCCACAATTGGGAAATTCCAGATTCCTGAATTTCTTTTTCTTCATAGGGATGTGATTTTTCCGCTAATTTGCGGAATTCCGCTTTTTTTTTTATCTTCCAGGAAGATTAAGTACGTTAGCGGCTTGTAGTCCACGAACGCAGTGAAGGTGCGCCCTTTCAGGCAGAACTGAAAGTGGCGTATGGTCAGGTGGAGAGCCAGTAACTCTCTGTCGAACACACTGTATTTACGCTCACTGTCGTGCAAAGACCTGCTAAAAAAGGTGAGCGGCTGCCAAGAACCGGCAACGCATTGCTCCACAACGGCCGCTATGCCCATGTCCGAGGCGTCAGTAGTGAGCGCTATCCAAGCCGCCGGGTCTGGGTGCGCCAGTAGTGCAGCGTTTGCCAGAGCTGTTTTAACCTCAGAACGCCTGCTCCGCCTATGAGTCCAGTCGACTCTGTCCACCTGTTTCCGTTTCTAGAGTGCGGCGTAGAACAGCTGTATGAGCTGGGCTGCGCGGGGGAGGAAACGGTTATAAAAGTTAACCATCCCCCAAAACTCCTGCAGTGCCCTGACATTGATGTTGAGGAGAAAAAAATAGCAAAACAAATAGTTAGATTACTTTTATGATTCCAAACAGTTTGAAATTGACAGTGCACAGTGGACATTGACTCATAACTTTTGAATATTTCTAAGACTTGGCTACATCAGTGATTGTGCAAAATGAACTGCTCAAGACTCAATGGAGATTGAAACTGGTGATCTGAAATGAATGCTGAAATTATAAATAGTAATGGTATGAATGAATTTTATTTCTATTATGGAATAGATAAAATTAACTGATTTTGATGTGATCAAGTGTTAAAGCATGTGATGGATAATGCTTGTTGGAATGTTTTAGGAATGCTGTCTTCTTGGAACATAAGTCAATATTATACAGTAATAAGTGGCATTCAGCTGTTTTATGTCATTTAAGCACAGTTCTGGTACTTAAAAATCATAAAAACCCAGGAGCTTCAGGGGGCTTCGCCTCCCTTGCCCCCCCACCGGGGCTCTGCCCTGGACCCCACTGGGGGACTATGTCCCCCAGACCCCCTGCTGAATTTTCAGATAATTTCCCCAACCCCAAATCACATCCCTATAAGCCATTCAGAGGTGGATTTGCTGGTGTGTTTTGGATCATTGTCCTGCTGCAGAACCCAAGTGCACATCAGCTTCAGGTCACGAACAGATGGCCGGACATTCTCCTTCAGGATTTTTTTTGTTGACAGCAGAATTCATGGCTCCATTTACCACAGTAAGTCTCCAGGTCCTGAAGCAGCAAAACAGCCCCAGACCATCACACTACCACCACCATATTTTACTGTTGGTATGATGTTCCTTTTCTGAAATGCTGTTTCCTTTACATCAGATGTAATGGGACACACACCTTCCGAAACATTCAACTTTCGTCTCATCAGTCCACAGAGTATTTTCCCAAAAGTCTTAGGGATCATGAAGATGTGTTCTGGCAAAACTGATACAAGCCTTTATGTTCTTTTTGCTCCAGTGTTTTTCGTCTTGGAACTCTGCCATGCAGGCCATTTTTGCCCAGTCTCCTTCTTTTGGTGGAGTCATGAACACTGACCTTCACTGAGGCAAGTGAGGCCTGCAGTTCTTTGGATGATGTTGTGGGGTCTTTTGTGACCTCTTGGATGAGTCGTCGCTGCGCTCTTGGGTAATTTTGGTCAGCCGGCCACTCCAGGGAAGGTTCACCACCATTCTGTGTTTATGCCATTTGTGGAGAATGGCTCTCACTGTGGTTTTCTGGAGTCCCAAAGCTTTAGAAATGGCTAGTGATGGCAAAGTCAAAAACAGTGTTTTAGTACGTACCGAAACCTTGGTGGAACTTCTGAATCGAACCACTGTTCCGAGGTCTGTATCAGAAAGAGGGTGTCACATGACTGTTCCATGCCACGTTCCATTACGTCACCCAACTGTTTTGAAACGTCACTGTTGTTTTATGCTGTGATTTTGTTATCCATCCATCTTCTACCGCTTTTCCGGAGGTCCGGGTCGCGGAGGCAACAGTTCAAGCAGAGAAGCCCAGACTTCCCTCTCCCCAGCCACCTGCTCCAGCTCTTCAGAGGGGATACCAAGGCGTTCCCAGACCAGCTGGGAGACATAGTCTCTCCACCGAGTCCTGGGTCTGCCCCGGGGTCTCCTCCCAGTGGGACGTGCCTGAAACACCTCAAGTGGGAGGCGTCCAGGAGGCATCCTAATCAGATGCCCGTACCACCTCAACTGACTCCTTTCAATGTGGAGGAGCAGCGGTTCTACTCTGAGCCTCTTCCGGATGACTGAGCTCCTCACCCTATCTCTGAGGGTGAGTCCAGCAATCCTACAGAGAAAGCTCATTTCAGCCGCTTGTATCCGCGATCTCGTTCTTTTGGTCATTACCCAAAGCTCGTGACCATAGGTGAGAGTAGGAACGTAGATTGACTGGTAAATCGACAGCTTTGCCTTAGAACTAAGCTCCCTCTTCACCACAACAGACCGGTACAACGTCCGTATCACTGCAGATGCTGCTCCAATCCGTCTGTCGATCTCTCGCTCCATTCTCCCCTCACTCGTGAACAAGACCCCAAGATACTTAAACTCCTCCACTTGGGGCAGGAGCCTGTCTCCAACCCGGAGAGGACAATCCACCTTTTTCCGGCTGAGGACCATGGACTCGGACTTGGAGGTGCTGATTCTCATCCCAGCCGCTTCACACTCAGCGGCAAACCGTCCCAGCAAGAGCTGTAGGTCATTGCTGGATGAAGCCAACAGGACAACATCATCTGCAAACAACAGAGATGAGATCCAGTGGTCACCAAGCATGACACCCTCCATTCCCTGGCTGCGCCTAGAAATCCTGTCCATAAAAATTATGAACAGGATCGGTGACAAAGGGCAGCCCTGGCGGAGTCCAACTCTCACTGGGAATGACTCCGACCGAGTGTTGGCAATACGAACCAAACTCTCACAACGGTCGTACAGAGACCGAATAGCTCGTAACAACAAGCCCGATACCCCATACTCCCGAAGCACCCCCCACAAAAATCCACGAGGGACACGGTCAAATGCCTTCTCCAAGTCCACAAAACACATGTAAACTGGCTGGGCAAACTCCCACGAACCCTCGAGAATTCTCGAGAGGGTAAAGAGCTGGTCTGATGTGCCACGGCCAGGACGAAAACCACATTGCTCCTCCTGAATCCGAGGTTCGACCAACAGCCGGACTCTCCTCTCCAGTACCTTGGCATAGACCTTCCCAGGGAGGCTGAGGAATGTGATCCCTCTAAAATTGGAGCACACCCTCCGGTCCCCTTTTTTGAAGAGAGGAACCACCACCCCGGTTTGCCATGCCAAAGGCACTGCCCCCGACCTCCACGCAATGTTGCAGAGGCGTGTCAACCATGACAACCCAACAACATCTAGGGCCTTGAGGTACTCAGGGCGAATCTCGTCCACCCCCGGGGCCCGGCCACCAAGGAGATTTTTAACCACCTTGGCGACCTCAGCCCCTGTGATAGGGGCTGAGGGGGATTTTGTTATCCCGTTTCTAAAATGGAATAATAAATAAAATACTGCCATTACACTATATTAAAATGCCTATTCTATGCACAATATATGTATTATATACGTATATATATACTTTATATGTAAAATACTAATTTCTCATGTCCTTGCCTGATTGGCTGCTGATTCATCACCCCACATGCCTAAAACATTTAAAAGCTCCTCTAAAGTCCAGTTTGTTTGCGAAGTCTTTCCTCTCTGAGTGTCTTGTACTGAGTGTGCTTTTGGATTTATACTATTTGGAAATGGACGGCGGTAGAAAGCGTCCCAGGTCAGCTGTCTGGGATCACTTTGACGTTCTTGAGGGAAAAAAAGTTAAATGTATGCACTGTATGCAACATCTTGCATTTTGTAACTAGAAAAGCACTCGGAGAGCGCAGACCTCCGCCAAGTGCCACAGTTCCCCCCATACAGTGTTTGTGTGTACGTTTTCAGATTCCTTGACCATGAAAACATATGACTAGCAATTGGATTCACAATGATTATTTGTTTATTTGACAGGGACAGTGCAATAAACATAGACAATTAATCAATGACAATCAATCTGATAGTGATAGGATTAGTGGTTCAGTAGTAAAGGCATTGCCTCCTTGGCGGAGGTAATAAACTGAAGTGTTGGTGTTGTGTCCATCTCCTCCACTAACGGATGCAAATTGGGTAGACAGGTTGCCGTGGGTTTTATATTATATTGGGGTTGTGCTCCGCGGCAAAAGAGAATTTAGAAGCTTCCCCGGCAGAGAGCTCGTTTTTGCGCCGCGCCTATGGCTGGCCGGGGAATTTCTGCCAAATAATCCGGCGGCGGACAGCTGTCCGTCTCAGCTTTTGCAGCGTAGCGCAAACTCAGGCACGCTGGCGGGCCCAGCCCACCAGTGTTTTCCGCGTGCTTTTGTGCCTAAAACGTTGAAGAACGCGGAGTTTGTGTTGGTCAGACACGACGACCAGCGCCCTCAATTGCGCCTGCGCACATGTTGAAAATGGTCGTGTGTCACAGTGTTAAAGAATGCTTTAAAAAATTCCTGTATCCAGACGGTGATGCGGATCATCCCCAAAATTTAATCAGTTCTTCCTTGTACCATTTCCAACAGCGCCTGAAAGTTTCATCGAAATCCGTCCAAAACTTTTTGAGTTATCTTGCTAACCAACAGACAGACAGACAAACAAACAGACAGACAAACCCTGGCAAAAACATAACCTCCTCCTGGCCTTCGGCCTGGCGGAGGTAATAATACAACAAGTATGTGGAGACACCTACGGACAAACATCCTGATGCCTGCATTCCTAGCACAACACAACCTGAATCAAGCCATGGCCAGCATAGTGTTTATAGTATGTATTCATGGTCTTTTAATACACATACAAGTATACATTTATTATTGATACACCTTTATTATTATTTTCAAAAAATATAATTATGCATTTGATCACTAAAAGAAGCCATAGGTAGGCAACCCCCAGACACACACTATGCTCAGAATGATTGAATGAGGTGGTAATTGTGTTTGATTCTCATTTATTGTTATGTAACTTGTCTGTTTGTTTATCTATCAATCGAGGTTCAGCGCTATCTCTCAGCCCCATACTTGCCCAGACAAGATGACCCTCAAGATTACTGGAAACTGCCGCTATATTCCTCTCCTGTTCCAGCTGGACAGTGAGGAGTGGCGACCCCTGCCCTGTATTAGCTTTGTAAAGCGACCGAGATGTGGTTGCTTGCCTTGCAGGCGACCAAATAATAATAATAATGTTCCAGCGTGCCAAGACATATCTCTCCATTCCACCCACATCAGTCCCTTGCAAGAGAATATTCTCAAAAGCAGGAGAGATTTTAAACAAGGGGAGAAACTGTCTAAGTCCGAGCACTGTTGAACAGATTGTTTTTCTGAATAAAAATACTTGAATGTACACAAGCACCCTCTACAAATACTAATTAATTCATACAGATAAAACTATAAACCCAAACAAAACACAAAATGTTAAGAGATAAAAACACATGAAACCACTCGACTGTTTTGAGTGTAGTATTATAACATTTGGCCAACAGATGTCGCTGTGGGGAGATGTTTCAAATGTTCTGAAAGCGATTTTTTTTTTTCTGAATCAATTGTTCCAAATGATTCGATCTCTCGAACGTTCCATTTCTGCCATCACTAGAAATGGCTTTATAACCTCAATTACTTTGTTCTCATTTGTTCCTGAATTTCTTTGGATTGCAGCATTGCTGCAATTTGGTTCCGGTTCCGCTGGACCGGTGGTGCCACACGAGTAGGCTGCCCGTTGCAACAGCCTTTTTTTTATCTTCCTTCTTCTTTCTACACCTTTCACTCTGTATATGTATCACGGACGCACGGATCGCCCCGGGGGTCTCCCGGGTCGGCGGACGGAGCCACGGTTTGCAGCGGGAGACGCTACAGCGGGGAGGAGCTAGTGCTAGCTAGCACTTGGCCGCCACCCGGTGCTAATGGGAAACTCGACATACCGGGAGCTGTAGCGAAAACGACGCGGGTGCCGGGCTGGAGTTTAGGCGGCGTGCAAGAAATATAAGACAGAATAATAAAGAGCGATGGCAAGAACCAAGCAGACCGCCCGAAAAATCTACTGGAGGAAGAAGCCCCCCAGGAGACAGTTAGCCACCAGGGCTGCTCGGAGAGGCGCTCCGGCCACCGGCAGAGTGAAGAGGCCTCGCCGTCACAGGCCCGTGGCTCTGAGAGAGATCCGTCGCTACCAGAAATCTACGGAGCTGCTCATCCGTAAGCTGCCCGTCCAGCGCCTGGTGAGGGAGATCGCTCAGGACTTCAAGACCGTCCTGCGTTTCCTGAGCTTCGCCGTCATGGCTCTGCAGGAGACCAGCGAGGCCCACCTGGTGGTCTCTTCTTCGCTAAGGGGGTCACCATCATGCCCAAAGACTTCCAGCTGGCCCGCCGCGTCCGCGGAGAGAGAGCTTAGACTTTCTGCTGCACATTCACCAACCAACCATAATGCTCTGCACTGTGTGTCTATATATATACATTTATAGTAATATGGACATATGTTTACTAGATGTTGTTTTTTCTTGCCTTCTGATTGTTGCTCTGAGTGTTGCTATCCCTGTGCTGTTGCAATCCTGGAATTTCCCCATTGTGGGACTAATAAAGGCTTATCTTATCTTATCTTATTGTTTTATCCTTAATAACACCATTTTAAAAACTGCATTTTGTGTTTACTTGTGTTATCTTTGTCCATCCATCCATCCATCCATCTTCTACCGCTTTTCCGGAGGTCCGGGTCGTGGAGGCAGCAGTTCAAGCAGAGAAGCCCAGATTTCCCTCTCCCCAGCCACCTGCTCCAGCTCTTCAGAGGGGATACCAAGGCGTTCCCGGACCAGCTGGGAGACATAGTCTCTCCACCGAGTCCTGGGTCTGCCCCGGGGTCTCCTCCCAGTGGGACGTGCCTGAAACACCTCAAGTGGGAGGCGTCCAGGACCACCAGGTGGTTATCTTTGTCTAATATTTAAATTTGTTTGATGATCTGAAACATTTAAGTGTCACAAACATACAAAAAAATGAGAAATCAGGAAGGGGGCAAACACTTTTTTACACCACTGTATAACAATGCTGCACCTGTTCAGGTGCCACATGCAGCTCTTTTGTCCATATTGACTTGCTCCCTTGGGAAAAAATCATAAACACACTCTCTATAGGATATGGGGGGGAGGGGGTTAACTTGAATGCAATAATTGTGTAAGTATAAAAGTTTGGGCACACAGTTAATTAGTCACACCAGTTAAATAATATTTTTCATGGGATTCTTTAAGTTTTTTTCAAACTTCATGCCTTCTTCACCCAGTATAATACATGTAGTTCAGTTGCAGCATTGCTAAAATTCAACTGATGATGATTATAAAGCAAACAAGTTTAAGACCAGTACATCTATAAATGTGAGGAATCTGTGTGTGTGTGTGTGTGTGTGTGTGTGTGTGTGTGTGTGTGTGTGTGTGTATTCCTCACATATCACTCACATCGTTGGTTAGACTGACCTCAGATTTTATAAGTGCTTTGCTGAGGTTACAAGGGTGTGTATTGCCAAGTATGGAGTTATTCAGTCAAAATATGCAATTTTTATCAAGTTTAGCCACCACTCTGTCTCCTCATGTCCTGCCTTCTGGAAGTGTGGGCGGGGTTTACAATTGACTGTGCTGATTGGATAATACGCAGCATCACAACCAGTCACCAGAGCGCTCTGTGAACAACACAAGGAATTTAAAAAGTGACAAATTTGACCAGAAAAAGATAATACTGAAGATTTATCCCCTTGACGCCTGAATTTATTTCAAACTGTGAACAATTTTTTTTTTAATTTTTTTCATAATTTAAAATCGTTGTTTCTTTGTTTTTTGTTTCTTTTTTTTTTGGATTGATGCGAATTCACGACAATAGGCGTCAAGGGGTTAATGCTTAAAAAATTATAATGTTGCCGTGATTGCAAGGGTCTAATAATTTGGCATATGGAGAGAACACGAGGCGTTCGAGTACGCTGGGAGGAGTGGCAGCAGGGACTTGGGGGGGGGGGGGGGGGGTCTGGCAAAGAACACCAATGTCTTCAACACAGAACACACCAGGAGAAGCAACAGCCGGATTGGCCGATGGCGGTCCTTCGCGGGGAGGCATGCCCAGCCTTCCCGGTCAGCGGTGAATGGGAGTCCCGACTGCTGCTTCACTCATGTGCCACCACTGTCCTTTGCAGGACCATTAGTCCCTGATGGCGCTCCGACCGGTGTGCTTGCACAGCTATCTTAAAATTAAAAGTTAATAATAATACCGTCATGATTGTGGAGCGGAATGGCCAGATCAGTTGCATATCATATGCGGCCACATATACGTACATGCTTAACTAAACGACGACCATGACCAAACTGGACACAAAAATGGCCAAATAACAAAACAAATAATTTTTATTTAAAGACACACTCCGGCGACTTTAAAACCACCTCAAAAACAAATTTGTATTGCCCAAAATAGTATATTGTGGCTTTTTACCCACAGAAAAAACTTTCATTGCCTCAGAATTGCTTGGAAAGACCTTTTACATCTTCCACCTACTTAAGTGTGCGTGGATCTATGAATATTCTAATTGGCCACCCATACTCCCACCCACCAGTAGCGGATGCTGCAAGGCCGGCCCTCCCCTCCCCTCCCCTCTGACCTGAGAACATCGAAGACTGCTTCACTAAACAATGGCTAGTCAAAGCATCACAATGATTCAGCTGTACATTTACAGTACACGCTGCTGACCCCCACCAAAGTGAGCTGGCTGTGGGGGCTGACGGGTCCCCGCTGGGCAGCTTGCTGGTCCAATCCACCCACCCGCCGCAGTGGAACCACGACTGCACTGAGGTCCTACTCCATCCTCCTTGGCGGGGATGGAATGGAGTCCCCCCCCCCCCCAAAAAAAAATAAAAACCTTCACCAAACCAAGTCCGACAAATGCAAAATGAACGGGTGGCAGTATTGGCATCTTCAGTCCCCCCCCTTCCCCCCCGGTCTCTGTCTGGTTTGGCCTTCCGATCGGGTGCCTCCGGGACGCCGCACGTGCAGGCGGTGGACTCCAGTCTCCGAGCTGACAACACCCTGCTTGTGCTACGGGCTTCTGGAATATTGTAATCCCAGTGGTGGAAAACTGCAGCCGTGGTCAGTTTCACACCATACCCAGGAAGAGACGGTGACTGTCAACATGGTCAGTGGTGGGTAGACTGTGAGCCTCCGTCCACGGAGCTATGTCAGCTTCTCCTTCTTCCCCTGGGGAAGTGAGCTCTGTTGTTTAGCCATGCCCAGTGCTTAGCCTGATTGGTTAATGCTATAACCAATCAGGCTAAGCAGGGATGCTTACGTAGCTAGAAATGCTCTGTCTAGAGTTGCCCGTATGGGGGGGGGGGGGGGGTTAACTGGACATTCACAGCAGAAAAACACAGACTTGGAACTTGGGTCTGATTTGGATCTTGATATGTCTTATAAGTCACAAAAAACATGTTAACAACAAAAGAAACTTGATTTTTCTTTAAATATTTCCTGACAAGGGCAAAACTGATGCAACGGTTGCAGTCATATGGCTCCTTCTGTGTATAATAATGTTTGATGTTTTGTACTTACTTCCATTGATTACGATTTTAAAAAGCTTTTAATAACCAAATATTATTAAATTATAAAAGGTTGCACTACAATGGGTCCTGTTATAGTACTGCATGAGTTTATTGACGATACACAGGAGACATTCAGTATTAGACTTGACTCCATCAATGAACAGTGGTATAAACTAAAATAATTATAATGATGACTGAACAACTCCCATTCCCCAAAGTGCAAGATACACTATTATCTTGGTTATAAGTCATAAAAAAAATCACACAAATAAGTGATCTAACAAAAAAATAAACAAGGGTCCCGATTTCCGAAAAGGTCCCTGATATTGGATGTCCCATTCGTTTTCAATAATTAGTTGTTCTGTAATTAATAATCATACAATCAAATAAATCTTAGTGCCATTCAGTCTCTTTTGTCCAGTTCTAACGTGTGATTGCCTACATATAGGCTGCACCTCTTTGTATTCCACCTTCAAACACAGTCTGCATTTGAACCTGTAAAGCCTAATTGGGCTGTCTGTTTCAGACAGGAATACTTGCTTTCTACGGGCAACGCACTAGTTCTTAAGAAATTTAAATAGTGGTGCAGAATGTATTTTTGCTAAAATACAGTATAATTCTCAGTCCACAATTTTCTTTTTCCAAAATACAGGACAACTGCAAATTCGGTATCACTGTTTATTACTTTCCTTTTGATTATCATCGTTGTTGTGTAGGGTTAATGTGTAAATCATGCACCATTTTGACACACTGTTCTTCTGACATCCATACAGCTCCAGAGGTCCCGTCTGCATACAGAGTTTGGGTGCCGTAGTCCTGCTGCCAGGTCTCTGCTGGGCCACAGACATCAAGGAAAATTGCTTTGGGTTAACGCAGTGGCCGTCAGATACAGCAGCACACAGGTTGGCCCCCACACTAGTCATGAAGTGCTAATTTTTTCCACTATGATGTTCAGATTTTTTTCCTCACATTAACAATGACAAGTTAAGATGGCACTCTACATAATCAGTTATTGCTAATGCAAATTAGGTTATAATATATGGTATTTTAAATGCACTGTTTCAGTTTATTTGAATTTTATATTTGGGAGTTTATTTATATTTGTGGAAGCAAAATCTATTTAAATGGTGCTTTTATAGTAAAGTGTTAGTGAGGGGCTAAGTTCTTTGTATTTACAGATCCCAGCTGAGGATGGATCCAGTGCAGTACCTTCAGTGGTGGGAGTCTCAGACAGTCCTCCGGTTGTGGAGCCCCCCTCAGTCACGCAACCAATCACTGAACAGGTGGCTTAGTTACGTCTGAAGTAAAATATCCTACCTGAGTCTTCAGTTCCACCTTATTAATGTTGTGCTTTTGCCATTGTTATTTTCAGGTCCCTGTTGAAAATATTTCTACAGTAGTCCCAGTGTCCGCTGACCCCACACCTGTTTTAACACAGCCACTCATGGCAGCTGATGCTGCACCGACTGCTGTGGAGGTGCTGCAGGCCGTGGCTGCGGAACCTCGGTTGGCAGAGCTTGGACTAGCTGGATACACACCAGTTGGACTCATCCAGAATCTGTTAGAGTTCATCCACATGGATCTAGGTTTACCCTGGTGGGGAGCCATTGTTGCAGGTAAGCATGCATTTGTCATCATCATCATCATCATAGCAGTCCGTCGGGGGCGACAATGACTGTTTCAGCATGTACAAAAACATGGTGTTTTAAAACCCAAAACGTGTTGAGTCTTAAGAGTGTTTACTGTAACAGGTTTGTATTTTTGTATCTTTTTCCAAGCCTTTTTAAGCACTAGGAAAAGTTCTAATAAAATTTCCAGTGTTGCTAACCATCTTTCTTTTGTATTTCCCCTCTCTGTCATAGGAACTGTGCTGGCTCGTTTGGCCGTGTTTCCATTCATCGTGGAGGGCCAAAGAGAAGCAGCCAAGCTCAACAACGTCCTTCCTCAGATCAACAAATTAACCGCCAAAATGAATGAGGCTAAACAGAGTGGCAACGCATATGAATGTAATTTTTCACTCCGACTTTTTCAGTGATTTTGTCTGTTGAGTCACTAAATGTTCAGCTTATTATGAGCTGTCCTTTTTATTTTTCAGTTGCAGAAGCCTACTCTGATCTGAACTTGTTCCAGAAGAAACATGATGTGAACCCTTTCAGGTGGTTCTTGATTCCTTTGGTGCAGGTCAGTTTGTCACTGAGTGGATCCATTTTAGTTTAATGTTGTCTGTGATAGGGGTGTGCCATATTGTATCGTTCATGATAATACTGGTATAAATTTTGATGCCGGGGTAAAAATGAATGTTGCAATATGTGGGGTCTGCTGCGTTATGATGTCACATTTTTACGCTGCTGATGGAAGATGCACGTTACCATAGAGACAGCAAAACAAACATGGCGCGGGAAGCTATCGCTCCATGGTCAGAACATCTGCGTCAAGTTGTTGAAATATTTTAGTTTTCAGACTGCTGCCATGTTAAAAATGGTGCAGCAATGCAGATAATTTGCCTGCATTTTTTCCATACATACAACACATCTACAACACCGCTCGCTCGTTTCGTTTGCGTCAGCTTGATTTTATTCAACCACCTGACACCCCCCCCCCAAAAAAAAAAAAAAACATCCTTTCAATGCAACAACAGCCAAAAAGTCCCAGGAGATGTCTGTGCAATGGAGACTTTTGATGCAGGTAAACTGATTCACCATAAAACCCTGACTACGTAAGTGCACTTACAATGCATACCTGCCAACTACTCCGGTTTTGCCGTAATGGTTCCGGTTTTCAAGACCCCGTTCCGGGTTCCAGTTTTATTATTCAAAATTACGGTTTTTCACTAAAAAATTCAGTCAAAAATTTTAAATCGTAAAAAAAACACGGAAAACACGAAAGCAATTCCAAGCACGCTGTCGCTCGGAATCGTATCTAAATTTGGAACAAAGGCAATCGGCACTGCTTCATGTAGGTGTATTGCGCATGTGCGAGAGGTCTGAGCCAATTTTCCATGTGCAATCGCGAGGCAATCAGGTAAGAATTATACGCTTTCATCATGGAGTCTGCCGGAGAAAAATCACTAACGAGCGTGAAACACAAACGAAAATTACAGTCTTTTCATGAGGAATACAGCAAAGCATTTCCGGGAGTTATTATTCGCTCAAGAAGGGGTGAAAATTACGCAAATTGCACTTTGTGTAGACAAGACTTTTTGATTGGACATGGCGGAATCAGCGATGTGAAAGACCACGTAAGAACGAAAAAACACAAGGCCAGTGCCAGTGACGCTAGCGGCAAACTTGAAGAACATGTGCTGTGTAATTGCAAGCCTTTTCATGCTTGGTGTATCATGTAAACACATAAAATATCAGAGCGATTATGCCATTATTTACGCACGTGTGTTAAACAGTGCTAGTATACCCTGCTGATATCTCTAGTCTTCTAGTTACCTCCACCAAGGAGGTTATGTGATCATCAGCGTTGGTTTGTCTGTTTCTTTGTTACCAAGATAACTCAAAAAGTTATGGACGGATTTTCATGAAGTTTTCACAGATTGTCAGAAATGGGGTATCCTACAGATGATTAGATTTTGGTGGTGATCCGGATCACCGTCTGGATCCAGGAATTTTATAAAGGATTCTTTTTTCTTTTTTTTTTTTTAACATTGCGAGATAGGGCCATTTTCAATATTTTATTTATGATGTTAAACACTGTATGGGGGGAACTGTGGCGCTTAGCGGAGGTCTGCGCTCTCCGAGTGCTTTTCTAGTATTCATAATACATCACATCTGGCCTATTCGAAGTTCTATGCAGTGTTAAGATAGTCTTTTGAATGCAAATTTAAAGAATGAATGAATCTTTATTTTGGATAGATTAAAAGTAAAGATTAAAAAGAAACAGAATAATATAACAAAGGTGAAAAAATCCAACAAGGTCAAATTAAACAAGAACTCCTCTGATTATACAGTTCAACATAAGTCATCTGAAATGGGTGACGGCTGAAGCCGCAGCTTATATTGCCCACCCATATTCCATCCAAAGATTCAAAAGAAAAACAAAACAAGAGCTATTACAATTCAGAACAAAGCTAAGACAAAACGTGACAAAAAAACTAAGTAACAACACAACACAGACTGGATATGACAATCCTTATGTGATTTTACATGTCGTCTTGTATATATGTTTGGAGTATTTCTTCCTTTAGTTTTTGTTTAAATTGTCCAAGCGTTGTACATGATTCTAATTCAAGTTCAAAAGCGTTCCATAATCTGACTCCTTGCACTGAAACACAGTGTTGCTTGGTGGTAGTTCTCACTGAAGGTTTTTGAAATATACATGTTCCTCTGAAATGATATTGTTTCTCCCTTATTTGGAACAACTTTTGGATATTTGCGGGCAGTGATAGATTCTTAGCTTTAAACATTATTACTGCAGTTTTAAAAAGAAAAAGTGGGTTTGTTGGTTCCCTGTAAGCAGCTTTGTTTATTGTTCTAATAGCTCTCTTCTGAAGCATAAAGACTGGATATATGTTTGTTTTATATGTATTTCCCCATACTTCAGTACAATATGTCATGTATGGGAGTATGAATGAATGATACAAAGTATATAATGTGGGTTGATTCAGCAAATATTTTGCTCTGTGTAGTATTGCAATTGATTTAGATATTTTACCTTTAATATAATTAATATGTGACTTCTATGTCAAATGCTAATATTTGTTTGACACTGCGGCCCCTGGACCCCGGCTAGCTACTAGGCTTTTCAGGTTTGAAAAGTTGGCAGGTATGACAATGTGGTTTAAATTATTTTGTTGTAGTATTTGATACAGAATTTAAAAAATTGAAACTCAGTCTGAGCTGCTGTTTATAAACTGGAGAAATAATTTTTGTTAATACTGAATGTGTTGAAGTTAAAAAAACACTGGCCTGTTAAACTACTTTATACATTACAAAGAAAAAAAGTTTATCGTGAAGAACATCGTTATTGTGAAAATTTGCAAAAATATATCATTTTTAGCACATAATTGTCCACCCTTAATCTGTGACATTCAGCCGTTATTTTTGTAAATAACAAAAGCAAAACTGTACAAAATTGCCAAAATAGTCATATTTTTATAAATATATTTGCATTGAAAAGATGCGAAGTTGCAGTGTCCAGTGAGAAAATCTGAGAAAATTAAATTTATTAAATAATTAACAGCTATTTATTAAAATTAATAAGTCATATCTTTACCTAAAACAAGTTGCAAATTTACAAGAGAAAAGTTGCAGATTTACTAGTAAAAATGCACATACAAGTGGCGCAGGTGGAGCTTCGAGTTTCCAGTGCTGAAGATGATGTCGCTGGCCTTTAATTAAAGGTGCGCCCTTTGGAAAAAAAAAAAATAAATGTCTGGAAGATAATGTCCTGGACTTGGAGTCCCGGTCGAGACGGAACAACCTGAGGCTGGTGGGTCTACCAGAGGGAACCGAGGGTCGGGACCCGTGTTCCTTTTTGGAAAAGTGGATTCCAGAAGCGCTGAATAACGCGGAGCTGCAATCATCAGTTGTTTTAGAAAGCGCCCACCGAATTGGCCCACAGAGAGATAATAAGGCAGCACCGAGGACGTTAATTATGAAGTTCCTCAGCTACAGAGACAGGATGACGATCTCTAAAGGAGAAATTAAATACCAGGATCAACAGGTGCGGTTCTATCCAGATTTGGCCACAGGAATTCAACAGTTGAGGAAGCAGTTTGACCCCGTCCGTAAAGAGCTGCGCAACCTTGGGATTCGTCATGGAGTAATTCACCCTGCAAGACTGCTGGTCACGTATAAGGGCAGAACACACATCTTCAAGACTCCTGAGGAGGCGCAGGAGTTCATCAAGAAGATCCAAGAAGAGACTGGTGGGAGCTAAACATGAATAAAACATAAGGTAGAATATTTAAGCATTTGCACAGGCATCTAACTGATCTGAAGCACATAGCAAGTTTACAAAATATAGATTGTATTACAAAAAAAAAAAAAACCCTATGATGTACAAAGTTGCTATAAAAATTTTTGGAGTTAAGCTGGAAAACTACAGAAGAGAGTTAATGTTACGTCATTTAAAGCAGTAGAGTTAGGGTGATTGGGAGGATGAAGAAGGAGTGGCTTTGGCTGGTCCTCGTGGGTGTGGAGTGGTCGATGGCTATATCGGGAGACGGAATTTTTTTTTTTTTGATTTTGGGGGGATCACCACGAATGTGGGAAGGGGGAATTTGTTTGTGTGTAGTTTGTAGGATGGATGTTCAACCACTCATGTTTTTGCTTCTCTGTATGAGCATGTTTATATTGCGAGGTAATCCCAAACTCCCTATTGATCATAGACCAAAGCGTTAATCTTAATTTAACTTCATGGAATTGCAGAGGTCTACAAAATTTAAAAAAACTTAAACAAGTTATGAATAAAATAAAAGACATAGGTTCAAAAATTGTGTTTTTACAAGAAACTCATCTAATAGAGGAGGATGTAAAAAGAATTAGGAGTAGATGGCAAGGAAGTGTATTCACCTCATCATTTTCATCCCGAGCCAGGGGAGTTATGACTCTCATACATAAATCAGTCCCATTTCAAGTGAAAAATGTAATTGGAGACAAATTTGAAAGATATCTAATTATTCAAGGATCTTTGCTATTAGAAAATATAAATCTGGTGAACTTATATGGTCCCAATATAGATGATCAAAAGTTCTTTGCTAATTTATTTCTTATCATCACTTACAGGGCAACATATAATAGCAGGGGATTTTAATTGTACATTGAACCCCAGTATAGATAGATCAACAGGACTGGACTGTACGCACAATGGATGCAGGATGATCATTAAGCATTTTATGAAAGAATTGAGATTGCTAGATATATGGAGAGAAATGAAACCACAAGTTAAAGCCTACTCTTGTTATTCTAATACCTACAAGACATTCTCACGTATTGACTATTTTTTGATCTCCACAGAATTAAGGTCCAAGATTCAAAACTGCTTTTATGATAATATTGTGATCTCTGATCATGCACCCTGTTGTCTCATATATGTAGATAAGAAATTGACAAAGGAACCAGGTAGGTGGCAATTTCAGCATAAATGGCTTCAGGATGAGGAATTTGTTAAGTACATAGAAAAACAGATAGATGAGTTCTTTGATATCAATACTACACAAACATCAGCATGTATAAAGTGGGAGGCTTTCAAAGCTTTTATTAGGGGACATATTATTAGTTATACAGGTTCAAAATCTAAGAAGAGGAGAGAGGAGAGAGTCCAATTGGAACATAAAATAAAAATTCTTCAAGAAAAAGTGTATGCAGGAAGTGACCCAAAGTTAGAGAACAAATTACTGATTCTGAGAGCTGAATATGACAAAAAATCAGCGAATAGAGCTGCCTCGAGTCTTCTAAGATTGAAGCAATCTTTTTATGAACAAGGTGAAAAATCAGGAAAATTATTGGCATGGCAGATTAACCACTTGCGCTCCGTTGTTCCGCGGGCGGGCAAGTCTCTGCGTCCTATGACGCACGAGGGCACGCGAGAGCGCGCTTGTGCGCCCTCGTGCGCATGATGGTGGTGATGGTGATGTAGTAGCGCCCAAGCGCCACTCAAAAAAAAAACTGCAGAGACAGCCGCGAACAGATTAGTTCATCTGATTGACCTCTCATTCGACTAATAAGAGCCTTGAATTGGGTTTCTGAAACCTTGAAGAACCAATGAATGAAAATCTAGGAAGGAGGACCCGCCTACTGTGAACGCAGGAGCCAATTGAAGCACAGAAATTCTGGCTGGGTGAAGCGATATTTACTGCTGCAGAAGGACTCTGTACGAATCTCCTACAGACCCAGGCTCACCCAGCAGCATGGAGAACACCCACAAGTGGGACCTGCACTCATTCCAGCAGAATAGACGGAGGCCGACGACAAAAGTCGTAAATCATTCGCCAAAACGGCAATAATGGAATTATGTTGATCGGGATCCACGAGCGGAGCAGCGTCGCGTTCGTCTGACGCGTGGGAAGAGATGTTCGCCGCGACTCTGCTGCTTTGAAGAGGTAAGGTGTTATAAGCTAAATTATTATTTATCCCTGAAAACTGTAATCCAAAAATGACTTTTGACCGATCGGTAAATTACAACTGTACTGCGCACGAAGTACGTGCGCCGCGATAAACGGTTCATTTGCCGTGTTCGGACCGTGAACCCCCCCCCCCCCCCCCGGCTGCAGAAGAGGAGCGGGGGGAGGGGCCACGGTCCGAACGCCCCCCCGGTCCGCGGGAGGAAGCATATCAGTCTATTCCATCATGTAGCGATGGCCCTCTTCTGTAGCGGGGGGGGGGGGGGGCGTTCACGGTCCGTTCACGGTTCCCCACACACACACACACACACACACACACAGTAGCGAGGGGGGCGGGGGGGCCGCTGTGAAAGCATGCAAGGAGTGTAATCCGTCATGTAGAGGGCCGAATTTGGTCCTTGGTAGCGGGGGGGGGGGGACGACCCCCCGCCCACCCACACACACACACAGACACAGCCCTGAGTGTGACCTTTCATTAGAGCCTAAAATGAAGATTCTACATTGAATTATTCAAAAGTTACAGACGTTTTTCCAAACTGTGCCATTTGGCACAATTTGGCACAGTTCCAAAACGCCTGGGAACAGCCTGAGAACAAAGCTGTGTAAAATATTCATTTTTGGTGGTATTGTTACCAAATTTGGATCTCAGCTGGATAACACTTGGTTCTACATTTCTGTTGCATTTTCCAGCCGGATCGGACAGCTGTGTGTTATTTACAAGCATTTGTATCCAAAAAAACACTGTGTCCAATTTTTTTTTCTTCAAGTTCAGTATGTTTAGATGACTGTAACTCAGTGGCCGGAGCACGTAGAGAGATTATGTTTTTTTTGCCAAAAAATTCAAAGTGTTTTCTTTTAAATGAGACCAACCCCATGAAGATGCTGCAATGGGTTGAATAACAGCTTTCGATTTACTTTGGGCATGTTATTTTTGGGCATTTTTAGGAAAATTGCCCGGAGTGCAAGTAGTTAAACAATTAGAATTTAAAACACCAATTACCAGTATTATAAGTAACGGACAGGTAGTTGTAGATCCTTTAAAAATTAATAGAGCCTTTAGAGATTACTATGAAAAATTATATGATACAAAAAACGAGACTGACTTAACAAAACTAAATGGTTTCTTGGATGGACTATCTATACCGCGTATTCCAAATGAAAACAGGGAGATACTGGAGTCTAAAATTAGTCAAGAAGAAGTTGGGCAAGCCATTGATAATATGAAATCAGGAAAAAGTGCAGGACCAGATGGTCTTCCAGTTGACCTTTATAAAAAATTTAAGAATAAATTAATAAAACCTTTTTTGGAAATGGTTTTAGAAGCATTTCAAAATAGTAATTTACCACCATACATGAATAATGCCTTAATTATACTGTTGCCAAAACCAGGTAAACCCTCTAATAAATGTGAAAATATGAGACCAATAAGTCTATTAAATGCTGACCTTAAGATAATCTGTAAAATTTTAGCAAGACGAATACAAGAAATATTACCAAAAATTATTAACCGAGATCAGAATGGCTTTATAAAGGGAAGACAAGGCTTCCATAATGTAAGAAGACTATTTAATATTATTTATTCTAATAAAGAAGCACCGGATACAGCTCTCCTATCATTGGACGCCGAAAAGGCCTTTGATAGGGTCGAATGGCCCTTTCTTTTTGAAGTCTTACAAAGGTTTGGACTTGGAAATAATTTCATAAAATAGGCTCAGATAATATATAATAATGCTACAGCAGAAATCCTAACAAACAGCAATATCTCAAAATCAATAAAGATCAATAGAGGATGTCGACAAGGCTGTCCACTTTCACCTTTATTGTTTACTATGGCAATTGAACCTTTAGCGATGGCAGTACGTTTACATCCACAAATATATGGAATTAAAGTTGGACCAACAGAACATAAAATCTCCCTGTATGCCGATGACATAATTTTGTTTATGTCGAATCTTAAAAAATCAATTCCGACCTTGTTGAATTTAATAAAGAATTTTGGGGAAATATCAGGATATAAAATAAATAAAACTAAATCTTCAATATTAATGCTAAATGAGACCCAGAGAAATCACCCAGCTCCTGAGGTAAATCAATTCAATGTTGTAAATCAGTTTAAATATTTAGGAATTCAAATTGTGCCTAAGTTAGAATCAGCCGCCAGTGCCAACTATGAAGCCTTAATGACAGACATTAATGAGTTAATTCAGAGATGGATGTCACTACCAATGTCGATGATAGGGAGAATTAATATACTTAAAAGTAATATCTTACCTAAAATACTTTATTTATTTCAATACATTCCTTTACCACCACCTTCAGATCTATTCTCAAGAATTAAAAAAAAGTTAGTGGAATTTTTATGGAACAACAGGAAGGCTAGATTACGTCTGTCCTTACTATATTTACCATTTGATCGTGGAGGTCTGAAATGTCCAAACTTTATGTTGTATTACTGGTCAGCACAACTGAGGTCTGTGACATATTATTTTTCATCAAATGATCTCCCTCACTGGACTGAAATGGAATCATACAATTTACCTTTACCTCTTCCCATATTCATATACTCACTCGGCCAAAAAATTACAGAAACAAGTTAAAAATCCATTTGTAAAGCATATGATCAAAATATGGTGTGAAACTAAAAAATATTTAAAAGAACCACATTCACTGTCACAATTTAGCCCAATATGGGGTAATCAATATTTTAAACCAGGGAGAGCGGATGCTGTATTTAAAGTATGGAATTTAAAAGGGATTCAAAAGATTCAAGATTTATATCTGTCATGTTCAGATAACATAATGTCTTTTGAAGAGCTGAGGATCAAATTTAATCTTAATAGAACACATTGTTTTAAATATCTTCAGCTTAGGAACTTTATTCGATCAAATCAAAACAATGCTCTCACCTGACCTATTTATTCATCCTTGGAAAAAATTTTGACGAAAGATAGTAAGAGAAAGGGTATTATTTCAGAGTTTTATAATTCATTGACACTATCTTCAAGTGAAAACTCACAGAAAAGATTGAATTATTGGAAAGAAGATCTGCAAATTGAAATTTCAGAGGAACAATGGGAATTGGCTTGTACAGAAGCTCAAACCAAATCAATAAATGTACGTCTTAAATTGATACATTTTAAATGGTTAATGCGGATGTATGTTACACCGGTGGAATTAAATAGATATAACAAAAACATACCAGATACGTGCGCAAAATGTATGGAAAGTAAAGGAACCTTATTTCATTGTGTATGGGAATGTAGGAAAATTAGAATGTTTTGGGAAGAGGTGAGGGTAACAATTGAAAAAATAATTTCAAAACAAATCATATTGAATCCTAAATTGTTTTTGTTGGGTCTGTATCCAGAAAAGCATAATTTTAATAAAAGTGAAAGAGCATTCATAGACCTCAGTTTGCTTAACGCCAAAAAATGTATTGCACTATTGTGGAAAAAGACTCATAGACCAGTTGTGACTCAGTGGTTAAGACATATGTTAACAAACCTTCCACTAGAAAGAATAACATATATACTGAAATCAAAGGAAATTGTGTTTGAGAATATATGGAGACCTTTCATTGATTATGTAAAGAATTTAAACATAACTTTTGAAGAAGAAGGTGAATGATGTGTGTGGACCTTGTAAATTCCAAACTGGTGAACATAATATGTATACTTATGTATTGGATTGCCTAGACTAAACAGAGGAGCATTGTTGAAGACCTGTTCTTGTTAGTGGTTGTTGGTGGGTTTTTTTAGTTTTTTTTTTGTTTGTTTGTTTGTTTTTTTACTTTAGTGTTAGTGTCTGATTGTTTGTGTTATGTTTGTAAAAAAAAGGTTCAATAAAAATATTGTGGAAAAAAAAATGCACATACAGTGGATATAAAAAGTCTACACACGTCTACACACCTTATGATGTAAAAAATGAGACCAAGATAAATCATTTCAAAATGTTTTCCACCGTTAATGTGACCTTTAACCTGTACAGCCCAATTGAAAAACAAACAAAAATCTTTTGCGGGGAAAAATAAAAAACTTACAATAACCTGTTTGCATAAATATGCACACCCTGTTATAACTGGGGATGAGGCTGTGTTCAGAATTAACCAATCACATTCACACTCATGTTAAATGGGAGTCAGCACACACCTGCCACCATTTAAAGTGCCTCTGATTAGCCCCAAATAAAGTTCAGCTGTTCTAGTACGCTTTTCCTGACATTTTTGTAGTCACATCTTACAGCACAAGCCATGGTCCACAGAAAGCTTCCAAAGCATCAGAGGGACCTCGTTGTTCAGAGGTATCAGTCAGAAAAAGGGTACCAAAGAATTTCCAAGGCATTAAATATACCATGGAACACAGTGAAGACAGTCATCACCAAGTGCAGAAAATATGGCACAACAGTGACATTACCAAGAACTGGACGTCCCTCCAAATTTGATGAAAAGACAAGAAGAAAACTGGTCAGGGAGGCTGCCAAGAGGCCGGCAGCAACATTGAAGGAGCTGCAGGAATTTTTGGCAAGTACTGGCTGTTTAGTAGATGTGACAACAATCTCTCGTCTAGGGTGGCAAGATGGAAGCCTTATCTTATGAAGAAAGACATCCAATTTTTTCATCCAGTCCAGTTGTTTGTGGTGGCTCCTTGCATGGCAGTGACCCCTCTGATTCTAGATGTGATTAACATTGTAGATAAGAGAAACACAATTTTGTTCTACTGTACATGATTGGCTGTATGGATTGAATGACAAAGTTGGCTGCTGCTTCCTCCAAGCCCAACTACAATTTGCAGAAAGACATTTTCAATCTCCCAAATGCATGTGGGAAAATGTGTTATGGTCCAGTGAAACCAAGGTTGAACTTTTTGGCCATAACTCCAAAAGGTATATTTGGTGCAAACACAACACTGGTCCTCACCAAAAGAACATCATGCCTACAGTGAAGCATGGGGGTGGCACCATCATGCTTTGGGACTGTTTTTCTTCAGCTGGAACTGGGGCCTTAGTCAAGGTGAAGGGAATTCTGAACAGTTCTAAAGACCAGTCAGTGTTGGCACAAAACCTTCAGGCTTCTGCTAGAAAGCTGAAGCTGAAGAGGATCTTCATCTTTCAGCATAACAATGACCCAAAGCAGACATCCAAATCAACAAAAGAATGGCTTCACCAGAAGAAGATTAAGGTTTTGGAATGGCCCAGCCACAGTCCAGACCTGAATCCAATCGAACATCTGTGGGGTGATCTGAAGAGGGCTGTGCCCAGGAGATGTCCTCACAATCTGACAGATTTGGAGTGGTTTTGCAAAGAAGAGTGGGCAAATATTGCCACATCAAAATGTGCCACGCTGATAGATTGAGTGCTGTAATAAAAGCCAGTGGTGCTGCAATAAAGTATTAGTTTAAGGGTGTGCATATTTATGCAACCAGGTTATTGTGTTTTTTGTTTTTCCCCTTAAAAGATTTCAGTTTGTTTTTCAATTGGGTTGTACAGGTTATAGGTCACATTAATGGTGGAAAAAGTTTTGAAATGATTCGTCTTGGTCTTATTTTTTTACACCACAAAAACCTGGATTTGAACAGGGGTGTGTAGACTTTTTATATCCACTGTATGTGCATTTTTACTGTACATATAAGAAAACTTTAGACTTCAGTGAAAAACATGGCTTATTACCTCTGCTCACTCTCCTAATATGAAGGCTTGTGTTGCTTTTGGACAGAGGACGAGCATAACTGATATTTTCAAGCAATATTGGCTGTTAGGTGACCTGTCGTTTTGGCAAAAAGTATTTGATATTGGATGATGACTTAAAAATTTGAAAAAGTACAGAGTAATCTACGGTCCTATTTTTGCTGTGTTTGTAAATATTTTTAGTTTGTTGTACTTTTGCTCAGTCTTTGTAGCATAGCATAGCATAGCAGTCTGTCGTGGGCGACAATCTTAATAAACCTGCATTTTTAATAATTTTACTGTTTATCAAAATGTTAATATATTTTGTTGTACTTTCAAAGTTTTATTTGTTGTGACCATAAAACAAGTTTATTTTTAATTCGTAACAAAATGATGGCAAAGTTTTTGGAAGTGAGGAAATGTCCTCATCAATCTACAAGCATATCAGGTTTTTAAAGCACCATATACTGGTATCCTCCTAAAGGCCTTTAGAGCACAGGGCAATCCTTTTTTTTTTTTTACTACAAATGTGTTTTATGGGTCTATGCCGGTTTTTTGTTTTGTTTTGTTTTTTTAAACAAACTGCCTAAAATGAGTTTTTACTTGCTGATGCCTTGGCTAGCGAATGCTGAGTGTCTAGTAAATTTGGAAAACTAGTAGCCACAGTGGCCAGTTCTGGTTAGTACATTAAACATTAATATCATTAATGTTTGTATATCCTCAAAAGAAATAATTGTAAGCATAAATGCCATTTAGTATCGGTGGAGTTTTGTTATAATGTGAGCATTTTTGTGATGAAAAACACTCACTGATCTATTTCATGTCACTCAGGCTCCAATCTTCATCTCGTTCTTCATCGGTCTGAGACAGATGGCCTACCTACCGGTGCCCACCCTGCAGACCGGAGGCGTTTTCTGGTTCACCGACCTGACAGCAGCTGATCCTTTCTACGTTCTACCTTTGGCCGTCACTGGAACCATGTACTTCATCCTGGAGGTTACACAGCCCCTCAGAAGCTTTATTTTCCAAATGATGTCAATGTCAAAAATTGCATTGACATAACATGATCTGTAAGTCAGTGGTTTGCTGTAGTGATTTACTGTATCCCCCCCCCCCCTTTATTTCAGCTGGGTGCTGAGTCTGGTATCGACAATGCAAATTTGAGAACCATGAAGAACGTGTTCAGGATCATGCCTTTAATCATCCTCCCACTCACCATCAACTTCCCCACGGTCAGTCTGTCATCAGTTGCTACTTTTACATAGGCAACAATACTGTGATATTAATCCAAATAAGATCATGCACTGTATAAGACAACACCATATAAACAACAGCTTCTGGACTTATTAGCTGAAATCAGGTCACATTCATCAGGATAAGCAATAGTTTGGATAACGATGGAGTATTCTGATTCTAGTCTGTTTTTTTTTCAGGTATGTAAACACCTTAGATTAAATATTTATGCCAAAGTTTTTGCAACATTTTTTTGGTATTTGCTGGCTGTAGTTGCAAGTTCCAATTATTTCCCAGGACTTTGGGCTTGTGGGGGGCAGCTCGGTGGAGCAGTGGTTAGTGCTGTTGCTGCACAGGTCCTGGGTTTGAACCCAAGAGCTGGTCCGTTTGCATCTTCTTCCCGGTTAAGAAAATGGATTGGTGGACTTGGGGCTTATTTCACCCCCCCCCCCCCCAAAAAAAATAAAATAAATTGAGGTATGACAGAATTTTTAGAATTGTTTTATGCCGTTTGTAGGCTACTGTATGTGGAGGACTAGAGGTGCTAAAATGATATAAAAAATGTTAACATCAGTAAATAAATTGTTTGGTAATTATTTAAAATTGGAAATAAAGATTTATTTTGCAGTTAATTAATTTGAGTGCTAATTCATTTTGCTCATAGGTGTGTAATTATTTCATTATTATTCAGAAACAAATATTAATTTATTCCAGCTTGATGATAAAAATATATATTTAAATAAATGTTTAAAATGTTTTTTTCCCTCTCTTAAACACCCTTCAGGCAGTCTTCACCTACTGGTTGACTTCAAACATCTTCTCCCTGGGTCAAGTGGCCCTCCTCAGACACCCATCAATACAAAAAAAGCTAAAGATCCCAAGCAAGGTCACACACTCGCCCTCTGACCTGCCTGAGAGTGACGGCTTCATCAAAAGCATAAGGAAGGGTTGGAAGAATGCTCAGCTGGCCCATCAGCTGGAAGAAAGGGAAAAGAGGATACAAAATCATCTGGACCTCGCCGCCAAAGGTCAGTCTCTGCCAAAAATAGAGGAAAAGAATAGAAAATATATATAGTGCATCCGGAAAGTATTCACAGTGCTTCACTTTTTCCACATTTTGTTATGTTACAGCCTTATTCTGAAAGAAATTAAATTCATTTTCTTCCTCAAAATTCTACACACAACACCCCATAATGACAACATGAAAAAAGTTTATTTTTTTGAGATTTTTGCAAATTTATTAAAAATAAAAAACTGAGAAATCACATGTACATAAGTATTCACAGCCTTTGCTCAGTACTTTGTTGATGCACCTTTGGCAGCAATTACAGCCTCAAATCTTTTTGAATATGATGCCGTAAGCTTGGCACATCAATCTCTGGGCAGTTTGGCCCATTCCTCTTTGCAGCACCTCTCAAGCTCCATCGGGTTGGATGGGAAGCGTCGGTGCACAGCCATTTTCAAATAACTCCAGAGATGTTCAATTGGATTCAAGTCTGGGCTCTGGCTGGGCCACTCAAGGACATTCACAGAGTTGTCCTGAAGCCACTCCTTTGATATCTTGGCTGTGTGCTTAGGGTCATTGTCCTGCTGAATGATGGACCGTCGCCCCAATCTGAGGTCAAGAGTGCTCTGGAGCAGGTTTTCATCCAGGATGTCTCTGTACATTGCTACATTCATCTTTCCCTCTATCCTAACTAATCTCCCAGTTCCTGCCACTGAAAAACATCCCCACAGCATGATGCTGCCACCACCATTGGCATGGTTATGAGCGGTGCCTGGTTTCCTCCAAACATGATGCCTGGCATTCACACCAAAGAGTTCAATCTTTGTCTCATCAGACCAGAGAATTTTGTTTCTCATGGTCTGAGAGTCCTTCAGGTGCCTTTTGGCAAACTCCAGGTGGGCTGCCATGTGTGTTTTACTAAGGAGTGGCTTCCGTCTGGCCACTCTACCATACAGGCCTGATTGGTGGATTGCTGCAGAGAAGGTTGTCCTTCTGGAAGGTTCTCCTCTCTCCACAGAGGAGCACTGGAACTCTGACAGAGTGACCATCCGGTTCTTGGTCACCTCCCTGACTAAGGCCCTTCTCCCCCGATTGCTCAGTTTAGACGGCCAGCCAGCTCTAGGAAGAGTCCTGCTGGTTCCGAACTTCTTCCATTTACGGATGATGGAGGCCACTGTGCTCATTGGGACCTTCAAAGCAGCAAAAATCTTTCTGTACCCTTCCAGATTTGTGCCTCGAGACAATCCTGTCTCGGAGGTCTACAGACAATTCCTCTGATTTCATGCTTGGTTTGTGCTCTGACATGCACTGTCAACTGTGGGACCTTATATAGACAGGTGTGTACCTTTCCAAATCATGTCCAATTAACTGAATGTACCACAGGTGGACTCCAGTTAAGCTATAGAAACATTTCAAGGATGATCAGTGGAAACAGGATGCAGCTGAGCTCAATTGTGAGCTTCATGGCAAAGGCTGTGAATATTTATGTACATATGATCTCTTAGTTTTGTATTTTTGATACATTTGCAGAAATCTCAAAAAAAAAACTTTTTTCCACATTGTCATTATGGGGAATTGTGTGTAGAATTTTGAGGAAAAAAATTGAATTTAATCCCTTTTGGGAAAAAGCTGTAACACAACAAAATGTGGAAAAAGTGAAGTGCTTTGAATACTTTCCGGATGCCCTGTATATAGTTCATCCATCCATCATCTACCACTTATCCGGGAGTCCGGGTTGCAGGGGCAGCAGGCCAAGCAGAGTATCCCAGACTGCCGCCTAGTTCACATCACACCATGATCCCTCCTGCAGGTGGTGAGCCCACTGGAGGGCAGACCCATGTGGCTCCTTTGGATACACTAGATCCTTACTGTTAACTTTTCATGGTGATCTACTGGGCCACTCTTGGTCTGGCCCTTCACCCAGGACCAATTTGTCTTGGGACACCCCACCAGGGTCAAGTTTCCCCAGACAACTTAGCTCCTGGGATCATTAGGATACACAAGACTCCTCCACCATGATAAGGTGGCAATCCATGGAGGGGTATATATAGTTCAGTTTAACATAATCAGAGTTTGCTGTATAAATAGTGATCCATTCCAGTGTTTCCCCTAGGTTTACAGCCTCGGGGGAAGAACTAAACAATTATTTTTGTAGTCGACTAATCAAACAACTATTTTTTTCGATTAGTCGACTAATTGCGATTATTTCTATCATGTCCACCATCTCTGCTTCCTGTTGGCACGGTTCATGTTCAGGGCTCCAGGTCATGTTTAACCTCACCTGTTTAAGTCTGCACACCTGTGAAAATCACTTTGTTGTCACTCTCTGTCTTAATATAACATAGCCTAGCCCCTGACATAGGGATGGCAATTTTCCGCCGATCCGCGGATTTCCGCCGATTTATGATTTTAGCGAAAATCACCACGATTACATAAGCGCTCGGCGCTTCCCCGAGTGACAGTCTCCCACGACAACCCGGATGTTATGTACTCATACTACTGCTGTAAACGGCCCTGCGATTGGATAGTTGCAAATGATTGGACCAATCAAATGGCTCGTTGTTGCTTTGTCAAAAATTCATGGTGGTGTGTTCGTGTTGGAATTCCGCCAATTTATTTTCAAATTGATCATTCCTGTGAATCGTCTAAATCCGTTGAGAATTTTGGCGGGGGTAAGGTACCTTATTGTCACAGATTTTAGCGAAAATCAACACAATTACATCAGCGGTCGGCACTTCCCCGGGTGAGTCTCCCGCGATAACCCAGATGTTATGTGTAAACGGCCCTGCGATTGGATAGTTGCAAATGATTGGACCAATCAAATGGCTCGTTGTATGCTTTGTCAAAAATTCATGGCGGTGTGTTGGTGTTGGAATTCTGAGCTTTCGGTAATGTTTTCAGCGGAATTATGAGATTTTTATCAAAGGATCAGGAGTCATCAGTGGTAGAAATAGACAAAAGTATCAAAAATAAGTTCCGATGGAATTGGCTTGAGAGAAAAGTGACGGTAAAGGTGAAAATTGGCTCAAAGTTTGACGAGGTAACAGAAACACTCGGACAATTTCTGAAGAAACCAGACGTGGCAGGAAAAGCTTTTTGTGTGTATTGTAAAGAGTTGATTAACTATGGATCGCGTGGATGTGTGGCGCTGTCAGACCACGCATCAAAAGTGAAGAAACATGCCCACTACCTTGCCATTCGGCGGAGCAACTATTCTTTGTGATCGGCGTTTTTGAAACAATCTTCGACAGTGGATAAAGCAGTCAAAGATGTTACACACTGGGGGACTTTGGCTGAACCAAACAACGAGTCTGCTCCATTAACACCTCTTGCCGATAGACAGGTACATTCGGAGGTATGTACTAATGAGTGCTGAAATTATAAAAAGTAATGGTATGTTGGAATTTTATTTCTATTATGGAATAGATAAAATTAACTGCTTTTGATTTGATCAAGTGTTAAAGCATGTGATGGACAATGCTTGTTGGAATATTTACCTCCGCCAAGGAGGTTATGTTTTCATCAGCGTTGGTTTGTCTGTCTGTCTTTCTGTTTGTTAGCAAGATAACTCAAAAAGTTATGGACGGATTTTGATGAAATTTTCAGGAAAGGTGTGTAATGTCACGGGGAACAGATGATTAGATTTTGGTGATGATCTGAGAGTGCATACCTCCACCAAGGGCTTTGTTTGTATTTGTGCAGCAGGATTACACAAAAACTACTGGATGGATTTGGATGAAATTTTCACCAGAGGTGGTTCTTGGGCTAGAGAGGAACCCATTATATTTTGGTGATGATCTAAGAATGCATACCTCAGCCAAGGCTCTTATCTTCTCACAGTGTGTTAAGATAAGATAAGATAAGATAAGCCTTTATTAGTCCCACGATGGGGAAATTCCAGGATTGCAACAGCACAGGGATAGCAACACTCAGAGCAACAATCAGAAGGCAAGAGAAAAAAAAAGAGCAGCAAGTATACATATGTACACACATATACACTCACCGGCCACTTTATTAGGTACACCTGTCCAACTGCTCGTTAACACTTAATTTCTAATCAGCCAATCACATGGCGGCAACTCAGTGCATTTACGCATGTAGACATGGTCAAGACAATCTCCTGCAGTTCAAACCGAGCATCAGTATGGGGAAGAAAGGTGATTTGAGTGACTTTGAACGTGGCATGGTTGTTGGTGCCAGAAGGGCTGGTCTGAGTATTTCAGAAACTGCTGATCTACTGGGATTTTCACGCACAACCATCTCTAGGGTTTACAGAGAACGGTCCGAAAAAGAAAAAATATCCAGTGAGCGGCAGTTCTGTGGGCGGAAATGCCTTGTTGATGCCAGAGGTCAGAGGAGAATGGCCAGACTGGTTCGAGCTGATAGAAAGGCAACAGTGACTCAAATAACCACCCGTTACAACCAAGGTAGGCAGAAGAGCATCTCTGAACGCACAGTACGTCGAACTTTGAGGCAGATGGGCTACAGCAGCAGAAGACCACGCCGGGTGCCACTCCTTTCAGCTAAGAACAGGAAACTGAGGCTACAATTTGCACAAGCTCATCGAAATTGGACAATAGAAGATTGGAAAAACGTTGCCTGGTCTGATGAGTCTCGATTTCTGCTGCGACATTCGGATGGTAGGGTCAGAATTTGGCGTCAACAACATGAAAGCATGGATCCATCCTGCCTTGTATCAATGGTTCAGGCTGGTGGTGGTGGTGTAATGGTGTGGGGAATATTTTCTTGGCACTCTTTGGGCCCCTTGGTACCAATTGAGCATCGTTGCAACGCTACAGCCTACCTGAGTATTGTTGCTGACCATGTCCATCCCTTTATGACCACAATGTACCCAACTTCTGATGGCTACTTTCAGCAGGATAATGCGCCATGTCATAAAGCTGGAATCATCTCAGACTGGTTTCTTGAACATGACAATGAGTTCACTGTACTCAAATGGCCTCCACAGTCACCAGATCTCAATCCAATAGAGCATCTTTGGGATGTGGTGGAACGGGAGATTCGCATCATGGATGTGCAGCCGACAAATCTGCGCCAACTGTGTGATGCCATCATGTCAATATGGACCAAACTCTCTGAGGAATGCTTCCAGCACCTTGTTGAATCTATGCCACGAAGAATTGAGGCAGTTCTGAAGGCAAAAGGGGGTCCAACCCGTTACTAGCATGGTGTACCTAATAAAGTGGCCGGTGAGTGTATATATATATATATATATATATATATATATATATATATATATATATAAACACAGTGCGGAGCATTGTAGCTAGATGGAATAAATATGTAAATATATAAACACACACAGTGTGGAGCATTGTTGCTAGATAGAATAAATATATATATAAACACACACAGTGCAGAGCATTGTAGCTAGATGGAATAAATATATAAACACACACAGTGCGGAGCATTGTAGCTAGATGGAATGAAACAGCACAACCGTCTACTTAGTTATCCTACATGGTATGATTATGTGTTAGCAACAATACTCCAACACTGATGGACAGACTTTGATGCCATTTTCACCACAAGTGGCTATTGACCTACACACAAACCCATTACATTTTGGAGGTGATCCATGGCAAACGGAAAGAGCCTTGGCGGAGGTATGCACTCTATGAGTGCTTTTCTAGTTTAGGAATGCTATCTTCTTGGAACATAAGTCAATATTATATAGTAATAAGTGGCATTCAGCTGTTTGTATTATGTCATTTAAGCACAGTTCTGGTACTTAAAAATCATAAAAACCCAGGAGCTTCGGGGGGCTTCGCCCCCCCACCAGGGCTCTGCCCCAGACCCCGCTGGGGGACTATGTCCCCCAGACCCTCTGCTAAATTTTCAGATAATTTCCCCAACCCCAAATCACATCCCTGGTTTGTGTTGGAATTCTGAGCTTTCGGTATTGTTTTCAGCGGAATTATGAGATTTTTATCGAAGGATCAGGTGTCATCAGTGCTAGAAATAGACAAAAGTGTCAAAAATAAGTTCCGATGGAATTGGCTTGAGAGAAAAGTGACGGTAAAGGTGAAAATTGGCTCAAAGTTCGATGAGGTAACAGAAACACTCGGACAGTTTCTGAAGAAACCAGAAAAGGAGATGAAGTTCAAAGTTCAGAGACTGACACAGCTTGCTGCCAAAAGGAAGAAAGTTTCACATGAGAAGTGACTTGGTGACCAGTGTAAATAGTGTAATAAACTCTTATAGAACTGTTAAATATGTTGGACTAAAGACAGTGAGACAACATTGAAGAAAAAGTAAGTTAACTTTTCATTAAATTTAATGATTTATCTAAGTCTAGTATTTCATTTTTTTTTAATCATTTTTTTCAGTCTAAATTACTTCTGTTTTACTGAAAACCTCCCAGCTTCATGGGGGCTGCGCCCCCCCCCCCCCCATAAGTCAATCGACCAAATTAGATTTCAGCTGAAATCAGAATTTCCTGTTGCCATCCCTGCTGACAGACTGCTATAATGATGATGATGATTATAAAAAGCTCCCATAGCTAAATAGAATAACCACCCATGGAACAAGTTGGAAACTTGAACTTGACAGCTTAATAAAAATGTTTGGAGCAACACAATTAAGCAACACAAACTAAAATGCAGTCTTTAAAGGAACTCCGATTATATTGGCATGTTAGCTCTATATGCTTTATTTTGATGTTAGTAACATAACTATACTACAATTTTTTTGAAAATAATTCCCAGTTTTATATATTTTTAATAAAACTTTATTACGATGTAAATCGCCATTTTTGTTTACGTCGCAATGCATTCTGGGTAGTGACGTAGAATGGTTGTGGCCGGTATCAGCAGCGGTCTGTAAACAGCCTTTTCAGTTCGAACCAGTGCGAAGCCAAAGCAATAAAGACAATGACGAAGACACACAAAGTGAAAATGGACTTGAGAATGAAGACAGCAGCTGCGAGGAAGCTAGAGCTGGTCATGTTGGATGGTGTTTTTGTGGCAAATGTTCGCCAATGCTGACGGAGAAGGAGAGCATCTGTTGGAAAGAGCTCCACTTCATTTCTGCCGCTGTCCATGGCACCTGATGCTATAAATGTATCTTGTTCAGTCACTTGTTAAAGTGGTATAACAGGATGCATGCCTGCTTTACAGATCTGTCCTGTATCACAGCACATCAAAGCTTTGATGCCGTTTGCATTAAGCCGTCGTTTGTTGCCAGACACACCTGTGAGCTCTTTCATGAGCTGGGGGCGACGAAAATCCTCAAAATCCTCAGGGCTAAAGTGATGAGAGCACAGCTGCGGGTCTTTGGGAAGTTGGACTCTTCCAACCGCATTCTCCCACTTTTATCATAGACACTCAAAGCGCACGCTTAAGCGTGCGCTCAAGCATGTGCTCAAGCATGCGCTTTGAGCGATATAGCGCTTTATCATAGACACTCAAAGAGTGACGGAAACGTGGCGGCCAATCCACGCCAACGGCCTCTCCGGCCACCACCGAACATTTAAACATTTTTACACATTCATACCCAGTGTTATGGGCACTGGAGGCAATGCGGGTGAAGTGTCTTGCCCAGGGACACAACGGCAGGATATCTGGGGAGAGCGGGATTCGAACCGCCAACCATCGGGTTATTAGACGACCTGCTCTACCTCCTGAGCCGCTGCCGCCCCACTTTTTCCTCAACTTTCCCTCTTTAGGAAAGCTATGGAGGCTTACCTCGCTCTCTTTATTTCCCTTTGATTGGAAATTACATCTAAAAGCCGCGCAATGTGGCATTTTCACTGACAAATGGCAGTAGTTCGTAGCTTCGCTTCTTGGCTTGTATAAGACAGAAAAAATGGCTACAACCATTCTACGTCACTACCCAGAATGCATTGCGACGCAAACAAAAATGGCGATTTACATCGTAATAAAGTTTTTTAAAAATATATAAAACTAGGAATTATTTTCAAAAAAATTATATTATAGTTATGTTACTAACATCAAAATAAAGCATATAGAGCTAACATGCCAATATAATCGGAGTTCCTTTTAACCCAAAAATAAAGTGCAAAAACTCAAATAAGCAGCTTCTGCTGCACCATGGAAAGCTGTTGTAACTCTACATGTTCAAAACAACCAAGAGTAACAAATAACAGTTTGTAGATGCTTTTAAGTTACAGTGCAGGAATGTCATCCTTCACTACATGTACAATGAAATGTTTAAGCCATTTTAATTTATTTTTGATGATTATGGTTATAGTTTTTATAAATTAAATTACAAATCATGGTATTGTAATTTACTGAGATGCACTAATATTCAGAATGAAGGCTGATATTGCCACAACAAAAAAAGGGAAGATGGAGAGTAAGCCACTCCTAATTCACTAATTTAGTGCACTTAACACATTAGCCAGCAGAACTGAAATGGCTCAGCCGTTAGCAGCTATCATCCGAAGCCCTTTTTCCACAAGTACCTAGTCAGCCCTACTCAGCTCGACATGGTGTGGTTGGTTTTCCATTACAACTGAGTACCACCTCAAGTGGGTGGGTTCATTACAGGAAGGCGGACCGTTATCCGTTATGTTGTTGACATGCTGACATTTTCACTGATAATAATGTAAAAGATGCTTAAAATCACAAAACACTCACCATCTTCCCCATGAGCAGCCGTCAGCTCGGAGACTTCATGGTATACTTTTTCATTTCAGATCGCTTTGCCGCAGCAGGGCCGACAAAGCTGAAAAGTTCATAGTTGTCAAATTTGACCCAATGTAGTTTATTTTCAAGTGCAGGGATCCAAGCACTGCAACACCAATGGAAGAACTGTGCGCACCGATGGGGAGACTGTTGAAAAATAACCACATTTGGTCAAATTTGACCACTATATGAACTTTTCCCACTGATACGCCTTCCACAGAGGAAGCAGGGTTTGGGGACAAGGGGGATGACTCGCCTATCACAGGGGCTGAGGTCGCCAAGGTGGTTAAAAATCTCCTTGGTGGCCGGGCCCCGGGGGTGGACGAGATTCGCCCCGAGTACCTCAAGGCCCTGGATGTTGTTGGGCTGTCATGGTTGACACGCCTCTGCAACATTGCGTGGAGGTCGGGGGCAGTGCCTTTGGCATGGCAAACCGGGGTGGTGGTTCCTCTCTTCAAAAAAGGGGACCGGAGGGTGTGCTCCAACTTTAGAGGGATCACACTCCTCAGCCTCCCTGGGAAGGTCTATGCCAAGGTACTGGAGAGGAGAGTCCGGCCGTTGGTCGAACCTCGGATTCAGGAGGAGCAATGTGGTTTTCGTCCTGGCCGTGGCACATCGGACCAGCTCTTTACCCTCTCGAGAATTCTTGAGGGTTCGTGGGAGTTTGCCCAACCAGTTTACATGTGTTTTGTGGACTTGGAGAAGGCATTTGACCGCGTCCCTCGCGGACTTTTGTGGGGGGTGCTTCGGGAGTATGGGGTATCGGGCTTGTTGTTACGAGCTATTCGGTCTCTATACGACCGTTGTGAGAGTTTAGTTCGTATTGCCAACACTCGGTCGGAGTCATTCCCAGTGAGAGTTGGACTCCGCCAGGGCTGCCCTTTGTCACCGGTCCTGTTCATAATTTTTATGGACAGGATTTCTAGGCGCAGCCAGGGAATGGAGGGTGTCATACTTGGTGACCACAGGATCTCATCTCTGTTGTTTGCAGATGATGTTGTCCTGTTGGCTTCATCCAGCAATGACCTACAGCTCTTGCTGGGACGGTTTGCCGCTGAGTGTGAAGCGGCTGGGATGAGAATCAGCACCTCCAAGTCCGAGTCCATGGTCCTCAGCCGGAAAAAGGTGGATTGTCCTCTCCGGGTTGGGGACAGGCTCCTGCCCCAAGTGGAGGAGTTTAAGTATCTTGGGGTCTTGTTCACGAGTGAGGGGAAAATGGAGCGAGAGATCGACAGACGGATTGGAGCAGCATCTGCAGTGATGCGGACGTTGTACCGGTCTGTTGTGGTGAAGAGGGAGCTTAGTTCTAAGGCAAAGCTGTCGATTTACCAGTCAATCTACGTTCCTACTCTCACCTATGGTCACGAGCTTTGGGTAATGACCGAAAGAACGAGATCGCGGATACAAGCGGCTGAAATGAGCTTTCTCCGTAGGATTGCTGGACTCACCCTCAGAGATAGGGTGAGGAGCTCAGTCATCCGGGAGAGGCTCAGAGTAGAACCGCTGCTCCTCCACATTGAAAGGAGTCAGTTGAGGTGGTATGGGCATCTGATTAGGATGCCTCCTGGACGTCTCCCACTTGAGGTGTTTCAGGCACGTCCCACTGGGAGGAGACCCCGGGGCAGACCCAGGACTCGGTGGAGAGACTATGTCTCCCAGCTAGTCTGGGAACGCCTTGGTATCCCCTCTGAAGAGCTGGAGCAGGTGGCTGGGGAGAGGGAAGTCTGGGCTTCTCTGCTTGAACTGCTGCCTCCGCGACCCGGACCTCCGGAAAAGCGGTAGAAGATGGATGGATGGATGGATATGAACTTTTCAGCCCCGGCGCTGGCGGAGCATTCCGACATGAAATACTAGGTCTCCGAGCTGATGGCTGCTCACGGGGAAGATGGTGAGTGTTTTGTGATGGTGTTGATTTATGTGCAGTCATTTATTTCGTTGATTATCACAGAAATAATAAAAACTCATGGCCGAATTTACAAATGGTGGTTTTGAATCTTGTGAAGACGTCGCTCTCATTAACTGACGTTACGCCCTGGCCAATCAGTGGCCTGCAATCTGTTGACGTCACATTTTCAGTTCGACTCAGCACAGTTGGAACTTCACTGAATTAGGTCCAAAAAAAGTACCAGGTACTGATGGAAAACCCTACAAACCGAGTAGAGTCGAGGTGAGTAGGCCTGAATAGGTACTAGTGGAAAGGGGCCACAAGAGGCATCATTGTCCGACAGGTAAGCTAACATAAGCAGCACATGGTAACAGTTCAGTCCATTTTCTAAAGCTGAGACAGTAGCTCATTGAAAATAAGAAGCACTAAATTTACTTGCTAACCTTGCCAATACGGTGTTTATAAGTGGCCCAACTTCATTTATCACCCGGACGGAGCACAGCAGAGACCCGCTGACAGGCAGCCGAGCTGGCAGACTGAGCGGAGGGATGAGGGGGAGGAGGATGGATGCGTCGCTGTAGTGCTGTGATAATGACAACTCTGCTATACAGAGTTTGCATTTAACTTGTTTCATTTGTTTATTTTCAGTAAAATTCTCCTATACTTTGGAAAGTTTTGACCGCTTCTTCTCCATGATTTTCTCTCTTCTGTGTCGCCATGATGCGCTCCTCTTCTTCTTTGCTGGAACAGTTAAACTGAACATTTCCACCGCATGCATATAAACTTTAAAATTAAATGATTTGTTGACAATAAAAATCTGCATCGAGAAATTTTTATGATCAACGTCATCTGTGTTTACGCGCAGGAGGGTTCTGCCCCACCACATACCAGAGCACACAGGAGAAGAGACAGAAATGGGCTGCTGTTGTGTAAATAAGATAAATAACATAAAGGTATTTAATTTGTTTAATTAAATGGTAAATGGCGTTCACTTATATAGCGCTTTTCTTCTCAACTAGGATGACCAAAGCGCTTTACAGATCCTGCAATCCACCGATTCACACACACATTCACACACTGATGGCAGCAGAGCTGCCATACACACAGGCGCTAACCAGGCCACCAGGAGCAACTGGAGGTTCAGTGTCTTGCTCAAGGACACTTCGACAAGCGGACAGCAGACAGAGCGGGAATCGAACCCATGACCCTCCGATCAGTAGTCGGTCACACTACACCTGTGCCACCGCCGCCCCGAAAAGAAAAGGACAAGGTAAAACCTTGTTCTGTAGTGAATGCATTTTAAAATGACTTCTGTTGTGATCTGGTGCTGTATAGAAAAATAAAATTAAATAAAATTAACGTAACAGTCTTTGGGGAAAGGGGTTCTTTGGGGAGCAGGGCGCCCCCTCCCCCCTTCAGATATAATGGTATGGGTATTTAATCGTATTTAAACCTAAATCTGAAGTTTTTATTCCACTGGAAAATATTCAATTAGATCAAGACCAGGGTGGAAAAAATGCTGCAAGATCCCACTATCAATACTTTTTGAGTTGTGCCCTCTTGTGGTTGTGTTGACTGACTGCAAACACAATTATTCAGAAGTTTTGTCAAAACAAAATTGTGATTAGCACTGTAAATATACATTACTCTACTCTGGAGTTTACAGGGACTGGAAGTTTTGTCATGGGTTAGGATTAATTCAGACATGTAGAAGGTAGGTTGGTGTGATTATCTCAGGAATGGCATCTTTAAAGGTTGAACACCATATCACTTGGACTAAAGGCTTGTCAGTTAATGGTGTTTGGCTGTACATTTATGATCAGTATTTAAAGCCAATTTCAGGAGCAAAGGGGGAGTGGAAATGGCAACTTGATTGATCGATACAGACATGCAGCTGCAATTTGTTTTCCATTTGCACAACTGCAAACATCTGGGTTCTTCAGATTTGTAGTCATGTCTCACTAAATTAAAGTTCATCAAGTGTTGATGATTGCATTTACATCAGTGTTTTTCAACCTTTTTTGAGCCAAGGAACCTTTTTTACATTGAAAAAAATCTTGTGGCACCGCACCCACCAAAAATGTTACAAAACAACACATGGTAGACTGTTACACCATATATAATGACAATTTAGTCTTGTAATTATACTCTTCAGTGTGAAACCTGGGCCTGTTTAGTTAAACACAAAGCTGATATCCTGGCAGGAACTGAAGAAAGGCATAAACGAAGCTCTTCATCCACATAGGGATGTGATTTTTCCGCTAATTCGTGGAATTCCGCTTTTTTTATCTTCCAAAAATTTTCAGACCAGATGGCGGCGCGTGCACAACTCGAGGCTCAGTGTCTCTTCAGATTTTGTGGATTAGCAACGATATTTCTGCTCATTTCAAGTCTGTTCGTTCAGAACAGCTTCGCTTTTACATCCTACACCCAAAATGAACTTTTGGACATTGGATTACAAAATAACGACCTTTTTTTCAGCAACCTACGTTTCATCCTTGAGCTCTGGAGAACACCCTACGCTAGGTAAGCTACCCGGCCGACCGGAAGTGCTCGCAGGTGGCGTAGAGACCGTAAACAAAGGCGGGGGAAGCGCGGAGGGCTGAGAGCTAAGCTAAAGCTAACACCGCATCGGCTTTCTCTACCCAGCATTTTCCTCGCTAATGTATGTTCAGTGGCGAACAAAATGGATGAGCTACGGCTTCGGATCACCAACAATAAGAAACTTATGAACTGCAATATCATGATTTTCACGGAAACATGGCTACATAGTGAAGTACTTGACAGTGCTGTCGAGCTGGCCAGATGGCACACTCTCCGGGCAGACAGAGCAGCTGATGACTCCGGTAAGACGTGGGGGAGTGTGCATTTATATTAACAAGGCTTGGTGCACGAACTCTGTCGCTGTTGGGAGACACTGCTCAGCTAACCTGGAGTTTCTCATGGTTAAATGTAGACCTTTCTAGCTGCCACAGGAGTTCATTTTTCACTTTTCTTCGTCTTGCCTGCTGAAGATGTTTTGGACTTTATTTAAAAAATATTTTTAACGCCACACATGTGATGGATAATGCTTGTTGGAATATTAATATATACAACTACTGTCAGAAATACAACCTAAAGAACTAGAAAAGCACTCGGAGAGTGCAGACCTCCGCCAAGCGCCACAGTTCCCCCATACAGTGTTTGTGTGTACGTTTTCAGATTCCTTGACCATGAAAACATATGACTAGCAATTGGATTGACAATGATAGGATTAGTGGTTCAGTAGTTATTCACGAAAATGGCATTTTCCGTAATGGCGGCCACTGTTCCCCCCATACAGTGTTTGTGTGTACGCTTTCAGATTCCTTGACCATGAAAACATATGACTAGCAATTGGATTGACAATGATAGGATTAGTGGTTCAGTAGTTATTCAGGAAAATGGCATTTTCCGTAATGGGGGCCACAGTTCCCCCCCATACAGTGTTTGTGTGTACGTTTTCAGATTCCTTGACCATGAAAACATATGACTAGCAATTGGATTGACAATGATAGGATTAGTGGTTCAGTAGTTATTCAGGAAAATGGCATTTTCCGTAATGGCGGCCACAGTTCCCCCCATACAGTGTTTGTGTGTACGTTTTCAGATTCCTTGACCATGAAAACATATGACTAGCAATTGGATTGACAATGATAGGATTAGTGTGGTTCAGTAGTTATTCACGAAAATGGCATTTTCCGTAATGGCGGCCACAGTTCCCCCCATACAGTGTTTGTGTGTACGTTTTCAGATTCCTTGACCGTGAAAACATATGACTAGCAATTGGATTGACAATGATATGATTAGTGTTTTAGTAGTTATTCAGGAAAATGGCATTTTCCGTAATGGCGGTTTTCTTCTGGACAGGGATCCGGATCACCACCAAAATTTAATTAGTTCTTCCTTGTAACATTTCCAACAACGCCCTGAAAGTTTCATCGAAATCCGTCCAAAACTTTTTGAGTTATCTTGCTAACCAACAGACAGACAGACAGACAGACAAACCCCGTCAAAAACATTACCTCCTTGGCGGAGGTAATAATTAGAAAAAGCAATTATGAAACTTAAAGCTAACAAATCCCCAGGAGCAGATGGCTATACAGCAGAGTGGTACAAAACCTTTAAACAGCAACTATCTCCTCTCCTCCTGAAAACATTTAACTATGGCCTCCACACAGGGGAAATCCCCACCTCCTGGAGAGAAGGGGTCATTGCAGTCATACCTAAACCTGAAAAGGATAAACTAGACTGCTCCAACTACAGACCAATCAGTGTATTAAATCAGGACTATAAGCTTTTTACCACTATCCTTGCCAAAAGGTTAGAAAATGTACTGACAGACTTAATTCATTTAGACCAAACAGGTTTTATAAGACAAAGACAGACACAAGACAAGATTAGATGCACTTTACACATAATTCATCATATAAAAAAATATAACTTAAATGCAGTCATATTGGGATTAGATGCTGAAAAAGCATTCGATTCGGTCGACTGGTCTTTCCTATATAGAATCTTATCCAGTTTCAATTTTCATAACAACTTCATTAGAACTATCCAGGCATTATATAAAAAACCAACAGCTAAAATAAGGATTAACGGTAATTTATCATCATCTTTTGAGCTGGAAAGAGGATGTCGTCAGGGCTGCCCCTTGTCCCCACTGCTCTTTGCAATCTTCATAGAACCTCTGAGCCAATAGATAAGACAGAATCAAGAAATTCAAGGTATTACACTTGGTCAGAAGGAACATAAAATAGCACTCTTTGCTGATGACATTTTAATATACCTGGGACAGCCGGACACCTCTTTTCCAGAACTAATCTCAGTTTTTTCAGAGTATGGAGATTTATCGGGGTACGAACTAAACATGCATAAAACCCAAATTTTAACATTCAACTATGACCCAAATCAATATTTACTAAGCAAACTCAAAACTAAATGGGAGATGGAATCTATGAAATATCTGGGGGTCAATATCCCGAAACAACTCAACAAAATTATAACACTAAACTATGATCCACTGCTGGCAAAAATAAAATCTGATCTAGCAAGATGGAATATGATACCATTCTTGGGTACTGCACAAAGAATTGAAGCAGTCAAAATGAATATACTTCCACGTCTTCTATACCTTTTCCAAACAATACTGGTAGAACCTCCCAAAAAAAACATGGCAAGAACTGGACAGAAGGATCTCAAGATCTCACTGTTTTAATATTGGCAAGTAAAAAAGCCCTAACTAAAAAATGGATGTTGAAGGACTGTCCTACACCTGAAGATTGGATTAACGTGATCCAAGACATTTACTCGATGGAAAAGTTGACATTCGCACTGAGACAGGACATGGATGGGTTCTTGAACTTTTGGCAACCCTGGAACGCATATGTGTCTTCCATTAGATCTAATCTTTGACAAACACCATTTCAATAATGGCACCGCTCTTTGTACAACGCTACTCAGATGCTCTTTTATTTTTATTTTATTTTTTGTTTGTTTTTTGTTTTTTGCTCTTTTGTTTGTTTTTTTTTTGTTCTTTCTTTAATTTCAGTTTTTCTTTCACTTAAAAAAAGGGGGTGTTGTAATAATTATTCTTCCAATGTTGTCAAATAACAAAAAAAAGGGAACATGTGATGAAAATGTAAACAATGCAATGCTGTAATGACGTGTATTGTGGTGATATTAGTTGTTGGTCTCACACACAAAATTGGATCTTTTAATGTGAAGGTGGAGTTTTAATGTGAAGGCGGAGTTTTTCCGTTTTGGATGGAGATAAAAGCAGGAAGTGAAAAAATGTAAATAAAGTTTTTCCAGACAGACTTACACGTATCCTGTCTGTTTTTCCGTAACTTCTACATTGGTGACCCCGACATTTGAAGAATGTTTAATCAAGCGACTTCTTCTGATATCGCCGCCACGGCGTCTGTATCCACTGCGGTTCCCGTACCAGCTGTTTTTGCGGCTACAATTAAATTACCGGACTTTTGGCAGCACGACCCGGAGCCCTGGTTTCAGCATGTTGAGGCTCAGTTCCATCTGCGCGGAATAACCACAGATGACACGAAGTATTTCCATGTGGTCGCAGCTTTGGATTCTGCCACTACTCGTCGTTTGATGGGACTGCTCCGGGACCCGCCTCTCGCCGACAGGTACGTCACTCTGAAGAGGGCTCTACTGCAGCTGTACCAACTCTCTGATATAGAGCGCGCTGATCGTCTTCTGTCTATGACTGGTTTGGGGGACAGCAAACCTTCTGAGCTGATGGAGAATATGTTGGCACTTCTTGGTTCAGGAGACAGTTCATTTCTGTTTATCCACCTGTTTCTGCGTCAACTTCCGCCTCCAGTGCGCACTGTCCTGGCCAGCTCGCCCCTCATTTGTACTAAGGATTATCGGGGTTTGGCTGGAGAGGCGGACAGGCTTTGGCTGGCTTCTCGTCATTTGTCGGTGCATGCATTGCCGCCTGGGCAGTCTGATGGAGAAGTCTTGGTGGGTGTGGCCGCAGTATCGGATCGCCGTAAGAAAGAGAGCAGCATGTGTTTTTATCACCGCCGTTTTGGACCGAAGGCTCGGCGCTGTATTCCACCGTGCTCTTTCCAGCCACAGGGAAACGAGAAGGCCGGTGCTCGCTAGCAGCTGCGTGCACCGGCACCAGCAATAAGCTGCTTTTTATTGAGGACTGCGCAGCTGGACGTCGTTTTTTGGTGGATTCGGGAGCGCAGCGGAGCATCGTTCCCCCCTCTTCGGCTGACGTCATGGAATATGAACATGGACCTCCACTGGACGCTGCTAATGGTACTCCTATTCGCACCTTTGGCACCAGGTTCATTACTGTGTGTTTTAACGGCCGTGAATTTAGTTGGGACTTTGTGGTAGCATCTGTAGCAGTTCCTATTCTTGGCGCAGATTTTTTGTGTGCTTACAGACTGTTGGTTGACGTAGCTAACAGATGTTTGATTGATGCTGTGTCTTTTGATTTTTATCCATGTACACTGGGTGGGGCTGGTCCACTGCTTGCTAACATGCTCGCCTCAGGAGACAGATACCAGCGCCTTCTCTCTGAGTTTCCTGCTCTCACTGTGCCTACGTTTTCTGCGGCAGTAGTTAAGCATGGGGTTGAGCATTATATTACTACTGTGGGTCCACCTGTTTTTGCTCGTGCACGCCGTCTGGATGCTGCTAAGTTGGCCATTGCTAGAGATGAGTTTGCCAATATGGAGCGGCTGGGTATTGTGCGCCGTTCCGACAGTCCGTGGGCTTCTCCCCTCCACATGGTCCCTAAGTCAGATGGGGGTTGGCGTCCTTGTGGAGATTTTAGGCGCCTTAACAACGCTACTACCAACGACAGGTACCCAGTCCCCCATATCCAGGATTTTTCTTCACGTCTGGCAGGGACAGTCATTTTTTCTAAAGTGGATTTAGTGCGTGGTTATCATCAGGTGCCTGTCCATCCCCAGGACGTCCCCAAGACAGCGGTGATCACTCCATTTGGACTGTTCGAGTTCTTGAGGATGCCGTTCGGCCTTAAGGGTGCTGCGCAGACGTTTCAAAGGCTTATGGACTCTGTGTTGCGGGACATGCCTTTTTTATTTGTATATCTGGACGATATACTGGTGGCGAGCGCTTCGGTGGAGGAACATGTGTTGCACCTTCGCCAGCTTTTCAGACGTCTCTGTGACCATGGACTGATAGTGAATCCCGTGAAGTGTCAGTTTGGGCTCTCAGAACTTGAGTTCTTGGGGCACAAGGTATCCCAGCAGGGTGCCGTGCCCCTCCCGGCTAAAGTCGAAGCAGTTTTAGCTTTTCCACGCCCCTCTTCTGTCAAGCCCCTGCAGGAGTTTTTGGGCATGGTTAATTTTTACAACCGTTTTATACCTCATGCTGCCCATATTATGCGTCCGCTATATGAGGCCTTGAAGGGTAAGAGGGGTAATCAGGACATTGAGTGGACTCATGAGAGGTTATGTGCTTTTGATGGGGCTAAAGCTGCACTGGCTGATGCTGCCTTGTTGGCTCATCCAGATCCCACGGCCGCCATTGCTCTTACCACCGACGCATCTGATTATGCTGTCGGAGCAGTTTGTGAGCAGTGGGTGGGCAATTCCTGGGAACCTCTGGCCTTTTTTAGTAGACAGTTACGCGAGTCAGAAAGGAAGTACAGCACCTTTGACAGGGAGCTGTTGGCCCTTTTCTTGGCGACAAGGCATTTCAGGTTTCTTTTGGAGGGCCGTAAATTCACCGCTTTTGTGGACCATAAACCTCTCACGTTTGCCATGGCCAAGTCCACTGAACCTTGGTCAGCTCGGCAGCAACGGCAGCTTTCGGCTATTTCCGAGTTCACTACAGACATTCAGCATGTGGCTGGTAAGACCAACTTGGTGGCGGACTGTCTTTCTCGTGCACCAGTTGCTACTGTTCATTTGGGCATGGACTATGCTGAGATGGCTGCCGATCAGTTGTTGGACCCGGAGGTGCAGGTGCTTCGTTCCATGGAGTCCAGTTTGCAGTTGGAGGATGTCTGCTTTCAAGACAGTGGCGCCACTCTTCTGTGTGATACTACACTGGGAAAACCGCGACCTCTGGTGCCTGTGGCTTGGCGTCGTCGTGTTTTTGACGCTGTTCATTCTTTGTCGCATCCTGGGGTTAAGGCTTCGGTCAAGTTGGTGAGCACCAAGTTTGTATGGCCGGGTCTTAGAAAGGATGTGAAGACTTGGACGACAACCTGTGTGGCATGCCAGCGTGCTAAGGTGCAGCGCCACATAAAGGCTCCACTGGAGCCTTTTTGGATTCCGGAGCGACGTTTTGATCATGTTCAGGTGGACCTAGTTGGACCTCTTCCTCCGTCTCGCGGTTTTACTCACCTCTTCACTATGGTGGACCGGACTACGCGATGGCCGGAGGTGGTTCCCCTGACATCAACTACAGCATCTGATGTTGCCCGGGCATTTATCTCCTCTTGGGTGTCCCGTTTTGGTGTCCCCTTGGACGTTACCTCTGACAGGGGCCCGCAATTTACCTCTGCACTTTGGAATGAAGTAGCTGGTAGTTTGGGGGTTAAACTTCATCGGACCACAGCATACCATCCACAAGCTAATGGGCTATGCGAGCGGTTTCATCGGACTATGAAAGCGGCCCTTCGCGCGTCATTGGTGGATAGTGGATGGGTGGACAGATTACCGTGGGTTTTGTTGGGTTTGCGTTCAGCCCCCAAGGAAGACCTGCATTCCTCTTCTGCTGAGTTGGTCCTTGGCCAGACCTTGAGGGTTCCAGGGGAGTTTCTTCCTACCAGTCCAGGGTTAGGTCCCAGTATGGTTAAGAGGCCTAAGTGTCGAGAGGAAGCTAGGGCTTTTGTTCCTGTGGCTGCGCACCACTGCCTTCCTCAGTCTTACGTCCCTGACAGCCTTAGGTCGGCTAAATATGTTTTTGTCCGGCACGATGCCCATCGTTCTCCCCTGCAGGCACCTTATGATGGCCCTTTTCGGGTGTTAGAAACAGGCCATAAGGATTTTTTGGTTGAGTTGGGGACTGGCCAGGATCGGATTTCGGTGGATCGTTTGAAGCCTGCGCATGTTCTTTGTGACAATGAGGTTGAGTTAGCCCGCCCGGCTCGGCGGGGGCGCCCTCCCAACCCTGCGCCTGAGGTTGTTTCTGCTCCAGTTACAGTTGTGCCCCCTAGGGCTGTGCAGTGCAGTCGTCGGGGCAGGGTAATTAGGTTGCCTAAGAGGTTTTCTTGAGTTATTTTCTTTTGGATTTTTGTTCATGCTGTTTGTTTGTTTTTTGTCAGCATGTTTATTTATGTTGTTATTTGTGTGTTCTGGGGGGGCCTGTGTGGTGATATTAGTTGTTGGTCTCACACACAAAATTGGATCTTTTAATGTGAAGGTGGAGTTTTAATGTGAAGGCGGAGTTTTTCCGTTTTGGATGGAGATAAAAGCAGGAAGTGAAAAAATGTAAATAAAGTTTTTCCAGACAGACTTACACGTATCCTGTCTGTTTTTCCGTAACTTCTACAGTATACTCTTTACAAAAACTTAAATTAAAAAAACAATATATCAGAAAATGTGGATATCGGCGGATAATCATCCAGTCCCCTCCACAGTCTCATAGAGTATATACATAAAATCTGACTTTGAAAGAGCATTTTCATTCAGCTATTTTATTTAGACTATCTAAATGTGAACGTCTGTTTCTCTCTCCAGACCCACTGAGGCAGACTTTTACCCACAATCCTCTCCAGCAGACACCTCCCATCGCTGCAACTTCAGCTAAATGCAAACCAGCTGCAGGAAAAGCAAGGCTATGGAAGGACACGATTGAATAAACCTGACAGCCTGTTTGCTTCACAATAATAATGAGTTGTGTATATATTTATGGCTATAGAGAAGGCAGGTTTGGGCAAACATTGTCATTATGCATTATTCTAATAAAAAAGTCTGCCTTAAAACAACCACATTTTTGTGTGTCATTGTGTTTTTAAGCTTTGCTAGCAGAATGAAATGAATGAGTCGTTGTCTTGTCAGTCATTTTTATTATAAATACACAATTATAGATCAGCAGTTTGAAATGTGCTAAAAATAGCCCTTAGCTACAAATTGACAGTATAAAACTCCACCGTTGTGTCTGATCATCCACTCATTCCCCATCCCTCTGTATAGGACTAGTGAACTTGATTTTAAAAAGTGCACTGCCTGGCTTATTCTGTCATATGAAGTTGGTGTGAAAATAAATACCAACATGTATTTTTAAGTAAATATAAGTATATATTACATTAAGTGAATTAACAGGTGCATCTCAATAAATTAGAATGTCATCGAAAAGTTGATTTATTTCAATAATTCAATTCAAAAAATAAAACTCGTATAGATTCATTACATACAGAGTGATATATTTCAAGTGTTTATTTCTTTTAATTTTGATGGTTATGGCTTATAGCCCATGAAAACCCCAAATTCACTTTCTCAAAAAATTTGAATATTACATAAAATTAATTTTAAAAAAATTGATTTTTTAATAGAAATGTTGGCCGACTGAAAAGTATGTCCATGTATACACTCAATACTTGATCTGGGCTCCTTTTGCATAATTACTGCATAAATGCAGCATGGCATGGAGGCAATTAGCCTATGTTACTGCTGAGGTGTTATGGAAGCCCAGGTTGCTTTGATAGCGGCCTTCAGCTCGTCTACATTATTGGGTTTGGTGTATTTCATCTTCCTCTTGACAATACTCCATAGATTCTCTATAGGATTTAGGTCAGGAGAGTTTGCTGGCTAATCAAGCACAGTGATGCCATGGTCATTAAACCAGGTATTTGTACTTTTGGCAGTGTGGGCAGGTGCCATGTCCTGCTGGAAAATGAAATAAGCATCTTCATAAAGCTTGTCAGCAGAGGGAAGCATGAAATGCTCTAAATTTTCTGTTAGATGGCTGCACTGACATTGGACTTGATTAAACAGTGGCAAAACACCAGTAGATGGCATGGCTTCACATATCATCATTGATTGTGGAAACTTCACACCGGACCTCAAGCAACTTGGATTCCGTGCCTGTTCACTCTTCCTCCAGAGTCTGGGACCTTGATTTCCAAGTGACAGGACTTGGCACCTGATTTGGGGAGCCATGCCATCTACTGGGGTTAGTCCACTGTGTTTTATCAAGTCCAAAGTCAATGCAGCTGTCTACCCAGACATTTTAGAGCACTTCATGCTTCCCTCTGCTGACAAGGTTTATGGAAATGCTGATTTCATTTTCCAGCAGGACTTGGCACCTGCCCACACTGCTGCCAAAAGTACCAAAGCCTGGTTTAATGACCATGGTATCACCATATTTTACTGGCCAGCAAACTCTCCTGACCTAAACCCCATACAGAATCTATGAAGTATCATCAACAGGGAGATGAGAGACACCAGACCCAACAATGCAGATGAGCTGAAGGCTGCTATCAAAGCAACCTAAGTTGATCTTATGTAATATTCTAATTTTTTGAGAAACTGGTTTCCAGGTTTTCATGAACTGCAAGCCATAACCATCAAAATTAAAAGAAATAAACACTTGAAATATATCACTGTCTGTAATGAGTCTATATAAAATATGAGTTTCATTTTATGAATTAAATTACTGAAATAAATCAACTTTTCGATATTGTAATTTAGTAAAATGCACCTGTAATTAATTAAGAAAACTGAGGCTCTTGATTGTTCACCTGTTGCATTGTGGGATAAACTGGCTAATGAAGTGACCATCAACCAACCATTAGAAATTATTCAGCACCATCAAACAAATCATGTTTACTTTAGAACTTTAGAAATGTACCAACTTAACAGCTCTATACAAAACGACCCTGGAAGCATTTAAGTAGGTTTGCAAACAGGTGAAATTTTGTCACTTCTGAAAATAACTTCCAATGCGGTTGAATAATTTCGAGCATGACAGTAAATGGGGATTAATTTATAATTGGTCCATATTTTGATACCCCTACACCAAGGGTCTGCAGCCTTTGCCAACCGAAAAGCCATTTTGCCCATCTTCAACTAAAATGGATGTGGCTGAGGGCGGCAACAGCAATTTGACCTTTAAAATAAAGATTGTTCTGCTTATAAAGTTTTTTTTATATACATAGCTCTGAATATTATGTGGCATTAATGAATTCATACAAGACTGAAAAAAAATTCAAGCTTTATATATAGCTTCATTCATCAAATAAAAGTATTAGATATATTACAAATTGTTTTGTGCCGAAAAGGCTTAATCTGAAATTATATCTGACCATATTTTTTGTATACTTTTTTTGAATTATCAACACATTCATAAATTGTTTAAATCTGAAAAATATCATCCATCTCCTACTTTCAGTGGTCACACAGCTTTAGTTTCTGATATTTTTAGAAATTAAAGAAAGTTTTATTTAGAAGAAGCTACTTTTCATCCTTTTTATGTTTCCTCATAATGCTTCTTATTCAGATCTATTAATATAATATACTGCTCAAAAAAATTAAAGGAACACTTTTTAATCTGAGTAGTCTGGACAAGCTTGCCACAATTTCTTCACCAAGTTTTGGAGTGTTTTCATTTCCATCAAAAGGTGTGGCATCTTTTCATTCTTAACACATTATCCAGTCCATATCAGTGTAGATAGCCAGCTTATTTTTTCCCATTAAAATCTGATGTGTTTTCAAAGTGTTCCTTTAATTTTTTTGAGCAGTGTATAAATCTGTATCCTTTACCTGTTCTCTAGACTCTCAGCTGACAACTAGTGCATTGGTTGTCTGGCAATTGGTTGTCTCTAATTCTTATTTATTTTGGAATAAAACAAAAAGAATTCTAAACAACTTTCTAAATAATATAACTTATAATCATTTGGTGCAAATTAAGCCAATTATAAATAATTACAGCAGAGTGGATAAAAGTTTTAAAACACTTTCTTCCGCTGAGCTAAATGTCATTAAAATATTTTTTAAAAATGTGTGGTATTGACAGGCAGTCTGCACATATTAATTCAATGTCCAAAACCCCACAGGTAACAAACTAGCAGTTATCCTACAGACAAAAAGCTGAAAACATCCTTAAAATAAAAGGCTCACCTCTACATCACTGTCAGACAATCTTCTCTTTTTTTTTTAATTTACAAATTGTGAGTGAAAACTCTCTTCTTCTTTTAGATTTGATTGGCGGTTGGCAACCAGCTTACAGGTGCATTACCGCCATGTACTTCACTCTATGTCATCACTGTATATCTTTGTATCAGGAGTTCTTATAAGGAGTTCTAAACAACTCCCTATGTGTGAAAACATTATCCGTCCTTGGACTGTGTCCTCGGCGGCATCAATAGCTGTGCCAGCCAGCTGGCTGGCCAACTTGTGTGTAAACTCTCGGCTGTAAGTTGTTATTTCAGTCAAGTATAGCCGGTTGATGGGTGTTTCACAATAAAAGCACATAACAGACAACCATTCTTAAAATGGAATTGCTATAAGGGCTTTTATTTTTTTTCACCCCCCGGGCCGGAGACCGGCCTGCACACCCGGCGTGAGCCTCCCCAGGCACCACCACAGGTGGTGGCCCGGGGGGTGGGGTCGCTGGCTTCCTGGTGCCTGGGCCCTGGCTTTGGCCCCACTGGAGGGGTGGGGGGTTGGCAGGCCCGGGGCATCATCCTGTTGTCTATATGACGGCATCGCGAGTCCTGATGGTCTATATGACATCGAGGCATAGGGACATCATAGGAGCATCATAGGCTGTCCTATGATGAAGACATCATAGGCACATCATAGGTCGTCCTATGATGTCCTGTGATGTCCTATGATCGCGACACAGACAGACAGACAGACACACACACACACACAAATTTATTGAATTTATAGAGTGATGGATGCACACACACACACACACACACACATATATATATATATATATATACAGTATATATATATATATATATATACACTAGTACATACCCGTGCATGTCCATGCATACCTGTGCATGCCCATAGAGACCAAGTATAAGCAAGTACTTCTGCATGCCCGTAGAAAACGGGTGTATGCAAGGGTGTAAGCAAGTACCTCAACACTCCTTCGGTGATGCCTGCCTTTGATCTTTGATGGTGTCATAGTGAGTCTTATGATCTTTGATGATGTCATAGCGAGTCCAGTGATTGAGTCATGCCTGCATTTGATCTTTGAAGATGTCATAGTGAGTCCTCTTTTAGCGAGTCCTATGATCGTGACACATAGACACGGCCAAGATATATAGAGTGATGATGTAGAGTCAGGCGGGCTATGGCACTCTGTATATAGTTGTGTTCCTACCAAGGGCGGATAATCCAGGGACGGATGATTTTTTCGCACATGGGGAGTTGTTCAGAACTCCTTGTGGGAATTCCTTGTATGGGGCTATAGAGTGATGATAATCAAGTCAGTGGCGGTAATGCACCTGTTAGCTGGTTGTCAACTGCCAATCAAATCTAAAAGAAGAAGAAGGACGGATAATTTTTTCACACATAAGGAGTTGTTCGGAACTCCTTGTGCAAGCTCCTTGTGCAAAGATATAGAGTGATGATAATCAAGTCAGTGGTGGTAATGCACCTGTAGGCTGGTTGACAACTGCCAATCAAATCTAAAAGAAGAAGTAGTACGTGGTGGTAATGCACCTGTAAGCTGGTTGCCAACCGCCAATCAAATCTAAAAGAAGAACTAGTACATGGTGGTAATGCACCTGTAAGCTGGTTGTCAACTGACAATCAAATCTAGAAGACATAGACACAATGACAGACACACACATAGACAGATTTCTTGAATTATAATATGACATTATAATTAAAGAAATTCATATTATATGAATTTCACAAAATGTTTTCAAAATGGTTTCGCTTTCACAAAATGTGAAAGACTGGACGTCCTATGATGTTCAGGCAGCGATCAGAAGACACAGACACATGGTCTATGTGACATCAAAAGACACATGACACAGACACATAGTCTATGTGACATCATAAAGACACGTGTCCTATGATGCCTGAGATCATAGGACGTCCTATGATGTTCAGACAGGTCATAGGCCGTCCTATGATGTCCTATGAAGCGTGACAAGAGATTTCTTGCTTTTATAGAGTGATATGTGTATCACTATAAATTTAAGAAATGTGTGTGTAACCCAGCTGAGAAAATGACCCTTTTTCCTCAGATTTCATTTATGAAAGTGTGTGATTTTATTTTGAAAAACAGTTATTTTGGGAAGAGGAAGTGTGATCCTTGTTATCCAACTTTTAAATTCCCGTTTCATGGTCACATTGGGTGATCTGGGTCTTTTCATTCATTAAAGGCGACGGACAGTGACATTTTTTTATTGAACCAATCAACTGATTGTATGAAAATATTCCATTCTTCCCATTCCCCTGATTTAATATGTGTCACCATCCTCCATAAATGACATTATTTGGTCATAGCCCATCTTTCACTCACTGATGCTGCAGTACCGCCATCTCCCGATAGGTGCGTGCAACCTTGACGTCATTTCGGTAAGAAAGAAAATTGCAGAACGAGAGCAAAGTGATTCGGACAGCGATTATTTTCTCGAGTTTGACGACCTCAATATAAATGATGACATTGACAATGAAGAAGTTTTGGGTGGTGTGTGGCCTGTCAGCCTTATTTGTTCGAGCCAGAGGGAGAGGAGGAAGACGCAACACAGACGGGAACAGACCACGTTGACGACGATCGGCTGGAAGATTTATCTTGGTAAAAGATGCTTAGAAATATTTTTCTTTGGCGACATGCATGGTCACACACTTAATTTTCAAACTAAAACTACCCATTGGTCACTCGCTGCCTGATGACATGTTGTTAATCATCATCTTCTCAATACTTTTAACAGCCGCTGATTAGCACCTGCTGGTCTGTGCGCAGCTGGAGCTGATGAGACAGATGACGTCGTCCACACGAGTGAGTTTATAAACAATATTTATTCATTTGATTTAATTTCCCAGATGAATTATGAAGAAATCATTCAATACATTCAATAATCAATGCAAACGGAATAATCAATGCCAACCCCATATTTTTCAGGCGATACAGATTCATAGCCTACAGGCAACTGGTACGGTGGTGTTGGGGATTTTTGGGGGAAGAAGTGAGGGTTATGTTGCCTGCCTGTGCGGTGAGCCTCATCAGAGAAACCTTCCCATCTCATCACTACAAGGGATTTTGCCTACCAAGATTAGATTTGTGAACAATGTTATTTAAATAAAGTTTTGTAAAATCATATATTGAGTTTCTTAATGTTCATGTCAATGTTATAATTCTCATAGTTCAGCATTCATCAAAGTCGCATGTCATATACATTTCAATAATTTTTCTACCATTTTATGGTATAAATTTGGATTTACATAAAAGTCCTGTTCATCAGCTTCCTCTGCTTGGTCAGAAACATCAACACTATTTTAAGGTTGAGTGACAGTTGATAAAATCTGCAAAAAAAGTAGATCATCATAATTTTATCCCAGAGGTCTCAAATTGGATTACATACATAGAAATATAAATTGATCAAACAGGCACAACCACCTCCCTATACAGCACTGAATATTTCATATTTGATGAGTATGAACACCCTAATATGCTAATATTTGATAAGTTGGTAAGGCAATGCAAACCATGGCTTGGAATTCATTTAAGATGTTTAGTAAACATTTGCAGTGAATATTAAAAATAAAAAAACTTACCCTGTTTACTTCTCGTTTTCTGACAGCTGATCGCATCGGTAGATCACCCTTGCTTTTCACGCCACTGTCACTGACCCCTTTCTCAGAGTCACACTTGGAAATCGAGGCATATATAGTTGGAATAGCCGTTTTCTTTATCAGCAATCTTTTTGCAAATTTCATTTCAAATTGACATAATGTCTGGCCCAGGAAACACGCACGCAGGCTCAGGATAGATTTAACAGCTTTATTCAACAAGCAGGTGTGTGTGAATGGATGTATGCGGTATGGGGATGTGTTGGGGTGAACACCGATGCGCAGGCAGCAGAGCAGCGCGCCGTTCAGCCGGAAAAGAGCAGAGGACAAGGGTAACGGGCACCACACCGAGACAGGGATAATCAGTGATAATGTTGCTTACTTGCAGGGACAGGTGGCTGGCGTCGGCAGGTGATGAGCCCGGGAGACAGCGTCCTGCAGGTGGGCTAAATAGCCGCTGCTGACGAGGCGCAGGTGTGCGCGCAGCTGAAGCCGCTGATGAGCGGCAAGTCGTGACACAAATTGCATCTTATTCTCGAAATCGCTGTCAACGAAATGTCTACTGCACATGTTGGGTGTTTTACCGACATCAGTCCATTTTTTTTCGCGTTTTCTGAACGAATTTCACCCATGCCGTTCTGATTTTCCCAGGGACGGGACATTCAAAAACACTCACAGCATGCTCCTCTGGTATAACGTCGCACCCGTAGACAACACAACAACAAACCATAATTAATTCGATTCCTGAAATCCTAATGTTAATAAATAATCTATTTGTAATCCACAAGTATTCCGAGAAATATCCGTAATTGCCGATTTTAAAACGTAAACATCAAGTAAAACACAGCAATGTCCGCCGACCGTGTGCCTAACCGAAATGACGTCACACAGTCAGTGGCCATCTTAGCCGCTGATCGCTTGGCTGGGTCAGACAGCTCTCCACAACAGCGTACTTCAAGAGCGCATTGTCACCTTATGCGACATACGTTGACACCAAAACATGTGGGGTTCAAATTAGCTCGTCTCAGACAACAATTTGAGATATGATTTAGCGATATTGAATTTTCGTCTGTCCGTCGCCTTTAAGAGCGATATTAGCCCCGCCTTCCGAGCAGAGTGCCGAGGCGCTCTGCTGGTTGTCGGTCTTTCATGATCCGAGAGTGGACGAGAGAGGTGGTGGACGGTCTGTCTTCACACTGATACCTCTTCTTGGTGAGTTTAATTTAGAAAGATGCTGTAAATGGATCTAAACACTTTCCAAACGCTAATTTGAAACCTTTATTATCCTAAGTTGACAGGAGCACGAGCTTGAGAGGCATTGTGGCTGTGTCCTTTTGCTGTGTTCACACTGATACCTCATCTTGGTGAGTGAAAACCGAACCAAACAATACATGCTAATGTTAGCGTTATGCTAATGCTAATCGCGAGTGGATTTTTTCTGTTTAAAAGCAATGGAAAAGGCTATTTTTGTGTTTGTATGGTTTTTTTGTGTTTGTATGGTTTGTATGGTTTGCCTCGGCACTCTGCTCGGAAGGCGGGGCTAATATCGCTCTTAACGAATGAAAAGACCCAGATCACCCAACGTGACCATGAAACGGGAATTTAAAAGTTGGATAACAAGGATCACACTTCCTCTTCCCAAAATAACAGTTTTTCAAAATAAAATCACACACTTTCATTAATACAAATGAAATCTGAGAAAAAGGGTCATTTTCTCAGCTGGGTTACATGTGTCTGCCATGATCATAGGACGGCCTATGATGTCTGCCTGATGTCCTATGATTATCCTATGATCTCAGGCTACATACGACTCGCGATGCCATCATATAGATGACGCCATCATATAGACAATAGGACTGGCTACCTAGGATGTAGTGTCCTATGATGCCTGCCACAGGATGAGACCCTTCACCAGCATAGGGTACGACAGACAAGGGATGCACAGACAGACAGGAAACGTGTGGCAGTGTGCCATGCACATGCTGAGTCACTTGAAGCCCGACATGCCCGCAATGCGAGCAACGCTGCACGTCAGGCAAGGCACAGACAAGCTGAAACCCGGGAGATGTGGAATAGTTGGCTGGCTGCCAACGCTGCACACCAGGCAAGGCACAGACAAGCTGAGACTGAATAGGACACACTACTTTAAACCACACCCATTCGAAGCAGTAAATCTGGAAATCTCACTCAGTAAGGCAGAAGGCACTCTATAAATTCAAGAAATCTCTGTCAGTGTGTCAGTCTGTCACCCGATTAAGAATAGGACACCCTACTTTAAACCACACCAATTTTGAAGCAGTACCCATGAAGAATGACAGTCTACACTACAAATGTGTAAAATGCCAAGCAAAGCGTTGATTTTCTCCGGGTGCTCTGGTTTCTGGGTTTCGACAGGCATGCACGGGTCTTCCTGAACAGGGTTGAAAGCCACTTTTTACTCAGATCTATTTGCATGATCCTGTCCATGAACTGAAATTACAACGCACCTATCCCTCAACCAGTCATCTGAACGAAGAAAAAAAGAGCAAGTAGACCCACCAGATAGGAGAGCAATAGAGTGAGAACTGCTGCATGTCAGAAAAGATGCCGTGAAGATGAACACCTCAGGTTCGAGTACACCGCAGGCATGACTGTGAACAACACAGCTGTCTCAAGACAGGAAGAGACCCTTCAGCAACGGGCATGCAGAAATACTTGCTTATACTTGGTTTCTGCAGGCATGGACATGTATGTACTTGTATATATAAATATATATACACACACACATATACATATACATACATATACAGTATATACATACATACAGTACATACAGTATATATATATACATACACACACACATAAATATGTATACATATATACGTATATGTATGTATATGTGTGTGTGTGTGTGTATATATATATATATATATGCATCACGGAGATGGCCAGGGTGACGTTCCCACCAAGCAGCACTGTGCCGGCGGCAGTCACGCACCTGTCATCGGCGGTATATGGCCATCTGCTGGATGTGCATGCTGCCCTTCATGTGCCGTTTGTCAAGTATACATATAGATTTGCTTTTGCCCCTTTTCCCATGTCAAGTGTTTTTTGGGTGGGACTTGCTAGGCGGACAATGTAATAATTAACAAGTTGTTGTTAATGTCTTTCCTGGTAAAAAAAAAAAAAAAAAAAAGTTAAATATATAAATAAAATAAGATTAGCCCAGCAGTCAGCAACTTCTACTGCAGAAAGAGCCATTTTAAGAAATTTTTGGCAAAAGAAGCAAAAAACTAAAACAAAAACAGCAACATGTCACTAAACATATGGGAGCCTTAAAAATAGTGGATTAAAAACAGGTTTTAAGTGCACCTTCTAACTGAAGATTTCTTGGACAGATCGCACCCCTAGTGGCACAGCGCAGCGCTGTGCCTGTCAACTGATATGATGTGCCGAACACTCTCCAGCTGGACTGAGGATTTGTACTGATCATGCCAATTCACAAGGTGGTAGACATGCGTTGGAGGAATCATGGCTGACACGGAATACACCAAAGAGGAAGAAATCCTTCTTCCTCTTCTTCTTCTTCTTCTTCTTTGAGATTAAAACAAATATGGACGCTGTGGTATATATCACTCAAATATTCCATACCTACATTGGTTAGAGCATGTGGAAATGTTTGGGACAACATATACAAAGGAACTTCACACCTCTGAAAGAACAAAGGAATCTCACCGCCGTGTGAAGACCCATGACGTCACAGGACGCCATGGCAACAGACTCGACGCCTTCACCCCTGAGAGAGGAGAAGGTCTTCCCATCACCTCCCAAGGCGAAGGGAGGAGTTAACAGGACTAATGGGGGGATTTAGATAACGGGGAGATGTTACCTTTTTCAATGACTGGACTCTGATGTCAGCTGTTTCAATAAGTGGTGCCATGTGTGCTTGTATTTAACCAGCGAGCAAAGCAGAGATCTCTCTCTTGCCTTCTGCTAAGCTCTGCACCTGTTGAGATTTGATAGAGGAGCTATTCAATAAAAACCCTGTTTTTAATTCAAAGCCGCCTCGTTATTTCAGCTCCACTACACTGGTGACCCTTACGCGAGAATATGGACCGGAGGCGCTCTTCAAGCTGCTCATCCATGGTGGCTCTGGCACACGCCAGCGACGACGCAGACGAGGGAACAAGCAGACAGCTGTTCCCCGCGGCAGAGGGCACTGAGAGAGCTCAACCGAGCTCCAACACCGCCGCGAGAGCCGTAGAAACGCACTCTCACCCGGCGAACACGACAATGATGGTGTGCACGAACGCCGTCGCTGTCAAGCTGCCAGACTTCTGAAGAGAAGACCCTGCATCTTGGTTCCAGCAAGCCGAAGCCCAGTTTATACTGGCGGGTATCACAGCAGATGATACCAAATTTTATCACATCATCTCCAAGCTCGACTCCGCAACTTCGAAGTGTGTGCGGAGCTTGGTCCAGCAACCACCAACCCGGGACAAATATGAGACACTCAAGGCGACCATCGTGGCGAATTATGTCCCGTCAGCGGAGGAAAGAGCCGAGAGAATCCTGGCAATCTACGGCCACAGAGGGGGCAATCCAAGGACCCTCATGGAGGATTTGCTACAACTCAAGGAAGAGGATAATGATAATTTCCTTCTCCAATTCATTTTCCTCAGCACGCTACCACCGCATTTGAGAGGGACACTCGCCAAGATGAAGTGCAATAACCATCAGGATTTCCGCACACTGGCCAACGAGGCTTACCGGCTCGTCAACGCCTGCAGAGAACGGACACCCACAGCGGCATCCGCAGATCTGAGAACTGACACCCCGAGCCTTGGAGAGACTCGACCCACGGTGACAGCGGCGCGGCCCAAGCGCAACGAGCAGAACGACGTCTGCTATTATCACCACCGCTTCGCAGAGAAAGCCCGCAAATGCGTTCCCCCCTGCAAGTTTACGAGGTCGGGGAAACGCCAAAGCCGAGGGCCATTAACAGCAGCAGTTCTCAGCGAGAAGAATAAGCTGTTATACGTGACGGATGGATACACAGGCAAGCAGTTCCTCATCGACACGGGAGCTCAGCTGAGTTTCGTCATGCCCTCCCACGCAGAGCGAACCATGGGCACCCGGGGCAACGGAGCAGTGGCAGCCAACGGCTCTGACATCGACACGTTCGGGGAAAAGAGCCTGCACCTCCTCATCCACGGCCGCAGCTACAGATGGACATTTGTTGTAGCAGCGGTGAGCTTTAACTTGTTAGGCGCAGATTTTCTGTGTGCACATGGGTTATTAGTGGATCTGGCAAATAGGCGCCTGGTTAATGCACTCTCTTTTGCTTCTATTCCATGCTCAGCTCGAGTTTCTCCACCACCTGTGCAGGCCAACGTCACTACGGCAGGAGGTAAGTTTGAGCAACTCCTCACCCAATTTCCAGCACTCACAACCCCCAAATTCTCAGCCACTGTAGCCAAACACGGGGTTAAACACTTCATTCCAACAAACGGACCTCCCGTTTTTGCCAAAGCTCGCCGCTTAGACGCGGCCAAGCTCAACATAGCAAGGGACGAATTTGCAGCTCTTGAAAAATTAGGCATTTGCCGACGTTCAAAGAGCCCTTGGGCCTCACCACTTCATATGGTCCCGAAATCCGACGGTTCTTGGAGACCGTGCGGAGATTACCGCAGGCTAAACAACGCTACAGCGCATGACCGCTACCCCATTCCTCACATTCAGGATTTTTCATTGCATTTAGCAGGTGCGCGCATAGACTTAGTCCGCGGTTATCACCAGGTCCCAGTCCGAGCTGAAGATATTCCTAAAACAGCGGTTATAACCCCTTTCGGCCTTTTTGAATTTCTAAGAATGCCATTCGGCCTCAAAGGCGCGGCTCAAACTTTTCAACGGATGATGGACGCAGTCCTACGCGACCTACCCTTTGTTTTTGTCTACCTCGATGACATGCTTGTAGCCAGTTCATCCGAGGAAGAACACGAACAGCACCTCACTACCGTTTTTCAGAGGCTGGAAGAGCACAGACTTATAATCAATCCAGCCAAATGCAAATTCGGCGTATCACAAATTGATTTTTTGGGACATAGGGTCTCCCCGGCAGGGGCAATTCCGCTTCCAGACAAAGTTTGTGCGATAGAAAGTTTTCCACGGCCTCAAACGGTTAAGTCGCTACAGGAATTTTTGGGGATGGTTAATTTTTACAACCGTTTCCTCCCCCACGCAGCTCAGCTCATGCAACCCCTATATGACGCGCTCAGAAAAAAGAAAGCTTCCAATGCGGTCGAATGGACCCCGGAGCGCGAACGCGCTTTCGGGGAAGTAAAAAGCGCCCTAGCTAACGCCACAATGTTAGTCCACCCAGATTCCTCAGTCCGCATTGCTCTAACCACAGATGCTTCAGACCTGGCTATAGGGGCAGTTGTAGAACAACTTGTCAGTGGGGTCTGGCAACCTTTAGCATTCTTGAGCAAATCGCTAAACCCTACTGAACGCAAATACAGCACTTTTGACAGAGAGCCGCTGGCGCTTCATTTGTCCATCCGCCACTTCCAGTTTTGGTTAGAAGGGCGGAGTTTCACGGCTTTTGTGGACCATAAGCCGCTCACTTTTGCTATGGCTAAAATTTCAGAACCATGGTCAGGCAGACAGCAAAGACAGCTAGCTGCGATTTCAGAGTTCACCACAGACATTCGACATGTAGCGGGCAAACTTAACGTAGTAGCTGACTGTCTCTCCCGTGCTGTGGCACCGCCAGAGCACGAGGAGACAGATTACACTGCTTCAGCAGCTGAGCTTTTCTCTAACGCAAACACATATGCAGCACCTATCCATGAAGGGATAGATTATGCAGCCATGGCGGAAGAGCAAGGTAGTGATGCGGACGTGCGCGCGCTCCTGTCTGGACCAACAGGGTTAAGGCTGGAGGAAAAAGGGTTGCGCGACGGCATGCCCCCCCTAATATGCGATGTTTCAACCGGCCGACCTCGCCCGTTAGTACCAGCTGCCTGGCGCCGCCGCATTTTCGACGCAATTCACTCCCTCGCGCACCCAGGTGTGCGCGCCTCAGTCAAAATGGTCGCCGAAAAGTTTGTGTGGCCAGGCCTACGCAAAAACGTAAAAGAATGGGCAAAAACTTGCATTCCTTGTCAGCGCGCCAAAGTACACAAACACACTAAAGCCCCTCTGGAGCCTTTTCCAATCCCTGCTAGAAGGTTCGACCACATTCATGTCGACCTCGTGAGGCCGCTGCCTTCCTCCCAAGGTTTCACACACCTGCTAACAATGATAGACCGCACCACGCGCTGGCCAGAGGCAGTCCCGCTAGCGGTAACCACAGCGGAGGAGTCGCTCGCGTTTTTCTAACAAATTGGGTGGCACGTTTCGGCGTCCCATCAGACATCACGTCAGATAGGGGGCCTCAATTTGTCTCAGAGCTCTGGTCAGCCATGTCCAACAGTTTAGGGGCAACAATTCACCGTACCACTGCTTATCACCCTCAGGCTAATGGGTTATGCGAGCGTTTTCACAGGTCCTTAAAGGCCGCCCTCAGGGCCTCATTAACGGACACAAATTGGGTAAATAAACTTCCCTGGGTTTTATTGGGGTTGCGTGCGGCACCTAAAGAGGATTTAGACGCTTCCCCTGCAGAATTAGTCTTCGCTCAGCCTATCAGACTACCAGGTGAATTTTTACCAGAAAACCCGGAACCAGGGCACCTCCCGGTCCCAAGGTTTTTAGGCAGTAACAGTCCGGACTTTCTCCACGGTCCAGCTCATCACTCCTTTCCACAAGTTTTTGTTCCTCAAACTTTAAAAAACGCTGAGTTTGTTTTTGTTAAGCATGAAGCTCTAAAACCAACGTTACGCCCAGTATACGATGGCCCGTATAGAGTGCTGGAAAATGGTGACAAACACTTTGTGGTTGATTATGGGGATAGAAATGAAACGGTCAGCATTGACAGACTCAAACCTGCCTTCTTGTTGAGAGACGGACCTGCACAGCTGGCTCGAGCACCTCGGCGAGGTAGACCCCCCAAGGAGAAAGTCTCAGCCCCCAGGCAGGGAACAGATAATCTCTCTCCTTCCCACACTACAGATTCCTCACAACAAGGTCCCAGCAGGACGCCTAAACCAACCTACAGCAGCTTTGGGAGAAGATTGAAATCCAGACTACACAGGGATTGATTACACCACTATGCAAATTTTCGCTAATTGTGCCGCAACAATTTAGGACTGATTTATGATTACACTATGCCGTTATGTTTTCACTGAACTCTCTTAGGAGCATGGCTGCTTGAAAGTTTCTTCTGTGGCAACAGCTGTAACACGTAGTATGTCTTAGTAATTACCCTAGACTGTGAATCTTTCTGTGTTCCTTCATAGTTGTTTGGGGGGCCTGTGGTATATATCACTCAAATATTCCATACCTACATTGGTTAGAGCATGTGGAAATGTTTGGGACAACATATACAAAGAAACTTCACACCTCTGAAAGAACAAAGGAATCTCACCGCCGTGTGAAGACCCATGACGTCACAGGACGCCATGGCAACAGACTCGACGCCTTCACCCCTGAGAGAGGAGAAGGTCTTCCCATCACCTCCCAAGGCGAAGGGAGGAGTTAACAGGACTAATGGGGGGATTTAGATAACGGGGAGATGTTACCTTTTTCAATGACTGGACTCTGATGTCAGCTGTTTCAATAAGTGGTGCCATGTGTGCTTGTATTTAACCAGCGAGCAAAGCAGAGATCTCTCTCTTGCCTTCTGCTAAGCTCTGCACCTGTTGAGATTTGATAGAGGAGCTATTCAATAAAAACCCTGTTTTTAATTCAAAGCCGCCTCGTTATTTCAGCTCCACTACAGACGCTACCCATCGCTGTGGACATACTGAAATCGCAGACGGAGAAGCAAATTCGTGAGCAAATGCTCCCGAATTTGCCAACTATGATTCAAAAAAAGAGATTATTTAGCTTATGAAGGTAAATGTTTACATTTTGTTATCACAGAGGGTGCGCGAAGCTGTCATATCCGGCTCTAGGGAGCCGGGCAATCAGAGCCAGGGGCAAGCCAGTGAGTCGTGATATTTTATTCAGGGTAAAGGGGAAGGGATGAGGAGAGCACAGATACTCATGCAGACATACACTCACAGGTTGCACAGCGCAGAGGTAAGCAGCTCGTACCGGACGTGGGGGTAACAAGACGTACATACTCACAGCGGGATACAAACACAGGAATGCTGCAAGAGGAGTATAAGCTGACACCAGACGAAGGGGCTTCAGCTTAGCAATGTGTTTATGTCGCAGCCCCGAGTCATCGAGGCTGCTCCTATTTATCCTCATTGGCAGCGCCCCAGCTGATGAAGACTAATTGGCCCCAGCCGTCCATAATGCTGCCAGCTGGGGGCCAGCTGAGACGCTGCTCAATGGGAAGCAGGGATGAGGGAAAACATGGGCTGAGTGCCGAGACGGCATCTCAACCCATGGTGACAGAAGCTCGTTGATTTCACCTGCCGGCCGCCGAGTGCCACGTGACAATCACTCCAGTTCCTTGCTGTTTGTTTTATAAGATAAATAGCGCCAGAATAAAAGCGAAATTGGGGTGGGCTAATTGTAAGCATGTCTGGATGTGGGAGAAAAACCGCAAATGCCCGACAGAAGAGAAAATAACGACCAGCATGGACAAAAATGGATGAAGTGAGAGCCATCTTTGCCAGCAGTAAGTGACAAATGTCTTTTATTGTTTTACTTTGCTTACATTGTACTGATTTTCTGGTTCATATACTTTGAACATAAGATTACAAAATGTCCCAAAACAAGAAACGGTGACAAAAAGCAGAACCATTCTTTGTGTAAATATGTCCAAAGTCCACTTTTGACCAGTTATGTAATTCAATATAGCTGCCGTGGCATTATGCAAATTAGATGCATAAATTTACTCCCATCTGAAACTTTGGATCATATTCTACATCTTTCTACTTGACAGTGAGCCATTATCTCTTACCACTTTCTTTCAAGTTATAGCCTTGGAAATCTCTGATATGGCTGCCGTGGCATTATGCACGGCATTATGCAAATTAGATGCATAAATTTACTCCAGTGTCAAACTTTGGATCATATTTTACATCTTTCTAATTGACAGTAAGCCATTATCTCTTACCACTTTCAAGTTATAGCCTTGGAAATCTCTGACATCTGATTTGAATATTTTCTTGAAAAAAACTTTACCACTGTTGACCACTAGGGGGTTATGGTGCAGTTTGGCGACATTCACAGTTAAAAGGTTTTTAAGTGTAAACTAACATTAGTAACGTAGAGACTGGGTTAATCATCTCAGACTGGATGCAGAGGGTAAACAGAGAAGGACAATAGCTATGGAGATTATGGTGAGGTAGCAGGAAGAAGGAGTTGGGGGGAGAAGGGATAAATGTATTGTGATGTGAGATGTCATGCAGATGTGAAATGGGCGCTTGGTATAAAAGGAGAACCCCTGGTGTATTGAGACATGCTTTTTCTGTGTATGACTGATGTGAGAGTGAATAAAGTCGTCTGCTACATGAATCAGTCTTGTTATTTACACTCTCCACAGTAATGTTGTTTTCCCTCTAAATTATGCAAATGTTTTTTGAAACTTTATGAGGTGTTTTTTTTTTTTTTAAATTTTCACCTGTGTACCATACATTTTCAACTTTATTTTTTGAGTATTTGTGACTTTTCTTATATATTTTGGCTTTTTTTGTGGACTTACTATTTTTCTTATAAATTTGTTTTTTCCTTCTAGTAAATTTGACACTTTTTCTTATATTTTTTCTTTAAATTTGCATATCGTCGCATGTTTCTTTTTTCATCAAAACAGCAGTCTTGTGGACTAAAGAGCCACAGGTTGCTGATCCCTGAACTAAAAAGTCAAAACGTCCAATTATTATAACAACTAACTGGAATAACATTGCGACGGGACAATCTGAGTCAATTTTACACTGCAATTGTACATTTGTTAACCTAGTCAACCTATTATTGTCCAATCAAACAATAATTTAACTCTACAAAATTATTTTTGTGAAGTTATCAGTTCAAATATGATCTTTAGCTGCCTTTTATTTGAGCACTGGTACAGCCACTTAAATCTGTTTTAACTTCTCTCCCATTGCATCCACTCTTTACAGAAACTGGTACTTGTGCTTTTTGTACTCACTTGAGAAGTAGCTTTAATATACTGCCTCTTTGTTTAAACTGATAAAACCCCCTTTTTTTCCCATAATCAAACCATAGCGCTGTAAATCCAATTTTGAAGATCACTGAATAACTAACTATAATAACATGAAGAAACCTCTCTTACTAATGAGCTTTCGTAGCCATATCAGCCTCTTATGGGCTGGGATGCTGATGCAGAGCTTGTACACGGGCACCCCCGACAGGGCGATGCCGATGCCAATCAGGGAGTTGACTGTGTCACTGTAGAGGGGCACCACCACCAGGAAGATAGTGAGGAAGCAGAAAATGATGGGGAAGACCAGACTAAGCTGAGGGAGGAAGAAAGAAAGGAAAATGATGAACTGATGGTCCAAATTATCATTACAGCCGGGAAAATAAGTATTGAACACATCAGCATTTTTCTCATTAAACATATTTCTGATTGAGCCATTGACCTGAGATTTTCAGCAGATATCAGTAACAACCCAAGTAATCCATACATACAAAGAAATCAAGGCAATTGTGTTCACAAAACAAGTTATATTTAATAAAGTGGAATGTCACAGGGAATAAGTATTGAACACATGAAGAAAAACAGGTCCAAAAAGGCATAGAAAACCAAGAAACCAGCTGAAATCCATCAGAATTTGGGAAGCCATCCCATCCCCCATCAGTGCGTGTTTATTCCAATATAAGTGGCACATACAGAGCGGCACCCCACCCCCACTTTGGACAGTCAGATTACATCTCACTGTTTATGTACCCAGCCTACAGACAAAAGCTGAAACAAACAAATCCTGTTATTAAACAAATTAAGCGCTGGACTCCAGAGACTGAGAGCACCCTGCAAGACTGTTTTGCCTGTACAGACTGGGATGTGTTTAAAGCTACAGCCACCTGAGGGGACTCTTCTGTAAATATACAGGACTACGCTGAATACGTGACTGGGTACATCAGCACGTGCATTGATACCATTGTACCCACCATACACAGTGGTGTAGTGGTTAGCACTGTTGCCTAACAGCTAGAACAGGGGTGTCCAACCATGTGCCATGGAGAGCCAAGACCCTGCAGGTTTTCTCTTCTACCCAGTCTCTTCAGCAGGTGTTTTCACTTATCAGCAATCAGTGGGAAGAAGTTCACAGAAATCTGCTGTTGAAGACACTGGTTGGAGGTAAAACCTGCAGGGTCTTGGCTCTCCATGGCACATGGTTGGACACCCCTGAGCTAGAAGTTTCCAGGTTCGAATCCCCAGGTTGGCAGGGGTAGGAACCTTTCTGTGTGGAGTTTGCATGTTCTCCCTGTGCTGCATGGGTTTACTTCGGGGGCTCCAGTTTCCTCTCACAATCCAAAGATATGCATGCTAGGTTAATTGGTTGTTCTAAATTGTCCCTAGATATCTGTCTCCTTTAAGCCCTTAGAATAGAGGGTTAGTACTAGTGAAGCGCTTTGAGTGGTCTTTGAGACTAGAAAAGTGCTATATAAGTACAGGTCCTTATCGCTTATACAGGTCAGGAAGTTCCCCAACCAGAAGCCCTGGATCAACAGTCGGTACATCAGATGCTGCGTGCTCGCTCTCGTGCATTTATATCAGGCTGTGAGGTCGAGTACAAAGCTGCAAAGTATGGACTGAGAGAGGCTATAACAACAGTGAGGCAGTACAGAGAAAAGCTGGACAGCCTCTACTCCACTCCTGACCCAGGGCGCATGTGGCAAGGCCTGCAACACATCACAGACTACAAGAGGACCAACAGCAGCACCACTAGCTCTACAGACAGCCTGCCAGACGATCTCAACATCTTTTACACCCGCTTTGAGACCACCAGCCGCAGCACAGAGAAGAGACACACACACTCACACACCTCCCCCACCTACTAAGAGTCTCTCCAGGCCAGGTAAACAAAGCACTGAGGAATATCAACTCCCGCAAGGCAGCAAGACCAGACAACATACCTAGGCGGGCCCTCAGAGCATGCGCTGCAGAGCTGACTGACGTTCTCACAGCAATCTTCGACCTCTCTCTCAACCAGAACATAGTCCCCTCCTGCTTCACAATGACAACCATCATCCCCCTCCCCAAAAAGAGCCTGCCGACCTGTCTGAATGATTACAGACCGGTAGCACTCACTCCAATCATCATGAAATGCTTCGAGAGAGTGGTGCTGCCCCTCAGGACAGCATACCAGGCACCCTGGACCCCCTGCAGTATGCCTACCAGCCCAACAGGTCCACCTTAGATGCTATCGCTGCAGCACTCCATTATTCTCTCTCCTCCCACCTGGTAGATAAAGACTCCTACATTAGGGTGCTCTTTGTCGACTACAGCTCCGCCTTCAACACGGTTATCCCCCACAAACTCACCAACAAACTGTCTTCACTTGGCCTGCACCCTCTGTGACTGGCTACTGGACTTTCTAACTGGCAGGCCCCAGTCTGTCAGGATGGGTAACAGGACCTCAGTCAGCATCATCACAAACACAGGTGTCCCACAGGGTTGTGTTCTCAGCCCTATCCTCTACAGCCTCTTCACCCATGACTGTGTTGCATCCCACAAGGACAATATCATCCTAAAGTTTGCGGATGACACAGCAGTGATAGGACGCATCACTGGTGATGACGAAGCATCCTACAGGAGGGAGGTGGCCAACCTGGTGTCATGGTGTGACGACAACAACCTCACCCTTAACACGGACAAGACAAAGGAGATGATAGTGGACATGAGGACAGGGAGGAGGAGACCCCATCGGCCACTGTTCATCCGGAAGCCTGAGGTAGAGAGGGTGAGCAGCTTTAAATACCTGGGCATCCACATCAGCGAGGACCTTAAGTGGACACACAACACCACAGAGCTGGTTAAGAGAGCTCAACAGCGACTGTACTTTCTGAGGAGGCTGAAAAAGTTTGGCATGTCTTCCAGGATCCTCAACAATTTCTACAGCTGCACCATCAAGAGCATCCTGACCAACTGCATCACTGCGTGGTACGGCAGCACCACTGCCCTGGAGTGCAAACGCCTGCAGAGAGTGGTGAAGACAGCGGAGAAGATCATCAGGACTCCACTCCCCTCTCTGCAGAGCATCTACCACTGCAGAGTCCAAAAGAGAGCTGACACCATCCTCCGGGACCCCACCCACCCCCAACACAGACTGTTCACACTTCTACCCTCAGGCCGGAGGTACAGAAGCGTGAAATGCAGGACAACCAGACTGAAAAACTCCTTCTTTCCCACTGCCATCAGACTCCTGAATAGATAACAACTCCCAAAACTCTGTAACACAGCTTCACATATAGGAAATCACACACCGGCTGCTAAATTTGCACACTGCTCACCTGCACAGTAGATATAGTCTCACCCATCTGATGTGAATATCATCTGTGCTGCTACTTATCATGCACAGTCTACTGGTACTATGGTTACAGAAATAATTTGTAACAAGCAGGTGTAAGCGGGCCTTCGCCCCCCGCGCGCCCGCGGAACCCGGCGCCCGTCGTCCCTCGCTGGCTCGGAAAATGTGCCGTCATCACTGCATGGGCTGCATGAATAATAAAGTAAACCATTTGGCGCAGATCTTCCTGTGAGCAGTAAGTGCCACTATCCCTTTTGTCAAATATTTTTATGTAGGAGTGCGCGGAATGGGACAAATCTCCGTCATAGCAATTCCGGCAAAAAAAATTGATCAAGTGGAAAAGATATGTGCACCTCCACCCCTCATTTTTGTGGGTGGGCCAAATGTGCGGTGTGGGATTAATCTCCATCATAGCAATTCCGGTGAGAGTCCAACACATTTTGTCCAAATTAGAACTATCCAACATTTTGCGATCAGATAAACTCGAACATGTGGCCATGGTAACACTTACATTTCAGGTACACGTTGCAGACACCACAGAACTACAGAAGAGAGTCATCTTGACTTACGTTAACCATTTGGTGACTCTTGGACTTTCCCAACCCTCCAAAGTATAAAACATATTGATAGGCAAGGAGTGTGTTTTCATGGCAACTTTTTTTATCGCAGTGTGGGGAGCGTGAAATAACGAGGCTGAATCATTTCTTAATTCAGGTTTTAATGTCATGATCACATCCCCAGCTGTCTCTCAAAAACAGAAGAGAATGAGCTGCATCAAAACCCCCACATTTATACATACATCATCAAAGGCAGAGTCACATCACACTGTCAACATCCCCTATTGACAATAACTCCCCCCAAGTCCTTCAGTCTTCCGCCTGGCTCCCAGGAGGTCAGGAAGTCCTTTCAGCTCCTTCTTGCAGTACCTCCGTCCTCTTGTCGTTATCCACAGGCGGTCCAGACATATTGCCCATCCAAGACGTGAGGTCAATCCACACATGCAATCCTAAGCATCTCAACTTGTGCTTATACATATGTAGGAAAAATTAATTCAATTCAACTTTATTTATATAGCGCCATTTCACAACAACAGTCATCTCATAGCACTATCAACTGTAGGGGGGAACCCCCACAGTTGCAGAAAGACCCCAGCAATCAGGCGATCCCCTGTGAGCAAGCACTTGGCGACGGTGGAGAGGAAAAACTCCCTTTTAACAGGAAGAAACCTCCAGCAGAACCAGGCTCAGGGAGGGGCAGTCATCTGCTGCGACTGGCTGGGGGGTGAGGGGATAGAGAAGAAGAAAAGAACAGACATGTAGAGAGCAAACAGCACGATGGGGACTCAATCTATGGGAGAGAACAAACAAATGTTAATGACCAGCAAAAAAAATATTTCATAGAGAGTGAGGAAAGGAGTGAGGCCCAGTGCATTACTGGAGGTCCCCCGGCTGACTAAACCTATTAGCAGCATAACTAAGGGAGGGTTCAGAAACGCATGATCCCTCCCTAATTGTAGGCTATATCAAAAAGGTAGGTTTTAGCCCTATTCTTAAAAACAGAGATCGAGTCTGACTCCCGAATCCAGATTGGCAGCTGATTCCACAGGAGAGGAGCTTGATAACTGAAGGCTCTGCCTCCCATTGTACTTTTGGAGATTCTAGGTATTACAAGTAATCCTGCATTTTGGGAGCGTAGTGCTCTGTTAGGATAATACGGTAGTATCAGATCTTTTAAATAAAAAGGAGCCTGATTGTTTAGAGCTTTGTAAGTAAGAAGAAGGATTTTAAACTTAATTCTAAACTCTAAGGGAAGCCAATGAAGGGAGGCCAGAACCGGAGAGATATGATCTCTCTTTCTAGTACCTGTTAAAACTCTTGCTGCAGCATTTTGGATCAGCTGAAGACTGTTTAAAGATGTTTTAGGACAGCCTGATAATAAAGAATTACAATAATCTAATCTCGAGCTAACAAAAGCGTGGATCAGCTTCTCAGCATCACTCTGAGACAAGATGCTCCTAATCTTGGCAATATTACGCAAATGATAGAAGGCAGTCTTAGAAACAAATTTAATATGTGAATTGAAGGACAAATCCTGATCAAAAATAACTCCAAGGTTCCTCACAGAGCTAAAATTACATGAGCTACATAACCACCACCCCCAAACGTCGAAGAATGGACAATATATCAGAGTTCACAAAATGAACAGTTCACAACAAATGGAAAAATTAACTGCATAGACTACACAACTTGACACAATCACATCAGTCCATACACTGTCTAGGCTTTAAACGTCTCCCAAATTTACTGAAAGCAGGCTTTGCCGTCGTTGTGGTTCCATCCTGCAGAGAATCTGCTAACTGAGGGAGAGAATGGTTATTTGATCCCTGCGGGGGCTCCAAGACCTGTTCTCTGGGGGGTCTAACACGTCTAGGTGCCCTCGCCACCCGTACAGACTCGTCGTTCATCACAAAAGCAGGTTTAAGTCTGTCAATACTAACTGTTTCTTTTCTGTCTCCAAAATCTAGCACAAAATGCTTATCACCTGTCTCCAGCACTCTAAATGGACCATCATATGGCGGGCAGAGGCCTGGTCGCAGAGCTTTGTGCCTGACAAAAACAAACTCAGCATTTTCTAAAGCTTTGGGAACAAAAACACGCGGAAAAGTGTGATGAACGGGGCCTGGGAGCATGTCTGCTCCCGTGCCGATTAATGGCCCCAGAGCCGGGGGGCGCCCCGGCTCTGGATGCTCTGGTAGAAACTCACCGGGCAGCCTGAGAGGTTGTGAAAAAACCAACTCCGCAGGGGAGGCATTCAAGTCCTCCTTGGGCGCAGAACGCAACCCAAATAAAACCCATGGTAGTTTGTTTACCCAATCTGCATCCATAAGCGAAGCTCTGAGGGCTGCCTTCAAAGATCTATGAAAACGCTTGCATAAACCATTAGCCTGGGGGTGGTAAGCGGTAGTGCGGTGAATTGTCACCCCTAAGCTGCTGGCCATCGCTGACCAAAGCTCAGACACAAATTGAGGTCCTCTATCGGACATAATATCCGATGGAACCCCGAAACGCGCTACCCATGCTGTCAAAAAAGCGCGAGCCACTTCTGCAGCTGTGGTCGATGCTAGTGGAACCACTTCCGGCCAGCGTGTGGTTCGATCCACCATTGTCAAAAGATGCGTGAACCCCTGCGACGATGGTAGGGGGCCCACGAGATCGACATGCACATGATCGAACCTTTTGGCCGGGATTTGGAACGGTTCTAGAGGGGCTTTCGTGTGCCTGTGGATTTTGGCCCGCTGGCAAGACATGCAGGTCCTTGCCCACTCCTTTACGTGCTTGCGCAGGCTCAGCCAAACAAACTTCTCCGCTACCATTTTCACCGAAGCGCGCACCCCCGGGTGCGCCAGGGAGTGGACCAAGTCAAGAACGCGGCGGCGCCACGCAGCTGGCACCACCGGGCGCGGTCGCCCGGTAGACATGTCGCAGATTAAGGGAGGAATACCGGTTTGCAAAATCCTGCTCTCCAGCCTTAACCCTGTTGGTCCAGACTGGAGCGCGCGCACGTCCGCATCACTACCCTGCTCCGCTGCCATGGCCGCGTAATCTATCCCCACGTGAACTGGGGCCACGTGCGCTTCCACGCTGTTATTTTGCCCCGCAGCTGCAGTAGTATAATCTACCTCCGTGCGGACTGGTGCTGTCACCGCGCGAGAGAGGCAGTCTGCCACTACGTTGAGTTTGCCCGCTACGTGCTGAATATCAGTGGTAAACTCCGAAATTGCGGCCAGCTGCCTCTGTTGCCGGCCCGACCAAGGTTCTGAAATTTTGGACATCGCAAAAGTGAGCAGCTTATGGTCGACAAAAGCGGTGAAACGCCGGCCTTCCAGCCAAAACTGGAAATGGCGGATGGCTAAATGGATCGCTAACAGCTCCCTGTCAAACGTGCTGTATTTCCGCTCGGCTTCATTCAAGGATTTGCTGAAAAATGCCAGCGGCTGCCAAACCCCGGCAACGTGCTGTTCCACGACCGCCCCTATGGCCAAGTCTGACGCGTCGGTGGTGAGCGCTATGCGGGCCGATGGATCTGGATGAGCTAGAAGTGCGGCGTCAGCCAGGGCTTTTTTTTACCTCCGCGAATGCGCGCTCCCGCTCCGGGAACCACTCGATAGGATTAGAGGGTTTTTGTTTTTTGAGCGCGGCGTATAATGGCTGCATGAGCTGCGCTGCGTGGGGTAGGAAACGGTTATAAAAATTTACCATTCCTAAAAACTCCTGCAATGATTTGACCGTTTGTGGTCGGGGAAAATCTGCCACTGCGCGCACCTTATCCGGTAGCAGGATTGCCCTTTCTGGGGAGACGCGGTGCCCCAAAAAATCGATCTGCGCCACGCCAAACTGGCACTTGGCTGGATTAATTATTAACCCGTGCTCTCCCAACCTCCGAAAAACCGCAGTGAGGTGTTTTTCGTGTTCCTCTTCTGAAGTACTGGCGACTAAAATGTCGTCGAGGTAGACAAACACAAAAGGGAGATCGCGTAACACGGCATCCATCATGCGCTGGAATGTTTGTGCGGCACCTTTAAGACCAAACGGCATGCGCAAAAATTCAAAAAGTCCAAAAGGGGTTATTACCGCTGTTTTAGGAATGTCCTCAGGTCGGACTGGAACCTGATGGTAGCCGCGAACCAGATCTATTTTAGAAAAAATGCGCGCCCCCGCCAGATGCACCGAGAAATCCTGAATGTGTGGGATTGGGTAGCGGTCATGCGCTGTGGCGTTGTTTAGTCTGCGGTAATCGCCGCAAGGTCTCCAGGAGCCATCGGCTTTAGGGACCATATGCAGTGGCGAAGCCCATGGGCTCTTCGAACGGCGAATAATGCCCAGTCTTTCCAGGCTGGCGAACTCCTCGCGCGCTATGGAGAGCTTAGCAGCATCCAAACGCCGAGCTTTCGCGAAGACGGGGGGGGCCCGCTGTAGTGATAAAATGCTCCACCCCGTGTTTCGCAACTGTTGCCAAAAAAGTAGAAACTGTGAGTGCTGGAAACTGGGTGAGGAGTGTGTTAAACTTATCACCTGCTGTGGCAACGTTGGTCTGCACCGGTGGTGGGGACACTCGAGCTGTACAAGGAATAGAATAAAAAGACAGTGCATTAACTAAGCGCCTGTCGGCAAGATCAACTAACAAACCATGTGAGCACAGAAAATCGGCACCTAACATGTTGAAGCTCACCGCCGCTATGATAAAGGTCCATTCATAAGTGCGGCCGTGCAAGGACAGAAACAAAGTCCTTTCTCCGTAGGTGTTGATGCTTGAGCCGTTCGCCGCCGTTGCCCCATCGCCACGGGGGCCAGCCAACCAGTCAGCATAGGTCGGGGTGATGAAACTCACTTGGGCTCCGGTATCTACGAGGAAATGCCGCCCGGAGCTCGCATCTGTGATGTACAGCAGCTTATTTTTTTCACCGAGAGCCGAAGCTGCTAACGAATCCCCGGTCCTGGAGTTTCCCGAGCTCTTGTAGCTGCACGGCGGCACACACCTGTGTGCCTTCTCTGCGAAACGCCGGTGATAATAACAGAGGCCATCTCCTCCACTGTGCCGGGGCCGCGTCGCTGCCATTGTTGATGAGGCTGGCTCCGCCGTCTCTGGCTCCTCGTTGCCTCGGGTCGCCGCACCTAGGTCTGTCGCTGCCGCTGTGGCCGTCTGCTCGCCGCAGGAGTCGAGGAGCCGCTGCGCCTCTCAGACCAGCACACGGAAGTCCCGCTGGGTCACACAAGGCATGCCGGAGAGAGTCCCTCTCATGTGTGTCGGGAGGTTACTTAGGAAGATGTGCTTAAATAGGAAATTATCGTTGTCCGCTTCCCTCAGCTGCAGCATGTCTTCCATCAGGACGACTGGTCTGCGCCCTCCCTGACCGTGCATAGCCAGGAGCCTCCTAGCCCTCTCTTCGGCTGAGGGCGTGAAACACTTGGTGAGGGCAGCCTTCAACTCGCCGTATTTGTTGTCAGCGGGTGGCTGCTGTACCAGGCTCCGCATGCATTGAGCTGTGCGGTTGTCGAGCCTTGCGATGACGTGGTAAAACTTAGTGTCATCCGCCGTTATTCCTGCGAGCGTGAACTGCGCCTCAGCCTGGAGGAACCACGAGTCCGGGTTGTCCTGCCAGAGTTCTGGCAGTTTAATGGAGACGGCGCTCGCTTGGGCAGACTCCGACGAGTCTGCATCATGAGAATCCCTTCTATGCATTCTCACGTCTCTTCGTCACCAATGTGGGGAGCGTGAAATAACGAGGCTGAATCATTTCTTAATTCAGGTTTTAATGTCGTGATCACATCCCCAGCTATCTCTCAAAAACAGAAGAGAATGAGCTGCATCAAAACCCCCACATTTATACATACATCATCAAAAGCAGAGTCACATCACACTGTCAACATCCCCTATTGACAATAACTCCCCCCAAGTCCTTCAGTCTTCCGCCTGGCTCCCAGGAGGTCAGGAAGTCCTTTCAGCTCCTTCTTGCAGTACCTCCATCCTCTTGTCGTTATCCACAGGCGGTCCAGACATATTGCCCATCCAAGACGTGAGGTCAATCCACACATGCAATCCTAAGCATCTCAACTTGTGCTTATACATATGTAGGTAAAATTACATGAGCTACAGCAGTACAAAAGTGACTTCCACTGAGGTTAGTCCAATTCACTCTGAGAAACCACTGAAAATGTCATTTCATTGTGACTACTGGTCTTTGTTCAAAATGTGATACAATTTTGTGCAGTACCTCAAGTCAGCAGTAGGTGTGGGTGTGACAGTTTTGTGAATATTGATATACAGACATGTTCAGAGAGGGATCAGTATTATTTGTGCAAAGATTCTTCCAAATAAGGCGAGAATTGAGTTACTGAGCTGTAACTGTCATGTTTTATATGGTGAGAAAGCCATTGAAGCACACTGGTCGCCATGGAAACAGTTCTGTACTCTCTACATGTACTGTCAATGAGCCCTAGTGATTCCTTCATGTATTTTTTTCTGCTGGTGAGAGAAAAAGAGCGAAAAAAAATTTCAGCAATTCTTCCTTTTAACAATGGGGGTGCTAAAACTTTTGTTTGTTATTTTTATGTAGACATGTTTGGTGCAGAACTAATATCAATCGTAGAAAATTTAGTGCGAATTGTTCCAAGTTTGCCCCATGTATAAATGTCCGTTATTGAAATGCAGTGAGTGGATTTCCATGGCAACTGTGCTTATCGCAGGACAAAAGTGACTTCCACCGAGGGTAGTCCAATGCACTCTGAGGAACCACTGAAAAGGTCATGTCATCGTGACTACTGGTTTTTGTGCAAAATTAGAAACAATTTTGTGCAGTACCTCATGTCAGCAGTAGGTGTGGGTGTGACAGTTTTGTGAATATTGATATACAGACACATTCAGAGTGGGATCAGTATGATTTGTGCAAAGATTTTTCCAAATCAGGCGAGAATTGTCTGAGCTGTAACTGTCATGTTTTGTTTGGCGAGAAAGCCACTGAAGCCCGCCAGTCACCATGGAAACAGTTCTCTACTATGTACATGTACTATCAATGAGCCCAAGTCATTCCTTCATTTAATTTTGTTAAGCTGGTAAGACAAAAATTTAAAAAAAAAACAGTCAAAAGTAGTTCTTCCTTTAATCATTAGGGGGCGCTATGAGTTTTGTTTATTTTTTTGTATATAGATGAGTTCGGGGATGGGAGAATATTGATCGTATAAAATTTGTTGCAAATCGTACAAAGTTTGGCCATTTTACAAGGGTCTAATGTTGTTACCACTAGGAGGCGCTAAAACTTTTGTTATTTTATATAGGAGTGTTCAGGGTGGGATTAATATCCATTGTCGAAAATTTGATGAAAATCAGACAAAGTTTGTCCAAGATACAACTTTCCGAAATTTCTTGGTGAGTAGTCCATGGTCGCCATGTTGCCATGGCAACACTTCCCTGTAAGTTATGTGTGGTCCACCCATATTGTACTACATATGACAGTGACCTCAACATATGTTGAAAAATTTAGACCTCCAAGACCTTCCCACCCCTCCCCATAAGCTCATGGATTGAATGGCGAGGAGGGCGTGTCCATGGTAACACGTATGATGTCATACTAAAGTTGATGTTCATTTATGATCATCGATGTGTTCTGATGAATCTCAGAAAATTTCACATCATTCTGCCCAGCCGCGTGTGAGTAATAAATAAAACAGTTTTAAACAATTCTTTCATTAACCACTATGTGGCGCTATATCGGTTGTAAGGTATTTTGATGTTATTGCGTTCGGGGTGAGACTATTTTCCATAGTCCCACCCCACTGGTGCGCATCGGACAGGTTTTGCCCGAGTTACAGGTGGTTGAAGTTGTAAGGGGAGGAGTCAAACTGCGCCATGGCAACACTTCCTTGTCAGTTATGTGTTGTCCACCTATATTGTACTATATGTGACAGTAACCTAAACCTATGTTCCAAATTTCATGACTCCAGGACGTTCCCCCCCTCCCCATAAGCTCACGGATTGAATGGCGAGGAGGGTGTGTCCATGGTAACACGTTTGATGTCATACTAATGTTGATGTTCAGTTATGATCATGGCCCTTTTCTGATGAAGCTCAGAAAATTTCACATCATTCTGCCCAGCCGCGTGTGAGTAATAAATAAAACAGTTTTCAGCAATTCTTTCATTAACCACTAGGTGGCGCTATATCGGTTGTCAGGTATTTTGAGGTCATTGCGTCCGGGGTGGGACTATTTTCCTTCATGGAAAGTTTTGTGGACATCGGACAAGTTTTGCCCGGGTTACAGGTGGTTGAAGTTGTAAGGGGAGGAGTCAAACTTCGCCATGGCGCCATGGCAACACTTCCTTGTCAGTTATGTGTTGTCCACCCATATTGTACAGTTTTGTTGACATCGGACAAGTTTTGCCCGAGTTACAGGTGGTTGAAGTTGTAAGGGGAGGAGTCAAATTTCGCCATGGCGCCATGGCAACACTTCCTTGTCAGTTATGTGTTTTCCACCCATATTGTACTATATGTGACAGTAACCTAAACCTATGTTCCAAATTTCATGATTCCAGGACGTTCCCACCCCTCCCTATAAGCTCACGGATTGAATGGCGATTACGGCGTGTCCATGGTAACACGTTTGATGTTATACTAATGTTGGTGTTCAGTTATTATCATGGCTGTGTTCTGATGAATCTCAGAAAATTTCACATCATTCTGCCAAGCCACGCGTGAGTAATAAATAAAACAGTTTTCAGCAATTCTTTCATTAACCACTATGTGGCGCTATATCGGTTGTCAGGTATTTTGATGTCATTGCGTTCGGGGTGGGACTATTTTCCTTCACGGAAAGTTTTGTGGACATCGGACCAGTTTTGCCCGAGTTACAGGTGGTTGAAGTTGTAAGGGGAGGAGTCAAACTTCGCCATGGCCCCATGGCAACACTTCCTTGTCAGTTATGTGTTGTCCACCCATATTGTACTATATGTGACAGTAACCTAAACCTATGTTCCAAATTTCATGACTCCAGGACTTTCCCACCCCTCCCCATAAGCTCACGGATTGAATGGCGAGGAGGGCATGTCCATGGTAACACGTTAGATGTCATACTAATGTTGATGTTCAGTTATGATCATGGCAGTGTTCTGATGAATCTCAGAAAATTTCACATCATTCTGGCCAGCTGCGTGTGAGTAATAAATAAAACAGTTTTCAGCAATTGTTTGCTATATCAGTTGTCAGGTATTTTGAGGTCATTGCGTCCGGGGTGGCACTATTTTCCTTCATGGAAAGTTTTGTGGACATCGGACAAGTTTTGCCCGAGTTACAGGTGGTTGAAGTTGTAAGGGTAGGAGTCAAACTTCGCCATGGCGCCATGGCAACACTTCCTTGTCAGTTATGTGTGGTCCACCCATATTGTACTATATGTGACAGTAACCTAAACCTATGTTCCAAATTTCATGACTCCAGGACGCTCCCACCCCTCCCCATAAGCTCACGGATTGAATGGCGAGGAGGGCGTGTCCATGGTAACACGTTTGATGTTATACTAATGTTGATGTTCAGTTATGATCATGGCAGTGTTCTGATGAATCTCAGAAAATTTCACATCATTCTGCCAAGCTGCGTGTGAGTAATAAATAAAACAGTTTTCAGCAATTCTTTTGTTAACAACTATGTGGCGCTATATCATTTGTCAGGTATTTTGAGGTCATTGCATCCGGGGTGGCACTATTTTCCTTCATGGAAAGTTTTGTGGACATCGGACAAGTTTTGCCCGGGTTACAGGTGGTTGAATTTGTAAGGGGAGGAGTCAAACTTCGCCATGGCGCCATGGCAACACTTCCTTGTCAGTTATGTGTTGTCCACCTATATTGTACTATATGTGACAGTAACCTAAACCTATAGGGCAAATGCCCTATTGTATCTGCTTGCGTTTATTAGGGCCTGAGCCACTCACAACGCCAGTCGGCGAAAGCCCTATTGTATCTGCTTGCGTTTCTTTATTTTTTTTTTTCTATATTTTTCTGCCTAAATGATTGCATTTTTCACCCTCTGAACGTTAACCAAAACGCGATTTTTTTTGGCACACCCCTCCGACCCGGCAAAAAATTCGATAAACTGGAAAACATATGTGCCCCACCACCCCTCATTTTTGTGGGTGGGGCCAAACGTACAAGGTCTATGGAGACTGGAGACCATAAACTTTGCCGAAGACACATAAAATTTGGGTGAGGTGTGCATCACCTCAAGATATGCAAAAAACATAATTTTGGCCCATACCCACCGCCAACAGGAAGGCCGCCATCTTGCCTCAAAGTTGCCCCACCTCCAATTCGGAAAAAAGTCACACCTCGCATTTGAACGAACTAGTCCTAGGGACCTGCTCCGATTGAGCTCATTTTTACATGGCGGCATCTATAGGCATTGGCCATTAAAAATGTATAAATTAAGTCAAAATCTCAAAAGGCGTGGCCAGGGCGCCATGGCAAAGTTTGACTCCTCCCCTTACAAATTCAACCACCTGTAACTCGGGCAAAACTTGTCCAATGACCACAAAACTTTCCATGAAGGAAAATAGTGCCACCCCGGACGCAATGACATCAAAATACCTGACAACCGATATAGCGCCACATAGTGTTTAACAAAAGAAATGCTGAAAACTGTTTTATTTATTACTCACACACAGCTGGGCAGAATGATGTGAAATTTTCTGAGATTCATCAGAACACAGCCATGATCATAACTGAACATCAGCATTAGTATGACATCAAACGTGTTACTATGGACACGCCCTCCTCGCCATTCAATCCGTGAGCTTATGGGGAAGGGTGGGAACATCCTGGAGTCATAAAATTTGGAACATAGGTTTAGGTTACTGTCACATATAGTCCAATATGGGTGGACAACACATAACTGACAAGGAAGTGTTGCCATGGTGCCATGGCGAAGTTTGACTCCTCCCCTTACAACTTCAACCACCTGTAACTCGGGCAAAACCTGTCCTATGTGCACCAGTCCTTTCATGATGGAAAATAGTCCCACCCCGAACGCAATGACCTCAAAATACCTGACAAAAGATATAGTGCCACATAGTGGTTAATGAAAGAATTGCTGAAAACTGTATTATTTATTACTCACACGTGGCTGGGCAGAATGATGTGAAATTTTCTGAGATTCATCAGAACACAGCCATGATCACAACTGAACATCAGCATTAGCATGACATCAAACGTGTTACCATGGACACGCCCTCCTCGCCATTCAATCCGTGAGCTTATGGGGAGGGGTGGGAACGTCCTGGAGTCATAAAATTTGGAACATAGGTTTAGGTTATTGTCACATATAGTCCAATATGGGTGGACAACGCATAACTGACAAGGAAGTGTTGCCATGGCGCCATGGCGAAGTTTGACTCCTCCCCTTACAACTTCAACCACCTGTAACTCGGGCAAAACCTGTCCGATGTGCACCAGTCCTTTCACGATGGAAAATAGTCCCACCCCGAACGCAATGACATCAAAATACCTGACAAAAGATATAGCGCCACATAGTGGTTAATGAAAGAATTGCTGAAAACTGTATTATTTATTACTTACACGCGGCTGGGCAGAATGATGTGAAATTTTCTGAGATTCATCAGAACACAGCCATGATCATAACTGCACATCAACATTAGTATGACATCAAACGTGTTACCATGGACACGCCCTCCTCGCCATTCAATCCGTGAGCTTATGGGGAGAGGTGGGAGCGTCCTGGAGTCATGAAATTTGGAACATAGGTTTAGGTTACTGTCACATATAGTCCAATATGGGTGGACAACACATAACTGACAAGTAAGTGTTGCCATGGCACCATGGCGAAGTTTGACTCCTCCCCTTACAACTTCAACCACCTGTAACTCGGGCAAAACCTGTCCGATGTGCACCAGTACTTTCATGATGGAAAATAGTCCCACCCCGAACGCAATGACATCAAAATACCTGACAAAAGATATAGCGCCACATAGTGGTTAATGAAAGAATTGCTGAAAACTGTATTATTTATTACTCACGCGTGGCTTGGCAGAATGATGTGAAATTTTCTGAGATTCATCAGAACACAGCCATTATCATAACTGAACATCAACTTTAGTATGACATCAAACATGTTACCATGGACATGCCCTCCTCGCCATTCAATCCATGAGCTTATTGGGAGGGGTGGGAAGGTCTTGGAGGTCTAAATTTGTGAACATATGTTGAGGTCGCTGTCATATGTAGTCCAATATGGGTGGACAACACATAACTTACAGGGAAGTGTTGCCATGGCAACATGACGACGGTTGACTACTCGCCATGAAATTTCGGAAAGTTGTATCTTGGACAAACTTTTTCTGATTTTCACCAAGTTTTCGACAATGGATAATAGTCCCACCCTGAACACTCCTATATAAAATAACAAAAGTTTTAGCGCCGCCTAGTGGTAACAACATTAAGATAAGATAAGATAAGCCTTTATTAGTCCCACAATGGGGACATTCCAGCATTGCAACAGCACAGGGATAGCAACACTCAGAACAACAATCAGAAGGCAAGAAAAAAAGCAAGCAAGCAAGAGCAGCTAATATACATATGTACATATTACTATAAATATATATATATATATATATGTATATACACACAGAAACACAGTGCAGAGCATTGTAGCTGGATGGAATAAATATATGAGTATATAAACACAGTGTGGAGCATTGTAGCTAGATGGAATAAATATGTAGATATATAAACACCCACAGTACGGAGCATTGCAGCTAGGTGGAATAAATATGTAAATATATAAACACACACAGTGCGGAGCAATGTAGCTAGATGGAATAATATGTAGATATATAAACACACATTGCAGAGCATTGTAGCTAGATGGAATAAATATATAGATATATAAATATAAACACACCCAGTGCGGAGCATTGTAGCTAGATGGAATAAATATGTAAATATATAAACACACACAGTGCAGAGCATTGGGCAGCACGGTGGTGCAGTGGTTAGCACTGTTGCCTTACAGCTAGAAGGTTCCTGGTTCGAATCCCCAGGCTGGCAGGGGTTGGAACCTTTCTGTATGGAGTTTGCATGTTCTCCCTGTGCTGTGTGGGTTTACTCCGGGGGCTCCGGTTTCCTCCCACAATCCAAAGACATGCATGTTAGGTTAATTGGTTGTTCTAAATTGTCCCTAGATATCTGTTTCCTATAGGCCCTTAGAATAGAGGGTTAGTACTAGTGAAAGCGCTTTGAGTGGTCTTTGTGACTAGAAAAGCGCTATATAAGTGCAGGTTAGTTAGTTAGTTAGTTAGATGGGATGAAACAGCACAACCCTCTACTTAGTTATCCTACATGGTATGATTATGTGCCCATACATATTCTCACCCTCTATAGCGACCGGTATTTTCCTAGTTGTATGCCGGAGGGGACCATTGTGTAAGTCTATTGCATCTTTTGCATTCAAAAAACTATTAGGTTGTTACGTCTTTTTGCTATCTCTGCGAGCAGCCCTGCTTAGGTTGTACAGGCTGACAGCTGTTGGTAGGAAGGACCTGCGAAACCTCTCGGTTGTGCACCTGGGATGATGTAGTCTGCTGCTAAATGAGCTCCTCAGTGCATTCAGTATGTCCTGCATAGGGTTGAACTCGGACTCCAGCAGAGATGACAGTTTAGCCACCGTCCTTCTCTCTCCTATCTCCTCCACCGGATCAAGGCGCTGCCCCAGGACAGAGCTAGCTTTCTTGATCAGTTTGTTCAGTCTCTTCCTATCGGCTGCAGTAATGCCACTGCCCCAGCAGACCACTCCAAAAGTGATGGCTGATGCCACCACCGTGTCGTAGAATGTCTTCAGCAGCGCCCCTTGTACACCAAAAGACCTGAGTCTCCTCAGTAGGAACAGCCTGCCCTGTCCCTTCTTGTAGAGTGCGTCAGTATTGTGTGACCAGTCTAGTTTATTGTTCAGATGAACACCCAGGTACTTGTAGGATGTCACCATCTCAATGTCTGTTCCCTGTATATTTACTGGTGCTGTGAGGGGTTGTCCATGCCTGCGGCAGTCCACCACCAGCTCCTTAGTTTTCCTCGCGTTGATCTGGAGGCAGTTCCGATGGCACCAGTCCACAAAGTCCTGGATAAGCCCTCTGTACTCAGCTTCATCTCCATTGGAGATGAGGCCAACGATCTTAGAGTCATCAGAGAACTTCTGTAGATGGCAGTGTGTTGTGTTGTGTGAGAAGTCCGCAGTATAAAGAGTGAACAGGAAGGGAGCCAACACCGTTCCCTGTGGGGCCCCCGTGCTACCGATGATCGTGTCGGACACACAGTCCCGGGTTCTCACAAACTGAGGCCGGTTCGTGAGGTAGTCCAGGATCCATGATGACAGGTGCTGGTCCACCCCTGCGTGCAGCAGCTTGTCCTTCAGGATCATCGGTTGGATGGTGTTGAAAGCACTGGAGAAGTCAAAGAACATGATCCTCACCGCATTCCCAGGCTTCTCCAGGTGGGACAGAGAACGGTGAAGGAGGAAGATCACCGCATCCTCCACCCCAATGCCATGCTGGTAGGTGAACTGGAGTGGATCCATCGCTGGTTCCACCAGGGGGCGGAGGTGAGCAAGGAGCAGTCTCTCCAGGGTCTTCATCAAGTGGGACGTCAAGGCCACCGGTCTGTAGCTGTTCAGGTCTTTGGGGTGGGAAGTTTTTGGTACAGGTACCACACAAGATGTTTTCCACAGCTGTGGTACCCTCCCCAGCTTCAGGCTCAGGTTGAAGATGTACGTCACAATCCCACACAGCTGGTCTGCACAGGACTTGAGGAGCTTTGCGCTGATGCCGTCCGGTCCCGACGCCTTCCTCGCCTTGATCTTCCTCAGCTCCGTCCTCACCTGGGTCCTGGTCAGGGTCAGGATGGGGGGCTGTGTGTTGGGAGTGGGGGGGTGTTGGTGGAGTGGGGAGTGGGCAGCAGGACTTGATGTCTTTAGAGGCAGCAGTGGTTGTTGTGCAGTCAGGAGGGAGGGTGGTTGGTCAAACCTATTGAAAAACAGATTCAGATTGTTCGCCCACTCCCTGCCCCCTGTGGCCTGGGGGGAGGTATTCTGGAGCCCAGAAATGGTTTTGAGGTTTCTCCAGACCCCGCTGATGTCGCTCTGTTGCAGCTTGTCCTCCATCTTCTTCCTGAAGCTGTCCTTGCCTTCTCTGATCTTTCTCCTCAGCTCCCCCTGTACGGACTTCAGCATCTCCCTATTCCCCGACCTGAAGATCCTCTTCTTCTCTCTCAGAAGTGTTTTTATCTCAGGGTTGATCCAGGGTTTGTTGTTTGAGCAACACCGTATGGTCTTGTTGGGAACGGATTTGTCCACACAGAAGCTGAGGTGGTCCGTGAAGGTGTGAGTGAGGCCATCGATGTCCTCACCATGTGGATCACAGAGCTGCTTCCAGGCGGTGGCTTCAAAACAGCCCTTTAGAGTGTCCATTGCCTCCTTAGACCATAACTTCACTGTGCGCATGGCCGGAGGTTGTCTGTGCACTAAGGGTTTGTACACCGGCCGGAGATGAACCAAGTTGTGATCCGATCTCCCGAGTGGGGGGAGTTGTGATGAGGTGTACGCCTCCTTAGTGTTTGCATAGAATAAGTCCAGTGTTTTATTGTCTCTAGTGTGGCATGTGACATACTGGGTAAACGTGGGTAGAATGGGAGATAGTGAAACATGGTTGAAATCGCCTGAGATGAGGAGAAGAGCATCTGGGTGTTCTGTCTGCAGCCTGCTGGTTACTGAATGGATGACGTCACGCGCTGTCCCAGCGTTCGCCGTCGGATTTGCATAAACAACAATGCAAATCACATGTGAGTGTTCTCTCGGGAGATATGTAGGCCGCATGCTAACAGCTAGCAACTCAATGTCTTTGCTGCAGTGTCGTTGTTTAACAGTGATATGTCCCGGTCTGCACCAGTTGTTGTTAACATACATTATCACTCCACCGCCCCTTGCTTTGCCACTGTCTGGTGTTCGGTCTGCCCGTATCATGTGGAAACCCTCCAGCTCAATGTTAGCATCTGCTGCTAGTTCAGTTAGCCACGTCTCAGAAAACAAAAGGAGAGAGCACTCCCGGTATGTGCTATCGTAACGACAGATAGCCGCTAGCTCATCTACCTTTCCCAGTAACGACCGTACATTTCCCATGACAATAGATGGAAGCAAGGGTCTGTACCTTATATTTTTTGTCCTCCGCCTTACTCCAGCCCGGCAGCCGCGGCGTTTTCGCCTCAGTTCTCTCGGTATGTCGAGTTTTTCCAATGGCACCGGGTGGCGGTTGAATGCTAGCAGCTCTTCCCTGCTGTATCGTATCCTGCTCTAAACAGTGGCTCCGTCCACCGGCTCAGGAGACATTTGGGACGATCTGTGTGTCCGTGATATAAGTGGAGTGAGAAAAAAAAAAAAAACGTATCAAAAAGAGAGAGGAAGGGAAAAAAGACTCGGAATCGAGCCGCTGTTGCAAAGGGCGGCCGACTTGTGTGGCGCCGGGAGAGAAAAGACCCTTGTAAATTAGACCCTTGTAAATTGGACAAACTTTGTACGAATTGCACTAAATTTTATACGATCAATATTCTCCCTTTCCCGAACTCGTCTATATACAAATAATAAACAAAACTCATAGCGCCCCCTAATGATTAAAGGAAGAAGTACTGACAACTGTTTTTTTTTATTTTTCTCTCACCAGCTTAACAAAATTACATGAAGGAATGACTTGGGCTCATTGATAGTACATGCACATAGTAAAGAACTGTTTCCATAGCGACTGGCGTTCTTCAGTGACTTTCTCGCCAAACAAAACATGACAGTTACAGCTCAGACAATTCTCGCCTGATTTGGAAAAATCTTTGCACAAATCATACTGATCCCACTCTGAACGTGTCTGTATATCAATATTCACAAAACTGTCACACCCACACCTACTGCTGACATGAGGCACTGCACAAAATTGTTTCTAATTTTGCACAAAGACCAATAGTCACGATGACATGACCTTTTCAGTGGTTCCTCAGAGTGCATTGGACTACCCTCAGTGGAAGTCACTTTTGTCCTGCGATAAGCACAGTTGCCATGGAAACCCACTCATTGCATTTCAATAACAGACATTTATACATGGGTCAAACTTGCAACAATTTGCACTAAATTTTCTATGATTGATATTAGTTCTGCACCAAACATGTCTACATAAAAATAACAAACAAAAGTTTTAGCGCCCCTATTTTTAAAAGGAAGAATTGCTGAAAAATTTTTTCTCTCTTTTTCTCTCACCAGCAGAAAAAAAATACATGAAGGAATCACTAGGGCTCATTGACAGTACATGTAGATAGTACAGAACTGTTTCCATGGTGACCGGCGTGCTTCAACACACACAGTGCGGAGCATTTTAGCTAGATGGAATAATATGTAGATATTTAAACACACAGTGCAGAGCATTGTAGCTAGATGGAATAAATATGTAGATATATAAACACACCCAGTGCGGAGCATTGTAGCTAGATGGAATAAATATGTAAATATATAAACACACACAGTGCAGACCATTGTTGCTAGATGGGATGAAACAGCACAACCGTCTGCTAAGTTATCCTAGATGGTATGATTATGTACCCATACATATTCTCACCCTCCATAGCAACCGGTATTTTCGTAGTTGTATGCCGGAGGGGACCATTGTATAAGTCTTTTGCATTCAAAACTATTAGGTTGTCACGTCTTTTTGCTATCTCTGCGAGCAGCCCTGCTTAGGTTGTACAGTCTGACAGCCGTTGGTAGGAAGGACCTGCGAAACCTCTCGGTTGTGCACCTAGGATGATGTAGTCTGCTGCTAAATGAGCTCCTCAGTGCATTCAGTATGTCCTGCATAGGGTGGAACTCGGACTCCAGCAGAGATGACAGTTTAGCCACCGTCCTTCTCTCTCTTATCTCCTCCACTGGGTCAAGGCGCTGCACCAGGACAGAGCTAGCTTTCTTGATCAGTTTGTTCAGTCTCTTCCTATCGGCTGCTGTAATGCCACTGCCCCAGCAGACCACTCCAAAAGTGATGGCTGATGCCACCACCGTGTCATAGAATGTCTTCAGCAGCGCCCCTTGTACACCAAAAGACCTGAGTCTCCTCAGTAGGAACAGCCTGCGCTGTCCCTTCTTGTAGAGTGCATCAGAATTGTGTGACCAGTCTAGTTTATTGTTCAGATGAACACCCAGGTACTTATAGGATGTCACCATCTTGATGTCTGTTCCGTGTATATTTACTGGTGCTGTGAGGGGTTGTCCTTGCCTGTGGCAGTCCACCACCAGCTCCTTAGTTTTCCTCGCGTTGATCTGAAGGCAGTTCTGATGGCACCAGTCCACGATAAGCTCTCTGTACTGATGAGATAAAAGTGATCAATATAACCATATAACAGTAATCTGTGTGATTTAAAATATGTGTGTGATCAATATAACCACATAGTAGTTAGTTGTGTGCTTCAAAATATATGTGTGTGTTCAATATAATCATATAACAGTTATTTGTGTGACTCAAAATGTTTGTATTCTGCTTATATCTAGGTAAAATAGCCAATATACCATAATGGAAAATATATTGCCAAGTGTGTGGTTCACTCTCTGCAAAATAGTGGACCTTTGTCTCATCAGAGAGGATAACAAACGCCTGGGATTTACGGAAAGGAGGCACAGTTGCGATAAGGAATGGCTGAGCTTGGCCTACACTGACCTGGGAGGTGAAAGTGACCTTCATGTGGATACATTCGGCGCCAGGAACGGATCCTCCTTGGACCAGACACCTGGACTGTTCACTCATTAAATGCATGCTTTGTTCTTTGTTCATGTGTGTACAAATATTCCGGGTCAGGGCTAGCATAGCCAGTCAGACTTCATGAACTGACACGATCTGTTGCTGTCAGGGAGAGAATGTTTGACCCGGTGCTGTAACCTACTATATTCAACTTGCTTACTTAATAAATACATGTTCCAAGTAAACTCAATCTCTTCCTTGAAAAACGAATCTGGGTAAACCATCTACACACATAGACAAGCTTTTAAGGGTAGGCTTAGATGGTTTTTTCTACTAAGGATTTTAATCCTAACAATTTGGGGGCTTCATCCGGTGAAAGGGGGAGATTATCATCTGATTTGGATCTTTGATTGTCTGGACAACGGACCTGCATCACCGACTGACAACACGAGCGGCCGCACTGAAAAAGAGGTAAGCAGACACCTTTTGTATGAAAAGTTCTGCTACATTGGCCATAACCAAAGTTAAGTTCTGTGTTGTCAAACGGTTTGATATGTGTCCTAGGTTAAAAAAGCAGTTGAATATGGTAAAAAAAATTTTGATGAATACATGCTTGGTTAAAGAGAGATGCTTGGTTAAAAAAGATGCTTTGGTAAAGAAAGATGTATGCTTTGCTTGCTTAAAAAGACCGTAAGACCGAGAGAGTGGTGAAAGGCCCCCGGCTCGGGTGCAGGACCCGATTTTGACCAACCAATCACGATTTGACATTGATTTTATATTGATTGATTAGATTGTGATCGCTTGGGACATTAACGGCCAAGACCGGGGAGGTGAAAGGCCACCCGGCCCGGATGATATCGCTGCATATTTATTCATGGTCATCCGGCCTGACTACGGGTTCACGGACTGAGCAAATTGGTCCGTGACTTGTGAGGACAGGAACTGGGTTGGACTCCCTTAGCCTTGACGAAGGCTAAAAAACCTGGGTCATATAAAAGTGACGCCCTCGGTTTAGTACCCGAAAAAGTCCAGCGCCAAGGAGACAATCCTTCGCAGTCCGACGGGAAGGCGAGAATTGGGGTAACGCCCCGGGGAAGTGGCGTCCTCGAACAGTTCCCCTGCACGTTGATTAAGACGTTAATCAAGAACCGGTGAAATTCCCTGGACGTAGTGCACCCAGAATACTATTTAATCACTGCTGCAAGTGCTATTTGGTTTATATTGGTAAGGTATTGCTATTTGTCTTATATTGGGAACGCTGTAAGTGAGAAGGTAAAAGTTTAAAAAAAAAAAAAAAAGGGGCAACAGAGGCGCGAGCGGCTGTTCTCTCTCCTATCAGCAAGGGGAGGGGTGAGCAGCTCTCTCTCTCTCTCTCTCTCTCTCTCTCTCTCTCTCTCTCTCTCTCTCTCTCTGTTCCTCGCTCTCCCAAAGGGGGCGGGCGAGGGATAGTGCTCTCTCTCTCTCTCTCTCTCTCTCTCTCTCTCTCTCTCTCTCTTTCTCTCTCTCCTTTTGCCTCAGGGGCGGGGGAGAGGCAGATTTGGCCTGCAGTAAAAACAGAATTGTGAATTTTTGCTCAGCTCAATTGAAGAATGCAAGAGGCGGGGCTGTGTGCCTCACAAGGCTTGGGAGATAGATAGATAGATAGATTAGTTTATTTGACAGGGACAGTGCAATGAACATAGACAATTAATCAATGACAATCAATCTGATGTGTTGCACATAGAGTGTATAGCTATTAGCTAATTTGCAACTCTTGTCCCTGGTGCTGAGTTGTATAAAGGAAATATGAAAAAACAATGTGATTCAACAGTGACTCAAATGCTCAGTGGTACATTACCCAAAGACAGAAAGGGGGTTAAAGCAGAATGTGATAAATTGTATCAGAAATTGAGGGAAGACGACATTCTAAATTTAAATAAAGAGGACAGTTTGACCCAGTTTTTAATGGATTTGGAACAAAGAAGACTAGATGATATACAATCTATGGGAAAGATATGGATGTTACAGGGTTTTTGGTGAAAAGAAAACATAAGTATCATATTGAGGAGTGTGAACGTGAGCGCAGGCTGATTCATAATTTGGCTACATGCTCTGCTGCAATGAATGGTGTGAAATTGATGAAGACACAGATGTCTAAGAAGGAGCAGGATCAGCACATGATGAAGAGGGAGAAAGACAGTGGTTTGATGCAGGAGTCAGCAGCAGTTGACCCAGTGAGGTGTGTGAGCGAGACAGAGAAGAATAAAGATTTACTGGTTGATAAGAAGCTGGACAAACAGAAGGGAGAGGTGCTGTCCCTCTACCCTAATTTGATAGATTTGAAAGGGGAATTGCCCCCACCGCCATATTGTGTTAATCAGATGCCTTTGGTGAAGTTAAAAGAAGGATTAGTGGAAGTTGAGGAGGTGACATCACAGGAACAATGTGAACAGCTGAAAGGTTGGCTGGAAACTCAGAAACAGCAAATGCAGGCAGACAGACAGGAGATGGACAGGCTGCAGGAAGAGCTTGAAAGATTAAGGTTGGAAAAGACTGTGGGAGAACGGCTGCAAAATGTTGAAGCTGGTGTAATTAATTTGCAAAGACAAACAGGATTTTCAGCATAGTTTATGGTCTAATGCTGGCAGTGTGGAATCCGGTGTAGCAGAGGATGAAGGTACAGTTGATCAACAGATGAGTGACAGGGGTTATAAGGATGACTGTGGTCAGTGGAGTGAACACGCACACAGTGAGGAAATACATCTCCTTTCCCCTAAAGTATTTGCTTCATCTACTCCTTATGGTCAAGATGATTTTAAGAGCAGGCAGAGGAGAGAAAGTTCAGATGCTATGACCGCAGCTCTTACAAACAAACAGTGCACAAAAACATGAAGGCAGGCCTTACAGTTTCAGAAATAGAGATTTATGTCGAAGAGTTTGGGATGATGATGAATGTGACCCTTATACAGGCTGCTGTCTTAATTCAGCTGCACGTAGACACACACAACAGGACACAGAGCACCGCATACACACACAAGCACCTCTGGTGATGAAAAGCAGAGGCAGAACATATCAGCCATTCTCATGGACAGACATAAATGGCATTTCAGAAAAAATGCCCCCGCCCTGTGAGGGTGGAGGTCAGTGGATGACAAAATTTGATCAGTTAACTCAAGGAGTTACAGTGGCAATGGGAGATTTTAGAGCTTTGCTTGGGCAACAATTAAGTGTTGTGGAAGTCTCTCAAATTGAACAGTTGTCAGGAACCCAAGCAGTTTCAGATTCAGCACCTTTCACCCCTGTAGCATCAGCCTTAGGCACAGCAATGAGGCACAAATTTCCAATTCCACCAGGAGCTTTAAGAGCTTTAACTTTTTTAATTAAGGAGAATGAGTCTCCTATGGCATTTATCAGTAGCTGTAAAATGGAGTGGACAGCGGCTGCTGGCTCTCATCCTAATACATCTGATTTTCAAAGGGACGTATTTAGGCAGGCAGTGTTAAAAGGAGTGCCTCAGGCAGTGAGAGAAGCCATGGACAGTAACCCTGACATTCCCAGTAGCTCTGTGGAATTGTGGGAAAGGCACTTCACACATCATATGCGTAAGGAACAGGAAAAAGCAGAGAAAGAAAAGGTTGACAGAGATAATCAAGAACTGCAACTGTTAAAATTGCAGTTACAAAAGGCTAAACAAGAAATGGCTGAGGTTAAAAAGACAAACAAACCAGTTAAGCAGTTGGTACAGCAGGCTCCGGAAACACCCTCAGGGCCAACGCCCACACCGGGCATGGCAGCTTTACCTGCCCCTGTGTACCCGGCACCCACTGGTTGGACACCCCAAATACAATATTTTCAGGGTGTACCACGTGGTTTTAATTATTATCAGGGGGCATCTCGTGGAAGGTGGGGTGTGAGAAGCTTTCAGGGTCAAAAGGTCATGGGCCTGAATGCATGTCATGGCTGTGGTCAAAATGGTCATTGGAGGAAGGATTGTCCAACTAATCCTTACCCACCACCAGTGGCACCAGCAAGTGCAGGACATCAAGCACCTTATGCAGCGGCAGCTCCACCTGCTGGCCAATATCCAGCATACACTTCAACTGTGGGGGAAGTGTACCTCACACAATATGAGGAACAATGACGGGGCCCACAGAGAAAAAGTGATGTGGGAATGGCAGATCCCATGGTCACACTAAAGGTTATGGACTGTGACCTGCCTTTTCTGGTTGATACGGGGGCAACCTATTCCACTTTGAACTGTGACATTGAGCCTACATTGTTATCGGCTAAAGCTGTGGAGGTTATTGGTTTCTCTGGGGTTCCTGAAAGACTGCCTGTGACAAAACCTTTGGACACTTGTGTTGCTGGTCAAACTGTGAAACAACGTTATGCCTGCTCAAAGAACTCTCCCACAAACTTGATGGGGAGAGACCTGCTTATTAAACTGGGGGCATCGGTGCTGTGCTCGGCCGATGGAGTCATCTTGTCATTCCCTAATGGTGTTGCTATGAACTGTTCAGTGCAAGGACTTTCTGTGCATGGACAAATGCTGTTGAAACCTGATGTGACACCACAAGCGCCAAATACCTGGGCTGACATTTACTGGGGCCTGTTATCGCCTGACTCACCCTCACAGACTGGCGTGTTGCCAGTGTTCATGGCCTGGAAGCCGTGGATTGCTCTTCTGGCACCCCACACACCTCCCATTGATCCCCTACATGTCACTCTGTATTATGACAGAAATTCAGATGATGTTTATCATGACAGATTTTTCTCCCAACTGGATGGTCAAACTTGGACCATCAAATCTAGGTTTTTGTATGTAGGACAAGAGGGTGTCGCCGCAGATGCTGTATTAAGTGCAGAGCAATTACAGTGGTATGAAATGTCAGAGGAATCAGCTCCACACATTACCTTGCTCATACATGCTAATCATCAAGCTAAAGAGTTAGGGCCTATGGTTAAAACACTGGCTGAAGCCACTGCTTGGCAGGTGACACAGATCCCAAATGTTGAATACTCTGCAAAACATCAGGCCTATCGCATTAAAATTGACACAACTGATGAGCTTTTGTTTGAACACAAACAAATTGAGAGGGAACATGGTAGGGAACGTACTGATCATGAATCAGCAGCAGATATGTTGAATTCACTGCCACAAAATTTATGGTCACAGGGACCCACAGACATTGGTAAATGTATTAATATCTCTCCCATCTCATTTCAGGTCCTACAAGGTCAACCCATTTGGCAAAATCAGTATGCGCATAAGCCTGTGGCACAGGAGGGCATTGCTGATACCATTGAAGGGCTGCTTCAGGCAGGGGTATTAGAAAATTCTCACTCTGCCTGGAACACTCCTATTCTCCCAGTTGAAAAGCAAAATACTGGTAAATATCGAATGGCCCATGATTTGAGGCGTGTCAATTCACGGATTTCCACCCCCACAGTACCCGTGCCAAACCCATACACTGCTTTATCTGCTGTCACATCACAACATTCATGGTTTACATGTATTGATTTGGCTAATGCATTTTTCTGTCTTCCTTTAGCAGAGGAGTGCAGGGATTTCTTCTCATTCACCTACAAGGGCACACAGCTGCGCTACACCCGGCTACCACAGGGGTTCATTTTGTCACCAGGTATTTTCAATCAGGTTTTGAAGGAACAACTACAAGGTTGTCCTCTTCCTCCAGGCGTCATTCTGATACAGTATGTAGATGACATATTGATAGCAGCACCAAATCCTGACAGTTGTCTGGAAGCTACAAAGAGTGTGTCGTTGAGATTGTTGGAATGTGGATTTAAAGTATCAAGACAAAAACTACAGTGTGCAAGACGTTATGTGTCCTTTTTGGGCCGTGTCATTACACCCACAGGTTCTGGCCTTTCTGTGTCACACAGGGATTCCATCCTTCATCACCCCAAACCATGCACGGTAAAACAAATGTTATCATTTTTGGGTCTACCAGGATTCAGTAGACATTATATACCACAGTACAGTGAAAGGACAAAACCATTGCGTGCACTGGTTAATGAACAAGGTATGAGAAATCTTGCTGCACAGTTATTGTGGACACAGGAAGCTGAGGAAGCATTCATTGCTTTGAAAAATGAACTCTTACATGCAGCTGATTTGGCAATACCTGATTACAGCAAACATTTTTACTTGGATGTTTCTGAAGCAGAACACACAGTAAATGGTGTTCTGTTTCAGAAAAAAGGGGGAGAAAGAAAGATACTCCTCTATGTCAGCATAATATTAGACCCAATGGAAAAAAGGCAACCAGCATGCACACGTCATGCTGCAGGAGTGGCAAAAATTTTGCAAAAAACAGCTCATGTGGTTATGGGACATCCATTGACTGTCCTGACCACACATAGCATCATGTCATATGTAAATTCTGCAGCATTCACTATGACCTCAATCAGACAGACAAGAATGGAAAAGATCCTATCAGCACCACACATCACATTCACACATGAAGGAATAAACATGGCAGATCAGATGTTGGATGGGGAACCACATGAATGTGAAAAAAGGGTCAGAAAAGATGTGAAGGTGAGGATAGATTTATCTGTGACACCACTGACTGACCCAGATGAAGTTTTGTTTACAGATGGATGTTGTTTTCGTCACCCCACAGAAGGATTGAAGGCAGGATATGCAGTTGTGAGACAAAAAGCAAATGGATTTGAGGAAGTGCTAAATGGGACATTGCAGGACAGACAATCAGCTCAGTTGGCTGAATTGACAGCTATGATCAAAGCATTGGAGTGGTCAGCAGGAAAAAAGGTCACTGTTTATACAGATTCAGCTTATGTTGTTGGGTCAATTCACACAGAATTAGCACAATGGATTAGACAAGGTTTTTTGACAGCATCTCAGACTCCTATAAAACATGAGACAGGAATGAAGAAATTAGCAGAAGTGCTAATCTTACCACGACAGCTAGCAGTGGTTAAGTGCAAAGGTCATGACAACAAAACAGAAACAGATGTGGCCAGAGGTAATCATGAGGCAGACAAAGCAGCAAAAAAGGCAGCAGGATATCAGCCATCGTTAATGTTGACACAGACAGGCAAGGAGGTTCAGGACATTTTGCCACAGATTGATGTAAATATGTTAATAGATGAACAGAGAAAAGCGTCTCCTGAAGAAAAAACAGTGTGGAAACAGAGAGGCGCTACAGAAAAAGAAGGGTTGTGGAGAGCACAGGATGGTAGACCAGTGTTACCCCCAGGAATCAGAGAAAATGTGTTACATGAAGCTCATGGGTTAGCACATGTAGGAGCTAAACAAATGAACAGACATTTGAGTCACTGGTGGCATCCTTTTCTCCCAGATATGATACAAAATTTTGTAAAAAGTTGTGCCATTTGTGTTTCTCACAATCCAAAACAGACGGTTAAAGTTTATCAAGGTCATTTTCCATTGCCTACTTTGCCAGGTCAGGAGATAATCATAGATTATACTGACATGGTGGAAAGAATCAGGGGATACAGATATCTCCTAGTGGCAGTGGACACATTTACAGGATGGCCTGAAGCTTATCCCGCAAAGAAAGAAGACAGCAAAACAGTGATCAAATTTTTGATAAATCAATACATCCCTACTTACGGATTTCCTAGGAGAATTAGATCAGATAATGGAACACATTTCAAAAATCAAGACCTACAAAAAGTGGAAAAAATGTTAGGTCTAAAACATTCATTTGGAACAGTTTATCACCCTCAATCTCAGGGTAAGGTTGAGAGGATGAATCAAAATATTAAGGTGAAGCTTGCTAAGATCTGTAGCCAGACAGGAATGAACTGGTTGGATGCTTTGCCTATTGCCCTATTGACGGTTAGAAGTTCTGTTAACAACTTAACAGGTTTTACTCCTTATGAACTTTTAACAGGTCGTCAGTTCCCGGGACCGGGAGCACGATTGCAGTTGTGTGAGGAAGAAGAGCCCAAGATGGGCTATAAACCATTCTATGACCAACTAAGAGCTCTTGTGTCAGCTTTCTCACAACAGGTACAGGAAAAGAAGAAACCAGGAGGTGATTTGAAACCCACGGAACCAATCACAACAGAGTGGGTTCTCCTGAAGTGCATAAAGAGGAAGTGGTCAGAACCAAGGTGGACAGGACCATTTCAAGTGGTGGGAAAAAAAAAAACTTCACACGCAGTGAGGTTAAAAGGTAAAGGGGACACATGGTATCACTGGAGCATGTGCACACCCGCTGAGGAACCAGGAAGAACATTGGATAACATCAGAAAGGACTAAAAGGACAGTAACCAGTGATTTTTTTTTATATAATAAGAGTGTTTTGTAGTCTTTTATTGCTTAAAGGTTTTGTCATTTGTTTGCTAAGAAGTATCAATCATCACATAATCAGTAATTAGTGAACTGTGTAATTGCATAACTGTGTGACTGTATGGTGAATGGCCTCTGGCATTAATAATCTCCTGGATGGATGACTGGAGAGAATGCTTGGAAAATGGAAAAATGTGATTGTTTCTATCATTAGATCCATTGTGTTATTGCTATCTTTGCATTTTGTGGGTGTTGTTGTGTCCCTTGTATTTGATCTCTTTGCCTCAGGGTCATCACTACAGCAGTGGAAGGCAAACAACCTCTTCCATATCAAATGCCACTATTAAAACCTGATGGATCAATTGCACTTGGAATCAGACAAAGATGATGATGAGGAGGATTATGACGTGGCTCTGAAGGCTTAAAGGGTTTGAGTTATTGGTCTCATTTGGATGAGACCAAAAGGGGGAAATTGATGAGATAAAAGTGATCAATATAACCATATAACAGTAATCTGTGTGATTTAAAATATGTGTGTGATCAATATAACCACATAGTAGTTAGTTGTGTGCTTCAAAATATATGTGTGTGTTCAATATAATCATATAACAGTTATTTGTGTGACTCAAAATGTTTGTATTCTGCTTATATCTAGGTAAAATAACCAATATACCATAATGGAAAATATACAGTATTGCCAAGTGTGTGGTTCACTCTCTGCAAAATAGTGGACCTTTGTCTCATCAGAGAGGATAACAAACGCCTGGGATTTACGGAAAGGAGGCACAGTTGCGATAAGGAATGGCTGAGCTTGGCCTACGCTGACCTGGGAGGTGAAAGTGACCTTCATGTGGATACATTCGGCGCCAGGAACGGATCCTCCTTGGACCAGACACCTGGACTGTTCACTCATTAAATGCATGCTTTGTTCTTTGTTCATGTGTGTACAAATATTCCGGGTCAGGGCTAGCATAGCCAGTCAGACTTCATGAACTGACACGATCTGTTGCTGTCAGGGAGAGAATGTTTGACCCGGCGCTGTAACCTACTATATTCAACTTGCTTACTTAATAAATTCATGTTCCAAGTAAACTCAATCTCTTCCTTGAAAAACGAATCTGGGTAAACCATCTACACACATAGACAAGCTTTTAAGGGTAGGCTTAGATGGTTTTTTCTACTAAGGATTTTAATCCTAACAGTACTCAGCTTCATCTCCATTGGAGATGAGGCCAACAATCGCAGATCGCAGAGCCCCGTTACACCTGCTTGCAGGTTTAATTTTTTTTTTTTCTATATTATTCTGCCTAAATGATCGCATTTTTCACCCTCTGAACGTTAACCAAAACGCGATTTTTTTTGGCAAACCCCTCAGACCCGGCAAAAGATTCGATAAACTGGAAAAGATATGTTCCCCCCCACCCCTCATTTTTGTGGGGTCAAATGTACAAGGTCTATGGAGACTGGAGACCATAAACTTTGCCGTAGACACATAAAATTTGGGTGAGGTGTGAATCACCTCAAGACATGCAAAAAACATAATTTTGGCCCATACCCACCGCCAACAGGAAGTCCGCCATCTTGCCTCAAAGTCGCCCCACCTCCAATTCGGAAAAAGTCACACCTGTAGAAGAGCTTGAAATGATGAGGCGATTTGATATATAAACCAAAGTTTATTTATCAGCTCTCCTAACAAGTCTCATCTTAGTGCAGAGGCAGCAGAAGGAAAAGAGACCGAATATCTCCGGCTCACTGACTTTATACTTGCACATAACAAAAGACATGCATAACAAAGGCTGACATCCCTCATTATCTTAATCCCCCCATTGTCTTGGCGCTTCCTCTCTTCTCCCTAGGGGGGCGAGGGTAGCTCCTCCGGTCTCCACCGCAGTGTCTGGGAACGTCTTTGTTCTTCACTTGGCGGTTGAGAGCCTTTGTCCTTTCAGAGGTGTGAAGTTGCTTTACATATGTAATTACCAAACATTTCCACATGCTTCAACATATGTAGGTTATGGAATATTTGATTAATATAGACCACAGCCCCCTCCAAACGACTAAGAAAGGACAATAGAAAGGTTCACAGTCTAAGATAATTACTATGACATACTAAGTGTTACATTTCTTGCCACAGAAGAAACTTTCCAGCAACCATGCCCCTAAGAGAGTTCAGTGGTAATCATAACAGCATAGTAAAATCATAAGTGAGTCCTAAACTGTTGCAGCACAATTAGTGAACAATTGTGGAGTAGTTTGCATCAGTCCCTGTGCTGTCTGGGTTTTAATCTTCTCCCAAAACTGCTGTGGGTTGGTTTAGGCATCCTGCTGGGACCTTCTTGTGAGGAATCTGCAGCGTGGGAAGGAGAGTGGTTAATTGTTCCCTGCAGGGGGAGCTGAGTCTTTTCTCTTGGGGGGTCTACCCCGCCGAGGTGCTCTCGCCAACTGTGCAGGCTCGTCTTTCAACGAGAAGGCAGGTTTAAGTCTGTCAATGCTGACTGTTTCTTTTCTATCCCCGAAATCAAGCACAAAGTGTTTATCACCATGTTCCAGCACTCTGAATGGCCCATCGTATGCTGGGCGGAAAGTTGGTTTTAAAGCTTCATGCCTAACAAAAACGAACTCAGCGTTTTTTAAAGCTTGAGGGACAAAAACCCATGGAAAGGAGTGATGAGCTGGACCGGGGAGAGTCCGGTCCGTTGCTGCCTAAAAACCTTGGGACTGGAAGGTGCCCTGGCTCTGGGTTCTCTGGTAAAAATTCACCTGGAAGCCTGAGAGGTTGTGCAAAAACTAATTCTGCAGGAGAGGCATCTAGATCCTCTTTAGGCGCAGCACGCAACCCCAATAAAGCCCAGGGAAGTTTGTTTACCCAATTTGTATCCGTTACTGAGGCTTTGAGGGCGGCCTTTAAAGACCTGTGAAAACGCTCGCATAACCCATTAGCCTGAGGGTGATAAGCGGTGGTGCGATGAATTGTTGCCCCTAAGCTGTTGGACATGGCTGACCAGAGCTCTGAGACAAATTGAGGCCCCCTATCAGACGTGATGTCCGATGGGACGCCGAAACGTGCCACCCAGTTTGTCAAAAAAACGCGAGCGACTTCCTCCGCTGTGGTTGCCGCTAGAGGGACTGCCTCTGGCCAGCGTGAGGTGCGGTCTATCATTGTTAACAGGTGTGTGAAACCTTGGGAGGAAGGTAGTGGCCCCACGAGGTCGACATGAACGTGGTCGAACCTTCTAGCAGGGATTGGAAAAGGCTCCAGAAGGGCTTTTGTGTGTCTGTGTATTTTGGCGCGTTGACAAGAAATGCAAGTTTTTGCCCATTCTTTTACGTTTTTGCGCAGGCCAGGCCACACAAACTTTTCGGCGACCATTTTAACCGAGGCGCGCACGCCTGGGTGCGCGAGGGAGAGTATTGCGTCGAAAATACGGCGGCGCCATGTGGCTGGTACTAACGGGCGAGGTCCGCCGGTTGAAACATCGCATATTAGGGGGGGCACGCCGTTGCGTAAACCCTTTTTCTCCAGCCTTAACCCTGTTGGTCCAGACAGGAGTGCGCGCACGTCTGCGTCACCGCTTTGTTCCTCTGCCATGGCTGCATAATCTATCCCTGCATGGATAGGTGCTGCGTATGTGTCTGCGTTAGTGAAGAGTTCTGCGGCTGAGGCAGTATAATCTGTCTCCTCACGCTTTGGTGATGTCACAGCGCGAGAGAGGCAGTCTGCTACCACGTTAAGTTTGCCTACCACGTGTCGAATGTCTGTGGTGAACTCTGAAATCGCAGCCAGCTGTCTTTGTTGCCTGCCTGACCATGGTTCTGAAATTTTAGCCATAGCAAAAGTGAGCGGTTTATGGTCTACAAAAGCCGTGAAACTCCGCCCTTCTAATCAGAACTGGAAGTGGCGGATGGATAAATGAAGCGCTAGCAGTTCCCTGTCAAAAGTGCTGTATTTACGCTCAGTTTGGTTTAGCGATTTGCTAAAGAATGCTAAAGGTTGCCAGATCCCGCTGACATGTTGTTCTACAACTGCCCCTATAGCCAGGTCCGAAGCGTCTGTGGTTAGCGCAATGCGGGCCGAGGGATCTGGGTGAACTAACAATGTGGCGTTAGCTAGAGCGCTTTTTACTTCCGCGAAGGCGTGTTCGCGCTCCGGGGTCCATTCAACCGCGTTGGAAGCTTTCTTTTTTCTGAGTGCGTCATATAGGGGATGCATGAGCTGAGCTGCGTGGGGGAGGAAGCGGTTGTAAAAATTAACCATTCCTAAAAATTCCTGCAGCGATTTGACCGTCTGTGGCCGTGGGAAACATTTTATCGCGTGAACTTTGTCTGGAAGTGGAACTGCCCCTTTCGGAGAGACTTTGTGTCCTAAAAAATCAATTTGTGACACGCCGAATTTGCATTTGGCTGGATTGATTATTAACCCGTGCTCTTCAAGTCTCTGAAAAACCATAGTGAGGTGCTGCTCGTGTTCTTCCTCAGACGAGCTGGCTACCAGCATGTCGTCGAGGTAGACGAAAACAAAAGGAAGGTCACGTAATACTGCGTCCATCATCCGCTGAAAAGTTTGAGCAGCGCCTTTGAGGCCGAAAGGCATTCGCAGAAATTCAAAAAGGCCAAAAGGGGTTATTACAGCTGTTTTAGGAATGTCCTCTGCTCGAACTGGGACTTGATGATAACCACGGACCAGGTCTATTTTTGAAAAAACGCGCGCACCCGCCAGATGTAGTGAAAAATCCTGAATGTGAAGAATTGGGTAGCGGTCATGCGCTGTCGCATTGTTTAATCTGCAGTAATCTCCGCACGGTCTCCAAGAACCGTCGGATTTCGGAACCATATGAAGTGGTGAGGCCCAAGGGCTCTTCGAGCGTCTAACAATGCCTAATTTTTCAAGGGTAGTAAATTCGTCCCGAGCTATGTTGAGCTTGGCCTCGTCTAAGCGGCGAGCTTTGGCAAATACAGGTGGGCCCATTGTGGGAATAAAGTGTTCGACCCCGTGTTTAGCCACTGTAGCTGAAAATTTGGGAATTGTGAGTGCTGGAAATTGGGTGAGGAGTTGCTCAAACTTACCTCCTGCTGTGGTGACGCTGGCCTGCACAGGTGGTGGAGAAACTCGGGCTGAGCAGGGAATAGAAGCAAAGGACAGTGCATTAACCAAGCGTCTATTCGCTAGATCCACTAATAACCCATGTGCACACAAAAAATCTGCGCCTAACAAGTTAAAGCTCACCGCCGCTACAACAAATGTCCATCTGTAGTTGCGGCTGTGGATGAGGAGGTGCAGGCTCTTTTCGCCGAAAGTGTCGATGTTGGAGCCGTTGACTGCCACCGCTCCATTGCCCCGGGTGCCCATGGCTCAATCTGCGTGGGAGGGCGTGACGAAACTCAGCTGAGCTCCTGTGTCGATGAGGAACTGCTTGCCGGTGTGTCCATCTGTCACATACAACAGCTTATTCTTCTCGCCGAGAACCACTGCCGTTAACGGCTCTCGGCTTGGGCGTTTTCCCGAAATCGTAAATTTGCAGGGGGGAACGCATTTGTGGGCCTTCTCGGCGAAACGGTGGTGATAATAACAGACGTCGCTCCGTCTGTTACGTTTTGACTGTGTTGCTGTCACCGCGGGCTAGATTTGCTCAGTGGGTTGTGGTTCTTCGTGGTTCTGGGCATCAGCGTTGAGGTCTGCGGATGCTGCTATGGGTGTCAGCAACTTGCAGGCGTTGACGAGCCGTTGAGCTTCGTTGGTGAGCACGCGGAAGTCTTGCTGGGTGCTGCATCTCATGTTGGCGAGTGTCCCCCTCATGTGTGGCGGCAGCGTGCTGAGGAATATGAATTGGAGGAGGAAGTTGTCATTGTCTTCTTCTTTATGCTGCGGCAAATCCTCCATGAGGGCTTTAGGTTTGCACCCTCTGTGGCCGTAGACCGCCAGGATCTTCTCGGCTCTCTCTTCAGCTGAGGGGACATAATTTGCCACGATGGTTGCTTTCAGTGTTTCATATTTGTCTTGGGCCGGCGGCCGCCAGATCATGCTCTGCACACACCTCGAAGTGGCGGCGTCGAGTTTGGAGACGATATGATAGAATTTCGTATCGTCAGCTGTGATGCCCGCCAGTGCAAACTGGGCTTCAGCTTGTTGAAACCACGAGGCGGGGTCTTCTTGCCAGAAGTCTGGCAGCTTGACAGCGACGGCATTCGTGTAGACCATCACTGCTGTGTCCGCAGGGTGAGGGTGCCTCGCTTCGGCTCTCACAGCGGTGCTGGTGCTCGGTTGAGCCCTCTCAATCCCTTCTGCCGGGGGGGAAAGTCGTCCGTCTGTTCCCCTGTCTGCGTGGGCATTGGCGTCTGCCTGGGTCGCCGCAGATGAGTCGATTGCGGGGGAACGCCTCAAGTCCATACTCATGTCAGGGGTCACCAGTGTAGAAGAGCTTGAAATGATGAGGCGGTTTGATATATAAACCAAAGTTTATTTATCAGCTCTCCTAACAAGTCTCATCTTAGTGCAGAGGCAGCAGAAGGAAAAGAGACCGAATATCTCCGGCTCACTGACTTTATACTTGCACATAACAAAAGACATGCATAACAAAGGCTGACATCCCTCATTATCTTAATCCCCCCATTGTCTTGGCGCTTCCTCTCTTCTCCCTAGGGGGGCGAGGGTAGCTCCTCCGGTCTCCACCGCAGTGTCTGGGAACGTCTTTGTTCTTCACTTGGCGGTTGAGAGCCTTTGTCCTTTCAGAGGTGTGAAGTTGCTTTACATATGTAATTACCAAACATTTCCACATGCTTCAACATATGTAGGTTATGGAATATATGATTAATATAGACCACACACCTCGCATTTTAACGCACTTGTCCTAGGGACCTGATCCAATTTAACTCATTTTTACATGGGGGCATCTACAGGCATTGGCCATTAAAAATTGTATAAATTAAGTCAAAATCTCAAAAGGCGTGGCCAGGGCGCCATGGCGAAGTTTGACTCCTCCCCTTACAAATTCAACCACCTGTAACTCGGGTAAAACTTGTCCGATGTCCTCAAAACTTTCCATGAGGGAAAATAGTGCCACCCCGGACGCAATGACCTCAAAATATCTGACAACCGATGTAGCGCCACATAGTGGTTAACAAAAGAATTGCTGAAAACTGTTTTATTTATTACTCACACACAGCTGGGCAGAATGATGTGAAATTTTCTGAGATTCATCAGAACACAGCCATGATCATAACTGAACATCAACATTAGTATGACATCTAACGTGTTACCATGGACACGCCCTCCTCGCCATTCAATCCGTGAGCTTATAGTGGGGCAGATTAGTGAAAGGCAGATTAGTGAAAGGCAGATTAGTGAAAGAATCTTTCACTTGGTGATACAAGCACCAAAACTGGCACAAATGAAGTTCAGGACCTACTTTTTAAGAAAAGTACGCTCTCCAGCTGAAAATCCAAGATGGCCACCATTTTTTCAAGATGGCCGCCTCTGATATGGGTTTACAGCAGTATTTGGCTTAAATTCTGACGATATCATGCTACTTTTATGATCTATATATCAAAATATATGTTTTTGGAGACAAGAAATCCAATTTTGCCTTCCAAATATCATAATTATCAACTACTATGATGATATATTGAAAATATAATGAAGAAACACTACCTGAGTGAAGATACTGATATGATGTGATGTATGTTTCCTACCACTCAATACAGAGATGTAGTATAGACTGAACTGGCTAGCTTGAATTGACTCTTGGTCACCTGTTTTACTCCTTGCATTTGCAGGAACATAGTTGGGTACATTTCAGGGTGCGGGTGCAGCGACATTTTGTCAGCTGCTGGCAAGACTGACTGGTCAACCCTTGCTGTGGCAGGGTTGACCAGACAACTGCCCAGACCTCACCATTCTTCTGCCAGCCCCAGTTGGCAGGGCTTTCAGGTTGCATTTTGCACGATGTTGCCTGGCCCCATATACAGGCTGCCTGGAAGACAGAACGTCTAACATGCTGAGTGAGAGATGCACTGGTTGGTGGAATAGAATCATAAGATCTCTGCTTCCGAGCAAACAAGTGCAGTCTTGCCTCATCGACCTTGGTGGTGTTGCTGTGCTTGTCGTACATGGTGACAACAAATTTCTCAAGGATGTTGAGGTCAGCATCTTCTATGATAGATGGGCATTGACTGAGCTTCTTGAAGACTGGGCTCACTTCAAGACAAAACCCCCATGTTTGCCATGCAGTTGTCTTGCCTCTACCTCGAAAGGCTGACACCACGTCGCAACCAGTGAAAGCATGAAAGAAGTACATACCACTAGCTTTCTCTGGACCAAGCTTATCTACCAGATCGTGAATAGGAAACCATCTTATGGACTGACCCTGACCAAATTCTACCCACACCATTTCCAAGCCTGCGTCCTGAAGAGTTGCAAAGACACTGACTGCAATAACCAGAATATCTGTGTCACATGCTTTGATCAAGACAGACTTCGTCTGTTGCTTTGCTGCATGAAGAGCATGTGTGAATATCCTGGAGTCAGCTTCTTCATGGTTGCAAGGACTTAAGCCATCAAGGTTGAAGGTCTTGTTTGACAATGCCCGATCACACATCAAAATACCTGACAACCGATATAGCGCCACATAGTGGTTAATGAAAGAATTGCTGAAAACTGTTTTATTTATTACTCACAAGTGGCTGGGCAGAATGACGTGAAATTTTCGGAGATTCATCAGAACACAGCCATGATAATATATTTTGATGTCATTGCGTTCAGGGTGGGACTATTTTCCTTCATGGAAAGTTTTGTGGACATCGGACAAGTTTTGCCCAAGTTACAGGTGGTTGAAGTTGTAAGGGGAGGAGTCAAACTTCGCCATGGCGCCATGGCAACACTTCCTTGTCAGTTATGTGTGGTCCACCCATATTGTACTATATGTGACAGTAACCTAAACCTATGTTCCAAATTTCATGACTCCAGGACGTTCCCACCCCTCCCCATAAGCTCACAGATTGAATGGCGAGGAGGGCGTGTCCATGGTAACACGTTAGATGTCATACTAATGTTGATGTTCAGTTATGATCATGGCTGTGTTCTGATGAATCTCAGAAAATTTCACATCATTCTGCCCAGCTGCGTGTGAGTAATAAATAAAACAGTTTTCAGCAATTCTTTTGTTAACAACTATGTGGCGCTATATCATTTGTCAGGTATTTTGAGGTCATTGCGTCTGGGGTGGCACTATTTTCCTTCATGGAAAGTTTTGTGGACATCGGACAAGTTTTGCCCGGGTTACAGGTGGTTGAAATTGTTAGGGGAGGAGTCAAACTTCGCCATGGCGCCATGGCAACACTTCCTTGTCAGTTATGTGTTGTCCACCCATATTGGACTATATGTGACAGTAACCTAAACCTATGTTCCAAATTTCATGACTCCAGGACGTTCCCACCCCTCCCCATAAGCTCACGGATTGAATGGCGAGGAGGGCATGTCCATGGTAACACGTTAGATGTCATACTAATGTTGATGTTCAGTTATGATCATGGCTGTGTTCTGATGAATCACAGAAAATTTCACATCATTCTGCCCAGCTGCGTGTGAGTAATAAATAAAACAGTTTTCAGCAATTCTTTTGTTAACCACTATGTGGCGCTATATCGGTTGTCAGATATTTTGAGGTCATTGCGTCCGGGGTGGCACTATTTTCCTTCATGGAAAGTTTTGAGGACATCGGACAAGTTTTGCCCGAGTTACAGGTGGTTGAATTTGTAAGGGGAGGAGTCAAACTTCGCCATGGCGCCAGACGGTAATCCCTGTTCTTCAGTATAATGGATGTGAGGCAGTTAATTGTAAAGAAAAATCAAAGGTATTGGTTAAACAATTTCAGAAGGTGCACAGCCAAAGTAATATAAGTGAGGAAAGCAGAAAAAGAAGAGCAGAGATTGTAGAAAAGCAGCAGTACAAATTGCGAGCGAGTAGTGAGGATTCTGACATTGTTAATGCAATGTTCACCTTAAGTGAACTTAAAAGAGCTCTAGATAGGAGAAAGGACACGTCCCCGGGAAGAGATTGGCTGAGCTACCAATTATTTAAACAAGCTGGGGTGGTATTGCTAGAGGAGGTATTGGCCCTGCTTAACAGTGTGTGGGAAAGCGGGTGTCTTCCTAAGAATCAGAATCAGAATCAGAATCAGAATCAGAATCAGGTTTATTGCCATTGTTCATGTAGTACACAAACTAGGAATTTGTCTCGGTACAATGCTGCAACATTAAACATGATAAGATAAGAGAAATAAACTATACATGTAATAAAGTGTAGGATAATCTACAACTAAGGAGTGGAAACATGCTGTAATAGTTGCAATTTTGAAACCTGGGAAGGTGGCCAGTAGCTCAAGCTCCTATAGACCTATTGCTCTCACCTCGGTACTATGTAAAGTAATGAAGTGAATGATAATAGAAAGGCTAGCGTGGAAGCTTGGTTCCAAGGTTGTCATAGCCAGGAGCGGCACTGGGGTTAAGCTCCCAGTGCTCATAAAATGCTCCTTACGGTGTGCGTCTCGAAAAGCCTCTGACAACTAAGTCCAACTCCTAGCCTGCCCGTGTGGTTTAGTCTCTAAGCCCGACGGAACTGCTTTTACTAATAGGAGAAGGGGCGAGGGCGGGTCTCTGGCGCCTTAAAACCAGATGCTTCGGGTAGATGGTGGCTCATCAACCTGGGAAGGTAGCCCATCTAGGGGAAGGTAAACCCTGATTTCAAACCTCCGCTGCCTTGCGGCACACCCGGTCACAGGAAAGGCTTCGGGAGTCAACCCTGAGGAAAAATCCGTAGTCGGAGCCCCTAAAGCAGTTCTCTGTTGTGCTCAACATCATTCTGGCAGCTCCTGCGACGGCGCTGGTGCCAAACTATAGCAGCCCTGCTGTTCCTTTGGATTCATCAGTGACGTGGAGAGGGGGGACATGCTGAATGGGTAACATCTTGTCCTCCATATCTTCCTGCCCAGGTTTGAAACCTACCAACGCTGGAAGGTAGAACACCGGTGCGCATCGGCCTGTTCAGCCACAGGCGGTGCTGTTCCAGCAGAGTAGACGTTTAGGATTCTCTTCCATGGTCATCATAGACCGACGGAGGCCGACGAACTGAACTGTGGAAGCTTGAGAAAAGCAGGTTCTTTGTGGACCATCAAAGTGTATTTAAGCAGGGATGTTCTACTATGGATGTTGTCCTAAGTTTAAACACTGATATCAGGAAGGCAATTGCCAGTAGAGAGGCGGTAGTGGCAGTCTTCCTGGATATTGAGAAGGCGTATGATATGGTGTAGAAGAAAAGGCTGTTGATCACATTACATGATGCTGGAATCCAAGGGAGAATGTTTAATTGGATCAAGGATTTCCTTTGTAATAGAACAATTCAGGTCTGGGTGGGGAGGGAACTCTCTGAGGAACATGAGATGGAGAATGGAACTCCACAGGAAAGTGTGATTAGCCCTATCCTCTTTAATATTCTGGTGAATGGTATGTTTAGTAGAGTGGGGAAAGAATTTGGGGTTTCCCTTTTTGCAGATGATGGGGCTATATGGAAACAAGGCAGGAACTTAGCTTATGTATACAACCAGGTTCAGAAAGCCCTAGAGAATATAATAGGATGGGCTGATGAATGGGGCTTTAAAATATCAGTTGATAAGACCAAGTATATGGTATTTGGGCATAAAAAGAAATTACCTGCATGGCACCTGCGATTATATGGGGAGGATATTGAAAGAGTTAAGTATTTTGAATTCCTTAGAATGTGGCTGTATCAAAGGTTAACATGGAAAACTCATATTGACAACATTTGTGGAAAGTGTGAAAAATCATAAACATGCTTAGGTGTGTGGCAGGATCTGACTGGGGGGCTGATAGAGAAACATTGTTAATGATATGTAGAGCTAAGATAAGATCAGCAATTGGCTATGGGTGTATGGCTTATGGGTCAGCTGCACAATCTGTAATTAATAAGCTTGATATAATTCAAGCAAAGGCTCTAAGAGTGTGTAGTGGGGCGTTCTGTACCACTCCCATTCCAGCTCTTCTTATAGAAATGGGTGAAATGCCTTTGCAGTTAAGAAGGTACAAACTTGGATAGAAATATTTAATGAAATTAAAAGGACAGGATAAAATCTCTTCTAAAAATATGTTGAGACAGCACTGGGAGTTCATGTGGTCAAATAGAAGGAGAAGAACTAATTTTATTGAAAAGGTTAAATCACTAGCAGAGCAAATGAGTATTTTTAATGCTAACGTGTGTCCTCTAGTCTATTGGTCAGATGTACCTCCATGGACTTTCCCAGAACCCAGAACTGACCTCAGCATTCTTAAAAATGGCATGAGGAAAACATCAGGAGAAATGGTGAAGGAGGTGTAAACTCGTTTAAGTAATTATTGGAGAGAATATTTACACATATATACAGATGGGTCAAAGAGCTCAGAGAATGGGAGGGTGGCATTTGGGGCTTTTATTCCTGATTTCAGATTTGAAAAGAGGGTGCGAATATCGGACCACATGTCTGCATTCTCAGCAGAAATGGTGGTGGTCTTATGGGCACTTTGGTGGGTGGAAGAACAGGAGCCCATAATTATAACTTATGTGACTCACATGTGGCTGGCTGAATTCAGCCAAGAGAGACTTTGAACTTGCCATGTGTATTGACTTCACACCTCAAGAAGACGATGTGTCTGCACCCCCTGGGGACTCAGGAGAGAGGAGAAGATTACCCGGCCTGACCTTTTGGGGGTCAGAGAGGAGAACAGAAGGACTCTGGGTGTTCTATTACAGATGAAAGGATGTAACTGAGTATTGTGACTTTTGTGTGATGTATGGTTCGAGATGAGTGTATAAATGTATGTGTGTGACTGCGTCCTGTCTCTTTTCACTCCGATCGAGAGAGGACGTAGGATGAATGAGAATTAAAGCAGATACTGGAAAATCATCCAGTCTCCTCAATTCTTGACTCCTACAACTGGTGACCTACGCATGAATCTGAACACGCCGAGGCTGGAGGACAGCCTCGTGATCGATATGGAAGAGCTGGGAGACAGCCACTCAGACCCGGATTCACCGGGGAATGCCAGCAGGGGCACAAGACTGATTAAGCTCCCCGAGTTCTGGCAAAACGACCTGCACTCGTGGTTCCAGCATGTGGAGTCGCGGTTCCTGCTTGGGGGAGTTTCAGCGGATGACATTAAATTCCATAATGTCATCGCGACGCTCGACAGCCGCACGGCTCGGTGTGTGCGGAGCCTGGTGCAGCAACCACCCGCTGCCGGCAAATACGACGCGCTGAAAGCCACCCTCATCAGGAGCTTCGTGCCGTCGGCTGAGGCAAGAGCCAGGCAGCTACTGGACCTGCGCGACAGAGGTGGACGCAGGCCGACTGTCCTCATGGAGGACATGCTACAGATGATCGGGACGGACAACGACGCCTTCCTTTTCAAGCATATTTTCCTGAGAACCCTCCCAGCGCACACGAGAGGTTCCCTGTCCAGCAGACGATGTGTGAACCAGCAGGACTTCCGCGAGCTGGCCCAGGAGGCGGAGCGGCTCCTCAACGCCTGCGACGAGCAAGAGACCTCCGTGGCAGCGGCAGACCTCGGCACGATGGCCGGGGGCAGTGTGGAGCCAGAGGCAGCAGATCCCACCCCAGCGACGATGGCAGCGACGAGATCCTGAGCCAGGGGGCATGACAACCCCTGCTATTACCACCGACGCTTCGCCGAGAAGGCGCACAGATGCATCCCGCCGTGCAGTTTCAAAAAGCGGGGTAACGACCGGGCCGGGAGTCGTTAGCAGCTTCCACTCTCGGCGAACGGAACAAGCTGCTTTATTTGACAGATGCGGGCTCCGGGCGGCAATTCCTCGTGGACACTGGAGTCCAGAGGAGCTTCATCACTGCAACTTATGCAGATCGGGTGGCTGGACCCCGCGGAGACGGAGCAACAGCGGCCAACGGCTCCAGCATCAAGACTTACGGAGAGAGAACCTTGTCTCTGTCCTTCTACGGCCGCGCTTACGAGTGGACCTTCATCGTAGCGGCAGTGAGCTTCAATATGTTAGGTGCTGATTTTCTGTGTTCACATGGTTTGTTAGTTGATCTGGCCAACAAACGCCTAGTAAATGCACTCTCTTTCTGTTCTATCCCTTGTGCAACTCGGGTGTGCCCGCCGCCAGTACAGACCAACGTCGCCGCAGCAGGTGGTAAGTTCCACACCCTTCTACACCAGTTCCCAGCACTCACAGTTCCCACTTTTTCAGCTAAGGTGGCGAAACATGGGGTGGAGCACTTCATAACCACGAGTGGCCCACCAGTTTTTGCTAAAGCTCGGCGCTTGGATGCAGCTAAGCTCTCCGTGGCACAGGAGGAGTTCGCCAACCTGGAAAGGTTGGGCATAATTCGCCGCTCGAAGTCCGCTTGGGCTTCCCCCCTGCATATGGTGCCTAAAGCTAACGGCTCGTGGAGACCTTGCGGTGATTATCGCAGGTTGAACAATGCCACAGCTCAGGATCGCTACCCGATTCCGCATATCCAGGATTTCTCAGTGCACCTGGCAAAAGCGCGCATTTTTTCTAAAATAGACCTGGTCCGCGGTTATCATCAGGTCCCGGTTCGACCAGAGGATATTCCCAAAACAGCGGTAATAACCCCGTTCGGACTTTTTGAGTTTTTACGCATGCCTTTTGGCCTTAAAGGCGCCGCGCAAACCTTTCAACGGATGATGGACGCAGTGCTGCACGACCTTCCGTTTGTTTTTTTCTACTTGGACGATATTTTAGTAGCCAGTGCCTCAGAGGAGGAACACGAAAAACACCTCACTACAGTTTTTCAAAAGTTGGAAGCACACGGGTTGATAATCAACCCGGCCAAGTGTCAGTTTGGCGCAGCGCAAATTGATTTTCTGGGGCACCGTGTCTCACCAGAGGGAGCAGTTCCTCTGCCGGCAAAAGTGCGCGCGGTGGCTGAGTTTCCCCAGCCACGGACAGTGAAAACGTTGCAGGAATTTTGGGGGATGGTGAATTTTTATAACCGTTTCATACCCCGCGCAGCGCAACTCATGCAGCCGTTATACACCGCGCTTAAAAAACAGAAGCCTGCCAATGTGATCGAGTGGTCCCCGGAGCGGGAGCGCGCGTTCACAGCGGTAAAAAAAGCACTCGCTGACGCAGCGCTGCTGGTGCACCCAGACCCGGCAGCTCGCATAGCGCTAACCACAGATGCGTCAGAGGTAGCGATAGGGGCCGTGGTAGAGCAGCAGGTCGCCGGGGTTTGGCAACCTCTCGCCTTTTTCAGTAGGTCCTTGGGCGAGCCCGAGCGGAAATACAACGCATTTGACAGGGAACTCCTGGCGCTCCACTTAGCCATTCGCCATTTCCAGTTCTGGCTGGAAGGGCGGCGTTTCACCGCGTTTGTCGACCACAAACTGCTCACTTTTGCGATGTCCAAAACTTCAGAACCGTGGTCAGGGCGGCAGCAGAGACAGCTAGCCGCAATTTCTGAATTTACCACCAATATTCAGCACGTAGCCGGTAAAATCAATGTGGTGGCAGACTGTCTGTCACACGCAGTAACAGCACCTGTCCGCGCGGAAACGGATTGCGCGGCCGCTTACCCAGAGCGCGGTAACAGCGCGGACATGCGTGCGGCTCCGGTCCACGTGGGAATAGATTATGCAACCATGGCGGCGGAGCAGAGCGAGGACACGGACGTGTGCGCGCTCCTGTCTGGACCAACAGGGTTAAGGCTGGAACGCAAAAATCTACAAACCGGTTCCCCCCCACTTATTTGCGATGTATCCACAGGGCGACCGCGCCCGGTGGTGCCAGCCGCGTGGCGCCGTCGCGTTTTTGACGCCGTGCACTCCCTAGCGCACCCAGGGGTGCGCGCTTCAGTGAAAATGGTGGCGGAGAAGTTTGTTTGGCCAAGCCTGCACAAGCACGTGAAGGAGTGGGCTAAAGCCTGCATGGCTTGCCAGCGGGCTAAAATTCACAGGCACACTAAAGTGCCCTTAGAACCGTTCCACATTCCGGCTAAAAGGTTCGATCATGTGCACGTAGACCTCGTGGGCCCCCTACCCACATCACAAGAGTTCATGCATCTCTTGACGATGGTGGACCGAACCACTCGTTGGCCGGAAGTGGTCCCGTTAACATCGACCACAGCGGCGGAGGTGGCACGCGCTTTTTTGACAGCCTGGGTAGCGCGGTTCGGGGTCCCGTCAGATATTACGTCTGATAGGGGACCTCAATTTGCGTCGGAACTGTGGTCAGCAGTGGCCAGCGGCTTAGGAGCAGCAGTACACCGCACGACCGCTTATCATCCACAGGCCAACGGTTTATGCGAGCGTTTTCACAGGTCTTTGAAGGCAGCCCTCAGAGCGTCACTGACGGACACAGATTGGGTAAACAAACTACCATGGGTTTTATTGGGGTTGCGTTCGGCACCCAAAGAGGATCTAGATTCCTCACCAGCAGAATTGGTCTTTGCACAACCGCTCAGGCTGCCAGGCGAGTTTTTACCCGACCACACGGCACCAGGGCCCTCCCCAATCCGGGGGTCTCTGAGTAACACGGGAGCAGAAATGCTCCCGGGCCCTGCTCATCACTCTTTCCCGCGTGTGTTCGTGCCCCAGGCTTTACGAGATGCAGAGTTTGTTTTTGTCAGGCACGATGCGCAGCGGCATAGCCTCCACCCACCTTACGACGGTCCATTTCGAGTGCTGGAAACCGGGGAGAAATATTTTGTGCAAGATTTGGGGGGCAGGAGGGAGATGATCAGTATCGATAGATTAAAACCTGCTTTTGTGTTGCATAACGAGTCTCTGCGACCGGCGGGCACGCCTTGACGCGGCAGACCTCCCAAGGGGCGGCCCCGGGACCCCCCACGAGGGGCAAATAACCCTTCTCCCCCTCACTCCACAGATGCACAGCAGGACGGCCCAACACAGAGCAGGAGACCTGCATACAGCAGATTTGGGAGAAGATTGAAACCTAAGCTGCATGCAGAATGATGTGTTTTTTGATCAGGTTGTTTAGGTTGCTGTGAGATTCTGTTGGGGGGGGGTGACGTGCTGTATGACTGTTGTATGACTGTATGTGGGTGCCCAGTCTTTCGCGTGGAAGGGGGGAGTGATGTGGAGCTCATAATTATAACTTATGTGACTCACATGTGGCTGGCTGAATTCAGCCAAGAGAGACTTTGAACTTGCCATGTGTATTGACTTCACACCTCAAGAGGACGATGTGTCTGCACCCCCTGGGGACTCAGGAGAGAGGAGAAGATTACCCGGCCTGACCTTTTGGGGGTCAGAGAGGAGAACAGAAGGACTCTGGGTGTTCTATTACAGATGAAAGGATGTAACTGAGTATTGTGACTTTTGTGTGATGTATTTGTGGAGATGAGTGTATAAATGTATGTGTGTGACTGCGTCCTGTCTCTTTTCACTCCAAACGAGAGAGGACGTAGGATGAATGAGAATTAAAGCAGATACTGGAAAATCATCCAGTATCCTCAATTCTTGACTCCTACAGTGGTCTTATGGGCACTTTGGTGGGTGGAAGAACAGAACAGAAGGTATTCAGTCAAATGCAGTGATTCTTCAGCAGTTTTGGTAGCGATCAAAGAATTTAAATCCAAAGCAAGACCAGATTTACTCACAGAAATATATCTTCCATTGTTCAGACTTCACAGAGCTGGGTGTGAAGTGGGTTTTTTGTGGGTTCCAGCACATGTGGGAGTAGAGGGGAATGAGGGGGCTGACAGACTGGCAAAAAGTAGTAGATTAGTTTATTTGACAGGGACAGTGCAATAAACATAGACAATTAATCAAAGACAATCAATCTGATGTGTTGCACATAGAGTGTATAGCTATTAGCTAATTTGCAACTCTTGTCCCTGGATGGGCTTTAGAAAAAAGAATCAAGATAAAAAATATACACAATAACCACATACATCAATGCAGAAAAATTATAAATACACAATTATAAATATTATAAATATTATAAATACACAAATATAACAGCCTGACTCACATTTAACATAAATATTATAAATATTATAAATACACAAATATAACAGCCTGACTCACATTTAACACATATAACATAACTCACATTTGCCTATTTCAGGCCTTCCTCCCTCCGTCACTCACTATAAACAAACACATTTATTCCTTCCCTTCATTCACTCTCACTTTGCAGACAATTAATTCATACATGAGTACATTCTTGTTTATTTTTCAGCCAGTTTTTAACATTTTTAGTGAATGTTTTAAAGTCCGTTATTATTTTAATTTCATTTGGCATTGTGTTCCAGATGTGACTGCCCTTTATAGAGAAAGCTGTTTGTCCAAATGTGGTTCTGCGGTGGAATATTTTACAGTTATTGTTAACAGAACTCCTGGTGGCTCTGCTGCTGTCCTGTCTTTGGACAAAACCAGCAAGTGGCTCGGGTGCTGATTTATGGAAACATTTGAACGTTAATTTCAGAAGACAGAGGTCAATGAAGCTCTCAAAACTCAATAGGTTGTATTTTTTTAAAACATTACAGTGATGCCACCTAATGGGCTTTTTGTCCAAGATTTTTAGGGTTTGATTATATAATGAACCTATATGTCTTATTGTGGAAGGGGCTGCTTGAGCCCAGACTGTCAAACAGTATGATATATGAGAAAAAACCATAGAATGCATATACAGTGCAGCTGCTTCGTAAGGTATGTAATATCTAATTAATTTAAAGCAGTTCAGATTTTTTTTTACTGTTTTTGAAATTTTCTTTATATGAAGATTAAATTTGAGTTGAGGATCTAGTACAATGCCAAGGTATTTGAATTCTGTAGCTAAACTGATGTCATGATCATGTATATTAACTTTAAAATGTTGCAGGTTACATTTTTTGATTGAAAAAAATGTAACCTGAGGGGAATGCACAGGGAAGAAATAGAGCTTAATCTGCAGTACGGTCCTCCTGAAATTGGGGAAAGGATTAATAAATCAATTAAAGAGCAGTGGGGGAAAGCATGGGAAAATGAAGGGAGAGGAAGACATTATAACATACAGAGACAAGTCGCTAGACATAATAACCCTTTTACTTGCAAAAGGACAGACTCAGTTGTTTTAACCAGGTTGAGGCTTGGGCACTCTGGGCTCAGAAGTGGGATGGCTCTGATAGGGAAACACCCTGGTGGCAAGTGTGACTGTGGAAACATGGAAACAGTGTCTCACGTCATAATCCACTGCAAAAAATATGCTGGACAACGGAGGAAACTGTGTAGAGACCTGGGATCCGCTGGAGAAACTGCCTTTAATATGTACGCCTTGATGAACCTGGACAGTTGGAGTAAAGTCAAAAAGCTATTGGAGTATCTGCACAGAACCGGCTTGTATGGGAGAATTTGAGCTGCAGCTGCCAACATGATGTATGAACTGTGGAGGGCAGCAATACGCCTTTGATGCGTCCAGTCTGCCATACCCAAGAAGAAAGTTTGACTCTTCGCTCTTGCCGTAGCAGCTGCTTCTTCGTCAAACATGGCGGCCGTCATGAGCGGGCAGACTCCTAGTTGCTTAATGCGATGTTTTCTCCGCCAGACAGGAAAACCCAGCCGAGGCAGCAAGTCACCATCAGATATTTGGAACCACGTAGGTGCACTTTACAGTTATGCGAGTGGTGCTTTGTCACTTTATTCTAGGACAGAAATCGCGCTTGTTTGATGCTAACCGGTTAGCATCATGCCTTCTGTTTGACTTTGACATGAGCCGCAGCCTTAAAAACAAACACGACTCTTTGCTCACGATATTTATAATGCACTACTTTAATTACGAGAAATTATAACCCCTGTAAGAAATATGTATGTTGATCGAAACACTGAAATACTTGATTGTGAATTATATACATGTAACATCTCTACAGGAGAGTTAGTGGTGTGAAAAAGTGTTTACCCCCTTCCTGATTTCTCATTTTTTGTATGTTTGTCACACTTAAATGTTTCAGATCATCAAACAAAGTTAAATATTAGACAAAGATAACGCAAGTAAACACAAAATGCAGTTTTTAAATGATGGTGTTTATTATTAAGGGAAAAAAAATCCAAACCTACATGGCCCTGTGTGAAAAAGTGATTGCCCCCTAAACCTAATAACTGGTTGGGCCACCCTTAGCAGCAACAACTGCAATCAAGCGTTTGCAATAACTAGCAATGAGTCTTTTACAGCATTCTGGAGAACTTTTGGCCCACTCATCTTTGCAGAATTGTTGTACTTCAGCCACATTGGAAGGTTTTCGCACATGAACCTCCTTTTTAAGGTCATGCTACAGCATCTTAGTCGGATTCAGGTTAGGACTTTGACTACGCCACTCCAAAGTCTTCATTTTAAGATAAGATAAGCCTTTATTAGTCCCACAATTGGGAAATTCCAGATTCCTGAATTTCTTTTTCTTCATAGGGATGTGATTTTTCCGCTAATTCGCGGAATTCCGCTTTTTTTTTTTATCTTCCAGGAAGATAAAGTACGTTAGCGGCTTGTGGTCCACGAACGCAGTGAAGGTGCGCCCTTTCAGGCAGAACTGGAAGTGGCGTATGGTCAGGTGGAGAGCCATTAACTCTCTGTCGAACACGCTGTATTTACGCTCACTGTCGTGCAAAGACCTGCTAAAAAAGGTGAGCGGCTGCCAAGAACCAGCAACGCATTGCTCCACGACGGCCGCTATGCCCATGTCCGAGGCATCAGTAGTGAGCGCTATCCGAGCTGCTGGGTCTGGGTGCGCCAGTAGTGCAGCGTTCGCCAGAGCTGTTTTAACCTCAGAACGCCTGCTCCGCCTATGAGTCCAGTCGACTCTGTCCACCTGTTTCCGTTTCTAGAGTGCGGCGTAGAACAGCGGTATGAGCTGGGCTGCGCGGGGGAGGAAACGGTTATAAAAGTTAACCATCCCCCAAAACTCCTGCAGTGCCCTGACATTGATGTTGAGGAGAAAAAAATAGCAAAACAAATAGTTAGATTACTTTTATGATTCCAAACAGTTTGAAATTGACAGTGCACAGTGGACATTGACTCATAACTTTTGAATATTTCTAAGACTTGGCTACATCAGTGATTGTGCAAAATGAACTGCTCAAGACTCAATGGAGATTGAAACTGATGATCTGAAATGAATGCTGAAATTATAAATAGTAATGGTATGAATGAATTTTATTTCTATTATGGAATAGATAAAATTAACTGATTTTGATGTGATCAAGTGTTAAAGCATGTGATGGATAATGCTTGTTGGAATGTTTTAGGAATGCTATCTTCTTGGAACATAAGTCAATATTATACAGTAATAAGTGGCATTCAGCTGTTTGTTTTATGTCATTTAAGCACAGTTCTGGTACTTAAAAATCATAAAAACCCAGGAGCTTCAGGGGGCTTCGCCCCCCTTGCCCCCCCACCAGAGCTCTGCCAGGGACCCCACTGGGGGACTGTGTCCCCCAGACCCCCTGCTGAATTTTCAGATAATTTCCCCAACCCCAAATCACATCCCTATAAGCCATTCAGAGGTGTATTTCGTGGTGTGTTTTGTATCATTGTCCTGCTGCAGAACCCAAGTGCACATCAGCTTCAGGTCATGAACAGATGGCCGGACATTCTCCTTCAGGATTTTTTTTGTAGACAGCAGAATTCATGGCTCCATTTACCACAGCAAGTCTTCCAGGTCCTGAAGCAGCAAAACAGCCCCAGACCATCACACTACCACCACCATATTTTAGTGTTGGTATGATGTTCCTTTTCTGAAATGCTGTTACTTTTACGCCGGATGTAATGGGACACACACCTTCCGAAACATTCAACTTTCGTCTCATCAGTCCACAGAGTATTTTCCCAAAAGTCTTAGGGATCATCAAGATGTGTTCTGGCAAAACTGATACAAGCCTTTATGTTCTTTTTGCTCCAGTGTTTTTCGTCTTGGAACTCTGCCATTCAGGCCATTTTTGCCCAGTCTCCTTCTTTTGGTGGAGTCATGAACACTGACCTTCACTGAGGCAAGTGAGGCCTGCAGTTCTTTGGATGTTGTTGTGGGGTCTTTTGTGACCTCTTGGATGAGTCGTCGCTGCGCTCTTGGGGTAATTTTGGTCAGCCGGCCACTCCGGGGATGGTTCACCACCATTCTGTGTTTATGCCATTTGTGGAGAATGGCTCTCACTGTGGTTTTCTGGAGTCCCAAAGTTTTAGAAATGGCTAGTGATGGCAAAGTCAGAAACAGTGTTTTAGTACGTACCGAAACCTTGGTGGAACTTCTGAATCGAACCACTGTTCCGAGGTCTGTATCAGAAAGAGGGTGTCACGTGACTGTTCCATGCCACGTTCCATTACGTCACTAACTGTTTTGAAACGTCACTGTTGTTTTATGCGGTGATTTTGTTATCCTGTTTCTAAAATGGAATAATAAATAAAATACTGCCATTACACAATATTAAAATGCCTATTCTATGCATAATATATGTATTATATATACAGTATATATATATATATATATATATATATATATATATATATATATATATATATATATATACAGTATATATATATATATATATATATATATATATATATATATATATATACTGTATATACAGTATATATATATATATATACTGTATACTTTATATGTAAAATACTAATTTCTCATGTCCTTGCCTAATTGGCTGCTGATTCATCACCCCACATGCCTAAAACATTTAAAAGCTCCTTTAAAGTCCAGTTTGTTTGCGAAGTCTTTCCTCTCTGAGTGTCTTGTACTGAGTGTGCTTTTGGATTTATACTATTTGGAAATGGATGGCGGTAGAAAGCGTCCCAGGTCAGCTGTCTGGGATCACTTTGACGTTCTTGAGGGAAAAAAAGTTAAATGTATGCATTGTATGCAACATCTTGCATTTTGTAATAATACAACAAGTATGTGGAGACACCTACAGACAAACATCCTGATGCCTGCATTCCTAGCACAACACAACCTGAATCAAGCCATGGCCAGCATAGTGTTTATAGTATGTATTCATGGTCTTTTAATACACATGCAAGTATACATTTATTATTGATACACCTTTATTATTATTTTCAAAAAATATAATTATGCATTTGATCACTAAAAGAAGCCATAGGTAGGCAACCCCCAGACACCCACTATGCTCAGAATGATTGAATGAGGTGGTAATTGCGTTTGATTCTCATTTATTGTTATGTAACTTGTCTGTTTGTTTATCTATCAATCGAGGTTCAGCGCTATCTCTCAGCCCCATGCTTGCCCAGACGAGATGACCCTCAAGATTACTGGAAACTGCCGCTATATTCCTCTCCTGTTCCAGCTGGACAGTGAGGAGTGGCGACCCCTGCCCTGTATTAGCTTTGTAAAGCGACCGAGATGTGGTTGCTTGCCTTGCAGGCGACCAAATAATAATAATAATGTTCCAGCGTGCCAAGACATATCTCTCCATTCCACCCACATCAGTCCCTTGCAAGAGAATATTCTCAAAAGCAGGAGAGATTTTAAACAAGGGGAGAAACTGTCTAAGTCCAAGCACTGTTGAACAGATTGTTTTTCTGAATAAAAATACTTGAATGTACACAAGCACCCTCTACAAATACTAATTAATTCATACAGATAAAACTATAAACCCAAACAAAACACAAAATGTTAAGAGATAAAAACACATGAAACCACTCGACTGTTTTGAGTGTAGTATTATAACATTTGGCCAACAGATGTCGCTGTGGGGAGATGTTTCAAATGTTCTGAAAGCGATTTTTTTTTTTTCTGAATCAATTGTTCCAAATGATTCGATCTCTCGAACGTTCCATTTCTGCCATCACTAGAAATGGCTTTATAACCTCAATTACTTTGTTCTCATTTGTTCCTGAATTTCTTTGGATTGCAGCATTTTTTTATCCTTAACACCATTTTAAAAACTGCATTTTGTGTTTACTTGTGTTATCTTTGTCTAATATTTAAATTTGTTTGATGATCTGAAACATTTAAGTGTCACAAACATACAAAAAAATGAGAAATCAGGAAGGGGGCAAACACTTTTTTGCACCACTGTATAACAATGCTGCACCTGTTCAGGTGCCACATGCAGCTCTTTTGTCCATATTGACTTGCTCCCTTGGGAAAAAATCATAAACACACTCTCTATAGGATATGGGGGGGGGGGTTAACTTGAACGCAATAATTGTGTAAGTATAAAAGTTTAGGCACACAGTTAATTAGTCACACCAGTTAAATAATATTTTTCATGGGATGCTTTAAGTTTTTTTCAAACTTCATGCCTTCTTCACCCAGTATAATACATGTAGTTCAGTTGCAGCATTGCTAAAATTCAACTGATGATGATTATAAAGCAAACAAGTTTAAGGCCAGTACATCTATAAATGCGAGGAATCTCTGTGTGTGTGTGTGTGTGTGTGTGTGTATTCCTCACATATCACTCACATCGTTGGTTAGACTGACCTCAGATTTTATAAGTGCTTTGCTGAGGTTACAAGGGTGTGTATTGCCAAGTATGGAGTTATTCAGTCAAAATATGCAATTTTTATCAAGTTTAGCCACCACTCTGTCTCCTCATGTCCTGGCTTCTGGAAGTGTGGGCGGGGTTTACAATCGACTGTGCTGATTGGATAATACGCAGCATCACAACCAGTCACCAGAGCGCTCTGTGAACAACACAAGGAATTTAAAAAGTGACAAATTTGACCAGAAAAAGATAATACTAAAGATTTAACCCCTTGACGCCTGAATTTATTTCAAACTGTGAACAATTTTTTTTTTCATAATTTAAAATCATTGTTTTTTTGTTTTTTGTTTCTTTTTTTTTGATTGATGCGAATTCACGACAATAGGCGTCAAGGGGTTAATGCTTAAAAAATTATAATGTTGCCGTGATTGCAAGGGTCTAATAATTTGGCATATGGAGAGAACACGAGGCGTTCGAGTACGCTGGGAGGAGTGGCAGCAGGGACTTGGGGGGGGGGGGGTGTCTGGCAAAGAACACCAATGTCTCCAACACAGAACACACCAGGAGAAGCAACAGCCGGATTGGCCAATGGCGGTCCTTCGCGGGGAGGCATGCCCAGCCTTCCCGGTCAGCGGTGAATGGGAGTCCCGACTGCTGCTTCACTCATGTGCCACCACTGTCCTTTGCAGGACCATTAGTCCCTGATGGCGCTCCGACCGGTGTGCTTGCACAGCTATCTTAAAATTAAAAGTTAATAATAATACCGTCATGATTGTGGAGCGGAATGGCCAGATCAGTTGCATATCATATGTGGCCACATATACGTACATGCTTAACTAAACGACGACCATGACCAAACTGGACACAAAAATGGCCAAATAACAAAACAAATAATTTTTATTTAAAGACACACTCCGGCGACTTTAAAACCACCTCAAAAACAAATTTGTATTGCCCAAAATAGTATATTGTGGCTTTTTACCCACAGAAAAAACTTTCATTGCCTCAGAATTGCTTGGAAAGACCTTTTACATCTTCCACCTACTTAAGTGTGCGTGGATCTATGAATATTCTAATTGGCCACCCATACTCCCACCCACCAGTAGCGGATGCTGCAAGGCCGGCCCTCCCCTCCCCTCCCCTCTGACCTGAGAACATCGAAGACTGCTTCACTAAACAATGGCTAGTCAAAGCATCACAATGATTCAGCTGTACATTTACAGTACACGCTGCTGACCCCCACCAAAGTGAGCTGGCTGTGGGGGCTGACGGGTCCCCGCTGGGCAGCTTGCTGGTCCAATCCACCCACCCGCCGCAGTGGAACCACGACTGCACTGAGGTCCTACTCCATCCTCCTTGGCGGGGATGGAATGGAGTCCCCCCCCCCCCCCCCAAAAAAAATAAAAACCTTCACCGAACCGAGTCCGACGAATGCAAAATGAACGGGTGGCAGTATTGGCATCTTCAGTCCCCCCCCTTTCCCCCGGTCTCTGTCTGGTTTGGCCTTCCGATCGGGTGCCTCCGGGACGCCGCACGTGCAGGCGGTGGACTCCAGTCTCCGAGCTGACAACACCCTGCTTGTGCTACGGGCTTCTGGAATATTGTAATCCCAGTGGTGGAAAACTGCAGCCGTGGTCAGTTTCACACCATACCCAGGAAGAGACGGTGACTGTCAACATGGTCAGTGGTGGGTAGACTGTGAGCCTCCGTCCACGGAGCTATGTCAGCTTCTCCTTCTTCCCCTGGGGAAGTGAGCTCTGTTGTTTAGCCATGCCCAGTGCTTAGCCTGATTGGTTAATGCTATAACCAATCAGGCTAAGCAGGGATGCTTACGTAGCTAGAAATGCTCTGTCTAGAGTTGCCCGTATTGGGGGGGGGGGGGGGTTAACTGGACATTCACAGCAGAAAAACACAGACTTGGAACTTGGGTCTGATTTGGATCTTGATATGTCTTATAAGTCACAAAAAACATGTTAACAACAAAAGAAACTTGATTTTTCTTTAAATATTTCCTGACAAGGGCAAAACTGATGCAACGGTTGCAGTCATATGGCTCCTTCTGTGTATAATAATGTTTGATGTTTTGTACTTACTTCCATTGATTACGATTTTAAAAAGCTTTTAATAACCAAATATTATTAAATTATAAAAGGTTGCACTACAATGGGTCCTGTTATAGTACTGCATGAGTTTATTGACGATACACAGGAGACATTCAGTATTAGACTTGACTCCATCAATGAACAGTGGTATAAACTAAAATAATTATAATGATGACTGAACAACTCCCATTCCCCAAAGTGCAAGATACACTATTATCTTGGTTATAAGTCATAAAAAAAATCACACAAATAAGTGATCTAACAAAAAAATAAACAAGGGTCCCGATTTCCGAAAAGGTCCCTGATATTGGATGTCCCATTCGTTTTCAATAATTAGTTGTTCTGTAATTAATAATCATACAATCAAATAAATCTTAGTGCCATTCAGTCTCTTTTGTCCAGTTCTAACGTGTGATTGCCTACATATAGGCTGCACCTCTTTGTATTCCACCTTCAAACACAGTCTGCATTTGAACCTGTAAAGCCTAATTGGGCTGTCTGTTTCAGACAGGAATACTTGCTTTCTACGGGCAACGCACTAGTTCTTAAGAAATTTAAATAGTGGTGCAGAATGTATTTTTGCTAAAATACAGTATAATTCTCAGTCCACAATTTTCTTTTTCCAAAATACAGGACAACTGCAAATTCGGTATCACTGTTTATTACTTTCCTTTTGATTATCATCGTTGTTGTGTAGGGTTAATGTGTAAATCATGCACCATTTTGACACACTGTTCTTCTGACATCCATACAGCTCCAGAGGTCCCGTCTGCATACAGAGTTTGGGTGCCGTAGTCCTGCTGCCAGGTCTCTGCTGGGCCACAGACATCAAGAAAAATTGCTTTGGGTTAACGCAGTGGCCGTCAGATACAGCAGCACACAGGTTGGCCCCCACACTAGTCATGAAGTGCTAATTTTTTCCACTATGATGTTCAGATTTTTTTCCTCACATTAACAATGACAAGTTAAGACGGCACTCTACATAATCAGTTATTGCTAATGCAAATTAGGTTATGATATACGGTATTTTAAATGCACTGTTTCAATTTTATTTGAATTTTATATTTGGGAGTTTATTTATATTTGTGGAAGCAAAATCTATTTAAATGGTGCTTTTGTGGTCTATATTAATCATATATCCCATAACCTACATATGTATAAGCATGTGAGAATGTTTGATGATTACATATGTAAAGCGACTTCACACCTCAGAACAGGACAAAAGGTCTCAACCGCCAGTGAAGATCAAAGAGCATCCGAGGCACTGCGGTGGAGACCGGATAGGTCGCCCTGACCTCCCAGGGCCAGGTGGAGGGGTACGGAGACAAAGGAGGATAATTAAGTTAATGGGGGATTTCAGCTTTGTATGCATGTCTTTTGTTGTGTGTGAGTATAAGTACACAGAGCCGAATGTGTTCGCTCTCTTTCTACTTCTGCTTCTGCACTGAGATGAGACTTGTTAGAGGAGCGAAGCTGATAATAAACTTTGGTTTATAAGTTGCATCGCCTCGTTAGTCGAAGCTCTTCTACACTGGTGACCCTGACGCGAGGATGGACCAGAGGCGTTCCCCCGCGATTGACTCATCTGAGGTGACCCAGGCAGACGCCGGCGCCCATGCAGACAGGGGAACGGATGGAAGACGTTCCCCCACGGCAGAAGAGAGGGCTCAACCGAGCACCAGCCCCACCGTGAGAGCAGAAGAAAGGCGCTCTCACCCGGCGGACACATCAAGGACGGCCCACACAAGCGCCGTCACCGTCAAGCTGCCAGAATTCTGGCAAGAAGACCCGAGCTCGTGGTTCCAGCAAGCTGAGGCTCAGTTTGCACTGGCGGGCATAACGGCGGACGAGACGAAGTTTTATCACATCGTCGCCAAACTCGACGCAGCCACGTCAAGATGCGCACGGAGCATAATCCGACAGCCGTCTGCCTATGACAAATACAGAGAGCTGAAGGCGACCATCGTCGAGAACTTCGTCCCCTCAGCCGAGGAGAGAGCAGAGAAGATCCTGGCGATCTACGGCCACAGAGGATGCAGACCCAAGGCCCTCATGGAGGACATGCTGCAGCTCAAGGAGGAGGACAACGACAACTTCCTCTTCCAACACATCTTCCTCAGCACTCTGCCGCCACACATGAGAGGGACGCTGATCAACATGCGGTGCAGCACCCAGCAGGACTTCCGCGCGCTGGCCCGAGAAGCGCAGCGACTCACCAACGCCTGCAGGGAACAGGTGGCCACAGCAGCATCTGCAGATGCCCAGAGCAACGGAGAACCACGGACAACCGAGCAGAGCCCGCCCACCATGGCGGCAACATGACCAAGACGCAGCAGGCGGAACGACATCTGCTATTACCACCACCGTTTCGCCGAGGGGGCGTACAAATGCGTTCCCCCCTGCAAGTTCAAAAGTTCGGGAAAACGTCCAAACGGAGAGCCGTTAACGGCTGCGGTTCTTGGCGAAAAAAATAAACTTCTTTACGTGACTGACGGACACACCGGCAAACGGTTCCTAATTGACACTGGAGCTCAACTGAGTTTTATCATGCCCTCCCACACAGACCGGGCCATGGGCCCCCGGGGCAATGGAGCGATGGCAGCCAACGGCTCCATCATCGACACTTATGGTGAAAGGAACCTGCCTCTTTGCATTCATGGCCGCAACTACAGATGGACATTTGTTGTAGCAGCGGTGAGTTTTAACTTGTTGGGCGCGGATTTTTTGTGTGCACATGGGTTATTAGTCGATCTAGCAAACAGACGCTTGGTTAATGCACTGTCATTTGCTTCTATTCCCTGCTCAGCTCGAGTTTCTCCACCACCCGTGCAGGCCAGCGTCACTACAGCAGGAGTTTGATCAACTCCTCACCCAATTTCCAGCACTCTCAATTCCTAAAACAGCTGTAATAACCCCCTTCGGTCTTTTTGAATTTTTGCGGATGCCTTTTGGCCTCAAAGGCGCCGCTCAAACCTTTCAGCGGATGATGGATGCAGTGTTACGCGACCTTCCTTTCGTGTTCGTCTACCTCGACGATATGCTGGTAGCCAGCTCATCTGAGGAGGAACACGAACAGCATCTCACTATGGTTTTTCGGAGACTAGAAGAGCACGGGTTAATAATCAATCCAGCCAAATGCAAATTCGGCGTGTCACAAATTGATTTTTTGGGACACAGAGTTTCACCGAAGGGGGCAGTCCCACTGCCAGACAAAGTTCACGCAGTAAAAAGTTTCCCACGGCCACAAACGGTCAAATCGCTGCAAGAATTTTTGGGAATGGTTAATTTTTACAACCGTTTCCTTCCCCGCGCAGCTCAGCTCATGCAGCCCCTATATGACGTGCTTAAAAAACAAAAACCTTCCAACGCGGTCGAATGGACCCCGGAGCGCGAACACGCCTTCGCGGAAGTAAAAAGCGCCCTAGCTAATGCCACATTGTTGGTTCACCCTGATCCCTCGGCCCGCATTGCGCTAACCACAGACGCTTCAGACCTGGCCATAGGGGCGGTTGTAGAACAACACGTCGGCGGAACCTGGCAACCTTTGGCATTTTTCAGCAAATCGCTAAACCAAACTGAGCGTAAATACAGCACCTTTGACAGGGAGCTGCTAGCGCTTCATTTATCCATCCGCCACTTCCAGTTCTGGTTGGAAGGGCGGCGTTTCACGGCTTTTGTAGACCACAAACCGCTCACCTTTGCTATGGCTAAAATTTCTGAACTGTGGTCAGGCAGGCAACACAGACAGCTAGCTGCGATTTCAGAGTTCACCACAGACATTCGACATGTGGCAGGCAAACTTAACGTGGTAGCAGACTGCCTCTCTCGCGCTGTGACATCGCCAGAGCGCGAGGAGACAGATTATACTACCTCAGCCGCAGAACTCTTCGCCAATGCGGACACATATGCAGCACCAATCCACGTAGGGATAGATTATGCAGCCATGGCGGAGGAGCAAAGTAGTGACGCGGACATGCGCGCACTCCTGTCTGGACCAACAGGGTTAAGGCTGGAGGAAAGGGGTTTACGCGACGGTGTGCCCCCCCTAATATGCGACATCTCAACCGGCCGACCTCGCCCGGTAGTCCCAGCTGCATGGCGCCGCCGTATTTTCGACTAAATTCACTCCCTCGCGCACCCAGGTGTGTGCGCTTCGGTTAAAATGGTCGCCGAAAAGTTTGTGTGGCCTGGCCTGCGCAAAAACGTAAAAGAATGGGCAAAGACTTGCATTTCAAGCCCCTCTGGAGCCTTTTCCAATCCCTGCTAGAAGGTTCGACCACGTTCATGTCGACCTCGTGGGACCACTACCTTCCTCCCAAGGTTTCACACATCTGTTAACAATGATAGACTGCACCACACACTGGCCGGAGGCGGTCCCTCTGGCGTCAACCACAGCGGAGGAAGTCGCTCGCGTTTTTTTGACAAACTGGGTGGCACGTTTCGGCGTCCCATCGGACATCACGTCCGATAGGGGGCCTCAATTTGTCTCGGAGCTTTGGTCAGCCATGGCCAGCAGCTTAGGAGCGACAATTCACCGCATCACCGCTTATCACCCTCAGGCTAATGGGTTATGCGAGCGTTTTCACAGATCTTTAAAGGCCGCCCTCAGAGCCTCACTAACGGATAGAAATTGGGTAAATAAACTTCCTTGGGTTTTATTGGGGTTGCGTGCTGCGCCCAAAGAGGATCTAGACGCCTCCCCAGCAGAATTAGTTTTTGCACAACCTCTCAGGCTCCCAGGTGAATTTTTACCAGAGAACCCAGAGCCAGGGCATCTTCCAGCCCCGAGGTTTTTAGGCAGCAACGGACCGGACTCTCTCCCCGGGCCGGCACATCACCCTTTTCCACGGGTTTTTGTCCCCCAAGCTTTAAAAAACGCTGAATTCGTTTTTGTTAGGCATGAAGCTTTAAAACCAACCTTCCGCCCACCATACGATGGACCATTCAGAGTGCTGGAACCTGGTGATAAACACTTTGTGCTTGATTTTGGGGATAGAAAAGAAACAGTCAGCATTGACAGACTTAAACCTGCCTTCTTGTTGAGAGACGAGCCTGCACGGTTGGCGAGAGCACCTCGGCGGGGTAGACCCCCCAAGAGAAAAGACTCAGCCCCCCTGCAGGGAACAAATAATCACTCTCCTTCCCAAGCTGCAGATTCCTTACAGAAAGGTCCCACCAGGACGCCCAAGCGGACCCACAGCAGATTCGGAAGAAGATTAAAGCCCAGACGGCACAAGGACTGATGCAAACTACTCAAAAGTTGTTCACTAATTGTGCTGTAACAGTTTAGGACTGACTTGTGATTTTACTATGCTCTTATGATTACCACTGAATTCTCTACAGGAGCATAGCTGCTGGAAAGTTTCTTCTTTGTCAAAGAGGTGTAGCAGTTAGTATGTCATAATAATTATCTTAAACTGTGAATTTTCCTATTGTCCTTTTCTTAGTCGTTTGGGGGGGGCTGTGGTCTATATTAACCATATATCCCATAACCTACATATGTATAAGCATGTGAGAATGTTTGGTGATTACATATGTAAAGCGACTCCACACCTCAGAACAGGACAAAAGGTCTCAACCGCCAGTGAAGATCAAAGAGCATCCGAGGCACTGCGGTGGAGACCAGATAGGTCGCCCTGACCCCCCAGGGCCAGGTGGAGGGGTACGGAGACAAAGGAGGATAATTAAGTTAATGGGGGATGTCAGCTTTGTATGCATGTCTTTTGTTGTGTGTGAGTATAAGTACACAGAGCCGAATGTGTTCGCTCTCTTTCTACTTCTGCTTCTGCACTGAGATGAGACTTGTTAGAGGAGCGAAGCTGTTAATAAACTTTGGTTTATAAGTCGCATCGCCTCGTTATTCCAAGCTCTTCTACACTTTTATAGTAAAGTGTTAGTGAGGGGCTAAGTTCTTTGTATTTACAGATCCCAGCTGAGGATGGATCCAGTGCAGTACCTTCAGTGGTGGGAGTCTCAGACAGTCCTCCGGTTGTGGAGCCCCCCTCAGTCACGCATCCAATCACTGAACAGGTGGCTTAGTTACGTCTGAAGTAAAATATCCTACCTGAGTCTTCAGTTCCACCTTATTAATGTTGTGCTTTTGCCATTGTTATTTTCAGGTCCCTGTTGAAAATATTTCTACAGTAGTCCCAGTGTCCGCTGACCCCACACCTGTTTTAACACAGCCACTCATGGCAGCTGATGCTGCACCGACTGCTGTGGAGGTGCTGCAGGCCGTGGCTGCGGAACCTCGGTTGGCAGAGCTTGGACTAGCTGGATACACACCAGTTGGACTCATCCAGAATCTGTTAGAGTTCATCCACATGGATCTAGGTTTACCCTGGTGGGGAGCCATTGTTGCAGGTAAGCATGCATTTGTCATCATCATCATCATCATAGCAGTCCGTCGGGGGCGACAATGACTGTTTCAGCATGTACAAAAACATGGTGTTTTAAAACCCAAAACGTGTTGAGTCTTAAGAGTGTTTACTGTAACAGGTTTGTATTTTTGTATCTTTTTCCAAGCCTTTTTAAGCACTCGGAAAAGTTCTAATAAAATTTCCAGTGTTGCTAACCATCTTTCTTTTGTATTTCCCCTCTCTGTCATAGGAACTGTGCTGGCTCGTTTGGCCGTGTTTCCATTCATCGTGAAGGGCCAAAGAGAAGCAGCCAAGCTCAACAACGTCCTTCCTCAGATCAACAAATTAACCGCCAAAATGAATGAGGCTAAACAGAGTGGCAACAAATATGAATGTAATTTTTCACTCTGACTTTTTCAGTGATTTTGCCTGTTGAGTCACTAAATGTTCAGCTTATTATGAGCTGTCCTTTTTATTTTTCAGTTGCAAAAGCCTACTCTGATCTGAACTTGTTCCAGAAGAAACATGATGTGAACCCTGTCAGGGGGTTCTTGGTTCCTTTGGTGCAGGTCAGTTTGTCACTGAGTGGATCCATTTTAGTTTAATGTTGTCTGTGATAGGGGTGTGCCATATTGTATCGTTCATGATAATACTGGTATAAATTTTGATGCCGGGGTAAAAATGAATGTTGCAATATGTGGGGTCTGCTGCATGATGACATCACATTTTTACGCTGCTGATGGAAGATGCACGTTACCATAGAGACAGCAAAACAAACATGGCGCGGGAAGCTATTTTTTTTTTTTTTTTTTTTTTTTTTTTTTTTTTTTGTTACTTATTTGTACCCGTAGGTAGACTTGGTTTGCAGTCTGGTGACAAGCCACCGGCTACTGGTCGCTGCGTGCGCGAGCGCCCTAAACCTACATGTTTTTTTTTTTTTTGGTGTGCGGGAGGAAACCGGAGAAATCCCGGAGTAAACCCGCGCAACACGGGGAGAACATGCAAACTCCACACAGCTCACTGTTGGTCGGGGGCTGGGATCGAACCCACGATCTCATGATCCCCGCGGTCCCCCAGCCGAGGGTAAAACTGTGCTGCCACAGTGCTAAACCACTGCGCCACCATGCAGCCCATGGTCAGAACATCTGCGTCAAGTTGTTGAAATATTTTAGTTTTCAGACTGCTGCCATGTTAAAAAATGGTGCAGCAATGCAGATAATTTGCCTGCATTTTTTCCATACATACAACACCGCTCGCTCGTTTCGTTTGCGTCAGCTTGATTTTATTCAACCACCTGACCACCCCACCCCCCCCCCCAAAAAAAAAACATCCTTTCAATGCGACAACAGCCAAAAAGTCCCAGGAGATGTCTGTGCAACGGACACTTTTGATGCAGGTAAACTGATTCACCATAAAACCTTGACTACGTAAGTGCACTTACAATGTGGTTTATATTATTTTGTTGTAGTATTTGATACAGAATTTAAAAAATTGAAACTCAGTCTGAGCTGCTGTTTATAAACTGGAGAAATAAGACAGTTTTTGTTTTGTTAATACTGAATGTGTTGAAGGTAAAAAAAACGCTGGCCTGTTAAACTACTTTATACATTACAAAGAAAAAAGTGATATCGTGAAGAATATCGTTATCGTGAAAATTTGCAAAAATATATCATTTTTAGCACATACAGTGATCCCTCGCTACTTCGCGTTTCACCTTTCGCGCCCTCAGTGCATCGCGGATTTTTCAAAAATATTCATCAAAAATTCAAAATTGAGAAAAAATGGCACGAAAGTTGCCCGGGCGCTAGCAGAAGGCAGGGAGACTACATTAGAACATCAGGTATCAACACGGAGAGCCCGCACAACTCAAAATCCACCTCTCTGACCACCGCTCCACTCCTCTCCGCCCACCTCTTCACCGCTCGGGAATCTCGCAAGCTGATTGGCCGAGACGTTTTACCCAGCTTCTCTCCCTGCCGAGTGCCCATACCCAGCGAAGGAAGACCGCATTCATTGTTCTTTATCGCTCGTGTTGCTTAGTGGCACTTTTCGCTGTTCTCTTGTGCCTTTTTGTGCAAAATAGTGCTTGTGACGCCCTTGGGGGGGGGGGGGTGTGACGCTACTTCGCGGTTTTTTACTTTTCGCGGTCGGTTCTGGTCCCCATTAAACGCGATACGTGAGGGATCACTGTAATTGTCCACCCTTAGTCTGTGACATTCAGCCATTATTTTTGTAAATAACAAAAGCAAAGCTGTACAAAATTGCCGAAATAGTCGTATTTTTATAAATATATTTGCATTGAAAAGATGCAAAGTTGCAGTGTCCAGTGAGAAAATCTGAGAAAATTAATTTTATTAAATACTTAACAGCTATTTATTAAAATTAATAAGTCATATCTTTACCTAAAACAAGTTGCAAATTTACAAGAGAAAAGTTGCAGATTTACTAGTTAAATACTTAACAGCTATTTATTAAAATTAATAAGTCATATCTTTACCTAAAACAAGTTGCAAATTTACAAGAGAAAAGTTGCAGATTTACTAGTAAAAATGCACATACAGTGGATATAAAAAGTCTACACACCTCTGTTCAAATGCCAGGTTTTGATGATGTAAAAAATGAGACCAAGATAAATCATTTCAAAATGTTTTCCACCGTTAATGTGACCTTTAACCTGTACAACCCAATTGAAAAACAAACAAAAATCTTTTGAGGGGAAAAATAAAAAACTTACAATAACCTGTTTGCACAAATATGCACACCCTGTTATACAGTGGGGCAAAAAAGTATTTAGTCAGCCACCAATTGTGTAAGTTCTCCCACTTAAAAGATGAGAGAGGTCTCCAATTTTCATCATAGGTATACCTCAACTATGAGAGACAAAATGAGATAAAAAAATCCAGAAAATCACATTGAAGGATTTTTAATGAATTAATTGGTAAATTCCTCGGTAAAATAAGTATTTGGTCACCTACAAACAAGCAAGATTTCTGGCTCTCACAGACCTGTAACTTCTTCTTTAAGAGGCTCCTCTGTCCTCCACTCGTTACCTGTATTAATGGAACCTGTTTGAACTCGTTACCAGTATAAAAGACACCTGTCCACAGCCTCAAACAGTCAGACTCCAAACTCCACTATGGCCAAGACCAAAGAGCTGTCAAAGGACACCAGAAACAAAATCGTAGACCTGCACCAGGCTGGGAAGACTGAATCTGCAATAGGTAAGCAGCTTGGTGTGAAGAAATCAACTGTGGGAGCAATTATTAGAAAATGGAAGACATACAAGACCACTGATAATCTCCCTCGATCTGGGGCTCCACGCAAGATCTCACCCCGTGGGGTCAAAATTATCACGAGAACGGTGAGCAAAAATCCCAGAACCACACGGGGGGACCTAGTGAATGACCTGCAGAGAGCTGGGACCAAAGTAACAAAGGCTACATCAGAAACACACTACGCCGCCAGAGACTCAAATCCTGCAGTGCCAGACGTGTCCCCCTGCTTAAGCCAGTACATGTCCAGGCCCGTCTGAAGTTTGCTAGAAAGCATTTGGATGATCCAGAAGAGGATTGGGAGAATGTCATATGGTCAGATGAAACCAAAATAGAACTTTTTGGTAAAAACTCAACTTGTCATGTTTGGAGGAGAAAGAACACTATACCTACTGTGAAGCATGGGGGTGGAAACATCATACTTTGGGCCGGTTTTCTACAAAGGGACCAGGACGACTGATCTGTGTAAAGGAAATAATGAATGGGGCCATGTATCGTGAGATTTTGAGTGAAAACCTCCTTCCACCAGCAAGGGCATTGAAGATGAAACGTGGCTGGATCTTTCAGCATGGCAATGATCCCAAACACACCGCCCGGGCAACGAAGGAGTGGCTTCGTAAGAAGCATTTCAAGGTCCTGGAGTAGCCTAGCCAGTCTCTAGATCTCAACCCCATAGAAAATCTTTGGAGGGAGTTGAAGGTCTGTGTTGCCCAGCGACAGCCCCAAAACATCACTGCTCTAGAGGAGATCTGCATGGAGGAATGGGCCAAAATACCAGCAACAGTGTGTGAAAACCTTGTGAAGACTTACAGAAAACGTTTGACCTCTGCCATTGCCAACAAAGGGTATATAACAAAGTATTGAGATGAACTTTTGTTATTGACCAAATACTTATTTTACTGAGGAATTTACCAATTAATTCATTAAAAATCCTTCAGTGTGATTTTCTGGATTTTTTTTTCTTATTTTGTCTCTCATAGTTGAGGTATACCTGTGATGAATATTGGAGACCTCTCCCATCTTTTAAGTGGGAGAACTTGCACAATTGGTGGCTGACTAAATACTTTTTTACCCCACTGTAACTGGGGATGAGGCTGTGTTCAGAATTAACCAATCACATTCACACTCATGTTAAATGGGAGTCAGCACACACCTGCCACCATGTAAAGTGCCTCTGATTAACCCCAAATAAAGTTCAGCTGTTCTAGTACGCTTTTCCTGACATTTTTGTAGTCACATCTTACAGCACAAGCCATGGTCCACAGGAAGCTTCCAAAGCATCAGAGGGACCTCATTGTTCAGATGTATCAGTCAGAAAAAGGGTACCAAAGAATTTCCAAGGCATTAAATATCCCATGGAACACAGTGAAGACAGTCATCACCAAGTGCAGAAAATATGGCACAACAGTGACATTACCAAGAACTGGACGTCCCTCCAAAATTGATGAAAAGACAAGAAGAAAACTGGTCAGGGAGGCTGCCAAGAGGCCGGCAGCAACATTGAAGGAGCTGCAGGAATTTCTGGCAAGTACTGGCTGTTTAGTAGATGTGACAACAATCTCTCGTCTAGGGTGGCAAGATGGAAGCCTTATCTTATGAAGAAAGACATCCAATTTTTTCAACCAGTCCAGTTGTTTGTGGTGGCTCCTTGCATGGCAGTGACCCCTCTGATTCTAGATGTGATTAACATTGTAGATAAGAGAAACACAATTTTGTTCTACTGTACATGATTGGCTGTATGGATTGAATGACAAAGTTGGCTGCTGCTTCCTCCAAGCCCAACTACAATTTGCAGAAAGACATTTTCAATCTCCCAAATGCATGTGGGAAAATGTGTTATGGTCCAGTGAAACCAAGGTTGAACTTTTTGGCCATAACTCCAAAAGGTATATTTGGTGCAAACACAACACTGGTCCTCACCAAAAGAACACCATGCCTACAGTGAAGCATGGGGGTGGCACCATCATGCTTTGGGACTGTTTTTCTTCAGCTGGAACTGGGGCCTTAGTCAAGGTGAAGGGAATTCTGAACAGTTCTAAAGACCAGTCAGTGTTGGCACAAAACCTTCAGGCTTCTGCTAGAAAGCTGAAGCTGAAGAGAATCTTCATCTTTCAGCATAACAATGACCCAAAGCAGACATCCAAATCAACAAAAGAATGGCTTCACCAGAAGAAGATTAAGGTTTTGGAATGGCCCAGCCACAGTCCAGACCTGAATCCAATCGAACATCTGTGGGGTGATCTGAAGAGGGCTGTGCCCAGGAGATGTCCTCACAATCTGACAGATTTGGAGTGGTTTTGCAAAGAAGAGTGGGCAAATATTGCCACATCAAAATGTGCCACGCTGATAGATTGAGTGCTGTAATAAAAGCCAGCGGTGCTGCAATAAAGTATTAGTTTAAGGGTGTGCATATTTATGCAACCAGGTTATTGTGTTTTTTATTTTTCCCCTTAAAAGATTTCAGTTTGTTTTTCAATTGGGTTGTACAGGTTATAGGTCACATTAATGGTGGAAAAAGTTTTGAAATGATTCATCTTGGTCTTATTTTTTTACACCACAAAAACCTGGCATTTGAACAGGGGTGTGTAGACTTTTTATATCCACTGTATGTGCATTTTTACTGTACATATAAGAAAACTTTAGACTTCAGTGAAAAACATGGCTTATTACCTCTGCTCACTCTCCTAATATGAAGGCTTGTGTTGCTTTTGGACAGAGGATGAGCATAACTGATATTTTCAAGCAATATTGGCTGTTAGGTGACCTGTCGTTTTGGTAAAAAGTATTTGATATTGGATGATGACTTAAAAATTTGAAAAAGTACAGAGTAATCTACGGTCCTATTTTTGCTGTGTTTGTAAATATTTTTAGTTTGTTGTACTTTTGCTCAGTCTTTGAATGTAGCATAGCATAGCAGTCTGTCGTGGGCGACAATCTTAATAAACCTGCATTTTTAATAATTTTACTGTTTATCAAAATGTTAATATATTTTGTTGTACTTTCAAAGTTTTATTTGTTGTGACCATAAAACAAGTTTATTTTTAATTCGTAACAAAATGATGGCAAATTCTGCTCATGTTTTGTGTTTTTGGAAGTGAGGAAATGTCCTCATCAATCTACAAACATATCAGGTTTTTAAAGCACCATATACTGGTATCCTCCTAAAGGCCTTTAGAGCACAGGGCAATCCTTTTTTTTTTTTTTTTTTTTTTTTTTTTTTTACTACAAATGTGTTTTATGGGTCTATGCCGGTTTTTTGTTTTGTTTTGTTTTTTTAAACAAACTGCCTAAAATGAGTTTTTACTTGCTGATGCCTTGGCTAATGAATGCTGAGTGTCTAGTAAATTTGGAAAACTAGTAGCCACAGTGGCCAGTTCTGGTTAGTACATTAAACATTAATATCATTAATGTTTGTATATCCTCAAAAGAAATAATTGTAAGCATAAATGCCATTTAGTATCGGTGGAGTTTTGTTATAATGTGAGCATTTTTGTGATGAAAAACACTCACTGATCTATTTCATGTCACTCAGGCTCCAATCTTCATCTCGTTCTTCATCGGTCTGAGACAGATGGCCTACCTACCGGTGCCCAGCCTGCAGACCGGAGGCGTTTTCTGGTTCACCGACCTGACAGCAGCTGATCCTTTCTACATTCTACCTTTGGCCGTCACTGGAACCATGTACTTCATCCTGGAGGTTACACAGCCCCTCAGAAGCTTTATTTTCCAAATGATGTCAATGTCAAAAATTGCATTGACATAACATGATCTGTAAGTCAGTGGTTTGCTGTAGTGATTTACTGTATCCCCCCCCCCCCCCTTTATTTCAGCTGGGTGCTGAGTCTGGTATCGACAATGCAAATTTGAGAACCATGAAGAACGTGTTCAGGATCATGCCTTTAATCATCCTCCCACTCACCATCAACTTCCCCACGGTCAGTCTGTCATCAGTTGCTACTTTTACATAGGCAACAATACTGTGATATTAATCCAAATAAGATCATGCACTGTATAAGACAACACCATATAAACAACAGCTTCTGGACTTATTAGCTGAAATCAGGTCACATTCATCAGGATAAGCAATAGTTTGGATAACGATGGAGTATTCTGATTCTAGTCTGTTTTTTTTTCAGGTATGTAAACACCTTAGATTAAATATTTATGCCAAAGTTTTTGCAACATTTTTTTGGTATTTGCTGGCTGTAGTTGCAAGTTCCAATTATTTCCCAGGACTTTGGGCTTGTGGGGGGCAGCTCGGTGGAGCAGTGGTTAGTGCTGTTGCTGCACAGGTCCTGGGTTTGAACCCAAGAGCTGGTCCGTTTGCATCTTCTTCCCGGTTAAGAAAATGGATTGATGGACTTGGGGCTTATTTCACCCCCCACCCCACCCCACCCCCCCCCAAAAAAAATTGAGATATGACAGAATTTTTAGAATTGTTTTATGCCGTTTGTAGGCTACTGTATGTGGAGGACTAGAGGTGCTAAAATGATATAAAAAATGTAAACATCAGTAAATAAATTGTTTGGTAATTATTTAAAATTGGAAATAAAGATTTATTTTGCTGTTAATTAATTTGAATGCTAATTCATTTTGCTCATAGGTGTGTAATTATTTCATTATTATTCAGAAACAAATATTAATTTATTCCAGCTTGATGATAAAAATATATATTTAAATAAATGTTTAAAATGTTTTTTTCCCCCTCTTAAACACCCTTCAGGCAGTCTTCACCTACTGGTTGACTTCAAACATCTTCTCCCTGGGTCAAGTGGCCCTCCTCAGACACCCATCAATACGAAAAAAGCTGAAGATCCCAAACAAGGTCACACACTCGCCCTCTGACCTGCCTGAGAGTGACGGCTTCATCAAAAGCATAAGGAAGGGTTGGAAGAATGCTCAGCTGGCCCATCAGCTGGAAGAAAGGGAAAAGAGGATACAAAATCATCTGGACCTCGCCGCCAAAGGTCAGTCTCTGCCAAAAATAGAGGAAAAGAATAGAAAATATATATAGTGCATCCGGAAAGTATTCACAGTGCTTCACTTTTTCCACATTTTGTTATGTTACAGCCTTATTCTGAAAGAAATTAAATTCATTTTCTTCCTCAAAATTCTACACACAACACCCCATAATGACAACATGAAAAAAGTTTATTTTTTTGAGATTTTTGCAAACTTATTAAAAATAAAAACTGAGAAATCACATGTACATAAGTATTCACAGCCTTTGCTCAGTACTTTGTTGATGCACCTTTGGCAGCAATTACAGCCTCAAATCTTTTTGAATATGATGCCGTAAGCTTGGCACATCAATCTCTGGGCAGTTTGGCCCATTCCTCTTTGCAGCACCTCTCAAGCTCCATCGGGTTGGATGGGAAGCGTCGGTGCACAGCCATTTTCAAATAACTCCAGAGATGTTCAATTGGATTCAAGTCTGGGCTCTGGCTGGGCCACTCAAGGACATTCACAGAGTTGTCCTGAAGCCACTCCTTTGATATCTTGGCTGTGTGCTTAGGGTTATTGTCCTGCTGAATGATGGACCGTCGCCCCAATCTGAGGTCAAGAGTGCTCTGGAGCAGGTTTTCATCCAGGATGTCTCTGTACATTGCTACATTCATCTTTCCCTCTATCCTAACTAGTCTCCCAGTTCCTGCCACTGAAAAACATCCCCACAGCATGATGCTGCCACCACCATTGGCATGGTTATGAGCGGTGCCTGGTTTCCTCCAAACATGATGCCTGGCATTCACACCAAAGAGTTCAATCTTTGTCTCATCAGACCAGAGAATTTTGTTTCTCATGGTCTGAGAGTCCTTCAGGTGCCTTTTGGCAAACTCCAGGTGGGCTGCCATGTGTGTTTTACTAAGGAGTGGCTTCCGTCTGGCCACTCTACCATACAGGCCTGATTGGTGGATTGCTGCAGAGAAGGTTGTCCTTCTGGAAGGTTCTCCTCTCTCCACAGAGGAGCACTGGAACTCTGACAGAGTGACCATCGGGTTCTTGGTCACCTCCCTAACTAAGGCCCTTCTCCCCCGATTGCTCAGTTTAGACGGCCAGCCAGCTCTAGGAAGAGTCCTGGTGGTTCCGAACTTCTTCCATTTATGGATGATGGAGGCCACTGTGCTCATTGGGACCTTCAAAGCAGCAAAAATCTTTCTGTACCCTTCCAGATTTGTGCCTCGAGACAATCCTGTCTCGGAGGTCTACAGACAATTCCTCTGACTTCATGCTTGGTTTGTGCTCTGACATGCACTGTCAACTGTGGGACCTTATATAGACAGGTGTGTGCCTTTCCAAATCATGTCCAATTAACTGAATTTACCACAGGTGGACTCCAGTGAAGCTATAGAAACATCTCAAGGATGATCAGTGGAAACAGGATGCAGCTGAGCTCAATTGTGAGCTTCATGGCAAAGGCTGTGAATATTTATGTACATATGATCTCTTAGTTTTTTATTTTTGATACATTTGCAGAAATCTAAAAAAAAAAAACTTTTTTCCACATTGTCATTATGGGGTATTGTGTGTAGAATTTTGAGGAAAAAAATTGAATTTAATCCCTTTTGGGAAAAAGCTGTAACACAACAAAATGTGGAAAAAGTGAAGTGCTTTGAATACTTTCCGGATGCCCTGTATATAGTTCATCCATCCATCATCTACCACTTATCCGGGAGTCCGGGTTGCAGGGGCAGCAGGCCAAGCAGAGTATCCCAGACTGCCGCCTAGTTCACATCACACCATGATCCCTCCTGCAGGTGGTGAGCCCACTGGAGGGCAGACCCATGTGGCTCCTTTGGATACACTAGATCCTTACTGTTAACTTTTCATGGTGATCTACTGGGCCACTCTTGGTCTGGCCCTTCACCCAGGACCAATTTGTCTTGGGACACCCTACCAGGGGCAAGTTTCCCCAGACGACTTAGCTCCTGGGATCATTAGGATACACAAGACTCCTCCACCATGATAAGGTGGCAATCCATGGAGGGGTATATATAGTTCAGTTTAACATAATCAGAGTTTGCTGTATAAATAGTGATCCATTCCAGTGTTTCCCCTTGGTTTACAGCCTCGGGGGGGAGAACTTAACAATTATTTTTGTAGTCGACTAATCAAACAACTATTTTTTTCAATTAGTCGACTAATTGCGATTATTTCTATCATGTCCACCATCTCTGCTTCCTGTTGGCACGGTTCATGTTCAGGGCTCCAGGTCATGTTTAACCTCACCTGTTTAAGTCTGCACACCTGTGAAAATCACTTTGTTGTCACTCTCTGTCTTAATATAACATAGCCTAGCCCCTGACAGACTGCTATAATGATGATGATGATGATTATAAAAAGCTCCCATAGCTAAATAGAATAACCACCCATGGAACAAGTTGGAAACTTGAACTTGACAGCTTAATAAAAATGTTTGGAGCAACACAATTAAGCAACACAAACTAAAATGCAGTCTTTAAAGGAACTCCGATTATATTGGCATGTTAGCTCTATATGCTTTATTTTGATGTTAGTAACATAACTATACTATAATTTTTTTGAAAATAATTCCCAGTTTTATATATTTTTAATAAAACTTTATTACGATGTAAATCGCCATTTTTGTTTACGTCGCAATGCATTCTGGGTAGTGACGTAGAATGGTTGTGGCCGGTATCAGCAGCGGTCTGTAAACAGCCTTTTCAGTTCGAACCAGTGCGAAGCCAAAGCAATAAAGACAATGACGAAGACACACAAAGTGAAAATGGACTTGAGAATGAAGACAGCAGCTGCGAGGAAGCTAGAGCTGGTCATGTTGGATGGTGTTTTTGTGGCAAATGTTCGCTAATGCTGATGGAGAAGGAGAGCATCTGTTGGAAAGAGCTCCACTTCATTTCTGCCGCTGTCCATGGCACCTGATGCTATAAATGTATCTTGTTCAGTCACTTGTTAAAGAGGTATAACAGGATGCATGCCTGCTTTACAGATCTGTCCTGTATCACAGCACATCAAAGCTTTGATGCCGTTTGCATTAAGCTGTTGTTTGTAGCCAGACACACCTGTGAGCTCTTTCATGAGCTGGGGGCGACGAAAATCCTCAAAATCCTCAGGGCTAAAGTGATGAGAGCACAGCTGCGGGTCTTTGGGAAGTTGGACTCTTCCAACCGCATCCTCCCACTTTTTTTTTTTCCACAATATTTTTATTGAACCTTTTTACAAACATAACACAAACAATCAGACAGTAACACTAAAGTAATAAAAAAAAAAAAACTACTAAAAAAACCCCACCAACAACCACTAACAAGAACAGGTCTTCAACAATGCTCCTCTGTTTAGTCTAGGCAGTCCATTACATAAGTATACATATTATACATTCACCAGTTTGGAATTTACAAGGTCTACACACATCAGTCACCTTCTTCTTCAAAAGTTATGTTTAAATTCTTTACATAATCAATGAAAGGTCTCCATATATTCTCAAACACATTTTCCTTTGATTTCAGTATATATGTTATTCTTTCTAGTGGAAGGTTTGTTGACATCTGTCTTAACCACTGAGTCACAACTGGTCTATGAGTCTTTTTCCACAGTAGTGCAATACATTTTTTGGCTTTAAGCAAACTGAGGTCTATGAATGCTCTTTCACTTTTATTAAAATTGTGCTTTTCTGGATACAGACCCAACAAAAACAATTTAGGATTCAATATGATTTGTTTTGAAATTATTTTTTCAATTATTACCCTCACCTCTTCTCAAAACATTCTAATTTTCCTACATTCCCATAAACAATGAAATAAGGTTCCTTTACTTTCCATACATTTTGTGCACGTATCTGGTATGTTTTTGTTATATCTATTTAATTCCACCGGTGTAACATACATCCGCATTAACCATTTAAAATGTATCAATTTAAGATGTACATTTATTGATTTGGTTTGAGCTTCTGTACAAGCCAATTCCCATTGTTCCTCTGAAATTTCAATTTGCAGGTCTTCTTTCCAATAATTTAATCTTTTCTGTGAGTTTTCACTTGAAGATAGTGTCAATGAATTCTAAAACTCTGAAATAATACCCTTTCTCTTACTATCTTTCGTCAAAATTTTTTCCAAGGATGAATAAATAGGTCGAGTGAGAGCATTGTTTTGATTTGATTGAATAAAGTTCCTAAGCTGAAGATATTTAAAACAATGTGTTCTATTAAGATTAAATTTGATCCTCAGCTCTTCAAAAGACATTATGTTATCTGAACATGACAGATATAAATCTTGAATCTTTTGAATCCCTTTTAAATTCCATACTTTAAATACAGCATCCGCTCTCCCTGGTTTAAAATATTGATTACCCCATATTGGGCTAAATTGTGACAGTAAATGTGGTTCTTTTAAATATTTTTTAATTTCACACCATATTTTGATCATATGCTTTACAAATGGATTTTTAACTTGTTTCTGTAATTTTTTTGCCGAGTCTGAGTATATGAATAAGGGAAGAGGTAAAGGTAAATTGTATGATTCCATTTCAGTCCAGTAAGGGAGATCATTTGATGAAAAATAATATGTCATAGACCTCAGTTGTGCTGACCAGTAATACAACATAAAGTTTGGACATTTCAGACCTCCACGATCAAATGGTAAATATGGTAAGGACAGACATAATCTAGCCTTCCTGTTGTTCCATATAAATTCCACTAACTTTTTTTTAATTCTTGAGAATAGATCTGAAGGTGGTGGCAAAGGAATGTATTGAAATAAATAAAGTATTTTAGGTAAGATATTACTTTTAAGTATATTGATTCTCCCGATCATTGACATTGGTAGTGACATCCATCTCTGAATTAACTCATTAATGTCTGTCATTAAGGCTTCATAGTTGGCACTGGCGACTGATTCTAGCTTAGGCACAATTTGAATTCCTAAATATTTAAACTGATTTACAACATTGAATTGATTTACCTCAGAAGCTGGGTGATTTCTCTGGGTCTCATTTAGCATTAATATTGAAGCTTTAGTTTTATTTATTTTATATCCTGATATTTCCCCAAAATTCTTTATTAAATTCAACAAGGTCGGGATTGATTTTTTAAGATTCGACATAAAATTATGTCATCGGCATACAGGGAGATTTTATGTTCTGTTGGTCCAACTTTAATTCCATATATTTGTGGATGTAAACGTACTGCCGTCGCTAAAGGTTCAATTGCCATAGTAAACAATAAAGGTGAAAGTGGACAGCGTTGTTGACATCCTCTATTGATCTTTATTGATTTTGAAATATTGCTGTTTGTTAGGATTTCTGCTGTAGCATTATTGTATATTATCTGAACCCATTTTATGAAATTATTTCCAAGTCCAAACCTTTGTAAGACTTCAAAAAGAAAGGGCCATACGACTCTATCAAAGGCCTTTTCGGCGTCCAATGATAGGAGAGCTGTATCCGGTGCTTCTTTATTAGAATAAATAATATTAAATAGTCTTCTTACATTATGGAAGCCTTGTCTTCCCTTTATAAAGCCATTCTGATCTCGGTTAATAATATTTGGTAATATTTCTTGTATTCGTCTTGCTAAAAATTTGCAGATTATCTTAAGGTCAGCATTTAATAGACTTATTGGTCTCATATTTTCACATTTATTAGAGGGTTTACCTGGTTTTGGCAACAGTATAATTAAGGCATTATTCATGTATGTTGGTAAATTACTATTTTGAAATGCTTCTAAAACCATTTCCAAAAAAGGTTTTATTAATTTATTCTTAAATTTTTTTATAAAGGTCAACTGGAAGACCATCTGGTCCTGCACTTTTTCCTGATTTCATATTATCAATGGCTAGCCCAACTTCTTCTTGACTAATTTTAGACTCCAGTATCTCCCTGTTTTCATTTGGAATACACGGTATAGATAGTCCATCCAAAAACCCTTTTAGTTTTGTTAAGTCAGTTTCATTTTTTGTATCATATAATTTTTCATAGTAATCTCTGAAGGCTCTATTAATTTCTAAAGGATCTACAACTACCTGTCCGTTACTTATAATACTGGTGACTGGTGTTTTAAATTCTAATTGTTTAATCTGCCATGCCAATAATTTTCCTGATTTTTCACCTTGTTCATAAAAAGATTGCTTCAATCTCAGAAGACTCGAGGCAGCTCTATTTGCTGATTTTTTGTCATATTCAGCTCTCAGAATCAGTAATTCATTCTCTAACTTTGGGTCACTTCCTGCATACACTTTTTCTTGAAGAATTTTTAGTTTATGTTCCAATTGGACTCTCTCCTCTCGAGTCTTCTTAGATTTTGAACCTGTATAACTAATAATATGTCCCCTAATAAAAGCTTTGAAAGCCTCCCACTTTATACATGCTGATGTTAGTGTAGTATTGATATCAAAGAACTCATCTATCTGCTTTTCTATGTACTTAACAAATTCCTCATCCTGAAGCCATTTATGCTGAAATTGCCACCTACCTGGTTCCTTTGTCAATTTCTTATCTACATATATGAGACAACAGGGTGCATGATCAGAGATCACAATATTACCATAAAAGCAGTTTTGAATCTTGGACCTTAATTCTGTGGCGATCAAAAAATAGTCAATACGTGAGAATGTTTTATAGGTATTAGAATAACAAGAGTAGGCTTTAACTTGTGGTTTCATTTCCCTCCAGATATCTAGCAATCTCAATTCTTTCATAAAATGCTTAATGATCATCCTGCATCCATTGTGCGTACAGTCCAGTCCTGTTGATCTATCTATACCGGGGTTCAATGTACAATTAAAATCCCCTGCTATTATATGTTGCCCTGTAAGTGATGATAAGATAAGAAATAAATTAGCAAAGAACTTTTGATCATCTATATTGGGGCCGTATAAGTTCACCAGATTTATATTTTCTAATAGCAAAGATCCTTGAATAATTAGATATCTTCCAAATTTGTCTCCAATTACATTTTTCACTTGAAATGGGACTGATTTATGTATGAGAGTCATAACTCCCCTGGCTCGGGATGAAAATGATGAGGTAAATACACTTCCTTGCCATCTACTCCTAATTCTTTTTACATCCTCCTCTATTAGATGAGTTTCTTGTAAAAACACAATTTTTGAACCTATGTCTTTTATTTTATTCATAACTTGTTTAAGTTTTTTAAAATTTTGTAGACCTCTGCAATTCCATGAAGTTAAATTAAGATTAACGCTTTGGTCTATGATCAATAGGGAGTTTGGGATTACCTCGCAATATAAACATGCTCATACAGAGAAGCAAAAACATGAGTGGTTGAACATTCATTCTACAAACTACACAAAAACAAATTCCCCCTTCCCACATTCGTGGTGATCCCCCCAAAATCAAAAAAAAAATTCTGTCTCCCGATATAGCCATCGACCGCTCCACACCCACGAGGACCAGCCAAAGCCACTCCTTCTTCATCCTCCCAATCACCCTAACTCTACTGCTTTAAATGACGTAACATTAACTCTCTTCTGTAGTTTTCCAACTTAACTCCAAAATTTTATAGCAACTTTGTACATCATAGGTTTTTTTTTTTTTAATATGTAATACAATCTATATTTTGTAAACTTGCTATATGCTTCAAATCAGTTAGATGCCTGTGCAAATGCTTAAATATTCTACCTTATATTTTGTTCATGCTTAGCTCCCACCAGTCTCTACTTGGATCTTCCCGATGAACTCCTGCGCCTCCTCAGGGGTCTTGAAGATGTGTGTTCCGCCCCCATACGTGACCAACAGTCTTGCAGGGTGAATTACTCCATGACGAATCCCAAGGTTGCGCAGCTCTTTACGGACGGGGTCAAACTGCTTCCTCAACCGTTGAATTCCTGTGGCCAAGTCTGGATAGAACCACACCTGTTGATCCTGGTATTTAATTTCTCCTTTGGCTCGCGTCGCGTCAAAGATCGTCATCCTGTCTCTGTAGCTGAGGAACTTCATAATTAACGTCCTCGGTGCTGCCTTATTATCTCTCTGTGGTCCAATTCGGTGTGCGCTTTCTAAAACAACTGATGATTGCAGCTCCGCGTTGTTCAGCGCTTCTGGAATCCACTTTTCCAAAAAGGAACATGGGTCCCGACCCTCGGTTCCCTCCAGTAGACCTACCAGCCTCAGGTTGTTCCGTCTCGACCGGGACTCCAAGTCCAGGACATTATCTTCCAGACATTTTTTTTTTTTTTTTTCCAAAGTGCGCACCTTTAATTGAAGGCTGGCGACATTATCTTCAGCACTGGAAACTCGAAGCTCCACCTGTGCCACTCGTTCCACACAGTCACCCAATTCTTTTCTCATTCCTTCCAACGCTGCCATAATCCCATCAAATTTAGCGGAAAAGTCTGCTCTCATTGAACTAATGGCAGCGAGCACTGCACCTGTGCCGTCGCCCGCAGTCACCGCACCGCTGCTAGCTTCCTCCGCCATATCTGGAGCTTTATCTGCTGCATCACGGACGTGAAAGTCCGTTAATTTGGACTGTTTCGGCGGTTCAATTTTTCCTCCACCTGATTTTCCAGCCTTAGGCTTCACCGGCATATCCTCGCCCAAACGCTGGGATAGGTTCTGTTCCAATTGAGAGAGTTATTTGCCGATTTTTTTCCTCTAGGAGCAGAGCAGAGTGATACGTGGCCGCCATAACCGGAAGTCCGCATCCTCCCACTTTTAATAATAATAATAATAATGCATTAGATTTATATAGCGCTTTATCATAGACACTCAAAGCGCACGCTCAAGCGTGCATTCAAGCGTGTGCTTTGAGCGATATAGCGCTTTATCATAGACACTCCTCAAGCGTGTGCTCAAGCGTGCGCTTTGAGTGATATAGCGCTTTATCATAGACACTCAAAGAGTGACGGAAACGTGGCGGCCAATCCGCGCCAACGGCCTCTCCGGCCACCACCGAACATTTGAACATTTTTACACATTCATACCCAGTGTTATGGGCACTGGAGGCAATGTGGGTGAAGTGTCTTGCCCAGGGACACAACGGCAGGATATCTGGGGAGAGCGGGATTACGAACCGCCAACCATCGGGTTATTAGACGACCTGCTCTACCTCCTGAGCCGCTGCCGCCCCACTTTTTCCTCAACTTTCCCTCTTTAGGAAAGCTATGGAGGCTTACCTCGCTCTCTTTATTTCCCTTTGATTGGAAATTACATCCAAAAGCCGCGCAATGTGGCATTTTCACTGACAAATGGCAGTGGTTCGTTGCTTCACTTCTTGGCTTGTATAAGACAGAAAAAACAGCTGCAACCATTCTACGTCACTACCCAGAATGCATTGCGACGTAAACAAAAATGGCAATTTACATCGTAATAAAGTTTTTTAAAAATATATAAAACTGGGAATTATTTTCAAAAAAAATTATATTATAGTTATGTTACTAACATCAAAATAAAGCATATAGAGCTAACATGCCAATATAATCGGAGTTCCTTTTAACCCAAAAATAAAGTGCAAAAACTCAAATAAGCAGCTTCTGCTGCACCATGGAAAGCTGTTGTAACTCTACATGTTCAAAACAACCAAGAGTAACAAATAACAGTTTGCAGATGCTTTTAAGTTACAGTGCAGGAATGTCATCCTTCACGACATGTACAATGAAATATTTAAGCCATTTTAATTTATTTTTGATGATTATGGTTATAGTTTTTATAAATTAAATTACAAATCATGGTATTGTAATTTACTGAGATGCACTAATATTCAGAATGAAGGCTGATATTGCCACAACAAAAAAAGGGAAGATGGAGAGTAAGCCACTCCTCTAATTCACTAATTTAGTGCACTTAACACGTTAGCCAGCAGAACTGAAATGGCTCAGCCGTTAGCAGCTATCATCCGAAGCCCTTTTTCCACAAGTACCTAGTCAGCCCTACTCAGCTCGACATGGTGTGGTTGGTTTTCCATTACAACTGAGTACCACCTCAAGTGGGTGGGTTCATTACAGGAAGGCGGACCGTTATCCGTTATGTTGTTGACATGCTGACATTTTCACTGATAAATAATGTAAAAGATGCTTAAAATCACAAAACACTCACCATCTTCCCCATGAGCAGACGTCAGCTCGGAGACTTCATGGTATACTTTTTCATTTCAGATCGCTTTGCCGCAGCAGGGCCGACAAGGCTGAAAAGTTCATAGTTGTCAAATTTGACCCAATGTAGTTTATTTTCAAGTGCAGGGATCCAAGCACTGCAACACCAATGGGAGAACTGTGCGCACCGATGGGGAGACTGTTGAAAAATAACCACATTTGGTCAAATTTGACCACTATATGAACTTTTCAGCCCCGGCGCTGGCGGAGCATTCCGACATGAAATACTAGGTCTCCGAGCTGATGGCTGCTCACGGGGAAGATGGTGAGTGTTTTGTGATGGTGTTGATTTATGTGCAGTCATTTATTTCGTTGATTATCACAGAAATAATAAAAACTCATGGCCGAATTTACAAATGGTGGTTTTGAATCTTGTGAAGACGTTGCTCTCATTAACTGACGTTACGCCCTGGCCAATCAGTGGCCTGCAATCTGTTGACGTCACATTTTCAGTTCGACTCAGCACAGTTGGAACCTCACTGAAGTAGGTCCCAAAAAAGTATCAGGTACTGATGGAAAACCCTACAAACCGAGTCGAGGTGAGTAGGCCTGAATAGGTACTAGTGGAAAGGGGCCACAAGAGGCATCATTGTCCGACAGGTAAGCTAACATAAGCAGCACATGGTAACAGTTCAGTCCATTTTCTAAAGCTGAGACAGTAGCTCATTGAAAATAAGAAGCACTAAATTTACTTGCTAACCTTGCCAATACGGTGTTTATAAGTGGCCCAACTTCATTTATCACCCGGACGGAGCACAGCAGAGACCCGCTGACAGGCAGCCGAGCTGGCAGAGCGGAGGGATGAGGGGGAGGAGGATGGATGCGTCGCTGTAGTGCTGTGATAATGACAACTCTGCTATACAGAGTTTGCATTTAACTTGTTTCATTTGTTTATTTTCAGTAAAATTCTGCTATACTTTGGAAAGTTTTGACCGCTTCTTCTCCGTGATTTTCTCTCTTCTGTGTCGCCATGATGCGCTCCTCTTCTTCTTCGCTGGAACAGTTAAACTGAACATTTCCACCGCATGCATATAAACTTTAAAATTAAATGATTTGTTGACAATAAAAATCTGCATCGAGAAATTTTTATGATCAACGTCATCTGTGTTTACGCGCAGGAGGGTTCTGCCCCACCACATACCAGAGCACACAGGAGAAGAGACAGAAATGGGCTGCTGTTGTGTAAATAAGATAAATAACATAAAGATATTTAATTTGTTTAATTAAATGGTAAATGGCGTTCACTTATATAGCGCTTTTCTTCTCAACTAGGATGACCAAAGCGCTTTACAGATCCTGCAATCCACCGATTCACACACACATTCACACACTGATGGCGGCAGAGCTGCCATACACACAGGCGCTAACCAGGCCACCAGGAGCAACTGGAGGTTCAGTGTCTTGCTCAAGGACACTTCGACAAGCGGACAGCAGACAGAGCGGGAATCGAACCCATGACCCTCCGATCAGTAGTCGATCACACTACACCTGTGCCACTGCCGCCCCCCCCCCCCCCAAAAAAAGAAAAGGACAAGGTAAAGCCTTGTTCTGTAGTGAATGCATTTTAAAATGACTTCTGTTGTGATCTGGTGCTGTATAGAAAAATAAAATTAACTTGACAGTCTTTGGGGAAAGGGGTTCGTTGGGGAGCAGGGCACCCCCTCCCCCCTTCAGATATAATGGTATGGGTATTTAGTCGTATTTAAACCTAAATCTGAAGTGTTTATTCCACTGGAAAATATTTAATTAGATCAAGACCAGGGTGGAAAAAATGCTGCAAGATCCCACTATCAATACTTTTTGAGTTGTGCCCTCTTGTGGTTGTGTTGAGTGACTGCAAACACAATTATTCAGAAGTTTTGTCAAAACAAAATGGTGATTAGCACTGTAAATATACATTACTCTGCTCTGGAGTTTACAGGGACTGGAAGTTTTGTCATGTTAGTTAGTTAGTTAATCCCTTCACACCTGAAGGTGTATATGGGCGGCGCCTATCTCCGTTTCTCTGACCCTAGGCCACACAGCTACTGTAAGTAGTGAAAGCTACAGCGAGGGGTCAGTCCTCTGGTAGCTCTGTGTGTAACTTTACTTTCCCCATTCCATTATGCGGAGCACCATGCTAGAAGGCAGAAAGCACCATTTTTATATGGTCTTTGGTATGACCCGGCTGGGATTTGAACCCCTGCCTCCCGGGTGTGGGTCGGATACTCTCTGGATTAATTCAGACATGTAGAAGGTAGGTTGGTGTGATTATCTCAGGAATGGCATCTTTAAAGGTTGAACACCGTATCACTTGGACTAAAGGCTTGTTGTCAGTTAATGGTGTTTGGCTGTACATTTATGATCAGTATTTAAAGCCAATTTCAGGAGCAAAGGGGGAGTGGAAATGGCAACTTGATTGATCGATACAGACATGCGGCTGCAATTTGTTTTCCATTTGCACAACTGCAAACATCTGGGCTCTTCAGATTTGTAGTCATGTCTCACTAAATTGAAGTTTAACAAGTGTTGATGATTGCATTTACATCAGTATTTTTCAACCTTTTTTGAGCCAAGGAACCTTTTTTACATTGGAAAAAAATCTTGTGGCACCGCACCCACCAAAAATGTTACAAAACAACACATGGTAGACTGTTACACCATATATAATGACAATTTAGTCTTGTAATTATACTCCTTCAGTGTGAAACCAGGGCCTGTTTAGTTAAACACAAAGCTGGTTGGTTCAGGACCTCTGATCGTCACTTCCTTGTGGTAATGTATCGTCACTTCCTGTTTTGCTGTCTGCCTGTGTGGTTTGCTCTCCAGCTCTCCAGCCACTAGCTATGGCTACTACCTCTCTTTCCTCTCCTCCTCTGGTGTGCTCTCTCTGTCAGATGTTTAGCTACACCTCTGCCTCTTTTAGTGATAACGGTAAATGTAATAAATGTTGTCTTTTTGAGGCGCTCGAGGCGAGGTTGTCTGATTTGGAATCCCGGCTCCGCTGCATTGAAACACCGTCTGCGCCAGTTAATCTCGACGGACGCCCATTAGCTGCAGCGGAGCTAGCTAGCTTAGGTCCCACTGTCAGCGGTTCCCCGGCTCTCCTCAGCAGCGAGGAGACTGGGTGGGTGACGGTGAGAAGGAAGCCTAGTCGCAAAGCCCCGGTTCACCACCAACCTGTTCACGTTTCTAATCGTTTTTCCCCGCTCAGCGACACACCCGCTGAGGAAAAAACTCTGATCATTGGCGACTCTGTAGTCAGAAACGTGAACCTAGAGACTCCAGCGGTCATAGTCCAATGTATTCCTGGGGCCAGAGCAGGCGACATCGAGTCAAATTTGAAAATGCTGGCTAAAAGTAACTGTAAATACTCCACAATTGTTATTCACGCCGGCATTAATGACATCCGACTCCGGCAGTCGGAAGTCGGAAGTCACGAAACTTAATATAGAATCGGTGTGTGAGTTCGCAAAAACGATGTGTGCCACTGTAGTATTCTCTGGGCCCCTCCCCAATCTGACCAGTGATGACATGTTTAGTCGCTCGTCATCCTTGAACCGCTGGCTGTCTGTGTGGTGTCCTAAAAATGACGTGGGCTACATTGACAATTGGAGCTCTTTTTGGGGAAAACCTGGTCTTATGAGACGAGACAGCATTCATCCCACTTTGGATGGTGCTTCTCATTTATCTAACAATCTGGCATCTTTTTTATTCATATTTCCAAAACCCTGACTACTCAGAGTTGGGACCAGGAAGCAGAGTCGCAGTCTTACACGCCTCTCTGCAGCTCCTCTTCATCCGCCACCCCTCAGCTTAGCCCCTGTCTTCCCCATCAGAGAATCGTTGTCTGCTCCCTCCAAAGTAAATAAAAATATAATGTATAAGCATCCCAAAGTGATAAAGCAAAATATTGGTAAAACTCAAATTAAACATAAAGCCTCTAAATTGAATGATTTGGCCTCTGTTCCTCCTCATAATTTAAAAATTAAATGTGGTTTATTAAATATTAGGTCTCTAACTCCCAAGTCTCTGTTAGTCCATGATCTGTTAATTGATCATCAGATTGATTTAATTTCCCTTACAGAGACTTGGTTAGGGCAAGAGGATTATGTTGGTTTAAATGAATCAACTCCCTCTGGTTATTTAAACTGTCAAAATCCCAGAAGTTCTGGTCATGGAGGAGGAGTAGCAACAATTTACCATTCCAAATTACTAGTTAATGTAAAGCAAAAAACATGTTATAATTCCTTTGAGGGCCTGGTCCTCAGTGTTGGGCACTTTAGCAATTTCAGGTTAAACCCAATTTTATTTGCCATAGTTTATCGTCCCCCATCAACCTATTCAGAATTTTTATCCGAATTTGCTGATTTCTTAGCTGATTTAGTGCTGAAATCTGATAGAATAATTATAGTAGGGGACTTTAATATACATGTGGATGTAGATAGTGACTGCCTTAATGTGGCTTTTAATTCAATATTAGACTCGATTGGGTTTTCTCAGAAAGTAGGAAATACATTGGACCTTGTTCTGACATATGGCATAGAAATAGAAAATCTTGTAGTGTCTCCTCATAACCCTGTACTGTCAGACCATTGTCTGTTAACCTTTGATTTTACTATTTCTGACTATTTGGCTCCTAAAGAAAAATATTATCACAGTAGATGCCTCTCAGATGATGCTGTTTCCAAATTTATGCAGATTGTTTCCTCTATGCCATGTGTCAACACAACGGAAATAAGCTATAGACAGCTTGCTCCTTCTGTAATTGATAACATGGTGGATAGTGTTTCAGCTTCTCTGCATCAGGCTCTAGACTTGGTGGCCCCCTTAAAAAAGAAAAAGTCTAATCAGAGATTTTTAACTCCTTGGTTCAACACAGAAACTCGTAGCTTAAAACAGAAGACTCGTCAATTAGAAAGAAAATGGCGCTCTACTAATTTAGATGAAATCTATTTAGCTTGGAGAAATCATCTTTTAATTTATAAAAAATCTCTTAGAAAAGCTAGAACGAGTTATTACTCTGCATTAATAGAAGAGAACAAGAATAATCCCAGGTTTCTTTTCAGTACTGTAGCCAGGTTGACAAAGAGTCAGGACTCTGTCAATCCTAGCATCCCCTTAGAGCTTACTAGTCAGGACTTTATGAACTTTTTCAATAATAAAATTTCATCCATCAGAGATAAAATCAATCAGATTCTTCCCACAGTTAACTTAAATACTGTAACTATTACAACTCCTTCTATTGATATCTGTCTTGATGAGTTTACTCCAATCGACCTTTGTGAGTTAGACAAAATAGTTTCCTCATCCAAACCTTCAACTTGTCTTTTAGACCCTATTCCTACCAGGTTATTTAAAGAAGTCTTCCCACTTATTGGTAGCTTTATTCTTCATATAATCAATTCTTCATTAACTTTAGGCCATGTACCGCAGGCTTTTAAAACAGCTGTAATTAAACCCTTACTCAAAAAGCCAACGCTAGATCCAGGAGCTTTAGCTAACTATAGACCAATCTCTAATCTCCCTTTCATTTCAAAAATCTTAGAGTTGTTGCTACGCAATTATTTGACCACCTGCAGGGAAATGGTTTACTTGAAGAGTTTCAATCTGGGTTTAGAATCCATCATAGTACTGAAACAGCCTTAGCGAAGGTCACTAACGACCTCCTCATTGCATCTGATAATGGACTAGTTTCTGTACTTGTCCTTTTAGATCTTAGTGCAGCTTTTGATACTATTGATCATAATATTCTACTTGATAGATTAGAACACTATGTTGGACTTAATGGAACTTCGTTGCAGTGGTTTAGATCTTATTTATCTGATAGGTTCCAGTTTGTTCATGTAAATGATGAGTTTTCTTTCAGCTCAAAGCTTAGTCATGGAGTTCCACAGGGATCTGTGCTAGGCCCTACTCTTTTTAGTTTATATATGCTTCCGTTAGGCAACATTATTAGAAAGCACTGTATACATTTTCATTGTTATGCAGATGACACACAATTATACCTGTCAATGAAGCCAGATGATACTAATCAATTAGCCAAGTTAGAAGCCTGTCTTAAGGAAATCAAAGCTTGGATGACTTGTAATTTCCTGCTATTAAATTCAGATAAGACTGAAGTCATTCTTGTTGGTCCAAAAAACCTTAGAAATTCCTTTCCAAATCAAACTTTCAGTTTGGATGCAGTTACTCTTTCTCTTAATAGCTCTGTGAGGAACCTTGGAGTTATTTTTGATCAGGATTTGTCCTTCAATTCACATATTAAATTTGTTTCTAAGACTGCCTTCTATCATTTGCGTAATATTGCCAAGATTAGGAGCATCTTGTCTCAGAGTGATGCTGAGAAGCTGATCCACGCTTTTGTTAGCTCGAGATTAGATTATTGTAATTCTTTATTATCAGGCTGTCCTAAAACATCTTTAAAAAGTCTTCAGCTGATCCAAAATGCTGCAGCAAGAGTTTTAACAGGTACTAGAAAGAGAGATCATATCTCTCCGGTTCTGGCCTCCCTTCATTGGCTTCCCATAGAGTTTAGAATTAAGTTTAAAATCCTTCTTCTTACTTACAAAGCTTTAAACAATCAGGCTCCTTTTTATTTAAAAGATCTGATACTACCGTATCATCCTAACAGAGCACTACGCTCCCAAAATGCAGGATTACTTGTAATACCTAGAATCTCCAAAAGTACAATGGGAGGCAGAGCCTTCAGTTATCAAGCTCCTCTCCTGTGGAATCAGCTGCCAATCTGGATTCGGGAGTCAGACTCGATCTCTGTTTTTAAGAATAGGGCTAAAACGTACCTTTTTGATATAGCCTACAATTAGGGAGGGATCATGTGTTTCTGAACCCTCCCTTAGTTATGCTGCTAATAGGTTTAGTCAGCCGGGGGACCTCCAGTAATGCACTGGGCCTCACTCCTTTCCTTACTCTCTATGAAATATTTTTTTTTTTGCTGGTCATTAACATTTGTTTGTTCTCTCCCATAGATTGAGTCCCCATCGTGCTGTTTGCTCTCTACATGTCTGTTCTTTTCTTCTTCTCTATCCCCTCACCCCCCAGCCAGTCGCAGCAGATGACTGCCCCTCCCTGAGCCTGGTTCTGCTGGAGGTTTCTTCCTGTTAAAAGGGAGTTTTTCCTCTCCACCGTCGCCAAGTGCTTGCTCACAGGGGATCGCCTGATTGCTGGGGTCTTTCTGCAACTGTGGGGGTCCCCCCTTCAGTTGATAGTGCTATGAGATGACTGTTGTTGTGAAATGGCGCTATATAAATAAAGTTGAATTGAATTGAATTGAAATTGAATTGAAAGCTGATATCCTGGCAGGAACTGAAGAAAGGCATAAATGAAGCTCTTCATCCACAACTCTCGATTTCTCTCTTTAGTTTTTACAGCTGTCTGGCTTGAAAAGCCCAGGTTTTTCTCATTAAAGTTACCTGTTTTTCCCAAGACTTTTTAGAGATGTTTTATTACAGTCTGACAAAGAATTACATTAATCTAATCTATAACTAACAAAACTGTGGATTAGTTTCCAAGCATCACTCTGAGATAAGATATTCCTAATCTTAGCAATATTACATAAAGGATAAAAAGCAGTCTTAGAAATAATTTTGATGTGCAAGTTAAAGGACAAATCTTAATCATGCATAACTCCAAGGTTCCTCACAGAACTGTTAAAATAATACCATCTAAACTAAGTGCCTGATTTGGGATAGCTCTTCTGAGGGTTTTTTTGGGATGGGGCCAACTACAATGACTTCAATCTTATCTGAAGTTAATAGTGAGGAATGGTAAATCATGCATGCTCTGATTTCCTTAAGACATGCCTCTAGTTTAGTTAATTGATTACTGTCATCTGGCTTCATTGACAAGTATAATTGTGTGTCATCTGCATAACAATGGAAATTTATGCAATGCTTTCTAATAATATTACCTAACAGAAGCATATATAAAGTAAAAAAAAAGTTAAAAAAAAAAAAGGGACCTAACACAAACCCTGTGGAACTTTGTGACAAGAGTATTTTCTGAACAGAGTAATATTGTTGTATTAACTTTAACCTAATACACAACTTTGTTTTTATTTTTCTCTTAAGTTTCTCCACGAGTTCAGATGAAAATGAGCACATATGAAAAAATCTGTCAGACTCACATCATGCTTCTGCATGTATTAAACATAATGTGGTCTGTCACTTTAAGAGTCACTGTATAACATTTTTAAATTAATTTCACCTTGTTGGTTAAAAAACAACAATATATCAGAAAATGTGGATATCGGCAGATAATCATCCAGTCCCCTCCACAGTCTCATAGAGTATATACATAAAATCTGACTTTGAAAGAGCATTTTCATTCAGCTATTTTATTTAGAATATCTAAATGTGAACGTCTGTTTCTCTCTCCAGGCCCACTGAGACAGACTTTTACCCACAATCCTCTCCAGCAGACACCTCCCATCGCTGCAGCTTCAGCTAAATACAAACCAGCTGCAGGAAAAGCAAGGCCGTGGAAGGACACGACTGGTTAAACCTGACAGCCTGTTTGCTCCACAATAATAATGAATTGTGTATATATTTATGGCTATAGAGAAGGCAGGTTTGGGCAAACATTGTCATTATGCATTATTCTAATAAAAAAGTCTGCCTTAAAACAACCACATTTTTGTGTGTCATTGTGTTTTTAAGCTTTGCTAGCAGAATGAAATGAATGAGTCGTTGTCTTGTCAGTCATTTTTATTATAAATACACAATTATAGATCAGCAGTTTGAAATGTGCTAAAAATAGCCCTTAGCTACAAATTGACAGTATAAAACTCCACCGTTGTGTCTGATCATCCACTCATTCCCCATCCCTCTGTATAGGACTAGTGAACTTGATTTTAAAAAGTGCACTGCCTGGCTTATTCTGTCATATGAAGTTGGTGTGAAAATAAATACCAACATGTATTTTTAAGTAAATATAAGTATATGTTAAATTAAGTGAATTAACAGGTGCATCTCAATAAATTAGAATGTCATCGAAAAGTTGATTTATTTCAATAATTCAATTCAAAAAATAAAACTTGTATAGATTCATTACATACAGAGTGATATATTTCAAGTGTTTATTTCTTTTAATTTTGATGGTTATGGCTTATAGCCCATGAAAACCCCAAATTCACTTTCTCAAAAAATTTGAATATTACATAAAATTAATTTTACAAAAAGATTTTTTAATAGAAATGTTGGCCGACTGAAAAGTATGTCCATGTATACACTCAATACTTGATCTGGGCTCCTTTTGCATAATTACTGCATAAATGCAGCATGGCATGGAGGCAATTAGCCTATGTTACTGCTGAGGTGTTATGGAAGCCCAGGTTGCTTTGATAGCGGCCTTCAGCTCGTCTACATTATTGGGTTTGGTGTATTTCATCTTCCTCTTGACAATACTCCATAGATTCTCTATAGGATTTAGGTCAGGAGAGTTTGCTGGCTAATCAAGCACAGTGATGCCATGGTCATTAAACCAGGTATTTGTACTTTTGGCAGTGTGGGCAGGTGCCATGTCCTGCTGGAAAATGAAATAAGCATCTTCATAAAGCTTGTCAGCAGAGGGAAGCATGAAATGCTCTAAATTTTCTGTTAGATGGCTGCACTGACATTGGACTTGATTAAACAGTGGCAAAACACCAGTAGATGGCATGGCTTCACATATCATCATTGATTATGGAAACTTCACACCGGACCTCAAGCAACTTGGATTCCGTGCCTGTTCACTCTTCCTCCAGAGTCTGGGACCTTGATTTCCAAGTGACAGGACTTGGCACCTGATTTGGGGAGCCATGCCATCTACTGGGGTTAGTCCACTGTGTTTTATCAAGTCCAAAGTCAATGCAGCTGTCTACCCAGACATTTTAGAGCACTTCATGCTTCCCTCTGCTGACAAGGTTTATGGAAATGCTGATTTCATTTTCCAGCAGGACTTGGCACCTGCCCACACTGCTGCCAAAAGTACCAAAGCCTGGTTGGCCAGCAAACTCTCCTGACCTAAACCCCATACAGAATCTATGAAGTATCATCAACAGGGAGATGAGAGACACCAGACCCAACAATGCAGATGAGCTGAAGGCTGCTATCAAAGCAACCTGGGCCTTCAGAGCACCTCAGCAGTAACACAGGCTGATCACCTCCATGCCATGCCACAGTGATGCAATATTAATTCATGCAAAAGGAGCCCTGATCAAGTATTGCGTGTGTGCATGGAAATACTTTGTCGGCCTACACTTCTATTAAAAAAAAAATCATTTTTTTAAAAGTTGATCTTATGTAATATTCTAATTTTTTGAGAAACTGGTTTCCAGGTTTTCATGAACTGCAAGCCATAACCATCAAAATTAAAAGAAATAAACACTTGAAATATATCACTGTCTGTAATGAGTCTATATAAAATATGAGTTTCATTTTATGAATTAAATTACTGAAATAAATCAACTTTTTGATATTCTAATTTAGTGAGATGCACCTGTAATTAATTAAGAAAACTGAGGCTCTTGATTGTTCCCCTGTTGCATTGTGGGATAAACTGGCTAATGAAGTGACCATCAACCAACCATTAGAAATTATTCAGCACCATCAAACAAATCATGTTTACTTTAGAACTTTAGAAATGTACCAACTTAACAGCTCTATACAAAACGACCCTGGAAGCATTTAAGTAGGTTTGCAAACAGGTGAAATTTTGTCACTTCTGAAAATAACTTCCAATGCGGTTGAATAATTTCGAGCATGACTGTAAATGGTGATTAATTTATAATTGGTCCATATTTTGATACCCCTACACCAAGGGTCTGCAACCTTTGCCAACCGAAAAGCCATTTTGCCCATCTTCAACTAAAATGGATGTGGCTGAGGGCCGCAACAGCAATTTGACCTTTAAAATAAAGATTGTTCTGCTTATAAAGTTTTTTTTTATACACATAGCTCTGAATATTATGTGGCATTAATGAATTCATACAAGACTGAAAAAAAACTCAAGCTTTATATATAGCTTCATTCATGAAATAAAAATATTAGATATATTACAAATTGTTTTGTGCTGAAAAGGCTTTATCTGAAATTATATCTGACCATATTTTTTTGTATACTTTTTTTGAATTATCAACACATTCATAAATTGTTTAAATCTGAAAAATATCATCCATGTCCTACTTTCAGTGGTCACACAGCTTTAGTTTCTGATATTTTTAGAAATTAAAGATGAAAGTTTTATTTAGAAGAAGCTACTTTTCATCCTTTTTATGTTTCCTCATAATGCTTCTTATTCAGATCTATTAATATAATATACTGCTCAAAAAAATTAAAGGAACACTTTTTAATCTGAGTAGGCTGGACTAGCCTGCCACAATTTCTTCACCAAGTTTTGGAGTGTTTTCTTTTCCATCAAAAGGTGTGGCATCTTTTCATTCTTAACACATTATCCAGTCCATATCAGTGTAGATATCCAGCTTATTTTTTCCCATTAAAATCTGATGTGTTTTCAAAGTGTTCCTTTAATTTTTTTGAGCAGTGTATAAATCTATCCTTCACCTGTTCTCCAGACTCTCAGCTGACAACTAGTGCATTGGTTGTCTGGCAATTGGTTGTCTCTAATTCTTATTTATTTTGGAATAAAACAAAAAGAATTCTAAACAACTTTCTAAATAATATAACTTACAATCATTTGGTGCAAATTAAGCCAATTATAAATAATTACAGCAGAGTGGATAAAAGTTTTAAAACACTTTCTTCTGCTGAGCTACATGTCATTAAAACATTTTTTAAAAATGTGTGGTATTGACAGGCAGTCTGCACATATTAATTCAATGTCCAAAACCCCACAGGTAACAAACTAGCAGTTATCCTACAGACAAAAAGCTGAAAACATCCTTAAAATAAAAGGCTCACCTCTACATCACTGTCAGACAATCTTCTCTTTTTTTTAATTTACAAATTGTGAGTGAAAACTCTCTTCTTCTTTTAGATTTGATTGGCGGTTGGCAACCAGCTTACAGGTGCATTACCGCCACGTACTTCACTCTATGTCATCACTGTATATCTTTGTATCAGGAGTTCTTATAAGGAGTTCTGAACAACTCCCTATGTGTGAAAAAATTATCCGTCCTTGGACTGTGTCCTCGGCAGCCTCAATAGCTGTGCCAGCCAGCTGGCCGGCCAACTTGTGTGTAAATTCTCGGCTGTAAGTTGTTATTTCAGTCAAGTATAGCCGGTTGATGGGTGTTTCACAATAAAAGCACATAACAGACAACCATTCTTAAAATGGAATTGCTATAAGGGCTTTTATTTTTTCATAACTCAGGAAGTATTGAGTTGTGATAGTGAAAATAAAGTCACACGAATTCAGACTCCGGTCATGTCTGGTGAATCCAGCATTTATAGCGCAGGTGACTAATTTTAAAGTTACTGAGCAGGAATTCAAGGATTGTTTCTCATTTTTGAGGACAATTAAGGTGTTGATTTTAGATAGTCACATTTAAGACTTTTTATGGACCTGTAGACACCAATGAGGTGGCTGTTTTTCTCCTTGTGTTCTTGTGGAGAAATTCTCTCCACATAACAATCATACATGAACGCAAATGAATCTGTCCACACAGAATTAAACTCTCTATTTTCCTCTGTGATTTTATTTATTTATTTTTTTTGATCTGTTCATGTCTTACCGAGGGTGGGGAGGAGAAGCAGGAAGCTGCGGCTCTCTGCTTTTCACATGCGCTACACAGAGGCACAGAGGCTTTCCATCTGTGACGCATGGCTGACAATATAATAAATAATTTTAAAAATATATAGTTTACATTCATGAAGAAAAGTGTTTCCATTGAGAAATGTATCCAATAAACAATAATTTGAAAAATAAAATAATTAAAAAGAAATTCATTAATTGTCATGTGTTTTGAGATATAACTGCAGGGAGCCACAGCATGGGGGCTGAAGGGTTGCATGTGGCCAGGCTGCGGGTTGCTGACCCCTGCCCTGTACAGTGAGTAGGGGTGATTTTGGATACAGCATAAATGATTATTTTCATCCTTGTGAATGTGTCTAGTTGGCAGTGCTTTCAGTTCTATACAAAAAACAGCTCCGGTAGAACAGTTAAATAATTTGATAAATCATAAAACTATAATGCCATTTCACCAAACAGATTGCAAATTAAATACCGTACAGCCAAACACTGTTTTTTTTCCCCAGGAGTGTATTAAAATGTCCACTAAAGTCTCAGCTTGAGGGAAGTTTCACCATCAAACTTCAAGACACCATGATTCACACATTCACTGGGTGATGATGGGCGAGTTACAGTTGTTTTCAGCTCCATTCCAAGTGTTGTCCTTTCACTGTGGCCTTCTTGCAGTAGTGACTGGCCGAGACAAGTTTGAGTCCGTACTTTGTCCGTCATCAGTCTCTAGCAACGTTCAAAAGCCAAACTTCTCTACCTCAGCTTGTCATCATCCTCGTCCAAATCAGTCGGGACACAGTAGCAAACCTTCTGGATCCCCACTCCGAAATTAGCTGAAAGAGGTAAACAGACAGGGCGGGTCAGTCATGTTCACGTGCAGTAGTTTTATTTTTGTTACCAGACTGATATCTATTGTTATGTGTTTGTGATAGTATAGTCACTAATTTGGGTGAGAGTTAATCTCATAACATCTGATTCTGTTTGCGTGTACACAAATATATATACATAAATATATATACATAAATGTAAACACACACACACATATATACGTATACAGACGTGGACAAAATTGTTGGTACCCCTCTGTTAATGAAAGAAAAACCCACAATGGTCACAGAAATAAATTGAATCTGACAAAAGTGGTAATAAATAAAAAATATATGAAAATTAACCAATGAAAATCAGACAGTGCTTTTGAATTGTGGTTCAACAGAATTATTTTAAAAAACAAACTCATGAAACAGGCCTGGACAAAAATGATGGTACCCTTAACTTAATATTTTGTTGCACAACCTTTTGAGGCAATCACTGCAATCAAACAATTTCTGTAACTGTCAATGAGACTTCTGCACCTCTCAGCAGGTATTTTGGCCCACTCCTCATGAGCAAACTGCTCCAGTTGTCTCAGGTTTTAAGGGTGCCTTCTCCAGACGGCATGTTTCAGCTCCTTCCACAGATGTTCAATAGGATTTAGATCAGGGCTCACAGAAGGCCACTTTAGAATAGTCCAATGTTTCGCTCTTAGCCATTCTTGGGTGTTTTTAGCTGTGTGTTTTGGGTCATTATCCTGTTGCAAGACCCATGACCTGCGACTGAGACCAAGCTGTCTGACACTGGGCAGCACATTTCTCTCTAGAATACCTTGTTAGTCTTGAGACTTCATTGTACCCTGCACAGATTCAAGACACCCTGTGCCAGATGCAGAAAAGCAGCCCCAGAACATACTGTAACAGAATCTCCTCCATGTTTCAAAGTAGGAACAGTGTCCTTTTCTTGGTATACTTCATTTTTGCGTCTGTGAACATAGAGCTGATGCGCCTTGCCAAAAATTTCCAGTTTGTCTCCTCTGTCCATAGGACATTCTCCCAGAAGCTTTGCGGCTTGTCAACATGCAGTTTGGCAAATTCCAGTCTGGCTTTTTTATGATTTGTTTTCAACAGTGGTGTCCTCCTTGGTCGTCTCCCATGAAGTCCACGTTGGCTCAAACAATGACAGATGGTGCAATCTGACACTGATGTACCTTGACCTTGGAGTTCACCATGAATGTGTTTAGAGGTTGTTCTGAGCTCTTTTGTTACCATTCGTATTATCCGTCTCCTCCTGCGGCCACGTCCAGGGAGGTTGGCTACAGTCCCGTGGATCTTAAATTTCTGAATAATTGGTGCAACTGTAGTCACAGGAACATCAAGTTGCTTGGAGATGGTCTTATAGCCTTTACCTTTAACATGCTTGTCTATAATTTTCTTTCTAATCTCCTGAGACAACTCTCTCCTTTGCTTCCTCTGGTCCATGTTTAGCGTGGTACACACCATGTCACCAAACAGCACAGTGACTACTTGTCACCCTTTAACCCCTTGCACTCCGGTCAATTTTCCTAAAAACGTCAAAAAAAAAATGTGCCTAAAGTAAATCGAAAGCTGTTCTTCAACCCTTTGCAGCATCTTCATGGGGTTGGTCTCATTTAAAAGAAAACACTTTGAATTTTTTGGCAAAAAAAACATGATCTCTCTTAAGTGCTCCGGCCACTGAGTTACAGCCATCTAAACATAGTGAACTTGAAGAAAATAAATTTGGCCTGGGTGTTTTTTTGGATACAAATGCTTGCAAATAACACACAGCTTCAGATCCGGGCTGGAAAATGCAACAGAAATGTAGAACCAAGTGTTATCCAGCTGAGGTCCAAATTTTGTAACAATACCACAAAAAATGAATATTTTACACAGCTTTGTTCTCAGGCTGTTCCCAGGCGTTTTGCAACTGTGCCAAATTGTGCCAAATGGCACAGTTTGGAAAAACGTCTGTAACTTTTGAATAATTCAATGTAGAATCTTCATTTTGGGCTCTAATGAAAGGTCACACTCAGGGCTGTCTGTGTGTGTGTGTGGGAACCCCCCCCCCCGCTCACTAAAGAGGATGGACTTCGGCCATCGCTACACAACGGATTAGCCTCATGTGGTGATGTGGGACAGCAGCGCAATCACCGCGGCTCCCCCCCCCTCGCTGCAGAAGAATAGCAGGGGGAGGGGGGCGTTCACAGTCTGTAAGCGGCGAACAACCCCTTGTACAGCAGCGCACGAACTGCGCTGCGAAGCACAGTTGTAATTTACCGATCGGTCAAAAGTCATTTTGGATTACAATTTTCAGGGATAAAAAATAATTTGGCTTATAACACCTTACCTCTTCACAGCCACATTGTCCTGGCCAACTTCTCTTCCTCATTGTCAGACGAACTGACGCTGGTCCGCTCTGGTTCTGGTCTCGCGACCCGGTCAAAACATAATTCCATGATTGCGGTTTTGGCGAATGATTTACGACCTTCGTCGTTGGCCTCCGTCGGTCTATGATGACCATATAAGAGAATCCTAAACACTCTGCTGGAATTAAAAAAAAATAAATAAATAAACCACTGCCTGTGGCTGCTGAAGCAGTCTCTCTTCACCCAGCTTTAGACAAAACAGCTCAGCGAACTTCTGTGCTTCAATTGGCTCGCAGCCGTTGGGAGGCGGGTCCTTCTGGCTAGATTTTCATTCATTGGTTCTTCAAGGTTTCAGAAACCCAATTCAAACCTCTTATTAGTCGAATGAGAGGTCAATCAGATGAACTAATCTGTTCGCGGCTGTGTCTGCAGCTTTTATTTTCAGTGCGCGCTTGGACGCCATACACCACCTACATCAAAATCTCCATGATGCGTCCTAGAGCGCACAAGAGCACCCTCGTGCGCTCTCGTGCGCTCTAGGATGCAGAGACTTGCCCGTCCACGGTACAACAGAGCGCAAGAGGTTAAATAGGCCAACTGACTGATTACAAGTTTGTAGACACCTGTGATGTTAATTAGAGGACACATCTTGGTTGAACATGTCCCTATGGTCACATTATTTTCAATCTTTTCTAGGGGTACCATTATTTTTGTCCAGGCCTGTTTCATGAGTTTGTTTTTTAAAATAATTCTGTTGAACCACAATTCAAAAGCATTGTCTGATTTTCATTGGTTCATAGAATTTTTATTTATTACCACTTTTGTCAGATTCAAGTTATTTCTGTGACCATTGCGGGTTTTTCTTTCATTAACAGAGGGGTACCAACAATTCTGTCCACGTCTGTATATGATGGCACTGTGAGTCCTATGTTGCCTGATATCATAGGATCATTATAGGACATCAGGCAGCCATCATAGGGCGTCGTCCCATGATGTGCTCTGAACATGACATACAGACGTGATGTACTGCTTCGAATGGGTGTGGTTTAAAATAGTGTGTCCTATTGTTAATCGGGTGATGAGTAAGATTTCCAGATTTACACTGAAACTGACAGAGATTTCTTGAATTTATAGAGTGATATTTTGTAAGATTTCCAGAGTTACTGCTTCGAATGGGTGTGCTTTTAAAGTGGTGTGTTCTATTGTGTATATGACGGCATCGTCCTTTTGTCTATATGACAGCATCACAAGTCCTGATGGTCTATATGACATCATAAAGACATCAAGGGTATATGACGGCATTGTGAGTCCTATGTTGCCTGATATCATAGGATCATCATAGGACATCAGGCAGCCATCATTGACCATCCTATGATGTGCGCTGATCGTGACAGACATAATGTACTGCTTCGAATGGGTGTGGTTTAAAGTAGTGTGTCCTATTGTTAATCGGGTGATGAGTAAGATTTCCAGATTTACACAGGAACTGACAGATTTCTTGAATTTATAGTGATATTTTGTAAGATTTCAAGATTTACTGCTTTGAATGGGTGTGCTTTAAAGTGCTGTGTCCTATTGTGTATATGACGGCATTGTCCTTTTGTCTATACTAGTACATACCCGTGCATGGCTGTGCATACCCGTGCATGCCCATAGAAACCAAATATAAGCAAGTACTTCTGCATTCCTGTAGAAAGCAGGTGTAAGCAAGCACGTCAGCACTCATTCAGTGATGCCTGCCTTTGATTTTTGATGGTGTCATAGTGAGTCCTATGATCTGTGATGATGTCATAGGGAGTCATATGATCGTGAGTCATGCCTGCATTTGATCTTGGAAGCTGTCCTATGATCTTTGATGATGGCATAACGAATCCTATGATGCCTGCAATAGGACGGCCTACGATGTGCCTATGATGTCTGCATCATAGGACAGCCTATGATGCTCCTATGATGCCCCTATGCCTTGATGTCTTTATGATGTCATATAGACCATCAGGACTCGCGACGTCGTCATATAGACAAAAGGACATTGCCGCAGGCCCGCCAACCCCCCACCCTTCCAGTGGGGCCAACGCCAGTCCCCGGGACCCAGGCACCAGGAAGCCAGCGACTACACCCCCCGGGCCAGAGACCGGCCTGCACACCCGGCGTGAGCCTCCCCAGGCACCGCCACAGGTGGTGGCCCGGGGGGTGGGGTCGCTGGCTTCCTGGTGCCTGGGCCCTGGCTTTGGCCCCACTGGAGGGGTGGGGGGTTGGCAGGCCCGGGGTATCATCCTTTTGTCTATATGACGGCATCGCGAGTCCTGATGGTCTATATGACATCAAGGCATAGGGACATCATAGGAGCATCATAGGCTGTCCTATGATGAAGACATCATAGGCACATCATAGGTCGTCCTATGATGTTCTGTGATGTCCTATGATCGCAACACAGACAGACAGACACACACACACACACAAATTTATTGAATTTATAGAGTGATGGATGCACACACACACACACACACACATATACTGTATATACAGTATACTGTATATACTGTATATACACATATATACACTAGTACATACCCGTGCATGTCCGTGCATACCTGTGCATGCCCGTAGAAACGAAGTATAAGCAAGTACTTCTGCATGCCCGTAGAAAACAGGTGTAAGCAAGGGTGTAAGCAAGTACCTCAGCACTCCTTCGGTGATGCCTGCCTTTGATCTTTGATGGTGTCATAGTAAGTCTTATGATCTTTGATGATGTCATAGCCGCTATGACATAGCGAGTCCAGTGATTGAGTCATGCCTGCATTTGATCTTTGAAGATGTCATAGTGAGTCCTGTGATGCCTGCATTTGATCTTTGATGTCATAGCGAGTCCTATGATCATGAGTGATGCCTATATAGATGTCATGCAGAGATCATAGGAACATCATAGGCGATCGTGTAGAGATCATAGGAACATCATAGGCAATCCTATGATCTGTTAGCGAGTCCTATGATCGTGACACACAGACACGGCCAAGATATATAGAGTGATGATATAGAGTCAGGCGGGCTATGGCACTCTGTATATAGTTGTGTTCCTACCAAGGGCGGATAATCCAGGGATGGATGATTTTTTCGCACATGGGGAGTTGTTCAGAACTCCTTGTGGGAATTCCTTGTACGGGGCGGTAGAGTGATGATAATCAAGTCAGTGGCGGTAATGCACCTGTTAGCTGGTTGTCAATTGCCAATCAAATCTAAAAGAAGAAGGACGGATAATTTTTTCACACATAAGGAGTTGTTCAGAACTCCTTAAAAGAACTCCTGGGAAGTTGTTCGGAACTCCTTGTGGGAGCTCCTTGTGCAAAGATATAGAGTGATGATAATCAAGTCAGTGGCGGTAATGCACCTGTAGGCTGGTTGCCAACCGCCAATCAAATCTAAAAGAAGAAGTAGTACGTGGTGGTAATGCACCTGTAAGCTGGTTGTCAACTGACAATCAAATCTAAAAGAAGACATAGACACAATGACAGACACACACATAGACAGATTTCTTGAATTATAATTCAAGAAATGTTTTCAAAATGGTTTCGCTTTCACAAAATGTTAAAGACTGGACGTCCTATGATGTGCAGGCAGCGATCAGAAGACACAGACACATGGTCTATGTGACATCAAAAGACACATGACACAGACACATGGTCTATGTGACATCATAAAGACACGTGTGTCCTATGATGCCTGAGATCATAGGACGTCCTATGATGTTCAGACAGATCACAGGCCATCCTATGATGTCCTATGAAGCGTGACACAAGAGATTTCTTGCTTCTATAGAGTGATATGTGTATCACTATAAATTTAAGAAATGTGTGTGTAACCCAGCTGAGAAAATGACCCTTTTTCCTCAGATTTCATTTGTATTAATGAAAGTGTGTGATTTTATTTTGAAAAACGGTTATTTTGGGAAGAGGAAGTGTGATCCTTGTTATCCAACTTTTAAATTCCCGTTTCATGGTCACGTTGGGTGATCTGGGTCTTTTCATTCGTTAAGAGCGATATTAGCCCCACCTTCCGAGCAGAATGCCGAGGCGCTCTGCTGGTTGTCGGTCTTTCACGATCCGAGAGCGGACGAGAGAGGTGGTGGACGGTCTGTCTTCACACTGATACCTCTTTTTGGTGAGTTTAATTTAGAAAGATGCTGTAAATGGATCTAAACACTCTCCAAACACTAATTTGAAACCTTTATTATCCTAAGTTGACGAGCTTGAGAGGCATTGTGGCTGTGTCCTTTTGCTGTGTTCACACTGATACCTCATCTTGGTGAGTGAAAACAAAACCAAACAATACATGCTAATGTTAGCGTTATGCTAATGCTAATCGCGAGTGGATTTTTTCTGTTTAAAAGCAATGGAAAAGGCTATTTTTGTGTTTGTATGGTTTTCCTAAATGTGATTTCAGTTCCCAACAGTATGCTGAAGTACTTTTAGTTCTTATGCACTATTTCTGTCGAATGTAATGTGTAGTTTGATGCTAAAAGCACATGGTGTTGGTTTCCTATGTAAAGGCATAGGTTATGCTAAACCCAGTAGCTCAGACCGGGTTTTACTGATTTTAAAAGGGAATATTGGAAGTAATGGGACAGTATATTCCCTGGTTATGTGATAAATTAATTGTATTTCATTTCATGATTTACAAAGACAAGGTTAGAGAGGATTAATCACAATTTCATGTGCTACCAGAGAGATTGTGAGAAAAGAACACATGCATGTAAGATGTAAGATGTGAAATGTAAGATATTACTATATTGCTGGATTGTAATAATAGTAATATGAGAGGAGAATTTAAACACTAAGCTATAGTGTTATATAAGAAGGGATTGGAAAACGAATTACTCTAGCTGTAAACAATAATACCATTATTGTTGTGCAGGCTAGGTTTTTTTGGTTGCCGATCAAGAACCTTCTGGATCCTGGATTCTCTCCGAATGGAGATGGCGAGCCTGACCCGAGACTGAACCAAGATTGAACCGAGATCTGACCAAGATCTCGATTGAAGGACATCCTTCTTCTCTCCAGTGCACAACATTCGAAGTGATAACAACTCAAGCTGCCGCTTGCTGCGCTTTAGAAAAAGGAAAAGAAACCTGAGTCTGGAGATACAAGATATCTAGACTGGTCACACGACTAAATCGAAAGGACAAACAAACACTGAGCTCAGTAGGACATTTTTGGGGTTTATTTCATGCCGGCCGTTGTTATATTTGTATATTTGTACATTGTTTGTATATTTTGCTCCTTTTATCTTTATTAATAACAGATATGAATTGCTCATTTCTTGCCTCCAGCTATTTCATTCCACACTCACTCTAATTCCCTATTGTAACCCCTACGAACCTAGCAACTGGTCTACACTTAATTATTTCCCTTACCTAATTAACATAAGGCAAGGGTTACAATAAGAAGCTCGTCCGCTCTCGGCTCGTGAAAGACCGACAACCAGCAGAGCGCCTCGGCACTCTGCTCGAAAGGCGGGGCTAATATCACTTTTAACGAATGAAAAGACCCAGATCACCCAACGTAACCATGAAACGGGAATTTAAAAGTTGGATAACAAGGATCACACTTCCTCTTCCCAAAATAACATTTTTTTCAAAATAAAATCACACACTTTCATTAATACAAATGAAATCTGAGAAAAAGGGTCATTTTCTCAGCTGGGTTACATGTGTCTGCCACGATCATAGGACGGCCTATGATGTCTGCCTGATGTCCTATGATTATCCTATGATCTCAGGCTACATACGACTCGCGATGCCATCATATAGATGACGCCATCATATAGACAATAGGACTGGCTACCTAGGATGTAGTGTCCTATGATGCCTGCCACAGGAGGAGACCCTTCACCAGCATAGGGTACGACAGACAAGGGATGCACAGACAGACAGGAAACATGTGGCAGTGTGCCATGCACATGCTGAGTCACTTGAAGCCCGACATGCCCGCAATGCGAGCAACGCTGCACGTCAGGCAAGGCACAGACGAGCTGAAACCCCGGAGATGTGGAATAGTTGGCTGGCTGCCAACGCTGCACTCCAGGCAAGGCACAGACAAGCTGAGACTGAATAGGACACACTACTTTAAACCACACCCATTCGAAGCAGTAAATCTGGAAATCTCACTCAGTAAGGCAGAAGGCACTCTATAAATTCAAGAAATCTCTGTCAGTGTGTCAGTCTGTCACCCGATTAAGAATAGGACATCCTACTTTAAACCACACCCATTTGAAGTAGTACCCATGAAGAATGACAGTCTACACTACAAATGTGTAAAATGCCAAGCAAAGCGTTGATTTTCTCCGGGTGCTCTGGTTTCTGGGTTTCGACGGGCATGCACGGGTCTTCCTGAACAGGGTTGAAAGCCACTTTTTACTCAGATCTATTTGCATGATCCTGTCCATGAACTGAAATTACAACGCACCTATCCCTCAACCAGTCATCTGAACGAAGAAAAAGAGCAAGAAGACCCACCAGATGGGAGAGCAATAGAGTGAGGAGAACTGCTGCATGTCAGAAAAGATGCTGTGAAGATGAACACCTCAGGTTCGAGTACACCGCAGGCATGACTGTGAACAACACAGCTGTCTCAAGACAGGAAGAGACCCTTCAGCAACGGGCATGCAGAAATACTTGCTTATACTTGGTTTCTGCAGGCATGGACGTGTATGTACTAGTATATATAAATATATATAAACACACATACATACACACACACACATATACATATACATACATATACTGTATATACACACACACACACACACACACACACACACACACACACACAAATATATATATACAGTATATATATATACAGTATATATATTTGTATATATTATATATCTACAAATATATTTATATATATATATATATACGTGTATATATATATATATATATATATATATATATATATATATATATATATATATATATATATATATATATATATATGCATCACGGAGATGGCCAGGGTGACGTCCCCACCAAGCAGCGCTGTGCCGGCGGCAGTCACGCACCTGTCATTGGCGGTATATGGCCATCTGCTGGATGTGCATGCTGCCCTTCATGTGCCGTTTGTCAAGTATACACATAGATTTGCTTTTACCCCTTTTCCTTTTCCCATGTTAAGTGTTTTTTGGGTGGGACTTGCTAGGCTGACAATGTAATAATTAACAAGTTGTTGTTAATGTCTTTCCTGGTAAAAAAAAAAAAAAAAAAAAAGTTAAATATATAAATAAAATAAGATTAGCCCAGCAGTCAGCAACTTCTACTGCAGAAAGAGCCATTTTAAGAAATTTTTGGCAAAAGAAGCAAAAAACAAAACAAAAACAGCAACATGTCACTAAACATATGGGAGCTTTAAAAATAGTGGATTAAAAACAGGTTTTAAGTGCACCTTCTAACTGAAGATTTCTTGGACAGATCGCACCCCTAGTGGCACAGTGCAGCGCTGTGCCTGTCAACTGATATGACGTGCCGAACACTCCCCAGCTGGACTGAGGATTTGTACTGATCATGCCAATTCACAAGGTGGCAGACATGCGTTGGAAGAATCATGGCTGACACGGAATACACCAAAGAGGAAGAAATCCTTCTTCCTCTTCTTCTTCTTCTTTGAGATTAAAACAAATATGGACGCTACCCATCGCTGTGGACATACTGAAATCGCAGACGGAGAAGCAAATCTGAGCAAATGCTCCCGAATTTGCCAACTATGATTCAAAAAAAGAGATTATTTAGCTTATGAAGGTAAATGTTTACATTTTGTTATCACAGAGGGTGCGCGAAGCTCGTTGATTTCACCTGCCGGCCCCCGAGTGCCACATGACAATCACTCCAGTTCCTTGCTGTTTGTTTAAGATAAGATAAGATAAGCCTTTATTAGTCCCACAATGGGGAAATTCCAGGATTGCAACAGCACAGGGATAGCAACACTCAGAGCAACAATCAGAAGGCAAGAAAAAACAAGAACATCTAGTAAACATATGTACATATTACTATAAATGTATATCTATAGACACACAGTGCGGAGCGTTATGGTTGGTGAGTGTGCAGCAGAAAGTCTAAGCTCTCTCTCCGCGGATGCGGCGGGCCAGCTGGAAGTCTTTGGGCATGATGGTGACCCTCTTGGGAAGAAGAGACCCACCAGGTGGGCCTCGCTGGTCTCCTGCAGAGCCATGACGGTGAAGCTCAGGGAGCGCAGGTCAGTCTTGAAGTCCTGAGCGATCTCCCTCACCAGGCGCTGGACGGGCAGCTTACAGATGAGCAGCTCCGTGGATTTCTGGTAGTGACGGATCTCTCTCAGAGCCACGGGCCTGTGACGGTGAGGCTTCTTCACTCTGCCGGTGGCCGGAGCGCCTCTCCGAGCAGCCCTGGTGGCTAGCTGTCTCCTGGGGGGCTTCTTCCTCCAGTAGATTTTACGGGCGGTCTGCTTGGTTCTTGCCATCGCTCTTTATTATTCTGTCTTATATTTCTTGCACGCCGCCTAAACTCCAGCCCGGCACCCGCGTCGTTTTCACTACAGCTCCCGGTATGTCGAGTTTCCCATTAGCACCGGGCGGCGGCCGAGTGCTAGCTAGCACTAGCTCCTCCCTGCTGTAACGTCTCCCGCTGCAAACAGTGGCTCCGTCCGCCGACCCGGGAGACACCCGGGGCGATCCGTGCGTCCGTGATATATATACAGAGTGAAAGGTGTAGAAAGAAGAAGGAAGATTAAAAAAAGGCTGTTGCAACGGGCAGCCGACTCATGTGGCGCCACCGGTCCGGCGGAACCGGAACCGAAAAAAAAATCTTGTTTTATAAGATAAATAGCGCCAGAATAAAAGCGAAATTGGGGTGGGCTAATTGTAAGCGTGTCCGGATATGGGAGAAAAACCGCAAATTCCCGACAGAAGAGAAAATAACGACCAGCATGGACAAAAATGGATGAAGCGAGAGCCATCTTCGCCAGCAGTAAGTGACAAATGTCTGTTTTATTGTTTTGCTTTGCTTACATTGTACTGATTTTCTGGTTCATATACTTGGAACATAAGATAACAAAATGTCCCAAAACAAGAAACGGTGACAAAAAGCAGAACCATTCTTTGTGTAAATATGTCCAAAGTCCACTTTTGACCAGTTATGTAATTCAATATAGCTGCCGTGGCATTATGCAAATTAGATGCATAAATTTACTTCCATCTGAAACTTTGGATCATATTCTACATCTTTCTGCTTGACAGTGAGCCATTACCTCTTACCACTTTCAAGTTATAGCCTTGGAAATCTCTGATATGGCTGCCGTGGCATTATGCACGGCATTATGCAAATTAGATGCATAAATTTACTCCAATGTCAAACTTTGGATCATATTCTACATCTTTCTAATTGACAGTAAGCCATTATCTCTTACCACTTTCAAGTTATAGCCTTGGAAATCTCTGACATCTGATTTGAATATTTTCTTGAAAAAAATCTTTACCACTGTTGACCACTAAGGGGTTATGGTGCAGTTTGGCGACATTCACAGTTAAAAGGTTTTTAAGTGTAAACTAACCTATCAACATTAGTAATGTAGAGACTGGGTTAATCATCTCAGACTGGATGCAGAGGGTAAACAGAGAAGGACAATAGCTATGGAGATTATGGTGAGGTAGCAGGAAGAAGGAGTTGGGGGGAGAAGGGATAAATGTATTGTGATGTGAGATGTCATGCAGATGTGAGATGGGCGGTTGGTATAAAAGGAGAACCCCTGGTGTATTGAGACATGCTTTTTCTGTGTATGACTGATGTGAGAGTGAATAAAGTCGTCTGCTACATGAATCAGTCTCGTTATTTACACTCTCCATACTGGTGACCCCTTGACGAATTATGGAACACGAGGCAAGAACCCCGGAGTCGGCCCGGACGGGAAGCCCCAGCGACGCGACGAGCATCCCAGAGACGGCTCGGATGGGAACCCCCAGCAACGAGTGCACTGTTTCGGTCAAACTACCTGACTTTTGGCTGCACGACCCGAGGTCTTGGTTCCACCACACCGAGGCTCAGTTTGCCCTCCAGGGAATAACGGCAGACGACACCAAATATTACTATGTGGTCGCAGCGCTGGACCCTCACACGTCTCAGCAAGTAGCGAGCCTGCTCCAACAGCCTCCAGCCCACGACAAATACGGGACTCTCAAGGCTGCGCTGACCTGGTGCTACACGCTCTCGGACTGTGAGAGAGCAGAGAGGCTCCTGAGGCGCTCCGAGTTAGGAGATGGGTCAGTGGTCGAACTGATGGAGAGGATGTTGGCGTTAATGGGCAGGGACGACGGGCATTTTCTGTTTGCCGACCTTTTCCTCCGGAACCTCCCAACAGAGGCGAGAGCGGTTCTTGCCAATTCGCCGTTGCTGGCCGCGCGTGACTACCGTGTGCTAGCCCAGGAGGCAGAGCGGATCATCCTCACCACCAGAGCCCTCACAGTGAACATGGTGGCGTCGGAACCCAGCGAGACGACCAGTGGTGGCGAGGAGCCGCCGACGGTAGCGGCAGTGGAGGCCAGGAAGCGCCAGAGAGACACGCTTTGCTTCTACCACTGCCGCTTTGGAGAGAACGCACGCAGATGTGCGCCATCGTGCCAATTCAAGAGCTCGGGAAACGCCAAGGCCGACAGTCGGTAGCAGCTGTGACCGCCGGTGAAGAGAACAAACTGCTCTACGTGACGGACTCGCGCTCGGGGAGACAGTTCCTCGTAGACACCGGAGCCCAGAAGAGCATCATCCTGCCGTCCTACGCCAACCAGCTAGCAGGAGCTAGCGGCCCCTGGCCGGTAGCAGTAAACAGCTCGGACATAATACTTTTGGTGAGAGAACACTGACTTTATCCCTACACGGCCATATGTACGAGTGGACTTTTGTCATAGCGGCACTGAGTTTTCCAGTCCTGGGAGCTGATTTTCTGTGTGCACATGGGTTACTAGTCGATGTTGCTAACAGGCGCCTGGTTAATGCACTGTCTTTTGATTCTCTCCCCTGTACAGCTCGAGGGGACGGGCCAATAACACAAGCCAACGTCACAGCTCCAGGCGGTAAGTTCCACACACTGCTCACTCAGTTCCCAGCACTCACGGTCCCGACGTTTTCAGCGGCCATCGCTAAACACGGGGTGGAACACTTTATCACCACCACCGGGCCGCCTGTTTTCACATGACCTCGGCGCTTGTACGCAGCTAAACTGGCCATAGCGTGCGAGGAGTTTGCCAACCTGGAAAGGTTGGGCATCATCAGGCGATCGAACAGCCCATGGGCATCCCCGCTACACATGGTCCCTAAGGCCGAGGGATCATGGTGACCATGCAGAGATATCCGCAGATTGAATAACGCCACAGCGAACGACTGCTACCCGATTCCCCATATTCAGGATTTTTCCGTTCACCTCGCCGGAGCACGCATTTTTTCTAAAATAGACCTGGTCCACGGTTACCACTAGGTCCCAGTGCACGCGGAGGACATACCCAAAACAGCGATAATAACTCCGTTTGGCTTGTTTGAGTTTTTACGCATGCCCTTCGGATTAAAAGGCGCGGCACAGACATTCCAACGCATGATGGATGCGGTGTTGCGCGATCTCTCGTTCGTGTTTGCCTAACTGGATGATATCCTGGTGGCCAGTGCGTTCGAGGACAAACACGTAACCCACCTCAGGACGGTTTTCCGGAGGTTGGAGGAGCACGGGTTAATAATCAACCCGGCGAAATGCCAGTTCGGCGTGACGGGGATTGATTTTTGGGGCACTGCATCTCACCAGAGGGAGCGATACCCTTGTCCGACAACGTGCGCGCCGTGACGAATTTTCCCCGGCCTCAGACGGTCAGGGCGCTGCAAGAATTTTTGGGGATGGTTAACTTTTATAACCGGTTCCTCCCCCGCGCAGCTCAACTCATGCAGTCATTGTACGCCGCGCTCAAGAGATGGAAACCCGCCGACAGAGTCGAATGGACTCCAGAGCGAGAGCAGGCATTCTCTGAGGTTTAAACAGCCCTGGCAAAATGGCGCACTGTTGGCGCACCCGGACCCGGCGGCCCGGATAGCACTCACTACCGACGCCTCGGACGTGGCCATAGGGGCCGTCGTGGAGCAACGTGTCGCCAGTTCTTGGCAGCCGCTTGCTTTTTTCAGCAGGGCTTTGCGTGACAGTGAGCATAAATACAGCGCGTTCGACAGAGAGTTGCTGGCTCTCCACCTGGACATACGCCACTTCCAGTTCTGGCTGGAAGGGTGCAGCTTCACCGTGTTCGTGGACCACAAGCCGCTAACGTTCACAATGGCCAAGGTTTCGAAACCATGGTCGGGCCGGCAGCAGAGACAGCTGGCGGTGATCTCGGAGTTTACGACCGATATTGAGCATGTATCAGGTAAACTGAATGTGGTGGCAGACTGCCTCTCACGTGCAGTAGTGGCCCCGGTCTGCGTGGGGATAGATTATACAGCCATGGCCGAGGAGCAGATTGGCGATACGGACGTGGGCGCGCTCCAGTCTGGACCAACAGGGTTAAGGCTTGAGAGCTGAGTACTGCAAGATGGCAGCCCCCCCCAATCTGCGACGTCTCCACGGGATGCCCGTGCCCGGTGGTCCCAGTTGCTTGGCGCCGCTGTGTGTTTGAGTCAGTTAACGCTCTGGCGCACCCAGGAGTGCGCGCGTCAGTCAAAATGGTGGGAGCGAAGTTCGTGTGGCCAGGCCTGCGCAAACAAGTGAAAGAGTGGGCTGCAGCCTGTGTAGCGTGCCAACGAGCCAAAGTACACAGACACACGAAGGCTCCTTTGGAGCCGTTTCGTATACCGGCTAAGAGGTTCGACCATGTTCATGTGGACCTCGTGGGCCCCCTCCCGCCATTGCAGGGGTGCACGCACCTTCTGACAGTGGTGGACCGCACCACACGCTGGCCAGAAGCAGTCCCGCTGGCGGCAAACACGTCCGTGGACGTGGCGCGCGCTTTTTTTGACGACGTGGGTGGCGCGTTTTGGAATCCCGTCGGACATCACGTCCAATAGGGGCCCTCAGCTTGTCTCCGACCTCTGGTCCGCGATGGCCCGTAGCCTGGGTGTTGCAATTCATCGCACAACCGCGTACAACCCACAGGCTAATGGGTTATGCGAGCGTTTTCATAGGTCACTGAAAGTAGCGCTCAGGCCTTCGCTGACGGATGCAAATTGGGTAGACCGGTTGCCGTGGGTTTTATTGGGGTTGCGTTCCGCACCAAAAGAAGATTTGGAGGCTTCCCTGGCGGAGCTTGTTTTTTCTCAGCCACTGCGGCTGCCCGGGGAATTTTTGCCAGATAATCCCGCGCCGGACACCTACCCGTCTCAGCGTTTGCAGCATAGTGCAGACACAAGCACGCTGCCGGACCCGGCCCACCATTGTTTTCCACGTGCTTTTGTGCCAAAAACTTTGAAGAACGCGGCGTTCATGTTTGTCAGGCACAATGCCCACCGCCCTCCATTGTGCCCACCCTACGATGGCCCGTTCAGAGTGCTGGAAACAGGGGACAAACATTTTTTGTTAGACTTGGGGGGGTCATCGGGAGAAAATATGCATAGACAGACTTAAACCCGCCTTTGCGGTGGCGAACGAGCAAGTGCTGTTGGCTCGGGCCCCTCGGCATGGAAGACACCCACTGAGAACTCCCCAGGTAAACGATTTATCAGACCAGCCACATGGGCAAGTCGAAGGTTTCCCCCCCCTCGCCATGGCCCACCCGTAGACAGACACACCCCCAGGAGCCCCCCGCCGGCACAGCAGCGCCGCGGAGGCGGTAAACCCCCGTTACAGCAGATATGGGAGGAGACTGAAGCCAAAAGGACGTGAGGACTGAAACTCGCTCTGAGATTCTGGGGGTGGGGGGCGGTGTAGAGACTGGGTTAATCATCTCAGACTGGATGCAGAGGGTAAACAGAGAAGGACAATAGCTATGGAGATTATGGTGAGGTAGCAGGAAGAAGGAGTTGGGGGGAGAAGGGATGAATGTATTGTGATGTGAGATGTCATGCAGATGTGAGATGGGCGGTTGGTATAAAAGGAGAACCCCTGGTGTATTGAGACATGCTTTTTCTGTGTATGACTGATGTGAGAGTGAATAAAGTCATCTGCTACATGAATCAGTCTTGTTATTTACACTCTCCACAGTAATGTTGTTTTTCCCTCTAAATTATGCAAATGTTTTTTGAAACTTTATGAGGTGTGTGGTTTGGTTTTTTTTTAATTTTCACCTGTGTACCATACATTTTCAACTTTATTTTTTGAGTATTTGCGACTTTTCTTATATATTTTGGCTTTTTTTGTGGACTTACTATTTTTCTTATAAATTTGTTTTTTCCTTCTAATCTTGTAAATTTGACACTTTCTGATATTTTTTCTTTAAATTTGCATATCGTCGCATGTTTCTTTTTTCATCAAAACAGCAGTCTTGTGGACTAAAGAGCCACAGGTTGCTGATCCCTGAACTAAAAAGTCAAAAAGTCCAATTATTATAATAACGAACTGGAATAACATTGCGATGGGACAATCTGAGTCAATTTTACACTGCAATTGTACATTTGGTAACCTAGTCAACCTATTATTGTCCAATCAAATAATAATTTAACTCTACAAAATTATTTTTGTGTAGTTATCAGTTCAAATATGATCTTTAGCTGCCTTTTATTTAAGCACTGGTACAGCCACTTAAATCTGTTTTAACTTCTCTTTCATTGCATCCACTCTTTACAGAAACTGGTACTTGTGCTTTTTGTACTCACTTGAGAAGCACCTTTAATATATTGCCTCTTTGTTTAAACTGATAAACCCCCCTTTTTTTTCCCCATAGTCAAACCATAGCGCTGTACATCCAATTTTGAAGATCACTGAATAACTAACTATAATAACATGAAGAAACCTCTCTTACCAATGAGCTTTCGTAGCCATATCGGCCTCTTATGGGCTGGGATGCTGATGCAGAGCTTGTACACGGGCACCCCCGACAGGGCGATGCCGATGCCAATCAGGGAGTTGACTGTGTCACTGTAGAGGGGCACCACCACCAGGAAGACAGTGAGGAAGCAGAAAATGATGGGGAAGACCAGACTAAGCTGAGGGAGGAAGAAAGAAAGGAAAATGATGAACTGATGGTCCAAATTATCATTACAGCGGGGAAAATAAGTACAGTGGGGAAAAAAGTATTTAGTCAGCCACCAATTGTGCAAGTTCTCCCACTTAAAAGATGAGAGAGGTCTCCAATTTTCATCATAGGTATACCTCAACTATGAGAGACAAAATGAGAAAAAAAAATCTAGAAAATCACATTGAAGGATTTTTAATGAATTAATTGGTAAATTCCTCGGTAAAATAAGTATTTGGTCAATAACAAAAGTTCATCTCAATACTTTGTTATATACCCTTTGTTGGCAATGACAGAGGTCAAACGTTTTCTGCAAGTCTTCACAAGGTTTTCACACACTGTTGCTGGTATTTTTGCCCATTCCTCCATGCAGATCTCCTCTAGAGCAGTGATGTTTTGGGGCCGTCGCTGGGCAATATGGACTTTCAACTCCCTCCAAAGATTTTCTATGGAGTTGAGATCTGGAGACTGGCTAGGCCACTCCGGGACCTTGAAATGCTTCTTACGAAGCCACTCCTTCGTTGCCCGGGCGGTGTGTTTGGGATCATTGTCATGCTGAAAGACCCAGCCACGTTTCATCTTCAATGCCCTTGCTGATGGAAGGAGGTTTTCACTCAAAATCTCACGATACATGGCCCCATTCATTCTTTCCTTTACATGGATCAGTCGTCCTGGTCCCTTTGCAGAAAAACAGCCCCAAAGTATAATGTTTTCACCCCCATGCTTCACAGTAGGTATGGTGTTCTTTCTCCTCCAAACACGACAAGTTGAGTTTTTACCAAAAAGTTCTATTTTGGTTTCATTTGACCATATGACATTCTCCCAATCCTCTTCTGGATCATCCAAATGCTCTCTAGCAAACTTCAGAAGGGCCAGGACATGTACTGGCTTAAGCAGGGGGACACGTCTGGCACTGCAGGATTTGAGTCCCTGGCGGCGTAGTGTGTTTCTGATGTAGCCTTTGTTACTTTGGTCCCAGCTCTCTGCAGGTCATTCACTAGGTCCCCCCATGTGGTTCTGGGATTTTTGCTCACCGTTCTCGTGATCATTTTGACCTCACGGGGTGAGATCTTGCGTGGAGCCCCAGATCGAGGGAGATTATCAGTGGTCTTGTATGTCTTCTTTTTTCTAATAATTGCTCCCACAGTTGATTTCTTCACACCAAGCTGCTTACCTATTGCAGATTCAGTCTTCCCAGCCTGGTGCAGGTCTACAATTTTGTTTCTGGTGTCCTTTGACAGCTCTTTGGTCTTGGCCATAGTGGAGTTTGGAGTCTGACTGTTTGAGGTTGTGGACAGGTGTCTTTTATACTGATAATGAGTTCAAACAGGTGCCATTAATACAGGTAATGAGTGGAGGACAGAGGAGCCTCTTAAAGAAGAAGTTACAGGTCTGTGAGAGCCAGAAATCTTGCTTGTTTGTAGGTGACCAAATACTTATTTTATCAAGGAATTTACCAATTAATTCATTAAAAATCCTTCAATGTGATTTTCTGGATTTTTTTTCTCATTTTGTCTCTCATAGTTGAGGTATACCTATGATGAAAATTGGAGACCTCTCTCATCTTTTAAGTGGGAGAACTTGCACAGTTGGTGGCTGACTAAATACTTTTTTGCCTCACTGTATTGAACACATCAGCATTTTTCTCATTAAACATATTTCTGATGGAGCCATTGACCTGAGATTTTCAGCAGATATCAGTAACAACCCAAGTAATCCATACATACAAATAAATCAAGGCAATTGTGTTCACAAAACAAGTTATATTTAATAAAGTGGAATGTCACAGGGAATAAGTATTGAACACATGAAGAAAAACAGGTGCAAAAAGGCATAGAAAACCAAGAAACCAGCTGAAATCCATCAGAATTTGGGATGCCATCCCATCCCCCATCAGTGCGTGTTTATTCCAATATAAGTGGCACATACAGAGCGGCACCCCGCCCCCACTTCGGACAGTCAGATTACATCTCACTGTTTATGTACCCAGCCTACAGACAAAAGCTGAAACAAACAAATCCTGTTATTAAACAAATTAAGCGCTGGACTCCAGAGTCTGAGGGCATCCTGCAAGACTGTTTTGCCTGTACAGACTGGGATGTGTTTAAAGCTATAGCCACCTGAGGGGACTCTTCTGTAAATATACAGGACTACGCTGAATACGTGACTGGGTACATCAGCACGTGCGTTGATACCATTGTACCCACCATACACAGTGGTGTAGTGGTTAGCACTGTTGCCTAACAGCTAGAAGGTTCCAGGTTCGAATCCCCAGGTTGGCAGGGGTAGGAACCTTTCTGTGTGGCGTTTGCATGTTCTCCCTGTGCTGCATGGGTTTACTTCGGGGGCTCCGGTTTCCTCTCACAATCCAAAGACATGCATGCTAGGTTAATTGGTTGTTCTAAATTGTCCCTAGATATCTGTCTCCTATAGGCCCTTAGAATAGAGGGTTAGTACTAGTGAAGCGCTTTGAGTGGTCTTTGAGACTAGAAAAGTGCTATATAAGTACAGGTCCTTATCCCTTATACAGGCCAGGAAGTTCCCCAACCAGAAGCCCTGGATCAACAGTCGGTACATCAGATGCTGCGTGCTCGCTCTCGTGCATTTATATCAGGCTGTGAGGTCGAGTACAAAGCTGCAAAGTATGGACTGAGAGAGGCCATAACAACAGCGAGGCAGTACAGAGAAAAGCTGGACAGCCTCTACTCCACTCCTGACCCGGGGCGCATGTGGCAAGGCCTGCAACACATCACAGACTACAAGAGGACCAACAGCAGCACCACTAGCTCTACAGACAGCCTGCCAGATGATCTGAACATCTTTTACACCCGCTTTGAGACCACCAGCTGCAGCACAGAGAAGAGACACACACACTCACGCACCTCCCCCACCCAGAGTCTCTCCAGGCCAGGTAAACAAAGCACTGAGGAATATCAACTCCCGCAAGGCAGCAAGACCAGACAACATACCTAGGCGGGCCCTCAGAGCATGCGCTGCAGAGCTGACTGACGTTCTCACAGCAATCTTCGACCTCTCTCTCAACCAGAACATAGTCCCCTCCTGCTTCACAATGACAACCATCATCCCCCTCCCCAAAAAGAGCCCGCCGACCTGTCTGAATGATTACAGACCGGTAGCACTCACTCCAATCATCATGAAGTGCTTCGAGAGAGTGGTGCTGCCCCTCAGGACAGCATACCAGGCACCCTGGACCCCCTGCAGTATGTCTACCAGCCCAACAGGTCCACCTTAGATGCTATCGCTGCAGCACTCCATTATTCTCTCTCCTCCCACCTGGAAGATAAAGACTCCTACATTAGGGTGCTCTTTGTCGACTACAGCTCCGCCTTCAACATGGTCATCCCCCACAAACTCACCAACAAACTGTCTTCACTTGGCCTGCACCCTCTGTGACTGGCTACTGGACTTTCTAACTGGCAGGCCCCAGTCTGTCAGGATGGGTAACAGGACCTCAGCCAGCATCACCACAAACACAGGTGTCCCACAGGGTTGTGTTCTCAGCCCCATCCTCTACAGCCTCTTCACCCATGACTGTGTTGCCTCCCACAAGGACAATATCATCCTAAAGTTTGCGGATGACACAGCAGTGATAGGACGCATCACTGGTGATGATGAAGCATCCTACAGGAGGGAGGTGGCCAACCTGGTGTCATGGTATGACGACAACAACCTCACCCTTAACACGGACAAGACAAAGGAGATGATAGTGGACATGAGGACAGGGAGGAGGAGACCCCATCGGCCACTGTTCATCCGGAAGCCTGAGGTGGAGAGGGTGAGCAGCTTTAAATACCTGGGCATCCACATCAGCGAGGACCTTAAGTGGACACACAACACCACAGAGCTGGTTAAGAGAGCTCAACAGCGACTGTACTTTCTGAGGAGGCTGAAGAAGTTTGGCATGTCTTCCAGGATCCTCAACAATTTCTACAGCTGCACCATCAAGAGCATCCTGACCAACTGCATCACTGCGTGGTACGGCAGCACCACTGCCCTGGAGTGCAAACGCCTGCAGAGAGTGGTGAAGACAGCGGAGAAGATCATCAGGACTCCACTCCCCTCTCTGCAGAGCATCTACCACTGCAGAGTCCAAAAGAGAGCTGACGCCATCCTCCGGGACCCCACCCATCTCCAACACAGACTGTTCACACTTCTACCCTCAGGCCGGAGGTACAGAAGCGTGAAATGCAGGACAACCAGACTGAAAAACTCCTTCTTTCCCACTGCCATCAGACTCCTGAATAGATAACAACTCCCAAAACTCTGTAACACAGCTTCGCATATAGGAAATCACACACCGGCTGCTAAATTTGCACAATGCTCACCTGCACAGTAGATATAGTCTCACCCATCTGATGTGAATATCATCTGTGCTGCTACTTATCATGCACAGTCTACTGGTAGTATGGTTACAGAAATAATTTGTAATTATACACTGCTCGTTGCACAATGCTCATTTGCACACTGTACATACACACGTGGACAAAATTGTTGGTACCCCTCTGTTAATGAAAGAAAAACCCACAATGGTCACAGAAATAACTTGAATCTGACAAAAATGGTAATAAATAAAAATTCTATGAAAATTAACCAATGAAAATCAGGCAATGCTTTTGAATTGTGGTTCAACAGAATTATTTTAAAAAACAAACTCATGAAACAGGCCTGGACAAAAATGATGGTACCCTTAACTTAATATTTTGTTGCACAACCTGAGGCAATCACTGCAATCAAACGATTTCTGTAACTGTCAATGAGACTTCTGCACCTCTCAGCAGGTATTTTGGCCCACTCTCCATGAGCAAACTGCTCCAGTTGTCTCAGGTTTGAAGGGTGCCTTCTCCAGACGTCATGTTTCAGCTCCTTATAGGTAAAATTTAGATCAGGGCTCATAGAAGGCCACTTTAGAATAGTCCAATGTTTCGCTCTTAGCCATTCTTGGGTGTTTTTAGCTGTGTGTTTTGGGTCATTATCCTGATGCAAGACCCATGACCTGCGACTGAGACCAAGCTGTCTGACACTGGACAGCACATTTCTCTCTAGAATACCTTGATAGTCTTGAGATTTCATTGTACCCTGCACAGATTCAAGACACCCTGTGCCAGATGCAGAAAAGCAGCCCCAGAACATAACAGAACCTACTCCATGTTTCACAGTAGGGACAGTGTTCTTTTCTTGGTATGCTTCATTTTTGCGTGTGTGAACACAGAGCTGATGTGCCTTGCCAAAAAGTTCCAGTTTGTCTCATCTGTCCATAGGACATTCTCCCAGAAGCTTTGTGGCTTGTCAACATGCAGTTTGGCAAATTCCAGTCTGGCTTTTTTATGATTTGTTTTCAACAGTGGTGTCCTCCTTGGTCGTCTCCCATGAAGTCCCACTTTGGCTCAAACAACGACGGATGGTGTGATCTGATACTGATGTACCTTGACCTTGGAGTTCACCATGAATGTGTTTAGAGGTTGTTCTGGGCTCTTTTGTTACCATTCGTATTATCCGTCTCCTCCTGCGGCCACGTCCAGGGAGGTTGGCTACAGTCCCGTGGATCTTAAATTTCTGAATAATATGTGCAACTGTAGTCACAGGAACATCAAGCTGCTTGGAGATGGTCTTATAGCCTTTACCTTTAACATGCTTGTCTATAATTTTCTTTCTAATCTCCTGAGACAACTCTCTCCTTTGCTTCCTCTGGTCCATGTTTAGTGTGGTACACAACATGTCACCAAACAGCACAGTGACTACTTGTCACCCTTTAAATAGGCCGACTGATTACAAGTTTGTAGACACCTGTGATGTTAATTAGAGGACACATCTTGGTTGAACATGTCCCTATGGTCACATTATTTTCAATCTTTTCTAGGGGTACCATCATTTTTGTCCAGGCCTGTTTCATTAGTTTGTTTTTTAAAATAATTCTGTTGAACCACAATTCAAAAGAGCTGTCTGATTTTCATTGGTTAATTTTCATAGAATTTTTATTTATTACCACTTTTGTTAGATTCAAGTTATTTCTGTGACCATTGTGGGTTTTTCTTTCATTAACAGAGGGGTACCAACAATTTTGTCCACGTGTGTACTACAGTATCTCACAAAAGTACACCCCTCACATTTTGTAAATACCACTATCACTTTAGTCATCCAGTGAATTTTCAGTTTCATTCCTCTACTGCCTAACTGTGTGTTGGTGTGTGTGTTATTAGCATCCATTAGTATTAGGATTGAGTTCCTGTGTTAGTGTGTCATGACCTATCAGAATTGTTGTTTCTCTACCTTTTAACTTGGCATTCATTCGGACAGCTAAGTAAGAATTTCACTGCTCAGGAAATGTAGCATTTCTTAAGCAAATTACCTTTAGGGGTCTCGGTCTGTTTGGCTCCTTCCAGCGCAGGTACAGTTGTCCTAAAATAGACATTCCCACAAAGAACCAGTAGCTGAAGCTGTAGTAGTTGATGAGCCTGAAGACATCCTCCACACACAGGTAAATGAGAGCCATGAGACCCTGTAGAAAAGTGAAAGGAACATAATGAGAACTGTAATGAATCACATAAAAGTGTGCTAGATGAATGAAATGATTAAGATAGCTGAGGGGTGGACTGACGTTGAAGAGCAGGGCAGGGATAGGAGTGTAGCGGAAGATATGGATATAGCACAGAGAATCTGTCAGGTGGCCCTCTCTGGATCCTACGAAGAACAGCCTGTTAAGACACAAACATAAAGTGCTATTAATTAACTGACTGACTCATGATGTGTGGAGTTCTGACAATGTGGATCAGGCTAACGTTCACCTGGATGCAGCCAGGATGGAGGCATTGAGTCCTCCAAAGCAGGAAAGAGCCACAGCCAAGGGGATGGTCCAGTTCATCACGCCAAACACCTTGTCTGCAAATGTCTGAAAAGGAAACCCTTTTGAGCTATAGCTGCCTGTGATGAAAATGGAGCCCGAATAATTAAAAATATTAAGGATAACAGTAACTCACCACAGCTACGGCATCACTGTCTAAGATTGCATTGATAGGGAGGATGGTGTAGTAGGCCACGTTGGTCAGAAGATAGATGACTGTCACCACTGGCATGGAAATAGCAATGGCCAGAGGCAGGTTTCTGTAGTTTGAATTAAAAACAGCAGAGGGTAGCAAAAGAGATCAGATAAAATGGATAATTCAAAACAATTCTATAACAGAAAAGAGTCTCTGAGTCAAGGGTTTGGTGGTATTGATTTAGCTGTCACATAATCTTTCTGGGAATTCCTGTAGAGGTATGTAATCCAGTTACAATGGATCAATGTTTAACTCAAACAGTCTCATCTATCAGTATTAGGGGTGTAATGGCACATGTATTCATATTCTTATTTTTCGGTATGCCACCCACGGTATGGTACAGAGGGGTACCGAGGTACGGACATGGACTATATTTAGTGACAGACAGAAAGTGTAACTGTCATATCACGCTGTCTCCTCTTCCACTCCATTCCTGTCTTTGGCAGCCTGTCAGCGGACCTCTGCTGCTCTAAGACACTGGGATGAATGACTGAAATTGGGCTACTTCTAAACACCACACCGGTAAGGTTAGCGACTTTTAGTGAGTAAAGTTAGCGCTTCTTATTTTCAATGAGCAACTGTCTCAGCTTTAGAAAACTGATCATACAACAGTTAGTTCTGACCAAGCAATTTGATTGACGACAGGGATTCCAGGAGTTACTATATTCCACGATAATTGCCCTCCAATGTTTCAACATTTTTCATGTATCACTCCGCTTTAAAAGCGTTCTAGTAAGTGTTAATTACTAACAGTACTGTCAAGTCTACAGACTTGAGAATTGCAACACTGTGTTGGATACCTTAATCTCCACAGTGAGGTGCTGTTTGTAAAGCAAATGCAGTCTCAGCCATCTCTGATCCAGAAGTACTGTCCTTTTAAACATCCCGGCGATATATTTTAAGTCAGTTTAAACAAAACAGACAGCCTAGAGTTGAATTTATTGACTCAATTAGAAAACCACACTACCTTTGTGGTGATGGACTCTGTTTCATCTAAAAATGCCCAAAAAAAGCCAGTGAAGTGTGCCAAAGCCAAATCGCTAGCATGCCAACGTGCCACCGGCATTGATCTGGACCCTTCTGTGGTACAGACTCAACAGGTGACCAGTATGTATTTCAATGCTTAGCATCAGTTACTGGCTACATTTAGAAGGGACTATTTTTTCTCAGCTGGGCAAAATAACTGGTTAAACAAACAAATCATAATATTTTGCCCAGTATTGCTGTCATTTAATAAATTGTACTTGCGGAACTAGTTGTATAAAAGCAATATTACACTCGAGGTTGTACGGTATCAATGAATACACTAACTACGGCTGTGAAATGTCTAATGCCCAATGTGTAGCGGAGGCCACAGGCCACCACTCCAGTCTAGCAGTGGTGGTATTTGAGCTGACCTGTGAATAGGAGCTGCCTCTGAGCTGCTGCATAGACCAGGTCTATTCAATTACAAAATCAGTTGGGCCACAATATGAAATCAAGACATCTTGATTTCACTTCCGGCTTTCAGAGAGAGCAGACGCTTTTTCTCTCCTCTCCTCTTCTCCTCCCTGATACTATTCCCTGCTTGCGATGTCTGTGTCTTTCGCTCTTCTTCTGGCTGAATCCTAATCCAAACGGAAATTATGGATCTGGAAAAGCGGCTTATATGCAATTGTCACCACCTTACAAAAATTCGGGCCAGGGGGAGCCCCTATGGAGAGACCCATGGATTGGAACTCATGTGTCTGCGTGATTCGACTGAAGATGTGGAAGACATCTATTTGTTTTGGCTTCATGATCACAGGATTTTCTGCTGATTGGCTCTGGAGTTTTCCTGGTGTATCGAAAATTTAACTGGAAGAGCTAATCAAATGCGGACCCGGCGTAGCTGCTTCTTCAACAATTCGACCAGATGGTGGGGAGCACTGATAGCGGCAAATGACTAACATAGAATTTACCATCTGGCATGCACTGTAGAGAGATGGACTCTACCGGACATGTGTATCTATGTTTGGAAGGGAAACATCTGGAGTCGCTTGGTGCTCACCAGGGAATGATTTTAAGCCTATGTATGGAAATTATGATGCACAGAATCGAGGAGAGGAAAATTTTATTCTCTGAGTGCACTGTGCAGATTTGACCTTGTTTTTCGGTGCCCTGTTTACATTCCTCCTCGATGAAGATAAGGCTGGAGAAGTGGCTAACCCAAACAATCGACAATTGCTGTTGTTTCAGCAGACCGAGCTCCAAGGACAGCGTTACCATGTGTCTGGACTATTGAACACATGACTGAATAATATCTATCCGTTGCCAGAGGGTGCCCTCTGCTGTTCACTAGCAATGACACACCTACACTACACACTGCATACAACATTACATGACTGATACATGTATACTGACACAAATACACACATCTGTCTCTCTCAACTCTTTGTAATGTGTGATCTATTGTCTGCTAATTGTGCATAGAGGTTTTTTTTTTTCTGTGTAATCATAATTTGGCTCATTTGAGCTTATATGAGCTTATACGAGCGTTATTCTGATAACTATGTTTTTTTCTCTCTGCCTATTGTGTTTTTCCCTGACCCTGACCTTTGCCCTCTTTACCCTCCTGTTCGACTGGCGCCTTCGGGCTGCCGCGGCTATGGGATGCGCTTACAGGAGCGCGCCCAATGTCAAGTCAAATTTCAATTCTCCTGTATGTATTGCACGTATGGTAGTATTGACAATAAACCTTTTCATTCATTCATAACTGGGCCGCATATGTTCAGCGATCTGTTGAATATGACAAATAATTTCAAATCAACACAGATTAATATGACGAAAGATATGCACTTTTTATTCATTGTTTTGGCTTTAAATATGCACTTGGCACGTGACAAAGGCACATCAAAAGTGCATTAAAAACACAATAACAGTGCTGGGATTGAGTAGAACTTGAAGTAGTAGAAATATTTTTCCACTTGAACAACAGTTAAATAAATAGAATGAAAAAAATAAAATTCTGTAAATAACCATTTTGGCCACATCTTACTCAGGCATATCTCAAAGTGCATAAAAATTCAATATGCACTGTTAGTAGCATTAACATTTGTTTCCCTTTTGAAATAAAATATACTACACATCCGGGTCATAACTGACCTTGGCACATCACAGAGAGCATTTAGCTGAATTAAAAAAAACAAAAACTGTCAAACACTTCAGTGCACAAAACCCCCAAGAAAAGATTGATAACATTAACAAACATTGCACATCCACTATTGTGGTTTGTTTTGTTTTACATCACCACATGTGAGTAGGAACCTCTTTTTCTAACTACACATTCCATTACACACACACACACACACACACACACACACACACACACACACACACTTCTAGTAGAGTTAAGGATGCAAAAAGCACCCACTTAAAAACTTGAGTAATGACTTCAGTTTAAGGTTTGAGGTTTTTCTACAAAATTTATACAGTTTTTCCTTATAGTTTTCTACTTTGTAAATTTATCTAAATTTGAAACCACTTTCCTCAAATTTGTAATTTCCTCTTGTAAAATTGACTTTTCTTGTACATTTGAGACTTCATTATAAATTTGTGGATTGTTTTATGGCTAATTTTTGTCTATTTTTTAATAAATTTTAAACAGACTGTGGTAAAATTTTGAATTCCCTTATACAATTTACACTTTTGACCATAATTTTGCAGAGCCAGAACAGAACAATAATTTAACTCTGATTTCAAAGAAAAAATATTAATAAAATTGTATTTAATTAACTAAATTAACTTAAATTACCAAAGATGCAGTTATTTTTATTAAAATATTTCTATATATTTATAGCTTTATAGAACTCTCCTCACTACCCAGACAGCAGGAAAAACCTTACTTATTTTGAAATCCAGATGTTGGCACGTTTAGTTTGTCTGAAGGCTGTTGATGGATTAAAGTCGTTGACTTTGTGTATTTTGGTCATCTTAACTTGCCAGGTACGTAATAATGAACATAAATTAGTTAATATTGTAGTGGCTGGTGAAGTAAATCCTCAGTGATTCTTCTCATTCTATTGCTCTCCATCTGGTGGGTCTTCTTCCTCATCCAGACCACTGGTTGAGGGATAGGTGTGTTGTAATTCCAGTTCATGGGCAGGATCATGAAAATAGATCTGAGCAAAAAGTGGCTTTCGACCTGGTTCAGGAAGGCCCATGCATGCCTGTAGAAACCAAGAAACCGGAGCACCCAGAGAAAATCAGTGCTTTGCTTGGCATTTTACACATTTGTAGTGTAGACTGGCATTCTTCAAGGTTACACATTTTTACTGTGTCAGCACCTCTTTAAAAATGACACTGCTGAGAAAGCAACGCTTTTGCTTAGTTTCTTCATCTTGAGCAACAATACAAAGACTGCTTGATCTGGAAACTCTGCTCGTGGAAACGTAGAATTGACCATGGCTGCAGGAATCTGTTGTGCAGAAAACACGAACGCGCTGTAAAGACTGGCCCTGTGACTTATTCACCTTGACAATTTTGAGCCATATGACATCATAAAGACACATTAGTCTAGGCATCGTGAGTGATGGTCTATATGACATCATAAAGACTCATTTGTCTATTAGCCATATGACATCATAAAGACACATTTGTCTATGTGCCGTCATATAGACATATCTTTATGACGGCATCGCAAGTCCTATGATGCTTAAGTTCATAGGATGTCCTATGATGTTCAGGCAGAGCTCATAGGCCGTCCTATGATGTCATATAAACGTGACAGACAAACACACACAGATACACAGAGATTTCTTTCTTTATAGGCCCTTTTCCACTAGCCTCACTTAGCCCTACACCGCACCACTCAGCCCGCTTTAGGCGCTTTTCCACTAGCCCCAGCACCGGTTAACAGGTACTTTTTTCATACCTGATCCAGGGCAGGGTCTAACCGGGCTGAGTAGGGCTGTGATATGACTTTAAGAGACTGGTCGCCGCTGATTGGTCAGGTCGTAACGTCATGAAAGCGACTTTTTCTGCTGAATTTACTCCACGACCGCCATTTGTAATTGTTCAGCCAGAGAACACAGTGCGCCCCTTTAATACGGTATATTATATTAATATACTGTATAATATACTTATATAATAATATACTCCTAATATTATATATTAGGAGGTGCGCAATTTTCTTTCTATATTAGGCGACGATTGCATCCAGCGCGAGTTGGACGGATCTACTTGAAATGCAGGTGTCCAAGCAGATGGCTTCCCAAGGGCACATCCGTACTGCCAAACAGTGTCGGGAGAAGCTGAAAAAGCTGAAAAGCGATTACCGAGCAGTGAAGGACCACATTGCTCGAAGAGCAGCGGATCGGAAAGAGTGGAAGTGGTTCGCTGAGAGACATTGGACTCGACACAGCCACCGTCATGGTCACGGCCTTGGAAACCGTGGATGGTGAGTGTTTTTTGATACTGCGCATCTTTTCGCCACTTGATCCTTTCTGTGCCAAGCTCACTGTTTTTAAGAAATAGGAAGGTTGTTAGATTGTGGGTAATGGTTGTTACTAAGGCTTTCCTATTGTTTTGCAGCCAACTGCAGATTCACGCTTGCTTTGTGTTAAGTATTAGCGCGAACAAAACGCTGAATTACGCTTATTGTATTCCGGTTAAAAACTTGAGAGTGTTGTGTACATGTTGCACTTTGGTGTTAAGTTTTAAATTGCGTGCATTTTCTTTCTAGAATCACATTTCATATCACAGGGGTCCACCTCAGCGGACATGATGGACACAGCGGACTCTCCTGGCGCTGCGTCTGCGTGTGCGTCTGGCTGAGCGCCAGCTGGATCAGCTCCACATCACCAGCTCCATCTGGATCACGTTCAAGTGCTGGTAAGGCACAATAACCACGATTTTTTTTTTTTGGTTGAAACAGGTCCAGCAGCGGAAACCAGGGTCGAAAATCCATCCATCCATCCATCCATCTTCTACCGCTTAATCCTTTACAGGTCGCGGGGGGGCTGGAGCCTAACAAGTTATGTACCAAATTGATTAATGCAATTTCCTGTAGCTGCATATTAATTAATTGAAAATGTCTTTTTAAATGTGCAAAAAGGTTATTCTTTGGTCTTCACTTATCGGTGTTCCACAACCATTTTTAGGTGTGGTGATTGGTGCTGTTGTAACTCCTCTTTTAGAAAAACAAATAAAGCGCATGAACTGCCGTTGAAATCAACATGCTTCATTGAAATGCTTCGCGTCAGCTGACTGTATTAACCCATTCAGATTTCTGCGGCCACACTACAAGCAACTAGTTTAAACATTACCCATCCATCCATCCATATTCTTAATCTTAATCCTTTTTAGTTTTGCAGGGGGGCTGCAGCCGAAGACAGCACCCTGCGTGTTGCAAAATCTGCTCTACTGAGGGGCAGCAACATGACAGTTCAGCTTATATACAGCAATGAAGCATAATATAATAGTGACATTCCACCACAGACTTTCACCTGTGTAATTCCATAATATATGTAGTGATCCAGCTTTAATGACCATGCCTTTCTGTCTTTCCATCTAGGCAAGAGGAAAACAGACAACTCCCATCGCTGACCTTACATTAGCGATGGTCAACATGCATGACGAAGAGATGCGGCTCTTGGAACGGCAACATGACCAGCGGCAAGAATCAGGAGTACATGCAGCATTTGCGACAGGTGGCCGCAGATGTGCGGGCAGATGCGCGTGAAGCCCTGGAGCAGGACGCTGCGTTACGAAGGGAAGAGCTTGCAGAGATGTCATCGCCCAGTCTGTTTTTTGTTTGTAAATTTTGCTTCTGGAATAAAATTGTATTGTTTGCATCAAAAGTCTGGTTTATCTGTTATGACACCGTATGAGAAAAGCCAATAATTACATACACATTCCATTCTCTGTTCACTCCACATGCTGCTGTTCATCAGGTCAGGTGTATAGCCTTCTAATGGTAATTTAATTTTTAACAACACAACGAAACGTAATGTCTTGGTAGGTTTTTTTTTTATTTTAAACAAATTTGCAATGCTGAATCCATTTCTCTTGAACGGGTACATTTTTTAGGTTATAAGCAGTTGTACAGGTGTGCTTGAACTTGTAGACACTGATAAAGGTAAGTACGTGTAAGTTGAATGTTGCATCACCAGTCAAAATTTAATAAATTAAGAAAGAATCTAGCAAAAATTTGGCACTAATAACAGTAGACAAATCGGACAAGGATACACAACTGTGTTTTTGTTGCACACAACTGTTGTTACCAACAAGTGCAAAATTTATATTCCCTTTTCCCAAAAATTAAAAATCAATTTGTAAGTAAAAGTGGGAGACCTTTACATGGGAAAATATGACATGTATCAGCACATGATTTATAGTTCAATTTGCATTTCCACCTAAGCAAAAGTGGCTTGTCGAGCTGGATTTTTGTGAAGATGGCCTGTGCGGTGTTTCTGCATGTAATTACATACCTGTCAAGTGATACGGTTTCGCCATATTTTAATACAGGGAAAATGCAATTTTAGCAAATACGGGCGTATTGCCATTTCTGTACGCCAAAGGAGTGTGGGGAGGAACACGTCGTGTGTGACCCCCACAGCGTACGGGGCTGTCAGAGCGCTCAGCGTGAGCAATTACCACAACAGAAGTGTGGACTCATCATTAGGCTGATGGCTTCGCACCTTCTTAACAGATAAGTGTTATGAACAAGAGGACAGGTAGATGGACCATGCACAACATTTTATTTACAAAAAACATTTTTGAAATATGTATGCACATAAATGTGGACAAAATAAACAAGTATTGCATCACAGCATCTCGTGTTATATTGTAACGTGCAGCTCGACATGGCGACGTCCCACCGGGAGGTTCGAACTCACGCCTCCCGCTCTGGAGTCCCGCACTCTACCTGTGTCGCCAATAGGGTCAACCCACTTGTCAAGCCAAGTAGGGTGCTTATATTGAGTTCGCTACAATATCACCACCCTGCTCCTCTGCTCTCTGTGCCGCTGCCACCACTGGTTCATCTACTGCATCATCCAATGTAGTGTCAAACGTCTCTCCATGACTCTCACACAGATTGTGCAGAGCACAACAAGTCAGCACCATAGATTTAACCAGTTTCATGTCACAGTCATTCCTCTCTCCTTCCTCCTTCCTTCTCTCCTCCTCATCAGCCATTTTGTTTGTTGTGGGGATTCGGTCGCGTGTTTCACGTCATGAGGGTGTGGCACCGCCTGCTGTTCAACAAATCCCACCCACAGCAGGTGTGCCAGCAGGTGCGCCAGCAGTAGTTGAAAAGCAACTGAGGCTGAACCGAACCGAAGTGAGTAGAGCCGGGTTTTCAAATCGGGGCTGAGCGGGGCTAGTGGAAAAGGGCCTATAATAGAGTGATGATGCCACAAGCTTGGCACACCTATCTTTGGGCAGTTTTGTCCATTCCTCTTTGCAGCACCTCTCAAGCTCCATCAGGTTGGATGGGAAGCGTCGGTGCACAGCCATTTTCATATCTCTCCAGAGATGTTCAATTGGATTCAAGTCTGGGCTCTGGCTGGGCCACTCAAGGACAATCACAGAGTTGTCCTGAAGCCATTCCTTCGATATCTTGGCTTTGTGCTTAGGGTCATTGTCCTGCTGAAAGGTGAACCGTCGCCCCAGTCTGAGGTCAAGAGCGGTCTGGAGCAGGTTTTCATCCAGGATGGCTCTGTACATTGCTACAGTCATCTCCCCCTCTATCCCAACTAGTCTCCCAGTTCCTGCCGCTGAAAAACAGCCCCACAACATGATGCTGCCACCACCATTAACATTGTTATGAGCGGTGCCTGGTTTCCTCCAAACATGACGTCTAACATTCACACCAAAGAGTTCAATCTTTGTCTCATCAGACCAGAGAATTTTGTTTCTTATGGTCTGAGAGTTCTTCAAGTGCCTTTTGGCAAACACCAGGTGGGCTGCCATGTGCCTTTTACTCAGGAGTGGCTTCTGTCTGGCCACTCTACCATACAGGCCTGATTGGTGGATTGCTGCAGAGATGGTTGTCCTTCAGGAAGGCTCTCCTCTTTCCGCAGAGAAACGCTGGAGCTGTGACAAAAAGTGACCATTGTGTTCTTGGTCACCTCCCTGACTAAGACCCTTCTCCCCCGATTGCTCAGTTTAGACAGCCGGCCAGCTCTAGGAAGAGTCCTGGTGGTTCTGAACTTCTTCCATTTATGGATGATGGAGGCCACTTTGCTCATTGGGACCTTCAAAGCAGCAGAAATTTTTTCTGTACCCTTCCCCAGATTTGTGCCTCGAGACAATCTTGTCTCGGAGGTCTACGGACAATTCCTTTGACATCATGCTTGGTTTGTGCTCTGACATGCACTGTCAACTGTGGGACCTTATATAGACATGTGTGTGCCTTTCCAAATCATGTCCAATCAACTAAATTTACCACAGGTAGACTCCAGTTAAGCTGTACAAACATCTCAAGGATGATCAGTGGAAACAGGACGCACCTGAGCTCAATTTTGAGCTTCATGGCAAAGGCTGTGAATACTTAAGTACATTTAATTTTTTTAGTTTTTTTATTTTTAATAAATTTGCAAAAATCTAAAAAAAGAACTTTTTTCATGTTGTCATTATGGGGTATTGTGTGTAGAATTTTGAGGGGAAAAATTGAATTTAATCCCTTTTGGAATAAGGCTGTAACATAACAAAATGTGGAAAAAGTGACGCGCTGTTAATACTTTCCAGATGCACTGTAAAGCCTAACCACACTTGTTTGCTAAGCGACTCTTCATTATTGTTCCCACTACCAGCAGGTTAAAACCACCATAAATGCTTCCACTGCTTACATACCTCTTATGCCTTTTTTCTGCATTTAAAGTACTTTAATAAGCTCATGTTTCTGTCGGACAGTGACGCTAGTGAGACACTCTGCCTGCCGACTGGAACGGTCACGCAGGCAGGGCGCTTCTGAATCTCATGCAGATGACGGGTCACGTGCATTGTTCACGTGCGCACTTGCGGACCATCATTCCTTCATATTTTTTTCTTAAATTTATATTTCCTTGGCGTGGCCTGGGCCACTCTGAGCTTGGTTCCGGGCTGCATGTGGCCAACGGGCCACTAATTGAATACGCTTGGCATACAGTGGAATGGGTGGGAGCTTGAAGCAGCAGCTCTACTTCAAAGTTGTTGCTGCTCAGACTCTGGCTCCAAATGCCCAAGATGGTAGCACCCTCAGCCCAGGAAGTAGAGCTTCATTTTTCTACAACATAAGTAAGTGGGGATATATCGTCCATCTTTATATACAATCTATGATAAGAACCAAAATGTTCATTAATTATGCTTGCACGATTTTATTGTGAAATACTTGTTTTTTTTGTTAATTCATACTAAGATTCTGTAGATAAGAGTACATCCTAGTATTTGTTGTAGAAATCAGAAATAATAACAGGTTGCATATAATACACCGTGCATGGCTGCACAGTGGCGCAGTGGTTTAGCACTGTGGCAGCACAGTTTTACCCTCGGCCGGGGGATCGCGGGGATCATGAGATCGTGGGTTCGATCCCAGCTCCCGACCAACAGTGAGCTGTGTGGAGTTTGCATGTTCTCCCCGTGTTGCGCGGGTTTACTCCGGGATTTCTCCGGTTTCCTCCCGCACACCAAAAACATGTAGGTTTAGGGCGCTCGCGCACGCAGCGACCAGCAGCCGGTGGCTTGTCACCAGACTGCAAACCAAGTCTACCTACGGGTACAAATAAGTAACTAAAAAAAAAAAAAAAAAAAAAAAAAAAAAAGGTTTTCTGTAGTACGCAGCCTGAGAGAGAAGAAGAATGAGGTTCAGTATTTGGTTTCTGCTCAGCATAGCCATTTGTCCATTTTTAACTCACTTTTAGAATTTTCTGAGGTTTTCTGTAGTGTTTTACATTGACATAGTGTTTTGGATATACTTTTGTTGTATGAAATAGTTATTCTTGCTCAGAGAAGAATTAAACTGGAAAACTGAAACATGGGCTACAGCCCAGATCTTTAGATGGACCTGTGAATATCCCTAAAGAACATGTATAGCAGGACATGGAAATAGAAATGTATGAAAAGCAGAGGAACCAAGGTGAAGAGAGTGTCTTTAATGGTATCAAAAGCAGCTTATATAGAATTGCCTTTATGCACTATTATTATTATTATTATATTTCCTTCATCCTTACCTTTCAGGGTTTTTGATCTCCTCTGTGACAAAGTTGAGGGTGTCCCATCCAGAGTAGGAGAACAGAGCAGAGTACAGAGCCAGTGCAATGTCTCCTGGATCCTGAGACGAGCCGACAAACATGTCCTCCAAGTTCTGGGTGTGACCTACGGAGCAACAACACATATGGCGCCAATGAAATTTACTGAATTAATTCATTTCTCAGCCACCAGAGAGCAGCTTTAGTGTACAGTTTCAAACATGTTTTAGTGATGTTTTAAGCACCTTGTCCAATCTTCACCAGGCCGGTGATGATGACAGCGATGAGGGCGATAACCTTAGCATAGGTGAAGTAGTCCTGGACCCTGGTGCCCCACTTCACGTAGGCACAGTTTACGAAGGTCAGCAGACCTGAGGGCAGACCGTTAAAAGAGTACGTGTGAATATGTATGTAGGCCTAATACACGCAGAGCTGCAGACACAAATCATTCAGCAATCTCTGCACTGACATTTGCTCTGTGAACTGAATGTCTGCCAGTGTGTTTCCATTCGTTTAAGGAAGTGTTGCTGCTGACTCAAGCAGGAGTGGACTGATTTTTTTTTTTCCAGATGAGAAAACAGTTGACTACAGCACATAAAACCCCAACATGCATGCACTAAAACACACCTCTCAGGTATAAAGTCCTGGAAGTAAGCCACACTTTTAAGAGGGAACCTATGAAGCTACCACTGTTTTAATGACTATGCTTCAGCCTGAGATTGGATGTATGAAATAATTACTGCTTATTGACCCACAAACCAAGCTACTAATAAAAAAGGTCCTTGCTATTATTTCCTTATTGCCCTCCTTCACCTTGAGCAACATTAGTATGCTTTTGTCCCTACCATTTATCTTTCTCTTGCTTTTTATTAGTACATGAATGATTGTTGTTCATAAATGTGGACATTGTAAGATGAGTCATTTGATATGGTGAATCAGTGGGTTTTATAGTAAGTTACAATGGTAAAATGTATTACTTACTACAGTTATTATATGTATATCAAGGGTAAAATAGATGACCACAGGAAAGGTGAGGGCTTTTAGACTGCATCGCTGGCCTGTAGCTCAGACACTCCTATTAGCCACTTTGGTAGGTGGATATTCTATTAGCATTCCATAAAAGTAGTTAATGATAAAGTCACCAGTTTATTAATAAAAGTTACATTTTTACCATAAGCAAGAGGCAAAATCAAAAGGGGGGGAAAAAAATCACAAATTTGCGAGAAAAAAGTTGCAAATTTGAAAGTCACATATAACAAATTGTGTCACAAATTTACCCCAAGTAATCCATAAATTTATAAAAACAAAACAAATTTGTGACAAAAAAAATCTCAGAAATCTGTGAGAAAAGTAGCACATCTATCACTAAAAATATTGCAAACTTATAATGAAATGTTACAAATTTAACACAAAAAAGGTTGCAAAAATGCACATTTGCATACAAAAACAATTAAATCTGCACAAAAAAAGGTCACAAATTTCCCTTCAACATGTATTTTTAAGAAATAAAAACAAAGTTATAACAAAAATAGTACACCTACCACAAATAATGCATACTTATAATGAAATTTTACAAATTTAACACAAAAGGTTGTAAAAATACACATTTGCATGCAAAATCAATTAAATCTGCTCAAAAAAGGTCATATTTCCCTTCAAAAATGAAAAAAACTTACAAATTTATGAGAAAAGTAGCAAATACCTATATGATTTGTTATGTTCATGCTTTTTTGTTCATTCTTGGTTTTTCTATGTCATCCCTTATTGTTGTTTTGTGGTTGTCTTTTGTAATTTGATTATTATTATCATAATTATTATTATTATTATTTGCATTATGTGTCTTCTGTGTTTCCCCTGGCCCACTGTGCTCATCCCCTGTTGTCATTAGCATTGTCCTTGGTGTCTTTAGTCATGTTGTGTCATCCCCTTTTTGTCATTCATGTCATTATTGTTGTCTTTGCGTTTCCCTGGTCTTTGTCTTTGTCTCTTATCTGTCCCCTGTCTAAGTCCAAGGTTGTGTATACTTGTTCACCTATAGAGGTTTTTCAGTCACGTGACCCGCGCGCCCAGCGATGCAGCCGGCGGCCATACTGCCGGTCAAGCGCGACGCCCGCCAGGCTTGTTTACATAAAGATTGTGAGTATTGCAAACTTCTGAGTCTTCTGGAAGTGTGGGACAGGTTAGCTGGTAGTTTATCACTATTTATCATGTCTGAACGTGAAGGAGGTCTGAGTGAACAGACCAAACACCTCTCTGGCATCGAATTGAAGCGGTATCAGGATAAAATAGCCATTCTAGGAGGCTGTGATCCTTACACTGCACCTGGCGTGTTGTTCTCCCCCATCACAGCTGAGGATGTCACACTGCCAGACTTTGAGTTCAGTGACTTGATGATTTCTCCTGGAGACAAATTTTTAAGAAAACCACTATTTTCTGTTATATGTTTGTCGCTGGTCCTACCACCTCAACCTTTCGAAATAAAAGAAACAACACCTTGGGGCGTAATTCCAATGAGGTATTTCATAGTGTTGTGGTGTTTGTACTGAGAGTAGGTTTGTGCCCTGGCTCTGAGATCACTTGGTTTCTCAATGAATATTTCGAAGCCTATTATGCTGACACACGCATCCTGTGTCTCCTCACGAGAGCCTGAGGACCCGCTCCAGTCTGCTCGCACAAGGGCTGGAGCGGAGTTCCTACGATGGCGGTATGATTTAATAAACCTGCTTAAAACCTCACATTGCTACCTTATTTTATCATCCGCCGCACTGCCTATTATGGCAGTGAACAGCACAACACGTCTCCGGCATGACAACAACGACAAAAACGGCGATGACAGGGCTTAGAAAACGTGTGAAAGTGGTTTGTTTACACAAGCTTGTGTACTATGCCCGCCAGCGCTTGACCGGCAGCATGGCGGCGCCGGCCTGTGACCTAGATCCGTGACGTCACATGAAAATCCCCTATTGTTCCTAGTTCCTCATGATTCCATACCTGTAGCCACTTTCCCTCATGTGCAACTGTTCAGCCCTGATTTTTCTCCCAGCTGTCTTGCGTCTTGGTAATTGTTTGGTTCCCTATATATGTTATTCTTGGATTGTGCTCTCTGTTGCATCATTGTCATCTTTACCCCACTATGTATCCGTGTCCTAATTTTGAGTTTTTCGCCTCATCTTTCTCTAGCCTTGCCTCATGAGTTTTTTGCCTTGCTTAGTTTTAGTTTTGTTTTCAGCCCTCGTGCTGATTTAATTTGTCCCTGAGTTCAAAGATTCAAGATTCAAAGATTTTTATCTGTCAATACTTCTATATGTACAGGACATACAGGAGAATTGAAATGCCGTTTCTCTCTCTCTCTGAGTGATGTGATGTTCGTCCTTCGTGCTCGAAGATGACCAATGACATCAATTTGACATTGAGCTGCTACACTGAGTCCGGAGGTGGCTGGTGAGGCCAATCCGGGCAAAGAATCCTCTTCCACAAGTAGGACAGAAGTGGGAAGGGGTTATGACGTTGGTCTTAGTTGCTCTGCCATTCCGCATCTGGCGTTTCTGTTCTGCATGCTGTACACGCTGCTCCTCTGCTCTTTGAGCTCCTGTTGTGATAGCACTGTGCCAGGAGGGGCGATCAGCAGCAAGCATCTCCCAGGACTCTGTGTTAATGGAGAAGTCTTTAAGGTTAATCTTCAGGTTGTCCTTGAAGCGCTTCTTTTGTCCTCCGACTCTGCGTTTCCCTTGGGCGAGTTCTCCATAGAGGAGCTGTTTTGGGATGCGGTCGTCTGACATACGGGAGACGTGGCCTGCCCATCTCAGCTGAGCCTTGCGCAAGATGGTAATGGTGCTGGAGATGTCTGCCTGCTTCAGCACCTCCGTGTCTGGAACTTTGTCTTGCCAGCGGATGTGGAGGAGGTTGCGAAGACACCTGAGATGGAAGTGGTTGATCTGTCGCTCATGCCTTCTGTATGCAGTCCACGTTTCGCAGCCATAGAGTAGTGTGGATAGTACGACTGCACGATAGACCTTCAGCTTTGTTGTGAGGCTGATCCCTCTCCTCTCCCAGACATTTTTTCTGAGTCTCTCAAATGCGCTGCTTGCTTTGGAGATCCTGTTGTTAATCTCAGTGTCGATGGTGGCATTACGGGAGAGGGTGCTGCCCAGGTAGGTGAAGGTCTCTACCGCCTGGAGGGTCTGTCCATTTACCTGTATCTGTGGCTTGTGGTACTGGTTTCCTGGGGCTGGCTGGAACATCACCTTGGTTTTCTTAGTGCTGATGGTAAGGCCAAAGTTGTCACAGGCTGAGGAAAATCTGTCCATCTGCAACTGCATTTCCTGCTCGGCACCAGCATTGAGTGCACAGTCATCAGCGAAGAGAAAATCTCTGATGACAGTCTCCTTCACTTTTGTGATGGCTTGCAGACGCTTGAGGTTGAAAAGTCTTCCGTCACACCTGTACCTGATGTCGATGCCAAGCTCACAGTCTCTGAAAGCATCTGACAGCATTGCCGAGAACATCATGCTGAACAGTGTCGGGGCCAGAACACAACCCTGCTTGACTCCATTGGTCACTGGAAAGGCTTCGGATGGTTCACCATCATCCAGGACTCTGGCTGTCATTCCATCGTGGAATTGGCGGACAATTGCAATGAACTTGCGGGGGCAGCCAAATTTTTTCATGATTAGGAGTCCCTCGCAACTAACTGTGTTGAAGGCCTTGGTCAGATCGACAAAGGTTGTGTAGAGGTCGTGGTTCTGTTCCATGCATTTCTCTTGGAGCTTGCGGGTGACAAAGATCATGTTGATGGTCCCTCGACCTGCACGGAAGCTGCACAGACTTTCAGGGAAGAGACCCTGCTCCAGGTGTTCCAGCAAGCGGTTGAGGAGGACGCGGGCCAGGATCTTGCCTGCTGTGGACAGAAGGGATATTCCTCGGTGATTGTCACAGGACTGGCGATTTCCTTTCCGCTTGTAGATGTGGACAATTGTGGCATCTCTGAGCTCTTGTGGTAGCTGTTCCTCGCTCCACATGGACTGGTACAGGCTGGTGAGTTGTCTAAGGGTGGTTGGGCCGCCTGTCTTGTATACTTTCGCAGGGATGGCATCAGAGCAGGGGCATTTCCCAATGGAAAGCTGTTTGATGGCTTTGCTGACCTCATCTTCCAAAGGTGGAGTGTCCAGCTCGTAATTTATTGGCACCTGGGGAAGGCGAGCAATGGCTTCATAGTTGATCTGTGCAGGTTGACTGAGCACACTACAAAAGTGTTCCACCCATCTCTCCAGGACCAGCTTCTTTTCTGTCAGCAGGGTAGAACCATCAGCACTGAGAAGAGGGGATGATCCGGAGGACTGAGGTCTATAGACAGCTTTCAGGGCATCATAGAACCTCTTTGTGTTGTGCCTGTCAGCAAAGCATTGAATCTCATCGGCCTTGGCACTGAGCCAGGAGTCCTGCATGTGGCGTAGTTTGGTTTGAATTGCACTGCGGATGTTGGTGAAGGCTGCTTTCTTTGCCATGCAGGTAGGGTCATTCTGATGGGCCTGCAGGAGTCGGTGTTTCTGATCTAACAGCTGCTGAATTTCTGTGTTGTTTTTGTCAAACCAGTTCTGGTGATTTCTGGTTACTGGGCCTAGGCATTCGAGGGCAGCCGAGTGAGCGGTGTCCCTGAAGGATGCCCATTGGCCCTCAATGCTTGGCTGGTTGAGTTGAAGATCTGACAGGTGGCTGTGCGTGTGATCTTGAAACTCTTGTACCTTCTTGGGGGTCTTTTGAGTTTCATGACGTTCAGCTTTGTCACTTTCTGGCCTTGTGGTCTTCTTTTGGGCTGGATGTGGAAATTCATCTTTGAGATGATCAGGAGATGGTCAGTCCAGCAGTCGGCACCGCACATGGCTTTGGTCACTCTCACGTCCCGCCTGTCCTTTGCCCTGATGATGACATAGTCAATGAGATGCCAATGCTTAGAGCGAGGGTGCATCCAAGATGTCTTGTTCCGTGTAGGTAAACGAAACATGGTGTTGGTAATGGCTAGGTCATGAGAGGCACACATTCTAAGCAGGAGGTGTCCGTTGCTGTTAGATTTTCCAATGCCGTGTTTTCCCAGCACTCTCTGCCAGGCGTGGTGGTTGGCCCCTACTCAAGCATTGAAGTCACCGAGGATGATGAGCTTCTCAGATTTTACTGAGGCAATGAGGGAGTCTAATTCCTCATAAAACTTATTTTTGGTCTCTTCGGGGTTTGTCATGGTCAGGGCATAAGCCCTGATGATGATTGCATTTGACTTCTTCCCAAGTGGGAGGTGCATTTTCATCAGGCAATCGTTCAGACCCACGGGAATACTTGCTAGTTTCCACACGTGAATAGATTTGATTGAGAAACCAACACCTGCCTCGCGCCTCTCCTCACTGCTGCGCCCACTCCAGAAGAAGGTATAGCCACGACCGGTTTCTGTCAGCTGGCCTTTGTCTGCAAAACATGTCTCGCTGAGAGCCGCGATGTCGATGTTGTAGCGAGCTAGTTTTCTGGCCACTAGTGCAGTTCATCTTTCTGGTCTGTTCGCTTTGGCATTGTCAAGCAGAGTCCTTACGTTCCATGATGCTAAGGTGAGTGCCTTTGCTTTATTTCTCTTTGTGTTTCGACCGCTGTTTGGGGATCCCCGCTAGCCGCGGTGTACTGACCAGGGTGAGGTGAGACCAGCTATGTTTGGGGCACCTTTTCTAGCCCCGTCCTCTTACTAAGGAGGCGAGCAGAGTGATCCTGAAAAGGGCTACTCGGTCGCTCAGGAGGCTGCCGAACTTCGTTGCTGTCTCAGTTCAGTGGAGAGCGACCACTTGTCCTGAACCGCCTGTGTGCAGGTTTGTGACTACAGCTTCCAGTGTATCCTCACCTGCTGCTTCGCCGCTCCCCCATCGCCACAGGACTTAAAGTGGTGATGTCATGACTTGCGCGGAACTTTGATTAAAGTGAGGGAGACTTGCGCAGGATCAGCCTCACTCTCTCGTCCTGAGACACCGGATCCAGTGGCAAGACATAGAGTCGAGACGGCTGTGGGCGGATCAGGATGCAGGAGCTGCCGGAAGGTGACAATTATGCCAGTCGACCGCCTTAGGGGCTCTACTCCGGATTTTCTGTCAGGGTTTACTCCCTTAGCCTTGGACTTTTCCCAAGACACCCACAAGGCAGTGGGGCTATTTACCCATACCTAGGACTGGGGCAGGTTGTACTGGATTACAGTTTACCAGTAGCAGATAGAATCTGACCTGACAATAAACCTGTGTGCAATATGTAAGAAACCTGTGTGACCTGTGTGCAATATGTAAGAAAAAAGGAATAAGGATGAAAAACAACAGCAGTCTATGTACAGTAATGTCACCCATAGTGCAAATAAAAATAAAAAGTTTTGTGTTATGTTCAATAAACCATCATCATTGCATCTAATCCCTGCCTGCACCCCGAGTCCTCCCTTTCACCTTTAACTGCCTGAAAGGCAGTAATATGACATGATTAAAAATTTGCAAATTAGTACCAAAATATCAATAATTTACAATAACAAAGAATAAAGTCACAAACTGACAGAAAAAGAACAGCTGTGAAAGGAAAAAAGCTCATAAATGTATCCAAAAAGTAGCAAATTTATGATTAAATAAAAACATTATAAATTTGTACTAAAATATCAACAATAAAAAGGTTGCAAATTTATTGGAAAAATGCAAATTTGCCTAGCAAAATTCCTAAAGTAAAATTAAATTTAACAGGGAAATAAAGTGAAATTGTTAAAAAAGTAAACCTCACAAATTTATGAGAAAAAAAGTTAATTTATGATAAAGAAATTTGCAAATTTATGCAAAATGTTGCAAATTTACTAAAAAAAAGTCTGGAAACTTACAGGAAAAATACAAGCAAATTTTATAAAAGAAAAAAATCATATTTGATATGAAAAATCAAAAAATATGATTTTTTTAATAATTTTTAATTTAAAAAAAATTAAATTTTAAATTTTTTTTAAAATTTTTATGATTTTTAAATAAAAATCATATTGTTTGAAAATATGAAAATAAAATTAGCACACCCTATGAAAGCCTGTGTGTGTGTGTTTGTTTTTTACATATTTGGACATATGGATACTTAATATCAATTTTAACAATATTACTAAACAATTAAAACTCAAGAAAAGACTTTTCTGTAAAATGCAATTCTAAAACATGCAATTTCTGGTGAGGAATAAATTAGGACACCCCCACTTTTATTCCCACTTAAAATGGCTAAAATCACACACAGGTGTATCACATCAGGTTCACATGATTAGAACATCATTACTCAGCATTTTGAAGGAGGCTTGTCCTATTTAAATCTCAGACATTTAGTTTGGTGTGCTCCTGACTGTTGAAGTGAGAGTCAACACCATGGTGAGATCGAAAGAGCTGTCTGAGACCTTCAGAAAAAAAAAGAGTGTAGCAACTTATGAGTCTGTTAAGGGATTTAAAAAGCTCTCAAAAGAATTTGAAATCAGCCATTCCACTGTCCGGAAAATAGTCTACAAGTGGAGGACATTCAAAACAACTGCCAACATGCCCAGGTCTGGCCATCTAAGCAAGTTCACCCCAAGAGCAGACCGCAAGATGCTAAAAGAAGTCTTCAAAAACCCTAAAATGTCATCACAGGGCCTACAGCAAGCTCTTGCTACTACTGTTGATGTGAAAGTGCACACCTCTACAATCAGAAAGAGACTGCATAAGTTTAACTTGTATGGGAGGCGTGCAAGGAGGAAACCTTTGCTCTCGAAGAGAAACATGAAAGCCAGACTGAAGTTTGTCAGACAGAGCGTAGACAAAGACCAGGCCTTCTGGAATAATGTTCTTTGGACAGATGAGTCTAAAATTGAATTATTTGGACACCAGAACAGAGGACGTGTTTAGCATAGACCAAATACAGCATTCCAGGAAAAGAACCTCATACCAACTGTGAAACATGGAGGTGGAAGTATCATGGTTTGGGGATGCTTTGGCCAGGACCTGGCCAGCTCACCATCATAGAAGCCACCATGAATTCTACTGTGTGTATCAAAGGGTGCTTGAGGACCACATGAGACCATCTGTAAAAAAATTAAAGCTGAAGCGGAACTGGACCCTGCAACATGACAATGACCCAAAACATACCAGTAAATCCACCAAGGACTGGCTAAAAACTAAGAAATTGAGAGTCCTAGAATGGTCGAGTGAAAGCCCAGATTTTAATCTCATTGAGATGCTGTGGGGTGACTTGAAACGGGCTGTACATGTAAGAAACCCCTCAAACATCTCACAGGTGAAATAATTCTGCATTGGGGAGTGGGACAAACTTTCCTCAGACCGATGTCAGATACTGGTAGATGGCTACAAGAAGCGTCTCACTGAAGTTATTTCAGCCAAAGGGGGTAACACTAGCTATTAGGTGGTAGGATGTCCTAACTTTTTCCTCAGTTAGAATACACATTTTTGTTGATATCTTTGTGAAATGTGAATATGTGGACATTTCTTAATAAAGAACTGAATATTTAATGGGGTGTCCAAATTTTTTCATGACTGTATATGGTGCTTTTTCTAGTCAATGACCACTCAAAGTACTTAAAGACCCTGACAAGTGAATCAGCAAATATGTTTTGAGTCTACCAGACCAAACAAAAGTGTGTTATTTAACTGTCCATCCAAATTTGAATGTTTAAAAATATCGCCAGTTATGTAAAAACAGCTTTAAAAATTGTGAAAAGTCAGCCAGCCCTCTGCTCTGAGATGGGTCTGCAGCAGGTACTGAAACCATGTCCACTCCTGGAACAGTGTCAAGTGTCAGCTGTCAATCAAACACATGGGGAAAGAATCAGAAACATACAGCATGTCTTTTTGAGCCAGAAAAGCCACATAAGCCAACATTATTTCAAAACAGCCCCTCCAGGATTTTGTGATGCAGTATTGCGATTGCACCAATTCTCGCGAATTTAGCCAATCCCACAAAATTGGAACTTCATCCACTCACCGCAACTTTCCTACAATTGTGGCCAATTGTCATCAACTTCTGCCAATTTCACCAATCAGATTTGTCCCTGAGTAGCGCTCAAATGTGTACGTTGTCAGTCTAACCAACCAAATTTGTTGTTGCACCACGTTTATTTCTGTGTTTACAGTGAGTATAAACAAACATATCAGCAAAAAATGGTGTTATTTAAAAAAAAAAAAAAAAAAAAAGCCTCACCTGGAGTTTTCCCACACCATTCCCTTCCTCCATCTTCCCCTGCCCACCGGTGAACGTGTTGAAAAAAGTCCACCTGCCTGAAAGCACCCCTGTCGTGGGAGCGCGCGTGAAGAGAGGCGCCGTAAAACCACAAACAAACAAGCAAATATACAGTAACACCTCAGCCAGTGCTGTAACATTTTATACATCTTTAGAGGTAAAAGTCACTGCCACATCTTGTCAGTAAGTTTAAAAGTTGTGAAACTCCAGTCTGGACACAGGCCAATGCGTGATTCAGGCAAATCCCCTGGCCAGCCCCGCAATTAGAGCCACGCTATCCAAAAAAAAAAAAAAAGTCCCATGAAATCTTGGAGTGCATGCGCAGCTGGGGTTAGGTCTGTATTACGTTTTAGGCCTGCCCAAAAAATCCTGGCAAGAGAACTGCCAGAAAACTGTTCAGCAGTTTAACTCTGTTGTTTAACTCTGCATACTTATAAGCCTTTTACCATGATTTAAGCACCACATTTGTTTATACAGTGGGGCAAAAAAGTATTTAGTCAGCTACCAATTGTGCAAGTTCTCCCACTTAAAAGATGAGAGAGGTCTCCAATTTTCATCATAGGTATACCTCAACTATGAGAGACAAAATGAGAAAAAAAAAATCCAGAAAATCACATTGAAGGATTTTTAATGAATTAATTGGTAAATTCCTCTGTAAAATAAGTATTTGGTCAATCCCAAAAGTTCATCTCAATACTTTGTTATATACCCTTTTTTGGCAATGACAGAGGTCAAACGTTTTCTGTAAGTCTTCACAAGGTTTTCACACACTGTTGCTGGTATTTTGGCCCATTCCTCCATGCAGATCTCCTCTAGAGCAGTGATGTTTTGGGGCTGTCGCTGGGCAACACGGACTTTCAACTCCCTCCAAAGATTTTCTATGCGGTTGAGATCTGGAGACTGGCTAGGCCACTCCAGGACCCTGAAATGCTTCTTACGAAGCCACTCCTTCATTTCCTGGGCGGTGTGTTTGGGATCATTGTCATGCTGAAAGACCCAGCCACGTTTCATCTTCAATGCCCTTGCTGATGGAAGGAGGTTTTCACTCAAAATCTCACGATACATGGCCCCATTCATTCTTTCCTTTACACGGATCAGTCGTCCTGGTCCCTTTGCAGAAAAACAGCCCCAAAGCATGATGTTTCCACCCCCATGCTTCACAGTAGGTATGGTGTTCTTTCTCCTCCAAACACGACAAGTTGAGTTTTCATCAAAAAGTTCTATTTTGGTTTCATTTGACCATATGACATTCTCCCAATCCTCTTCTGGATCATCCAAATGCTCTCTAGCAAACTTCAGACGGGCCTGGACATGTACTGGCTTAAGCAGGGGGACACGTCTGGCACTGCAGGATTTGAGTCCCTGGCGGCGTAGTGTGTTTCTGATGTAGCCTTTGTTACTTTGGTCCCAGCTCTCTGCAGATCATTCAATAGGCCACCCCGTGTGGTTCTGGGATTTTTGCTCACCGTTCTCGTGATCATTTTGACCCCACAGGGTGAGATCTTGTGTGGAGCCCCGGATTGAGGGAGATTATCAGTGGTCTTGTATGTCTTCCATTTTTTAATAATTGCTCCCCCAGTTGATTTCTTCACACCAAGCTGCTTACCTATTGCAGATTCAGTCTTCCCAGCCTGGTGCAGGTCTACAATTTTGTTTCTGGTGTCCTTTGACAGCTCTTTGGTCTTGGCCATAGTGGAGTACTCTGACTGTTTGAGGTATTGGACAGGTGTCTTTTATACTGATAACAAGTTCAAACAGGTGCCATTAATACAGGTAACGAGTGGAGGACAGAGGAGCCTCTTAAAGAAGAAGTTACAGGTCTGTGAGAGCCAGAAATCTTGCTTGTTTGTAGGTGACCAAATACTTATTTTACCGAGGAATTTACCAGTTAATTCATTAAAAATCCTTCAAAGTGATTTTCTGGATTTTTTTTTCTCATTTTGTCTCTCATAGTTGAGGTATACCTATGATGAAAATTGGAGACCTCTCTCATCTTTTAAGTGGGAGAACTTGCACGATTGGTGGCTGACTAAATACTTTTTTGCCCCACTGTAAATGTTTCAGATCATCAAACAAATTTAAATATTAGACAAAAATAACATAAGTAAACACAAAATGCAGTTTTTAAGTGAAGGTGTTTATTATCAAGGGTAAAAAAAAATCCAAACCTACATGGCCCTGTGTGAAAAAGTGACCCCACCCCCCCCATTAAAACATAAATTAACTGTGGTTTATCACATCTTTGGAAAGCTGAGATCAGTTTCTTTTGCCACATTCAGGCCTGATTACTGCCACACCTGTTCTCAATCAAGAAATCACTTAAATGGGACCTGCCGGACAAAATGAAGTAGACCAAAAGATCCTCAAAAGCCAGACATCATGCTGCGATCCAAAGGAATTCAGGAACAAATGAGAAACAGTAATTGAGATCTATCAGTCTGGAAAAGGTTATAAAGCCATTTCTAAAGCTTTGAGACTCCAGTGAACAACAGTGAGAGCCATTATCCACAAATGGCAAAAACATGGAACAGTGGTGAACCTTCCCTGTATGGTGCATATTTAAGGCACATATATGGCATGCTTGTATGGTACGCTTTCTCCCCCCACATGCTTCCAGTAGGCATGACGGTGCAGACCCTACAGATCAAACGTCCATAAGAACAATGCCCCAGCAGGGACCTCGGCTAGGAGGTGGGTGCTGGAGGAAGACGGAGGTCAGAGACAATGTCCCAGCAAGAGCCCCGAGGTGGAGAAGAGAACAGAAGCGCCAGCAAGTCTCGGGGACTGTGGGTTCATGTGTTTACCAAACTTCTGTGGGGTGAAGGTGTGAGATACTTGATGTGGGGGTTTTGTATCTCTGGGTTATAAAAGCTGTGGGGAAAGTTGGGTCTGTCTCTTTTCTGCTGAGAACTTTGATGATAGAAGATGTGACTTCCAATAAAGCTTTCCTGAGATAATACACTCAGTCTCGTTTGTAAGGCATCTTCTACACTGGTGACCTACGACTACTTATGGCCGGTGATGGCGTGATTTCCGCACCGGACCCTTCAGGAGCCAACCGGGTTAACGCGGCTACCGCGCTACAGCTGCCTGACTTCTGGCAACATAACCCGCGCTCCTGGTTTACCACTGTGGAGGCGCAATTCCACCTTCGGGGAATCTCAGCGGATGCAACGAGGTTCTACCATGTCGTCGCGAAGCTGGACAGCCTCACAGTGCAACGGGTGGAGAGCCTGACCAACCACCCGCCCCAAGACAACAAGTATAGCGCATTGAAAGATGCCCTCATCCGAGCCTTCACTCCCTCGCTGGAAGAGCGGGCAGAGAAGCTCCTGGCGCTGACAGAGGGAGAAGCAGACAGGCCAGCGGATCTGATGGCGAAGATGATGAGCCTGAGAGGTGAGGATGACGACAGTTTTATCTTCGCTCACCTCTTCCTCAGAACGCTCCCGCCAGCAGTGAGAGTCACCCTGACCAGCTCGCAGCCGCTCGTCAACCGTAACTACCACGAGCTGGGACAGGTGGCGCAACGGCTCGTCGACTCCCATAGGCGGCGCGCAGCCACGACGGCAGCAGCAGAGATGACCACCCCTTCGCGAGAAGGAGGGAGACCAGAGGCTGCGGCACCGGATCCACTGACGGCAGCAGCGGCGGAGACCAGGGGAAGCGGAGCTGACAACGCCCTCTGCTTCTACTATAGACGTTTCGCCGAGAAAGCCCACAGATGCGTCCCACCATGCCGGTACCAGCGCCAGGGAAACGCCAAGACCGGGAGCCGGTAGCAGCCGTGACTCTCGGCACGAAGAATAGGCTGCTTTTCGTGACGGACGCGAATTCTGGGAAAGAATTCCTGGTGGACACGGGCTCCCAGCTGAGTTTTGTCAAGCCTACCTACGCGGACACACTGGCGCCGGCCAGCGGCCCCCTGGTGTTAGCGGCGAACGGCTCCATGATCAAAACCTATGGGGAGAAGACACTCCGCCTGTCCCTTCACGGGCGCAACTTCGAGTGGACATTCGTTGTCGCTGCAGTTAACAACAACATGCTAGGTGCTGACTTTTTGTGCTCAAACAGTTTGTTAGTTGATCTTGCTAATAGACGTATTGTAAATGCACTGTCTTTCTACTCTATCTCCTGCACAGCTCAGGTGGCCCTGCCTTCTGCACATTCCAATGTCACAGCTGCGGGTGGTAAGTTTCATGCATTACTCAACCAGTTTCCAGCACTCACGGTCCCTACATTTTCAGCGTCAGTTGCCAAACACGGGGTCGAACATTTCGTAAGTACTTCGGGCCCCCTTGTTTTTGCAAAAGCTCGGCGGTTGGACCCAGCTAAACTGGCCATCGCGCGCGAGGAATTTGCCAACTTGGAAAAGCTGGGCATAGTCCGGCGTTCGAACAGCGCCTGGTCGTCACCCCTGCACATGGTACCCAAAGCTGACGGCTCGTGGCCCCCTTGCGGCGATTTCCGCAGATTAAATAATGCTTCAGCCCACGACCGCTATCCGATTCCGCACATCCAGGATTTTTCGGCGCATTTAGCGGGGGCGCGCATCTTTTCCAAAATAGATTTGGTGCGTGGTTATCACCAAGTTCCAGTCCGTGCGCAGGACATACCCAAAATGGCAGTTATAACCCCTTTCGGGCTTTTCGAGTTTTTGCGCATGCCTTTCGGCCTCAAGGGCGCCGCGCAGACGTTCCAACGCATGATGGATGCAGTGCTGCGTGACCTCCCTTTCGTGTTCGCTTATTTGGATGATATTTTGGTAGCCAGCGCGTCCGAAGCCGAGCACGAACGCCACCTCACAGCCGTTTTTCAGAGGCTCACAGACCACGGGCTAATCATTAACCCAGCGAAGTGCCAATTCGGGGTAGCGAAAATCGATTTTTTGGGACACCGCGTGTCGCCAGAAGGCGCGGTCCCGCTGCCGGATAAAGTGCGCGCGATAACGGATTTCCCCCAACCGCAGACGGTTAAGGCGCTGCAAGAATTTTTGGGGATGGTCAATTTTTACAACCGTTTCCTTCCAAACGCGGCACAGCTCATGCACCCATTGTACGCGGCATTAAAGAAGCAAAAACCTGCATCTAAGGTCGAGTGGTCCCCGGATCGGGAGCGCGCTTTTTCACAGGTCAAATCAGCCCTCGCGAACGCTGCGTTATTGGCACACCCGGTGCCAGCAGCTCGCATGGCGCTAACCACAGACGCCTCCGACGTGGCAGTGGGAGCGGTTGTCGAGCAACTGGTGGCAGGATGCTGGCAACCACTTGCGTTTTTCAGCAAAACATTGCGCGATAGCGAGCGTAAATACAGCGCGTTTGACAGGGAGCTTTTGGCCCTACATTTGGCCATCCGCCACTTCCAGTTCTGGTTGGAAGGGCGCCGTTTTACCGCGTTCGTGGACCATAAACCCTTAACTTTTGCAATGGCTAAGGTTTCAGAGCCTTGGTCGGGCCGACAACAGAGGCAGCTGGCTGCAATTTCGGAGTTTACCACTGACATTCAACACGTGGCGGGTAAACACAATGTAGTGGCAGATTGCCTCTCGCGTGCAGTTGCAGCGACAGGCCCCCAGGGGGCAGATTCGGCGGCGGCAGACCTAGGCCAGGCTTGCGGCGCGGAAGCGCTCACAGCTCCGTTCTGCGTCGGGTTAGATTATGCAGCCATGGCCGCTGAACAGGTTGGCGACGCGGACGTGCACGCGCTCCAGTCTGGGCCAACAGGGCTAAGGCTGGAGCACAGGGTGCTTCACAGAGGCATCCCCCCCCTAATCTGCGATACCTCCACGGGGCGTCCCCGTCCCGTAGTCCCGGCTGCGTGGCGTCGCCGTGTTTTTGACTTAATACATTCACTGGCACACCCGGGCGTCCGCGCATCTATCAAAATGGTAGGAGAGAAGTTTGTTTGGCCGGGGCTGCGTAAACAAGTCAAAGAGTGGGCTGCAGCCTGTGCTGCATGTCAAAAAGCAAAGGTGCACAGACACACACGAGCCCCTCTGGAACCTTTTCACATCCCAGCCAAACGCTTTGATCATGTGCATATCGACTTAGTAGGACCTCTTCCGCTGTCCCAGGGTTTCACACACCTTTTAACCATGGTAGACCGCACCACGCGCTGGCCAGAGGCGGTTCCTTTGGCGGCAACCACAGCGGCAGACGTCGCTCGTGCCTTTTTAACAGCTTGGGTCGCACGTTTTGGTATCCCGTCAGACATAACGTCTGACAGAGGACCCCAGTTTGTTTCCGAGCTCTGGTCGTCCATGGCACTCAGCCTGGGGGTGAAAATTCATCGCACGACCGCGTATAACCCCCAGGCCAACGGTTTGTGCGAGCGCTTCCATCGGTCATTAAAAGCAGCCCTCAGAGCGGCTCTCACAGACACAAATTGGGTTGATAAACTCCCATGGGTTTTATTAGGGTTGCGTTCAGCACCTAAAGAGGATTTGCAAGCCTCTCCGGCAGAACTCGTCTTCGCCCAACCCCTCCGGTTACCGGGAGATTTCCTCCCTGAGAACCCTGCTCCGGAGCACCTCCCCGCTCGGCTGCTGCAGAGCGAAGCGGGGTCACACACCCTCCCCGGTCCCGTTCATCACAGTTTTCCACGTGTTTTTGTGCCCAAAGCCTTAAAGAATGCAGAATTTGTCTTCGTTAGACACGACGCACAGAGGTTAGGTTTAAGGCCACCTTACGATGGACCGTTCAGAGTGTTAGAAACCGGGGAAAAGCATTTTTTGCTCGATTTGGGAGACAGGAGGGACTTAGTCTGCATTAACAGACTCAAACCCGCTTTTGTGTTAGCTGACGACCCAGTCCAGTTGGCCAGAGCCCCCCGCCGCGGCAGGCCACCCGGGAGGCGCTCTGCTAAGCTTTCACGACGATGTGTTAATGATTCTACTTCACAGATGCAGCAGACAGCCACAGGCAGAGCGAGACCTGCTCACAGCAGATATGGCAGAGAGCTGAAGCCCAAGCAGTGGGATATGTGATCTGTTGTGCCAAGTTTTTTTCTCTCTCTTGTTCTGTGTGGGGTGTCATGATTCTATGCATTTGAAATGTAACTTGTCCTTATTTGAACGTTTGGGGGGGGGGGGGGGTTATATGGTGCATATTTAAGGCACATATATGGCATGCTTGTATGGTACGCTTTCTCCCCCCACATGCTTCCAGTAGGCATGACGGTGCAGACCCTACAGATCAAACGTCCATAAGAACAATGCCCCAGCAGGGACCTCGGCTAGGAGGTGGGTGCTGGAGGAAGACGGAGGTCAGAGACAATGTCCCAGCAAGAGCCCCGAGGTGGAGAAGAGAACAGAAGCGCCAGCAAGTCTCGGGGACTGTGGGTTCATGTGTTTACCAAACTTCTGTGGGGTGAAGGTGTGAGATACTTGATGTGGGGGTTTTGTATCTCTGGGTTATAAAAGCTGTGGGGAAAGTTGGGTCTGTCTCTTTTCTGCTGAGAACTTTGATGATAGAAGATGTGACTTCCAATAAAGCTTTCCTGAGATAATACACTCAGTCTCGTTTGTAAGGCATCTTCTACACTGGTGACCTACGACTACTTATGGCCGGTGATGGCGTGATTTCCGCACCGGACCCTTCAGGAGCCAACCGGGTTAACGCGGCTACCGCGCTACAGCTGCCTGACTTCTGGCAACATAACCCGCGCTCCTGGTTTACCACTGTGGAGGCGCAATTCCACCTTCGGGGAATCTCAGCGGATGCAACGAGGTTCTACCATGTCGTCGCGAAGCTGGACAGCCTCACAGTGCAACGGGTGGAGAGCCTGACCAACCACCCGCCCCAAGACAACAAGTATAGCGCATTGAAAGATGCCCTCATCCGAGCCTTCACTCCCTCGCTGGAAGAGCGGGCAGAGAAGCTCCTGGCGCTGACAGAGGGAGAAGCAGACAGGCCAGCGGATCTGATGGCGAAGATGATGAGCCTGAGAGGTGAGGATGACGACAGTTTTATCTTCGCTCACCTCTTCCTCAGAACGCTCCCGCCAGCAGTGAGAGTCACCCTGACCAGCTCGCAGCCGCTCGTCAACCGTAACTACCACGAGCTGGGACAGGTGGCGCAACGGCTCGTCGACTCCCATAGGCGGCGCGCAGCCACGACGGCAGCAGCAGAGATGACCACCCCTTCGCGAGAAGGAGGGAGACCAGAGGCTGCGGCACCGGATCCACTGACGGCAGCAGCGGCGGAGACCAGGGGAAGCGGAGCTGACAACGCCCTCTGCTTCTACTATAGACGTTTCGCCGAGAAAGCCCACAGATGCGTCCCACCATGCCGGTACCAGCGCCAGGGAAACGCCAAGACCGGGAGCCGGTAGCAGCCGTGACTCTCGGCACGAAGAATAGGCTGCTTTTCGTGACGGACGCGAATTCTGGGAAAGAATTCCTGGTGGACACGGGCTCCCAGCTGAGTTTTGTCAAGCCTACCTACGCGGACACACTGGCGCCGGCCAGCGGCCCCCTGGTGTTAGCGGCGAACGGCTCCATGATCAAAACCTATGGGGAGAAGACACTCCGCCTGTCCCTTCACGGGCGCAACTTCGAGTGGACATTCGTTGTCGCTGCAGTTAACAACAACATGCTAGGTGCTGACTTTTTGTGCTCAAACAGTTTGTTAGTTGATCTTGCTAATAGACGTATTGTAAATGCACTGTCTTTCTACTCTATCTCCTGCACAGCTCAGGTGGCCCTGCCTTCTGCACATTCCAATGCCACAGCTGCGGGTGGTAAGTTTCATGCATTACTCAACCAGTTTCCAGCACTCACGGTCCCTACATTTTCAGCGTCAGTTGCCAAACACGGGGTCGAACATTTCGTAAGTACTTCGGGCCCCCTTGTTTTTGCAAAAGCTCGGCGGTTGGACCCAGCTAAACTGGCCATCGCGCGCGAGGAATTTGCCAACTTGGAAAAGCTGGGCATAGTCCGGCGTTCGAACAGCGCCTGGTCGTCACCCCTGCACATGGTACCCAAAGCTGACGGCTCGTGGCCCCCTTGCGGCGATTTCCGCAGATTAAATAATGCTTCAGCCCACGACCGCTATCCGATTCCGCACATCCAGGATTTTTCGGCGCATTTAGCGGGGGCGCGCATCTTTTCCAAAATAGATTTGGTGCGTGGTTATCACCAAGTTCCAGTCCGTGCGCAGGACATACCCAAAATGGCAGTTATAACCCCTTTCGGGCTTTTCGAGTTTTTGCGCATGCCTTTCGGCCTCAAGGGCGCCGCGCAGACGTTCCAACGCATGATGGATGCAGTGCTGCGCGACCTCCCTTTCGTGTTCGCTTATTTGGATGATATTTTGGTAGCCAGCGCGTCCGAAGCCGAGCACGAACGCCACCTCACAGCCGTTTTTCAGAGGCTCACAGACCACGGGCTAATCATTAACCCAGCGAAGTGCCAATTCGGGGTAGCGAAAATCGATTTTTTGGGACACCGCGTGTCGCCAGAAGGCGCGGTCCCGCTGCCGGATAAAGTGCGCGCGATAACGGATTTCCCCCAACCGCAGACGGTTAAGGCGCTGCAAGAATTTTTGGGGATGGTCAATTTTTACAACCGTTTCCTTCCAAACGCGGCACAGCTCATGCACCCATTGTACGCGGCATTAAAGAAGCAAAAACCTGCATCTAAGGTCGAGTGGTCCCCGGATCGGGAGCGCGCTTTTTCACAGGTCAAATCAGCCCTCGCGAACGCTGCGTTATTGGCACACCCGGTGCCAGCAGCTCGCATGGCGCTAACCACAGACGCCTCCGACGTGGCAGTGGGAGCGGTTGTCGAGCAACTGGTGGCAGGATGCTGGCAACCACTTGCGTTTTTCAGCAAAACATTGCGCGATAGCGAGCGTAAATACAGCGCGTTTGACAGGGAGCTTTTGGCCCTACATTTGGCCATCCGCCACTTCCAGTTCTGGTTGGAAGGGCGCCGTTTTACCGCGTTCGTGGACCATAAACCCTTAACTTTTGCAATGGCTAAGGTTTCAGAGCCTTGGTCGGGCCGACAACAGAGGCAGCTGGCTGCAATTTCGGAGTTTACCACTGACATTCAACACGTGGCGGGTAAACACAATGTAGTGGCAGATTGCCTCTCGCGTGCAGTTGCAGCGACAGGCCCCCAGGGGGCAGATTCGGCGGCGGCAGACCTAGGCCAGGCTTGCGGCGCGGAAGCGCTCACAGCTCCGTTCTGCGTCGGGTTAGATTATGCAGCCATGGCCGCTGAACAGGTTGGCGACGCGGACGTGCACGCGCTCCAGTCTGGGCCAACAGGGCTAAGGCTGGAGCACAGGGTGCTTCACAGAGGCATCCCCCCCCTAATCTGCGATACCTCCACGGGGCGTCCCCGTCCCGTAGTCCCGGCTGCGTGGCGTCGCCGTGTTTTTGACTTAATACATTCACTGGCACACCCGGGCGTCCGCGCATCTATCAAAATGGTAGGAGAGAAGTTTGTTTGGCCGGGGCTGCGTAAACAAGTCAAAGAGTGGGCTGCAGCCTGTGCTGCATGTCAAAAAGCAAAGGTGCACAGACACACACGAGCCCCTCTGGAACCTTTTCACATCCCAGCCAAACGCTTTGATCATGTGCATATCGACTTAGTAGGACCTCTTCCGCTGTCCCAGGGTTTCACACACCTTTTAACCATGGTAGACCGCACCACGCGCTGGCCAGAGGCGGTTCCTTTGGCGGCAACCACAGCGGCAGACGTCGCTCGTGCCTTTTTAACAGCTTGGGTCGCACGTTTTGGTATCCCGTCAGACATAACGTCTGACAGAGGACCCCAGTTTGTTTCCGAGCTCTGGTCGTCCATGGCACTCAGCCTGGGGGTGAAAATTCATCGCACGACCGCGTATAACCCCCAGGCCAACGGTTTGTGCGAGCGCTTCCATCGGTCATTAAAAGCAGCCCTCAGAGCGGCTCTCACAGACACAAATTGGGTTGATAAACTCCCATGGGTTTTATTAGGGTTGCGTTCAGCACCTAAAGAGGATTTGCAAGCCTCTCCGGCAGAACTCGTCTTCGCCCAACCCCTCCGGTTACCGGGAGATTTCCTCCCTGAGAACCCTGCTCCGGAGCACCTCCCCGCTCGGCTGCTGCAGAGCGAAGCGGGGTCACACACCCTCCCCGGTCCCGTTCATCACAGTTTTCCACGTGTTTTTGTGCCCAAAGCCTTAAAGAATGCAGAATTTGTCTTCGTTAGACACGACGCACAGAGGTTAGGTTTAAGGCCACCTTACGATGGACCGTTCAGAGTGTTAGAAACCGGGGAAAAGCATTTTTTGCTCGATTTGGGAGACAGGAGGGACTTAGTCTGCATTAACAGACTCAAACCCGCTTTTGTGTTAGCTGACGACCCAGTCCAGTTGGCCAGAGCCCCCCGCCGCGGCAGGCCACCCGGGAGGCGCTCTGCTAAGCTTTCACGACGATGTGTTAATGATTCTACTTCACAGATGCAGCAGACAGCCACAGGCAGAGCGAGACCTGCTCACAGCAGATATGGCAGAGAGCTGAAGCCCAAGCAGTGGGATATGTGATCTGTTGTGCCAAGTTTTTTTCTCTCTCTTGTTCTGTGTGGGGTGTCATGATTCTATGCATTTGAAATGTAACTTGTCCTTATTTGAACGTTTGGGGGGGGGGTTATATGGTGCATATTTAAGGCACATATATGGCATGCTTGTATGGTACGCTTTCTCCCCCCACATGCTTCCAGTAGACATGACGGTGCAGACCCTACAGATCAAACGTCCATAAGAACAATGCCCCAGCAGGGACCTCGGCTAGGAGGTGGGTGCTGGAGGAAGACGGAGGTCAGAGACAATGTCCCAGCAAGAGCCCCGAGGTGGAGAAGAGAACAGAAGCGCCAGCAAGTCTCGGGGACTGTGGGTTCATGTGTTTACCAAACTTCTGTGGGGTGAAGGTGTGAGATACTTGATGTGGGGGTTTTGTATCTCTGGGTTATAAAAGCTGTGGGGAAAGTTGGGTCTGTCTCTTTTCTGCTGAGAACTTTGATGATAGAAGATGTGACTTCTAATACAACTTTCCTGAGATAATACACTCAGTCTCGTTTGTAAGGCATCTTCTACACCTGGAGTGGGGATGACCAAAATTACCCCAAGAGCGCAGTGACGACTCATCTAAGAGGTCACAAAAGACCTCACAACAACATCCAAAGAACTGCAGGCCTCACTTGCCTCAGTTAAGGTCAGTGTTCATGACTCCACCATAAGAAAGAGACTGAAAAAAAAATGGCCTGCATGGCAGAGTTCCAAGACAAAAACCACTGCTGAGCAATAAGAACATAAAGGTTCATCTCAGTTTTGCCAGAAAACATCTTGATGATCCCCAAGACTCTTGGGAAAATACTCAGTGGAATGACAAGAGAAAAGCTGAACTTTTTGGAAGGTGTGTGTCCCATTATATCCGGTGTAAAAGAAACACAGCATTTCAGAAAAGGAACATCAAACCAACAGTAAAATATGGTGGTGGTAGTGTGATGGTCTGGGGCTGTTTTGCTGCTTCAGGACCTGGAAGACTTGCTGTGGTAAATGGAACCATGCATTCTGCTGTCTACAAAAAAAATCCTGAAGGAGAATGTCCGGCCATCTGTTCATGACCTGAAGCTGAAGCGCAACTTGGGTTATGCAGCAGGACAATGATCCAAAACACACCAGTAAGTCCACCTCTAAATGGCTTAAGAAAAACAAAATGAAGACTTTGGAGTGGCCTAGTCAAAGTCCTGACCTGAATCCGATTAAGATGCTGTGGCATGACCTTAAAAAGGCAGTTCATGCTCGAAAACCCTCCAATGTGGCTGAATTACAACAATTCTGCAAAGACGAGTGGGCCAAAATTCCTCCACAGTGCTGTAAAAGACTCACTGCCAGTTATCGCAAACGCTTGATTGCAGTTGCTGCTGCTAAGGGTGGCCCAACCAGTGCTTAGGTTTAGGGGGCAATCACTTTTTCACACAGGGCCATGTAGATTTGGATTTCTTTTTACCCTCAATAATAAACACCTTCATTTAAAAACTGCATTTTGTGTTTACTTGTGTTATGTTTGTCTAATATTTAAATTTGTTTGATGATCTGAAACATTTAAGTGTGACAAACATACAAAAAAATGAGAAATTAGGAAGGGGGCAAACACTTTTTCACACCACTGTATATGTGGCTCTTTTCCTCATAAATTTGCCATTTTTTCTCATGACTTTGTGACTTGACTTGTCTTGTACATTCACATTTCTTGTAATTTTGCCCCTGCTGCAGGTTAGAGCAACAGCCATTTACATATCCCTGCATATAGTGGCAACATTAAACTACAAGAGATCACATTTTTCTAAAAAAAAACATTAAAATTAATAAAGTGGTGAGTTAATGTATTCAGTTAAGCTTGCCTTCATATCAAAATGCCATGACTTAGTCAGCTGAAATAAAAGTCATTCATTTTTGGATTTTTTCTCAGTACTTTTGGTGTAATTGACATGTAGGCCTGGTAGTTGTTAAGAGATAAGGACCTGTACTTGTATAGTGCTTATTCTAATCACAAAGACCACTCTAACCGTTTCACTAGTAGGCACACTAACCCTCTATTCTCAGGGCTTATCAGAGACAGATACCTAGGGACAATTTAAAATCATGAACACAACTTAACATGCATGTCTTTGGATTGTGGGAGGAAACCGGAGCCCCCGGAGTAAACCCACACAGCACAGGGAGAACATGCAGACTCTACACAGAAAGGTTCCTACCCCTGCCAGCCTGGGGATTTGAACCTGGAACCTTCGAGCTGTGAGGCAATAGTGCTAACCACTGCACCACTGTGCTGCCAATAAGCCTGTTAGCATCACAGACTTATTAGGCATTGATGTGTTCATTTTAGGGGAATAAATGAAGGAACAAGGAGTGTGTGACATTTTACTTTTCACTCTAATTCCCCAGAGAGACAGGAGATGCATCCACATCTGCCTCGGCCATGCTCCCCTGGGTTTCCAGCCAGGGCGAGGCTGCCCGCACCATGCTTACATCGCAGTTCTCCCCCAGCAAGCTCCCCAAATGCAACCCATCAGAGTCTGCCAAGAGCAGGCTCTCTGTGTGGCGGGGGTCGGCGGCAGACGTGAAGCCATGCCAGATCTCCTCCTTCCCTCCTGCCCTGGAGGGACTGGGATAGGGAGTTGCAAACCTTGGCAGACCTCCCCTCCCTTCCACGATGGGGGAGACCCTCGGTCAGCAAAAGCAACAGGAGAGGGAGCACTCATTCTCCCCACGGGCCGCGAGCAACTTCCGTGCCACCGTAAATGAAAGTTTATGAAAGTTTGCACAGGCATCACCCTCTTTTCCTGAAGTTTCAAACCCATTCATGTCTGTGTGTTGCACCCGTGTCCACTACATTAAACCATTTAGCTGATTTTTCTGCCCATTCTCACCCGTTTGTTCTGTCTAAAATAACTAACTGAGCATCAACTGTAACTGATGTCTTCCTTATTATCAAGCAGCGTTACTATCACATGCATTTTTGCTCATACACATGGGCTTTGACCAGCGCAAAACCCATCTTAAACAAGCGTTATGATCAGAGTTCACTTTAGATAATGCACCTCTGGGCGTTAAAGGGACGGGCAGGAGCACTTTGGATTGGATTATCCGAAACACAGCTCTGAATTAGTCCAGCCTCTTCGCACCATGCACCTGGTGGAAAATTTGTTTTTGCGCTGCTGTGATAAGGAAATGAATTTTAAAATGCCCACGAATGCGTTCTGCGTCACTGACAGCTGACTGCATCCTTGTAATATGGCCCTTAATTTACAAGATTAGTGTAAATAGGCTCAGAAAAAAAAATTAGGCTAAAATTAACAAAATGAACAACAGATTAAAAAAAACTTCAAAGACTGACAGGAAGCAGCATTCCTTGAAGAGTCAACCAGTGCTGCTGACCTGTCAGTTTTCAGAGGTCAGAGTCTCTCTGCAGGGTGGACTTTACCTCACAGCTATCAGCCCTCAGCCCCCATTGAGCAATGTTTAATGATGCACTGCAAAGGTGTGCATCAGAGTATATCTAAGCACACGTTTATGAATATGTCCTCTTCAGATGTGTGTCTATGTGAAGATTCTCACTGTTCCCACATCAAAGAAGCTCTGACTCATGTCCACATGTGACAAATCTGAAGTGGCTGCTCTGAGATTGAGTAAATGCTAATTTTCCCCTTAGTCAGTGTAATTGGTGGAGAAGACTTAAGGTTAACCAAGTTCCTCTTTCGCCTGGTGACGGTGGCTGTTTCTGCAGTTGACTGCAAGTGTCACCACTTTTCACTTCTCGTCTCTGAAGCTCACGTGTTTTGTCACACATCAGAAACTGTGGCTGTAGCAGACATAATTATTGCTAAATCACAAAATTAATCATCAGAGGTAGGCAGAGCAGCCAGAAACTTGACTCAAGTATTAGTAGGGTTGCATTATCCTATTAATTATTTAAGCAATACCACACAAGAGTTTGAGTATGGCATCAATAGATTTATCACTACAGGAATTTGGTTGTAAGTGGAGGGTCAAACACAGGACATCAGTAAAATATACATGATACCACATTACCTCAAGTGTAATATTGCTTTTATACAATAGTTCCACAAGCACAGTTTATTAAATAACAGCAATACAGGACAAAATATTAGAATTTTTGTTTGTTTAATCAGTCATTTTACTCTTGAGAAAAATAGTCCCTTCTTAATGTACTCAGTTAACTTTTGTTAAGTTGCTAAGCATAATATAGAAAAGAATAGGTCTATTGTCATTTCACACACATGTAAGCAAATTAAATATTGTCCAGCGCATAAGTCAGTGTTTAAATGCATACCGTTTCACCTGTTGAGTAGGTTTTGTGAGTCACATGACTTGCGCCAGGTGGCTAGTTTGTTAGCAATTTAGCTTCAGCTTTGTTAGTTTCCATGCATGTTGCTTGCTTTTTCTTGGCATTTTTACATGAAACAAAGTGTCCATCACCACAAAAGTATTATGGCTGGCTGTTGGAGATGATAAATACAATTGGCGTTAGTCTATTTTGTTGCAATTAGACGTGAAATACACGTATCTATGGCCGAATGTTTATAAGGGCAGAACTTTTGGTTCACGAAGGTCTGGATTTTTAGGACCATCTTTTTTCAAACACCAGCTGCCTGTGGAAATTTAGGTATTGTGAAAGATTTCTTTCTCATCATATTTAATTCTTTATATCATATTTTTTCTCTATGATACTTTGTTCTCAAAACAACCTTTATTTAGTTCCTTCCTGTTCTGGACACAGTTCCCACAACTTTCTTATCAGGCAGCTGTACAAGCCTATAAAAGCCTGCACTCATTATTTCTGCTTTGAACATTTCTGTGGAATCATGCTCACTGTAACTTCTGCTGAAATCTTCCCTTTTGCAAAGGATAATAAAATACAGAAAAGGCATCCAGCTGTTTTATTTTTCATCTTTCATTATTCTTTGACCAAATTAATAAGGGACTATTTATTAACAAGTAAAAATCCACAACAGTATCTAACACAATATTACAATTCTCACATAATGTAAGAAGCCACTGATATTAACTTTAATTTAAAAATTATTAAAATACAGCTGAAGAGGAGTGATACGCATTCAGTGAAACATCTGAGTACGATTACTGGGGACTATAGTAACTCCTGGAATCCCCATTGTCCAATCAGATTGCTCAGTCGGAACTAACTGTTGTATAATCGATTATAAGTAAGATTATACGACAGTTAGTTCCAACCGAGCAATCTGATTGGACAATAGGGATTCCGGGAGTTACTATATTCCATGATAATTGCACTCCAACTTCACTGGATATGCATCACTCCACTTCAAAAGTGTTCATGTAACCATTAATTACTAACAGTAATTTACTATCAGCTCTCTGAGAATTTCAGTACTATTTTGGATACCTTAATTTCCACAGTGAGGCACTGTTTGACAAGAAATTATACATCCGTGACCTGGAAGTGACCAACCAGCCATGGCTGTCATGGTTGATACGCCTCTGCAACATAGCGTGGAGGTCGGAGACAGTGCCTTTGGCATGGCAAACTTGGGTGGTGGTTCCTCTTTTTAAGAAGGGGGAACGGAGGGTGTGTTCCAACTTTGGGGGGAATCACACTTCTCAGCCTCCCTGGGAAGGTCTATGCCAGGGTACTGGAAAGGAGAGTCCGACCGCTGGTCAAACCTCGGATCCAGGAGGAGCAATGTGGTTTTCATCCTGGCCGTGGCACATCGGACCAATTCTTTACCCTTTCAAGAATCCTCGACGGATCATGGGAGCTTGCCCAACCAGTCCACATGTATTTTGTAGACTTGGAAAAAGCATTCAACCGCATCCCCCGTGGTCTCTTGTGGGGGGTACTACGGGAGTATGGGGTATTGGGCTTGTTGTTACGAGCTATCCAGTCCTTACTGTATATGACAGTTGCAAGAGTTTGGTTCATATTGCTAACACCCAGTCAAACTCGTTTCCAGTGACAGTTGGGACTCCACCAGGGCTGCCCTATGTTACCAATCCTGTTCACAATTTTTATGGACGGGATATCTAGGCGCAGCCAAGGAATGGAGGGTGTCATGTTCGGTGACCACAGGATTTCATCTCTGCTGGGATGAGAATCAGCACCTTCAAGTCCAAGTCCATGGTCCTCAGCCGGAAAAGGGTGGATTGTCCTCTCCAGGTTGGGGATAATTCCTGCCCCAAATGGAGGAGTTTAAGTATCTCAGAGTCTTATTCATGAGTGAGGGGAGAATGGAGCGAGAGATTGACAGATGGATCAAAGCAGCATCTGCAGTGAGCCGGACATTGGACCAGTCTATTGTGGTGAAGAAGGAGTTGAGCTCTAAAGTAAAGCTGTCAATTTACCGGTCAATCTACCTTCCTACCCTCACCTATGGTTATGAGCTTTGGGTAATAACCGAAAGAATGAGATCGCGGATACAAGCGGCTGAAATGAGCTTTCTCCGTAGGATTGCTGGACTCACCCTTAAGAGATAAGGTAAGGAGCTCAGTCATTCAGGAGAGGCTCAGTGTAGAACCACTGCTCCTCCGCATCAAAAGGAGCTAGTTATAAAGTAGTTTGGGTATCTGATCAGAATGCCTCCTGGGCACCTCCCACTTGAGGTGTTTCAGACACATCCCACTGGGAGGAGACCTTGGGGCAGACCCAGGACACACTGGAGAGACAATGTCTCCCAGCTGGCCTGGGAATGTCTTGGTATCCTCTCTGAAGAGCTGGAGCAGGTGGCCGGGGAGAGGGAAGTCTGGGTTTCTCTGCTTGAGCTACTGCCTCTGAGACCTGGACCTCCGGAAAAGCGGTAGAAAATGCATGGATGGATGACGTGGAAGTCCCACCTTTTTGAAAAAAACTTTCTCTCTGCCCGTCATTAAGTTCATTAAGCTATTTCATGTCCGTTTAAAAAAATAGGCAGTGTTAAGAGTTTGATTTATTGTCTCAATTAACAAACCACAATACCTTTGTGGTGATGGACTCTTTGTTTCATCTGAAAATGCAAAGAAAAGCAAGTGAAGTGTGCTAAATTGCTAGCATGCTAACTACTAGCTGCCAGCTAGCTACCGCTGGTGTTCTGATGACCGACATTGGATACGTTTTGATCTGGGGTCTTCTGCAGTACTGACTTAACAGGTATATCTTTTATAAACACTTATTACTTTTGCACTTGACCATATTAATTTGTTTACATGTGTGTGAAATGACAATAGACATCTTTATGCTGATTGAGATGTTTAGCAGCAGTTACTGGCTACATCTGGAAGGGACCTTTTTTTTCAGCTGCGCAAAATAGCTAAATAACTGGTTAAACAAACAAATGATAATATTTTGTCCAGTATTGCTGTCATTTAATAAATTGTGCTTGCCGGAACTATTGTATAAAAGCAATATTACACTCGACGTCATTATAGTATCATGAATATACTAACTATGGGTGTGATACTCTAATGCAGGGGTGTCCAATCATGTGCCATGGAGGGCCAAGACCCTGCAGGCTTTCTCTTCTACCCAGTCTCTTTAGTGGGTGTTTTCACTTATCAGCAATCAGTGGGAAGAAATTCAGTGAAATCTGCTGTTGAAGACACTGGTTGGATGTAAAGCCTGTAGGGTCTTGGCCCTCCATGGCACATGATTGGACACTCCTGCCCTAATGCCCGCCCCATCGAGTATCACACACGCAGTTACTATATAGAGGGTATGCATATGATGTCATCGAACAGAACTCATGGCAGTTCAAAAACGAAGAGTGGCAAAAATAAGTGGCAGCATTGGGATGTATGCAGTAAAACACAAAAAAATACACAGTATTCAGTCACAGCAGTCCACAGAGTACCTGCTTGCATTGTGGAGAGCTAATCTTGTCATTCCACCTTGTATTAATTGGCAAAAAAATGATTAAGGCTGCGTGTCCACCAAATGCGTTTTGTCGCCTGACCGCCCTTGTGGTCTATATTAATCATATATCCCATAACCTACATATGTATAAGCATGCGAGAATGTTTGGTGATTACATATGTAAAGCGACTTCACACCTCAGAACAGGACAAAGAGGTCTCAACCACCAGTGAAGATCAAAGAGCATCCGAGGCGCTGCGGTGGAGACCGGATAGGTCGCCCTGACCCCCCAGGGCCAGGTGGAGGGGTACGAAGACAAAAGAGGGGATTAAGATAGTGAGGGATGTCAGCTTTTGATATGCATGTCTTTTGTTATGTGCGAGTATAAGTTTGTAGAGCCGAAGGTGTTCGCTCTCTCACTTCTTCTGCTGCTGCACCTAGATGAGACTTGTTAGAGGAGCTGATAATAAACTTTGGTTTATGAATCACATCGCCTCGTTATTTCAAGCTCTTCTACACTGGTGACCCTGACGCGAGGATGGACCAGAGGCGTTCCCCCGCGATCGACTCATCTGTGGGGACCCAGGCAGACGCCGGCGCCCATGCAGACAGGGGAACAGATGGACGACGTTCCCCCACGGCAGAAGTGATAGGGAGGGCTCAACCGAGCACCAGCGCCGCTGAAAGAGCCGAAGGAAGGCACTCTCACCCTGCGGACACATCAGTGACGGTCCACACAAACGCCGTCACCGTCAAGCTGCCGGACTTCTGGCAGGAAGACCCCGCCTCGTGGTTTCAGCAAGCTGAAGCCCAGTTTGCACTTGTGGGCATCACGGCTGACGATACAAAGTTCTATCACATTGTCGCCAAACTCGACGCCGCCACTTCGAGAGCATAATCCAGCGGCCGCCGGCCCAGGACAAATATAAAGAACTGAAAGCGACCATCGTGGCAAATTTCGTCCCCTCAGCCGAGGAGAGAGCCGAGAGGATCCTGGCGGTCTACGGCCACAGAGGATGCAGACCTAAGGCCCTCATGGAGGACTTGCTGCAACTTAAAGAAGAGGACAATGACAACTTCCTCTTCCAATTCATATTCCTCAGTACGCTGCCACCACACATGAGAGGGACGCTTGCCAACAAGCGATGCAGCAACCAGCAGGACTTCCGCATGCTGGCTCACGAAGCTCAACGGCTCGTCAACGCCTGCAAGGAACAGACACCCACAGCAGCATCCGCAGACCTTAACGCTGATGTCCGGAGCCACGGGGAGCCACAAACCACCGAGCAGAATCAGCCCACGGTGACAGCGACACGGCCAAGACGTAACAGACGGAGCGACGTTTGTTATTACCACCACCGCTTCGCCGAGAAGGCTTACAAATGCGTTCCCCCCTGCAAATTCGCGATTTCGGGAAAACGCCAAAGCCGAGAACCGTTAACAGCGGCGGTTCTCGGCGAAAAAAGCAAGCTTTTATATGTGACGGACAGACACACCGGCAAGCAGTTCCTTATCGACACGGGAGCTCAACTAAGTTTTGTCATGCCCTCCCAAGCAGATCGGGCCATGGGCACCCGGGGCAATGGAGCGGTGGCAGTCAACGGCTCCATCATCGACACTTTTGGCGAAAAGAGCCTGCCCCTCCGCATCCACGGCCGCAACTACAGATGGACATTTGTTGTAGCGGCGGTGAGTTTTAACTTGTTGGGCGCAGATTTTTTGTGTGCACATGGGTTATTAGTTGATCTAGCGAACAGACGCTTGGTTAATGCACTGTCCTTTGCTTCTATTCCCTGCTCAGCTCGAGTTTCTCCACCACCCGTGCAAGCCAGCGTCACCACAGCAGGAGGTAAGTTTGATCAACTCCTCACCCAATTTCCAGCACTCACAATTCCCAAATTCTCAGCCACAGTGGCTAAACACGGGGTCGAACACTTTATTCCCACAACGGGCCCACCCGTATTCGCCAAAGCTCGGCGCTTAGACGCGACCAAGCTCGCCATAGCTCGGGACGAGTTTACCACCCTTGAAAAATTAGGCATTATCAGGTGCTCGAAAAGCCCCTGGGCGTCACCACTTCACATGGTCCCGAAATCCGAAGGTTCTTGGAGACCGTGCGGCGATTACCGCAGATTAAACAATGCGACAGCGCATGACCGCTACCCAATTCCTCACATTCAAGATTTTTCACTACATCTGGCGGGTGCGCACATTTTTTCAAAAATAGACCTGGTCCGCGGCTATCATCAAGTCCCAGTTCGAGCAGAGGACATTCCTAAAACAGCTGTAATAACCCCCTTCGGTCTTTTTGAATTTTTGCGGATGCCTTTCGGCCTCAAAGGCGCCGCTCAAACCTTTCAGCGGATGATGGACGCGGTATTATGCGACCTCCCCTTCGTGTTCGTCTACCTCGACGATATGCTGGTAGCCAGCTCGTCTGAGGAAGAACACAAGCAGCATCTCACTATGGTTTTTCAGAGACTAGAAGAGCACGGGTTAATAATCAATCCAGCCAAATGCAAATTCGGCGTGTCTCAAATTGATTTTTTAGGACACAGAGTTTCACCGAAGGGGGCAGTCCCACTGCCAGACAAAGTTCACGCAGTAAAAAGTTTCCCACGGCCACAAACGGTCAAATCACTGCAAGAATTTTTGGGAATGGTTAATTTTTACAACCGTTTCCTCCCCCACGCAGCTCAGCTCATGCAGCCCCTATATGACGCACTCAGAAAACAAAAACCTTCCAACGCGGTTGAATGGACCCCGGAGCGCGAACACGCCTTCGCGGAAGTAAAAAGTGCCCTAGCTAATGCCACATTGTTGGTTCACCCCCGATCCCTCGGCCCGCATTGCGTTAACCACAGACGCTTCAGACCTGGCCATAGGGGCAGTTGTAGAACAACATGTCAACGGAATCTGGCAACCTTTGGCATTCTTCAGCAAATCGCTAAACCAAACTGAGCGTAAATACAGCACTTTTGACAGGGAGCTGCTAGCGCTTCATTTATCCATCCGCCACTTCCAGTTCTGGTTGGAAGGGCGGCGTTTCACGGCTTTTGTAGACCACAAACCGCTCACCTTTGCGATGGCTAAAATTTCCGAACCGTGGTCAGGCAGGCAACAGAGACAGCTAGCTGCGATTTTAGAGTTCACCACAGACATTCGACATGTGGCAGGCAAACTTAACGTGGTAGCAGACTGCCTCTCTCGCACTGTGACATCGCCAGAGCACGAGGAGACAGATTATACTACCTCAGCCGCAGAACTCTTCGCCAACGCGGACACATACGCGGCCCCTATCCATGTAGGGATACATTATGCAGCCATGGCAGAGGAGCAAAGTAGTGACGTGGACGTGCGCGCACTCCTGTCTGGACCAACAGGGTTAAGGCTGGAGGAAAGGAGTTTACGCGACGGTGTGCCCCCCCTAATATGCGACATCTCAACTGGCCGACCTCGCCCGTTAGTCCCAGCTGCATGGCGCCGCCGTATTTTCGACTCGATTCACTCCCTCGCGCACCCAGTGTGCGCGCTTCGGTTAAAATGGTCGCCGAAAAGTTTGTGTGGCCTGGCCTGCGCAAAAACGTAAAAGAATGGGCAAAGACTTGCATTTCTTGTCAGCACGCCAAAGTACACAAACACACAAAAGCCCCTCTAGAGCCTTTTCAAATCCCTGCTAGAAGGTTCGACCACGTTCATGTCGACCTCGTGGGGCCACTACCTTCCTCCCAAGGTTTCACACATCTGTTAACAATGATAGACCGCACCACACGCTGGCCGGAGGCAGTCCCTCTGGCGTCAACCACAGCAGAGGAAGTCGCTCGCTTTTTTTGACAAACTGGGTGGCACGTTTCGGCGTCCCATCGGACATCACGTCCGATAGGGGGCCTCAATTTGTCTCGGAGCTTTGGTCAGCCATGGCCAGCAGCTTAGGGGCGACAATTCACCGCACCACCGCTTATCACCCTCAGGCTAATGGGTTATGCGAGCGTTTTCACAGATCTTTAAAGGCCGCCCTCAGAGCCTCACTAACGGATACAAATTGGGTAAATAAACTTCCCTGGGTTTTATTGGGGTTGCGTGCTGCGCCTAAAGAGGATCTAGATGCCTCCCCAGCAGAATTAGTTTTTGCACAACCTCTCAGGCTCCCAGGTGAATTTTTACCAGAGAACCCAGAGCCAGGGCATCTTCCAGCCCCGAGGTTTTTAGGCAGCAACGGACTGGACTCTCTCCCCGGACCGGCACATCACTCTTTTCCACGGGTTTTTGTCCCCCAAGCTTTAAAAAACACTGAATTCGTTTTTGTTAGGCATGAAGCTTTAAAACCAACCTTCCGCCCACCATACGATGGACCATTCAGAGTGCTGGAACCTGGTGATAAGCATTTTGTGCTTGATTTTGGGGATAGAAAAGAAACAGCATTGACAGACTTAAACCTGCCTTCTTGTTGAGAGACGAGCCTGCACGGTTGGCGAGAGCACCTCGGCGGGGTAGACTTCCCAAGAGAAAAGACTCAGCCCCCCTGCAGGGACCAAATAATCACTCTCTTCCCCAAGCTGCAGATTCCTTACAGAAAGGTCCCACCAGGACGCCCAAGCGGACCCACAGCAGATTCGGGAGAAGATTAAAACCCAGACAGCACAAGGACTGATGCAAACTACTCAACAGTTGTTCACTAATTGTGCTGTAACAGTTTAGGACTGACTTGTGATATTACTATGCTGTTATGATTACCACTGAACTCTCTTAGGAGCATGGCTGCTGGAAAGTTTCTTCTGTGTCAAGAGGTGTAGCAGTTAGTATGTCATAATAATTATCTTAAACTGTGAATTTTTCTATTGTCCTTTTCTTAGTCGTTTGGGGGGGGCTGTGGTCTATATTAATCATATATCCCATAACCTACATATGTATAAGCATGTGAGAATGTTTGGTGATTACATATGTAAAGCGACTTCACACCTCAGAACAGGACAAAGAGGTCTCAACCGCCAGTGAAGATCAAAGAGCATCCGAGGCGCTGCGGTGGAGACCGGATAGGTCACCCTGACCCCCCAGGGCCAGGTGGAGGGGTATGAAGACAAAAGAGGGGATTAGGATAGTGAGGGATGTCAGCTTTTGATATGCGTGTCTTTTGTTATGTGCGAGTATAAGTTCGTAGAGCCGAAGGTGTTCGCTCTCTCACTTCTTCTGCTGCTGCACCTAGATGAGACTTGTTAGAGGAGCTGATAATAAACTTTGGTTAATGAATCACATCACCTCGTTATTTCAAGCTCTTCTACAGCCCTGAGCTTTTTTTTTTTTTTTTAGCATTTGTGCGCAGCGCGCTGGGAAAAAAAGTCTGTGCCCTGTATCCCAGCAACAGTTTGTCACTCTAAGCTCAGCACTTCCACTTTTCCTATTGTCAGACTTTCTACTGATTTTTTTAACAGCAGTCTCTAAATAACAATGGACAGGAAACGTTTTCTAGCAGCTTTGGATGTAAAATACGATGACACGGAAAGCAGGAGTCTGAGTACAGACTAGTACCGGTGTCCTATGTCCCGCCCATGCAGCAGTTCTGATTGGCTGCTTAAGGTCTGACATTGACGAGCTCAGCTGCAGTCTCTGAAAAGTTGAACTTTTTTCAACTCTGAGCGCCCTGAGCGCCACAACAAAAAATGGCCACCGCAGAGAGTGTTTCAGCACCAAGAGCGCTCAGCGCTGTAAACCCAGGACTACATAAGAGAATGAATGGAAAATAGTTGCCCAGAGTGGAAAAAACGTGTTTGGTGGACACGCAGCCTAAAGGCTCTGAATCAGTTCTTCACTTACCATGTGCTCCTTGGTCTTTCCCCATGCATCACTACAGCCAAGTAAGTGGTGTATTATTAACATGTAAAGTAAAAAAAAAAAAAAAAGGACTTTATGCACTGCTGTTATGAAATATTTTGTGTGATTTTTATGTTTTGCTGCATACAAAATAAAGCTGTCACATTTGATTGCCACTCAGTGCTGTGTTGCTATGGTACCTGTCCTGTAACTGTCAAGAATTCTGTTCTACTGCATCCCCTCTATTCATTGATACCATACTTCGTCTCGTGTAATATTGCTTAAGTAGTGACCAGCAAAGTATGTTGTGTAAAAATAAGTATATACTAAAAAAGTTACTTGGAAAGTTGAGTAGTAGTTTTTCCTCTTAAATTTGTGACCGTTTACCTCTACCAAGGAGGTAATGTGACAAGTGCCATTTGTCTGTGTGTTAGGCTGTTTGACTATTAGCAGGGAAACTACTGAATTAACCCACTACATTTTGCCCAAATTTGGATCAGTATGTGGATTCTGGCTCAGCTTTCCCCCTTTTTTTAACAGCCTTGGCAGAGGTATGCACTCTCCGATTACCCTAAAAGTGCGTTCACACCAAACGCGAACAGGAAAATTTTGGGGGCAGCACGATTACGTTATAACTCAATGTAAACGCACGAATAAACATGAATTCAGCGTCTGAGTGAGATGCAGACAGGCGAAGTTGCCTTTATGACTTCTGCAGAAGTGTTCAGCCCACTGTGGAAATCCCCAAAATAACGTCATGCTTTAGGTTTACATTATCCGATGGAGGGCTCACCTGAAAAAGTTGTCCCTGTCTCCAAAACTTTATAAGATGATGAGTGTTTCCTTTGCTAGCTTGCTAGCACGTCCGCAGCAGAAAACCGTGTGTAAATAACTCCGAAATCCCGATTCAGCTGAGGAGCTCCCGCTTCTCCTGTCTTCAGGTGAGGGAGTCTCATATTCAGACTAGTTTATTTTTCAATGGTGATAGTTTTACTCCGGTGACGGCAGAATCTCAAAGCCAGCATAGTACCTTGGACATGAACGCGCAAATGCGCAATTTCCCGTGTACTTGCCTCTTTCCGTTCACTTTGTATGGATTTGCGGCACCCGTTCGTGTTTGGTCTGAGCACACCTTCACTCCTCAATTTCACTACTTTTTCCCTGTAAAGCTCAAGATTTTGTGTCCATAAATTTGCTGTTTTCTAATAAAAATCTTGTCAGTTTTTCTTGTGCAATAGAAAACGTATCTACAGTATCTCACAAAAGTGAGTACACCCCTCACATTTTTGTAAATATTTTATTATATCTTTTCATGGGACAACACTGAAGATATGACACTTTGATACAATGTAAAGTAGTCAGTGTACAGCTTGTATTAACAGTGTAAATTTGCTGTTTCCTCAAAATAACACACAGCCATCAATGTCTAAACCGCTGGCAACAAAAGTGAGTACACCCTAAGTGAAAATGTCCAAATTGTGCCCAATTAGCCATTTTCCCTCCCTGGTGTCATGTGACTCATTAATGTTACAAGGTCTTAGGTGTGAATGGGAAGCAGGTGTGTTAAATATGGTGTTATCGCTCTCATATTCTCTCATACTAGTCACTGGAAGTTCAGCATCGCACCTCATGGCAAAGAACTCTCTGAGGAGCTGAAAAAAGGATTGTTGCTCTACATAAAGATGGCCTAGGTTATAAAAAGATTGCCAACACCCTGAAATTAAGCTGCAGCACGATAGCCAAGTCCATACAGCGGTTTAACAGGACAGGTTCCACTCAGAACAGGCTTCGCCATGGTCAACCAAAGAAGTTGAGTGCACGTGCTCAGCGTCATATCCAGAGGTTGTCTTTTGAAAATAGACGTATGAGTGCTGCCAGCATTGCTGCAGAGGTTGAAGGGGTGGGGGGTCAGCCTGTCAGTGCTCAGACCGTACGCTGCACACTGCATTAAACTGGTCTGCACGGCTGACGTCCCAGAAGGAAGCCCCTTTAAAGATGATGCACAAGAAAGCCTGCAAACAGTTTGCTGAAGACAAGCAGACTAAGGACATGGATTACTGGAACCATGTCTTGTGGTCTGATGAGACCAACATAAATTTATTTGGTTCAGATGGTGTCAAGTGTGTGTGGTGGCAACCACGTGAGAAGTACAAAGACAAGTGTGTCTTGCCTACAGTCAAGCATGGTGGTGGGAGTGTCATGGTTTGGGGCTGCAGGAGTGCTGCCGGCACTGGTGAGCTACAGTTCAATGAGGGAACCGTGAATGCCAACATGTACTATGACATACTGAAGCACAGCATGATCTCCTCCCTTCGGAAACTGGGCTGCAGGGCAGTGTTCCAACATGATAACCACCACAAACACACCTCCAAGACGACCACTGCCTTGCTAAAGAAACTGAGGGTAAAGATGATGGACTGGTCAAGCATGTCTCCAGACCTAAACTCTATTGAGCATCTGTGGGGCATCCTCAAATGGAAAGTGGAGGAGCGCAAGGTCTCTAACATCCACCAGCTCCATGATGTTGCACGGAGGAGTGGAAGAGGATTCCAGTGGCAACCTGTGAAGCTCTAGTGAACTCCATGCCCAAGAGAGTTAAGGCAGTGCTGGAAAATAATGGTGGCCACACAAAATATTGACACTTTGGGCACAATTTGGACATTTTTACTTAGGGTGTACTCACTTTTGTTGCCAGCAGTTTAGACATTAATGGCTGTGTGTCGAGTTATTTTGAGGGGACAGCAAATTTACACTGTTATACAAGCTGTACACTGACTACTTTACATTGTATCAAAGTGTCATATCTTCAGTGTTGTCCCATGAAAAGATATAATAAAATGTTTACAAAAATGTGAGGGGTGTACTCACTTTTGTGAGATACTGCATCTATAAATGCACTGTCTGTCTGTTTGTGCAACTGTGGGGGTCCCCCCTACAGTTGATAGTGCTATGAGATGACTGTTGTTGTGAAATGGCGCTATATAAATAAAGTTGAATTGAACTGAATTGAATTGAATTGTGTGTGTTTGTGTGTGTGTGTGTGTGTGTGCGCGCGTTCCTCATTTATCTCTCAAATCGTTTGTCAGACTGACCTCAGATTTTTTACAGTGTATCCGGAAAGTAGCACTTCACTTTTTCCACATTTTGTTATGTTACAGCCTTATTCCAAAAGGGATTAAATTCATTTTTTCCCCTCAAAATTCTACACACAATACCCCATAATGACAATGTGAAAAAATTTTCTTTTTTGAGATTTTTGCAAATTTATGAAAAATAAAAAGCTAAGAAATCACATGTACATAAGTATTCACAGCCTTTGCCATGAAGCTCAAAATTGAGCTCAGCTGCATCCTGTTTCCACTGATCATCCTTGAGATGTTTCTACAGCTTAACTGGGAGTCCACCTGGGGTAAATTCAGTTGATTGGACATGATTTGGAAAGGCACACACCTGTCTATATAAGGTCCCACAGTTGACAGTGCATGTCAGAGCACAAACCAAGCATGAAGTCAGAGGAATTGTCTGTAGACCTCTGAGACAAGATTGTCTCGAGGCACAAATCTGAGGAATGGTACAGAAAAATTTCTGCTGCTTTGAAGGTCCCAATGAGCAAAGTGGCCTCCATCATCCGTAAATGGAAGAAGTTCGGAACCACCAGGACTCTCCCTAGAGCTGGCCGGCCATCTAAACTGGGCAATTGGGGGAGAAGGGCCTTAGTCAAGGAGGTGACCAAGAACACGATGGTCACTCTGTCAGAGCTTCATCATTTCTCTGTGGAGAGAGGAGAACCTTCCAGAAGGACAACCATCTCTGCAGCAATCCACTAATCAGGCCTGTATGATAAGGGTGGCCAGATAGAAGCCACTCCTTAGTAAAGGCACATGGAGGCCCACCTGGAGTTTGCCAAAAGGCATCTGAAGGACTCTCAGACCGTAAGAAACAAAATTCTCTGGTCTGATGAGACAAAGATTGAACTCTTTGGTATGAATGCCAAGGCGTCATGTTTGGAGGAAACCAGGCACTGCTCATAACCATGCCAATGGTGGTGGCAGCATAATGCTGTGGGGGTGTTTTTCACTGACAGGAACTGGGAGACTAGTCAGGATAGAGGGAAAGATGAATGCAGCAATGTACAGAGACATCCTGGATAAAAACCTGCTCCAGAGCGCTCTTGACCTCAGACTGGGATGACGGTTCATCTTTCAGCAGGACAACAAACCTAAGCACACAGCCAAGATATCGAAGGAATGGCTTCAGCACAACTCTGTGAATGTCCTTGAGTGGTCCAGCCAGAGCCCAGACTTGAATCCAATTGAACATCTCTGGAAAGATCTGAAAATGGCTGTGCACCAACGCTTCCCATCCAACCTGATGGAGCTTGAGAGGTGCTGCAAAGAGGAATGGGCCAAACTGCCCAAAGATAGGTGTGCCAAGCTTGTGGCATCATATTCAAAAAAAACATGAAGCTGTAATTGCTGCCAAAGGTCCATCAACAAAGTACTGAGCAAAGGCTGTGAATATTGATGTACATGTGATTTCTCAGTTTTTTTTATTTTTAATAAATTTGCAAAAATCTCAAAAAAACCCTTTTTTCACATTGTCATTATGGGGTATTGTGTGTTGAATTTTGAGGAAAAAAATGAATTTAATCCCTTTTGGAATAAGGCTGTAACATAACAAAATGTGGAAAAAGTGAAGTGCTGTGAATACTTTCTAGATGCACTGTGTTTTGCCGAGGTTACAAGGGTGTGCATCTCCGAGTATGGAGTTGCTCAGTGAAAATATGTATTTTTTATCAATAAAAGTTTAGCCACCGCTTGGTCTTCATGCCCTGGCTTCAGGAAGTGTGGGCAGGGTTTAGCTCTGTGTGTATGCGCTGCAGGCAGCAGCTGAGCAGAGCTCTATACAGGTTTTTCCTGTTCACAAATGCTGAAAATATGCCATTATAGGGTAGCTCCAAGTTAGAAACCCATTCAGTTATTCCCTTTATCACTGGATTGTAATTTTGTTGGCTCCAACTGCACAACAACTTCATAATTTGGGGGGGTTCGGGGCTGAAACTGTCAGACAAGAAGGCACACAGTAATGGCACATTTACTGGATGCTACAAATTCCTTTTTCCCTTTAAACAGTACCCTGTGAGTCCTGGCCACTGTAATATCTAAAATGTAAAGTCCATAGCAACATGACTGTGGAGCAGAATGGCCAGAGGACCTAGTCTGTGGCGGCTTCTCCTTCCTGTGCAGGACCGGTGCTGCTGGTACGAGCCACGCTGTTGACAACGTCAGTGGGCGAGAGCCCTATTGTAATCGCTAGGATTATTTATTATTAACCTTATTTATACAGGTAATCCCATTGAGACACAGGATCTCATTTTCAAGAGAGCTGTTTAATCTGATCAGTTCAGTGCTGCACTGACCCGCTATCAGCGGGCGGTCAACGGTCTAGCTCAGACTTTTAATCAAAACTCTCTGGAGTTAAACACCACAAAGACTAAGGAGTTGTGCTGTGGGAGCAAAGAGAAACTTTCAACTACTCTCTTTACACCCCTCAGTATCCAGGGTCAGGCTATTGTGCAAGTTCAAGTTTTTAAATATTTGGGAATGAGATGGACTGCAGCCTGTCTTTTGCACACAATGTTGACTCTATTTATAAAAAAAAAAACACAACGCCTCCACCTGTTGGGGAAACTGAGGACTTTTAATGTCAGTAGACACATTTTAACTCTGGTTTACACTTCATTAATTGAATCCATTCTCACTTTTCACATTTCATCTGGTACAGCTCCCTCTTCATCAAGCACAAAACAAAGCTTTCCCGTATAGTTGATCAGGCTAGCAAAATCACTGGCTCACCACAGACACCGTTGTCTGAACTGTATCAGCGCTCTGTGATCAGGAAAGCCACCCTGATCACAGAGGACCCATCTCACCCCCTCCATCACTCTTTTCAGTTGCTGCCATCAGGCAGATGATAGAAAGTTCCATTGGCCCATAAAAACATTTACAAGAAATCATTTATTCCTTCTGCAGTAACAATCCTGAACAAAATCAAATAGTTATCATACTTCAGTTAGCTATCAATATTAGTTATCAGCATTTATCTATTAATCACTATTAATTTTTAATAGTTATTAATATTTTCTGCCACGTGATTTTATTTGCTGTTTCCTTTTTAACCACGTTTACTTTTTTAAACTGTTCTTATCCTCTGAGTTTGAACATGTTTGAGAGTGATGAATGTGTTATATTGTAGCCGAGTCTAAGAAGAATCTCTGTCACTGACTGGGACAGACAATAAAGTTATCTATCTATCTATCTTAAAGCAGAGCTGATCACAGCCGTCATCTGGCATGTAGAGAAATGAAGCTGGTCTCCTTTATTTGTGTGCATAATAATTTCTGAATGATTTTAACATTTTATTTTACTGCGCTGCATCAAGGTGAAGAAGTTCTCTCCCCCTCAATTTTTCAGGGCTCAAACAACGCTGTGTCTGATGTTACGTTTTCTTTTGCACATGTGGGTCACTTCATAGCTGTAGACTGTTCACACTGGAGTCTGATGGAGGTCGCATTTAAATTATAATGTGAACGCCCACACAAAAAAAAAATCGGATCTCGGCAAAAAAACGGAATTGAGCATTAAGACCTGCAGTGTGACCGTAGCGTATGAGTTGCTGACAAGTAAAGTGTGTGAACAAATGCATAACTCCCTATAACCTTTGGTCCGCAAACGCAGGACATACTGTATCAGCCATACGCTGGATACGTTAAATTTTCAGAGGAGCTCGGCGAACTACGCCATATACCAGCATGCTTCAGGGTGCTTCAGCGTTCTTCAGTGTACTCTTAACTTAGACAAAACTTAGCCATAACTGATTTGACGTACGCCTGTGTGTTCTCCAAATTTTTCATACGTTTTGAAAACGCTGCCTAAATCATCTAGGTGTCACAGGGCCTAAACACAGGACACAAAAACGCCCAAATAACGAAATAAATCTTTTTTTTTTTCCACAATATCTTTATTGAACCTTTTTTTTTTTTTTTTAACAAACATGATACAAACAATCAAACACTAACACTAAAGTACTACAAAAAAAAAAAATGCACTAAAAACACCAACAACCACCAACAAAATCAAGTCTTCAACAATGCTCCTCTGTTTAGTCTAGACAATCCAATACATAAGTATACATATTATGTTCACCAGTTTGGAATTTACAAGGTCCACACACATCATTCACCTTCTTCTTCAAGAGTTATGTTTAAATTTTTTACATAATCAATAAAAGGTCTCCATATATTCTCAAACACAATTTCCTTTGATTTTAGTATATATGTTATTCTTTCTAATGGAAGGTTTGTTAACATCTGTCTTAACCACTGAGTCACATCTGGTCTATGAGTCTTTTTCCATAATAGTGCAATACATTTTTTGGCATTAAGCAAACTGAGGTCTATGAATGTTCTTTCACTTTTATTAAAATTATGCTTTTCTGGGTACAGACCCAACAAAAACAGTTTAGGATTCAATATGATTTGTTTTGAGATTATTTTTTCAATTGTTACCCTCACCTCCTCCCAAAACATTCTTATTAATCTACATTCCCATAAACAATGAAATAGGGTTCCTTTACTTTCCATGCATTTTGTGCATGTATCTGGTATATTTTTGTTATATCTATTTAACTCCTCCGGTGTAACATACATCCGCATTAACCATTTGAAATGTATCAATTTAAGGCGTGCATTTATTGATTTGGTTTGAGCTTCTGTACAAGCCAATTCGCATTGTTCCTCTGAAATTTCAATTTGCAGATCTTCTTTCCAGTAGTTTAATCTTTTCAGTGAATTTTCACTTGAAGATAGTGTCAGTGAGTTATAAAACTCTGAAATAATACCCTTTCTTTTACTATCTTTCATCATCATTTTTTCCAAGGATGAATAAATAGGTCGAGTGAGAGCTTTATTTTGATTTGATCGAATAAAGTTTCTAAGTTGAAGATATTTAAAAAAATGTGTTCTATTGAGATTAAATTTGATCCTCAGCTCTTCAAAAGACATTATGTTGTCTGCACATGGCAAATATAAATCCTGAATCTTTTGTATCCCTTTTAAATTCCATACTTTAAATACAGCGTCCGCTCTCCCTGGTTTAAAATATTGATTACCCCATATTGGACTAAATTGTGACAATAACTGTGGTTCTTTTAAATAGTTTTTAGCTTCACACCATATTTTGATCATATGCTTTACAAATGGATTTTTAACTTGTTTTTGTAATTTTTTTGCAGAATCTGAGTATATGAATATGGGAAGAGGTAAAGGTAAATTGTATGATTCCATTTCAGTCCAGTGAGGGAGATCATTTGATGAAAAATAATATGTCATAGACCTCAGTTGTGCCGACCAATAATACAACATAAAATTTGGACATTTCAGACCTCCACGATCAAATGGTAAATATAATAAAGACAAACGTAATCTAGCCCTCCTGTTGTTCCATATAAATTCCACTAACTTTTTTTTTATTCTTGAGAATAGATCTAAAGGTGGTGATAAGGGAATGTATTGAAATAAATAAAGTATTTTAGGTAAAATATTACTTTTAAGTATATTGATTCTCCCGATCATCGACATTGGTAGTGACATCCATCTCTGAGTTAACTCATTGATATCTGACATTAAGGCTTCATAGTTGACACTGGCGACTGATTCTAGCTTAGGCATAATTTGGATTCCTAAATATTTAAACTGATTTACAACATTGAATTGATTTACCTCAGGGGCTGGGTAATTTCTCTGGGTCTCATTTAGCATTAATATTGAAGATTTAGTTTTATTTATTTTATATCCTGATATTTCCCCAAAATTCTTTATTAAATTCAACAAGGTTGGAATTGATTTTTTTAGATTCGACATAAACAAAATTATGTCATCGGCGTACAGGGAGATTTTATGTTCTGTTGGTCCAACTTTAATTCCATATATTTGTGAATGTAAACGTATCGCTATCGCTAAAGGTTCAATTGCCATAGTAAACAGTAAAGGTGAAAGTGGACAGCCTTGTCGACATCCTCTATTGATTTTTATTGGTTTTGAAATATTGTTATTTGTTAGGATTTCTGCTGTAGCATTATTGTATATTATTTGAACCCATTTTATGAAATTATTTCCAAGTCCAAACCTTTGTAGGACTTCAAAAAGAAAGGGCCATTCAACTCTATCAAAGGCCTTTTCGGCGTCCAATGATAGGAGAGCTGTATCCGGTGCTTCTTTATTAAAATAAATAATATTAAATAGTCTTCTTACATTATGGAAGCCTTGTCTACCCTTTATAAAGCCATTCTGATCTCGATTAATAATATTTGGTAAAATTTCTTGTATTCGTCTTGCTAAAATTTTACAGATTATCTTAAGGTCGGCGTTTAATAGGCTTATTGGTCTCATATTTTCACATTTATTAGAGGGCTTACCTGGTTTTGGCAGCAGTATAATTAAGGCATTATTTATGTATGATGGTAAATTATTATTTTGAAATGCTTCTAAAACCATTTCCAAAAAAGGTTTTATTAATTTATTCTTAAATTTTTTATAAAGGTCAACTGGAAGACCATCTGGTCCTGCACTTTTTCCTGATTTCATATTCTCAATGGCTAGCCCAACTTCTTCTTGACTAATTTTAGACTCCAATATCTCCCTGTTTTCATTTGGAATACACGGTATAGATAGTTCGTTCAAAAACCCATTTAGTTTTGTTAAATCAGGTTCATTTTTGGTATCATATAATTTTTCATAGTAATCTCTAAAGGCTCTATTAATTTCTAAAGGATCTATAACTACCTGTCCGTTACTTATAATACTGGTAATTGGTGTTTTAATTTCCAATTGTTTAATCTGCCATGCTAATAATTTTCCTGATTTTTCACCTTGTTCATAAAAAGATTGTTTCAATCTTAGAAGACTCGAGGCAGCTCTATTCGCTGATTTTTTGTCGTATTCAGCTCTCAAAATCAGTAATTCATTCTCCAACCTTGGGTCACTTCCTGCATACACTTTTTCCTGAAGATTTTTTATTTTATGTTCCAATTTAGCTCTCTCCTCTCGAGTCTTCTTAGATTTTGATCCTGTATAACTAATAATATGTCCCCTAATAAAAGCTTTGAAAGCCTCCCACTTTACACATGCTGATGTTTGTGTAGTATTGATGTCAAAGAACTCGTCTATCTGTTTTTCTATATACTTGACAAATTCCTCATCCTGAAGCCATTTATGCTGAAATTGCCATCTACCTGATTCCTTTGTCAATTTTTTATCTACATATATTAGACAACAGGGTGCATGATCAGAGATCACGATGTTATCATAAAAGCAGTTTTGAATCTTGGACCTTAATTCTGTGGAAATCAAAAAATAATCAATACGTGAGAATGTCTTGTAGGTACTGGAATAACAAGAATAGGCTTTAACTTGTGGTTTCATTTCTCTCCATATATCTAACAATCTCAATTCTTTCATAAAATGATTAATAGTCATCCTACATCCAATGTGCGTACAATCCAGTCCTGTTGATCTATCCACACCTGGATTCAATGTACAATTAAAATCCCCTGCTATTATATGTTGCCCTGTAAGTGATGATAAGATGAGAAATAAATTAGCAAAGAACTTCTGATCATCTATATTGGGACCATATAAGTTCACAAGATTTATATTTTCTAATAGCAAAGAACCTTGAATGATTACATATCTTCCAAATTTGTCTCCAATTACATTTTTCACTTGAAAAGGAACTGATTTATGTATGAGAGTCATAACTCCCCTGGCTCGGGATGAAAATGAAGAGGTGAATACACTTCCCTGCCATCTACTCCTAATTCTTTTAACATCCTCCTCTATCAGATGAGTTTCTTGTAAAAACACAATTCTTGAACCCATGTCCTTTATTTTATTCATAACTTGTTTAAGTTTTTTTAAATTTTGTAGACCTCTGCAATTCCATGAAGTTAAATTAAGATTAACACTTTGGTCCATGATCAATAGAGAGTTTGGGATTACCTTGCAGTGTAAACATGCTCATACAGAGAAGCAAAAACATGAGTGGTTGAACATTCATCCTACAAACTACACACAAACAAATTTCCCCTTCCCACACTTGTGGCAAACCCCCCAAAATCAAAAGAAAAATTCTGTCTCCCGATATAGCCATCGACCGTTCCACACCCACGGGGAACAGCCTAAGCCACTCCTTCTTCATCCTCCCAATCACCCTAACTCTACTGCTTTTAATGACGTAACATTAACTCTCCTCTGTAGTTTTCCAACTTAACTCCAAAATTTTTAACAACTTTGTACATCATAGTTTTTTTTTTTTTTTGTTTTTGTTTTTGTTTTGTTTTTTTTAATATATAATACAATCTATATTTTGTAAACTTACTATTTACTTCAAGTCAGTCAGATGCCTGTGCAAATGCTTAATTATTCTACCTTATATTTTGTTCATGCTTAGCTCCCACCAGTCTCTTCTTCTTCTTTGATCTTCTTGATGAACTCCTGCGCCTCCTCTGGGGTCTTGAAAATGTGGGTTCTGCCCTCATACGTGGTCAGCAGTCTCGCAGGATAGATTACACCATGACGAATCCCAAGGTTGCGCAGCTCCTTACGTACGGGATCAAACTGCTTCCTCAATTGCTGGATTCCTGTGGCCAAATCTGGGTAGAACCGCACCTGCTGGTCCTGGTGTTTAATCTCTCCTTTAGCTCGTGCAGCGTTGAAGATCTTCATCCTGTCTCTGTTGCTAAGAAACTTCATAATTAAGGTCCTCGGCGGTCCCTTATCTCTCCGTGGGCCAATACGATGTGCTTTTTCCAGAACCACTGCTGATTGCAACTCCTCGCTGCCCAGCACCTCCGAAATCCACTTTTCCAGAAAGGAACATACGTCCCGACCTTCTGATTCCTCTGGAAGACCCACCAGCCTCAAATTATTCTGTCTCGACCGAGATTCCAAATCCAAAATATTATCTTCCAGAGATTTATTTTTTTTTTCCAAAGTGCGCACCTTTAATTGAAGACGGGTGACGTCATCTTCAGCACTAGCGAGACGGAGCTCCATCTGCGCCGTTCGTTCTACACAGTCACCCAATTCCTTTCTTATTCCTTCCAGCGCTGTCATAATCCCATCAAATCTAGAGGAAAAGTCCGCTCTCATTGAACTCATGGCAGCCATCAGCGCATCTGTGCCATTCCCCGCAGAAATCGCACCGCCGCCAGCCTCCTCCGCCATATATGGAGCCTTGTTTGCTGCGTCACAGACCTGAAAGTCCGTTAATTTGGACTGTTTCGGCGGCTCGCTTTTTCCTTTTCCTGGTTTTCCAGCCTTAGGCTTCGCCGACATATCCTCGCCCAAATGCTGGGATACGTTCTGTCCCAAATGAGAGAGTTATTTGCCGATTTTTTTCTCCAGGAGCAGAGCAGAGCGAGACACGTCCGTCCTACGTGGCAGCCATAACCGGAAGTCAAATAAATCATTTTTAGTTAAATATTTACTGACAAATGGGCAACACTGATGCAACGGTTGCTGTCATATGGGTCATTCTGTTTATAATAATGTTGGGTGTTGTGTAGTTAATTTGGTTGATTACAGTTTTAAACTAGCCAGGGGATCCTGGGTTCGATCCCAGCCCCCGACCAACAGTGATCTGTGTGGAGTTGACATGTTCTCCCCGTGTCTGCATGGATTTACTCCGGGATTTTTCCGGTTTCCTACCACATGCCAAAAACATGCAGATTAGGTTAATTGGCATCAAACTGGGGATTCTAAATTATCCTTGGGTATGACTGTGAGAGTGAATGGTTGTCTGTCTCTCTGTGTTGGCTCTGCAATTGACTGGCAATCTGTCCAGGGTGTACCCTGCCTCTCGCCCAAAGATGCTGGGATAGGCTCCAGCCCCCCCGCGACCCAAAAAGGATTAAGCGGAAGAAGATGGATGGATGGATGGATGGATAGTTTTAAAAAACCTTTTAATAACAAAATATTACTAAAATATAAAATGATGCACTACAATGGGTCTCATTAATCTTCTTCCACTTAATCCTTTTCGGGTCGCGGGGGCGCTGGAGCCTATCCCAGCGTCTTTGGGCGAGAGGCAGGGTACACCCTGGACAGATCGCCAGTCCATCGCAGGGCCAACACAGAGAGACAGACACCCATTCACTCTCACATCCATACCTAAGGACAATGGGTCTCAAATATTTGTAAACGTGTCCTGTTATAGTACTGTATGGGTTTATTGACGATACACAGAAGAAATTCAATATTACACTGAACTCCATCATTGAACAGTGATAAATTAAATTATAATGATGACTGAACAACTCCCATTCTCCAAAGTGCAAGGTACACTATTATCTTGAATATGTGATCAAAGATCACACAAATCAATGATCTGACAAACAGATAAACAAGGGATCTGAAACAGTCGCTAATATTGAATGTTCCATTCATTTTCAATATTTCACTATTCTGTGATTAATTTTCACACAGTCAAATAAATCTTTGTGCCATTTACTCCCTTTTATATTTGTCAAAGTCTAGCATGTGATTGCCTACATATAGGCTACACCTCTTTGTATTCCACTTTCAAACACGGCCTACATTTGGGCCTGTAAAGTCTAATTGGGCTACCTGTTTTGGACAGGAATACTTGCGCTCTACGGGCATGCACTAGTTCTTTCAAATTTGGGCGATTTTCCCTCTTTAATTTGTCATTTTTCTCATAAAAGCAGAAGTATTTTTCTTATGAAACTGTGCCTCATTTATGACAATGTACCACTTTATTCTTGTAAATTTGCAAGTTTTTGTGATAAAGTTGTGAATTTTTCATGTAAATGTGCGACGGTCTTCTTCATAAAGTTGTAACATTTTTTCATTCCAGTGAAGCTAATTCAGAATAGAAGAACAATGAATGCAACTAATTTGAATGAGATAAAATGATAGCTCCACTGAAATGAGCAAAGATGTAGTCATTTCTTCTAAGAACAAGTTATTACAGTATAAACTAGGGGGCACCCATAGAGTGCATACCTTTGCCGAGGCTGTTTAAAAGAATAAAGTTAAAGCAATACTACATAAGATTTTTTTTTTTATTGTTTTGATGGTACATCAGCCTTTGGCCAGGTGAATATCATTTCCCCCATAGCCTGAGTGCGCCCACATTGCCTGTAACAGCTCTGTTCTTGTAGCAACGCTGAAAGGACTGCAACTATGGCGACTATGGCCTGCAGCCCAACAGCCAATCACAGGGCACAACTGTAGCCACCAACAACTAAGCACCCTGTGAGTGGCTGTGCGAACTGGGATCATAGTTGCCATAGTCATAGTCTTTTCAGTGTTCCTACCCACACCAAGAAAGTTACATAGTGCTGCTTTAAAAAGTGGTCCAGAATCAGCACAGTGCTTCAGATCTGCCCCAAAATCTAATGAGTTCATCCTTGGCATAAGGGCCACCTTTGATGAAAATGTATTTGAAATCTGTCCTGTATAGTTTTTGCATAATCCTGCTAACAATCAGACAAATAGCAATAGCCATGCAATAAAACTACTCACAAAAGTAGAATTTTGTAGAAGTGAGTGTTTGAGTTTAAGTATCTAAGTAAATCTAACTAGTTAGCCATCTCTGTTCATCATGTACTCACTCATATCTTTCATTCACACATGAACTTACATATACAAGCAGCAGCCAGCAGCCTGTTGGCCAAGTATGGCGCGATACAGGTGGGGAAGATGGGTTGCATCATGTAGTTGGAGAAAGTGATGGCAATGACGGCCTGGCTGGTCGGCTCGATGATCAGCAGAGAAGTCCACAGACGGATGAAGGCCAGGAACCCACCGAAGGACTCCAAGATGTAGGCATAGGAGGCGCCCGATTTGGTGATGGTGGTTCCCAGCTCGGCGTAGCACAGGGCCCCGAACACTGAGAAGATCCCGCCGATGGCCCACACCACCAGAGAGAGGCCATAGGAAGAGCTGTGGATGAGGACGCCCTTGGGTGAGACGAAGATTCCCGAGCCGATCATGTTGCCCACAATCAAGCAGACCCCATTCAGGAGGGAGATCTCCTTTTTCAGTTTCATGGACTCCTGTGAGCTTTCAGAACTAACGGATGGGGGGCCGCCATTGGGCTCCTCCTCGATAAGGGCAGGACTGTAAGAAGCCATTGTCCGAATTTGGCAGTTTATTTATTTAATAAGAGTTTTTGCCTTTTCCCCCCTCCAGTTAGTAGTAATTATCTCCAGACATCTGTAAAGACACAATAACAGATCTTATCAGTGATGCAGTTGCCATGGAGACTGATTTCCCACAGCCCACAAACAGCAAATACTCCTGTTTTTTTGTTTTTTTTTCTTTAACCTGTCTAAATCTAGACAAACAAAAACATATTTACATGTCACGGGTGCTAATGTATGAACGAACACGCAGCAAACAATACGGCGCCGATGTGTGTGTAGCCATTAGGCCGCACAGCAAATGGCCTTTTAACGCTAAGTGTATTGACAGAGCAAGAGGAGCAAACACCCCGCATGCCTGAAACACCAGTTCTACATCAGCAACCATCAGCTGAGGAGGAATCGCCAGCCTGGGCGCACATCTGTACCCCCAAAAATCCACCAGCACTCACACATGCAGTCAGTTGGCAGGAGCAAAATTACAAGGAAAAAATATGAATTCACCAGACAAAAGGCGCAAATTCTTGAAAAAAATTGCAAATTTATAAGGAAAAAAGTAAGAAAATAGAAAATCAGAAATTAAAAAAAATGCAGTCATTTTTGTGATTGAAAAAATAGTCTACATAAAAAAAAATCACAAAATTACAAGAGAAAAATAACATTTATAAGAAATAGTCTCCTTTTTAGGGAAAAAAATTCAACATAAAAACAAAAGTGGAAAAAATTTTGACAAAAAGTCACAAAGTTGGAAGAAAAAATTTGAAATTATGACACAAAAGTCACAAATTTAAAAAAAAAAAAATAAATTCCTGCACAAAAAAAAGCTTCAAAGTTTAAAAATTTGGTGAAAATTTCTCTAATTACAAGAAAAACAAAGCACAAAGAAAATTTATCTCAAAATGACCACAAAAAGTTGCCAACTTGTATGTGCCAACGTCTTTCCAAGAACAAAAACGCTAATTTAGAAATACATGCAAATGTTTGTTTTGGGTTTTTTTTGTTGCTGTTGTTGTTTTTTTTAAAAAGGCACAAATTTAGGGTTAAAAAGTTAAGGGAAAAAAGTCTCAAAATTACATGAAAAAATATGAGAAAAGCAAGAAAAAAACGCAAATTAATTTGTATTTATTATTTGTATGATCTGACATATAAGTCACCTTTTAAAAAGAAAACACTCCAGATTTTACAAGGAAATGTTGTAACCTGGCATATCAGTGAAAACTTGCATCTCTAAAAGGGAAAAAACCTAACCCATTTCTAATGCTGACAGGCTAACTTTTTTCTTTTCTCCCCCCTCTGGAGGGGATGATGCCTTTACAAAGCCTTCTAATGGGCTGTTGCCCTGGCAACAATAGCCTGAACCTGTGCACATCCTTGAAAAACAACTATAAATACTAAATACAATATATCATGTGTTAGCTATCTGATTGCCTTTTCATCGTCAATTTAGATTACTGGTTTTTGTATAATTTTACATAATACCTACAGTATTTACAAAAAGGCTTAATAAACAAAGCTAAATATCCCTTTGTGTGAGAGGATAATTATTGTATTTTCACATTTTTACAGATATTCCACTAATGTCATGTTATTTAATTGTGTAGTGAAAATCTGACATTGTGACAGCCCTAATTTCAAATGTAATTACATTAGGGATATCATGATATTAGATCAGTGTTTTTCAACCAGGGGTCTTAGGACCCCAGAGGGTCCTTGAGAAAACATTCAGGGGGCCTCGGGAAAATGTTTTATTTCACTTCTTCTTAATTGGTTGAAAAAATTGGAAATAATGTGTTATTGTTGCGCATGGGTGCCATGTCAGTAGGTAACAGCATGAACGCAATAATAATGATTACCCTCTTCTTCTCCTTCAGGCTTAATTCAATTAGCGGCCCATGGGCCACATGCAGCCCAAAACCAGCCTCCGAGTGGCCCAGGCCACATCAACGAAATAGAAATTTTTTTAAAAATTATGAAGGAATGACAGTCCGCAAGCACGCACACAACACACGCGACCATCATCCGCGTGGAGTTCAGAAGCGCCCTACCCACGTGAGCGTTCTAGTCAGCAGCAGGCAGAGTGTCTTTCTAGTGTTGCTGTCCGAGAGAAACATGAGCTTATTAAAGTACTTTAAATGCAAAAAAAAAAAAAAAAAAAGGCAGAAGAGATATGTAAGCAGTGGAGGTATTTATGGTGGTTTTAATCCGCTGGTAACAGGAGCAATAATGAATAAGAGTCGCTTAGCAAACGTGTGGTTAAGCTCCATACTGTTTGCAGGGAAAGGCAAGAGTGACTGCATCGCTGAGGATTTACTTCACCAGCTACTACAATAGCCATCCATCCTGGCAAGTTAAGATGACCGAAATTCACGAAGTCAATGACTTAAATCTGTCAACAGCCTTCAGACAAACTAAATGTGCCAACATTTGGATTTCAAAATAAGGGAGGTTTTTCCTGCTATCTGGATGATGAGACTTCTAAAAAAAACTATAAATATATAGAAATATTATAACAGGAATAACTGCATCTTTGGGCATTTAAATTTATTCTTTTTTTTTTTTAAATCACAGTTAACTCTACTAGAAACTTTGGGTTGACTGATATATGTGTGTAATGAATGTGTAGTTATAAAAAGAGGTTCCTACTCACACGTGATTTAAAACCAAATAAACCACAATTGTGGATGTACAATGTTAATGTTATCAATCTTTTCTTGGGGGTTTTGTGCACTTAAGTGTTTGACAGTTCATTTTTTCATTCAGCTAAATGCACTTTGTGATGTGCCAATGTCAGTTATGACCAGAATGTAGTCTTATTTTATTTCAAAAGGGAAACAAATATTAATGCTACGAACAGTGTACATTGAGTTTTTATGCACTTTTGAGATATGCCTGAGTAAGATGTGACCAAAATGGTTATTTACAGAATTTTTTTCATTCCATTTATTTGTTGTTCAAGAGGAAAAATATTTCTACTACTTCAAGTTCTGCTCAACCCCAGCACTGTTACTGCTTTTATGCACTGTTGATATACTTTTGCCATGTGCCAAGTGCACATTTAAAACCAAGACAATGAATAAAAACTGCATATTTTTCATCACATTGATCTGTGTTGGTTTGAAATTAGTCATATTCAACAGATAGCTGAACATGTGCGGCCCAGTTACATGTCTTGATTTCAAATTGTGGCCCAACTGATTTTGTAATTGAATAGCCCTGTTCTACTTGATTTTTTTGATTTCTGATTTTGATTTTGTATACATTATTGATCCCCAGAGGGGAAATTGGAGGGCATCCACCTGGACGGATGAAGCAGCCACGGTATGGCGCTATCCCTTTACCATTCACACACACATTCACACCTAGGGCCACTTTTTAGAGTCTCCAATTAACCTAACCTGCATGTTTTTGGCCTATGGGAGGAAACCGAAGAACTCCCGGAGTAAACCCACGCAGAGACGGGGAGAACATGCAAACTCCATACAGATCACTGTTGGTCAGGGGCTGGGATCGAACCAGGGATCCCATAGCCAAGGATGAGTTGCTGTGCTGCTGCAGTGCTAACCACTGCTCCACCGCACCGCCCAACTTTATGGGCAGTGCGCCCACGCCCAACTACTTCATGTGTTGTACGGAGGCTAAAGACCTTGTTAAGATGTACCAGATTTTGCAGTGACTAGATGAAAAACAGCAATGGATAAACATTTGAAGAGGAAAGATTCAGACTCTGAACTGTGCATTCATTCATCTTCTTCCGCTTAATCCTTTTCGGGTCGTGGGGGGGCTGGAGCCTATCCCAGCATCTTTGGGTGAGAGGCAGGGTACACCCTGGACAGATCGCCAGTCCATCGCAGGGCCAACACAGAGAGACAAACAACCATTCACCCTCACATTCATACCTAAGGACAATTTAGAATCCCCAGTTTCATGCCAATTAACCAAACTTGCATGTTTTTGGCATGTGGGAGGAAACCGGAGAAATCCCGGAGTAAACCCACGCTGACACGGGGAGAACATGCAAACTCCGAACTGTGCCCTGGACAAAATTCTAACCCAGGTGAAGGGCCAAACGGTTGTCAAAAGAAAGCTAAGATGGTGAAAACAAGGCAGTACAGCGAAAACTATCCTTTGTTTACTTTCACTGGGGATTTGGCTACACCAAGTCTGTTATGTTTGGAGCGTGGGGAAAAACTAGCCAACAGTGTCATGGTCCCACGCAAGCTTAAATGTAAAGGTATGCATTAAGACATGCAAGCGTAAATGTCATCATAATACACTGGGCTTCACTCCTTTCTTCGCTCTCAATGAAATATTTTTGCTGGTCATTAACATCTGTTTGTTCTCTCCCATAGACTGAGTCCCTGTCGTGCTGTTTGCTCTCTACATGTCTGTTCTTTTCTTCTTCTTCTGTTAGGTTAATTGGTTGTTCTAAATTGTCCCTAGATATCTGTTCCCTATAGGCCCTTACCGAGTAGAGGGTTAGTATTAGTAAAAGTGCTTTGAGTGGTCTTTGTGACTAGAAAAGCACTATATAAGTGCAGGTTAGTTAGTTAGTTAGTTAGTTAGTTAGTTCTTCTTCTCTATCCCCTCACCCCCCAGCCAGTCGCAGCAGATAACTGTCCCCCCCCTGAGCCTGGTTCTGCTGGAGGTTTCTTCCTGTTAAAAGGGAGTTTTTCTTCTCCACTGTCGCCAGGTGCACAGGGGATTGCCTGATTGCTGGGGTCTTTCTGCAGTTGTGGGGGTTTCCTCTACAGTTGAAAGTGCTATGAGATGACTGTTGTTGTGAAATGGCGCTATATAAATAAAGTTGAATTGAATTGCTGTGTTTCTTCAGTTCCTGCCAGGATATGAATGAATGAATGAATGAATCTTTATTTCGGATAGATTAAAAGTAAAGATTAAAAGAAAGGAACACAATAATATAACAATGGGGAAAAAAATCTAACAAGGTCAAATACATATAGAAAAAGAAAAACACGATAAATCAGTCTACAGCTTGGCTGTTTTGTTTCTAGCATGGGCCTACTTTTTCAAAAAGTTCTCTTCCACTGCTGTGCAGAGAGGAGAGGCAAGTTTTAATGAGGAGGAGGGCCCTTGGAACCTAGATGCATTTCAAGCAAATACATATAGCAAATCAGCTTTGTGTTCATCTAAACATGCCCAAGTTTCACAATGAGTGAATATAAACCAATTACAAGATTAAATTGTCATATACTGGAGGCTACAATGTGTATTTGTGGTTGGTGGGACCCTGCAGGATTTTTTTCAATGTAAAAATTGTTCTTTGGCTCAAAAAAGATTACAAAAACACTGTATTAGGACTTCCAGTCTGGACACCATGTTGACAGCAGCTTAACGCTGAAGCTCCCAGACCCAATCCAGGAAAATACCTTGAAAATCAGATTTAACTGATTTTTGGAAGCGTGAAACTCAAAAGACAAAGTCATCATGCCTAAAGTTAAACAGAAGAAATCAACATTTACCAGGCCAGGACACGCATCGGCCGGAGAATCTGATCCGGATGATATCCATTCAGAAGATGAGGAGCTGAATGAAGCTAGCAAAAAGGTTAGCTTACAAAAATGGTACTTAAAGAATTAAGACAATTTCGCCGAGAGTGTTGGGCCGAATTTCGTGAAATCAAAGACGAAATAAAAAGGACAAACAGCAGAGTGGACCAGGCCGAGGACCGAATCATGGAAGCAGAGGAAAGAATAAAAGGGCTGGAAGATACCGTGCTGGAACTACACAAACGACAGTCAAGACTGGAGGCTAAGCTAACCGACCAAGAAGGAAGACTAAGAAGAGACAACATAAGAATTCATGGTCTGAAAGAAGGAGTCGAGGACGGTTTCACCACAATGGCGGCATGCGTGGAATCCTTACTAAGAGAGAAGTTGGATATTCCCCAAACCACCGACTTGAAGATAGAAAGGGCGCACCGTACATTAGCCCCTAGGCCGGCGGCGGAAGCGCCACCAAGATCGGTGGTGGTGAAGTTCTCCAACTCCAGAATAAAAGAAGAGGTTGTAAGACTGGCTTGGCAGAAAAAAGGATTTATGCACCAAGAGAGAAAAGTTTTCGTGGAACACGACTACGCCGCGGAGGTCCTTAAAAAGCGTCGGGAATACAACGACGCTAAAAAGGTACTACGAGAGAAGAAACTGCACTTTCAGACTCCATTTCCGGCGAAGGTGAGGGTGTTTTACGGAGATGAGACGTGTCTCTACAACTCGGCGGAAGAAGCAACCACGGATATGGCGAGAAGAGGACTCCCGGTAACGGTGTATAAACCCGCAGCAGACCCGATCGAAAGAATCAAGGCTCAATCGTGGTCCACACAGAGACCCTCAAAATCCACGGGCCAGCAGCGGGAAACCCAGTGCCAGAGCTATAAGGAAAAACTGGCCGTTTACAGGAGGGAATAACATTATTTTTAGTCAATCTGCGCATCCAACCCTCCTCCTACAAGGTAACAAACATTAAAGGAGATGCAGAATCAGCAAGTGGTAAAACATTTCATGGAACAGACATAATATTAGAAACAAATAAGTCTTTAAAAAAAAAAAAAAAAAAAACTTGTTAAAATAGAAATGTGACAATGAACCACATGATCTCTCCACACTAACAAATACTGTATTAACGTGATTGTTTGCTGTGATGGTGGTGGGAGGTTGCGCACAATTTCATAGGGTATAGGCATTAAAAAAAAAAAAAAATCATTACAAGTTCGGATTGGAATCTGAAATTCACGTTAAAAACATGGGACAACTTACAGGGGTAAGAGAGGGCCCTCAGCACGTAACGGAATCTGAGGAATTTCCCTCAGAGCCAACACACCATCAAGGCTCTTCTAAGGTCACTAAAAAGACCTCAGCTCAGGAAGATCTTTTGTCAGTTTTTTGTTTTAAAGTTTTATATACTATGTCCTTAATGTTTTTTATGTTCTTAATGTTTTTTCAGTTTCTGAGTAGCATAAAAGAGGGCCACCACACTGTTATACTAAATAAGACAACACAATAGAGAAACAGGGTGTAGCCAAAATAATCTCATATTATGTAAAAGGGATCCTGAATCCAGTTAAAAGATCCAAGATTCTAGGCAAAATGAAAAAAGACAAAGCAGGAATAATATTTTTACAGGAAACCCACCTAACAGACGTGGAGCACACTAAACTCAATAGACAAGGGTTTAAAATGATCTCTTCATATTCATATAAGTCAGGGAGGAGGAGGGGAGTAGCAACATTGATCTCAACCAAAATTATATTTGAAAAAAAATCAGAACACAAAGATAAAGAAGGGAGATTCAGTATAGTACTTGGGCGACTAGAGGGAGAAGATATCACCCTGCTGAATGTATATGCACCTCCAGGGGCTAACTGGAAATTTTATAAAAATGTATTTGACCTAATGATAACTAAAGCCCAAGGTTTAGTGATATGTGGTGGAGACTTCAATCTAAGACTGAATCCATATTGGGATGCATCAGGTAATTCTCCACATCAAAATAACACTCAAAGTAGAAAAACTCGGATGCTACTAAAAGAAATGGGAATCTGTGACGTGTGGAGGGAATTCAACCCCAGTGTAAAAGATTATACATTTTACTCAGCACCACATTCATCATATTCAAGGATTGACTATCTTTTTATGTTTAATAGAGACATTGGAAGAGTAAAAACATGTAAAATCAGGACTGATGGATCTCTCTGACCACAGTCCGATCTATATGGACTTAAGTATCCAAAAATACACAAATAATACATTTTCTTGGAGGTTAAATTCAAATGTGCTGAAAGGACCACTGAAAGATGAATTGGAATCAGATATTCTCAGATATTTGGAAGAAAATGATAATGGAGAAGTATCCCCTTTAATACTGTGGGACGCATGCAAAGCTGTAATAAGGGGAAAGATTATCGCAAAACTGGCAATCCAAAAGAAACTGAGACAAGAAAAACTACTCACATTAGAGTCAGAACTTAAGAACCTAGAAAAAGAGCACAAAGACAACACTCATTCTAATGACTCGCTCAAAATTAAGGAAATTAAAAAAAACAAATAAATGAGATTTGTTTTTAGTCCACTAATTTAATTTCATCTAAATTAGTGGAGCGCCATTAGAAAGAAAATGGCGCTCCACTAATTTAGATGAAATCTATTTAGCTTGGAGAAATCATCTTTTAATTTATAAAAAATCTCTTAGAAAAGCTAGAACGAGTTATTACTCTGCATTAATAGAAGAGAACAAGAATAATCCCAGGTTTCTTTTCAGTACTGTAGCCAGGTTGACAAAGAGTCAGGACTCTGTCAATCCTAGCATTCCCTTTAGCTTACTAGTCAGGACTTTATGAACTTTTTCAATAATAAAATTTCATCCATCAGAGATAAAATCAATCAGATTCTTCCCACAGTTAACTTAAATACTGTAACTACTACAACTCCTTCTATTGATGTCTGTCTTGATGAGTTTACTCCAATCGACCTTTGTGAGTTAGACGAAATAGTTTCCTCATCCAAACCTTCAACTTGTCTTTTAGACCCTATTCCTACCAGGTTATTTAAAGAAGTCTTCCCACTTATTGGTAGCCTTATTCTTCATATAATCAATTCTTCATTAACTTTAGGCCATGTACCGCAGGCTTTTAAAACAGCTGTAATTAAACCCTTACTCAAAAAGCCAACGCTAGATCCAGGAGCTTTAGCTAACTATAGACCAATCTCTAATAAGATAAGATAAGATAAGCCTTTATTAGTCCCACAACGGGGAAATTCCAGGATTGCAACAGCACAGGGATAGCAACACTCAGAGCAACAATCAGAAGGCAAGAAAAAAAAAAACAAGCAAGCAAGAGCAGCTAATATACATATGTACATATTACTATAAAATATATATATACACACACACAGACACACAGTGCAGAGCATTGTAGCTGGATGGAATAAATATATGAATATATAAACACACAGTGCGGAGCATTGTAGCTAGATGGAATAAATAGGTAAATATATAAACACCCACAGTGCGGAGCATTGCAGCTAGGTGGAATAAATATGTAAATATATAAACACACACAGTGCGGAGCAATGTAGCTAGATGGAATAATATGTAGATATATAAACACACAGTGCGGAGCATTGTAGCTAGATGGAATAAATATATACATATATAAATATAAACACACCCAGTGCGGAGCATTGTAGCTAGATGGAATAAATATGTAAATATATAAACACACACAGTGCAGAGCATTGTTGCTAGATGGGATGAAACAGCATAACCGTCTACTTAGTTATCCTACATGGTATGATTATGTGCCCATACATATTCTCACCCTCCATAGTGACCGGTATTTTCCTAGTTGTATGCCGGAGGGGACCATTGTGTAAGTCTATTGCATCTTTTGCATTCAAAAAACTATTAGTTTGTTACATCTTTTTGCTATCTCTGCGAGCAACCCTGCTTAGGTTGTACAGTCTGACAGCCGTTGGTAGGAAGGACCTGCGAAACCTCTCGGTTGTGCACCTGGGATGATGTAGTCCGCTGCTAAATGAGCTCCTCAGTGCATTCAGTATGTCCTGCATAGGGTGAAACTCGGACTCCAGCAGAGATGACAGTTTAGCCACCGTCCTTCTCTCTCCTATCTCCTCCACCGGATCAAGGCGCTGCCCCAGGACAGAGCTAGCTTTCTTGATCAGTTTGTTCAGTCTCTTCCTATCGGCTGCAGTAATGCCACTGCCCCAGCAGACCACTCCAAAAGTGATGACTGATGCCACCACCGTGTCATAGAATGTCTTTAGCAGCACCCCTTGTACACCAAAAGACCTTTCATTAATCATTAATCATTAATGAGTGATATGTTAATGAGTGATAAGAGTTTTCATTAATCTCCCTTTCATTTCAAAAATCTTAGAAAGAGTTGTTGCTACGCAATTATTTGACCACCTGCAGGGAAATGGTTTACTTGAAGAGTTTCAGTCTGGGTTTAGAATCCATCATAGTACTGAAACAGCCTTAGCGAAGGTCACTAACGACCTCCTCATTGCATCTGATAATGGACTAGTTTCTGTACTTGTCCTTTTAGACCTTAGTGCAGCTTTTGATACTATCGATCATAATATTCTACTTGATAGATTAGAACACTATGTTGGACTTAATGGAACTTCGTTGCAGTGGTTTAGATCTTATTTATCTGATAGGTTCCAGTTTGTTCATGTAAATAGTGAGTTTTCTTTCAACTCAAAGCTCAGTCATGGAGTTCCACAGGGATCTGTGCTAGGCCCGACTCTTTTTAGTTTATATATGCTTCCGTTAGGCAACATTATTAGAAAGCACTGTATACATTTTCATTGTTATGCTGATGACACACAATTATACCTGTCAATGAAGCCAGATGATAGTAATCAATTAGCCAAGTTAGAAGCCTGTCTTAAGGAAATCAAAGCTTGGATGACTTGTAATTTCCTGATATTAAATTCAGATAAGACTGAAGTCATTCTTGTTGGTCCAAAAAACCTTAGAAATTCCTTTCCAAATCAAACTTTCAGTTTGGATGCGGTTACTCTTTCTCTTAATAGCTCTGTGAGGAACCTTGGAGTTATTTTTGATCAGGATTTGTCCTTCAATTCACATATTAAATTTGTTTCTAAGACTGCCTTCTATCATTTGCGTAATATTGCCAAGATTAGGAGCATCTTGTCTCAGAGTGATGCTGAGAAACTGATCCACGCTTTTGTTAGCTCGAGATTAGATTATTGTAATTCTTTATTATCAGGCTGTCCTAAAACATCTTTAAAAAGTCTTCAGCTGATCCAAAATGCTGCAGCATGAGTTTTAACAGGTACTAGAAAGAGAGATCATATCTCTCTGGTTCTGGCCTCCCTTCATTAGCTTCCCATAGAGTTTAGAATTAAGTTTAAAATCCTTCTTCTTGCTTACAAAGCTCTAAACAATCAGGTTCCTTTTTATTTAAAAGATCTGATACTACCGTATTATCCTAACAGAGCACTATGCTCCCAAAATGCAGGATTACTTGTAATACCTAGAATCTCCAAAAGTACAATGGGAGGCAGAGCCTTCAGTTATCAAGCTCCTCTCCTGTGGAATCAGCTGCCAATCTGGATTCGGGAGTCAGACTCGATCTCTGTTTTTAAGAATAGGGCTAAAACCTACCTTTTTGATATAGCCTACAATTAGGGAGGGATCATGTGTTTCTGAACCCTCCCTTAGTTATGCTGCTAATAGGTTTAGTCAGCCGGGGGACCTCCAGTAATGCACTGGGCCTCACTCCTTTTCTCACTCTCAATGAAATTTTTTTTTGCTGGTCATTAACATTTGTTTGTTCTCTCCCATAGATTGAGTCCCCATCGTGCTGTTTTCTCTCTACATGTCTGTTCTTTTCTTCTTCTCTATCCCCTCACCCCCCAGCCAGTCGCAGCAGATGACTGCCCCTCCCTGAGCCTGGTTCTGCTGGAGGTTTCTTCCTGTTAAAAGGGAGTTTTTCCTCTCCACCATCGCCAAGTGCTTGCTCACAAGGGATCGCCTGATTGCTGGGGTCTTTCTGCAACTGTGGGGGTTCCCCCTACAGTTGATAGTGCTATGAGATGACTGTTGTTGTGAAATGGCGCTATATAAATAAAGTTGAATTGAATTGAATTGAATTGAATTAAATTGAATTGAGATCTACACAATAGAAATCCAGAAGAAACTTACATTTCTGAAACAAAAATTATGAAACAGGCAGCAAATCGGCAAAATTACTAGCCTATAAATTGAGGAAACAACAAACGGAGAGAGCAATCTACAAAATCAGAGACCCAGTATCAAAGGAAATAAAATTTAGAATTCAGGATATTCTTAAAAGCTTCGAGAACTACTACAAGAACTTGTACTCCCTCAAAAAACATAAAAACGCATCCGAAGCATTCCTAAACACATTAAACCTTCCCCAACTTACTGAGTCACAAAATAAAACACTCCTGTCAGAAATACAACCTAAAGAATTAGAAAAAGCAATTATGAAACTTAAAGCTAACAAATCCCCAGGAGCAGATGGCTATACAGCAGAGTGGTACAAAACCTTTAAACAGCAACTATCTCCTCTCCTCCTGAAAACATTTAACTATGTCCTCCACACAGGGGAAATCCCCCCCTCCTGGAGAGAAGGGGTCATTGCAGTCATACCTAAACCTGAAAAGGATAAACTAAGACTGCTCCAACTACAGACCAATCAGTGTGTTAAATCAGGACTATAAGCTTTTTACCACTGTCCTTACCAGAAGGTTAGAAAATATACTGACAGACTTAATTCATTTAGACCAAACAGGTTTTATAAGACAAAGACAGACACAAGACAACATTAGACGCACTTTACACATAATTCATCATATAAAAAAATATAACTTAAATGCAGCCATATTGGAATTAGATGCTGAAAAAGCATTTGATTCGGTTGACTGGTCTTTCCTATATAGAATCTTATCCAGTTTCAATTTTCATAACAACTTCATTAGAACTATCCAGGCATTATATAAAAAACCAACAGCTAAAACAAGGATTAACGGTAAATTATCATCATCTTTTGAATTGGAAAGAGGATGTCGTCAGGGCTGCCCCTTGTCTCCACTGCTCTTTGCAATCTTCGTAGAACCTCTGAGCCAATGGATAAGACAGAATCAAAAAAATCAAGGTATTACACTTGGTCAGAAGGAACATAAAATAGCACTCTTTGCTGATGACATTTTAATATACCTGGGGCAGCCGGACACCTCTTTTCCAGAACTAATCTCAGGTTTTTCAGAGTATGGAGATTTATCGGGGTACGAATTAAACATGCATAAAACCCAAGTTTTAACATTCAACTATGACCCAAATCAATATTTACTAAGCAAACTCAAAACTAACTGGGAGATGGAATCTATGAAATATCTGGGGGTCAATATCCCGAAACAACTCAACAAAATTATAACACTAAACTATGATCCACTGATGGCAAAAATAAAATCTGATCTAGCAAGATGGAATATGATACCATTCTTGGGTACCGCACAAAGAATTGAAGCAGTCAAAATGAATATACTTCCACGTCTTCTATACCTTTTCCAAACAATACCGGTAGAACCTCCAAAAAAAATGGCAAGAACTGGACAGAAGGATCTCAAGATTCATATGGCAGGGCAAGAGACCTAGAATCAGATATAGAACCCTACAGCTAAACAAAGACAAAGGTGGGCTCGCGCTGCCAAATATCAGGGACTATTTTAAAGCCGCACAAATTAAAACTTTAGTAGCGATATGTAACCCAGTCTACACTGCACAATGGAAGGAGATGGAATGCCAAATAACAAGTGACATCCCCCTACGGGCGATAATAGGGAACAATACCTTACCTAAACTTTTGAATAACACTAACCCGTGGATAGAGACCCCGCTAAAAATTTGGTTTAAGATAGTCAGAGAGAATCAAACTAAAGAACCCTATTGATTACTCCAATGGATTGCCTATGATCAAGACTTTACTCCTAATAAAACAGACACTAGATTTAAAAAGTGGAAAGAGAACGGACTGATAAAATATTACAATTTTTTTAAAGGGCAAATTTTAAGAAGTTTTGAAGATTTGAAAAAACAAGGTCTAATAAATCAAGACCTTTACAGGTTCTTTCAGCTTAGACACCACATAAACAAAATACTTAAAAAGGAGGATTTGGAAAGGGCCCAGTCAGGTGTTCTGAAGGTTTTCTTAATGGCATATAAAGGGATCCCAGGGATCAGACACATCTCTAAAATATACCAAGGTCTTCAAGACTTAAAAGGAGACAACACATCATATATAAAAGAGAGATGGGAAAAAGAGGGGAATTTCACTTTACAACTGGAAATATGGCAAAAGCTAAATAAACAACAATGGAAAAGTACCTCATCCCTGCAGTGGAGAGAATTTGGATGGAAAAATTTGGTAAGATTTTTCAGAACACCTGCACAAAACAAATTTACTCGTAAGGGGTTGAATTGTTGGCGCTTGTGTGGTTAAGAGACTGCAAATCATTTTCATGTGTTTTGGTCATGCCCAGTTATCCACCAATATTGGGCCAATGTACAGACAATATTGGGGAAAATATTCAAATTAACAGTCCCCTTTTCTTTTGTAACTTTGTATTTGGGTTTACTACCGGAATCACTGGAAAGACGAGGAGAAAAATACTTATTCACTGTTTTAATATTGGCAAGTAAAAAAGCTCTAACTAAAAAATGGATGTTGAAGGATTGTCCTACACCTGAAGATTGGATTAACGTGATTCAAGACATTTACTCGATGGAAAAGTTGACATTCGCACTGAGACAGGACATGGATGGGTTCTTGAACTTTTGGCAACCCTGGAACGCATATGTGTCTTCCATCAGATCTAATCTTTGACAAATACCATTTCAATAATGGCACCTCTCTTTGTTCCAACACTACTCAGATGCTCTTTTATTTATTTATTTTTTTGTTCTTTTGTTTTGTTTTTGTTTTTTGTTTTTTCTTGTTTTGTTTTTTGTTTGTTTTTTTGTTCTTTCTTTCTCTTTTTCTTTCACTTAAAAAAGGGTGTTGTAATAATTATTCTTCCAATGTTGTCAAAAAACAAAAAAAGGGAACATGATGAAAATGTAAACAATGCAATGCTGTAATGACATTGTATACCCTTTACAAAAACTTAAATAAAAAAAACAAAAAAAAATAAAACACTGTATTAGATACTCATCACACAACTGTAAATGGCAGATACATCATGGTGCCAATGATATCCCGATATCTGCAGAAAATCTGAAAGGAAAAAAAAAAATCAGTCAAACTTATGTTCAGTTTCACAAATTAAGTCACCTTCCACAGCATGTGTTGTACAGGGGTGGTGTCTATCTCAGTTTCTCTGACCCTAGGCCATACATCTACTATAAATAGTGAAAGTTACAGTGGGGAGTCAGTCCTCTGGTAGCTCTGTGTGTATTAACTTTCTTTTCCCCATTCTTTAATGCTGAGCACCAAACTAGAAGGCAGAAAATACCATTTTTTAAAATATGGTCTTTGGTATGACCTGGCTAGGACTTGAACCCACAACCTGCCCGTACCAACTAGGCCACCACTCCAATGCTTTTTGTAAATACTTGGACAAAACTGTGCAAAAGAGCATTTAACTCTTAAGTGATTGTGAAAAGGCAGCCAGATAACCTACACACAATAAATTTATATCAAATTATCACATTTTTATACTAGAAAAGCACTCAGAGAGTGCATACCTCAGCCAAGGCTCCTTCTGTCCCTCATAGATCACCTCCAAAATGTAATGGGTTTGGGTGTTGGCCTAGAGCCACTTATGGTGAAAACTGCATCCAAATCCATCCAGTAGCTTTGGAGTATTGTTGCCAACACTCTGTGAGAAAATAAGAGCCATGGCGGAGGTATGCATTCTCAGATCATCACCAAAATCTACTCATCTGTTCCCCATGCCACTACACACCTTTCCTGAAAAGTTCATCAAAATCCATTCATAACTTTTTGAGTTACGTATGTTGCTAACAGACAAACCAACCAACAAACAAACCAACGCCAGCAAAAACATAACCTTGGCGGAAGTAATAAATATTATGGTTATTGTCAATACTTGTGTACTGTAACACCCCTAAATGCCATGCCTAAGACTGTTAATTTTACCTTTGTCCTTCGTGATCATGCATCATTATGGTACATCTAAAAAGATTTGAAATAATTAAAGTATCTTCTTCTTGTCTAGACAGCTTATAAGTAGTAGATACAGCAGAGTTGCAATGTTAGATCACCACACAGACAAGGAACTATGCCTTATAATGCATTGTTACTACAAACAATAGATTGAAAATTACAGTATATTGCAGGGAGGATGTTATGAGAAGTTTGGTTACCGTAAGGCAGCAGCAGATCAGCAGCACGTGGCTTCGTGGAGTAGACTATAGTAACAGAGACAGTAAACTGAATTCAAAACATGTCAAACACACTCAGAGAAGAGACTCTTGGGAGAAAATACAAGGTCCAAATCCTGCTGATAAGTACTCCTACGCGAGTTACTCAAGGCTACATGAAAATCCTTCTTACTCATTTGGCCACTGTTGATGGAATCAGCTCATTAAAAAATAAAATGCTGATCACTGAGGCTGGCATGTCATCAAGATGTGCAATTTAGATTGTTTTGCAGCATGTTCACTTCTAGTTATTACTTTTAAAGTATGGCTGATATTTTTTATGCTATACAGAATATTGTTTATGCAAAATATTTGAGCTGAAGAGTCCAAAGTTGCATAATAATAAGATAAGATAAGATAAGCCTTTATTAGTCCCACAATGGGGAAATTCCAGGATTGCAACAGCACAGGGATAGCAACACTCAGAGCAACAATCAGAAGGCAAGAGAAAAACAAGAGCAGCGAGTATACATATGTACATATAAATATATATATATAGACACACAGTGCGGAGCATTGTAGCTAGATGGAATAGATGGAATAGATATATAAATATATAAACACAGTGCGGAGCATTGTAGCTGGATGGAATAAATATATGAGTATATAAACACACAGTGTGGAGTATTGTAGCTAGATGGAATGAATATGTGAATATATAAACACACAGTGCAGAGCATTGTAGCTAGATGGAATAAATATATGAATATATAAACACAGTGCGGAGCATTGTAGCTAGATGGAATAAATATATGAGTATATAAACACACAGTGCGGAGCATTGTAGCTAGATGGAATGAATATGTGAATATATAAACACACAGTGCAGAGCATTGTAGCTAGATGGAATAAATATATGAGTATATAAACACACAGTGCAGAGCATTGTAGCTAGATGGAATAAATATATGAATATATAAACACACAGTGCGGAGCATTGTAGCTAGATGGAATAAATATGTAAATATATAAACACACAGTGTGGAGCATTGTAGCTAGATGGAATAAATATGTAAATATATAAACACACACAGCGTGGAGCATTGTTGCTAGATGGAATGAATATATAAATATATAAACACACACAGTGCGGAGCATTGTAGCTAGATGGAATAAATAAGTAAATATATAAACATACACAGTGTGGAGCATTGTAGCTAGATGGAATAAATATGTAAATATATAAACACACACAGCGTGGAGCATTGTTGCTAGATGGAATAAATATATAAATATATAAACACACACAGTGCGGAGCATTGTAGCTAGATGGAATGAAACAGCACAACCGTCTACTTAGTTATCCTACATGGTATGATTATGTACCCATACATATTCTCACCCTCCATAGCGACCGGTATTTTCCTAGTTGTATGCCGGAGGGGACCATTGTGTAAGTCTATTGCGTCTTTTGCATTCAATACTATTAGGTTGTCACGTCTTTTTGCTATCTCTGCGAGCAGCCCTGCTTAGGTTGTACAGTCTGACAGCCGTAGGTAGGAAGGACCTGCAAAACCTCTCGGTTGTGCACCTAGGATGATGTAGTCTGCTGCTAAATGAGCTCCTCAGTGCATTCAGTATGTCCTGCATAGGGTGGAACTCGGACTCCAGCAGAGATGACAGTTTAGCCACCATCCTTCTCTCTCCCATCTCCTCCACTGGGTCAAGGCGCTGCCCCAGGACAGAGCTAGCTTTCTTGATCAGTTTGTTCAGTCTCTTCCTATCGGCTGCTGTAATGCCACTGCCCCAGCAGACCACTCCAAAGGTGATGGCTGATGCCACCACCGTGTCATAGAATGTCTTCAGCAGCGCCCCTTGTACACCAAAAGACCTGAGTCTCCTCAGTAGGAACAACCTGCGCTGTCCCTTCTTGTAGAGTGCGTCAGTATTGTGTGACCAGTCTAGTTTATTGCTCAGATGAGCACCCAGGTACTTATAGGATGTCACCATCTCGATGTCTGTTCCCTGTATATTTACTGGTGCTGTGAGGGGTTGTCCTTGCCTGCGGCAGTCCACCACCAGCTCCTTAGTTTTCCTCGCATTGATCTGGAGGCAGTTCCGATGGCACCAGTCCACAAAGTCCTGGATAAGCCCTCTGTACTCAGCTTCATCATGAAGCCAATGATCACAGAGTCGTCAGAGAACTTCTGTAGATGGCAGTGTGTTGTGTTGTGTGAGAAGTCCGCAGTATAAAGGGTGAACTTCAGGAAGGGAGCCAAAACCGTTCCCTGGGGGCCCCCGTGCTACCGATGATTGTGTCGGACACACAGTCCCGGGTTCTCACAAACTGAGGCCAGTTTGTGAGGTAGTCCAGGATCCATGACGACAGGTGCTGGTCCACCCCTGCGCACAGCAGCTTGTCCTTCAGGATCATCGGTTAGATGGTGTTGAGAGCACTGGAGAAGTCAAAGAACATGATCCTCACCGCATTCCCGGGCTTCTCCAGGTGGGACAGAGAACGGTGAAGGAGGAAGATCACCGCATCCTCCACCCCAATGCCATGCTGGTAGGCGAACTGGAGTGGATCCATCGCTGGTCCAACCAGGGGGCGGAGATGAGCAAGGAGCAGTCTCTCCAGGGTCTTCATCATGTGGGACGTCAGGGCCACTGGTCTGTAGCTGTTCAGATCTTTGGGGTGGGAAGTCTTTGGTACAGGTACCACACAAGATGTTTTCCACAGCTGTGGTACCCTCCCCAGTTTCAGGCTCAGATTGAAGATGTACTCCACAATCCCACACAGCTGGTCTGCACAGGACTCGAGGATCTTTGCGCTGATGCCATCCGGTCCCGACGCCTTCCTCGCCTTGATCTTCCTCAGCTCCATCCTCACCTGGGTCTTAGTGAGGGTCAGGTTGGGGGGCTGTGTGTTGGGAGTGGGGGGGGTGTTGGTGGAGTGGGGAGTGGGCAGCAGGACTTGATGTCTTTAGAGGCAGCAGTGGTTGTTGTGCAGTCAGGGGGGAGGGCGGTTGGTCAAACCTATTGAAAAACAAATTCAGATTGTTCGCCCACTCCCTCCCCCCCGTGGCCTGGGGGGAGGTATTCTGGAGCCCAGAGATGGTTTTAAGGTTTCTCCAGACCCCACTGATGTCGCTCTGTTGCAGCTTGTCCTCCATCTTCTTCCTGAAGCTGTCCTTGCCTTCTCTGATCTTTCTCCTCAGCTCCCTCTGTACGGACTTCAGCATCTCCCTGTTCCCCGACCTGAAGATCCTCTTCTTCTCTCTCAGAAGTGTTTTTATCTCAGGGTTGATCCAGGGTTTGTTGTTTGAGCAACACCGTATGATCTTGGTGGGAATGGAGTTGTCCACACAGAAGCTGATGTAGTCCGTGATGGTGTGAGTGAGGCCATCGATGTCCTCACCATGTGGATCGCAGAGCTGCTCCCAGGCGGTGGTTTCAAAACAGCCCTTTAGAGCGTCCATTGCCTCCTCAGACCATAACTTCACTGTGTGCATGGCCGGAGGTTGTCTGTGCACTAGGGGTTTGTACACCGGCCGGAGATGAACCAAGTTGTGATCCGATCTCCCGAGTGGGGGGAGTTGTGATGAGGTGTACGCCTCCTTAGTGTTTGCGTAGAATAAGTCCAGTGTTTTATTGTCTCTGGTGTGGCATGTGACATACTGGGTAAACGTGGGTAGAATGGGAGACAGTGAAACATGGTTGAAATCGCCTGAGATGAGGAGAAGAGCATCTGGGTGTTCTGTCTGCAGCCTGCCAGTTACTGAGTGGATGACGTCACGCGCTGTCCCAGCGTTCGCCGTCGGATTTGCATAAATAACAATGCAGATCACGTGTGAGTATTCCCTCGGGAGATATGTAGGCCGCATGCTAACAGCTAGCAACTCGATGTCTTTGCTGCAGTGTTGTTGTTTAACAGTGATATGTCCCAGTCTGCACCAGTTGTTGTTAACATACATTATTACTCCACCGCCCCTTGCTTTGCCACTGTCTGATGTTCGGTCTGCCTGTATCGCGTGGAAACCCTCCAGTTCAATGTTAGCATCTGCTGCTAGTCCTGTTAGCCAAGTCTCTGAATAGGAACAGGCTACACTCCTGGTATATGCTATCGTAGCGGGAGATAGCCACTAGCTCATCTACCTTTCCCAATATCGATCGTACATTCCCCATAACAACGGATGGGAGGGTGGGTCTGTACTTTATATTAAATTAAATCACCCTTATTGTCATTCAACCGTACAACCAATCATGTACAGCAGAACGAGATTGTGCTTTACCTATCTACAGTGTAAATCACACACACCCCAAGTGCAGAATCAGAGGGCTGCTGCCATACAAGGCGTCGCCACAGAGTTCCCTCCTCCATTCCATTTATTGCTGAGCACCAAGCTGGACGGCAGGAAGCTCCACTTTTTATATGGTCTTCGGCATGACCCGGCTGGGATTTGAACCCCTGCCTCCCGGGTGTGGGGCGGATGCTCTACCAACTGAGCCACCACTCCAGTCCAATATTATATAATAATAATATATAATAATATATAATTATTATATAATAATTATTATATAATAATATTAATAATAATAATATATGTTCCACTTACTCCAATTACTCTGTTACATGCATTCAGTACTTTCACAGGAAAAGAGTGGTCAGTTTTTTCTCTAATAATTTAAAAGTAACACTTTTGACTTTAACCTGCAGAATTAGAAGTTCTTACTGCATGTTCACATTATTTTTCACGAAAATGTTGCGAAGAGAGGCATGTGCCTGTCTATATTGTAATAACTTCTTCTTACAAGAAATGGTTGCATCTTCCGCCAATCTTCTTTTATTACATCCGCCAAGGAGGTAATGTTTTCATGTTGGTTTGTCTGTCTGTCACACAAACACTACTGGCCGAATTTTGATTAAACTTTCACCAGAGGTGGCCCTTGGTCTACAGATGAACTCATCAGATGTTGGAGGTGATCCAGATCGGGATGTGGATTCTGGACCACTTTTTCACTTTCTCTAAAAGGGTCACTGACTGAAAAAAAATGTTGTTTTGTAGGTTTTAATCTTCTGAAATGGTCATGTGATTATCAAAAAAAAAAAAAATCAAATCACTCACTTCTCTTAAAAAACACACAAAGCCTTTATATAATTTTTCTCTCCAAGAAGCCATTTTAACTCTTCTGGGTTTGGCTTTGGAATGTCACTAAAAGGCTGTCACTAGTCTTGATACCTGCCTGCTGGTCTATTATTGGCCAGCCTAGCTCTCTGTCATGTAGCTGGGCAGGGAGCCAAAGGCATTAGCTTAAGACCTAACAGCAATATTTACACTACTCACAAAAAGTTCGGAATATTTGGCTTTTGAGTGAAATTTATTGAGAATGTAAAAAGTTCATACTACAGTGATAGGGCGGCTGTAGCACAGGTGTAATGTGGCAGACTACTGATTGGAGGGTAAGTGGTTTGATTTCCGCTATGTCTGCAGTCTGCATGTTGAAGTGTTCTTGAGCAAGACACTTAATCCCCAGTTGCTCCTGGTGGGTCAGGCCAGCACCTTGCACGGCTGCTCCGCCGCCATCACTGTGTGAATGTGTGTGTTAATGGGTGGATAGCATGATCTGTAAAGCACTTTGGTCATCCAGAGATGAGTAAAATGTGCTGTACAAGTGAACGTCATTTACCACATTACATTATGAAAGTAGGGCATTGAAGTAGAAACATGCAATGGTGATTGCCTCACAAAAACAATTTACTGCAACAAAAGCCAACAACACTGGTGGGTATACCACAACAAAAAATGTCAATATCTCAGTAATTTGTCATGTGCCCTTGAGCATCAATTACAGCTTGACAGCAACGTCTCATGCTGTTCACAAGTCAACTTATTGTCTGCGGAGACATGGCATTTCAATCCTCTTGAAGGGTGGCCCTCAGGTCATTGAGGTTGTGGGGTGCAGGGATACGGGCCTCTACACTGTGACTCAGCTGATCCCATTGGTTTTCTATGGATTCAGGTCTGGAGAAAGTGCAGGCCACTCCATTTGAGGTACCCCAGCCTCCAGCAGCCGTTCCCTAATGATGCAACCTCGATGACCTGGAGCATCGTCGTCTATGAAGATGAAATTAGGCCTGTGTTGTTCATGCAGGGACACAATGACTGGATTAATGATGTTATTCGGGCAGTATCGGCTTGTCACTGTGCCATTCACAAGATTTACGGCAGTTCTGTATTGACTAGACACACCTGTCCAGACTGCAACACTACCACCACCAAAGGCTCGTCTGGTGACAACAGTGGCTAATGCATAGCGCTCTCCTTGACGTCTCCAACATAGCTGGCGGCCATCATTTCTGCTCAGCGTGAATACACTTTCATCAGAGAACAGCACTGAGGCCCACTGGTCCCTTGTCCAACGTAAATGCTCCCTGGCTCATGCAAGACGAGGGCACCTGTGCCTGGTGGTGTGGTCAGGTACCCTTGCAGGTCATCTAGCACGCAGACCATACTAATGTAAATGGTTTTGAATGGTCTGGCATGACACTTGGGTGTCTCTGACCACCCTTAAATGTGCCTGGAGATGACTGGCATTCATCATCCAGTTCCTCAGGGCACTGTTCACAATGAGGCGGTCATCAGCGTGGGATGTGGCCAAATGATGTCCACTTCTGTGCCTTTCTGTGACTCTTCCAGTCTCTCTGTATCTCTGTTGCAACCTGCTGATGACACTCTGTGACATTCTAAGCTCAGTGGCCACTACGTAACTGGATGATGAATGCCACTCAATTCCAGGCACATTTCAGGGAGGTGAGAGGCACCCAAGTGTCAAGTCAGAAACATCTGAAATGTTTACCTCAGCTTGGTCTGCATGCTAGACGACCTGCAAGGGCACCTGACCACACCACCAGGTGTAGGCGTCATAGTTTGCATGGGCCAGGGAGCATTTACACTGGACAAGGGACCAGTGGGCCTCAGTGCTGTTCTCTAATAAAAGTCAATTCACGCTGAGCAGAAATGATGGCTGCTGACGATGTTGGAGACATCAAGAAGAGCACTATACATCAGCCACTGTTGTTACCATGTTACAGTCTGGGCAGGTGTGTCTAGTCAATACAGAGCTGCCCTACACCTTGTAAATGGTACAGTGACAAGCCAATACTACCTGAATAACATCATTAATCCAGTCATTGTGCCCCTGCATGAACAACATAGGCCTAATTTCATCTTCATGGCCGGCAATACTCCAGCTAATCAAGGTTGCACCATTTGGGAATGGCTGCTGGAGGCTGGGGTACCTCAAATGGAGTGGCCTGCACGTTCTCCAGACCTGAATCCCATAGAAAACCTATGGGATCAGCTGAGTCGCCGTGTAGCGGCTCATAACCCTGCACCGCACAACCTCAATGACCTGAGGGCCACCCTTCAAGAAGAGTGGAATGCCATGCCTTGACTTGTGAACAGCGGGAGACGTTGTCAAGCTGTAATTGATGTTCAAGGGCCCATGACAAGTTATTGAGACACTGACTTTTTTGTTGTGGTATACCCACTGTTGTGTAGTAAGTGTGGTGTGTGTGCGTTGCCGTACCCACCCCTAACGTGATGTCAGACGGGTAAGGCCACTCTGTATATAGTTCTTGGTATTCTCAATAAAGTGTGGATTTGCTGCATGACAGAAGAGACTCCAGTCCCTCATTCCTCATACATAATATTTTGGCGATGAGGAAAATTATGGGAGCGTACGGGCTACCTCCACTCCTGCTCCTGGTCCTGTGGCCAGACTGGCAGGACATGTTTGAGGATTACATCGGGGCACTAGGTCTAAGTGGACTCAATGGGAGACGACGACAAGCACTTCTGGCTCACCATCTAGGCGCGGAAGGCCGAAGAATTCTTGGTACATTGGGTGAAACGGAGTACTATGAGGATGCTGTCAAGTGGCTGGCCGAACACTTCGCCGAGCAGACGAGGACCACAGAGCTGTAGGTACCAAGAGTGTTGGCGCCAAACGGAGCTAGGCTAGTTAGCTCAGAGAAGCTAATGGCTCACTCAGTGCGTATGGGCAAGTTAGCCACAAAGCTAACTGTGCGCCAAAAGAGAGCTCCAGGCTACCAGCTAGGCATTGAGGTGGGACCAGGACTGCAAGAGGGGGAGTCCCCAGTCACTGAGGTCGGCAGGTCAGCCACGAAGCGCAGAAAGGTGCGAGGCCGGAGCGCTGATGAGTTGGACGGCATGGTGTGTGACAACAGTGGAGAGAGAGTGCAGTAGGAGTCATCCTTGCAGCTAGAGGCTAGGCAGCGGGAGAGCAGGTCCATGCAGGCTGAGAACACCGAGGGGCAGCAGCTGCAGCCGGGCGCAGAGACAATGCAGCAGAGTGCCTGGGACATGGGTGCTGGGAGCAGCGATGAGGCGCCTGGGTTGGAGAGTAGAGCCAATGAAAGTGGCACTGAGAGCCCTGAGGGACAGCAGCTGCAGCCAGTCATGGAGTCAACGCAGCAGAGCGCAAGGGTGCTGAGAGTAGCAACGAGGTGCATGGGTCGGAGAGTGACGCCGACCACAGCGAAGCTGAGAGCCCTGGGAGAGAGCAGCTACGACCAGGCATGAAGACAGCGCAGCGGAGCACCTGGAACAAGGGTGCTGGGAGCAGCAGTGAGGCGCCCGGGTCGGCGAACGGTGCTGACAAGCAGGCTTCAGGTCTCTCTGGAGTTTGGCCACAGGGAGCCGGAGTGTTTGGAGCCATGACGGCGGTGTTGAAGGTGGTCGGGAGCAGACCGATGGGCACGGTGGGACGGCGTGCCGGACAGCAGCACTGCAGGGCCAGAGAGGAGAAGCAGTTGATGGCGAGAGGAGACATTTTCTCCGGGGAGGTTGGTTTTGATCCCAGAGGCAGACGACAGCCAGGGGCATTCATGCCGTGGGGCTGCCCGGGACTTCCAAGCCGGTCCTATCTTCGGCGGCCAGGGGCATGCATGATTTGGGGCTGCCCTGGTCCCCTGGGCCGGTGTCGCCTCTGGCTGCTGGTGGACATAGGTGTGACTTAAATACCCTTGATGTAAATATGTATATATCCTGCTGGTGTGCATGGGAGTATGTATGTTATGGGATTATTTTACTTATTTTGTGTATATTTAAAAAAAAAAAAACAGCAACAACACTGGTTTTAGTTGTTTTGTGTGAATGTGATAGGTCATTCTACTACAGTTCATGGTTCCGTGCATGATTCGGGTCCTGAATTGGGGAGGGGAATTGTGTAGTGAATGTGGTGTGTGCGTTGTCGTACCCGCCCCTAACGTGACGTCAGGCGGGCAGGGCCACTCTGTATATAGTTCTTGGTAGTCTCAATAAAGTGTGGATTTGCTGCATGACTGAAGAGACTCCAGTCCCTCATTTGTCACACATAACACCCACCACTGTTGTTGGCTTTTGTGTCAATAAATTGTTTGAGATGAGAAAATCACCATTACATGTTGCTACTTAAATGCCCTACTTTCACTTGCACTGTCGCATTAACTTTTTACATTTTTCATAAATTTCACCCGAAAGCCAAATATCCCTAACTTCTTGTGAGTAGTGTATGTCACAGACATTTCATGAAGACCTATATGAGCTGTTAAAATGTGTAAAAAGTACAGTCAATGACCCCTTTAACCATTGCACCTTTGATGATATCATTCTCCCATTTTCCCTGAGGAACTTTTAAAAGTTAATGTTAATCTTCATTTGCTTAACATCAACCAATTACTCTCTTTTATCAAAGGTTCTCCCACTGACATCATAAGTAAAACCCTTATTTATTTATTATAATAAAAAGTTAAATATAGGCAGATGTTGTGGATATCTTACCTTATCCAGACTCCAGTTTCTCCTTTTTTGGTGTCCTTGCTTCTGTTAACAAATATTATCCAGTTTTTCCTTGTTCTTCTTTCAGCCCCCAAATAATCCTCCTCGTCTGTGTTTCTGCTCCTGTTTCCTGTAGTTTGGGCTCTGGCTGCTGCGTGATCCACCTCTGACCTTCTCAGCTGATCTGCTTGTGGCTTTTATACCCAAACTGTTAAGGAAGCGAGTCAGGGGGAAGGAGGGGGGACTGTTTTTCTTACACCGTGTTTCTTGAGCGGCTTTGGCCGTTAAATTATGCGCCTGTGATTGAATTATCTTGCTGATAAAATTGGCGCGATATCAGTGATCTGTTCGGAGTGAGAATAACAGGTTAATTTGAATGATATATTGAGACCGTATCATTATTTTCTTGTTTTCACATTTTCTGCAGATGTAGTTTTCTTATGCTGGGGGGGGGGGGCATCCCTTATTTAGACAGAAGATTGTATAGCCTATGCAATAGGATATACATGTTTAATCAGAATATAAAATGATTTAGCAGGAGTCAGCTAGTACTTATTTTCTGTGCATAAATGTGTAAAACTGAACAAATTCATTATGTTCTCAAACTGGGGAAAAAAAAAAAAACTTAATTGATGGTGGGTGGTCAGACCTGACTGGGACCATAGCTCCATCTTGTGGATTTGAAAAAATACTGAAAGTCATCCGATCCTCATGTTGGTCCTGCTTGATCTGATCAGACTGCAGTACTAAATACTCGAATGTCCTGAGGGTTAAAGCATTTAGTTATACTGCAGATTCTTGTAGTTTGAAGCAGCCTGTGGAATTTCTCCTCATTAAATTGGTACATCCACGACACATCTTCACTTTATCTAAATGAAATAAGGTTGATTACATTATTCACAAACAGAGAAGGAAGACTTCCCTAATGCAGTCATCACACATATAGTACACATAGCGATTAAAACAAAGTAAAAGACCAGAGAAAGGTTTTTGTAAATAAGTAATTTTTCAAAATTCGTAATTGTCTGTAGTCCTCTAATGGGCGGCAGTGGTACTGCAGGTAGGTTGTGCTACTAATAATGGGAGAATGGCTCCTTGGAGGGAGATGGATCTTTTGGCTCTGATCCTTTCTAAGAACCATCCATCCATCCATCTTCTTCCGCTTAATCCTTTTCGGGTCGCGGGGGGGCATAACGCCACCCACTGTACGAGAGTGTGTAACATTATGTCATTTGAGCCTGACCCCCTAAATTCTATGACTTAATGCTGTGTTATTTAAAAAAGAGAAAAGAGCCCTTTTCATGATTCTTATTGCCTCTCCATTTCCATCTGTTTCCAGAATCCCAATTAAATTTCATTCCCTACCGGCCTCTCGAACTTCATTTTTCATTATCTGTCTTTCATTTCCATACTTGTGACAGTGTAATAAGATTCTTCTTCTTCTTCTTCTTCTTCTTCTTCTTCTTCAAACAGTCCAACTCGATCGTCAAAGCTGAGATGAAACTTTCGTGTTATGGAAATGCATATTGGCGATATAGCAATATATATTTTGGTCGTGTCAGCAGACAGCGTCTCAGTCTTGAGGCAGTGGTTAAACACAAGAGAATAATAGGCAAGGACCTCATGGGGAGTTGGCAGGAAGAGATTGCTGGGGGTTTAAGGGAAATGTATGGTGGAGGTGAAATGTCATGCAGATGTGAGATGATCTATGGAGTTTTTAAGGAAAAACCTGGTTTGGCTGATTCAGTGCTTTCTGTGTATGATGATGTGAGAGTGTGAATAAAACTTCGTCTGATCGTAACTTGGCCTCATCATTTCCACACTCTCCACACTGGTGACCCTAGACATATTATGGAACAAGAGGCAAGAACCCCGGAGTCGGCCCGGACGGGAAGCCCCAGCAACGCAGCAAGCATCCCACAGACGGCCCGGACGGGAACCCCAGCAACACGTGTGCTGTTTGCCCTCCGGGGAATAACGGCAGACGACACCAAGTTTTTCCATGTGGTTGCAGCGCTGGACGCTCGCACAGCTCAGCAGGTAGCGAGCCTGCTCGACCAGCCCCCAGTCCACGGCAGATACAAGGCTCTCAAAGCTGCACTGATTCGGCGCTACACGCTCTCGGACGGTGAGAGAGCAGAGAGGCTCCTGAGGCACTCTGAGTTAGGAGATGGTTCGGCCGTCGATCTGATGGAGAAGATGTTGGCGTTAATGGGCACGGATGACGGGCATTTTCTGTTCGCCCACCTTTTCCTCGGAACCTTCCAACAGAGGCGAGAGCAGTCCTGGCCAATTCGCCGTTGCTGGCCGCACATGACTACCGTGCGCTAGCCCAGGAGGAAGACCGGATCATCCTCACCACCAGAGCGCTCACGGTGAACGCAGTGGCATCGGAACCCAGCGAGAAGACCAGAGGAGGCGAGAAGCCACCGACGGTAGCGGCAGCGGGGGCCAGGGAGCGCCAGAGAGACGACACGCTCTGCTTCTACCACCGCCGTTATGGAGGGAACGCACGCACATGTGCCCCACTGTGCCAATTCAAGCGCTCGGGAAATGCCAGAGCCGGCAGTCGGTAGCAGCTGCGACCACCGGCGAAGAGAACAAGCTGCTCTACGTGATGGACTCGCGCTCAGGGAGGCGTTTCCTCGTAGACACCGGAGCCCAGAAGAGCATCATCCTGCCGACCTACGCTGACCGGCTGGCAGGACCCAGCGGCCCCGGGCTGGTAGCAGTAAACGGCTCGGACATTAAGACCTTTGGTGAGAGAACACTGGCTTTATCTCTACACGGCCGCACATACGAGTGGACTTTTGTCATAGCAGCACTGAGTTTCCCAATCCTGGGAGCTGATTTTCTGTGTGCACATGGTTTACTAGTTGATGTTGCTAACAGGCGCCTGGTTAATGCACTGTCCTTTGACTCTCTCCCCTGTACAGCTCGAGGGGCCGGGCCAGTAACACAAGCCAACGTCACAGCTCCAGGCGATAAGTTCCACACACTGCTCACTCAGTTCCCAGCACTCACGGTCCCGATGTTTTCGGCAGCCATCGCTAAACAAGGGGTGGAGCACTTTATCACCACCACCGGGCCGCCTGTTTTCGCACGACCTCGGCGTTTGGATGCAGCTAAACTGGCCATAGTGCACGAGGAGTTTGCCACCCTGGAAAGGTTGGGCATCATCAGGCGATCGAACAGCCCATGGGCATCCCCGCTACACATGGTCCCTAAGGCTGAGGGATCGTGGCGACCGTGCGGCGATTTCCGCAGGTTGAATAACGCCACAGCACACGACCACTACCTGATTCCCCACATTCAGGATTTTTCCATTCACCTCGCCGGAGCACGCATTTTTTCTAAAATAGACCTGGTCCGCGGTTACCACCAGGTCCCAGTGCGCGCGGAGGACGTACCCAAAACAGTGGTAATAACTCCGTTCGGCTTGTTCGTGTTTCTACGCATGCCTTTTGGATTAAAAGGAGCGGCACAGACGTTCCAGCGCATGATGGACGCGGTCCTGCGCGATCTCCCGTTTGTGTTTGTCTACCTGGATGATATCCTGGTAGCCAGTGCGTCCAAAGACGAACACGTAACCCACCTCAGGACGGTTTTCCAGAGGTTGAAGGAGCACGGGCTAATAATCAACCCGGCGAAGTGCCAGTTCGGCGTGACAGGGATTGATTTTTTGGGGGCACCGCGTCTCACCGGAGGGAGCGATACCCTTGCCCGACAAAGCGCGCGCTGTGGCGAACTTTCCCTGACCTCAGACGGTCAGGGTGCTGCAGGAATTTTTGGGGTTGGTTAATTTTTATAACCGTTTCCTCCCCCGTGCAGCTCAGCTCATGCAGCCACTGTACACCGCGCTCAAGAGACGGAAACCTGCGGATGGAGTCAAATGGACTCCGGAGCGAGAGCAGGCATTCTCTGAGGTGAAAGCAGCTCTTGCAAACGCCGCACAGTTGGCGCACCCAGACCCGACGGCCTGGATAGCGCTTACTACCGACGCCTCGGACGTGGCCATAGGGGCCGTCATGGAGCAACGTGTCGCCAGTTCTTGGCAGCCGCTCGCTTTTTTCAGCAGGGCTTTGCGAGACAGTGAGCATAAATACAACGCGTTCGACAGAGAGTTGCTGGCTCTCCACCTGGCCATACGCCACTTCCAGTTCTGGCTGGAAGGGCGCAGCTTCACCGCGTTCGTGGACCACAAACCGCTGATGTTCGCGATGGCCAAGGTTTTGGAGCCATGGTCGGGCCAGCAGCAGAGATAGCTGGCCGCGATCTCAAGAGTTTACGACCGATATTCAACATGTGTCGGGTAAACGCTATATAAGCGCTATATAAGTGCAGGTTAGTTAGTTAGTTAGTTAGTAAACTGAATGTAGTGGCAGACTGCCTCTCGCGCGTGGTAGCGGCCCCGGTCTGCGTAGGGATAAATTATACAGCCATGGACGCAGAGCAGATTAGCGATACGGACGTGCGCACGCTCCAGTCTGGACCAACAGGGTTAAGGCTGGAGAGCAGGGTACTGCAAGACGGCAGCCCCCCCCCCCCCCCAATCTGCGACGTCTCCACGGGACGCCCGTGCCAGGTGGTCCCGGTCGCATGGCGCCGCCGCGTGTTTGAGTCAGTTCACTCTTTGGCGCACCCAGGAGTGCGCGCAACAGTCAAAATGGTGGGAGCGAAATTCGTGTGGCCAGGCCTGCGCAAACAAGTGAAAGAGTGGGCTGCAGCCTGCGTAGCGTGCCAACGAGCCAAAGTGCACAGACACACCAAGGCTCGTTTGGAGCCGTTTAGGATAAGGGCTAAAAGATTCGACCATGTTCACGTGGACCTCGTGGGCCCCCTCCCGCCGTCGCAGGGGTGCACACACCTTCTGACAGTGGTGGACCGCACCACACGCTGGCCAGAAGCAGTCCCGCTGGCGGCAACCATGTCCGCAGACGTGGCGTGCGCTTTTTTGACAGCATGGGTGGCGCATTTTGGAATCCCATCGGACATCACGTCTGATAGGGGCCCACAGTTTGTTTCCCAACTTTGGTCCGCGATGGCCCGCAGCCTGGGTGTTGCAGTTCACCGCACAACCGCGTACAACCCACAGGCAAATGGGTTATGCGAGCGTTTTCACAGGTCACTGAAGGCAGCACTCAGGGCTTCGTTGACGGATGCAAATTGGGTTGACCGGTTGCCGTGGGTTTTTATTGGGGTTGCATTCCGCACCAAAAGAGGATTTGGAGGCTTCCCTGGCTGAGCTGGTTTTTTCCCAGCCACTGCGGCTGCCCGGGGAATTCTTGCCAGATAATCCCACGCCGGACAGCTGCCCGTCTCAGCGTTTGCAGCATAGTGCAGACACAGGCACGCTGCCTGGCCCGGCCCACCACTGTTTCCCACGCGCTTTTGTGCCAAAAACTTTGAAGAACACGGCGTTCGTGTTCGTCGGACACGATGCCCACCGCCCGCCATTGTGCCCACCCTATGATAGCCCGTTCAGAGTGCTGGAAGCAGGGGACAAGCATTTTTTGTTAGACTTGGGGGGGGGGGCGTCAGGAGAAAATATGCATAGACAGACTTAAGCCCGCCTTTGTAGTGGCGGACGAGCAAGTGCTGCTGGCTTGGGCCCCTCGGCGTGGAAGACCCCCACTGAGAGCTCCCCAGGCAAACGATTCAGCAGGACAGCCACACGGGCAGAGCGAAGTTCCCACCCCCTCGCCTTGGACACCCGCAGTCAGACACACGTCCAGCAGCCCCCCGCCAGCACAGAGACCCCCGTTACAGCAGATATGGGAGGAGCCTGAAGCCCAAAAGACGTGTCAACTGAAACTCTGTCTGGGTGGGGGGGGTGATATGGAAATGCATATTGGCGATATAGCAATGTATATTGTGGTTGTGTCAGCAGACAGCGTCTCAGTCTTGAGGCAGTGGTTAAACACAAGAGAATAATAGGCAAGGACCTCATGGGGAGTTGGCAAGAAGAGAGCGCTGGGGGTTTAAGGGAAATGTATGGTGGAGGTGAAATGTCATGCAGATGTGAGATGATCTATGGAGTTTTTAAGGAGAAACCTGGTTTGGTTGATTCAGTGCTTTCTGTGTATGATAATGTGAGAGTGTGAATAAAACTTTGTCTGATCGTAACTTGGCCTCATCATTTCCACACTCTCCACAGTGTGTCCTATTCTTCTCCATGTCACCTCGGTGGCCCCGCCCCCTTCAGCTTCCTTCTTCTGCTTCTTCTTCTTCTTCTTCTGTTAGATTTGATTGGCGGTTGGCAAACAGTTCAAAGGTGCATTACCGCCACTGACTTGATTATGTTTTCCTCATAGCTTTGTGACGTTTTCCACATAGCTTTGTGACTTCTTACTCATAGCTTTGTCGCTCTGTGACGTTTTCCTCATAGCCTCATGACGCTTTTCTCATAGCTTTGCAATGATTTCCTCATAGCCTTGTGACCTCTTCCTCATAGCTTTGTAGCTTTGTGACGTCTTCCTCATAGCTTTGTGACGTTTTGACCAAGATTCGGGATTCATCCAGGTTTTGTTGTCATCACCCGCGTCACTGCTTGTAACACTTTTCTACTTCTTCTTCTTCTAGATCTGATTGCCGGCCGGCAACCAGCCCGCAGGTGCACCATCACCACCTGCCGGGTTGGAGCGTGGACAAGAGAATGGGAGGGGGGAAAAAACTAAATTCTTTTGATTAATCCAGTTGCACTTAAATATCTAAGTAGAGCTACATATATTTCTTTGACTGAGGTTCCTAACATGTTTCCCAAACCAAAACTTAAATTAGCCCTTTCCATTACTGCAATCAGATGTTTCCTTTGTTCCCGGTACCCCTGACATTCCAACAAAACGTGCTGAACTGTTTCCAGAGAACCACAATGTGTACAGCTGCCTGTTGGGTGTTTACCTATTCTATGTAGCGTCTGGTTCAAAGTAGTATGTCCTATTCTCAATCGGGTGATGAGTATCTCCTCTTTCCTGTTTCTGCCAAGTCCCATTCCAGAGACCACCCGCTTTTGAATGTCATAAAGAGATCTTCCTGTATCTATTGAGTCTCAATATTCTTGCCACTTTTGCACTATATAAAGTGCAAAAGTGGTGGATACTTAATTATCGATTTGCTTCAGTATCTCTGTGCTAATAATTACACAGATATTACACAGATATTACACAGATATTACACAGATATTTAAATTTATCCCAATCTGCCTTACCCAATTTCCATCTTGTGCCAGATTGCATTGCTTCTTCTCCCGCTTCTAGACCAATTTTAACTCTTATTGGGTAATGATCACTCCCATTAGCTGACCGACTTAACACCTCCCAAGATGTGATTCCTGCAATGGCATTTGAAGCCAAAGTTAGGTCTAACACACTTTCTGAGACTTGGTTAGTGCTAAATCCAGTACCCTCCCCATCATTCATGCATATTAAGTCCCTATCCTCTAAAAAATCATCAATTACTGTGCCATTTGTATCTATATTCCTGCTACCCCACAGTGTATTATGCACATTAAAATTCCCACACCAAACCACCTTACCCTGTGCTTGCCTATGTACAGCATTCAAAGTGTCAACTGTCAATGTGTTACAAGGATTACAGTAATTAATAATTGTAATTTTGTCTTTTACTGCCCAAATTTTTACCATTATTGATTCATGTTCTTTCCTTATTTCCATTATTTTGTAATTTGTTCCATTACGCACAAAGGTTGCTACACCTCCTCCTCTACCAGTTTCCCTGTCATTCCTTATTGATGTCTCCACACCATATGTTACGACCCGAGCGCTGAGTTCTGTTCGCGCTCGGGCTACGCACAGCTCGCTGCCGGCCTTGACAGCTGTGGGTTGTATTATGGCCTCACCGGGCTCTTATTGTGTAGGCGCTCGGTGGAGCTTCCGCCTGTCAAGGTTGGTCAGCTGTCTGTCATTACTGCTCATTAGTGTTCGCCTTTATAAGGCGGGCACTGACGGCAGTTAGATTGCAGGAGTATCGTCAGATATCGTCAAACAATCCTCGTGAGGCCTCGTTAGACCTTCATGTCAGGCTCGTGTTCTTTTGGTCTTGTCATAGTTTAGCTCGTAGTGGCTGGGGTTAGCCCTATGAGCCCTTGTATCGCTTAGTGTGTGTTTTTGCCCTTAGCGGCTCATAGCCTTGTGTCTTGTCTTGTTTTATTAATAAATTACCATAATTGCAAAACTCACCGGTGGACTCTTGGCGTCTTATGGTGATCCGTGAGGGTCACCGCATGACAGTATACTCCTGCCAGACGTCTAAACGGAGACGCCACTCCGAGACGCCTTTTTCACCATGAGTTTTGCCATTGTGTGGAGTTTTTTCCTGTAGTTGGACCTTGGTAGGGAGATGCCCGCCAGCGAGTGTGATTATTGCCCGGAGTGGCTGGAGGAGATTGACGGCTATCTGGCAGAAGCCGCCAGTCTCATGCCCACCCAAGCGGCTGGTTATCACTTAGACCTCGCCCAGCAGGCTGTGCACCGTTATCATCTAGCCTATATTCCGGAAGGAGAAAGGAGGTTAGCGTGGATTGTTGCACAACACACATTAAGGGAGAAGGCGCTCCTGGGAACCCCTCCACCTCCCGCGAGGACAGCGTCCCTGGCGAGAGTGGAGATTCGTCGGCTGGAGGGAAAGCCCGGCAGGGGACCTGTGGATTGGACTCCAGTGCCTGCCGCCCGCCCAGTCCCAGCGTCATGTGTTCCCGGGCCCTTCGCCACTCCATCGGCCAGTAGGCCCCATAGCCGTGCCCCTACCAAGCCCCAACGAGAATCCCGTCCGGATCCAGCTCCGGGTCGTCGGAGGGACCCAGTCTCCCTGTTGGCCGCATCATATACGTCACGACAGAGGGGAATCCCCGCAGCCGCCACCCACGGGTCATCTGTTCCAGCTGCGCTGTCAGCTCCTCGTGCCCGTGTCGCCCCGACTGCCATGTCCTCCTCGGTGACGTCACCCCCCGCGGCTGGGAACGCTGTGAGTCGTGCTTTGGCGAGGCCTGTCAGCAAACCACCTCGAGCGGCTCCTCCTTGTGGCCCCGTGGAGCCTGCCGTTTTCTCCCGGAGGGATGAAAGGAGAACTCCACCTGCTGCAGCAGGCACCACCTTCTCTCCAGGAGACAGGCAAGTGCAAATTGTTTCTTCCCATCATGTTTATGATCTGCCTTGTCTGACTCCTGGGGCCGGAGTTCGGGGTTCGCAGCCCCCCCGAGCTTCCGCCACCTGCTGTAACTATTATTCCTAAACCTGCTGCCTCTGTGTCCCCCCCTGTTGAGCGGTCCGTGATGCCAGGCCAACGTCGTCGGATGAAGAGGGGGCCTGCAGTGCTGGAAAGCCTGGATCCGGCCCTGCAGCCACGTCGTGGACAGAGGAGAAGAGCGGACTACGGCCCGGAGCCTGAGCCAACGATGAAGCGTCCCCGGGTCTCCTCGCCGGAGCGGTCCGAGCCAGTGGGTCGAGTGTCCTCTGCCCCCACGCCATGCGTGGACAGCAGCGCGGGAGGAACCTCAGGCTGCAGACGACATCTTGCCAGCTGCGGAGCCCGACGCAGCTGAGTTGGAGCCTGCTGATGAGAGTCGCCGCTCTGAACCTGGATCATCAAAGTCCTGGGTGGCAACAGAACCCGAGTGCAGGCAAGTGCTCCCTCTTGTGTCTCTGTCCCCTGTTTTGGAGCATTTTTGCCTGCCTTTCGGGGAAACGAGTGAGGAGCAGCCGCCTGATGCGCCCGAGCTTGTCTCGCTGGGTTCTGTTGCTACCGGTGATTCTGATTCCGGTTTTCTTCTTGTTTGTGAGCCTCGTTGCAGTGTCGCTGGCGTGGAACCAGTCGGAGTCACTGGGTTGGAGGTCCCAGGTTCGGGGGTGGAGATCGTCAGTGGAGCTGCACCGACCCAGTCGGGGTCCGTCGTGGAGGCTGCTGTGGCCCAATCGGGGTCCGACGTGGGTGCACCAGAGGCCCAATCGGGGTCCACCGCAGGTGCGGTTCTGGCCCAATCGGGGTCTGACGTGGGTGCGCCAGAGGCCCAATCAGGGTCCACCGCAGGTGCGGTTCTGGCCCAATCGGGGCCCGACGTGGGTGCAGCTGGGACCCAATCGGGGTCCAGAGGAGGTGCAGCGCCGGTGTGGTCTGCAGACAGGGGAGGAGCTGCAGACCTTTAACCGTCGGACGGATTACGGGCTCATCCTTGCCTTCTTTCCCCTCTACTGAGTCACCGCCCCTGTGCATCATCGCTGGGGGCCGTGGGGGTTCCTGTTCGCTCGCCCCGGCTCTCCCGAGTTTTGTCCTCATCAGGGAGGCCGGGACTGGTGGCTGAGGGACATGGGTCAACCACCTGAGGGACTGCTTCGCCGGTTCAGCAACCCGACGTGTTATGTGTTTCGTTGGGCGACCTGGTTCGGCCACCAGAGGAGCAGACGTGCTGGACGTTGGACTGTGGTGAGCCGCCTGGTCATGTTCCGCCTCCCATGACCACCCACCAGCCGTTGGACGAGGGGAGACCACCTGAACTGTTCCTATGGCGCCTGGTCTCCGCCAGTCGGCATAAACTGTCGGGGGGGTAGTGGTCATTTTCTGGTGATGATCTGTCCCAATGATTGTTCTGTTTTTTTTTCCCTTGCTATCCTGTGTGCTTTGTGTTATGGTCATTTGGGTGTCTGCGGGTATTTATGTCTTGCAGTTGCCCTAGGTTGTTTTGTGTGTAGTTAGGTATGAGCCAGTAATTGCTCTGTTTTTCTGTATTTGGTTATTTGAAAATTCACACGAGACTTCACACAGGTGGGAAGCCATTGTCTTGTGTAACGTGGGCAAAGATTTAATTTTCTCTTGCTGTCCTGTGTTTTCTGTAACTGTTATTTGGGGATCCTTGGCAATTTGTGTTATGTCCTACTGTTGCCTTATTTTCCTCCATGTGCATTTTATCTGATTTGAATATTCGGTATTTTGTCATTGTCCTGTATTTAGTTTTTCTGACCCAGTAATTCTGTTTTTTTGTTTTCTCCATGTTATCCTGTGCAATTTCTTTGTGATCGTTAGTTGAACATTTGATTTAATCTGAGTAGTTGGTATTCTTGTCATTGTCCTGTATTTAGTTGTTCTTGCCGGGTTTTGATTGTTTCTGGGTTTGGTCTCTCTCCCTCCGCACCTACCCCCAGCCACCCACCCTGGGGGGTGGGGGGGGCAGGGTGGTCCGTGGGTGTTCTGAGCCCGCCCTTGGAGGGAGGGTACTGTTACGACCCGAGCGCTGGGTTCTGTTCGCGCTCGGGCTACGCACAGCTCGCTGCCGGCCTTGACAGCTGTGGGTTGTATTCTGGCCTCACCGGGCTCTTACTATGAAGGCGCTCGGTGGGGCTTCTGCCTGTCAAGGTTGGTCAGCTGTCTGTCATTACTGCTCATTAGTGTTCGCCTTTATAAGGCGGGCACTGACAGCAGTTAGATCGCAGGAGTATCGTCAGGTATCGTCAAACAATCCTCGTGAAGCCTCGTTAGACCTTCATGTCAGGCTCGTGTTCTTTTGGGTCTTGTCATAGTTTAGCTCGTAGTGGCTGGGGTTAGCCCTACGAGCCCTTGTATCGCTTAGTGTGTGTTTTTGCCCTTAGTGGCTCATAGCCTTGTGTCTTGTCTTGTTTTATTAATAAATTACCATCATTTCAGAACTCACCGGTGGACTCTTGGCGTCTTATGGTGATCCGCGAGGGTCACCGCATTACACCATACCTCTTTCATATGCCCTTCCCCCGCCATAACACTGAAAATATCTGCTGTTTACTTCCTACATGGGTTGTAATAACCAGCTTAATATTTCCTTGTCCATTTGGCCTACATATTTCAATAATATTACACTCTATATCCTCAGGGGAGGGAATCACCCTATATGCCAGGCCATCTTTAATGAAAATGGCACATCCTCCACCATTTACAGTGTTAATTCTATGCTGTCTGACTGAAGTGTATCCTGGAATAACAAAATCTAAGTGAGGTTGAAGCCATGTCTACTGTACACACACTACCTGTAGAACTTCTAGTTCGTAAAGATACTTCTTGAGTTCTTGTCCGTTTGCTATAAGACTCCTCCCATTCCACTGTAGTATGTGTAGTACCATAAATAAGGTCTTGTTTCAGCATGTGCAGTCTCCCCAGTTTCAGCTTTCAATAAAGTATGAATCTGGTCAGCTGTGATATCTGTCACATCTAGGAAGCTTCCTGCTGCTTCCACAATGGTTTTGATTCTGTCACTTTTCTTCTTTAGCTGTGCAGCAACATTCATGTTGTGGCAGACAAAAGTGATAAAGTTTGTCCTCTTAACTATCAATGTGTCATCATCCATTTTGCATTTGTGAACACACACATTCCTTGCAGCTGCACGATCCTGTGCTTGCGTGGGACCTGTTGATTGCTGGGCTTCCATTTGAACTGAACTTCTTTGAGGAAGGCCTGCTGTGTTTCTGACTATTCTTGCCTCTTTAGCTGTCTTTAGAGTTTCCGCATACGAGATTTTCTTAGTTATTCTGATTTCCTGGGCTTGTCTAGCTTCCGTCTGCACAACACATCCTCCATATGCAGCACTGTGCTCACCCCCGCAGTTGCAACACTTTACTTTGGCGTCCTTGTCACATTTACCATATTCATGCTCCTCTCCACATCTAGCACATCTGAGCTTTTCCCTACATTGCTGAGCAGTGTAACCCATCCTTTGACATTTGTAGCACCTGAGCGGCTTTGGAACATATTCTCTGTTGATGGCTGGGCTTCCATTTGAACTGAACTTCTTTGAGGAAGGCCTGTTGTGTTTCTGACTATTCCTGCCTCTGTAACTGTCTTTAGAGCTTCCGCATACGAGATTTTCTTAGTTATTCTGATTTCCTGGGCTTGTCTAGCTTCCCTCAGCACAATACATCCTCCATATGCAACACTTTACTTTGGCGTCCTTGTCACATTTACCATATTCGTGCTCCCCTCCACATCTAGCACATCTTAACTTTCCCTTACATTGCTGAGCAGTGTGACCCATCCTTTGACATCTGTAACAACCTGAATGGCTTTGGGACATATTCTTAACCAGGTGATAGTGTCCCCCACCCTGATTGAATTCAATGACAACCTTCCAGTCATTCCCTACATCTTCAAACTGCCATCCATTTTGACTAGTTTGTGTTTTCTTTGCATTGTTACTCCCTCCTGCATCACTCTCATCTGACTTGCTTCTAGGTCTTTTTGCCCCCCTAGCTGCTCTTTTCCGCCCCCAGACCTGGATAGTGTCCAGCCCACCTCATCTTTTTCATACCCATCAGAGCTAGATACCATAATATTACAGACAACGTACACTTTTTGCTATCCACTACAAACAAATCACTCCTACCACCAGCCGAACATAGACGTAACTGTGGTCCCAATCTTTCTTCTTCTTCTTCAAACAGTCCAACTCGATCTCCTAGGAACAGAGTGAGATGGAGAGGCAATAAGAATCATGAGAAGGGCTCTTTTATCTTTTTTAAATAACACAGGATTAAGTCCTAGAATTTAGGGCTCAGGCTCAAATGACATAATGTTACACACTCTTGTACAGTGGGTGGTGGTTCTTCTTCTTCTTCTTCTTCTTCTCTTGGTTACTGGTGGATAGCAAACAACTGAAAGGTGCATACCGCCACCTACTCTCAGCTGGTCAGCTGTGATATCTTTCACATCTAGGAAGCTTTCTGCTGCTTCCACAATGGTTTTGATTCTGTCACTTTTCTTCTTCTTCTTCTTCTTCTTCTTCTTCTTCTTCTTCTGCTTCTTCTTCTTCTTCTTCTTCTTCTCTCGGTTACTGGCAGATAGCAAACAACTGAAAGGTGCATACCGCCACTTACTGTACAAGAGTGTGGAACATTATGTCATCTGAACCCGACCCCTAAATTCTATGACTTAATCCTGTGTTATTTAAAAAAAGAGAAACGAGCCCTTCGCGTGATTCTTATTGCCTCTCCATCTCCATCTGTTCCCAGAATCCCAGTTAAATCCCATTCCCTACCGGCTTCTTGAACTTCATTTTCCATTATCTGTCTTTCATTTCCGTATTTGTGACAGTGTAATAAGATGTGCTCGACATTTTCTTTTACTCTACATTCTCTACATTTGTCACTTTCACTTTTCCCCATGGTAAATAAAGTGCCATTTAAAACGTGTGTGATCCAGTCTGAGTCTTGTCATAATGATGTCTTCCCTCCTGTTGGTTGTTATGAAATTCTTTATTGCAATAGATTTTTGTATTTTGCAATACGATTTTGGGACCTTGGGAAAGTCAGGTTATTTAGCACCTCAGACAGAGACAGGGAATAAGCATGGGAGAACAATGCCCAGGAAGGACAGAGGGGGTTGAATGCAGTGTAGTGTAAATATCATGCTGTGTGAGGTGAAGTACCATAAAACTTGTGAAGTGTGACTTGGGATATAGAGAGGAGAGCTTGCTGTAACCAGTCAGTCCATTCTGTGCTTGTGAGATGTGAGTGTGTAATAAATCGTCTGTCATGAATCTGCCTCTTCATTTACACACTCCACACTGGTGACCCAAGACGTATTATGGAACACGAGGCAAGAACCCCGGAGCCGGCCCGGTCAGGAAGCCCCAGCGACGCAGCAGCCATTCCACAGACAGCCCGGACTGGAACCTCCAGCAACGCGTGTGCGGTTTCAGTCAAGCTACTGGATTTCTGGCAGCACAACCCACGCTCTTGGTTCCACCACACCGAGGTCCAGTTCGCCCTCCGGGGAGTAACAGCAGACGACACCAAGTTCTACCATGTGGTAGCAGCGCTGGACTCCTGCACAGCCCAGCAGGTAGCGAGCCTGCTCGATCAGCCACCACCCCACAACAAATACGAGGCGCTCAAGGCTGCGCTCACCCAGCGTTACACGCTCTCAGAATGTGAGAGAGGGGAGAGGCTCCTGGCGTGGACCGAGTTAGGAAATGGGTCGGCCATCGACCTGATGGAGAAGATGCTGGCATTAATGGGCACGGACGACGGGCACTTTCTGTTTGCCCACCTTTTCCTCCGGAACCTTCCAACAGAGGCGAGAGCAGTTCTGGCCAATTCACCGTTGCTGGCCGTGCGTGACCGCCGTGCGCTAGCCCAGGAGGCAGACAGGATCACCCTCACCACCAGGGCGATCACAGTCAATACGGCGGCGGCGGAGCCCAGCAAGACGACCAGAGGAGGTGAGGAGCCACCGACGGTAGCAGCAGCGGGGGCCAAGGAGCGCCAGAGAGACACGCTCTGTTTCTACCACCGCCGCTTCGGAGAGAACGCACACAGATGTGCACCACCGTGCCAATTCAAGCGCTCGGGAAAATGCCAAGGCCCGCAGTCAGCAGCAGCTGCGACCCTCGGAGAAGAGAACAAGCTGCTCTACATGATGGACGCACGCTCAGGGAGGTGTTTCCTCATGGACACCGGAGCCCAGAGGAGCATCATCCTGCCGACCTACGTTGACCGGCTGGCAGGACGTAGCGGTCCCGGGATGTTGGCAGCAAACGGCTCGGAAATTAAGACCTTTGGTGAGAGGACACTGATCTTATCTCTACACAGCCGTACATACAAGTGGACTTTTGTCGTAGCAACACTGAATTACCATATCCTGGGGGCTGATTTTCTGTGTGCACATGGTTTACTGGTTGATGTTGCTAACAGGCGCCTGGTTAATGCACTGTCCTTTGAATCTCTCCCCTGTATAGCTCGAGCGACCCAGCCAACAGCACAAGCCAACGTCACAGCTCCAGGCGGCAAGTTCCACGCACTGCTCACTCAGTTCCCAGCACTCACGGTCCCGACGTTTTCCGCGGCCATCACTAAACACGGGGTGGAGCACTTTATCACCACCACCGGGCCGCCCGTTTTCGCAAGACCTAGGCGCTTGGACGCAGCTAAACTGGCCATAGCGTGCGAGGAGTTCGCCAACCTGGAAAGGTTGGGCATCATCAGGCATTCGAACAGCCCATGGGCATCCCCGCTACACATGGTCCCTAAGGCTGAGAGATCGTGGCGACCGTGTGATGATTTCCGCAGATTGAACAACGCCACAGCGCACGACCGCTACCCGATTCCCCACATACAGGATTTTTCCGTTTACCTCGCCGGAGCACGCATTTTTTCTAAAATAGATCTGGTCCGCAGTTACCACCAAGTCCCAGTGCGCGCTGAGGACGTACCCAAAACAGCGGTAATAACTCAGTTCGGTTTATTCGAGTTCCTGCGCATGCCATTCAGGTTAAAAGGCGCGGCACAGACGTTCCAGCGCATGATGGATGCAGTGCTGCATGATCTCCCGTTCGTGTTCGTCTACCTGGACGATATCCTGGTAGCCAGTACGTCAGAAGACGAACACGAAACCCACCTCAGGATGGTTTTTCGGAGGTTGGAGGAGCACGGGTTGATAATTAACCCGGCAACATGCCAGTTCGGCATGACGGAGATTGATTTTTTTGGGGCACTGCATCTCTCCGGAAGGAGCGATCCCGTTGCCCGACAAAGTGTGCACCGTGGCAGGTTTTCCCTGGCCTCAGACAGTCAGGGCACTGCAGGAATTTTTGGGGATGGTGAACTTTTATAACCGTTTCCTTCCCCGCGCGGCGCGGCTCATACAACCATTGTAGGCCACGCTCAAGACACAGAAACCCGCGGATGGAGTCGAATGCACCCCGGAGCGAGAGCGGGCGTTCTCGGAGGTTAAAGCAGCCTTGGCAAACGCCGCACTGCTGGCGCATCCGGACCCAACGGCCCAGATAGCGCTCACCACCGACGCTTCAGACATGGCCATAGGGGCTGTTGTGGAGCAGCACGTCGCCGGGGCTTGGCAGCCGCTCGCCTTTTTCAGCAGAACTTTGCGCGACAGCGAATGTAAATACAGCGCGTTCGACAGAGAGTTGCTGGCTCTCCACCTGGCCATACGCCACTTCCAGTTCTGGCTGGAAGGGCGCAGCTTCACCGCGTTCGTAGACCACAAGCCACTAACGTTCGCGATGGCCAAGGTTTCAGAACCATGGTCAGGGTGGCAGCAGAGACAGCTGGCAGCGATCTCAGAGTTTACTACCGATATTCAGCATGTGTCGGGTAAATTGAATGTGGTGGCGGACTGCCTCTCGCGGGCCGTGCTGGCCCCGGTCTGCGTAGGGATAGATTATGCAGCCATGGCTGCGGTGCAGATTAGCGATGCAGACGTGCGTGCGCTCCAGTCTGGACCAACAGGGTTAAGGCTGGAGAGCAGGGTGCTGCAAGATGGTGGCCCCCCCCTAATCTGCGATGTCTCCACAGGACGCCCGCGTCCGGTGGTCCCTGTCGCGTGGCGCCGCCGTGTGTTTGAGTCGGTTCACACTCTGGCGCACCCAGGAGTGCGCACGACAGTCAAAATGGTGGGAGAGAAGTTTGTGTGGCCGAGCCTACGCAAACAAGTAAAAGAGTGGGCTGCAGCCTGCGTGGCGTGCCAACGAGCCAAGGTACACAGGCACACGAAAGCTCCTTTGGAGCCGTTTCCGGTACCGGCTAAAAGGTTCGACCATGTGCACATGGACCTCGTGGGCCCCCTCCCACCATCACAGGGGTGCACGCACCTCCTGACAGTGGTAGACCGCACCACGCGCTGGCCAGAAGCAGTCCCGCTGGCGGCAACCACGTCCGCGGACGTAGCACGCGCTTTTTTAACAGCATGGGTGGCGCGTTTTGGAGTCCCGTCGGACATCACGTCCGACAGGGGCCCTCAATTTGTTTCCAAACTCTGGTCCGCGATGGCCCGCAGCCTGGGTGTTACAATTCATCGCACAACCGCGTACAACCCACAGGCCAATGGGTTATGTGAGCGTTTTCATAGATCACTGAAAGCAGCACTCAGGGCTTCACTGACGGATGCAAATTGGGTAGACAGGTTGCCGTGGGTTTTATTGGGGTTGCACTCCGTGCCAAAAGAGGATTTGGAAGCTTCCCCGGCAGAGCTCGTTTTTGCACAGCCCCTACAGCTGCCCGGGGAATTTCTACCAGATAATCCCGCTCCGGGCAGCTGCCCGTCTCAGCTTTTGCAGAGTAGCGCAAACGCAGGCACGCTGTCAGGCCCTGCCCACCACAGTTTTCCACGTGCCTTCGTGCCTAAAACTTTGAAGAACGCGCAGTTCGTGTTCGTCAGACACGACGCCCACCGCCCCCCATTGCGCCCACCCTATGATGGACCGTTCAGAGTGTTGGAAACAGGCGATAAGCATTTTGTGCTAGACTTGGGGGGTAGATGGGAGAAAACTGGCATAGACAGACTCAAACCCGCCTTTGTAGTGACGGATGAGCAAGTGCTGTTGGCTGGGGTCCCTCGGCGTGACGAAGAACTCCCCAGGGAAACGATTCACCAGAGCAGCCACACGGGCAGAACAAAGTTCCCACCACCACCACCACCACGGCTCACCCGCAGTCAGACACGCTCCCAGCAGCCCCCCACCGGCACAGCAGCGCCACGGAGGCGGTAAACCCCAGTTACAGCAGATATGGGAGGAGACTGAAGCCAAAAGCGATTGTGGACTAATGTCTGTCTTAGATGCTGGGGGGGGAGGGGGCGGTTTGGGACCTTGGGGAAGTCAGGTTATTTAGCACCTCAGACAGAGACAGGGAATAAGCATGGGAGAACAATGCCCAGGAAGGACAGAGGGGGTTGAATGCAGTGTAGTGTAAATATCATGCTGTGTGAGGTGAAGTGCCATGAAACTTGTGAAGTGTGACTTGGGATATAGAGAGGAGAGCTTGCTGTAACCAGTCAGTCCATTCTGTGCTTGTGAGATGTGAGTGTGTAATAAATCGTCTGTCATGAATCTGCCTCTTCATTTACACACTCCACACGATCTACCTTTATGATCTTCATCCCATCTTTTTTGTCATAGCTCAGTTCCTTTTTTCTTGATTACTGCTTTCCCTTCACCTTTTCCAAGAGACAATGATATAGTTATCTTTTTTCCAAGAGCACTTTTTGCTAATTTGTCTGCACAGTCATTCCCTTTCAACCGTTCATGTGCAGGAACCCATCAAAACTGAACTTCTCCACCACCCCTGTGTACCCTAAATAAACTGTGATATAGCTCAATCACCAAGTCTTCCCTTGTAGATTTTAGTGTCTGTATGGTTTTTAGCGCTGCAAGTGAGTCCGTGCACACCACCACCCGGTCCGGTCTGACCTCCTCCACCCACTGCAAAGCAATCATTATTGCCACCATCTCTACTGTAAACACGGACATATTGTTGGAGAGTCTTTTTGTGATGGTCACTTTAAATTCTGGGATGTATACTCCAACTCCAACAGAGCCCTCTTTATTCTTTGAACCGTCAGTATAGAGCTGTAAGAAGTTATAGTAATTGTTCCTGAGGTAAATGCTTGTTTTAACACCAACTTCACTCATATACCAATCCTTTTTCCTCATTAGCAGACTAGCGTCTACTTCTATTCCCAGAAACAGCCAAGGGGGAACATTACTCACTGGACTGGTGTTAGCTATATCAATAGTGTGCAGCTCATACATTCTGGTCCTTCTTTCAATTGTCCACCCAAACCCATGTCCCTGGAAAGTATTCCTAGTAGTCTTGTAGTGTTGTTTTTGAAATATTTGCTTCGTCACTTCCTTTCAGCTTGACCCAGTATGATAATGCCAGTTTATCTCTTCTCAAATCTATTGGCATTTCTCCTGCTTCTATTAAAACTGCATTGTTTGGTATTGTTTTGACGGCTCCAATGCACAGGCGAAGCGCTCTATGCTGCATTCTGTCTATTTTTTCCAGAGTCGTCTAGCTTTTATGAGATTAATGACTTTTTTGCATTTGTTCTCCAGATTTTCAACATGAACGCTTCATGTGTATGCACTATCAAACCACAATCCTAGATATTTGAACTCACTGACTTTCTCTATTGGTTGGGAGGATGGGGGAAAGGCCTGAAGGGTGAGAACCAGAAAAGAAAAAAACACCAAGACGAGGAACCAGAACGAAGAGTGACAAGGGAGAACACAGGAAACAAACACGAAGCAATTACAGAGCATGGTAGGGAAAAAAAACACAATACTCCACAAAGCACGGATGGTACAACAGACAGGACAAAAAATGCAAATAACAAGGCCTAAAACAAAGATACACCGGCCCAAAAGACATAACGTGGCAGCCACAAATCATCCCTCAGACAGGGGAGAGGAGAAAAGGTAAAAAAAACACGCTAAACAGCGGTGAATACATAGACCACTACAGTGCACATGACAACACACCAGAGCTACCTTAATATTTCGTTGGAAATAAGGAAACACACGGGGATGACGGTAGGCAGAGTCCAATGAGATAATGAACAGTTCTGGTGGTCTACCTGCGTCCAGCGTCCAGTTAGCTGGCCGGGGGAAAAGAAAGAGTTTGGGCAGCCTACCCCAGTCCCAGGCCCGGAGAAACAGGACCTCTGGTGGCCGGACCAGGTCGCCAAACAGACAGTCTAGTTGGTCGGATGGCGGACCCAGAACGCCAAACGGGCGAGGCAGTCCTCCAGGCGGCCGACCCGCATCACTCAGCCACCAGGACAGCAGGGAAGAAATGGCCTCCCTGGAGAGGAGGAAAGCGAGGGAGAGCCGAGCCGAATATGGGGAACCCCAACGCCACCCGGTGAAGAAGAACTGGGGGAAGGATGACGGACCAGTCCAGCGTCAGACGGCAGAGGATCTGCAGCTCCTTCACCGACCTCGAACCAAACCGGCGCTGCGCCCCTGCTGGACCCCGATCGGGTCAGCGCTGCACCCATGATGGACCCCGATTGAGCCAGAGCAGCACCCGCGATGGACCCCGATTGGGTCGCGGCTGCACCCATGACGGACCCCGATTGGGTCGGAGCAGCACCCACGACGGACCCCGACTGGGTCGATGCTGTACCCGCGATGGACCCCGACTGGGTTGGCGTAGCACCAGGGACGACCTCCAAACCTGAACCCGGAACCTCCAGCACAGCGACCGGGATTGACTCCGCACCGGTGACCCTGACAGAAGGCTCAGGAGAAGAAGAAGAACTGGGATCAGGATCACCGGTAGCAACAGAGCCCAGTGAGATGAGCTCGGATGCAGCGGACGGCTGCACCCGGCTCGTGTCCCCGAGAGGCAGGCAAAAATGCTCTAGAACAGATAGGAGGAAGACAAAATAGAGCACTTGCCTGAACTCGAGTTCTGTCGCCATCCAGGACTTCGACGATCTGGGTTCAGAAGGCAGAAGGACATCCTCTGGCTCCCACTTGGCTACAGCGAGCCCCGCAGCCGGCATGATGGTTCCCACAGCCTGAGGACCCTCCCACACTGATGACCACGCCGATGACCCTCACGGCATGGTGGCTGGAGATCCTCGACCTGCTGAGTCGGACCGCTCCTCCGTGGAGACCCGGGGACGCTTCGTTGTTGGTGCAGGCTCCAACTTACAGTCCGCCCTCCTCTTCTGCCCGTGTCGTGGCTGTGGGGCTGGAACCAGGCTCTCCAGGCCCGCAGGCTCCCTCCTTGTCTGGCGGCGTAAGCCTGGCACCGCGGAACGCTCAGGGGAAGGAGACACAAAGGTGGCAGGTTCGTAATTAATTTCTGCAGCAGGTGGAGGAAGCTCAGGGGGCTGTGAACCCCAAACTCCACCCCCAGGAATCAAGCAAGGCAATTCACTCAATGAGGGAACAGAATGAAAAGTCACTTGCCTGATCCGTAGAGGCCCGATAGAACCCGTTGCAATGGACTTGGTTCCTCCCTTTCCCTGCTGGATGGTGATGGAGGGCCCCCTGGGAGGACAATGAGGAGCCGCTCGCAATGGTCCGATGACGGACTTCGCCGGAGGAGGACTCGTGGCACTCACAGCAGCCGGGGAAGACGTTGAGGAGGAGGGGACGACAGCCGAGGCGATCCAGGCACGAGGAGCTGATGGGACAGCAGGAGAAGATGACCCGGGGGACGAGGCTGCGGGAATTCCCTCCTCTCTTCCGCAGAAGAAGCAGCTGACTGGGAGGTAGAGTTCTTCCAACGACCTGGAACAGGATCCGGACGGGGTTCTCTCTGAGGCTTACCGGTGGCTGTGTGACGACGTTTACCGGCAGAGGGCAAGGCGAAGGAGAGGTTAGGAAAATGCCGCTCCTGCACGGAAACAGAGGCAAGCAGGTCGGTGTACTCTGGATAATCACGTAGCTCAGGATTGCTCTCCACCAGCATGACTGCCGCCATCACATGCTTAATGATCTGCGTGGGGTGGACAGCGGAGCGAGCTGCAGCCACTCGGTCCCGGATGGAAGCTGCTGTCAGCTGTAACTTCTCCGGGGGAATCCCGACTGACGTCTCACTCCTTAGGGAATCACCCCTGGGCGGTGCAAACTCCTGGACTGGAATGGGGACAGGAACGGGATCCCGAAGCGAGGAGCGAGGGTGCCTACTCTTCGGCTTCCTGCCGGAGTTTCCCTCCAGCCCACGGAGTCTCTCCCGGTGCGTAGAGATGTCTGCCTTCCTCGCAATGACTTCAGGGTGGTTGGAGTAGCGAGGAAGGCGGTTAATGATGTCCTCAGCAAGGTCCAGGTGCCGGCGTACATCGCTGGGAGTGTCATAGAGGCCAGCAGTGAAGAGAGTTCCATCAATGTAGTCCAGGGCCTCCACCAGCTCGTAGCCCAGGCTCCGAGCGCGGCCCCTGAGTGACGACATGACCTCCCAGCACACAGATACCCAGACAGGGAAAAACAAAAGTCCAATTTAGGCAAAACTCATGGCGACCGGCGTCTCAGTCTGGCTGCAGTCTACTGTCATGGATGGCCCTCACGAGCCATCAATAAGACACTATAGGCCTGCCGGTGAGTTTGCACAGTTTATTAAAGGAAGGGTAACGACAAAATAATGAGCCACGGGGGGCTAAAACACACTATAACTATAACTCAGACTATGGCAAGGAAGAACAGATTCACAATGAAACGCACAGAGAAAGGAGAAATCAGCACGGAGGTTGGACGACGGGATGTCTGACGATGTCAGACGAGGAATGTCCGACAAGACTGCAGCAACGTTTATCCCTCAGCTGCTCCCTTAAATAGGGCTCAGGATGGAACAGCTGATGAGGCAATCGCTAATGCAGCTCAGCTGTCAGAGGCTCAGCTCTGACAGCCGGAAGCCCCTCCGAGCGCTATCACAATAAGAGCTCAGAGAGCCATTGGGAACATACACACCAGATGGGAGGAAAATACTGCATGGCCTGAGCGCGGACGAAATTGGCGCTCGAACCACGACAATTATATAATGTTAATGGTTCTGTACCAGTTCTGCATTTTTTGTGAAAGTCATATAGCAGGTTTTACTGTTTGAAAATTTAAATCCCCAGTCATATGATCACTTTTCCACTTTCTCTGTTGCTTTCCTGATGTTTTTGAACACCAATTTCTCATTTCTTCCCCTCGTCCATATGGCTCCATCATCTGCATATAGTGCTGTTTTGATGGATCCCTCTTGATCCTCAAACATGTCATTAATCATTATATTGAATAAAACAGGGCTTATCACACTCCCCTGAGGAACACGATTTTCTATTTCAAAGTCATTAGAAACTTCTGATCCTACTTTAACCCTAATTGTCCCGAGTGTTAAAAAAATCCATTATCCAATTATACATCCTACTACCAATGTCCGTTTTATTCAAGTTCATAAGAAGTCCATCCCTCCACAGTGAGTCATAAGCCTTTTCAATATCCAGATAAACTATAACCATTACTTCTTTCATTTTGAGAGTCTTTTCAAAATCATTACTTACCCTAATTAGAGCATCCACTGTGGATCTTCCTCTTCTAAAACCATTCTGATAGTCGTTTATTAATCGTTTTTGCTCTAATACATATGAGAGTCTGGAAACTAACACCTTCTCCATCCATTTCCTTAAATGTGACGTTAATGCTATTGGCCTGTAGTTGCCTGGATGAGCTGGATCTTTCCCTGGCTTATTAAATAGTAAAATTACAGCCTTTTTCCACCCACTTGGGATAACCCCCTTCTTCCATATCCATCTTGTAAAACTTCCCTCTTGTATACATACAGTGGGGTAAAAAAGTATTTAGTCAGCCACCAATTGTGCAAGTTCTCCCACTTAAAAGATGAGAGAGGTCTCCAATTTTCATCATAGGTATACCTCAACTATGAGAGACAAAATGAGAAAAAAAAAATCCAGAAAATCACATTGTCTGATTTTTAAAGAATTTATTTGCAAATTATGGTGGAAAATAAGTATTTTGTCAATAACAAAAGTTCATCTCAATACTTTGTTATATACCCTTTGTTGGCAATGGCAGAGGTCAAACGTTTTCTGTAAGTCTTCACAAGGTTTTCACACACTGTTGCTGGTATTTTGGCCCATTCCTCCATTCAGATCTCCTCTAGAGCAGTGATGTTTTGGGACTGTTGCTGGGCAACACGAACTTTCAACTCCCTCCAAAGATTTTCTATGGGGCTGAGATCTGGAGACTGGCTAGGCCACTCCAGGACCTTGAAATGCTTCTTACGAAGCCACTCCTTCGTTGCCCGGGTGGTGTGTTTGGGATCATTGTCATGCTGAAAGACCCAGCCACGTTTCATCTTCAATGCCCTTGCTGATGGAAGGAAGTTTTCACGCAAAATCTCACGATACATGGCCCCATTCATTCTTTCCTTTACACGGATCAGTTGTCTTGGTCCCTTTGCAGAAAAACAGCCCCAAAGCATGATGTTTCCACCCCCATGTTTCACAGTAGGTATGGCGTTCTTTGGATGCAACTCAGCATTCTTTCTCCTCCAAACACGACAAGTTGAGTTTTTACTAGTGATGTGCGGATCGATCCTGAAATATCGATACCTCCGATGCCGGACCTTTATGCTCTAAAATCGATACTCAAATCAAAATATCGATACTTTTGATACTTAAGTCATTTGAGGTAAGGTATAAGATGTGGTCTATATTACTCATATATTCCATACCTACATATGTTAGGACATGTGAAATGCTTAGTGACTGCATATGTAAGGAACTTCACACCTCTGAAAGGACAAAGGAATCTCACCCGCCGTGTGAAGAACAAAGACGTCCCAGGGCGCGACGGCGGAGACCGGAGGAGTCACCCTCACCCCCCAAGACGAGGAGAGGAGTTCCCATCACCTCCCAAGATGAGGAGAGGAGATAACAGGACAATGGGGGGATTAAGATAACAAGGGATGTCAGCCTTTGTAACGCCTGTCTTTGATGTGTGCCTGTATTTAATCAGCGAGCTGGCAGAACTCTGTCTCTTTTTACCTTCTGCCACGCTCTGCACCTGATGAGACAAGTTAGGAGAGCTGTTCATTAAAACGCTGCTTTTAAACAAAATCGCCTCATTATTTGCAGCTCCTCTACACTGGTGACCTTGACGCGAGTATGGACCGGAGGCGTTCTTCTTCAAGCGACTCATCCGTGGCGACTCAGGCAGACGCCAGCAACTACGCAGACGAGGGAGCGGACGAACAACTGTTCCCCCCGGCAGAAGGAATTGAGAGAGCTCAACCGAGCTCCAGCACCGCCGTGAGAGCCGAAGCCAGGCACCCTCACCCGGCGGGCACAACAGTGATGGTGTGCGCGAACGCCGTCGCTGTCAAGCTGCCAGACTTCTGGCGAGAAGACCCCGCCTCTTGGTTTCAGCAGGCTGAAGCCCAATTCATACTGGCGGGCATCACGGCAGACGATATGAAGTTCTATCATATCGTCTCCAAACTCGACTCCGCCACTTCGAAGTATGTGCGGAGCTTGATCCGGCGACCACCGACCCGGGACAAGTACGAGACGCTCAAGGCGACCATCGTGGCGTACTACGTCCCGTCAGCGGAGGAAAGAGCCGAGAAAATCCTGGCGGTCTACGGCCACAGAGGGGGCAATCCGAAGGCCCTCATGGAGGATTTGCTGCAGCTCAAGGAAGAGGACAATGACAATTTCCTCTTCCAGTTTATTTTCCTTAGCACGCTGCCGCCACACATGAGAGGGACACTCGCCAGCATGAAGTGCAACGACCACCAAGACTTCCGCACACTGGCCAACGAGGCTTACCGGCTCGTCAACGCCTGCAAGGAGCTGACACCCACAGCGGCATCCGCAGACCTCAAAACTGACGCCCCGAGCCATGGAGAGCCACAACCCGCGGAGCAGACCCAACTCACGGTGACAGCGGCGCGGTCCAAACGTAACAAACAGAACGACGTCTGTTATTACCACCACCGCTTCGCTGAGAAAGCCCGCAAATGCGTTTCCCCCCTGCAAATTCGCGATGTCGGGAAACGCCAAAGCCGAGGGCCGTTAACAGCAGCGGTTCTCGGTGAGAAAAACAAGCTGTTGTACGTGACAGATGGACACACAGGCAAGCAGTTCCTCATCGACACAGGAGCTCAGCTGAGTTTCGTCATGCCCTCCCACGCAGATCGAGCCATGGGCACCCGGGGCAATGGAGCAGTGGCAGCCAACGGCTCTGACATTGACACGTTCGGCGAAAAGAGCCTGCACCTCCTCATCCACGGCTGCAGCTACAGATGGACATTTGTTGTAGCGGCGGTGAGTTTTAACTTGTTAGGCGCAGATTTTTTGTGTGCACACGGGTTATTAGTGGATCTAGCAAATAGGCGCCTGGTTAATGCACTATCTTTTGCTTCTATTCCATGCTCAGCTCGAGTTTCTCCACCACCTGTGCAGGCCAACGTCACCACGGCAGGAGGTAAGTTTGAGCAACTCCTTACCCAATTTCCAGCACTCACAACCCCCAAATTCTCAGTCACTGTAGCTAAACACGGAGTTAAACACTTCATTCCGACAACGGGACCTCCCGTTTTTGCCAAAGCTCGCCGCTTAGACGCGGCCAAGCTCAACATAGCATGGGACGAATTTGCAACTCTCGAAAAATTGGGCATTGTTAGACGCTCGAAGAGCCCCTGGGCTTCACCACTTCACATGGTTCTGAAATCCAACGGTTCTTGGAGACCGTGCGGAGATTACCGCAGATTAAACAATGCTACAGCGCATGACCGCTACCCAATCCCTCACATTCAGGACTTTTCACTGCATCTAGCGGGTGCGCGCATTTTTTCAAAGATAGACTTAGTCCGCGGTTATCACCAGGTCCCAGTCCGAGCTGAAGACGTTCCTAAAATGGCGGTTATAACCCCTTTCGGCCTTTTTGAATTCTTGCGAATGCCTTTCGGCCTCAAAGGTGCGGCCCAAACTTTTCAACGTATGATGGACGCGGTCCTACGCGACCTCCCCTTTGTCTTCGTCTACCTCGACGACATGCTGGTAGCCAGCTCGTCCGAGGAGGAACATGAGCAGCACCTCACTACCGTTTTTCAGAGGCTGGAGGAGCACGGGCTAATAATCAATCCAGCCAAATGCAAATTCGGCGTTTCGCAAATTGATTTTTTGGGACACAAAGTCTCCCCGAAGGGGGCAGTTCCGCTTCCAGACAAAGTTCGTGCGATAGAAAGTTTTCCACGGCCCCACACGGTCAAATCGCTACAGGAATTTTTGGGGATGGTTAATTTTTACAACCGTTTCCTCCCCCACGCAGCTCAGCTCATGCAGCCCCTATATGACGCGCTCAAAAAAAAGAAGGCTTCCAGCGCAGTCGAATGGACCCCGGAGCGCGAACGCGCTTTCGCGGAAGTTAAAAACGCTCTAGCTAACGCCACAATGTTAGTTCACCCAGATCCCGCGGCCCGCATTGCACTAACCACAGATGCTTCAGACCTGGCCATAGGGGCAGTTGTAGAGCAACTTGTCAGCGGGGTCTGGCAACCTTTAGCATTCTTTAGCAAATCGCTAAACCAAACTGAACGCAAATACAGCACTTTTGACAGAGAGCTGCTGGCGCTTCATTTGTCCATCCGCCACTTCCAGTTTTGGTTAGAAGGGCGGAGTTTCACGGCTTTTGTAGATCATAAACCGCTCACCTTTGCTATGGCTAAAATTTCAGAACCATGGTCGGGCAGACAACAGAGACAACTAGCTGCGATTTCAGAGTTCACCACAGACATTCGACACGTAGCAGGCAAACTTAATGTAGTAGCGGACTGTCTCTCTCGCGCTGTGGCACCGCCAGAGCGCGAGGAGACAGATTACACTGCCTCAGCAGCGGAACTCTTCACTAACACAGACACATACGCAGCACCTATCCTTGAAGGGATAGATTATGCAGCCATAGCAGAAGAACAAAACACCGACGCGGACGTGCGCGCACTCTTGTCTGGACCAACAGGGTTAAGGCTGGAGAAAAAAGGGTTACGCGACGGCGTGCCCCCCCTAATATGCGATATTTCAACCGGCCGACCTCGCCCGTTAGTACCAGCTGCTTGGCGCCGCCGCATTTTTGACGCAATTCACTCCCTCGCACACCCAGGTGTGCGTGCCTCGGTCAAAATGGTTGCTGAAAAGTTTGTGTGGCCAGGCCTGCGCAAAGACGTAAAAGAGTGGGCAAAAACTTGCATTTCTTGTCAACGCGCCAAAATACACAGACACACAAAAGCCCCTCTGGAGCCTTTTCCAATCCCTGCTAGAAGGTTCGACCACATCCATGTCGACCTAGTGGGACCACTGCCTTCCTCCCAAGGTTTCACACACCTGCTAACAATGATAGACCGCACCACGCGCTGGCCAGAGGCAGTTCCTCTAGCAGCAACTACAGCGGAGGAAGTCGCTCGCGTTTTTCTAGCAAACTGGGTGGCACGTTTCGGCGTCCCATCAGACATCACGTCCGATAGGGGGCCTCAATTTGTCTCAGAGCTCTGGTCAGCCATGTCCAACAGCTTAGGGGCAACAATTCACCGCACCACCGCTTATCACCCTCAGGCTAATGGGTTATGCGAGCGTTTTCACAGGTCCTTAAAGGCCGCCCTCAGAGCCTCACTAACGGACACAAATTGGGTAAATAAACTTCCCTGGGTTTTATTGGGGTTGCGTGCTGCACCTAAAGAGGATCTAGACGCTTCCCCTGCAGAATTAGTCTTTGCTCAGCCTCTCAGACTCCCAGGTGAATTTTTACCAGAGAACCCAGAGCCAGTCCCAAGGTTTTTAGGCAGCAACGGACCGGACTCTCTTCCCGGTCCAGCTCATCACTCCTTTCCACGAGTTTTTGTCCCTCAAACTTTAAAAAAAGCTGAATTCGTTTTTGTTAAGCATGAAGCTCTAAAACCAACGTTACGCCCAGTATTCGATGGCCCTTACAGAGTGCTGGAACATGGTGATAAACACTTTGTGCTTGATTATGGGGACAGAAAAGAAACAGTCAGCATTGACAGACTTAAACCTGCCTTCTTGTTGAAAGACGAGCCTGCACAGTTGGCACGAGCACCTCGGCGAGGTAGAACCCCCAAGGGAAAAGTCTCAGCCCCCAGGCAGGGAACAAATAATCTCTCCCCTTCCCACACTGCAGATTTCCCACAAGAAGGTCCCAGCAGGACGCCTAAACCAACCTACAGCAGTTTTGGGAGAAGAATTAAACCCAGGCTGCGCAGGGACTGATACCAACCACTCCACAGTTATTCTCTAATTGTGCTGCAACAGTTTAGGACCGACTTATGATTTTACTATACTGTTATGATTGCCACTGAACTATCTTAAGGGCCTTTTCCACTAGCACGCTTTAGCGCGACACGGGACGGCTCAGCACGCTTTGTACGCTTTTCCACAAGCCCCAACACGGTTTAACAGCCGCGATTCTCAGCCCCGCTGAAGGGCAGGGTACAGCAGTGCTGAGCTGTGCCGTGTTGTGACGTTAACAGACTGGTCGCCGCTGATTGGTCAGGTCGTAACCGGCGCTGATTGGTCAGGTTGTAACCGCCCCTCTCCTCCTCCTCATCTACCAAATCTTCACGACCTTCTCAATAAAGTTTTTGAAAAAAAAAAAAAAAAAGAATCTTCACGACCGCCTTTACTCAGCACGCAACCACTGTTGGCGGTTTATTTTCAGTGTATTGCTGTGCTATTTTAATTTATTCTCTCTGAAAAATGGCTTCGCGTAATAAGGGTGTTCCATGGACCAGTAAGGAGCTGCAGTGTCTGCTGACTGCATTGTCAGACGAACGTATCCAGCGCGAGTTAGACGGAGCCGCCCGGAATGAAAAAATATACCGGGAGGTCTCGACATCGGAGTCCTTTAACGGTGAGTTTTAATTTTTTTTTATTGTGCGTTTTTTCGCAAATATATTCGGTAAGACGCTCAGTTTATTTATGCAATAAAAAAGCTGTTCATTTGTGGATGGATCGCTGCTTTATTGCAGCACACTGCGGACTAAAGCTTTTATTGCAATTATTCATGTGAACAATACGCTGAAATAAGCTTATGTATTCTTGTTAAAAACTATTGTCTTTTCTGTATATATTTCGTGCTGTATTTTATTGTATGCATTTTCCTTGTAGAATCATCCCACGCGTCCGCCGCGACAGCCCGCACGGATTATTCAACCGAGCCTTGATGACCCACAGCTGGCAGAGACGCCTTCATTCTACCGAGCCTCAGCACTCAGTGGTCGGCGTGTATAAAATGTCGATTAACCTTCATGTTGTGTTGCAAAGTTTTTTTTAATTTTAATATTTTGTATATAATAAAATGGAATTGTTTTGGAAAGTGTGGTTTGTCTGTTATAACACTGAATTATAAAACAGTATAATTACATAGAAATTCCATTGCCTAGTCTGATCAAAATGATGCTGAGGGTCAACCATTGTAAAGGTAATGTAATTTTTAACTAGACAAAAAAAAGAAATCTTTTTGTAAGCTTTCTGTTCTTTTTATTGAAATATCATAAAAAATTAGCACCAAGTCAAAGGTACAAGTATATGTAAATTGAATGTTCTATCGGCATTCCAAATTCAGAGATTTACAATACTTTAGAAGGAGTGTAGCATCATCTAAACGGAAAATAATAATACTGTTGTTCCAAACGTTGACCTGAAGGTGAAAAACATGAATTTTTTTAATTCAGTTCATCCAAAATGCCCTAGGATGTGGTGTTGGCCAGTGTGCCACCGTCTCATTATTTAATACGAATAAAAACAAGTTTCAGCTCATTATTTCTAGGTCATTTGGCAGTTAATTCAAAACAAAAGTGACTTGTGTTGTTGCAGCTTAATTATGAGATAAAATTAATTGTGAGATAAAACCACAGAGCGAGCAAGGCAATAATCTTTGGATCCTCCATTTTTTGTCTCGTGTAAATAAGGACTCAGTCTGGTGCATAACATCACGGGAGTGTGGCCCCGCCTCGCTGAGAATCTGCTGCTGCCCCGCAACACTGTGCTAATGGAGACAGAAGCATTCCGAGCCGTACTGAAGTGATCGAGCCGTACCGAGGTGTGCTGGGCTAGTGGAAAACAGGCTTTAGAAGCACGGCTGCTAGAAAGTTCTTCTGTGGCAACAGCTGTAACACGTAGTATGTCGTAGTAACTGTTCTAGACTGTGAATCTTTCTGTTGTCCTTTCCTAGTTGTTTGGGGGGCCTGTGGTCTATATTACTCATATATTCCATACCTACATATGTTAGGACATGTGAAATGCTTAGTGACTGCATATGTAAGGAACTTCACACCTCTGAAAGGACAAAGGAATCTCACCTGCCGTGTGAAGAACAAAGACGTCCCAGGGCGCGACGGCGGAGACCAGAGGAGTCACCCTCACCCCCCAAGACGAGGAGAGGAGTTCCCATCACCTCCCAAGAGAGATAACAGGACAATGGGGGGATTAAGATAACGAGGGATGTCAGCCTTTGTAACGCCTGTCTTTGATGTGTGCCTGTATTTAATCAGCGAGCTGGCAGAACTCTGTCTCTTTTACCTTCTGCCACGCTCTGCACCTGATGAGACAAGTTAGGAGAGCTGTTCATTAAAACGCTGCTTTTAAACAAAATCGCCTCATTATTTCCAGCTCCTCTACATAAGATAAGATAAGATAAGATAAGCCTTTATTAGTCCCACAATGGGGAAATTCCAGGATTGCAACAGCACAGGGATAGCAACACTCAGAGCAATAATCAGAAAGCAAGAGAAAAACAAGAGCAGCGAGTATACTAACTAACTAACTAACCTGCACTTATATAGCGCTTTCCTAGTCACAAAGACCACTCAAAGCGCTTTCATTAATACTAACCCTCTATTCTAAGGGCCTATAGGAAACAGATATCTAGGGACAATTTAGAACAGCCAATTAACCTAACATGCATGTTTTTGGCATGTGGGAGGAAACCGGAGAAATCCCGGAGTAAACCCACGCAACACGGGGAGAACATGCAAACTCCACACAGATCACTGTTGGTCGGGGGCTGGGATCGAACCCACGATCCCACGATCCCCCGGCCAAGGGTAAACTGTGCTGCCGCAGTGCTAACCACTGCGCCACCGTGCATATATATATCCTTAACAGAAACACGGTGAAAAGTAACTAAACTATTGAGATGTTGTCTAAGTGACACGCGGTTGGTGGGACTACTTTTTCTTCCGCCTGGGTAAGTGTGTCATGCGTTTTTTTAGATTTAAAAGACATATTAGGTGTAGTCGCAAAAAATATCGGTATCGGTATTGGTATCGCCGATACCAGCATGAATTTTACTCAGTATTGGATCGGAAAGGAAATCAGTGGTATCGAACATCACTAGTTTTTACCAAAAAGTTCTATTTTGGTTTCATCTGACCATATGACATTCTCCCAATCCTCTTCTGGATCATCCAAATGCTCTCTAGCAAACTTCAGACAAGCCTGGACATGTACTGGCTTAAGCAGGGGGACACGTCTGGCACTGCAGGATTTGAGTCCCTGGCGGCGTAGTGTGTTACTGATGGTAGCCTTTGTTACTTTGGTCCCAGCTCTCTGCAGGTCATTCACTAGGTCCCCCCGTGTGGTTCTGGGATTTTTGCTCACCGTTCTCGTGATCATTTTGACCCCACGGGGTGAGACCTTGCGTGGAGCCCCAGATCAAGGGAGATTATCAGTGGTCTTGTATGTCTTCCATTTTCTAATAATTGCTCCCACAGTTGATTTCTTCACACCAAGCTGCTTACCTATTGCAGATTCAGTCTTCCCAGCCTGGTGCAGGTCTACAATTTTGTTTCTGGTGTCCTTCGACAGCTCTTTGGTCTTGGCCATAGTGGAGTTTGGAGTCTGACTGTTTGAGGTTGTGGACAGGTGTCTTTTATACTGATAACGAGTTCAAACAGGTGCCATTAATACAGGTAACGAGTGGAGGACAGAGGAGCCTCTTAAAGAAGAAGTTACAGGTCTGTGAGAGCCAGAAATCTTGCTTGTTTGTAGGTGACCAAATACTTATTTTACCGAGGAATTTACCAATTAATTCATTAAAAATCCTTCAATGTGATTTTCTGGATTTTTTTTTTTCTCATTTTGTCTCTCATAGTTGAGGTATGCCTATGATGAAAATTGGAGACCTCTCTCATCTTTTAAGTGGGAGAACTTGCACAACTGGTGGCTGACTAAATACTTTTTTGCCCCACTGTACTTCAGTTTTAATGACTGTAAGTATTGGGAAGTGATCACTTCCCATAGTTGTCCTGTTCATAACCGTCCATTTACAGGTGCTCACTAAAGAATCAGAAACCAGAGTCAGATCAATACATAAGAATGTGCCCCTATGCATATCCACCCTGGTACCTTCACCACTGTTAAGACAAATTAACGACCTTCCATCTAACAACTCTTCCACAACATTTCCATTGTTGTGCTTCCCCACAAACTATTGTGGGCATTAAAGTCTCCACACCATACCTCTTTCATATGCCCTTCTCCTGCCGTAACACTGAAAATATCTGCTGTTAATATTTCCTTGTCCATGTGGCTTACATATTTCAATAATATTACACTCTATATCCTCAGGGGAGGGAATTACCCTATACGCCAGGCCATCTTTAATGAAAGTGGCACATCCTCCTCCATTTACAGTGTTAATTCTATCCTCTCTGATTGAACTGTATCCTGGAATAACAAAATCTAAGTGAGGCTGAAGCCATGTCTCCTGTACACACACTATCTGTGGAACATCTTCTCGTTTGTAAAGATACTTCTTGAGTTCTTGTCCGTTTGCTATAAGATTCCTCGCATTCCACTGTAGTATGTGTAGTACCATAATTAAGGTCTTGTTTCAGCATGTGCAGTCTCCCCAGTTTCAGCTTTCAATAAAGCATGAATCTGGTCAGCTGTGATATCTGTCACATCTAGGAAGCTTTCTGCTGCTTCCACAATGGTTTTGATTCTGTCACTTTTCTTCTTCTTCTTCTTCTCTCGGTTACTGGCAGATAGCAAACAACTGAAAGGTGCATACTGCCACTTACTGTACAAGAGTGTGGAACATTATGTCATCTGAACCTGACCCCTAAATTCTATGACTTAATCTTGTGTTATTTAAAAAAGAGAAAAGAGCCCTTCTCGTGATTCTTATTGTCTCTCCATCTCCATCTGTTCTCAGAATCCCAGTTAAATCCCATTCCCTACCGGCTTCTCGAACTTCATTTTCCATTATCTGTCTTTCATTTCCGTATTTGTGACAGTGTAATAAGATGTGCTCGACATTTTCTTTTACTCCACATTCTCTACATTTGTCACTTTCACTTTTCCCCATGGTGAATAAAGTGCCATTTAAATGTGTGTGATCCAGTCTGAGTCTTGCCATAATGATGCCTTCCCTCCTTTTGGTTGTTATGAAATTCTTTATTGCAATAGATTTTTTATTTTGTAATACCATCTACCTTTATGATCTTCATCCCATCTTTTTGTCATAGCTCATTTCCTTTTTTCTTGATTACTGCTTTCTCTTCACCTTTTCCAAGAGACAATGGTATAGTTATTTCTTTTCCAAGAGCACTTTTTGCTAATTTGTCTGCAGTCATTCCCTTTCAACCCTTCATGTGCAGGAACCCAACAAAACTGAACTTCTCCACCACCCCGTGTACCCTAAATAAACGGTGATATAGCTCAATCACCAAGTCTTCCCTTGTAGATTTTAGTGTCTGTATGGTTTTTAGCGCTGCAAGTGAGTCCATGCACACCACCACCCGGTCCGGTCTGACCTCCTCCACCCACTGCAAAGCAATAATTATTGCCACCATCTCTAGCTGTACAGCAACATTTATGGTGTGGCAGATAAAAGCTATAAAGTTTGTCCTCTTAACAATCAATGTGTCATCATCCATTTTGCATTTGTGAACACAAACATTCCTTGCAGCTGCACCATCCTGTGCTTGTGTGGGACCCATTGATTGCTGGGCTTCCATTTGAACTGAACTTCTTTGAGGAAAGCCTGCTGTGTTTCTGACTATTCCTGCCTCTCTGTCTTTAGAGCTTCCACATACGAGATTTTCTTAGTTATTCTGATTTCCTGGGCTTGTCTAGCTTCCGTCTGCACAACACATCCTCCATATGCAGCACTGTGCTTACCCCCGCAGTTGCAACACTTTACTTTTGCATCCTTGTCACATTTACCATATTCATGCTCCCCTCCACATCTAGCCTGAGCAGTGTGACCCATCCTTTGACATTTGTAGCACCTGAGCGGCTTTGGGACGTATTCTCTGACACTGAAATACATGTATCCTATTAGGACTGATTTAGGGAGTGTTTCCTCAAACTGAACAATGACAGACTGTGTGTCCTTCAGCAAGCCTTCTTTTTTACTCTGTAGCCTTTTCATATCCTTCACCTTTCCTCCTTGGATCTTGTTTTTCACTTCTTCCATAGACATGCACAAAGGGCACCTGATATAACTCCCCTCTAGTTAGCTGTCATGCCAGGAACATGTGCCTTCATTTGTTCTCTGTTTAGGCATGTCATAGTATTTTCTGTTGCTTTTGTTTACTTGTGGCATGAATTAACAGCCGGTTATTCTTCAAGAACTTTGCAAACTTAACTTTCCCAATTTCTTTCTCAATTGTTTTTGTTAGCTTAACCGGATGACAGTGCCCCCCACCCTGATTGAACTCAATGACAACCTTCCAGTCATTCCCTAACATCCTCAAACTGCCATCCATTTTGGCCAGTTCGTGTTTTCTTCGCATTGATACTTCCTCCCGCATCACTCTCATCTGACCCGCTTCTAAGTCTTGGTGCCCCCCTTGCTGCTCTTTTCCGGCCCCGAGGCCTGGATAGTGTCCAGCCCACCTCACCTTGGTCGCACCCTTCAGAGCTAGATGCCATAACGTTACAGACTACATACAGTTTTTGCTCTCCGCCACAAACAAATCAATCCTACCGCCAGCTGAACAGTGACGTAAATGCGGTCCCAATCTTCTTCTCTTTGACGCCTTCCCTCAGGAGTTCCGCAGTGCTCACCTTCTTCTTCTTCTGTATGGTTTTTAAAGCTGCAAGTGAATCTGTGCACACCACCACCCGGGCCGGTCTGACCTCCTCCACCCACTGCAAAGCAATCATTATTGCCACCATCTATGCTGTAAACACGGATGTATTGTTGGAGAGTCTTTTTGAGATGGTCACTTTAAACTCTGGGATGTATACTCCAACTCCAACAGAGCCCTCTTTGTTCTTTGAACCATCAGTATAGAGCTGTAAATAGTTATAGTAATTGTTCCTGAGGTAAATGCTTGTTTTAACACCAACTTCACTCATATGCCAATCCTTTTTCCTCATTAGCAGACTAATGTCTACTTCTTTTCCTGGAAACAACCAAGGGGGAACATTACTCACTGGACTGGTGTTAGCTATATCAATAGTGTCTAGTCCATACATTCTGGCTTTTCTTTCAATTGTCCACCCAAACCCGTGTCCCTGGAGGTTAGAATATTCCCAGCAGTCTTGTAGTGTTATTTTTGAAATATTTGCTTCCTCACTTCCTTTCACCTTGACCCAGTATGATAATGCAAGTTTATCTCTTCTCAAATCCATTGGCATTTCTCCTGCTTCGATTAAAATTGTTGTTTGGTGTTCCATAAGTCATGCATCCATAGTCTATTGTTGATCTCATTAGTGCTCTGTAAATGTCAATTAAAGCGTATTTATCTGCACCCCATTTGTGTCCAGCCACAGCTTTTATGAGATTAATGACTTTTTTGCACTTGTATCCAGATTTTCAACATGAACTCTCCATGTGTATGCACTATCAAACCACAATCCTAGATATTTGAACTCACTTTCTCTATTGGTTGTTTATATAATGTTAATGGTTCTGCAGCAGTTCGTTTTTGTATTTTTTTTTAAATTGGAGGCAGGTGCTCTCAGTATCCAATATTGACCACGTGACTTCTCACTAAGTCTGCTCTCTCTCTGCAATAACATTCTTACTAGATTGAACACGTTCATGGGATGGCCTATGATGTCTGTCTGATGTCCGATGATGATCCTATGATCTCAGGCATCATAGGACTCACGATGCCATCATAAAGATATGTCTGTATGACGTCAGATAGACATATAGACAGGTGACGTCATGTAGAGTCTATATGATGTCATATAGACATATAGACAGGAGTCTTTGACTATGTCATCAACGGCAAGCATCACTCGCGATGATCCTATGATCTCAGACATCACAGGACTTGCGATGCCGTCATATAGATATGATGTCTACATGACGTCATAGAGACATATAGACAGGTGTCTTTGACTATGCAATCAACGGAGGGCATCACTCACGATCATAGGACTTGCTATGACCTATGATGTTCTGATGATCTATAGATAGGATGTCTATATGACATCATATAGACATATAGACAGGTGTCTTTGATTATGTGATCAACGGCAGACATCACTCACGATCATAGCTCTTGCTATGACCTATGATGATCCTATGATCTCAGGTATTCAGAGGATGGCCTGTGATGTCTGCATGATGTCCTATGATGACCCTATGAACTCAGGCATCGTAGGACTCGCGATGCCGTCATATCACTCGATAAAGTCAAGAAATCTGTGTGTGTGTGTCTGTCCCTCTGTCTGTGTGTGTGTCACGACCATCGGACATCATTGGACAGCCTATGATGTCTGCATCATAGCAGAGCCTATGATGTCCCTATGATGTCTGCATCATAGGACATCAAGCCTGCCTTCATGTCTTTATGATGTCATATACAGTGATGCCTGCCTGACAGCGTATGATATGATGCTGTCCTTGATGTCTTTACGATGTCATTTACAGTGAACATCAGGACTCGCGATGCCATCATCACTCTTCACTCTGATCACTCTATAAATTTAAGAACTGTCATCATAGGACATCATAGGACGGGCTATGATGTCTGCCTGATGTCCTGTGATGATCCTATGATCTCAGGCATCTTAGGACTTGCGACACTGTCATAAAGACATGATGTCTATATGACATCATATAGACAGAGACAGACGACGTCATGGAGAGTCTATATGTCATATAGACATATAGACAGGTGTCTTTGACTATGTCATCAACGGCAGGAATCACTCATGATGATCCTATGATTTCAGACATCACAGGACTCATGATGCCGTCATACAGATATGATGTCTACATGATGTCATAGAGACATAGGCAGGTGTCTTTGACTATGTGATCAACGGCGGGCATCACTCACGATCATAGGACTTGCTATGACCTATGTAGGATGGCCTATGATGTCTGCCTGAGGTCCTATGATGCTCCTATGATCTCAGGCATCATAGGACTCACAATGCCGTCAAAAGGATATGATGTCTATACAGTGGGGCAAAAAAGTATTTAGTCAGCCACCAATTGTGGAAGTTCTCCCACTTAAAAGATGAGAGAGGTCTCCAAATTTCATCATAGGTATACCTCCCCCTCATGGATCCTCATGGATCCCCCAGTGTGGAGTTTGTAAATGAAGAGGCAGATTCATGACAGACGATTTATTACACACTCACATCTCACAAGCACAGAATGGACTGACTGGTTACAGCAAACTCTCCTCTCTATATCCCAAGTCACAGTTCACAAGTTTCATGGCACTTCACCTCACACAGCATGATATTTACACTACACTGCATTCAACCCCCTCTGTCCTTCCTGGGCATTGTTCTCCCATGCTTATTCCCTGTCTCTGTCTGAGGTGCTAAATAACCTGACCTCCCCAAGGTCCCCAAACCGCCCCCCACCAGCATCTAAGACAGACATTAGTCCACACTCGCTTTTGGCTTCAGTCTCCTCCCATATCTGCTGTAACTGGGGTTTACCGCCTCCGTGGCGCTGCTGTGCCAGTGGGGGGCTGCTGGGAGCGTGTCTGACTGCAGGTGAGCCGTGGTGAGGGGGGATCCCCCTCATGGATCGTCACCTTATCGTGGTGGGGGGGTTTGCGTGCCCCAGGAGCTATGTTGTCTGGGGCAGTTTGCCTCAGATAGGGTCACCCAAGACAAACTGGTCCTGGGTGAAGGGCCAGACTAAGAACGATCCAACAGACTCTCATGATAAATTCTATATCAAGGATTCAGTGTACCCCGCCTGGTATGGAGTTACCGGGGCCCCACCCTGGAGCCAGGCCTGGGAGAGGGGCTCGAAGGCTAGCGTCTGGTGGCCGGGTTTCCACCCATGGGACCCGGCCGGGCTCAGCCCGAAGGAGTTACATGGGTCCGCCCTCCAGTGGGCTCACCACCTGCAGGAGGGATCATGGGGGTCCGGTGCTATGTGGATTAGGTGGCGGTCAAAGGCGGAGACCTTGGCGGACTGATTCCAAGCTTTCTAAACTGGCTTTTGGTATGTGGAATGTCACCTCTCTGGTGCGGAAGGAGCCTGAGCTGGTGTATGAGGTTGAGAGATACCAGCTAGATATAGTCGGCCTCACCTCAACACACAGCTCCGGTTCCGGAACCAGTCTCCTGGAGAGGGGCTGGAGCTTGGCCTTTTCTGGAGTTGCCCTGGGCGAGAGGCGACGAGCTGGGGTGGGTATTCTTGTATCTGTCACGACTCGCCGCCCATCAGCGGCGCCAGCTGTGCGCACACCTGCCCCTCGTCAGCGGCGAAGGATTTAAGTCGCCTCGCCCTGGGCTTCAGCCTGAAGCCATCTGTTCTCACCGGCTACTCTTGCTGCAAGGAACGCCCTTCATCAAACAAGATAAGACGTAAGCATCTCTTACCTTTTCCTCCCAGCATTCTCCCCTGTGCACAGGTGGATTTCCTGGCGGCGACAACATCTCCTCGCCGCCATCTCCTCGCTGCTGCTTCAGGCGCTCCAGGTCGCTGTCTCCCGGGCTACGCCCTTGCTTAACGCCAGCCACCTGCCCAGACCAAGTAAGCCAGCAATCATTATTACCTCCTGTATTGGTGTGGTGCCCGTTACCCTTCTCCCTCTGCTTCTCCCACAGGGTTGCCCGGCTGAACGGCTTCCTGCCCCCGTGCCTGACGCAGACATCCACCACCAATACATCCACATATCACAGACACGCAGCCATACACACACTTGTTGTTGAATAAACTGTTAAACCTATTCTGAGCCTGCGTGTGTGTCTCCTGAGCCGTGCATTATGTCAGTACGGCTTCAGCAAAGCGGCTCGGCGGACAGCGGGCTCACACGCCGTCTCACCACTCTCGAGGCTCAAATAGATTTAATAGTTCATCAGCAACAGGTGATGCTGAATCAATTAGTTAAGATCACTCACCGGTTAGATTGCCTGGACCTCCCGCAGCCGTTCCTCCCGGCTCGTCAGGGAGGCGCAGCTCTTGCCGCTCCGGCGGCCGGTCAGACTGTTCCCGGGTCGCCAACCCGGCTCACACCCATTCCGACCCCCTGTCCGCTTTAGCGGACAGCTTGGCGGAGCGCGGGGGTTCATCATGCAGTGTGAGTCGGTGTTCTCCCGCGTCCCTGGGGATTTTCCCTCAGACCACAGCCGAATTGGCTATATGGGAAACCTCCTGGAGGGGCGGGCACTCACCTGGGCTTACGCCGTCATGGCAAAGCCCAGCTATGCCAACCTCTCCTATGGCCAATTCGTGCAACAGCTCCTCGACGTGTTTGACCATAGTCGTCGAGATAGTGTGTTAGTTGATCGCCTTCTCTGCCTTCAACAGGGAGGTCGGTCAGCTGCAGACTACTCGATCGACTTCCGGGTCATCGCGGAGGAGGTTGGCTGGAATGAGCCCTCGCTCTGCGGCATCTTCCTCCGCAGTCTGAACTCTGGTCTGAGGGATGAGTTGGCTGGTCGAGATATTCCGGGGAGGCTTTCGGAGCTGATATCACTAGCGATTAGCTTGGATAACAGGCTTCGCGAGCGGTCTTCAGAGCGGAAGTCTGCTTCTCGCTCGTGGGGAGGCTCGCCTCGCCTGTCCCAAGCTCGCCCCCTGGCGTCGCCACCGCCAGACTCCTCCGAGAAGTCGGAGGCGAAGGCGGTGGGCCGGTCAAAGCTCCATCTAGCGGAGAAACAATGCCGCCGGGAGTTGGGCCTCTGCATGTATTGTGGAGGCAGTCAACACCCCATGGAGAATTGTCCAGAGAAGCCGGTTAGGGGTCCGCGAATCACTGTAGGGGGCCTTGCAGATTCTAACCGGTCGAGTCCCCCCCATGAATTTGACGCTGCCCATCCGATTCTGCCATAATCCCACAGGGCACCTCACGCACGCACTGGTGGATTCAGGCGCGGAGGGTAGCTTCATTTCACAAAGCCTGGCAACCCAATTGGGCATCCGTTGCCACCCTCTCAAGTCTCCTCTCGCCCTAGTAAATCTCTCCCGTGTCTCCCTGGGAAAAGTAACACACCGGACGACCCCTGTCCCAGTAATCATCTCAGGAAATCACCGGGAGGATATCACCTTCTACGTCCTACCATCTTCAGTAACACCTGTGATTCTTGGATACCCATGGCTCCGCCTCCACAATCCTGTCCTGGACTGGAAGACCGGCAGAGTGTCCGCCTGGAGCTCTTTCTGCATGGGCACCTGCCTCCAATCCGCTGCCTGCGCCCCGTCCTCTCCTCCCACTCCCAAGGACGCCGCGCCTCCGGATCTCACCCTGGTGCCCTCAGAGTTCCACGACCTGGGCATGGTCTTCAGCAAGTCCAAGGCGATGTCTCTTCCTCCACACCGGCCCTATGACTGCGCTATTAACATCCGCCAGGGGGCACCCTTACCCTCGGGACGTCTCTACAGCCTGTCAGCGCCGGAGAAGGAGGCAATGAACACCTATTTGAAGGAGTCGCTGAGTGCCGGAATCATCCGCCCATCATCATCACCATTAGGCGCAGGGTTCTTCTTCGTGGGCAAGAAGGATGGCTCCCTTTGCCCTTGTATTGACTACCGTGCCCTCAATGACATCACGGAGAAGGACCGCTACACCTTGCCCCTAATGGATACCACCTTCCACTCCCTCCAGGGGGCGACTTGGTTCACCAAGCTGGATCTTCGCAGCGCATACCACCTCGTCCGGATCCAGGAGGGAGACGAGTGGAAGACAGCCTTCCGTACCCCGAACGGCCATTTCGAATACCTGGTTATGCCGTTCGGGTTGACCAACGCTCCAGCCGTCTTTCAGCGCCTTATTAATGACGTCCTCCGGGATTTCATTGGCCTGTTTGTGTTCGTCTACCTGGACGATATCCTCATCTTCTCCAGATCCAGGGACGAGCACCGGGTCCACGTGAGGCGGGTCCTTCAGAGGCTGCTGGAGAACCGATTATATGTTAAGGCGGAAAAATGTGAATTCTACGCCAAGACTACATCCTTCCTGGGATTCGTCATCTCTCATGACCAGGTGCTCCCGGACCCAGCGAAGGTCAAAGCGGTGGTAGAGTGGCCCACTCCTACATCAAGGAAGCAGGTACAACAGTTCATTGGGTTTGCCAATTTCTACCGCCGCTTCGTCCCTAATTTTGGAGCCATCGTCGGTCCCCTGACCCCCCTCACCTCCCCTAAGACCCCGTTCCGGTGGACTGAAGAGGCCGGAGCTGCCTTCCAGGCACTGAAGGCGGAGTTTTCCTCCTCCCGGGTCCTCAGCCAAGTCGACCCCGCGCTGCAGTGCATCGTTGGGGTGGACGCTTCGGACACAGGGGTGGGGGCGGTGTTGTCTCAGCGGTCGCCTGCCAACGGCGCCAAACGGCCCTGCACCTTCTTCTCTCGGCGCTTGTCCCCGGCGGAACGTAATTATGACGTGGGGGACAGAGAGCTCCTCGCCATCAAGCTCGCGCTTCAGGAGTAGCGCCACTGGCTGGAGGGGGCCGCCCTGCCGTTCGTGGTACTCACCAATCACAAGAACTTGGAATATTTAAGAACTGCCAAGCGTCTGAATGCCCGCCAGGCACGTTGGTCCTTGTTCTTCGCCAGGTTTTGTTTTAACATCACCTTCAGACCTGGCTCCAAGAACGGCCTGCCCGACGCCCTCTCCAGGCAATTTGCCCCTGAGGCGTCAGAAGACGCGGTCCACACCATCTTGCCCAGGTCGTGCGTCGTGGGGGCCGTCTCCTGGGACATCGAGAGCAAGATCCGGAAGGCACAGGAATTGGAACCGGACCCTGGCGGCGGACCGGAGGGGAGGCTTTTTGTGCCATCTGCTGTCCGGGGGGAGGTTATCCACTGGCTTCATACATCCAAGCTCACCTGCCATCCTGGGTCCTCCCGGATGATCGACCTCCTCCAACGTTCCTTCTGGTAGCCAGGTCTGCGGAGGGACGCCGCCCGCTACGCCCGGGCCTGCCCCGTCTGTGCCACCAGCAAGTCAGGTGACGCTCCCCCCGCGGGCCTGCTCCAGCCCCTGCCCGTTCCTGGTAGGCCCTGGTCGCACATCGCCCTAGACTTCGTCACCGGTCTCCCTGTCTCCAACACCTTCGACACAGTCCTGACCATCGTTGACCGTTTCTCCAAGGCTGCTCACTTCGTGCCATTACGGGGGCTCCCATCTGCCTTGGAGACGGCGGACCTCCTCATCCAGCACGTGGTCAGGCTGCACGGGATTCCGGTAGGCGTGGTCTCGGACCGAGGCCCCCAGTTTGCCTCGGACGTCTGGAGGTCCTTCTGTAACGCCCTGGGAGCCAAGGTAAGCCTCTCCTCCGGCCATCACCCCCAATCCAACGGGCAGTGTGAGCGGACCAATCAGGAGCTGGAGGCTGCGCTCCGCTGCGTTACTGCATCCAAGCCTGCGTCCTGGAGCACACACCTCGCCTGGGTGGAGTACGCCCATAACACCGCTCGCTCTTCTGCCACCGGGATGTCCCCATTCAAGGCATCCCTGGGCTACGATCCTCCTCTGTTCCCTATGCAGGAGAGCGAGTTGACTGTCCCCTCAGTCTGGGCGCACCTCAGGCGGTGCCGCTCCATCTGGTCTTCGGCGCGCAGCGCACTTTTACGCACGGCGGAGCGCAACAAGTCCACGGCGGACCGGCACAGGAGACCTGCCCCTGCCTACCAGGTAGGCCAACGAGTCTACGTGTCCACTCAGGACGTCTGTTTAAAGGGTGAGAGGAGAAAGCTGGCCCAACGGTTCATTGGTCCATTTCCCATCACCAAGATCATCAACCCGGTGGCTGTGCGTGTGGCTATCCCCCCCTCCCTCCGCATCCATCCCACCTTCCACGTCTCCAAGGTGAAACTGGTGGTCTCCGATCCCCTCTGCCCTCCAACTGCGGCGCAGCCCGCGCCCCGGATGATAGATGGCCATCCGGCCTGGACAGTCTCTACCATCCTGGACTCCTGGCGCCGGGGTCGCGGGTTGCAGTACTTGGTGGATTGGGAGGGCTACGGACCTGAATGGAGACAATGGGTGCGCTCCTCGTTTGTGTTGGATCCGTCCCTCATCGCTGAGTTCCACCGAGCGCACCCGGAGAAACCATCGCCAGGAGGCGCTGCTAGAGGGGGGAGTACTGTCACGACTCACCACCCATCAGCGGCGCCAGCTGTGCGCACACCTGTGCCTCGTCAGCGGCGAGGGATTTAAGCCGCCTCGCCCTGGGCTTCGGCCTGAAGCCGTCTGTTCTCACCGGCTACTCTTGCTGCAAGGAACCCCCTTCATCAAGTAAGATAAGACGTAAGCATCTCTTACCTTTTCCTCCCAACATTCTCCCCTGTGCACAGGTGGATTTCCCGGCGGCAGACAACGTCTCCTCGCCGCCATCTCCTCGCTGCTGCTTCAGGCGCTCCAGGTCGCTGTCTCCCGGGCTACGCCCTTGCTTAACGCCAGCCACCTGCCCAGACCAAGTAAGCCAGCAATCATTATTACCTCCTGTATTGGTGTGGTGCCCGTTACCCTTCTCCCTCTGCTTCTCCCACAGGGTTGCCCGGCTGAACGGCTTCCTGCCCCCGTGCCTGACGCAGACATCCACCACCAATACATCCACATATCACAGACATGCAGCCATACACACACTTGTTGTTGAATAAACTGTTAAACCTATTCTGAGCCTGCGTGTGTGTCTCCTGAGCCGTGCATTATGTCAGTATCCCCCCACCTTGCTGCCTCTATATTGGAGTTTTCCCCGGTGGACAAAAGGGTTGCTTCCCTGTGCCTTCGGGTTGGGAAACGGGTCCTGACCATCATTTGTGCCTATGCACCAAATGATGTTTCAGAGTACCCACCCTTTTTGGAGTCTGTGACTGGGGAGCTGGAGGGTGCTCCTCTTGGAGACTCCGTTGTCCTACTGGGGGACTTCAATGCGCACATGGGCAACGACAGTGAAACCTGGAGGGGGGTGATTGGGAGGAACGGCCTGCCCGATCTGAACCCGAGTGGTGTTCAGTTATTGGACTTCTGTGCTAACCACAGTTTGTCCATAACGAACACCGTGTTCAAGCATAAGGGTGTCCATATGTGCACCTGGCACCAGGACACCCTAGGACGCAGGTCGATGATCGATTTTGTTATCGTGTCATCAGACCTGTGACCGTATGTCTTGGACACTCGGGTAAAGAGAGGTGCAGAGCTGTCAACTGATCACCACCTGGTGGTGAGTTGGAGCCGATGGCAGGGGAGGAAGCCATTCAGACCTGGTAGACCCAAACGTATAGTGAGAGTGTGCTGGGAATGTCTGGCTGAGGCCCCTGTCCGGGAGGTCTTCAACTCCCACCTCTGGAAGAACTTCAACCACATTCCGAGGGAGTCTGGAGACATGGAGTCTGAATGGGCCATGTTCTTCACCTCTGTTGTTGAAGCGGCGGCCCAGAGCTGCAGCCGCAAGGTGGCCGGTGCATCTTGTGGTGGCAACCCCCGAACCAAGTGGTGGACACCAGTGGTGAGGGGGGCCATTAAGCTGAAGAAGGAGTCCTATCAAGCTTGGTTGGCTTGTGGGACTCCCGAAGCAGCTGAGGTGTACCGGCAGGCCAAGCGGAGTGCAGCTCGGGTGGTTGCTGAAGCAAAAACCTAGGTATGGGAGGAGTTCAGTGAGGCCATGGAACAAGACTTTTGGTCGGCCTCGAAGAGATTCTGGCAAACTGTCCGGCGGCTCAGGAGGGGAAAGCAGCTCCCTGTCCACACTGTGTATGGTGCGGATGGGACACTGTTGACTTCGACTGGGGATATCGTTGGGCGGTGGAAGGAATACTTTGAGGATCTCCTCAATCCCACTGATACGCCTTCCACAGAGGAAGCAGGGTTTGGGGACGAGGGGGATGACTCGCCTATCACAGGGGCTGAGGTCGCCAAGGTGGTTAAAAATCTCCTTGGTGGCCGGGCCCCGGGGGTGGACGAGATTCACCCTGAATACCTCAAGGCCCTGGATGTTGTTGGGCTGTCATGGTTGACACGCCTCTGCAACATTGCGTGGAGGTCGGGGGCAGTGCCTTTGGCATGGCAAACCGGGGTGGTGGTTCCTCTCTTCAAAAAAGGGGACCGGAGGGTGTGCTCCAACTTTAGAGGGATCACACTCCTCAGCCTCCCTGGGAAGGTCTATGCCAAGGTACTGGAGAGGAGAGTCCGGCCGTTGGTCGAACCTCGGATTCAGGAGGAGCAATGTGGTTTTCGTCCTGGCCGTGGCACATTGGACCAGCTCTTTACCCTCTCGAGAATTCTCGAGGGTTCGTGGGAGTTTGCCCAACCAGTTTACATGTGTTTTGTGGACTTGGAGAAGGCATTTGACCGCGTCCCTCATGGTTTTTTGTGGGGGGGTGCTTCGGGAGTATGGGGTATCGGGCTTATTGTTACGAGCTATTCGGTCTCTGTACGACTGTTGTGAGAGTTTGGTTCATATTGCCAACACTCGGTCGGAGTCATTCCCAGTGAGAGTTGGACTCCGCCAGGGCTGCCCTTTGTCACCGATCCTGTTCATAACTTTTATGGACAGGATTTCTAGGCGCAGCCAGGGAATGGAGGGTGTCATGCTTGGTGACCACAGGATCTCATCTCTGTTGTTTGTAGATGATGTTGTCCTGTTGGCTTCATCCAGCAATGACCTACAGCTCTTGCTGGGACGGTTTGCCGCTGAGTTTGAAGCGGCTGGAATGAGAATCAGCACCTCCAAGTCCGAGTCCATGGTCCTCATCCAGAAAAAGGTGGATTATCCTCTCTGGGTTGGGGACAGGCTCCTGCCCCAAGTGGAGGAGTTTAAGTATCTTGGGGTCTTGTTCACAAGTGAGGGGAAAATGGATCGAGAGATTGACAGACGGATTGGAGCAGCATCTGCAATGATGCGGACGTTGTACCGGTCTGTTGTGGTAAAGAGGGAGCTTAGTTCTAAGGCAAAGCTGTCGATTTATCAGTCAATCTACGTTCCTACTCTCACCTATGGTCACGAGCTTTGGGTAATGACCGAAAGAACAAGATCGCGGATACAAGCGGCTGAAATGAGCTTTCTCCGTAGGATTGCTGGACTCACCCTCAGAGATAGGGTGAGGAGCTCAGTCATCCAGGAGAGGCTCAGAGTAGAACCGTTGCTCCTCCACATTGAAATGAGTCAGCTGAGGTGGTATGGGCATCTGATGAGGATGCCTCCTGGATGCCTCCCACTTGAGGTGTTTCGGGCATGTCCCACTGGGAGGAGACCCCGGGGCAGACCCAGGACTTGGTGGAGAGACTATGTCTCCCAGCTGGTCTGGGAACGCCTTGGTACCCTCTCTGAAGAGCTGGAGCAGGTGGCTGGGGAGAGGGAAGTCTGGGCTTTTTTGCTTGAACTGCTGCCTCCGTGACCCGGACCTCCGGAAAAGCGGTAGAAGATGGATGGATGGATGGATGGTATACCTGAACTATGAGAGACAAAATGAGAAAAAAAAATCCAGAAAATCTCATTGAAGGATTTTTAATGAATTAATTGGTAAATTCCTCTGTAAAATAATTATTTGGTCAATAACAAAAGCTCATCTCAATACTTTATTATATACCCTTTGTTGGCAATGACAGAGGTTGAAAGTTTTCTGTAAGTCTTCACAAGGTTTTCACACACTGTTGCTGGTATTTTGGCCCATTCCTCCATGCAGATCTCCTCTAGAGCAGTGATGTTTTGGGGCTGTCGCTGGGCAACGCAGACTTTCAACTCCCTCCAAAGATTGGGTTGAGATCTGGAGACTGGCTAGGCCACTCCAGGACCTTGAAATGCTTCTTACGAAGCCACTCCTTCATTGCCCGGGCGGTGTGTTTGGGATCATTGTCATGCTGAAAGACCCAGCCACGTTTCATCTTCAATGCCCTTGCTGATGGAAGGAGGTTTTCACTCAAAATCTCATGATACATGGCCCCATTCATTCTTCCTTTACACGGATCAGTCGTCCTTGTCCCTTTGCAGAAAAACAGCCCCAAAGCATGATGTTTCCACCCCCATGCTTCACAGTAGATATGGTGTTCTTTCTCCTCCAAACACAACAAGTTGAGTTTTTACAATAAAGTTCTATTTTGGTTTCATCTGACCATATTGTGGCGAACATATTTTGACTGCATATGTATAGCACAGGATTGAGATGCTTAGAATTACATATGTATTCTGTGACCTCACGTCTTTGAAGGAACAATGTGTCTGGACCTCCTGGGGATTACAGCAGGAGGTGGAGGTGCCTTTGGCGAGGACTCTGAGAGGACTTCCTGACCTCCTGGGGTCAGATGGAGGATGAAGGGACTTGGGGGGATGTGATAACAATGTGATTCTGTCTTTGATGTCCCAAGTATAAAAGTGGGGGTTTGGGGGAGTTCGGTCTCTTATTCTGTTGAGATGAAGCTGGAGATGTGAGATCGTCAATAAACCTGAACTGAGAAATCATTCAGCCTCTTTATTTCACGCTCTCCACATTGGTGACCCAAGACGTGTAATGGCCGGAGACAGTTCCCCCGAACCAGACTCGTCAGGGACCGCTCGAGCAAGCACGGTCTCGATCAAGCTACCGGAGTTCTGGCAGGACAACCCAGACTCGTGGTTCCTCCAGGCCGAAGCCCAGTTCGCACTCGGGGGAATAACGGCAGATGACACGAAATTCTACCACGTCATCGCCAAGCTCGACAACCGCACAGCTTGATACGTGCGGAGCCTGGTGCAGCAACCGCCCGCTGGCGACAAATACAATGAGCCGAAGACTGCCCTCATCCAGTGTTTCACGCCCTCAGCCGAGGAGAGAGCTAGGACTGCACGACTTGGGAGGACGCAGACCAGTCGACCTGATGGAAGACATGCTACAGCTGAGAGGCACAGACAAGGATGATTTCCTCTTCAAGCACATCTTCCTGAGGACTCTTCCATCGCAGACGAGGGCGACCCTGACAGGCACTCATTTCGTAACCCAGCGGAACTTCCGCGCGCTGGCCCGAGAAGCACAGCGGATCCTCGACTCCTGCAAGGAGCAGGCAGCCACCGCAGCAGCGGCAGACCTCGGCGCAGTGGCCGGGAGCAGCGGTGGGCCAGAGGCGGCAGAATCGATCCCACCAACAATGGCAGCAACGAGGTCCCGACGCAGCAGAGGAGACGACCTCTGCTTTTACCATCGACGTTTCGCAGAGAGGGCGCGCAGGTGTGTACCGCCGGGCCAGTTCAAGAGCTCGGGAAACGCCAGGACCGGGAGTCATTAGCAGCATTGGCCCTCGGCGAGCGAAACAAGCTGCTCTACCTCACGGATGCGCGCTCTGGGCGGCATTTCCTCGTGGACACGGGCGCCCAAGTGAGTTTCATCACCCCAACCTACGCTGACCGGCGGACTGGCCCCCGTGGTGACGGAGCAACAGCGGCGAACGGCTCGAGCATTAAGACCTTCGGCGAAAAGACGCTGCTTCTGTCCTTGCACGGCCGCACTTATGAATGGACTTTTATTATAGCAGCGGTGAGTTTCAACATGTTAGGTGCTGATTTTCTGTGCTCACATGGGTTGTTAGTTGATCTTGCCAATAGACGCTTGGTTAATGCACTCTCTTTTTACTCCATTCCTTGTGCAGCTCGAGTGTCCCCGCCACCAGCACAGACCAACGTCGCCACAGCAGGCGGTAAGTTTCACACACTCCTCGCACAGTTTCCAGCACTCACAGTTCCCACCTTTTCTGCAACAGCTGCGAAACACGGGGTGGAGCACTTTATCACTACTGCTGGTTCCCCCGTCTTTGCGAAAGCTCGGCGCTTGGATGCAGCTTAAACTGTCCATAGCGCGCGAGGAGTTCGCCAACCTGGAAAGGTTGGGCATTGTCCGCCGTTCGAACAGCCCATGGGCTTCCCCACTGCATATGGTCCCTAAAGCCGACGGCTCGTGGAGACCTTGCGGTGACTTCCGCAGGTTAAACAACGCTACAGCGCATGACCGCTACCCCATTCCACATATTCAGGATTTTTCAGTACACCTGGCGGGGGCGTGCATTTTTTCTAAAATAAGACTTGGTCTAAAATAGACTTCCCCCACTGTATGATGTCAGATAGACATACAGACAGGTGACATCATGTAGAGTCTATATGACGTCATATAGACATATAGACAAGTGTCTTTGTCTATATGACATCATATAGACATATAGACAGATGTCTTTGACTATGTCATCAACGACAGGCATCACTCACGATGATCCTATGATCTCAGACATCATAGGACTCAAGATGCCGTCATATAGATATGTCTACATGATGTCATAGAGACATACAGACAGGTGTCTTTGACTATGTGATCAACGGCAGACATCACTCACGATGATCCTATGATCTCAGACATCATAGGACTCAAGATGCCGTCATATAGATATGTCTACATGATGTCATAGAGACATACAGACAGGTGTCTTTGACTATGTGATCAACGGCAGACATCACTCACGATCATAGCACTTGCTATGACCTATGATGATCCTATGATCTCAGGCATTCAGAGGATGGCCTGTGACGTCTGCATGATGTCCTATGATGACCCTATGAACTCAGGCATTGTAGGACTCGCGTTGCCGTCATATCATTCTATAAAATCAAGAAATCTGTGTGTCTGTCTGTGTGACACGATCATAGGACATCATAGGACGGGCTATGATTTCTGCCTGATGTCCTATGATGATCCTATGATCTCAGGCATCATAGGACTCGCAACGCTGTCATAAAGACATGATGTCTATATGACGTCATATAGACAGAGACATGTGACGTCATGGAGAGTCAATATGACGTCATATAGACATATAGACAGGCATCTTTGACTATGTCATCAACGGCAGGAATCACTCATGATGATCCTATGATTTCAAACATCACAGGACTCATGATGCTGTCATATAGATATGTCTACATGATGTCATAGAGACATATAGACAGGTGTCTTTGACTATGTGATCAACGGCAGGCATCACTCACGATCATAGCACTTGCTATGACCTATGATGATCCTATGATCTCAGGCATTCAGAGGATGGCCTGTGATGTCTGCATGATGTTCTATGATGACCCTATGAACTCAGGCATCGTAGGACTCGCGATGCCGTCATATTACTCTATATAAATTCAAGAAATCTCTGTGTGTCTGTCACGGCCATAGGACATCATAGGACGGCCTATGATGTCTGCATCATAGCAGAACCTATGATGTCCCTATGATGTCTGCATCATAGGACATCAAGCCTGCCTTCATGTCTTTATGATGTCATATACAGTGGGGCAAAAAAGTATTTAGTCAGCCACCAATTGAATCGGTGAATTCAAAAGGGGCCCAAGTCCAAGAAATATGTTTTTGCAGGAAATCAAATAAATTGCATATCTCAAAGGTAGTCTATGCCAGATGGTTCATACTTTACTCAGATATAGCACAAGGCCATAGCTTAGAAATGCTATAATATGAAGCATTTCACTTTTTTAATTTCAGAGGATTGGCAAACTAAAGTCCCTGGACTTGGGCCCTTCTTGAATTAAACAATAAGAACATATGAAAAGAAGCACATAACATCTATTTCTCACATGTTGAAAACGTTTTTTTTTTTTAATTATGCCATGTTTTGAACACCTTTTATGATCACTTTATATTCAAACTATTGTTTTGATAACTGCCAGCAAATGAGATTTTCATCTAAAAGTGGGCAGATTAACATAGAGGTCCATCTACTGGTAACTAATCGTCAAAGTCAGACTCATCTTCACGCCTAGCATCACAAACCGTTAAATTATTGAGGAACTGCTGAGCCTCTGGTGAAAGATATTTCGCCAATTTCTGAACATCTTGGATGACTGGTGCTGCCACCTATGACTTTAAGTTTAATCCATGCAGGAAGGGCCCAAGTCCTGGATTTGGGTCTCTCTTGCACTCAATGCATAAACAATGCTGTGAATAGTCAATGCATTAAAGTTGACTTGGGACGTTTTTGCACATAATCAGATAGCTTGTCTCTTAAAGTTCATTAAACATCTAATATCTGGGTTTTGAAAAAGTGTGGACTTGGGCCCTTTTGGAATTCACCGATTCAATTGTGCAAGTTCTCCCACTTAAAAGATGAGAGAGGTCTCCAATTTTCATCATAGGTATACCTCAACTATGAGAGACAAAATGAGAAAAAAAATCCAGAAAATCACATTGAAGGATTTTTAATAAATTAATTGGTAAATTCCTCTGTAAAATAAGTATTTGGTCACCTACAAACAAGCAAGATTTCTGGCTCTCACAGGCCTGTAACTTCTTCTTTAAGAGGCTCCTCTGTCCTCCACTCGTTACCTGTATTAATGGCACCTGTTTGAACTCAGTATAAAAGGCACCTGTCCACAACCTCAAACAGTCTAGACTACAAACTCCACTACGGCCAAGACCAAAGAGCTGTCAAAGGACACCAGAAACAAAATTGTAGACCTGCACCAGGCTGGGAAGACTGAATCTGCAATAGGTAAACAGCTTGGTGTGAAGAAATCAACTGTGGGAGCAATTATTAGAAAATGGAAGACATACAAGACCACTGATAATCTCCCTCGATCTGGGGCTCCACGCAAGAGCTCACCCCGTGGGGTCAAAATGATCACGAGAACGGTGAGCAGAAATCCCAGAACCACACGGGGGGACCTAGTGAATGACCTGCAGAGAGCTGGGACCAAAGTAACAAAGGCTACCATCAGTAACACACTACGCCGCCAGGGACTCAAATCCTGCAGTGCCAGATGTGTCCCCCTGCTTAAGCCAGTACATGTCCAGGCCCGTCTGAAGTTTGCTAGAGAGCATTTGGATGATCCAGAAGAGGATTGGGAGAATATCAGATGAAACCAAAATAGAACTTTATTGTAAAAACTCAACTTGTCGTGTTTGGAGGAGAAAGAACACCATACCTACTGTGAAGCATGGGGGTGGAAACATCATGCTTTGGGGCTGTTTTTCTGCAAAGGGACCAGGACGACTGATCCGTGTAAAGGAAAGAATGAATGGGGCCATGTATCGTGAGATTTTGAGTGAAAACCTCCTTCCATCAGCAAGGGCATTGAAGATGAAACGTGGCTGGGTCTTTCAGCATGACAATGATCCCAAACACACCGCCCGGGCAACGAAGGAGTGGCTTCGTAAGAAGTATTTCAAGGTCCTGGAGTGGCCTAGCCAGTCTCCAGATCTCAGCCCCATAGAAAATCTTTGGAGGGAGTTGAAAGTCCATGTTGCCCAGCGACAGCCCCAAAACATCACTGCTCTAGAGGAGATCTGCATGGAGGAATGGGCCAAAATACCAGCAACAGTGTGTGAAAACCTTGTGATGACTTACAGAAAACGTTTGACCTCTGTCATTGCCAACAAAGGGTATATAACAAAGTATTGAGATGAACTTTTGTTATTGACCAAATACTTATTTTACCGAGGAATTTACCAATTAATTCATTAAAAATCCTTCAATGTGATTTTCTGGATTTTTTTTTCTCATTTTGTCTCTCATAGTTGAGGTATACCTATTATGAAAATTGGAGACCTCTCTCATCTTTTTAAGTGGGAGAACTTGCACAATTGGTGGCTGACTATAAAATACTTTTTTGCCCCACTGTATGATATGATGCTGTCCTTGATGTCTTTACGATGTCATATACAGTGAACATCAGGACTCGCGATGTCATCATATAGACAAAAGCACCATGCCGTCATATACACAGTAGTACACAGCACTTTGCAGTAAGTCTGGAAATCTTGAAAAATATCACTAGATAAATTCAAGAAATCTTTGTCAGTGTGTGTGTAAATCTGGAACTCTTTCACCCATTCAAAGCAGTACATTATCGCTATGCCATCATCAGAGATCATAGGACCTAGGACATCTTCAAAGGTCAAACGTAGGTATGACTCACGATCATAGCACTCACTATGACATCATCACAGATCATAGGACTCACTAAGACACCATCAAAGATCAAAGGCAGGCATCACTGAATGAGTGCTGATGTGCTTGCTTACACCCTTGCTTACACCTGCTTTCTACAGGCATGGAGAAATACTTGCTTATACTTGGTTTTGAAGGGCATGCAAGGACATGCATGGGTATGTACTAGTTCGCATAAATTACCAAAGATGTGGACATTTCTGGGAAGCACACCCGAAAAGAGCACAAATCCAACCAGTTTTCTCTCTTTGTAGAACTTTTATGAATAAGGCTGAATAGAGTCAAAAAAAGGAATTGTGTCGTAGAATGTTTCCAGTAGGGCTGGGATATTTAATGATTAACTTTTTTGATTAATGTTGGCTGATTAACATTTTTTTTTAAACTGATGATTTCGGGTCACTTTCTGAGGTGGTGTCACTGGTTTGTCTCAGCAGCTGGCTCAGCATAAAAGAAGAGTAGGTCTTGTTTTTCAATGTTTAATTTTGCAAAGTTTACACCACACTGAACTGATCCTCCGGGGCACTCAGGGCACCTTAAGTGTGCTACCTCACCCTGCACACACCTCACTTCAAGCCCACACACCTGATGTAGTGCTGACTGGGACTGCTCACTCATTAGTATGACAATAAGAAGAGTATCTGTCAAAGTGAGCAGAGGAAAACACCAACTCCAGCAGACCACTCACTCCGATTTAGCCTATATATTCAATAAAATGCTCACCATTAAGGTCAGGATTACACATGTTCTCTGGAAATCGATGGAGAATTACCTTTTGTTTGAACTTTCACTTGCTGATATAATTAAGAAAGTGACCTTAATTAGAAGCACTGACTTCTTGACTTTTTGTTGAGTGTGAGGGCCACAAGTACACTCAGTGAATGGAATGCAATTAAAAGTTGCTGAAGTATACTTCGTTTTCATTGATTATTTCTTTCAAGTTTAGCAGTTAATCACAATTATAGAAAAATGTGTAATTAATTAGTTGTTTTTTAACCAATACACAGCAATAACTATCAGCATTTCCAATGTGATTTTTTTCTCTTATTTATTTAGATTGTTTAGAATTAGGATAAAAATATTCATTGTCAGTATAGTTACCTTGTATAAAAACAAGCAAAAAAAAGTCACTTAAGCACATGTAACGGAGTAAATGGAACTAGTTACTCCCCACCTCTAAGGATATCAGTTCATAAATGCCTTCTCCTGAATATATGATGGTCCTACATGACAGTGAGCAGTCTGACACCTTGTAAAGTGCAAGTTATTTAAAACATGGCAAAAGCTACCATGTAATTAATAAGATTAAATTGATTAATTGCCACTGAGGGGTAAATAGCACTTTGTCTTCCACTTGGATGTTAATTCCTCAATAATGGAGGGCAAAATGTGCTTAAGGAATGACCTTTGACCCCTCTCATAATTGTCCGTTCTTCTTACTGAAGGAGACTGAGCTGATTAATTCTGCAAATAGCTGATAATTGTTATCACCTAAGATTAAAGTCTGTAAACACAATCACACCTGCAGGCTTCTATATTCATTTCTGTCCCCCAGCTTTTGTCTAAAGCAGACTACAACCGAGATGACTTTTTTCCCCCCTGATTGAGACACGTCCCCTGTCACTCATGAACGCATGTGGACAAACTTCTCACACATGGCTCCTTTCACTCCCTTTGTCCCGCTCTCTGCCCCTGGGCATTCTTCCCATTGGTTACCAGTTGTCATGGCTTCAGGAGCCCCCGTGTAGGCTTCAAAACTGGAGGGATTAAAGGCGGCCATTTTGGAGGACAGCTGGACCAGGTTTGGTCCCTGTCCCGCTCCTAGTCACCCGTGGTGGGGGTGGGTGGAGGGGGTTCATTGTGTGGGGATTAGAGCTTCCTGTGTGTCAGCTCATTACATGGGGGAGTGCAGGGGTGACAGGGTGATGGGGGTGAGTTAGAAAAGAGTGAGGGGGAGAAATGAAAGAGAAAATGAAAGAGAGCGGGTATGAAAGAGAGTATGACACGGAGAGGGGATGGTGGTGGTGGGGGGGGGGGGAGGGGGGTAGCAGCCTCTACAGCTGCACCCTCAATTGCACTCATACAGGCTCTGATTATCCTTTTCACACACACACACACACACACACACACATGCAGTGGTGGGGAGCTGAAACATACTAAAAGATACTGAGAGCAAAAAAAAAAAAGAAAAAAAGAATTAGGAGACAGCGAGCCCAATGCTTCAGACAAAGGACACCCCCACCCCCCAAATCCAGACTGGAACAAACATGAGAAAAGTGACCACAGAATAAGTCACACGGGCGGAATACTCAAACAGATACATGACTTCACAAAGCCGCATACACAGCAAAAACACACACAAAAAAGCCACTAGAAGAGCAACAAACACATCTCTTCTCTTCACATTGCTTTTGTTTTATTTATCTTTTATACATCACATGGGAACATGTTTTGTCACTGCTAGAAAAAAAAAAAAGGAGCGTTTACAAAGAGGAAGCGAAGCAGGAATGAGTACTGGTGTGGGAGCAGAGAACTCTCAAGTGCTTTGAGGGAGCAGAGGAGGGTGGTGGCGTTATAATGGATTGTGGGGGGGGGGGGCTCATTCTTTTTTGATGAGGTGAAAAAAAAATCGCAATCATTAATACAAATATAGTGAGGCTGCTGGTAATTTTGTCAGCGCTCAATTACAAAAATACTTTTACTGTATCTAGAATAGTCGCAGTGATGTGCACAGACTTTTCAGGGGCAGGTGCTCAACCCCCCCCCCCCCCAAAAAAAAGGGTCACATTAGGGACTCATACACCAGTCACACAGAATTAACTGGATGTCAAAATATAGTTATTAGACATTAAAATACATTTGATTGGCAACTGGTGTCTCCATGGGGGAAAATGAAACTCTATAATACCTTTGAAGAAAAAAAAAAAAAATGCTCTCCAGAAGGGCACTTCAGAGGGCAGAGGGCAGAGGCAGGTGCACACGCGTGTGCCTGGGTGCTGGCATCCCCTACTGCAAAAAGAGCATTTTTAAGCTATATCTGCCACAAAGCGCTTTAAAATGGAACACAATTGTCACTTTTTCACATACATTTAATGAATTGTTCCTCAAAAATGTGCAATTTGGACTTTTCCTATGAATTACCTGTCTTGTTGTGCCACTTCTCTCCAATTTCAAGCATTTTTCATGAAAATCCCTAATCTCCTTGCAACTTTTGTACTTGTTAGATTTTTTTTAAACATAAATTACCTATTGTTTCTGCAATAAATTTGAGACCCTTTATCCTCATAAATTTCTTAGCATTTTTTATCAAAAGAGCCACTTGTTATGGGCAAATTGGCCACATGTGGCTGCAGAGCTGCAGGTTGTAGTCCCCTTGATCTAGCACAAATATTAAGATCATATTATCGGCAGCATTGAGATTACAGTCATCGCTAACGAGTTTGTTTCAGTAGATGTTTTTGACACAGTGCAACTCAGCACATCACAAAGATGCATTCAGCAGCATCGCATTTAAACAAAAAGAAACTAATAATAAAAAGACACAAAAAAGGTAACTGCAGCTCATATTTACAATCATTCGCCATTATTAATATGGCCTGTTTTGGTATGGAGTTCACTATGTAAATACTGGACACGCTTCCTTAAAATCAGCTTAAACTGGTTGATACTATAAAGTACATGCTGAAATAGCAAGAAAAACTACAAACATTTTTTAAAATCTTGGCATTGCTGTGTAGTGTGTAATATTAAGGCCTCACTGTGTTCATTGAGATAGAAAAATACATCACTAAAATACTACATTCACAGATGTCCTTTTCCTTTATGGCACTACATTATAAACTATGGTAGCTCTATCTGCCTAATACAAAATATCAATTAGAATTAAATCTAGAAATCTTCTATTAAAAAATACATTCCCTTGTCAGGACCCTTAAAAACATTCTAAGTAGTAGTGTCCATCGTCTCTCCTGTTACATCAGAACCCATTGGCAAAGGATCTGTACTTTCTCCCTTCTCAGGGGATTTAGTCAATCCCTGTTTCTCATCCTGCTGACCAGGGTTCTTACTGGCTGAATGTAAACTGCGATCCTCTGCAAAGTCACTGTCATTGGTTTGAGCCTTGGAGGGTGTGCTGGTAACTCCGGGGTGAGTTTTCATGTGCCCCTGTTGGAAAGGACCGCACACAAAGGCAATTTAATCAACAACCACAACAACGTGCTTAAATACGGACATATTACACTATTAAAGAGTCCCCACTCTCACCTTAAGTCCACTTCGGCTTGCATACGCTTTTCCACAGTGGGAACAGCTGTAAGGTTTATCTGGACGAGAGGGCTGAACGTGTGGTGCTGGTACAGCTACAGCAGGCTCAGACTCCACTGAAGATTTTTCAGATTTGGCATGGCCCTTCTCCAGAGCAGTCTCCTTCTCTTTATCAGCACCCAACACCGACAAGGCCTCTCTGGGTGCTTTGGATTCAGTTTTTGACCTAATGTGGACATCATCGCTTTCCTGTGCTTCATGTGATGATGCACTGGCACATGCCTCCCCTGCTTCTGGGATAGCGTTAGGGCTGGCAGTGGGGGTATGTGCAGGTTCAGGATTTGCAGCGGTGAGTCTTGGGTCAGAACTAGAACTAGAGGTGGGCTCATGAGTGGAGAACCCTTCCTCATTATTAACCCCTCTGTGCAGCATATCACTTCCCACAGCGGGTTTTGAAATACAGAGAGAGAGCGGGGTGTCATCTGCCTCTGAGTCACAATTCGTTAAAGCTGAGGGGGCTTTGAATGGGTTGTTTCTGCAAAGGTCAGCTTGGGTCTTCTGCTCAGAGTACATGGAGCCATTCACGAAGCTATCCTCAGCTTGGGCGTTGTCTCCCAGACGCAGGGGGTCCTCTCTTCCTGCTGAAGGAGGATCACGGGTCAGGGGTGGACTAACACTGGGTGTTAAGCCCTCAGATTCCTCAGTTCTCAGGGAATCATTAGGTGTGGACTTGGAGCCTGTTGTTAAGGCCAGAGGATGAAGCTGTTGTCCTTTAGACGGGGAGCTAATGGAGTCGGTCTCTCCACCATCAAAAGTGGTATTCTCCATTTCTGTAGCATCTTCAGGCGGCATCACTTCATCGGGTGGTATTTGCCCTACAAGGTGCAAGCGGACGTGGTGCTGAAGAACCAGGGCGTTAGTGAACTTGCGTGGGCACAGAGGGCAGGAGTTCTGGGCACGGGTGTTAGGTGGCCTCGCCCGATGAGTGGCCAGGTGGGCCCTAAGGCTGCCCTTGGTAGAGAAGGAGCGTCCACACAGCTTACAAGGGAAGGGGCGCTCTCCGAGATGTGTGGCCTGGTGCAAACGGAGCGCTCTGGGGCAGCTGAGGACACGCAGACAAACGCCACACTGATTTGCAGTCTGGACGGCGGGCAGAGAAGGGGTAACCGTGGTGGTTGCTGTGCCTGAACCTGTGACTCCCTTTGTGTTCTCCTGCCCTGCAGCATTAGCACTTGGGCTTAGTCCAAGGGCCGCCAACATTTCCCTTCTATATGCACTGGAGGTGGTGCTCAGGTCGTGCTCGTGTGCGTCCCCACTGGCTTCAGCAGTAGTTTGTGAGGAGGTGGAGGGAGAAGAGGAAGAAGAGCCACCTCCTTGTGGCTGCTTTTCAAGCTTCTGCACCAGCCGCTGTAACTTGGATGTGTCTGAGGTCTGGGTAGAGCTGCTGGGGGAGGATGAGGAAGGAGAGGAGGTGGATGGTTTGGGAAAAGGTGGGAAAGGGAAGGGCAGCTGATGGGCCGAGGTGAGGTGGGAGGTGGACGGGTGGCCCGACGGCCGGAGAAGCGTGAGGTGGTGAGGAGCTGTACCTCCAGGAAAGAGAATCTTGGGCAGGTGGGCCAGTTGGGAGTATGGGGAAGCTGTATGGAGGGCAGAATGAGGAGGGGTGTTTTCATCAAATCGCTGCTGCTTTGCTCCTTTAAACTGACTCCCCATGGTGGAGGAAGAGGATGAAGAGGAAGATGAGGAAGCCAGAGCAGTGCTAGTTGCACTGGCAGCAGCAGCAGCAGCTGAGGCTCTGTTCAGCTGCAGCAGTGAATGGGCAGTGGACAGCAGCGCCATGTCCACAGAGGGGGGAAGAGGCAGTGAGGAAGGTGAGGGTCGAGCGGACCCACCAGACAGAAACCCTAATGCCATGCTGTCTGTCATCCCAGAAACACTTCCTTTCACTCCATTAAATGCTTCATCATCGTCGACCCGCCGTTTACGCCTTCGCTGGATGCCCCCCGAAGCCGATCCGCTCTGCGTTTGCTCAGACAGCGCCGGGGGCAGCAGAGAGAGAGACAGCTCTGGGTTCTGCTCTCTGTGGCGCAGGAAATGAGCTTTGAGGTTCCCTCTGGTTGTGAAGCGACTCAAGCACACCGGACACTGATAGGGCCTTTCACCTGTATGAGACCTCAAATGGATTTGTAGGGACGAATCGCTGCTCAACACTTTGCCACAAAAACGACAGATGTGCTGGGGGCGCCCTGATGAGGAGGCAGAGGAGCTGGACGTGAGGTCCTGTGGGTGGCTGGCGGCAGGGAGAGGGGGAGTTGGGAAAGTAATACCGTTGCTGTGACCAAATGACGATGTGTTGGATGACTTCTCATGGAGGTAGCGTGGCGGTATTCCCAGTGAGAAGGACAAAGGGTGTAGGGAGGCCACAGAGGAGCTGATAGTGGATGAAATAGATGAAGAGGATGATAATGAAGAAGAGGTAGCGGAGGATGAACCTCGGGTGCCATTAACATGCAAAGTGCCTGATTTGGAGACGGCTACAGTGGGGAAGAGGGAAGATGGAAGACCAGTCAAAAGTGATGATGATGATGATGCTGTGGTTACTGGAGTGGCAGTGGAGGGGTGTGTTGGTGATGAAGATGTTGCTCCTGTGGGTTTCTGGCTGCTGTCTGTGCCACTGCCCTGTGCATTATTATCTTGCCCAAAGACAGCCCCTCCAAGCCTTAGAACATGCCTACAGATCTCTTCTGTTATCTGCATCTGGTGGATTTGGCGCTGCTGTAAAACTCTCAGCTCTTCCAAGAGAACTGCCAGGGTTGGAGGTACTTGGATCTGTCCCTGAGCTCCTGGTGAGCTGGAGGTTTGCCGCTGTTGCGGACTGGAGCCATCACTGCGAGGAGGCACACACTGGGCATTAGAAGAGGAACTGGAGGTAGAGGTGGTGGCCGAACTGCCCATCGGTGGAGAGGTCATGGTGGAGTGGGAGCTGTGGGAGCTGTGAGAACCGGAGGTCTGGCTCAGCGGTGGAGGTGACTGAGTCTGGGATGACAACGACGGGTGAGGAAAATCCGGGGAGAGGGAGGAGTGGGTGTTGGGGAGGGAAGTAGTGAAGGGGGTGATGTGGCTGGGCCAGTGGGGAGGAGGGGAGCTCTCGCTGGGTAAGGAGGGCGCGTGGAGCCCTCCAGGAGATGGGCGAGGGGCCAGAGGCGGCTGGCAGTCTTGGATCGACGTGGGGGATGAGGAAGACGATCCTGATGAGGTCACCTCTGAGCCCAGAGATGTGGATGGCGACTTTATGCCCAAGTTGTCATCTGAGGATGGACAGAAAAAAGAAAGATAAGAACTTTATGAAATCTCTTAACTTCATTAAAACTGTCTGCTTCAGTTACAAAGTTTGTTTGTTCCCTTACTTCCAGTTAATGTTTACAAATCTAGTTTGAAAATTTATGTGCATTCCAAAAGATACTGTTACTCCATCAAAAGAAATTCCTGCAAGCCAGTGGTCTTGAACAAGCAAATAAACAAGTGGAAGAAACTCCGCTGTCTATCACGAGGCTTTGTAATATCTTGTCTCAATCTGTGCTCTCCGGAGCAAAACTCCTCAAACATCTTGCACACACAAAAAAGCTCACAGACCACCTTGCTGCTATGGCAACACATTTTAGAGGACAATGGGCATCACCACGACAACCCATAGTCCCTCTTAACCCACTCCCCTCCCGACAGCAGTTACGTCTTTCATCTCCCTATTCACCCTCCCCCCTTACGTCACAGTGGAGGGCCAGGGGTCAGGCCAAGCTAAGGGTTCTGTGCACTGTCCAGGCACTCTGATTGGTCAACAAATTTGACCTCTCCTGTTCAGGGGTCAAATTCTTTCAGAAATCTTGAGCACAAGAGTGAGAAAGAGTAAAAAGGAAGAAAGGGGGGGAGGGTAACAACAATGACGAGACAAACTAACTGCTCCCTCCTGAAGAGATAGTGATGGAATGAAAGACTGTACCTCTGAGAAATTCCTTCATTACGACCCCAGAACCTGCAGGAAGACCCAAACTAAAATTTCAAACTTTACTTTTTCAGTGTTGACGGTTTGACCTGCAGAGGTTGGTGCATGCACTTGCTTACACAAAAGCAAATGCCTCTTATAACCTCTAACTTTTTTAGCACCCCCCCCCCAACTGTGTAGGAGTATACAGTCAATAGCACTAAAGGGTGAGAACGTGGAAGAAAGAAAAAGAGGGGAGGGAAGTATTGAAGAAGGTGGAAAATTGGGGGGGGGTGCATAAGGAAGAAAAGAATGAAGAGCTAAAGTAGAACAGAAGGGTGGAAGATTAATCTTTAGCAAAAAAAACACACCACCTTCCCTTCCCCCAACCCATGCACCTTATTGTTAACAAATAAGAGAGCCCTATACTAATCAAAGAGCTCCAGCAGTCAGCGCTGAGCAGCCTGTAGAACAGGAACAGCGCATGAAAATGGCCCCACATGTATGTTAGTTAATCCCACTCACAAGGACCAGTTTATTGGCCACGACCAAAGTACCCAAGGCCTCTTTTTATTGGGTCCCATAACAATAAATGACTGGGAAGAGTTTCTTTAGGTTACAAAAATCTCAGAGGTCTTGTGTAAATAAGTGCCACGGTAATGAATAACACTAAAAGTCAAAAATCCTTTCCCCCCCCCCCCACCAAACAAAAAAATCTTTCCTTTGGTTAACTGCACATGAAGTCAACCGGCAGGCCACATTATATGATATTTTTAAGTAAAGCGCAAACAAAAAAAAAGCAAGCGTTTTTTGTTTTGTTTTTTTTTCTTTCTTGAAGATGTCACCTACCGTGCGTTTGCAGCCGTGGGCCCCCTGGATCCGCGTTCACGAGATGCTGTGGTCTCTTCTGCTTCCGGCGTGACATGATTCACGGCGAGTCGGGCAGAGAGGGGGGCATCAGATGGCTCAGCGGCACTGGCCACGTTGCTTTTGCGCGCTCGGAAGAGCCTCTGAACGCATCCAGAAGTTCCAATGCCAAGAAAATAAATTAAATAAAGAGTTCGTGAAAAGAGTTGTCTTCCCTGGAAGTTTCCTCCCCCCCCCCCCACCACCACCTTTTTTTTTTTTTTTTTTTTTTGAAGTGGAGTTTGGAAATGCGCCGGGCTGCCGCGGTGTCATATGAAGCAGCCCGTGGGTGTGTGTAGCTGTTTTCTAAAGTCTCTTCTACCCCCCCTCCTAAAAAAAAAAAAAAAAAAAAAAAACTTGTCCAATTTGCGCCCCTCCTCTCCCGCTGCATGCACATGCAGAGAACACACACATATACACGCATGCACACACACACACAGAACCACTCCTTGTTCTATGACATTTGCATTTGAATGGTGCGCAACACACAAGCCTCCCCGGCTCCCTCTTTCTCCTTTCTTTCCAGCTTTATTTTCTTTACACTCTCACACTGCAGCCATAAACTTCCAATAAAACAGCGACAGTGGAGTCAAAGCGGTTGGATGTCTACAAAATATATATATATAAATGAGCCTACTTCTTTTTTTTTTTCCAAGACAAATTCATTTTAAAAAAATCAAACTAAGATGCACTGTCATGAATGTAACAGGTAGACTTGTCACAGGTGATTACGCTTTGCTCCACAGCACCGATACAGTGCCGATAATGAAATTCCCCCCCCCCCCCGCATCTATGATAATTAGCTGCATGGCAGGTGGTTTCTGACAGCAAGAGTCAAAATCAGCCTGGTTGTTATTGTGCTGGAGAGTAAAGATAGCGCCATATCTACCATTCGGTTTCAACAGGGCCACTTATCAACAACAGTGCAGTAGCAAGAGGAACCACACATCCATCCCACACGCACGCATGTAATTCGTGTGTTATCGCCAAATGCATAATACTCCCCCCCCCCCACTCACCCCCCTACAAAAAAAACCCCATCACATCTTACACTGGAGCTCCATTTAAAAGGGAGAGAATAGATGGGAATCTTTGACAATGGTGCGCTGGACACAGTTGAGTGAGCATCTCCCCTCTCTCACTATGAACCCCCGGATCCGCTGCTGCACAGTACAATGCCCCTCTTTCACCCCCTGCCTTTACTCCTGTACCACGTGGAGAAATGGATAAAAGCAAGAGGGGGGGGAGAGGGAGGAGGAGGTGGTGCAGGAGGAGGGGGTGCCATATTTAAGTAGGTGGCTCACACAATGCATATAGACAGTCCTCCCCTGAGGCTGAGCAAGAAAACTGGGCATTACTTGATTTCCGGGAACATGATTGTCACTCAGAGGGGTACAGTTAAAGCCGGCAGGGTGCTTGACTTTACAACCCCGTTTCCAAAAATAGCTGTGATCCTGTAAATGAATACACAATGAAACAATCGTTAAATCCAGCAAACTTCATATTGAATGAAACAAAACATCAAGTGTTCTGGAATGTAACTGTCTTTCACAGTATTGTGTTGTTTGTTTTTGTATCTTCCATATGATTTCAAATTCAGAATTGTCTGACCAGTTCATTATGTGGACTCCTTTGGGTCGCACGGTGTTGAAATACTGTTGTAGATGGTAGACCTGGCCTGACATAAAAGGAATCATCTGGATGGCAGGTTATGATGCCTCTAAAATGTTGCGCTTTAAAGGGGTCATTGACTAAAAAATTGTGTTTTTGTGGGTTTTAACCTTCTGAAATGCATCTATTGGCCACGTAATTGTTGAAAAAAATATCTAAACACTCATTTCTCTTAGGGCGCATTCAGATGGCCACTGTTTGGGCCGGACCAAAGGACTAAACAATGGCTTCCACAGATAGTTTGGTTCATTTGGTGCAGTCTGAACGCGCATTGGAACTCTGGTGCGCAGCAAACAAGTGAAGTCTGGTCTCCCTGAAAATGGGGGTCTCACTTCTCTTGCAAATGTACAAAGTGTGGTGCGCTCCACTTGCAGTATGAATGCAAATGGAGTATGCAGCAGACCGAAGGGCGGAAGTGCCCCTTGGCGTTTGTGTAACCATAGCAACACGTAGTCTGAGAAGAGGAAGTGGTGTTTACCATAATACATTTTGGGTAGAAAATAACAGTAAAGACAACCGCGCAAATCAGAGAAATCCTTTTACCAGTGACAGCCCAGGAGAAAAGTTAAAAAATGTCTTGTTTGTGGCGGACAAACAACCTGGTTGGAGGGTGCGGATTTCCGTTTTTGGTCCTGGCCAATCGATGAGCCTGATTTTTCTTCTTCGCAGAGATTTTTTCTTCCTGTTCTGTAGTGGTTTCGGCTACAGTGCCCCAAACGGTTGTTGTAACTGCCTGACGTTGTCCAGGCAGTTTGGTCCGCTGCAGTGTGAATGCAAACCAAAACAAACGAAGGTGTGAAAATTCTTGGGATTCCACGCCTAGTCGAACGAGAGCCCCAGACTATGCTGGTCTGAATGCAGCCTTAAAAAAAACACCTAGCCTTCACATAGTTTCAGTCTCTGATTAGCTGTTGTAACTCTTCAGATTTGTAAAGTTTGCCCAGCCTTGATACCCTCCCCCTGTGCTATTATCGGCCAGCCTAGCTGTCTGTCTGCAAACTTGTAGATGGGCAGGGAGCCCAAACAAGGTGTTAGTGTCAGAGCTAACAGTGCTACGAAGGAGTTAACTTACCAAGTACCGTTTATATTATTTTCTTTAGACTAGTAAAGACTCTTTAGACTCTTCTAAGGAAGACCCAGTTCTGGAGCTCAGATCGGGCCCAAATTTTTAACATTTTTCCCACCGGCATCCCGAGCCAGCTCTATGAATTTCAGCCCCCAACTCCCAGCGGTTATACCTTTTCCACTTCTGTGTTTATTTAATAGCTTCCCTAAGATTTCCCTAAACTTCCACATATCTGGGAAGGCTGAAATTTACAGAGGTTACTGGACTTAATATTATAGCCATAAATCCAAATTTTCAGACCCCAAACTCCAGTGGTTATACCTTTTATACCTCCATACCTCCTTTTATACCTCCTCCGGTTATACCTCCAGTGGTTATACCGGCCCCCGGTCCGGACGGCGTGTCTCCCTCCACCCTGAGACACTGTGCGAAAGAGCTGGCTCCTGTCTTCACAGACATTTTTAACACCTCCCTTAAGCTATGCCACGTGCCGTCCTGCCTCAAATCCTCCACCATCATCCCTGTCCCCAAGAAGCCACGGATCACTGGACTTAACGACTACAGACCTGTAGCGCTCACCTCTGTAGTCATGAAGTCCTTTGAGCGCCTGGTCCTGCCCCACCTCAAGTCCATCACCACCCCCCTCCTGGACCCGCTGCAGTTTGCCTACCGAGCCAACAGGTCTGTAGACGACGCAGTCAACCTGGCCCTCCACTCCATCCTGCAGCACCTGGACTCCCCGGGAACCTACGCCAGGATCCTGTTTGTGGACTTCAGCTCCGCATTCAACACCATCCGCCCCGCTCTGCTCCGGGACAAGCTGTCCCTGCTCAATGTGCCTGACTCCCTCTGCAGGTGGATCATCGACTTCCTGACGGACCGGAGGCAGCATGTGCGGCTGGGAAAGACTGTCTCAGACTCTGCTAGCATCAGCACCGGATCACCCCAGGGCTGTGTACTTTCCCCCCTACTCTTCTCCCTTTATACCAACTCCTGCACCTCCAGCCACCAGTCTGTCAAGTTGATCAAGTTTGCGGACGACACCACCCTCATCGGGCTCATCTCCAACGGCGATGAGTCCGCCTACAGGAGAGAGGTGGCCCAGCTGGCGTCCTGGTGCAACAACAACAACCTGCAGCTGAACGCTCTGAAGACAGTGGAGATGATTGTGGACTTCAGGAAAGTCACAACCCCTCTGCCCCCCTCACCCTCACAGGCTCTCCCATCACCACTGCTGATTCCTTCCGCTTCCTAGGCACCACCATCACCAGGGACCTCAAGTGGGAGCCAACCATCAGCTCCCTCATCAAAAAGGCCCAGCAGAGGATGTTTTTCCTGCGGCAGCTGAGGAAGCTCAAGCTACCCACCAAGATGTTAGTGCAGTTCTACACAGCCATCATCGAGTCCATCCTCACCACCTCCATAACCGTGTGGTACGCAGGAGCCACTGCCAGGGACAGACTAAGGCTGCAGCGCGTCGTGCGCACTGCTGAGAAGGTGATCGGCTGCAAGCTCCCATCTCTCCAGGATCTGTACATCTCCAGGACCCGGAGGCGTGCTGGCCGGATCATAGCCGATCCCTCACACCCTGGTCACGTACTGTTTGCCCCTCTCCCCTCAGGTAGAAGACTTCGGTCCATCCAGACTAAAACCTCCCGTCACATGAACAGCTTCTTCCCCTCTGCCATCAGACTGCTGAACACTAAGTGACTTGTTGACTCTCGTGCACTATGTACAGCAGTTCAACCAGACTCATGTCAATCATCACTGTTTTCTTCCTGCATTACCAACTGCACTATATGGTTCTCCACATTATCTGCTGCTCGCTAATATATTTTAACTGCTGACTAGTATTACTCACTTATTCTACACTTTATTGCATGTATAGTTTATTTCTTTTATTTTATCATGTTTAATGTTGCAGCATTGCACCGAGACAAATACCTAGTTTGTGTACTACATGAACAATGGCAATAAATCTGATTCTGATTCTGATTCTGATTCTTTTCCACCTCTGTGTTATAACTCCCCTATGTTTGTTCATTAAAGATTTCCCCTCCTAAACTTCCACATATCCGGGGAGGCTGAAATTTGAGGATGCACACCCTCGTAACCTCAGCACAGCACATATCAAATTTGAGGCCAGCCTGGCGAACGGTTTGGGAGATACACATGGAAAACACACACACACACAGACAGACATTTCTTGCATTATGATATGATGATTTTAGTCACTCTAATATACATCGCTGTTTCCACCTGGCTCACTAATCCACAATCGATGATATATCAAGTATCATTCTGGCTTATTTTGTTATAATTTTGCTGTGATGCTACATCAAACCATTAGCATTAGTATCGCTAACCCAGACCCAAAGTGGCTAGCTGAAGCTAGCATCTTAGTCACTCATTCATGAATGTTTCTGTACTTATTGTACTCCACAGACTGGTCATAAGCTATGTTCTGATCCACAGTGTACTTCAACTGTATTCCCTACTCCCTGCTCCATTCTCAGGGAATATCAGTTAACTGCCCTTCACAGAATTTCTCCATTTGAAACACCCTGTAACTGTCGGCCCCCTCCTGTCATGATCCCGGGCATGAGTGGGTGCCGTACCCAGTCTTCAGTTTTAGTTCGTCTTTTTCTGTCTTTCATTGTTTTCCCCGGTTGCTGTATTTGGTTCTTATTAATTATGATCATTCTGTTCTTGCAGTGTTATTAGTTACATTAGTTACAAGGGACAGCGCAGGCTGTTCCTGCTGAGGAGACTCAGGTCTTTTGGTGTACAAGGGGCGCTGCTGAAGTCATTCTATGACACGGTGGTGGCATCAGCCATCACTTTTGGAGTGGTCTGCTGGGGCAGTGGCATTACTGCAGCCGATAGGAAGAGACTGAACAAACTGATTAAGAAAGCTAGCTCTGTCCTGGGGCAACGCCTTGATCCGATGGAGGAGATAGGAGAGAGAAGGACGGTGGCTAAACTGTCATCTCTGCTGGAGTCCGAGTTCCACCCTATGCAGGACATACTGGATGCACTGAGGAGCTCATTTAGCAGCAGACTACATCATCCCAGGTGCACAACCGAGAGGTTTCGTAGGTCCTTCCTACCAACGGCTGTCAGACTGTACAACCTAAGCAGGGCTGCTCGCAGAGATAGCAAAATGACGTAACAAACTAATAGTTTTTTGAATGCAAAAGATGCAATAGACTTACACAATGGTCCTCTCCGGCATACAACTAGGAACATACCGGTCGCTATGGAGGGTGAGAATATGTATGGGCACATAATCATACCATGTAGGATAACTAAATAGACGGTTATGCTGTTTCATCCCACCTAGCAACAATGCTCTGCACTGTGTGTGTTTATATATTTACATATTTATTCCATCTAGCTACAATGCTCAGCACTGGGTGTGTTTATATTTATATATCTATATATTTATTCCATCTAGCTACAATGCTCCGCACTGTGTTTTTATATATCTACATATTATTCCATCTAGCTACATTGCTCCGCACTGTGTGTGTTTATATACTTGCATATTTATTCCACCTAGCTGCAATGCTCCGTACTGTGGGTGTTTATATATTTACATATTTATTCCATCTAGCTACAATGCTCTGCACTGTGTGTTCATATATTCATATATTTATTCCATCCAGCTACAATGCTCTGCACTGTGTGTCTGTGTGTGTGTGTGTGTGTGTATATATATTTTATAGTAATATGTACATATGTATATTAGCTGCTCTTGCTTGCTTGTTTTTTTTCTTGCCTTCTGATTGTTGCTCTGAGTGTTGCTATCCCTGTGCTGTTGCAATCCTGGAATTTCCCCGTTGTGGGACTAATAAAGGCTTATCTTATCTTATCTTATCTTACATTTTGGGATTGTGTTGTTCTTGTGTCATTATGGTTTTCGGTTTGTGTTTTATTTTGACAGTGCTGCGCAGCTCCTGGCCGTCAAACTGGTTCGTGGGCTGCGCAGCTGTCATTGATTGTACTTCTTTAGCCACTCATGTTCCACACCTGTTGCCCATCTAGAAAACGGTATTCAAGGGCACGACAACTTGTTGTTGTCGTGTCCTTCCATTCCGCTGGATATCCTCAGCTGTTGCTTACTCTGAGTGTTTTGGGCTGTTGTCGAGGAGAACGGGAGAGCTCCGTCCAGGTCAGTGTTTTCCCCTTTTTTGCCCAGCGTTCCCAGGTGTTATGTTGGGAAAATGGTACGAGATGGAGAGCTTGTAGAGGGACATCCAACTCAACTTTATTATGCAGAATGTTCAGCTATATACAGAGTGGGCCGTGCCCACCTGACGTCACCCTGTGGGTGGGCACGGCATCTCAGACACATATATTTCATTCATAACACCAGGCTTCTGCCTGCCTGTTGACGTTGAGCCCCCGCTCTCCTCCAGCGCCCGTGCCATCCATTATTTGTATGTGTAGCGTGCTATTTGTCTGTCTTTATGTTAATAAATGTGCAAACCACAGTGAGCACTTGGTGTCCTTCAACAGCCCTTAAAAAGGGCGATTTATGACACCTCATCCATGTGTTACCATGGTAACCATGGACACGTACTGTACCTTGTTAATAATCTTAGCAACAATAGTTTGTTTTACTCGTATCTGATGTCCAATGGTTTATGGGTAATCTTTTTGTCAACTTGCAGTGAAGTGATGTACGGTTGTTCATTTTTTCCCTGTTCAGTTCTCAGTTTTCTTTGAACTGAAGACCTTCGCTCCCTTCGGTTTGGAATCTCACTTAATATGGCAGAATTATCTGTGCAGTCCACTTTGGAGTACACTATTGGGCGATCAAAATGCACATATCTATTATACAACAGTTAGTTCCGACCAAGCAATTTGATTGGACAATAGGGATTCCAGGAGTTACTATATTCCACGATAACTGTACTCCAACGTTTCACTGGATATGTATCACTCCACTTCAAAGGTGTTCTACTAACTGTGTTCTAGTAACAGTTAATTACTAACAGTAATTAACAGGCTAAAGCTTCTGGCAGGTATATCTGGCTCTGCATTACATTGGTTTTATTCATATTTTTCTGAGAGGAGTTTTTCTGTAAGGGTGGGTGAGTTTTATTCTTCCACAGCCTCCGTGACATGTGGGGTTCCACAAGGTAAAATCCTGGGTCCATTATTATTTTCCTTTTATGTTATTCCTTTAGCACGTATTATTCAATCTTTTAATGACATTGTTGTATAGGGGTTTTAATGTGAAGTACGGTGTGATGACGCCACCTCCCTGTTGTGTCATCACACTGCCCTATACAGTATTAGGGGGCAGCCGCCATCAGGGCTTCCTCTTGTCCCGGATGACTCTGCTACTGTGCCTCATGTGTACTGTGTTCACTGTTATCAACAAAGCCGAGTTCAGTGCTCCAGTATCTCACAAAAGTGAGTACACCCTTCACATTTTTGTAAATATTTTATTATATTTTTTCATGGGACAACACTGAAGATACAATGTAAAGTAGTCAGTGTACAGCTTGTCTAACAGTGTAAATTTGCTGTCCCCTCAAAATAACTCAACATTCAGCCATTAATGTCTAAACCGCTGGCAACAAAAGTGAATATGCCCCTAAGTGAAAATGTCCAAATTGTGCCCAATTAGCCATTTTCCCTCCCCAGTGTCATGTGACTCATTAGTGTTACAAGGTCTCAGGTGTGAATGGGGAGCAGGTGTGTTAAATTTGGTGTTATCGCTCTCACATTCTCTCATACTAGTCACTGGAAGTTCAACATGGCACCTCATGGCAAAGAACTCTGTGGGGATCTGAAAAAAAGAATTGTTGCTCTACATAAAGATGGCCTAGGCTATAAGAAGATTGCCAACACCCTGAAACTGAATTGCAGCATGGTGGCCAAGACCATACAGCGGTTTAACAGGACAGGTTCCACTCAGAACAGGCCTCGCCATGGTCGACCAAAGAAGTTGAGTGCACGTGCTCAGTGTCATATCCAGAGGTTGCCTTTTGAAAATAGACATATGAGTGCTGTCAGCATTGCTGCAGAGATTAAGGGGGTGGGGGGTCAGCCTGTCAGTGCTCAGACCATACGCTGCACACCGCATCAAATTGGTCTGCATGGCTGTCGTCTCAGAAGGAAGCACCTTTAAAGATGATGCACAAGAAAGCCCACAAACAGTTTGCTGAAGACAAGCAGACTAAGGACATGGATTACTGGAACCATGTCCTGTGGTCTGATGAGACCAACATAAACTTATTTGGTTCAGATGGTGTCAAGCGTGTGTGGGGCAACCAGGTGAGGAGTACAAAGACAAGTGTGTCTTGCCTACAGTCAAACATGGTGGTGGGAGTGTCATGGTTTGGGGCTGCATGTGACATAACAGGCTGACCCAGGGAACAGACACAAGCTCAAGAGTAGGTTCAATGATCTTTATTGTTATAGTGTTTGTGTGTGGGTGCATGCGTGTGTAGTGAATGTGGATGTGGGTGCGTGGATCTGTGGACTCGTAACAGCTGGGAGAGAGCAGAGCGCCGTGCAATCTGGCAACCTGTTACAGCTGCTGTGGAGAACAAAAGTTGGCCCCGCGGCAATCCAGGAAGACAGCATCTGCTACACAATGCTGCTGACGAGGGACGGTGCGAGGGAGAAAGGTAGGTGATGACCGCCGCCTGGAGGAAAGGACTCTGCTGCCTTGGAGTTCCGCCTGTGCACAGGAGATAATACAGAACAGGTGAGTAGAATGGCGAGCTTACTTGGAGGTGAGGAAAATCCTTCCAGGCTGAGGCCAAAGCAGCAGGGATGACGAGGGCAGAATGTTTGGCTGAAATGAAGAGCGCAGAGCTTCACGTAGCCAGGGAGACAGACGGCTCTGTGCCGGTCTTACAGGCAGAGCAGGTTATATAGCCCGTGAGTGATGGGGAGCAGGTGTACACGCAGCTGTAGAAGATAATGGCAGAGAGCGAGTCATCACAGCATGAGTGCTGCCAGCACTGGTGAGCTACAGTTCAATGAGGGAACCATGAATGCCAACATACTGTATACTGTGACATACTGAAGCAGAGCGTGATCTCATCCCTTCGGAAACTGGGCCACAGGGCAGTATTCCAACATGATAACAACCCCAAACACACCTCCAAGATGACCACTGCCTTGCTAAAGAAACTGATGGTAAAGGTGATGGACTGGCCAAAAATGTCTCCAGACCTAAACCCTATTGAGCATCTGTGAGGCATCCTCAAACCAAAGGTGGAGGAGCGCAAGGTCTCTTACATCCACCAGCTCCGTGATGTTGTCATGGAGGAGTGGAAGAGGATTCCAGTGGCAACCTGTGAAGCTCTAGTGAACTCCATGCCCAAGAGAGTTAAGGCAGTGCTGGAAAAGAATAGTGGCCACACAAAATATTGACACTTTGGGCACAATTTGGACATTTTCACTTTGGGGTGTACTCACTTTTGTTGCCAGTGGTTTAGACATTAATGGCTGTGTGTTGAGTTATTTTGAGGGGACAGCAAATTTACACTGTTATACAAGCTGTACACTGACTACTTTACATTGTGTCAAAGTGTCATATTTTGATTTGCTTTGATTTTGATTTTGTATACTTTATTGATCCCCAGAGGGGAAATTGAGGGCATCCACCTGGATGGATGAAGCAGCCACGGTACGGCGCTATCCCTTAACCATTCACACACACATTCACACCTAGGGCCACTTTAGAGTCTCCAATTAACCTAACCTGCATGTTTTTGGCCTGTGGGAGGAAACCGCTTCAGTGTTGTCCCATGAAAAGATATAATAAAATATTTACAAAAATGTGAGAGGTGTACTCACTTTTGCGAGATACTGTATGTTCATTACCAAATAAAATTCACATTCATTCATTCATTCAGTCAATCAGTCAGGCCTTACTGACATCCTACCTGAAACCTATTGTCCTCAGAAGTCTTCAAATGATGCTATCATTCAGGTATCAGGAATTACATCTGTAGACAAAGAAAGAAGCTTAAAGTGACACTATTTGACGAAAAAAGGCCAGAGTTACTAGAAAAAAACTGTAGATTACTGAGAAAGTCCTAAAATTTTGTGGAAAATGCCATTCAGAAGAATAAAGATGAAAATTTACATGGAAAAATAAAAGAATAATTGCACTGGTTTTTGAAAAAAAATGTCTCCAAACCAACTGCAATGATGTTTGTGGTGGTGGGGGGAGGAGTTAACAGTTTGCACATTTACAGCTCAAGGAACTTAATTATCTCGTGACATCCTGTTTTTGTATTGAAGTGGATTACTAATCTCAAATCTTAACAATGTGGAGTGTGTAAAATCACAGGCAGATTCATTTCAAATGATTTATTGCACACTCACATCTCATGAGCACTGAACAGAATGACTCGTCACATTGAACATCCTTCTCTCTGCATCAAGTTACACTTCAAAAGATTCAAGGCACTTCCTAATAACAGCAGGACATCTACACCTCGCTTCATTCAACCCCCACTCCCACTGTTCTCCCATGTGTATTCATTGTCTCTAAGGTGTGAAATAACCTGAGGCCTGAGGCCCACAACAAATGCATTAAATGTAGACTCTTGTGTATTATTAAAACAACAACAATTCACAGGAAGATCTGTTGTTTGTTTACACATACCCACATTTGCCAGCAGGGTCCTGTTCACGTTCTGCTATTGGTCCATTTTGCAGAGGTATCCATTGTACTCCCTCCTCTGTACTATGTAGACACTAGGGAGAATATGTCACACAAAAAATAATGATAAATATAAAAAAAAAATATTAAACACCCCTTCTCTGAACTAAATAGCAATGCTCTTTGCTTGTCAAGTGCTTTGGCCATAATGATGGATCATCTTCAAGAATAAACTGGTCAGACTCGTGGTCTATAGTTCCCTCATCATCTCCTCCTCTGTGAAGGGTAGATGTTGACACAGCGGGCATGTCATTTAAGCAACATGGGCTAGCAGCCGTGGTACTGTCTACAACAGATACAGGTCAAGTGGGCCCCTGACCAAGTAAGCACCTCAAGTGGACCTCAGGATCCAGTCTGTACATGTACAAGTTCATTTTCAGTCCAGTGATTTACAAACTGATTCATAATTTTCTAAAGCCTCATTCAGAACATTATAGTCCCACATACCTATTCTGTGGGTTTTCATCTGGGGGCAGCCAGCCGTGACGAGCAGCAGCGGTGGAAAAGAGAAGCCTGTGGAGGAATAAGATCAGGCGAGATGCGACGAGTTGGAAGGTTGCAGAGTTTTATTTTCCTCCAACATAATGAGACACACTTGTAGCGCTGTGCGCTACTGTGCTGTACTGTGCTGCTGAGGCATGTATCGTCAGCTCTTTTATATGTTATACAAACAGAGAGAATGCATGGCACATTAGCATATTGATATACATATCAGTCAATACATATCATTCGCTTGACCAACTGGCGCCCGGACATCCTCTTCTTAATCTGGGGATGTATAAACAATAGTCCATTGTTCTGGTTGTCCCCCCAGGGGCTCTCTGTCCGTATGTGAATTGTCCTCTGCTTCCTCCGGACCTACTGAGTGTGAGGATTGAATGTCCATGTAGAGTGTGGTGGGTCACCACAAGCCTTTTGAAAGCAGAAACAGAGCCAAAACCTTCTCTAGGTCTTTTAATACATATACTGTATATATATATATACGTATATATATATTCTTTTACACTTCTTGGTTACTGTAATGTTCTGAATGAGGCTTCAGGAAATTATGAATCACTTTAAAAATCACTGGATTGAAAATGTACTTATACGTATACAAATTAGATCCTGGGGTCCACTTGAGGTGCTCACTTGGTCAGGGGTCCACTTGACCTGATCCCTCCTGCAGTTATGCTGCCAATGCTACTACAATAGCTATGAACAAAATAATAAGTCACATTTGCTCTGTCACAGGCTCTAATGTCATGTCCCATCATGTAATGCTACTACCCATCTCTAATGTCTCTCAGAAGATGTGTCTTCACCCAGTAACTGTACAACAGATTTTTGAAATAAGGGCTGACTTGGCTAGCTAGTTGAGCTAGCACAGGCTAATAACAACCGCAAGTTCATGAGCTTTTACTGCACATAAACAAGAAAAAAGCTGACAAATTTTAACAAGACCTTCTTAGGCCTCCGTCGGTCAGGGTTGACCATGGGTGAAGCATCCTAGTTCTGGTTGTCTGCTCACCTGGAGCAGCGTTGTCTGTGGCTAAATAGACCGATGCCGGAGTAGCAGTCTCTATCGCAAAGGTCACACCTTTGTTGCTCAGTTGTTGTCAGTCTCCTCCAGGATGGTGAGAGTGGCCACGGCCCAGTAGTTGATGATTTTGTTCACTACCTGCAGCTGAATACGACAAAAACTAAAGATATGATTATTGACTTTAGGAGGAAAACTCCCAGGCACGAAGTCACTGCACTAAAAGGCCAGACCACTGAATGTGTACAATTCTACAAATATCTTGGGACGATTATTGATAGTATGGGACCTTGGGGGAGTCAGATTATTTAGCATCTCAGACAGAGACAGTGAATAAGCATAGGAGAACAATGCCCAGGGAGTTCCTGGTGAGATGGCAGGAAGGAGTCAAGGACACAGGGGGTTGAATGCAGTGTTATGTAAATGTCATGCTGTGTGTTTAGAAGTGCCATGAGACTTGTTTATTTTATTTGTTTATTTGACAGGGACAGTGCAATAAACATGGACAATTAATCAAATGACAATCAATCTAATGTGTTGCACAAAGAGTGTATAGCTATTAGCTAATTTTCAACTCTTGTCCCTGGATGGGCTTTAGAAAGAAGAAACAGGTAAAAAGAAAGAAGGATAAGGAAAAGAAAAAATGAAAACAGAATAAACAATAACCACATACATCAATGCAAACAAGATTATAAATACACAATATAAAAACCTGGTTCACATTTGCCTATTTCAGGTCTCCCTCCCTTCGTCACTCACTATAAACAAACACATTCATTCCTTCCCTTCATTCACTCTCACCCTGCAGACAATCATTTCATGCATGGGTACATTCTTGTTTATTTTTCAGCCAGTTTTTAACCTTTGTAGTAAATGTTTTTAAAGTCCGTTATTATTTTAATTTCATTTGGCATTGTGTTCCAGATATGACTGCCCTTTATAGAGAAAGCTGTTTGTCCAAATGTGGTTCTGCGGTGGGATATTTTACAGTTATTGTTAACAGAACTCCTGGTGGCTCTGCTGCTGTCCTGTCTTTGGATGAAACCAGCAAGTGGCTCGGGCGCTGATTTATGGAAACATTTGAAAATTAATTTCAGAAAACAGAGGTCAATGAAACTCTCAAAACTCAAATAGATTGTATTTTTTTTAAAAATATAACAGTGATGCCACCTAATGGGCTTTTTATCCAAGATTTTTAGAGTTTGATAATATAATGAACCTATATGTTTTATTGTGGAAGGAGCTGCTTGAGCCCAGACTGTCAAACAGTATGATATATGAGAAAAAACCATAGAATGCATATACAGTACAGCTTGTGAAGAGTGATTGAGGTAAAAGCAGAGAGCTTGTGGAAATGATTCATTCTGTTCTATGCTTGTGAGATGTGAAGTGTGTAGTAAACCGTCTGCCATGAATCTGCCTCTTATTTGACACACTCCACACTGGTGACCCAAGACGTATTATGGAGCACGAGGCAAGAACCCCGGAGCCGGCCCGGTCGGGAAGCCCCAGCAACGCGTGTGCGGTTTCAGTCAAGCTACCAGACTTCTGGCAGCACAACCCGTGCTCTTGGTTCCACCACAACGAGGCCCAGTTCGCCCTCTGGGGAGTAACAGCAGACGACACCATATTCTACCATGTGGTCGCAGCGCTGGACGCCCGCACAGCTCAGCAGGTAGTGAGCCTGCTCGATCAGCCGCCAGCCCTCAACAAATACGAGGTGCTCAAGGCTGCGCTCACCCAGCGCTACACGCTCTCGGAATGTGAGAGAGCGGAGAGGCTCCTGAGACGGACCGAGTTAGGAGATGGTTTGGCCATCGACCTGATGGAGAAGATGCTGGCGTTAATGGGCACGGACGACGGGCACTTTCTGTTCGCTCACCTTTTCCTCCGGAACCTTCCAACAGAGGCAAGAGTGGTTCTGGCCAATTCGCCGTTGCTGGCCGCAGGTGACTACCGTGCGCTAGCCCAGGAGGCAGATAGGATCATCCTCACCACCAGGGCGATCAAAGTCAACGCGGCGGCGGAGGAGCCCAACAAGACGACCAGAGGAGGCAAGGAGCCACCGACGGTAGCAGCAGGGGGAGCCAAGGAGCGCCAGAGAGACACGGTCTGTTTCTACCACCGCCGCTTCGGAGAGAACGCACACAGATGTGCGCCACCGTGCCAATTCAAGCGCTCGGGAAAATGCCAAGGCCGGCAGTCGGCAGCAGCTGCGACCCTCGGTGAAGAGAACAAGCTGCTCTACATGACGGACGCGCGCTCGGGGAGGCGTTTCCTCGTGGACACCGGAGCCCAGAGGAGAATCATCCTGCCGACCTACGCTGACCGGCTGGCAGGACCTAGCGGCCCCGGGATGTTGGCAGCAAACGGCTCGGAAATCAAGACCTTTGGTGAGAGGACACTGATCTTATCTCTACATGGCCGTACATACGAGTGGACTTTTGTCGTAGCAACACTGAATTACCATATCCTGGGGGCTGATTTTCTGTATGCACATGGTTTACTGGTTGATGTTGCTAACAGACGCCTGGTTAATGCACTGTCCTTTGACTCTCTCCCCTGTATAGCTCGAGCGACCCAGCCAACAGCACAAGCCAACGTCACAGCTCCAGGCGATAAGTTCCACGCACTGCTCACTCAGTTCCCAGCACTCACGGTCCCGAAGTTTTCCGCGGCCATCACTAAACACGGGGTGGAGCACTTTATCACCACCACCGGACCGCCGGTTTTTGCAAGACCTCGGCGCTTGGACGCAGCTAAACTGGCCATAGCGCGCGAGGAGTTCGCCAACCTGGAAAGGTTGGGCATCATCAGGCGTTCAAACAGCCCATGGGCATCCCCGCTACACATGGTCCCTAAGGCTGAGGGATCGTGGTGACCGTGCGGTGATTTCCGCAGATTGAACAACGCCACAGCGCACGACCGCTACCCAATTCCCCACATACAGGATTTTTCCGTTCACCTCTCCGGAGCACGCATTTTTTCCAAAATAGACCTGGTCCGCGGTTACCACCAAGTCCCAGTGTGCGCGGAGGACGTACCCAAAACAGCAGTAATAAGTCGATAATAATCTAGTAATAATCGAGTTTCTGCGCATGCCATTCGGGTTAAAAGGCGCAGCACAGACATTCCAGCGCATGATGGATGCGGTGCTGCGCGATCTCCAGTTCGTGTTCGTCTACCTGGACGATATCCTGGTAGCCAGTGCGTCCGAAGACGAACACGAAACCCACCTCAGGACGGTTTTCCGGAGGTTGGAGGAGCACAGGTTAATAATCAACCTGGCGAAATGCCAGTTCGGCGTGACGGAGATTGATTTTTTGGGGCACCGCGTCTCTCCGGAAGGAGCAATCCCGTTGCCCGACAAAGTGCGCGCCGTGGTAAACTTTCCCCGGCCTCAGCCGGTTAGGGCGCTGCAGGAATTTTTGGGGATGGTGAACTTTTATAACCGTTTCCTTCCCCGCACGGCGCGGCTCATGCAACCATTGTACGCCGCGCTCAAGAAACAGAAACCCGCGGATAGGGTCGAATGGACCCCGGAGCGGGAGCGGGCGTTCTCGGAGGTTAAAGCAGCCCTGGCAAACGCCGCACTGCTGGCGCATCCGGACCCGGCGGCCCGCATAGCGATCACCACCGACGCTTCAGACGTGGCAATAGTGGCTGTCGTAGAGCAGCGTGTCGCCGGTTCTTGGCAGCCGCTCGCTTTTTTCAGCAGAACCTTGCGCGACAGCGAACGTAAATACAGCGTGTTCAACAGAGAGTTGCTGGCTCTCCACCTGGCAATACGCCACTTCCAGTTCTGGTTGGAAGGGCGCAGCTTCACCGCGTTCGTGGACCACAAGCCACTAACGTTCGCGATGGCCAAGGTTTCGGAACCGTGGTCGGGCCGGCAGCAGAGACAGCTGGCTGCCATCTCAGAGTTTACTACCGATATTCAGCATGTGTCGGGTAAGCTGAATGTGGTGGCGGACTGCCTCTCGTGCGCCGTGGTGGCCCCGGTCTACATGGGGATAGATTACGCAGCCATGGCCGCAGAGCAGATGAGCGCTGCAGACGTGCACGCACTCCAGTCTGGACCAACAGGGTTAAAGCTGGAGAGCAGGGTGCTGCAAGATGGCGGCCCCCCCCAATCTGCGATGTCTCCACGGGACGCCTGCGTCCAGTGGTCCCGGTCGCGTGGCGCTGCCGCGTGTTCGAGTCGGTTCAAACTCTGGCGCACCCAGGAGTGCGCACTTCAGTCAAAATGGTGGGAGAGAAGTTTGTGTGGCCGAGCCTACGCAAACAAGTAAAAGAGTGGGCTGCAGCCTGCGTGGCGTGCCAACGAGCCAAGGTACACAGACACACGAAGGCTCCCTTGGAGCCGTTTCGGGTACCAGCTAAGAGATGGCAGGAAGGAGTCAAGGACATAGGGGAGTTGAATGCAGTGTAATGTAAATGTCATGCTGTGTGTTCAGAAGTGCCATGAAACTTGTGAAGCGTGATTGGGGTAAAAGCAGAGAGCTTGTGGAAATGATTCATTCTGTTCTGTGCTTGAGAGATGTGAAGTGTGTAATAAACTGTCTGCCATGAATCTGCCTCTTATTTGACACACTCCACAATAGTAATTTAAACTTTGAAGAGAACTGTGAAAGGGTGTGCAAAAAGGGTCAGCAACATTTACATTGTTTAAGGAAACTTGCACGCTTCCAAATTGACCGAACCATAATGACAATGTTTTATCGGGCTTTTATTGAATCTGTTTTATCCTTTTCTTTAGTGTCATGGTTTGGTCAGATAAAACTGAAACAGAGGAAATCCTTGGATCAGGTAATTAGATGGTCCAGTCGTTTGCTTGGTGAGTCACATCTGAGCCTGACATCCCTGTACACCAGACAGGTACAGAGGATTGCTACCTCCATTTCAAATGATGACTCCCACCCTTTGCACTGCCACTTTCAGCTTCTTCCCTCCAGACAGAGGTTTGCTGTCCCAAAAAGTAAAACCCAGCGCTACAAAAGCAGCTTTGTTCCTGCTGCTGTTAAAGAGTTGAACAAGATATAACAATATATTGCACAAAATTTAGTTACCTATTTATTAATTTTATTTTATATTTACTTATTTTTGTAGGTTTTTTATTTAGGTTCTAAATCTTTTATTGGGTTTTAGGCTTTTGAGTTTTTAACCTCTTTGTCTAGTCTTTAACTTTTTAATATGACCCTTCTCTCTTATCTCTTTGTTTTTTCTCTTATCTCTTTGTCCTATGTCCTGACTGGTGGAGCCTTGAGTACTTTTGTAAAAAACTTTTATGTAAAAAATACAGTAAATTGTTTACTTGGGGTCTTAAAGGTGGTAATTCATATATAATTCACATGGGTGTACTTAGAGGAGATGGAATTAATAAGTGTTCACTTCTTCCTTCTCCCTTTCAAACACTGTATACTGTTACTTTATTGCATTTGTCATTTGTTTTGTTTTTGTTATACTTTTTTGTTCTAAATAAAGTACCTATCTATCTATCTATCTATCTATCTATCTATCTATCTATCTATCTATCTATCTATCTATCTATCTATCTATCTATCTATCTATCTATCTTTTATCATGTTTATAGTCAGCTTCATGTGTGCCTGTGTTTGTGTTCATGTTGAATGTAATTGTGGTTTGTAAATATGGATGTCACCTGACTGCAAAACAAATCTACCTACGGGTACAAATAAAGTGACCTGAACCTGAACCTGAACACCTGTGTATAGTCTCTGGTCTGTTGGAGCTGCTGCTTTCCTTCCTGCGTGCTTGTTTTTCTGTTGTAGCGGTCATCATTTTCTCCTCCCTTGATTTCAGGTGTTGCTTCAGGGTCCCTTTCCACTTTGCACGTTTACCTGCTAGGTCTCTACCCAGGTCTCTGTGTTGATGTCGGTGGCCTTCATGTCTCTCTTAATGACATCTTTGTACCGGAGCTGGGGGCGACCAGTGGATCTCCTCCCAGATGCCAGTTCTCCATACAGAATATCCTTTGGGATGCGCCCATCGTCCATGCGGTGGACATGGCCTAGCCAGTGCAGCCTGCGCTGTCTGAGGAGAGTGAACATGCTGGGAAGTCCCACGCGATTCAAGACATCTGCGTTGGTTACCCTGTCCTGCCAGGATATGCCCAGGATGCGGTGGACGCTTCGCAGATGGAAGGTGTTGAGTCACTTCTCCTGTCTGGCATACGTATGTTGTCCATGACTCACTGCCATACAACAGTGTGCTGATGACACAGGCGTTATACACTGCCATCTTAGTCTTCACTGACAGCATGGGGTTTGTCCACACTCTGGTTGTGAGGCAAGCGACTGTCAATTTCTATGCCAAGGCAGAGGTTATCGGTTATGGTAGAGCCAAGGTAGGTGAAGTGGTGGACAACGTCAAGTTCATAGTCATCGATGGTGATGGCAGGTGGTGATTCAGTGTCTTGTCCCAGGACATTGGTCTTTTTCAGGCTAATGGTGAGTACAAAATCCTTGCAGGCCTGTGAGAAGCAGTCCATCAGTGTCTGCAGCTCCTGTTGGGTGTGTGTTGCAGTTGCTATGTCGTCAGCAAACAGCATGTCTCTGATGAGCGTTTCACGAACCTTAGTCTTGGCTCTGAGGCAGGCAAGGTTGAACAGCCTGCTATCTGACCTGGTGCGTAGGTAAATTCCTTCAGTTGCAGTGCCAAAGGCATGCTTTAGGAGAATGGCGAAGAATATCCCAAAGAGTGTGGGAGCAAGGATGCAGCCTTGTTTGACGCCACTGCAGATGCTGAAGGCGTCGGAGGAACTCCCGTTGAACTGCACAGTCCCCTTCATGTCTGAGTGAAAAGACTTGATCATGCTCTGCAGTTTTGGTGGGCAGCCTATCTTTGGGAGAATCTTGAACAGGACGTCTCTGCTGACGAGGTCGAATACCTTGGTGAGATCTATGAAGGCGACATACAGGGGTATCTGCTGTTCTCTGCACTTCTCCAGGAGTTGGCGGCGGGAGAAGACCATGTCTACCGTTGATCTCTTAGCACAAAAGCCACACTGTAATCTGGGTAGATGCGTTCTGTCAGCTTCTGCAGGTGGATCATAATTACCCCAAACAAAGACTTTGCTGATGATGCTGTACTTCTTTCGCCCTTGTTCTTATAGAGGGTGATGATCTTGGCATCCCTCATGTCCTGTGGTACAGCCCCTTCTCGCCAGCACTGACAGAGGACTTCATGCAATGGGAGCATGGAGGGGAGACTTGCAGTGTTTGAACAGGTCCGGGGGAATCCCGTCTCTGCCTGGGGCTTTGCCTAAGGCCAAGCTGTCAATGGCCTTCCTGAGTTTCTCTGTGGTTGGCTCTACATCCAGCTCCTCTATGATTGGCATGCACTCGGTGGTGTCAAGAGCTGTGGGGGGACACTGTTCTGTCTGGAGTAGAGGTCGGAGTAGTGTTCCACCCATCTCACCATCTGTTGGCCCTTGTCTGTAATTACTACCCCAGTGGAAGATTTGAGAGGAGCTGTCTTGCTCTGGACTGGTCCAAGCACCTTCTTGATTCCATCGTACATCCCTCTAACGTTGCCTGTAGCAGCAGCTGTTTGGATGACTTCACTGTCCAGTATCCGTTGGTGCAATGCCTGGCAGTTTGCTGAGCCTTGCTCCTCCCCCTCCCCTACATTCATGAAATCACTCCAAATGCTACCTAAATCTGTCTAGAAGTCTGGGCAATGAGAAAATATAAAGTTTTTTGGATTTGGTCCTGTATTGCCCATGATTATAAATTTCAAAGAAGGAAGGGTCGAAATTTCATGATTTTTCATGGTCACGTGACCTTTTGACCTCTGGTGAGGTGAAAAAGGGTTAAAATTGCAAAGTTGATATATCATGTGAGAGAGCATTCCCTGGTGAATATTTTGAGGTACAGAACAGCATCATAGCCGGAGGGGTGCCCGAGTTATTCTATTTTAAAGTATCCCTACCCCACAAAAGTGCGGAAATTGTGACGCGGCCCAAAAAGTGGAAAAGGGTTAATATCTCCTAGATGCCCCGGCTGTGACTCATCAGCACCTCAGTTTTGGATGACCCATGGGATACCCTTTTCAGAAATACCCATGAGACAACCTCTCATTCTTTGCAGATAAACACCCCCTAGCTCTTGGTCTATTCCAGATCCTCTTTCGGTGCGGAGCGCAACCCCAGTAAGACCCACAGTAACTTGTCTACCCAATTTGCATCCGACAATGACGCCCTGAGTGCTGCTTTCAGTGATCTATGAAAACGCTTGCATAACCCATTGGCCTGTGGGTTGTACGCGGTTGTGCGGTGAATTGTAACACCCAGGCTGCGGGCCATCGCGGACCAGAGTTCGGAAACAAATTGAGGGCCCCTGTCGGACGTAATGTCCAACGGGACTCCAAAACGTGCCACCCATGCTGTTAAAAAAGTGCGCGCCACGTCTGCGGACGTGGTTGCCGCCAGCGGAACCGCTTCTGGCCAGCGCGTGGTGCGGTCCACCATTGTCAGGAGGTGCGTGCACCCCTATGATGGCGGGACGGGGCCCACGAGGTCCACGTTGAACATGGTCGAACCTCTTAGCCGGAATACGAAACGGCTCCAAGGGAGCCTTTGTGTGTCTGTGTACCTTGGTTCGTTGGCACGCCATGCAGGCTGCAGCCCACTCTTTAACTTGTTTGCGTAGGCTTGGCCACACAAACTTCTCTCCCACCATTTTGATGGACGCGCGCACTCCTGGGTGCGTCAGAGTGTGAACCGACTCAAACACGCGGCGGCGCCACGCAGCCGGGACCATGGGACACAGACGACCCGTGGAGACATCGCAGATTAGGGGGGGCATGCCGTCTTGCAGCACCCTGCTCTCCAGCCTTAACCCTGTTGGTCCAGACTGGAGCACGCGCACGTCTACATCGCTAATCTGCTCCCCGGCCATGGCTGCGTAATCTATGCCCACGCAGACTGGGGCCACCACGGCGCGCGAGAGGCAGTCTGCCACTACGTTCAGTTTACCCTACACATGCTGAATATTGGTAGTAAACTCTGAGATGGCGGCCAGCTGTCTCTGCTGCCGGCCCGACCACGGTTCTGAAACCTTGGCCATCGTGAATGTTAGCGGCTTGTGGTCCACGAACGCGGTGAAGCTGCGCCCTTCCAGCCAGAACTGGAAGTGGCGTATGGCCAGGTGGAGAGCCAGCAACTCTCTGTCGAACGCGCTGTATTTACGTTCGCTGTCGCGCAAAGTTCTGCTGAAAAAGGCGAGCGGCTGCCAAGCCCCAGCGACGCGCTGCTCCACAACAGCCCCTATGGCCATGTCTGAAGCGTCGGTGGTGAGCGCTATGCGGGCCGTCGGGTCTGGATGTGCCAGCAGTGCGGTGTTTGCCAGGGCTGCTTTAACTTCCGAGAACGCCCGCTCTCGCTCCGGGGTCCATTCGACCCTATCCGCAGGTTTCTGTTTCTTGAGCGCGGCGTACAATGGTTGCATGAGCTGCGCCGCGCGGGGAAGGAAACGGTTATAAAAGTTCACCATTCCCAAAAATTCCTGCAGCGCCCTGACCGTCTGAGGCCGGGGAAAATCCGCCATGGCGCGCATTTTGTCGGGCAGCAGGATCGCTCCTTCTGGAGAGACGCGGTGCCCCAAAAAGTCAATCTCCATTATGCCGAACTGGCATTTCGCCAGGTTGATTATTAACCCGTGCTCCTCCAACCTCCGGAAAACCGTCGTGAGGTGGGTTTCGTGTTCGTCTTCGGACGCGCTGGCTACCAGGATATCGTCCAGGTAGACAAACACGAACGGGAGATCGCGCAGCACCGCATCCATCATGCGCTGGAACGTCTGTGCTGCTCCTTTTAACGCGAATGGCATGCGCAGGAACTTGAATAGACCGAACGGAGTTATTACCGCTGTTTTGGGTACGTCCTCAGCGCGCACTGGGACTTGGTGGTAACCCCGGACCAGGTCTATTTTGGAAAAAATGCGTGCCCCGGTGAGGTAAGCGGAAAAATCCTGTATGTGGGGAATCAGGTAGCGGTCGTGCGCCGTGGCGTTGTTCAACCTGCGGAAATCACCGCACAGTCACCACGATCCCTCAGCCTTAGGGACCATGTGTAGCGGGGATGCCCATGGGCTGTTCAAACGCCTGATGATGCCCAACCTTTCCAGGTTGGCGAACTCCTCGCGCGCTATGGCCAGTTTAGCTGCGTCCAAGCACCAAGGTCTTGCAAAAACGGGTGGCCCGGAGGTGGTGATAAAGTGCTCCACCCCATGTTTAGCGATGGCCGCGGAAAACGTCCGGACCGTGAGTGCTGGGAACTGAGTGAGCAGTGTGTGGAACTTACCGCCTGTAGCTGTGACGTTGGCTTGTGCTGTTGGCTGGGTCTCTCGAGCTATACAGGGGAGAGAGTCAAAAGACAGTGCATTAATCAGGCTCCTGTTAGCAACATCAACCAGTAAACTATGTGCACACAGAAAATCAGCCCCTAGTATATGGTAATTCAGTGCTGCTATGACAAAAGTCCACTCATATGTACGGCCGTGTAGAGATTAGAGCAGAGTCCTCTCACCAAAGGTGAAGAGCTTGTTCTGTTGCACGGTGGCGCAGTGGTTAGCACTGCGGCAGCACAGTTTACCCTTGGCCGGGGGATTGTGGGGATCGTGGGATCGTGGGTTCGATCCCAGCCCCCGACCAACAGTGATCTGTGTGGAGTTTGCATGTTCTCCCCGTGTTGCGTGGGTTTACTCTGGGATTTCTCCGGTTTCCTCCCACATGCCAAAAACATGCAGGTTAGGTTAATTGGAGACTCTAAAGTGGCCCTAGGTAAAGACATGCATGTTAGGTTAATTGGCTGTTCTAAATTGTCCCTAGATATCTGTTTCCTATAGGCCCTTAGAATAGAGGGTTAGTATTAATGAAAGCGCTTTGAGTGGTCTTTGTGACTAGAAAAGCGCTATATAAGTGCAGGTTAGTTAGTTAGTTAGTTAGTTAGTTCACCAAGGGTCACAGCTGCTACCGACCCCGGCCTTGGCATTTCCCGAGCGCTTGAATTGGCACGGTGGTGCACATCTGCGTGCCTTCTCTCCGAAGCAGCAGTGGTAGAAAGGGAGCGTGTCTCTCTGCCTCTCCTTGGCCCCCGCTGCTGCTACCGTCGGTGGCTCCTCCCCTCCTCTGGTTGTCTCGCTGGGCTCTGCCGCTGCTGCGTTGACTGTGATCGCCCTGGTGGTGATGATGATCCGGTCTGCCTCCTGGGCTAGCGCATGGTAGTCCCGCGCGGCCAGCGACGGCGAATTGGCCAGGGCCGCTCTCGCCGCTGTCGGAAGGTTCCGGAGGAAGAGGTGGGCAAACAGAAAGTGCCCATCGTCCGTGCCCATTAACGCCAGCATCTTCTCCATCAGGTCTACGGCCGAACCATCTCCTAACTCGGTCCGCGTCAGGAGCCTGCTCTCTCACAGTCCGAGAGCGTGTAGCGCTGGATGAGCGCAGCCTTGAGCACCTCGTATCTGTTGCCGGCTGGTGGCTGATCGAGCAGGCTCGCTACCTGTTGAGCTGTGCGGGCGTCGAGCGCTGCGACCACATGGTAAAATCTGGTGTCGTCTGCCGTTACTCCCTGGAGGGTGAACTGAGCCTCGGTGAGGTGGAACCAAGAGTGTCGGTTGTGCTGCCAGAACAGAACAAGAAACCCACCTCACGACGGTTTTCCGGAGGTTGAAGGAGCATGGGTTAATAATCAACCCGGTGAAATGCCAGTTCGGCATAACGGAGATTGATTTTTTGGGGCACCGCGTCTCTCCAGAAGGAGCGATCCCGCTGCCCGACAAAGTGCGCACCGTAGCGGATTTTCCCCGGCCTCAGACGGTCAGGGCGCTGCAGGAATTTTTGGGAATGGTGAACTTTTATAACCGTTTCCTTCCCGCCGCGCTCAAGAAACAGAAACCTGCGGATAGGGTCGAATGGACCCCGGAGCGAGAGCGGGCGTTCTCGGAAGTTAAAGCAGCCCTGGTGAACGCCGCACTGCTGGCGCATCCGGACCCGGCGGCCCGCATAGCGCTCACCACCGACGCTTCAGACGTGGCCATAGGGGCTGTCATGGCACAGCGCGTCGCCGGGGCTTGGCAGCCGCTCGCCTTTTTCAGCAGAACTTTGCGCGACAGCAAACGTAAATACAGCGCGTTCGACAGAGAGTTGCTGGCTCTCCACCTGGCCATACGCCACTTCCAGTTCTGGCTGGAAGGGCGCAGCTTCATCGCGTTCGTGGACCACAAGCCGCTAACATTCGCGATGGCCAAGGTTTCAGAACCGTGGTCGGGCCGGCAGCAGAGACAGCTGGCCGCCATCTCAGAGTTTACTACCAATATTCAACATGTGTCGGGTAAACTGAATGTGGTGGCAGACTGCCTCTCGCGAGCTGTGGGGGCCCCGGTCTGCGTGGGGATAGATTACACAGCCATGGCCGCAGAGCAGATTAGCGATGCTAATTAGCATCCCGCTAATTATCAGATTAGCGGGTCGCCCGCGTCCGGTAGTCCCGGTCGCGTGGCGCCGCCGCGTGTTTGAGTCGGTTCACACTCTGGCGCACCCAGGAGTGCGCGCGTTGGTCAAAATGATGGGAGAAAACTTTATGTGGCCGAGCCTACGCAAACAAGTGAAAGAGTGGGCTACAGCCTGCGTGGCGTGCCAATGAGCCAAGGTACACAGACACACGAAGGCTCCCTTGGAGCCGTTTCGTATTCCGGCTAAGAGGTTCAACCATGTTCACGTGGACCTCGTGGGCCCCCTCCCGCCATCACAGGGGTGCACGCACCTCCTGACAGTGGTGGACCGCACCACGCGCTGGCCAGAAGCGGTCCCGCTGGCGGCAACCACGTCCGCAGACACAGCGCGCGCTTTTTTAACAGCATGGGTGGCGTGTTTTGGAGTCCCGTCGGACATTACGTCTGACAGGGGTCCTCAATTTGTTTACGAACTCTGGTCCACGATGGCCCGCAGCCTGGGTGTTACAATTCACCGCACAACCACGTACAACCCACAGGCCAATGGTTTATGCGAGCGTTTTCATAGATCACTGAAAGCAGCACTCAGGGCTTCATTGACGGATGCAGATTGGGTAGACAGGCTACCGTGGGTTTTATTGGGGTTGCGCGCCATGCTGAAAGAGGATCTGGAAGCTTCCCCGGCAGAACTCGTTTTTGCGCAGCCACTATGGCTGCCCAGGGAATTTCTGCCAGATAATCCCGCGCCGGGCAGCTCCCCGTCTCAGCTTTTGCAGCGTAGCGCAAACACAGCCAAGCTGCCGGGCCCTGCCCACCACAGTTTTCCACGTGTTTTCGTGCCTAAAACTTTGAAGAGCGCAGAGTTCGTGTTCGTCAGACACGACGCCCACCGCTCTCTGTTGCACCCTCCTTATGATGGACCGTTCAGAGTGTTGGAAACAGGGGATAAGCATTTTTTGCTAGACTTGAGGGGTAGGAGGGAAAGATTGGCATAGACAGACTCAAACCCGCTTTTGTTGTGGCGGACGAGCAAGTGCTGTTGGCTAGGGCCCCTCGGCGTGGAAGACCCCCACGGAGAGCTCCCCAGGGAAACGATTCACCAGAGCAGCCACACGGACAGAGTGATCCCCCCTCCCCTCTCCACGGCTCACCCCCAGTCAGACATACTCCCAGCAGCCTCCCACCGGCACAACAGCGCCACGGAGGTGGTAAACCCCAGTTGCAGCAGATATGGGAGGAGATGGAAGCCGACACAGTGTGTGGACTGATATTCTATTGTTCTATCTAAGATGCTGGGGGGGGGGGGGCAGTGTGGGCCTCAGGTTATTTCACACCTTAGACAGAGACAATGAATACACATGAGAGAACAGTGGAAGTGGGGGTTGAATGAAGTGTAGTGTAGATGTCCTGCTGTTATGAGGAAGTGCCTGGAATCTTGTGAAGTGTGACTTGATATAGAGAGAAGGATGTTTAATGTGACTAGTCAGTCTGTTCTTTGCTTGAGAGTGTGAGTGTGTATAAATCGTCTGAAATGAATCTGCCTCTTCATTTACACGCTCCACAACAACACCTTTGAAGCAGAGTGGTACATATCCAGTGAAATGTTGGAGTGCAATTATCCTAGAATATAGTAACACCTGGAATCCATCCATCCATCCATCCATCTTCTACCGCTTTTCCGGAGGTCCGGGTCGTGGAGGCAGCAGTTCAAGCAGAGAAGCCCAGACTTCCCTCTCCCCAGCCACCTGCTCCAGCTCTTCAGAGGGGATACCAAGGCGTTCCCAGACTAGCTGGGAGACATAGTCTCTCCACCGAGTCCTGGGTCTGCCCCGGGGTCTCCTCCCAGTGGGACGTGCCTGAAACACCTCAAGTGGGAGGCGTCCAGGAGGCATCCTAATCAGATGCCCATACCACCTCAACTGACTCCTTTCAATGTGGAGGAGCAGCGGTTCTACTCTGAGCCTCTCCCGGATGACTGAGCTCCTCACCCTATCTCTGAGGGTGAGTCCAGCAATCCTACGGAGAAAGCTCATTTCAGCCGCTTGTATCCGCAATCTCGTTCTTTCGGTCATTACACCTCATGGATCGTCACCTTATCGTGGTGGGGGGGTTTGCGTGCCCCAGTGATCCCAGGAGCTATGTTGTCCGGGGCAATTTGCCTCTGATAGGGTCTCCAAGACAAACTGGTCCTGGGTGAAGGGCCAGACTAAGAACGATCCAACAGACTCTCATGAATTGTATATCAAGGATTCAGTGTACCCCGCCCGGTATGGGGTTACCGGGGCCCCACCCTGGAGCCAGGCCTGGGGGAGGGGCTCGAAGGCTAGCGTCTGGTGGCCGGGTTTCCACCCATGGGACCCGGCCGGGCTCAGCCCGAAGGAGTTACATGGGTCCGCCCTCCAGTAGGTTCACCACCTGCAGGAGGGATCATGGAAGTCCGGTGCTATGTGGATTAGGTGGCAGTCAAAGGCGGAGACCTTGGCGGACTGATCCCAAGCTTTCTAAACTGGCTTTTGGTACGTGGAATGTCACCTCTCTGGTGGGGAAGGAGCCTGAGCTGGTGTACGAGATTGAGCGATACCGGCTAGATATAGTCGGCCTCACCTCAACACACAGCTCCGGTTCCGGAACCAGTCTCCTGGAGAGGGGCTGGAGCTTGGCCTTTTCTGGAGTTGCCCCGGGCGAGAGGCGACGAGCAGGGGTAGGTATTCTTGTATCGCCCCACCTTGCTGCCTCTATATTGGAGTTTTCCCCGGTGGACGAAAGGGTTGCTTCCCTGCGCCTTCGGGTTGGGAAACGGGTCCTGACCATCATTTGTGCCTATGCACCAAATGATGTTTCAGAGTACCCACCCTTTTTGGAGTCTGTGACTGGGGTGCTGGAGGGTGCTCCTCCTGGAGACTCCATTGTCCTACTGGGGGACTTCAATGCGCACGTGGGCAACGACAGTGAAACCTGGAGGGGGGTGATTGGGAGGAACGGCCTGCCCGATCTGAACCCGAGTGGTGTTCAGTTATTGGACTTCTGTGCTAACCACAGTCTGTCCATAACAAACACCATGTTCAAGCATAAGGGTGTCCATATGTGCACCTGGCACCAGGACACCCTAGGCCGCAGGTCGATGATCGATTTTGTTATCGTATCATCAGACCTGCGACCGTATGTCTTGGACACCCGAGTAAAGAGAGGTGCAGAGCTGTCAACTGATCACCACCTGGTGGTGAGTTGGATCCGATGGCAGGGGAGGAAGCCATTCAGACCTGGTAGACCCAAACGTATAGTGAGGGTGTGCTGGGAGCGTCTGGCTGAGGCCCCTGTCCGGGAGGTCTTCAACTCCCACCTCCGGAAGAACTTCAACCACATTCCGAGGGAGTCTGGAGACATGGAGTCTGAATGGGCCATGTTCTCCACCTCTGTTGTTGAAGCGGCGGCCCAGAGCTGCGGCCGCAAGGTGGTCGGTGCATCTCGTGGTGGCAACCCCCGAACCAAGTGGTGGACACCAGTGGTGAGGGGGGCCATTAAGCTGAAGAAGGAGTCCTATCAAGCTTGGTTGGCTTGTGGGACTCCCGAAGCAGCTGAGGTGTACCGGCAGGCCAAGCGGAGTGCAGCTCGGGTGGTTGCTGAAGCAAAAACCCGGGTATGGGAGGAGTTCGGTGAGGCCATGGAACAAGACTTTCGGTCGGCTTCAAAGAGATTCTGGCAAACTGTTCGGCGGCTCAGGAGGGGAAAGCAGCTCCCCGTCCACACTGTGTATGGTGCGGATGGGACACTGTTGACTTCAACTGGGGATATCGTCGGGCGGTGGAAGGAATACTTCGAGGATCTCCTCAATCCCACTGATACGCCTTCCACAGAGGAAGCAGGGTTTGGGGACAAGGGGGATGACTCGCCTATCACAGGGGCTGAGGTCGCCAAGGTGGTTAAAAATCTCCTTGGTGGCCGGGCCCCAGGGGTGGACGAGATTCGCCCCGAGTACCTCAAGGCCCTGGATGTTGTTGGGTTGTCATGGTTGACACGCCTCTGCAACATTGCGTGGAGGTCGGGGGCAGTGCCTTTGGCATGGCAAACCGGGGTGGTGGTTCCTCTCTTCAAAAAAGGGGACCGGAGGGTGTGCTCCAACTTTAGAGGGATCACACTCCTCAGCCTCCCTGGGAAGGTCTATGCCAAGGTACTGGAGAGGAGAGTCCGGCCGTTGGTCGAACCTCGGATTCAGGAGGAGCAATGTGGTTTTCGTCCTGGCCGTGGCACATCGGACCAGCTCTTTACCCTCTCGAGAATTCTTGAGGGTTCGTGGGAGTTTGCCCAACCAGTTTACATGTGTTTTGTGGACTTGGAGAAGGCATTTGACCGCGTCCCTCGTGGATTTTTGTGGGGGGTGCTTCAGGAGTATGGGGTATCGGGCTTGTTGTTACGAGCTATTCGGTCTCTGTACGACCGTTGTGAGAGTTTAGTTCGTATCGCCAACACTCGGTCGGAGTCATTCCCAGTGAGAGTTGGACTCCGCCAGGGCTGCCCTTTGTCACCGGTCCTGTTCATAATTTTTATGGACAGGATTTCTAGGCGCAGCCAGGGAATGGAGGGTGTCATGCTTGGTGACCACAGGATCTCATCTCTGTTGTTTGCAGATGATGTTGTCCTGTTGGCTTCATCCAGCAATGACCTACAGCTCTTGCTGGGACGGTTTGCCGCTGAGTGTGAAGCGGCTGGGATGAGAATCAGCACCTCCAAGTCCGAGTCCATGGTCCTCAGCCGGAAAAAGGTGGATTGTCCTCTCCGGGTTGGGGACAGGCTCCTGCCCCAAGTGGAGGAGTTTAAGTATCTTGGGGTCTTGTTCACGAGTGAGGGGAAAATGGAGCGAGAGATCGACAGACGGATTGGAGCAGCATCTGCAGTGATGCGGACGTTGTACCGGTCTGTTGTGGTGAAGAGGGAGCTTAGTTCTAAGGCAAAGCTGTCAATTTACCAGTCAATCTACGTTCCTTTCACCTGGAATCCCTGTTCTCCAATCAAATTGCTCGGTCGGAACTAACTGCTGTATAATGCTTAATTCTGAAACCACACACCCCTGTTCACCAGTGATGCATCCTTTCAGTCATTCTTTAGAACAAATTTACATTATTTGGCTCAGGCTCACTATCTGAGCTAGGAGCTAGCCAGCTAAGATTAGCAATAGTGATGTACGAGGGAAGGCAGAGTTAACTGTGGTTCTTGGGCACTTAAAGAGGCATGCAGTGAAATGAGCCATTCTGAGGAAAGCTGCAAAAGATCATTCACAGTGATGAGGAAACAGTTACATAAATAAAGAAAATCTGACTAAAATGTGTCAAAAACATTTCATTAAGACCCATGGAAGCTGTCATCATGTGGAACACAGTGCAGTCAATAACCCCTTTAATGCTGCCTCCTCAACTGTCAAAGGTTTCCCATATTCTGTGCACTAATGCAGCCTCAATTTAATTCAGAAGGCAGCTTTTAAACTGTGCATTAATAACAAGATGAAAGTCTCATTTTGCATTTGAAATTAGTTAAATAGTTGCCCTGAAATGATTTTAGCTGCAGAATAATCACATTTTCCGAAGGGCCAATTTAAATTCATGTACCAATACCACTTGTTTCTGATTAGGTAAAAATATTTCAGTTTGAGTATACACTGAATGCCAAAAATATACAGTATATAAAATGTTGTTTTCCACTCTGTATGAATCTATTTCTTTTGACTGACATTACCTTTGACTGTATACTTCCACGCTTCTGATATTTCATTTGCATTGCTTTTTTTGAACAGTCAAAGGGTGATGAAAGAGTAGTTACTAGACGTAAGTATCCATGTCGTCTTCTTCATCTTGTGTACTATTGGTATTGTGTATCAGTGTAAATTTTGAGTACATGTGCCTGGTATCAGCCGATGGACACCAGTATCAATGTAACCCTATTAAAGCTTTAAGTTTCAGAGATAAATATTGTGTTTGTAAAGGTTTATTAATGATATGATAAAATCAGCATTGCAGCACTTAATTATGGTGAATTTACAGGAATTCACTAATTTCAATAGGTATTTGAAATACAAATAGACTGATTTAATTTTTAGTGAAAAATTCAAAGCATATGCCTGTAAAACTGTACTGGCTGTGGGCAGTTTCTGTTTACTTCATTTGTGTTATTATTTTAGTGGACTGAAAATGTAAAAAATGGTCAAAATTGTGTAAAAGCTCACTACAGAGCCCTGATTAAAATCTACAACAGCCACTAGTATTTTAATATTTACAAAGTTTAATGCAGACTAATGTGTCTCAGCAATGGAAAATTTATGAACGGGCTATATAATTAAATATCTGATAATATTTTGACTAATTATTTTATATTGTAGGAAAAGATCAGCCAATCAGGTGACAGGATTGTTCAGCGTCATGTGCTGCCATCTGCAGAGTGAAATACCAACAGTAAGTTATGTTAAAAACTAAACACTTTGGCTACTAGCATGACTATTTTTCTTTAACCTTAAGCCTTGTTGTTGTATATGTGTTTTATTAGCTTTTAAATGAAGTGAGCTAACATTTAGGTTAAAGCTTAGCTAGCTAACCTGCTAGTGCTAGCTTCTGGTAGCCATTAATGTAGCTTAGCATAGCTTAGCTTACCTAAAGTCTGTTAAGAAAAAGCTTTATTTTGGGTATCAAACTAGTATTTTACTCAATTTAAAAGCAAAATATGATAAGGGAAAATATATAAGTTGTTATATAAAGTCTCAGTCAATAAGAACCCTTTATTGTTAATATTTAATAATTAATATTTTAATTGTAGCCGCCTGTTTTATGCTGTCTTGAGAACTTTTATTGTGTGAAAAATCTGAAGAAAGTCAACATGATATTGGCAGTAATTTCCTCATTTTGGAGTGTGAAATAAGGTTTGTGGTGTGAGAGAGTGAGTAAAAGAGTGAGACTCACTCCAAAAGAATGAGAGATGGCAACGCTGCTGTAACCAAATTTATAAAATTCAAATGTGTAGTACATTGGTTGGCTTTGCATTTGATGATTAAAAAGGGCCAAGCCTAGTTTTAAAGATATAGGTTCTATTATGACATTTAAAATATATGAAAAATGAAGTATCATGTATGATGTAAAATATTAGTATATTAAAGAATCATGCCACCATGTAAATATTGTTGCAATGTTAAAAAAAAGGATGGGGGAAAAAAATCTCCTTTTGGCTGCTCCCTTTAGGGGTCGCTACAGCGGATCATCTGCCTCCATCTCACCCTATCCCTTGCATCTTCGCCTGTAACACCAGCCCTCTCCATGTCCTCCTTCATTACATCCATGAATCTTCTCTGTAGTCTTTCTCTTTTCCTCCTGCCTGGCAGCTCCATCTTCAGCATGTTTTGTCCGTGGACAAAATTGTTGGTACCCCTCTGCTAATGAAAGAAAAATCCTCAATGGTCACAGAAATAACTTGAATCTGACAAAAGTGGTAATAAATAAAAATTCTTTGAAAATTAACCAATGAAAATCAGACAATGCTTTTGAGTTGTGGTTCAACAGAATTACTTTAAAAAAACAAACTCATGAAACAGGCCTGGACAAAAATGATGGTACCCCTAGAAAAGGTTGAAAATAATGTGACCATAGGGACATGTTCAACCAAGATGTGTCCTCTAATTAACATCACAGGTGTCTACAAACTTGTAATCAGTCAGTCGGCCTATTTAAAGGGTGACAAGTAGTCACTGTGCTGTTTGGTGACATGGTGTGTACCACACTAAACATGGACCAGAGGAAGCAAAGGAGACAAGCATGTTAAAGGTAAAGGCTATAAGACCATCTCCAAGCAGCTTGATGTTCCTGTGACTACAGTTGCACATATTACAGTGATCCCTCACTTATCGCGGTTAATGGGTTCCAGAACCGACCGCGAAAAGTGAAAAACCGCGAAGTAGCGTCACCCCTAATGACGTCATCCATAAATAATACGTACGTTCATTCTCTCACTCTCTCTCTCTCATATGATACGTGTGTGTGTGTGTGTGTACGTGTGTGTGTGTGTGTACGTGTACATACATACGTAGATGTAAATAAAGTGTACGTAAATATGTTTTTAGAACTCTTTTATTCTTATAACAAGATACGTAACTCAAGATGATGATTTACTTCACAGGTTAATGAGAGCTTTACTGCTCCTCAGGTGACGCCTCATCGTCAGGTGCTAGAAGCGCAGGATCATCGAGGGCAGCTTCCGATAGAGCTGGAGAAGCTGCAGGAGGCGGCGTAGTGGCTCGACGGGAAGACTATTTCGCACAAAATGGCACAAGAGAACAGCAAAAAGTTCCACGCTGCGAGACTATGTAACACGAGCGATAAAGAGCAATGAATGCGGTCTTCCTTCCCTTCATGGGCGCTCGGCAGGGAGAGGAGGTGGGTGAAACGTCTCGGCCAATCAGCTTGCGGGGTGAAACGTCTCGGCCAATCAGCTTGCGAGATTTCCGAGCCGAGCCAACACGAGAACAGCGAACAGAGAGGTGGATTTTTTGAGTTGTGCGGCTCTCCGTGTTGATACCTGATGGTCTAATGTAGTCTCCCTGCCTTCTGCTAGCGCCCGCCCATCATTTCTCAATTTTGAATTTTTGATGAATATTTTTGAAAAATCCGCGATGCACTGAGGGCGCGAAAGGTGAAGCGCGAAGTAGCGAGGGATCACTGTATTCAGAAATTTAAGATCCACGGGACTGTAGCCAACCTCCCTGGACGTGGCCGCAGAAGGAGACGGATAATACGAATGGTAACAAAAGAGCCCAGAACAACCTCTAAACACATTCATGGTGAACTCCAAGGTCAAGGTACATCAGTGTCAGATCGCACCATCCGTCGTTGTTTGAGCCAAAGTGGACTTCATGGGAGACGACCAAGGAGGACACCACTGTTGAAAACAAATAAAAAAGCCAGACTGGAATTTGCCAAACTGCATGTTGACAAGCCACAAAGCTTCTGGGAGAATGTCCTGTTGGCAGACGAAACAAAACTGGAACTTTTTGGCAAGGCACATCAGCTCTATGTTGACAGACGCAAAAATGAAGCATACCAAGAAAAGAACACTGTCCCTACTGTGAAACATGGAGGAGGTTCTGTTATGTTCTGGGGCTGCTTTGCTGCATCTGGCATAGGGTGTCTTGAATCTGTGCAGGGTACAATGAAATCTCAAGACTATCAAGGTATTCTAGAGAGAAATGCCCTGCCTCTCACCCAAAGATGCTGGGATAGGCTCCAGCCCCCCCCCCACCCCACCCGCGACCCGAAAAGGATTAAGCGGAAGAAGATGAATGAATGAATGCATGAATGTGCTGCCCAGTGTCAGACAGCTTGGTCTCAGTCGCAGGTCATGGGTCTTGTAACAGGATAATGACCCAAAACACACAGCTAAAAACACCCAAGAATGGCTAAGAGCGAAACATTGGACTATTCTAAAGTGGCCTTCTATGAGCCCTGATCTAAATCCTACTGAACATCTGTGGAAGGAGCTGAAACATGCCGTCTGGAGAAGGCACCCTTCAAACCTGAGACAACTGGAGCAGTTTGCTCATGAGGAGTGGGCCAAAATACCTACTGAGAGGAGCAGAAGATCTCATTGACAGTTACAGAAATCGTTGTCTCTCTTACTTTGTCTCCAAACCGCTGAACCTGAGCTGTCCCTCTGATATACTCATTTCTAATCCTGTCCCTCCTAGTCACTCATCTTCAGCTCTGCCACCTCAAGCTTGAAGTGATTTACATGAAAGTTAGCTTTTATTTTTTTTAAAAAATTTGTATTTAAATTGAATCATTGAATTTCAGTACTTCATTATTCAAATCTATAAAGCTGAAGTTTTTGTTTAATTATTTGTTATACTAAAAAAACCCCTCCAGATGTCACTACAAAATATTTGCTTTATACTGCATTAATTTTGTGGTGATAATCGTTCCATTTTCAGATACGTTCTCTGTACTTTTCATGGTGATGGCTATGCCTCTCTGCGACAACACCCTCCTATGCAATTTCCCAAAGTGTCGGACCAAGCTGAGCGGTTTCGCCTGGGTCACTGCCTGCTCGCACGCTTTCTGTGACCAGCATGGTTCTGTTGAGTTCAGCCGCTCTCCTGCCATCTGCCCGGCCTGCTCTTCGGCACTGTCTGGGAAGTTGGACATCGTGAGAACAGAACTGTCACCCTCTGAAGAGTACAAAGCCATGGTGCTGGCAGGTCTACGACCAGACATAGTCCTGGACATCAGCGCCCGGGCTCTGGCCTTCTGGAGCTATCAGGTCAAGTGTCTGTCTGTGTTTACGTACATAATTTAGGGCACCTCTGCATCTTGTTGACTGAATTGTCTTGTTTTTTAAAAAAGAACAACAACTTTGTACTCAGTTACTTGCTATATACTTTAATAGTGTTCCATATGAAGTAATGTATCCAGCAGTTTGTAGTGGTGTCCCAATATACTGTATAGTTGGGATAAAAGGGTTATTTTCTAAAGAATTAACTGTAATTTGTAATTCCCTCTACAGTATAGGGCGTAAGAAGTGGTGAATAAGTGAGTGATTTCTTATGTGTTTCTGCATGCAGGTCCACCAAGAGCATTTGTATCAAGAGTACAGTCTCTCACGGGCTGACACACAGTTGAAGCAGATGGAGAGAATGCTGACTCAGCAGAGCCAGAGCAGGGAACTGGAGCTCACTGCCATGAAGGGAGAAATCACCTCACTGAAGAAAGTAAATGGCAGCTCCTAAAGTGGCGATAATTTCCAATATAGTACACATGCAAATGAGGCATGGTAGCATTTTGGCATGCAAGAGGAATAGTGCACATTTATTAGGGCCCCATGTGGTTGTCAGAAGAAACAAGTCCTGCAATAAATCAATTTTCTTAATTTTTTTTTTGATGGTCAGGTTATGGAGGAGTACAAGAGGAAGTACAGCGAGGTGTCTGAGAGGCTGATGGAGAGAAACAGACAGTACCAGAAACTACAGGGGCTGTACGACTCTCTGAGGCTGCGCAACATGGTGGTGGGTGGAGGAGACAGAGACGCAGTGGGACAGCCTGGAGATGAGGACTTCGGCACAAGTAATAACAACACATTGGTCTTCTTTTATTGTCCCTAAAACTATGAATTTGGGCAGAGTGAGAGGCCATGTTTTCAGCACTGATTTATGGCTTTAAACAGGATTTCACTGGCCCAGTTTCAGTTAAATTTAGAAGGATGGAGCTTGGGGTGCATAAGAGCCCATTTTGGATCCAAATCAAGAGGGATGGCTCCAGGAATATTTTTTGTCAGTTTGTTTAACAGTGCAAGATGAGATGGTTGTTGTTTTTAACTTTTTAATAATTTCTATGAGAATTATGTATGGAAAATCATGAACAAAATGTGACATATGTACAGTGGGGTAAATAAGTGTTGAACATGTCAACACTTTTCTCATTAAACATGTTTCTGATGATATTCACCAGATATCAGTAACGACCCAAGTAATCCATACATACAAAGAAATCAAGGCAACTGTGTTCATAAAACAAGTTATATTTAATAAAGTGGAATGACACAGGGAATAAGTATTGAACACACTCGGCGAAATTCATTTACTATTTTGTAGAAAAGCCTTTGTTGGTAGTAACAGCTTCCAGACGCAGGCATTGCTCAGGAGAGATTTTAGCCTGTTCTTCCATACAAACTGTCTTCAAATCTTGAAGGTTCCGTGGGTATCTATGAACTCTTAAGTTAATTCCATAGATTTTCAATGAGATTCAGGTCAAGTGATTGGGCCATTCTAGCAGCTTTATTTTCCTTCTCTGGAGCCAGTTGAGTTTCCTTGGCTGTGTGTTTGGGATCATTGTCTTGCTGAAATGTCCACCCTTGTTTCATCTTCAGCATCTTGGCAGATGGCAACTGATTTTTATCAAGGATGTCTCTGTACATTTATACATTCATCTTTCCTTCAATTATATGAAGTCTGCCTGGACCATGTGCTGAAAAACCCCACACCATGATGGGATGTGCAGTGCCATTTCTCCTTCAAACATGCTGTGTGTTGTGGCATCCAAAAAGTTCAATTTTGGTCTCATTTGACCAGACTATAGTCTCCCAGTATTTTACTTGTCCAAATGTTGTGCATTAACTTTAAACGAGCTTCAACATGCTTCTTCTTCAGCAATGGAGTGTTGTGAGGTGAGTGGGCATAGAGCCCATGTCGGTTGAGTGCAATATTTATTGTTTTCTTTGAAACTGCAGTACCTGCTAACTCCAGGTCTTTCTGGAGCTCTCCACAAGTGGTCTTTGGCTCTTGGATAACTCTTCTGATAATTCTTTTGACTCCTCTGTCAGGAATCTTGTGAGGAACTCCTGGTTGTGGCTGGTTTATGGTAAAATGCTGTTCTTTCCACTTCTGAACGATGGCTTCAACAGTGCTTGCTGGAACATTCAGCAGTTTACAAATGCTTCTGTAACCAATGCCATCATTATGTTTTGCAAGAATAAGATTGCGAAGGTCTAGAGAGAGCTCTTTGTTTCTAAACCCATCATGAGTTCTTTGTGGTGTGAAAATCTGATATTCACAGACCTTTTTAAAGGCTGTCAGTCAGGACTTAATCAACTGAAATTAATTTGCACTGATGGGAGATGGGATGGCTTCCTAAATTCTGATGGCTTTCTGCTGGTTTCTTGGCCTTCTATGCCTTTTTGCACCTCTTTTTCTTCATGTTGTGGTGCTGTGAAAATGACGAGACAGAGTTCTCTCTCAAAGTCAACTTTTATTCACAACACCATCATCTCACTGCAGAGAGAAAAAAGAGGATGAAACAGTAAACTCTCGTCCTTTAAATATCAGGGACTTCACACTTCATAGATCACATGTCACACAGACCACTTTGCATTATAAAGACAGTCACAATGCATTTCTCTCCATGATATCACTTCCACTGTCTCCAATGCATCCTTCCTTAATCCTTTAATGACTCAGGTCTTGCATACCAAAGCTAATAATCCTGCAGCTTCCTGCCTTTGTTCTGACCTAAAATGTGAGTCACAAAATCTACATGAGTGTGTCTACCACAATGTGTTCAATACTTATTCCCTGTGTCATTCCACTTTATCAAATATAACTTGTTCTGTGAGCACCGCTGCCTTGATTTCTTTGTATGTATGGATTCCTTCAGGTGTTACTGATATCTGGTGAAAATCTCAGGTCAGTGGTTCCATCAGAAATATATTTAATGAGAAAAATGTTGACGTGTTCAGTACTAATTTTCCCTGCTGTATATGGGAGCTGGGTATTAATTACCACATTTACACCTGCATCGCCGGTGTCCAGATTGCCATCCGATTGCTGTCCAAACACAGAGACAACAGGCTTTATTGTCACTGTGTAGTCGTCAGCCTCAGACCTCTGCAACCCAACACTTTTTTAAAGCTCATCTGAATCAAAACCTCAAGATGGACATGTGTGTTCTACCTGATGCTCTCTGTGTTGTTGATATTATTGGAAATGTTAATGTCCAGATTAAAATTTTTATAGACCTAGAAGAGCTTTGCAACCAACTCGTTAAAACATTCTAATTGTATGTAAATGAAAAATTACTGCTGACAGAAGTAGTTGAATACCTTCATATGCTGTTCTCAGTGATGTATGAGAAGAGGAAGCAGAGTAAGAATAATGTTAACCAGCCTAAAAGACACAGCTTTGTTTATCAAAAAGACGCAGTCATCAAGAGAGGACAGCAGGAGTAATGAGCCGACTGCCGATGTCTGAGTAAATTTGAGTCAGAATAACAATGAAGGGCATCCATCAACCTCTTGTGTGTCACCCAGGGATGGGTCGAATTACGACTCCGCAGAAGGGCCCCGCCTTCCTCTCCCTAGGCGCCGATGGGGACGGTCAGTTCTTCTCTTGCCTGGAGACTGACGGAGCCAAGACCTTCTTCCAGTTCAGCTCCCCGGCCAGGGATAAAGGCCGACCCTTCATCAATAAGCACTGAGAGCAACAGGTGTTACCGACCACATGCATTAATGTGTTATTGTTATACTGTGTTCTGATGGTTTATTATTACCTCATTTGGAAGTGTTTGCAGTTAATGCTCTGTCAGGTACTTATTCTGAATTTAAACTATTATATTCTTAGCAATATTGAAGAACTATTAACTTAAGGGTCTGTCTTTGTAAATTTATGCCACAATAAAAAGCACAAGACAAAAACATGTCATGCATCTCCTCACTGAGTCTTAAAGAACATGTTTGTTTTTTAAGGAATTTAGTATGTATAGTAAAAGTATAAGTTTAGGACAGGAGTCTCCACCATCTAGCATGGAAAGAATATCTGGAAATTTTTTTTTCTTTACCTGGAAATTTGTATGAAGCCAGAAAACATATGTGAACCTTCAAAATGAAGGTAAAACAGAAGTATGACCTGGACTGTCAAGTTTCTATTTATAGGGTAGTTTCTGCAACTTTGTTTCCACATATTTACAGTGCTGTTAAAAAGTATTTGCCCCCTTCCTGATTTCTTATTTTTCCATATTTGTCACGTTTCAGATCATCAAACAAATTTTAACATTAGACAAAGACAGCCCGAGTAACCAAAAAATGCAGTTTTTAAATGATGATTTCATTGAGGGGAAAAAAAGCTATCCAAACCTACCTGGCCCTGTGTGAAATTAAATCACCCTTATTGTCATTCAGCTGTACAACCAATCATGTACAGTAGAAGGAGATTGTGTTTTACCTATCTACTGTGTTAATCACACACACCCTAAGTGTAGAATCAGAGGGCCGCTGCCATGCAAGGCGCCGCCACAGATTTCCCTCCTCCATTCCATTATTGCTGAGCACCAAGCTGGATGGCAGGAAGTTCCACTTTTATATGGTCTTTGGCATGACCTGGCCGGGATTTGAACCCCTGCCTCCCGGGTGTGGGGCGGATGCTCGACCAACTGAGCCACCACTCCGGCTTCATACAAATTTCCAGGTAAAAAAAAAATCTCCAGATATTCTTTCCATGCTAGAGGGTGGAGACTCCTGTCCTTAACTTATACTTTTACTATACATACTAAATTCCTTAAAAAACAACCGGAAAAAGCAGTTGCCCCCTATTACGTCATGAATTAACTGTGATTAACCACAGTTTTTGGGAAGCTGAGTTGAATTTCACCAACCACACCCAGGCCTGATTACTGCCAGACCTGCTGAATCAAGGAATCACTTAAAACGTGTCTGACAAAGTGACGTAGGCTCTCAAAAAGTAACACATCATGCTGTGATCTAAAGAAATTCAAGAACAAAGGGGAAACAAAAACCCAGAACAACATCTAAAGACCTGCAGGCCTCACTTGCCTCAGTTTGGACACTAGTCCACGATTCAACAATGAGAGACTGGGCAAAAACGGAATCGAAAAGGCGAAAATCACTTCTGACCAAAACGAACACAAGCTTTTGAAAAAAGCTTTTTTTCACATTTGCCTAAAACCATCTTGATGATCCCAAAGATTTTTGGGAAAATATTCTGTGGACTGACGAGACAAAAGTTGAACTTTATGGAAGATGTGCATCCTGTTACATCTGGCATTGTACACGCACATTTCATAAAAAAATTCTACAAGGACTTTTTGTAGTCCTTTTTAGTACCTGAAAACGGTGTTTGTGGATTAACGGTGAAACCCACGTATAAAAAGTGATGTTTAAAAAAAATACCTGTGTTTGTATGCCTGGCCGTAGATAGATGGTTAGATAATATTGGTTTTAGTCCTTGTAGAAATAAAAGCAAAACATTTAAAATGAAAGACGTATTTTTTTAAAACTACAAACACGGCCCAATCACAATGTGCTACGTCATCAAAACAACCGTCCAGCCAGTCATATTCTGCATTGTCATAGGCAGGCACAGGCGCCTACAGTTAAGTTAATTCTCTTCCACAGCATGTGGAACACTAGGGGCAGCGCCTATCTCCGTTCCTCTGACCCTAGGCCACACAGCTACTGTAAGTAGTGAAAGCTACGGTGGGGGGGGGGGGTCAGTCCTCTGGTAGCTCTGTGCGTTAACTTTCTTTTCCCCATTCTATTATGCTGAGCACCAAGCTAGAAGGCAGAAAGTACCATTTTTATATGGTCTTTGGTATGACTCGGCCTTGAACCCACAACCTCCCCGTTGTGTGGCGGATGCCAGCTCCCCCGCCACCCGAAAAGGATTAAGTGGTAGAAGATGGATGTGAAACATTGAAGCGTCACATATGCAAATTTATAAGAACTCAGGAAGGGGCAAATACTTGTTCACAGCACTGTAGTACTTTGTCATTTTTCCCTGTAAATTTGTGAAGTTTTCCATTAAACTTGCAGTTCATCTCGTAAATTTTCAAGTTTTTTTTCTTGTAAAGTTACTTTTTTTCTAATATACAGTAACTTTTTGTATGAATTTGTTTTTAATTACAATTTTTTCAGCAAATTTGACCTCATAAATTTGAAGCTTTTCTCTCCAAAAGTTGCACATCTTTACTTGCAAATTTGTTACATTTTCCTCATGGTAATTTTTTCCCCTTATAAAATTACTGCTTTCCTTGTACATTTATCACCCATCTCTCATAAATTTGCAACTCTTCCCTCATAAAAATGGACATTTTTACTTAAGCATTTGTATCATTTTGTCATAGATTTGTGACTTTTTTTTCCTTACATTTTTTCCCGCTTGTAAATTTTAGACCCCCCCCCCATACTGAGAGCCAGTATGGGCAAAGGAACCACAGATGGGTTTGGCTTACAAGAATAAAAGTAACATCACCAACTGATGTAAAACAAATTTGCTGGTTGTGAGTAAAAAAACAGCAAAATGATTTACATATATTGTACAGTTCAAATACTGTATAATGTGTCACTGAAAAATATTTGCAGAATAACTAGCTTTCAGTTAATATTTGTGAAGTTGGACAAAGTGGAAAACCATTATTTTGAAGGATTCACTCTTTTAAGCTTGCATTAATTTGGTGGTCCAACAGAGACCAGGAGGCAATGAATATAAAGGATTTAGTGAGAGCGGATTATAAACTACATTTAAGGTGTAATTGCAGAAAAATCAGCAAATCCACCAGTTTCTGGGTCCTGTTATTGTGCAAGTGGACTCAGCAATATTTCCAAGGGACACTCTGGGACTCCTAAAAATAACAGCAATTGTTAAAAAATATTTGCAGCAACTGTCTTTTTTTCCCTGTTTTTCCTCCTCTCTTTAGGGGAACCAACTTATTATCCCACTTTAAGAATTTTCATATTAAGACACAAGACAAACCATGTGTTTATGAGATTTTGTTTACCCCAAGATAAACCGAGGTAACGACTCCAATAACAAAGGTTCATCCATATACAAATAAAGCCATGTTTGACTCTGCAACAACAGAGTACAAAAAAAGACTCATAAATATAAACAAACATAACAGAATGAGCTCTAGTTTACATCAGAAAAACAAAAAATGGGTGCAAACTTTGAACAAAATGATGGAGAACATTGTCAATCCAGCAGAAATCACGAGCCTCTTAATTCTTGCTGATTTCATTCATGCTGAGGCTTGTAGCTGACAGAGGTTATTATCTGACTCTGGGCATTCTGTCTCCTGCCGTTGACGATGAGGAGCAGCGGCGACGCCACACGTATACTTCTGAAATCATAAGACTGCAGCAGACAGAGAACAGAGAAGCCATTCAGACACACGGGCTGACCACATGGGATAAACGGTGCCGGGCTTGGATTACATGCTGACCTTATCTTTATGGGTTATACTGTGTCGCTTGACTTGAGGTTCAGGAATGACGACGGAATCGCCGATCAGAACGCCCCAGCTGTTTGCAGTGTTGTACACCATCACAACTATGCATGTCTCCTCACTGTCGACCATGCCAAAAGTACTGGAGGAAAATGAAAGATTTTACACTTCAACAACAAAAAACAACCATCTATATCCTACCAAAGCCCCATTTCAGAACGAAAACTTAACATACGCCTCGTTTTGTTTTAAGTTATTCTGAGCTGTGGATGTTTCAGCCTGAGATAAATGGAATATCATCACTAAAATCCACTTATGACATCAGGATAGAAGACGTCTCTCCCTCCTTAGTTCTTCCCAGAGGTGTTAGAAATATTAATCACTCAGGATGTCTGCAGGGCCTTAAACTTGTTAATCCAAAATTAATACATATGTGACCCGCCACGAGTAAACCGCCAACTAGTCAGCCTGATGTGATTCCTAAAAAACACAGAAATCCTTTTTTTTTAAAATAAATTTATAATTTTCATTTTTTTTTGCAAAATATGCTAGTTGAAATCAGGAAGAAGCTACTCCATGCTTCAAATAACAGTGTGGGAGGTTTTAAAACCGTAAACTCTGTATTTGAAATAGAGTAGTTTCAGAGGGAAAAATCAGCGAGACCGCTTCCTAGTTTTGGGGGCGTGGCTACCACAGCTGATTTACATATCCGGTTTGTTTGGCTAGTCACACGTCTGTTATTCATTTCAGCCAATCAGCAGCACATTCAGGTAGAAGCACATGGCTACTTAAGCAGAGTTGCTTTTGCTAAGCACTGTAGGGGGTTGGGTTCATGCTAAGTCATTCCAAATGACCAGCTTTTGTTACCGCCCCCCACCTGGCTAACCTGGAAGGTGGCAATCCTTGGAAACTTTGAACCTGATTTTCTCAGAGAAGTAGTTTGAGAGGTGCCAACATTCAAATGGCCACATCTTCTTCAAATCTTTTAGACATCATTGGAAAGCTTCGATTCCACACTTTTAGAATCTGTAAATAACTCAAAATACCCTTTGGGAGACTTGTTCCTGGTTTTTCCATGGCTGCTCACGTATGCTTAAAAATGACAAATCCTTAAATCTGCATTTGATAGGCCTTTAAATGGTGGCAATGATTTCTTGCATTTGGGGGGTGAAATCCTAAAAAGATATCATGAAATTGGTGAATTTGTAGTTGCTGTGTTCCATTAACATAAAGCAAAATGAGTGGAATGAACAGCAATCATTTGTTTAAATATTCTACTTTTCCTGTGAATTTCACATGAATTTAAAACTTCTCTCTTGTAACTTTGCAACTTTTTTCATAAATTTGTGACTTTTTCTTGTCTGTTGGCAACGTTTTCATTGATTTATGACTTTTAACGTAAATGTAAATTTGTGAGTTTTTTCTCATAAATTTGTAACTTTTTTCTTGTAAATTTGCGACTTTTTTCTGTTGTGCATTTTGGTTGTGGTGGTAGGGACCAGTTTAAGGTATTTTTCTTGGAAAACTTAATTATCTGTAATAATAACATCAATCCTGAGGAAGTTTAAAGTAACTGTGAGCTGATGACCCAAAATTTGCAGTAATTTCAGTTCCAGTGAACATTTGGACAAAGCAAACTGTAACGTGGCCACATATGTTTTGTCATTTCTCAGCTCCAAGGTGTTAAATTTCGATTTTCAATTTAACTTCATTACAGTCTTTATACTGCATTTGCAGTGGCGGGCTAACAGTTAATGATTGACAAAGGAAAAACAGATGAAGCAGCAAAAAAGTGCTGGTGTGGTAAGAAAAATTGATGACTGAGTCAGTGCATGTGTGCTAATTAAAAAAAAAAAAGACTGTTCCACTTTTTAAATGTGTGTACATATTTCCTATCTACAGAACATGTGCAGCCATGTAACTTCCAGCAGATGCACAAACAGAATGGCTTGGAACCCCCCCCCCCGGACAAACAACGTATATTTTAAAATTGAAAACTGCCTCTACAGAATATGGAAAAATTATAATATTACCAGCAAACAATACTATTACAGTTACTTAACAGTCTTTAGAGGCTTTCTTAATCCTTGTAAATCCACTAATCCAGAGTTTCCTTCGATTTATTTACTTATTGTGTTTCTGAAACGGGGCCAAACACCAACAGGACCAAACCACATGTGGACTAAACAAGCCACACTTACAAAGCCATGCGACCCTCAGAGGCCAGGCTGAACACCACCTTCCCCAGGGCGGCCACCCCGGCATTGTGGCCGTGTGTGAGGGCAGAGATGGTCCGGGGCTCCAGGCTGCCAACGCGGCCCGTCGGGGAGCGAAACTGAGGGGAGGAGCAGGGTCCCAAAGCCGATGTGTTTAGGGTTGAGAGCATCTTCCGTAAACAACGAGCTTTCACCTTCCCCTGGACAGAAGGAGCAACTTCAGGTTAGAGAAGGAAGAGGAGCCAGGGCTGCTTTTTGCTGCCATCTGGTGGTGATAAAGTTGATAACAGTATTCAAGTCGACAACTACTATAAAAAGAGCCGCTGTAAACAAACACAGACAAAATCATCTAAATGGAGCCACAAAACATATTAAAGCCTTAAACTGGAAATAGACAGGGTTTTTCCATTTAAAAATGAAGACTTCTCTCATAAATTTGCCATTTTTCTTATGAATCAGCAAATTTGTTTTTTTTTTTCCCCTTAAATTTGAGACATTTTTCTCTTAATTTTGGTCATTTTTATATTTAAAACAGCAGTAATTTCCTCGGTACCTACCTTGTTCTGTATGAGATCCGTCACCTTGTCCAAATACTCCAGCAGCTGCTTCTCTCTCGTCTGTGGATCCTTGAAGTCTGGGTCTAGTGCCGCTGCTCGACTGTAGCCAGTGAGCGCAGAAGTGTACATTTCCTCAAACTGGAGCAGAGTGGCTCTGTTGTAATGAAGCTCTGGGCAACAGGAGGAAGCTTTATCCACACTCTCCTACACAGGGGGGACAAAAATAATCCATGTTTTTTTTAAGCAACGTATACTGTATGTGCTAACTGCTTTAGTGCATGTGTGTGTGCACTTACAGATTTTGAATAGGCACTTAGAGCTTGCTGTGACACCTGTGGATTCTGTCCACAGTTGAAAAACAGAGACACATAGGTATTTCCAAGGACAACTGAAAAAGAAAAGACACGCAACCACAGGTCATACAAACACATACAAACACTATTGACTTCAGTCTCACTGAGGGCCTACAAAGGGGTAATGAGTAAACCCAGGGCTGGGCATTCATTTTCATTATCATCTTTTTTTTTTTTATTTCAAAAAATACTGCAACTTGAATTAAAAATCATCTAGCATGCAGGCTGTGAACTTTATTAGAGGGAAACGATGCAAATTTATATGAGGGAAAGTCATAAATGTGTGAGTGGGCGGGAAAACTCAATTTTACAGGAATGGCTACGCAAAGTAGCAAAGTTACAAGTGGGTAGGAAAAGTTGCCAATTTAACAGTGGGCAAAAAAGTAATCAATTTACAAGTGGAAAGGAAAAGTCAAATTTATGAGTGAGTGGGAACCATTGTTCTTTGACTTCTCCAGTGCTTTCAACACCATCCAACCGATGATCCTGAAGGACAAGCTGCTGCGCGCAGGGGTGGACCAGCACCTGTCATCATGGATCCTGGACTACCTCACGAACCGGCCTCAGTTTGTGAGAACCCGGGACTGTGTGTCCGACACGATCATCGGTAGCACGGGGGCCCCCCAGGGAACGGTGCTGGCTCCCTTCCTGTTCACTCTTTATACTGCGGACTTATCACACAACACAACACACTGCCATCTACAGAAGTTCTCTGATGACTCTGCGATCGTCGGCCTCATCTCCAATGGAGATGAAGCTGAGTACAGAGGACTTATCCAGGACTTCGTGGACTGGTGCCATCGGAACTGCCTCCAGATCAACGCGAGGAAAACTAAGGAGCTGGTGGTGGACTGCCGCAGGCAAGGACAACCCCTCACAGCAACAGTAAACATACAGGGAACAGACATCGAGATGGTGACATCCTACAAGTACCTGGGTATTCATCTGAACAATAAACTAGACTGGTCACACAATACTGACGCACTCTAAAAGAAGGGACAGCGCAGGCTGTTCCTACTGAGGAGGCTCAGGTCTTTTGGTGTACAAGGGGCGCTGCTGAAGACATTCTATGACACGGTGGTGGCATCAGCCATCACTTTTGGAGTGGTCTGCTGGGGCAGTGGCATTACTGCAGCCGATAGGAAGAGACTGAACAAACTGATCAAGAAAGCTAGCTCTGTCCTGGGGCAGCGCCTTGACCCAGTGGAGGAGATAGGAGAGAGAAGGACGGTGGCTAAACTGTCATCTCTGCTGGAGTCCAAGTTCCACCCTATGCAGGACATACTGAATGCACTGAGGAGCTCATTTAGCAGCAGACTACATCATCCCAGGTGCACAACCGAGAGGTTTCGCAGGTCCTTCCTACCAACAGCTGTCAGACTGTACAACCTAAGCAGGGCTGCTCGCAGAGATAGCAAAAAGACATAACAACCTAATTGTTTTTGAATGCAAAAGATGCAGTAGACTTACACAATGGTCCCCTCCGGCATACAACTAGGAAAATACCGGTCGCTATGGAGAGTGAGAATATGTATGGGCACATAATCATACCATGTAGGATAACTAAGTAGACAGTTATGCTGTTTCATCCCATCTAGCAACAATGCTCTGCACTGTATGTGTTTATATATTTACATATTTATTCCATCTAGCTACAATGCTCCACACTGTGTGTCTGTGTGTATATATACATATTTATAGTAATATGTACATATGTACTGTATATTAGCTGCTCTTGCTTTTTTTTTGTTCTTGCCTTCTGATTGTTGCTCTGAGTGTTGCTATCCCTGTGCTGTTGCAATCCTGGAATTTCCCCGTTGTGGGACTAATAAAGGCTTATCTTATCTTATCGCAAATTGACAGGGGTGGGATGAAAGATCTCAGTTTAACAAGAGGTGGCAACATTTAAAAAAAATTTAGACGTGGGGTAAAAGTTGCAAGTTTATTAGAGGGCTGGAAAAAATACTGGCGAGCCACATCTGGCCCCCAGACCTTGATATTAACACATGAGCACCACACTGTCGTGACTCTACTCACACCAGGACGTCCCATCACTGACATCCATCTGGACAGCCTGCCGGGCCAAGTCCACACTCTCCATCATCTGTTTCATCAGTGTGTCACCGTCAGGCGCCGGGAGCTGCCTCAGCACCATCGACAGGCTGCGTAATGACACTTTGTTCTTGCTCTACGAGGATTAAAACAAATGGACAAATTAATCTATAAATGAAGCCTTGCAAGGAAGTGTTAAGGGATTAGTCCACGGGATGTTTCGGTACAGAGGAGAAAACCAACATACACTAGGAATGCAATAACAGGTCAGAAATAATTGATGCCATTATAAAAAAGACTTTTAATTAGTCTGAGAGAGGGATATTATTATTAGGGCTGGCCCAAATACCAGTTTTGGAGCTCTAAATATTTGGGAGGGATCAAAGTAAATATAAGTCATCTGCGTCAACATCAATGTTTTTCAGAAATATGATTTAAAAAAATTAATTAGGAACCTTTTCATGTAAATTTGCAACTTTTTTGTCAGAAAATTTTCTTGTAAATTTAGCATTTTTCCCTCACAAATTTGCAATTTTAATCATGTAAATTAAAGTCTCTCCTTAAATATTTGAAAATTTAGTAATTTAGATGTTTTGCTTTCTGGTAAAATTAATAGATGCTTTTTATTGTGAATTTGTGAGATTTTTCAATTAATTTTGACGGGAACTTTTTTGTTAAATTTTGTAAAGATAAGAAGGAAGCAAATATCTGAATACCAAATTTCAAAATTGAATATCATTGTGTAATATATAAATCAAACTTTTGGGTACAGCCTAATATAATATTCACAACAAAAACAAGGTCAGCCTGAAAAAAGTACATTGGCATCACTAAACAGTTATTTTAAACATCTGTATTGGTCTAGAATATTATATTCACAGACAACAAGCTGTCAATTTTAACATGTAATTTAAATTTTATTTGCACTTTCTTTCCTCCACACCTTTGTATGTTGTTAATGCATGTCTAAACATCTAAAGACAGAGCAGTATAATCTCTATAAACCACAGTTTTTAAATACATGACCATGTTTCTATTGTGTGTGCATGTGATTCATAATCATTTCAAACATCAGCCCAGCATTTTTTCACTGATCAACTGTTGTAGATAACACGGCAGCAGTAGTAGGAATGGAGCTTAAAAGGTTCTTAAGACAAAGCCCAATAATTAAGAATATTTACCTAAAATCTCCACTGTAATATTAAATAAAAAAAAAGTCATGATATACAAACTTTAATTAAACACCATAAAAGTAGCTTTTGCTTTCTTGCTTGGAAATTCCACAGAGCATCTTTAAACTCTCATACCTGCTGCAAGGCACCAGTAAAGCAGTTTTTGGCACCGATCAGGTCTCCTTTTTTCCAGTACTGCTCCCCTAACATGTTCCAGCCCTCAACCAGACCAGGCTCCAGTTTCACAGCTCGGGACAGGCACTCTTCTGCTGCTGCACTGAAGTGTGGCGCCACATTCAGACAACTGCCCTTCAGCAGCAAAAACTCCACTTTGTGTTTAAAACGTTCTGTTGGGAGTTGTAGATACAGTGAATGACAGTGACAGAAGCATCAACTCACAAGCAAACTAGAAAAGCACTCGGAGAGCGCAGACCTCCGCCAAGCGCCACAATTCCCCCCATACAGTGTTTGTGTGTACGTTTTCAGATTCCTTGAGCATGTAAACATATGACTAGCAATTGGATTCACAATGATTATTTGTTTATTTGACAGGGACAGTGCAATAAACACACAATTAATCAATGACAATCAATCTGATAGTGATAGGATTAGTGGTTCAGTAGTAAAAGCATTGCCTCCTTGGCGGAGGTAATAAACTAAAGTGTTGCTGTTGTGTCCATCTCCTCCACTGACGGATGCAAATTGGGTAGACAGGTTGCCGTGGGTTTTATATTATATTGTAACGTGCTGCTCGACATGGCGACGTCCCACCGGGAGGTTCGAACTCACGCCTCCCGCTCCGGAGTCCCGCACTCTACCTGTGTCGCCAATAGGGTCAACCCACTTGGCAAGCCAAGTAGGGTGCTCATATTGAGTTCGCTACAATATTATTTTTTTGGGGGTTGCGCTCCGCGGCAAACGAGAATTTAGAAGCTTCGCCGGCAGAGAGCTCGTTTTTGCGCAGCGCCTATGGCTGGCCGGTGAATTTCTGCCAAATGCGCAGCTCCTATGGCTGGCCGGGGAATTTCTGAAAAGAATCCGTCGGCGGACAGCTGCCCGTGTGAGGTTTTGCAGTTGCGCGCAAACACAGGCACGCTGGCGGGCCCAGGCCAGCAGTGTTTTCCGCGTCCTTTTGTGCCTAAAACGTTGAAGAACGCAGAGTTTGTGTTGCAGACACGACGACCAGCGCCCTCCATTGCGCCTGCGCACATGTTGAAAATGGCTGTATGTCACAGTGTTGAATGAAAAATGCTTTAAAAAATTCCTGTATCCAGACGGTGAACCGGATCACCCCCAAAATTTAATCAGTTCTTCCTTGTACCATTTCCAACAACGCCTGAAAGTTTCATGGAAATCCGTCCAAGATTTTTTGAGTTATCTTGCTAACCAACAGACAAACAGACAGACAGACAGACAGACAAACACACAGACAAACCCCGGCAAAAACATAACCTCCTCCTGGCCTTTTCGGCCTGGCGGAGGTAACTAGGATATTTTGAACAGACGCCACTCACCTTCTTTCTCTTCCACCTTCTTTAGCGTCTGTTCCATCTGCTCTGCTACATCGCTTTGTTTCCTTCCAGCTTCCTCTATGCTGTGAGTCTCAAAATAACAATCTCTGAATTTATACAAATCATCCACCAGCTCCTATGCAGGGAGAGAGTGAGGAAAAAAACCCACACAAATAAAGAGTTTAAAGCCTATCAATAATCATGAAATTCTAATACACACCATAATCTAGTGCTGCCTAATCACGGCAAGTCTCTCCTCACACGCTCTTAACCACTAATCTTTCTTAGGTCATCTATTGTTGATGGGAAACAGTGTAGCTAGGCTCGTCGGCCTCCGTCGGTCTATGATGACCATGGAAGAGAATCCTAAACGTCTACTCTGCTGGAACAGCACCGCCTGTGGCTGAACAGGCCGATGTGCGAATGGCAGTCCCTGTCACACAGGTCGCACTTGTGGGTGGTCTCCGTGCTGCTGGGTCTGTGGCGGTTCTTCCTGCGGGTCCTTTTTTCATCTGCTGCAGCAGTCAGTCTCTCTTCACCCGCCTTGAGCTGTCTGGTCAGGGTGCCTCTCCATTTGGAGCGGTCCATTGCAAGGTCCTCCCAGCGCTCTGTGTTGATCTCCAGGGCCTTCATGTCTCTCTTGCAGACGTCTCTAAAGTGCAGCTGTGGGCGGCCAACGTCTCTCCTGCCAGACGCCAGTTCTCTGTAGAGGACGTCTTTGGGGATTCTGCCATCCTCCATACGGTGAACATGGCCTAGCCAGTGGAGCCTGTGCTGCCTGAGTAGAGTGAACATGGAGGGAAGGCCGGCGCGGGACAGAACTTCTGTGTTGGGCACTTTGTCCTGCCAGGATATGTCCAGGATGTGGCGAATGCAGCGCAAGTGGAAGGAGTTCAGTCTCTTTTCCTGCCGGGCGTATGTTGTCCACGTCTCACTCCCATAGAGCAGTGTGCTGATGACGCAGGCGTTGTACACTGCCATCTTCGTCTTGACAGAGAGTTTGGGATTCTCCCACACTCGTGTGGTGAGGTGAGAGAGTGTGGAGGCTGATTTTCCAATCCTCTTGTCGATCTCTGTATCAAGGGAGAGGTTGTTGCTGATCGTGGACCCCAGGTACGTGAACTGATTCACGACCTCCAGCTCGTAGTCGTCGATGGTGATGGTTGGTGGTGCTTCCGTGCCTTGCACCAAGACGTTAGTCTTCTTCAGGCTGATGGTAAGCCCAAAGTCCTTGCATGCCTGGGAGAAGCGGTCCATCAGGGTCTGAAGCTCCTGCTGTGTGTGGGTTGCGACTGCAGCGTCGTCTGCGAACAGCATGTCTCTGATTAGAGCCTTAACTTGAGATGCTGGTCTGTGGACGGAACACAACCTCGCCCGGCTTTCAGGCGGGCGAGGTTGAGAAGCCTGCCGTCAGATCTTGTGTGCAGGTAGATTCCCTCTGTTGCTGTGCTGAAGGCATGCCTCAGGAGCATAGCAAAGAAAATCCCAAAGAGGGTTGGAGCAAGTACACAGCCCTGTTTCACACCGCTGCGCATGTTGAATGGCTTTGAGACGTTGCCATCGTGCTGCACTATCCCCTGCATGTTGGTGTGAAACGATTCAATGAGGCTTTGCAACTTTGGTGGGCATCCCATCTTTGGTAGGATCTTGAAAAGGCCCTCTCTGCTGACCAGATCGAACGCTTTGGTGAGGTTGATGAAGGCAATGTACAGGGGCATGTTCTGTTCTCTGCATTTCTCCTGGAGTTGGCGGATGGAGAATATCATGTCTACCATTGATCGCTCAGCGCGGAAGCCACACTGAGACTCGGGGTAGACACGTTCAGCAAGCTTCTGTAGACGAACGAGCTAGGCTAATAACAAAGAATAGCTGAAAAATAAAGCATCACCCCCATTACTGCCTCCCTCCAGGAAAGTTTTCCATTGATTTCAAATTGTGTGACTCACATACACAGCCTTGTACAGTCTGGTACCTGCTTAGAACACAAAGGTTGAGACCTAGTTATGTAGACGCTAGATCTCACTCAGCGGACCGGGAGGAGGCCTGATACCGCTCTTTAGGGAAGAAGTTTCAGCAGAGATTGGTCAATACAAGTTTCCTTAATATATAAACAGCAAGGTTTTGGTCACAAGATTCTCAAACAAAAGAAAAAACGCACAAAAACCATATCCAATTAATCAATAGCTGCAGCCCTACATAACATTGTTTGCCATTTTGTTTTTAAATTTGGTATTTAGATACTAAGTTTTTTTTTTAAATGTCTTATATTTATCAAGACAATTTCATCAACAGGCCAGTTTAAGAGTTGTTTTAGAGGTGCTTCATACTGATTTTTTTTTCTCCCCAAAAAACGGCTCTATCGCATAGTAAAGACTGCAGCCCACTTTTCAGAAAACATTTTGGTACATCCACTGCCATGGCAGATTTACGGAAAACTGACATGAAGGATTATTATAAATTAATCTCTCGGTTTAATGAGGACAAAAATGGAGATTTATGCGAATATTTGACGTCGCATTAGCTTAATGATGTCAAGTCACATCTGACTGAATAAGTGGCGACCCTCTGCACGACAGCTGCAGACGGTTGTTATGGTAACGACACTCCTAGCAACACACAGCACAGTCCTCACAGTGGAATGGGGCGCAACTTATTTTGTTTTTAATATATGTGAGATACTGTCCAGGGTACCTACCTTTAGAATTTGTAGTTCGTCTTTGTTTTCAACAGACTCCGTACTGCTCTTCTCCTCCTCCGCCATCTTTGCCGTTAGCTCACAGCAGCTAACACTTTGTTACGATATATAAAATAATAAAAACGGCCGAAATTGGGCACAGTGCGCTAAGTTACAAAATAGGAATTTATTGCATCACCCGTGCATGTGTATTAGGCAGAAATAAAAAGTTTTGTTATGGAAACACTGATAAATTATTGCTCCTCGGATATAGTAAACACACTTTAGTCATACCGGAAGTTGCCCTTGTCCGTACTCAAAATAATTCCGACAAGTTTTCCAAAAGTAACGCTGAAACTTTACTGGCTTTTGTCTAACGATCGTTACATTCAGCTAAATCAGTGTTTAGATCAAACAGATTCTCTTAAGCAGATTCTAACATCTTAAATTATTTTTTCTAAACATACGATGATATTACAGAACACTCAGACAGAACGGTTAATCTAAAGCACGACTCTTTTTGTGTGGTGCACCCACTTCCGTCCACAGACCAGCATCTTAAGTTAAGAGCGGCAGCAGGTTTCTGTCACCGGTGTTTAGTGTTCATATCGCCGGTTTGTTCAGATCATTATGTCGGATACATGGAGCAGCATCCAGGCCCACAAGAAACAGCTGGACTCCCTTCGGGAGCGACTGCAACGGCGGCGAAAAGACCCGACGCAGCTGACCGCAGGTGCGGCCATAAAGCCAAGCTGGGGAAGAGGAGCAGGAGTGCGGGTGTTTATGAGGCATGAGTGGGGTGATTTTTTTTTCTCGCAATTTAAAAATTTGTCCGATAGATTTTTATTTGAATAATATTTTTTCTGCGCATTTGCAGCTACTTCTTGTAAATTTACAACTTTCAACAGTTTGTGAAGTTTTTCTCTTGAATGTGTTTGTGTGAGGACGATAAAATATACCTTGTCCACATGTAACCTCAAATGTTGTCAGATGAATATTATCAAAAACAGTGATTTCAAATCTGATTGAGAAGAAACTGATGAGAGAAAATCGTGACTCATTTGAGTCCGTTAAATCAAACATACTAACAGGTAAAAACAGGATTTTCCATATAAATGTGCTTAAGTACGTGTAAAATGTATCCTGTAATAAATGACAGGAGTGACACTCGTGATTTACTCAAAATTTGTACAAATGATTGAAAATCTTACTCCAGTACATATACTTGACTCTTTGCTCCCCACCTCTGCTTCTGTTTTATTATTGATTGCTCTTTTCTGGGACAATGAAAGACTAAAATTTGATCTAGTATCAAGAGTTAATCCACTGCTTCTGTGTTGGTCCTATTGTTATTTTCTTTATACAAAAAAAGTCCAAACTTTTGTCAACATTTGGCTGCTGTTGTGTTGCCGTTGCAACAATGAACAATCGGCACCAGATTGTTTTTTCACCATCACACCATGTTCTTTAACATCCTCGTGTGGACTGATTTCATCCAGAGTTTCCTTTTTTTCTGTCATTGTGATTGTAGCCAGTTGGATGAAACAAATTTTCTTAGATAACATCTCTTATCTCTTATATTTGATAGGGGAGAGAGTCTTTTTTTCATGTAATAAAAATGCCTTAGCAATAGTATGGAAAATGTCTATGTTAATAAAGTGTAGTTCCATTATGGTGAATAGTGATGGTGAACCAGGAAATTCCAAGGATTAGCAAAGCTGAAGATGGGGCAGCTATAAAGAGGATGGAGAATGGAAAGGTGGTTGGTCCAGATGGCAAACCTGTGGAGGTGGGGAGATGTTTAGGAGAATGGCAGTTGCCTTTTTATCCAGACTGTTTAACACAATTTTGGGGAATGAGAGGATGCCTGAGGAGTGGAGAAGAAGTGTTGTGGTACCGATTTTCAAGAACAAAGGTGATGCTTAGAGGTGTGGTAACTACAGAGGCATAAAGTTGATCACTCACACTATGAAGCTGTGGGAAAGAGTTGTTGATGCTAGGTTCAAAACAGAGGTGACAGTCAGTAAGCAGCAGTACAGTTTCATGCAGAGAAAGAGTACTATAGATGCAATGTTTGCCTTAAGAGTGTTGATGGAGAAGTATAGAGAAGATCAGAAGGAGTTGCACTGTGTCTTTTTGGATCTAGAGAAAGCATAATGTAGGGTGCCAAGAGAGAAAGTGTGGTACTGTATGAGGAAATATGGAGTGGCAGAGAAGTATGTGAAGGTGGTGCAGGACACATATGAGGATAGTGAGATGGTGGTGAGGTGTGCTGTAGGAGGGGCAGATGGATTCAAGGTGGGAGTAGGATTACATGAGAGATCAACTCTGAGCCCCTTCTTGTTTGCCATGGTGATGGACAGGCTGATGAAGAAGAGTGCAGGCAGGGTGTGGCAGTAGTGAGCCCTGCTGTGATGTATGGTTTGGAGATGTTGGCGCTGACAAAAAGACAGGAAGCAGAGCTTGAGGTGGCGGAGTTGAAGATGCTAAGATTGTCATTGGGAGTGACAAGGAGGGACAGGATTAGAAATTAGTATATCAGAGGGACAGCTCAGGTTGAGCAGTTTGGAGACAACATAAGAGAGGCAAGGCTGAGATAGTTTGGACATGTGCAGAGTAGGGATAGTGGATATATTGGACAAAGGATGTTGAAGATGGAGCTGCCAGGCAGGAGGAGAAGAGGAAGACCACAGGAGATTCATGGATGTAATGAAGGAGGACATGGAGAGGGTTGGTGTTACAGAGGAAGATGCAAGGGATAGGATGAGATGGAGGCAGATGATCCGCTGTGGTGACCCCTAAAAGGAGCAACCGAAAGTAGAAGATGATGAATAGTGTGTGATGACATTTTTGAAGTGCAGTCATTTTGTAGCGCTTGGAAATAATGAAGCCATTTCATATCCAGAGTCCTTTGACTTTGTTTGTCCTCTCAGATGGTGGCGGCAGCACAGACAGTTCCATAGCAAGAAGCGACAGCCCAGCTCCATCAGCTCCAGTTTCCTCTCAGGAGGACGCAGAAAAACCACCTGATCCAGAACTAGAGAAGAAGCTGTTGGGATATTTGTCAGATCTCAGTCTTTCACTACCAACAGACTCCATTGCCATCACAAATGAGCTCAACAGTGTGAGTGTTTGGGTGCTTTCGCACATAAATTCATTTACTTTGGTCTGAATCAGCTGATAAGTTTGTTACTTTGTGTCATTTTCTCTTTGGTTCGGTTCCCTTTCGCTCAGGCAAAAATTCAAGCGGATCAAATTGCTTCACATTAAACCCTGTGAGACTTACGTCAGAATGTTGTCTGTTCTTATTGGACAGATTTTTTTGCCAGGAGAATAGGAAAGGTAAATAGAGGAAGTAGGATGATTACTGTGTATTTATACATTTCTGGGGAGAAAATAATACGATGGAGAGTAATCTACGGGAGGTTTTCATCACCCTGGTTATCGTTTATTACATTACGTGCATACAGTATACCACTTTTGGCAAATCGTACAGTTTGAAAATGAAGCGTGGCTACGGAAGGAAAGTGACATGTTAATGTTCATTAATCCTCCAGATCCGTGACGTGCTCAGCCACAGATGTTTTCAAAGATCCATCAGGTATGTACAGTGGCATAAAATATTTTACCGTTTGCCACTGGCCCTGTTTTAGTGCGGTCCCTTTCTCACCTGGAGGACTGCACCAGAGTTCACCAGTTGATTCAAAACCACCTCATTTAGGAGGTCTCGGTACAGTTGTTTTGGTGCACACCTGAGTGCAATTACTGTGTTCTCACCAGACAAAATGAACCGCACTAATGGAGAAAACAAACTCGAGTTCGATTGAAATGAACTAAAGCCTGTAGGTGTGAAAGCACCCTTAGGGCCCTATTTTGACGGTCATCCGCGCATTTTTCAGACAGACTTTCCGCTGTGCGCCAGTGTTTTTGTTAGTTTCTGTCAGCACATTGTCTGTTTTTTACACCTTGTGTCACACCATCAAATTACCAGTAGACAGTGCACCTGCTATGTGCTTGGAGGAGGTGCCTCATTTCAGAGGTGTGGCGGCGCGCAATCTAATGCACATTACTGCTTTAGTGCATTCCATAAGAATCTGCTTTTGATCAGGAAAAAGGAGGCCTATCGTCAGAAGTGCATTGTTTAATTATATTTCAGTGGCGTGTTTTGACGTCGCGCAGCTCCGGAGCTCAGGAAACGGCACGTGCTGGGATCTTGTAACAGTCATAATCATGACTGTTGATGATCACACACTAGCTTTTTTTTTTTTTTATTCTATCCACACTGTTATTTTAATTGCGGACTTACCATTGCAGCCTATAGATTAGGCATTAATGTATGATTTTTTTTTTAGGGGAATAAATGAATGAACAAGGAGTGTGCAGCATTTTACTTTTCACTGTAACTCCCCAGAGAGACAGGAGATGCGGCCACATCTGCGTCAGCTGGACGCCCCGGGTTTCCAGCCCAGTAAGCTCCCCAGGAGCCCCCGGCAGAGGCTGCTGAGAGCATGCTTGCTTCATGGCGGGGGCCGGAGGCGACAGATCGCCTTCTTCCCTCCTACCCAGGACCGATAGGGGAAGGCCCTTGGTCGGCGAAAGCAACAGGAGAGGAAGCACTCCATCTCCCCACAGCCGGGAGCGACTTCCACGCCATCGTTAATGAAAGTTTGCACAGGCATCATCCTCTTTTCTTCATGTCTGTGTTGCATCCGTACGCACATTAAACAGTTCAGCTGATTTTTTTCAGCCCATTCTTACCTGTTTGTTCTTTTTAACATAACTAAATGGGCATTAACTGTGATGGATGTTTTCCTTATTACCAAGCAGCATTACTATCGTGTGCATTTTGGCTCACATACACATGGGCTTTGGTCAGCGCAAAACCTGTCTTAAACCGTCATGATCACAATTCACTTTAGATAATGCGCCTCTTTGCATTAAAGGGATGGGAAGGAGCACTTTGGGTTGGATTATCCAAAACACACCTCTGAATGATTAGATCGGCCTCTTTGCGTCACGCGCTGGTGGAAAGTTTGTTTTAATGCGGTTGTGATAAGGAAATGAACTTGGAAACGCCCATACGCGTGTTCTGTGTCAGACAACTGATCAACCAACCCTAAGTCTCTAATCATAGAACTGCAACTTTCTCATTTACTATTTTCCTTGTTTCATGTCTCTCTGTTGTGCCAATTCTCCTCACAGTCTGAAACAGCCGTTAGTCACAACTGTATCCAGAGTCTGCTGCTCAAATTCTCAGCTCAGGAGCTCATCAGCGTCCGACAGTGCACTGAAGCTGCTTCTTCTTCCACAACTTCCTCCCCAACAATCGTCATAGCCGTGGACCACACAAAGCTATGGGCTATGATTGGGACTACGTCTGGAGCCCAAAGGGCTGGAGTAAAGAGGAAGGCAGAAGACCCAATCCAAAGCAAACGACCTGCCAGTTTCTCACCCTCGCTTCAGAGCGCCTCTTCTCCTCCGCACCCATCATCATCCTCTCTGACACCGGCCTCCTCCTCACAGTTGGCAGGGCCCTCGGCTTCAGGGAGTGGAGCTGAGAAGAAAAGCAGGAGCAATAAAAGTCAATCGTCTCATGTGGACATGGAGATCGAAAGCCTTCTGAACCAACAGTCCACCAAGGAGCAGCAGAGCAAGAAGGTGACTGAGGAGGATTTTTTTTTAAAAAAAAAATGTTGAAACTAATTTAATCTGATTCAGGACAGTTTGTGTCATCAGTGACAAACGTTTTATTCCCAGGTGAGCAGAGAGATTCTGGAGCTGCTGATCGCCAGCACAGCCAAGGAGCAGTCCATTGCGGAAAAGTTCCGGTCACGCGGTCGAGCCCAGGTCCAGGAGTTCTGCGATCACGGCACAAAAGAGGAGTGTATTCGCTCTGGAGACGCACCTCAGCCGTGCACCAAGTTACACTTTCGGTCGGTATTTTAAACTGGTGACAAAAAAAATAAATAAATCAGAGCATCAAGGTACAAGCGAAATACTGTGAAGAGAACTAGATGCACACACAGGAATATGTGGTTCACCGTAGTGGAAATGAGTGGTTCAAAACACAAGTGTGCTACGTATATAGATGTATTCACTGTAGAGAATAGTAATTTCATAAAAACGCCATTGTTTTGGACGTAATAAGAACATTAAGCAACTTGTTTACTTTTTGTTCATCTTTAAAATGCCCCCGTTGGCCTGAAGATGGCGCTCTTAACCAGGTAATTTAGTGCAAAATGCAGCTCGATATAAAACCAGTACACTTTGACATCGATCTAGTAAAATAGCAGCCTGTTCGCAAATGACAGGAACAACATGTCAAAGTCAGAAGGCCTTTATCCATTTCAGATTAGCCCTTATTTAGATTGAACTCTAAAGCTGCTCACGAACCATGAAAATGAATCAAATCTTATGCCATTGTTGGGACCTGTCGCCCAGCTCGTCAGTTGTCTTGCCATTGGTTAATTGTCTAGTATCTCAAGAACTTTATTAAGTGGTCAGATGCTTTGATTTTTCCGTTTGTTGACCAGCAGATGCTACCTGCAGAAAATAATGCTTTTGTTACAGTAAATGCCATTTTAAATTCAAAATTTGAAGTTGAAAAAGTATACTTATAAAAGGGCTAAAATTGTCTTCTTGATCCTTGAGAATTAGTAGCTGCTTGCAGTTTTAATCGTCTAGATCAGGACTTTGAAGACTTTGGTGCGGCCTGTTTTAATTTGTGGCGTGTACATTATGTTTCCTCTTCCAGTCGCATCATCAACAAGCACACAGACGAGAGCCTCGGCGACTGCTCCTTCCTCAACACGTGTTTCCATATGGACACTTGTAAATACGTCCACTATGAGATCGACAGTCCTCCGGAAACAGAGGGGACCTTGGTGGGGCCCCAGACGGGGGCCACAGAGCTCGGGCTTCACGCGGGGGACGTGGACAGTAACGTGGGAAAACTCTTCCCTGCTCAGGTGAGGAAAAGGAAAGATGATTGAAATACACCGTGTGATGCCAGAAAAGATAAAATGAACAGATTGTTGGATTTGGTTCCCAGTGGATCTGCTGTGACATCCGCTACCTGGACGTGTCCATCCTGGGTAAGTTTGCCGTAGTGATGGCCGACCCTCCCTGGGACATCCACATGGAGCTGCCCTACGGTACTCTGACCGACGATGAGATGAGAAAACTCAACATCCCTGTCCTACAGGATGACGGTTTCCTCTTCCTCTGGGTCACCGGCAGGTAACGAAAACGGATTCACCAGTCTCAGACATCTGGTTTGTGTGATGTGTTGGTGTAGTATCTACTGTGCCATCATAACAGGATATTTTGATTTCTAACAGTTTAATAGCCAGGTGGCCAGTATGCTAAAATATGTTCGTAACTAGATGCCAAAACAACAAAGTAAAACCTCTTTATGTTAACTTACGTATAATGTAATTGCTCTTCCTCCTAACTGAAATGTCTCATATTTAGCACAATACTGTTATTGAATTGAGTCTTCCATCATTATTCTTCCAGATATTCTTCATACATGTTCCTCTCTTCTTCTTACAGGGCGATGGAGTTGGGCAGAGAGTGTCTCAGCCTTTGGGGGTAAGTTTTGCCACCAGGAAGTCATCAAATAATTTTTCCTCAAAGTCTTCACTGTTTTCTTCTCAGTTACGAGCGTATTGATGAGATCATTTGGGTGAAAACCAACCAGCTTCAGAGAATCATCCGCACCGGCAGGACGGGTCATTGGCTGAACCACGGGAAGGAGCATTGTCTGGTATGTCTGAGTGGATCTCTGATGTATAGAGCTGGCAAAGATACATTAGTTACCCAAGTAGAAGTACTGATATACAGTGGGGCAAAAAAGTATTTAGTCAGCCACCAATTGTGCAAGTTCTCCTACTTAAAAGATGAGAGAGGTCTCCAATTTTCATCATAGGTATACCTCAACTATGAGAGACAAAATGAGAAAAAAAAATCCAGAAAATCACATTGAAGGATTTTTAATGACTTAATTGGTAAATTCCTCGGTAAAATAAGTATTTGGTCACCTACAAACAAGCAAGATTTCTGGCTCTCACAGACCTGTAACAACTTCTTTAAGAGGCTCCTCTGTCCTCCACTCGTTACCTGTATTTATGGCACCTGTTTGAACTCGTTATCAGTATAAAAGACACCTGTCCACAACCTCAAACAGTCAGACTCCAAACTCCACTATGGCCAAGACCAAAGAGCTGTCAAAGGACACCAGAAACAAAATTGTAGACCTGCACCAGGCTGGGAAGACTGAATCTGCAATAGGTAAGCAGCTTGGGGTGAAGAAATCGACTGTGGGAGCAATTATTAGAAAATGGAAGACATACAAGACCACTGATAATCTCCCTCGATCTGGGGCTCCACGCAAGGTCTCACCCCGTGGGGTCAAAATGATCACGAGAACGGTGAGCAGAAATCCCAGAACCGCACGGGGGGACCTAGTGAATGACCTGCAGAGAGCTGGGACCAAAGTAACAAAGGCTACCATCAGTAACACACTACGCCGCCAGGGACTCAAATCCTGCAGTGCCAGACGTGTCCCCCTGCTTAAGCCAGTACATGTTCAGGCCCGTCTGAAGTTTGCTAGAGAGCATTTGGATGATCCAGAAGAAGATTGGGAGAATGTCATATGGTCAGATGAAACCAAAATAGAACTTTATTGTAAAAACTCAACTTGTCGTGTTTGGAGGAGAAAGAACACCATACCTACTGTGAAGCATGGGGGTGGAAACATCATGCTTTGGGGCTGTTTTTCTGCAAAGGGACCAGGATGACTAATCCGTGTAAAGGAAAGAATGAATGGGGCCATGTATCGTGAGATTTTGAGTGAAAACCTCCTTCCATCAGCAAGGGCATTGAAGATGAAACGTGGCTGGGTCTTTCAGCATGACAATGATCCCAAACACACCGCCCGGGCAATGAAGGAGTGGCTTCGTAAGAAGCATTTCAAGGTCCTGGAGTGGCCTAGCCAGTCTCCAGATCTCAACCCCATAGAAAATCTTTGGAGGGAGTTGAAAGTCCGTGTTGCCCAGCAACAGCCCCAAAACATCACTGCTCTAGAGGAGATCTGCATGGAGGAATGGGCCAAAATATCAGCAACAGTGTGTGAAAACCTTGTGAAGACTTACAGAAAACGTTTGACCTCTGTCATTGCCAACAAAGGGTATATAACAAAGTATTGAAATGAACTTTTGTTATTGACCAAATACTTATTTTACCGAGGAATTTACCAATTAATTCATTAAAAATCCTTCAATGTGATTTTCTGGATTTTTTTTTCTCATTTTGTCTCTCATAGTTAAGGTATACCTATGATGAAAATTGGAGACCTCTCTCATCTTTTAAGTGGGAGAACTTGCACAATTGGTGGCTGACTAAATACTTTTTTGCCCCACTGTATGTGTAATAAAACAACTCTGATGAAAGCAGAAGTACCGATTCAACTTTGTTCCTCAGAAATGCTCACACATGTGCTCAGAAGTACAAGTATCTGTTTAAATGGTATTCCTACCAGGTTTTTAAAGCTAACTGCATGCTGTGTCATGAAGTATTTGAATCTCAAAACAAACGAATAACTAATAAAATAAAGCTTCAGGGTATAAGTTACATTTTTATACTGCTTTTTTCTGACTTACGTCTTCTGACATGAATTTATGTTCATTATTATGTACCTGGCAAGTTAAAATGATCAAAATTCACAGTCAGTGACTTTAATCCGTCAACATCTTCCAGCCTTCAGACAAACTAAACCAGGCAACATCTGGATTTCAAAATATGGGCCGTTTTTCCTGTTGTCTGGGTGGTGAGGAGAGTTCCAAAAAAACTGTAAATGTATAGAAATATTATAACAGAAATAACTGCATCTTTGGTTATTTTCATTTATTTCATTAAATACAATTTTATTAATGATTATATTTCTTTGAAATCAGAGTTAAATTATTGTTCTGTTCAAATACAATGACGCGAAAAAGGTGTTAAGAGAGAAGAAATTGCGCTTTCAGACACCATTTCCTGCGAAGTTAAGGGTCTTCTACGGCGATGAAACGTGTCTCTATAATTCGGCGGAAGAAGCAACAGCTGACATGGCGAAAAGAGGGCTCCCGGTAACGGTATTTAAACCCGCAGCAGACCCGAGTGAGAAGATCAAAGCGCAAACATGGACAACACAAAGACCCTCAAAATCCACGGACCAGCAGCGGGAAACCCAGCACCAGAGCGTCGCAGATAAACTATCCGTTTTCAGGTTGGAATAGCGACCTTTTTTTTTTTTTTTTTTCTTTTCTCTTGAATCAATCCGCACATCCAACCCCCCTCATACAAGGTAACAAACTTTAAAGGAGATGCATATTCAGCATGTGGTAAAACATTTCATGGAACAATCATATTATTTGAAACAAATAAGTCTTTGTAATTAAAAAAAAAAAAAAAAAAAACAACTTGTTAAAATAGAAATGTGACAATAATCCACATGTTCTCCTCATACTAACAAATACTGTTTTTGCGTGAATGTTTGATGTGATGGGGGTGGGAGGGTGCACACAATTTCACAGGGTTTAGGCATAAAAGGAAAAAAAAAAAAAAATCATTACAAGTTTGGATTGGGTTCTGAAACTCACGTTAAAAGCATGGGACTACTTTCAGTGGTAAGAGAGGGCCCTCAACACGTAACAGAGTTTGAGGAATTTCCCTCAGGGCCTTCACTCCATCAAGGCTCTTACAGGGTCTTTAAAAAGACCTCAGCTCAGGAAGTTCTTATGACAGCTTTTTGTTTTAAAGTTTTTTACACGATGTTAATGTTTTTCTTGTTCTTAATGTTCTTTCAGTTTCTGAGTAGCACAAAAGAGGGCCACCACACAGTTATACTAAACAAAACAACACAATGGAGAAACAGGGTGTAACCAAAATAATTTCATATAATGTAAAAGGAATCCTGAATCCAGTTAAAAGATCCAAGATTCTAGGCAAAATGAAAAAAGACAAAGCAGGAATAATATTTTTACAAGAAACCCACCTAACAGACGTGGAACACAATAAACTCAGTAGACAAGGGTTTAAAATGATCTCTTCATCTTCATATAAATCAGGGAGGAGGAGGGGAGTAGCGACATTGATATCAACCAAAATTACATTTGAAAAAAAATCAGAACACAAAGATAAAGAAGGGAGATACAGTTTGGTAACTGGGCGGCTAGAGGGAGAAGATATCACCCTGCTGAATGTGTATGCTCCCCCAGGGGCTAACTGGAAATTTTATAAAAATGTATTCGACCTAATGATAACTAAAGCTCAAGGTTTAGTGATATGTGGTGGGGACTTCAATCTTAGACTGAATCCATACTGGGATGCTTCTGGTAATTCCCCACATCAAAATAACACCCAAAACAGGAAGACTCGGATGCTACTAAAAGAATTGGGAATCTGTGACGTGTGGAGGGAACTCAACCCCAGTGTAAAAGACTATACATTTTACTCAACTCCACATTCATCTTACTCAAGGATTGACTATTTTTTTATGTTTAATAGAGACATTGGAAGAGTAAAAACATGTAAAATAGGACTGATGGATCTCTCCGACCACAGTCCGATCTACATGGACTTAAATATCCAAAAATACACAAATAATACATTTTCTTGGAGGTTAAATTCAAATGTCCTGAAAGGACCATTGAAAGATGAATTGGAATCAGATATTCTCAGATATTTGGAAGATAACGATAATGGAGAAGTATCCCCTTTAATACTGTGGGATGCATGCAAAGCTGTAATAAGAGGAAAGATTATTGCAAAACTGGCAACCCAAAAGAAACTAAGACAAGAAAAACTATCCACATTAGAGTCAGAACTTAGGAACCTAGAAAAAGAACACACAGGCAACACTCATTCTACTGACTCGCTCAAGATTAAGGAAATTAAAAACCAAATAAATGAGATCTACACAATAGAAATCCAGAAGAAACTTACATTTCTGAAACAAAAATACTATGAAGCAGGCAGTAAATCGGCAAAATTGCTAGCCTATAAATTGAGGAAACATCAAACAGAAAGAGCAATCTACAAAATCAGAGACCCAGTATCAAAGGAAATAAAATTCAGAATTCAGGATATTCTTAAAAACTTCGAGAATTACTATAAGAACTTATACTCCCACAAAAAACATAAAAACGCATCCGAGGCATTCCTAAACACATTAAACCTTCCCCAACTTACGGAGTCACAAAATAAAACACTACTGTCAGAAATACATCCTAAAGAATTGGAAAAAGCAATTATGAAACTTAAAGCTAACAAATCCCCAGGAGCTGATGGCTATACAGCAGAGTGGTACAAAACCTTTAAACAGCAACTATCTCCTCTCCTCCTGAAAACATTTAATTATGTCCTCCACACAGGGGAAATCCCCCCTCCTGGAGAGAAGGGGTCATTGCAGTTATACCTAAACTTGAAAAGGATAAACTAGAGTGCTCCAACTACAGACCAATCAGTGTACTAAATCAGGACTATAAGCTTTTTACCATTATCCTTGCCAAAAGGTTAGAAAATATACTGGCAGACCTAATTCATTTAGACCAAACAGGTTTTATAAGACAAAGACAGACACAAGACAACATTCGACGCACTCTACACATAATTCATCATATAAAAAAATATAACTTAAATGCAGTCATATTGGGATTAGATGCTGAAAAAGCATTCGATTCGGTTGACTGGTCTTTTCTATATAGAATCTTATCCAGTTTCAATTTTCATAACAACTTCATTAGAACTATACAGGCATTATATAAAAAACCAACAGCTAAAATAAGGATTAACGGTAATTTATCATCATCTTTTGAACTGGAAAGAGGATGTCGTCAGGGCTGCCCCCTGTCTCCACTGCTCTTTGCAATCTTCATAGAACCTCTGAGCCAATGGATAAGACAAAACCAAAAAATTCAAGGTATTACACTTGGTCAGAAGGAACATAAAATAGCACTCTTTGCTGATGACATTTTAATATACCTAGGGCAGCCGGACACTTCTTTACCAGAACTAACCTCAGTTTTTTCAGAGTATGGAGATTTATCGGGGTACAAATTAAACATGCATAAAACCCAAGTTTTAACATTCAACTATGACCCAAATCATTATTCACTAAGCAAACTCAAAACTAACTGGGAGTCGGAATCTATGAAATATCTGGGGGTCAATATCCCGAAACAACTCAACAAAATTATATCACTAAACTATGATCCACTGGTGACAAAAATAAAATCTGACCTAGCAAGATGGAATATGATACCATTCTTGGGTACTGCACAAAGAATTGAAGCAGTCAAAATGAATATACTTCCACGTCTTCTATACCTTTTCCAAACAATACCGGTAGAACCTCCCAAAAAAACATGGCAGGAGCTGGACAGAAGGATCTCAAGATTCATATGGCAGGGCAAGAGACCTAGAATCAGATATAGAACCCTACAGCTAAACAAAGACAAAGGTGGGCTCGCGCTGCCAAATATCAGGGACTACTTTAAAGCCGCACAAATTAAAACTTTAAGTAGAGATATGTAACCCAGTCTACACTGCACAATGGAAGGAGATCGAATGCCAAATAACAAGTGACATCCCCCTACAGGCGATAATAGGGAACAATGCCTTACCTAAGCTTTTGAATAACACTAACCCGTGGATAGAGACCCCGCTAAAAATTTGGTTTAAGATAGTCAGAGAGAATCAAACTAAAGAGCCCTATCGACTTCTGCAATGGATCGCCTATGATCAGGACTTTACTCCTAATAAAACAGACACCAGATTTAAAAAGTGGAAGGAGAAAGGGCTGATAAAATATTACGATTTTTTTAAAGGGCAAATCTTAAGAAGTTTTGAAGATTTGAAAAAACAAGGCCTAATAAATCAAGACCTTTACAGGTTCTTCCAGCTTAGACACCACATAAACAATATACTTAAAAAGGAGGTTTTGGAAAGGGCCCAGTCAGGTGTTCTGAAGGTCTTCTTAATGGCATATAAAGGGATCCCAGGGATCAGATACATTTCTAAAATATACCAAGGTCTTCAAGACTTAAAAGGAGACAACACATCTTATATAAAAGAGAGATGGGAAAAAGAGGGGAATTTCACTTTACAACTGGAAATATGGGAAAAGCTAAATAAACAGCAATGGAAAAGTACCTCATCCCTGCAGTGGAGAGAATTTGGATGGAAAAACTTGGCAAGATTTTTCAGAACACCTGCACAAAACAAATTTACCCATAAGGGATTGAACTGTTGGCGCTTGTGTGGTGAAAAGACTGCAAATCATTTTCATGTGTTTTGGTCATGCCCAGTTATCCACCAATATTGGACCAAGGTACAGACAATATTGGGGAAAATATTCAAAATTACAGTTCCCTTTTCTTTTGTAACTTTGTATTTAAGATAAGATAAGATAAGATAAGCCTTTATTAGTCCCACAATGGGGAAATTCCAGGATTGCAACAGCACAGGGATAGCAACACTCAGAGCAACAATCAGAAGGCAAGAAAAAAAAAAAAAACAAGCAAGCAAGAGCAGCTAATATACATATGTACATATTACTATAAAATATATATATATACACACACACACACAGACACACAGTGCAGAGCATTGTAGCTAGATGGAATAAATATGTAAATATATAAACACCCACAGTACGGAGCATTGCAGCTAGGTGGAATAAATATGCAAGTATATAAACACACACAGTGCGGAGCAATGTAGCTAGATGGAATAAATATATAGATATATAAATATAAACACACCCAGTGCTGAGCATTGTAGCTAGATGGAATAAATATATAGATATATAAATATAAACACACCCAGTGCAGAGCATTGTAGCTAGATGGAATAAATATGTAAATATATAAACACACACATTTGGGTTTACTACCGGACTCACTGGAAAGACGAGGAGAAAAATACTTATTCAATGTTTTAATATTGGCAAGCAAAAAAGCTCTAACTAAAAAATGAATGTTGAAGGACTGTCCTACACCTGAAGATTGGACTAACGTGATCCAAGACATTTACTCGATGGAAAAGTTGACATTCGCACTGAGACAGGACATGGATGGGTTCATGAACTTTTGGCAACCCTGGACCACATATGTGTCTTCCATTAGATCTAATCTTTGACAAATACCATTTCAATAATGGTTCTGCTCTTTGTTCCAACACTACTCAGATGCTCTTTTATCTTTATTTACTTACTTTTTCTTTTTGTTTGTTTTTTACTGGTTTGTTTGTTTTTTTTATTTGTTTTTTGTTTTTTTTTCTCTTTAATTTCACTTTTTCTTTCACTTTAAAAAAAAAAAAGGGGTGTTGTAAGAATTAATCTTCCAATGTTGTCAGATATCAGAAAATAAGGGAACATGTGATGAAAATGTAAACAATGCATTGCTGTAACGACCTGTATACCCTTTACAAAAACTTAAATAAAAAAAAACCTCTGTTTGATAAATTATTGTTCTGTTCTGGCTCTGCAAAATTCTGATCAAAAGTTTAAATTGTATGAGGGGAAAAAGTCAAAATTTTGCCACAATCAGATTCAAATTTATAAAAAAAACAACAACAATTTTATAAAAATAATAGACAAAAATTAGCAATAAAATAATACACAAATTTGTAATAGTCTCAAATGCACAAGAAAAGTCATAATTTTACAAGAGAAAATTACAAATTTGAGGAAAATCGTTGCAAATTTAGCTAAATTTACAGAGAAAAGTAGAAAACTATAAGAAAATTGTTATAAATTTTGGAGTGAAACCTCAAACCTTCAAGACTAAAGTGCTCAAGTTTTTAGTGGGTGCTTTTTGCACTCTTAAGGTGGACTCAACATTTGGACCGACTTTTATTGGCGGTTTGGCAAATGTCTGGCTCTGCTGGCAAAAGTTAATGATAAGATAAGATAAGCCTTTATTAGTCCCACAACGGGGAAATTCCAGGATTGCAACAGCACAGGGATAACAACACTCAGAGCAACAATCAGAAGGCAAGAAAAAACAAGCAAGCAAGAGCAGCTAATATACATATGTACATATTACTATAAAATATATATATACACACACACACACAGACACACAGTGCAGAGCATTGTAGCTGGATGGAATAAATATATGAATATATAAACACACAGTGCAGAGCATTGTAGCTAGATGGAATAAATATGTAAATATATAAACACCCACAGTACGGAGCATTGCAGCTAGGTGGAATAAATATGTAAGTATATAAACACACACAGTGCGGAGCATTGTAGCTAGATGGAATAAATATATAGATATATAAAAACACAGTGCGGAGCATTGCAGCTAGATGGAATAAATATATAGATATATAAATATGAACACACCCAGTGCTGAGCATTGTAGCTAGATGGAATAAATATGTAAATATATAAACACACACAGTGCAGAGCATTGTTGCTAGATGGGATGAAACAGCATAACCCTCTACTTAGTTATCCTACATGGTATGATTATGTGCCCATACATATTCTCACCCTCCATAGCGACCAGTATTTTCCTAGTTGTATGCCGGAGGGGACCATTGTGTAAGTCTATTGCATCTTTTGCATTTAAAAACTATTAGTTTGTTACGTCTTTTTGCTATCTCTGCGAGCAGCCCTGCTTAGGTTGTACAGTCTGACAGCCGTTGGTAGGAAGGACCTACGAAACCTCTCGGTTGTGCACCTGGGATGATGTAGTCTGCTGCTAAATGAGCTCCTCAGTGCATTCAGTACGTCCTGCATAGGGTGGAACTCGGACTCCAGCAGAGATGACAGTTTAGCCAACGTCCTTCTCTCTCCTATCTCCTCCACCGGATCAAGGCGCTGCCCCAGGACAGAGCTAGCTTTCTTAATCAGTTTGTTCAGTCTCTTCCTATCGGCTGCTGTAATGCCACTGCCCCAGCAGACCACTCCAAAAGTGATGGCTGATGCCACCACCGTGTCATAGAATGTCTTCAGCAGCGCCCCTTGTACACCAAAAGACCTGAGCCTCCTCAGCAGGAACAGCCTGCGCTGTCCCTTCTTGTAGAGTGCGTCAGTATTGTGTGACCAGTCTAGTTTATTGTTCAGATGAACACCCAGGTACTTATAGGATGTCACCATCTCGATGTCTGTTCCTTGTATATTTACTGGTGCTGTGAGGGGCTGCCCATGCCTGCGGCAGTCCACCACCAGCTCCTTAGTTTTCCTCGCGTTGATCTGGAGGCAGTTCCGATGGCACCAGTCTACAAAGTCCTGGATAAGCCCTCTGTACTCAGCTTCATCTCCATTGGAGATGAGGCCAACGATCGCAGAGTCATCAGAGAACTTCTGTAGATGGCAGTGTGTTGTGTTGTGTGAGAAGTCCGCAGTATAAAGAGTGAACAGGAAGGGAGCCAGCACCGTTCCCTGGTGGGCCCCCGTGCTACTGATGATCGTGATAGTTGGTGTTTGCTGGCAAACTGGCGAAAATTGTGTTCTTTGAAAATTTTCAGCATGCTGAAAATTTGCTTACGTTTGGGAATACATGTTGGTGAAAGCTGTGCTCAGTTTGTAAAAGTTCCTGAGCGCTGGGCTAAGTTATGCCGAGTTTACCTAAGTCAGCCTAAGTTAAAGCTGGGTTCACACTATAGCGTTTGGACCGACTTGTACAGACGTTTTGAAAAATCAGAGAAATAGTCAGCGCAGGTCAGCTGACATCAGCGTTAGTCGATGCTCATATGCGTTTGTGGAGGCTTCCTGCCATTCTGGACCTGCTTTTGGAGTGAATACATCTCCTTTGGGCATACGTTTTAGTATTTATTTTCATTTTATAGTCCTATATAGTTACTTCTGCATACCCTTTTCCCCTGTTCATTCATTCATTCATTCATTCATTCATTCATTCATATAAAAAATAATAAAATAATGCATAGACTCCAACACTAAGTCTGCAATTAAAATGTGAATGTGGATGGAATAGAAAACTATTTAGTAAATCATCATATAAATAAAATGACAGATTTATATGTTGACTGTTACAATTCTCTGCATTAAAATAACATAAAATCCCATTAAATGTCATTTATTTGATTCCCCACAATGGAAGCCGAACCAATAAATCCTGGAGAATGATTACACACATGGAGCAGAAAGTTAAGAACAGTACATTTCTCAATGAGATTTTTTTTCCTTTTGGGCCATCACATTTTTGGGAGATTATATGTACAGACGTGGACAAAATTGTTGGTACCCCTCTGTTAATGAAAGAAAAACCCACAATAGTCACAGAAATAACTTGAATCTGACAAAAGTGGTAATAAATAAAAATTCTTTGAAAATTAACCAGTGAAAATCAGACAATGCTTTTGAATTGTGGTTCAACAGAATTATTTAAAAAAAACAAACTCATGAAACAGGCCTGGACAAAAATGATGGTACCCTTAACTTAATATTTTGTTGCACAACCTTTTGAGGCAATCACTGCAATCAAACGATTTCTGTAACTGTCAGTGAGACTTCTGCACCCTTCAGCAGGTATTTTGGCCCACTCTTCATGAGCAAACTGCTCCAGTTGTCTCAGGTTTGAAGGGTGCCTTCTCCAGACGGCATGTTTCAGCTCCTTCCACAGATGTTCAATAGGATTTAGATCAGGGCTCATAGAAGGCCACTTTAGAATAGTCCAGTGTTTCGCTCTTAGCCATTCTTGGGTGTTTTTAGCTGAGTTTTGGGTCATTATCCTGTTGCAAGACCCATGACCTGCGACTGAGACCAAGCTGTCTGACACTGGGCAGCACATTTCTCTCTAGAATACCTTGATAGTCTTGAGATTTCATTGTACCCTGCACAGATTCAAGACACCCTGTGCCAGATGCAGCAAAGCAGCCCCAGAACATAACAGAACCTCCTCCATGTTTCACAGTAGGGACAGTGTTCTTTTCTTGGTATGCTTCATTTTTGCGTCTGTCAACATAGAGCTGATGTGCCTTGCCAAAAAGTTCCAGTTTTGTCTTGTCTGTCCATAGGACATTCTCCCAGAAGCTTTGTGGCTTGTCAACATGCAGTTTGGCAAATTCCAGTCTGGCTTTTTTATGATTTGTTTTCAACAGTGGTGTCCTCCTTGGTCGTCTCCCATGAAGTCCACTTTGGCTCAAACAATGATGGATGGTGCGATCTGACACTGATGTACCTTGACCTTGGAGTTCACCATGAATGTGTTTAGAGGTTGTTCTGGGCTCTTTTGTTACCATTCGTATTATCCGTCTTCACCTGCGGCCACGTCCAGGGAGGTTGGCTACAGTCACGTGGATCTTAAATTTCTTTTTTGTAAAGGGTATACACGTCATTACAGCATTGCATTGTTTACATTTTCATCACATGTTCCCTTTTTTTGTTTTTTGACAACATTGGAAGAATAATTATTACAACACCCCTTTTTTTATTTAAGTTTTTGTATACAGGTCATTACAGCATTGCATTGTTAACATTTTCATCGTACGTTCCCTTATATTTTGCTATTTGACAACATTGGTAGAATAGTTATTACAACACCCACTTTTTTTTTTTAAAGTGAAAGAAAAAGTGAAATTAAAGAGAATTAAATTAAAAAAACAAAAAACAAAAAAACCCGAATAAACAAACAAACAGAACAGCAAAAAACAAACAAACAGAAAATTAAGTAATTAAAAGTAAAAGAGCATCTGAGTAGCATTGGAACAAAGAGTGGGACCATCATTGAAATGGTATTTGTCAAAGATTAGATCTAATGGAAGACACATATGCGATCCAGGGTTGCCAAAAGTTCATGAACCCATCCATGTCCTGTCTCAGTGCGAATGTCAACTTTTCCATCGAGTAAATGTCTTGAATCACGTTAATCCAATCTTCAGGTGTAGGACAGTCCTTCAGCATCCATTTTTTAGTTAGGGCTTTTTTACTTGCCAATATTAAAACATTGAATAAGTATTTATCTCCTCGTCTTTCCAGTGAGTCCGGTAGTAAACCCAGATACAAAGTTATAAAAGAAAAGGGAACTGTTATTTTGAATATTTTCCCCAATATTGTCTGTACATTGGTCCAATATTGGTGGATAACTGGGCATGACCAAAACGCATGAAAATGATTTGCAGTCTTTTCACCACACAAGCGCCAACAGTTCAACCCCTTATGGGTAAATTTGTTTTGTGCAGGTGTTCTGAAAAATCTTACCAAATTTTTCCATCCAAATTCTCTCCACTGCAGGGATGAGGTACTTTTCCATTGCTGTCTTTTTAGCTTTTCCCATATTTCCAATTGTAAAGTGAAATTCCCCTCTTTTTCCCATCTCTCTTTTATATATGATGTGTTGTCTCCTTTTAAGTCTTGAAGACCTTGGTATATTTTAGAAATGTATCTGATCCCTGGGATCCCTTTATATGCCATTTATTTATTTAGCGAATGCAAAGTCCTTAAGCCAAGCAGTTGCCTCCTGGTTTGCTGTATGGAGGGTGTGTAATCCTCCTTCCAGTCTTTGGAGCGGGCAAACCTCTATGATGTGTTCCATTGTTTGCTCCTCTCCACATGCGCACAGTGGGCTAGGGCTACTGCCCCATCTGTGAAGGCTGGCCAAGCAGGGGCCATGTCCAGTCCTGAAGCGATTGAGTGTAGACCACTGTCTCCTTGGGAGGTTGGTGCCCGGGACCTGTTGGTTGGGGTTTATCACCAGCTGTTTGTTTGGGACCGCCTTGGTCTCCCATTCCTCTTGCCAAGCTGTCTGGATGGTAAAGTCAGCTGGGGGAGGGTTTTTCCAAATCGGCCGTCTGGATGAAAGTCGGGCAGTGGGTGGGGTGTAGATATCTGCATGGATTGGCAAGTGAGGAAAATCTTTAACTTTTTGGAGCATCCTTTGAGTTAATGCTGCTCGCCGGATGTGTGGAGGGGCTATGTTTGACAGTACAGAGAGCCAGGGGAGTGGTGTTGAGCGGATTGTTCCAGTTATAGTTCTCATGGTTGAGTTGAGCTGGGTGTCTACATGGTGTGTGTAAGATGACCTGGACCAGACAGGGGCACAATATTCTGCTACAGAGTATGAAAGGGCCAGTGCTGAGGTGCGCAGGGTGGAGACTGCCGCCCCCCATTTTGCACCAGCGAGCTTGCAGAGCAGGTTGTTTCGTACCTTCACCTTAGCAGCCGTCCCCTTTAGATGTTCCTTGAAGGATAAGGTCCTATCAAGGGTCACTCCAAGATAAGTTGGATTTGGGGCATGCTTAAGCTTGAGTCCGCTCAGGTGGTTGTTTAGTTCTCTGGCAGCTTTTGCATTGTGGAGATGGAATACACTGGAGACGGTTTTTGCTGGGCTTGGTTTTAGGCGCCAGATTTTGCAGAACTGGTCCAGTTTGGCAAGATCTTCCGTGAGCACCCGTTCCAGTGGTTCAAAGTCTGGTGCTTGGAATGCCAAACAGATGTCGTCTGCATAGATGAATTTGCGGGATTTTGTAGTAGGCAGGTCCTTTATGTAGAGGTTGAACAGAGTTGGAGCTAGAACTGAGCCTTGTGGGAGTCCGTTTTTCTGCATTCTCCATGCACTTGTGTTCTGACTGAGGTGGACTCTGAACCTTCGGTTGGTCAGCAGGGTTTTTATAATTGCTGTTGCCCAAGCAGGGATCGCCTTTATAAGTTTCAGGAGGAGGCCTTTGTGCCAGACCGTATCATAGGCGGCTGTAAGATCGAGAAACACAGCCCCTGTCTTCAGTCTGCTCTCGAAGCCATTTTCGATGAAGGTGGTTAGGGCCAGTACTTGTTCTCCTGTACTGCGGTCCTTGCGGAAACCTGCTTGATCCACACTTAGAATATCCTCTATTTCTGGGGAAATGCGTTGCAGTATTAGGCGCTCCATGATTTTGTAAGGAACGCTGAGTATGCCATTAAGAAGACCTTCAGAACACCTGACTGGGCCCTTTCCAAATCCTCCTTTTTAAGTATATTGTTTATGTGGTGTCTAAGCTGAAAGAACCTGTAAAGGTCTTGATTTATTAGACCTTGTTTTTTCAAGTCTTCAAAACTTCTTAAAGTTTGCCCCTTAAAGAAATCGTAATATTTTATCAGCCCTTTCTCTTTCCACTTTTTAAATCTAGTGTCTGTTTTATTGGGGGTAAAGTCTTGATCATAGGCAATCCATTGCAGAAGTCGATAGGGCTCTTTAGCTTGATTCTCTCTGACTATCTTAAACCAAATTTTTAGCGGGGTCTCTATCCACGGGTTAGTGTTATTCAAGAGTTTAGGTAAGGCATTGTTCCCTATTATCGCCTGTAGGGGGATGTCACTTGTTATTTGGCATTCCATCTCCTTCCATTGTGCAGTGTAGACTGGGTTACATATCTCTACTAAAGTTTTAATTTGTGCAGCTATAAAGTAGTCCCTGATATTTGGCAGTGCGAGCCCACCTTTGTCTTTGTTTAGCTGTAGGGTTCTATATCTGATTCTAGGTCTCTTGCCCTGCCATATGAATCTTGAGATCCTTCTGTCCAGTTCCTGCCATGTTTTTTTGGGGGGTTCTACCGGTATTGTTTGGAAAAGGTATAGAAGACGTGGGAGTATATTCATTTTGACTGCTTCAATTCTTTGTGCAGTACCTAAGAATGGTATCATATTCCATCTTGCTAGGTCAGATTTTATTTTTGTCACCAGTGGATCATAGTTTAGTGTTATAATTTTGTTGAGTTGTTTCGGGATATTGATCCCCAGATATTTCATAGATTCCAGCTCCCAGTTAGTTTTGAGTTCACTTAGTGAATAATGATTTGGGTCATAGTTGAATGTTAAAACTTGGGTTTTATGCATGTTTAATTTGTACCCCGATAAATCTCCATAGTCTGAAAAAACTGAGATTAGTTCTGGTAAAGAAGTGTCTGGTTGCCCTAGGTATATTAAAATGTCATCAGCAAAGAGTGCTATTTTATGTTCCTTCTGACCAAGTGTAATACCTTGAATTTTTTGATTTTGTCTTATCCATTGGCTCAGAGGTTCTATGAAGATTGCAAAGAGCAGTGGAGACAGGGGGCAGCCTTGACGACATCCTCTTTCCAGCTCAAAAGATGATGATAAATTACCGTTAATCCTTATTTTAGCTGTTGGTTTTTTATATAATGCCTGTATAGTTCTAATGAAGTTGTTATGAAAATTGAAACTGGATAAGATTCTATATAGGAAAGACCAGTCAACCGAATCAAATGCTTTTTCAGCATCTAATCCCAATATGACTGCATTTAAGTTATATTTTTTTATATGATGAATTATGTGTAAAGTGCGTCTAATGTTGGCTTGTGTCTGTCTTTGTCTTATAAAACCTGTTTGGTCTAGGTGAATTAAGTCTGTCAGTATGTTTTCTAACCTTTTGGCAAAGATAATGGTAAAAAGCTTATAGTCCTGATTTAATACACTGATTGGTCTGTAGTTGGAGCATTCTAGTTTATCCTTTTCAGGTTTAGGTATAACTGCAATGACCCCTTCTCTCCAGGAGGGGGGGATTTCCCCTGTGTGGAGGGCATAGTTAAATGTTTTCAGGAGGAGAGGAGATAGTTGCTGTTTAAAGGTTTTGTACCATTCTGCTGTATAGCCATCTGCTCCTGGGGATTTGTTAGCTTTAAGTTTCATAATTGCTTTTTCCAATTCTTTAGGTTGTATTTCTGACAGTAGTGTTTTATTTTGTGATTCCGTAAGTTGGGGAAGGTGTAATGTGTTTAGGAATGTCTCGGATGCGTTTTTATGTTTTTTGTGGGAGTATAAGTTCTTGTAGTAATTCTCGAAGCTTTTAAGAATATCCTGAATTCTGAATTTTATTTCCTTTGATACTGGGTCTCTGATTTTGTAGATTGCTCTTTCTGTTTGTTGTTTCCTCAATTTATAGGCTAGTAATTTTGCCGATTTACTGCCTGCTTCATAGTGTTTTTGTTTCAGAAATGTAAGTTTCTTCTGGATTTCTATTGTGTAGATCTCATTTATTTGATTTTTAATTTCTTTAATCTTAAGCGAGCCATTAGAATGAGTGTTGTCTTTGTGTTCTTTTTCTAGGTTCTTGAGTTCTGACTCTAGTGTGATTAGTTTTTCTTGTCTCAGTTTCTTTTGGGTTGCCAGTTTTGCAATAATTTTTCCCCTTATTACAGCTTTGCACGCGTCCCACAGTATTAAAGGGGATACTTCTCCATTATCGTTTTCTTCCAAATATTTGAAAATATCTGATTCCAATTCATCTTACAGTGGTCCTTTCAGGACATTTGAATTCAACCTCCAGGAAAATGTATTATTTGTGCATTTTTGGATGTTTAAGTCCATATAGATCGGACTGTGGTCAGAGAGATCCATCAGTCCTATTTTACATGTTTTAACTCTTCCAATGTCTCTATTAAACATAAAAAAGTAATCAATCCTTGAGTAAGATGAATGTGGCGTTGAATAAAAAGTATAATCTTTTACATTGGGGTTGAATTCCCTCCATACGTCACAGATTCCCATTTCTTTTAGTAGCATCCGAGTTTTCCTATTTTGAGTGTTATTTTGATGTGAAGAATTACCTGTTGCATCCCAGTATGGATTCAGTCTTAGACTGAAGTCTCCACCACATATCACTAAACCTTGGGCTTTAGTTATCATTAGGTCGAATACATTTTTATAAAATTTCCATTTAGCCCCTGGTGGTGCATATACATTCAGCAGGGTGATATCTTCTCCCTCTAGCCGCCCAATTACCAAACTGTACCTCCCTTCTTTATCTTTGTGTTCTTATTTTTTTTCAAATGTAATTTTGGTTGATATCAACGTCGCTACTCCCCTCCTCCTCCCTGATTTATATGAAGATGAAGAGATCATTTTAAACCCTTGTCTATTGAGTTTAGTGTGTTCCACGTCTGTTAGGTGGGTTTCTTGTAAAAGTATTATTTCTGCTTTGTCTTTTTTCATTTTGCGTAGAATCTTGGATCTTTTAACTGGATTCAGGATCCCTTTTAAATTATATGTGGCTATTTTGGTTACACCCTGTTTCTCCATTGTATTTTCTTATTTAGTATAACAGTGTGGTGGCCCTCTTTTTTGCAACTCAGAAACTGAAAGAACATTAAGAACAAGAAAAACATTAAGAACATAGTGTACGAAACTTTAAAACAAAAAACTGTCAAAAAAACTTCCTGAGCTGGGGTCTCTTTAAAGACCCTGTAAGAGCCCCGATGGAGTGTAGGCTCTGAGGGAAATTCCTCAAACTCTGTTACGTGTTGAGGGCCCTCTCTTAACCCCTGTAAGTTGTCCCATGTTTTTAACGTGAATTTCAGATCCCAATCCGAATTTGTAATGATTTTTTTTTTTTTTTTTTTTTTTTTTTTTTATGCCTATACCCTATGAGATTGTGTGCACCCTCCCACCCCCATCACAGCAAACCTTCACTCTAGTACAGTATTTGTTAGTGTGGGGAGAACATGTGGGTCATTGTTACATTTCTATTTTAACAAGATTTTTTTTTTTTCCTTTAAATTAAGAAGACATTTGTTTCTAATGCTATAACTGCTCCATGAAAGGTTTTACCATATGCTGATTCTGCATCTCCTTTAATGTTTGTTACCTTGTAGGAGGGGGGATGGAAGTGCAGAATGACTGAAAAGAGAAAAAAACAAAAAGGTCGCTATTCCTTCCTGGAACTGGAAAGCTTATCTTTGTAGCTCTGGGGCTGGGTTTCCCGCTGCTGGCCCGTGGATTTAGAAGGTCTTTGAGTGGACCACGTTTGAGCTCTTATCCTCTCGTTCAGATTTGCTGCGGGTTTAAACACCGTTACCGGGAGTCCTCTTCTCGCCATGTCAGTTGTTGCTTCTTCCGCTGAATTGTAGAGACATGACTCTTCACCGTAGAAGACCCTTAACTTCGCCGGAAATGGCGTCTGAAAGCGTAGATTCTTTTCCCGTAAAACCTTTTTGGCGTCGTTATATTCCCGTCGCTTTTTAAGAACCTCAGGGGCGTAATCGTGCTCCACGAAGACTTTTCTCTCTTGATGCATAAATCCTTTTTTCTGCCAAGCCCGTCTTACAACCTCTTTTTTTATTTTGAAATCGGAGAATCTTACCAACACTGAACGCGGGTGTGCTTCTGCCGCTGGCTTTGCGGCTAATGTACGATGGGCCTTTTCTATTTTCAAATCGGTGGTTTGTGGAATATCCAACTTCTCTCTCAATAAGGATTCCACGCATTCTGCCACTGTGTTGAAACCATCTTCAGCTCCTTCTTTCAGACCGTGAATTCTGATGTTATCTCGTCTCTGTCTTCCTTCTTGGTCGGCTAGCTTAGCCTCCAGCCTTGACTGTTTTCTGTGTAAATCCAGCATAGAATCTTCAAGCACTTTTACTCTTTCTTCAGCTTCCAAGATTCGGTTTTTGGCCTGGTCCAATCTGCTGTTCGTCCTTGTTAGTTCCTCTCTGAATTCGTGAAATTCGGCCCGAAATCATCGTAATTCGTCATATAGCGATTTCAGGCTAACCTTTTTGTTAGCTAGGCCCAGCTCTTCGTCTCCTGAATGGAGGTCCTCGGGATCAGATTCTGCGGCCGCCGCGTGTCCTGACCTGGGGAATGCCAGTTTCTTCTGTTTGTGGTTAGGCATGGTGTTTTTGTCTTTTGATTTTTATTCTTCCAAAAATCCGTTAAGTCTGATTTTGACGATGTTTTCCTTGGATTGGATCTGGGAGGTTCAGCGTTAAGTTGCTATCACCACGGCGTCCAGACCGGAAGTCACAACACCCCTTTTTTAAGTGAAAGAAAAAGAGAAATTAAAGAAAGAACAAAAAAAACAAACAAAAAAAAAAACAAAACAAGAAAATACAAAAAAGAACAAAAACAAAATAAAAGAGCAAAAAACAAAAAAAATAATAAAAAAAAATAAAATAAAAATAAATAAATAAAAATAAAAGAGCATCTGAGTAGCGTTGGAACAAAGAGAGGTGCCAATATTGAAATGGTATTTGTGAAAGATTAGATCTAATGGAAGACACATATGCGATCCAGGGTTGCCAAAAGTTCAAGAACGCATCCATGTCCTGTCTCAGTGCGAATGTCAACTTTTCCATCGAGTAAATGTCTTGGATCACGTTAATCCAATCTTCAGGTGTAGGACAGTCCTTCAACATCCATTTTTTAGTTAGGGCTTTTTTACTTGCCAATATTAAAACAGTGAATAAGTATTTTTCTCCTCGTCTTTCCAGTGAATCCGGTAGTAAACCCAAATACAAAGTTACAAAAGAAAAGGGGACTGTTATTTTGAATATTTTCCCCAATATTGTCTGTACATTAGTCCAATATTGGTGGATAACTGGGCATGACCAAAACACATGAAAATGATTTGCAATCTCTTCACCACACAAGCGCCAACAATTCAACCCCTTACGAGTAAATTTGTTTTGTGCAGGTGTTCTGAAAAATCTTACCAAATTTTTCCATCCAAATTCTCTCCACTGCAGGGATGAGGTACTTTTCCATTGTTGTTTATTTAGCTTTTCCCATATTTCCAGTTGTAAAGTGAAATTCCCCTCTTTTTCCCATCTCTCTTTTATATATGATGTGTTTTCTCCTTTTAAGTCTTGAAGACCTTGGTATATTTTAGAAATGTATCTGATCCCTGGGATCCCTTTATATGCCATTAAGAAGACCTTCAGAACACCTGACTGGGCCCTTTCCAAATCCTCCTTTTTAAGTATATTGTTTATGTGGTGTCTAAGCTGAAAGAACCTGTAAAGGTCTTGATTTATTAGACCTTGTTTTTTCAAATCTTCAAAACTTCTTAAAATTTGCCCTTTAAAAAAATCGTAATATTTTATCAGTCTGTTCTCTTTCCACTTTTTAAATCTAGTGTCTGTTTTATTAGGAGTAAAGTCTTGATCATAGGCAATCCATTGCAGAAATCGATAGGGTTCTTTAGTTTGATTCTCTCTGACTATCTTAAACCAAATTTTTAGCGGGGTCTCTATCCACGGGTTAGTGTTATTCAAAAGTTTAGGTAAGGCATTGTTCCCTATTATCGCCTGTAGGGGGATGTCACTTGTTATTTGGCATTCTGTCTCCTTCCATTGTGCAGTGTAGACTGGGTTACATATCTCTATTAAAGTTTTAATTTGTGCGGCTTTAAAATAGTCCCTGATATTTGGCAGCGCAAGCCCACCTTTGTCTTTGTTTAGCTGTAGGGTTCTATATCTGATTCTAGGTCTTTTGCCCTGCCATATGAATCTTGAGATCCTTCTGTCCAGTTCTTGCCATGTTTTTTGGG